>OY292391.1:1289746-4131382 GCA_958496215.1 Verbena officinalis
GATTTGTGTAAATACTTACAAGAGAGAATTATCTACTATCTAGATTAGAAAATGTATTTCACTGGGAAGACCTCATTACTATTTATAAGAACATCAATGGAAGTATAGATTCTTTTAGGATGAATTGATGCAGATTAATTAAAACGATCTTCCAACATGGATGCAAGTTAATAAAGGAAGCGGTAGCTAGAGAAAAATGGCTTACTACTGGTTCACTCAAAACACTTTAATCTTTTGAATGAATTGTAATTGTTAAATACTTTTGTGCTTATGAATTAATTTGATGATATTGTTGCCATTTAAATTAAAATTATCCTATATTTTCCTTATATTTTCTTTTTTGGTATTTTGGATTGCATTTAAGATATTAGCTAGTTGTGTAATGTGTTAATATGGAAAAATTAAAAGAAAGCTTCACGATATGATTTGGAGGTAGAAATAGTCTACTTTTCATGTTTGAAACAGGCAAAAATGAAAAAAAAAAATGGCAAAAAACCGCTAATTTTGCTTGTCAACAGACTTCCGTTAACTTTGGACGGAAAAGTTAACGGCAGTCCTGAGTCTGATATACTAATTATACTTTAGGAATTGAGTCGTATAATGCTAACAGTTGAGGGACTATTTGTAGAATGACCCTATAGTTGGAGGACGAAAAGTGGAATTCTCCCTATTTTATCATTTTATGTTATCCATGCATGATTAGGTACTATGTGAAAAAATCCATGAAGCTATTTCAGTCTAAATCATTGGGATAACTGCGAGAGATTGTTATAATATATAAGTCTTTTTTACTTTTAACTATTTCTAAAAATGTAGAGTGTAAGAATCATATATTAATTAATTTTTGAGCTTGAAACCAAATTCAATTTTTAGCCATATTTCCAAATACTTTAAAATATTTGAAATTTATCGAATTTGAGGTCAAACAAGCCGATCTGAAGCCTTATTTCTCTTGGCTCGTTGAGCTTGAGCTTGAGAAAAGAGTCAAAGAGCTTTACTCTACTCATCTACCTCCCCAATTATGATAAGAGTTATTCTAAGGTAGAAATTTTTAGGTTTGCATAAGCATCTTAAGAGAAAAATATCATACAATTATTAAGTACTTACACTCAAAATTGAATGACTCTTATGTTTTATGAATCCAAAGAAGCCAACATATTTTTGTTACACCATTGAGCAACTAGAGATATCTTACTAGGATGCTACAATTTGAACTATGAAAGACCTTATTAAGGATTGTGCTCGTCTCAAGATTCCAAAACAATGCAAGAATCCCCCTAATAACAAGATAGACATGCCTAATAAAGACAGATTTTATGAACCCATCGTCTTCATAAAGCCGATAGATCGACAAATTATGCACATTTACAATTGATACACAACTTAAAACGAAAAAAAAAAAGAAGCCTCACAATTCGTCGTGATGACTTCCATCATGATCGGGCCTCACTATCTGATGATCGGAAAGGTATCTAACAACCATTGATGCATGAAGAGCAGCGCCAAAAGGGAGCCCGTTTTCATTGATTCTGAAATATGGCGAATGTGGAGCAGCGGAATTCTCTATTTCATCATCCTTCATTCCTAGAAAAAAGAAGTAACCGGGCATAATTTCTTGATAAAATGAAAAATCTTCTGATCCCATTAAAGGTTCCATGTCTTTGACTTGAGCTGGGCCCAGCATATCGCCGGCAACTCTGTTGAAGAATTTGTGTAGGTCATTATTGTTCACCGTTGGTGGGAAGAAAGGCCGGTCTTCTGAATCGAAAGTAACGGTTGCGTTGCAACGTTGTACTGCAGCTTGACCTTTAATAACCTGTGAATGAGTTGGGATTAGCCTTTCTTTGCAAATGAAAATTGGTAGTTGAACTGAGAAAAAGAATGTAATTATTATAATGAATATCCCCTCTAAGTTCGAATTTACACATACCTCCCTGTAACCTATTTACACCTTACAGTTGATTGAAACTTATTTATACATTACAGTAACCCCCTTCATGTTGATAGTTTCACATAGGGAGTGCTTGAAAACTTAAAAACAAATGTATTTTTATGATTTTAGTTAACAAAAGCAGAAATGATTTTTTTTTACTGCTTCTGCTTGAAATAAGCTAGAAGCTAGATTAACTTTGGGAGGGCTTTTTTCAGCTTCTACTTCTTTTTTTCTTTCTATTATTTAAAATTATTTTTGTACTTTCTTCTCCAAATATTTTCGACTTTTCACAGCTTTAGCTTCTACTTTAACTTGAAAAACCCGCATACATTAATGATGTTATATTTCAAATCATTCTCCATGTTTGGATGATATTATTCAAGTATATTGATACACTTTTGTTTCAGCTTGATCAAATATCGATGATTAAAAGGGTAATATGTAATTTTGAAACTAAACAGAAAGTTTATGTAACTATATATAGGTACAGGGGAGGTTGGTGTAATTGACCCAAAAATGATACTCCAAATGTATGTTACCTCTTCAATTCTTTGCTTAAGCTGCAATAAGCTCTCTTTTGAGAAGGCTCGGAATGTGCCTCCAATGGTAACAGAATCTGGAATAACATTAAACGCATCTCCGCCTTGGAACTTAGCGACTGTAAGTACCTTTTACAATGTTAATCTTGTGTTAGAAGAACTATGGAATGCATGAGATATATAATTAAGAAAACTAAACAATTTTCTTCAGCTATATAATGGATTTCTTTTTATAACAAAAAATGATATTTGAATAGGAAGAGTTTTACACCACGATCAGAGCTGGCTCAAATGAGGAATAAGTGTGGTTTTGCAATTAAATTAAAACCAAAATGTGAAGAAGGATGAGCATATAGAAAAACTGAGTGTTACATGACTAAATCTGAGAAGGCCAATTACAAATAAACCCCTGAGGTTTGAACCGTTTATTTTATTTTATTTCATTTTTTGGTCAGCGTTTGAACCGTTTATGAAACAACCTGAATCATTGAAAAAATTAGGAAAAACACCCTGAGCTTTGGCGAATCATAATGAAAAACACCCTCAAACTAACAGAAAATCATTGACCCAGGGTTTTTTTTTTTTTTTTGTATTTTCAAGGTTTCAGGGATTTGTTTCGTAATTACATCTGAGAACTCCATAAATTACTCCACTGAAATTGAACTAGGGCTAAGTTCTTGGACAAAAATTAAGATATTCCCGGGACTAAAACATTATGAAGGCAGATTGTCTCTTAAGCAGCAATTCAGTATAAATAGTACCTGAGAGTCGAGAGGATCAGCTTCTCGAGAAACCAAATGTTGTAAGCTAACAATTACGTTGGATGCAGCCAAAATGGGGTCTATTGAGTGCTGAGGGATGGCGGCATGGCCTCCTTTCCCGCTTATCACAGCTTCAAAAAAGCCGCTTCCAGCCAAAAGCGGACCTGACCGAGATGCCACTTGGCCCAATGGCAAGAAAGGACTATTATGGATACCAAAGATGGCCTCAACATTCTCAAAAGCTCCAGCTTCTACCAGCTTCTTCGCCCCTCCACCTCCTTCCTCTGCAGGTTGGAAAACGAGAACAACGGTTCCCTATAGGAAGAGGGACAAGAAAAGAGAAAGATAAATTGATGATTTTGCTTTTAGATTATTGCTTAAAATAAGCTAGAAGCACCTTTGGGGTTCTTTTTTCTATTATTTAAAAGTGTTTTGTTGTACATTTTTCTCCAAACATTCCCAACGTTACTACTCCAACTTTTTACAATTTTAACTTCTACTTTTGCTTCACCAAAAGGAGAAGTTTCTGCAAACCCCCCCTAAATGTATGTGGTCGAGAAAAGCATAAATTAAATGAGAATGACTGTTCCCTATTGCAGGGTCCAAAATATCGAGACAACTTAAACAAATTGATTCAAGAATATAGATAGCAGGTGATAGTATCATTTGAAATGTAACTCCCAAAAAAGAATAGGTCAACTATATCGATACCCCCTCGCGATTGACAGTTGGTAACCACAAGTACGAAAACTACAAGCACTCTCTAAAAATTTAAAATTACACAAACGACACCCTGAGAGTTTAGAAAAATTACACAAACTTCCTGATATAGGGTGGTGTTTGTAATTTTAAACATTTTTACAGAGTGTTCTGTGGTTTTCTAAAGCTTGTGGGTACCAACTATAACATCATAATTTCTGAAGGGGTGTCAATGTAATTCAGTCAAAATGATCATAAATCAAAGTTATCGAATTTTATATTACAATTTTGGTGAATAAACACATAATAATAACAAGACATTGACGTAGAATTGTGATCTTTGCTGATATCTTTACATGATTGTACTGATAATCTCATCAACCATTCAACGACTCCAAGAAACAACAAATCAAAACATATGAAAGTTGAAAAAACTGCCAAATCAAGATAACATGGTTGAGAAATGGACCTTTAGTAAATCACGATGCTCGTGAAGAATTTTCGCGGCGCCAAGAAGCATTGCAACATGCGCATCATGTCCACAAGCATGCATTTTCCCGGGAATTTTACTCTTGTGATCCCATTCAACCATTTCCTACAAAAATACCATGAAGGCCCTTTAAAACACTTCCAAGATAAACAGTTAGGTACTGTTTGCAAACTTAAAAAAAAGTCACTTTCCTGTAAGTGCTTTTTTCAGCACTTTGAGAGCATTTGGAAAACCAGCTTCTGCTTATTTTCATAAATAAATGGATGTTTCTTGAGAGTATTAAGAGTGCTGCTGAGCTTTTCTTTCCAAAATCCGAACACTCAACTGTTTTCTAAAGTAACTTTTCACTTTTTTTTCCAAACACTCACTCTTACTATTACAAATTTTTATGACTTTAGCTTCTCCAGAAGCAGTAAAATTTGCAAACATGAAACACCCGCTTAAATTTTAAACAATTAACCATGGAAATTGGAAAAGGAAGCAAAATGAAACCACTCTCAAGTCTCACTCTCAACATCAAACAGTTGATATCTCAACATTCTTCAACATGAAAAAGCTAATTTCAAAAACAAAATTCCAAACTTTAACAGTTCAACCCAAGAAAAACAGTAAATCAACACACACACAATCTTGGAGGGTACCTGTAAGGAAAGAGCATCCATATCTGCTCTTATAGCAACAAATGGAGGTTTCCCAGAACCAATGAAGCCCACAACACCAGTAATCGCAACAGGGTATTTGTAAGAAATACCCATTTTATCCAACTCTTCTCTAATAAGTTTACTGGTCTCAAATTCTTGATAGCCCAGTTCAGGATTCTCATGTATTTTTCTCCTGATTTCAACCATCCATTCAAAGACTTCACCTTTCTTCGCGAAGTTGAGGAAATTTATGGGGATCTCAGAGAGCTCTTTTGGAGTCAGAATCGACTGTGAGACAATGGGATTCCATAGAAACAAGAACAGAATGGAAATTACGAAATGTAAATTTGAATAACTCATCAGTTTGTTGTAACCTTTCTCTCCTGTGTTTTCTTTTTTTGTTTCTCTGATGTAATTGAGTTAGCTTTTGGGTGTCAGGAGCTGAGCTGAGCTTCGAATCTGATGATAAAAATGTATGATTTTGAGGAGCAGGGGAGACGTGAAGCAGTTGGTGACTGTACTAAGAACGTGGGAATATATATAATAAAAAAAATTACTAATTTAATTATAGTGCCCATAAATACATACCTACATAGTAAATTAAAGAATTTCATATTCTCTACGATCTAATCCCCTCAATATGGTGCATCGGGTTCAAAGTTCTTTATTTTTTACTTTTTTTTCTCTTGAAAAAACGTTTTGAAACTACATTTGATTCTAAAAACAGGAAACTTTGTTGGAGAAGTGGTAAAACCTACGGAATCAGATACTGGAGTAGTGGAAATCATGCATTTTATATTGATTGTTCTGGGCAGAGCTATAAATGTATAATGTATGTAAATGCATCCATAAGTTTGAAGTCGGGTTGTGTCAGACACCCTGTTTCAAACACCCATCTAATGCTAAATACTAAAAAAAATTGTATCACCGTGCCCGTACTATCATGTCTGTGTTCGTAGGTCACAACTCACTACACATAAAAATATCCAAAATTCAGATGCTAAGATGAAGTGTCAAAATCCAAAAAGATTTCCAAGGATCAAATTTCTGGTTAAGTGAATCAAATAAAGCTCAAAGAATAACTTCATCATAATACAAAGATACTTGAAAGTTGTAACCAAGGTCCAAAACTCGTAGAACAATCCGTCCTCATGCAATCGACATAATCTCTCCCAGGAAAAAAAAAAGAAGAAGAAGAAAAAACTCAATGATACACATGATTAATATTTAAATCATAACCCTAAAAAAGCCCGTCTCATCTCTCAACAACAACAGAAAAGATCATGCGCTATTTCTTCATGTAGACTTTGATTATACACGAGTTTGATCCGGTAGTATAGTCGAGCTCACTATAACCTCATTAAGGCCTTGAATCATCGATGTCAAAACTAGTTCTTGGTCGAACGGCAGCATATATTGAACCAATTTCCCTTAATTTCCCCCCACTGAAGAATGGGTAGATGAGTCTGTTTTTTCCGCTAGATAATGCTCGAGCATATCTTCTTCGTCATCTGAGCCCACACAAAAACACGTTTTAGAGAGAGAGGGAGAGAAAGAAGAGGGAGAGAGAATGTCTGCAGGCACAACTAATTTTGAAGAAGCTTAGGTAGAAGTAAAAGTTGTGAAAAATTGTAGCGAAGTTGGGAGTGTTTGGACAAAAGAGAAGCTAAGAAACACTTTCACTACTCTCATGAAACTTTTATTTATTTACGAATATAGCCTAGAAGCTAGCAGTTGAAGCCAAAAGCATGTCCTTAGGTGCTTCTAGCTTCAAGCTTATTTTTGCTTAAATTAAGCAGATGTTGGGAGTATTAGGAAAACCAAAGTGCTGAATCAAAAGCAAAAAGCAGAGAAGTAATTTATTATTTTTGTGTTTGAAACACTACCTAAACACTCCCAACTTCTATTACAACTTTTTACAGCTTTCACCTCTGTTTTTGCTTCTCCGAATGCAAAAGTTTCTGCGTACACCCCTAGAGAGAGAGTTCTTGCACCAACTTGTTCAAATCAAACCACATTTTGCATGTAATTTTTGAAATAAAAAATAGTAAGCAAGATGTGGTACAATCTGATCCATCTGGTGCATGACGGGGGCCCAAAGTTGGGTTCATAAAGGAGAGGGGATAAAAAAAAGATGAATTTACCCTCAAAGTCGTCATCAAAATCAATATCTTCCTCGTCTTCATCAGAACCTTCAGCAACAGCTGCCGCACCTTTCTGCTTGGAATGAATATACACATGTTATCATTGCAATCAAGGGACATTTAAACCAATAGAAATTTAAGAGTTCAATAATATCAAGTTGAGCAAATAAATATGAACAAAATATATTTTTATGATAAATATGCGAATTTAAGATTAAGAAATCATGATAAATGAAAAGGATGAGCTGGAAGAGCGAAATACCGCTGAAGCTCTTCCACTTTCAAACCACTGTCTGCCTGTAAGTTTTTTCTCCTTTGGTGCAGCAAGTGCTGAGTCGGGCATTAGCCTAATATAACAAACATGCCAAATCAATAATCATGGAACAACTGCATTCTACAAGTACAAAAAGATTAGGGCGAATTTCATTTACTACACTTGAGGTTTGGTAAATTACAAAATACTCCCCCCATTTTCATGGGTTACAACAAAAACACTCTGATATTTCATTTTGGGTGTAAGACTTAAAAGAAAGTGGCAAAAGTCCTAATTGCCATATTAAGAAAAAGAAATCACAAATAAGTCCCTTCTGTTTTATTTAATAAGAAAACAAGCCCTATACTTACACTTTTACCAAGTTATAGAACAGTCCCTTAATGTGTTTTGGTATTGGTCTCAGCAAAATTGAAATTAGCGTTCCCGCTTCCAAGAGGGCATTTTCACAACCCTAATGGAATAAATTTTTTTACAAGCAGGAAATGTCACTGGGGGTTTTGTAATAAATCAAAACTGAGGAAGTCTTTCGTAATTACATCAAACCTCAGGGGTAGTATGTAATTCACCCAAAAAAATTAGCATAAAAAATAAAAGAAGTACAAAAAGAAGCGTAATAGTTTCTTCTCCATCACAGGTTAAAGATAAGTTTACGTGGTAATTGTCCATTAATTCATATTTTGTATGTGTTGAAGAGCTGATGAACTAACAAGGAAGATATGGAACTCACTTGGCTCTTTCAAGAGCTAATTCCGCTTCAAATCTCTCACGCCATGCCAAAAATGTATCAACCGTGACAGGTTCTCCATGCGGGATAATAACCTGCAACGAGAATACAGTTAGGATTTAAGGAAAAGTATCAGAGAATACACTGACTGAAAGTCTATAGAGGGGCACAAACTTTTCCCATCTGAGGGCATTTCAGTCACACAAATTCTAATAAATTAGGGCACAATTTTTTTCCTGCCTATGGAGGAGTTTTACTCTATACATCTTACAGAAATCATTAGGAACCCTAACCAAAGCAGATGAAAGGGAGATTTGTAAGACAGAGTCAAAGTACAGGGGAGTATTAGTGAAATCTCCCATTGTACAGACGGTCTAGATGTAAATCATGTAATTCACCCTAAAATAGAGTTTTTTTTTTTCTATCGGGGAAATACCTCATCTTTAGCAGCCTCGTCTTCTGCAGCATCGTCATCTCCATCATCCTGAGCAAACCTTTCAGAAAGCCAATCCTTAGCTGTTGAAACCAATGTGTACACCATGGCCATACCAAGATTTTCAGCTGCCTGTGACGTATGAGCATTGTAAAACAGCTAATGGAGCACACAAAAACTTAAAAGTGTGGCGATCAAGATTGCACAATGAAGCATGCATAGGTTCTTTAATGAAACCCTAAAAAATTGCCAGATCTTTTTTTACATTTTTGCCATAGAACGTGTTCCAATATTAAGCTATTAAATCCATCTTAGAATATAAAATCTTTTTATAAAGAAAAGGGACATGTATTTATGTATATGGGGCCTAATTTACCGGAGGGGCTTAAAGGTCTTACCTCTTGTTCGAGCTTTTCTTTGAGAATTCTAAGATCTCCCGTTGGAATTCCTCTCAAACTGAAAAAAAAAAATGGCACCTTTGTATTATACAATAAGAAATACGTTGCATTTACTGAACGAAAATAATAGAAGTTACAAAACTCAAACAAAATTGAAGTGCCACAGAATATGGTAAAAAGTAACCTTGTCAAACTGATAAGTGGAGGCTCATCCGGATAATTTTCTGTGTGAGCGAATACCAAACCCAACCGAACTGCATAAAAGAATTTGAATGGGGCCCATTAGATACAAGCACAGGCTAAAAGAGCTTTAATAAGAATAATAGTGGCAATATAAATTGCAAAAACCTGCTGGCATAGTTGATTCATCAGCATCATCATCCTGTTGTGGATAAAGGAGTAAAACCATGAGAAATATGATTGAAAAAAGAAAGCAAAAACTACAGCAGCCTCCCTAAAACTATATACAATTAGACAAATATCCCCCGCTGGGTTTCAAACTTACACATACCTCCCTTGTAACTTCTTTTCAAATTACATTTACCCCCTCCTATTGATTATTACACATAGTTAAATGGTGCATTAACTCAACTTACAACAAACTTTTTATCTTATATTTATGGATGATGTTATCCAAGTTCATAAACTAATTTTCTAGTTCTGATTAAATTTCAACGATAAAAAAAGGGGTAATAGTAATTTTGTAACTTGGGAAGTTTGCAAAATTGACAGAAAAGTACATATATACTCAAATTTTCATGCTCCACTCACCTGAGGAGAAATGCTTATCTGGAAGCAACGATTTGAAGTATTTAGCCCACTTTCACTAGAATGAATTTCTGGTATAAGGAATCCACTAGGATTGATTAAGCGTTACGATTTAGGAACATCAACGAACAGATTAAGCAATGGAAAGATAAATATCTGAATGTGGGGAAATACAAACCTTTAAAATCATCTGCTAGAATGGCTTCTAAGGCCTCAATTTCCATGTCCTGCTCCTGCTTATAGTCTGTATAAAAGCATTGTAGAAAATTAACTAAAAATAAAAACCTCACAAATCAAATTAAGATATCAAATCAAGAGACGTTGTGCATCATCTTGATAAATATTGGTGAAATTAAGTTTTCGAAACTGAAGTTAGAAGCATTCCTTCATATATGAATTAGTTCTTCAACTATAATTATCTAATTCTAGCTTAAATCGATTAAATGATTAGTTTCTATATCCTTCTCTATACGTCTAGTATTTATAACAGAACTACATACTTCACAAACTCCAGATAGTAGACAAAGAAAACACAGATAAACCCATCTATGAGCTACGTTAAAATCTCGAGAAATTGTTTATAGTAGTGCTAAATCGAATTTCTCCACGAACCAATCAACCAACCTAATGAATTGACAGATTCTGGGCCACAATTAAAAGCTATCTGCCCACGATTTTTCACATTACGAAAATTCAAAATTGCATCAACATTACATAGTTATACAAATTGAAGCTTCTCAAATAATCAAAACTATTGCTCAATAACTTCTCGTGAAAGGAGGGGAGAAAAATTCCATAATCATGAATCGCGGGAACCCAAAAGATTCAATCTTTAAGATAAAAAATACTACAAAAAGATCCGAACTTCATGAAGAATACCTGTCATGGCTGCCTGATTAATGCTTCCTTCGAAAAAAAGATTCACCCCTTTAAAGATGAAATTGCTTAAAGAAATATTAAACCCTTCAAAACAGAAGTTTAGTAGGAGAAGGAAAAAGAAGAAAAACCTAAGGAGCAGAGTATGAGGACGCACCGCACCCTCTTTTTATCTGGTGTGCGCAGTCACACGGAAACTTAATCAGACAAGTCAATCTCAGCCGTTGAAAGAAATTTCTTTTGAGGAAATATTTTATTTGGGCTTTGGTGATGTAATTTCCATGTAATAAGGTAGGGCCACAAGAATGCATGTGGCACAAGTAGAAATAAAGCAAAAAATCAATTGTTAAAGATTATTTTAGTACTCCCGTTTCAGTTTATAAATATTAATAACATGCAAGGAAAAGATGCTTGTTGACTTCAGCTGCTTTACTCCTAGAGAAGCAAACTAAAAGCAAATCGAGATTCAAGCACCCAGAGAAGCAATCAAGCAAGAAGTAACCATGGCAGATGCTATTGTTTCCATTGCGCTGCAGAGATTGGCAGCCCTTATAGAGAAACAGATTGGAGATGAGATAAATTTGGTGAGAGGAGTGAAAAAAGAACTTGTCTATCTTTCCTCAGAGTTTACCGCAATTAGTAACGTGTTGGAGGATGCCGAGAAGAGACGGTACAGGGACAAAGGCATCCAACAATGGCTGAAAAAGCTCGAATCAATATCTTATGACGTGGACGACGTGTTGGATGAATGGAACTATGAAGTTCTAAAGCTTCAGATAGCAGGGTCAGAGGATTTTGTTGCGCCTAGGAGGATGAAGGTATGTTCTTTCGTCCCGTTTTCCTGTTTCTCTGTCAAAAAAGTCGTCACGCGTCGTGATATGGCTGTGAATATGAAGGGATTAAGAGAAAGATTGGATATGATTGTGGAGGAGAAAGATCGATATGGTCTCGTCATTGGACGTCATGTCGAACCCCAAGAATCGGAAAGAGTTCGATCGACTTCTTTACTTGATGTGTCGGAGATACATGGTAGACGGGACGAAAAGGAAGATCTCGTAAGGAAACTCGTGCTTGTTGGCCAAGAAGATGATTTCTGTTTTGATGTTATTTCTATAGTTGGGGTAGGGGGAATTGGAAAGACCGCACTTGCTCAAGTAGCTTTTAATGATCCACGAGTTAGAGAATTTTTCGATTTAAAGATTTGGATTTGTGTTTCTGATGTTTTTGATGAGATTAGAATTGCTAAAGGGATTGTCGAGATTGTGAAGCAGAGTTCTCCGGATGTCTCCGAATTGGAGGCACTGCTGCAATGCGTGACGAATTGTATTTCGGGAAAAAGGTTTATACTTGTCTGGGATGATGTTTGGACGGAAGACTATGACAAGTGGGAACCATTTAAAAACACTTTAAGAAAGTGCGGCCGCGCTGGCAGTAAAATCTTGGTGACGACAAGGAGTGAAAGGGTTGCGAGAATGATGGGCACAAGTGAGATCCATAGTTTGGGCATACTATCTGATTCCGATTGTTGGTTATTAATGCGTCGTATCGCGTTCTTGGGGAGGAGTAACAATAATTGTGGGGATTTAGAAGAGATCGGCAAGAATATAGCTAAGAAGTGCAAGGGTTTGCCGCTTGCTGCAAAAGTCTTGGGGAGTCTTTTGCATTTTAAAGAGACCGTTGAAGAGTGGGCGAATATCTTAGCTAGTGAAATATGGCAACTAGAAGAAGCAGAAGTGATGCTTTTTCCTCACTTGTTTTTGAGCTACAAAGAGTTGTCCCCACCAATGAAACATTGCTTCTCGTATTGTGCCGTATTTCCTAAAGATTTCAAGATGAACGTGCAAAAATTGATAAGAATGTGGATGGCACAAGGGTATCTCGGCTCTAGTGGAACGGTGGGTGAATTGGAAGTTAGAGGCAAAGAGTATGTCGACAAGTTGAGAATGCGTTCTTTATTACAGGACTTTTTGGGTTTTGGTGGCGACGCTTCGTGCAAAATGCATGATATAGTACACGATTTCGCTCAACATCTCAGGAAGACCGCAATCCATGACTCTGATGCTGCTAGACTAGTAGAGGCAAGGAAAAGGGGTTCGTGTGATCCCTCCGTAGTTTCCCAAATTAAGGTATATCGTAGTTTATTTGACGGAAAAGAGTTCCTTTCACATCCATTAGATACTATAACTTGCCTCAGGTCATTGAGTTTATGCGGGTGCAGCTTGAAAGAGATTCCGATGTATGTAGAGAAGTTGATTCATTTGAGGTACTTTGATCTGAGTGATAACAAGGAGATGGAACAAGTTCCTCAAGCAGTATGCCGGCTATATAACTTGCAGTCTCTCTATTTAAGCAACTGTGGGCTGAAAGAGATTGCCAGGGAAATTGGGAATTTGATTAACTTGAGACACCTGGATTTGAAATCAAATTATAAAATAACGGAGTTGCCAGAATCTATATGCAGTTTGCACGACTTGCGAACCTTGAATATCGATGGTTGTAGTTCTCTTGCGAGGCTTCCCGACCAGATCCATAGACTCATAAACCTAAGACACCTTCCGAATCACAATGCTGGATATGTGTGCCGATTCCCCGAAGGGTTCAAAGAATTGACTAGGCTTCAAACACTCAACGTATTCCGTGCTGGAGAAGGATGGAGCAAATCGGGATACTTGAAGAAGCTGGACCAACTTAGTGGATCTCTAGAGTTGCTAATCCATGTAGACAATCTAGGTGATGCTCTGGAGACCAATAAAGCAGAATTGAGAAATAAGAAACATATTCATAGCCTGAAAATATGGTTTTTCAATGGATGGTCTGCAGCCAAGTTAGCTAAAAACAAGGCTATGGATGGTCTGCAGCCGCCTCCAAACTTACAAAAGTTGACGATTCTTGATTTCCAGGGCACCAAGTTCCCCAACTGGTTCTCCACCACATCCGTCCTCTACAATTTAAAGGATTTGGAAATCCAGGAATGCAATTACTGCTCCACCTTGCCTCCTCTGGGAGAGCTGCCGTGCCTCGAAGTTGTTTCGATCTGGAGAATGAACAAGCTGAAATCCATAAGTAGTGAATTCCTGGGAATACCAACTGGGTTTCCGAAGTTAAAGCGATTGCGTTTCAGGGATTGTTGTAGCTGGGAAGAATGGGAAGACATAACTGATGAAGAAGCAGCCGACGACAAACTTTCGATTATGCCGTGTCTGACGGATTTGGAGATCGAGCGATGCAAGTTAAAGACGCTACCGCATCGCCTGCTCCGCAAGGCATCAGAGCTCGCAAAAGTCGTGGTTGAGGATTCGGTCCATCTATGCGAACGTTATAGGGACAAGGACGGTTCTGGACGGAGATCATTATCCCACATTCCGAAGGTTGCAGTGTCTTACATAGAGGAAAGGGCAGCCTTCCTGTCATATGAAGGCCCACTTCCAGTGTTTTATGGGTAGTTTTTGTTTCAACTTCTTTGTATTGTAATAGAGGGAAGGATTATTAATTCAGCAAAACAACTGATGATTATCAGTTTGCTAGGAACAGGAGGTTAGGAATTAGAATGGCTACGTTTGTTTAGAATGTTGAAGGTGAAGCAAAATTAAGGACTCTGGATTCAGCTGGGAACTTGTCAACTTTGTGTTAAATGTTTTTCTAGGTGAAGTAATTACGTTAAGGATAACCTAATTAAGTTTGATTGGCATGTTTCTTTCTAGGAAAGTTCCGTACAATCATAGTAGGACTTTATTTATTTTGAAATTATTTACGTTCTTGCTTTGTTTCATGGTTGGTTAAAATAAGAAATCCAGAGGAAAGGAAGACAAAATTGAAACAGAAGAACAAACATATAGTTAATATTATTATTTTTTGAAATGTAGTTAATATTATTATGAAAAGTGGAAATCTGGGAACCCTAAAGAATTGGCCACGGATCTCCTGTTTTATATGGTGTTTATCTCTTGGCTTAGATTATTGACGCCTATAATTTTAAAAGATTGATATTTAACGGCAAAACAAATTTATATGGTGTTTTATCTCCTGGCTTAGATTATTGACACCTGTAATTTTAAAAGATTGATATTTACCGGCAGAACAAAAGAGATCTGTCACATTATCTCTCAAAAAATAAATATTTTATCTCTTCTTCCCCAATTTCTGAAAATTCACAAAGCCCTAAAAAATAGAAAAACTCCACTAAGGAAAATAGAAGCAATATTTCCGATCAAATTCTGACGGTATCTTCCAAGGTACAACCTGAGAAATGGATTTGTTATCCCTAATGAAGATCTGCGGCAACCCTCCATTGAAATAATTTGTTAGTACTAATGAAAATTAATCAATATTTGATCTTAAATAAGATAATTGAGAAGAAAAAAAAACTTTCAACCTCCAAATATTGATTTCAAAAGAAAATTGTCAAGTGTGATGAGATGAACTTGTAATTTATTATTTGAGAGAATTGATTTTTCTTGTTCATGGTTTTAACGATTATATGACTTGCTGCTTGTTGAAATAAGAAAAATTTATTCCTTCAAGAAAAATCAATTTTCTGGTGCCTTGAAACTTGATGAAATTTTCTTTTAAGGAAGAAAACTTGCTGCTTAAACGTGCCTCTTGATCACACTGCCATGAATTCACCTTTGAAGACCAAAAAAAAATCCGAATTTACTTGGTTATTTCTTGTCATGGTTTTCAATTAGTTTTCTCGGTGTGCTGCTATGGTTTTATGCAGCACGTTCTGTTCTGCTTATTTTTTTCTTAGAATTAATGATTTCTAACTTTAATTTTGCTTTTAATGGACTTCTTTCTCTTAGTAAAGATATAGCAGAATCCATCTTGGACTCTCAGAATTGATCTTAAGGAAGAGGGACTTTCCTTCGGGAACAATTGAAGATTTTCAGAAATTAGGGAAGAAGAGATAACGTGACAGGTCTCTTTTGTTCTGCCGTTGACAAGTAATTAGTTTTGCCATTAAATATCAATCTTTTAAGATTACAGATGTGAATAATCTAGGCCTAATAACAGAGATGAAACACCATAGAAAACATGAGATCCGTGGCCCTAATATACTACTTGTCGTGCCTGAAAATAACATCTTTAAAACAATACTGATTGAATAAATTCATGGGATTTTAAAGAAATACTCTCTCTCTCTCTGGTTTTCTCTTATGGTCTCTCCGTGAGGGCATCTGCGTGTCCTGGCATGAAGATACAAAAAGGTACCTTTGATCCCACTTTTGTAAACTGTATAAAACTCTCTACGACACGTCTCATCACCCACGAACTCCTTTCTAATTTCTTCTACTTCCTCCGTATCCAAAAAATTGATGCTTTGGAAATAAAATCCAGACCGCTTGAAAAAACCCTTGAGAAAAAGATTGGAACTTTCCATTAGAATGCCGAGGAAGCATGTGAAGTGACACCATTTATGGGTTTTATTTTCCTGAAAATAAGTGAGAAATCCTGGAGAAAATTTTTGGTTCTTCTGCCGAAATTCTTTTACACAAGATCTCTCTCTTTCTATGGTTAGCATGCCTTTTTTCTTCTGTATCAGGTTTTATGATCTGATTTCCTCTTAAATTTCGTTCATTGTGCTTTTTTCCATCTTTTTTCTGAAGTTTTTATCCCCTTCTCTGTTAATTTTCAGATGTTAAATGGAGGGTTTTGAGTTTTTCTTGAGGGCTCTGCGTATGCCCTATAAATGCTGAACCGACAAAATATTGTTGAAGTATAGAGCTTTGTGTTCTGTCGTTTCACTTTGCTTCCCTTGTCGTTTTCAGAAGAATGAGTTCAGTTGACCCATCGGTTGGCGCGTTGCTTTGGGTCCGCAGGAGAAACGGGTCATGGTGGCCGGGTCGGGTCCTTGGTCCGGATGAGCTTCCAAAAGCCTCTGTATCTAAGCCTAGATCAGGGACACCTATAAAGCTCCTTGGTAGAGAAGATGCAAGTGTGTAAGTAAATTATCATTTATCTTGTTTTATTTTCCTTGATTAGATTGTTTCATGGCTTACTGCATTCTGATGTTTATAACTTCCGCTAGTTGTATGATATTTTGAGGGTTCGCAAAAAATTGTGGTTTTGGAGAGAAAAATACAAGAGCATTTCTTAAATAATAGGGAAAGAGAGCCTAGAAGCTGAAAAAAACACCCCTCAAGGTGCTTCTAGCTATCGCTTATTTCAACTTTATTTAAACTGAAGTATCAAAACAGAACTCTCACTTGCAGCTTTCTTTTCAAGATAAAAGCAGAAAAGCAATTCGTTTGGAGTTTGTCAACACTCCCTTTGAAAGCGTATGGGTAGTGTTCTTGAGTAGAAGGATCACTAATGGTTAAACAAAAACTTTCCAAAGTTTCTGTGTTTTCATTTTATTTTTCCTTCTGTTATGGGCTTACCAGGTTTGGCGTCTGGCATTTTTCATCTGGAATTTATTTTGTGAGCTTATTTAGCAATTTTTTCATCAATGTCCACAATCCACATTTAAAGTTAGGATTTTTCGTTAATGGTATAATAGGCAAGAAATATATGACCTATAGGTATTTAATGGTTCGTCATTTAATTCAATGAGACAAATAATTTGTTAGAGAGACAGTAATATTTGTTTCTTTCCCCAGACAAGGTTTTGATGGCTTCAATTTTGAATTTATTTCTTTTTACTATTTACATTCTGGAAACAAACTATTTCTCTTCAGGGACTGGTATAATCTTGAGAAATCAAAACGAGTAAAAGCTTTTCGCTGTGGAGACTATGATGATTGCATTACTCAAGCTAAAAAGTCTGCATCTGTTGCTTCCAAAAAAAGAGACAGTTATGCACAAAGGGAAGATGCAATTCTTCATGCTCTCGAGCTAGAAAAGCTGTCAAATACACAAAACGAGGAGCAAAATCATGTCCATGAAGAAAAACGCCAAGATCTTGATGAGAATTTTAGTAATTCTGAAGATGAATCGAACGAACTATCTCAATCCATTTCTTCATTTGAGGAAATTAAGGAAGAAGAACTTTTTAGAAGGTTGAGACTTGAGAATGACTCTAAATGGTTTTGAGGAGGATGGAATATGCGTGAAGCGTATGAGAGGACTTAAGGATCTTGGATCAGGGGTGAATTCGTCATTATTAAAAAGAAAAAGATCTCAATTTGTTAATGAATGTTTGAAAAGGAAAGACCGAAGGCGAACATTGAGCAAAGTGTTGGAGAATTGTTCGGTTTTCGTGTCGGTTCCTGTTGTTTGCGAGTTCGAATCTAATGAATCAAAGATAGACAATTCGACCGTGATCAACAACAATAATAATTATTCTGATAGTAGTTTAGTTTCTATGCATGCTGGTGAAGACGCTTCTATTGGATGCAAGACGAAAGAGAATGAGATTTCGAGCGTGGAGTGTATTTTGGGAAATGGGTTTTCGGAGAAGTTGTTCGATGTTGCTCTCTTTGCTGAGGAGAAGTTGGAAAAGCCTTCTGCAGGTATAATTCTATAAGGAATTAAAACGAATACCCCCGATATTTACTCCGCTGACGAAAAATACCCTGAAATCTTGATACATTACGAAAATTACCCCGAGGTTCGCAAACCATAACGGATAACTTTCTCAAATTAACGGAAAATCGTTGACTCAGGGTGGTTACTGTAAATCAAGGTTTGAGTTTGTTTTTCGTAAAACAAACAAACCTCCGGTTTCTTTTGTAATTATCTGATTTTTTAAGGGTGCTTCATGTTTTATGATTTTTGTATTGCCATGCATATTCTACAGTTATTCTAGTTTCTCCAAAAGTAAAAGTTTTTACAACCATCCCCACAAACTCCAAATTTATGGGCTAAAAGTTGATTAAGCCGGATGATTATACAATGTTTAAAACATTATTTCACGAGAAACTCTCTTTACGGCTAATTTCTTTGGTTTTGCATGTTCGATCATGTGCTCAGGTGTAAATTTTGCGTCTCTAGGTTTGCCCACAAATGTCTCTAGTGCATCACACAAGATCCCTAGTCAATCTAGCCTAAATAGTCGCATCAAGACCATAAACGAGTCGGTTTCCACCAGCTCAGCTTCTGCCAATGTTCATAATATCAGCCGCATAACAGAAAAAAGCACTTCCGAATGGAAATCAAAAGGGAAAAGAAGTTCATGGTCAAGAAAAACAGACACAAATGACGAAACAGTATACTATAACCGAATTGGTGGGCCCCTCATTTCCGAAGTCAGCACCAGTTATTTAAAACCAAGACACATGCCCGAAATTCAGCTCGGTTGGAAATCATCCCATACGCGAAGGTCCACGTCCAATACGGTGAGGATGCACGATGTTAAAGTGGAGGTGAAAACCGACTATCGTCCTCAACACGTCTCGTATATTTCCATGATGGGCAAGTTGTGTGGCCGGGCGATTATAGGCCATCCGATCGCGATCGAGCCGTTGGATGATGGTTATTGTGATGATCTCCTGCTTGACTGTTACAGCAGCAGCTCTGAGGCGGAGTACGTTACCAGAATCGGTGGAGACGGGCTTTTGTCAAAGAAGATTAAAAAGTTGTCTACGCTGAAGAATCAAGAAACCCAGAAACAAGTCGACGGGGTTTCCGGAACTTGTGTTTCTTTGAACTCGGTCTTTGGTAGGATTAATGGAGCTTTGCATATATGATGTTCTTGATTATCAGTGCTTTGTATATTCTGCAATGGAAGTAGGAGTCTTTTGTATGATAATTAGTGTTCATGTGAATTGTAGAAATGCTTGCTGGTGTGCTGCTTTTTTGGCCGTGTATATATTGTAAAATTGCTTTTTTGAGGCCTCGATATTGGGAATATGTTTTATGACTTTCTTCAATGCATGATAGAATTTTTTTTTTTTTGGTCAAACAACGAAATAAAAGAGGAACTACTCCTCTAAAGTAGTAAACTCTTCCGGCCATTTTATTCTTATCTCGTTTGACGTGCACAAAATTCATATCCTATTGTATATGAAGTAGTTTTCTACAATCAAGTATAATCACTTCAAGGGAGAGCGGTCTTTAATTTTAGTCTCGTTCACCAACTTAAACACAACCTCAGAATCAAAATCAACTTCAATGTGTTGAAATCTTCTAATCCCAAATCCCAAGCTAATCGCAATCCCGCACACAAGCCAAGCAATTCAACGTCGTGATAGTATAACTTAACGATTCTTTTCATTCGATTTTAAATTTAAATTCGATAAATTCCAACCCTAAATCTAAAGAGGAAAAACAAAACAAGACAAGTTTGAATTTTAACATTAGAATTAAGTAATTAACACATTGGAGGCAAAATTTATGGTGTAAAAATATAAATTGAACAACAATTAATTTCTTTAAATGGGGAAATGGCATAACTATTAATTTAAGATTAGGCATTGTAATTATCATTTTTCTAGGGGAGAAATACATAATTACCCAAACCAACAGGGAAGGAGGTTGCAATTTTCAAAAAGATGAAAAGAAAGTAAGAAGGGCTATTCTCGTCAATAAACTTGCTAGGGTTTTATATCTGCCCGCATATAACTCACAGCTCCCGTTTCATCGGTAGCTTCAATCCTCAAGCCGTTTCGAGCAGAACCCAAGAATCTCTATTTTGCATCTACGGTAATTCTCACACCTCTCAGTATTTGTATATACATGTAAATTCTTATCTGTATATGATGTGTTGCTACATTGTTTTGTTGATTTTTCGGCGCCTGATTTGGTGTTTGTTCGTGTTAGAAATGGCGACGGTTCCGGGGCAGCTTATATGGGAGATCGTGAAGAAGAACAACTCATTTTTGGTGAAGGAGTTTGGAAATGGAACCGCCAGTATTAGGTTCAGCAAGGAACCCAACAACCTCTACAATTTGCACTCTTACAAGCACTCCGGTAGGTTTCTGATTATTTTTTGGTATTTTTCTGGTTCTCTGTTGAATAGTTTCGACCCTTTATTTATTTTATTGATTTGAGAATATGGTCTCGGTTTTGATACATTGTTGATTTTTGTGAGTGTTGAGATGGTGTTTGTGCAGCTGGATTTTTTTCTACAATGTTGGTATTTTCGAAAATAATATTGGCATTGGTTTGTTTTGCAAATTGAGGGCATTAGGGATTTTGATATCATTTGAAGTTTCCGACGTTTTTTGACGATTTCATGGGCTCAGTTCTGCTAATAGTTTGAACTGGATTCTGTTATTATGTTTCATTCTCAATTCTTTTTGCATCCCTAATTTATGTTAGCTCTATGAATTATTATTGTTAGGTTTGGCCAACAAGAAAACTGTCACTATTCAACCCGGAAAGGATCAGTCAGTGCTGCTTGGGACGACGAAGACAAAGAAGCAGAACAAGCCTTCCAAGTTGATTAACAAGTCTCTCATGAAGAAGGAATTCAGTCGCATGGCCAAGGCTGTTTCAAACCAGGTATGTAATTTTTTACATTTTCCCATTTTTTATATATATCCAACAGCATTTCATACTATATAGTCAACACC
Organism: Verbena officinalis; assembly: GCA_958496215.1. NCBI lineage: Eukaryota > Viridiplantae > Streptophyta > Magnoliopsida > Lamiales > Verbenaceae > Verbena > Verbena officinalis. Next base: position 1,310,878 of record OY292391.1, read on the forward strand.
AAGAAATTCGGTCCCTTGATAAATTGCTTGAAATTTGAAATTATACATGATAAACCCTAAAAATTAGTCTTTCTTTGAAGTGCAGACATCTGATGTTTCAGATTATCTTGTAATCTTATTGATGTAAGAGTTATTATATGATTTTCTTATTTATATTTGTTGATACAGGTGGCTGATAACCATTACAGGCCTGATCTGAAAAAGGCAGCACTTGCAAAGTTGAGCGTTGTTAACAGAAGCCTAAAGGTCGCTAAATCTGGTGTCAAGAAGAAGAACAGGCAGGCTTAGGTTCGTGCCGGATAGAATTTGGAGTAGCAAATTGATTTTCTTGAGTCGCTATTTTGCTATTTCATGTCTGTTTATGATTACTTATATATGCCAGATAGAGTTTTTGCGGATGTTATTTTTACCGAATTTTTCGGTAGTTGGAGTTTGTAATGCTATTGTTATCTTTGAACCCCAAATCGACATGAATTTCTGCCATTTTCGATTTTACGGATGATTTATACGTGGGTATGGAGTTTAATGACTTTAAATAGCAATGGAAAGTCATGTTCTACTTTGTGTTTGACTGGTATTGGTATATAATTATGCACTGAAGTAGTGTTTGACTGTGTGCGGACTCTTAAAAAAAACTGTTTTGTCTTCTTTGTGTTGCACTTCTGCTTTTATTTTTTTACAAACTTTAGCTTCTATAAAAGTACTAGAGCTTGCAAACACTCCCGAGTATTTGTATATGTATGTCTTTGACTTTTATCATACTTGGCCAAGAAGCAAGAACCATCATCCAACAAGGAGAAATATTAATTTGGTTTGGTAGTTGGTACTTGCAAACAAGCGAAGAAAACCATAAAATGACACTTTTTAAGCAACTTGAAAAATACCAATATTCGGGCAGCCTTTAATTGAAAGTGAGCCAGGTTGGATTGTAAAATTCTTCACACCAATGATGAGAGCTGCATTTTAGGAACTCGACCCCAAGACCTCTAGTTAAGTTAATAGTATACGAACTATTAACTATTAAGGTACGTGACCCTTTTGAAGTTTCGGATTAGTAATGTCAACTTTGGAGTTCTGTTCCAAGGCTGCCATAATCTACGAAAAATCATTACATTAAGCTCTTGAACATGCACGTGTACTATATTTCATACCTTTTTTTTTTTTTTAAATGAATTCAAATCCACTAAAAATCAGATAAAGCTATTAAAAACATAACCAAACACACCGTAAACAACTCCTTTAATTCTTTCATAGGGTTTACAAGTTTGATTATTATTTATTAACGTGGTTTATTGTCGTGCTGAGGAATAAAGCTGAAAAAGTCCAAAAGTCAAAACTCAACTTCTTGTTAAATTTTGGCCAACACGCATCAAGAACACCAACCCAACATTCTTTCTCCAACACCCCTCCTATAGAACTCATTAACTAACACAAACCTTAACAGAAGAACCAAACAATTCGACTCTTCCACCATATGGAAGGCAAAGAGTCTGTCTGGAAATCCGTCTCTTGCAAAGAAGATGGTGCTGTAAGAAGAATCAGCAAAAGCAAAAGCAGAAGCAGAAGCAGCAAAGATTATGATGATGGCGATGATGAGACGAAAAGACAACGAAGTTTGAAGGGATGCTTGTCGTTCATGGAGATATCGATTGATCCCGGTGTGAAATCTCTGAAACACTTGGATTCAAAGAAGTTGAAAGATGGGATCAAAAAATGGGCTAAAGCAGTTGCTGTTTATGCCAGACAAGTAAGCCAGCATTTCGGCAGCTCAAGAAAATCGAGTGACGAATAATGAAACACACACACATGTGTGTGTTGTTTTCTTGTTGATGATGAAGTTGAAAGAAGCGACAAAGATGAACAAAAGAAGAAACTTTTTGGTGAAAATAACAGAAATGAAGAAGGAAGAACCAAAAAAAAGAAGAAAAGTATACGCTGATTAACAATTTACACTTTCTTTTCAAACTTTGATCGATTTATGTACAGCTTAATTCTGGATAATCATTGATTTTACGATTTGTTTATGGGTAAATAGATCAATGTTACAGTTTGTAGGAGGTGATGCATTTCTCGAGTACTTTACTTTTCCTTTGGGTTTTGCCCTTTTTGAGAGATTGTTTCAGTCTTGTTTCTGGTTTGGAGGAAAGTTTTCAGAATTCAGGAGTAAGGTTTGTAAGATAGGTAAGATAGAGAGTCATGAAACACGGACACAACGACACGGACACAGTTTTTTTTCGATATCTTACACACGACACGGTAAGATAGAATTTATAGGAGTTCCCGTGCATCATAGATAGAGAGTATTAGTTATATTGAAAAGAAACAAATTTTATTGGGGATCACTTAAAACATTTAGTATCAAAATCAAATTGTTGTATTATTAAATTATTGCTATGTTTATATAATAGACTTAATTATTGCTATGTTTATATAATAGACTTTACATATCGACCAAACAGTGACATTACAATTAAACCCCTACCAGAAAATTATAAATACACCCATATCGAACACTGGCAGTACCATTGGAATATCCTATCAGCTAGATAATTAAAACACATAAATATACAAAACTTTAATTGATATGACAGTTCAAGATGATACAACTTTTTACAACATACCTTAAATTAAAACATATTTTACTCAAGTGAAAAAGATTGCCCACTAAACGTTTTCAAGAACTTCCATTTTTCTGATCTAGAGAAGGAAGAAAAATAAGAAACCGAACTTAACTTCTACAAAAAAGCAGCCTCTGCGACAATCATCCTTGTACAGAAACTTTACAGTTCTCACAAACAACTGAGGCCTCAAACACAGTTCATTTAGATCACAAAACTACACAAAAAACACTCTCAAGCCACTGTACATTTACACAAGAAAGTGCCCTTTCCAATCAAATATTGCTACGATTCATCGTTTTTGTCTCTACTCAATCTTTTTCATCTCCTCATTCTTTCCTATCTTCCCAAACAAATATTTTTTACCCGAAATATTCCTTAGAAGTTGTTTGGAACACACCTCTTCTGCTTGAGTTGCATTCTTCCTCCTAGCAGCTCTCACCCATGCCGGCTCCTGATGAATGAGAAAATTACACGTAGTTAGAGGTGGAAATTTTCCTACTAGCCAGACAAATTCTGTCCGTTTTAGAGGGGCATATTGGTGATTTTGAAGCCGTAAGGGGAGGTTTCTGTAATCTGTACAGTTAAGTTTGGTACAAGGGGCATGTTGATAATTTTGCTACTAGTTTTAGACGAACTCCGATGGTCAGAGGGCGTATTGGTAATTTTGAAGCCATAAGCGAAGGGTTTCTGTAATGTATACAGTTAATTTTTGTACGGCGTTGGTTCTTTTGAGTTATTATCCAAACTAACCTTTGAAACCCATTTTAAACAAAATTCAGGTTAAGAAAGTAAATATACTTTTCGTTTATACCCTCTCTCATTTTCCATTATTCAACATCTCTTTGTATTTTATCTTAATCATATTAATATTTTCCACTGTAATATATGTCTTTTCACTTATCATAAGTTTAATAAATATATTGAAACGACATACAAAAACGTTATATTCGTATTAGGAAATCAATAAGTAGAACTTAAATATGTGATTAAATTATATCAGCCCTAAAATAAGTTGGTTTCATCATACCTCAGGGACGATGCGCGAGAATCCGAATTTGATGAACAAAAGCAAATGTTCCATAACAAGAATGGCTGCAAGTCCGGGAGACAAATTCCAATTTCCTTCCTGATCATACAATCGTACTAGGAGGGCACTATTGGTACAAATTGACAGCACTACTAAAAACTGAAAATACAAGGACAAGAAAAAATTATGTTAGATAGTAACTCATAGAGAACCTATAGAATTTAGGGCCAATTACATCTACTACCCCTGAAGTTAGGTGAAATTACAAATCAGTCCCCCTCGTTTGAAAATTACCATATAGTCCTAAAAGTTTCAACTGGGGGTACTTTTGGGGATATTTTTGGAACTTTACACATTTATTGAAACATCAGGGATTATATGGTAATTTTTTAAACTAGAGGAATCGATTTGTAATTTCACCTAATTTCAGCGTAGTAGATGTAAATCACCATAGAATTTGAAATATGCTCGCAATCCCTTGCTTTTGATTTGTCCCACAAAAACTATACATTTGCCATTTCGCCCTTGGTCAAAAGTGAAATTTGAGGGCAAAAAGTAATTTTACCATTTAAAAATGCACATATTTTCGCAGTCTAACACGTGTATTTCACACGGAGGTTCTCTATATAAATTTTAAATTTCACAGGGTCTTTTGTTTTTTTTTTAAATCAAAGGATTTTTTGTATGCTCTTTAACTATAACACAGGAGGTTGAATGCAATTTCCTCGTAAATAAATATATTATATTTGATGTATACCTGAAAAATATTGAGCCATGCTCCAATTGTCGCATCGGCGCGTGGAATGGGTCGTCTCATCATTGCGAGCAATTTTAAGGCATCTGCTCTGATCTCCGTTATATTATTCTGGTAGTCATTTAAACACCATAGATGGAATCATGTTCAAAAAAAAAGATATACAATGTCAATAAATTTATATATAAGAAATTATGTTTCTAGAATTGTGAAGAAATCCATCAGTACCACAGCTGCAAAGGCAAATGCGAGAGGAAACGCACAAGCAAACATCATGATCATTCCAAACTGCAATACCAACTCCAGAAAATCTGCACACCATACCAACTTTTTTAAAATCTCCGAAATAAATAAAACATTAAAAAAAATTATATTGAAAAAAACAAGTCATATAATACCATCAAAAAGTCCATCTTCAATTTCTTGGCCAATACTTGCAGCATAAGCAGGTTTAAGATATTCCTTCTCGACTCTTGGAATGCGACGGGGTTTGCCTGTAGATGGTTCTCGTTCACGCCTTAACTTGTTCCTTTAGAGTAATAATCTAATATATTTTTAGATTAATACAATTTAGAGTATAATCTAAAATGCTGATGTCGACTTGGAAATATACCTGCAAGCAGTGAATTTCCTGAAGCTGTATGACAAATACGGTACAGAATTTTCCACTAGATTCTCAATAACCTGAGTAGCATGCATAAAAATTAACCACATAAAATAGAACATACGTAAGTAAAATAAATTCAATTTATATATTTATTTGTACCTCCGATATAAGTAGACGTTGGACTAAAACTTGCCGAAGGGTCATGAAATTTCGGTGCAATAGAGCATGATAAAATATCCCAATATATGATTGCATGAAATAAAGCCCGAATACCTGAGGAAAGCAATTTGTTTTTTTAATGATTAAAATGTTATAATTTAGTAAGAATTAGTGCGAATTATTATTTTGGCTATACCTTGTATACCAAACTATTTGCTTTATATTCTGCACTTTCATTATTTTCATACTTAATAAGCTTCACTGAAATCTTTCCACCCATTCTGGTCAAGTATTGAATTGCAAGGAGGTATACCGCTGTCAGACAAAACCTGAAAATACGAAATTGAAAAAAAGAGGTAACATTCAGTAAATTTGATTTCAGTAACTCTCAATGTTACCTCCCCTGTATGTATGCACAGTTACACAAACATACCCTCTTACTATGAAAAATACAGATACCCCCCTTTGATCATCGGAATTTAACAAAAGGCGGAAAAAATATTAAAAAACTCATATGACATCATCCATATAAGCAAGAAACATTTGGAAAATTAACTGAAGTTAAACTAATATCATCATTTAACTGTGTGCGAGATGGAAATAAGTTCCAAGGGAGGTCTTCGTAATTTTCGAAACCAGGAGGTGATATTTGTGCAATTATATAATTACCGTTGCTAATAACTAAGAGGCATCTTGAACGAATGCTTACTTCAGAAGATCGCAGCCTATAACCTCGTAAAGATGAGCATAAGCCAATTCAAATGGTAATTGGAGACATATGATGCTTATTATGACTAAGGCATCATTTCTGAATCTCATTAGCCATCTAAGCCACTCTTCTCTCTGGAAAACTGCTTTTTCTTTCATTTTATCTGTGCTTTGTTTCTTCATCATTTCTGTAGGATAATAATACGAGCTCTGTGATTCTGCAAGAGCTGAATGATACATCTGCAACCTGAGAAATAAAAACTGATAAATGCAATAAAAATGAAATTATTTATTCAGAGGAGTATTGAATTGGAAAATCATATCGAAAATATACCTAGCTGAAATGGCCGAATTCTTTCGTTTCCAGAATTGGAAAAACAAGACTGCCCATGATATTAGGCATACGAAGAAAAACGGGAGAATCACAAATTGCAATGATCTATAAAAGTTTAAAAAACGAAGAAGGAAATGGAATAGAACTCGTCAATACAAGCTTAGCAAAAGATATACAAACAAAGACAGAAGTTCAAGATTTTACCCAAAGTCCACAAGCTGCACCATAAGTCCCAAAGCAGCTGGAAATAAAATCCATTTTGTGTACATTCCAAGAAATGCAAAATATGTAGCAATCTAACGCCGCAAATTTTCAACAATAAAACCAAATAAGAGGATTAAATTTATATAAAAAACCAAAAATGAGGAGAAACTGACCATTTACTGAGATATTTTACCTTCACTCCATAATATGAACATATATCATCAATTGGCTGTGATGTGAAGTCTGACCAGTTCATGGCCCAACTTCTTAGAAGCTGCTTCCGTTTCTTTTCATCTATGAAAAAAGAATGTAAAATTATGGTTCTTGATATCTCATTTTTTTAAACTATTAAATATATAAGAAAAAACAATACCATGCAATGGAAATACTTCTTTGACAACTCCAATTGCTTTCAATTTTTGAAGTAGAGATTCGCCTGGTTTCCAGTCAACCATCTCTGAATCAAATTTCAATACTATAATCGACTTCTCTGTGTTCACCTGCACATTTTACGTGTTCATTGAAAATGAAAGTTATTATGAAAGAATACTCAGTAAAACCAATTTCTTAGTATAAATGTGTACACCATATATACGTGAATGAAAAACAGGGCGAATTACATTTACTACCCCTGAGGTCTGAGCTAATTACAATTTAGTCCCCTAAGTTCAGAAATTACAAAAACCTCCTTGAACTTCACTTTAATTCAAAAAACTCCCTGAAATAGATTATTTGCTATTTTTGGCTTCATTTCGTATAGTTTCAGGGATTCTTTCGTAATAAAGTGAAATACCATGGCGTTTTTTGTAATATCCGAAAATAGAGAGACTAAATTCTAATCAGGGCGAACCTCAGAGGCAGCAGATGTAATTCTCCCTTGAAAAATAATTGATGGGATATAAGAAACACTCACAATCCCATTTATTATGTGGTTATAGCAACGAAACCGTTCACACCAACTGAATAAGGAACCATCAGGTAGCCTAACAAAAGCTTGAGCTTGATCCCATTCAAATGGAAAATCCATTCCTGCAAACAGAAATAGTAATATATAAATGTATCAAGATATATAATTTGCTACCTAAAATGATAAATTTGTCTTTTATATATTGAAAAAAGTTCATCTTCCGAAGTTAAATTTCTTGCTCTAGGTGGTGTTGGGGCTCTGTATATGCTCCCAATGGTCAATTTTATTCAAGACTTAAATTATTTAAAAAAAAACTTAATTCACTAATTAATATTTAATTTATTTAAAGAGAAACCCTATAAGAAGTGAGTGACAATTTACCTATATGAGTTGGTTTCCTGAAATGTAACTCAGCTGCAGCCTTCCCCAATATCTCCGGCGGCGCTGCCAACTGAAAATCATGATAAAATATTAACATTGCTGCCCTTTATTAGGTCAAAAACGTCAAATAAACTCCAACAACAAATAGAAATCAAGAATGCAGGCGACAAAAAAATCAGGCAAAAATCTCAAAAATTAAAGAGAACATGAATCCCAAAATATTGTGCGAGACAGCAAATTATAAGGAAATGAAAATACATGAATTAAAAAACCTTAACGAATTCATTTTGAAGGCCAACAATTCTTTCCAAAATCAGCCCTTTTTTCTTGAGCTCATCAACAAGAACTTCAACACAATCAGCATTAACATTCACATCTTCATTTTCTCCACCCGGTTTTGGAAGGGCAATTGCCATCTCAAAAACAGACTCTTCTTCTTCTTCTTCCCCTCCATGCTTACACATTTCCAAAACACACACACAAGAAAGAAATGCACCTCAAAAGGGAAAAAATAAAGAATAAAAAACTAAGAACTATTTAATAAATTCAAAAAAACACATAGCGATACGCGCACACAAACACCACTAAGTGGGTTTTGAATGTTGCTACTCTTTAATGCTCAAACCCGCATAAAGATTAAATCTTTTCAACCAAAACTGTAAAAAATCCATCGAATTCTCGATCTGGGCATCCTTGTTTTTGTCCAAAGACGAAAAGAAAAGAAAATATTATGAGAATGGAGAAATGAGAAAGAAACAGAAGCCGAAAAACAGGTGTCTGTATTAAACGGCAACCTAGGGAGAAAGATTTACACTTTGTAATTGCCACACAAGCTTTGGAAAAGGAGAGGAATACACGTGTAAATACGGCTTAATTACATCGCATCCCCTTCGAGATTCACTAATTGTAATTTCTACCCACTTAGTTTTAAAAAAAATAAATTTCTACCCACTTTTTAGAAGTATTATACTATTATCTCCCTTAAATTTGAATTTTTTTCTCCAAATACCATCCAAATCGATTTTTGAGGTAATATTTTCAAGCCCGAGTTAAAAGTAATATTTCCAACTTACGGAAATTACATTCAAAAATTATAAATGTGAGTTTTATTTAACAAAGAAAATAAAATCAAAAAATTTAGAGGCACAACAAACAATGCACCAGCACCACCATTGATTGTTACTGTGACCAAGAAAGGATTGTGAAAATGACAATATTTTCTAAAACCCATACCATCTCATGAGTATTTGTCTTTTGCCATCTGCGTAATTTGGAGGGGAATATTTGCCTTGCATTTATGGGAATTGGGAATAAAATGATCAACTTGCAACCACACTATTAATATTATATCAATTATCAAGTATAAATTGTATTGAAAAAATTAGAGAAAATGCTATCATGAAAAAAGAGAGAGTAGTATAACTTAGAATAAGAATCACATATTTCTAGATATTCTAATTTGATAGGAGCTCGTCATAAATAAATGAATGTACTACCTTTCATAGGTAATGTTTTTTACATTTCTTTACCATTATTTATCCTAATCCTTTTTTATATATACATTTTTGGGGAAAAATATTATTTTCATTGCAAAGAATCGAACCCAAATTTCCACAGTAGAATAATATTTGGTGGCCATTAGGTCAAACCCCAATGATTGAGATAAGCAATCTTAATTACATCATATAATATTTTACACAAATTAACTCATGTGAAAAAACATCTTAATTTTATAAAATTCGACCTTTTAACTCATTAGTTCGAAAATTTGAAAGATAAATTCGTAAATATTGTCACCATTTCAATTTATTTATCATCACAATTATTTCAACAAATTGAAGTTATCAAATATTTATCCTCTTTTCCTTTTTTTCTTTAAACCAAGAATCGGTCAGCCGACCGTAGGGTTAGGAGAACCCTACTACGTATATAAAAACTCAAATCGAAAAATACATCAGTAAGGCAGCCAAAATGCCAACATCGAGCCTAAGAGCAACAAATTGAAGTTATCAAATATTTTATCCTCCTTAGTAGAGAAATCTCTAATGTTTTTATTTACTTTTAGTTTAAATTACAAAAAATAATGTGTTAAATTCTAAATTTTGGAGGTGACTTTTATCATAATTATACTTAGTCTCTCTATTTTTAAAAGCTACACAAATTTTCTTAAAATATATAACATGAACCAAAAATTATAATAATCATACTATTTAAGGAATTTTTTAGAATAAAATAAAATATTATATAATTTTAGAATTTCTAGAATAAAAAAATAATTCTAATTAGCTCAATATAATTCACCTATTTATTTTACGCGTATGAAGGAATGGTCAATCAACCAAAATACTGCCTCGAAGCGTAGTCGTTAAGAATGCGTCGTAAACTTACGAATTTCCTAACACGCAGCTTACGCCGTACTTCTCATCCAATCCAAACACGCATACGAAAGGACCCAGAACCCGACCCGGAAACAGAGTGTTGTCATTGGATAGAGCAAAATTCTCAACTGCACCTGATCGCATCAGATCCCAAATTCTAAAGCGCAAAAGCAATTTCAAGGAAAAAGAACCCTAACTCGCTTTCCGCAGAATAAAAATCCCATCTTTGTTTCCCCAATTCGATCAAAAGTTTCTCTCACTAGAATTCAAATCCCTCTCTGCGAAAAATTCGCCATGGGGAACGCCGAGAAGCTGATGAATCAGATAATGGAGCTGAAATTCACCTCCAAGAGCCTCCAGCGCCAGGCGCGCAAGTGCGAAAAGGAGGAAAAAGCCGAGAAATTGAAGGTGAAGAAAGCGATCGAGAAGGGCAACATGGACGGAGCCCGGATCTACGCCGAGAACTCAATCCGCAAGCGCAGCGAGCAGATGAACTACCTCCGCCTCTCGTCGCGTCTCGACGCCGTCGTGGCCCGCCTCGACACGCAGGCAAAGATGACCACGATCAGCAAGTCGATGGGCAACATCGTCAAATCGCTTGAATCGACCCTCGCCACGGGTAATTTGCAGAAGATGTCGGAGACGATGGACCAGTTCGAGAAGCAGTTCGTGAACATGGAGGTACAGGCAGAGTTCATGGAGAGCTCAATGGCGGGCAGCACCTCGCTTTCCACCCCTGAGGGTGATGTCAACAGCCTTATGCAACAGGTGGCTGATGATTACGGGCTCGAGGTTTCCGTTGGCCTGCCACAGCCGGCGGCACATGCTGTGTCTGTTAAGAACAGTGAGAAGGTTGATGAAGATGATCTCACCAGGCGTCTTGCGGAGCTCAAGGCGCGCGGCTGAAATTTGGATGTATTGTGACATTGTTGGGTTGCTCGTAATTTCTGGTATTGTGTGTGATAGAATTAATGCCTGAATTTCTTGAAAATTTGGGATCGGATGTGTATAAATTTGACTAATTGTGATAATGGGTTTGTCATTTGTGTTGGCTTAACGTTTTTTGACTTTTTTGTGCTGTTTTCATTCTGGTAATGTAGATTAATGTTTGTTTGGGCTACATGATCATATATAATCTTCATTGTTAATTGCAGCTTTACTTTGAAAAGGGATTGTCGGATTTGTGTTGCTGCTCCTGCAGTGGCTTAGTATTGATCATGTATGGATTTATGTGAAATTTTTTTAGTTTAGTGTTGATAAAATTGGTTCTTGGAGATGGTATGTTATGTGGTGACTCCCTTTTGCTGTGCTCCATTGAGATTTTATATTGGTGGTTTGCTGGGAGTTTACGTTAGCAATTTATGGTAGTTTTATATCAGTTTGGGTTAGTAATTTCTGGTTGTTTGCTGCTTACTTTGATAAACTCGGAAATGCTTGGTTGAATTTTGTGGTGATTTGATCAGAAAACATTTTACTTTGAAGGCTTTAAAGATAATCCTTTTCTTGAATGCTGTTTCTGGAGTTTATGATTTATGAAATCGATTATGATTTAGGAGACTATTTTTTGTGGTGTTCATATGCATTCAGTATAATGGTAAAAGTTTATGTTTATCGCTTGTGTGTACGTTGTGGTCAGGTGTCAAGGTTCTATTAACTAAGAGCGATTCAAATGCCAAAAAGCTGAAAAAAGCGCTTCTCTAAAACTCTCCATTTTTTTAAAGTCCTGATGATGTTGGATTGCTTGATATTGTATGTCACCTGAAGGGCAAGTGAAATGACATATATTGCTTTCATTCATCACTATTTTTCATGCTTGCGAAGTTTTGGTAATAATACATCTTAATTTGATTCATTGTCCTATTCATTACAAGATCAAACAAATGTTTACAAGCTTTACATTGATTATCAATATGTGAGTGTCATTTTCATTTGGGCTAATAATCAAACACAACAAAACTAGAAAACCGAAGCAAATATTCAAGCCCCGAATAGCTAAATCAACAACTCTCATCTACAACATGTAAAGATAAAAAGCAAAAAAGGATTTACAAGCTCTCGTTGCGCCAAATGATTTGCCAAATACGATCCTCATATATTTGTAAGTTCTTCAACTTATGATAAACTCACAGCCTGTGAGCTATGCACATCCTTGATCAGACATACTTGTTGCTACAGTCAGAAAAGCAGAGATGGTAGCTCCATGCACCAATGCCCTGGACCAAAGAGTTATGTAGAAATATATAAAATACGGCCATGTAAAATATATAATAGGGAAATATTACATCTACACCCCCCCGAGGTATAGTGTAATTAGAGATAAAGGAAAGGACAATAATTAGATAATCTTTTTTAATAAATAAAATTTTATACCAAAAGGAAAACGAAGCCTTACTCGGGATTCTCTTTCTGATAACCGAAATCAGTTGCTGCTTTCAGTGTTCTCTGATATGTCTGCTTCATTGCTTCCTGGAAATTATTTAAAGCATGTTTGTATTATAATTCAACAATTTCGAATGACTTTTATATGCTTGATGTCATATGTTCTACTAAAAACGTAAAAACTTTCACCTGTAGTTTATTTTCAAAATCTTCAGGAGATAAATTGCACTCTTTTAGTTCAAGTTCCCCAGCTACTACCTGTAATAAACAACCAAATCTTAACATTTAGAGTTGATATGGAAATACAAATAGCTCCCCTTAACACATTTGTATTTTTTAATTGTTCTACAAAATTACATGTATAAAAGATGCAACCTACCCCTCCGACTCCAGCAGCCATCGAAGGAGCAACAAGAACATTGGCTTTCCTTAAAACATCAACTGCTTCAGGGGTACAAGGCATGTTTGAGCCTAAAAATTCTTAAAGCAGTTAGTGAAAGTACAAGAAAATCAACAACAAAGGAAATATAAGGGACGATTACCAAAAAAACCCTTGAAATTTGCCTCAATTGCAGAGAGACCCCCTCTATCTATTGAAATCCCAATTACCCCCTGACTTGACAGATTCAAAGGCTTCTTGGTAATTCGAGCAACTAAGAATCGGTGCTATTTGTAATATGCAAAACAAGCGTCGAGGCAGTAATTGGAATTTCAATGGAGATAAAGGGGTTTTGGTAATTTTACCAAAATATGACATTGAATGTTACCTTCCACAAGTATTCGGCACCCCGAGTTTACCAATGTGATGGCATCAGATTGATCAATTTCGTTTTGTGAGGCACAAGGAAATGCAACATCACACCTTTCATTCCAAGGCTTTGCTTCATCGTAGTACTTAGATCTGGCATAAGTTTTTGAATAGTCTCTGCAAAATGTTACTTATAAGTTAATGCAGACTAAAAGTTAATTAGTTACGTTGCACAGAGCTTCACAAACCTCAAACTTCTATTTTGAGCTTTAATGTCTCTTAGAAAAGATATTTTCATCATATCAAATCCATCCTCGTCCACCAAATAACCCTTTGAATCTGTGAACCATAAAAACTTCTTGAAATGAATTCTATGTTCGTTCATATATGGTCACCAACAAAAGAGTATCTTAGTTTATTATCATCTGTCTATGCCTAAAGGAAAAGAAAAGGAAACGTTGTTTACATCAAATTATGTTTTCATTTTCACAGGGGAGGTTTGTGTCATTTTTGAAATTCTCAAGGAGTAAGTTGTAGCTTTTTCAAACTTGTGGGCTCAATTGTAATATGACTATCTTAAGACTGGTGTAAATTCAATTAAGTGGAAAACAAGAAACAAAATGCATCTGGTATACCTGATACTGTTATGGGAAGTGCATTACATGCATAAAGCTTCTCTAGCACATGCATTGATATCTTTCCAGAACCACTAACTGCACACCTGGTTCAAGAAAAATCAGGGAAAATGGTTTGAAGTAAAAATTTGAGAAGCGTTTTTTCACTTTGTATATAACTTTTTTAGGGGGTATTTCTGTAAATATTGTATTCATTCAAGCAAAGCATTTGTTAGTAATCACTGATATGAAAGCGAAATGTCAAAACCTTAGCCCTTTTAGTTCTTTATTCATGTCCGCAAGCATAAGTTGGGCAAAGAGTACCTGCAAATCGCAAGAAGGTACAATTAATATAAATTAGGAAATAGATATTGAAAATGTTAGAAAATAAGGGGAAAAAGTTACCAATCCGTAGCCAGTTGCTTCAGTTCGAAGACTCGAGCCAGACCAGTTCACTCTAGGCCCTGCAAAACTTCCCTACATATAACAATAATTATCACTTTAAATTGCTCGAAGGCTGTGCTAGAAGATTAAAGACATTAATTTCAAACCATCAGTCAACACATCTAAAATTGCCTAGCGATTCGCCGGGTTCTCGCCAGTTCACCTAAAATTGCCTAGAGATTTTCATTATTCCTGCTAATAACAAGAGCAAAGACTGATTTCCAAGAAATTCATGCAAAGCATCAATAATATACCCAAAAAAAAAAACCTTTAATAAATTATGCGGCTTTCACCTGAGAATGACCAGCCAAACGCCGATATTGGCCATACAGAAAACCCATTTCACGAGTTCCAACTCCCATCTCCTCTGAAGGAAGATCCTAGATAATTTTTTAAAAAAGGAAAAAGAAATTAATATCCATTAAAGATATCGTCTCAGAGAAAGACTTCAAAAAAAATTGGCGGCAAATACCTTGTCAGGACCCAAATAGCGATACAACTCATTCATGAAGCTCTGACAAAATTTCATGATCTACAAGTGGTTCACCATTCCAAAAGAAAAAAAGTTCAATAATTTTTTGTGATGTTTCGAAGCTGTAGTGATTATTTTGCTGTAGAATAAATATAACACCTCATTATCACTTTTGCCTTTTGGATCAAAATCACTCCCACCTGAAGAGCCTCCCAATCTGTATGGTGATAAGGCATTTCTTAAAGTCTGTACACAGAATAAGGAGCTTGTGAAGATGTGAAATCAGAGCAATAAATGATTTATAATTGAAACCTAACATAAGGAGCAGTTTATACTAATACTCATTTAATTTTCAGAGTTGCGTATCACTTTAGTCGACAATCTTTAAATTGAAAGTTTTAATCCCAGGTCTTATATTTTAGTTGCAATTTAATCCCTCAATGCATTTCGGGCACAAATTCAGAAGGAAACCAGACACGTGATTAAGGGTTTAAACATCAACTTTGGGAATGCTTGGGAAATCAACCTTTGCATTTTTTAAGCAAAAAATTAGTTAGAAGCTGGAAGCACCCAAGGACAACTTTTAGCATCAGCTTATAGCTCCTTGGTTATTTTTGTAAATAAATTGAAGTTAGATTAGATTAGTGAAATGCTTTTCAGCTTCTTTTAGTACTTCTCACTTTTTGTCTTCAAACACTCGTCACCTTTACTATACAATTGTTTTACAACTTTAGCTTCTCCAAAAGCAAAAGTTTTGCAAACACCCACATCAATTGTAATGCACTTTTATACTTAAATTCGAACAAGTCAATCTCATGTGCTTTACTATCAAAAAAAAAAATCTCATGTGCTTGATCTCTTGGTGAAATTTTGCGGAAAAAATGCATCGAGGGATTAATTGCAACTAAATTCAGAATCAGGAACCAAAGTGATTCTAAACAGAAACTTAAGGGGAAAATTAGCATCATATGCCGAAAGCCCCAAACATACAATACGGAGAAAATTCAAGACGATTTCGTTAAAGTAGCACAAGCATTTACGGATGAAATTGGAATTAAACGAAAAAACACCTGTTGAAAACTTAGGAATTTGGCAATGCTCAAGTTCATCAAAGGATGAAAACGAAGACCGCCTCTGCACGGACCAAGAGTCTGATTAAATTGAACACGAAATCCTCGGTTGACATGTGTCTCGCCTCTATCATCAATCCAGGGAACCCTAAAAATTACTGTACGCTCAGGTTCTAACAACCTCTCCATTGTATTCACATAACTGCAATATTTGCCACCCATTTTATGTTATCAATAATAATACACAATTTCTTTCCTTTTGCTTAATTGATGAAACAATGTGTTAAGAAATCGGGTTAATTACATTTAGACCCCCTGAGGATAAGTGGATTACAGATTAGTAGCCCAAATTTGGGAAATTACACACATCCCACACTGTTTGGTTCTAAATGTAAGGCCTAACAGCAGCTTAAAAGTACAGAAATGACCTATTTTAAAATTTCAAGACACTACAAGATAGTTGAAATTCTGAAAAAACAAAATGCCTCGGATTTTTTTGATACATGAAAAAATACTTGATTTTTTATTCTACAAATGAGAAAATTTGACCCAGGGATAAGTTTCGAACAACATTTTTTGGATGGAAACCGTCCAAAAACCCTAACAGCAACTAATGGTTGGACCACCTATGATAGATGGGCATAAAGTGGGTGGTGTTTGTACTTGTGGGGGGATAACCTGTAATTTCACTTATCCTAGGGTGCCTAAATGTAATCAACCCTAAAAAGTATATTGATTTAGGAAAAACTTACTTGGAATTTTTTGAAATTACTCTTTCTAAAGCATGAACAACTTCTTGAACAGATTGTATGAACTCAACTTCATGAGGATCTCTTCTTAATGCCGCTTCAACAATTGATCCAGCCGTTTTCGACATAAGAACTGTGCTAAGGGTTCGATTACGGTATGAGAAACAAAGAGTAATTTTAGAAATCACATCAATTATCACATAAAATGCAATATACGAATCAAGTAGGCGTGCTCTCTGTTTTGGCTGAGTGAAGAAAATACGAAGCAAAATTTTGCAAAGGAGATGTCGATTGCTTTGTGCATTGCATTTATCTATCTCTTCACCAGAGTATTCAAAAGCATTTGGATCTTTTTTTACCTTCACATTACAGTTAAAGATAGAGAGAAAATTATCTTCACGTACGCGCACGCGCGAGAGAGAGAGAGAGAGAGAGAGAGAGAGAGAGAGAGAGAGAGAGAATTACCTTCACACTACGGTTAGAAAGAGAGAGAATTATCTTGACACTACGGTTAGAGAGAGATACCTTTACCCTACCGTGAGAGACAGACAATTATCTTGACACTATGATTAGAAGCAGGGAGAGAGAGAGAGAGAGAGAGAGAGAGAGATTTCCTTCATCAAGTACAACAAGATGCGCCAGTCTCTAATTGATCTCACTCATCCAACTCACAGCACAAACACACATCACAATAAAATAATCCATATCATACGTACAACGAGATTCCAGTTACACTAAGAGTGCAGTTAAAAAAGCTTACTAAAAAACCAAAAGCATATCCAAGACGAAACAACATCGTAAAACCATCATAAAATAAACATCAAACAGAAATTCACAAAAAGGACTCACCTTTCACGTAAATCGGTTTATCAGCAAGAATCTTCTCCTTCGAAGCTTGTTGCAACCGAAGGGCCTCTTTATGAAGCAAGCTATTATTATGCTCCTCAAGAGCACTCATCTGCATATTTCTACTTCCTTCATTTCCATACGGATTTCTCCTATGCTTCCTCCCATATTCTCTACAAACAGAACAGAATATTCTCGCTGTCCCATCTTTAACATCTACATAAGCCCATTTATACGTGTCGGCCCATTCCTCTCTCCATCTTTTCACAACTTTCTTTTTTCTTTTCCCCGTTTGTGACTTGGACAATTCTTGATCCTCATTTGGGAGTTGAGAGCCCATAATGAGCTTGCTCTCTTTGGCGGAGGATTCATGCGGTTGAACTGCGAGAAGAGAATCGTGAGAAAAAGATGGATCATCGTCTCCTGGGCCGATTTCTAAGTCGATTTCTTCACCGAGTTCACGAACTACGAGATGATGGCTTCGAGCTTGTTGGATTAAATTAATATCATCCATTGTAGAAGTCATCCCATCCCCACCAGATGGGAGCAACATTCAGCATGACAATTTTGCCCTTCGGATTTGATCTTCTTTTTATCTCTCTGCAAGAGTGAACATGTGATAATTTCCATGCCTTTCGAGGATAACATAATGAATGTTGATCGTAGTTTTCTCACCATATATCATAGATTTACAGTAAAATAGGGGATAAAGTTGAGATGATACCATACTCTATAAGTGGCATTAGTAAAAATTCCGTTCAAAATTCGACATCGCATAAATCTTTTAGAAAAAAGAAAGAGAAAAGCATCCATCTCTATCCACAACCTTTTTTTGTTTCCCTTCATATGTAAAAGATATGGTATTTCTACTAAAATTTTATTCATCTTGGGGCTAAAAGACACCTCTACTAAGTTCCTTATTTCTTTTACCTCAACTATTCAATATTTTCGTAAACTATACTTATTAAAGCTGCACCACACTACTAATAACAATTGAGAGCTACGAAAGGCAATTTTCTTATTATATTATGGACACCTAATTTTTCCACTCCATTTACACTAATATCTTCATAAACATCTCTCAAGTTTTTCATTGACAAGTTTAGCTGCAGAATCATTAACTTTCATTGCAATGAAGGAATTTTCCTCAGTGCGACAAGCAATAATTGTAAAGCTTGTATGTTTACCATGTATCTTGTACACCAAACTCCATGAGAAGAAAAAATCTATAGTTCAATTTACCAAGAATTAAAAACAAAAGCTTGATACTTTAGATTGAGCTTTGTGCCAACAAACTACAAAGATTTCATTTTTCATGCCATCATAACCAAGGATAACAAGGAAAAACAACAGCTACTAAAAAGATTTCATTTTTCCTT
Source organism: Verbena officinalis (assembly GCA_958496215.1). Taxonomy (NCBI): domain Eukaryota; kingdom Viridiplantae; phylum Streptophyta; class Magnoliopsida; order Lamiales; family Verbenaceae; genus Verbena; species Verbena officinalis. Next base: position 1,329,659 of record OY292391.1, read on the forward strand.
CGATAACCTTGGATTGAGCTTTGGGCAAACACACTAAACTGAAAACTTGGCCAAAAGTAGCAAAATTATTGTATCATTCCAATAATTCAGTTTGATTAAAAGCTTTACTCAGAAAAAAGTTTCCCATTAATAAAAAATAAATAGAAAAAGAAACGACTCGAAGAATGTAAACCAACGGATATGAAAATGTGACAGATGCATAAAAGAGAACTTCAAATAATGACATTTCAGAAGTAACAGGCCAACCACACTTCTGCAAACCACTGATTCAACACAACAGTAATCATAGAAATTAATTTTAAGAAAACTCAGTTCATTTCCAAACACAAACAAGCCAGATTTCCAAAAATGAACAAATGAAATGAACTGTACCTCAAATGAAATTCTTGAGCTTTACCCTCAAAATTACTCTTGAAAAATTCCAAGAGCTAGCTATAAATCAAGAATTGGATAGAGGGATCGCGTCAGTGGCAATCACAAGAGCATTTGATTGCGGGTGTTGAGAAGAGGAAAAGATGAAGAAAACGCATGAATTTGCGGGGTTGAGAAATGGGTCAGTAAAGAAAATGTTGGGTGAAAGAATTGATTTTTGTGGAGTTAATTGCAATTACTACTTTTAGTGGGGTTGGGAGTGAGAGCGGAGATTAGTGTAAATTAATTGCAGAAAAATCCCATATGTGGGAAAAAACTATTTGTCATGGGACTTGTAATGATTTTAGCAGTTTTAACACCTAAATATTATTTTAGAAATTGTCATATCAAGTAAATATTTTTTGTACTTTCTGGTGAAATATAAATCTTTGTACTAAATTTTGATTGACAATGACATTCGTGCGGAGAAACTATGAGTAACTTTAATTTGGTGAAAACGGTTGGTATACCAATGATAAAATTGAAAAAGTGAAAAATACCGACGATGATTATTTTTTAAATGGAAAATTTGTTATAAAAGTCCATGTATTATGAGGAATGAGCCAAAAAAATCCGGTCATATACAAAGTAGCTATAAAAATCCTGTGTTTTGAAATAATTTGCTGAAAAAACCCTATAAACTTTGTTGTAACTACACGAGCGTTGACTGAGAATAAAAGAGTTAATTTAGTTATTAAATGTCTAAAATGCCCTTAATTGGCTAAAAAAAGTTGGCATGCATTATTTTTCATTATAACCTCAATTTTTACCAAAAATTATGTAGAAACTATTATACTAGGCCTATAATTTTTTTTATGCATTAAATCAATGAAATAGAGGTTTATATTATATTATGTGAATTGCCTCATTTTTTTATAAAGTCAAAAAAATAAATGGAGAGAAAATCTATACAAAAATGCATAAAAGAATGTGTAAATAAGTCCAACAATACAAATAAAAATAAAACATTAAAAAACACCAATTCCCATTACCAATTCTGCTCAAAATAAAGTATTTGCATGGGGCACACATGACATGTTCAAAGTTGATTCTCCGGTATGTGAATGCTAGGGTTCAGTCGGTACTTTGAAAAGGAGGAGAAAAATATGCGTAGTGAAGTGAGAATGAAAGTTCTAAAAAAAAAGTGAAGTGAGAATGAAATTTATGTTATAAAAGTAAGGGTATAATGATCATTTCAAATGCTTTTGTTGACTAGATTATCATAGGGGGCAGTAAGCAAATATTTACCAAACAGAGGGTTTTTTAACTACTTTTTATATGATAGGGTTTTTTTTGGCTATTTTTAATTAACACAGGGTTTTTGGAGCACTTAATTCTTTTTTAAATCTTCATTTGATGGCCTTCAGTATACCAAATCTTATAAAATTAATTGAAGATATCTTTTCAGGAGATTGAGACGAACAAAATAATATGAATTTGTATATCTTTTGAAGCAGGATAAAATTTTCCGATGAATTTGTATTTCTCTTGAACCAGGATAAAATTTTCCGACATAATATTCCACCGGAGATATTTAGTTACAATATTTCGCAATGTTTGTGCTATAAAATTGAATAATTAAACTCTAAATAATTAAGTCTCAAATAGATAAGATAGAAACTTAAAATAGCCATGCAAGAAATCTGAAAATATGAGAGAATATAGGGTCTTGCAATTTTGTGGAAAAAAGAACGAAAGAAAAGAATCCAAAGACATAAATAGGTTAAATAGGTTTTTTATGGTAGAAAACAAATACCCAATTGTGAAAAGAAAAGGTACGATATATACACTTTTCAACCAGTTCGACACTAATTAAAAAATCATTAGATTTTTTTCTCCAACTACAAAGAGTATTCTTCTATTACATCTGTCTGCATTAAAATACTAGGGCAACAATCAGACTTCTAGAGATAAATTTTCTAACTTAACAAAACGACTCAATGTAAAGTTTTTTCTTATTTTCTAACCCCAACTTCATCTTCTTTCCCAATTTTAAATATTAAAGAATCCCTAACCTGCTCCACTACAACTTCTTTCCCCAAATATACCCCTCCACCGGTCTGAATTCTTCATTGAACTAATACATATGCTAGGAAGATTTCAAAATGAAGAAGAAGAACAAGGTCTCCATAAGCAATTTGATTAATGCAATGTAAAAATGAAATCTGAAATTTCCAAGTTTAATGGCGGGGAGCGACGATGGGAGTAGTGGAGGGGTGTTGCCGATCATTTTGGAAGCATCAAAAGTAAGGGGACCAACTGTCAACAGAAGAGAATCTTGGAAAAGCAAAACAGTAAGTTTCCTTCACACCCAATAGTACTAAAACAGAGAGCAAAACTTTGGGTTTCTTGCAATTAATCTTCATAGCCAGTCTCTGAGAAACCATACGCATTTGTGCGCTTAATTGAAACTTGAGGCGACAAACATGGCAGCTTATGCGGCCCTAGTTTCTCTTATGAACTTGATAGAGCAGATCCAACATCATCCAAGCCCTCCAATTTCTCTTCACCAAAAACAAGTTGAATCTCTCACTGAAAAGATTGCTTTCTTGCAAGATTTTCTTGAAGCTTATAATACCTGTGATGGCGACCAAGAAGTGGATCGTTTGCGGAGTCGAATTGCAGATGCAGCCTATACAGCAGAGGATGTCATCGAATCTTATGTAGTCCATCAAATTCAAGCTCGATGCACAAGTACTCATCGTGGGAAAGATATCAGTTCCGTTGACTTATTTCAAGTTCAACACCAATATAATAATGATGAAAAGAAAAAGAAAATGAAGAAACGTCTACAAGATTTAAAACGATATTTTGTCACCAAATTCCATCCTCAATCCACAAGTCATGGGGGAAACACCAGTCATGCTGAATCCGATCAAAATCTAAAGAAAGCGGCAGACGATGTAATCGATTCTCATGTATTGGATAAAACTGTTGCTGAATCCATAACTCATGAGGGTGAAAAGATTAGTTTCGTTGACTTGTATGAAGGGCTACATAAAGTGATACGAGACATGGATTTTATTACAAAAGGCGTTTTGGAGATTAAAGACAAGATGGGAACTCAAGATCGGCTCCACATAATGACAGCACATGTTGCTTCATCAAGTTCTCCTTCAACAAAGCAGAACACCATGGTGGGTTTTAATGATGTCTTATATGAAGTCCTGGATAAGCTCACCGGACAGCAATCTCATCGCCAGATTATCTCAATCTCCGGAATGGGCGGTATTGGTAAGACAACACTTGCTCGAAATGTTTATACAAATCCACTTATAGAGCAACATTTTGATGTTCTTGCTTGGGTTACAATTTCTCAAGAGTACAATATTCCAGAAATTCTCTTGGAAATTCTTCTTTGTTTAAAAAACCAAGGGAGAAAGGAAAGTTTGAGTGAAAAGGGTGAACAAGATTTAGGCTTACAATTACACAAATGTTTATCTGGTAGAAGGTATTTGATTATTATGGATGATATGTGGAGTGTTGAGGCCTGGGATAAGGTGAAGTTCTACTTCCCAGATAATAATAATGGAAGTAGAATAGTTATAACCACTCGGATGTCAAAACTAGCTCAGAATTTAGATGGCACCATTGGTCTGGAGATGAGTTTTCTAGATGTGGATGAAAGTTGGGATCTTTTCTGTAAAACTGTTTTTGGGGAACAAGGTTGTCCTGATGAGTTGGAGAAAATTGGAAAAAGAATTGCAGAGAATTGCAAAGGACTTCCTTTGTCTATTGTGGTGATTGGAGGACTCCTAGCGAAGTCCAAACAAACGAGGGAGCGTTGGGAATACATTGCAGAAAATCTAAATTCAATTGTGAATTTAGACGACAATGAAAGATGCCTGAAACTTTTACTCACAAGTTATAATCAATTGCCGATTCATCTAAAGCCATGTTTCCTCTACATGGGATCTCTTCCTGAAGATGGGAAAATTGATATTTCCAAACTCATCAAACAATGGGTTGCTGAAGGGTTTCTAAAACCACATAAGACCAAGAGCTTGGAAGACACTGCTGGAGAATACTTAACAGATCTTATTGAGAGAAATCTCGTATTGGTTAGTGATAGAGAATTGAGTGGAAAACCAATCTTCTTCAAGATCCACGACCTCTTAAGAGACCTATGCCTAAGAGAAGGCCATAAAGATAAGTTTCTTTATGTCACAAGCCAGCACGGGCTTAACATTATTCCACAAGACATAAGTACCCAACGCCGCATTGTGATTCTGGAAAGCACATCCACTAAAGAATATCGACCTCAAGTCCTCCATGCTTTGGAATCTGCTTCACTTGCTCGTTCTCTAATATATTTTCAGGGAAGTTTTCCATCACTTGATTTTAGATTGTTGAGAGTGTTAAAAGCAGTCAGTTCCAGCATAAGATCATGTTCCATGGCAGATATTTTTCAATTGATCAACTCACGGTACCTTGATGTGACTGGTTATTGGGATCAAAGGTTTAGTTTTTCTTCCTCATTCTACCTCATTTGGAACCTACAAACATTAATCCTTGGGTCAAATTCCAGAATTACTATTCCACAATCTGAATTTTGTATGATGCGTCAACTTAGGCATGTCCAGGTTGAGAAACTCTATCTCCGCAACCTTGGCAGTGACCTGATGGACAAACAAGATGACTCTGTCATGGAGAACCTACAAACGCTCTTGACCGTATATAATTTCAGACTCAGTGAAGAGGTGGCTAAGAGGATTCCCAATGTCAAAGAACTGGAAATAAATTATAGTATTTACAGATTTGAGGTGGCATCATATTATTGTCTCAACAATCTTGATCGTCTACATAAACTCGAATACCTAAAGTGCTCCTTCCATGGACTGAAAGGTCAAAATCCGTATTATTCCCAGAACAACATGAGCTTCCCTAATTCGCTCAAGGAATTGTTTTTATTCGGCTGGAGCCTAGCATGGGAGGACGTAAATATCAAGATAGGTTCATTGCCCTTTCTTCAAAAGCTCACATTGCAGAATTTGTACTTCACAAGTTCAAAATGGGAAACAGTTGAAGAGCATTTCACTAGCCTAAAGTACCTGATGATTGACTATTGTTCTAATCTAGAAGACTGGACGACAGAGAGCACACATTTTCCACGCCTTGAATACCTTCATATTTGGGGATTAGAAGAGTTGATGGAAATCCCTTCAGATATTGGAGAAATACCAACACTTAAATTAATTAAACTGGATTATTGCAGTGATTCCGCTGTCATTTCTGCTAAGAGGATAGCAGAGGAACAAGAGGAGAATGGGAACGAAGACCTCCAAGTCAGAGTTACAATAATATCAAAAGATAGTGAACTAACTGAGAACGAGTTGGTGTCAAATCGCAACTTTCATGTTAAATTTTGGTAGCTAGTAAGACTAAATCTGCCAGGATTGATCTTTTCATGATTATTAATTCAGTCAATATTGATTTTCGCTTTGATTTCTTATTATTATTTCCGCTGCTTCCGTTGATATATTTTTAGAACAGAGACAATATAAAACATATTCTCCGTTTTTCAATGCAAGATTAAGAACATTTTGGATATTGTCAAACTGATCAAATGCGTAACCCACATGGTGTCTTAACTGGCTTTATTCATTCTGTAATTCAACAAAAAAATTCAGTTTGATAACCAAGTACTGACAAAGAAAAGTCCGCCTCGTCGTAGAAATTTGCAAAAATATAGGGAAGATGCTGATGTAGGTAGTCTTATGGTGTTTGTGAAAGGCTAAAACCCTTCTTGTTCTTGAGTTAATACTCGTATGAATACAATAGAAATCAAGATATGAAGGATTATGCTTATATCACACTTTTTATGTCAAAGAAGAACAGAACATCTAATCATTTCCCAAATCAGGTCAAACATATAAAAACCTCATAACTAAACAAGAAGAAACAGTATTAAAGGTAATCCATACCATAATGAATTTCGGTCATCTTCTTCTCAATTTGTACAATGAACTCCTTTTCGTTCAATCGTTCCTCGATGGCATCACTATTGATAATCTTGTTGGATAAATGAATTAATTAAAAGAAAAGAAAAAAGAAACTTCATTATAAAAAGTCTCAGAAAATAGGTATTATTAGTACGAAATATATGGAAAACAAGAAATGACTAACCTCTTCTTTGAAGTTTCATTAAGTTCTCCAGATCGATATATCGTACAACACGATTTGGGAATTGAACAGAGCCCTTTCCAAACAAAGTAGATTAATAGAAACTCTTTTACAGTGAACTTTTTCAGGAAAGTTCTCATAAAATTCAATTACACACTGATTGTTTTTATACAGAATTAAACAATAGTTGAGTTGAACAATTTAGTGAGAGAAACATAACTACACTGAGGGGGTCCATATGTAATTTCACAAACTAAAGGGGGTGTAGGTGTAAATATATCCAAATGTGAGGGGGTCTAGAGGTAATTTACCGATTATAATAAAAAAAAATTCAACTCACTTTTTGATTGGTTCAGGGTACACAATTGAACTATTGAAGGTAGATGTTGTCGAGAGAATCTTCATAAGCTTGTTTATCTGCCAACTTTTCTGGATCTTCTCCCCTATTTGTTGGTCCTCCTTGGAACACCTATACTTTTGTGATAGAAATGACAGGAAACCTTAACTGCCTTCAAGTAAAAAAAAAAAAAAAAAAAGGAAAGAACGAGACTTACCCGGGGAGGAAGAAGCATGCGACCATTCAATCTCGAAGTTGGATTTAAGTGTTGATCTGGAAGGAATTAACGTAACTCCCAATTTCATATTAGAAGAAAAATCAAGATTCAAGAAAAGGAAAGGAACATTGATTTATAATTTTTTGCAGAAGCTGCAATGCAGTGCTCTTTTGGAGAAGACACGTTGCCAGGGAAGGAGACGAAAATCCACATCCCAAACATTGTATTGCCACGGAAAGGGAAAATATCATTTTTGGTCATCTTATGAAAATTTTCGATTTTGGTCCTGAATTTTTTATAATTCTCACGCTTTAGCCTTCTGTATTGACATTCATGTTTTAAGGAAAAAAAGTGATTTTATTCTTGACTTTTGTAGGAGACGATTTGGTCATATTATCAGTGGGAGTTTGGATGGGATCAAATGGAAGCTGAAGATTTAGTTGCTTTTATGAATTTTACGGATAATTTGGTACATATTGTCGTGGCCTAATTAGCTAGATCTTACTTTTGGAATTTGACGGACTTAAATGTACAAGATGTCGTGACCTTGAACCGGCAATTTTTCATCAACTAATTTAGCGAGATCTGCAACACTTTGGCTCATGAAGAGATGACCATGAGTAGTCTTTTACAAAATCATCCCCAAGGGGTAGGGATTTGAGGAGGTCCAGCCTGACAAGGGCAAAACTTGTGTTCAGTGTTTGGACGGCCTATTATGATGACACGAATGTTGATTTCCTTTTGCTGCATTATATTTTGTGTAATGGTATTGCTTGTATGCTCCATGTTAGAGATCTTGACTTGTTGTTGATGTATTTTCTGAAATTTCTCATTTGATTTATATATGAAGTGGGGACTTCTCTAACTCTACGGTTTTCCACCGGTTCTTGGTTAAGACAAAAAAAAGCAAGCTAAAAAAGCAAACCAAGCAACTTCCAGGGGATGCAAGTTTGTTGGCCACGAGGTTGCGGCCCCTTTTGACGTGACTTGAGTTTTATCTCCCAATGCTTGTGAAGAAATCATCTACAGTATACAATCCACAATAATATTTTCATGGAGATACCTCAATGGGAAAAATCGCCGTTGGGATGGCTAAAACTCAATACAAATATATTTGAATAAATTTAGAGGTAAATATAACAAGACTCTCTTTACTAATGGAAATAATAGATAAATCCTCTAACTCTAATAGAAACCTAAAAAACTTAACGAAAAGTTATAAAATTACTAAATTATCCATAATATTTTTGTTATAGTATTTGTTATACATGAAATTAGCAAAATAATTAAGTTATTGTCCAGAATGTTAGCATCTACTTGGAAACAAGAAAATGACTAACGGCAGGACCTAAGTGTTAGACAGAGCCATAGTCCAGGGGGTGTCTCTGTAATTTCCAATAGTAAAGAAAATCTTGTTGTATTTTCCCTTAAATCGAGGGGTATAAATGTAATTATCCCGTAAATTTATTTGATACCAATATGAAAACAACATATCCAATTCGGTTGCACATAAATATATTGTGGTACATGTATATTCCCGTTAAGAAAGAGACAAAGAGTATTCCTCTATTACATTGCTGACATCTGCCCACATTTGAATATTAGATATTGGACCAGACTTAATGGCAGGCCTGCCATACTAATTTATCTATTGCAATTTGTATGTAATCTGATTTTTTTCTAACTCCTAGTGTCATCTCTACCATCTCAAATTATTTTAGCCATTAATTATATATTCTTTCAACCAAAACAAAATATTAAAAGCATTACTGTACTAAAACAAATATCCCGAACTTTGTTTTCTTGCAATTCTCCATAACCAGTCCCAGAAACCATAAGAATTGTTGCCCTTAGTTGAAACTTAAGGTCAAAAGCATGGCAGCTTATGCAGCTCTAGTTTCTCTTATGAACCTTATAGATCAGATACAAAATCATCCTCGCCCTCCAATTACTCTTGACAATGAACAGGCTCAATCTCTCACCCAAAAAATTGCTTCCTTGCAAGATTTTATTGAAGCTTATAATTTGCACGAAGACAACCAAGAACTGGAACGCTTGCGGGGTCGCATTGCAGATGTTGCCTATGTAGCAGAGGATATCATTGAATCTTGTATAGTCGATCAAATTCAAGCTCGATCCACAAGTACTGATGATCATGGCAAAGATATCAGATCCGTTGACTTATATCAAGTTCAACACCAAGAAAGTTATGAAAAGAAAAAGAACATGAGCAAGCGTCTACAAAAATTAAAACCATATTTTGTCTCCAAATCCCATCCCCAATCCACAAGTCACTGGGGAAACACCAGCCTAGCTGAATCCAATCAAAGTCCAGAGAAAGCGGCAGAAGATGTAATTGTTAAGATCAGTTCCGTTGACTTGTATGAAGGTCTACATAAAGTGATACAAGACATGGATTCTATTACAAAAGACTTTTTGGAGATTAAAGACAAGATGGGAACTCAAGATCAGCACATATTGACAACACTTGTTGTTTCATCAAGTTCTCCTTCAATAGAGCAGAACACCATGGTGGGTTGTGATGATGTCTTATATGAAGTCCTGGATAAGCTAACCGGACAACAATCTCGTCGCCAAATCATTTCAATTTCCGGAATGGGTGGCATTGGTAAGACTACACTTGCCAGAAATGTTTATACAAATCCACTTATCGAGCACCATTTTGATGTCCGTGCTTGGGTTACAATTTCTAAAGAATACAATATTCGTGAAATTCTCTTGAAAATTCTTCTCTGTCTAAAATCCCAAGGGGAAAGCGAAAATTTGAGTCAAAAGAGTGAACAAGATTTAGGCTCACAATTACACAAATGTTTATCAGGGAAACGGTATTTGATTATTATGGATGATATGTGGAGTGTTGAGGTATGGAATAATGTGAAGTTCTACTTCCCAAATAATAATAATAGAAGTAGAATAATTATAACCACTAGGGTTTCAAAACTAGCTTCAGATGTAGATGGCAACTTCGACATTGAGATGAGTTTTCTCGATAGGAATGAAAGTTGGGATCTTTTTCGTAAAACTGTGTTTGGAGAAAAAGGTTGCACTGATGAATTTGAGCAAATTGGACAAAGAATAGCAGAAAATTGCAAAGGACTTCCTTTGTCTATTGTGGTGATTGGAGGGCTTCTAGCAAAGTCCAAACAATCAAGGGAGAATTGGGAATACATTGCAGAAAATCTAAATTCAGTTGTGAATTTAGATGACAATGAAAGATGTTTGAAAATTCTACGTACAAGTTATAACCAGTTGCCAATTCATCTAAAGCCCTGTTTTCTTTCTATGGGATCCTTTCCTGAAGATGGGGAAATTGATATCTCCAAACTCATCAAACAATGGGTTGCTGAAGGATTTCTAAAACCAAGTATGGCCGATAGTTTGGAAGAAACAGCTGAAGAATACTTGACCAATCTTATTGAGAGAAATCTCATATTGGTTAGTACTAATGAGTGGCATCGAAAACCAGTCTCCTGCAAGATTCACGACCTCTTAAGAGACATATGCCTAAGAGAAGTGCAAAAGGAGAAGTTTCTTTATGTCACTAGACAACACAGTCTTAACATGATTCAACAGGGCGTAAGTACCCAACGCCGCGTTGCTATTCTTGAAAGCACGTCCAAGGAAGGAGATCACCTCCAAATCCTCTATGCTTTGGAGTCTGTATCGCTTCGTTCTCTGATATGTCATTTTGAAGGAGCTATCCCATTACGTGGTTTTAGATTGTTGAGAGTATTGAAAGCAATTGGTTCTCGTGAAAGACCAAATTCCATTGCAGATATTCTTCAGCTGATCAACTCACGGTACCTTGATGTGACTAGTTATTCGTATCCAATTTCTAGTTTTCCTTCCTCAATCTATCTCCTTTGGAACCTACAAACATTAATTGTTACTGCAATGTCCGGAAGTACTTTGGCTCTATCTGAATTTTGGATGATGCCTCTACTTAGGCATGTTGAGGTCGACACACTTTCTATCTCGAGCCCGCGCAGAGGGCAGATGAACAAGCAGGATGACTTTGTTATGGATAACCTACAAACACTCTCAACGGTTATTGGTTTCGAACTTAGTGAAGAGGTGGTTAAGAGAATTCCTAATGTCAAGAATCTGAAAATACGTTATGAGGATCTTAAGGAGGGGTTCAAGAATCTGAAAATACGTTATGAGGATCTTAAGGAGGGGTTCTACCTCTATGTGGCATCAAATTATTGTCTCAACAATCTTGGCCATCTGCATAAACTCGAATACCTTAAGTGCTCTTTTGAATTGATGAAAAAGCAAAATCCGTTTGATTCTCGGAATAACATGAGCTTCCCGAATTCGCTCAAGGAATTGTCTCTAAGTGGCTGCATGCTCGATTGGGAGGATGTAAATGTAAAGATAGGTTCATTACCCTTTCTTCAAAGGCTGACATTGGCATACTCAGACTTCACAAGATCAAAGTGGGAAACAGTCGAAGGACAGTTCACTAGCCTAGAGTACCTGGCAATTGACTCGTGTTTTAATCTGAGATGCTGGACGATGGAAAGGACACACTTTCCAAGCCTTGAGCATCTTTACATTTATGAATTGGACAAGTTGGATGAGATCCCTTCAGGTATTGGAGAAATACCAACCCTTCAGTCAATTCGGTTGGAACGTTGTAGTGATTCCGCCGTCATTTCTGCTAAACAGATACTAGAGGAACAAGAGGAAATTGGTAATGATGGCCTTCAAGTTCGAGTTACATTGCCCCGCAGGAGTGAACTAAAGGAGTTGTCGTCAAGTGGCAACTTTCACGTTGAGATTGATCAGTGGTAACTGGTAAGAGTACAACTGCCAGTACTGTCATGATGGTTACAAATTTAGTCGATCAGTATTGATCATCAATTCGTTACTTGTTATTTTCATTGCTTTCTGAATAATACTGTTTCAATGAAGGGAGATTTACATCTGTAAACCTAGGTTTGGTTTAACTACAAATTAACTTCTCTTATTTTATATATTACAAAAACACCCTTGAGGTTTCATATTTCTTGAAACACTTTAATGAATTTCGGTTATGTTCACACTACCGGAAGTTTAAAGTCCAGTTGACATGAGTTAAAACCTCTACTTGCCACATTTTCACAAATTTTGTGACCCTTATATATATATATCAATATATCAGCAAAATAGAACTCATAAAATATTAAATCAAGCACAAGTATACACACTCAAGTCGCTGTACTTGACGTCTATCAATATTCTTCAATATGTTATAATAAATCATAGGTGTATTATTGTGTCAAGAGTTTGTTCCACTATACTTATTTATTTATTGAGAGAGAGAGAGAGAGAGAGCATGCCAGGAATTTGATTATCAGAAATTCTCTTATAAATAAGTTGTTTCACTGAGCTCTTCGATAGATTTTAAAAAAAATAAAATTACAAAACTAAAGAAAATGGCAATAACTTGCTGCGTTTCAACATCTCTCAAGAATTATGAAACAAATCTTCAGTAGAAGTATCCAAGCACTTGACCACCAACATTTTGTCGAATAGCCTCCTCATGATCCAAAACTCCATTTGGTGTCGTAATTACAACATAGCCCCACTGCATATTTCGACAAAAGAATTCAAATCATAATTAGCTTATTCTTTTAGCTTAAAGGTTATTCATTTAGGATGATAATCACAAAAATATGAATAATCTAGATGAATAAAATAAGAATGCCGCTCGTTTCCAAAGCAATATCTGAAATCATCTTTCACAGCCATGTCCGGAAATAAAATATACAAAAAAGAAAATATATAACATATTCTCCGGAGTTCAATCCAAGATTAAGAACCTTTTGGATATTGTCATACCGATAAGATGTATGGCTCACATGATGTCTTTACTATATTTATTCATTCTGTAATACCAAACACAAACTCCAGTTTCATAACGAAATACTGATAAAAAACTGTCCTCTTAGAAAATTCATGTATTAAAAACCTTCTTGTTCCCTAGCACTTATATGAATACAATAGAAATCAAGATATGAAGGATTAAGCTGATATCACACTTTTTATGTCAAAGAAGAACATCAAATCATTTCCCAAATCAGATCTCAAACACATCAAAACCTCATAACTAAACAAGAACTCCACAACTTTGATGAAGCTCAGATTTGATTTGATAGTCTAATTACCAATCAACAAATAATTGTAAGGAAACAAACAACACGAACCTGATGTGTTGGAAGAGCACGGGTTTTGTAACTCTCGAGATAGTGAGCCTTAATATCTTGTCTGTAAGTTATAGCCCGACAATCTTTAACCCTTCCCAACAGCTGAACACTTATCTTCCCGACCCTATGCGGTTCATGCACTTCAAAATCCTTAATATAACCTGTCATTCACAATTCTTATTACGAAAAGCAAGAAAAATACTTCAAAGGAACTAAAACTGTGAAAACATCTCAAAACAAATCATTCCAATATCCACAATTTCTCAACACGGGCTTCAATCAAAACCAGTTTAGCAAGGCAAATGTGATTACACACCTATATTTTCCCAACCCATTTCAATAAATCCCAGTTCTCGAAATGGGCAACAATCATCAATCAATATCACAGTACAAAACAAAAACCGTAGCGTATGCATACTAGTCCAAAACTAAAAGTTGATTCTTATTCATGATTTAAAGTATTTGGAAACAGCTCAAGCAAATTATTCCAACACTTCCAAATTATCCTCAAATCTTCAATCGGAACCACTTCATAAGAAGCAAAATGTGGTCATAGACCCGGAATATGGCAACCCATTAGCATAAAACCCATTTCTCGAGATGGGCATCTAACAAAATCACAGACTTCGTAGTATACGAATACTAGTACAAAACTATAGATACAAATTCGAATATGTATACCTCTGTATTTCATGATTTGTAGGAAAGACGATACGACATTAGAGATGGGCTTGAGCTCCGTCGAAGCAAAGCCTCTCTTTTCTGCATTGACGATTGTTCTCAAGGCATCGTTGAGTATTCTTCTTCCCATCACTGGAATTTTTCTTCTTCTGCTGGTTCTTCAGCTGTAGCTAAAACCCTTGCAATGATTTTGTAATTGCGATCGGCAAAAATACCCAATTCAGAACGTGTTCTAAGTTCTGATTTGGGCCATCTGACTGTGATTTGGGCTGTTGGGCCTCCAAATTAGTCCGCACATTGTCCTTTATTTATGTTTGGATTTGTTGTTTAATTCGAGGAAAAAATTGCGAAATTAGGACACTTTTTACCATCGAGTTGACTTTTTGAAATACAAGAATTGAAATTTGCGTAATGCCCTATAAATTCTTTTTGGTAGCAGTTTCGGAATTCCAGCGGATTTAATTTTAATTTTACTGACCATCGCGTGATTGGCACACGCGGTATTCAAGGCGAAAATTGAAATTAAATCCGCCAGTATCCCTAAATTGCTACAAAAAAATAAAATTATAGAGCATTTACGCGAATTTCAATTCTTGAATCCCAAAAGGTCAATTTAGTAGTAACAAGTGTCCCGAATTTGCAATTTTTCCTCAATTCGAGTACTGAATTGGAATTTATCATCCTTGAATTAAATCGTTTTAGTTTTCTAATTACGTTTTCTAATTACGTTATAAGATTTCATAGATTTCATTATTCGTGTAAAATTTATGAAGGTTATGATAAAAAATTTATTTGGCTGACATCAATTATGCTTTAAATTTCATTAACATTTCATTACTCATGTAAGATTTATGAAAATTACAGCATAATCAAGTTTTGATTAACATTGATAATGCTTCAAAATCCTGGTTACAATTTCCAGAAAATAAGTCCAAAAGAACATGTAAAGAGGGGATAATGTTATCCACATAACCAAACAAGGCCAAAGTAGCAGCTTCTATACTTTAGTTAAAATAAAAAATTGGAACCATTTTGGATCCTGTTATTGTTCACCAACTATAATTTACCTCAAGAAATGTCAAAATTGATCACAATGGATAATAATAATACATATCTAATTCAGCAATGAGTGCTAAATTATGAAATTAGAAGGGAGAAAGAATACAACTGTAGCACAAAGAACCCTGAAAAAAAAAATAACTATGGTACATTCATATATACACATTCCATAACTCACAAAACTGACACAGAAATCCGTCCTTAGAATGGCTATAAATAATCACACCACATTTTAAGGGTCCCGACTTCCTCCGAACCACTCCAATCGGCTCGTGCCAGGTGTCAGTTGCGGAACACGTCCAGCGAGGACTCTTACCACGATTTGTGGTACTTCCAAATAGGAAATAAGGATATCCCGATAGGAAATAATTGTAAATAATCAGTCTTTTTTGTATGAGGCGGCATAATCTTTAATCATCTGTTTCAAATGCTGCAGAGGAATATGTATATGGATTAAGTTAACATGAGATAATGGGATGAATGAGAAAAAATCAACGATTAGAGATGGTGGAGAGTACAGTGGGTACACACCTTTAATTCTTCATAAAGCACCACGAATATTTTCTTGAGCCGTTTATGTCTCTGCGAAAGGAACGAGTTTTAGTTCGGAAAGAAATACTAACTTATTCATAGAAAGTCTGAGCAGAAAACAAAAATCCTCAACTTGTCTGGTTGTTAAAAAAAATAAGCAATAGCGAAGAAAATGATTCTCCTCTATTAGAAAAGACGTGACGAAAATTAGTCAATAGGGGTAAATCGAGCAATGGGTGGAAAAGAGATTTCCCTTCTTAATCGTGTTTTTCCCCCTAAATTTTCCCCTCTCTCTTTTCCTTTCAATTTTCATTAGCAACCAAGCACCAATTATATTTTTCCTCATCATTTTCCTTTTTCTTTTTCTTTTTCCTTCCTAAAATCCTAGAATCAAACATAGTGTAAAGATCAACGCAAACAAACTTAAAAAAATCAAACACACCTCTCCACATTGACGAAATGATGACCTCATCTGCTCCAAGATGTCATGATATCTCTTCATATCCCTGCCTTTGTAATCGTCAAGATCCTTCCCAAGTTTACTGAACTTATCCCTAAGCATATCAGAAGTGTGTAACGTCAGGCAACTTTTGTCAGACTAGACTAAGAGGGTGTTTGGCTAAGCTTATTTTAAAGAGCTCATAAGCTCTCACAGCTGATTCTTGTTAGATTGTTTCTAAAATAAAATATCAAAGTTATTGGATAAATTAAGAGCATGAACTTATAAGATGTTAGTAACGACAATTGTGCAATTATTGTAAGAGCTTATAAGCTCCGAACATCTTAGTTTCAGATCTAATAAACTCCTTTCATAACAAAATTACCAATCACGTAACAACACCTTATTTTAAGGGCTTATAAGCTCCTAACATCTTATTTAAAAAGCTTGTAAGCTCAGCCAAACACCCTCTAACAAAGTCAGGAAACCGTGGGTCAAGTTACCTGTATGACTCCAAGGTTTTGTTCAAGGAGCAATAGCTCTCGTACTTCTCTTGATATTCTTTCACATATTCTTTGTACCTGAAAAAAATAGAATGGCAGCATAAAAGTGAGCATAAATTTGAAGGTTTTCAAGATTGAAAATGAAAAAAAGGAAATTATGCGTGTGTGTGTGTGTGCCAGTGTGCGTGTATAACAAATATATATATACTTACTGAGATGCATCCTTTATGGGACCTTTCAGCTCAGGCTCCTCCTTCTCGTATTTAGCATACGAACAACCATTCTCATCAGAAGAAGGTTCTTTCCTCTTTTGACCATCGGTCGAAGTCAAAGAAGCATCTTTCCTTCTATAATTCGAGTCACCCACAATATCGCGCTTCTGCTTCTGCTTCTGCTTTTTGCTTTCTTTTGTGGCACGGTGGCTAACTCCTCGTGGAGCATTATCTATTGAATTGCCAGAAGCTTTCCTGGAAATATCTCCAAAAACTTCCACACTTGCTTCCCGGCCCATTTCAGCTGCTTCAACAAACCTACTTTTACTCATTTCAGCAACCTTATTGTGCTCAATATGATTCTGGTTCAAAAGTCGAGCACTTTTTTGATGACTTCTCGTAAGATCATCGGCATAAGACTCTGGAACCTTCCGCTTATGTGATTCTGAATTTGGTGGGGACAATTTTCCGGAATCTGGAGTTATTATCTTATTAGATGGTTTTCCTTTATGGGAATCCATTGATTTGTTTTCCAATTGTTTGAAAGAACTTTTCCTCTCGAATTGTTTCTTTGGCCCAGGGTTTTCATCGGGTTCTCGAAATTCACCCAATTCCAAATCTGAAGGCTCTCTTCTAAGCACAGCACCTCGGCCGTTCATCACTGGAGATCTAGGTTTGTTATTCTTGGGAGAATATCCTGTGTATGAGGTAGAATTAGGGAAAGCATCTTTTACCTTCCCTGGAATTTCCGGTTTTCTGTTAGGGGGTTCTGTGGTTGCTGTACGTTTGTCTCCAACACCTTCTGTGGGAAATTTTGAAAGCCTTCTCTCACTCAAGAAACCATCTTCACTCTGACCCTCACTGGTTTGAAGGCTTCTTTCAGAATGTTTAACACTTCGATCCGAGTTGTCATTTTTCCCAGGCCTTTTTTCTCCAAAAGAAGGTTCCGAAGATCTTTGACCTAGTTGCTGAGAATCAGAAACAGAGGAACTATTTGGAATTATTTGGTTAGATCCAGTTTGTAAATTGTGATCATTAGCCAATAGATTAATAGGCCCCTTGTCAGGCTCTTGCAGAGGCCTATCAGGTGATGAGTTATAAGGGCTTAAACCAAAGATAGAATTTACAGTTTCTAAAACCGGTTCACTCAAGTTTTTGCTCTTTGACTTCTTTTTGCTGTGAGTTCTCTCATCAGAATGCTTATCTTCATGACGTCTTTTGGATTTTCCTTTCGGTAATGTTTCATTGACGATGCTTTCTGGTTCATTGTATGGTATTCTGTCACCAACTTGTTTTTCTTGTTCCTCTTGATGGTGAGATGATGAAGGTTTAATCTCTTCAACAGGTTTTTCTTCGCCTTCTTTACTAGGAAACAAGTAGTTATGGTTAACCTCAGGAGAGTCTTTCTCAATCCCAACCACATCCAAAAAATGATCATCCAGCTTCTCATAAGTTCCTATATCAATAGATTCGTTATCTGGGTGATGACTATTCAATTGAAGAGGAGATTTTGATGAGACAGGATTGGAATCGGACAATTTTGGCTTGGATATTTCTTTGTCATCATCACTTGTCATAATATCTACTTCCTCATCAGATCCTTGTTTGCTGCTGGAAGATGCGTCGCTTTCACTATCACTACTACTTCCAGCTGGGCTTCGGCTTTTGCTTCTGCTATGACTTCCACTATTATCACTGCCACTCTCACTACTATCACTGTCACTCTCACTCTCGCTTCCACTATCACTAGAGCTGCCTCCTACCACATTTTCGCTATTTTCAGGAACTTTTTTGTCAATAGCAGGTTCAGGTGAATTTAGTATATCGATTTTCTCGACACCTTCCACTGTATGTAAAGGCGAAGGACTCAATTCACCCTGTTCTTCATCGTTGGCAGGTGTTTGCATGGGAAAGGTAGAATCTTGAGCAGGATGTTGGTCAGGTGTTCGCATGGGAAAGGTAGAATCTCGAGCAGGATGTTGGTCAAACTTTTGAGGTACGGGCGATTGCTGATGATAAATTTCTGGAGTACTGAAGGCAATTGTAATATTAGAGTCAATGACAAAGTTTCATAAATCAATGACAATTAACTATTAGCATCCAATGCATAAAATTTTGACCTTTTAAAATACAATTACTTACTCGTTTATGTCTCCCATTATTATTTGGCAGTTTCATTTTGGAACAGAAAAGCATTTCATGATTTCAGTTCTTGTGAAAAATAGAAAATAAATTCTATCACACTTGCTAAAGATGGTCAAGGGATAACACAAGATTGACTTTCAAATAATATAAGGTCACACTTAACCTCAAAGACTTTATGAGTAGTACATTGATAAGATAAGAGTAATAAACAATGACATTTCAAAAAAAGGGTACTAAACAATGAAGAAAAAGGCAAGCAGAAATCGTCATTGTTCCTGGAAAATGCCAAATGTATTTTTCTTAATGTCTAACCATTTATGGAAAATATATAACTCACGCACATATACATGCAACGCATTTATAGTTTTCTGAATACGATATAGACCAGGTTGCATGGGAAATACTGCAATGCATCACCAACAAAATTAGTCTCCCTCAATTTAATGTTACCATTTATTTTCCATCTCAACAGATGATAACATACACCTAAGCTCATAAGCTTACTAAGCAGCAGCGAAATTAATTTTTATCAGGATAAACACAGCAAAAAGGGAAAAGAGCAAGTCACATAAACAACCACAGCATTAAAGACACACAGGCGAGACTCGATATGGTAGTCAGAATAACTAAACAGCATCAGAATTAAGCTTGTATCACGATTCATAAAGAAAAAAAGGAAAAAAGCAATGCAAGTATCAAGATAAGGTAGACAAACCTTCCACTTTGAGAAGGTAGCTTCTTGGAGCTTTCCATATCCACTCCTGGTTTCAAGAAGTATCTCCCAGGTGCTTGATAAGTCGCAATCTAACAATAATAATTACGTAAGTAATGATAATTTACAACACTCAGCTGCCAATTTCTATTAAAAATATCCTCCACATACTTGTTTCAGAATAGGCTCGATTTGCCGGGCTGAGTTGGGCATAGCATCTCCAGTGGCTTTCTCCAAGGCCTAATTAAAAGAACATAACAAGAGCAAAAACAGACATTCAACAGAAGCACCAAAAAAGCAAAACATAACTATAGAATTTGAGATCTGAAATCCATTTCCTCCTCATACCAGTGGTTTTTCCAACAAAAGAAAAGAAGATATTGTCATGTTAATTATGAAAAGAAAAAAACCCCTTCAAATTCACCTGTTTACCTTAAGGCTCATTCCCTTAGACTGATTCTCCAGAAGTAAAGAAATCATCAAACTTCTTAAATCAGCAGGTTTGGTTTCCAAGTTCCGTGTTTTTTTGGATTTGTCATGGATAGTGCTACTTGGTGGCCTGCTCTGCATTTCTTTGTCTGAGCTGGCAGTTTTATTCATATTTTGAGTGGGTCCAACAAGATTGCCACTTCCGATGGGGGATGCTCTCTCTGGTTGGAAGGACAAAGGCGAGCCAGAGGGCTTACTCTTTGAAACAGTTGTTGTAGACAAGCCAGATTTAAAGACAGATTTAGGAGGTCCACCTGCTGCAATTCATAAACAAACAATAAAGCAAACGAAATAATAATAATTAAAATGAAGCTAAAGACAGAAAAATATCTACCGTCAGTTTTTTACTATAAATTGCTGAGTACCGAGTTGGCACATGTAAAAAAGCAACCAAATAAGAAACCAATTGATAGTAATCTTCAAAGTTCATCCTCCCATTTACCTGAAGGTGGTTCAGATTTCGGCTTCTTGAAAGGAGGTTCTTTCCGGTTCTTGAAACTTCTCCATGGATTAGCTGAAAATAAAGTGACATGGCATTTAACTTGTGAAGTAGGTACAATAAATACAGTTGTTCTGCAGATGACAAAGATAACATCGATGAAGAATAAAATGCTATTCTCTTCCATCCCAATTTTATGCATTCATTTTTACTCGGCACAATATTTAAGATGAGTACTGCAAAGAAGATCTTTTTTTATGTTGAGATATTGCCCTTAAACTGAGTGGTTGCATGTTATTACTTTAAGTGAGAAGATATGTTAGTAAAAATATCCACTTTAGGGCAGCAAGCTTTATTTGGGGATATCCCCAAGTGAAATGGGAATGCTAGATTTGAATCAATAGGATTACAATTTGCCAGTAATGTGGGCATTCTTTATACATGTGCCATGAGAAATTGGATATTTCAGCAAATGCACATTAGAGAACAGCTGACAGAGAATTCTGACATAAAAATAAAAATGACTTACACTCAGCAGCAGCAAGTGCCTTTATTTGATTCTTCATAGAAGGGTTTTGATGGTCTAGAATAATGGCTCTGTATCAGGTAAAAGGAAGAAATTAGTGAAAAACTTAAAAGACTTTGTTTCGGGAAGTTCCACTTTTGTCCCCTCAACCTTTGTCCAGTATCACTTCACATCACCCTGACTTTTGAATTTTATCACTTGACACACACATATACCAAGTACGCGTTTAAATCAGACATATCTAATTAATAAATTTGCTTATCCTATTTCTTTTCCTTCATATTAATCTAGAATGAGTAAATCTGTATTTGAAGAAAGTTTTCAGATATTCAGTAATCTTTTAAATAAGAATAGGGTGATCAAATCAAAAGTTTATGCAGATGGCTTCTCAGAATTGAGCATAGTTCAAAGGAGCAACTAATTAGAACTTTTTAACAAATATGAACATGTCAAAATATATTGCCCAAATCACCTTCACCTCACAATTCATCCGAATCCACCCAGCAAAACAAAACAACAGAGAGGAAGAGCAAGAAAGAAGGAAAGGAAACGAGGAGAGGAAAAGCTACATCAAGTGACTTTCAGGCATCCTCTTATGACTTTCCACATGAGCATGAAAACTTGTCAAAATAATAATTCCCCATTTTCAGCTGATTATACTGCAAGACTCAGTTGCTTTTATACTACAACCTTGGTCTATCCTCAACAAATCGCAAGTAGTTAAACAAATAAACTGAAAACCAAGTTTCGTTTGCAATTAAGAGGGTGTTTGCAAACTCTACTGTTTTTAGAGACGCTTGTAAAAAAAGTGTAGTAGTAAAAGCAGGGAGTGTTTGGGAACAAAAAGTAGTTGAGTGTTAGGAACAAAAAAGCTAAAAAACGATTTCATACTCTCAATAAACTTTTATTTATTTACGAAAATAAGCTAGAAGCAGATCTTTAGGTGCTTGAGCTTCTAGCTTATTTCTGCTTAAGTTAAGCACAAATTGTGAGTGTTTGAAAAAACAAACTGCTGAAAAAGAGCCAGAAGTAGAAAAGTGCTTTGTTTTGAGTTTGCAAGCACCACCTAAGTCAGAGAAGGCAACTATACAGATTTAGATAGCATGAAAACGTAACAGAAAGAAAGCATACTTTCGTGCTTTATGCTTGCGTTCAGCTTCTTCTGATCGCCTTTTGACATGATTTTTAGTCGATTCATCTAATTCTCTCTCTACATTCAGCTTACGCCACGTGCCTCCTGATTCTACAAGCAAGCCATTGCCATCTTCACCACTTTGACGCTCTTCATAGATGTCACACAAGTCCCCCGGTTCTCTCGACCATGTAAATTTGAAATTTTTATCCCCTACACGAATAACCTAATTGGGAAAATAGAAAACCATGTGCCTCTATTGTTAATGTGATTTACTTTTAACAAAAAATAATCTAATAAGTAAATAAATAATATGCTAAGTTTTCTCCAGGATAACAAAATATGTGTAATTAAATAATATGTTAATTTTTCTCCTACTGCAGGGAAAAAACAAAGAAATGCCTGATTGGGGATCTATTTTAATCTGAAGGCCATGAAAAAAAAACATGACAAAACATATAGCCAATAAACCAATATAATTGTAGATGAACATGAGCAAACAATATAAATAATACTTTAATCACCAAATGATACAGATGTGGTATCCAGCATAAAAGGTTTCTGGAGATGATATGTCAAACTGAAAGAAAATGAATTTTCACAAACAGTTATTGATCTCTAATGTAGAGAAAACATATGAGGCGCAAAGGTACATGACAAAAAATAAAGGGTCTTTTTCTCAAGTTACTCAAGGGAGAAAGCGCCAGAAAATAAACCATTTTAGAGTGCGAGAATGCAAGCAGTTTTTCATTATTGAAGAAAATAAGAAAGGAATAAAGAGCATGCTGGTGACCAAACTCACTATCCATCCCATCATGCAATGGATGAATAAAGTGGGTGCATTATGAACAATAATCGGATTGAGTAAGCCTAGTCGTCTCAACCTTACAATTGACGATTTTAACTGTCCAAATGAAAGACAAGATCATTGATGCTTTCAAGTGTTAAGAAGGGAGAAAAACAAGAAGATAAGTATAAGATAATGAAAATGTTGTTGATCATGATGTGGTGGTGGAAGCGGAGAAAAAGTTACTGAAAGAACAGTCTAAAGGATTTGGTTTGTGCAAAAGAACATCTTTGAAGGCTTTAAACCTATAAATGTTGACCATTTCAACATGCTCCAAAAACATTCAGTATGAATACGGAATACCAAGACAGACAAGGGAAATGCTAATAGTTGAAGCAAAGTCTGTCTAGAGGACCAGAAAACAGAGTGTCAGCTGATATTTTTCATGTTCGCCAACAAAAGAACATATCACAGCTTATGTCATAGATTTCGGCTTCTCCAATTGTGGTCGGTAAAATTATCTTTCTATAGGACCAAGTTCTAGTGTCAGCTGGTGGTTTTATTCTAGCATTCATCTTTTATAGGACTTAATTTCCAGTAAGCCAGAGTATCAACTTTTTCTTTTATACCAGTCACCAGATCCGTTTTATTTCTCTCTCCACCAAACTGCTACTGTTTTTTCCCTTACTTTACTCACCAAGTAAGCTAAGTTTGAATATGGCTAACTAATCTCTATTCCAACTGGGAGGATACAGGATTTCTTGTTGCCAATAGCCAGAATATGATCAAAAGCACCAATAACAGACAGAACTTATAGAAGTAATCATGTAGGTTCAATAGAAAGACATAACTGCATATCCAGCCTAAACTCCAATGATGACTTGATGATTACTCCAATTTTCAGTTAAACCCTAATCCCATGCTCAGGATAGACAGTCAATAGAAAAATTCAACAGAGAATGATAGTGATTAGCACAAAACCCTCATGTTTTCAGCCAAAACCATCCTAAATTTTCCACTAAACCTCATACATCCCACATTACAACAATAGGCATCAATTAGTTAAAATCAACGATTCAATAAGAAATAAAAAAAACACCAGAAAGGTTAAAATTCAAGCACTCACATTTCCATTGGGATTATTAGCATTGGTATCGAACTTGATACGCGCCGTGCCACCCTGTGCCTCCACGCGCTTGATCTCCTCCACGAGGTCGGGTGCCAGTTTTATTGCCATCCCGAAATTCAGAGGATTCTCCCTAACAAGGCTAAAACTCTCCTCCACCTGCAGCGAGGAGGTGGATGGGGATGAGATTGCCGCGGCGGAGGATGCCCCACCACGGCCCCGGGGACCACCGCCCAAGGAGAGACGACCGGCGGGGGCAGAGCGGTTAATTGGCGGCGTGTGAATGTTCCTTTTGCCGGCACTTCCTCCGCCGCCGCCGCGACCCATCTTCCCGGGGCCTCCGTACATTAGGGTATTCGGGTTCGGGTCTGGGTTTTTTGTAGATTTTATTGACGTTGAAGAGATGGAACCGATTTGAAAATATGGTTTCACCAGTGTTCAGAAAGACAAAGGACTCGGGAGACAGCCGACCAGCAATAGTGTGTTGAATTCGTCTGGGTTTTTCAGATTTCTACAATTGTTTTATTGGCCCCCAAATTTATCTCTATTCTTTTTTTTATGACTTTTATTTTGTGATTACGAATATGCATAAATTTTGATAATTTTATCAAGAATAAATGAATTTGATTTTCGTAATAATTTACATAAATATCTATGTTTTTCCCTTCCCTTTTTAATAAATCTAGGTTTTATTTTAATTAACGTCAATTGATTATGGTCGAATTCGAATAAAAGATATTTTAGTTATCGATAATAAGTGAGTTTAATCTTCTTTGTTCGAGCTTGTTTAATAGAAGTTTCAATATAATAAAATAGATATAAGTTTTTACAAATAAATAAAATTATATTTAAAATTTGTTTATAATTTAAGATTTTTTATATACAACTAGATTTTCACTCTTTTGTAAATTATAATTAGATTTATTGATATTAATAATAATACTCCAAAAAAACTAGTGTAAATGTGTTCAAAATAGTTCATAGATATTTAATATTTGTAAGATGATAGGTAAAAGAAAGAACTTTGTAAATTGTCCTAGTTAACTAGGGTATTTGCAAACTCAACTTTTTTTGAGAAGTTAGAGTTGTTATTTTTTTTAGAATAAAAAATTGGAAAAATATGAAGAAATAAAGTACAGATGCTAAGAAAAAGAATAGCGAAAAAAAATTTGTAAAATACTTTGGGAAAAAAAATTATAAAAGCACTCTTAAGGGTGTTTGCAAACTTTAAAGTTAAAGTTGAAAAAAAAAATGCAATAATAAAAATAAGAAGTGTTTGGAAAAAAATAAGAAGCTAAAAGTAGGGAGAAAAAGTAATTGAGTATTTGGAAAAAAAGTTGAGAATCACTTCTAATTTTAATAAAATTACTAATTAAAGTTTTATTTTAATTATAAAAATACCTAAAATCTAGAATCATAATTCAAAAGCATATATTTACGTGCTTTTGGATTCTGGTTTATTTATGCTTAAATTTAGCAGAAGTTGGGAGTATTTGAAACCTCAAAATACTGAAAAAGTTACTTATAACATAAGTAATTTTTTTAGAGCTTGCAAATACCCTCTTACTAGGCTTAGAATTTTTTTTTTTACAAAACATATCTAAAAGCTAGAAGTTGAAGCCAAAAGCATGTCCACTTTATATTCTAGCTTTTTCTTTTTCTTTTTTTTCTTTTCTTAAATTTAAATTATTAAATCACAATCACAAGATTAAATTCCCAAAGCAAGTATAATTATCTCTCAGCTAGCCCTATATATACACCTATTCAGAATACATTGCCCTTCCGCGCAAGCTAAGAAACACGCACAACACACAGTAGAGCGACGTCTCGCGATCTTTTCTCAATCGAAGCTCGTCGCAACTATGTTGACAGGTATCATTAACCTGCTTTCGTTCTATATTGTTTAGTTTCAATTCAATGGGAAATTTCGATTTGCACATTGAATAAGTTTTTCCCGTGGCACATTTAGTGCTTGCCGTCGAGATTCTGAAATTTATTGCTATTGTTTAGCGTAACTTTTTTGCAAGTCCTTGGTTTAGATGTATCCTTGTTTTGATTTCATTGCAATTGTTTTGCGAATGTTTGGTGGTGTAATTAGTTTCGGATTGGTAAGCGGGCAAGATTTGATTTTTAAATTTATAGGCGCTTCTACTATTTAAATTACAATGAAATTACCAAAATTATAGGCGTTGGAGGGAAAGAGGGTTGGGAATTTTCTGTACGCCGTCCACGAGTTTGTACATTCATAATGCTGAAGCTGCTGTAGGCTGGAACTAGATAGTGGAATAAATTTATGTCATGGAGTATGCAATAGTTGGAAAAGTCTACAAAATACATTTGGTATCGAATACTGTGGAACGATGGTCGGTAATGGTAAGAAACAACTGAATTTCAAATTGAAGCGTCAAGCTGAGTGCAATTATTCTGGAATATTATGCAGCATAGTTCTGGAAACATGGTCTGCTAAAGCTGCAATCTAGTCAAATATCCTTGTCAAACAAAGTCACAAATTTGGAAAAGTAGTCACGAAATAAGATTGTTCAAGCTAGACATAACTTATTCATCAATTGGGCAGGTTATATAGCAGTTGGGATTATCACATTTGAAGCATGATAAATTTATTCTCGGAGGGAGTTCATTATCTCAAACCTTTGAAATCAAGACATGTTTTTCTTTATTTTTCTCTTCTGTGACTGTTATTAGAGGCTTGAAGCAATGTAGTAAAACGTATTTACTTAATCTTTTTGTCTGATTGCTCTTACAGTTAGTGTGAAGTGGCAAAAGGAGGTATTCTCCAATGTGGAAATAGACACTACACAGTCCCCATATGTTTTCAAGTGCCAGCTATATGACTTAACTGGAGTTCCACCTGAAAGACAAAAGATTATGGTCAAAGGTGGTCTATTAAAGGTATAGGAAACAATTACTTATAAAGATAAAAAGGTGATAAATTGACTTCTGCTTATTGGTTTAATTATTGACCCTCTTTCAACCTTATAGGACGATGCGGATTGGTCAAAAGTAGGAGTGAAGGAGGTAAAGGATTTTATTCGTTGGATGCGGCTTTATAGTAGACCATGTTTCTCACTGTTTTATGTTTTTCTTGTTTGGTTCAGGGCCAGAAATTGATGATGATGGGAACTGCAGATGAGATTGTAAAAGCCCCAGAAAAGGGACCTGTTTTTGCAGAAGACATGCCAGAAGAAGAACTAGTAGTTGCTGTCGTAAGTTTAATCATATCCTTTCTTAAATTACATGAAGAAATATCTAAATCGCTGAAGCTTTTCCATATTACCCCGATACAATGGATTGAATCTGGAAAACGTGGAAAGAAAAATACTGTCAAACTGCATTAATCTAATACAGAATGGTCAATATTAGTTTTTTCAGAAGTATCATAAGAATGCATCTCTTGCTGCTTTTAGTTGGGAGATTATTAAAGTGGAAAAAAATTGAAACTAGTCTATGGAAAGCTCGTCTTTCACAACAGTGTATCAATAATTAGTATAATGAGGAGGTTCAGTTTTCCTCAATGAAGGATAGGTTGAAAGATAACCATGCATGCCTTATTGGAAATGTGGTTTGTTATTTTTGAAATCTTCCCTGCTTTTTGCTAATATAAGTTGTAAATTGATGCTGATATGCTGATATGGTCTACAGGGTCATTCTGCTGGTTTAATAAATTTAGGAAACACCTGTTATATGAATTCCACATTACAATGTTTGCACTCAGTCCCAGAATTGAAATCTGCTTTAATCAAGTGAGTTATCTCTTTCCCTGGCTAAATTTTACCTTAAAAGTTTAATTTTGCTACTCTAGTCATTAGTGAGATTTCTTGGTTCAGGTATCCTCCTCCTGTTAGAAGCAACACCGTAGATCAGTCTTCTCATTCACTGACTGTTGCAACACGAGAATTATTTAACGATCTCGATAAAAATGTCAAGCCGGTGGCACCAGTGCGATTTTTGACGGTATAACTGTTTGGTTTAGTTTCTTCAATAATAAGTTCATTTCTTAAATTTTTTCTTTCTCCGAACTACTTTCAAATACTTGGAACACTGGTTTGAGAGTTCTCTACAATCTGTATGAATTTATGAACATGAAGTTCTTTTTTTTCAAACTATCAAATTTTTTTCTGGCAATGTGTTTCTGTAATTTCACTATTGTGTTAAGCAACTTAAACGGAGGTGTTTTCCTTGACCCCTTACTTTGGTTTTTAGGCATTGCGGAGTAAGTACCCTCAATTTGCTCAGCTTCACAATGGAATTTACATGCAACAGGTATATAAACTTGCTACTAAGCTCACTTTTCATATATCCATGTGAGTTTGTCATTTTTGGAATTTTTATATTTTGTTAGGATGCTGAAGAGTGTTGGACACAACTTTTGTTCACCCTTTCATTGTCGCTCAACTTCGATAATCCCAGGTCAGACTTGGTGATCACACTCTGTTCCATAATTCATCTATCGGCTGTTGTTTATTGTCAGAATATATACTCTTATTGCTTTGTCTTTGTATTAGTTTCTATATTTATATCATTTGGATCCAAATAAATTCTCATGGCGTATGACTAGAATGTTATTGGTTTATTATTTCCTTCGCAGTGAAGGTGCTGCTGAGACTGTGAAAAGACTTTTTGGTATCGAACTTGCTAGCAGGTTTGTCAATCTTATTGTACTATTTCACCTGCTAGTTTCTGGCATTTAATAGAGTTTTTTTTTTTCCGCTGGTTTTTAAGCATTTTTGCCGCGTAACATACACTTTTCATATGATCCTGCCCAATGCTGCATTAATGTTGAGCTACTTGTTTAGAAACTCAAAATCTTCTAATTTCCCAAGCTCTTTGCATGCACTTCTTTCAACCCACTTCTATTCTTGGGGAGAGAAATATATCTGATGCATAAATTCATAGCCAGATTTTTGTTTACCTATTCTCAACATTGATTTGTGGCTAGGGTCCATTGTGCTGAAAGTAGTGAGGAAAGTACAGAAACAGAGTCCGTTTATGCACTTAAGTGCCATATTTCGCAGGAGGTGAACCATCTACATGAGGGTCTAAAACGGGTAGGTTTTGGTTTTGCACATTACATTCTTGCAGTATAGCTCGTTTTTACTTTATTCTTATGCTGTTGGTTTGCTCTGCACATGCCTTTCTTAAGTCATGACTATTTGTCTAAAACTGTAAGTGTCATCTTGTAATAATTTTCTTTGTCAGCACTATTGAGGAAAATTTCCTGCCACATTTTATCATGATTGTCGTTAAAGTGATGACTCAATGTGGAAAGTTTTTTTTTTTTTTTTTGTTTATTTTCCAGGCTCTGAAATCAGAATTGGAGAAGTCTTCACCTGCTTTGGGACGTACAGCTGTTTATGCAAAAGATTCTCACATAAATAACTTGCCAAGGTATTATGAATCTTATTAAAATGCTTTACCTTTTCTAGGTTTCTTTCCATGCTTCACATTGGTGTTTCGTGAATAATTTTGATTTTGAGTCACGCAGTTACTAATATTTATTGTGTGAATTGCAGATACTTGACTGTTCAATTTGTACGTTTTTTCTGGAAAAGAGAAACAAATCAGAAGGCAAAAATTCTGCGGGTAATATTCGTACTCTTTACAATTAACTTACTGTATGTGTTTATTTCTGGATGATGGATAAGAAACTGGAAAAGAATAATGCTATCATGTAAAATCCATTCAAATCTCGACATGTTATGTAACTGACTAACTGGGTATACTGTTGGCTTGCTAAATATATTTTACCATTTATTAAGTTTTGAATTTTTCACAATAATGTTCATGACCATCCATATTTATTGAAATTAATGTTTCAAGCCTCGATTCAGATTGATGTTTCAATGAGAAGTACTACGAAAAGCCATCCCATTTATCCCTTCTTTCTATCTTTCTTATGAATGAATCGATCTTTTTGTTTTGATTCATTCATAATACCATAAACTGACAATGCTAACAAATTTATAATGTTGCCATTTTTTGTTGCAGAAAGTGGACTATCCATTGGAGTTAGATGTGTATGATCTTTGTTCTGAAGATCTCCAGAAGAGATTGGAAGTTCCTCGAAAGGTACACAAGCTCTTCTGCATATTTTCTGATTAAAATCATTTTCTAGTCTTCCTCTTTCTTTCTTCTTTTTTATTTTTTTGTTCTGTTGGATTTACACTCATTTCAAACATCAAATTAGCTCCTAAGAGAGGAAGAAGGCAGGAAAGCTGGTTTGAAGCCGAAAGAGAGTAGTTCTACTTCGACTGGCAATGATGTCAAGATGACTGATGCTGAGGTAAACAATTTTTATCTGATTTAGTGGGTGTTTGCAAACATTACTACTTTTGGAGGAGCTAAAGTAGAAGTAAGAGTCGGAAGTGTGTAGAAAAAAAACAGTTAAAAGGTCAAAAAAATAGTAGTTTGAGTGTTTGGAAAAAGAAAAGCTAAGAAACACTTTTACTATTCTCAAGAAACTCCCATTTATCTATGAAAATAAAGTAGAAGCTAGAATTTGAGGCCAAAAACATGTCCTTCGGTGCTTCTAGCTTCTAGCTTATTTCAGCTTAAATTAAGCTGAAGTTGAGAGTGTTTGGAAAACCAAAGTGCTGAAAAAAAGTCAAAAGCAGAGAAGTACTTTTTCTTAGAGTTTGCAAACACTACCTTAGAGACAGTAAAAAACCTCACAATTTATCAATGTTAAGTTTATATTTCTTAATCCCATGCAGGGGCCATCAAATGGAAGTGGTGACTCATCTAAATCTGCAGCTGGAGAAGGTAATCATCGTTAAGATATTGTTTTTTGAAAATAATTCAACATATATTAATTAGCTTACACTATTTCAGATATTCCTCCTGAGAAAGAGAAGCATCTCACAGGAGTATATGATTTAGTTGCTGTGCTCACGCACAAGGGCAGAAGTGCTGATTCTGGGCATTATGTTGCTTGGGTTAAGCAAGAAAATGGTTTGCTCTCTACAAAATTATTGATTACTTTGTAATTATTATTTTCCATCTCTCAGATTTATTTTATCTAAGCAATTTCTGTTTAATTTTAATACAGGCAAATGGATCCAATTTGATGATGACAATCCAATTCCTCAGCGGGAGGATGACATCACCAGACTCTCTGGAGGCGGTAAGGACTTTTTGAGTACACATTATCTCTTTATTGTACTTTTGCAATTAAGAAATCGGTTCTACTTTGTGGGTGTTTGCAAAAGCTTTTGCTTTTGGAGAAGCTAAAGTTGTAAAAAGTTGGAGTAGTAAAAGTGAGGAGTGTTCGAAAAAAAAAGTGGAAAGTTAAAAAGAACAGTTGAAGCATTTCTACTACTATATGTCTATATCTAAACAAAATTTCCTGTTCACAAAAACAACCTTAAAGCTAGAAACTGAAGCTAAAAGTTGGTTTTTGGGTGCTTCCAGCTTCTAGCTTATTTCTACTTAAAATAAGCAAAGGTTGATTTTCCAAACACTCCCGAAGTGCTGAAAAACGCAGAAAGCAGAAAAGTGTTTTTTCAAGTTTGCAAACAAAATCTTAAAATCGTGGCGACGTTTTACTTATTGACAAATATTATCTTACTTTTGGTTTCAGGTGATTGGCATATGGCCTATATCTGCATGTACAAGACTCGCGACATCTCCATGTAGTTTGTTTTGTTTAGTTTGAGTTCATCTTCTGTTGTTCACATTTAAATATATTCTTGTTTTGTTTAATATTATGATAGAGGAGGTTTCTATATAAAACAGTGCTTTGTTCAGTTATTAGAGGCTATATATTTCCATGTTGTAATTTGTGATTGGGATCTATCAACTTTTCATTGTTAGTGTGGTTATTACTTATTACATCCCAAAATTTAATCCAAACTAACATTCAAATGTTAGTTTTGAGAAAAAAATAAGGTCCAACTTTCATGTTTTTATTAAATTAGTCTTGTAAGAGACTATTAAGCTTACACATTATGATATAGTTTTGTCTTACAAGATAGTTCTGCAAATTACATCTACTACCCCTAATGTTTGAGCTAATTACAATTTAGTCCCTTATTTCCAGAATTTGATAAAAACTCCTTGATATTTCACTTTGATGCAAAAATCTTTTGGAATATGTTGATTATTTGCATTTTTACCGGGAGTATTTTGCTATTTCTGAAAAATAAAGGACTGAATTGTATGTAATTAAGGCAAACCTTAGGGGTAGCAAATGTAATTTGCCTTGCAAGATATGACAATTACTCAGCATCTTGATATTATTGGGCATTTCAGAGCACCAGCTGACTTAGTTAAAGACCTAACAATCCTTCCATCAGCCACATCAAACTTCTGGTCAGGTGCATAATTTGGTCTCATTGCAAGACCTTGATCAAACGATTCTTTGAAAGATGCCCCATTTTCAAATACATCATGGATGGATTTGAAGTTGCCATTTTCTGTGCTGTCCCATGTGATCTGTGGATGATGATGATGGTTAGTTTTTGTTTTTGTATTGTTAGGGCATTGGAATTCAAGGAGATTAGGGATAATATATATACCTCTTTGTTGCTTCCTTTTGGTGCAATGAAGAGGTTTGCTTGGCTCTTGATGCTAGGGTTCATGCTACCTCCGATGGCATATTTTCCCCATCCTAGGTAGAGGTTGTTGACGACATGGGCATATCCGTTCCGGATTCTGCGAATAGTTCGATGGATGTTAGGTTTATCATCCCCGTCAAAAGTTTACGTTAAATGGAAATTTTGATTGGGCTCGTGTAATGCTACCTAATTGAATGGGTGCAGTCGGAATGTTGTGTAAGGCAGAGTGAAACTACAGATTTTAGGGGCTAAATTATCGATTTATATGAACTACCATACATAGAAATCTTGAATATTTGAAAAGTTGCAAAAATGTACCTTGGCATTCTCTGTTCGCAACGAGGCCCAAAATGATTGAAAACAACTGTGACCCTCATGTTCCTATCTCTTCGAAAGCCATCATTGTGCCCTAAGAGCATCACCTTATTTTGGAACCTAAACCAATTGTTAGATATTGTGATGCATGTAGAACCTCTTGTAACATCAATTAAACCATCAACGCAGTCGTATAATGTGTTATGATCGATCCATATTTTCGAAGAGGTTATTATCCGAATCGCGTCACCGTCAACTGGACCGAGCTGCACGATTTTCCCATCTGGGCCTAGGATCGGGCTCGGCCCTTGAGCCTTACAATGGTGAATGTGAAGCCCGTGGATGATCACATTCGTCACTTGTTAAATGCATTTATTAAATTCTAAAACATCCTTAAAAACTCAAAACCATTTAAAAAAATAATTACTAACAACATATCTTACCCTTCGGAGAAGCAAACAAGCACCATATGCAATATGAACAATAGCTCCTCTTCCATCAATTGTACTAAAACTCTTAACAAGAAGTGGTTTCACTAATTTGATATTCATATCTTTTGCAAATGTTATCCAAACTTTGCCTTTGACTTTTGTCATGGCATATCTCAGCGTTCCCGGTTTGGGCCTTAATGGGTCATCACTTGGATCAGTGACTTTATAATACATTACACGTGGCCCAATATTATTGGTCATTTTTCCAGCATAGCCCACAGAGCATTGGGCCAATTGGTGGCGGTGGGCCCGCCAGTTGGGATTTGCTCTCCAACATTTGTCTATCACATTCATATTGTGGATAGATCTTCAGGCCTGGGCCGGGACCAAGCCCATTAAGAGGGATGTTGAGAAAGCCCAAATTAGGCACCATTTTGTGGCTTTTGTGATGTTCAATGTCATAGCTCAAAAGAAATAAAAAAATACATATATAGATAGATATAGAATTCCTAGTAAAATCTATAAGAATTTGAAAAGGAAAAAAAAGGATAAAAATAATATATATTTATATATATTATATACAAAGGGTGGAATATATATGGGGAAATAGAGGTGTTTCCACAAGAATGGGAAATGAAGAAATGAGAGGTTTTATACATGCAAAAACTTGAACTAAAGTTGGTGAGTTTGTGGCGAGTTTTGGGTTTTTGATAGAGATGGTTGAATTTTAATGGAGATTATTGATTATTTGGTGTTTCATAAAATAGTTTTAAAATAATTTCCAACTGTTGTATTTGTCTTTACAACTAATATTAATTATTGGTTGGAAGAGCTTGAATCACGGAAAAATAATCATTTTGATTTAAAATGTATGAAATAAAAAGAAAAGAAGAAAAATTAGATAAAAAAGTAGTTAATCTCTCCCATAAGCATATTCACATTTTTCTCCGACAAAAAAATAATATTCATATTTTTCATATTAGCATTACTTCACTGCACTTACTTTTTTTTTACTTACAAGTTTTATTTCAAGTATATGTGTTTCACACTTTACCAATAAGTCCCGGAAGTATGAGTTTTTGTATAAAAGTTTGATTGAAAAATAACATTATGGAGTATAAGAAACTACGAGTGGCTTCACTTTAGTGAGATAATTAGTAATTGTGGCTTGATAGAAATACCGATCACGATGTTGAATTATTTTTTAAATTTTCAATTTGCCGGTAAGGATGCTGAATCCCTTAAAATTGATTGAAGACTTCTTATTTGAGAGATTTAGGGAAATAAAATAATATTGAATTGTGTGTCCTTTGCAATATGATACAATTTTCCTGCAGAAAATTCCTAAAAAGATGATGTGAGTTGCAAAGTTTTTGTAATATTTTGACTGTAAATTGTTGGGAAATAGAAATTAACATGATAAACTATTAAAATCGTGATAGTTCGGATAATAAATAATTTATTTTCTTAAAATACAAATATAAGATAACCTATTTCCTATTCAAATTATTTTAAGTTATAAATAGATCAAAACAAACTGTTCTCAATTTTTGGCACAAAACTTCATTAAACTACCATTAAATACTCATTAATTACTACTAAATAACCAAGTCCCACATTACCCCTCATTAAAATCTCAATTTAAAACTTACTAAATCAAATAAAAGATAAGGAATAAAATAAAAGTGGCATCATTAATTAATGCCCTAATATTTATATTCTAAATAAAAAGTAACAATTCCCTAAGCATAAAAAAATCACAATAAAGATTCCCTCAAAAACCCCTAAAAAGAGGACCAAAAATTCCCCACAAACCATTCAAACTACCCTTTCTGATTCCGTCACAACACAACAAAATTACTTCTTTACCAAATCCATTTAACTCTTGGATAAAACAAATTCATAGATTAAAGAACATAAAGACAAAGGGTATTTCTGTCATTTCATAATGTTGCACTCTCCGCCCACGGTCACACTTATCCTCATCACAGACCAATAGATGTCAAGGGCATGTTTGAGAATACAAAAAAGACATATGTAGTAGACAAAAGAGTATGGTGAAAATAATTTTTAAATGTATTTTAATATTTTACTATTATCATCTTATTCTAATAAGAGGAAAAAGTATATAACACTTTAATTTGTTTTCTTTTAAGGTATATTGCATCTATTATCTCTATAATTAGGTGGATTTGTAAATTCATCCCTGCAGTTTCCGAAATTATAATATAGTCCTTGTAGTTTTAACTATTTGTTAAAAACTACACGATAATCCCTATTCAAGGATTTGGTTTTATTTGGTACAAAAAGATACTAAAAAGCACTAAATCATGTATTTTTCGAGCAGAAGCATCAATTTTTCACTGGGGCTATCCCAGAACACCAAACCATCATCATGGCCTTTCCTAGTTAAAAAATCAGCACACTTGTTGCCCTCTCGCTAAACGTGCGAAATTCTTGAATCCAAGGTAAATTCAGGAACTCTTGGCAATTCTTGATGAGATTACTCAAAGGGTGTTGTTCAATATAAGTCCTGCTTTTGCGAATGAGAGAAACTGCAATAATCGAGTCACTCTCCATCTAAACTTCCTCAAAATGTTGTTCCCAAACTAAACGAAGCCCTTCTCGAATGCCTAAAAGCTCTGTCATGTTAATAGAAATGTTCCCCAAATTGATAAAAAAACCAAAAATCCATCGCTCATGATGATCGTGTACCTCTCCTCCCACCGCCGCTGAGAAAGAATCTAGGAACACACTCACATCCGTATTGAGTTTAACCCAACCCAATTAAGGTCTTTCCCATTTAATAATAGTTGGCCTATTCAAGGACTTGGTGTGATTAAAAGGATTGAGCATTAACTTCTGAAATTACGGGGATGAATTTGTAAATTATATAACTACATGGATAGTGTATGTAATTTACTCTTTGTGTTATTAACAAAAATAAAAGTTGTAAAAAAAAAAAAAGCTATTTTGGTTTGGTTGCATGATACTTGCGGTGAGATTAGCAAGCCATGTGAAAAAATATGTATAAAAAAGAGAGAGAGAGAGAAAATGGAGTGCTCAGTATAATAATATTGATAGAGCTCTACACATAGAAAGTTAAGAGAGAGAGAGAAAGAACAGTGCGTTGGTGAAAAAACTAAGAACGGTTCGAGGGAAGAGAAAAAAAAAAAAAAAAAGTAAAAAAGGGGGAATTTTTTTCCACTCTCTATACATACACATTGATATATCTATACATAGAGAGAGAAAATCTGAATCCTCGATATATTTTTTTTTCTTTTCTTTATTGTACTAATCGATGTTGTATATATACATACTGGAGAAAGATGGTTGAATCTGAATCCAACATTCCGATCTTCTTTCAATTCGTAAACCTAAATCGCATTTTTTGGTTTTCAATGGAGTGAAAAATAGGAAAAAAGGAAAGGGGTGGAAGAAAAAGAGAAAAAAAGCGAAATCAGTTGTTGTTTTTCTGATTGCTCTGTTTGATTTTTTGTCTTTTGCCCGATTGTCGAGGAGAATGAACGGTGGTGATGGTGGAGAGGTGGCATCAGCTGCGGGGGGTCCACCTACGCCGCTCGAATGGAAATTCTCTCAGGTCTTCGGGGAGCGAACGGCCGGCGAAGAAGTACAGGAAGGTAAAATGATGAATTAATGAATGAGAAAAAAAATGAATTTGTGTTTGCTTTGGGTTTGGATCTTGTGGTTAGGGTTTGGGTTTCTGTGAATTTGATCTGATTTTGGATCGTTATTGCTTGATTTAGTAGATATTAATGGGAATTGACGGGGATTTCAGTGTCTGATCTGCATGTCGGTGTTGTAATCCGATTTTAAAGGATAATAGTGTGGAGTAGACTCAATTGAGTTCAATGATAGTTTTTCTGGTTCCTCTTACCTCCTCCAGTTATTTTTTTCTTCAAAAGAGTGTTTCATACTGTGGGTTTGAATCTATGTGATTGTCGTTACTTTGTCTTAGAACTTCTTTTATTTTTCTACCCTGGAGCCTGGGGTTATTAAGATGTGACTTTATGGCTTAAATTTCAAGCATCTTATTTGCTGTGGCAAAGTATGATAGCTGGTCCTTAACTCTGCATGCATCAATTAAGGAATAGTTGAAGGTATATCTATAACAAGTTAACCTTGCTTCTCTGTTTGTATATGTGCTGACAATTGTTTCCATAGTGCTGGGCTGGAGGTTGATTGGTCAACTAACTACAAATCACCGTTGCACGACTACTGGATTGGTCATGCTGCTGTATTTGATTGTTCATAGAATAGAATGTGTCACAATGTGGCGGCGGTTTCCAAAAAGTTCCAAAATTCGTTTGCTAATAAAAAACTTTGGAGTGATTCCTTTAGAAAAAAAGGAGAACATTGAAGACTTAAAATTATTCCTTTCTGTTCAGTATGCGTTGGCAGCTTCCTAGTTGTGCATATGTTGGGCATCACTTAAGTTGGCAGCTTCCTAGTTGTGCATATGTTGGGCATCACTTAAATTGGAAAGACGGACAAAAAAGTCTCTCAAGTATAAATCTGGTTCCAAGTAAAAGAAAATTACTCCCTTTTGTCTATTTTTGTATTTATTATCTGTGCGTGCAGGATTTAATTTGCATCGACTTCTTTGTCCAAATTAGATTTTAGTGGTGCTCTATTGTCTTCATGATAATTTTCCATTCTTTCCCCTCCCTTGGAGGGTTTGAGATAAATGCTTTCTCAGAGGAGTAGGCTGGGGAGGTGAACCTCAAGAAAGTGAAGTGCATTAATAATATTGCTGCAAAGTTTCCTAAAACACTAAATTAGATGACAGTGAGAGTTTATTTGAGAATGTGACCCTGAACCTTGAAATGGCACTATGCTGTTCCTTGGTGCTTTTCTTACAAAGATGCTGTTTTGTCAGAAATATTATACTGCTTCCAGAAGTTTAAATACCAATAATCTACTTGACCTTTCTGAAATATCTTGCACTCAAAAGAAAAGTGCTTTTTCAACAAATCTTGGAAAAGTAGAAAGATAGCTTAAAAAGTTTCCAATACCTGAAGTATTTATGAATTAATTATGAAAGATACACTGCCCACAGTTTACATACTCATGCCCCATTGTCACTTCACTTATTGCGTGCGGATTTGCTCTTTGCCATTGATATCATGGTTCTGTTGGATGCTGTTGTTGATCTTTTTCTTCATAAATTGAAATGCAATATAGAATCTAATTATTTCCCCTCACCTGTTTCTTTATTTACAGTTGATATCATATCTGCAATTGAGTTTGATAAAACTGGTGACCATCTGGCTACGGGTGACCGCGGTGGAAGGGTTGTGTTATTTGAAAGAACTGACACAAAAATGGTGAGGTTCCACTTACATCAAAGCTCCAAATTTTAGCTGATTTAGTTCTTCGTATTTTATTTATTTGTTTGCATTTGCAAAATCAATTTGCAGAATGGTGGAAACCGAAGAGATTTAGAGAGAATGGACTATTCAGTTAGTCGGCATCCAGAGTTTCGTTACAAGACGGAATTTCAGAGCCATGAACCTGAGGTATTTAGAAATATATGATCACTGGTAACATTTCTTTTTCAAGTGGGCTAGTTGCATAAAGGCATCTTGTCCTTTCTCCTTCCTACCCTCATTCCCTGAGTGAAGAAGTTAATTTGAATGTTTTGAGTTTTTCTGATATTTCTTTGCACATCTTTTTTCTTCAGTTTGATTATCTCAAAAGTTTGGAGATCGAGGAGAAAATCAACAAGATTAGGTGGTGCCAGGCAGCTAATGGTGCCCTATTTCTTCTGTCTACTAATGACAAAACCATTAAATATTGGAAGGTAAGGTTTGGAATGTCATTTTCCTAATTATAGAGAAAGGAGAATAGAATACTATAACTTTTCTTACCTTTTCATGTTCATTGATTAAGGTAATGTGGACGTTCAGCATTGTTTCTCATAGTATTAAATCTTTTATGGTTTGTTCAGAAGATTTATTCATCATATTTGTTGATGTGTATTTTCTTTTATTTGGGACCGCTATCTTCAATGTCTTCTCAAGAGCATTTACTGGTCCATTTAAGCATTAGGGCATTATATGCAGCTAACTCAAGAACTTCCTTATCCTTCTTCCCCATTGATCTAATGAATGGACACATAAACTTGATTTATAGCATTATTTCTTGGATTTCTTCCTTGTGTAGTTGGAGACGGTCTCATTTTCAATGGAGGAAAACAAATCATAACAAAAAAATTCTTGGTGTTGTGAGTTTTCCTTCTTTGCTATTGTCTGAATTGGTAAAGCGCATGATAGCTTTTTGAAGGAATATAATCCAATCAGAAATATATACATTGATAGCTTTTTGAAGGAATATAATCCAATCAGAAATATATACATTCACAACACTAATCTGGTGATAAATACCCAAGATTTGTGCCCCTTAGTCTATTTTCCCCATCCGATTCTAATT
The DNA here is from genome assembly GCA_958496215.1 of Verbena officinalis. Classification (NCBI taxonomy): domain Eukaryota; kingdom Viridiplantae; phylum Streptophyta; class Magnoliopsida; order Lamiales; family Verbenaceae; genus Verbena; species Verbena officinalis. Next base: position 1,369,512 of record OY292391.1, read on the forward strand.
CCTTTTTAAAACAGGTCCAAGAGAAGAAAATCAAGAAAATTTCTGAGATGAATGTTGACCCATCCAAAGCTTCTGGAAATGGTAGTACTTCAAGTTCTAGTGTTTGTACTAAGCAGAATCTTGCTAATGGCATCTCTCCTGATCGATCTTCCAACAGTTTGAGTAATGACTTGTCCTTTCCACCTGGCGGCATCTCATCACTTCGATTACCAGTGGTAGTTGTACTTACCTAAGCTACCTTTTTCTTTTCGCATAATAAGAATTTCAGTACAATCTTATACCTTTATGAATATTGTCAGAAAACAAAAATTGATTTATCTTAGGCATCAATCGGTCTTCATAGATGTATGTTTCAAGCATTGGAGCTAAACTAATACATTCATGTTAAGTCTGCACTTATCAGTCTAAAACAATACATAGGCATTGATTAGGTGTTCTATCTGAGGCTTATATATGATATTGGTTGTTAGTGCTAATTATATTCTTGTTACTGATTATATTTTCTTTTGACACCTGATTATAAATCTCTAGGTCTCAAGCAGTGAGACCAGCCTTCTTGCAAGATGTAGAAGAGTATATGCTCATGCGCATGATTACCATATTAATTCTATCTCAAATAACAGGTGAAAATCTATTTTGTTGTACCTTGGTATGCCTATCTTCTTTATGCATGTTTAGTTTTCTTTAGTGCAGTTTTTTTTCCTTGGAGTTCTATGGATCATTTGTTATGCTTATGATTCTTTTGATTTTTTTGAATTATAAATAATTTCTATTTGTAATGATCGGCAGTGATGGTGAAACCTTTATATCAGCTGATGATCTACGGATAAATCTTTGGAACTTGGAAATAAGCAATCAAAGTTTCAATATTGTTGATGTGAAGCCAACAAATATGGAGGATCTGACTGGTTAGTTAATTTGTTTTTGTTTATTTTCTGGATTTCACCCCCCCCCCCCCCTCCCACCCACCCACCCCCAACACACACACACACACACACAATTTTTCTCATATTACACAAATCATGTAGTCTTGTTTTGAAAAAAACACACGGTCTAGTCATCATAAACCTCAAACCTATTACTTGTTTATCATTGCAGAGGTGATAACATCAGCAGAATTCCATCCTTCTCATTGCAACATGTTAGCTTATAGTAGTTCAAAAGGATCAATTCGTCTCATTGATTTGCGACAATCAGCATTGTGCGATTCACATTCTAAACTGTAAGTTCAGTCCTAATGATGCTATTCTAATTTCTGTATATGCTTAATTTCATTTTCAAAATGGGAAGTGAAATACTGTATTATTGTGATACTCCCAAGTTATTTGTTTGCCAGAACAATTCTTTAACTTTGTTTCTTGCGTAGATATGTGCTCTTTATAGATGGGAAACTAATGTCCAATTCTTTAACAGATTTGAGGAACAGGAGGCACCGGGTTCAAGATCATTTTTCACTGAGATTATTGCTTCAATATCAGATATTAAGTTTGCAAGGGATGGCAGATATATTCTGAGTCGTGATTACATGACCCTTAAGGTTCTATGCTTTGTAGCTTTTTCTGATTATTATTATTATCTTTTCAGAATTATTATTATCTTTTCTTCTTTAAATTGCTTCAGTTGGTCAAAGTGTTTATGATTTTGTTATATGTATGTACTCAAGTGTTTTTACTTCAATTTTAATTTGGCAGGCAAATTTACTCTTGACGATTCATGTTATGATATCAGAAAATATGTTGAAATTTTTTAGATAAGTGTTTCAAGACTGACTGATGGAAAACTAAGTCCTAGCAGTTTTCATCTATAAATTTTATCAACTAGTTCGAATTGGGATGACTAAACCATGGCACTAATTTAGGAAATAATCTATTAAATTTCCATTGAACTAATTCACTTGTACTAAGTTTTGAGTTGTCTGGGTTGACTAAAACTGCACATGGTTATACTGTATCTTTGAGGCATTCTCATATAGTATTCAATCTTCTCTGTGTATTTTGAACCTTCACTGATATTGATTACTTTCAGTTATGGGATATCAATATGGATTCTGGCCCAGTTTCGACCTTCCAAGTTCATGAGTATTTAAGACCGAAGGTAAATTACTTTACAAGAACATTTTGACCTTGGGTTTTCCTAAATAACGTCGTTGAGCTGATTAAGTTTCCACTATGTTGTCCAGCTATGTGACTTGTATGAAAATGACTCCATTTTTGATAAGTTTGAATGCTGCTTGAGTGGCGATGGTCAAAGAGTGGCAACTGGTTCTTATAGGTAAATTATTCTCATTTTTCGCATTTCACTCATTACTCTACCCGCAAAAATATCTTCATATATATGTAGATGATATTATTTAATAAATACTTTATATGCAATTTCAGCAATCTATTTCGCGTGTTTGGTTGTAATCCGGGCAGTACTGAGGCAACAACTCTTGAAGCAAGCAAAAACCCAATGAGGTTCTTATTCGAGATATTAAATTTTCATTTAATAATCTCAATTTTTGACCAATAATAGCAAGAAATCTACCTTATCACTAAAATAATACCATTTAATGGGTGCTTTCAGGAGACAAGTTCAGACCCCATCAAGGTCTACCAGATCCATAAGTAGCAGCCTCACACGTGTCGTCCGACGTGGTACCTTAATATTCATTCAGTATTTAAGGGGGTGTTTGGCTAAGCTTATATGATGTTTTTGGAGCTTATTAGCTCCTGTATCTTATTTAAAAATAAGTTGTTTTAAGTGTCTGGATAAAATAAAATCTCGTAGCTTATAAGATTATTTGAGAGCGCTTATAAGCCTCCTAAAGAAAAAGTAAGCTCCCACCAACATTTCTTAAAAAAAGCTTATGAGTTGTCTGAGTGGGTGTTTGCAAACTCTACTGCTTCTAGAGAAGCTACATTAGAAGGGAAAGCAGTAAAAAGTTGGGAGTTGTAAAAGTTGGGGAGTGCTTGGAAAACAAACTGAAAGTAAAAAAAAAAAAAAAAAAAAAGTAGTTAAGCATTTGGAGAAAAAGCTGGGAAGCTCTATTACTACTCTCAATAAACTTCTATTTATTCACGAAAATAACCTAGAAGCGAGAAGGTGAAGCCAAAAAGCATGTCCTTAGATGCTTCTAGCTTCTATCTTATTTCTGGTTAAAATAAGCAGAAGTCTCCAAACACTCCCCAAGTGCTGAGAAAAAACACTTAGCACAAAAGTGGTTTTATTTAGAGTTTGCAAACACTACCATTAAGCCTTTTGGATCTTACAAGCTCCTGTACTTAAAATGTTACCAAACACTTATAAGCTGCTCATAAGCTCAGCCAAACAACCCCTATATCACACACACAATATTTCCCTTTCTGTCGGCTAATTATCCAGTGTTGCAGGTTCAGAAAGCCCAGGATCCGACTCGAATGGCAATTCATTCGATTTCACAACAAAGCTCCTCCATCTCGCTTGGCACCCATCCGAAAACTCAATTGCTTGTGCTGCTGCGAATAGCTTGTACATGTACTATGCATAAAAAGACCTCATTTCTGGAAAAAGAAAAAGAAAACATTTTTGGGTTGCTGCTGGTTCACAAGTAGCTATGGTGGAACTCACAACGGAGGAACGTCTATCTATACCTGGTTTCTGCTTTGCCCTCTATAATTTCTTTTATTTTTTAAAATACCTCTCTCTCCCCCTTCAACGAGAAAGATGATGTTTCTTACCGTGATGGGTCGAAGTCGGGAAAGGAAAATGTGATTGTAGCTCTCCTACAAAAAACCGAAGATATCTTATATTGTCTCCCCTAGTGGTTTTTAAGGTAAAATGTAGCTTTTACTTGAAAAGGAGGGTGCTTCTTTATTTGCAGGGCACAGCGAGCACACTATATTTAACTTACTTCTTCCATGGATCTCTCTCTCTCTCTTTTGTAGGATGATAATTTTTTGGTCGTTTTCTTTTTTCTTCTTTTTTGTCCTTTTGATTATATAGATTTTCATTTGATATTTCTTTTTGTAAAAGTATTCAAACCTTTGGTTTCTATTAATTTGTACAATATTTTTCTTTGCGCATCTAAAAATACAGCTTTTTTATTTCTTTTTTCCTTGGTTAGATTTTTATTTACTTTATCAGCTAGGACACTAGAAACTAGTTATTGCTTTTGTTTATTTCTTAGTGGTCTTGATTTCTAATTCCAAATTAGTTTCCGGTTTATTTAGTGTAATTCTGAATGTTAAGAGTGGTTAAGATTATGGGCCCTCTTCTGTGAGTAGGCCCAAACTAATTGTGGTTTTAGGCCCGTAGTTCGAAATCGACATTATATTGCAACATTTCTTCGTTTCTTTTGTGTATCATTATTATTATGATTATTATTATTATTTTTTAATTAATTTTTTTTTTTTTGGGTTAAATTATTAATTAATTACTGTAATACGTAAGGGGTGAATTATTTATGAATTTAGATAGGGGGAACCGACGTGACAGGAAGGTCACGCCTAATTGTCGTGATGTCTTCTTCTACCCATCAAATCAAATCAAATGCCAAAAGTCGATTGAGTTTCTCTTCATTATATATTTTTGTATTTATGTCCAATACATATTTAGATGAATGTCATGTTATAAAATATTTTCCTTAACCACAAAACCAATCCAAGTTAATTTTACTCTTTTAATTTTATTTAATATTCCAGAATCTTTCTTTCTTTTTTTTTTAAATCAGATTTCTCATTTCTCTTAGGGGCTATTTGGATTGCGGGAATTGAGCCAGATGGATTTTAAATCCACCGTCTAAATCCGTCTGAACCGTTTGGATGAAAAATGAAATCAATGGATTTAAAATTCATTATTTTTGTGAGGTGGATTTATAGTTCATTTTCAATGGATTTAAAATCCATCTCAAAAGGTTGTCATTTGAAATCCATCCTATTTTTTTTTCATCACTTCATCACATCTCCTCCCACAATTTTCACTCTATCTCACACCCACACATAATTTCTCTCTCTCTCTCTCTCTCACACACACACACACACGCGCACATACAGCACAATACGCTCTCTCTTCCCTTTCCCTCCAAATTCTTTCTCATGTACTCTGTCTCTTCTCTCTATATATATTTATCTCTTTATTATCCTAATTTCCCATTTTTTTCATCTACAACTTCTCACTTTTTTTTTAATTTTTTTTACAACTTTTCACTTTTTTCAACCATTTTATTACTCTAACAATCTCTCTATATTTTCTCTCTATACATCTCTTAACTATCTCTATCTCTCTCTATATATATCATTTTCTTTCTCTCTCTATATATCTTTATAACGGCTTTTGTTAACTTTCATCTTTATTAATTGTGAAATAATAAATATAAATATATAAAATTAATTTTTAATTGAAAAATAAATTTTGGACTAATTAATTTGAAATCCATCCACAAATCTTTCATCTAACCAAACAATAGAATTCTAAGTAAATGGATTTGAAATCAACGGTATTTTAAATCCATTCATTTCAAATCCTTCTCCAAATCCAAATCAATCAATCCAAATGGGCCCTTATAGATTATTCCAATTATTCTCATATAAATTATATTTTTTTCTTGCGAACAATATTTTTATGCTAAATACAATTCCACCAAAACTTAACTAATTTACCAAATTTAACTAAAAGGAAAATGAAGATAATAGAAATAAGTAAAATAAATCGATTAATTTTTTTTATTGAAATCCTTTGTATCATCATTATTGCAATATAATATAATTTTTTTTTATTTGAGGATTGTCAAATTATATGCACCAACTACAAATTTGAAATGGAATTACAAATTTGGCTGAACAAAAAGACGGAAGAGATTATAATTGGAATAATTAAACTTTTTTTTTAATTTAATATAGTTTAAAAGAGTAAAATTAACTTGAGTTAGTTTTGTGGTTAAGGAAAAAAAGATTTCGACCATTAAACTAAATGTTATGTGACACGACATTCATCCAAGAATATATTGGATATAAATGGAGATAATGTGTAATGAAGAGGAGCTCAATCCCCAAAACTATATGTGTCGAAATAAAATCATGAAATTCAATCGCTACACTCTTTTTGGTAAACTTGCTTAGTTGATCGAATTTGTATTGCTTTTTGGTCAGCTGAAATCTCATAAATATCTCCCTTGAACATAAACATATATACATAATACTTTTAAAAATTTTTACAAATACACTCCTTAAGAATGTTATTTCGTAAACCGCGTAAATTTTTTGATTTGTAACTGACTACAATTTACACAAAAGTTCAAAAAAAAAAATAATAATAATAATAAATCCCCCAAACAACATGATTATTTAATGTGGCAATGTTGGTGGAAAAATTGACATCTTTGATCAGTTTCCACGAGTAAACACATGTGGGACTAGTAATTTTGAGTTTTAATGATAAATGTTGCCTAACCATCTTTTGGCTGAATGTGGCATGCAACTTTCATTCAAAAGCATAAAGTTGTTTCTAAGGGGGAAAAAAAAAGAGAATTAATTAAATATTTAATCAATTATATTGTTTGTCTAATGGCCTTCATGGAACGAACCAAACAACCCTTTTTTTTTGTTTTAGTGATAGAGATCGTGTGCATGCTTGCTCTTTTCATAATTAATTAGTGCTACATATATATACATTTTTAATTCTAATTTAATAGATTTTATGTGAATAAAATCCTCGTATTATCCCATTTGACAAAATATAAAACACGCATACTATGAAATAATTTTTCTTTTGGATAATTACACTTACACCCCTCGACTTGGGGTAATTACAGTAACACTCCTTCAATTATTGGAAATTATAGATAAATCTTCTAACTCTAACAGAAACATAAAAAACTTAACGAAAAGTTATAAAATGACTAAACTATTCATAATATTTTTATTATAGTGTTCGCTATACATGAAATGAGCGAAGTGATTAAGTTGTTGTCGAGTTAATAAAACGTTCAACCATTGGGGTTTGACCTAGTGGCCACCAGATATTACTCAAAATGTGAAGGTCTGGGGTTCGACTCCTTGCAATGACAATGATCAAAATTTTAAAATAAAAAAGAATTTTAACAAAACTTTAGCATTTATTTGGAAATAAGAAAATGATTAACTACATGATCTAAATGTAAGAGTTAGACAAAGCCATAGTCGAGAAAGTATTTCTATAATTTCTAATAGTAGAAAGAATCTTGTTGTATTTTCTCCTAAATTAAGGGGTATAAATGTAATTATTCCTTCTTCTTTTTATCCGATTTAAAATCTAGCTCTAGATTCTTCCATGTTAAGAAAAAAGATTGATGTCACAATTTGGAAAAAGAATTTAGTGATGGTGGGAACATTTTCTGATAATTGGGTAGTGCCATGTGTTGGGCCTCAAATGGGCCCATTGGATGACGGCCACAAGAATCCACCAAAAATTACGATTTCAAGTATTCCTTTCACAAATGGATGGCTCTCGTTATCCAACTTCGGAAATCCACGGTCCAGATTTCATGATGGGATGGAAATGATGCCGTCAGTGTTTACACTGCTTCGTTACCACGCAGGCTCGCTTTGTAGCTCGGCTCGGCTTGGCTCAAGTGACTTGGCTTTGCTTAATGGCGGCTCATTCTGATTATCGTTGTTAATTACGTGATTAGAGATGCTTTGGGCCACCGAGTAAGCTAGCAGGGACAGTTGTTAATTGTATTATAGTTTTCAAAAATAATAAACAATTCAATTTCTAGCACCGAGTACAATTTAAAATTCACCTTAAACCAATGTGAAAAAATATTTATGGGCTATATTTGAATTCTGATTGGTTATAAAATATTTTTGTATAAAATGCCATTACCTTGAATTGGTATATCTATATTTGGAGCCTTCGGATGTATTGCACTGACCGTACAGAAGATGATGTTAAGAAGATCTTTAGTTATCACAGCCTACTCGTATATGTGTTGTATTACTTTTGTTGCATTTAAGCTTTTTGTAGACATATTTTCAATTTTATGTCTTAATAATTTACTTTTCGTATTTTCCGATTTGAACTTTTTATATACGAGGCCGGATTCTTCTAACTCTACGATTGACCGATTCTTAATTAAAAAAGAAAAAGAAAAGAAAACTATCGATGGGGGAGAAACCCAACTTATGGGACGACTACGATACTTTAATAAATAAATAAAAGGTTAATACTTATATACTTCTATTTAGTTTAAGGTTTAAGAAGGTTACTTTTTATGTGACCGTGCTTGACTTGTGGTCTTCTTAATTACATTTAAATAATATTAACCGTTAATCACACATTATTCTGTTGGTCCCGCACTTTGATTAATGATAATCTTAATTAATTTAGGGCAATAATTCCATAAGTCAGGCTATGCTCATAGTGCAGCCAACCAAGAATGACAGAATCTAATTATTGTTAATCTATTATTTTAGTCAATAATCAACAAATAATCCACTCCTTTAATTACTCTATTACAAAAACAACTCCATGCTAATACTCTTTTATAAATTTTCTATAATCAAATTGTTTGTTTATCCAAAACACTCCTAGCTTATATAATATTCCAGAAGCTAAAGCTTATACATACACAATCTTATTTAGTGTTTGATTTATTTATTAGAGAATAAATAAATAAAGGATAAAAGTTCATCTAAACTATCAATATTTTAGCAGTTTATCATCTGAAATTTTCGTTACGAGTTGCCATCTCAAGTATACGTTTTTGCACTTTATCATTTTCGGCAAAATATTAGGGTGAGACATGCCGGTCATTTGCAGCTTCCAACAAAATTTGAGAATGAAATAATATTAGTTGTGTTTCTCTTGTAGTATGATATAAATTTTTGCCCCAATATTCCACTAAAGATGACTGAGTTTCGAAATTTGCAACATTTGGATGGTGAGCTGTATAAAAAATGAGTTAAAAATGGTAAATTGCTAAAATCGTTAAATAATATTTTCTCTTTTAATTTGTGGAGAAAAAAAGTCAAAAGCTCCCCATCTTTAAACTAAAATCAAGCCTTGGCTAGAGCACGGAGCAGAACTCCCAAAATCCCAACTTGAGTAAACTGTATACTGACTACTACACAGTACAGAGATTCAGTACACACGGTGTAGTGCGTGCGTGTGAGTGAGAGAGAGAGAGAGAGAGAGAGGAAATTCCTCTGTCTCTATATATCTGTATGTATATATTATGAGCTCTTGGTCCTCATTCTCACGCGGACTTGCAGAGATCATTCACATCAAACGTAGAAAAAAACAGAGAGACAAGATCATAATTCTCTCTTTCTCCTTTCTTCCACCTTTTTCCACCTTCTTCTAAAGTCCAATCCTTGAAAAATTTTCATATCTCAGGCAAAATTAAATCAATCTCTCTAGTTGTTTCTCTCTCCCCCTTTCTTGATATAAGAAGATGATGTAGAGGTTTGTATGTTGATGGCTCTTTTGTTATCTATCTGAGTTTGTTTTTTAATTTTCAACTACAAAATTTCACTTTTGAAGAACTTACAGAAATATCTTGAACTTTTCGTATTCATCTTTTTGTCACCTTTTGATTCTTAACCTTTTCGCCGCTTCTCACAAAATCCCTCCAAAAGACTCAAAATCTCATAGATCTTCACTTTTCACATCTTGTTTTGTAGTTAAGTATCATCATTTTCACTACTTACAACCTTAAACCTCACAATCCCTTCTCTTGATTCTCAACCTCAAGATTAGGAAAAAGATCAATTTCGTGAGCATTTTACAAAAAGCCCACATCAAAATATCACTTCAAAATCACAGATTGATCATAAAAATTGAATCTTTAAAAAGGAAAATGCAAGACCCATCTATTTATTCGCAGATCAAAGCACAAGTTCAGCAGCCGCAGCCACAATTTCCGGAGCAAGAACACCTGAAATGTCCTCGTTGTGATTCTCCCAACACTAAGTTTTGTTATTACAACAACTACAATCTCTCTCAGCCGCGCCACTTCTGCAAGAACTGCAGAAGGTACTGGACCAAAGGCGGGGCGTTGAGAAACATCCCCGTCGGCGGCGGCTCAAGGAAGAACGCCAAGCGGAGCTCCTCCTCCGCCGCCTCACCCTCTTCCTCCTCCGCCCCCGCTGCCGCCGCTAAGCGCCCCGCTGCAGCTTCATCAGTCCCGCCGTCTGACGACAAGAATGACAGCAGAAGCAACAATAATGGTGAAATGAGCGAAACAATGCCTATAAAGGGAGAGAATTTTGTTGGGCAATTCGGTAATTTGCTGGAAACCGGTGCCAGTTTCAGCTCACTCTTGGGCTCAGGTGGGGGGCATTTTGGTAATTTCCTTGACGAGCTGGGTCCAAACGGGTCAACCCTGCAGATGAGTGATCATTTTGGTGAACCGGGTTCGGGTCAAAATGTGGATCCACAGGTTGTGGAGAGTGGCAGTAGCAATAATGCTGATGGATTTTTGAACATTCAGGGCGGCGCCGCCTCCGCCACCGGTGACAATGGGTGTTGGAGTGGTGGCAGCAATGGCTGGCCTGATCTCGCAATTTACACACCTGGTTCAAATTTTCAGTAGTATAAAAAAGGTATGAAGATTTAATTTTTACAAAAAAAAAAATGTCGTGGAAATGGGATCGGTTCATCTGATCTTTTTTATTTTTTCTAATTTTGTTTTTCCATTTTCATGTAGTGTTGGTTGTGGATGGGATGATTCTAATATAGTAAGTATGAATATTAATGTCATTTGGTGATGGAGAAAGAAGATGGGCAAGGGCAATGTTGTAACTTCACATCCCTCATTGACCATGCCATTAGCATTCTATTGCTTCTTCTTTTTTGGGTTTAACCTTTTATTTTTGTGTGTGTTTTGATGGGAGACTTTGTTATGAGTATTATCCTTAATTTTGCAAGTATATATTTATGAAATACCTTGTTTCTTAATGGTGATGATCATATTACATATATTTATATGATTGTTAGTGAAATTCTATATATTTTTTTTAAATTTACGAACTTCTGTCAACCTGGTCCGGTTAAATCATTACAATGAGAGGTCAGTCTTTGACAAGTATCGTGTGATCGGTGTATATTTCTTTCAGAGTGACCAATCACATAACAAATATAATGCACTTATCATATAATTGGTGGAGTTTAACTTAATAGAATTTGAGTTAAAATTTTGTTCCTCACTTTGTCTCTAGTGCTTGTGACACTGGTGGCCAATCACCATACTAGTGTGTGGCTTGTGATTAGGTAAAGAAATGCAGTGTTTTGCTGGCTTGTGGATTGGTTGGTTGGAAAGATATATGTTGGAAGATGTTGAATTTTTTTTCATACTATATATTATCTTAGCGAGATAGATATCGCATTTTTGTCTATGGACAAGACAGATTTGAACTTTTTCCCTTCATAAAAATAATGTTGTTTAATGATTTGAAGTTTATTTCTTATCTTTCTTCATGCTTCCTTCCTCCTTGATCTGGTCCCCTTACAATTCATTTGAGTTTCCCTTTTTATTATTTGGTTTCCCAATAGTTTGTTTGTTAGTGATTGTTTATGCACTATAGATTTAGCTATTCCAAGATTATCATATCTTACATCTTAGAAGTCAAAACTTGTTTTATTCAAAGATTTTTTCAAAATCTCAATAATAAAATTTGATGCAACATCTTATAAGATCTTTCAAACGAGCTAAACGTATTGTATTGGTACAGTCTCGTGATTCAAGTCAAAATGTATTGAAAAATTGTAATGAATTTATTGATTTTAAGGTACGAGCTATGAAGATTAGGGCATTCTAGTCGGATTTCGAGTGGGCTTTTTTCAAATTACTTATCCTTGACATTAATGAGTATCCAAATTCTTGACTTTGTCATCCAATTTGTAATGTGAGATGTGATCCAATTTCAATTAAATTGAAAGAAGAAAAGTTACACAACTTCTTTTTAGTTTAATATTTGGAATTTTCTCATAGTTTCCAATTTCCATATTAATTTAGGTTTTTTTTTTTTTTTCCTTTTGTCTTGGATTCCAATTTTTATTTAGGTTGGGATATTTGAAGTCTGACTTTCTATTTTATGGCCGATTGGGGCCGCAGCCCAGTATGAGCATTTAAATGGACCACTCTTATTTTCATCCCAATCTTAGGGCAACTCATCAACCATGTGTAGGGCCCATCTCTCTCTCTTGTTCTAAAACCCATTTATATAGGTGGAGTCCGACCGGACTACTAAGGTGTAAAACTCTTCCTACCAATGACAATTGCGTTTTCAGGTGATTTAAAACAAAGACCGCTGATTAAGATAGCATAACACCGAACCACTAAGTTATGCCGCTTGGTAGTGACCCATCTCCTCCCCCTCCTCTTCTTCTTCTCATTATTATTTGATCCACAATAAATTAAGACGAAAATGATGGAAATTCACTATCAATTGAATTTCTTTATGGCTTTGAGTGAATTGGATTTCAAGTTGTTTGCCGACTTTATCACAAATTTTCTAGACTTTAGATTAGACTTTGCATTCTCATTGAATGTGGTCTATGTCATGGTGGAGAGATGGGAAACACAATTCCATCAATTTAAAGAACAAATCTTTTTAAATTAACAAATGCCACTAAAGGATGAGTTATTTCCCTTACTTAATCCTGGCTAACCAAGTGGCAAATAAGCCCACTTTCTATTTAAGGAATTTATATCCCACTACACTCAAATTTCGAATATTTATAAATTACTTTCTCTAATTTAAAAAATAATGATATAGTCCCTAATTTATTTATTTTTAAGAAATTGATGAGATCTTAAAAATTATGTCTAATTATGAAAATTATTGTGAAATTTTGAAATTCAGATAGTGACTTTGATAATCACATTTTCAAGGGACGTTTTAATAAAATAATTTTGGTCTTTTTTTCAAGTTTTCTGTCAAAATCTATAAGCTTTTAAAAATATAAGAAATATACCGTTATTTCACGAATTAGGATGTGGCTAGTGGGATTCAAATCTAGGTGGAGTGTGAAGCGTTGTCCATTGAAGAAGTCAATTTTTATTTTTTTTGAGAGAAAACTATTTCACTAAATCGAAAAATAGTCCGACAATAATAAACAAAGCTAAATTAGGAATATCAAAGTTTCAAAAAATGATGCTAGAAACATTGCTAACTAAACAGTGAGTGAGACGGTTGCCCCTACGACGAATGAAAGAGAAACTTCAAGAAGTCAACTTAATACCCATATTTTGTGTGACTAAAATTATTTAGCAGAAGGGAAAATGAGTGTGGCCCACAGCCCATAATGTGGTGCAAAATGGGCCCTGAATTTAATGAAGTTGGGCCATATTAGGTTTGAAGATCATGAGTAGTCGCATGCGCTGGTTAAGTATAAGTAATCCAACCCAATTATTCCCATTGTTAGGGAGCAACATCTTTAGCCGCTTTTATCGCGGTGCTTGTCCATTCTCAATCCCACTTGCAATAATATTATGAAGAAAAATTAAAATATAAGTTAAAGTTGAAAAACGAGTGGAAAAATAGGGTGTTTGAAAGAAAAAGAGTTCATAAATACATTTACTTCTATTAAGTAATTTTTATTTAATCACAATGATAATTTAGAAGCTAGAAGCTAGAAGCTGAAGCTTGAAGTATATTTTTGATGCTTTCAACTTTTAGTTTATTTGTGTTTAAATTTAGCAGAAATTGGAAGTGTTTGAAAACGTAAAGTGCTGAAAAAAGAAAATGCTTTAATAAAAAGTGTTTCTTTTTTTAATTTGCAAACACTCCTATAGTCGTTTATCATTTAAAATTGGATTAATTACATCTAGACCCCGTGAGTTTGCTAAACTGAAAGTTGTAATCCTCTTAGTTAATCAATTACACTTATTCCCTATTAGAATTTCATAATTACAAAAAATACTCAAATATTGTAAAAGAATCATGAGGTTATTCAATTTTGAATGGGGATTATTTATTTATCAAACTCAAAATTATATATTTTGATTGATTTGATTATCAACACTATTTTTTCCTTTCAAACAAAACTAAAATTATCAACACTATTTCAAGTTATACCTTTTAAACAGAATTGATATTATGGATATAGTTGGGCCCAAACCTTTTGGGCCAATTAAGTGGGCCTTTCTAAGTTTGTAATGCTGCAACTCCAGAGCCCTATTGGTCCAGTTTAGGTTTGAAGGGTGATGAGCTATGATGCACAAACACTTCTAAAAATCCTATATTACCGTATTGTATCGTGTCTGACACTCATGTCGGACACTCTTATAGTGTAAAATATCGAAAAAAAACCAGTATCGCCGTGTCTGTATCGTGTCGTATCCGTGTCCGTGTTTCATAGGTGATGAGCGGTCGCATGCTCTGGTTAAGTAGAAGTAATCCAACCCAATTATTCATCTATACTACAAACAAGTCTATATAAAGGGGTCCAAACCCCCATACTTAATCATCGAAACCCTAACGAATACTCGAATTCCTCTAAAACACTCGAAATCATTAAGGTTTAGTTGGAGGTTATCGTCCGAACACTTCCCCTAAATCTTAAGCCTAAAAACACCTTCGATTATTGGGTGGCCATCGAAAAAGGGCTGCTCAATAATCTCGAATCTCGTTTAATCACACCCAACAAATGTCGGATTATTGATGTGTTATTTTTAACACCATCACCCTATTTGAGGATTCATTTATATAATAATAATTTCACTGAAATTTGTGACTATTAAGTTTATGAAAGAAAAATGCGTAATTATAAAGGAAATAGCTAGCAAATAATGAAAATAAACAACCAAAAAAAAAAAAAAAAATGTGCCGCGAAATCCAGATCCTTCGAGACGTCGGATGATTCTAATGGGCCTTTTTAGTCAAGTTCAGCCCAATATCCCAAGTTCAGCCTTTTTAGTCAAATTCAGCCTAAGTTCAGCCCACCCACTATATATAATAGTAATCCGTGGTTTTAGAAATATTTTGATTAACCTCAAACATGGCGGGAAAGATCGCCAGAATCGCTGCACTTCGGACTCGATTATTCGGATCAGTTTCCAAGCTTGGTCAGGGTCGGAAAGCCTTGCCTTGATTCCTGATCATAATCGGTTTGTCCTACTTCCTACTTCTCCGTATTAAATTGAGCGAATATGAACTGCGTGAAGAGTTATTTCAGCTATTCTGTAGAAGTAATTTGGATTTTTTGTTTTCTGCAATTGAAATTTAGTTGTGAATGCGGACGTTAAAGTTGTGTTATATGATTGAGAGATGTTATTTAATTTTGAATACTCTTTTATTGGTGGTTGAAGTTGCGTTCAAAATGCCTTTGGTATTTTTTTACCGTCATACTTAATTCCTTATGTGATGTTTGGATCTTAAGATTTAGTAGATTAGAGTGTATAGGAAAATTGAGATATATGAAAACTAATTTTCACATTAGTAGATTAAAGTGTATAGGATGATATTTGAGATAAACGAAAATTGATTTTTCAGGCAAGTTAGATACTGTATGTTAATAGGATCCTGGACTCCAGGGAGGAAAATGATTGAGAGATGTTAATTAATATCGAATACTCTTTGATTGGTGGTTGAAGTTGCGTTTAAATTGCCTTCGTTATCTTTTTTCCTTCATATTTAATTCTCTGTGTGATGATTGGATCCTGAGATTTAGTAGATAAAAGTGTATAAGAAAATTGAGATATACGAAATCTTGTTTTCACATCATTTCCGGCAAGTTAGACACGATATGTTATCAGGATCCTAGACTCCAGGGGGAAAATGATAAGAATATTCAGACTAAACATCATATTTTCCATTTTCGACAAAGTTAGCACCAACCTTTGAGTACTTTTATGTTTGTAATCAAGTATCATGAAAAATAAAATAGGAGTATGCATCAATATATATCTCACATAATGCTATTAGTCTTTTGCATTTTCCTTCAAAATCATGCATATGAATTACTTCTCAGTATTTTTCAGTTATTATTTGCTATTCCTTCTTGATAATGCTTCTAATTTGCATTATCTAATATTTCAGAAAAGACACAAAGAAGTAGAAAAGATTTTCTACCTGTGAGGTCGAAGTCAACTCAAAGAGGTTTGAAAGACCTTCAACCTCGAAAGGTTTAAATAGCCTTAGAAAAGTCGAAAAGATTTTTTTCGCAAAGAGGTTTAAATGACCTTTAATTCTTTGAAGCGGACGTCAAGAAGTAAGCTCGAGAATCCCAGTACTTCAAGTCAAATTTATAAATTTATAACTTGTTGAGGAGAAAACCACCTCAAATCGAGTGTGAAACCATCCCGAACAAAATTCGAAGAACAAAAAATACTTGACAAAAAGTTGAAGTATAATAATACTTGATAAAAATATAATATTTATTATTTTTTTTGTATATTTTTATCAGATATGTGTCGAATTTGAAGGATACTGAATGGATGTATGGAGAACCACGGTTTGTTTATAAGAAATCTGGATGAACATATCACAAAAGACATCCTCAAACACATATTCTCAAAACATGGGAAGGTCGATACTGTTTTTCTAATGAAGGACAATGTAAACATGGGAAGGTCGATACTGTTTTTCTAATGAAGGACAATGTGGGAAAATCAAAAGGTTATAGATTCGTCAACTTCGATTCACCCGAAATAGCAAAAATTGCCTGACAGGCTCTGAACGGAACACTCATCGGTAAATATATTATATCTCCTCATCTTTGATTAATCATAACAATAATTATATGCATGATTGATTTCTTGAACAATTAATGTTTTCTGTGATGTAGGATCGAAAACCATCAGTGTGAATAAGGCTCTGACAAAAAGGGACTATAGAGGTTCAATGCTGTTTGTGGAGAATATAGATTATTCCGTTGATGAAAGAGGATTAGAAATACACTTTAGTTCGTGTGGGACAGTATATTCGACTAAAGTGGTCAGAGACAGTGGCGTAGCCAGAATTTTTTTTTACTGGGGTCAATTATAGTGTAACTTACCACACATATAATTTTTTTCTTATTTATACTGTGAACCTAACCCTCCGCCATTGCTCGATATGACATGTATACACCATTTTTCTATCTCTTTATAAGAAAACATGTATTTAGACTCTGAAGACTTAATATAAGAGTTAATTTTTGATAGTTATAAATAAAAATTACCATCTATTTATAATATTAATTTCTTTAAATCGAAAATGTGGATTGATTTGATCCAACAATAGAAGTTAATACTCAAGATGATTCAGCTTTACAAGATTGAAAAATGTTCAGATAACCTCTACAATCAAGATTGTAAAATGTTCAGATTATTCAATAAAATCAAGACATAGATAGAAAAAACTTGGATTTAGTCACATAAATAAATCAATTCCATTGTTACTGAGAGTCATAGGTAGAGAATTAAACTTGAATTTAGTCATAGAGAAATCTTTTAATTTTTTATACGTAAAATTTATATGTATTTATAAATTTGACTATTTATTATCAAAGAATTGATTTATTATTCTATTATAAATTCATATATATATATTTTTTCTTATTTGTTATAGGACAAGTGAACTCATTTATTTATGATATTTTTAATTTAAGTTAAAAATCTATACATATTCTTTTTATCTTATGACCTCTCCATATATAACTTTATAAATTTTTAGTGGTGTCAAAAAATAAAATTATTCTTTTAAAATCAAAACTGATAAACATTTCTTCTACATATTTATTCTATAAAGAAGAGTTTTTTTCAAATAAGGGGAGTCAATTGAAATCCCTAGGCATAAGGTGGCTAGGCCACTGGTCTGAGATCATCGCGGAAGAAGGGTTCGTCCGTTTTTCAAGTCCAGAAGAGGCAAATTTTGGTTTGAGAAAATTAAATGGTATTGAAAATAAACCTAAAACATATTCGTACAAATTCGCTGATGAATTATTGGATAAAGAGAGATCCTACACTATAACATACCTCATAAATTCATGTGGTTTGTCTCCAAAAACTGCAATTTCAGCTTCTGAGAAAGTCTGTTTCAAAACCTCGGAGAAACCGAACTCTGTTCTAGCCCTATTTGAGAAACACGGTTTTTTTTTTGGCATCGAGAAACACGGTTTTAGTAAAACCCAAATCGCTACTGTTGTGAGGAAAAGTCCCAGAATCCTTGTAGCCAAACAAAAAACCCTTTTGCCCAAGATCCAATTTTTGCAATCTATTGGGATTTCAAACAGTCTTGCCGTAATTGTCTCTAGATATCACACATTGCTAACCAGAAGCTTGGAGAATCAAATTATTCCTAATTACAATTTCCTCAAGAGTGTGCTTCTAAGTGATGAGAGGGTAACCGCTGCAATGAAACGAACATCATGGATTTTTTCGGGGGATTTCCAAAAGAGTCTATCTCCAAATGTAGCTGTTTTGAGAGAGCTAAATGTGCCCGAATCTTGCATTAAATTGTTACTAACACATTATCCCGAGACCCTTTTGCTAAAATCCGATGATTTTAGAGAAACCGTTTCGGAAGTATCCGAAATGGGATTTAATCCTTTGAAAACTGTGTTTGTCGAGCTTTGCACGGAATCTCAGGAGATGCTAATAAAATGGCGTGGGCTCGATGTTATGAAGCTTATAGTAAATGGGGTTGGTCAAAAGATGATATTTACATGGCATTTAGGAAACATCCTAATTGTATGCTCGTGTCCCAGGAGAAAATTTCAAGAACGATGGACTTTTTTGTAAATAAGATGGGTTGGGATTCCAGAATGATTGCAACGCGCCCTTCGGTTCTTTTCTTCAATCCGGAGAATAGGATAATCCCCAGATGCTTGGTAATTCGGGTTTTGGTGTCGAAGGGCTTGTTTACGAAGAACTTGAAGTTGGGTTCTATATTGTCTCCTCCGGAGACGACTTTTTTCAGGAAGTTTGTGGTTAGATATGAGAAGGAAGTACCTCAACTTCTTGATTTCTACAAAGGGAAGGCTGGTGTTGAGGAATTATGATTCTTTAGCTGGTGAAATCGGTTGGATTTTTGCTGGTTTTTGTTTTATTGTCATTTTTTTGTGTTTTGTTTGACAATTCATTTTTGGAAATATACACTGAGAAATGTAGTTTTTTGATGGTCAAGGAAATCTTTAAATGATATATATGCATTTAGCGGCGGGTCGGGTGAATAACGAGTTTTGTCTTGTTCCCATTGTTAGGGAGCTAACATCTTTAGCCGCTTTTATGGCGTTGCTTGTCCCTTCCCAATTCCCACTTGCAATAATATTATGGATGTTCTAGAGTGTTTTGTAAACTCGGAGAAAAATTAAAATATACGTTAAAGTTGAAAAAATAGAGATAGAGAGTGTTTGAAAGAAAAAGAGTTAATAAATACCTTTTATTCATTTTTTTTTTTGTGTGTAAATTACACGTTCATGTAATCCTACATTGAGAACCTTAATTTAGTTTGGGGATTAGTCACAGTTAAAATTCTTTTCACCCCTCTCAAGGAATGTGTTTAGTGAGGATCGAATCTGAGGTCTTTTCTCACAAACTCAGTCTACATTGGTAACTGAAATATACTACATTGGTGTTGGTATTCAATTGCCTCCCGCAAGTAAAATGGTTTAGTTTTCTTATAAAACTTAAGGAAAATAGGTCCTTTTTATCAAAGAAGTATAAAAAGGCAGTAGCCAAATTAGGTCAAAACATTCGCATTGTACTTCTTTTGATCAAAGACCAAGCCACCTGCAGCACCAAACAAATATTATATACTTTCATAAATTATAAAAAACCCCTCTATATTTTACTTTATTGCAAAAAAATCCACTCTAACTACACAATATAAAATCAAAAAAATACAAATATTAAATTATCTCAAGTACGTGGTGTAATTATCCCAATGTTATATTACCAATTCAAACTTCAAAAAGAATCTGCCAATTATTGAAAAACATAAGTACAAGCTATCATTACATTCACGTATGCGGACAACAAGTACTTGTATATATTTTTAACAGTACATTGAGTTGTCAATATTCAAGTACCAAAGTCTCATATCCTAGCCATGTTTTTTTTTAATTTTATCTTTGAGATATGGGAAAGGATAATCACATCTACACCCCTTCTCATAGGAGAAAATACAACAAGATTTCCTTAATTATTGGAAATTACAGAAATACTTCCATCGACCATGGCTCCGTTTAACAGCTAGGTCATATCATTAGTCTTCTTCTTGTTTTATTTTTATTAACTGGACAACGGCTCAATCACTCCGCTCATTTTACGTATAACAAACATTGTAACAAAAATGTTATGGATAATTTAGCCACTTTGTAATTTTCTTTTAAAAAATCCGTTAGTGTTAGAGATCTTTCTATAATTTTCAATAATTGAGAGATTATTTCTATATTTAACGAATAAATTTTGTCACCAAAGAAAGTTATTTATATTAAAATCCATAGCTTATACAAAACGTTCAATACGATTGCATATTAAAATAATTACCATTTTTTTTAAAATTTCTTTGGTACCTTTCTTTATTACCAAGATTTGAACAAACACAATCCTAGTACTAATAAATTATGCCAACTTATATTGACCACAATTGTCCAAAACCACATGCCAAATTATTAAATTCCCAAACGGCGGCGAATCTCCGCCGGAACATCAACGGAATATTCCCCCTCAAGTTAGGGGAAAGAGATAAAATGCGTTTCCTATGTGGACTCAAACAAACCGGTCCGATTCCAACAGTATATTCTCTTATTCCCGCGTACTCCCATAAAAGGACTTGATCCTGAAACTCATCCTAGACCGTCGGATCCCTCATCAGCCAAATCCAACGGCTTAAAGCAAACCAAACAGAATCCAAATTTGAATGGTAATTGCTTTTCACCTTACCACCACCTCTATTACGTAATATTCCATTGGCATCTAATTAAATGCACCAATGTGCGTATGGGGTTCTAAGCTACTATATAAACCCCTTAATCCACAACTTAGGTATACCAGAAAAAAATATAATTCCTACAATTTTCTTGATTAGGAAAAAGAAAAAAAAAACACATCTCCAATGGCCGGAATTGTGGTGGTTTTCGACTTTGACAAGACGATCATTGATCTTGATAGCGATAATTGGGTCGTCGACGAGTTGGGCGCTACTGATTTGTTCAACGAGTTACTTCCCACCATGCCGTGGAATTCACTAATGGTGAGTGTGATTATATAATATTTGTACATTTCATGCAGCTCGACTATATTTTTTGTAATTTTCGTAATGTTTCGATCAATTTCTTGATTTTTTAAAAATAAATTACAGGATAAGATGATGATGGAGCTACATGCACAAGGGAGAACCATTGATGACATCAAAGGGGTGCTGAGAAGGGTTCC
The DNA here is from genome assembly GCA_958496215.1 of Verbena officinalis. NCBI lineage: Eukaryota > Viridiplantae > Streptophyta > Magnoliopsida > Lamiales > Verbenaceae > Verbena > Verbena officinalis. Next base: position 1,390,813 of record OY292391.1, read on the forward strand.
TTTACATCATAGGATAGTTCCTGCAATCAAGAAAGCACATTCTTTAGGGTAATTTTTTGTTCTATATCTCAACATTTGATTTATTAAAATTTAAAATTCTCAAAAAAGATCTGTCCAAGAATCCCCTGTTTTCCTCTGTTTTTTCTTTTTGCTGATTTATGTCCTTTTTTTCTCAGGTGTGATTTGAGAATACTGAGTGATGCAAACATGTTCTTTATAGAGACGATTCTTGATCATCTGGGGATAAAACAATGTTTCTCTGAAATAAATTCGAACCCGAGCTGTGTCGACGAGCAGGGGAGATTGAGGATTTCTCCTTACGTTGATTTTCACTCAAACCCTCATGGCTGCAATCTCTGCCCTCCAAACATGTGCAAGGTATGTGATTTCTGAGTTTTTAACTTTAGAGGGCAAATTATCTATTATTTTTATAAAAAAGAAAGATCTTGTTACAATTTAGTTCTTACGTTTTCAGAAATAACAAAAACCTCCCAGAAATTGGTAGAATATTGACATTTTTGGCTTCATGTTGTGTGGTGTAGGGACTTTTTGGTAATAAAGTCAAATGTTAGGATTTCTTTGTAATTATTGAAAGCAGAGGGATTCAATTGTAATTAAGAAAAATATCAGGGTGGTAGATGTAATTCACCAAAATTTAAATTTCAATTTTTAAACCACTTCCAGGAAAGTTGCATGTTGTTTGTTTTCAGAATATGCTGGAATATGTTGTCCTCTTTCAGGATTCTTATTCTGACCTAAGAAGACTCTACAGGGATTTCTACAAAAATATATTTTTCTATATTGACCCCACTAAATCTTGTTAATTAATTCCTAGTACCTGAAGTCTCAGAAAGTGACATAAGTCAGCATAAAAACAAAAAATTATAATAAAATCAATATTAAAACCACCAATCACCTCTGCATGGGACTGTTAACTAATCTAATAAGTAGTTTGATTCATTTTTTGACAGTATTTCTAAATCTCTTTTCTTTTTTCTTAAAGGGAATGATCATAGAAAGGATCCAAGCCTCTCTAGCCAAGGAAGGGAAGAAAAGGATGATATATTTAGGCGATGGGGTCGGCGATTTTTGCCCGAGTTTGAAGCTAAAAGAAGCCAATTTCATGATGCCGAGGAAGAATTTCCCCGTTTGGGATTTGATATGTGAAAATCGCGCGCTTCTAAGGGCAGAAGTGCATGAGTGGGGCGACGGATCGGATCTGGAGCGGATTCTACTCGAACTTATAGAGAAGATCAACATTCAAGAGAGCTCAATTCAATTGTTATCAGCAGTTGATTGCAAGTTTGAGACTGTTCCAATGGCTGTCCATGAGGCATTGCCACCACCACTTAAAGTTAATCATTAGGATTATATCTAACATATATATAATCGCGTTCGTGTAATTAGGCCAAACAAAACAAGTTTTGGCCTGGCCAACTTGATTTTTCCTTTTTCTTTTTTTTTAACTAATTGTTAGATTTTGGTGTGTTTTGTGAAGAATGGATATTACTTTTTCACTTTTTGTTCCTCATGTGACAAGGTGTTTTTGTGGAAATAGTATAATTAAAAATATCATCGTGAATTCATTTTATTAAAAACTTTACGTCGCCTGTCGGTTCTATTAAAATAAATAAGAAAATAATTCAATCAAGATTTCTAAGACATACTTACAACTAAGATACTATTTTGAATTGTTAGTCTAATTCTAGTACTCTTGTCACTTCAAATTAAATATGGCCTTCCAAAGTCTTGAAGGGGTACCCACTGCCACTATTACATCAAGGGGACCCGGTGCAGCATCATCAGCAGTCGAACTGCTTGCTACAGGTGGAACAGCACCAGCAGCATCAAGGGCATCAGGGATAGCAGTACCGCTCGACCAATCACCAGTGATGGCACCACCTGAATAATCTGGAAGATTAGCTGCAACTTCCTCCTCTTTTTGTTCCTTGTTCTCCTCAGCTGGCTCCCCTATAGAAAAACAGATCAACCATGAGGTTGTCCCATTTGTGTCCAGGAGCAATCACACCACGCATTTGCAGGACCATTCTAGCCAAGAGCCAGAAGAGACATCCAATGCTGTGTTTTCCCTTGTTATGTGCTGGAATACAGATATCAACATAACGGATGCAGGGGGAATCAGTATCACAGAAAGCAATGGTCTGGATGTTTCCAAGGGCAGATTCCTTAATAGGCTGCTGGTGGTCAGTTCTTGGGTGGGTAAGAATGAGAAGCCTTGGAGTTGGCTCGCTGAAACAAGTTTGAAGCTGGTTTCCTGCAGCAATTGCATGACAACCAGTATATTGGGCAAACTTCAACACAGCTCTCTGACCATAAGGTGTAGCAGACTGGACGATGATGTCCTGGGGATTCTCAATAGCTACAATAACCCTGGCAGCCATCTGAAGCTTTTCCCATGTTTTAATTTGTCAAGGTTGATGATGTAAATTCCATCGTTGATCCATCTGACAATTGCAGTTTTTGGTGCCGAGGTGAACTTCGGCAGCCAACATCATCTGGATGTCGGCCTCTTTCGTCGAAAGATCAGCTCTCTGTGCTGTCGCCATGTTTTCCGCCATGCACCTCCTCTTTCCTCCGCTAGGGTTTCTGACTTTAATTCAGTTTTGCTCAGTTCTAATATATATATATATATATATATATATATATATAATATTATCTATTTTCTTGGAAAAATTATGTGATTGAAACCTAATTAGTTTTGTCAAATATTTCGAAATCTCTATTACAATTTGATAATTTCGCATTAATTTATTATAGTATACATTATTCATCCGTAATTTATATATATACTTAATTATTTAGTGTACATAGATTATGAAGTATACAATAAATATTAAAATAAAATCTGAACATAATTCAGATATTTGATGCTCGTGGAAATAACGCTTTTAGTTAATCCTTGTGCAACTTGCCCAATATTCGGCCACAAGCTTTGAAAAGAAAGAGTTGTTAGTCTCCATAAGCTTTGAAGGTTCATCATACTCCACTAGTTTCCCTGCATAAATGCCCAAAATCAGTTAAAATTTCAATTACAGTACTTATGGGAAGTAGAAGGACTCAAATAAGCTAGAAGCTAACAACTTTCAAACATTCTCCATTTTTTACTACTAACAATTTCTTAAGATATCTCTACAATTAATAACTTAAAAAAGCAGAATATAAGTTCTTGCAAATGCCCCTCTGTAACTACGTCTAATAATCCAACAAAGACCATAAAAGATTTCTGAGCTTACCATAAGATAGGACCATGACCATATCACTGTCTATGACGGTTGGAACTCGATGTGCCACGGTTATTACTGTGCGCTCTGCAAATTCTTCTCTAATTATTTTCTGCAAAATGGCATCTGTGGAAGAGTCGATGGAAGCCGTTGCCTCATCAAGAACTAAGATTCTATTCCTCTTTAAAAGAACCCTTCCTAGGCACAAAAGCTGCCGTTGCCCCATGCTCCAATTCTCACCTTCATCACTCACTGCTTTGAGAAAAGTTCACGTAAAATTAAATACATCATGTCAATACTTTGTGTTTCTTGATGAAATGATCACTTGGAGAAAGGGGTTTATTTTAGGCATAATCTCACTTTGGATGTTAGATTCTAATCTTTTCTCAAGAACTCTTCATTCTACTTCTTACTACTTAATTCTATTTTTCAAACACTCCAAACTTTTATTACGTGCGACTTTTCTTTCTTTACAACTTTTAACTTCCCCAAAAGCAAAACCTCTTACCTGAAGAGTCGAGCAAGCCTGGAAGTTTACTGATGGTAGCCTTAAGCTGACATCTCTCCAAAGCCTAAAAAATCAAGAACTAATTAAATCATCTCACAACAATATATAATCATCAGAGATAATAAACATTTTTCTTAAACTTAATAGCAAAATGAAATAAGCACCTTCCATATCTCTTCATCAGAATAAAGGCCTAGTGGATCCAAATTCGTCCGAACACTTCCCCTGAAAAGAGTTGGCTCTTGAGGAATAATGCTAAGCTTTAACCTCAAATCTTTAAGACCAATCAAGCAAATATCAATTCCATCTACAATAATTCGCCCATCATAAGGCTCAACAAGACGAAACAAAGCACTAATCAAAGTTGTTTTCCCACTCCCGGTTCGTCCCACCACTCCTACTCTTGTCCCTTCTTTGAAAGTGCATGTAATCCCTTTTAGGATTACTGGAGCATTAGGACGATAACGTATCTAGATAAAAAAAAAAAAATTCAAAAAAAGAAATTAAGATTGAGGTTCAAATAAGAAATAAAAATTTAGCGAATTCCATCGGACTACCTCGAAATTCGGTGTATTTACAAATAGATCCCTCTGATTTGAGATATTATCATATAACCCCTGAAGTTTAATCCAATACTTAAAACTCTTCCGAAGATACTCCCAACTGAAATCCCAAGTGGGGGTACTTTTGGAAGATGTACACATTCATTGAAAATAATAGGGACTGTACGGAAATTTTCAAACTAGAGGGATCGATTTGTAATTTCACAAAACTTTATGGATAGTAGATGTAGTTTGCCCAAATGTATCACCTTTAGATCAAGCAACTGTATTTGACCCTTTTCAGGCCAAGAAGTTGGCGGCCTCTTATCTGCTATGACAGCTGGCGGCTCGGGCGGTATGTTCATATACTGTTTGATCCTTTCGACTGAGACGATATAATTAGCTAAGTTACTATACCATCTAGACAGAAAGACCTGAGTGTTTGTTAGTGCAAATGCATAAGAAAGAGAGAGGCCCACAAATCCTGTAGAAAAGAAGCAAAGGAAAAAAAAAGCATGTAAGACGAGAGATAAGCGTGAAAAAATGTTTGATTAAGCATGTAGTATATGGTAATTTACCTGGCGCGATATTGCCTCTCGGAGTTAAAACTAAAAAGATGGCAGCTGTGAATAATGTAAGATTTTGCAGCGCTTCGGTTCTCAAAATAAGCCATTCAAGTGTGGCAGTTGAGCAAAGAAAGACTTTTGCATCCGTGTCGACTAGTTTGAGGTAGTTTGATGAGAATCTATCAACCATTCGAAATGCTCTTATTGTGGCAACTCCTAGAGCTGTCTCAGAAGCATAGTTCATAACAGGAGCTTTGGTAGTTCCGTTGATTCTCATCAGTTCTCCAGCAGATTTTTGATAGTATCCCTTCATCCAATAAGGAAACCTTAAAATTGAAATTTTTTCTGTTTGCAGAAGTTAATTTGGTAAGAAGTTGGAAGTTTTGTAGAAGAAGATACAAAAGCACTTGCAAATAATAGAAAATGGACCTAGAAGCTAGAAGTTGAAAAAACCACCCCCTTAAAGCTTCTTCTAGCTGTTAATTTTGTTTAGCTTGTTCAAGTATAAGCAGCAAAGCAAAACACTCCGATTTTTTTTAAGTAAAAAAGAAAAAGAAAAAGCATAATAGCATAAAGGCTTAGCAAACACTCCTTGTATAAGTAAAATGATGATTTTTCTTCAAATTTTAGTTACCTGAATGTATTTCGAGGACACCATAGCGAAAATGCCCACGATTAGAACTTGCCAAGTGACAGAAGCCATAATGCCGATTGTTGCTAGCATTTCAGTTAAAGTAGCCACTACAAATGAGAACCCAAGTGGAATGTCGAAGTCCAAAATACTTAGATCAGACGAGGCCTGAAGAAAAGAGAACATAAAATAAGGTACAATTAAAACAAGGGCAAATTACATCTGACTACCTTAAAAATACACCAAACTTATGGGTATCCATATGTAATTCGCCCTTGGAAAAAATTTTGTTTCGAAAAGTGAGCAAAATTCCTACACGTGTCAATATCCTCCCGACGGGGGTGGAATCAAAGAAGAGCATAGGAGCACTGAAAACTGAATCGGTGAAACGTGAGAAAAAGGTCGTCGATGCTCTGAGTCCTAATAGAACTGCAAGCAGACCTCTAAAATACACAAACACCGTACTCATAAATGATATGAGAGTATAAATTCCAACAATAAAGATGCCGTTTCCCTTAGAACTTTGGACCGAAAAAGCTAGCCAGAAGCTAGCAGCAGCTTGGAAAGCCACGAAGCCGACCTGAGCTATTGTGCTAAAACAAGTAAAAGCTAATCCGTTAGAAATCAAAACGTAATCCGAGAAAGCTTTCCACCCCACATCTCCAATTTCCATCTCTTCTTCTTCTGTCAATTGTATCCCTTTGTTTGCTGATATTTCTCCATCTCTTTCTTCCTTTCTATTTTTCGCTGGTTGACTCAAATGTTCTATGTGATATTGTTCGTGTTGGTTTGAGCTGGATGAGGTCTCGAACGAGCCTATTGTGTTTTTATGAGCAAATACGAGGTTTTCGAATGTTGTTCCCGCAATAAGAAGCTCTTTATAGTTTCCTGCTTGAGTTATTTGACCTCCTTCTACAACCTAAGATGTTAAGAAATACTAGTTTTAGCAAGTAAAAAACTTACAGGTCACCATTTTTCGCTAAAAAATTCCCAAGAAAATATATAATTACCAGTATGGTGTCAACATTACTGAGAAATTCCACCTGATGTGTAACGAGAATCACTGCCTTCTTTGCTAGAGCTGTCATGACGCAGTCCTGCATTAATATGACTAAATAAATCAACTGTTGATTAGCACATTGGGAAATTTATATTCACTACCCCTAGATTTGTTTTCGAAATTACTAAAAACCCCCCGATCTTTCATTGTTCATTTAAAAATAGATAGAATTTGTGAAAATTGTGGTAAACAGAGTCTTTGATCGGCATCAAAGAAGCTAGAAACCACACTATTACATCGCTTGCAGGAGACTAGGCGGTTCTAGTGATGTGAAGGGACGCGGGGTGGGGGTGAGGGGTGGATGTAATTTTTGATATTGTAATTACACCAAATCTGAGAGATAGTGGATGTAAGTTTCAAAATACATTATATTTGTATCACCTTGAAAAGGGTTGCTGCAGTATGTGCATCTACTGCACTGAAAGGATCATCCAAAAGATATATATCAGCATCGTTATAAACTGCTCGAGCAAGTTGAATCCTCTGCTTTTGTCCTCCACTCATATTAAGGCCTCTTTGGCCTATCTCAGTGAGATCGCCATAATCAAAACCTTCAATATCTTTGTCTAAAGCACATACTCTAATGGCTTCTTCATATTTGGCCTTATCCATCGCCTTCCCAAACAGTATGTTGTCACGAATTGTCCCACTTTGAATCCAAGAAGATTGAGAAACATAAGCCACTGATCCAAGAACACTCACCTGTACAAATAACAGCCCTAATCAAAATCTAAAGAATTTGTGTTTAAGCATAATGATGAAAATTCAGATCCTTTCGCATTTGAGACTTACATCTCCTGATATTTTGGGTATTTCACCAAGGATAGAATACAAAAGAGATGACTTTCCAGCACCCACGGGCCCACAAACTGCAATCTTTTGCCCAATTCTTGCTTCCAACACAATATCCCTAAGAGTTGGGGTCGAGTCCTCTGCATCCCAACTAAAGCAACCGCCTTTTATAGAAACTACATGGCGTAAATCACCTTCGGATGACGTTACCAAATGTTCTTGTTTGAGTTCATCTTCGAGCAAAAATGCATTAATCCTTTCAAAGGAAACCTTAACCTGAATCAAAGCTGAGAGAGAATCGGGCAAGAAACGAACAGGCTCAGCCATTGTCCTTAAAGCAGCCAACACTGTAAAAACAGTGCCGGCATCTAAAGGAGCACTCTTAAAAAGTATACATCCAAAAAAGATAACTGATGAAACAACCGTTGGGGACATCCAATACAAAACGGTGTTGTATGTTTTCGTGTACTGAGTTTCGGACAGCCATTTGAATTCACTTCTCCTATAGGATTCAATCAAGCTCTTGAAATACTCTTCCCAAGACTGCAACTTGATTATCTTCATGTTGTTGAGGATTTCAGACAACGACCTCAAACGCTTGTCTTGGGCGATCATGAACTCGGTTTGATACTTTTGCAAGAGTTTTGCAAACGGGACATTTAGAATTCCACAGATAATGAAAGGTACTAAGCCAGGAAGTACTCCAAAGCCCACAACTCCTGATAAAACAGCTATGGCTAAGAAAAGCTGAATAAGTGAAGCCCATCCCACATGGAACCATATTGGAAACTCTCCCATTCGATAAGCATCGACTGCTATATAATTAACTATCTCACCAGTCGAATGCCTTCGTCTCCCTAAACTTGAAATTTTGAGCTGCTTTTGGTAAACAGCTACCATTAGAGATGACCTCATCCTCATCCCGGTTCTTCGGGCATAGAAATAGAAATGCCTATGAGAGAAAGACTCCACTATTTTCAAAACAACCAAGATTCCCACCAAGGAAAAGCCCTGTTTTGGGTTTTTAATCTCGAGATTTGAATAGGCCACAAAAGCATAAAGCAATAGTGGAGTAGCTACAACAGCAAATGTTCTAAGCAATACACAAAATCCAGCAAGCAACATACTTTTCCAATAAACTCTTGCTATAGCCCGTAAGGCAAAATTGGATGAATTTTTCGTGCCCTTTCTGTTTTCAAGTACTATACTATTCCATTCATCATTAAATCTCCTGTAGGCTAAAAGGGCTTCGTCTTCAGAGCCCAGAGAAGGAATGTTGTGAAGCGTTAAAGGTTTGGATTTACCTAAACGAAGCAACGGATTTACCCAAGAAAACAACAATTTACTCAAAAATGAGGCTTGCCCAAAATCAACATTGCTTTGTTCAGACTTTTCAACGAGAAATGATTCCAACAAGCTATCATCTAATATGGGCTGTTGCACAATAAGATATAGATTCCTTAACGCAGAGACAAAAAGCAAGAAACTTGCAAGCCATGGTGCAAGTTCAATAATCTGTATTTGGTGAGATTTCGCTAAATCTACAGTGTTTAATGCTGAAGTCAATATAAAGAACAGAACCCACCAAACTGATTTCAGGACAAGAATCCATTTGGATCCTCGTATGATCACAGAAATAGATAAGGTTATCCATATTAGTCCTCTAATACAGAATGGTAGCCAGTTTAGCTGACTAAATTTCCCCCCTTTTAGAATTAGACCATATACAAGAGTCCCAAAATATTGTATACTAACAAGGAAACAACAAACAGTAATTGCTATATTAAACCAATCTCTTCTGCTATTTGTTGAACTACTCTTCCTCATTACAAGCAAAACCAGAAAAAACACAGAGCCCAGAAATAAATTCAAGTAATCCACGATGTTTCCGAAAGTGGACGACGACTCCATGTCGAGAATTTCTCCATGCAACAAAAAGAAAATACCCATGAAAAGTAAGTGTTAGTAATCGATCAACAAAGCCAATAAAAGTGAGAAATACTAAATAAAAATCATTCATTTATGAGAAGCGAGAAATAGCTTACCCCAGAAAGCGGCTGCGGAAGCCATTGTTAATTTGAAGAATTTCGGTTTCATAACAGATTATGAATTCTTTTATGATGATTTTGTTTCATAACAAATTGCAGCTCACATGACTCTGATTTTATAAGCAGAGAATAAAGAATCTCTGCATTGGGCATTATAGAACATGTTTATGTACCACGTGTATAGATTGACAGTGAAAATGAAATGCTGCATTTTTCAATTGGGATGTGAGAGTTGATGTTGTTTATGATTAGGTAAGATTCATTTAATACTACTGAGTTGAGCAGAGCATGCATGATTTGAAGTGGCACACTTTTCCACTCAAAACATTCTATTTTAGGATTTTAATAATGCTTCTAACATTTGAATATGTTGAATTAATGGATTTGGCCTACCTCAATTTCAAAAACTAGCTCAAGAATATAGTCAGCATCACATATTTGATTATTTGATATAGGATGATTTAAACATACTCCCGTCATCTTTGATTATTCGATGTGCAAACGGAAGCATGTTGAATTAAAGGCCGAGAATTGAACCTGCTCCGATAGAGCATGTTGAATTAATGGACTTTGCCTAACTCAACCCCCAAAAGCTATGTTAAGAGGAGAGGTTTGTCAAGCCATTATATAGTGAACAACACATCTTTGATTATTCGATATGAGATGGTTTAACAATAATATTTTATTAACTTACAAAGATAACTTGTATTTTAAATTCATTTAGAAATATAATAAAATTGATGAATTGTTTGAGAGAGCATTTAGTTTATACTTTAGAAGGTTTTAATTATAGATAAAAAGAGGTTAAATCCCCTTTTAAACATAAAAATATATACATAACACCTCCTGAAAAATCTTACAAATGTCCCTTTGTATAAGGTTACAAACTTACATTGTTTCAGTATATTATTCATAAATAGCATAAATCTTACAGGGATTTTCATAATTGAAACTTTATTTTATTCATCAGTCCAAAGAAATTATATAATTTATAGGAATTAGAATTTCTACAAAGTACATCACATCTTTGACACTTACCTCTTGTTTTTATGGTCTTTTAGATTCATGTTACATTATTTCATGTCCATTTGTGTCTTGTTGTGTGGTGGAGCTTTCTTGTGAACAATCAACAATGACAAGGATTCATTTGGTACTCAGCGGCCAAAAGACGAAAGAACCTTAGCATCTTCATTCTTGTCCATCAAAATTTTATAAAATGTAAGTAGACATGTGAATAATAAGCACCACTTGTCTCAGTTTCTTGTCTAATCACATCTAGTGATTGGCATAGGCTTTGGCTCTTTCAGTATATTAATGTGTACCAGAATAAAAAAAATTCCAACCTCTGAAATCTGATCCTAATCTTAGGATTAGGGAGCTTTTTATGTTATCTTTTCTGAAACCTCAGATTGCGTGTCGACAAAAAACATAATTAATGTCATTACATAGATCTCATTAATTGATGCTAACTTTACCAAATTATACTCTAAGATTTTAGTTATTATGTTATTTCTTGTAACCTTGAACTCCTTACACTTTCCCTCTAGATATTATGTATATATTTTTAAACTGTAAGGGGATATTTATAATATTTTAAGATTTCAGATCATATTCTTAGAAAATATACCTAATTTTCGGATTTCTTTTATAATTAACCCTAATAATTAAGCAAATGACTGAGTCACTGTTTGGCGAATTAAGTTATCTATTGTTAAAAAATCAGTTTCTATATTCTGTTTTCTTCGCTTTACTGTTCATGACAAAAAGTTCCTTTTAGAGTTTGTATTTCTTGATTTTTCTGAAAAATCTGAACCCGTCCTCCTCGTGGATCGATCCTATTACTATGCATGCCGTTCGACTATAATTTTTGTAATGTTTTAATCAATTTCTTGATTTTTTAAATAAAAAATTAATAAATTGCAGGATAAGGGTTCCTTTACATCATAGGATAGATAGTTCCTGCAATCAAGAAAGCCCATTCTTTAGGGTAACTTTTTGTTCTATATCTCAACATTTGATTTATCAAAATTTAAAAATCTCAAAAAAGATCTGTCCAGGAATCCCCTGTTTTCCCCTGTTTTTCCTCTGTTTTTCCTTTTTGCTGCAGATTTATGTCCTTTTTTTCTCAGGTGTGATTTGAGAATACTGAATGATGTAAACATGTTCTTTATACTTTATTGAGACGATTCTTGATCATCTTGGGATAAAACAATGTTTCTCAGAAATAAATTCGAATCCGAGCTACTTGGACGAGCAGGGGAGATTGAGGATTTTCACTCAAACCCTCATGTTATAAATTGAGTATTTTAGTTTAAAAGATACTCGAGGGTAATTTAGTCAAAAAAATCAATTATTGGGCCTTTTAGTATGAAAAAAATTGTGGAATGAGTTTTATAGATTGATAAATTAATTTATGGGCTTTATGATTAAGAAAATAATACGGGGGGAGTTGTAGTATTTTTTTCAAAAAGAAAAAAAGAAGAAATATTGGGATTCCATAGAAGATGGGAAAAAAAAAAAATAAATAACACAAAGAAAAAAGAAGTCAATAAATAAATTTTAATTAAACGGAGAAGTGTCCATGCTAGTTACAAATCTCCTCTCTCTCTATCTTTTTTTTGGGTCAGAAAAGAAATTGCATTAAAACTAAATCAGGCGGTCAAGATCGGCACAGATACAATCTTCGACCTCGCTAGGAGGATCGTTCCAAACAAGTAAATTAACAGCAATAGAGTGGCTGATTTTAGCAACAGTATCGGCACAAAAGTTCCTATCTCTACGAATATGAATAAGTGAAATCTCCCAATGGAGGTGCAGCATTTTTCGACAATCTTCAATGATCAACCCCAAGGGATGAGTGCTTGAGTCCGCCTCCTTGATGAGCTTAAGAACACACTCCGAATCAATCTCGACCCTCTCTCTCTCTATCACAATACTAAAATGAATCGTCAATCCTAAACTCCAATGTAAAATGTGGAACGTGGGACAATGATCTCCAGCCTGAGCCATTCTTGTCCCGGTAACATTCCCATAGATTGCGCGACTGCATAACCTTCAAATTCTCAAGTGCTGACGTCTTACGGAGGAGGCGATGCGGGAGTGCCGTTAAGTTGTTACACCAATAAATCGTCAACTCTTTGAGACGAGGCATAATCGAAAGGTTGTCGTTGGCTGCTTCTTCATCTGTTATGTCCACCCATTCTTTCCAATGGGAACAAAATTTAAATGTCAGTTTATGTAACTTGGGGAAACCCCCGGATACCACATCAAATGTTGGTGGATGTGAAACATCAGTCTCACTTATTCCCAGGAACTCGTTGTCCAGGAATTTCAAGCTGCACATCTGCTCCACTGAAAGCTCTTCCAGGCATGGCAGCTTTCCCAAAGGAGGTAAGGTCGACCAATTATCGCATCTGTAGATTTTCAAGACCTTTAGATGGTTGAGGGACGAGGTGATCCAGCTTGGAAAATTCTCCCCTTTGTAATGACTAATTGAGAAAGAACGCAAGTATGGAGGAGGCTGTAGAGCCTCCAATATCTCACTTCTTACCAACTCTTTCTGACAGCTGGAACAGATCAACCTGTCATGAAACAAGATGTCCAAGACTTGGATATATTTCTTATTTCTCAATCCTGCTTTCTTGGCTTCCACGACGTCTTCTGCATAATCGAGAAAGATTCTCAAGTCTAGAGATCCACTAAGCTGGTCCAACTTCTTCAAGTATCCCAATTTGCTGCAACCTGATCTTCCTCCAGCCTTGAATAGCGGCAATGTCTGTAGCTCAGTTAATTGTTCCAATCCTTGAGGGATCTGCTGGAGTTTTGAAGTGATCTCATTATGAAGATGTCTTAGGTTTATGAGTCTATCGATCCCATCGGGAAGCTTGGAAAGCTGTTGGCAACATGCAATGTTCAAGGTACGCAACTCATGTAAATTGTATATAGTTTCTGGTAACTCTTGTATCCATGTATTTGCTAAGTTTAGGTGTCTCAAGCAAACTAAATTCCCAATTTCCCTCGGTATCACTTTCAAAGCTGTCAAATTTAAAGAGAGTGTCTGTATGTTATACAACTTACAAATGGTTTCCAAAACGTCTTGTATCTCGTGACCGCTCAGGTCTAAGTATCGCTAGTGAATCAACTTTTCTATATATCGGGAAAGATCTTGTGCCTGGTCTCCACTTAAACCCGCTACCCCAAAGAGTTTCATATCACAACAACTCAACACCCTGAGGCATGTTTTGAGATCTAACGGATAGGGAGAAAGCTCCCCTTGCCAACACAAGTTGTTGGATACCGTCACTCGGGAAAATGGCGATGGATCAATATTTTCCTGATTATGATTCACGGTCTTATTGAGGAATTGAGCGAAATCATGTACTATATCGTGCATCTTGCATACAACTCTATGATCTCTATCAGCAAAGTCCTGAAAGAGAGAACGCATTCTCAAGTTATCAAAGTACTCTTTTCCCTTGAGTTCTAATTCGCAAGTGTTTCCATTGGAGCTCAGATACCCTAGTGCCATCCACATTCTTATCAACTTCTCTACATCAATGTCGTAATCTTTGGGAAAGACGGCACAATATGAGAAGCAACGTTTCATTTCCGGGGACAATTCGTTATGGCTCAAATACAGATGTGGAAAAAGGTCCACTTCTGCTTCCTCCAATTGCCAGATTTCGCTGCGCAATATGTTCTCCCACTCTGCAACAGTATCTTTAAAGCACAGCAGGGCTCCCTAAGACCTTTGCAGCAAGTGGCAAGCCCTTGCATTTCTTGGCAATATCCTTTCGTAATTCTTCAAGGTTCTCTCCTCTCCTTCCATAAAATGCCATTCGATGCATTAATAACCAACAATCCATATCAGATAGTAGGCCCAATTGATGGATCTCATTAGTGCCCGTCATTCTCGCAACCCTTTCACTTCTTGTCGTCACCAGTATTTTGCTTCCCGAATCACCACTTTTTAGATGGTTTTTAAAAGGTTCTCACTTGGTATAGTCTTCTGTCCAGATGTCATCTAGCACAAGAAGAAACCTTCGCTCGGAAATAGAGTTTGTCACACTTTCTAATAGTGCCTCCAATTCAAGGATGTTTGGAGAACCACCCTTACCAATCTCAATAATCCCTTTAGCAATCCTAACCTCATCAAAAACATCCGAAACACAAATCCAAATTCTTAACTCAAAAGAGTTTATAACTTGTGGATCATTATAAGCCAATTGTGCGAGGGTAGTCTTTCCAATTCCCCCTGTCCCTACTATAGAAATAACAGTAGGACCAAATTCTTCTTGGCCGACAAGAATGAGTTTCCTTACAAGTGCATCCTTTTCAACCGCTCGGCCATGTATATCTGACACATCAAGTGAAGAGGTAGATCGAACTCTTACTGATTTTTGAGGTTCAACTGCTTGCCCAATAATGAAGCCATACCGATCTTTCTCCTTCACAATCACCTCTAGCCTTTCTTTTAATCCCTTTATTTTCACTGCAATGTCGCGACGGCCTGCATATTTCTTGAAAGAGAAACAAGAAGACGGGACAAAAGAACATACCTTCGATTGAGGCCCAACAAGATCCTCAGACCCTTCAATCCTATGTTTGAGAATTGGGAAGTTCCATTCGTCCAGAACGTCATCCACATCATAAGATATGTTTTCAAGCTTTTTCAACCAGTGTTGGATGCTTTTCTCCTTGTATCCTTTCGTTTCTGCATCGTCCAACACCTTCCGAATTGTCGTCAACTCAGAGGAAAGATAGCGAAGCTCTTTTTTCACTCCCCTCACCAAATTTATCTCATCTCGGATCGTTTCCTCTAAAATGGTTGCCAACCTCTGAATTACAGTGGAAACAATAGCATCAGCCATGATTTCGGTTTGGTTTTTTGGGTGCTTGATTAACTCTCAATCTTGAAGAGAAGTGTGTAAAGCAGATGCAGGATCTGGTAACCATGTAATTGAAGTCAACATGACATCTTTTTGTGCATGCTAGTTATTTAATTGGCATTGGTAAAAATATATATATATATATATATATATTTAATTGGCATGGAATAAAACAAATCTTTAACAATTGATTTTTGCTGTACTTGTCCTATAATCCAGCTGCAAAGCCTTGATTAGCACATGATTCCAGCTCTATAAGACTTGTTTAGCACATGTATTGAGATGGTGAATTACTGAATTATGCTTAGTTCCTTGATCTTCGTGTATGTGCAGTCTCTAAGTTAAAATTATTCTATATATATTGTGTTTTCTAAAATTATTTCATTATACAATGTGTATTTTTGTTTTATTGCTAAGTGCTAACTCCGAATATTTTGTAATGCTTATTGTGAGCTAGGTGCACTCTTAGGGTCTTTGACTCCGCTACTGAAAACAAATCTGGCGACCAAAGAATGCCCTTTAAATAGTTTCTTATACATACACTTTGTATATGACAAAGGAATAAGAAACTAAAAATTTCAATCAAGATTTCCTAATTCATCCAATTCAAATATTAGATAATCAGCTGCAGGATTAAAGAGACTTCTAATCTAATCCTTCAGCTAAGATATTAATATTTTGAATTGTACAATTTGATAATTTCGCAATTTTATTATATTATAATTTATACGTAACACGCCTAATTCGTAATTTATATATCCACTTATTTAGTATACATAAATTATGAAGTATAAAACAGATATTAAAACAAACAATATGAAATGGAAATAACGCTTTTAATTAATCCTTGCGCAACTTGCCCAATATTCAGCCACACGCTTTGAAAAGGAAGAGTCGTTAGTCTCCATAAGCTTTGAAGGTTCATCATACTCCACCAGTTTCCCTACATAAAAATCCCAAGAAACAGAAAGTTCAGTTCAAAAAATTTAATTATGCATATGAAAATAAATAGCTAAAACCACCCATAAATTTTATGGATAATTACACTGGCATACCCTAAGGTTTGATTTAATTACGCAAACATACCCTGAGGTTTGGAAATTACAAAACTACCCAAGATTTCTGATGTAATTATAAGAAGAAAATATAGAAGCTTACCATAACATAGTACCATAACCATATCACTGTCTATGACGGTTGGAACTCGATGTGCCACGGTTATTACTGTGCACTCTGCAAATTCTTCTCTAATTATTTTCTGCAAAATGGCATCTGTGGAAGAGGCGATAGAAGCCGTTGCCTCATCAAGAACTAAGATTCTATTCCGCTTTAAAAGAACCCTTCCTAGGCACAAAAGTTGCCATCGCCCCATGTTCCAATTCTCACCTTCATCACTTACTGCTCGAGAAAAGTTTACGAAAAATTAAGTAAATCTTGTCAACTTAGTGTTTCTTGAAGAAATGACCACTTAGAGAAAGGGGTTTATTTTAGGTGCATGTAATCTCACTTATAATATCATAAATTGTCTCAAATTTGATACCATAAGTTTCAATTTGTACGATCTTAAAACATTGCGGACCACGGGACTTTTTAAAGGTTGAGATCACATGATTGCATATTTGCGTTTAAAACTCAGCCGTTAAAATTTCCAAGGTATTAAAGTTGATATGAATTGAAACTTACAGTTTCAAATTTGAAACTAGTGAATAAATGGTATCAAAATTGAATACAGATTAAAGTATGAGACAAACAGTGAGATTAACAACTTTTAACTTTCCCAAAGCAAAACCTTCATACCTGAAGAGTCGAGCAAACCTGGAAGCTTACTAATTAATGGTAGCCTTCAACTGACATTTCTCTAGAGCCTGAAAAATCAAGGACTTGTTACATTCATCACACAACAATAAATCATCATCAAAGTGAAACATTTTTCTTAAACTTAATTTTGAAATTACAATAAGCACCTTCCATATCACTTCATCAGGATAGAGGCCTGGTGGATCCAAATTCGTCCTAACACTTCCCCTGAATAGAGTTGGCTCTTGAGGAATAATGCTAAGCTTCAACCTCAAATCTTTAAGTCCAATCGAGCAAATATCAACTCCATCTACAATGATTCGACCATCATAAGGCTCAACGAGACGAAACAAAGCACTGATCAAAGTCGTTTTCCCGCTTCTGGTTCGTCCCACCACTCCAACTCTAGTCCCTTCTTTGAAGGTGCATGTAATCGCGTTTAGAACTATTGGAGAATTAGGACGATAACGTATCTGAAGAAAAGAAAAAATTAAAGATTCAAGTTCAAAATTAGAAATAAAAGCTAGGGAGAATTACATCTGGCTACCTCTAAATTTGGTGAATCTACAAATTGATCCCTCTGGTTTGAGAAATTACCATATAGTCCCTGGAGTTTCATCAAATAGGTAAATCTTCCGAAAATGCCCCCAGCTGAAACCTAGGGGGTATTTTCGGAAGATTTACACATTTATTGAAAATATTAGGGACTATACGGTAATTTTTCAAACTAGAGGGGTCAGTTTGTAATTTCATCTAACTTCAGGGATAATTAATATAGTTCGCGCAAATTATTACCTTTAGGTCGAGCAACTGTATTCGACCCTTTTCAGGCCAAGAAGTGGCGGCCTCTTATCTGCTATGAGAGCTGGCGGCTCGGGCGGTATGTTCATATATTGTTTGATCCGTTCGACCGAGACGATATAATTAGCTAAGCTACTATACCATCTAGTCATAAACACCTGAGTACTTGTTAGTGCAAATGCATAAGAAAGAGAAAGTCCCACGAATCCTGTTTTGTTTTTTTAAAAAAGAAAGAGTATAAAAGGCATGTAATAAGCTAAGAGAAATAACCTTGAAAAAATGTTTGATTAAGCATGTAATATATGGTAATTTACCTGGAGAGATATTGCCTCTAGGAGTTAAGACTAAAAAGATGGCAGCTGTGAATAATGTAAGATTTTGCAGCGCTTCGGTTCTCAAAATAAGCCATTCAAGATTTTGCAGCGCTTCGGTTCTCAAAATAAGCCATTCAAGTGTGGCATTTGAGCAAAGAAAGACTTTTGCATCTGTGTCGACTAGTTTGAGGTAGTTTGATGAGAATCTATCAACCACTCGAAATGCTCGTATTGTGGCAACACCAAGAGCTGTCTCAGATGCGTAGTTCATAACAGGAGCTTTGGTAGTTCCATTGATTCTCATCAGTTCTCCAGCAGATTTTTGATAGTATCCCTTCATCCAAGAAGGGAATTTTGAAAGTAAGAATATTTCTGTTTTAGCAGAAGTTAAATTTGTGAAGTTGGAAGTTTTGGAGAAGAAGGTACAAAAGCACTTGCAAATAATAGAAAACGGACCAAGAAGCTGAAAAACACACCCCCCTTAAAGCTCTTCTGGCTGTTGATTTATTTTTAGCTTGTTTTAAGTATAAGCGGCAAAACAAAACACTCCGATTTTTATTTTATTTTTTTACATAAAAAGAAGAAAAAAAACATAATAGGATATTTTTTAGGCTTAGCAAACACTCCTTATATAAGTAAGATGATGATGATTCTTCAATTTTTAATTACCTGAACATATTTCGAGGACACCATAGCGAAAATGCCCACGATCAGTACTTGCCAAGTGACAGAAGCCATAATGCGGATTGTTGCTAGCAAATCAGTTAAAGCAGCCACTACAAATGAGAAAGCAATTGGAATGTCAAAGTCCAAAATACTTAGATCAGACGAGGCCTGAAGAAAAGAGAACATAAAATGAGTGTTACAATTAAAACAAGGGCAAATTACATCTGACTACCTTAAAAATAAACCAAACTCATGGGTATCCGGATGTAATTCGCCCTTGGAAAATATTTTGTTTCGAAAAGTGAGCAAAATTCCTACACGTGTCAATATACTCCCGACGGGGGTGGAATCAAAGAAGAGCATAGGAGCATTGAAAACCGAATCGGTGAAACGTGAGAAAAAGGTCTTTGATGCTCTGAGTCCTAATAGAACTGCAAGCAGACCTCTAAAATACACAAACACTGTACTCATAAACGTTATGAGAGTATAAATTCCAACAATAAAGATGCCGTTTCCCTTAGAACTTTGGACCGAAAAAGCTAGCCAGAAGCTAGCAGCAGCTTGGAAAGCCAGGAAGCCGACCTGAGCTATTGTGCTAAAACAAGTAAAAGCTAATCCGTTGGAAATCAAAATGTAATCCGAGAAAGCTTTCCACCCCACATCTCCAATTTCCATCTCTTCTTCTTCTGTCAATTGTATCCCTTTGTGTGCTGATATTTATCCATCTCTTTCTTCCTTGCTATTTTTCTCTGGTTGACTCAAATGTTCTATGTGATATTGTTCATGTTCGTTTGAGCTGGATGAGGTCTCGAACGAGCCTATTGTGTTTTTATGAGCAAATACGAGGTTTTCGAATGTCGTTCCCGCAATAAGAAGCTCTTTATAGTTTCCTGCTTGAGTTATTTGTCCTCCTTCTATAACCTAAGATGTTAACAAATACAAGTTTTAGGAAGTAAAAAACTTACAGGTGACAATTTTTCACTAAAGAATTTCAAAGAAAACATAGTACCAGTATAATGTCGACATTATTGAGAAATTCCACTTGATGAGTCACGAGAATAACCATCTTCTTTGCTAGAGCTATCATGACGCAGTCCTGCATTAATGTGACTAAATAAATCAACTGTTGATAAAAAATTCTGGCACATTGGGAAATTTACATTCACTACCCCTAGAATTGTTTTCGACATTACCAAAAAACCCCTGAGCTTTCATTGTTAGGGTAAAAATAGATAGAATTTGTGAAATTTTGGGTAAACAGAGTCTTTGATCGCCATCGAAGAAGCTAGAAACCATGTTTACTATTAGATCGGTTGCAGGAGACTAGGTGCTTCTAGTGATGTGAAGGGACTCAAGGGGGTGGATGTAATATTTGATATAAGAGGGACTAGTTTGTAATTACACCAAATCTTAGAGATAGTGGATGTAAGTTTCAAAATACATTATATTTGTCTCACATTGAAAAGGGTTGCTGCGGTATGTGCATCTACTGCACTAAAAGGATCATCCAAAAGATATATATCAGCATCGTTATAAACTGCTCGGGCAAGTTGAATCCTCCGCTTTTGTCCTCCACTCATATTAAGGCCTCTTTGGCCCATCTCAGTGAGATCGCCATAATCGAAACCTTCAATATCTTTGTCTAAAGCGCATACTCTAATGGCCTCTTCATATTTGGCCTTATCCATCGCCTTCCCAAACAGTATGTTGTCACGAATTGTCCCACTTTGAATCCAAGAAGATTGAGAAACATAAGCCACTGATCTAAGAACACTCACCTGTACAAATAACAGCCCAAATCAAAATCTTTAGAATTTGTGTTTAAGCATAATGATGAAAAATTCTGCTATTTTCCCATTTGAGATTTACATCTCCTGATATTTTGGGTATTTCACCAAGGATGGAATACAAAAGAGACGACTTTCTAGCACCAACGGGCCCACAAACTGCAATCTTCTGCCCAATTCTTGCTTCCAACACAATATCCCTAAGAGTTGGAGTCGACTTCTCTGCATCCCAACTAAAGTTACCGCCTTTCATAGAAACTACATGGCGTAAATCACCTTCGGATGACGTTACAAAATGTTCTTGTTTGAGTTCATCTTCGAGCAAAAATGCATTAATCCTTTCAAAGGAAACCTTAACCTGAATCAAAGCTGAGAGAGAATCGGGCAAGATACGAACAGGCTCAGACATTGTTCGGAAAGCAGCCAAGACTGTGAAAACAGTGCCGGCATCTAAAGGAGCACTCTTGAAAAGCACACATCCGAAGAAGATAACTGATGAAACAACCGTTGGAGACATCCAATACAAAATATTGTTGTACGTTTTCGTGTACTGAGTTTCGCACAGCCATTTGAATTCACTTCTCCTATAGGATTCAATCAAGCTCTTGAAATACTCTTCCCAAGACTGCAACTTGATTATCTTCATGTTGTTGAGGATTTCAGACAATTACCTCAAACGCTTGTCTTGGGCGATCATGAACTCTGTTTGATACTTTTGCAACAGTTTTGCAAACGGGACATTAGAATTCCACAGATAATGAAAGGTACTAACCCAGCAAGCACTCCAAAGCCCACAACTCCTGATAAAACAGCTATGGCTAAGAAAAGCTGAATAAGTGAAGTCCATCCCACATGGAACCAGATTGGAAACTCTCCCATTCGATAAGCATCGACTGCTATATAATTAACTATCTCACAAGTCGAATGCCTTCGTCTCCCTACACTTGAAATCTTGAGCTGCTTTTGGTAAACAGCTACCATTAGAGATGACCTCATCCTCATCCCGGTTCTTCGGGCATAGAAATAGAAATGCCTATGAGAGAAAGACTCCACTATTTTCGAAACAACCAAGATTCCCACCAAAAAAAAGCCCTTTTTTTGGTTTTTAATCTCGAGATTTGAATAGGCCACAAAAGCATAAAGCAATAGTGGAGTAGCTACAAGAGCAAATGTTCTAAGTAATACACAAAATCCAGCAAGCAGCGTACTTCTCCAATAAACTCTTGCTATAGCCTGTAAGGCAAAATTGGATGAATTATTCGTGCCCTTTTCGTTTTCAAGTACTATACTATTCCATTCATCATTAAATCTCCTGTAGGCTAAAAGGGCTTCGTCTTCAGAGCCCAGGAAGGAATGTTGTGAAGCGTGTTGAATGTGTTAATTAAGCTTGAGATCATGGTCAAGTGAAGAATTGCTAGAGAATAAATATAATTAAAAGTGATCATGGTCAAGTGAAGAGTTACTAGAGAATAAATATAATTAAAAGTGTGTTTTAATTATATGTTAGTGGAGTAGTGGTGTAGTGGTGAAGCCAAAAGTCATTTGGCATTAATCTAGTTTTATTGTGGTATTTATTTTATGTCTTTACATTTGTCTAGAGATTAATATATATAGATGCTATGTTATTTGTTTTGAAAAAGAGAGTACAACAAGTTGAAAGAAAGAAGAGTTGAGTTGTTAAAAGTATTTTGAGTTTATAGAAGTATTAATTTTGAATAGAAAAAAAATATTGTGAGTGTCCTCCTCTCCACTTCCTCCTCTTCCTAAAGTACTCGTCTTCATATTCTTACATTTTTCCCACCACATTTTCGCAACAAAGTGGCATCAGAGCCACATTAAAATGGCAACGATGAGTGCTATCCTCTTTCCCAAACTTACAAAAGAAAATTATGAAAGATGGAGCATCCAAATGAAGGCATTCCTTGGTGGACAAGGAGTTTGGGAAAATGTCGAAGAAGAATATGTAGAACCAGAAAATCTAGCAGGTGCTAGTAATGCAGTTAAACAAACTGCACGAGAAACAAAAATGAGAGAACAAAAGGCTCTCTCGTTCATCCAACTCGCCGTGGATGACAATATTTGTGAGAAAATTGCACAAGCCAACACCGCAAAAAAGGCTTGGGATACTCTTGCTAATACTTTCAAAGGTATTAACAAAGTGAAGAAAGTGAGGTTGTAGGCTCTTCGATGAGAATTTGAGTCATTACAAATGAAGGAATCTGAAGCTGTTTTTGACTACATGTCAAGAATACTTTCAATTGTAAATCAACTTGAAAGTAATGGCGAAAAGATAGAAGACACCCGAGTTGTAAAGAAGATACTTCGATCTCTAAATCAGAGGTTCGATCATATCGTCGTGGCCATAGAAGAGTCCAACGACCTAGAGACTATGAAAGTCGACGAGCTAGTCGGAAAATTGCAAGTATACGAGGAGAAAATGAGAAAGAGAGCCAAAGAGCCAATCGAACAGGCTCTTCAGGCAAAGATGCATATCGATGAGAAAAGAGACGATGCCGATGGAAGCAGCCGTCAACGTGGACGTGGCCGCGGTCGACGTCGTGGCAGAGGTAGAGGTCGAGGTGCCCAGAATTTCAATCAAAGTGAAGAAACTCAAGTCGATTCTCGACCAACACGAGGTCGATTTCGAGGACGAGGAGGCCAACCGAGGTGGCAAAGCAGAAAAGATGTTGAGTGCCACAATTGTCATCAATTTGGACACTATGCTTATGAGTGTCAAAATGAAACAAATGATGGCAAGGAGAAAACCCACCTCGCTGAAGAACAAAAAGTTAATGGTGACGCCCTCTTGTCAGCCCACAAACAACAAGACGGAGGAAATGAGAGCACTTGGTATCTCGATACTGGTGCCAGCAATCACATGTGTGGACACAAACACATGTTTGTAGAGATGGACAACTCAGTGGCCGGTGATATCTCTTTTGGAGACTCGTCAAAAATACAAATTAAAGGGCAAGGTAATATTCTTATTCGTTTGAAGAACGGAGATTACGAATTTATCTCGAACGTATACTATGTTCCCGGGATGAAGGCAAATATTCTGAGTATGGGCCAGTTGTTGGAGAAAGGATACGATATCCACATGAAAGATAGAAATCTCTATCTTTGAGACGAGAAAGGCAGCCTCATATCTTGTGTGCCGATGACGAGTAACCGAATGTTCTTGATGAATATCAAGAATGATGTGGCGAGATGCTTGAAAGCATGTACTGAAGACAAATCTTGGTTATGGCATTTGAGGCTCGGACATCTTAATTTTGGAGGCCTAAAGTTGATATCAACGAAGAGAATGGTTAATGGACTCCCTTCCATAGACCTTCATCACATAATTTCTTGAACTCCGTCGAGGTAAACTCTCCTCCTCGATCTGATCAAAGTGACTTAATTTGATATCCACTTTGCTTCTCCACCATTGCCTTGAATTTTTTAAAGGCTGAGAATGCTTCGGATTTCTCCTTGAGGAAGTACACCCACGTCTTCCTGCTATAATCATCAATGAACAAGATAAAGTACTTGCTCTTTCCCAACGAGTTTGGATTGATAGGGTTACACACATCGGTGTGAACCAACTCCAACGGCTCATTTGCTCTCGCTTCTGACTCCTTTGGGAAACTCTGACGTTGTTGTTTTCCAACAAGACAACCCTCACACAATTGTTCGGGACGCGGCACATTTAATGCGGCCACAGGCAGAGTAGGCACTATCTAATGGGATACGGTTGAGCCTGGTCATTAGGTCTCACCCACTTCAATGAGAGATGGCCAATCTAATTAGGTTATAGCATTGAGACAAGCGCGAAGGTCGGCCCGGTACGGTCGAAGCCGTACGCTCGACCTTGAGGCCTCCAGGCTAGTCAACTTCAAGGTTATGGGACCATGGTCGAGCGACTCAATCATGGCATCTAGGTCCCAGGCAACATTGACTTTACGGTGAGGCTGGTCGACCGCTAGGGCCATTGACTAGTCAACGGGGGGACTTTGACTAGACCTATGTGGCAAACTACTCGCTACGATCGTGCCACGTGGTCGACCGGATAAGATTTTGTCCCGCAAATATAAAAAATATTTGATTATTTTTATACATAATATATATGAGTTCGCCCTTAACCCAAAAATCCTGCATGATACCGCCCCTCCTGGTGCAGGAGGAGATGATCGAATCCAAAGAGATGCAAAACCCTAACTCAGCTTTGTAGATGACCTGAGACCACTGTCGGAGGAGATATTTTGCTTGTGTTGTATTGTGGAAGTTTTATTTTAGTAAAATTATATGTATTAATAAAACAGGTAAACCGATTCAGATATTCAGTTACCAATATTCGGATATCCTTACGAATACGGATAAACTGATATCCAGATAACATCCGACGGATAAGGATTCGGATATCACTTTTCACTCTCCGTTGGATATGAAATAAGGATTCGGATAGCGAATTATCTTAACGAATACGGATAGTGACTATCTGGCGGATATTTTATGGGTTTACACCCCTAATTAAAAGTTTGTATTTCTTGATTTTTTTAAAAATCTAAGCCCGTCCTCCTCGTGGCTCTATCCTATTACTATTTAACGCGATTTACTTGTGATTGGTTGAACAAGATTTAATTTTGATAGATTCTTTTTTTGATCAATCATTAAACAATAACTTTATGAACTTATTGTACACAGATTGTGCAGTACAAAAGGAAAATATATCAAATTAAAATATAATAATTGATACTATATGTTGATCTCTGTCGAAAACACGCTTTCAATTAATCCTCGTGCAACTGGACCAATATTCAGCCACAAGCTTTGAAAAGAAAGAATTGTTGGTCTCCATAAGCCTTAAAGGGTCATCATACTCCACTAGTTTCCCTGCATAAATGCCGAAAATCAGTTAAAATTTTAATTACACTTTTGGGAAATAAAGTGCTAAAATAAGCTAGAAGCTAACAACTTTCAAACATTCTCAACTTCTACTACTCATAACTTAAAAAGCAGAAGTTCTTGCAAACGCCCGCTTTTAACTACGTCTAATAATCCAACAAAGACCATTAAAGAATTTCTGAGCTTACCATAAGATAGGACCATGACCATATCACTGTCTATGACAGTTGGAACTCTATGTGCTACAGTTATGACTGTGCACTCAGCAAATACTTCTCTAATTATTTTCTGAAGAGTAGCATCTGTGGCCGAGTCGATAGAAGCCGTTGCCTCGTCAAGAACTAAAATTTTGCTACTCTTCAGAAGAACCCTTCCGAGGCACAACAGCTGCCTTTGCCCCATGCTCCAATTCTCACCTTCATCGCTCACTGTTGCCACAGGATTTATCAGAAACGAGTTCGATTTTAATCCGAGAAAACTAAAATAATCGCGTAGAAATTCGAGAAAATCTATTCTAAGACGTAAACTATGACATCAATCTTATCAAACTCTATAAACAGGAAAAATTGCAGTCGCAGTCCTAAAACAATGATTCTCTTATTTCTACATGCAGATTATGACAGTTGATCATGATTCAAGTATAAAACCTTGTTTGATCGCTCGACGCGGGCGACTCCACATTACCCCAACCCCCAACCCCACACCGGGTTTAATTTATAGAGTTAATTACATTTGGACCCCTTGTGAAATAGATAAATTACAGTTTGTACCCCTGACTTGGTCAAAATTACCAGATGTCCACTCCCAAAATATGTAATGACCAGAGTAATCCAGATCTCCCCGAATCCTACCGGAATAGCTGTGAAATTTCATTATTGCCCCTCAGATTTCAATTAAAAAGAAAACATATCCCTTCTCAGTTTACAAAATTACAAAAGGGTCATATTAGATATTACAAATACACTCCTGTCAGTACATATATAGTACATGCATCTCCCTTGTCAGTTTAAAAAATTACAAAACACATCCCTTTGAACAAAAATTAGTTTATTAAGGCAAAGGGTAAACTATCTTCACATGACTATTTGGGCCGGGTACGGATCAATTTCCAAATTTTTGTAATTACAGATTAAGCCACCACTAAGTTGAAGTTAGAATTACCTGAAGAGTCAAGCAAGTTTGGTAATTTGCTAATCGTTTGCTTCAGCTGGCATTTCTCTAAAGCCTGAAATCAAGAAACACAAAAGCAAAATATCATCAAAGTAATACACTTTCTTAAACTTAATACCGAAATTACAATAAGCACCTTCCATATTTCTTCATCAGAATAAAGGCCAAGTGGATCCAAATTCGTCCTAACACTTCCCCTGAAAAGTGTTGGCTCTTGAGGAATAATGCTAAGCTTCAACCTCAAATCTTTAAGTCCAATCGAGCAAATATCGACTCCATCTACAATAATTTGCCCGTCATAAGGCTCAACGAGGCGAAACAAAGCACTAATCAAAGTCGTTTTCCCACTTCCGGTTCGTCCCACCACTCCTACTCTTGTCCCTTCTTTGAAAGTGCAAGTGATCCCTTTTAGGATTATTGGAGCATTAGAGCGATAACGTATCTACAAGAAAGGGAGACCAGGCTGGAATCTGTGTCAGCAAACTCAAAAAATATATATATATATTACAGCATTTATCCGTTTCATTTATTTATAAAGTAGTCCATTTCTTTTCAAAAATTACACACAATATCACCTTTAAGTCCACCAAGTTCTTGCAAATACCACCTAAAAATATTTGCAATTTAAATGAAGACCCTCTATTTGTTACCTTTAGGTCCATCAAGTCAATTCTTCCTTTGTGCGGCCATGAAGTCGGGGGCCTCTTGTCTGCTATGATTGCCGGAGGCTGTGGCTGTATATTCATATACTGTTTGATTCTTTCTACGGAGACGATATAATTTGCTAAGTTACTATACCATCTAAACAGAAACACATGAGTGCTCGTCAGGTTAAATGCATACGAAAGAGACAGCCCCACGAGTCCTGTAAACATCATGAAACAATGATCAAAATACAGCAATGATAGATCAATAATTTCTTATACTCTAGTGGACTCTAAATTCAATCTGGTCCGCACCCTGATCTTGGCAAGTTACCTGGAGAAATATAATGGGCATTGGGAGTCAATACCAAGAAGATGGCAGCTGCGAATAAGGTGAGATTTTGAAGTGCTTCAGTTCTCATAATAAGCCATTCAAGAGCGGCGTTTGATGAAAGGAAAACTTTTGCATCAGTGTCGACTAATTTGAGGTAGTTTGAAGAGAATCTATCAACCATTCTGAATGCTCTTATTGTGGCAACTCCGAGCGCCGTCTCCGACGCGTAGTTCATAACAGGAGCTTTCGTAGTTCCATTGATTCTCATAAGCTCACCCGCCGATTTTTGATAGTATCCCTTAATCAAAGGAAGTGGGAAATTCAGATGTAATATGATGATAAAAGGACACTTTACATCTACTACCCTTCAGATTTGATGTAATTACAAACTAGTCCCTCTTGTTTCAGATAACTTTCTTTCTATAAGGTTTTTCTATCACATAATTTTTTATGCTCATCATTCATATAATTTGAGGTTCGATGTCTTACCTGAACATATTTTGAAAATACGAAGGCGAAAAAGCAGACAATGAGAACTTGCCATGTGACTGAGGCCATAACGCCGATAATTGCTATCATCTCGGCTAAGGCAGCCACCACATAACTGAATCCAATTGGCATGTCGAAATCTATTACACTTAGATCCGACGAGGCCTGATGATCAAAGCAAGAAGGCATTGTGTTTATGATGAGTGTTACTATTAAAATATTTCTGGAAAATGTGTGTAAAATTATGATAAAATTGAAAGATTGGTCCTGTAATTGCAACACTGTGGGACTTTTATTTATCAAAATTTTGATCTAAAGTTTCAAATTTTAGTAAATTCAGAAAAGACGAAAGTCCAAAAGTGTAAAAGTTATAGGACCAATGTTGCGATTTTACTGCAATTGTCCTACACGAGTAAGTATTCTTCCGACTGGTGTGGAATCGAAGAAAAGCATTGGAGCATCGAATACTGAATCGGTGAAGCGAGAGAAGAACACTTCAGAAGCTTTCATTCCTAAAAGAACTGTCAAAAGTGCCCTCAGATATGCAAACACAATACCAGAGGAAGATATCAGAGTATAAATTCCTACAATGAAGATTTTGCTTAGTTTTTTGGGATTTTTAACTGAAAACGCTAGCCACAAGCTGGAAGCAGCTTGAAAAGCCACGAAAACATTCTGAACAATTATACAGAAACAAGCATACGATAATCCTTTTGAAATGAAAATGTAATCCGAGAAAGCTTTCCACCCCACATCTCCAACTTCTCTCTCTTCTTCCTCTGTCAACTGAATATTCCCCGGATTCTTGGAAATTTCATCGTTCTTTTCTTCCTTGATATTATTCAGCTCGAGGTGATTCAAATGCTCTGTCGGATATTCGTGTTGATTCGAACCGGGTGAAGAGTTTGACGACCCTATGGTATTTTTATGAGCAAATACGAGATGTTCGAAGGTCATTCCTGGAATTAGAAGTTCACTGTAGTTTCCTGATTGAGTGATTTGTCCTCCTTCTACAACCTATGACAGTAACACATACATAGGTTAGCAAAGTACGAGGATCGAAGGTGGTCCCTGGAGAGTGGAGACAAGTGATAAAAATAATTTATGGATTCCCGCTTAAAACACACTACAGAGCAGACACACTCAACATGTAAGATATAGAAATAAGAAAAAAAATCCTATGTAACAAACCATATAATGTTTGCAATATTCCAGGGGTGTTCCTGTAATATTATAAAAATGAAGGGGGTTCATGTAATATGTAAATTTCTCAGGGTGTAGTTTGTCATATTAACAAACTCGTAGTTACCAATTGTAATATCCACAATCTCCTAGTGGTATAGGCATAAACGACCCGAAGATTAATTTAGTCGTTTTACACCAAAAAGTAGTAATTATTTAGGTTTGGTGCTTTATATATAGTATAAATTACCAGAATCTCATCAACATTCTTGAGAGACTCCACTTGATGTGTCACAAGAATTACAGTCTTCTTTGCTAGAGCATTCATAACACATTCCTGCAGTAAGACAACTCCATAAATCAGCAAGTCAATGACAGATTCTAACACATTGTAATATATTTACATGTAATATTAATTATAATTCGCTTCACATTGAAAAGGGTTGCAGCTGTATGCGCGTCTACTGCGCTAAAAGGGTCATCAAGCAGATAAATATCAGCATCATTATAAACTGCACGAGCAAGCTGAATCCTCTGCTTTTGTCCTCCGCTAATATTAATGCCTCTCTGCCCTATCTCAGTGAGATCGCCATAATCGAAACTCTCAATATCTTTTTCTAAAGCACACACTCTAATGGCTTCTTCGTATTTGTTTCTCTCCATCGCCTTTCCAAAGAGTATGTTGTCACGAATCGTCCCACTCTGGATCCAAGAAGCTTGAGAAACATAAGCAACTGATCCTAGAACACTCACCTGAACGAAGAAAAACTAAAATCAATATCAAGAATTTACTTTTCAAAAAAATTTAGGGAAAAAAAATATTGTCATTTTAACTATGCGTGTTTTTACATTTTGGCATTCGAATGTAAAATCACGCATAGTTAGATGGCCAAGTAAGCATGAGATGGTAATGTGTGACAATTCATACATAATACAACTGAAGAGGTAAATTGTAAGATAATAAAGTTCACTTGGTAAAATGCAAAAAATGACTTACGACTCCCGATATTTTTGGTATTTCGCCAAGTATAGCATACAAAATGGACGACTTTCCCGCTCCAACGGGGCCACAAACTGCAATCGTCTCTCCAACTCTGGCTTCCACCACAATATCCCTCAGAGTTGGACTCAAATCCTCTGCATCCCAACTAAAACAACCACCTTTTATAGAAATAACAACATTATGCCCCAAATCTCCACCTACTAGCAAATCATCACATTTGAGTTCATCTTCGAGCAAAAACGAGTCAATCCTTTCAAACGAAACCTTAACCTGAATCAAAGAGGTGAGAGATTGGGGCAAGAACCGGACAGGCTCAGACATAGTCCTCAAAGCAGCTAAGACAGTAAAAATCGTGCCGGCATCTAAAGGAGCACTCTTAAAAACCACACATCCGAAGAAGAAAATAACGGAAGAAACGAGCGTAGGAGACATCCAATACAAAACCGTGCTGAATGCTTTCGTGTGCTGAATTTCAGACAACCATTTAAACTCGCTCTTCCTGAAGGATTCAACCAAGCTCTTGAAATAATCTTCCCAAGACTGCAACTTGATTATCTTCATGTTGTTGAGGATTTCAGACAACGACCTCAAACGCTTGTCTTGAACGATCATGAACTCGGTTTGATACTTTTGCAGCATTTTTGCATATGGGACGTTGAGAAAGAAGCATATAATGAAAGGTACTAATCCAGGAAGCACACCTGTGTCCAGCAGTACCAAAATTCAAGAAAGTGATCAATATAATAACAAAATTGAACTAGTAATAAGTTAGGGGTAATTGTAAGGTTTTTTTAAGGGTATTATGTATATATTTTTATGTTTTAAGGGGGTATTTGTAAAGTATTTGTAATGTTTCAATATTTCAATAATTTTTTGGATTTTTAATTCAAGCTCAGGGGGTTTGTGTAATTATTCCTAAGTTGTTATGGTATCAAAATAGATATTAACCCGATGGGAAAATCTCACATTTAGTTCCATAATATATCTCTTTTTCACATTTGGACTAATTCGTTAAGACTTACAAGTTTTTCATATAATGTCCCATAAAGTCTGAAAAATTTCGCGTTATGTCTCATATCTCATTTTCTATCCATTGACTTACAGAAATCCACCGTAAATTCATCTTACTAAAGGATTTATCTCTCTAATTTTGTAAGTCAATAGACGGAAAATTGGCATTTGTATATAACATAAGATATTTTAGACATTATGGGACATTATATAAGAAATACCTAATAAGTGAGACCAAATGTGAAAACTACACGTACTTTTAGGAACCAAAAGGAGATTTTACCTTAATCCGATACTAAACATAAAAAAAAATCAGGGGTCAAGTGAGAGTCGCCCTTGCCTGTGCCCACGATTACTGAAAGTATGGCTATGGCGATGAAGACCTGAACTGATAAAGCCCAACCCATGTGAAACCACATTGGAAACTCTCCCATTCGATAAGCATCAATTGCTATATAATTCACTATCTCACCAGTCGAATGCCTTCGTTTACCTAAACTCGAGAGCCTGAGCTGCTTCTGGTAAACTGCTACCATCAGCGCTGATCTCATCCTCATCCCGATTCTTCTAGAGTAGAAGTAGCTATGGCGATGAGACAAAGACTCTATGATTTTCAGAACAATCAATAATCCCACCAAGAAAGCACCATCTTTCGGGTTTTTCGTCTCGAGTTTTGAGTAATTCACAAAAGCATAAAGCAGTAACGGCGTAGCTGCAACAGCAGTTGTCCTAATCAATGCACAAGTTCCAGCTAAAACCATGCTTTTCCAGTAAACTCTTGATATAGCCCAAAAGGTCAAGTTCGTAGAATTGTTTATGTCCTTTTCGTTTTCGAGTAATTTACTATTCCATGCATCGTTAAATCTCCCATAGGCTATAAGTGCTTCATCTTCAGAGCCCAGAGAAGGAATGTCATCAAGAGTTAAAGGTTTGGATTTACCCAAACGAAGCAACGGATTTATCCAAGAAAACGATAATTTACTCAAAAATGAGGCTTGGTCTAAATCAACATGGCTTTTTTCAGACTCTTCATCAACAAGAAGTGATTCCGACAAGCTATAAGCTAATACCCATCAAAAATGTAAGTGTTAGTAATTCATAAAGAAAGGCAACAAGTGAGAAATACTAAATAAGAAGTATTCATTTATGAGAGAAGCAAGAAACAGCTTACCAGCCATTGTTAATTTTGAAGAATTTTTGGTTTCTTGACAATTTAATGATTTATTTTGTGATGATTTTGTTTCACAACATATTGCAGCTCGCATGGCTCTGGTTTTATATGCCGAGCATGAAGCATCTCTGCATTCGGCAATTTAGAAAACATTTACACCGATCACTCGATAAGTATAGATTAAAATATTCGCCTCTCTATTACACTGATTAAGTCGAGTCAAGTTCGGGCTAATATTAAGCTATAAAATAAGACCCAGTATGAGAATATCATAAAGACTTTAGCTGTTTGAATCTTTTTATTTGGTAGGGAAGAATAAGCTAAAAGAGACAATCACTAGATGTTGTGAGTAGGGCCAGTAGGCAAGGAGTGACAAAAGGGCAATTTATTTACTTGTGTACATAATTCAAATTAGGAAAATTCTAAGCTGAACCCGGTCCGGCCGAACAAAAAGGAAAATTCCAATCAATCAATATGGTTATAAAAGACTATGTTTGATTGCCTTTTGGCTGCTACTTAAGTACCAAATGGATCCTTGTCATTGTTCATCACAAGAAAGCTCAAATCCACAAGAGGACATATACATGTAATATGAATCCAAAAATCCATAAAGTAGTACTATAAAGTAATGTCCTAGCTGAAACCAAAGAAAAGTGTCTAAGATATGATGTAATTGATAGAAATTTGGATTTCTATAAGCTGATTTCTTTGGACGAAAGAAATATTATAAGTCAAAATACTGGGTTTTTGGAAAAGGTGAAATAGAAACTCAAAGAGTTAAATATACCCAAAACAACCCTGTGTTAT
Organism: Verbena officinalis; assembly: GCA_958496215.1. Taxonomy (NCBI): domain Eukaryota; kingdom Viridiplantae; phylum Streptophyta; class Magnoliopsida; order Lamiales; family Verbenaceae; genus Verbena; species Verbena officinalis. Next base: position 1,424,153 of record OY292391.1, read on the forward strand.
TTGAATGTGGCAAGAAAAATCCTGTAATATAAAAAGTCATTTAAAAAACCTTGTGTTATTGATAATTTGTCCACCGCCCCCTTAACTTCATTTGATGTATTTTATATGTGAAATTCCAATATTACCCGAAAAATATTTACTTTTTCTTTTCTGATTTTGTTTTGCTTTTACCCTTTTAATTTTTAATGGCCATTTTCAACCAAGAACTAAATAAAGACGATCTGGTGTTTCAATGTACAATGCTCAACCGCCTGGTTTCAGAATCAAAGCAGCAGTCGTTGCAACAATTTTCGTTGTCCAACCTAGCAGCAGTAATGTTTCCAACTTTCACAGCAAAAATTCTGCACAAACAGAAAGAAGATGAAAGAAATGAAAATAAAATAAAATGATAATTAAATAAATAATTAAATAAATTTTATTAGAACTTTATAAATATCGTATATAGTTTTGATATTTTAAGGTATAAATTATAAATATCAGGTTTTTAATTTTATTTTCTTATTTTATTACTTAAAAACAAATTTAAATAATGCATACCGGGAAATCCAAGCACCACAAAACTTGTTAATTTGGGAAGATCGAGCTAGTATTCCGGCGACGATCCCAAATCCTAAGGAAAGTGGGGGGAAAACCTGCAAAACAAGCATTAGTCCTCCACTGAATTGAAAAAGTTAGTCCGTTCGTGAAAGGGATAAACGTAATTGAAATAACGTAAAGTAAGGAAATGATTAAAGAACAAGTAGAACGAATGTAAATGATTTTAGAGCTCTTGAGAGTGTCTTTGAGTGCTGAAAGTGTGATTAGCCTTCAAATGACTAGGGTTTCTCCTATTTGTAGGAGGAAATCCGTAAGGTCAATCCTGTCCTGATTTCCAGGCTCATGACTGGCTGCTGGCGAGAAATCCTCAATCTGGCTCGTCTTTCTCGGGTGGTTGGGCGCAGATAGAGTCAAACTCTGGTTGCTATCCCACGAATCTCGAACGCGCTCCATTAGGTGGTTGCGTGGGCCCAACGGCTATCCTAGAAGGAATTGGATCGCAAGCCTGGTGGGCCTGGTGCTATCCTGAGTAGGAGTAGATCGCCAGTCTAGCAGGCCTAGTGCTATCCTGAGTAGACGGAGGATCGCAACCCAGTCTAGCAGGCCTGGTGCTATCCTGAGTAGAGGGAGGATCACAATCCAGTGGGCCGTCGCCAATCCTGGGCTATCCATGTCTCATGTTGGGTTGGGCCGTCCGATTAGATCGAGGCCCAACACCCATGAATATGGATGGCATCATTAAAAAATTTTAATCCTTTGAATTTTTATTATTTATTAAATGTTATTTTACCACAATTTATTAAATACATATTTAAAATTTTCAATCTTTTGAATTTATTAAATATATTTTTCTAGCAGAATTAAATTTTAAAAGGTGGTGTGGATCACGTACCAGATTTAGGAGTATTTTGGTCATTTAAGGCGTAAATATGGCAAAGAAACCAATCTCAATCGCAGATCCCGCGCGTGTATTGGTGTAGGGTTTTTAGTGCTTACTTTATTAAAATACAAAGTTTTTTATTTTATTTTTTATATCACAGATTTTTCGTGTTACTTTCATATAACAAAAGGTTTATGGAGCATTTAACTTGAAACTAAAACGGAAGAAGTTGGAATAGTAAAAAGTTCGAGGGAAAAAACTTATAAAAAGCTTTTAAAATTACAACAAAAGCCCAAGAGAATTGCGCGGCAATAAAGACAACATTTGAAGGCCCAATTGTTTGTTCTTAATCAAGCAGCTTGGGCCATTTGAAACCCAAGTTATAAATTGTAACTGATTTGTTTCTTCAACCCCACACATATAAAATAGGAAACCATGAGACAAAAGCATTGTGAAATTTCTTTTGTATAATTTGGAAATTTGGACTAATGAAAGTGAATTTTAATTCAAATTACTATTATAAGAAAATCTGAAAGGAAAAAGAGACCAAGAAAAAACTGTAACAGGGCCAATTTACGAAATAAAAGTAAAAATGGTAACGGGGTCAATATCGCTTCTAAAATCCTGTGTTAATGGGATGATAAGCTATTTCAAATCAAGATTCTCAACAAATGTGAGATTATTCACATTCTCTCCGCACACGTCTCCAGGCATGTGGGCCCGTCCATGACGGCCTATATTATTTTTTATATGATTTAAAAAGAAATGAGCTTTAACATACAATGTTCATGTGATTTTGAATAATTTGTTGTGCAATTTTGAAATGTGTTTTGTCTCAATTATTATGACTTCAAATTTTTATGTTCATGTTTGTGTAATGTTGTTGGTAAGGTTTAATATTATAGATGCAATTCTGGGAAAAGAACAGAATTACAAGAGAATTTGAGCATTTTTTGATAAGAGAATTTGAACATATTAAAATTGGAAAAACTCATCTTGTACACAAAATTAGGTATTATTTAAATAAATAATATTGTTTAAGTAGGCATTGTTGGACCAGCAAACTATGGTCCATGGTTTGAGGGACAACCCAGACAAGAAAGTCCTAGCTTAATTAAACAATCTAGGCCCAATGACATTGAAATTTGGGGTTTTTTGTTAGGTCCCCTAATCCCAATGAATTGTAATTTACAAAAATTATTCAATTAGAAACCGTTTACATCCCAAAAAATTAATCCATAGTTGATTAGCTTATGGGCTGATTAAGTGGTGGGCCCTTCACCTGTTTGGGCCGTTTACATTCATTTCTAAATTATAGCCAAACAATCTAATTTTGGGCCTGTTGTTTACATTAATACCGGTTAGCCCAAGCCCATTGGTTTATTTCAAAATTTGAATTTGAAAATTTGAATTTTGAATGAATAATTTTTTTTTTTTTTTTTTTTTTTTTACGGTTGTACAACAAATGTCAAAATTGCATACAGCTTTTCTTTTGCATTTTCCCCTTTTCGTTAGGGTTTTTGTTCGGAATAACAAAATTTCCAAAGAAGATGAAGCAGTATTTCATTCCCTGCGAATGCGGTGGTGTGTATAAAGAATTGATTAAATGTTGTCCCGACTCTCAATTCCCTGGGCGATATTTCTACCGATGCCCTATCGGTGCTGCTAATTGCAAAAAGATCTGGGCAGATGAATTATTTTTTCCTGAATATAGAAGATTCCAGCGAAAGATGATCGAGGTCCCTCCCGGTGAAGACATCGTTACAACGGGTGCTGTTTCCACTGGCAATCAATCAAACGGTCCGCGCAATTGTCCTGAAGATGTGCTCGGCTCTGGAGAGCTGAACAGCAGTGACGGGGAAGAAGCAAGCAATTCACGCAATGAAATACGCAGAAAGATGGGCTCAAAATCAAACAGAAGACCGAAAACCAAGAAAATCCGCAGGGAAGAAACAGAGTACAGTGCTCTAACCATGTGTTCTGTTTGTAAATATATTGACATATGTGCATTTGTTGTTTCCTGTGTCATGATAATTATTTGCATATAAATTATAATGAGAGACTGATTCTATGTTTGTTTTAAGCCTGAAAGTTTTTGTAATATGAAATCGTTTTATAATGACTATGTATAATCATTTGGAGAGTATTTATGATATTGTTTAAGTTGTTTGAAATCCTATGTGCTATAGCAGAAAGTGCGTCATAATTTCATTAATAATAGGACTAATTAGCATAACCAAACCTTGGGAGTATTGGATTATCATTAAAAATGTTGAATCTAAATCTTTCGACAAGGTTCATACAGGTACTCCCACAAAATAATCACTACAAATCCCACAAAATCTCCCGGGACAATGTCCCATACTGTTCTAACGTTTGGGCGAAAAGACTGCCGTATTGAAACCCATCAAAAAAGGGCAATGCAAATGCCCTGGACACCTTCATCATTTCATTTAACAGGTAGAAAAGGAAGCTAATATAATAGGATGGCAAGCCAGAGAGATGATCTAGAAGTTGAGGAAGCGCTTTACAGCGCTAGAGCAGGAAGCTTTTGCTTTCTCATTGTCCACAGGTGGAAGGCGAAGAGCTGGAGAAATAGGCTTTGCCACTGGATCGTAGAGGATATGGCCTTTCCCTTTAGTTGAAGACATGAGATCAGCGGCTGGAATTTTTTCACGTGCAATGTCATCATCATCACTGGAGCTCTCATCCTCAACCATGTTCACTTCATTCTCCTTATCTGTTTAATTTTCAAATTTGTCCGAAATGAGTTAATTTGTGTTATGTTATTGTTTTGAAGTAATCAGCAACAGTCTCATTATTAATTTAACTGATCATTCACCTATGTCATCAAGCAGCTCTGCCATCATCTTTGAGTAGTCTTTGCATGGGCTCAGGCTCTTCATCCCCTGCGTATTTGGTCCTAGTGGATCAAATATGGTCTGCAGTTCATTCCACCGATATTCAGGCTCCCAGACGTATGCTTCTCCCAGTGTATGCATCTACATTTCACATTGAAGAACAAACTGTATGAATATGTAGTTTTCATTTTAATATTAGCAATGTTATAGATATAAGTACTTATGTACTTTGATTGATTTCATTGGTTTACCTCACAAATATGAATCAATGCATCTGTTGTCATGGTTGTAGTGTTGGTGATGCTGTTGTAGGTGACTCCCGGATACTCTATGATGTGCTTCCAAGTCTTGTAACGTTGCTCAGCGAACTCATAGCGCCTGTAAATCTCAGTCAGAGTGAAGACAGGAATTGGATCAAAAGACTCACCATTTTTCCAAATTCTCTTAGGATTCATCCAGTCCCTGACTTTCTTCATTATTTCACGATCTTTGTACTGGATTGGCCTCCTCTCAATGCAAGCAAAGAACTCAAGGTTTGTCAGGAAGCTGTTGTCTTCAAAACGTGACCATTTTTTGTCAAAGAAAATCTGAGCCTGGAAATCCATTGTGAGCTGAAATGTTTTCTCAATTTATGTTTTATATATTTGCTTCTTTTGTAATCTTGTTCATCTTAAAGTTTGCTATAAATAGATACTGATATATCTGTGGTTGTTACAGGGAATTAGTTCATTAAAGATTGAAGCACATACTCATAAATTACTTCCCTCAACCACCCATTCACTGTTAAGGATTCAACTCCAATTGGATGCTGTCATTAGGACGCAGTAGTCATCTCAATGGCCATTAATAACCCTTTGAAGTTCGATGTGAAGAAATGTAGTCAATGTGAAAAGAAGTTCATCTGGTTCAGTCTGCTAGGTGTTTCTTAAATGCAGAGAGTGTGGTCTATCTTCAGGAAATATGAGTTGTTGAACCTGATGTCTTATTGATTGTAATTACATTTCTGTTTCTGTGCATTGAATTCATTTGACAAATTTTCTGATGATGTACTTGTAAATGTAGTATATTTTCATGCAAAATATATTTGTGATATAATCAATGAATTAACAGTTGGCATAAAAAGGGGCTGGCTTTTGTACTTTCCTGATTAATCATTATTCTATATGATGATTTTGTATTATTTATATGCAATATTTATGCACTTAATCACACAAGTCCAAATCAAGATGCAGGCCTAGCTACTTGGAAAAAAACAGTGTGATTCATGATGAAAGACCTTAAAATACATTATCATGTTGAAAACTTGAACTCATGATATCTTCTTCCTTCCACTTGAATACATCGGCGAAGTTCTGCCTGTGCAATCATCAGAAATTCACGTGACCAATCCATGCAGAATATAGCCTCGTTTGAGCATTGGGACTGAATACCTGCATAAATATACAACCACCGAGCACTAATAATTCAAAACACTATCCAGAAATGGAGATCACTGAGCAAAGGGCGAGGAATTTGACGTTTAGGCGTCTAATTTATGATAGGGTATGGACGGTTGAGAAAGATAATGAACTTGTTCGGCTTCTGAAAGAGCGCACAATCAAAAGAGGGCCACTATGTCTCGGTCGATACTGGCATGATGACACCATTGATTATGTCATGGCCACTATGAATGCTCTGTATAATACAAATTTTATACAGCCTTTCTACCAGTACCATTTACGTTTGCTGCGTCGGAGATATCGAGCTTTCAAATACTTAATCTCCCTGCCTATGGTCCGCTTCGATCGTGAATCCAACACAGTCACCGCCCCGTACTGGATATGGGACATGGTATCCGTGGTATGTTATTTGTTGATGATAAATAGTTGCAAATATCATTTCTTAATTTATACTTAAGTCCGACGTTGTCAACGTCATCGCAATTAAATAGCATATTTTTAATAACAGCGCCACTATCCATGGGGTCTAATTTACTACCACGAAGGAGAGCATGCTTGGGATAATCTGAAAATCATATTCGACAACACAAGGCAAGAACTATCGATATTCGACAATCTCGGTGTGTATTAGTCTGTGTATTTGTATTAGAATTTTGGATCGTGTTTCCATGTGGCAATTACTACTTGCGGACTTTATTACGTATTTAATAAACCAGTGTTCATTAGTTAGCGTCTATCAAATCATTGTTAATACTTATGCTCGCATTTTAATAATTTCTCTTCAATTACTGCAAAATGAGTTTTGCCCAATAATGTGGTCAAATTAACCACCCGTGATCCTCTGCCAAATTGGTGAATACCACTGCAATTATTCTCAACCTTCTGTAAAGTGTGCATTGCATGAGACCTTTCACGTTCCCCGACTTATGAATTCCCACGGTAATTTTGACCAACTTTTGGGGTAAGAGACAAAGCATTATATTGTCCTTAAACAACCATATAATAAATCTATGATGTTGTATTCTGTATTTCATTCTACTCTCCACTTCTGAGAAATAATGGACGGTCTTGGTACTGACGCCGCGGCGAGGAGAGCGGAAAGACAATCAAGGGAACGATTTGAGCATGCGTTGAGCGTTCAGACACGAATTACAGATCACGCAGAGAAGATTATGATCAATTTACTCTGGGATTTCGCAGATGAGTATCCAATCAGCGTTGGAGATACTATTTACCAAGCCCCTGCCCTGATTGCCAGGAAGATGACGCTGAAAATGGAGTATGAGTTCATAATGGATCACGTTATGTTCAAGATAATGCAGCTTCACCACACATTTGCCAAGTTTCGTGTGTTTATGAACCGTGATGACATAATCTATTTTCCTAAAGAGAATAAAGTTCTTGTGACGGACGAATACTTTCAAAACGTTGGTGATAAGGTGAAATCTTTTTCCTTTCTTTATTTTATTTATTGTAGTTTTCACTAAATTTAGTAGGGACCCCAAGAATTGTAAATCCATCGATTATACAGGGGATGTTCGTGTAATTTTCGAAATAATCTTTCTGAAATGACTTTTCAGGAAACAATGGAAATGATCAGCTTCCGAATGTCCGGTCTGCCTTACTACAAGAAACTAAAGTACATTTTCATGAATAGGCAAGCGGCTTTGTTCAACGATGAGCCATTGGCAAATGGTTTCAGCAACATTCCTCACAGAGGCTCAGATGTTGAGGCCGACGCTGGCCGTTATGATTAAATATTCTGTACTGGGGATAGGGTTATGGTGTTTCAGTTACTTTCCGGATAATATGTTTTTAAGCTTGTATCTGAACTGTATGTGTTGCTATTGAGTAACCCTATAATTATGTAATTTTTAATGCTAATGTTAACTTTAATTACTCAGACACCCTTGTTGTCAATGTTATTCCTAACAACTTATCATAATTATATTGTTCTACATGCCTGTACTAAATACAGGCAGAGGTTGTGTTTGGAACCAATCACAAATACGCAGCCCCTGTCAGTTGACCAATAGGGTTATAATCATCTGAATATTCATATCCATATTCAGATGATCTGCATTCATTAGGGCACGGTAATCGTCGTAATCCGCAGAGAAACGGCTCACCTTTCACTTCATTTCCATAAATGTGGTGGATGGTACAGTTAAAGTAGGCCTCTTTATTCCATTTGACGTGCTGTCACCTCAGTCGAAAATACACTTTTTCTCTGTTGATGCAAAATGTCTGCAGGGCAGTCAAGCTTCTTCACCGGCAAGCGCGTTCGTACCTCCGGCGAGCGTCTCAGACTGATGATGCAGAGGGATACTGGAATATCAGATGAAACAGAAAGTGACATGGTGCAGATGCTGATAGATTTTTGTACGATTGAGAAGTGCGAGATTAAGGGTGTCTTGTACAAAGCCCCGCTGCTGATCGCCGAGAAACTGCATAGTAAACTGGGGAGGCTGTTCTATGCTCATGACATCTGTGCACGCATCATCCAACTTCGTTCAAAATTTGTCCGGTTCAGGAAATTTATCTCCCGTTCCGACGTGCATATGGAGGACTCTGGCAGGAAAATCACATGCGATCCGTCATATTTCTACTCCTCATCCAAAAAGGTTATTGAATATAAACTTCACAAACAAAACCTTACTTTTATTTAAAGTTTACTAAATAAAATAGCTACTGTTGCAGGAGACCCCTGAGATGGCTGATTTCAGGGTGAATGGCTTCCCATTATACGAGCCTCTCCGATACATATTTGTTAGCTGTCATGCAGCTTTGTTCGACGATGAGCCCGTCGGTCATGGAAGAGAGCACATAAAACTCAAGCACAGTGATGATGAAGGCGACGGGGACAGTGTCGAAGTCGTGCACATTTCCACAGATTCAGAAGAGGAAGATCTAAGTGAAGGGGAGGTACAGTCAAAGAGAAAGTATTCCTGATGCTTCTTGTTGGATGGGGGTTAATTTGTTTTTGGGATGATCTTGTGGTTTGAAAAAGCTTGATATCTTTTGATGTTTCAATCCACGGTTATGATGCAGAAGACAGTAAAAATAATAGAGCTTTTTGGTAATGTAATTGCTGTAATGAACATAACAGCAACCTTATTATGAATGTATTTTTTCTTTGGGAAATGCATTTTGAAAACCTCATCAACGTGACATGAGGTTTCTATTTGTTTTGATTAGAAATGGGTATAGAAGCATGTGTCACTTTGTGAGCATGAATTTGGAGAATGCAAATGCTACATTTTTGTATGCCTGACTTTATTTTGTTGTTAAGCAATGGAATCGGTGCTAAATAAATGGACTGAATGTGTTATCACTTATCAGTGTGCTGTTGGAAGGGCTTTGTCTATAAGCTTGTCTCTACATTATATGAGAAAGTTGATATAGTTCCAGAATCTGAAGGGGTAGTTAATGTAATTAACAATTCTGGATGGGAAGAAACAAAAAACTATTTCAAATACATATTTATACTGACAAATTAGTCCATTAAGATGATGTGGCATTTACTGTCCCCAAAAAAACACATCGACGGTGCGACTACATTGTACAATAATCAGTATTCATGACCCAAAAACATCATGAAAATTGGTCCTAATATAGTAGATACCAACAGACCCAAATATATGGGTAAAACACACAACATCAGGTTCAATTCAACATATTAATCAAGTTTTCATTTTAAAAAAAAGCATAGTAGTAGTCAGAGCAGTTATCATGCAGCATTCTGGAAAGTCACTTGAAGCTCTTCAGTTCCCCATCAAGAGCCATGTGCACCAGCCCAATCTTGGCGTCGTCTGGGAGACCAATGAACACGTCCATAGCTCGTTGGTTCATAGCAAGCTCAATGCTTGCCCGAAGTCTTTCTGGCATGTCAATGGCAACAGGGAGGCGCCCAATAGCATCATACAACCACTTCCTATTCTCGGCAGCGTCCATCTCTTGGCCCATGCGCGCAGCTATCTTGTTCATGGCTGCAGCAGCTTTTTCCCAGGATGCTGATATGGCTTCGGCAAGGTCCTCACTTCCTTCAACGCGCTTGCGCTTGTAGTTAACAGTTCCCCCTGCGTTTCCAGAATTGGTCTTTGTAGCTGCTCTTGGTGGTGGGCTTGGGTTCGGAGTCGCACTGGACTGTGCACCTGTATCGTCGTGAGTAAAGTTCGGTGTAGCTGTGCTCTCTTGAACATCATCGGGATCGGGGTACACTGGAGGCTGATTCATGTTCACAGGTGGAGGGGGTGGTTGTTGATTCATCGCAGCTCTACCAAATTCAAGAGCCCCAGCGCCCGTGGCTGTGTCGCGCCCGTATATCTCTACCCAAGCCTCATAAAAAGGGAACGGCTTCTGACGAATGTAGGCCAATCCAGGATGTGCCTGCTCATCAACATATGTAAGACCATACTAAAGTAATTAGGATTTTCTTGTAATGGAATCAAATTGAAAATACAATTGGTATAGTCATTAACCTGGATAAAATCATCCCACACTGAACTGGGGTAAGCGAGGATAGTCTTTGTCGCAGAATTCCAGCCGAATCCGCTTGCACGAAGAACCTCCTGAATGTCCTTGAAGGTCTTCTTCCACGTTCCATATTTTGAGCTTATCATTGGTTCTCCTCGGAGGTCAGTTCCTGGGATAGCAGCTTTCATCTTGTTTTCCAGTTGATTGAGGAATCCATTTCTGAATCCGTTCTGCGTCTTCCACCCTTGAGCAATGATTTCACTGAAGGCCTGCAGCAGCACTTTCTCTTCCAGTAGTGTCCATGACCTTCTTTTTGCAGCCGGTCTCCCATGAGCTTGTTGGCTATTGTGTGAGCCGAAAGAGTCCATATCTACCAACTGAAAACATGATGTCAAGATAGATAGGAAAAACCATGTACTAATTAACCAAATAAAGAGACTATATCGTATGAAATTCATGAATTATACAAAAAGCACAACGGAATTTCGACAATTGTCACACAACCATTTCACATAACTACGTACCAATTAAAACATCTACTTACACAGAAATCATTCAGCAAAGTCTGTAAATGCAGGTTACATAACATAACAATAACAAAAATTCAGTTTGAAAAGCATCATAATGTAGAAAAGATAACATGTATAATAGCAGGTAAATATTTCATGAACGGGCCCTCCACTGATCAAACATCTGCTCAGCATGTGCATCTCGCCAGTTAGTCCATCGACGAGAGGGCACAACATGAGCAATATGGTCTATATTGTCAACTGGATCCTCATCGTCATCGTCAGGCACTTCATCTTCGATGGGATCATTAACCATTTCTTTTCTGATATAATTATGTAGCAAGAAGCAAGCCATAATTATTTCATTGTGAGTTTCTATCTTGTAGAATGATTGACTCCTAAGAATTCCCCAACGGCCCTTTAAAATTGCGAAAGCTCTCTCAATGCAGTTGCGAGCCTTTGAATGACGTAAATTAAACAGCTCTTGTGGTGTTTGTGGTCGAACCCCAGCAGCTCCCCATTCCTTCAGGTGGTACCGAACTCCACGGTACGGGGCTAGAAAACCATCGCCGTTTGTGTACCCTCCATCACAGAGGTAATAGAAACCTGAAAGGTATTAGTATTAGTATAACAAAGATAAAGCCTTACAAACATTTATAGAGCGAAACTAAATCACATTCAATATAATAAATATTACCTCTAGGAACTCTTAGCCCATTTGGCCGTTCAACGGCATCTCGCAATACTCTTCCGTCGGCAGCTGAACCCTCCCACCCAGTTAGAGCATACACAAAGTTCATGCTCCTATCACATACACCGAGGACATTAACACTGCATTTGCCCTTCCTTGAACGATAACGGCCTTTAGCCTCCTCCCCTACCATACAATCAATATACGTTCCGTCTAGGGCTCCCAAACATCCCTAAAAAATTAAACAATCACATATAAGAATCAACTTTCCAATTAACCAAAACACAATATTAAAAGAAACATAACTGACATATTCAAATTATACAGATTTCATAATACCTTAAACCATTTCCAAGTTTCATCGGTCGAGTTCTCAGGGACCGGTTGAGGCTTCACAAGAAAGAGATCATGAAGATTGAGCACAGCCCGAAGAACATTATGGAAATGTACGCTGACTGTCCGTGCCGATCTTTTGAAATCAAAATAAACTATTCGATTTTTCTTGTGGTGCCCAAGAATGTACAGAAACATAGCTACTTGTTCTTGTACAGTAACTAATCGAGTCGGAGTCAAACCACCTAAATCTTTAAGAATGATACATAACCTACCAAAAGCATTCCTGCTTAAGCGGAGCTGATTTATGCAGGTAATATCACTAACATTGACTACCTCATTTAGATGTTTCACTTGATCAGGGATTTTATCGTTCAAACTGTAAGATCTATCCCACTCTATAACCCTCCTTTTTCGTGCACGTTCATTCATCAACACTAATACACTGTCTAACATCATTCCAGTGACGACAAGGCGCAAAACTTGCACGAAACACTCAATTGGATCCATGTCCTGATAATTAGAATTAATTAACGGGAACACACAGAAATGCTACTATCATAATCAAACAAACAATAATAGACACGGCATTACAGATACATCATATATTAACAAAAAATTCTTCAGAAAACCTAGAAACACAGAATGAAATTGCAACCCGAGGTATTACCTGGTGCAACAGTGAGATATCTTCTTCAATATTTGATGAAAGCTGCAAAAAAGAGTGAAATAATTAGCACAAATAACAGAAATGTAGAATAAAATTTAGGAGCAAATTCATGGATACTCAATTTTATTACTTACGAGCTCAGAGAGAGTTTGACTGCAATGAAAATCTGAACAAGGAACTTCAATAATTAAGAAGCCGTGTTCAGAAAGAGCTGTGTGATCAATGCTCAACTGTCCCCTGCAGCGGTCAATTAGGCGCCAGAAATGAGAGCCAAAAAATATTACTATTCACAAAAATGAAATTATTGGGGGAAAATTGGGCCAAGGACCCATCTGTTTACATTGGGCTTCGCCCCCTAATGGGCCGATAATGGCCTCCTATCTAAAACTCACCAAATATGAGCAGCTATATAACCAGTCCATAGTCCATATTAAGGACGGGCTCGGGTTATAGCCCGCTGTTATGGTCAACGCGATGTAAACAATTTTTCTCGCTTATTTTGAGCGGATAACTAGCGTTATCTGCCCATGTAAACGGTTTCTTATTGTTCTATAAAGTCTTGTTATTTTAAGTCCCACATCTTTTAAAATTTTGGGGTTATTTAGGTTGGTGTTCTTGATTGTTGTTAAAAATGTCTAACAAAAAGATTTAGACATGATTAATCAATTGAATGCCCCATGATCTTGATAATAGCTTTAACATTGTACTCGAATTTCCAGAGAATCAATTTATTGTTTTAGGTACAAAGAATAATTATGATTTATAGGCTAAATTAATTATGTGAGATCTTTCATAGTAACGGAGCTATACACAAGTGATAATGTCCACATAACTCTAATATAAAATTATTCCATATAAAGTATATTTTTTAAAAATTATTTCATAATATATAATTTATTTATTCGGTACAATCTTTGAATATTTTATAATACATATTTTGAGTGAACTATTGAGAAAATAAGTAGCCAATGTAAGGTGTGTTTGCAAAATTATCTATTTTTGAGAAAAAGTAGATAGAAATATATATAAAAATAAAAGAAAAAGATTCGTAAAAAGCACCTCAATTTTATTAGTAATTTGTAACTTGTGATATAAGAACACAGACACGATAATACAAACACGACATAAATAAAAATATGATGACATGCATTTAATATTTAATATTAGACAAATATTCGATACTAACCTATTTTCACATCTAAATTATTTTTTTTAAGAACTAAGAAAACTACTAAGGACAAAATATAATCCAAATGAAAATTTTATTATTATATTAAAAAAAAAGCTCAAACTTTAAGAAATTACATTATCATAATCAATGTAACTATTTTCTACTAATTAGCTCGTTCTATCTCTTCCCAATTTCGCAGCCTAATTTCGTCTGATTCGATAAACCCAATTTTTCGCCCCACTTAGTGCCAAAAATTAGATCTTCAATTCAAAATAAAGGGAATATTTTTTTGAAAAATTTACAAAGAGCCCCTCGAGTTTATCAAAATATAATTTCGGAGATTCGAGGCTGGGATACGTGGACACATGGGTCCCAAACTGACGATCGCCGTTAAGTCGCCGTCGGGCATTGATTGTGCTAACGTGACAGTTAAGTCAGGCAACGGCGATAAGTTAGCTGACAGACGGAACGGAAAACCTTTCACATTGATTTTTTTTTTTTGTAATTTTTTTTACAAGAATTGTTATTTTCATTCCTTAATTGTTATTCACAATTCAAATTTAATATTATTTAACAAAAATATTCCTCCTAATTTTTTACTAACATATTAATTTTTTTCTTTCTAAGATTTCTTAATATATAAATGATTACTATTTTATACTCTTTTTCTTACTTAATATATGATTTGCGAATTTTCTTTTCTAAATAAAAATCAGGTTCTTTATTATTTTTTGGAATTTTATAGAGTTTAAGAGATATAATTATATATTATAATTTATATATTTATAAAAAAATATTTGTCAGCATATATTTTTAAGTTTGTATTCTCTATCTAATTTCTTTTGAAAATTATTTTTTAGAGTATAAAATATTAAAAGTTAACTCATTGATTGAAATTTATTTTGTTTTTCTTAAATAATATATATATATATATATATATATATATATATATATATAATTGTGTTAGGAGAATTGATATTTGTACTCCATAAATTACTTCTATAATAGCCTAATTATATTTTTTATTAATTTTAAAAAGAACCCAATAATGTATTTATTCTGTCTTAATTCTAACAAAATTAAAAAAAATAATAAAATCTTTAAATTTATGGAAAAAAAAATGTTAGATTCTCATAATATAATAAAAGAATAATAAATTAATATTAAAAAAAGATGAATATTATTGTCATTAATAAAAAATTTGGAGTACAATTAACATTTAGAGAACGTAAATAACAACTCATTTTTTTTACATATATATTTTTTTGACGGTATAGATAACGGCGAGTGGTCTCACCGTTAACCTTGAGGACAGTATATTTTGCGTAGGTGCAGTCTCTGCTTGTGTAGCGCGATTGGGTTTGATTTCAATGCTAAACTGTACAATTGGTCGTCTCCATTAAATGCTCTTTCCAAAATTTGGATTTTGTTTAGATAAATTTAAAATTTCAAATTCAAATAAAATTCTATCTTTCTTTTGATTTCATTTTTCATAAAGTTTAGATAACAGCTTAATAGGAATGGTGATATACATTCAAGTTATTCATTTTTCATCAAAATCTAATTAAAAATAGTTTTTTTTTATTTAAGAAATTACAATAAATTTCATAACCTATTATCCTCATAAAATTAGACAAAAGTCGTAAAATCTATGAAATATTGAAGTTTCAATTTACGATTGGTGATCGATGATGAAGCTTTCAACCGTATTTACTTATAGGCCGTTTTACTGTAAGAGTCTAAGACATACAATACTTTCAATGGCATAAATATTATAAGAATTCAATAAAGGCTGACCCAAATGAAATAACACCGATAATGACTAAAAGGTAAAAAGATTTCTAATAATGCTAATTATTGAACAAATGAAATACTACTATCGAGATAGTCCGAATGGCATCACGTGTGTCAGATTTAGGAGAATTTTTAAATTTTCTAAAATAATATGAACTAATTTATAATTCGTCGAACATTATAGATAGTGAAGTTAATATCCCTAAAATGAATCTGTTAAAAAAAAGTATATTAAGTTAATATAATACCGAACAGATAAATTAGGTGAATAGGTGGTCTCATAATTTATAATCAAACCAAACTTAGGTGTACTAAGGTTGTTTTCCCTATTTTTATTAACAATATCTATTTCGCAAAAGAGAATATGGTTGAGAATTGAGATAATGATACTGCATGAAATCGATTTAAATTTTCTGACATTATCATAGAAAGCAGAATTTGTCTTTATTAAGGAATCAGTGTCTTCTCTCACTTAACTGTCAGGGAAGAGATAAAAAAATATTAAAAGCACCAAACATACTGAAATTGAAAGTCATGATTACATAACTACACAGAAGCTTTTAATAAGTTGTAAGTTCGCCGAAGGGACAAAGTTTTCTCATTAATTAGCATAAAAGGAAGCATTAATTGAATAAAAAAGTTCAAGTTGTTGGCCGATTCTTCATTACCAGCTGCTTTTAAACTTTTACAAAATATAAAAATGTATCATTGAAGAAAATTAAGATTATTATTGTTATTAGAGTTATCAGAAAATTTATGGACTTCTCTTAAAAATAAGTTAAACTTTTAGTATCTTATAAACTCCAAATAAAATATTTCTCAAAAATACTTTACCAACTTCTACTAATATGACAGATAAAAAAAAAGTAAAAATCCTATTCTCTTTTGTTTTGAAGCCAGGGTTTTTGTGAGCTTATACTGACCAAGTTCCTTAAAACAGACTTATAAGCTTCTTAAAATTGTTTGGTCATTTTTCTAGTAAAGGTTCATATAATTTCAGAATACTCAAAAAGTTAAATAAAAAAGCGATTTAAGAATCTAAGCAAACGGATCTTAGCTTTTGTGTTCAAAACTGATTCTGCACAAGTGATTGTACGCCGGCCGTAAAGAAATTGTATTCTTCGAATATTTATATGCCTAATTATATCCCACTAAAGACAATATTTAAAGCTAGGTTTTAACTTTATCTAAATTCCGCGCTACATTTTTTAAATTCAAAGTTTTGGCTTATTTGTCTCAATTTATACACCAACTTTTTTCCTTCTTATGAAGTGAGGCAAAAATAAAATTATATTATCAACAATTCAATTATTTATTATTATTTTTTTTAAACAGTGAAACAGGACCGTGGAATTAAAAGAGAATCCTACCTCGTATATAAATCAATTCATAACTAGAAGTTAAAAAAATATATCAGCAAAGAGATAAATAAAGCAACTAGATCCTAACATGAAGTTAAACATGAGAGAAATAACATAAAGAGGGGGAATGAGCATCAATAGTCTTCATGCTCTTCCAACTCGCGGCAATCCAACAAGCGCGTACTTTATGCAATTTGGATCGTTTGTTATAACACACTAAAGATTCAGTTATTTATTAATTAAAGAAGCTCAAAAAGAGCTACGGCCCCGATCTTTAATCTTTATTTCTTCAATCTATAAAAGTATATTGGAACTGCTTTAGTACTTTCCACATCTGTCATTACACATACTTTAAGTTTGAATTACTGAAACTTTAGAAATAATTACACCATTTTTGTAATTCCATTACACTTTATAAGAAAAGATGCATTGGAAAAACCAAATTCTGCAATAAAATACTATTTACTCAAATAATTGTCAATAATCATCATGAACTAGTAAAGTTTATGAGAATTTTAATATTGATTTTACTCTTAGAAAATAACATACACATTTTAAAATAAATAAAACACTATTTTAAAATGTTTTAGAATAATAAAGATCAATGTCAAAGGGAATAGTTTTAGATTAATATGTCATCAATTTGAAGCACGTTCTTCCAAGTCCCAATCCTGCATTCTTGTCCCATCAAAACCTTATAAATGTTAGTCTTTTTATAATTAATTTGATTCAAATTACATAGCTTGTTAGAAGTTTGAAAATGAATTAATAATTAGTCATTTATTTTTCTAACAAGAGTATATAATTCAGGGCTTGGGCCTAAGGACGTCCTATGTTGATCGCTCCAATTCGCTGAACATGCGCGGCCAATGGCGTCCTGCGAGATAGATGTACTTGAATTATAAGTCTTATTGTTGGCATTCTACTAGATGGATGTATTTGAATTACAAGTCTTATCTTTGTATTCATGTTTTGCATAGCAGCTTTGTCATTGTTTTTATTGCTTTACTCATGTATTTTGGAAATTTTTTAATTTAAAACGTTTGCACTAGTCTATATAGGAGGTGAAATTCTCTTTGTGCCCTATATTCGGTTTGACTGAACTTTTTTTTAAAAAAAACACCACAGTATATAATTCATAAAATTTTAACATCTCAGTTATATATTATTGTAAAGAATTTTATAAAATCAAATGAGAATAAATCATTACAAAATCAAAAGCCAATGGAAAAGGGTCAATGCTTGCTGTAGTAAGATGTACAGGCTAGGGTCTTCTCGACAAGGATAAACCTCGACGGCGACCTTGTCCGAACGCAGTAAATTTCAGCCAGAAGAGAGAGAGAGAGAGAGAGAGACTCAGGTCCCATTTACATACTGCACAGATTTTGTTGAAATATATCGTTTCTTTTTTCGTTTTGCAATTTTCCATACAAACGTTTACCTGTCATTGTTACAAACGTAAGTGCATCATTGCTGTTACTGTAACCCCAGAGAAAAAAAATGAAAAATAAATGCTTTCAAAAATTAATGCTTTATTGTTTTATCTTTATCTGGGTTTTGATGTTTTACATTCAATAGGGATTTGGGTTGGGTGTAGTTGTTCAACTTGAAAGCTCACTGCTCATGTAATAATATCTCTTTCTCTCTTACACACACATTGAATACCTTCATAAAAACATTATCTTTTTCTCTCAGTATGTCATGTAGTTGTTACTGTCATCGTTATTTAGCTGATTCGACGTGAAAGAAGGGCAAAAGATATGAAGATAATATGATGTAAACACAAAGACAAGAAAAATCCCATACTCTGCGCAATTCTTATTCGCATTTTTTTGTACGCATATATGTATGTTTTATACTCTGTGTGTGTTTTTGTGCTTATTGGCTTGTGGGTTTTTGCAGGAATGGACAATGGTAAAGATTTAAGCTCAGGAAAGTGAAGATTGAGGGGTCATATCTGATAGCACAGAAAGAAAAAGAAAAAGAAAAGGAAAACTCAACTCTTCTGTCATTTCAGGAATTTTGTATAATAGCAACAATTTTTAGTTTGTGGGGTACCAAAGTTTCGAGTTTTTGGAGGAATCTGAGCAAAGAAGAAGAGTGGGTTCATCTTGGATCTGAAAAACAGCTAATTTTCCCCTCCAAATTTTCTTTTTCATTTTCCTTTTTTCCAAAATTTCACCAAATATTGACTTCTCTGATTTGAAAGTAGAATCAGAAGCAGAAGCAGCCTAATTAATTTGTTAACGGTGGAGGTGTAAGTGGTAGTATTCTTCTGTCGTTTTATGTTGTACACAGCTCATGTGCCAAACAGTAAAGTCTTCTGCTTGAAAAGAAAGCTCATCTCTGATTAAAACCCCAAACCCTCCAATATTTCAGTGCTTTGACTGGGAAAAATCAGGAAGATTTAATTTTTCCTGGAAAATATTGATTCCTGGTTAAAAGAGTCTTATCAAAGGGAAATCTTTTGGGTCCTCTGCAATTTTTCCTTTTAGAGGAACAGTTTGCAGTTCAGCTGTATATGCATGAGTTTCATCATGGTGGGCCCCAAAATAATGCACCTAATGTTTTCTTGTAGACAGACATTCATTTAGTGCTTGAAAATAGTGGTGTCTGTTGAAAAGAGAGAGTTTTTGAAGGTTTGTTGGGATAATTTTACAATGAGTAGAGAGTTGAAGAAAGTGGGAAAACAGGATAAGGGTGGTGGTGGTTCTGATGTGGCTGAGAAAGTTGTTGTGGCTGTTAAGGCATCAAAAGATATACCAAAAACTGCTCTTGTTTGGGCTCTCTCTCATGTTGTTCAGCCTGGAGATTGCATCACTCTTCTTGTGGTTATATCTTCAAATAGTTCTGGTAGTATTTTCAATCATTTCTCTGGTTTAGTATTCTTTTTTACTTGAAGAATCCTGAATATTGTTTTCCCCTTTGTGTGTGTGTGGTCATAGCTCTGGTGTATTTTCAATCACATGTCTGCTTTATTGTCTATTTTAGAAAACTCGAGAAATCCTGAATTCTAGTCTTACCTTTGTGTGTGTGTGCGTGTGTTTGTTTTAAGTTCTTCTATGCATGCTCAATTTAGCATTAGTCCTCTTCTTATGGGATAGGCCTTCAGTTGCTCTTTGTCTGTCTGTATTTTAAGTTCTTCTATGCATGCTCACTTAAGTATTAGTTCACTTGTTATGGGATAAACTTTAATTTGCTGTGTTTGATCCATCGCTCCACATCTCTCTCTTCTCTGCAAAATGGGCTTTCGATTCTTCGAATATCACTAATCTCGTGGGTTTACATGTTCTTTTATGCATGC
The DNA here is from genome assembly GCA_958496215.1 of Verbena officinalis. Taxonomy (NCBI): domain Eukaryota; kingdom Viridiplantae; phylum Streptophyta; class Magnoliopsida; order Lamiales; family Verbenaceae; genus Verbena; species Verbena officinalis. Next base: position 1,444,179 of record OY292391.1, read on the forward strand.
ACAATTAAGTTTTAGTCCTCTTGATAGGCCTTAATTTACTGTGTTTGGTACATTTTTTCACAAAATGGGATTTTGATTCTTCCAATATCAAATTAATCTTGTATTTGGTAGCATAATTGCACATTCAATCCAGGAAAGATATTTAACCTTTTCCCCTTCCGTGCTAAATGCAAAATCTTGGTTCGTTCACTAAAACCGCCAAAATATTACGTGTGAATACGATTTTTACATATTCATTATTTAGTTTATATCTGCTTTGTAATTTTCTTTTTGATGCATAAATCGAAACTAATCATAATTATCTATACCAGGTAGGAAGTTATGGGGCTTCCCAAGATTCGCTGGAGATTGTGCTAGTGGCCACCGGAAGTCAAATTCCGGTACGTGTGCAGAACAGAAATACGACATAACAGATACTTGCTCTCAAATGATTCTTCAGCTTCACGATGTCTATGATCCTAATAAAGTTAGTATCTTGGAATTTCTTTGCATTGGTTCGGTTGAAATTTTGTGAGGTAACTAATGAATTTATTGTGCTGACTAAAATTTCAGGTCAATGTGAAGATAAAAGTCGTATCAGGAACCCCATGTGGAGCGGTCGCTGCAGAGGCGAAGAAAAACCAAGCTAATTGGGTTGTTTTGGACAAGTAATATCTACATTCATGTCTATTATAGAATTAAGGGATTGTTTGTAAACTCTGAAAAAAAGTGCTTTTATGCCATTTGCTAAAAAAAAAATATTCCGAAATTGAGTGTTTTGTTTTGTTGCTTCTGCCTAAAATAAGCTAGAAGCAGCTTCCGAGGTGCTTTTTCCAGCTTTTTTGTCTTTTTATTCTTTAAATGTGCGGTTATACTTTCTTTTCTTCCAAACACTCCCAATTTTTACTATTCTAATTTTCTACTGACTTTAGCTTATTCTTTTAACTTCTCCAAAAGCAGATTCTTTTGCACACAACCCTTAAGTTGTTTTGCATCTCACTTAATGCGACTTTTTTAACATTTAAATATCGTTGGCAGACACCTTAAACACGAGGAAAAGCGATGCATGGAAGAGCTGCAGTGCAACATTGTAGTCATGAAGAAATCCCAACCAAAAGTACTCCGACTAAATTTAGTCGGCTCACCTAGAAAAGAACCACTACCAACACCCTCCAGTAATAGTATCCAATCATCCCAAAATCAAGAAAACCGAAAAACCGGCCCGAACCCGACTCGGGGCCCACTCGTGACCCCATCGAGTAGCCCCGAGACGTTCACGGCCACCGAAGCTGGAACCTCATCTGTCTCGAGCTCCGACCCTGGAACTTCACCTTTCTCGATATCCGATGCCAAAGACGGCCTCAAGAAAGAGGAAATCGCCGAAATCGACCCCATCCACGAATCCAACTCAGACACCGATAGCGAAAATTTGTCTTCCTCATCGAGTTTGAGGTTCCAACCCTGGATGGCCGAAATCATTACCTCTCATCATCAAGATTCCGCTCCCACCAAAACCCTTTCGGAGAAATTCTCAAAACTCGACACTGAGTTCGGTTTTCGCTCCCCGAGCTACAGGTCGAACCCCGACTTCAGTGGGAGCTTGAGAGAAGCTATTTCTCTCTCTAGAACGGCGCCGCCTGGCCCGCCTCCGTTGTGCTCCATATGCCAGCACAAGGCTCCCGTGTTCGGAAAGCCGCCGAAGTGGTTTGCGTATGCTGAGCTGGAGGTGGCGACGGGTGGGTTTTCGCGAGCAAACTTCTTGGCTGAAGGCGGGTACGGGTCGGTTCATAGAGGGGTTCTTCCGGATGGGCAGACGATTGCGGTCAAGCAGTATAAGCTCGCGAGTTCGCAAGGCGACCAGGAATTTTGCTCGGAAGTTGAAGTTTTGAGCTGCGCGCAACATCGGAATGTTGTCATGTTGATTGGGTTTTGCATTGAGGATGGACGGCGATTGTTGGTTTATGAGTATATATGTAATGGGTCGCTCGATTCTCATCTTTACGGTATGATAATACGCAATGAGTCACAAGTTGGTTGCACAAGTTTTAAATCGATCTCTCGATTCTCATCTACACCCCTTTTGAGATTGATATTAGAGTTGGTATCACAAGTTTGAAAAAATTACACAAACCACCCTTATGTGATTGTAAACATTGTTAGGGAGTGTTTTGTAATTTTCTCAAACTTGTGGATACCAACTGTAATATGGAAACCATGAAAGGGGTGTAGATGTTATTTATTAAAAAAGAGTAAGTTTAAGTTATGTTGGTGGTAACAAATATAATAACTCTATAAATTTGAATTCTCCTTTCAGGACATCATCACGAAACGCTAGCGTGGACCCCACGTCAGAAAATTGCTGTTGGAGCAGCACGGGGATTGCGGTATCTTCACGAAGAATGCAGAGTTGGTTGCATTGTGCATCGAGACATGCGGCCCAATAACATTCTCATCACCCATGACTTTGAACCTTTGGTACAAACTATTAACTTGCTAATAAAAATCCTTCTGTAAAAGTATTTGCATGCAGCATATAATATTTTTTTATATAGTTTTTGTGTTAAATTGAGCTTATAAATTATGTTTATATGTTGTATATGCACTTATGCGAAAATTGTAAAATAATAAAGACGATTTAATTTATTTTTATAATATTAATATTTTTTTTTCTCAACATAATATTTATACAACCTTTCTTTGCAAGGTGGGAGACTTTGGTCTAGCTAGGTGGCAACCCGATGGGGAGACGGGAGTTGACACCAGAGTAATTGGAACATTTGGGTAATTTTCGAATTCTAGTTTCTCTCTACTAAGGGTATTTATTTACGATGTATAAAAAAATTTAGTATCGGTAACATGTATGTTTTTTGATTTAGGTACTTAGCTCCTGAGTATGCTCAAAGTGGTCAGATCACAGAAAAAGCCGATGTTTACTCTTTCGGTGTTGTACTTGTTGAGCTAGCCACGGGACGTAAAGCAGTGGACCTTAACAAGCCTAAGGGCCAACAGTGCCTTGCCGAATGGGTAAGACTCTATATGAAATGATGTAATTATTGAACAAACAAATTAGTGCTCTCAAGTTTGTAAGAGTTACAGGTTGGTCTTGAAAAGGGTTCTCTTATAGACTCTAGGGACGAGCAAGAAAATTAAGATTCTTTGTGGGAAAATGTTTAGTATATGAAAAGTAAATTTATCATTTTAGGGAGGCCAAATTATAGTAGGGTATTTAAAGTTGATAAATTTTACATACAAATATCTATCTTTTATGAATTTGTGATTTGATTATGACAGGCGCGACCATTATTGGAAGCTTATGACATCGATGCATTGGTAGATCCACGGTTAGGAACAGACTACTCGGAGAGCGAGGTGTACTGTATGTTGCACGCAGCTTCATTGTGCATACGACGCGACCCTCAAGCAAGACCACGCATGTCTCAGGTAAAAAAAAACAATAATTTTTCTAAATGCTCTAATATTTCTTGTTTAACTTTTCTCATTTTTTAATCAAATACTAGTCACTTTTACTACACCAACTTTTTACAACTTCAATTTCTACTTTAGCTTCGTCCGAAGCAGAAGAGTTTGAAAACACCCACTATATCCATCTAACTTATCACATATTTGTATTTATTTTGTTAAACAAGGTGCTTCGGATACTTGAAGGTGATGCAATGGATTCAAGTATATTGTCGACACCAGGGTTCGATGTGGGCAATCGGAGTGGGAGAACTTGGTCGGGTCATCTCCGACAAGAACACCACAGTGGGCCCCTCGTAAACGAGTCGTCTGGACGGTTTAGCGCAAGGCTTTCGCCCAATTTGAGACCGAATATCATGGAGAAGGATAGAGCAAAGACTTCATATGAAGAAGATATGTAAAAATGCAGCTTTTGTGGAGTCTTATGCATAAGTTTCCCTATATATTAAGCAGTCATTTTTGTCTAATGGTATTGAGATTTTTGCCTCATGTATAGTTAGTGGTGTAAGTTTCTGTGTAGTTCACTCAGATAAATTTGTTGCCCCAATTGCTTTTGATTAAAGGTCGTATGTATACTTATTCTGGTTGCATAGCAGTAAAATTTTAGTGTCTTAAATGCATCTCCCCAATCAGGGTTGGAGTCAGAAATTTAATTTTGCGTGGCTAAAGCGAGATCTCTTTTCATATATCTATGTAATGGAAAATTTGAGATCTTCAGGGTATGTTTATCTAATTATGCTAAACCACATAGAATTTGGGAGTTCTTGATTATCCCGACAGAATTCTGGGATTTTGATCGTATTGCAGAGGAGGATTGGATGAAAGCTCAAGAACTTTTCGTAACATCCTTTTACCAGAATGCCCCTGGCACGTGATATTTATGGCAACTGTTTGGATTATTTGGACGGATAGGAACAAGTGGCTCTTTCAAAACAAGAGGATCCCGCTTAAAGTCTCCATTAGCAACATCAAGCTGCTGGCCATGGACATTTGGAACAGCTTCGGCAAAAGCGAGGTCACTCGGCGCATTCCTTGCAACCTGCCTAGCTGGATTCCCCCAACCGCCGGGATGGCATAAATTGAGTACAGACGGCAGTTTTATGAAAGAGCGCAACTCGGCTACCGCCGGTGGTTTGGTTAGGGACAGCTTGGGAGCTTGGGTGACGGGTTTCTCGGCAAATCTGGTTAGGGACAGCTTGGGAGCTTGGGTGACGGGTTTCTCGGCAAAGCTTGGCCCGGTATCTATTACGGTTGCCGAGTTATTGGGGCTCCGGTTTGGACTGCAATTGGCTTGGGAAAACAGGATTCCAAGGCTTGAGGTGGAGATCGACTCGGAGGTCATCTTCAAGCTCGTGACGGATGGTGATGCGGAATCCCACCCCCTTGGAAATGTTATTCTTGATTGTCGCGACCTTCTTCACAAACAGTGGAAGTCAACTTTCGACATGTTTTTCGTCATTTTAATTTATGTGCGGACGCTTTAGCCAAGTTAGGCCATGATGCTACTTGTAATTTCACTAGCTGGGACGTTCCACCTGTGGAAGTCTCTGATTTGACTAGTTCCGAAGCTTGTATTTCTTTCTCGAATTATATTATTAGCTCCTCTTTTCGACCAAAAAAAAAAAAAAACATGGTAGGTCGGTGTAATTATCAGAATAAAATAAATATGATGTAAGTTGCTAACTAGTATGTCATAAAACTGAAATATATACAGATCAAGAATGTTTCGACTTTCGACATTCAAATTGCACAACACTGTCGATTTACAACGTCGTAAGATTTTGGGCATCCCATAATGTTCTTTAAAGAGTGTGTTTGGTTAATTGCAGATGTAGGTCTACAAAGCTGGTATTAACTGCCTTGTACATTAGAGCTCTTCATGGCTTCCTCATTTTCGACCTTGCGTATCTGAAAAAGAATAATAATTAATAAGAGTTCAAATGTCACCACAAAATAAATACATAATATGCAAAATGGAGGAGCACAAATTACTCTATATGCATGCCGCCTCGGTCCGAGGATGGTAACGAGCTTCCTTGAAGTCCATTCATTGCCTCAGTTGCATGTTCAACTCTCTGTCATAATGAGAAAAACTACGCATGAACTATCGAATATTACTATATTTTGAATTTATTTATGATTTCCCTCCCATAGGAAAACAATTATACCTCAAAATCAGCAAATGCAACTGGCATTCCTCCTCTGGAACGAACCTTGATGCTGTTGAATCCGTGGTATCTAATATATAAATGAATGTGTGAATCGGACAAAAGAAAAGCTGAAAAATCCTATTTATGAGGCACTATACATGAAAAGGAAGAGCTTTCTTATGAATAACACCATACTATTATTAGATGCAACTTACTGAGCAAGAACTTGCTTCAGTTCCTCTTCGGTACAGAGTGGACCTAAATTAGCAATAAATAAGGTAGAACAGGCACCGTTGGCCTTTTTTTCTGCTTGCTCCTATGAAAACCATTCAAAACTCGAGTTATTATGGGATCTTTAAATATAGAACAAAATCAGGTTACAGACAAAAGGTTGCTGGTGTATTAATTATTGGGCGAATCACATCTACTACCACAGAAGTTAGGTGAAATTATGAATCAACCCCTCTAATTTGAAAAAATATCATATAGTCCTTGATGGTTTTTTAACTCTTTCAAAAATACCTCATTTAGAATGTCATCAGGAAGTATTTTCGGGGGTAGTTTTGGAAAATTTACACATTTATTGAAACTTCAGGTACTATATGGTAATTTCTTAAACTAGAAGGATCGGTTTGTAAATACACCAAACTTAGAGGTAGTCAGATGTAATTCAGCCTTAATTCTTTAAACAAGAGGAGCAGGTTGGAGACAATTTTATAAACATTTACGTACATTCTCTGAAGCAAAAGCATCATTATTGGTTGCTTGTTCATTGCTGTCAAATGCAAGACTCAGTTTAACAAGATTCAAAACAAGAAAAAAGATAACCAAATTAGATCACAACGAGAAGTGATTAATGTGCTAAACTTGTTTAACCTCTTGTTGGCTGCTGAATCATCTTGGTTTGTAGAGTCGAGATTGGTGACGGGGTCATCAGAATCACTACCACCTGGAAATTCAAAATCGGATTGTTGTAATTCATTAGTACAAAACAAACATGGAAGAAAACCGGTATCCAACATAAATTCATGATTTTAATGGTTTTTAAAAATAGACATTGTTCTTCCACGGTTAATAGGATTAGGAAGATGGTAAGAGTATGTATAAATGTATAACTTAATTCCAAAAAAATGAAGAACATAGTGCGTTACCATCATCACTTGATGATTCCCTTGCATCAGTATCTGATCTCGTTCGTTTATCAATCACAACATACGGACCACTTCCTGTAAGAACATGAAGGGTTAATCAACCATCAAAGCTCATCATTTGTAAACATGAGCACAGAAATATCGTTACCTGGTTTATATTTTCTTCTTGAATTCGATCTTGCCAATTCGATGTGCAAGGTTGAACCAGTTTGAGGATCAAATTTAACACCCTGTCAATGTTCAAGATTGATAATTTATTCTTGGCTGCTGCATTATCTCAAGAGCATATGCAAATTGCAGTGCATGTACACAATGTTATGAATGACACATTCTTCACAATCTATTTAGTATGTAATGAGATGCAAGATATATGTATGGGAACTTAGGGAAAACACAAATGACCTCACTTCAGGAAAGTGGAGAAAAAACACATTATACATCTTTACATATTATTGCTTAAACAAGAAAAACTTACTACTCCAGGAAAATGGAATTTAGTCAATTGGATCAAGACGAAACCTTTCTGACAGAAGTTATTGCAGTGAACCTATTTTCTACACCCAACCCAAGGTAAAGGAAATGTTGATGAATTATTCAATCCATTTTACTTTCTCCTTTCATCTTTTTTTTTTTGTCTTTCTTTTCCAAAGCTTCCAATAGATTAAACAATCAGCCAAGAAAAATGAATTCGCTTGCAATTTAGGTTCGCGAAATCATTTAACCATTGGGGTTTGGCCCAATGGCCACCAGTGTGGAGGTATGGGTTCGATTTCTTGTAATGACAAGGGTCGAATTGTGCGTGTTTAAAAAAAAAAGGACAAAAATTTAGCTGATAAAAACAAATTTAGAATAACTCACATTCAAGGAATGCAGAGCTGCCATTGCTGATTGATGATTCACAAAGGTCGCAAATGCCACAACCTGTGAATTACACGAGGACGACGAAGGCGCGAGAGCTCAATAAATTAGAAAACATTTAAACAGGTCATATTCAAATCCAAACAAAAACAAATTCTAAACTTTTCCGGAGTTGTTTTATGAAAAGCTAAAGCTTTTGGGAGTAAGTTTGAACCTGATTGCCCCGACCAGTATACTTGAGCTGGCAGTTATCAAATCCAGGACGGCGGCGGAATAGGTTGTGAATCTCACGCGCCTTCACGTCGTCGGGGAGACCGGAGACGAACAGCGTGTTGATTCCATTTCTGTCGTTGGCGGAGTAACTGTAGTCCGGCGGAGGAGGAGCTAGGTAGTACGGCTCGTATGGAGGCGGATGAGCCATATCGGAGAAAATGGAAAGCGACGGCTTATACTCTCACAGTTCCGGCGAACGGGGTGTGTGTCAGTATGTGGGCTGGTAGATGGGTTTTTGAGAGAGGGAATGTCACTGAATACTGAGTTGGGCTGGGCCCAAATCTTTTGCAAGTAGACAATTATAAGCAAATCGGAAAATTAGAAGGAAGGATCTGTTTCACATTTGACTTTAAAAAAAAGGATCAACTTTAAAAAGTGTTAGAGAAAAGAACCTGAAATGAAAAACTCTTAAAAAGTTTTGATTAAAATAATATTATTTTAAATAATTTATTTTATATTTATTTTCCATCTAATTTGCAAAAATCATGTTTTATTGAAAAAAAAATTATTTTAATCAATTTCCCAAATCTTTTTCTTCTCTTCTTGTTCTTCCCCGCGAGTCTGGGTCTGGACGGAACTGGAAGAAGGAAACTAGACAGTTCTTTTTTCAACTCAAGCTTCTCTATCCGCTTTCTTCTGATTCTGCCTGGTACGCGCTGATATTTGCATGGTTTAGGGTTCACTAATTCCTTTAGGGTTTAGGGTTATGGGTTTAGGTTTTTTCTGAATTTATGTGTTTGAACAATTTGATTCCAATTATTTTCATGTGTATTTATATTTGAGAATAATCAATTATGTATATTAGGCCGAGTTAATTTTTCTCCTTTTTACAGAGTCATTAGGTCGAGTTGATTTTTCTCCTTTTTACAGTCAGGCTGTCGACAATTTGAGTTAACAATAAGGTTGAATAATGGCTTATCCATACGAGAAATGTGTGGATTTCGCGCCCTTCCGTCTCCTGGCTAGTATTGAATTTGATTCCCATATGCATATCTGCTCAATTAGACATGATACGACAATAATTGATATATGCCAATTTCGCAATACAAAATGCCCACAATCTCGCAGAAGTGGCATTACTTTGAAATATCTTGCCCCTCATGCCACGGGCCACTCTATCAGATTGTCGAAGGATGAGTATGTCACAAACATGATCATGTTGCACAAGGTGCTTAAATTGGGTCTTATCACCATGAGAGCGTCTTTTATGGATATTCAACAATTGGCACCAATATCGGATGAGGAGGATGATACTGAGAGAGACTCAGACTGAGAGAGGCGAGGCTGAGACTGAGAGAGGCTGCCAATTTTGTAGTACTTTTATGATATGAGAATTATTTTAGTATAATTTTTGTTGGTTTGTTCGTATGTTGTTATTTCTTGAGTTACTTTGGATACTTTGTGACAGGAGTTGAGTACATCACTTTTCAGTTTAGTATGTGAGATTTCTTCTTGATATGTACTTTAGTTTGAAAAAAAAATTTGAGGGATAATGTATTTTATATTTCGTTACTGGATTTGAATACATCGATTCCTTAGATTAGTATCTGATATTGGAGTTCATATTGGGAATTCCAGAGTACCAGGAAACTATTCTCGACATCCTCGTGCGATTTTTTGTAATAATAAACAATATACCGTAATACCTGTCATATTGTATTTTATACTTTGATTCCTTAAAAGAATACTCCGATTTTGCACCTCTGTACTTGATACCCATTTTCCAGTACTCGATTCTCTATTTCTGCCACATATTATGAAAACTTGTTTTATGGGAATTTATACTTTGTTCCAGTCATAATTGTACCTTGATTACTCAGTGTGGTACTTTAAACGTTGGAAATCTGTACTCGATTTTCTACATTTCCAATCATGGTCCGTAATAAAAATATATAAAAAATAAATGCGATATTCGGAATGCCAGATGTTATAGGGAATTCTTCTTGACATCCTCGTGGAATTTTTTGTAATAATAAACAATATACCGTAATACCTGTCATATTGTATTTTATAGTTTGATTCCTTAAAAGAATACTCCGATTTTGCACCTCTGTACTTGATACCCATTTTCCAGTACTCGATTTTCTATTTATACCACATATTATGAAAACTTGTTTTATTGGAATTTATACTTTGTTCCAGTCAGAAGTGTACCTTGATTACTCAGTGTGGTACTTTAAACGTCGGAAATCTGTACTCGATTCTCTACATTTCCAATCATGATCCGTAATAAAAATATATGAAAAATAAATGCGATATTGGGAATGCCAGATATTCTAAGGAATTCTTCTCGACATCCTCGTGGGATTTTTTGTAATAATAAATAATATACCGTAATACCGTCATATTGTATTTTATACTTTTATTCCTTAAAATAATACTTCGAGTTCACAACTCTGTACTTGATACCGATTTTCCAATACTCGATTCTCTATTTCTGCCACATATTATGAAAACTTGTTTTATTAGAATTTATACTTTGTTCCAGTCATAAGTGTACCTTGATTACTCAGTGTGGTACTTTAAACGTCAGAAATCTGTACTCGATTCTCTACATTTCCAATCATGGTCCGTAATAAGAATATATGAAAAATAAATGCGATATTGGGAATGCCAGATGTTCTAAGGAATTCTTCTCGACATCTTCGTGAGATTTTTTGTAATAATAAACAATATACCGTAATACCTGTCATATTGTATTTTATACTTTGATTCCTTAAAAGAATACTCCGATTTTGCACCTCTGTACTTGATACCCATTTTCCAGTACTCGATTCTCTATTTCTGCCACATTATGAAAACTTGTTTTATTGGAATTTATACTTTGTTCCAGTCATAAGTGTACATTGATTACTCAGTCTGGTACTTTAAACGTCGAAAATGTGTACTCGATTATCTACATTTCCAATCATAGTCCGTAATAAAAATATATGAAAAATAAATGCAATATTGGGAATGCCAGATGTTCTAGGGAATTCTTCTCGACATCTTCGTGGGATTTTTTGTAATAATAAACAATATACCATAATACATGTCATATTGTATTTTATACTTTTATTCCTTAAAATAATACTTCGATTTTGCAACTCTGTACTTGATACCCATTTTCCAGTACTCGATTCTCTATGTCTGCCACATATTATGAAAACTTATTTTATTGGAATTTATACTTTGTTCTCGTCTATAGTGTACCTTGATTATTCAGTGTGGTTCATTAAACGTCGGAAATCTGTACTCGATTCTCTACATTTCCGATCATGGTCCGTAATAAAAATATATGAAAAATAAATGCGATATTGGGAATTCCAGATGTTCTAGGGAATTCTTCTCGACATCCTCGTGGGATTTTTTGTAATAATAAACAATATATCGTAATACCTGTCATATTGTATTTTATACTTTTATTCCTTAAAATAATACTTCGATTTTGCAACTCTGTACTTGATACCCATTTTCCAGTACTCGATTCTCTATTTCTGCCACATATTATGAAAACTTGTTTTATTAGAATTTATACTTTGTTCCAGTCATAAGTGTACCTTGATTACTCAGTGTGGTACTTTAAACGTCAGAAATCTGTACTCGATTCTCTACATTTCCAATCATGGTCCGTAATAAGGATATATGAAAAATAAATGCGATATTGGGAATGCCAGATGTTCTAGGGAATTCTTCTCGACATCCTCATCGGATTTTTTGTAATAATAAACAATATACCGTAATACCTGTCATATTGTATTTTATACTTTGATTCCTTAAAAGAATACTCCGATTTTGCAACTCTGTACTTGATACCCATTTTCCAGTACTCGATTCTCTATTTCTGCCACATATTATGAAAACTTATTTTATTGGAATTTATACTTTGTTCCAGTCACAAGTGTACCTTGATTACTTAGTCTGGTACTTTAAACGTCTGAAATCTGTACTCGATTCTCTATATTCTTTATCGTACTCCACATGTGTGATCGAATCATTGATCAAATTTATGTCGATACGAATAACTTGGTATGTTAGTCATTGTCTAATATAATGCTGATTGAAGTAAGAACTTAACTGAAATATACATCTTACTAGGGAATTACGTTTAAGGAGCTATCGATCATACTTATATAAATACAACAATATTTCATACGACATAACTTGTGATATTGAACGTATAAGGCTATTGAACTATGATTGTGAATGAAATATTGGAATTTAACCTTTTTAGGGAATCCATACATATTTGAAAACATATGTACATGAATGAGGTATCATTCAAAAGCATTACAATACTATAACATTCCAGAATATTAAATTAGAATATTGAACGGAGTATCTATGTCCAACTTGACTCAAGTGTGGATTTAAGTAGTATATTCAATGCTACTTAGGAATTACTTAATTTATTTGATATTTATTAATTAGAATGACATAAGTTGTGATACATATGACAAAGCATATTACATAATCGAGTAAATCCAAAATAGTGAAATAGGTATTAAATGTTTTGAAGTAGGATAATGAAGTCGAAAGGTACTTTCTCACTCAATCGAGTATAATACTTAATATTGCATGCAAAATCGATTTATTTATATGCATATATTGTAATTAAAACTTCTGGGGTTCTATCATGTTATGACAAGGTACTTATTTCAGATTAATACATTATTCTTTTGTAATAATAAACACTATATCGTAATACCTATCATATTGTATTTTATACTTTGATTCCGGAATTTCATACTCTGATTTTGCACGTACGTACTTGATACCCATTTTCCAGCACTCGATTCTCTATTTCTGCCACATATTATGAAAATTTATTTTATTGAAATTTGTACTTTGTTTCAGTCACAAGTGTACCTTGATTACTCAGTGTGGTACTTTAAACGTCGAAAATCTGTACTCGATTCTCTACATTTCCAGTCATGGTCCGTAATAAAAATATATGAAAAATAAATGTGATATTGGGAATCCCAGATGTTCTTGACATCCTCGTGGGATCTTTTGTAATAATAAACAATATATCGTAATACCAGTGATATTGAATTTCATACTTTGATTCTGGAAAAGAGTACTCTGATGTTGCATCTTTGTACTTGATACCCATTTTACAATACTCGATCTATATTTCTGCCACATATTATGAAAATTTATTTTATTGGAATTTATACTTTGTTCTCGTCTATAGTGTACCTTGATTATTCAGTGTGGTACTTTAAATGCGGAAATCTGTACTCGATTCTCTACATTTCCAATCATGGTCCATAATAAAAATATATGAAAAATAAATGCGATATTGGGAATTCCAGGGAACTCTTATTGACATCCTCGTGGGATCTTTTGTAATAATAAATAATATATCGTAATACATGTGATATTGAATTTCATACGTTGATTCCGGACAAGAGTACTCTGATGTTGCATCTTTGTACTTGATACCCATTTTACAGTACTCGATCTCTATTTCTACCACATATGATGAAAACTTGTTTTATTGGAATTTATACTTTGTTTTCGTCTATAATGTACCTTGATTATTCAGTGTGGTACTTTAAACGTCGGAAATCTGTACTCGATTCTCTACATTTCCAATCATGGTCCGCAATAAAAATATATGAAAAATAAATGCGATATTGGGAATTCCAGATGTTCTAGGGAATTCTTCTCGACATCGTCGTGGGATTTTTTGTAATAATAAACAATATATCGTAATACCTATCATATTGTATTTTATACTTTTATTCCTTAAAATAATACTTCGATTTTGCGACTCTGTACTTGATACCCATTTTCCAGTACTGCATTCTCTATTTCTGCCACATATTATGAAAACTTATTTTATTGGAATTTATACTTTGTTCCAGTCATAAGTGAACCCTGATTACTCAGTGTAGTACTTTAAACGTCGGAAATCTGTACTCGATTCTCTACTTTTCCAATCATGGTCCGTAATAAAAATATATGAAAAATAAATGCGATATTGGGAATGCCAGATGTTCTAGGGAATTCTTCTCGACATCCTCGTGGGATTTTTTGTAATAATAAACAATATACCGTAATACCTGTCATATTGTATTTTATACTTTTATTCCTTAAAATAATACTTTGATTTTGCAACTCTGTACTTGATACCCATTTTCCAATACTCGATTCTCTATTTCTGCCACATATTATGAAAACTTGTTTTATTGGAATTTATACTTTGTTCTCGTCTATAGTGTACCTTGATTATTCAGTGTGGTACTTTAAACGTCGGAAATCTGTACTCGATTTTCTACATTTCCAATCATGGTCCGTAATAAAAATATATGAAAAATAAATGCGATATTGGGAATGCCAGATGTTCTAGGGAATTCTTGTCGACATCCTCGTGGGATTTTTTGTAATAATAAACAATATACCGTAATACCTGTCATATTGTATTTTATACTTTTATTCCTTAAATAATACTTCGATTTTGCAACTCTGTACTTGATACCCATTTTACAGTACTCGATCTCTATTTCTGCCACATATTATGAAAACTTGTTTTATTGGAATACTTTGTTCCAGTCTATAGTGTACCTCAATTACTCCGATCAATACTTTAAAAGATGAAATATCTACTCGATTCCATACTTTTCCACGCATGGTCTGTAGTAAAAATATATGAAAAGTAAATGTGATATTGAGAATTCCAGGGAACTCTTATTGTCATCCTCGTGGGATCTTTTGTAATAATAATCAATATATAGTAATACTTGTGATATTGTATTTCATACTTTAATTCCTGAAAAGAGTACTCTGATTATTCACTTCTGTACTTTATACCCATTTTACAGTACTCGATTCTCTATTTCTGCCACATATTATGAAAACTTGTTTTATTGGAATTTATATTTTGTTCCACTCTATAGTGTACCTTAATATTCGAGTACAAATCTTAATATTGCAGAATAAATTACAAATCGAGTAGAAATCTTAATATTGCAGAATAAATTACATATTTTCATTACAAATATATTAAACTACATAAACCCTAAACCCTAAACCCTAATTGAACCATGTAATTGGATTACTTTCTAGCATATTCCTACCCAATTGAACCATGTAATTGGATTACTTTATAGTCTATTCCGTTTCTAAACCCTACAAAAGTTTTGCATGGATTTCGGAATATAGGCAACATCCTTTTCAATTCCATTTTCTTTACCAAGTATAGTTCTTTACGTGTACAAAGAAACGTACCCCAACGAGGAAAGTTCACCCTCTCCTTAATTCCTCGTTGCTCGTTTAACTCCACGCCCAAACTTCATCGTTCTTTAGATGACTCTCTAGAAGCTCAAGCTAATGGAGTCGTATATAAAGAACCAGAAGCCGGTTCTTATTCGGGAATAACTTGTAGACCCAACTTACAGTTTGGGTCTCTCTATTCCTTACTTTCTCCTCTCTCTTTTCCTTATCTGAGGTTCAAGTTGAGCTAAGAGATAGCTTGTTATTCCCTTCGTCACCCCGAGGAGAATTCCCATTCATGATGAGTGCATTCAGGCTGATGGAGGTGAGCTTAATATAGGATCAATATTGCATTCTTGGACCCGTATGTATATTGTCCAAATGCAATGATCCGAATGAAATGGGACTTGTGTACAACGAAATGTACTCCCACTGCCCCACAACTTGTCTGCAACTGCATCTTGTACAAGGAAACGTGCTCCAAGATAAACCAATGACAAACTTCCACTAGATCTGCAATATCAGGGTATAAAATATATCAGTAAAAGAGAATAAATCATACAGATTAGGGTATAGAATCTATGCAGAAGGGAGTATAAATCAAGAATTCTAGGATTACATATAACATAAATCAGGGTATAAATAACGATTTGTAGGGTATCAGCCAGTAATAACAATGTGTACACAAAAATCACAGATCAGGGTACAGATATCTGCAGAAATGGAGTATAAACCACGATTTTGAGGGTTACATATAACACAAATCAGGGTATAAATAACAATTTACAGGGTATGAGCCAACAACAACAATCTATGTACAAAAACCACAGATCGGGGTACAGATATCTGCAAAAGGGAGTATACACCACGATTTCGAGAGTTAAATATAACACGAATCAGGGTATAAATAACGATTTACAGGGTATGAGCCAGCAATAACAATGTGTACAAAAAACCACAGATCAGGGTACAAATATCTGCAGAACGGAGTATAAACCACGATTTCAAGGGTATAAACAACACAGTATGTGTACAAAATTTTGTAAACACAGGAAACAACTCAAAATCGAAAAAATAGGGTATACAGTTTCAAATAAATCAAGATTCACAACATAACGAGAATACAAAAATACATTTTCCATTCCATTCCGCAATGGTGTTTTTCGCAGTGGTGGTGTTGGGTGGTCTGACGCGACGGTCGGAGGATGGGCGTGTTGGTAGTGAGGTCTGGACTCTGGACGCGACGGTGGGATGTTGGGCCTGCTAGTGGCTTCGTCTGGAAGCCATGATGGACGGTGAGAGGTTGGATGTGGTGGTGGGCCTGCTGGCTTCGTCTGGACGCCAGGAGGTTCGCGGCAAGGTGGTGCCGGCAGTAACCTCATCTAAGTCTCCGTATCTTTTTCTCTCTTCCTCTCTCATTTATCTTGCTTTTCATCAACCACAGTCTCTTCTATTTATGACATTGAAGAGACCTTGGAGTCTTGGAATGAATTTCTCTCTTCAACCGTCTCTGCAACTCCCGATATAAGTGGAGGGAAACCTTTGGTATTCTCTGTAATTTTTTAGTTCTTTGAGGGTATTTTAGTCTTTTCGTACCAAAACAGGTCCTTATTTTTAAAGGATCTGTATTTCAGGGACTTTTCTCTATAACTTTTTAAAACAGGTCCTTATTTCTAAGAAAAAAAACAGCTTGGTCCTTTTGTCTAGTTTTCCTGTAGTAAATCGGAGTTTACTTATGCATCTTTAATAACATATTATAAAATAAAAATTAGGAAAAAATACCAAAAAAAAACTTTTATATCCAAAAAAACCTATGATTATTTTTTTTATCTAGAATATCCATTCTACAAAATTTTTATTCTAAAAAATCCAAAATTTAATTCTTAGACTAAACTACCCTCAAATACATTTTAGATTTAAAATATAATTATTAGTTTTTATAATATTGTTTATCCTTATGTTTTTAGTATCAGTTTTATAAATAAAAAGTTTAATATATAAAATATTTTTGAAAAAAAAATACTTTTTCAGTAAGATATATATATATGTGATAAATTTGAAATACAACTAAAATCATGAAAATAACAACTCCCATGAATAAAATAAGATGCTAGCCTAGTACTATTAAAAAAGAAAAGGAAAAAGTGAAGAAAAGATGGTACTTCCTGCTTGCTACCGAACACGCGGTATTAGCAAGTCAGGAAAATTCTTATATAGGGTGGACGAATAATAAAATATTTCTATATTAGAGGAGGGTGTATGGAATGGGATCACACCGAGTGTATATAAGAATTTCCCAGCAAGTCATTAGGCGGGATTATAGGGGAAGTACAGCAAATATAAATTTTTAGAGATTAAGTTATTCAACATCAGTTAAAACATTTAGTATGCAAGTGCGGTTGACTTCTATTACATAGTTACCACATACCAGATCCTGCAAATCTTTACACACTTGGTTCAAGATTGAGTGTTAATCAGGCAGCCAGAACAGCAAACAAAAATCATGGTTGATGCTATCGTGCAGTTGCGATTGGGAGTTTGGCAACCATTCTGGAGGAAAAGATAGAAGATGAGATCAATTTGCTGAGAGGAGTGAAAAAGGAGCTTCTCTATCTTTCGTCTGAGTTAACTACAATCAGGAAGGTATTGGAGGATGCAGAAACGAGAGGATACAAGGAGAAGTCATCCAGCACTGGCTGAAGGAGCTCGAAGACATATCTTATGATGTGGACGATGTGCTGGATGAGTGGAACTTTGCTATTCTCAAACATAGGATTGAAGGGTCTGAGGAATCTGATGCGCCTCAGCCCGGCCCAAAGGTATGCTCTTTTGTCCCAAGTTCTTGTTTTTCATTCAAGAGATCATATGCAGACCATCGCGATATTGCTGTGAAGATTGAAGGATTGAAAGAAAGGCTTCAGGTGATCGTAAACAAGAAAGATCGATATGACTTTGTCGTTAAACAACCTGCTAAGCCTCAAGGATCTGTAAGAGTTCAATCTGTTTCTTTAGTTAATGTGTTGAATATACATGGTAGAGATGCTGAAAAGGATGCTCTTGTGAGAAAAGTCATATCTGTAGACCAAAAAATTTTTTTACCTACTGTTATTTCAATAGTTGGGACTGGGGGGATTGGAAAGACTACCCTTGCTCAATTAGCTTACAACGATCCTCAGGTTATAAACTCATTCCAGATTAAAATATGGATTTGTGTTTCTAACGTTTTCAACGAGGTCAAGATTGCAAAGGGCATTGTTGATCAGATTGGGAAGGAGAGTTGTCCAAAGTAACTTTGAACTGGAGGCACTACCAAAATGTGTGGAACGCCATATTTCAGGGAAAAGGTTTCTTCTTGTATTAGACGATGTTTGGACTGAAGACTATACCAAGTGGGAACCCTTTCGAAACTCTCTAGAACGTGGTGGCCGTGGAAGTAAAATATTGGTCACGACAAGAAATGAAAGGGTTGCAAGAGTTGTGGGCACTAGCGAAATCCATAGTTTGGGCCTACTATCTGATACGGAATGTTGGTTAGTAATGCGCCAGATGGCATTTTCGGGGAGAAGTGAGGTGAATTGTGAGGAATTAGAAGAAATCGGTGAGACTGTAGCTAAAAAGTGTAAGGGCTTGCCACTTGCTGCAAAGTTTTTGGGGAGTTTGTTGAGTTTTAAAGACAGTGCTCAAGAGTGGGAGAAAATCTTGCATAGCGAAATATGGCAATTGGAGGAAGCGGAAGTGAATCTTTTTCCTCATTTGTTTTTGAGCTATAATGAGTTGTCTCCATTAATGAAACGCTGCTTCTCACATTGCGCCATTTTTCCGAAAGATTTTGAGATTGATGAAGAAAAGTTGATCGGAAAGTGGATGGCACTTGGGTATCTGAGCTCCAACGATGACAGTACCGGTGAATTGGAACTTAGGGGCAAAGAGTACTTTAACAATTTGAGAATGCGTTGTTTCTTTCAAGACGTTGTTCATGGAATTAATGATAGAGTGGTATACAAGATGCACGGTATAGTACATGATTTTGCTCAATTTCTGAAAAAGACCTCATATTATAACCTAGAAGATACTGAGATCGATTCACCATCAATTTTTCAAGTCAAAGTCTACCGCAGCTTGTTTTGTGAAGTACAGTATCCTAATCCCTCCCCATTAGATTCTGCAACAAGCCTTAGGGTATTGACTTTGGAGTGGAGAAATGACCGATCAGTGCATGGAGAAAGACAGCTAGAGCTTCCGCAAGGTATGGACAAGTTGATTCACTTGCGGTATTTAGCCCTAAGTAGTGATGGGATGTATCTACTTTATGAAGTTCCTCAAATCATATGTAAGTTATATAACTTGCAGAGACTCGACTTAAGGGGCATGGGGTTGAAAGAGGTCTCGAGGCACATCGGGAATTTGATTCATTTGAGACATCTAAACTTGGATTTTAATGAGTACCTATCAACATTGCCACCAAGTGTATACAAATTGCTCGAGTTAAGAACCTTGAGTATTGCGTACTGTGACAATGTTTCTTATCTCCCTGAGGGGATAGATAGACTCAAAAACCAACGACAATTTAACAATCATTGTACTCCAAAACTCAATCTGATTCCTCAAGGGTTTGAACAATTAACTGGGCTTCGTACATTAAGCTGTTTTTACGCCAGAAGTGATTGGAGCCAATTGGGATCCTTGAACAAGTTGAACCAGCTTAGTGGATCGCTAGACTTGTTTATCCATCTCAGTAACGCTGAAGATGTCGTGCAGGCCAAGAAAGCGAACTTGAGGAAAAAGAAGCATATCCAAGACTTAACGCTCGAGTTTACCGACATTATGAGTGCAAATGACGACAAGGAGTTGTAAGAAATGAGTTTATGGAGGCTCTACAGCCGCCTCCATACTTACAACGTCTGACCATCTCAAAGTACCTAGGCACCAGGTTTCCAGATTGGATCACCTCATCTCTCAATCGTCTAAGGGTCTTGACAATCAACAACTGCAATACGGCCTTATCCTATTTGGGATTGCTGCCATCCCTGGAAGAGCTTCATATCTGGGGAATGAGATATTTGAAATTCGTGGATATGAGGTTCCCGGGGATAACACCACTTCGGGAGATTGAGACTGGTGTGGTAATCAGGGGGCCGTACTTCCCAAAGTTACAAATATTGAATTTTCGGGAGTGTCCCTACTGGTACAAATGGGAGGACATAACAGATGAAGAAGCACACAACGACAACTTGTCCATTATGCCGTGTCTCAGGGAGTTGAGAATTAATCATTGTAGCGAATTAGAAGCGCTCCCTCATCGCCTCCTCCGTAAGGCATCCACACTTGAGCATTTGAACGTTCGTGATTCATTCCATCTATGGATATGTTACAGGGACAAGGATGGTTCAGCCTGGAGATCACTGTCCCACATTCCACATGTTGAATTCAACGATTCACGCTGGACATCGCTACTCGATGAAGAGGTTGACATTTTCTATTCCTTTTTATTGAAGTTTCTTGATTTAGTGTTGAATCAAATTATCCCTATTTTCTCTTGTCATATTCGTTGAATTGTTCAAGTCATGCAACCTTTATTATTCACAGGATTTCTGAAAATCATAATTACATGGTTGATTGCAATGATACTTATTGGGATATAAGTTATGATTGGAAGAGCTACTACTGGACGAGATTAGCTATTTGGAATACAATTTTCACAACTTTGACTGTCATCTTATTACTTTATAATTGGATGGCCACTTCGAGAAGATCCAGGCGTGTTGATTTCATGAATCTCTAGTTCACTAGTGTGGATCAAACCACTACTTCTAACTGGCACTTTAAGAATGAATTTGGGAAGAATTGTAGCAAGAAGATGGTTTGCTGGGGAAGGTCTCATAGTTGGATTGTTTTACTTTTTAAATCCTTAGCTAGCTTTGTGTATTTCATTTGTGTTAGGATGCTTGAATTTAGTAGGTTACTTTGAATGTATTTCATGAACTTTCCTGTGTAAGTTTTTCTTTGGTTTTATATAAGGATTAAGAGAGTCTCTGCGAAAAACTCCCGCGATTTTCCGGTTTAATTTTTAAAAATATATGTATAAATTATCGTGCATTTGATTTGTTTTGGGTGTTTCTTTGCAGTGTTCGTTGTTTTGCACGAATTGAGGTTTAAAAACGTGTCGAATAATGATTTACCAATTGAAGTTTAAAGTGTATTTTAGCAATGATTTATACTATTCTACAAAAGACGACTTTGGAGAGAGAGGAGAATTCACGCCACCGTTACGTTACGTTCCATCGACTTGGCAACAACACCTTGGTTTTTGAATCTTGGAGCAAGCAGTAGGCCTTCAAAATAATTTCACGTTTATTCGTTATGTTTATCCTAGTTTTGTTTCAATGTTATTTTTATATAATTTTTTTAAATTAAAAAAACATGAGTTTGATGAGTAGCTCAATTCTTTAGGCTAGTTGTATATTTTAAGTCAAATTCAAACTATATTGTGAAATCTAATTGTTCTCATTATTTTGATTTTATTATATTATTATCCCTATTTATTAGTTTTATTGTTATTTATAATTTAATTATCAATTAGCGCTGTGCTTTTGGTTTTTTATATAGGATATATGTGGAATCCTCGGTAAAAATTTTCCAGCGTTCGTCGGTTTCAATTTAAAAAAAATTATCATTTAGTGTTGGTTAATTTATTAAATTATTCGCATAATGTTAATTGATATGTCAAATTTGTAATTTTTTTTTTTTTTTTGTCGGGAAAGAAAGAAACAAAACATTAATCAGGGATCATGTCTGCCTGAATACAATCAACGGCCTCCAAAGGCGGGACGTTCCAGCAAGTAACAACTTCTTGAAGACGATGCCCCATTTTAGCTAATAAATCAGTACAATTATTACGCTCCCTCTTAATATTTCTAAGCCTGTACTTCCAAGGAAGGTGGAGAAGATTCCTGCCAAATTTGTAATTGTAACACAATATTTGTGGCCATTGACACCAGAGTATAATGTAATAATATACACGATTTTGTTAATTAAGAGATTCATGAGTCAAAATCGATCATAGCACATTTTCAATAATTAGAATTGATGTTTCTTTAGATATAATGTTTCAAATAAATTAAATCCTAAAAATGTCTTGATAGGATTAATATTTGTGCTCGAATCATTTTAATATTAAAAAGAAACGAACGACTTAGAAGAAGTTGACGACTTTAGCCAATCTATTAATTAATTATCTAATATTAAGAAGAAATGAGTAAAGAGGAAGTTGACAACTATAGCTAATCTATTAATTAATTAAAGTATATTTTTGAATTGGTGATCAATAGGTAAACTTACTATTGAATATATATTACGGGCACGGCTAGATGACTTTTGAATTGATTTTAATCTATAGTTAAAAAATTTGTCTACTTGCTAGTTGTTTGATTAGTGGTTTTTCTTAATTGTTATTACTTTGACTTAGTTTTTTATTATTAATTAGTTTTAGTTTAAAATCATTAAACCAATTCATCAAAATCCCCTTTTTAATTGCTTTATTTTAACTCAGCTTGGTTTCTTGATAGAAATATTTTCCAACCAATTACTAATTTCGACATTTTTTACCATTATATGCAATTTGTATTTGTTTATTTTTTGTGAACCCGACACCCATCATTTAGTTTACCAATAGGGGTACAAATATCATGTTTTGCATTCTGCTAGAGTTTCCAAAACATTGTTAGTTTCAGAGGATTTTTTGTATTTTCAACAGTTGTAAGGTGCCCCTTGTAAATATCCATGTTTTATGGTATTTATAGTTTTAATTACATGCAAGGTGCTGAAAAGGTCTTGGACTCTTGGGGAGCGTGTTGCATTTTTAAAATACTGAGGAAGAGTGGGAGAATGCAAGTTATATAACTTGCAGACTCTCTATTTAAGCAATTGTGCTCTCCAAGGTATTACTAATAGAATTGGTAAGCTGCTTCACTTGAGACACCTAGACTTGGGATATCTAATAGAAAGAGTTGCCAGAAACAATTAATATGCAATCTGCATAACTTGCCAACTTTGAATCATAACTCTTTCCATGGTTCCTGAAGGGATCCATAAACTAGCAAACCTACGGGACCTTCCCCAATGGTTGCACCGAAAAGCTCTATCTGCAGATTCCTCAAGGATTAACTGAGCTTCGGACATTTTCAGGGAGTTGAATATCGATATTTGTGGCCTATGCCGCTACCATATAACCACCTCCGGCCTTAAGCCATCAACACTCGAGTATTTGACAGTCGTGGATTCGCTTCACCTATCGAGGGCTTATGAGAATAGTTCGAGTTGGAGACTGCCAGTACCCCGTGTTGAAGTTGATTATATGGAGATGAGGGCGATGTGGAGATCGTGTGAGACACCAATTACAGTTTTTTATGAATAGTTCTATTTTCAAGTCTAGCTCTTTTTCTTGTTAGGTGATGTCATAGTCAGTTTGAATCTTCTGTCTATTTATGTGTTTTGTATTGGTGAATTGAGAAAACGAGCTAGCAAGAAATCTTAAGTATTCAATCATATTACAATCTTTTGTATTTCCTCGGTTAAGTTTCAAGTTTCTTGTTATTGTGACAGGAAGTTGTCCTTTTATGTTTGCTAGAAAGTGTCAATTAATTGATGCACTTCCTAAGTGAGGACATCTGAAATCTGAATCTTGATAGACTCATTGGTGGGCTAGTACAGTAACTTCAATGCTAAACAAACCCAATTTGCAAGCCCAATCCATTAAGTGGTGAACCTGTTAATAAGGCCGCATGTCTTTGAAGATATCTTGAAAACTTCTAAAAATAATATAATAATATATAAGCAAATGTTCAAATTAAACCATATTTTAATATTAGTATTATTTTTAACAACAAACTAAAATGGGGCAAAATTTATTGAATGAACTTGTATTTGGTCCCATATAAGATTCAATACCGTTTAAATTAAATCAAATTTATATATCAATATTCTTCAAAAGTAAATTAAAGATATGGCACAAAATTTGAATCTTTTAGTACATATATATTGAATTTGAATACAACCAAATCATAGAAGAATGAATATCCCATCTTCTTGTTCCTTCACAAATTAAATTTTAATTTCTACATTAAGTCGTTTGTTTTTTCCCCTCTTTTGGTATCTTGTCCTTCTAAATTCTAATTTTTTTGGTACTGAACAAGAGATACACCACTTTGAGTTGGGCGAAAAATAAAACTCTTTCCAAATTTTTTTTTAAGAAGTCTCAAACCCCTAACCTGTTAGAGAATCAAATAAAATCAGTTCCTTGTGATCTAGTTAGTCACCACTAGACCAAGTCCACGGGTCTTCTAAATTCTAATGATAGGCCTATTCTTACCTCTTTTAAAACCCACATTTTGGATTGTAGTGATAACTCCAAACACCCACTAACAGGAAAAGGAAAATTAAAATCATATAAACAAGTATCAAGAATCAAGAGCTCATCTATAAACAAGTATTCAAGAACCAATTAGGTGAACTAACCATTTATTCCAATTGAAATCAAATCGATTCTTCTGGGAAGTAAAAGTAACTGGATTTTGATGATAACAACAATAATAATTCACATTTTGAACTACTTCAAAAAAATTAAATGAAAGAGTAAATTAAATAAATACA
This sequence comes from Verbena officinalis, assembly GCA_958496215.1. NCBI lineage: Eukaryota > Viridiplantae > Streptophyta > Magnoliopsida > Lamiales > Verbenaceae > Verbena > Verbena officinalis. Next base: position 1,468,918 of record OY292391.1, read on the forward strand.
CATTTCCTGATTCCACACATACAACCAAATTCAATAAAGTAAATTCCAAACTTCAACAACAACAAACAATCATCAGCTCATACAAAGACAATCAATGATTTCAATTCACAGTGGCCTACAGTGGAAGAGGAAAGGGTTTAAACACGGATGACAATTAAGAGGAAGAGGGAACACCGGCTGACCTCAACAAACCTCCGGCAGCTTCCTCATCGGCGAACAAATCGTCAGTCTTCCTCACGGCGGCGTGGACCAGCACCACCACAACTCCGACGAGCAGCGACACCAGGATGTTGGTGATGGCGCCCGTCAGCAGCAGCACGACGAGCGTCACAATCGCGAGCACGATCAGCACCACGCGGTCGGTGATCATCCGGCCGAAGAACATCAGAGGCTCGTCGCGGAGGAAGTAGAGGAACAGCCACACCGCCATCATCGCGATGAAGACGATGAGCGAGATCGGGTGCCAGAGGAGGCTGAGGAACACAATCAGCAAAACGACGATCGCGTAGTTCATGGCGAAGTATCCAACGTTCGTCTTGACACGCGCCACCGCCTCGCGGAAGGATTTCGGGAGGTTGAAGCAGCGGAGCTCGAACATCTCGCGCCACGGGCGGCGCGTGCCGAGGCCGGCCTTGAGGCGCTCTTTCGCGCGTGATATGTACTCGAGGTTGACCGGCGTGCCCGAGGGGGAGGAAGACGTCGGGATTGTGCCGTAGTTCGTCATTTTTGCCGGCGGCGATGGGGAATCGGTAACTGTGCGGTGGTGGTGGAGGGTTCTGGGGGTTTGTGAGAGGGGGAGAGTAGACCAAATGAAGGGGCGGTGTAAATGAGGGGACGTGGAACGTAATGTAGAGAATAAATTACTACTCTGGTGGCTTTGTTATGATATGTGAAGGTGTATGGTAAGACTTGTAGGTCCTATACAAAAATTTGTTATTAGTTTTCTACCCTGTATCTCTGGTAATTATGAAATGACCCCAAAAGTCCAAGTGCTAAAAAACAAAGGCCACGTTTCTATTGCTATAAAACACATGGATATGAACACGGCGACACAAACACGAATATAATAACATGAATTTTTTTCGATATTTTATACTAGAAAAGTGTCCGACATGGTGTCGAACACGACACAACACAGCGGAGTAAGATTTTTAAAACAGTGCATGCATCATAGTTCTCTTAAAATAAGGAAAATAATTGAGGGATTTTTGCCCTTCAAACTGTAGTGTAATGGTGGAAGTTTGAGATTTTTGAATTTTTTTCGTAAATATGAGTTTTTGAGTTTGAAATTTCATAATATAGATATTCCTCTAATTTAATATTAATATTTTATCTGTTAAATTATAGTTCTTTAACCATTTACACCATAATTTATTCTTAAATTTTCATTAAGAAAGTTTTAAACTTTTTAATTCGGTAATGATTATATATTTTATTAGAAAAGGGAATTAAAGTTCAATTTGCATGAGTAGCAAATTTTTTTTGTTTAAATTAATTTGAAAAGTTTTCTAACAATATTAACCATAATTAAGTCATTGAATAATATTAAATAAAGAAAAAGATTGTATTTTGATGTTATTAAAAATGGTTCGATTAATCAAGGATTCCTCGGTCCAGTGACGAGGAGAAGGCTCCATGACCATAGAAGAGTCTTTTGTATAGAAGTGTTTGGTATACAAATTTCTAGATAGGATAGAGTTATTACTCAGTTCAAATTAATCCAATTATTAATTTGAAAACAAGATTGCATAATAAAGTCAAAATTATATTAATGTACATTTAATCATTTTATCTAAAAAGAATTTATGTACATTTTTTAAATTATCTTGATATGACCGTAATAGTTCCAAACTCACAAGTTATGTATACCCTTATTAAATTTTAAAAGATTGAATATTAAGTGTGCACTAGAATTTAAAAAAGCTGAATGAAAGTAAAATTTGCAAAAATAGTAAAATATTGAAGTTTGGGGCATGTGACGTCTGTCACGTTGATATCGCATTTTATTTGCTAATGGAATATGCTTCACTATTTTAATATTTTTTATAATAATTTGTAAATGTATTGTATCATCCAATTTAAATTTTGTTTACAATATCAAAATACAACTTTCACTTCCATATAAAAACTCATATTTAACCGAAAATTCTCAATCATCGTCATTATCTAGTCGAAAATGGTAAAGCACAGATAATGGCTACTTAAAATAACAACCAGTAGAAATATAAAAGTTGGATATGATAAAATGATAAATCGTGAAGATTCTGATACAATTCTTGTGTCTAGACCAACTTTTTGGTGGTAGAACCTAATCTACGACCAGCCTCGGATTCTTATATGGTTAATGTTTAGTGTACTTTTTGAGTGTTTAAGTTGCACATACCACTCTCCTTAGTTCTATCTATTTCGTTATAATGTGAGGCTACGTCTTTAATCACAATTACGTTGAAAGCGAACTTTTTCGGCTTAATCTCCTATACTCTTATTATGTCAGTGTGACTCTGGAGAATGGTGACGAATAATATTTCTTCTTGAAAAAGAAAAATAGAAATATGAAAAAAAGTTGTATTCTCTGCAGAGGTTGTATAAAGTTGGAACATTTTCAACTAACCCCCATATGACCATGGGTTATTGGGCTTTATCTAGTTGGACCCAATAGGAGGATAAGACCACACTCAACTTAAATGGGCCCACAATTTAATAAAGACGTCAAGGCCCCAACGAAATGTCCAGTTTTCACCACGTGGCTTGTTCATAACATGTCCAATCTATTTTTAAATATATATGAAAAAAATATCTAAATAATTATAACTTTAAATATCTTTTTCTATGTGGACTCATTGGCCAATGATTAGCTGCCTTGGCAAGGAACTTGCATTGGTATATCCTTCCCAACAAGAAATAGGTATTGAATAACAAAATATTACTTGAATATCAATTCAACTTATGCAGACTGAGACCGCATTCATAATAAAGTAGTGAGCTATACAATTAACTTTCATATGAACAATCGAAGAGGAAAATATTCGAAAATGACAAAACAAATTACGAATTTCTGCAACCAAAGTTACCATAATGAGAATGATAAGTTATCTCGAGCATAGGTTGAGTTTGGCTCGTATTATAAATAAATATGGATTTGAGTTCAAATTCGCTTTCCATAAGTTTCAATGTTATGAGTTAAAAGTCAAAGTTCGAACTACTAAAAATGAAAGCCTGCGAACCTGCTTGTGAGCTGAGAAACTAGAATGGATAGACTTGAGTTTGAAATTTGAACCTATAGTTTGAAGATTCATAGTTATTAGTGTCGTTTTAAGTTACATCCAACAATATAACATAGCATATATCATAATTGAACAGATTAATTGGGCCATCTAAGTGGGTCAAAAGTTTATCATAGAGGATTCTTTGTAGTACATAAATAAGCCCATTAAGGGCCCATGACCTAAGACCTAAGTTAAAATAATTTTGGAAATATTTTGTTTTGTTGAATCTACATTTATTTTCTGTGGTTGACTAAGATTGAACATTTTTATATGCACTTGTCTAGTTGAACTAGTTTACCACTACCATACTTGTTCACAACAAAATTCTGATTTTTCGATATTAAATTTCAATAATGCCCACCATAACTTCGAAAAGAAAAGAAACAAATATATTTCTGTGTATGACATTGTATTGTTTTTTATTATGTTATCCATGGATATGGATACAACGGCACGATATAATACCTAACAGTTATTTTTTTAGAAATAATAGTGGATTAAAAATTGTATTAATATCATGGTCTACATACCTAAAGCACTAGTGGCATGCGACTCTTTATGATTATCAACAATCGATCTAAGCCAAATTTTTGGTCTTCTTGTTAATTTTTTCTTAAATTTTAACAAAAATATTTAAAAATAAGATACTTTCATTTATTTACAAAAATAGTTTTACAAGTTAGAAGTTGAAGTTAGAAGCTATGTTCTTAGGTGCTTCACGCCTTCTAGATTATTTTTATTTATATTTAGCAAAAATTGAGAGCATAGCTTAGTGGTTCCGCGATATGCTAGCTTAACTAGAGGTTTCAGTTTGAATTCCTGGAAATGCAGATGACAATCTGACACTGATAAGGAGAGCTTTACACCTTAGTGATCGGACTCGACTTGATCTATATAAATGAGCTTCTGAACAAAAAAAATTCAAAACAATGGAATATAATGTGAATATAAGTAATCAATTGAGGGCGTGGAGGAGATGACAACACTATACACAATAATAGTAAATTAAACATTCTTCAAACTTAAGCTTAAAGCAAAAACTGAAAAGCACAACCATTGATTTCCCCTGAAGACTGAAAAAGATGTAGCTTCACAAGTTTCGTCTCATCTGCCACCACAATCTATTACAAAACAAGTTTCCTCACTTTTTCTTGAATTACAATAACAGCTCTTTCTAAACCGAAGTTTCATTTATAAATGGTACAATTTCTTCTTTCTCTCTTCCATATCTCATCATCTCAAAAGGGTTTTTACTTTATACTTTAATCTTCCAACGGATCAATAATCGAGCTCGATAACAATGGAGGGAAAGGGCAAGTTTCTTCATGGAACACTTGAAGTCACTCTCTTCAAGGCCATAATGCACAAATCCTCTATCCCTCTTGGTGTAAGTGTCTTCTTTCTCATGGAAACTATCTTGATCATTTGAGTAACTAAAGCATGTAATTTTGTTCCATTTTTACTAAATTACAAGCACCTCCCTTCTAAGTTCAATATATTACCAGGGGTTACAGGGGCATAATTGGAAGTTTATAAGATTGTTTCCACGGAGATAGAATGTCTGAACGAAACCATGAATGCTACAGATGCATTTAGTATTTGTAAAATTGAGAGTGGGTTTATGTGTAATATCTTAAATAAGAGAGGTACAGTTGGTAATAAACCATATTTTGAAGGAGTGGATATGCAAAGTGTAAAGCATCATGCATTTTATGCGTTTCTTTGATTGCTAAGATTACATTGAAACAACATATTGATTTCATATCTTCATATATAATATATTACATTTTGTATTTTCATTGCTATAAGTGTCAAAAGTTATGAAAAAATATCTAATTGGCAATATATAAAAGCACGCATAATTCTCGAAAGTTATATAATTTAAAGAAACTACGTTGTTTACAGTGCCTATCTGCAAATGGGAAATCTGCATATGTTACAATCAAGATAGACAACAAAAAGGTAGCGAAAACCAGCCGTGAACGAGACCGTGTTTGGAACCAAACATTTCAAATCCTCTGCGCTCATCCACCGGACACAACAATCACAATCACATTAAAGAGAAAGCGCTCGATCCTAGGAAAGATCGACATCCAAGCTCACGAGCTCTTAGGCGAATCGAGTCTGATAAATGGCATTTTCCCGTTAACCAAACAGAACGGAAAGAAGCCTAACAAGGCACTAAAACTGCAGTTCATCGTCTGGTTTAAGCCTGCAGAATACGAAACGAGCTGGCAGAAAACGTTGGAGACTGGTGGATATCAAGGGCTGAAAAATGCTGCATTTCCCATGAGATCAAAATGTGGAATCACATTGTATCAAGATGCTCACCATCGTCCCGGGTTTTGTCCACCGTTCGATCTTTGTGGAACACCGAGGAAATTGTGGGAGGATGTTTATAATGCCGTTGATGGAGCTAAGCATCTGGTTTATATAGCTGGATGGTCTTTTAATCCTAAGTTGGCCTTGGTGAGTGACAGTGCTTTTCGGATTATTATTATTAGGGTTAATTACAATTACACCCTTCCGTTTCATGGATAATGGCCATCATAGTTTCAAAACTACAATTCTCTCTTTCATTTTGTATTCTTTGTTCTTTCTCAATTTTGGTCCCAATAGTGATTTCCATCAATTTTTGCATAATATTTTCGTCTGACTCCTAACAAGTATCTATTCCTACAGGTACGCGATCCCCAAACCGATATCCCCCATGCAAGAGGAGTGAAGCTTGGCGAGCTTCTAAAACGAAAAGCTGAGGAAGGCGTGGCCGTGAGAATCTTACTGTGGGACGATGAGACATCCCTGCCGATCATCAAGAACAAAGGCGTAATGAAAACGCACGACGAGGATGCATTGTCCTACTTCAAACACACCAAAGTCGTCTGCAAACTCTGTCCGAGGCTCCAAGACAAGTTCCCCACAGTCTTTGCCCACCACCAAAAGACCATTACCGTGGACACCCGCGTGCACCAACCATCTTCCAGAAACCGCGAAATCATAAGCTTCTTGGGTGGCTTGGACCTTTGTGATGGGAGGTACGACACGGAGGAGCATTCCCTCTTCCAAACACTCAACACCGAATCCCACTGCTACGACTTCTACCAAACAAGCCTATCGGGTGCCAACCTCCACAAGGGTGGGCCCCGCGAGCCCTGGCACGACACACATGCGTGCGTAACGGGCCCTGCCGCCTGGGACGTCCTATCGAATTTCGAGCAGAGGTGGACCAAACAGTCGGATCCGTCTGCACTCGTCCCGATAGCCTCCATACAAGAACTGTCCAATCCTACACGCACGAGCAATCCTTCATCGAGAAATTGGAACGTGCAGGTTTTCCGCTCGATCGATCATGTTTCCGCAACACCTTTACCGAAAAACCTAAGAATTGAGAGGAGCGTACATGAAGCATACGTGGACGCCATCAGACGGGCTGACAGGTTTATATATATCGAGAACCAGTATTTTATGGGAGGGTGCCATCTCTGGGAGGAAAACAAGCATAGCGGTTGTAGGAACTTGATTCCCATCGAGATCGCGCTGAAAGTTGCTAGCAAGATCAGGAGAACCGAACGGTTTGCTGTTTATATTGTGATGCCGATGTGGCCGGAGGGCCCACCAGAGAGCGAATCGGTTCACGATATATTGCATTGGACTTGGGAGACTATGAAGATGATGTATGGGATTATTGGAGAAGCTATAGAAGAGAGTGGTGGGGAAGCGCATCCTCGTGATTATTTGAATTTCTTGTGCCTTGCTAATAGGGAGAAGGAGGTTAAAGGAGAGTTTGTTCCTCCTTATAATCCTCATCCTGGTACAGATTATTGGAGTGCTCAGAAACATAGGAGGTTTATGGTTTATGTTCACTCCAAGCTCATGATAGGTATGCCATAGATATATGGGTGAATTACCCAATCCCTGAGGTTTATGACATTTACGAAAAGCACCCTAAAACCTTGAAACCTAACATTTACATCCCTGTGGGGGTAAATGTAAGGTGTTTCAGGGGGCTATTTGTCAAGTTTCAAGAGTTTTTTGCATTTTCAGGGGGTATTTGTAAAGTTTCAAGGTTACAGTAATGTTTTAGATTTTTTAGGTAACCTCAGGGGGGTTTTCGTAATTTTCCGTAGATATATTATACATAATGTTTTGGCTGTTTTTCTTGCATGCAGGATTAGAGCCAGGCTGGTGGGGGCAGCCACCCCCATCAACTTTTATATATAAATTTATCAAAATTATATATATATATATATATATATATATATATATATATATATATATAAAAGTTTAGATCCCACGTATGCACCCAACTGTCATAATTTATCCAAAATTTAATTTATCTGATAAAAAATGAATTAAACTATGACCATTTGGTGCATATGTGGGTGTTGATAGAAGAATTTTCCTGTACATATATAATGTTTAGAGCTATATTCTAATAAATATAGGATCTCTCTCTCTCTCTCTCTCTCTCTCTCTCTCTCCCCTAATTTCTAATTGACACTTTCTTGTGGATTTCTTTTTCCAGTGGATGATACTTATCTCCTCATAGGATCAGCCAATGTGAACCAGAGATCAATGGATGGACAACGGGACACTGAAATAGCCATAGGCTGCTACCAATCAAGAAATGAAGAAAATGGCATTAACAACGGCGACATACGTGCATTTCGTCTGTCTTTATGGTATGAACACACTGGAAAAGCTGAAGAAACTTATCAAGAGCCTCAAAGCTTGGAATGTGTTAGAACTATTCAAACAATAGGAGATAGAATGTGGAAAATATACAGTCAAGATGAAGTACAAGATATGGGAGGTGTCCATTTAGTCACTTATCCTGTTATTGTAACAGAAAAAGGCTCTATTGGAGATCTCAGTGAATATGGTGGATATTTTCCAGACACGAAAACACCGATAAAAGGGAAAAGATCGAAAGTTTTATCAGCTATATTCACCACATAGGAAAGAGAGAAACTTCATGAAAAGGAAATATGTAAATCTCCTGTATATTAATGATTGATATTTATCCCTGTATGCTACTCTTAATTTTATTTTTTTTCTGTCAGAGAAAGAAAAAAATAGTTACATCATTACTTGTGTAATCAGGAAAAAGTCGGGAAAAATCTGTATAATTATATCAATCAATCTGAGGTGAGTTATTGTAAGTTACCATAGAAGAATAATAAATGGAAGTCAAAAAGTGGAAACAAATTTAAGAGCTTTAAATCAGATTCTGTAATCAGAGTTTAATTCTCCTCTCCACTTCCAGATTTTCTTCTTTGTTTTCTAGTACCATTACCAACATTCCTAGTCAAGATTTGGTTATTAAGATTGCCCAAAAAAAATACTAATAGCCCTCAAAAACACTTTCATTCATGTTCCAAACTTTCAAAAGGTTTCATTCTTTACTTTCCCACAACATCGTAAAACAGTTCATTGATCCCTCAAAAATAACAATTTAAAACTAAAAAAATGATAAAATCACTAAAATGCAGAAAGTTATTAGAAGGATGGCTTATATTGGTAACTTTGTTTAGTATTCTCCTGGGATGTTTGATTGGCTTATCTGTCAGAAGGCATTTTGAGGTTTCTCCAGAAAAAAGAAAAAATACTATGATTTTCCCTGCATTTATCAAGATATGTTTTAATTCTAATAGTTCCTTTTTTTTTTCTACAGGTCCAAAACTTCACCTTTTATTCACCTTCTGAAAATTTAAGTTCCACCTTCAAGGTTGTCAGCTCTAGAGAAAATTTCAAGTCAAGAAACTTGCCTAAAGTAAGTGAATGAAGATTTATGTGGTGAACTTGATATTCAAGGTTTCTTAGCATTACCATGTTTTTTACACATGATGTGTTGGAAAGAACTAAATTTGATGTTTAGATATATGTAGCCACAAATCCAAGTGGAACTGAACGATTACCACCAGGAATTATCGAAGCTCACTCAGATCTTTTCCACCGTGGATGCGCTGGAAATGTAAGTTATTCTTGATTTATAATATTCAAACTAATTGCAGAACCCTACCATTAACTTTTGTGCAATTATATAAATTTTCAAAATTAGCTCCAGCTTATAATCAACCTTTTATGTCGATCAGGCAACATAGTTTTGTACAACGCTATTATTCATAATTTAAATAAACCCCTATAAGTTCTCACATATATTGATAGCATCATCTAACTCAGACTCTACGAATTCTGGAAGATTCCATCGAATTTTGATAATTATATGGGTGTATTTGTAAATTTTAAATGAGGGGAAATTTGTGTAATTACACATAGTTACAGGGGTGAAGGGTGTAACTTGGATATTAGTATATTATTTTCTTGAAAAATTAAGAAATGTAAGAGTTATCGACTTTCATACTTCTTCTGAAATGTCAATAGGAAACTGTGAGAAAACCGAATTATCTGCTCGCATTAGCAGTCGGGATAAAACAAAAAGATATTGTGAACAAAATAGTCTCCAAGGTCAGTGTTTCGACATATATACTTCTCCTATTAGTAAGCATTTCTTACTTAGAAAACTAAATATGTTTTACTGTTATTAGTTCTCTGAGGACTTCACAGTAATCTTATTTCACTATGACGGGAAAACGAGTGAGTGGGATCAGTTTGAATGGGCACAACGAGCTATTCATATCAGTGCATTAAAACAAACTAAATGGTAAATAAATCTCGAATAATATTTATATATGTATGTGTATATCAGATTTAATTGCTGATGCTCTTGAATTTCCAGGTGGTATGCCAAAAGATTTCTCCATCCAGATATAGTAGCTCAATATGAATATATATTCATTTGGGACGAAGATTTGGGGGTCGAGAATTTCAATGCAGAAGAGTGAGTGGAATTTTGTACTGATTTAATACGAACTCAACTTCAAGAACCGTGCACGAAAAGTAAAAGTGAGAAACATTTTGACAATTGTACTGTTTATAAATTTTACCTTTTTTGACTTTAGGTACATAAAACTTGTCAAGAAATATAATTTAGATATATCACAACCTGCTGTTACATCGAAAAGAGGAATGACATGGAAGATGACTCAGAAACGAAAGAATGGTGAAGTCCACAGGTACGGCGTTGTATTAACTGAGCCAAGGAAACTCGAACATAACACAAATAAATTTTAAGGCCAAGATTATTTTACCACTTCAAGATAATAATAACAATATGCGGTAATAATTTCTCTATTTTCTTGTAGGAGAGCTGTGGTAGGAGGATACAAGAACTGCGCCAGCCCGTTTTTGCCCCCGTGTGCAGGGTGCGTTTTTTGGTTTGCTTTCTGCTATTTCTTCATATATTTATTTATATTTCATCAAATGAATATTGTATAATTCTTGGAAATTAATTATAACACAAATAATGGTAAAATTAATTAGCAGATTTGTTGAGATTATGGCTCCAGTTTTCTCAAGAAACTCGTGGCACTGTGTTTGGAGCATGATTCAGGTATAATTTAGATATTATCATTTAGATATAACTACATTTTCCTAAGATATTTGACAGATTCTTCTCTTTCAGAATGACTTAGTGCATGGATGGGGTCTTGATTTTGCATTTTGGAGGTGTGTCGAGGTGAAAAGACTATCATTTTTAAGTCCCTCGACTTAGAGGGTGTTTGGCTAAGCTTATTTTAAAGAGCTTATAAGCTCTCACATCTTATCAGATGTTTTTGAAGCTTATAAGATGTTAAATCTTATTTTAAGAATAAGATCTAAAAGTGTTTGGATAAAAAATAAAACCATGTGCTTATAAGATGTTAGTAATGGCAATTATGTAATTAATATGGTCAAAATATAGGGGAGTATGTTAAGATCTTAAAATAAGTTGGGATTCCTAACTTATTTTTAAGGAGCTTATATAAGCTCCTAACATCTTATTTTAAGAGTTTATAAGCTCCTTTTAAAAAATATTTACCAAACACTTCGCAACATCTTATAAGATGTTTTAAGGAGCTTATAAGCTCACCCAAACACCCTCTTATTTCAATTTTGATAAATATCACAATTTAGGATATTCATTAATTTCATTAGTTACATTGTTACAGTAATCAATTTCATGCAAGTTCAGAAATTAAATTTTATCATTTGTTTAACTGAGCTAAATATGATGTAGCAGAAGCCACAGGAAAAGATAGGCGTTGTTGATGCACAATGGATAAACCACTTGATCTTGCCAACTCTAGGACCTCAGGTATTTATATTATGAACAAATCAAGAAAATTATACATATATATAGGTAAACTATACTATATTATACATAGAAGCAAGATCAGATTTTTACAGTCTTTTTTCAAACAGGGTGAATCCATACATGGAAAGCAACTACGAGTCGAGGTAAATTCTTTGCCTCCCATTTTCTCTTTATATAAAGACCATTAAAATGTTATTCAAGAACTGGAAAAAGAAAACGAAGGAAAATTAGAGTAAATGAAAAACGAAATAATTTATGTGATTTTCAGGTTCGGGCAAGGAGTTATGCGGAATGGAAAGAGTTCGAAAGGAGAATGAAAGAAGCAGAGAAGCAGCAGCTTTCAGGAAAGATGTAAAACTATACTGAAAAAGGAGAAAATAAATCTTTCTTTTATGTATAGATTCAGAAACAATTCAATTTACGCAAAAAATTGTGAACTTAAAGCAGACAGAGTGGAACACAATGAAGCATTCTTTTATTTATTTTTTTGAGTAATTTACAGAGTTAACTATCAAGTATTAACAAAGCATTTTCCCTCATAAGCGCCACAGGCAATTCGACAAACCAAAACATATATCCATTTCCTTGTGCAAAGAACTAAGGTACAACCCTTTTGAAAGAGAAGAACTTGAGAATTGTACCTTCTTCGTTATAGCAACTTGTCTTCATGTGCTGGAGATGATTCTGGAAGATCACTAGCTCCACCATTGTAATCCAAGGTGCTGCCATTATGGCGAGCTTTGTTGTGAGTCTCGATCGCATCCTTCAGTTTTTGGAGCTGCATAGTTTTTAATTAAATGTTTAAAAGCTTGGATGAAATACATCTAGACCCCCTGACATTTGGTCTAACCACACTTAGACACCCTATACTATGGGAAATTATATCTAGACCCTGTACTTTGGATTTTGTGTGGGTGAAATGCCTCAGGGGGGTCTATTAGGTAATATTTTATAAAGTTGAAGGGGTCTATTATGTGATACTTTAGTCGCACAAAATCTACTAAACTAGAGCACAAAGCTTTTCACGTCTGTGGAATGGCAGTTTACTCCACAGACCTGGCGGAAAACGTTAGGAACCCTAACCAAAGCAAACCAAAGTGCAATTTGTAAGACACGGTCAACGTACATGGGGTCTAGATGTAATTCACCCTTACAACTTTGTCCCTAAAATTGACAAATTACATTTTCCATTATTGAAGAAATGAATAATGGAAATGACAATGCATAAAGAAAACATTTCTGGTCGTACCTTTGCAAGAGAGCATGAAAATGAATCAACTAGGCCATCAGCACCCCTATAGAAGTGGAAATATGGAAGAACCTTTATGTTCAAACTTTTGCACAGAGTCTTATTCTCATCAAAATTCACTTTCAAAAAAACAATTTCTGGACGTTGTTCAGCAATCCTGCAAATCTAAAATCAAGGATATAAATACGTAATTTTGACAGCTCAAGAGAAATTCAAGAAACCTATAAGATTGTGTACAAACATCATACACAGAATAGCCACTTAAGTTATCACACATAACATCAAAAACTTAGATTTATTTGACAATTTGACAGGCTAAATATTAAAATATCTTACATAATCAAGGCAAATACGCAGTTTTATATAATCATGAATCAGCGACTTACTTTGGGGAAAAGAGCTCTGCAAGATGCACACCATGTACCGAAGAATTCAACTATGACTAATCTATCTCCGGCCCAACTCAAAGCATCCACAAATTCCTGAGTTGAATGAATGTCGATCATATTGGGGCCCATTTTCTTTTCCCACCATTTCGGCTGATCAGTTTCAGCAGCAGTTGCATGTACCTGATAATTTCCCAGGAGATGTTACCAACTTTTTACCCCTCATTTCATTGCATCCTAGGAAGTAGGAAATCTAATGTTTACCTAAGCTTTGATCAACCCCAATTGGTAGCTAAACATCTTATTACACAATCTACTTCAAATATACAAGAGAATTCTATCATCTTATTAAATTTCGTCAGCTCAATCACACTGACAGCAACATAAGCACTTGAAACATATATCACAGAAAAACTAAAGAAAAAACAAATTACCAACCGGCAAATCAAAATTCTAAGTAAATGAACTCAGCCCATAAAGAAAAGATGGAATCTTTTTCACCTTGAGTAGGAAAAATCCTCCTTTTTGAGGTTTGGCAGCAAAAGAACAAGTGATTCTCCCATTTATTGAACCCAGCTTGCATTTTCTCGTAGGCAGAAGATAATACAGGCGGTTTGAAGCTACTGAAATTCTAGACAAATCAAAAAAGTTTTGTGGAACAAAAGATTTCCCTTGCATACTTCATAAACTTCTCCGTTTTGTGGATGTATTATTCTGTCTAAGTTGGGGGTATCTGTCTATTAGAAAATCAATATGTAAGTGTATGAAGTTAACAGTAATGGAGATGGAAAATACTTGAAGAAAAAATAAAGACAAAAACAAGAGAGAGAGAGAGACGGGAAATAATCTTGTGTTTTGCGGGTCCATTTGTTTATATCTAAGAGACTAAGCTTGCCGAGAGGATGGGGAATCATTTGTGCAGTTAATTATGGGAAAATTGCAAAATCGAAACACTTGTTATTACCGAGTTGGATTTTTGAGATACAAGAATTGAAATTCACCTAAATATTCTGTAATTTTAATTTTTGTAATAATTTTGGGACTACGACGGATTTAATTTTAATTTTCACTATCTTTTTAGCAATTTTGGAACTCTGGATAAATGGGGCAGATTCAATTTCAATTTCACATGAGGTATTCAAGACGAAAATAGAAATTAAATCTGATGGAGTCCCAAAATTGCTACATAAAACAAAGTTACAGAAAATATTCATGCGAATTTCAATTCTTGTGTCCTAAAAAATCAATTCGGTGATAACACTGTGTCCCAATTTTACAATTTTTCCAATTAACTACATAGGAGTGTTTTTTTTTTTTTTTTTTTTTGGTACAACTACATAGGACTTTTAACTATAATGTAATAAAATAGTTACCTATTACTTTAATTTTATTTTGGGCTATCTAAATTTACTTCTTTTGGAGGAAATTTAGTATAATCGAACTTTTTTATTTCTTAATTTAATACTTTTTTTCAAGTTGATCATGCATTTGTTTATTCTTCTGCTGAGCTTAATAATTTTCCATTTCAAACCATTAAAAGTAAATAAATATTCATTTTATCCTTCTCAAGATCAAATAAATTCAGATTGCTTTTTACTATTTTTTTTGCATTGAAACTCAACATATAGATTATCCAAACATCATGAGTTCTAACAACTGGCAAATTAATTTTTTTTTTTAAAAATACCTTTATTTCCAGGTTTACTTCACTTTTTTTTGTTATGAGAGAGCTAAAGCTCACATTTCAGATACAAAGAACATCCAAAACCTCAACATGCGATTCGGATTTCAGACCAAACTCTACTGTTAGTTCTATGCCCTAACTTAACTAAAACATCCACGCAGGCATTGCCTTCTCTTCTAGAGTGCTGAAACGGAACATCCCATGGGTTGTCTTACTTCTTTTTTCTTATATAGATTTTATACATTTAGGTCGCAATCAATAATTTCGTGATGGAATCTTTTTTAAAAGCTATAGATAACTTTTAGCCAACATAAGAAGGTCCGAATCCTATTTTGTCCCAAAGGACTAAGATTCCAGTTAACGAAACACATTAAATAAATCTATCTGGTTCAAACATATATTACTTAATATTAAATCTTTCCAATGGCAGATACTAAAGAGTTGTAGCAACATTCGTATCTGTGTTTCTGTGGATAAATAGCAAAAAGAAAAACATTCTGCATATATACAAAAGTGCCTTCATAAAGGGTGTTGCTTTTCTAATCCTCTCCTATGACATAGAATTTTCCAAGAGCCGGACTTTCTTGATTCGCAGAAATTCAAAAACTATACAATACAACCCAATATACTCGAACATCAACGATGAGAGAGAGAGAGATAAATTCAACAAAACCAAAAACATCAAAAACTAAAACTTCATAAAATACACAAGTGCAGTAGTTTCAGCCTTTCAGGAAAACATTGATCCATAAAATCTCACAAAATTTCGCCAATAACCACAAAATACAGATGCAACTTTACAAACACATACATGAATCCAGAATTAGTACTTAGTAGTAACAGTAGTCGTGACAAAGTGTGATCATGCAAGTAAAAATTCGCATAATGCAATCCCATGCAAAACATGTAGTGTTTTCATGCATACTAGATAAAAAAAAACCTTAAATAGTTGGAAGGAAACACCCTTCCCATATTTGGTAATAAGATGTTTGAGCTTATAACATGGTCTAAAAGTGTCGCATAAAATTTTATGAAATAACTTATAAGCTCTTAAATTTGAAATATTTAAAGTGATTCCCTACTTAATTCTAAGATCTAAACAAACTCAGTTAATTTTGACCATGTTAATGACAAAATTCATTATCAATGTAAGTCATCAAGATCTTACTTATTCGGCGACCTCAAATCTTATTTCTAATAAGATCTAAAATCTTACTATGATAAAATATGGGAGCTTTCAAGATTGTATATAATTATCTTAGCCAAATACCCTCTAGGTTCCATTTAGTGATTATATGGACTTTAATGCAGCTTGAAATCTATTTACTATAAAAATTAGGTATATAATTATAATTACGTCATTCTTATATTATAATTATAATTATAATCATTAATAATATCGCAGAAACCATAAAGCCCAGAAGATCAATAAAACTGTACCTGACTCACTCACCTAATCTCCAGGAGAATTTTGGTAAAAGCAGCTGATTAATTCCCATCTGCAGAAAATGTGAAAGAGGTTAAGAATACATCAGTGAAAACAATAAAAGAGGATCTACAGGTAAATGAAGAAGTCATAATAAATAGTATTCATAAAAAAATCTCATATGACAAAAGGAACCAGTCTAGAGAACCCGTAACTAGCATGGTTGAGCCAACTCGACAATCCTAAAGGACTTTTTGTCTCCTCCTATACGACCCAAATGTTGCTGACTGAATAGAACTTCACATGATTGAACCAAACAAGCTCAGAAACCCCAAATTAGTTTCACTAAAACCTGAGTCACAGACTCACAGTGTATTCATTCTGCAGAACTCTCGCCAAGAGTATTGCAGAAATCATCTTTAGCTTGGAATTTTGAGGGATGAGATTATGAGAATAGTACACCAACAAGATAGCTTTCACATAATTTTTCTTTGAATAGGTAGTCAATCCACTAAAAACCAAGAAGACATCATCACAGAATCACTTCTCAGGGCCAATATAGTTCACTAAATTTTTTACCTCAGAAGGATACTTATACGAACAAACCATATAAGATGAACTCAATCTGCAAGATAAATTAACCAACTGCCCCAAAAACTGATGATCAAGGAATGGGTCTAAATTATTGCAGAATCTCATTCCCAGCTCAGCACAACTGCTGGAGTCACAGCTCAATCCATTCCCCTAAATGCAAATCTTTCAGCCTATGAAAGAACACATTCTCTTATCCACGTAGAATATCCTTCCAGGTCAAAATCAGCAACTTCAATTTAACCATACTTCGAATATTCCACTGATTCCCAGCTAGAATATAAAGATCCACCAATCTTCTAGGGTGATTAAGCAATAACGGTTTTTGAGTTCATCAGCACTACTTGATAGCCAATTTCCATCCCCAGCTCACGCAATGAATCTGTGACATAGGTAGTGTTTGCAAACTCCAAAAAAAGCACTCTTGATTTCTGCTTTTTTTCAGCACTTCAGGAGTGTTTGGGAAATCAACTTCTGCTTAAAATAAGCTAGAATGTGAAAACACCAAAGGTCCAACTTTTAGCTTCAGCTTCTAGCTTCTAAGTTACTTTCTTAAATAAGTGGAAGTTTGTAAAGTAACAAAATGTGCTTCTCAACTTTCTTTTCCAAACACTCAACTACTATATGAACTTTTCACCTTTTCTTCCCAAAAACTCACTTCTACTACTCCAACTTTTTACAACTTTAGCTTCTCCAAAAGCAAAAGCTCTTGCAAACACCCACGTAATGATTGAAGCCAACCCATAGCATATTCTACACTGGTAAACCCAAAGAAAGGTTTACAGCAGGACTCTCATTTTAAATAAAGGTCCATAATCCTCTAAAGCAAATGTTCCTTGGAAAACCTCAACACAGATGGTTAAAAGAATCTTATATCAGTTTAAACTACATCATATTATCTTATTGCTAAAGACTGCCACTAGGTGTGTATGCCTTTACAGATTAACTAGAAAGCATATACAATCACAGGAACAGGTGAATGGATATTAGTGCTAATCCAGATGCCTGTAGGTTAGCTTTCTTTAAAACAAACTTTTTCCCTCTTTTCATTTCTCTTTTTCCCATTTTTCACTACGTCTAGAACCACACTATGACTTTCTTACGTAAAACAACAGCAAACTATATCCATTGATCACCTCATCGTTCTTCATCACCTTCTTGTTCGTTGCCAATCTTGATATTCAAGATAATAGAAGGGAATGCAACCAGAAAAACAGCACTATATGGTTATCATCCAATGATTTACACTGCACTACCAAACTTCCATATTCCAGTCATGAGATAAGCAATGTTAAGCAAGATACTAGACTAGATCTACAAAAAGAACATTCCTAGAGGGAGAGGATATAGTCTACATCTAAAAGCACCTGAACAAAAGCAGAGATATAAACAGGAAACTAGTCAAGAGACAGATTACCAATAACTGGAGGAGGATACTTGCCTATGAAGTGAACTTGGTCTTCATCAATAGCAGCCCATCACCTTCCTTCTTTCAGTTCTTCCAGGATCACGCCGATGCATAAAGGATCTTGTTTATCGCGAAGGTGGCTAAAAATACTTAACACAAAACTATCTTGGGAAATGCAAATAAGGATCGTACAGAGGTTTTTCTTCATTGAATGCAGGGGGTGATGCTACAAGTTATAACCAAACTAAGAATGGGTGAATAGGTTGGAGATTGGCACAACAAGCTTTCCGATTATTACTCCATATGTAAATTCCACAGTTGCAACTGCAAGACAGTTCTGATGATTTGCATGTGGAGAACGTGTTGAGAGTTTTTGAATTTCATCAAAGAATCATAAAAGATGATACAACAAATCCACCCAGCTTCTAAAACGCCACCAAATATCACTTTCTAGATAACACCTACAAAATCCATCTAATTGCCTGACTACATAGGGAAGCTCGGACAGATGACTCATGCACAAGATAGATTCGCTTGATAAAACACACACCTTTCAGGGTTGTCAAATAATATTGGGTTTGGGCCTAACTCGGCCCAAGACATTGTAAGGAAGACCACTTCTTTAAATTTATTGATGTGGGATACTTGAAAAGAGTTTTCAATTCCTGCAGCACATCAAGAACAGACTATCTAACAGGCTAACAGCAGCCTTTCAAGTTTCACCACAATTATTCATCCTCCTTGATATCAAATATCTTCACCAACCCTTAAAAAGCTCAGGACCTTAGAACAGAATAGTTACAATCAATACTGAAGAGCGATAACAAAAGAGAACAGACAAGGCATCAATTTTCCAACTTACAGTACATCTCGACTCTTTAGTCAAGTGCTTAAAGGATGCGAAAACTACTATCAAGAATAGAATATGCCCCTACAACTTCTGAGGAGATCCCTTGTTCTAAGGCAGACTGAATGCTAGCAATACAGGACATGGAATGCTAAATAGCGGAACTTAAATATAGATCTCCATTTTAAAAGCAAAGGAAACCAGCATCTGAAGATGCATCCTAATTCAAGAAACTATTCCCCACAAAAGTGAGGAAATCCATTTAACTCTCATTCATATCACTTCCATCATGAAGATGAGAGTTTTGAAATCACAATAACCTAAACATGGAGAAAGAAGTCTTCGGCAACTTCCAAGAGAAGTATGTCAGAAACTAATTTTGATTTTGTAGTGATGACCAAATTCACTACCAAAAGAGTAGGCTCGTCTTATTCCATGACATATTTTTTTCACAGCATTTGCTCCAACAACCAGCGGCACAAACAACTCTTTCCATCACAAAAGCTGAGCATCTTAGTTGCAAACTTCACTTCATTTGACAACAAAAACCTGCCATTTATCAATGTCCACCCTTGGATCCTATCCTAAAGTCTGATCTAAAACTCAACCAACCAACTCCAGAGATGATTTTAGTACTGGACAATCAAAAATAAAAACCACAAATTGATTGAGCCAGCAGGGAAGCAATGTTTGCACAAAAACATATTGAAGATTACTAATCATGCCATGGCCAATGACTATAGCCAAAACAGTTTATAAGTTATGACAGAAGCCCTAATCTCCTATGCAGGTATTTAAACATGACAAGCAAAATAAGCATTAAGCTACACGGTATAATATAATAATACGCACAAAATCACACTCTAATGCCATTTACTCCATTCTTAACGGCGACTCATCCTTGGATTTTCAAGGCCTCCCCAGGAAGCAGAACTTGAACCATATGAAGGACCTTTGTCTACAGCACCCTGAAAAAGACGTAAAAGGGTCATCAAACATACTACTCCTCATAGAACTAGGTTTTTTGAGTTATGATGCAAATGACTGATATGCTTGATAATCAGCATCCACACCTGACGAAAACTGTATCCTTCACCATAAGGGGCGTGAAAATTGGCATCGGCATTGCTGAAGTTCATCCCATATGGGCCACCTTAGCAACCAAATAATGTGGAATCAAAACCACAAAGTCGGGCAACATAATGGCCAGAAATATGGGCCCAGTATCTGGGAGAATAACAAATACATTCTGCACAACTAACATTAATATAAATCCAAGAACCAAGACTATAAATAATGTTCCTATTTCCAACAAAGAATATAAAGATCTATGTGAAGTCAATCAACGGAAGACCAGGGGAAATAATAGGGTACACCAAGTAGTGTTTGCAAACTCTAAAAAAAGAACAATTTTGTGCTAAGTGCTTGTTTTCAGCACTTTGGAAGTGTTTGAAAAACCAACTTCTAATTTAAGCAGAAATAAGCTAGAAGCATCCAAGGACATACTTTTGACTTCAACTTCTAGCTTCTAGGTTATTTCTGTAAATTAATGGAAGTTTCTTGAGAATAGTAAAAAGTGCTTCTCAACTTTTTCTTCCAAACACTCAACTGGTTTTTGTTTACATTTCACTTTTTCCAGAACCACTCCCCACTTATACTACTACAACTTTTTACAACTTTAACTTCTACTTAGCTCTAGAAGCAGTACAGTTTGCAAACACCCACTAGATTTTAACACGAAACCAACCAAGAGGAGATCCACCCTATGTCTATAGGAAACTAATGATATTACCACAACCAAGCAGAGGATTAAAAAGCACGCAAGAAAGAAGAGCACATGTGCACATTTACACTTCAATGTATGGCTATCAAAAAGGAAACAACAGAGATTGGACATTTATGAAGATTTTGACAGATTGCTGCACGCATCAATAAATAACCCTAATTGAAACAAGAAAGTACTAACCTGCACACCATGCTCCAGCACCAGAATTAGCAAGCTCAGATCGAAGCTTTTCAACTTCACGAGCCATGGTCACCAAGTTCTTCTCCATTGTCTGTCTCTGTTCCATCAGCTCAACATTTGCATTCTTCTCATAATCAATGGCAGTTCTGTAAGTCAGAAAATATTAATTAGTCTTAGCAGATCAGACGATCTTTTGATGGCCGTGCAGAATTCGCCATGGCTGCGTTTGGATCGATGGATTTGGATTTGGAAAGGAATTTGAAATGAATGGATTTAAAGTTCTTTCGAATTTGAAATCCACTTTGTGTGTGTGCGCGTGCGCGTGCGCGTGTTTTTATGATAGAAAAATGTGAGCAGAGAGAATTTGTCATTAATATATCAAAGTGTAATTTGAAACAACACTAGTTTTGAGTGGATTTGAAATCCATTAAAACTGGGCTTCAAAACCACTCTCTTGGAAACTGTATTGAAATCCATTCATTTCATATTTAAGACAAATAGCCAAAGTGGACTTGTATGGTGAATTCAAAATTTATTGAACCCAAATCCATCGATTCAAACTGAGCCCAATATATTATTGATAGTGGACAGCGTGTACAGAATAAATAGCAAGAACAAACCTAGCTCGCAACAGTTCCTGATGCAACCCATCAATCTCAGCCCTCAAAACAGGAATTTGTTGGTTAGCAGCCTGCAACTTTTCAATATCTCGAGAAATGACCTTAACCTGTCCCGATAATTCCTGCCTCATAGCTTTCATTCTCTGAACTTCACCACGAAGTTTGGCTGCTTCAATTCGAAGAGGCTCAGTTGCACGAAGATCAGCCTCTAATTTCAGGCCTCTTTCCATAAGTTCCCTAGATTCGAGTTCTTGTTCAGCACGCATATCCGCAATGGCAATATTCATGCGGCGTAATTCTTCCTTTGCAGCAGTTAGCTCTCGATCCAAAGAAATTCGATCCTCAATTAGTCTACGGTTTTCACCCAAAAGCCTACGAAGCGCGGCACAACGAATTTCAAGTTCTTCCTCTAACAGAGCAGGATGAGGATGTATGGACCGAGCTAAAGGCCTTTCTGGTGGATAACCACGCCGGTGATCAAAGGCTTCACGAGGAACTCGATTTCTTCCCGCCATCTCAACTTATACTAGAGAGAGAGTAATATAATTATAAAACTGAACCGGGGAAGGCAAGTTATTAACTTAAATAGCTGACGAATGAAGAAATCTACTACAGCAATTATTCAACATTAAGAACGGTTAGATTCTTGAACACCAACTAAAGTGAGCCTTGGTTTGTCTGTTTAAAGAACTTTAGCCCTGATATGGGAATTAATTGCAATTTTCTTTCTATTCTGGTATATGGCTATATACGGTTTCAATTAATTCGATAAAGTCAACAAATGTATATCATCAGATACTATAAGGCGATTAAGATTTCCCCACTAACACGGGCTCTTAGCTAGATACGGGAACATAAATAGCGCTTCAATCCTTTAATTGAAAATCCGCTAGCTCCAGCCCAAAAACAAACAGGCTTCGGTTTCCCAATATACATGGTTAAATCCACAAAGATGGAAAGGGAATGATTATCACGTAAACCACATGCAAACGACGAATATATGAACTAGATATCTTATGCCAAAAGTAATCAGGGAGTCCCCAAAAATCATCACATTAGGAAACCGCAAAAATCAATTTCATAGTTCCAATCAACACAAAATCCACCTTAATTACCTGGAAAACGATACTTAGATTAAGGAATTTTGAACTTCGGACGACATCCCAAACCTAAAGAAATTTTTTAAAAAAAAGTACATGTAGCGTTTTTCAATAGCATCCATAAAAGAACATGCACACATGGCAAATTAGATCAATTTATAACTTATTCAACAAAAATTTAAGGCTTCAAGCAACGATTTCAGCTGGAACATGAGCTCGTCCCCAGAAAAATTAAACGAAAAAAGAAGGAAAGAACAATCTTCCAATTCTATAATGCAGATTTTTAACCACAAAAAGCTGAAGGTTAAACGGGAAACTAAAATTCAGTTGAATTCCATACCTTCAAAGGGGAGATGAAAAACAAACTTCAGTGTTATAGGGTTTGAAACAAAATATAAACCAAAAGACTCTAATATTTATGAGGAGACGTTGGTCAGGACGTCGTCGTTCTGGTGTAGGACGATGAAGGAAAAATAACAATAAATGGAAACAAAGAAGAAAAGGAAAAATTACATAAATGATAAATCTCCCCAAAAGTTATATGATTATATCTAAAAAATCATGGATTAAGATTTAATATTATAATTATAAGTAAAAAAAATATATGATAAAAAGAATAATTAAAAAAAAGATTGTGGAATAGAATGCTTATATAATTTTGAAGAATAACTTTCTTTCTTTATAATTCACAAAAAAATGGTAAAATTAATATTAAAAACTCGTTTCAAATATTAGAAATTAAAGAAAAACATTGAAATTGTTTATTTTATCTTTTTTTTTTTGGTCGGGAAAGGAAAACAGAAAAAACTAGTCAGGACTCATATCTGTCCGAATATAATCAATCGCCTCCCGGGACGGGTTATTCCAAAACATAATAGACTCACAGAGCCCATGACCCAACTTTGCTAAAACATCCGCACAAGAGTTTCTACCCCTCCTAATGTGTTGAAGTTTGCATTCTCAAGGAAGGTGAAGAAACTTTCGACAATCCAAATACACAATACACTAATTTTAGAAAACCATTGAAACTTGGCCCAATAGCAAACAAATGTTACTCTAGTGTAGAGTTTTTGGTTCGATTATTGTCATTTACCATATATTACTCTAGTGTAGAGTTTTGGGTTCGATTATTGTCATTTACCATATATTACTTTAGTGTGGAGTTTTGGGTTCTATTCCTTAACATGATAAGGGTCGAATTATGTACGTATGTTTGAAAAAAATAATAAATACACTAATTTCAAAAATATCATTTGGTATTCTAGAGAAAATGATAGTTTGGGCCAAGAATGCTAATGCGATCAAGCCCAGCCCATGTATAGGTAGACCAAGGTTGGAAAATGGGCTATATTCTAAAGCCCATTTAAGAATGGCCCAGTCTATAACTTTGTTTTGAACAAGCTTTTATTTTCCTATTTTCTTTTGTAGTTATTTCAATTTTTTTACATTCCTAGCTAACCAAACAATATTAAAGTTATGTTTTAATTATAGGATTTTTTTAGTGAGGAAAGGACAAAGAAAAAGTGGAACATTAGTATAAGAAGCAAGCATATACATAGTTTGGAGAATAAAATTATTTTTTATATTATTATTTTATTTTTTACTATTAGTATAAGATTCAAACATGGTGTAAATTTTTGACTTATCCTTCCCTCTTGTCCAATTTTACCCACAAAACTTCCATCACTTCCTCCCAAAATCTTGCAAGTGGAAGACCAAAAAGTATCTAAAATTTCCATTATGCAATCATAATCTTGGCCACTTTGCCTAACAAAAGAATCATATATTCACCAACTTTTTTGTTCTAGTTAGACATGAGAAACAAAAGTGAAAAAAGAGTTTATAAAGTAATAGGATGGAAATAAATCATTGGGTTTGGACCAATGAGCACCAAATATTATTCCAGTGTGAAAGTCTGGGTTCGATTACTTGTGATGATAAGGATCGAATTGTGTGCGTGTGTTGAAAAAAAAATAATATGATGGAAATAAAAATATTTTATGAAATTTACATGGCTAATTACATCAATTACCCCTGTAAATTTAGTCTATTTATGTTTAAAAATTACCAAAAACTCCCTGTTATTACAATTTAATGCAAAAAATTCCTTAAAATGAACTAATTATTTATAATTTTGGACATATTATATAGTTTGAGGGAGTTATTTATAATAAAGTAAACTGAGAAAGGTATAAAATTAGAGAAAATAAAAAGTTATATATATATATATATAAAATTCTAATTCTATATCTATTTACATATTCAAGAAATAATGATAACAATTATTTAATTTACACATTAGGACAAAAAATTATGTCAGCATCAAAACTGCCCCACACGTGTGCATTGCAGAACAACTGTCAATTAGTATTTGTCCTCTTCCTTTTTTTTTTCCTTTAATCATCTTTGCTTGTCTCCTTAATTCTACATTGAATCTTTTGTCTGCTACTCAATCTCTTTTCTTTTCTTAAAAAAAAAAAAAAAAAAAAATTCTTCTTTTGATTTTTGGGGTTAAGGGTAAGATATCCTTTTGACCCAAATTGGCATTCTTCTCTTCATTCTCACAGTGGGGAAATGGATAATTGAATCATCCTCAGCTTCCCATCTGAAAAAACAAAAATCCATTTATTAATACACTAATTAACCACAAAAGCTAGTTAATAAGGTAGGAGTTAAGACCGCCCTTCATGCCCAGACTCGAGTAATCGAAAATCAATTTGGAACGTGAGACTTATACAGTCTGTTCTGATACCATGTTTGGTAAGGTGTTGAGGCACAACTCACCATAAAAGTTTGCTAAAGAGATGGGAGTTGTAAAACATTATAAAATAGATAGTAATTTAGTAATTACTCGACGTGAAAAGGTTAATCTACGGGTTTTAAATCCTAACATATCTTTCTTTCTTTTATTTTCAATCATGTCATCTTTTTTTTAATTTTCTTGGTGATGAATGATTCATTTGGACTTACTTTCAACTAATCAGTTCCCAGGCCCCTACCCTATTTAACGAATAACTTTTCCTCTAGTGAATTATTAACCTAGCTAGCCTTGAGGAACAATTATAGTTTCTAAAAAGATATCTGTAATAGTATTTAAATTGTTACTTTTAGAAAAGTATCTTAAATGAATTGTCTCATATTTCTATGTAATTTTTTTAATAATTTACCTGAATTGAGTAACAAAATGGTGCAGAAAAATGGAAGCCTCGAGCCTGGCCAAGTCAATGCCCGGACATAGCCTTTGTCCACCTCCAAAAGGGGTGAAATTGCAATAACTTATTTCCTTATCCTGCCACAACCAATAAAATTAGACATTAGCAACATAAAAAAAAAAAAATTAAAAAAGAGTAAAAATTCAAGAATTAGAACCCAAACACATTAAAAAGAGATTTACTTCATGTTTCTTATTTCACAAATTACAAAAACACCCGTAAAGTTTTATTATCTTTGTAAAGCTTTTGCTAGATTCTAGCTATGTTCACACCAGCCACTAAAAGCATTTAGTCTCATATGATCTGATTTCGGATTCAATATTGTTTAAAGCCTCGTTGACACCGGCTAGAGCCTCTCTTTGGTACGATTTTCTCAAATTTTATCTAAATTTACATAAATTTTTCTAAATAGATTTTAAAAAGAATGAAAATGAGAAGGTTATTGGTTCTTACTTGCCATCTCCATGGATTGAACTGGTATGGGAAGTCATATAACTTATCATCCAAGTGAACTGATCTGAAATATGCAAAAACACACCATCCCTTTGGGATGAAATGCCCCTTTATTTTCACATCCTTCATGGATTTTCTCATTACACCCATTATTATGTTTCCCATCCTTAAGGTTTCTGTAATAACCTGTGCCAATACAAATATCGATATATCAAAATATTATTCGGAACCTTGCAACCTTATATTTACCTCCTAAGGGGGGTATTTGTAAGGTTTTTCAGTTAATCAGGGGGTATTTGTAAGATTTTAAGCTTTCAATAATTTTTCGAATTCTTAAGTAAACTTCAGGGGAGAGGTTGTGTAATCATCCTAAATTTTAATTTTGTATCAATTTTACTATACATGTAATCAATCTCAAAATCTTTTTAATATTTTTGATGGAATTAGAGAACTTACTTTCTGTGTAAAGGGCAATGATAGATAATCATTCCAAGATAATGGCTCCCCGAGTTTCTCCTTCAGTTTCTTCAGTATAAGGTTCTCCTCCTGCACAATATAATACCCCTTTGCAGTATAAGGTCAATGTGTGACCCCGTTGCATTGTATTTAATGAAAATTTCAATACACATGCATAATATATACTTCTATAATAAATATTGGGAAAATTACCAAACACCCCCGAGGTTAGGTCTGTTTTTTTAAAACCCTAAACCTTGAAACATTACAAATATCCTCCTGGTCAACTGAACCGTACGAATACCTCCCCCGAAACATAAAAATGTATACGTAATACCCCTAAAAAATCTTACAAATACCCCTTTAGGGGCAAGTATAAGATTACAAGGTTTCAGGATATCTTTGGTAATGGAGGGATTTTGGTAACTGGCATATAAGTATCAAATATATTTGAAATTACCAAGAAGTATATATTATATTACCGTTAATTGTTTGAGGGCAACAGGAGAATCTGATAGGTATTTGATAGCAAGAGTGACAAGAAGAGGCACTGAATCCTCTCCAGGAATCATTAAATCAATCATATTTTCTGCAATTAGATCATCTGTCACCTCTTCACTTGTGTCATTCATCAATGCTTCTGCTACATCTCTTACCATTTCATGATTATTGATGTTCTTGATGGAACAATTATCCCTCTTTGCTTGGATAATTCCATCAATTAACTTCACCATTTTCTTTTTTGCCTGATTAATTAATTAAGAAAAAAGAAAAAGATCAGACAAAAATATATATATAAACAAAAATATTATGGGTAATTTAGTCATTTTATAATTTTTCGTTAAGTTCTTTAGGTCTCTGTTAGGGTTAGAGGATCTATCTGTAATTTTCAATATTAGAGAGAGACTTGTTGTATTTATCCCTAGGGGGTGTAAGTGTAATTATCCTAAACATTAAATAACTTGCCTGTAATGACCGATAAAGTTGTGTGCCAGGCAAATTTATAGGCAAAGACATAAGGCCTGCAATAAATTCTTTAAAATGTTTCTTCAGAAGCTCCATTTCATCACCACGATCTAAACTAATCAATGCTTTGACGAGAGCCTGAAATGCAATCTGAAAAAGAAAAATTAAGAAAATTAATCAAAAAAATAGAGTTAAATAGAATCAAAAGTCAAAAGATGAAAATCATTAACTCGCAGTAGCTGCAGACATAATTACTTTTAAGGTTCTAACCTTTGCAGACAACATAATTAATTCATGCAATGTAAAAACACACCAATGATTAGGGTTCGAATTATTTCATATTATTGTAATAATATTGAAACTCAAAGTACAAGCTGCAGTAATCATTCATAAACATCAAAAGAGAAAAAAATATATAATTAATAAAGTTAAAGACTTTAATTGCTGCCACTTTCCAATCTTTGTGTGTTGTAATCATGCAAACATTAAAATTTCATAATTTAACAAAGGGGCAGTTACCAAAACCCCTTGAGGTTTACACTATTTATGAAAAATACCCTAAAACCTTGTAACCTTATACTTCTCTCCTGAGGGGGTATTTGTAAGGTTTTTTAGGGGGTATTTTGTATACATTTTTATGTTTCAAGAGGGTATTTGTAAGGTTTCAGCTGACAAGGGGGTATTTGTAATGTTTCGAGGTTTCAGGGTATTTTCAAAAAAATATATATATATAACCTCAGAGGTTTTTCTGTAATTATCCCTTTAACAAATAATCACCCCACCCCCACCACACGCTCACATTTAGAGAAATAAAAATCAAAGATTCGATCTTTATAGTTAAAAAATTTAATGAAATTCAAAGTCTATACAACAAAAGAAGCATTTTTTAAATTTATGTATACAGTACTTACGGTTTTGGCTTCATCTTGAATGTATACAGGGCAATCTTCTCTCCAGTTTGCCATTGATTCGACCACATACTTTTGCATGTCAGTTGTAATCTGTGCTTTCAAGGTTGGAGACTTGAGAAAACTCCCAATTAATCCATGTATTCTCCTCTGCAAAGTTCCATTGATGAGCAATATGGAGGATTTTCCCATCAACTCCATAAGTGATTTTGGGTATGATGGCACAAATGTTTTTGCATCACTTTGCAGAATAATCCTACTAACTTCTGCATCTGTTGATACTATTGTGGGACTCCCAAATAAATGCGACTTGAAAACCTTTCCATACCTATATATTTAAAAAACATATATAATTATCTACAAAACCCACAAATTTTCTTGTCATAATGAGTGTGTGTTGTGTGTGTGTTTGTGTTGGTGATGACTCACATGCGACGTCGTTTGTTCATGAAGGTCTCAGGCCTGTCAGAGTAAGCACAAGAAATAAACTGAAGAGTTTCTCCAATAAAGGGCCACATTCCGAGGCTACCCATAGGAAGTGATGATGATGATGATCTTTGTCTGATCTTCTTCATAATTTTCCTGATCATGCACACATAAATGGCTGACAAACACATGATCATGATCAGTAATATTATTGCTTCTGTTGTTACCAAATTACACCTGCACAGCAAATCCATCTTTTTTGATCTGATCTGCTTTTATCTTTTTGTGGGTTTTCTTTTTCTGATCCAGTACCAATCACTCTTTAAGTAGCTAGCTCTTGCCTTCTGTAGAGTTGTGTTTCTCTCTCTCTCTCTCTCTCTCTCTCTCTCTCTCTCTCTCTCTCTTAGATCAGTATATATATAAATATATAATATATATGTGCGTGCGTGTGTGTGTGTCTGTGTTGACTAGTAATTCATTATATGTCATGACAGACAGCATATATATTGCTCCCATGACAGGTTTTTATCAGAGAAATGCATTTGCATGTGTGATGAGAGAGACAGAATATATATAAGTGTCACATATATATTGCCGAGAGAGAGAGAGAGCGTATGTTTGTTTGTTTCGGGATATATAATGTCGGCATCTTATATAGTTAAGTAGAAATTACAAGAGAACCCTATGCTTAAATATTGAAGGTAGCTAGCTAGCTAGGTTACGATAGGTAACACAAACGTAGCATGTTTTTCTTACATTAATCAATTCTAAAAACCAACGGATACGACCATACGGTTTTCTTTTAATAATTTAGGAAGAATTGAATTGAATAATTATTCTTTTGGTGATTGGAATGATGAAGTGGTTGCTTATTAACTCATAAAAGGAATTAAGTATTGATGAAAATGTCCCCACTGCCATGATTGTGAAGTGGTATAAAATGAGTGGGATATGTAAGAGTCCCTTCATGCATTCATGTGACTATATATTAATATAATATAGGTCCCTCTTTTTTGGTTTATATTAATATAATTATTTCTATAATATAAATACATCCTAGCTATACCATAACAAACTCATAATATTTTCAGTATAATTATAAATTTATTAATTATCATATTTTAATTAAAAAAAACACTCTTAAAGTTCTATTATTCATATCATTAAAAATTTTGTCGGATTCTGTCTTTATTCACACCACTGAAATAAGCGTTTTTACAATTCGTCCGTCTTAAAATCATTGTGATTCAAAATCTAATCCACGTCAGTTAAAATCTATTTTTAACATGATTTATAGATTTTCTCTAATTAAGTTCACATAGATTAATCCAACATGATTATTATAATAAGATCCAAAAGCATTGCTTAACACCTTATGTTAGATAAGTCGTTTAGGTCAAACAATTATTTCCATGAATGCATGCCCTCATGTGGCTTAAACGGCTACCTCTCTTTTAACAAAGATTTTGTGGTCTTGATGAGTTATAGTCAATAAAATAGTTATTGTTATAGCCTATTATAGTAGTGAGGATTTTTTATTTTTTATTTTTTTTTAAAAGTTGTGAGGAACTTTGAATGTTGGATAGGGGGCAAGATTTTTGTCTAAGAGGACGAAGTTAAAAAATGAAATCAACTTTCGAATACGAAATTTTGAGACAGGTTGTCACCAGTACTAGCCCCTCGCTCCCTCCGTCTCCGTCTCCGACTCCGACTCCATCATTGCAGAATCAAAATGAAAAAGAAGAATAAGAAGTTATCAACATATATGTGGAATTAATATATATTAAAGTGTGGTTATATATTTTTTGATTTGATTTGTACATTTGAATCTGAAAAAAGGAGTGATTAGGTATCAATTTCTATCAATCTATAGTTTATATTTTCTCCTCTAATTGTTTGAGAAACCCTAGCTTATTGATTCTAAATTATTTTATGAAAAATTCGTCCATCCCGGCCCTAATTATACTCTTTTAATGACGTTCAAAGTTGTTTCTTTGACTAGTCGCGCAGCTGCAAACAATTAAAAAATCTTATATAATATGAACGAATCATTCCACTTATGCTTTTGCAATATTCAATTTTTGGGGGGCAAATTTCTATATTAATCTCCATACCCACAACCCTTTTCTTTTCCCTCTTTTGCCACAAAATATTTAAATAGTCAATGTTGGAATTTATAAGTTTGGTACTTTAGCAATTAACATTATAAACTCATCATTCCATCAAACTCCTCAATTTGCAACTATCATTTGCCCAATTGGGCCCAAATCTTAGTTTAAGAATCTTTTTGAAGAGAATGATTTTTTTGGATATGATTTTTATATACTTTGGAAGGTAGGGAATTAGTTATAACATGTGATACACTCACACACGAACATAACAATAGTACACAATACCGATATAATAATACGGAATTTTTTCAATATTTATTCGATATAATATCTAACACAACACCTCATGCTCCTCACATAATTCATCTGTTTGTTTGTGTGTGTTTTTTTCTAGTTTTTTTTATTGGTTTAGTATGGAAGTTTGCATGTTGTGGGAACTTTAAGTGGGATTGATGGTGTCCACATCTTGATTGGGAGTTGGGACTTGTGCATTTATCTCTTCCTTCATGTGATCAATCTCTTTGCTAACAATTTAATTTTTTTCATTTTAAAAAATTACATAAGTAGCCAAAATGAGTAATAGATAGAGTATATGATACATTGAAAATCGAAAAACTACTTTGAATCCTCTGCATTAAATTCAAACAATACTATAGGATATGATAAAGATAAAAAGAAATGTACATCAATTTAAATAATAAATATTGCACGTAAACTTCTATGATCTATCCCAACTAGGAAAAAACAATGCGTCTGCTGCATCATGGGCAGTATTAGTATAGCAAAAGGGTCGAGATTCTGCTTTTCTTAGTTCTCAATGTTTGATTTATATGTATCTTATAATGGGACCATCTTAGATCTTCTTCGTGGCTCAAGAAATATTAAGCAAACTACCAAGAATTTTATAAACACTATAAGCTAAAAGCAGAAACTGCAAAACAAAGCACTCCAAGCAGAAACTGCAAAACAAAGCACTCCTTTTCGGCTTTTTATAAGCTAAAAACAGAAAAACACTATTTTTCCAGAGTTTGCAAACACTACTACCTAAGGCAAACAACAATTAGAAAACAATTTTCCTTCCAATTGCATCAAGATTACACAAAAATCTAAGAAAACAGTATATCAACAATTTCCTCATGTTATGTAAAATGAAATGCAGACATCATCATCAACGCACTTCTCATGAAAGAGGATGAACTAATCTTTTTCCAGTTAAGAAACTTAATCAGATTGATTGAAAAAGATATCACAGGCTCGGAACGGACTTGGCCCGAATAAACTGTTTCAGAACAGCTTTCTCCTCGTCGATGTGTTTTTTCTCCTCAGCATTTCTTGGCTTCATTTTTCTCTTCTCTTCCAACATCCATTTGAACAATTCGCGCTGTTGATCCTCTGGAATTGGTGGCCGTTGAACGGGTTCTATAACGGGCTGAATAATGGTCTTTTCTTGGATTGTACCTGCTGACATGGCAGTCGAGGTTGGTGTAGATGTTGTGGGCCCCACCGGCTCGTCGTCTTCTGACGAGGTTTTATCTTTACTCTTTGTCCTAAAAAGAACATAGGCTGCACAGAGAGGGTTTGTAACCATATTTATTTTCCCATGCACACAAAACAAGTCTAAAGCCAATGTAGATATTAGCACTATGTTTGGTTCTGGGATTTTGCCAAAGGAAGAAAATACAAGAAAAGTAAAAGGTTCGGAAAGTGGATAATAGGATTGGATTGAGGGATGTAATTGCAAGCTTTTCCATATTTTTTCTCCCTTTTCCTCACAATTTGGGAGGGAAATGGATTTTTCCTTCTTCGTAGAGTATTTTTTTCCTAATTTTCCTTTCTTTTCTTTGCCTTCATATATAGAAACTAATCACCAATTATACTTTTCCTCATTATTTTCTTTTCTTTTCCCCCCAAATCCTAGAACCAAATCAACAACGTACTTCATGCATAAATAAGTCGACATACGTCTACCAAAAAAAAAGTCGACATACAACGAAAACAAACGAGTAGAAGCTTTCATCTGAACATTAAGAAGGCAATTTCGATAACCATGTAATATAATAGAATCAGACAACTGATTTTGCTTATCAAATCAGACATGCAATTAAAGCTTTTAGATTAAGTGAATTTCTCATAGAAATACACATCGCAATGAGAGTATAAAAATATATCGTCAAAATGATGAAACATCTTCGAGATGCTAACAACGTGCTTTCATGACCAAAAATATAAAATGCATGAGATGGACTATTTTTAAAAAGCAAGCATTATAAAATAGAGACAATAAATTACAGAAAATAGAAAAAATATAACAAAATGACTCTTGCCATAAGTTAATGACAAGTTATAAGTTTTGCCAACCAAGAAGAATTTGCTATATAGTTCCCTTCAGCTTTCAATTCTTAAGTTTGAACGCAACTGTTTGTGTCTATTCACTGAGAAACTAGAAGTTTAAAGTATTGTTCAACAAATAATTATTTAACGAACAGAAAACACACAAAGATAAACACATTGAGCAGCAGAGATTCATAAGTTTGCTTTGCCAAAGTAACAAATCCACTCTTTCATAGGAATGTTCAATTATACCATTTCAAGCAGGTCTGAACTTCGAATTGATAGAGCGATAAAATTCTTACAAGTGCAATTGAGATCCCTTTATGATTTGAAATAAGAGATTATATCTCTTCTCGGGAGTGACGAGAATCTCTACACACGATATTCGAATGAGGTAATCAGAAATCTTAACAATCATCTTGAACTTTAAAATGTATAGATATGCATCTCGAACCTAATATCAAGAACACGAGGATTCATCGATTTTCCAAATAGGAAAGATGAACAAACATTTCTCATTAAAGATAGAAACCATGGCTTTTAGTTTGTGATCTTCAAAAGGGTCAACCCCACTGAGACAATCGAGCAAAAAACTCAGCTTTTGGTTAAGTAAATTAATGAAACCATTGCTATATAAGGACATGTAAGATAGATATAGGCAAAGAAATCTCCAAAAAGAAAAAGGGAAATACCTCCAAGGGTGAAATTGACGGCCAATAGAAGTGGCCAGAGAAACCTGTACCGCCGAACAAACGACTCCTTCTGTGGTGGAGGTGGAGGAGGAGGCGTAGGGCGTGGAGGCGGAGGAGGAGCAGCTCCCGTCGACGGTGGGGACGCCATTGTGATCGGTGTAGATGCCTTCAGCTTCGCTGTCACGAGCAAAAACAACAAGAACAATCAAAATACAATAACCAATATTCTAATCAACAATGTCAATCATTGAACCGAAGAATAATAATTGAACGTAAATAAAGAATCAAACTTTGGGAAAGAACAAGTAAAAAAGATTCTTGTGGGATTTTTACTTTATTAATAATTTTTTTGAGTATTACATTTTTTGGGCTTGTTGGCGAAGAGCTTGGGGCCTTCGTCGCTCATCGTTAAATCTTCTTCAAAACTGCTTTCGTCTTCTTCTTTGAGATTTTCTGAGTAAGCTAGATTTCTTGTTCAGGGGAACACACACACTTCTCTTCAATTTTTCTTCTACTCATCCCTTTCGTGGGTTTTGTGTTTGGGTTTTGGGGGCGACGACGTCGTTTATGCCTTGAATTTAATCACAATATTGGTTTAGCCGTTTAGAAACGCGCCTTGCAATCTCGAGAGCTAAACACGCTTTTACCCTTAGCAAAAACCGGAAGAGTTTATTAAACAACCTATTTAAGTTTCTATTTAATTAAATAACCTTTGAAACTCTCTAATAGATAACCTTTTTTATTAATTAACATGAATAATAATATTAATAACTTATCTAATTAAGAAAAATAGTTTATGCACTTTTAAAAATGTAATTTTAACCCCAAAACTTATAAATATTACAAATCAAACCCAAAAATATTTACAAACCCTAATTTCTCATCATATTTTTCCCAATTTCACTAATTTTTAATCCTCTCTTCTTCACCTTCCTTCATTTTTCTTGCATTTTCTCCATATAGATGACATCATTTCAAGGTATTTGACCACTTCTTTTTCTCTTTTGCAAACATTCTTCAAAATACTTCTATATTGAAACCCTACATTATCAAAAGAAGTTTTGTGGTCCAAGATAAAATATATTTATTGCAAGAGGAGAGTAGATTAAGGAGGATTTCCACAAAAGTTGAACTAGAAAATTGAAGGTAAGAACTATTTTGTACTCATATCAAATATATATCTAGTTGGGAAGATGGGTAATGAGATTTTGATGATTTTTTGCGAAATTTTTTTTTCTGTTATGCGCGTAAGCGATTTCGCGACCCATAAGCGAGGACGCGAGATCGCTTATAGGACGCGAGATCGCTTATTAACAGTCCACACGTTTAGCGCTTTGAAAAAGCAATCTCGCGTCCCTTAAGCGATCTCTGAGATCGCTTAAGGGTCGCGAGATCGCTTATGAATTTAGCGCTTTGAAAAAGCGATCCCGCGTCCCTTAAGCAATCTCTGAGATCGCTTAAGGGCAGCGAGATCGCTTATTAACAGATTTCGCATCCAATAAGACCTCTCTTTTAGCAATCACAATAAGCACTTCTAACAAGGATATTTAAGCACTTCTATATACAAAATTACACTATAATTCTTTTTAAATTCAAGTTTATAATTTTCTAAGCAATTTACTGATATTCTTATTTTTTTATAATACAGATATTTAATTGCATCAATGGAAGCATTTATTGTAGGTGTTGTATATGGCGAGTGGGTAAAACCCTTGTATAACACCTGGATATAAAGATAGGTGTTTTCCGTGGTTTTCCCATGTTACAACTTCCGTACCAATTCGGTCGGCAGATCTGCCTCATAAAGAGCAGTAATGTTCCGGGGTCTCATCCGGCGTATTAGCGCCCGGGTGGACTCAGGGACTCCTTCTTTCGTAATGCGAAATTACTCCCCTACTTCTCTTGCTTGCTTACCTGGCGCTTGAAAGGATCGCTACTAGTTGAATAAAAGGGTTGATGTATCAGACTCGTGGAGAAAGAAAGTGGTTGGGAGTGGTACGCAAAAGGTAATGTAACTACACCACTTATTTTGAGTACAGTTACTACTTATGAGATGTTTATTGATGAAATTATCGTAAAGAGCGAGCTGAGTTGCTTACCTACTCATGTACATGTGAAGTATATTATAACAAATGCACCTCCGAACGAAAAAGTACATCCTACTGAAATAAAGTTGGATGCAGATCTAATGATGTACAAAAGTGATGTTGGTTGTGGTGGTTGGAGGCCCATTTTAAAAGTCTCTATATCTCATGTTGGAGAGGACAATCAATTTGAATTACCGAAAATTTGTTCACCAAACGAGAATACAATATTTGATTTTGATTTCAATGGTGAAGATGAGACTATGGATGTAGATGAGAACAATAAATTAGAAGAACTTAATGAAGAACAAAATAAGATTACGGATAAAGATAATAGTCTAACCGATCATCTACTTCTAGAGGATGGTGATGCCGATGAAGAAACTATGTTGAGTCGAGAAATGTTAGAGGGGAAAACAGGAGGTGAAGTTGGAAAACTTACATATCACACATTTGATGACGAATCAGATTTGTATGAAGGATATTTGTTCAATGACAAGATGCACGCGATAAGGAAGATAAAATTTGTTGCTGTGAAAGGAAATTTGAGTTTGTAACAAAAAATCTACAAAATCACTAATTGTTGTTGGATGTTCTTCCCCAAATTGCAAGTGGTGGATTCGATGTGTTAAGAACCCCGATTCAAGTAAATTTGTTATTAGAAAATACATTCGTGAGCACATATGTGGTTTGGAACATATTTTAGGTAAACATCGGCAAGCATCGGCTGATGTTATTGGAGAGTTCGTGAAGCCTCTATTTGTAAATGGAAAAGGTCCTACATCCAGTGATTTGAAGCATTATGTGAAAACACACTTGGGATGTACTGTGAGTTATTGAAAATGTTGGAAAGGGAGACAACATGCAAAAGATTTTGTGAGAGGAACACCAGAACATGGGTTCGCAGTTCTTGAAGCATATCGTCATATTTTAGAGTTGACAAATCAAGGAACCAAGACAGATTTAGCGGTTGATGAAGAAAATAGATTTCTTTATTTTTTCGTAGCTTTTGGACCGTGCATAAAGGGGTTTGCGTTAATGAGGAAAATTGTAGCCCTTGATGGTTGTTTTTTAACTGGAAAGTTTGGTGGTACATTGTTTGTTGCCACTGCACAAGACGGTGAGAACCATATATATCCTATTGCATGGATAGTAGTTGACTCTGAGAATGACAAATCATAGGGGTGGTTTTTGAAACATTTGCAAGATATTGTTCCTGACAGTGATGAGTTATGCATAATATCCGACATGAACCAGTCTATAAAGAATTCAATTGCAAAAGTTTACCCCATGGCGCATCATGGGTATTGTATGAGGCACCTCGGAGAGAACTTAAGGACAAAATTCAAGCGTGGTGAAATTATTCGTCCCTATTATTCGGCAGCCCAAGCTTATGCACTTGATGACTTTCATGAGCATTTTCGCCAAATTCGACGGATCGAAAGCAAAGCGGCCGACTTTCTTGAGCATGATGTTGGATTCCACCGATGAAGTAGAGCTCATTCTCCTGCAAACAGGTTTAACATTATGACAACCAACATATCTGAGTCTATTAATGCAAGGATTCTAATAGAAAGAGAATTTCCGATTATCGCAATTTTTGATGCAATACAAAGAATACTTTCTACGTGGTTTTATGAGTGTCGTATGGAAATGGTTGATTGCACAACGATATTAGTTTCATCCAAAGAAAGCCTATTGCGGAAAAATTTGGAACTTTCCAATGTACTTGTGGCAAATCCAATTAATGTGCGTGAATTCATTGTGCGCGGTGGAAATCAGGATGTTGTTGTTGATCTTAATAAAAAAGAATGCAGCTGTAGAGTTTTTAATATTGACAAGATTCCATGTTTTCATGCACTAGCTGCTATTAGAGAACAAAAACTACAGGATTTCGGTAGGAGAATCTACACATTTTGCTCTCCTACCTATAAAACTGAAAGTTTCTTGCATGCTTATGTAGAAAATATATATCCTACTCCACCAGAGGAACAATGGGAGGTACCCGAATCAGTGGCAAATATCATCATTTATCCTCCAAAAATAAAGGTATCAAGGGGCAGAAAAAGAGTTAAGAGGATTCCTTTCGCTTGTGAGGGCAGCAAGAAGAAAAACATGTGTTCGAACTGTAAGCAACCGGGTCACAAGAAGCGTACTTGCAACCAACCACCTCTTTCCAAATGACCAAATTTATATTTTCAAATTGTGTACAATTTATATTTTTGGATTGTACTATTCTAATAATAGTCTACTTTAATTTTTTTACACGAATTTCTTCTATTTTAATTTATTAATTTGATTTTTGTATAAAAGCGATCTCTGAGATCGCTTATGAGACGCGAGATCGCTTTTTCAAAGAGCTAAACGTGTGCAAACTGTTTAACTGTTTAAGCGACCCTTAAGCGATCTCAGAGACCCTTAACTGTTTAAGGCACTAACCCATATAAATTTGAGGGTAAGTTGTCAACGAAGTCGTATTTCCACCGCCGGTCAAATATTTCCTGTTTCAAATGAGAAAACTGGCAGGAAGCTTTTAGTAGCTTTGGAAATATCACGGACGGTGCCCACATGACCCGATCTAAAGCCTCTTTTCTATAGCAAGTTCTATTGCAATCGAGAAGTTCAATTTTTCCCTCATCAAGAAACCACACAATTGTAATCCAATGCATATTTGCAATATTTAATATACCGTAAACTTTTGGAACTTCACACCAATTTCGTCCGTTATGTGGTCTCTTTTCTTCAAAATATTCATCAAATGTATCATTATATCGAGACCCAATGAGAAGCTTCTCAACGTCTACCATACTCATCGTATTCCCTTGTTTGACGTTTTTCTTCGCTTTCATTTCCGGATTACTTTGCTTCAGTTTCCAAAGGCGTTGAGCTTCTCCATCAAGAACTTGCCCAAAATAAGCATCAAGGACTGCACAATGTTGATCATACAATTGAGGAAAACGCCCTTCTTTAGACCTTATAAGAGTTAGTCCTTCTTGCAGGTGCTGCATTAAAACGTATTACTGATAAGTATATATAAAAGTATTATATAATGTATAAATATATTTAAATATATACATATACTTACAGAATCCTCAAACCAAACTCCTAAATTCAATATCGCGTCAAAAAATTCATGCAAATACTCCCATTAAAACATTTCGCCCACTTCGACTTGTCTTTTCCATTATACCAATCATAAAATGATCTCTTTTTTTCTTCAGAAATAGACATGCAAATATTCGGGGTTGTTTCATTCTCGTTTTTTTCAACGCTCCATCTGCAGTGTATGGAGATGTTAAGTAATGACTTCTTTTTCTTTCTCTTTCTGGTCGTTCTTCAACATTTTGTTGAACGAAGTCATCTTTCTTCTCCGACTCTTCTTTTGTTCGAACAATATTAAAATCTTTCCTCAACTGTCCCAACTCTTCCACCACAAAATCAACTCTCTTGCTCAACTGTCCCAACTCTTCCACCACAAAATCAACTTTATGGTTGAACATCTTTTGTTCTTTGATTATGGTGTTCAGTAATTCCCGTATTTCAGAATCAGGAGCAGAAGAAGGTGGTGGTGGTGGTGGTGGTGGTGTGCTTTTCAACTCTCCTACACATTCTGGCAATGGTAGTGGAGTTATGGCGTTTTTAATTCAAAATGCGTCCTCATCAGGCGAGACAATTATATTAGTCAGCTTTGTGACACCTTCCAATGTCTTCTTCAATCGATCAATATTCTCATCCGAAACATCCTTAAGCTCTTCGAATGATAATATATATTGTTCTCTCATTTCACATTTTGAAGGAATTAAAAACGGATGCACAACCACCTAAAATTAGATTTAAACATATTAGCTAGGCAATAACATAAAAATATTATTGAAAATTACAAGTATCAAAACCATTGTGTTGCAATCTAACCTCGTTTGATTTTAGTAGTGATTCAACCGTGTCGTAATCCCATTTTGCAACTCTCTTCAAATGATATTGTAACATTCTCGGAATTGGCCGTAATGAATCTTTATTTGATGGAATAAGCCCACCTCCGAGTCTTGCAAAAAGGGGAATAGCTTCATACGCCCACACCTAAGTGCATGTAAACAAATTATATTATAATTTATAACAACATATAAACGAATCAGGAATGAAAAAATAACATGAAATTATTATTACCATAAATGCCCATGGAAAGCCTTGGATGTTGAACTTTTGTAAAGTTTTATTTCCTTGGCACTCCTTATATGCTTTCTTCAAATTTCTAGTTCGGAGTGACTTGAGCGTAAGCTCGAATGACGTCTTACCCCACGGAAAAGAGTTGAAGTAATCAACATCATTCACAACCGAGATCCAAAGAGGTTCAACATTTTTGCTTCCATCCTCGGCCATAAGAACATAGTGTAGGAATAGTACAAGACAAATCTTCAACTTATCTCTCGTACCATAAGCTTTGTCATTAAGCATATTTTCTAAATCTTTACCCCTAACACCATTTCGTTCTCCTAAAATCTTCTCCACAAATTCATTTGCGTTCTTTATGACCTTATTTTCAACATCCTTGCTAGGCATAGGTCCGCAATTAAGGCCGGTAAGAAAGGCAAATTCTTTCATCCCAAAGCATAAAGGCTTATTATCGACAATAAACCACATCTCGAAGTTCTTCCTACTTTTAACAGAATGGAGCAACATGTAGTGACAAAGCAACCCCGGAAAGATCCAATCGTTTGACAAGTCAAGAAAATGACCAAAACAAGTCTTACGAAATAACGCCATCACCTTCGCATTGTGATGGATGTACTCTTTTATTTGAATAAATTTAGACCAAGACGATCTCACTGTATAATTTCTCGGAAAATACACGGAGTCGTCTATCACCGTGCGTAGGTTAAAGTCGCGTACGTCGATTGACTTCGAATGTTCTGGAATGGAAACCATGTCTAAATTTTCCCCGTCCTCCTCATTCTCCTACATATAAAGAAAAAAAAAATAAAGTCTCCATATTTTCACAAATATAGTAACTTTCATCTTCTCCAACCAAATAGAAGTACCTCATTTTCCCCACTTGTGGTTAAAGTCTTGCCAGAATCCATCAAATATAGCTAATTTAAATATTAATCAAATTTAGAAATATAATAATATATGTTTATTCATAAATATAAGTGTAAATTATATTAAGTGATTGTTTCATTTCATAAGCGTATAAGAATGCAAGAACAATTTATACCATTTCGATAGCTATTTTTTCTTCCTCTAGCACTTCGTCATGATGAGGATTTTCCGGATCCTGTTCAGGAAAGAAAATAAATAATTTTAAGCCCAATCTGTTAATAAGCGATCTCGCGTCGCTTAAGCGATCTCAGAGATCTCTTATGGGACGCGATATCGCTTTTCAAAGCGCTAAACGAGCGCAATCTGTTAATAAGCGATCTCGCGTCTCTTAAGCGATCTCCGAGATCACTTATTAAAGCGAAATCGCTTGCAAAGCAGAACAACAAAAAAATTTCGTGCAATCTATTAATAAGCGATCTCGGAGATCGCTTATGGGGCGCGAGATCGCTTATTAATGCGAAATCACTTGCAAAGCAGACGCTTATGGGACGCGAGATCGCTTATGTTGTGAAATCGCTTGCAAAGAAGCAGAACAACAAAAAAATTTTGGCATTCAAAAAAATCATAAAAATCAAACATTTATACCTTATATTGGTGTTCTACAACAACTTTTTCTTCAAGAATTTCTTCAAAATGTTGAGATGATTGGGTTTTTTTTCGTAGTCTTCTTTGGAGATTCTCTAATAATTGTCATTTTTCTAAAGAAAAGAAGAGAAGAAACGGGAAGAAGAAGAAAGAAACGTTGATAAAGAAACGGGAAGAAGAAGGAAACGTTGATGAAACTTGAAGTAGGAAGCGATCTCAGCGAAAAAGAAGAAGTTTTCTTGTTCTTTTCTCAAGTGATAAGCGATCGCGCCGCGCAGTAAGGGCTAGGACCTGTGTTTTAAAACCCGGACCGGACCGGCCGGTCGGACCGGTGACCGGCAGGCCTTCCGGTCCGGGTGACCCCTTTGAACCAGTTCCTAATTGAACCAGTGGGAACCGGCCAAAACCGGTCAATTGACCGGTTAAACCGGTCCTGGTCGGACCGGTTGACCACTGGTTCAATGTTTTTTTTTTTTTTTTTTTTAATAGTTGCTGATGCGTTTTTAACTTTTCATTTCTTAGTTTGTCAACCCGATTTTTTATTTTTGTGAAAGAAACCCTACCAATTTGAGAAAAAAACTGAGAATTATTCGGGATAATTGTTGATTTTGTTGTCTACTTGTCTTATTTTGATGGATGTTGTGATGTGTTAGACTTTGGTGAGTTTTTTAATTTTTGAGTTGGTTGATGCAATTATTTTTACATGGTTGATGGAATGATGGTTGAAATTTTATTTTATATTTTTTGGTATATTTTTTTAATTTTTTTTATATTATTTTGTTTATTTTTCTATATTTTTTAATA
The DNA here is from genome assembly GCA_958496215.1 of Verbena officinalis. Taxonomy (NCBI): domain Eukaryota; kingdom Viridiplantae; phylum Streptophyta; class Magnoliopsida; order Lamiales; family Verbenaceae; genus Verbena; species Verbena officinalis. The sequence goes on from OY292391.1 coordinate 1,511,783, forward strand.
TTACTAATATTATATATATTTAAATATAATTATTACGTAATTATGACGTCATACCGGTTCGACCGGTGGTCGAACCGGTCGAACCCCTGACCAGTAAGGCCTCCGGTTCGACGTCCGGTCCGGGTTTTAAAACATAGGCTAGGACTTTTTCGGCGTTTTTGTTTTCTTAATTTTAGGTTTAACACTTTTTTAACTATTTTTTTATTTAATAACTATTATTATTTAAAGATTAATCTAAAAAAAATAAAAAATAAATTGAGGATTATTTGTTTAAATGGAATTTGACGGGTTACTTAAACAAATTTTCTCGCAAAAACCACACACACAGCTAAGCCCAATAGGAAAATCTCAGGTGAAATCAAATGGCGGTTGCGCTATCCACAGTCTCAGTCTCGTCCGTCGTAAGAGCTTCGTCGGTGGACGTCGGGCAACGACTTCCGTACAATCCTCAACGCACGTATCCCAAAAAACCAGACGCTTTGGCAGCCGTGTCAGCGCCTGCTTTAACCCCCGCATCGGATAAAAAAACCGCGAAAGTGTCCATTTCGGACCTCCTTAAACGCGACATCTCCAAAGTTACTAAAGGTACATGTTGATCCTTTTGAGTGAAGTGAACAGTCCGATGGTTGGATACTTGTGGCATTGTAATTATAGTGAGAGTTTGTTGGCTGTGGTTCCTCTATGATTGAGTAACGCGTGTGGGTTTGTTAGGTTTTCTGGTTTTTTTTTTTTAATTGATGTAGCTCCGAGTCGATAGATTTAGACGGATTGCATGTGAAGTGTAGTTCATTGTGTTGAGTTGTTGTGATTTGTGTAAAGGTAATTGTCTGTTTATGTTTAGATGCATGATATTATACTTTAGAGCTATTGTTATTGTGGTACCCATTGTTTGATATACATTTTCCAATTGGTGAGGTTTATTTTCTGGTTGAATTGAGATTTTCTGCTAGATGTTATTAGTAGCCTGAGTTTGTTTGTATTGGTATAGTGGAATCAGTCGGTTCATATTTGGGATACGAGACATGGCTTCCCAGTGCACCTAAAGTGGAGAAGCCTCGTTCTGTGTTCAATCCTGCAGCACTGGCTTATATTGGTGACGGCATTTATGAGGTTTGCACTGAATCCTTCTCTATTCTGGAATTGAGTCCCATAAATTGTGGGGTGGATTTTTCTGAGGGATGTCGATATGTAAAATTTTGTGGTCCAACAACAGTAATAGAGTTAAAGCGGCTTCAGTTTCTAAATCTTTAGAAACTTGTATTGTGAGGTCAACTTAATTCTTAAATATAGTGATAATAGCCTTGAAGATGTCCAAATAGAGGTGTTGACAGGTAAATAGATTGTTTTTATGCTGGTTGACTGAAGATGTGTGCTTAGAGCACTCTGCATTTGCTAACAAGGGGGGAAAGTTAGTGAGTGTCGTAGTTCTTTGTAAAAGGAGCTCATAGAGAACTTTAGATGCGTTGTACTCGAGTGTTTGGGAATATATTAGAAACAAATAAGACATTCATCTATACGGTAAAATCAATCAATTATGGAGAACTTGGTTGCTGCATACAATATCAGAACATATATTAACTGAAATTTAGAAGAAATTGTTAATGTAATAGCTTGTATAATTCTTAAAACTTAATTTTGATACGTGGAAAGTAAATAATGTAAACAAAATTTTCTCTTATTGCTGTTGTATCTTGTACTTCTTTCCAGAATCATCGGAATCCTCATGAATAATGTCATATTCAATGATGTCTTCTTTCGGAAATTTATTAATATGATTCTTTTTGCTGGTGCCTTGCCAATTGGGACAGCTATATGCTCGCAGGCATTTTTTGTTTCCCCCACTAAATATTGAAGAATACAATGATCGTGTGATGGCTGTTGTACGTTGTGAGTCTCAGGTACAATCATTGCTTTTTTTTATGTGGTCACTTATACTTGCTTCATTTAAATGTCTTAGCATTTCTAACTTCTTTCCATTTAATCACGATAACCTGGGTTGTTGATTTAGTAGGAGTCTGAATATTTCAGCTTCTGCATGACAACTGTGGATCTTAAAGTGAACATACGTTTTCGTAATCTTCCTCCACCATCATTGAAAAATGATGCAAACTTTGTATTTCTTATACCATGCTATCTTGAAATGCATGGTCTTCATGTGATATGTCAATGTATTTCATTGGAAAATGCAAAAATACACTGCAAGTCTGTCCAAAACACTTGTCCCAAGTCAAACTAAGGCATTCAAAATGAACAAATGTATAGTCGCGAGTATGTGCATGTGGTTCTATATTTACCATCTGATATTTCTAAGTTCAGAAAAGGAAATGATTTATGTGCTTGCTGTGTTCAGGATGCAATGCTGCAGAAACTTATGAGTGACAACTTCTTATCAGCAGAGGAGAGGTCTGTAGTTTGTTTGACTCCCCTTTTTCTTCTTTTGTATAAATATGCTTAAAAGTCATCCTTCACTGATCGAGAATCTAATAAGCAGGGATGTGTTACGTTGGGGGAAAAATATTGCTTCCTCCAAAACAAAAACAAAGAAACGAGCAGGTGTGGCAGTTTACAACAGAGCATCTTCACTGGAGACACTTGTGAGTTTGTTCAACCTTTTATTTTAATGGATTTTTGAAGCATCATTATTATAGAGCAGCGACAAGTAGTCTTTTCTTCTAGATTTACGGTTTGTTCCTTTGCAACTATTGAACTTGCATAAATTAGTTTCTGTGCTGCTCTAAGTCTTGTAGATTTGCGTGTTCTACACTACCATGTCATTTTTCTTACAAAATGGGCCCATAAAAGCAACAATACTGCTCCTTTTTTATCATGTCAGTTTCAGTGACTTTGACATTGGTTTTTCCATCATGTTTATGAAAACTTAACGTGGATTAGATGAATATGATAAACGTAGCAATCTATTAGACCATTTAATGGGTAAAGATAACTCTGAAAGAATTTCCTTTTTCTACTCCTCGAAATTACCGCATTTTGTTCGATGCTTGTTATCTATGCTTTTCAGTTTTCTAGCTTGCTGCTGTCCTCTGATTCAACTTATGCGCTGATTCTAATTCCTTAAGATAGTTGATTTCTTCAGATTCTTTTTTAGTCTTATGTGCTATGGAGTTATTGATGTCAGGATTCTCAAAGATAGTTTCAGTTCGGTAAAAGAGTAATTTTATTTTTACCCTTTTGGCTTTTTGTAGGTCGGTTATTTGTACCTCACGAATGTCCAGCGACTAGATGAGATCATGGAAAAGATAGGCTTTTCTACTGATGCTTCTACTCCCTTGCAACAAGAGAAATAAGACGGAGAATTAAATTCTGGTTATCCAAAGAAGTTCGCGGACTTGCCCTGGAAAAGGGAACTTTACTAAGGTACCAGACACAAGAATTTGTTTCACTATCACTGACGGACAACCTAGTTTTAGTTCCGGTCAATTTTCTCTTGAACTATCACGATATTTTAAAATTTGGGTCAGTTACGAATACCTCCCTTGAAGTTTACGCCGTTTACGAAAAATACCCTGAAACTTTGAAACATTACGAAAATTGCCCTGAGGTTTGCAAAACATAACGAATACTCCCCTAAAACTAACGGAAAATCGTTCATTTACATTTCAGGGTCATTTCCGGAAAAAGACCTTTAGGGTGTTTTCCGGAAAAAGACGTAACCTGAATGGGTTTTCGTAATTATCCATATTTTATAAATGTCATATTCATACCATTGAAGTTACTATTTGACTTTTACAAGTTGTTCGTCGCAGGTTAGCTGTTGAGATGGGTATATCTTAAATCCAGAAATTTGGGTGAAATTCATGATACAATCAGCAGACTAACGCTCTCCATTTTGCATCGAAGTTTACTTAGCATCTAATACCAATTAAAGAGAGCAAGCCCCATGAGGTGAGACGACTCTTTTGAACTATAGCTCTAGTTCGTGGTTAGGTTAATGTAGGCTTATCATTTACCTTGTAATTAGTCTGTGTTATACAACCAACTTGAATGATTGTGTACCTTCTATTTCTTTGTTTAATTTACGAATTTGATGATAAGAGTTCAGTGCTTCAATTGGAACAACAATATCCATCTATTTATACTATTGCTAAGTTAGTAGCGTCTGCAAATTTAGAAAAGTGTTTTTCTACTTTGAACTTTAAAGAAGCAGTAATAATGTGTTTTGTTATGCTGCTTCTGCTTAAAATAGGCTAAAATAAAACGTAGGTAATGTTTGCAAACTCTAAAAAGAAACACTCTGCTTTTGGCTTTTTTTTAGCACTTTGGTTTTACAAACACTCCCAACTTTTGCTTAATTTAAGTAGAAATTAGCTAAAATCTTAAACCACCCAAGGACATGTCTTTGGCCTTAGCTTCTATCTGCTAGGTTATTTTCGTAAATAAGTGAAAGTTTCTTGAGTATGGTAAAAGTGCTTCTTAAATCTTATCTCTTCCTCAAAACACACAACTACCTTTTTTATGCTTTTCACTTTTCTTTCCAAACACTCTCAGCGTTTGCTACTCCACTTTTTTACAACTTTAACTTCTACTTTAGCTTCTCCATTCTCCAAAAACAATAGCGTTTCTATATACCCCCTTAACCTTTCTTCTGGATTCTTTTTCAGTTACTTAAAAGTGTTTTTATTTATTTTATTCTCCAAACGATTTCAACTTTTTACAATTTCAGTTTCTCCTCAACTTTATTTGGAAGTTAAAACTCGTCAAATAGCAACTATAATTTGTTTGCAACTTTGCATCAAGATGCTGCTTCTCGGCTTTTCTCTAGAACGATTAACACGAGCAGGTGATGGAGATTGATACTGATATGTTTCTGCAGATTGTGTGGTACTTAAAAACTCCACGAGCTACACATATTTGGTTTCATGCATGTTAAAGGAGAGAACAAAAGAAGCTTTATCCAGAAAACTTGCTCACGAATTGCCCTGTTTAATTGGATAAAAGGGTCCCAATTTCAGACCCCATGGCTTCTTTTCTAGTTCATCATGAGTATGTGGCAAATCTTATCCACTCTGTTAGGATAACTAACAATCAAGAACACGTATTTGTCATAAATAATTGATAAATTCTTTGCTTTATAAAATGAGGAATATAAAAAATGAGTGGCGAATGAGGGATATAACTTGTAAGGATACCAATCGAGAATGTTTACGTAACCGATATACTGGAATTTTAGGCATTAAAAAATCGGAATATCGCTTTCAGTACCTGTTAGTTTATTGGTATAATCAATGTACAAGTGCAATTCAATGAATAAAAAAAAAACATTATGATTAATTTGCTTGAACAATATATTGAGCAAATCTTGATTCAACTAGTGCCCTAACTAATGGTGCTAATTCCATATTCCCGCTCCACTTGCTTCTTTTCCCAAGAAAGATGGCATTGATGAGACAAATTGGAAAAATATAAATGCAAAAGGCCCAAAAAAAAGGGACTATCCATAACATGACTGGGATGATAAGATCAAGCTATCTTTGTACTGTTAAGTAACCTAGATCACCATCTTTCTTCATACAAATAATAGTTGATGTTGATATTGTTGCTTTAACCAAACTTATAATCATAATTTAGACCTGTTGGTCTTGGAAAACGTCTAATCTAGATGGCAAGAATTGCATGGTTGCCATGCTTGCTGTTATGTGATGTATATTGATGTATTAATCAATATGGATGATGGATCATTCCTAAAGTAAGAATAGTCGAATATCGTAGTTTCGTGATTTGATGCTAAGTCGGGTTGGTAAGTGATTTTGAGGTTGAGTTTTGGACAACATAATTACCATCAGATGGGCACCTTTACATTTTAATAGTCCAATATGTTTTAGATAGAAAATAATCACGGTTTGAGAGAGTGAAAAACGCTTATGGTACAACTCCAAAGTCTAAAAGTTCAATTGGTTGGGCACTGTCTTGATCCCAACAAACAGATAATATCATATAGATTAAAGGTCCATTTTTCTCCAATTAGACCTTGTGCATTTATTGTGTTGGTAATAACATTGTATTACCCCATGAAAACAATGTGGGGCTTTGGCTGCCAAGTTTTGGGCCCCATAAAAGGCTGCTTAGCTGGAGAATTTGGACCAACTTGGCATGTTGTGAAACATGGGTCATGGGTTTGGGGCCCATCTCAACCCCTTGGGAGAGTGTGTACCTTTGCCTCTAAAGGGAAACTAATTGTGAAAACAATCCATTTTCGATATGATTATTGTCTTTTTAACGGCTTGAGTTTTTAGATGATATGATCATTTAATATAGAATTAGGGTCTAGAGATTTCAGAATCCTGACCAAAGAAATATTGTATTCAAAACCTTACCGTCGCTTATTTGTTGATCAGGATTTAGTCAACTTTAATCATTATTCATTAATCCACAAAAATGTGAAGTAATTCTAGTAAATAAATTGAATTTTCAAAAGTAAAGAAAATATGAAGAAAAAGATAGAGGATAACATCACTAACAAAGTGTTTTTGGTGACTCAAGTTGGGATTGGGGTTGAGTGTAATGATAAAAAGTATTGCCAATTGATCAAGTCATTCTGAAATGGAACTTCCTTTTTTCTTTTTATATGTTGGTTGATTAGCTTCTTGTTGGCAAAAACATGAGGAAACAAAAAAGAGGAGGAGAAGAAGAAGTAACAAAAGAAAAAGGGTCAAGTTAGTTTCTTTAGCTCTATCTATACATGTTTCCCAAATCTCGTTCAACCACTTCACACATATATTAAAAATTATTTCGATATGAGATGTTTTAGTAATATTCTAAGTCTTAGAATATATTTGTATAATTAGATCAAAATTTAGGATATGTGAAAAGAAAAACATCTCCTTATAATATAAAAAGTGACACTATGCTTTTTTCAAATTGAAAAGGTGGGATGTGACACTGAGAAATTTTGACAAGTTGAGATAAGATTTTATTATTTTATGATATTTATTTGTTTATTATACTATAGTCCCTTCATGATGTTTAGTTATATATTTTGATCTAAAAGCATTAATTATATTCCGTGAATTTTTAATGTTTTGATGTGACAACCAATAACTTTTTTAAAAAAAATAAAGTGATATTATAGATGATATCTTATTTTTTATTCCAAAATTAAAAACCCCAACATGTAAAAAGTGTCCTTTTTGCGAGATTTTAACTAGTAATCTTATCTATAGGGATTGATAGTTCATTACAATTAATAAAATTAAAAAGATAAAATAAATTAAATAAATTCGGATGATAATATTATCCAAGGAAATTATGAGGTGTGCCTAAATATGGACCTAGTAACATTCCTTAAATCCAAGTATCTTATTCGTGTGACCCAGTGACCCAACAAGCCATTTAGGCCCATTGCCTAAAATAACAATATATAGTAATTAAAAAAGAAACAGGAAATGATATTTCTTATTAAAAGTTTTTTCACTTTTTTTTAAAAAAAAATTCGATCCTTATCATCGCAAGGAATTGAACCCAAATCTTCATATTGAGAATAATATTTGGTGGCTATTAGGTCAAACTGCAATGGTTTACAAGCTTTTTCACTGTTAAAATGGATCAAGAAAGATGGCCCACAACACAAATGAAATGTTGATGTCAATTATCAACCTCTCAAATTGAAAATAAGTTGAAATAAAAGATAGAGGCCATCTTGAGAGGTAAATTTTTTCCAACTTTTATATTTTTTAAAATTATTTAGAAGTACTTTTATACTTTTTTATTTGTTTGGATGAAACTTTCTTGACATGTGATCTTAGCATTCTGCATAATTCCATTTATATATTTTGTCACCAACAATTTCTATTGGATGGTTTATGTGGGACCCACCTTTTTTGCTGATGTGTAATTCTAATCTTCACAAATGTTTATTATGATCCCATATATACAACCAAGCTGACTTGTAACTCTCATCTTTTGTTGTTGCCTAACAAGATTTGAAATTTATCAATATATACAAACTTCACTATTATTGATTGATAGGTATCTTGGTGAAATTATACAAATAAAATACGGGTCAAATTGCCCAAACCCCCCTCAGATTTATGATATTTTCAAAAAATACCCTGAAACTTTACATTTATATCCATGTGGAGGGTAAATATAAGGTTTTTCAGTGGGTATTTGTAAGGTTTCGAGGTTGTAAAGGTATTTTGAATTTTTTAAATAACCTCATGGGTTTTTTTTAGTCATTTTCCCTAAAATATAATAGAAAGTGTGCATAGTCAGTACCTTAATGTTATAGGGATGCATAATTTTAAAACTAGTGCAGACACGTGCACACTCTCACTTATATGTAGCTCCACCGCTAGATATATAATTTATTTGGCTATATATATATATATTAGGTTGTTAGAAATCTTATTTCTTGGATTTGAAGAAAATGCTACTAAGATGTTAGTTGAGTTGATATTGATGATCAAATTTGTCATAATCCTTTAGATGAAAGTTTGGTTCCATTTCATGTCTCCATAATTTGTTAAACAACTGTCATGATTGATGGCTGACAATGGATATGTTGTTGAGCTATAAATTTCTTTTGAATAGGATTTATTACAACAGAAGCCAACTGCTAACTAAATATCAAATAATTAAATACAAAATTCTCTTTTTAGCATAAAAGGATTGATTTTATGCATTTTCTTTTCTGGAAAATTAATGTAGAACTTATTGAATATTGATTATTAAGCGACATTGTACTGTCCTTGTGCCCCAATATTGCTTGTTTGTTGGAGCAACAGTTTGATTCCATTATATTAAGGTAGAAATAGTAATGCACTTTGTACTATACTACTATGATTGCATTTACATTAGAATATAAGTATTTAATAATTTTTTTTTTATTTTATGAAACTGGTTTAAGAGGTACTTACGAATTATCTACTAATAAGACGCGCTCAAGTTAATAGAAGGGGTCAAATTCTTATCATTTGACAGATATAAGTCTACTTTTTATGAACTGCGCAAACACCTATTGGCGAGAATTTGTAGATTGAAATAGAAATGGTTTAAGAAAGTTATTTTTTCCTAGCGTTTTGTAAAGTAAAAGTTGAAAATTGATGGAGTAGTGTAGAAAGTGGACTCTTGGACTTCTAAAAAACTATTCATTACTTATTTTATTAGTCTGGAACAGCTAATGATGTTGCAATTTACTCCATTTTCATCATGCATGTACATGGTATGAAAATATACTAAATAATTCAGTTTCAATATGCATTATACATTTATTTAATTATTTAGTTAGGTTAAGGTAGACTTACATTTCCATTATTAATGCAGAAAATATTGAGTGTGTCTTCAACCATAATGTAGACAACATTTTCATAAATGATTATTTTATGATTTTTGCTATAACTAATTGGTCTCAAATATTGAAAACAAAATCAAATAAAAAAATCACCTCCACTTCCATGAATTGAGGTGAAGCAAATAATATATAATTTATTTATTTATTTAATGGAGGTAGCTATACTAAACAATTAATTAAAAGATTGTGGACAATATATATAATTGCATGTATTTCTTATAATAGAAGGGACCTTTCACACCCTTAAATAATGAAATATATAGATCGATGAAGGTCGTCAAATTCACATTAATGTAAATTTACGGTGTATAGATGCTTCTAAGAAAAATACTATCTAATGTTGTGTTGAATATAATATGAGACATGCTTAATGATTAATATTGAAAAAAAATCATATCGTCGTTTTAGTTTCAGCTCTCTACTCTATTTTTTAATTAAAAAAGAAAGAAAGAAAGTTTAATATTTACCTAATCTCTAGCATTTCAAATTAAAGTAATTGACTTTTAGTAGTGCAATTAAAAAATAATAATTGCTAAAATGGGCTTCTTTTATATCCATGATTTCAAATTATTCACAGGGCCCCAAAACCTAATCCAAGACAAACACAAGATTTTCAAAAGTGATTATTCATTAACAAATCAAACAAACAAAGCCCAATGTGTGAAAACATTATCTTAATCAGAAAATTAAGACATAATTTAAAGAAGATACATGTGCACGCGCTCTTGAAGAATGTGAACACACTTGCAGAATTATACTTTGCTGAAACATGCGCGCGTGCTGACAAATCTCTATTCCCGTGTGTTTCGATCAAAACGACAAGACAAATTGGGCCGACCGTATATGTATAGGGATTGACCATAGAGAATCTTTGTGTATGAATTTTTATACATAACCGCGTTTTGGTAAAAAAAAAGAAAACACATTGTTTTTACTATTTAGGTAACTTTTGCAAAATTTGATTTTATAAAAAATATATATTTGGGGTGTTTGAAAAAAAAATGTAATAGTAAAAGTAGAGAGTGTTTGGAAAAAAAGTTGAGAATCATTTCTAATTTTAATAAAAGTATTAATTAAAATTTATTTTAATTATAAAATACCTAAAATCTAGAATTAGAATTCAAAAGCATGTCTATACATGCTTCTGGATTCTAACTTATTTTTGCTTAAATTTAGCAGAAGTTGGGAATGTTTGGAACCTCAAAGTGCTAAAAAAATCATTTATAACAGAAGTGTTAGAAGTGATATTTTTTAAAGTTTGCAAACACTCTATTAATCTTGCCGTTTTACTTAAAATAAGTTGAAATTATGCCGTCTCATGTAATAAATATCAAATATTCATATTACTATATTCGTATAGTAAGTTACTAGTAGATATTCTCTTAGTGAAACTAATTTAGTAATTTCATCCTATTCAAGTTCAAAATAAATGTTTTGAAATTGAATTTGTAAATACACTTATCATTACTAGACGAATTTTTATACCTTAATGCAATGGATAAATTTTTAAATGCAGAATAAATATGATTTTTTTTAAAAAAAAGAACACACCTTTATAAATCTTTTTGTATTTTTATGTTTTTTTTTTTTTACTTAAATAAATATTATAAGAACAAAATTCGAGTAAAGGGCAAAAGTGGGGATCCATTTTTTGTGGGTCCAAAAGAGTCTAAAAATGGGCTCCACTTTCACCTTCACTTTCAAGAACCACCCATTTTTCTAGTGTATATAAAAGCAGCTGCAGAGCATCCATTTTTCTTGCACGTCCCCAAAGTCCATACTTTTACTGCACATTAACACAGACCATAAATACACATACAAACACACTTTGAGTGTGTGTTTCTGCATCTTCACACTTTCTCATAAACTCTCATTACTTGACAAAAGCTAACAGCTGTTTGCCTTATTTTCCCGGCTTTGGGCACTTAAAGTTTGTATCTTTCTGCCACAATTTTCTCTCTCTACTTAAAAGAAGCATAGAATAAATAAAAGTGGCGAAAAGGGTAAGGGAGAATCAAGGAATATAGGGAAAAAAATAAGTTGGGAGGTGTAGAGAGAGAAAAGTGGGACATTCCCTCTTTTTCTAAATTTGCAATCTTCGAGAGGGTTTTGGTTTTCTGGCATTATGGGTTTGAATATAGCAATGTGGAATGCATTTTTGCTGGTTTCATTATTTTGCTCATGGATTTCTTGTGGAGAAGCTTCGGTTTCATATGATTCTAAGGCAATTTCTGTAAATGGGCAGAGGAAAATTCTTCTTTCTGGATCCATTCACTACCCAAGAAGCACTCCTGAGGTATATTTATATTTATTTATCACATTATATCAATTTTGCAGTTTTCTGTTCTTTAAAAAAAATAAAAAATACATATAATATATTGTATTAAGATTTTTCGTGGGGTATTGTAGATGTGGCCAGATCTTATTCAGAAGGCAAAAGAAGGTGGCTTGGATGTGATTCAGACTTATGTTTTCTGGAATGGGCATGAGCCTGAACAAGGGAAGGTTAGGAATATATTTTTGATTTTTTAATATTTATAGGATATTTTTGTTTTTAAATTTTTTTTTCTGTATTTTGTGCTAATATTTTTCTTGAGTGGCTGAAGTATTCTTGATTTTCGACATTTTGCAGTATTATTTTGAAGAGAGGTATGATTTGGTGAAGTTCATTAAGCTGGTGCAGCAAGCAGGGCTCTATGTCCATCTCAGAATCGGTCCTTATGCTTGTGCTGAATGGAACTTTGGGTAATATAAGAAATTTCAAAGGGAATTTTCATAAAAAACACAATTTATTTTTGAAGAATGTTTAACATATTCAGCATTTTGCTGTTTCCAATTTCTTCAGGGGTTTTCCAGTTTGGTTAAAGTATGTTCCTGGCATTAGTTTCAGGACAAATAATGGACCTTTTAAGGTTAGGAAACAATTTTGTTTTTGGGCTTATGAATTTACATTTCACACATATTTCTCTAAATTTCTCATTTCTAATTTTTTTTTTATATTTATTAAAAAGGCTGCTATGCAAAAATTCACAACCAAGATTGTGAACATGATGAAAGCTGAGAAGCTGTATGAAACTCAAGGTGGTCCAATCATATTATCTCAGGTAGTCAAAATGCTTTCAGTTCACTTTGTTCTCACTTCTCGTTATATATCTTATTTATTTATTTCTTGTTATTTTTGTGATAGATTGAGAATGAATATGGACCAATGGAGTATGAGCTTGGTGCACCTGGTAAAGCTTACACTGAATGGGCAGCAAAAATGGCTATAGATCAAGGAACTGGTGTTCCATGGGTCATGTGCAAGCAAGATGATGCTCCTGATCCTATTGTAAGTATTTAGTGTGTGTGTGTGTTTGAGTTTCTTGTATTTTATTCTGGAATAATTACATCTAGCCCCCTTGTGAGATTCATCAATTACAATTTGTACCCCATTTCTGAAAAATATTACCTCTAACCCCCCACAAGTTTGAAATGGTGCCTCCGAAATCGGCTTGGATGGGGGCTTGGAGGTAACATTTTCAAACTCGTGTGGGGTTAGTTGTAATATTTTTTCAAAATGGGGTACACTTTTTAATTAATGAATCTCACGAGGGGGCTAAATGTAATTAACTCTTTTTTTATATATTTTTCTCTTCTACTGATAATTGCTTGCATGTTGTGTTCACTAGTTCAGTAGTGGGCTTCTTCTTGTTGTCCCCATTTAAGGTTTTTAATTAAAGTTTAGATCTTGTCACACTTCTGGCACATGGCTTGACTTCCTCACCATATCATGCCAATCTGTATTTTTTTGTCTTAGTTAATTAAGATACATTCTTGCTGATTAAAGTACTATAATTTTTTTTTCTCTTTAACTCCAATATATGGAATCTCTGGTTTATATTAATTCAATGAGCTTCTATTTCAATAATAGTTTTATTCATTTGCTCTTGCAGATTAATGCATGCAACGGTTTCTATTGTGATTACTTCTCTCCGAATAAGGCTTATAAACCTAAGATGTGGACTGAAGCATGGACTGGCTGGTACTTTTAATTATCTTCACATTATATTTTAGAGAAAAATAATAACGATGGGCTTAATTTTTATTTTCTTGGTAAATAATGTATTTTAATTTTTACAACATCCTTTTTATAGGTTTACTGAATTTGGAGGTCCAGTGCCTTACCGTCCAGCTGAAGATTTGGCATTCTCTGTTGCCAAATTTATTCAGAAAGGGGGCTCTTACATTAACTATTATATGGTAAATATTGAATTTTATCATAATTTTCTAACTCAACATATTGGTGATTGATTTAGCTAAGTATTTTCAGTTTCATGGAGGAACAAACTTCGGCAGGACTGCTGGCGGTCCGTTTATTGCAACTAGCTATGACTATGATGCTCCTCTTGATGAATATGGTATGCACACAGTATTACACCCTGCATGTGTTTTTGTATTTTCTCTTTTCAAGTTATATGCTTAAAAAATAAGCATGTATTTGAAATTGGTTACGCGGGAACTTCAGATAATTATACTTTTATTAGTTGAAAAGGCATATTGAACCTTTTGGATAAAGAAAAGGTTATATGCATGGCCAACCTAGCAAATATTTATTTCGACACGTCATTATAGAGGGCGATTTTGTAATTTCACAGCAAATAAGAAGGATTTTTTTTTTTTTTTTAAAACTCATTTGACTAAAAACAGAGCACTTATCATTTGATAAGATATCTGATACATGCACCTTCATATATGATTTCAAGAATATTTTAGCAAATTAATTAATTATAAATATTCATTGTTTTTTTTTTTTTAAATTTATAGGGCTATTGAGGCAGCCTAAATGGGGTCACCTAAAAGATTTGCACAGAGCAATCAAGCTCTGTGAGCCAGCTCTCATAAATGGAAATCCTACTGTTACACCACTTGGAAACTATCAAGAGGTTGGCTTTTCTTCTTCTTCTTCTTCTCTCTCTCTCTCTCTCTCTCTCTCTCTCTCTCTCTCAAACTACAATAACTAACCCTTGTCGACATGCTTTTCATACAGGCTCATGTTTTCAAATACAAAGCTGGTGGTTGTGCTGCTTTTCTTGCAAACTATAATCAACATTCTTTTGCTAAGGTTCAATTTGGCAGCAAGCATTACAACTTGCCTCCTTGGTCTATCAGCATTCTTCCTGACTGCAAGAACACCGTTTACAACACAGCAAGGGTAAAAAGGACATTTTTGTCAAGTCATTTTATGGGGGTGTTTGCAATCTCTATTGCTTCTGGAGAAGCTGAAGTAGAAAAAAAGTAGTCTAGTGTTTGCAAAGAAGCACTTTAACTACTCTCAAGAAACTTCCATTTATTTATGGAAATAACCTAGAAGCTGAAGCCAAAAGCATATCCTTTAGCTTCAAGCTTCTAGCTTATTTATGCTTGAATCAAACAGAAGTTGGGAGTGTTTGGAAATCGAAAGTGATGAAAAAAGCCAAAAGCAAAAAAGTGATTTTTTTTGAGTTTGCAAACACTTCCTATATTCTTTTGTGGTTTAATGAGAATATGACTCACGTTATCCATTTGAAATTTTCTTGTGAAGATTGGTGCTCAAAGTGCACAAATGAAGATGACACCTGTCAGAAAAGGATTTGCCTGGCAGTCTTACAATGAGGAAACGGCGATCAACGGTGGAGATTCATTTACTATGGTTGGATTGGTGGAGCAGATTAATATGACGAGAGATAACACTGACTATTTGTGGTATACAACAGAGTAAGTGTGCTTATGACCCTTTAAGTGATTATATTCGTACAAATCAGATTACGTTACTTAATTTTATTTAATTTATTATCCAGTGTGAAAATTGAGCCGAGTGAAGGATTTTTAAGAGGGGGGAAGTGGCCGGTTCTTACAGTATTATCTGCAGGCCATGCAATGCATGTATTTATTAATGGACAGCTATCAGGTGAGAAATTTTTAATTCTTAATTACACTGATCTCCTCTGTACATATGCGTAATTACAAGAGCTTCCTCTGTTCATTTCAAAATTGCAAATACCCCCTTGTGATTATCAAGATTTAATCACAAAAAACTTATGGATAAACTTTGAATTACAACATAATTTAACCTATATGAAATAATCCACAGAAGAGGGTGGGAGACTGTAGGTGGAAATAAGTTACAAGGGAGATATATGCGAGAGGGGATATTTGTGTAATTGTATATTATTTATTAGAAGGGAGGGCACTGTAATTATTTCTTTCTTAAAAATATGATTATCTAATTATTTCATATCTTTGTTTTTTATAATAATTTCTCACAGGAACTGCCTATGGAAGTCTAGAAAATCCCAGGCTAACTTTCAGTGAAGGCGTCAGTCTAAAAGCTGGAGTTAACCAAATTGCTCTGCTCAGCATTGCTGTTGGTCTACCGGTTTGTCCTCACTCCTTATCTTTTCCATACACACTAATTCTGTTTCGAAAATCCAGATTTTATTTTATATTATATCCACAATATTCACTTTTACACTTTCGTTTATATGCATGATGAACTTAGAATGTGGGCCCGCATTTTGAGACGTGGAACGCTGGTGTTCTTGGTCCTGTTTCACTCAGTGGTCTCAACGAGGGGAAACGAGACTTAACGTGGCAAAAATGGTCTTATAAGGTTAGTGCTTTAACACTTTAAAAATGTCTCGTTAACTGCATTGCTTTTATTATTATTATTATGGAGAAATACTAAAAACCTATGAAATTAATTTGTCAATTCTAAAAATCAATACCACCAGTTTTAGTTGTTGGGATTTTTGGAATGAGACATTGACGGAATGGGTTTTCACCCATAATTTCATAATTTTTTAGATATACAAATTCATTTTAAGAGATTTTTCGTGTTTCCCTTATTATTAAACTTATTGTTGTTATTATTCATTCTCTCTTTATTAATGGTAACCTTCTTTGCAGGTTGGTCTAAAAGGAGAATCTTTGAGTATTCATTCACTCAGTGGAAGTTCTTCTGTAGAATGGCTTGAAGGAACGTACGTTACCGAAAGACAACCATTGACATGGTACAAGGTGAGTAACAAATGTGGTAACAAATGAAAATACACTTTTCGTGATTGACGAATAGTGATGAAAACCTCTCATCTTTTCTCTTTATCTCCAGACAACTTTCAACGCTCCAGCAGGAGACGAGCCTTTGGCTTTAGATATGAACACCATGAGCAAAGGTCAAGTTTGGATAAATGGTCAAAGCATTGGACGCTATTGGAATCAGTACAAAGCATCGGGCGATTGTGGTGCCTGCAATTATGCTGGATGGTTCAATGAGAAAAAATGCCTAAGCAATTGTGGCGAAGCTTCCCAAAGATGGTAATTTGGAAGATTAATTTAGCTATATCTATATAATATTTCTACCATTGTACAAATTACGAAATACGAAGACCGTCTAATAATTACCTTTGCAACATTTTTGTGCTTGACGCTACTATATCATAAACATATATGCATGTGATATATTTGAAAATACTCGTTTTTCTCAAATATATACTAGATAAAGGAAAAGCAAAAAATATACTTGCATTTTTTCTCGAATGGGATATATTTGACAATATATATATTGTTTTGTCAGGTATCATGTTCCACGGTCATGGCTTCGTCCAACGGGAAATCTCTTGGTTATATTTGAAGAATGGGGAGGAAATCCTGATGGGATTTCTTTGGTGAAACGGGAAGTGGCAAGTGTATGTGCAGATTTTTATGAATGGCAGCCAACTCTAGTCAACTTTCAAATGCAAGCTTCGGGAAAAGTCTCCAAACCGTTGAGGCCTAAAGCTCATCTCTCATGCTCTGCCGGTCAAAAAATATCCTCCATTAAATTTGCTAGCTTTGGAACCCCTGAGGGTACTTGTGGTAATTTCAAGCAAGGAAGTTGCCATGCGTTCCATTCTTATGACGTTTTCGAAAGGGTATTTCCATAATTTTACCCTTGCAATTTAAGGTTTCTTTGGTATTGTTTGCAAACTCTAAAGAACAACACTTTTCAGCTTAAAGTTGCTTTTGGTTCCTGCCAGCACTTAGGTTTTCCAAACACTCCCAAATTTCTGGTTAATTTAAATAGAAATAAGCTAGAAGCTTAAAACGCCTAAGGACCTGCTTATGGCTTAAGCATCTAGCTTCTAGGCTATTTTAGTAAATAAACGGAAGTTTCTTGAGAGTATTTAAACTGCTGCTTAGTTTTTTCTCCCAATCACTCAAACCGCTTTTTTTTTTCCCAAACACTCCCTGCTTTTACTGAATACACTTGTTTACAACTTTAGCGTATTCAAAAGCACTAGAGTTTGCAAACACCCCCCTTTATGTCTGATTTCTGACATTGCCTTATTCTTGTATGTGTTTCTTGCAGTATTGTGTTGGACAACAATCTTGCGTGGTGCCCGTAACGCCTGAGATCTTTGGAGGCGATCCTTGTGCAAATGTTATGAAGAAACTATCAGTAGAAGCCATCTGCAGTTAAGAAAGAAGCCAAGTAATAAAAAATAGTTCTTGTTTGCTTGCTCTGTTTCTTCAGGTCCGTTCTATCTTTTTCAATTTTGATGGTGGTCGTTGGTATTCATCGACAACGAATTTTTCTTTGGGCTTTGCTGGGGTGAAGTTGTACAGAAATATGCAACACACCATCTTGTCCAAAGCCTCTGTAGAATTTCTCAAGATTGATTCAAGAGAAGAATTATGTATATAGATAGTTAAATGGGAGGAGTTAGAATGCGCGTCTGTGACGATAAGATGAGTCCATGTGCAATTTTTTCTCCATTCTTTTAGAAAATTTCAAGTTCTTGGCTTTGTAAGGTTTGATGTTGTATTTTTCATTTGAAACTTGAAAGAAAGCAATAATCTCATTGCTTCATACTTTGTAAAAAAGCAAAATGCTTTTGCAAGTGTACTATATATTTCATGAATTATGGATCAATTTTTGTCTTTGGCAAATTTGACTTGTGTCTTATTTTCATCGTGTCTGTGTTGTGTCGTATTCGTGTCTGTGCATTACAATCACAGTATTGGGTAATAAGGTAGCATCAAATGAACACAAGTACTTACTTAAATGATTTGGGTAGCAATAGCATGAAGTTCAATTATATTTTGCCATCTTTTGAATGGTACGTTGCAAACTTAACTATAAATTACAAATGAGCTGAGGCAAATTATTTAAGTGAAATCTTGAGACGAAATTAATCTTAAAACCTAACTATTTTCAAGAACGTGCAACCCTATCAATCTAACAAGGACATTTGATTCTAATAAATGTGCTAAAAGTACGTTAGTTAGATCACGTTCTGCAGAAAGAATATGAGGTGATGATGCTATTTTGGACCCTTTATTTTAATAATTTGTATTTTATTTCATAAATTCGCATTAAGTATCCCTACCAAAAACCAATAACAGCCACTTTTTTAAGAATTCGAATTCGAGACCTCTAGTTAAATTAATATAGCGCCGAATCACTAACCTACCCTAATTGGTAGTTAAAAAAATGAAGTATATGAAATCCTATGGGAAAATTAAACTCATGATTGTCATTTGTCAATATACTGAAATGCTTTCTCATTGTCAAGTTTATTATCTTCAATTTCTACAAGAATAGCTTAATTGCAAATAAGACCCTTTTCAAAATAGTAATACTAGCTACTAGCTAGCCCAAGAATAGCTTAATTGCAAATTAGTCCCCTTTTCAAAATAGTAATACTATCTATCCCAAATATGCATAGAATAAATGTTGCATTAATCAATAACCAAGTGTGAGGCTAGCTACAAGCTATTAAGATCAAATTAATGACAGATGTTTTCTTAACTAAGATGCATTATTATCAGTCAAACACTTTAGAACCTCAATTTAGTAATAAAACAACAATTTTCAGAGTCAAAATTAAACTTCAATTTCTATGAAAGATATTGAATCCTAATAATAAACCTAGGACAAAACAAAGAAAACATCAACTTCCGAATAATAAAGATAACATTAATAAAAAAATCTTGGAAATAAAAACAAAAAACACGTCCCACAAGAAGTTGTACGTACCTGCTGCAAACCCAAATCCACTCGAGTCTTTTGTTTCTTTTTCACCCACTTTAATTTTAAATAAAAATATATATCCAAAAACATACATACACACTGAAAATCACAGTGAAAACACACACTTTCTTTCTTTTTTCCATGGCGGCCACCCCAGCTGTTCTTCTTCTAATCAGTCTATATTCTGATAATCCATCATCTCTAATTCACATCACAATGTTGTCTTCCCTCACTTTCTTCGTTCTGTTTACTTTCTGTATCCTCGTTTTCACACTTTTCGCAATCTTGAAGAGTAATAGCCACATAAATAGGGTTAGAAGGGAAGAAACCCCTGTAAAAATCCAGTCTTTACCGGAAAATGAAGATAAAAATACAGCCCATCAGCATAAACACGAAACGGGTTGCGGGCCCGACCCGGAAAATTTAACACGTTCATTGCTTCTTGAGATCTTGCCTTCGAGTTCGCCAAAATGGGATACACTTTTCAGTAAAAGTGAGGATTTTGATGAGGACCCGAGTGAGAAAACCGGGTCGGGTCAAGAAGAGAAGAAGAGGAAGAAGAAACGGACAAGAAAGAAGAAACCCGACCCGAATATAGAAGAGAGCAAGGAGAAAGAAGAGTTGGTTTGTTTATATCCTTTTACCAAGTCTTCTAGTGCTACTCAGAGGAAGATCAAACAGCAATATGATCAACTTGTTAAGTCTCATGGATCAAATGGATTGACTCTCGATCAGGTTCTTTTCCCATATTGTTAGTGATTTTCTTGAATATTTACACTTTATTTAATTGCAAGATTGTTGATTGTGTTTTGGGTTCTTATCTTGTGTTTGATAGGTTATATCTCGTTGTAATAGAAGGTAAACATTGAGCATTGATTTTGATGGTCTCATGATATATTATGAGTTTATTGATTTAGGTATTAAAGAAATGGTTTTTCTAGCTTAGCTCCGGTCAAATTGTCAACTTCTCAACTTGATATTGTTTATAGCTAAGGTATTTGGTTGAGGATGTTGAAGACCTCATTTGCTCAGAGATGATTCATTTTTTAATCTTGATAATTGGAATGAAGTGAAGATGAATCATAATTCATTGTAAAAATGTAGCTTATCAACTTGTGGAACTTCAACACTATGTTATAGAGCTCTTTATGCCCAATTCCTTTTACAGTTTATCCATTTAGAGGAATCGAAAAACGTGTTGCACAAATGGTCAAACTCTTGTGGTTTCCGAAGTACTGGAGTTGCAGAAGCTCTGTTTTTTTTTTTTTTTTTTTTAACATTTATTAATTATTTCCTTTGAATGTTTTCTTGATTCTATCATTATCACATTTGCTGAAATGTTATGTCAGTCTTTAAAAGCATCTGAATTTTGAGTTTCAGATATCATTTGTGTATGAACTCATCATATGCGTCTAATTTGGTACTGTTTTTTATGCATGTTGCAGGTTGGACAATTTGTGAACTGCCTGGTTGAGGCGAGAAACGAGCTTCAGAACAAGTATGTATTCTTTTAGCATTTTCCTTACATCGTTTTTATTAAGTTTTTTCCATCGGCTATTTAGCATTCTGTCAAAAGCTACCGCATTGCAACTTCTAATTGTGCCATGGTTATAAAGTTCAAACAATTTTCAGATGTATTTTGAACTAGGAAACGAAGTCTTGTTCTAAAAGCTTCATACAACTTGTCTCATCTTTATAAAAGTTTCCGACACACACGCACACAGAAGAAAATAATATTTTTTAATGAAGTTGCAAGCTTGCTAGCTTCCTTGACAAAAGTCATGCCAAGATTCTGTTTTACAGTTCTATGTATTTGTTTCTTGATTTATTATCCGGCTTGATTTATGGGAATATTATCATGGATATCAAAATTTTGATCCTCAGACTAAGTTTGAAAACTGATATTGGCTCCATTTCTTAAACAGGTCTGAGGTTATCAAAAGAAGATTCACAATTACCAAAGCCTTACTGTTCAAGGCCGATAGGTCATCATTCGACCGCCTACGTCAACAGGTGCTTGAAAAAGCTGTTACAATTTTGAATTATCTTGCTATATTTTTGTGACATCTTTCTGAATATTTGCATATATTACTTGTGTATATTATATGTATAGATATACAAGTTAGAATTAGAGCAAAAGAGATTAGAAGAGGATGCTTTTGTATATAACTGGCTCCAAGAACAGCTTAAGGTCTCCCCAGCGTACAAGAAGGTAAATTCTTTTTTTCCTTTTCTTTTCCTGAAGGTCTTTTCTTTATTATACTCTGCAATTAACATTATTTGTATAACACAAACATTGGGACTTCTTCTCATCGTGAAGATGCTAGAAATTGGTGCTTGCATGGAGATGAAAGCAAAATCTAGCAATCTTGTGGAGAGCACAGAGGCCGACTTCTCTGATATATCATTTGAAGAGTTACTGGCGCAAGAGAAGAAGGATTCATTTTGGTAATGTTTTTATTACTTATTTTATTTATTTGAAGAAAATAAAATCTTTTAGAGTTCCAGAGTAGAAAAAGATTCTCTGAAGTAAAATGCTTTTCACGCTGTTCAATATCCCTTCCTTTTTCCAAAAATAAATAAATTTATGAATAAACTTTTCTTATGCAGTACTTTTTTCCTACTGCCGTTTAAATAAAAGTTAAGAGATTACTCGCGCGGGGGGGGGACTCCTTTCTAGATGATGTATGGGGGTGTTTGCAAACTCTAAAAAAATGTTTTTCTGCATTAACTCCAGAAATCGAGGGTTTTGTTCTGTTGCTTCTGGTTAAAAGAAGCTATAATAGGCTAGAAGCTAGAAAACTCTTGGGGGTGCTTTTTCCAGATTCTGGGTTATTTTTTTCCTTTTTAAGTATTTAAAAGTGCTTTTGTACTTAATTCTTCAAACACTACTTACTTTTGACTACTCTAGCTTTTGATAACTTCTGCGAAATCAGAAGTTTTGCAAACACCCCTATACATGTTGTAATAAAAAATTTAATAGATAATACGGGTGAGAGACATGGAAAAATCACATGAAAAGTATTACTGTAACTTAGAAAAAAGTGCGGCTCGAAACTAAATTATACTCTCCTTTTCTTTTTCATTTTTACCTGTGCAGGCAAAGAAATGGGAAACTTAAACCATGTTCCGGCTGAGAGACGGCCTCCGGGAGCTAATTTTATCCGGTTTTTACTAATAACAGTATGTACATCCAAAACCCTAAACCCGAAATCATGCACTGTTGCAGGAATTCTGCTGCTGCCTGTGCTTCGTTGGATTGGTTTCAAAACGAAATCACGAGTGTTAACCTTTTGATAGTTGATATAAAAAAATCCCTTTTATTTTTTTCTGGCTATTCTTCCTTTGTTGGTTAGGCTAATCGATCCTGCATAGTGCAAACAGGTTTTTCTGTATATGAATTAACAAGTTTTTGCAGTCACCGGGACGAACAATGTTTTGATCTAAACTGGGCTATGAGGGGTTGAATATAGTTTCTTATAGTTTGTATTACTATTACATATGTCTTTTCATCTTGATGGCATTTGATCTTATGCTTCTCTTTTGGTACTTTTTTTTTTTTTTTTCTTTCTTGGCAGTCAATTACACTTAACTTATTGAGTTTGTTCATGATATGTGTTTTGTATTAGGGAGTTGTTAAATGTACTCCCAAATTGTTATTTGCACTTCTAGTGAGGTGGCAATTTAGTGCAATTGACAAAAACACCCTTATATAATTTTAGTCTTTTTTTTTATATATACTTTTAGTCTTAAATTAATATAATTTGTTTTGGAAATATAATTTAATGGACCAAATTAATGTCGCTCTAATCCGAAGCCTTCCATTAACTAGAATAAGGATCCTCATAAATCAAACAACGCATCATCAAAATTTTATTTAATGTTCATATGTTTAATTATTAGTCATGAAAATTAAAGGCACAAACAACATCACATACCATAAAAAAAGGTAAATAATTTAAATATTAATTATTGGATAATTAAGAAATAAAAAATTAGATATACTTTGCACTAAATAAAAGTTATGAAAAACAATAAATATATATATTCTTCAGAGAAAAATAATTTGTATTTTTACCTATATTTTTGTTAGTTTCGGTATAATATCAAATTGAATTGCTTAATATTTAGCAAAATTATCAAATATAAATTAGAATAAAAATATTATTTAAATAATATAAATAATATGATAACAAAGAAATTAAATTACTACCTCCTTTGATATCGGCTAGATTAACTGTTAGAATAGTAGAATTCTAAAATTTACTTAGAATTGTATTATTAAGTGTTATAATATTTTCATTCACTAATCGCTCTTGCATAGTACTATTTTCCTCCATTATAAGTAATTATTATTATTATAAAACATTGATAAATATATTTTATGCAATATGTATAAAGTTTTGCACAAGGTTCATCGAAGCACATAGAAAATTTGTATGCATGCTTATGTGCTGCCGTCAATTTCTGTTTGGTTTTTATGTCTGAACAAATTAATTGTAGTTGACGAAAGGTTTTGAATAATTAGGACTAGGAGTGTAAATAACAATTTAGGAGTGTATTTAACAACTTCCTTTGTATTAAAGTATTTTGTTTGCAATGTCAAAAAAAAAAAGTACTTTTTTGGAACGTGCGTTTTTTTTCTCCAGTATACTTTTGCTAGTTTTTTTTCTCCAGTATACTTTTGCTAAAGTTAAACAAAAATAAGTTAGAAGTTTGAAGCACCTGAGAACATATAGCTTCTTAGTCTTTATTTCAAAACACTCCCTACTCTTTTTGTGCTTTCCACTTTCGCTTAAACTGCTGTAAAACACTGGGAGAATTCTTCTATGAAACCGATACAACATATTGTTACTCATGACAATCTTTTAGAATATCAAATGCATCTCTCATTATAAGCCAAAATCTTACACCATAACCAAATACACTAATCCAATTCCATACAGACGAAAAAAGAACAGCACACTTGAAAATATGGAAATCGAAAAGAAGAATGTAACAAAAGGAAAACTAAGTGTCAAGTAATGTCAAGTTTTATATCGAAAATAACAACCAACATCAAATTAATATCTTGACTTGCACAATTTTGGGAACTCCTGCAGCGTCCCATCTTTCGAATCCAGAAAGGTCAAAGTTTCAATTCGTCCCCCCTGTATATATATTGTAAAACCAAAAAAGTTAGGAAAAAACAAATTCATACACTAAGGAAGGATAGCAAGAGAAGTTTGATATGATCATATGATAATAAAATGAAAACAAGATTGATATAAAATCATGGTTGATTTATTTCTCACCGTTCCCTCATGAACTTGAAAGTTGTAACTTGCCAAGCTCTTCAGATGCTGATCATTATCAGGTGACAACCAGACTTGAACTTGGATGCCTTCATTCCCAAGTTCTTCTTGTTCCTCTAGTATCCGTGTAGCAGAAATGATGGCTGAATCATTACAATATTCCATCTGAATTGATTTAAGCGTTGGTATTTCTCCAATATCCTGAGGGATCTCGTTCAGTTTAGGTAAATATAGAAGGACAAGGTGCTCAAGGCGTGGAAAGTGAGAGCTCTCCACCACTAAGCATTCCAGATTGTAACAATTGAAAATTCGCAGGTATTTTAGGCTAAGAAATTGTCCTTCAACTGCTTCCCACGTAGATCCTATGAAAGATTTTGTGTCCAGTTTGAGCACTTCAAGAAGGGGTAATGAACCTATCTTTGCTCTCATGTCCTCAGAATGGAGAAAGGTGTAGCACAAAGTCAATTTCTTCAGCGAACTCGGAAAGCTCAGGCTATTCAGCAAATCACAAGACCTACTCCTGTAATGATCAAAAGTACTGCAATTAAGGAATTCGAGTTTATGTAGACAATCAAAATTGTCGAGATGATAATTTGATTCCCCCTCAACTGTATAATATAATTTCAATTTCTTGGCGTTGGGGAAGCTCTTCCCCGAAACAAAATCATCAGGCCCAGAGATAATTTTGAACTTGAGATGCCTAAGTAGAGGCATCTTCCAAAACTGCTCTATGTGAGCTTCTCTTAAGCATAGGTCTCTCAATAGATCATGGATATTACAAAATTTCGCTTTTCCAGAAAATCCATACTTATTAACTATAATGAGATTCCTATCAATAAGATCAATTAAGTACTCCTCAGCAATCTCTTTCAAGCTTTTGGCTCTCGACGGTTTTAGAAATCCTTCAGAAACCCATAGTTTGGTGATTTCAGAGACACGAATGATACTGTCTTCAGGAAAAATTCCCATGTAGAGAAAACATGCCTTCAAATGAACTGGCAACTTGTCATAACTCGTACGTAATATTTTTAAGCACCGTTCATTATCCTCTAAATTCACAACTGAACTTAAGTTTTCTGCAATACTTTCCCAATATGATCGTGTACGTTTGGACTTTGCTAGAAGTCCTCCAATCACAACAATTGACAGAGGGAGACCTAAGCAATTTTTTGCGATCACCATTCCAGTGTACTTCAATTCAGGGGGGCAATGTTCTTCTCCAAACACAGTTTTGCAAAGTAGTTTCCAACTGTTTTCCTGATCTAGGAAATGCATCTCAATGCCATAACAGTTGGTTAAAGAAAAAACCAAATTTGATAGTCTAGTTGTTATAACTATTGCACTCCCATTATTATTATCTGGAAAGAAGAACTTCACCTTATCCCATGCCTCAACACTCCACACATCATCCATAATAATCAAATACCTTCGGCCTATTAAACTTTTGTATAATTGTAACCCCAAATCTTGTTCACTCTTTTGACTCAAACTTCCCTTGTTTCCTTGGTTTAGACACAGAAGAACTTGTAAGAGAATTTCTTTCAGACTATATTCTTGAGAAATTGTAACCCAAGCACGAACGTGGAAATGTTGCTCTATAAATGGATGTTTATAAACATTTTTTGCAAGTGTAGTCTTACCAATACCACCCATTCCGGAAATCGGGAGGATTGGAAGACCAGAGTGTTTTCTGGTGAGCTTATCCAGCATTTTATACAAGACATCATCGAAACCCACCATGGTGCTCCGCTCTGAAGGAAATTCTGATGAAACAGCATTTCTTGTAATGATTCTTTGTAGCTGATTCTCATCACTTCCGATCTTACCTATAACCTCCATCACCTCTTTCTTGATAGAGTCTATGTGTTGAATCATTTCCTGTAGAGCGTGATACAACTTAATGGACCTGATCTTTTCCTTAAATTGAGTTTTGGATGGAACACGAAGTTGATCTGCTAAATTGGATTCAGTTATAATAGTCTGCAAACCATCTGTTTCTTTGCTACCGCCGTGTGAATAACCTTCAAACATATCTCGCAAGGAAATAATGTGTTCTCCATCATGACTTGGGGAATGACGAATAATTTGATTGACTACACAGGATTCAATGATATCCTCCGCCGCGTAAGCTGCATCTGCAATGCGATTCCGCAACCGTTCCACTTCTTGGTTGGCATAATGGGAATTATAAGTTTCGAGAAATTCTTGCAAGTAAACAATCTTTTCCGTGAGAGATCGAGCTTGTTCCTTGTCAAGAGTGATTGGAGGTTGAGGATGTTTTTGGATCTGCTCTATAAGATTCATAAGAGAAACTAGCGCTGCATAAGCTGCCATGTTTGTGGCTTAGAGTTTCAGTTAAGTGCAGGTGAAAAATGAAAAGTCAGCTATGTATCTGAAGGTCTGGCTTTGGAGACTTGCAAGAATGAAATTCAACTCTTTGTTTTGCCAAGCTATCACCAAACAATGGTCTCTTTCTTTGAACTCAGAAATATTTAATTAATGGCTAAAGTAATTTTATTCGTTTGTAAAGATATAAAAAAAAATCAGATTCCTAGACAAATTGCAATAGATAAATCAGTATGACAATGACAGGCTAGCCGGCACAGAATATTTGGTTGATAGAAATTACACCAATTGCCATGGAGAATTGGAACCTCTGGGAGTTTTTTTTTGTTATTTTTAAAAAATAGAGGGTGTTATTTGTAATTTCAGGAAACCTCAGAGGTAGTAAATGTAATATTCACAGTTATCCTGAGATCACTACAAAATCTTGCAAGTCCAAGGTCCTAGTTATCTTTTTTCATGTATCTTGTTCGCAATGTCTAAAACTTACTAGACTAGAAAGATGCTTTACACCTTAGCATTTGACGGAGGATAATACATAATTAACACATCATATTAAGATAAAAAAAAAAGAAGTGGAAAAAGACCCATATTCTATCTTGATTAATAATATCGCGAACAACTGTTGGACATAATTAATTATTATATTATTAATTAAATATTTATTTAATTAATGAAATTCTTTTTTGATATATTTATTCAATTTATAATACATAATTTAATTTGTATTTGAAAAAAGTAATTAGAAAAAGAGAGAATAGATGACAAAAAAAGGGATAAGTTTATTAAATAACCCTTTTAAGTTTCTATTTAGTTAAATAACCCTCAAGTTTGGAACTCTTTAATAAATAACCCTTTTTACTAATTAACATGAATAATAATATTAATAACTTATCTAATTAAGAAAAATAGTTTACCCACTTTTAAAAATATAATTTTAACACCAAAACTTATAAATACTATAAATCAAACCCAAAAAATATTTACAAACCCTAATTTGTCATCCCAATTTGACGAATTTTTATCCTCTCTTCTTCATCTTCCTTCATTTTTCTTGCATTTTCTCCACGTAGAAGACATCATCTCAAGGTATTTGAGCACTTCTTCTTCTCTTTTGCAAACATTCTTCCAAATACTTTTATATTGAAATCCTATATTATCAAAAGAAGTATTGTGGTCCAAGATAAAATATATTTAAGGAGGATTTCCACAAAAGTTGAACTAGAAAGTTGAAGGTAAGAACTATTTTGTACCCATATCAAATATATATCTAGTTGGGAAGATGGGTAATGCGATTTTGATGATTTTTGGCGAAATTTTTTTTCTGCTCTGCTCGATCTCGATTTCGCGACCCATAAGCGATCTCTGAGATCGCTTAAGAGTCGCGAGATCTCTTTTTAATTTAGCGCAAAATTAATAAGCGATCTCGCGACCTTAAGCGATCTCTGAGATCGCTTTTTAATTTAGCGCAAAACTAAAAAGCGATCTTGCGACCTTAAGTGATCTCAGAGATCGCTTAAGGGCGCGGCGCGAGATCGCTTTTTAATTCAGCGATCTCGCAAATTAAAAAGCAATCTTGCGACCTTAAGCGATCTCAGAGATCGCTTAAGAGCGCGGCGCGAGATCGCTTTTTACTTTAGCGAGATCTCAAAATTAAAAAGCGATCTCGCGCCGCGCCCTTAAACGATCTCTGAGATCGCTTAAGGTCGCGAGATTGCTTTTTAATTTTGCGCTAAATTAAAAAGCGATCTCAGAGATCGCTTAAGATCGCGAGATCGCTTTTTAACAGATTTCGCATCCGATAAGACCTCTCTTTTAGCAATCACAATAAGCACTTCTAACAAGGATATTTAAGCACTTATGTATACAAAATTACACTATAATTCTTTTTGAATTCAAATTTATAATTTTCTAAGCTATTTACTGATATTCTTTTTTTTGTTTTTATAATGCAGATATTTAATTGCATTCAATGAAAGCATTTATTGTAGGTGTTGTATATGGCGATTGGGTGGAGAAAGAAAGTGGTTGGGAGTGGTATGCAAAAGGTAATGTAACTACACCACTTCTTTTGAGTACATATACTACTTATGAGATGTTTATTGATAAAATTATCAAAAAGAGCGAGCTGAGTTGCTTACCTACTGATGTACATGTGAAGTATATTATAACAAGTGCACCTCCGAACGAAAAAGTACATCCTACTGAAATAAAGTCGGATGAAGATCTAATGATGTACAAAAGTGATGTTGGTTGTGATGGTTGGAGGCCCATTTTAAAAGTCTCTATATCTCATGTTGGAGAGGACAATCAATTTGAATTACCGAAAATTTGTTCACCAAACGAGAATACAATATTTGATTTTGATTTCAATGGTGAAGATGAGACTATGGATGTAAATGAGAACAATAAATTGGAAGAACTTAATGAAGAACAAAATAAGATTACGGATAAAGATAATAGTCTAACCGATCATCTACTTCTAGAGGATGGTGATGCCGATGAAGAAACTATGTTGAGTCGAGAAATGTTAGAGGGAAAAACAGGAGGTGAAGTTGGAAAAATTACATATCACACATTTGATGACGGATCGGATTTGTCTGAAGGATATTTGTTCAATGACAAGATGCACGCGATAAGGAAGATAAAATTTGTTGCTGTGAAAGGAAAATTTGAGTTTCTAACAAAAAAATCTACAAAATCACTAATTGTTCTTGGATGTGCTTCCCCAAATTGCAAGTGGTGGATTCGATGTGTTAAGATCCCCGATTCAAGTAAATTTGTTATTAGAAAATACATTCGTGAGCACATATATGGTTTGGAACATATTGGAGGTGAACATCGGCAAGCATCGGCTGATGTTATTGGAGAGTTCGTGAAGCCTCTATTTGTAAATGGAAAAGGTCCTACATCCAGTGATTTGAAGCATTATGTGAAAACACACTTGGGATGTACTGTTAGTTATTGGAAATGTTGGAAAGGGAGACAATATGCAAAAGATTTTGTGAGAGGAACACCAGAACATGGGTTCGCAGTTCTTGAAGCATATCGTCATATTTTAGAGTTGACAAATCAAGGAACCAAGACAGATTTAGCGGTTGATAAAGAAAATAGATTTCTTTATTTTTTCGTAGCTTTTGGACCGTGCATAAGGGGGTTTGTGTTAATGAGGAAAATTTTAGCCCTTGATGGTTGTTTTTTAACTGGAAAGTTTGGTGGTACATTGTTTGTTGCCACTGCACAAGACGGTGAGAACCATATATATCCTATTGCATGGGCAGTAGTTGACTCTGAGAATGACAAATCATGGGGGTGGTTTTTGAAACATTTGCAAGATATAGTTCCTGACAGTGATGAGCTATGCATAATATCCGACAGGAACCAGTCTATAAAGAATTCAATTGCAAAAGTTTACCCCATGGCGCATCATGGGTATTGTATGAGGCACCTCGGAGAGAACTTAAGGATAAAATTCAAGCGTGGTGAAATTATTCGTCCCTATTATTCGGCAGCGCAAGCTTACACACTTGATGACTTTCATGAGCATTTTCGCGAAATTCGACGGATCGAAAGCAAAGCGGCCGACTATCTTGAACATGATGTTGGATTCCACCGATGGAGTAGAGCTCATTTTCCTGCAAACAGGTTTAACATTATGACAACCAACATAGCTGAGTCTATTAATGCAAGGATTTTAATAGAAAGAGAATTTCCAATTACCGCTCTTTTTGATGCAATACAAAGAATACTTTCTACGTGGTTTTATGAGCGTCGTATGGAAATGGTTGATTGCAAAACGATATTAGTTCCATCCAAAGAAAGCCTATTGCGCAAAAATTTGGAACTTTCCAATGTACTTGTAGCAAGTCCAATTAATGTGCATGAATTCATTGTGCGCGGTGGAAGTCGGGATGTTGTTGTGGATCTAAATAAAAAGGAATGCAGCTGTAGAGTTTTTAATGTTGACAAGATTCCATGTTCTCATGCATTAGCTGCTATTAGAGATCAAAAACTACCGGATTTCGGTAGGAGAATCTACACAATTTGCTCTCCTACCTATAAAACTGAAAGTTTCTTGCATGCTTATGTAGAAAATATATATCCTAATCCAGCAGAGGAACAATGGGAGGTACCCGAATCAGTGGCAAATATCATCATTTATCCGCCAAAAATAAAGGTATCAAGGGGCAGAAAAATAGTTAAGAGGATTCCTTCCGCTGGTGAGGGCAACAAAAAAAAAAACATGTGCTCGAAGTGTAAGCAACCAGGTCACAAGAAGCGTACTTGCAACCAACCACCTCTTTCCAAATGACCAAATTTATATTTTCGATTTGTGTACAATTTATAATTTTGAAACGGTGTACAATTTATATTTTTCGATTGTACTAATCTACTTTAATTATTTTTCAAAGCCCATAATTTCGAATCTGGTAAAATGTACAAAACATTAGTTTGGATGAGAAAAAATTAATATTGCTTAATTTTTTATGCTTATTTGAGTGAAAACCATTTTCTTAACAATTAGAATGAAATGAAAAAAAATTAGACACAAATTAAACGTTTCATAACAACCATCACTTTCATAGGCATAAAATTTCAAGTTTTTGGTCATTTTTTAAAATAATAAAGTAATCAATAATATAATAAAGTTATTCTTTAAGAAAATTTAATTTGATTGACAAAAAAACAATCTCAAACCTCATATATAATTTGATTGACAAAAGTCTTGTTCTACAAAATACAATTAATATAATGTTCCATTAAACCTTTAGACCATTAGTTGCAATCTCATAATAAAATATAGAAATAAAGAAATTGTTCTAACTATTTACACACTACTTTAGTAAATTCATATACTATAATATAGATTAATACGATAAACGAGATTCATGCACTATACTCGTGCACTAATTTCATCTTTAATTCATCTAATTCGTGCATTTATTTTTTAAATTTTGAGTTTGAGATCCAAATAATCAATAATTTCTTCTATTTTAATATTTTAATTTGATTTTTGTAAATAAGCGATTTGGCTTGCCTCAAGCGATCTATGTCTATGGGTAAGTTGTCAACGAAATCGTATTTCCACCGTCGGTCAAATATTTTCGATTTCAAATGAGAAAACCGGCCGGAAGCCTTTAGTAGCTTCGGAAATAGCACGGACGGTGCCCACATCACCCGATCTAATGCCTCTTTTCGATAGCAAGTTCTATTGCAATCGAGAAGTTCAATTCTACCCTCGTCAAGAAACCACACAATAGTAATCCAGTGCATATCTGCAATATTTAGTATACCGTAAACGTTACGGACTTCAAGCCAATTTCGTCCGTTATATGGTCTCCTTCCGTCAAAATATTCATCAAATGTATCATTATATGGAGACCCAAGGAGAAGCTTCTCAACTTCTACCATACTCATCGTTTGCGGTTGTTTGACGTTTTTCTTTGCTTTTATTTCCGGATTACTTTTCTTCAGTGTCCAAAGGCGTTGAACTTCTCCATCAAGAACTTGCCCAAAATAAGCGTCGAGGACTGCACAGTGTTGATCATAGAGTTGAGGAACACGACGTTGTTTAGACCTTATGAGAGCTAGACCTTCCTGCAGATGCTGCATTAAAAAGTATTACTGATAAGTATATATAAAAGTATTATATAATGTATAAATATATTGAAATATATACATATACTTACAGAATCCTCAAACCAAGCTCCTACATCCAATATCTGATCAAAAAAGTGATGCAAATACTCCCCATGAAAACATTTCGCCCACTTTGACTTGTCTTTTCCATCGTACCAATGGTAAAATGATTTCTTTTTTTCTTCGGAAATAGGCATTGAAATAGTCAGGGGTTGTTCCACTTTTTTGTCATCAGTCTTTGTTTTTTTCTTGGCTCCATCTGCAGTGTATGGAGATGTTAAGTAATGACTTCTTTTTCTTTCTCTTTCTGGTCGTTCTTCAACATTTTGTTGAACGAAGTCATCTTTCATCTCGAACTCTTCTTTTGGTCGAAGACTCTCAAAATCTTTCCTCAACTCTCCCAACTCAACGACCGCAAAATCCACCCTCTTGCTCAACTCTCCCAACCCTTCCACCATGAAATCAACTTTATGGTTGAGCATGTCAACTTTATGGTTGAGCATCTTTTGTTCTTTGATTATGGTGTTCAGTAATTCCACCATTTGAGAATCAGGAGCAGAAGAGGGTGGTGGTGGTGGTGGTGATGGTGGTGGTGTGCTTTTCAACTCTACTCCACATTCTGGCGCAGAAGAAGGCAATGCTAGTAGAGTTATGTCGTTTTTAATTCGAAATGCGTCCTCATCAGGCGAGACAATTAGATTAGTCAGCTTTGTGACACCCTCCAATGTCTTCTTCAATCGATCAATATTCTCATCCGAAGCATCCTTAAGCTCTTCGAATGATAATATATATTGTTCTCGCATTTCACGTTTCGAAGGAATTAAAAACGGATGCACAACCACCTAAAATTAAATTTAGACATATTAGCTAGGCAATAACATAAAAATATTATTGAAAATTACAAGTATCAAAACCATTGTGTTGAAATCTAACCTCGTTGGATTTTAGGAGTGATTCAAGCGTGTCGTAATCCCATTTTGCAACTCTCCTCAATTGATATTGTAACATTCTCGGAATTGGCCGTAATGAATCTTTATTTAATGGAATAAGCCCATCTCCGAGTCTTGCAAAAAGGGGAATAGCTTCATACGCCCACACCTAAATGCATGTAAACAAATTATATTATAATTTATAACATATAAACGAACCAGGAATGAAAAAATAACATGAAGTTATTATTACCATAAATGCCCATGGAAAGCCTTGGAGGTTGAACTTTTGCAAAGTTTTATTTCCTTGCCACTCCTTATATGCTTTCTTCAAATTTCTAGTTTGGAGTGACTTGAGCGTAATCTCGAATGATGTCCTACCCCACGGAAAGGAGTTGAAGTAATCAACATCATTCACACTCGAGATCCAAAGAGGTTCAACATTCTTGCTTCCATCCTTGGCCATCAAAACATAGTGTAGGAATAGTACAAGACAAATCTTCAACTTATCTCTTGTACCAAAAGCTTTGTCATTATTTAACATGTCCTCTAAATCTTTACCCTTAACACCATTTCGGCCTCCTAAAATCTTCTCTAAAAAATCATTTGCGTTCTTTACGACCTTATTTTCGGCATCCTTGCTAGGCGTAGGTCCGCAATTAAGGCCGGTGAGAAGGGCAAATTCTTTCATCCCAAAGCATAAAGGCTTATTGTCGACTATAAACCACATCTCCAAGTCCTTCTTACTTCGGACCGAATGGAGCAACATGTAATGACAAAGCATCCCCGGAAAGATCCAATCATTTGGCAAGTCAAGAAAATGACCCAAACAAGTCTTACGAAATAAACCCATAACCTTCGCATTTTGGTGGAGGTACGTTTTTATTTGAACAAATTTAGACCAAGACGATCTCACCGTATAATTTCCGGGAAAATACCCGGACTCGTCTATCACCGTGCGAAGGTTAAAGTCACGTGGGTCGATTGACTTCGAATGTTCCGGAATGGAAAGCATGTCCCCGTCCTCCTCATTCTCCTACATATAAAGAAAAAAAAAATGAAAAAGCAATAGAAAAAAAAATAATTTATATATTTAAATTCAAGTATAATCAGTAAATGATCTTTTTAAATAGTGATTTAG
Organism: Verbena officinalis; assembly: GCA_958496215.1. Lineage (NCBI taxonomy): Eukaryota > Viridiplantae > Streptophyta > Magnoliopsida > Lamiales > Verbenaceae > Verbena > Verbena officinalis. Next base: position 1,546,470 of record OY292391.1, read on the forward strand.
GTTCAATTTCAAATTATATTCAGTGAATTTGAAGTTTATACTAACGTTCAATGAAAATAAGAATTAATTTAGACATATGCTAAAACTTCTAACAAATGCGTGCTTATGCAAATTCAACAAATATTAAAGGGTTGTATGTAATTTTCCCTCCAAATTAATAATACATATGTATGTATAGTATGTTTTATATTTATAAAAATTTTGCTATAATATTGAAGAAAACGAATTAAATTTATATATATTTATGACAAATAAACAGTACTTTTCGTAGTTCATAAATATATATATATATAAAAAGAATAGATTAATATATAGAATTTGGTCGAGATGCAGGTCGCCCTCAACCTGCTCCAATTCTGATAACTAATTTAACCAAATTAATTCTATATATCTTCTGTTTCAAAAGATCCAAGTAATAATTAATAAAGTGATTGTATTGATATTAATTTTCTGCTTCAAAGAAGTTTAAATAAGCAAATACCTAAGATTCAATTCATGGAAATATATATGATCTAATAGACCGTTAAATATACGTTTACAAGATGCAATGTGTATATATGTATATATGTATGTATTAAATTTATATGTATGTATTCAAAGAAGAGATCGCTTTTTCAAAGCTCACTGTTAATAAGCGATCTCGCGTCGCTTAAGCGATCCCCGAGATCGCTTATTAACAGTGAGCTTTGAAAAAGAAGAGAGATTGCTTTTTCAGAGCTCACTGTTAATAAGCGATCTCCCGTCGCTTAAGCGATCTCAGAGATCGCTTATTAAGAGTGAGCTTTGAAAGAGAAGAGAGATCGTTTTTTCAAAGCTCACTTTTAATAAGCGATCTCGCGTCGCTTAAGCGATCTCCGAGATCGCTTATTAACAGTGAGCTTTGAAAAAGAAGAGATCGCTCTTTCAAAGCTCACTTTTAATAAGCGATCTCGAGATCGCTTATTAAAAGTGAGCTTTGAAAAAGAAGAGATCAAAGCTCACTGTTAATAAGCGATCTCGGAGATCGCTTATTAAAAGTGAGCTTTCGATCTCTTCTTTTTCAAAGCTCACTGTTAATAAGCGATCTCGCGTCGCTTAAGCGATCTCCGAGATCGCTTATTAACAGTGAGCTTTGAAAGAAAAGAGATCGCTTTTCAAAGCTCACTTTTAATAAGCGATCTCACGTCGCTTAAGCGATCTCCGAGATCGCTTATTAACAGTGAGCTTTGAAAAAGAAGAGATCTCGCTTTTCAAAGCTCACTTTTAATAAGCGATCTCGCGTCGCTTAAGCGATCTCCGAGATCGCTTATGTTGCGAAATCGCTTGGAAAAAGAAGCAGAACAACAAAAAAAAATTTCGCATTCCAAAAAAATCGTAAATATCAAACATTTAATACCTGGAGGTGTTCTACAACAGCTTTTTCTCCAATAATTTCTTCAAAATATTGAGATGGTTGGGCTTCTTCCGTAGTCTTCTTTGGAGATTCGGTAATAGTTGTCATTTTTCTAAAGAAACTTAAGAGAAGAAACCAAGTTGTTGCGAAGAACTGGAAGAAGAAGGAAATGTTGATTTCGCGTGACGGGAAGCGACGCCAAGCGAAGAAGAAGAAGAACTTGTTCTTGCAGGAAGCGAGATGAAGAAGAAGAAGTTCTCTTTTTTGAAATGTTTCTCAAGCGACTAAGCGATCGCTTGGGGGTAGGGCTTTTTCTTCGCGGTTTTGTTTTCTTAATTGCAGTTTACGCTTTTTTAACTATTTTTTTATTTAATAATAGTATAATTATTATTATTTAAAGATTAATCTAAAAAAAAATGAAAAATAATTTGAGGGTTATTTGGTTAAATAAAAACTTGAAGGGCTCGTACAAACAAATTTTCTCCAAAAAAAGGGGCAACCTAAACCTAAATTACCCTCTGATACTGACTGCATCGTGCGCAGATTAATTTGAAGAATTCTTTTAATTTTGCTCCATGAAACATATATTCACAGCGGCGAAAAAGGGTCTGAAAATGGGGCAATTCTTACCTCGTTCAAGAAATTGCTATGAATCAGATAATTTCTCTTTTTTCACTCGAAAAACTCCCATTTTTCTGCGTCGTTACGGCACAAAGCTTGAGGTGTGGAATATGAATGGGCTGGATGATGCTCTTTGTTTGTATGAGGAAATGAAAAAAATGAAGCCTTTACCTAGTATAGTAAAATTCACTCAATTGTTATCAAATTTGGTGAAGATGAAAGAGTATCGTGAGGCCATTTTCCTTTTCAAAGATATGTGGAAATTGGGGATTCCAGTGAATGAATATACTATGAATACTGTACTCAACAGTTATTGCCTTTCTGATGGGGTCAATTACGGGTTCTCCATTCTGGTTTTGTTTTTCAAGCGTGGTTTTGTTCCTGAAGCTTTTACTTTCAACACTTTATTGAAGGGTTTATTTAGAGAAAAGAGGATTGCCGAGACACAAGAATTGTTTAGGAAAGTAGTAAGAAAAGAGTTGTGCACAATAGATGTTGTGATGTATAGGACCGTAATTGATGGACTGTGCAAGGCCGGCAACACTGAGATGGCCATTGAACTGCTCCGAGTAATGGAGAGAGGAAATTGTAGGCCTGACGTCAAAACATATAGCATGGTTATCAATGGCTTGTGTAAGGATAGCAATATAGACTCTGCTATGAAGCTATTCAATGAAATGCATGCAAAAGCCATCAGTCCCGACGTTGTCACTTACACTAGTTTGATTTGTGGCTTGTGTAGTTTTAGTCGTTGGAAAGAAGTTAAGTTGTTACTAAAGGAGATGATCGATTACAAAGTATATCCTAATGTGATGACATTTAGTACTATTATTGATGCATTATGTAAGGAAGGGTTGGTGGATAAGGCTGAGAACGTAGTCCACATCATGAAGCAGATAAATGTAGTTCCTAATATCGTCACATACACTATGTTGATGGATGGATATTGTCTGCAAGGACGACTCGACGAAGCAACTAATGTTCTTGATTTTATGACTGGCAAGAATATTGTTCCTAATACTCGTAGCTATAACATTTTAATTAATGGATATTGCAGGAAGATGAAAATAGACGAAGCCATGTATCTCTTTCATGAGATGCTTCGTAAGGATTTGAAGCCTGATATAGTTACATATACCACTATGATGCAGGGGTTGTTTCATGCACACAGATGTTCCACTGCACTACAACTTTTTGAAGAGTTGCAAGTTGTTGGTCTAAAACCCAATTTTCATACATACTGTATTATGTTGGAAGGATGGTGTTTGAATGGGTGTGTTGAACAGGCAATATCATTTTTGGATGAATTGGAGCACCGAGGCGAATGTCTTCATATTTGTTACTACAATATCATCATGGAAGGATTGTGCAAAACTCACAGGCTTCATATTGCTCGAGCTATTTTTAATAATCTCCCTTCTAAAGGATTGAAACCGAATGTCGTATCATATACTATTATGATACAAGGATGTTGTCAGAATGGGTTAGTCGATGAAGCTAAAGATCTTTTTGCGGATATGGAACACGAGAATTTGTTGCCAAATGAGAGAACTTACAATATCATTTTAAGAGGACTTCTAGTGGGGGGCAAATATGATGATGCAACAATGTTTTTTGATAAAATGGATGCTGGAGGATTCTTGCCAGACTCAGAGACGTTTGCCTTGCTTCTTGATTTATTGGGGACGACACAAAACAATCCTTCTATATTTAAAATGATTCAGAAGCTAGCTCCAAATACTTTAAAAGATAAATCATGAACCACACTCGTCTCCCGATCATGAAAAAACAGAACAGGGTACGAGAAACTCTATTTTTTTACGTTTTAAATAGAATTATTTGATTTCGTTTTTCGTCAATTTGCCTTATCATATGTTTGTTGCTTCTATTTGGCCAATTTTTTTTATATATGTCATGACTTTTCTTTTGGAATTTGATAAGTTTTTTCTACGCTAGAGATTTCTGTAGTTAATTTTGGTTTAGATTCTCTGCTTGGCTTCCTGATTCTGTAACAGACATTGTGTTTGCTGCTTAACTAAACTAGGGTGAGACGAGCCTGTTTTAATGTTGAATTCTGTACTAAAACATCTTCACGGTTCCTTAAATGCAGCACCTTGATTCAGAAAAAGGTTGCACTTCTTGAAATGGGAGTTCGTCAGTGAGAGCAGGCATTTCAAGCTCATCTGTTGATCACAACAAAATAGTCTGAAGCAGTGCTCGTTTATCTTCATGCATGTTATCCTCGTAAATTTGAAATGTGTTGTTGTTATAGTATACGTTTGGTCGTATTCATTGAGAGTTGTTTCTGTTGATAACAAAAATGTTTATGCTCATCAGAAGAAATGGACTGAATTCCTGTGCTAAGCAGTTTTCTGTTTTTACAAGACAAGTCCTATTAATATATCAGATGCAAAGTTTTATTTTTTCTTTGTTAGTGTTTTGATTTCTCAGCAATTTGAATATCTTTAAATTTTTCCGGATGAATATTATCTCTTGAAGGTCATTGGAACTAGTGTGTGAACTTTTTTCTCTCAGTGATTGAGAATTTGAGATATATATGTGCTGAGAAATATATTATTGATATCCGTCAGTATCTTGAGGATGAAATGCAGTTGAACATTTTCGCATTCACAGGCATATACCCATCTGTGAGTAGGTTCAGAAAAACTATGTTCTTGCCGCCTAATTTTGCAAAATGATACCTTGATCGTAGTTTTACACTCAGGAGAATGTATTTCAGCACCGAAAACGGGCATTTATCGGAACAACTTCAACTTGATCCTCCAAAGCAATAATTTTTAGGGTAAGTTTTCAAACAATGGACAAAATGTCTTTTATCCATCTAAATATTTCATTTTTAATAGAGTTATTTGTTTAAGGTGGGCGAATCATGGACGACCATCGGGACTTCTGCTAGCCTGCTGTAATAAGACCAGGGACTTCAGTTTTCTCTTTTCTGTTAGGTGAGCAAGAAGTATTTTATCTACATTTAGGATGAAATTTGCCTTGATAATGGACTGATTTAGCTATAGAAAGTAATAAATGTCTCTTTTTTTGTTTCCATATGAAATTTGGAGCTCAAGTTGTGTCACAGTGTTGCAGGAGGAGATCTTTAAGAGTTGGGATAATGACCAACTACTCCCTGGGGTTTGCCTAAATACAGATTACCCCGTGAGGTTTTGGGAATTTACCAACTCATCCTGAAAAGAAATTTAGCTGCATAAACTCTGTGCGAATTATGGTGTGGATCTATTCTTCTCATTATGAATTAAGCATAAGGGATTTTCCCATTTCTCTGTTTCTTAGTCTTCCACTCACTTCATATAGACTAGCAAATTGGACATAATTAATGCGCCTATATAGTATAAATAAATTGTACTTTTTTTTATATAGTTTAAAGAATTAATTTTGAATATTTATTTAATTAATGTAATTCTTTATATTATATTATCAAATTCATACTATATAATCTAATTTGTATTAGGAAAAAGTATTTTTTTTTTAAAAGAAAGGGAGAAATGGGGAGAATAGATGACAAAAGAAAAGCAAAAAGGAACGATTGGTGAACCAAGGCAGATCGAAACTCTTCTCATGCTTGGAAACTTGTTCAGGAAAGTGAATTCTGATGGAGTTTTTTTCATGCCTGCAGGTTAGAAGTTCAGTGAGAAGAAGGAAGTAATTACTAATTAGTGTGGTTAAATGGCAGAGTCCATCGGAAGGATGGGTTAAGGTCGATGTTGACGGTGCTTCGCTTGGAAATTCGGGACAAGCTGGAGTTGGAGGAATTATCCGGGATTGCCGAGGTTTGTTATCTTGGGGTAAAAACTAACTCTTATGCGGAGCTTTGGGCGGCATTTTATGAGGGTTTACAGTCGTCTGACATAACAATATATGGATGGAGTCGGATTCTAAACTCACAATTGATCTTATAGAAAGTTCAAAACAGACGGCATGGGACAATGTGCATGTTCTTTCACATGTAAAGATCAGCAGCTTACATTATTTAATTTATCTTGCTGGTAAACAAGAAAGTTATTTCAGTAAACTGTCATGCACATCAACATGAATAAAATACATAGGTTATTGCATGTAATTTTTTTTATCAAAACATGAATTCTAACTTGAATTTTCAGTACTTTAGAAAACATAAAGTTACCCAATTAAGTAAAAATCAACTTGATTCAAATTTTAAATTAATTTTAATTGATAAAACAAACTTAATGGTGGTTGGTCATTGATTATAGATGTTTCTAAATTTTATCTAGATTTACTAAATAATTCAAATTTATCCACTTTATTTCGTTAATCAGACTTAATTAATCTTTTTTCTATCGAAAACGTTTCATATTCCAAACAACTACTCTCAAGAAACTTCCATCGACTTAGGTGTTTCTAACTTATTTCTAGTTAAATAAGTGGAAGCTGGTATTCCAAACACTTAGCACAAAAGTAAGCTTTTTAGAGTCTGCAAACCACTATATATCTTAGTAGTTAGTATTATGGTTCACGCCAAAAACACAAAAGTACTGTTCTTGAGATGCAACCGGCCTAATCCTTATACTGAAAAGATAGTACTCAGCATTCCAAATTAACTAGCTAGTTAGCGAACGGAGTCGATAAATATCTATTACTATGAAAACAATGTAGTGTGTGAAGATGTACATGTACAGAGTAAACAAAGGAGAACTAAGTCACCAATAATCTCTGCACGAGCATTCACCATCTCTGAAATGGTGTATGCGATTAACATCCCGAACCAAGATTTCCCTATCTGCAAATTTAGAAATGAACTTAGTGAAATTATGACAATCTTCACATAACCTCAAATTCTTGCTAATCCTGATAGTTTCTCCTCTACTGCAATTTATCAACCCAAATGCAACAGCTAATTTCTCACTATGACCTAACAATATTCGTTGTTTTTCCTCAGCATCAACATCATAAAGAACTTCTTTAGTCTCCGGCACATAACCACCTTTTTCCATCATCTCCTTTGCCAAATTTTCTAGCAAAGCGTGTATTTGCTCGATTTGAGGATTTAACTCATCGACAGATTTGAGGGAATAAATTTTTCTTTTCACTTCAATCCAGCTACAACCAGAGACCTTTTGTAAACCCCTATCTTCTAGAAGTTTCTTCACTCTTTTTACCTCGTCCCACATCTTCGCCTCTGCATATATATCAGCTAGAAGCACATAATTCCCTGCATTTGTCGGCTCGAGCTCAAAAAGCATTCTGCTTGCTCTCTCTGCAAGTTTGATATTGCAGTGAATTCTGCATGATCCAAGAAGTGACCCCCAAACTTTAGGTCCAGGTTCGTCCCGTAAATCTGAAATCAATTTATCTGCTTCATCTAATCTATTAGCTCTGCCAAGAAGATCCACCATACAAGCATAATGCTCCATAGTGGGACGAATATCATATTCTTTCACCATAGAATTAAATAACATTTTTCCCTCATCTACAAGTCCTGAATGACTGCAAGCATTCAAAACAGTGACAAATGATACGGGACTAGGCGAAATGCCTGATTGCACCATTTCTTGAAAAATTGCAAGAGCTTTTGATCCTAACCCGTGAATCCCGTAACTTGAAATTAGAGAATTCCAAGAAACGGTATCCTTCTTGTTCATCTGATCAAAAACATTTTTTGCTAAGTCAAGATTGCCACATTTAGAGTACATGGTTATAAGGGCATTCATAACGGGTAGGATCGAATCAAGGCCTTTTCTAAGTATATAGCCATGTATCAATTTTCCCTGCTCCACTGCACATAGAGAAGCACAAGCTTGCAATACACTAACCATAGTGACAGAATTAGGCAAAATATCTCCACTCTCAAGCATCAATTCACGAAAAAGTTGTAATGCTTCGAAAGGCCTTTCGTTCTTGGAGAAACATGAAATCATGGCAGTCCAAGAAACTAGATTTTTGACCGGCATGGAAGAGAAGACAAGTTTTGCGTTCTCCACGCACCCAAATTTTGCATACATATCAACCAAAGTAGTCATAATATGGACGTTGGTTTCATAACCATGTCGCATTAAATTTGCGTGGATTTCCTTCCCCCACCGAAATGGTGAAGAAGAAAGCTTGCTATTAGACTCAGAAACCACACACGCCTTGAGGGCATATGTGTAAGTGAACCTGTCTGAAGGCATCCCAATCCGGTTCATTCTCCTGTACAAACTCAAAACCTCTTCTCCATAGCCGGATAGAGACAAAGCACGAAAAATAGCATTCCATACATATATGGTTCTTTCTCTAATTTCATCGAACACCTGGCGAGCGTTTTGAATGGAATTGAGTTCATAGTACATATCGATGAGCTTCGTGGCCAAGAAGGGATCCTGATGACACCCATTATCGACGATGCTTCTGTGAACAGTAAACGCGTCCGAGAGAGACTTTTGGCGGGCACAAGATTGAATGAGAAGCTCGTATGTGAGCTGGGATGGGTTCCGCTCGTGGGATAGCAAGTGGATAGCCCGTTTCAGTTGCCCCTTTTTGCAGAGAGATTGGATTGAAGGGTTTTTGTTGGTAGTGGAAACGGTGACGGAGGATGGAGAGGAAGAGGTGGCGGAAGGACGGAGGCGCCGGTGGTTGTTGACAGACTGTGGAAGGTAAGTTGGTTGGAAAGTTTGGAGGGTCTGAATTTGGAACATCCGGACTCCCTTTGATATTTTCTCTTCGTTAAGAGCGTTTTTGTGGGCTGCTGGCCATTGTACCAAACAATAAAACATTTGGTAGTTCTTTTATTTGCAAAAACGCTCCAGAGTAAGCTTATTTTGCTATACTGCCCACTGAAATTCAAAAATTGGCAAAAGTGGACCTATAATACTACAATTCCTTTGGCAAGTTCCACCTTCAATCATATCCCTTTAGAATTCTCTTCTAGTAAATTCAATATGTCAAATTTATCTTTCTAGTAGATTCAATATTGAAGACATGAGAAAGGGAATAAATTCTTTCATACACTAGTTCACATAAAGTAACCGAAACACCAACTAAACCTTCAAACCTTATATTTTTATATTTTTAGGAAAGTATTTATAAGATTTTCAAATTTGGATGATCTTTCGAATTTTTAAGCAAATCTCGGAGTTGTGTAATTATCCCAACAATAAATAAAGCCAGAAAGATCCAATGTCCATAAATATAAAAGTAATGCAACATATATGGCTATATGAAGAAGTAGATTATAGTACACAATCACAGTAAGGATCTAAGCCATCTATAGAAAATTCTTCAAAAATCTTACAGAGATCCACGAAAAAGACATTAGTACGACCAACGTAAACAAAACCATTAGAATACAAGCCAAGCCCTACACCAATAACAGGCACTGAAAAATCTACAACTTTTAAGCTCCTTAGCCTGCAAAGTAAAGTTACCTGATTTACTTCTTTTCTCTAAAAATCATTTCTTCCCATAATTGTAATTTTTACATCAGTCGATCTTCACAGAGGAATATATCTTGCGCACGAACCAGAAGCAAGCGTAGAACCCGATCGTGCCCGTCAACACGAAGAAAGCATACGAAGCAATCAACATATATCCAAAGTACAAAATACCCGAAACGAGCTTAGTGATTTCCAACTTTGTGAAAAAGTAGAAAGCTGAATAGAGAAAAAGGTACAAAGCAGAAGAGCCAGCTGTCAGATAGGCTCTCCACCACCAATTGTAGTCTTCACTGCAGAGCTGGAAATAGCAGAGAACGATTGTGATCTCTGCAGAAGTGACCATCAAGATCACGAAAACTATGAAGAGGAAACCAAAGATGTAGTAGAATTGGTTCAGCCAAATTGAAGTCAAGATGAAGAACAGTTCGATAAAAACGGCCCCGAATGGAAGAATTCCTCCAATTAGAATTGAGAATATTGGTTTCATATACCAAGCTTGTTCTGGTACTTGTCTTGGAATTTTATTGGTTTTCACAGGATCTTCAATTGGGGGCTTTTTGAAACCTAAGTAACTGCCAACAAATACCAATGGCACAGAAATTCCAAACCATAAGCACACAAGAGCAAACATTGTTCCAAACGGGACGGCTCCAGATGATTTTTCTCCCCAAATTAGAGCATTCAGGACAAAGAAGATGGCAAAAAGAATGCCAGGAAACATAAAAGCTGTTTTTAAGGTCGTCCTTTTCCATTCAGTGCCTTTGAACATTTTGTAGAGACGAGAAGATGAGTAGCCAGCAAATATTCCCATGAAAACCCATAATAGAACCATAGCAGTCATGAGGCCACCACGATTTGAAGGAGAGAGAAAACCTAGCAAAGCGAATATCATCGTGACAAGTGTCATTCCCAGGATTTGAATTCCGGTTCCCACATAGACACAGAGTAATCCTGAATTCAGAGGTGCTCTGAAAACATCTCCATGAACAAGTTTCCATCCTGTTTCTTCTTGAGCTTCATCTTGGGTTTCTAATTGATTGTAGTTTGCAATATCTCGGTAGAGAGTCCTCATCATTATCATGGCAACCATGCCGGAAAGGAAGAGAACGATCATCAAAGAGTTGATGATTGAAAACCAGTGGATTTGATCATCATTCATGAGGAGATATGTGTCCCAACGCGACGCCCACTTAATATCACTTTCCTGTAACAGTGATTTTATTGTTATTGTTGCAGAAAAATCAAATTATCCAAGAAACATAAGTAAAATTTTGGGTTAGAGAAAGTTTACCTTGAAAGTAACGTCAAATGAAAATACGATATCTTTGCCTTTATCCACTTCTTGTGGAACAGTGCTTCCCGGAACTATGTTTTTTGTATTCTGGTTGCAAGTTGCCACATTAGGGTTCTTCTCGTCCCACTCCTTGTACTCATGGTTAATGCTGTTGGAACAAATTTAAGTTTGAGGCAAATGAAGGTCAGAAAAGATGAACTCCCTCACAAGCCAAAACTGAAAAGCTGCAGCTTTCACACATTGTTACATGCAGAGACTTTTTACCACTCAAAGAAAATTCTAGTGATCAACTTTCGGAATTTCCATCATACATGCAGAGCAAGGAAATCACTACAAGTCTAACTATGGAAAGCAACAAACCTGCCAGGTGTAACTTCAAACCCAACAATTCGAGCAGAATCAGCTTCAGGATCTTTGTGATACATAACTCTGAAGCTTAAGTGGTTATGGATAAAATATTTATCCTCTTTGCTCTGGAAAAGAAAGGAAATGCATTGAGACATTACAAACATATATAAATGTATAACCTAGCAGAGAAAAGAAGAAGAGACTGTGACCAAACCCCAGCATAATTCCCCTTGAACCCAACACGAAAACCGTGCTCATATGTTGTTGATGTACTTCCATCTCTTCTTTGCCTAAGTACAGCGACTGGAAGGTTATCTAGAATCCTGCATGCAATTTCAGATGTTAGCAGCCCTAAAGAATCATTTAAAAATCAATCGACATTTTCTGAACAACAAGAAAATCAGCAAGTATAAGATAGGTAAAAGTAAAAAGAAGGTTTCAGCAATAAAGAAAATCAAAGTTAGCTTCATTCACCACTTACATATTCACTCTGTACTCATCATCAATTTTTTCCTTAAAATCCTTTGCAGCTTGAGCATCAAGACTAACTTTGCAAGCCACTTTGCAAGGGAGCTCTTCCCGCATGTTAAACTAGTGTTACCCATCAAAAATACCCATATTAAGCAATGGTATATAACAAAGGTAAATTAGAGGAATGAAATGTAAAAGCTGACATAGAGTCATGAACTAGTCATGGATGCTTACAGTATAAACTGAATTCTCGATGCGGTCACCCCGTAGAACCTCCCCCAGGTTTTCTCCAACATTCTGGATTTTTTTCGGTTTGCAGTATTTCAAGAAATAGAAGTCATATGGTAGTTGTGTCTTAGTAGATGATAGTTTGTTCACTTTGACTTGAAGTTCATCCCCCTGTTAAGAATAGGAAGAGACAAGCATTATGCATACAAAGTTGCAAAGCCAAGTATTATCTTCACCATCTTTGGTTGGGAACTTGTAATTGGGTAATATAGGAGATTTGAAGATAATTAGCTCCTTGAGCCGGTAGACATGTAAATTAAAATACTTATCAATATAAGTTCCTGATCTCCAGAACCAGTCAATTGCAACAGAAACACAACACCTGGCGGCTGGTAGAAACATTTTTATTCAAAATTTCTCAAAGAGAGCATTTGGCTGAATCCCGGATCAGAATAACGAGAAGAAGAATTGGTTTCTGAGCTAATATCAGCTGACAGAATCGGTTATACATTCCTATTAGGTGAATGGTGGCGTTTGTTGATAAGCAAAACCAAAGAAAGCACTAGTGGGTTTGGGTTTTCAACTAAAATGTCCATCACTCAGAACTTAGATTAAGACTTTTCACCACTTTAAGTAGCTTAATCACATCAGTATCTTTCTTCACCACATACCCTTGCTACAGATTACCTCCATAATTGCATCAATCTCAACCAAATTACAAATACTGGTAAATTTCATAAATCTTAGTCTAATATACCTACAAAGACAAGAATACTAAACAGAACTCCTATTACTTGAAGTCAAACATTTGCATCAGTCATCATTAAGATGAAGTATATGGCAGAAGCTTGGATGAGTAGTTGAATGATAATTAAAAATTGCAAAAACGATTCAATCAAAAAATCCACAAACGCCACAATTCGAACTAAAAAGCAATATATTTGAAACCAATTTCACACTCAAGCTCCGGATCGATCCAAATTCGGCTAATCACCAATAAACTCACCGTATAAGCCTAGATCTTCATCCATTACTGTAATAAAAAAAATCGATAACTCGAGAAACTTGATACTACCCATAGATCTACTGGTCATACAATCACTATTCAAACCGAGAGAGTAAGTAAGATAAAAATCAATACCCGTTCGAAATCACGAGGCGCAACCCCGGGGAGGTAGAAGGACTGCCCGGAAGTGAGCAGGAGAAGCAAGCAGGCAGCAATGGCGGCGACCCGCCCCGAAAATTGACGACCCATTTTCCTCGATCCGGACTCTCCACGCTGATAAAATGAGGACAATAGTGAGAATTAAGAGGCGGGTTTTATTGGGTCAGCAATGGAGGTTTATTGCTGTAGTGAAGTCGTGCTATAATTACTTCAAAAAAAAAAAAAAAGAAGTCGTGGTATAATTTTGTTTTTCCATTTGCGTGTTTGGTGAAATGTCATACTTTTAAGTTTTTTTATGATTGAGTTAGTTGACTCCAACCCTTCCTAAAAAACTATTCCGGAAATATTTCTGGTATCATGTTTTTCACATTTGAGGGTATTTGCAAACTCTATTGTTTTTTGAAAAGCTAAAGTTAAAAAAAAGTATAATAGTAAAAGTAGGGAGTGTTTAGAAAACATATGAAAAGCAGGAGAAAAAATAGTTGAGTGTTTGAAAAAAAAGTTGAGAATCACTTCTAATTTTAATAAAACTACTAATCAAAGTTTTATTTTAATTATGAAAATACCTAAAATCTAGAATCAGAATATAAAAGTATGTCTCTACATGCTTCTGGATTCTGGCCTATTTCTGCTTGAATTTAACAGAAGTTAAGAGTGTTTGCAAACACCCTCTTTGTCTCCTAATCTTTTTCTATTTTCAAATTGTCTCCTTACATTCATAGGTTTTACAAATGGCCTCCCCCAATTACTTTCGACGGAATATTCTATTTTGATACTTGCATAGCACGTGAGTTTTTACGAAGACAATTTGTAAAACACGTTAACGTAAGGAAATAATTTATAAAATTCGTGAATGTAAGGAGACAATTTGGAAAAAAAAAAATTAGAAAGTAAAACTTAAAAAACGTGATAGCACAAGAATCAAAAAATCTTTTTCCCAAACTATCATCATCATGCAATGTTATGTTCGATACAGTGCCACAAAACAATGTTGTATCCACTAATGCACGGACACGGCAAAGAATGTGTCTGTGTAGTATCCGACACGTGTCGGACACGGACAAAAAGTGTTCGAAAATAAAAAAAAATAAAAAATAATTAGGACATGGTATTGGACACGGCTGGGGGAGTGTCCAACACGGCTAGGACACGGCTGAGGGAAGTGTCCGACACGGCAAACTCAATTTTTTTTTTTTTTTATTTAAAAGGGTCAAAATTTATTTGAGACAAAATTAAAAATTAAAAATGAATAAAACGGTGTATTAAATTAATTTAAATTTATTTTTTTATTATTTTTAATTGATTCTCATAATATTATAATCTACAAATTATAATGTTCTTTTAACATAATAATCAATTCGTATATTTAAATTTTACTAATAATTATATTATACTGTGATAAATTTATTTTAATTAATATTTGTACATATATTATATGACCATTTATATTTTTATTAAAATTTATATTAGTCAGCCGTGTCGGAGCCGTGTCGTGTCCTAAAATTTTTAAAATATCCATGTCATCGTATCCGTGCAACATAGGTTGTATCCAATACTGTATTGGATATTGTATCACAACTATACCTAATAATAAATATATTGAAAAAAAAGTTGGTTAAACACATAGTAGTCCATGTATTTAATATTGTACAATTTGTCCTTGATATTTCCTTTTCTTATACTCAAAATAATTATATTGTCGGTCTTGTAAATATTAAATCACGTAGTAGTCAATGTTTTAATAAGACCCTAAAATTTCATGAATGCATGTAATAATTCTTGAATTGTGGTCACTCATCAGTCAGTTGACACATAGAATATTTCCTTTTAGGGAAAATAAATTTTTTTGCCTCCTATACTACCATGTTTTTTTTACCGTTTGTCTCCTAATCTATTTTTTGTTACAAATTGCCTCCTAAAGTTCACGTATTTCACAAAAAACCTCATCCGACCATATTTTGGTAGAATATTCCGAAATATTCCGCCGAAATATGATCTGAGGAGGCATTTTGTAAAATACGCGAACATTAGGAAGCAATTTGTAACAAAAAATAGATAAGGAGGCGAACTATAAAAAATGTGATAGTACATGAGGCAAAAAATTATTTTCTATTCCTTTGATTTTGCATAACATTTTGAATCCATTGTTGAAAGTTGTCATTAACATATCCTGCAAAAATAGAACTCATTTTACAAGATCTACAGAAAAAGTCAGAGAGCAAAATCCAAGTTTGTGTGTGTGAGATAGAGAGAGAGATCCAAAAGTCTTGCTTTGTCAACACAGAAAAAATTAGCATTCAGTCTTGCTCAAATTTGAGGACAATCCCCCATAAATTTCAAGTTTTAAACGTATCACGATTTAAGAAAAGCCAATAAGGTTCAAACTTCATGAAGAAGGATAAATCAAGAAGAAGAGCATGGCAGTACGTGAGATTTGTACTTATCAAGCTCCTCGATGACCTCGTTTTCTGGCCGATAAATCAGATCAATCATTCGCCATATCTGCAGAAACGATCACCAAAAAAGGAAAATATATAACAAATTTGTTGTTATACTAGCCAAAAAAAGACCATTTAGGTTTTATGAAGCTATACCAGCATGGTATCTGCTTGTTTATGCTTTTCCAAGTAACAAATCACAGTATAACTACAATAAACCTCCTTGTTTCAAAAATTACCAAATCCCCCATTAGGTATATGTCTTTGATGGTATTAGGTTCTAATACTATTCGACAAATGCCCCTTGATACTTTCATCGTGTGTGTATGCAAACACTATTGCTTCTTTCGGAGAAGCTAAAGTAGTAGAAAGTTAGAGTAGTAAAAGTCGGGAGTGCTTGCAAAAAAAAAAGTGGTTGATGTTTGGAGAAAAAGGCTAAAAAGCACTTTACTACTCTAAAAATACTCCCATTTATTTACACAAATAAGCTAGAGCTAGAAGTTGAAGCCAAAAGTAAACCCTACCAAAAGGGGGTCTATGTAAGGGTGTAATACTACATGGGTTATTAACATTCTACTAGTAAAAATTGGAACACTCAGATGCGTGTGTATCTTTAAACTAATTTTACTATTGACAATTAAATATTTATTTCTAATACATTTATTAAATTTGTAATATGTTAAAATTAATTCGTCCGAGAAAACATGTAATTCCTTGTTACCTGTAGTGTCCCTCCCCCACCAGCCCTTTCTGCATCATCAGATAAACTAACAATTGTCCACGGATCTGCTGCATTCCAGTGAAAGTCAACCATCTTATCCCTGAAAATTTACCCAGATAAGTCAGGAAGAACTGAGACTATTAAAATAAATTATTAAAAAGTGGAATTAAAAGACAAGACAATAAGTACCTATGCCCTGCATGGCGAAACAATAAGCCCGGAGGAGAACTTAAATTTTCTTTTCCAGCAGAGCCAATCTGCATCATCAATTCAAGTAGAATTAACTATGGGTAGTTAAAACATGAATAAAATTCAAGTGATAACTTTTGATTTCACCTTTCCATAATCCCAGATATTCAAGATACTATCTTCAGCAGCACTGCCAAATACAGATGCCTTATCTGGAGACCACTGCAAATAGATATATGGCAGTATCAATAGCTAGTTAACATAGAAGCACATATTTATACTATAGATGTGTGCAAAATAAAGAATATATAATTTAATTATACATTTTAGTTAAATAATAATGCACAGTTGTAAATACTTATCAAATTTATATATGAATCTGATTTTTTTTTTATATCAATTAAACTGATGAGATATAAAATTAAAATAGTTAAATAAAACAAAAATTTACAATGATTAAGAAAATATATAAATAAACGAGTAAATACCTGGACACACACGACAGAAGCAGAATGGCCTTCAAATATGTGAATGGGTGATCCAACTCCTTGAGCAGTAAAATTTCGACGGTCATACATGCGGATGGTGCTATCAGCAGATCTAAAAGAGGCAGAGTTTGTTTAATCCCTAAACAAGACTTCAAATGATTGAACAATGCAAAGTTAAAGTAAACATGAAAGACAGTTGATTTATGACTGGTTTAATAAATATCTGAAACATTTTAACCTTCAATTATATAATAGGTAATTAGAGGTAAAAGAAAAAGTACCCGGTCAAAATCAGATTTACATCACTAGGATTCCAATCAATGCAATGAATATCAGCATCGTGAGCCTTTTCAACCTGTGACGAAAAAGCAAGACCAAATGCAAGACTTAGATTACTACAGATGAGCCCTTTCAACCTGAGGAAAAATTGTAATTCCAAGTTTATCGAGTGTGTTCTACAGAAGTACCAGTGAACATCTCAAATAATGATCAAAATGGCAAAATTTAATTGTGAGCTTTCACAATGTAAACTGATATCCTAAATATGATGAAAAGTCGGGGCAGAAAATAACCTTTATGGCAGGAGAAGAACCAGTTCTGGCATCCCAGAGAATAAGGCAAGAATCATCACCAACACTACAGAACTCCTGAGTGCTATACCAAATGTTCAAAGAAGAAATGGTAAAGCTTCAGAAAAATCAAGCAAAAATACAAAACAAGTGTTTCAACATGCATGCAACTCATTATGGTAGTGTTTGCGGACTCTAAAAAAAAGCACTTTTGAATTTTATACATTTTTTAGCTCTTAGGGAGTCTGGAAAACCAGCTTCCGCTTTTTTGTACTCACACACACTTCTCACTTATACTCATCCAAATTTTTACAACTTTACTTCTACTTTAGCTTCTCCAAAAGTAGTAGTGTTTGCAAACAGCCATTATATTTAACGCAACTTCATATTATACAATTGATTTCAGAGCATAAACAGTCAAGCTTTCATGTCAAAGCTATAAAACGCTTGATTTAGAATATGTTGCTACCTAGATGGATTAAACTGGACATCTTCAACAGTATCAGCATGCCCTTGGAAAATCCCTCGAGCTTGAACACTAGTACAATGCTTAGAGCCCGTCGAATTTTGAGCTCCCTTTTCTGCTGCCAAAGATGATGTGTGGTCATGGATGCTCCATAAAACCACAGACTTATCCTTCCCTGTCACAAAATTCGCCAACGATAATAATGTGCTTAGCTAGAAGCTCTTACATGAATATCAAGACAAGTGTGATTAATCACTTCTCTGTTTCTGAACTATAAGTTATCATACACCTATTTTATGCATCTGCAAGGAGAGGGGAGAGAGAGAGAGAGAGAGAGAGAGAGAGAGAGAGACCTCCAGAGAGCACAAAAGGTCCCACAGGGCACATGGCTAATGCATATTCAGCATTATCTTGATGTCCAATCAGTATCTACAAAAGCAATTGGGTATCAAGTTAAAACACCATGCACAAAGAATAAATTAATATTCAAAAAAGGAGATAGATGACTAATATGGAAAAGTAACATTAGAAAAAAAACAACTTAAAAGCTGAAATGCAAACTAATAATCCTAAGCTTGCTATCTTCATGAACAGAAAAGTTTCATAATGCATACCAGGTCTGGACGAGATGGTTTGGCACCCAGAACACTTTGACGATTAGGTTGCCTTTCAAGATCCCAAATGAGGACCTAATCCCAAAAAAAGGAAGTAAGCAAATAATTGTTTGGTGAATCAGATTATCCATCCAAGGAAAAGAACAAAAAAAATCCAGAAACATGGTTACATCAGGACTGTCAGTGTGAGTAGCCACAATTTTGTTATTCTGTGGTAGTTCCCTGATCCGATTCACCTGCAATAGAACACATCAAATGTATTAAACACACCATGTTTCCACCTTTTTTTGCATTCTTCATGCTTTTAACTACAAGTGGTGGAGGTCAATTTCTTGTTCCCCATTTCCTAGGATAGAGTGAGTCAATGCATTTGAAATTCCATGATTCCAAAATAGTTGCTCTTGTGACGTCCACATACAACATAAGAAAACCTCACAAACGGGTATCAAACACAACTCTTTTAGACAGATATTTACCCAACAAACACGACTTTCAACAGGTTGAGATAAAAGCCTTCCAGAATCAATCCACTACACTATATGGACTCGTAAAAGGTTGACCCGTCCTATAAAATTTTAGAAAACTCAATCACCATTCAATTGGCACATTCAGGAAGGAAAAATGAAGTATACCTCACCAGGATGTAGAATGGTCTTGTGCTTCTTTATAAAAGGTGAACGAGCTTCTTCATTAAACTAAAATATCGACAAGAAAAACCTTGGTAAATTAATCAACAAAAATCTGGTCCTACATAACAATCATTATGAAAGTGTCATGGAAAGCATAATTCAAATTAAACTATGCATGCACTGTCGCATATCAACACTGACATAAATAGGAATGACATTTACACACTTTCCAATTTTGAATAGATATACCACCTGTGCTATGTGTTCTGCTGCTGCAACACGAGGTTTTACAACTTCGACAGTTGCTACGACAAGTGTATTTGGTACACTACCATCAGTCTACATACGAGAAGGCGCACGAAATGTGGCAATTAGAGATAATCAATATTAATAGGAGTAATAATATAGGAATATGTCAAACAATGAAGATATATAACTTGTGCAATGCGAACCAGTCAAATTTCTATGTGCCACTTTTGGTATAAAACAAAATATGTACTTACATGCATGAGTCCTTATCCAACATGATACAAGTGCAAACATATATAATAGCTTTTACCAATAGCAAAAGAACTATTCTTTTTTCAAACATGAAAACGTTTTAGCTCCCTGGCTACAAGAACCAGTCCTGGATGATCATTTAGACAATATGAATCTTACCCGTTCAGAAAGGTATAACTTGTGACAATTCTTATAAGTTGCCTGTCTCCCTCGTGGTCCCCATCTGAGAGAGCAAAAATAAGAATATAGTATATGTAATAAAAACCTCTAATACGAAAGATTGACTTATAATTAAGGATCACTTTAGATAGCTCACTGCAATTAGGAGCCAGCTCGGCTAATCTAGCAGTCTTATGTGTATAATTCGCATTAAAGATAAAACCCGAGTTCTGTAGCATTTGCTACTCTTCTCATACATTACAAGTGTCAAAAAAATCCGACCAACAATAAATAGACCACACCACTCCTGAAACATGTGCCAACTCAGCAAAATTGTCACTAATCATAAAACCTCTGCTTTAACTCCTTCCCAATAGAAAATCACGTACCGCGATTTCCTTGATCGTGGCAACTAATCTTCTTTAATGTCTTTCCAAGTACAAATAAAACAACTAATAACTAACAAATCAAGCAAAATCTAACTCATGATACATTTGATAAATAAGATATTTTTCAATAATTTCCAACAATGCCACTCAAAAGCAAAAAACATTTCCTAACATAAAATATAACCAACATGCACTACTTAAGTATGGGAAACAAAAACATAACTAAACATGCATGCCTAAAAGAAGGAGAGTAATACATGAACTTTACACTATATAACCACTAATAAACATCCTTTAAAGCATCAAACAGAATCAAAGACACGTTTATAACTCAAAAAAGAACTAACCATAAGTTTCACAAATCAATTACAACGCCAATGAATAGTAAATTTCGGCAACATAGGCAAAAAATAAAAAACAACGAGAAATTGAAAACGAAAGAATATAGTTACTTAATGGATTGAGTTTATAACCAGTAATAAGCAACAATTAACAAAATTAAACATAGCAAGACTCCATCTATAAATCAAAAAATTATTTCGGCTGTTTCTAAGAATGCCATAAATGAATCATAGATTACTAAAAGCAACCAACATTCGAATCTCTAAATTAAATTGAACCCTAGAAGGATATAGAAACAAACCGGCAAGAGAGCGACGGCCAAACAAGGTTATGATTGGTGAACCAATCGTACAGGACCGGAAGTAGCGATTTCCATTGCACGTAACGCATGTCCGGAACAGGGTCCATATCTCTATTACTCATTTTCCTATTTCTGTTCACACGCTATATCTAGTGTATGCCTTCATTTTTACTCTTTTAAATGGTGGTGGTGTAAGTGTGGTGATGCGTGTGTAAGGGATGCGGTGATGAGCGTGCTTTCTCATTGTACTTGCTTGCTAATGCTGATTTGTCCTTTCTCACTCATGTGCAACGTGGCAAAGTACAGATAATATTAAAAAGAAAATTTGAAATAGACATAACAAAAAGCAAAAAAAGAGAAAAAGCTAATGTGCATACACTAATTCCTTTTTTTCTACTGAAATTTACCAGATTTTATTTATTTTTTAAATCTAAATTAATGTTGAGAAACTTAAAAGGTATTGAAGTTCTTTGAAATAATAATGGATAATATAACTTACAGCAGATAATTCGGAAAAAAAAAGAAAAGAAAAAGGAAACTACAACAAGTTTGCAATTCGATGCATGTGTTGACCATGATCAAATGAAACTATATTTTAAATATTTTACTTAGTTGGTAATCGGTATGGTAAAACTGTCTCCAAATTTTTTTTATGTAAGGTGGATGCATAAGAACTTCCTCTCTTTTCCACATCTATAATTTTGTAAAAACCAATTCTTTGGGCTTAAAAGTGGTTGCTAATGCCATTAACTTAAATGGTCTTACATGCATTGTTAATAATGAAAAATGAAAGACCCTTAAAGTGTACCTGTTCTTGCAGTGTTTCAACTCCGGAAAACTTCAAAATAGTGATGAACCGTAATAAATACAACTCTTCTAATATGAAAATTTTTAACCATGAAATTCCTGTACTAGCGCGCTCCTACATTTTGGGTAAGAGTGTGTGCAACAAATTTGGTTACGCAGCACGAGTATAAATAAGCATCTTCGCCTCAATGTATAAGATAGTTTGCATTCTTGGTCCCCACTCTAACCTCTCCTTCAACATCTGCTTTAGTAACAAAACAACAGCGACTATCACTCCTCCTAGCCATAATGATTCTAAATCTTGTCACATAATCACAACAAATCCTCAAAAGTCTGTAGTACATTCAAGCTTGTTCCCTTACTCTAATATCTATATACAAAAAGCAAGCAAGGTGAATATACCTTGCAGCAAATCCTGGTAGCAACCAGCACTTAACCGCAGCATCTAATCAATCTTTAACCCATAGACAAATCCTGATAGCAATCAAGTTTTATCAGATCCACTTCTATTGTCAAACTAGAAACCTATATGTTAAAGTTCCATTACAAGGATTTGCTATTTAGTATTTACCGGTGTGGTTCTATTATACTCTGCGATAACATTGAATAAAGGGTAGGAGAACATAATTTACATCAGAACTTTCTAATTAAGAAAAAACGAGCATTAGGAAACACTCAAACAAGCATGACGATAAATCATTAAACAATCAAATATCAAAACTAGAATGAAGGCGGGCAGAATTAGGTTACTGCAACTCCAAAGATGGTGAATTAGCAGTACACAACACATAAAAACAAGTGAGTGATATCCCACATTACATGACAAAAATCTGGAAACATGGGAAGCGGCAAAGATGGACGCAGAGAAAGTTTACCTGTCATCTCAATACATCAGAAAAAATGCTTTGGATGAGAAGGGATGAGCGTTCAGCTGTGATACTACATAGACTGGCCATGATCGTATGTGGAGGAGCCACCAGCAAATTAGCCGCAATTGGAGCTGATATTGCCTCTGACATTCTCACAAACAGCTTCCATGCAAACATTTGGTTTCAGAAAATTGACAACAATCAAACGATTGAGTAAGAATCGAAGAATGAAACAACAGCAAATTGGTTTCAGAAACGATTGAACCCTGGCTGCGCAGTGAAATTTTGTGAAAGTGAGATGACCTCGTGAAATGCCCGCCAGGACTAAACCGTAAATAACATCTTCTCCTACAGGAACACTGTTATAAACCAAACGGCAGAGCTCATCCCAGCCACCGTTATAAACCAAACAACACTGTTATGAACCAAACAGAAGAGCTCATCCAAAAGACTAATCTAGTAGGAGAGAGAGAATCCATTTGTTTATAAACGCCACACCAATTATCCATATGACCGATGTGAGACAAGTCCCATACCTTGCAATTGGTCCAGGACAATCGACCCCACTTAAGGGTCAACGTCTTCGTTGGTCACGGCTGGCTCTCCCAGGCCACCACTCCGAGTTCTCGATGGTCACGGTCACGTTGGTCATGGTTGGCTCTCCCAGGCCACCACTTTGAGTTGGCTCTGATATTAATTGTTATAAATCAAATAGGAGAGCTCATCCCAAAAGACTAGTCTAGTAGGAGAAAGAGAGCCCATTTAATTTATAAACCCCTCACCAAACAGGGTACGATCCAGGATCCGGCGATATTCATCGGCCACACCAAACAAGGTTTTATCTAACGTAGATAAAATTACAAACAATATTTGATTAAAAATTTAAAAAATATTCGTAATTTTATTTGACTTATGCTCTAAATCTTGAATGTATAATTAAAGCATTACAATATAATTACTGACTGTAATAAAATTAGGGGAGTTGTTATTTACACTCCCCAAATGTTAATTGCACTCCAAATTTTTTATTAGTGACAATGATATCTCTCCTTTTTAATGTTATAATTTATTATTCTTTTATTGTTTTGTGAATATTTCTAACTTTTTCTTTTTCCATAAATTCAAATATTTTATCTTTTCTTTTTAAAATTTGTTAGAATTAAGATAGAATAAATATATTATTGGGTTCTTCTTAGAATTATTTAAAATACAATTAGGATAGTATAGCATAGTGAGTAATTTATGAAGTATAAATATCAATTCTCCTAACACAATTATATATTATTTAAGAAAACCCAAATAAATTTCAATCAATGAGTTAACTTTTAATATTGTATATTTTAAAAAATAATTTTCAAAATAAATTAAATAGAGAATACAAATTTATAAATATATGCTGACAAAAAAAACTTATAAATATATAAATTATAATATATCATTATATCTCTTAAACTCTACAAAATTCCAAAAATTAATAAAGAACTTGATTTTTATTTGGAAAGAGAAAATCACAAGCCATATATTAAATAAAAAAAAGAGTATAAAATAAGTAAGTTGTATAAAAGAGTATAAATAAGATTTTCTATTATTCCACTTTGTTCAATTCCCAAATCGTGTTTTACGATATAGCAATCCGGAGAAGTACTGAATGAAATTTCAAAAAGAGGTTAGTCGACTCTTGTTTTCCTTGTATTTCGTACTAATTAATAATACCTATTTTTTGAGAATTTTTATGATGAAGTTTCTTTTTATTCATTTATCCAACAAGATTATCACTAGTGATGCCATTGATGAACGATTAAATGAAAAGAAGAAGATGACTGAAATTCATTATGGTATGGACTATGGAATACCTTTCATACGGTTTCTTCTTGTTTAGTTATGAAACTGAAATTTCGTATGGAATTACAGAATGAATAAAGCGAAATATTATGACGAGATATGACTATGGTTGACCTTGAAATATGAGTTTTTGGGTCGAAGTTTTGATGGTAAAATAACATTTTTGAGTTGAAAAAAACTATAAATAATTTCAATTTTGTGAAATAATTTGTAATGGTACTGGAATTGAAATACTAGCTACAGAGAATAATTATGTTTTAATTTTCAGTTCGGCCTATAAGGATGCTGAATTTTATAAAATTAATCGAAGATTTCTTTTTGAAAGATTGAGACGAACAAAATAACATGAATTTTGTCTTTAACTTTTGCAACTCGATGCAATTTTTCGGAGAAATGTTTTAATTCTAGTGGAGATGATGGGATACAAACTTTCACGATATTTGGATGGTCAATTTAAAAAATAATATAATAAAATGATAAACTGCTAAAATCATTCTAATTTGGATGATAATAATTATTTTCCTAACTTTTTTTTTTTCCTTTTTTTGATTAGGAAAAATTCTAAAAACACTCCATTATAATTAATTTTCCTATCTAAAAACATATGAAATAATCTTTGAATCTTCAAAAAACGCTCAATCATTTACCGCATTCATTCTCACACAAAATTACTCTTCAATTTCTTATATCTAAATATAAAATTTTCGAAATATGTATTTAGTTAATTAGATGTAGAGCAAATTACATAGGAATTCCTACAAATTGTCATATTTACATATAGGTTTCTCTTGTTTTATTTTTTACATTCTAGTCCCTTGACTGGTCAACCCTTAGTCAGTTTCGTTAATTTCCTGGTACCGTTGTGTTCGTCTCAAAAAGTTGAATTTGGAATATGAATTTGTCTGATTTGGTGAAAAAATAGAAAATTTGCACTACACACACAATTGAAAGAAATTTTCTTAAACTTGTAACTTTTTCGTTTATTCACCGACTAATGGTTGACCGGTCAATGGACTAGAATATAAAAAATAAAATAAGAGCAACCTATATGTAAATATATAACAATTTGTAGAGACCCATCTAATTCTCCCTTAGATGTAATATTTTGTTTATTTGATTTTAAATATTTTAAATTTAATAATTTCCTTGTTATATGTAATACTATCTCACCAAGACCACCTTTTTTTCCCCTAAAAAATACTCACTCTTCTTTCTTTGTTTCTGTTTCTTGTTTTAACTGTATATAAACATTTTATTCTTTATGATCAGCAACATTTTCCATGCACGCAGCACACACACACACACACACAAATATGTTGCATATGAAGTAACCTCAAATTGAGATCAACTGCTCCGGTTCTGTATTCGTCAATCTCCGATCTCCCAATCTCCGGCGAACCGCCGCCATCGATCGAAATTTGTATACCTCCAATTATCCCGAAAATGGGTACGCCTCCGATCCATTTCGATTCTCTACCAATTATTCTATGTTTATTCACACCTTTGATTAGTATTGATTATTAGGGCTCAGATAATGAGTCGTTAAAATGCGTTTCAATTATCGGCTTAACTGCTTTTGTGTTTCTATTACTTGTATAAAAAGGGGTATTCCTCTGTTTTTCTTTTTATATTTTGGTTGCTAAGTGCTACATTTTGGGGTAAGCTAATGCATGATTTTCACGTAGATTTAATTTTTTATTTGCTTGGAAATTTGATATGTAAAATATCCCAGTGTTGAAATCCTTGGCCCTGGTATTAAGAGGAAAGAATGATTATTTGCTAATCAAGCTTCTGCTTCTTTTGTTTATATTTCAAAACATTCCTGTTTCATTGGGGGGCGTTTCAGGATGTTTTTATCTATTTACTTCAGCTCCACGTAAAAATGTCGAAAAATCTGCTTCTGGTTATCCGTCGTTATGGTTATGTGTCTCTCTCTCTATATCAAAACGTATAATTGTATATAGTTATATATATAACACCTAATTTGTGCCTTAGCTGTTATATAGTGCAGTGCAAGTTGATTTCTGATTATTGAATTTATTTTGACTTGTTCTTAAAGTAAACGACCCTCCATAAGTTATATCTTTTGTTCATTCTAATGAAAATGTTATCGTATTATCCAGATAAAAGCAAAAGTTGTTGTTCAACTCACCTAATAGATGGGGATGGCAGCTTTGATGCTGCTGGACTTGACACCTTCATGAAGGAAGTTAAACTTGGTGAATGTGGGCTTTCTTATTGCATAGTAGCCATAATGGGCCCTCAAAGTAGCGGTATAGCTTTTGAGTTATTAAATATTGTTTAATTTGCGTTTAGCTTCTCGTGTACTGATATTTGCTTGCCCTATTAAGGGTTTTCATTATATTATTTTCCTTTTTTCTTTACTTTTTCTACCGTCCATGCTTTGACAGGGAAGAGTACATTGTTGAATCACCTGTTTGCTACTGATTTTAGAGAAATGGATGCTTTTAAGGGAAGGCATGCACTTTTTCACTCTGCTGTCACAATTTTCTTTCCATTAATTATTTGAACAGTACTGACAGCATTTGAATCCCGTCAGGTCTCAAACCACAAAAGGTATATGGATGGCACACTGTGTTGGTATTGAACCTTGCACCCTTGTAATGGACTTGGAGGGTACTGACGGAAGAGAACGAGGAGAGGTCTAACAGTTTCCTACTAATCATTGAATATTCTCATCATGACTTATGTATATTATTGCATTCACTCTAGGTCATGTGTTTTGAGAATTATGCTTTTGGGTACTAATTTGGCTCAGCCTGTTTATGTTACATCATTCAAG
This sequence comes from Verbena officinalis, assembly GCA_958496215.1. Lineage (NCBI taxonomy): Eukaryota > Viridiplantae > Streptophyta > Magnoliopsida > Lamiales > Verbenaceae > Verbena > Verbena officinalis. The sequence goes on from OY292391.1 coordinate 1,573,499, forward strand.
TGCTCAGTCTCATTCCAAATAGCTAAATTTTTTTAAGACTATGACTTTCTTGTCTTTCTTGTCTTTTTGTTTTTTTGCTCAGTAAAAGAAACTTCATTATAAGGACTTTCTAGTTTAAAAAAAAAGGGACTTTCTTGTCTTTCAATTGCATATAAAGTAGTAATTTATGAGATAATGTTGCTTTCTTGCAATATTTGTCTATAGTTTGCCCATTCTTGAGGAAAGCCTCAGAAACATGATTGAGGAACCTATGTCAAAAGTTATTTAGTATTGTCTATTTGTTGAAGTGATATTGCTCTTACTGTTTTGCTCATTCAGGACGATACTGCATTTGAGAAGCAGAGTGCTCTTTTTGCCCTTGCTGTTTCTGACATAGTGCTGATAAATATGTAAGAATGTTGAGTTACTCTAAAAATTAATAAAAAAATTTGTTGCAGTTTGATGAAATTATGTTTGGTTGTAATATCGTTTTTGAAATCACTCTCTTGGGAAATTATAATGTTCAGGTGGTGTCATGACATTGGCCGTGAGCAAGCCGCAAATAAACCTCTTTTAAAAACTGTGTTTCAGGTGAGTCATTAGTGTGCACTATGAAGCCCTTCATACGAATTGCGAAATTTTTAATGATTTTTTCGTTGTGCCAAGCAGGTTATGATGAGATTATTTAGTCCGCGTAAGACAACTTTGATGTTTGTTATTCGTGATAAAACAAGGGTATGCTCTCCCTCTTATTTATCTGATTTGAGCACCTTTAGAATTTGCATGGAAGTTTCAAATATGTGCTGCATTTAGTTCCTTCAAACAATTATTAAGACTGTGAACCGTTTATTTTTTCGACTTGTACATTATTGCAGACACCTTTGGAAAACTTGGAACCAGTTTTAAGGGAAGACATTCAGAAGGTATGTTAAATGAAACTTTCCAATGTATGTGTTAATGTATTTATTTAAGTTGGTTTCTAATGTCTTCTTCTATTCTCTTTATTTCCACCCTCCTGGGCAGATATGGGATTCTGTTCCTAAACCAGAAGCTCACAAGGAAACTCCATTAAGTGAATTTTTCAATGTAAGATGTTATTATGTTGATAAGCTATATCATGTCTTCTAAGTTTTCAAAGACATGATGGGATTGCCCTATTAAATCATGAATAACAGGTTGAAGTTGTGGCTCTCTCTAGTTTTGAAGAGAAGGAAGACCAATTCAAAGAGCAGGTTCGTGCGTTTTACTTGAATTCCTACAGTTGTATGTTTTTGACTTAATTGCAATTTTTGTCCCATAACTTCACATATTTTTTCCTTTTGGTCCCATACTAACTGACTTTTGCAATTTATGTCTCATAAGGTGATACATTTTTGCTATTTCAGGATCTTTAAACTTTTCATCTAATTATGGGATGTAAATTTCAACAGTTGATTGTTGTGATTTGCAACCCATAAGTTGAAAAAGTCCTGAAATTGCAAAAGAAAAAAACCACTAATGGGATGTAAATTGCAAAAGTCAATTAGTATGGGACCAAAATCAGAAGTAAGTGAAGATATGGAACAAAAAATGAAATTAAATCTATGTTTTTCAAATCCTGTGTCATGAAGGAGACGACCATATTCTTTGGCTCAATTATGTTTGGGGGCTTGTTTTGGAGAAAGGTGGATGCTCTCTCAGTTACTCGAGATATGAATCTTACATTTGATCTTGTGTTATCATTGAAGGTGGCTAGTTTAAGACAGAAATTTTTCCATTCTATTGCTCCTGGAGGGCTTGCCGGGGATAGACGAGGTGTAGTTCCTGCTTCAGGCTTTTCATTCAGTGCAGAACATATATGGAAGGTTATTAAGGAGAACAAGGACCTTGACCTTCCTGCTCACAAGGTTGTGATTTCAACAGCTTTTAAAGATCCATTGCAGAACTTTTTAAATTTTTATTGACAATTTTGCTTGGGTTTTATAGGTCATGGTTGCCACTGTTCGTTGTGAAGAGATTGCTAATGAAAAATTCTCTTCTTTCATTGAAAATAAGGTACTTCTCCTATAACATGAGCAATCTTTTCTTTTTAGGTGTTCTTTTAAGTTTCTTCAAGTCTTTTATTGTTAAAACTGCTGATCCATCTATGCAGGAATGGCGCGAATTAGAAGAGACAGTACAATCTCAACCAGTGCCTGGGTTCGGGAAGAAGCTCAGCTCAATTCTTGATGCTTGTCTATCGGAGTAAGTGAAATATGTTTGGATTTGGATTTTCTGGTAGCTTAATCATTGCTATGTTCAAGCACATAACATATGTTTGTGACTAACATTAAAGAAATCATTCATGTTTCTGAAAAGTGATATTGATTGGTGTTATTGCGTGAGCATGCTTATGTACAGCATGCTATCATAAAATGCTGTGGAAAATAAAATTAAGAAGCATTTAGTTTGCATTTTAGTTTTCGGTAGAATTAAATGTTCATATGCAATGGCAGATCTATCGTCTTAGATTGAGGACAGTCTTTCTGGTGAAAATTGGGTTATTTGTTTCTCTTCAATTAGTAAAATTGCCGGTTTATTATGCCATAACACCAAAAATATAAATGAAGGAATCACGACCAATTTAATATCCTGGTGATAGTCTTAAGGTTTAATGTCTTCTTCTGAGTTTGGCAAATGTGAATAGCTGAGATACTATATTTGTCAAATTCTATTGTTCTGTGACCCTATAGCTGGTAATTTCATGGTGTTTGGTCTACAGTGAAACAGTTTTGTAGCAGCAAATTCTGTTGTTCTGTGACCTTGTGATTGAACCTGAATTTTTTCATTAATGATTATACACTTTTGTCTTTGTGTTTTATTTTCTTTCCTAAACTAGGTATGATGCGGAGGCCACATACTTTGACGAAGGTGTCAGAACTTTGAAGCGGAAACAGTTGGAAGAGAAGCTTTTGCAAGTAAGGTTTCTTAATTCACTACATCAAATTGGTTTAGTTTACACTAATACGCCGATGCATGGTTATGTGTGAATCTCTATGCAGTTAAAATTTCCAACATGGAGTAGTAACATAGAGATGACACTTCTTTGCAAAAGAAAGTTCTGAAAAAATTCTTTAATCTCATGAAAAGATGTGGACTAGCTCTTCTACTTTTAGGCATTTGTTTCTGGTAATTGGAAACTCTTAGGGCTTTACGTATACTTTGCCAACAAAGATCAATGGCTGGAATAAGGTTTGTTTATGCATACTGAGTATCATTGGATCAGTCTGAATTGCCAGGAAACCCTGCCTAGGCTGCAACAAAAAAGTCAATAGTTATTTACATTTTTGTGTGATACTTGGTAAAAGCAATAAGTAATGATCTAAAGAAAGTTTTAATGGTCCTGAGAAGGAGGAAATGAACCTCCCATCGTATAGTATGAGTTTCTTATGTGGATTATAATACCTATATTTAGGATTACTATTAAACCTTTTGCAGCCCATTTATTTGTATTTTCAGGACCATTTCCGTAAACACATTTTTGTAGAGTTAATGGATCTTAATTAATTTTAATCAGTAGAACATCCTGTCATGTGGTACTACTTTGATGAAAGCCTTAAACATGAAACATATAGTTTCAAACAAACATACATTCAAGATTTTAAATGTTAGAAGTCAGAAGATACTGTTTAAGAATATAATCCAGATATTTATTTTTCCTCTAGTTATATTCGGATTTAGGCTGTTTTATTTAAACAAGTGACATGATTTAAGTTATGCATATAGGTTTAGAATAAGTTGAATGCAGTTCAATCCTTTGTTTCTTTTTATCTTTCCTCTTACTCTCCCTCTTTTTGTTGCATCAGCTTGTTCAACCAGCATATCAATTCATGTTGGGACACATACGCTCTGGAACCTTGAATAAATTCAAAGAAGCATTTGAAAGTGCCTTGAATGAGGGAAAAGGATTTGCTGCAGCTTCACATGATTGCACAAAGTATTTTCTGTCACAGTTTGATGAAGCATCTGCAGGTAGACTTATTGACATTTTACATGACACTGAGTTTAGGCCTTTCGGGTTTGCAATGGCATGATAATGCCACTAAGGTAGTGTTAGCAAACTCTTAAAAACCCTTTTGGCTGTTTTGCTTTGTTTGGAAAACTAGCTTCTGCTTTTTTTTATTAGAAATAAGCTAGAAGCACCTAAGGATATGCTTTTGGTTTCAACTTCTTGCTTCTAGATTATTTTCGTACATATATGAAAGTTTCTTGACAGTAAAAGTGCATTTCTAAGCTTTTCTTTTTCCCAATCACTCACCTACTTTGTTTTTGTACTTTTCACTTTTTTTGCAAACACTTCCAACTTTTACCACTCTTTAACTTTTTTCAACTTTTGCTTCTACCTTAACTTTTCCTAAAGTAGTCATGTTTGAAAACACCCATGATGATCTTAGAATGTTGGTTATCATTTGATAAATGAGCCATCTCAATATTCAGTTTGTACATTGGATAAAAAGTAAATTACATCCACCACTCCTGAGGTTTGTCCTAATTGTAATTTAGTTCCTCTATTTTCGGAAATTACAAAATAATCCCTGACATCTCAATTTATTACCAAAAAAATCCCTGAAACTATATAACATGAAGCCAAAAATGCAAATAATCAGCCTGTTTCGGGTAGTGTTTTGCATTATATTGAAATTGCAGGGAGTTAATTTTATAATTCTGAAAATAGAGGGAGTAGATTGTTATTAGCTCAAACATCAAGGGTAGTAGATGTAATTGGGTCATGGATAAAAAGGTGACAACAATGAGTAATCATTCACTTCGTTGGACTACTTATGTATGCTTTCAGGTGCTGACATTGACCAAGCAAATTGGGACGCTACTAAAGTAAGAGACAAACTCCAGCGAGATATAGATGCACATATTGCTGCAGTTCGAGAAGCAAAGCTGTCAGAACTTACAACTATGTATGAGGTATGAAATACTTCTTGTTAAATTGTTGTCTGGAACAACTTTTTGCCTCGTCCAATAAAAATGTAGTTTGCAGCAATTTATTACAATAAAGATTATTTAACTTCTGTCACGAGATATCAACTATGACAAATTAATTGCACTTAATCAAAGTTGATTACTAAATTTGTGGATTTAAGCAACACATAGTGGGTGATTGCAAACTCAACTACTTTTGGAGAAGTTAATTTTTAAAAAGCTGGACTAAAAGTGAGAGGTGCTTGGAAAAATAAGCGAAGACGTTAAACAAAAAATGCATTTTAGTGTTTGGGAAAAACAGTTAAGAGGCACTTTTATTAGACTAAACAAACTTTCACATATTTACGGAAACAACCTAGAAGCTGAAGCTTAAAAGTTGGTTTTTGAGTGCTTCTAACATCTAGCTTATTTATGCTTAAAATAAGCAGAAGCTGGTTTCCAAACTCCAAGTGCTGAGATTTTTAGAGTTTTCAAACACTCCCACAGATTTCGTTCACTTTTTTTGTTTTCTGCGTTATGAAATCCCATCTAACTTATGTGCAGAAAAAACTGAACGAGGGATTACCTGGGCCTGTAGAGGCTCTGCTAGATGGAGCAAGCAATGAGACATGGCCTTCTATTAGAAAACTTTTCCGACGGGAGACTGAAGCAGCAGTTACTGGATTTTCTAGTGCACTGTCTGGTTTTGAAATGGATGAGGCAACAAAGGATAAGATGCGGGTAAAGTTGGAGGATCATGCAAAAGGATTAGTTGAAGCGAAAGCAAGAGAAGAAGCTGGAAGAGTTTTGATTCGTATGAAAGACAGGTGTTTGTTTTATTTCTGTTATTTGACACAGTTTTTCATGTTTTTGCCAAAGGGAACTGACCCTTCTCCATATTTACCAAAAATAGAAGAAGAATATAATAATATGTTTTTCTGTACTATTATATAGAGTGTCAGCCGCTTAGAATAACCGTCTTAGTCTCTTGACTCTTTTTCTTTCCACCCCTCTCTCTCTCTCACACTTTAACAACACGTTCTCTTTTCTCTCCTATCCATTTTTCTCTCAACTAATTTCTCTTCTCTATTCGACTACTCTAAAAACTTTTAACATTCTCTTTTCTTATTATCATTATACTCACATAATTTTATTTTATTTTATATTAATTTTTTTCCTATTTTTAGTTAATAACTATGTTAAATAATTAAAAAATCATGCATTCACTTGATGAATTTATTTTAAAATTTAATCATAAAATAAACTTACATTCTGCTTTTAATTTGCATAAGCATCCAGTGTGCCCAATTGCTAGTAATAAATAAATAAATGACCATTCTACTGTGACAGGTTTTCAACAATATTTAGCCATGATAATGACGGAATGCCACGAGTCTGGACTGGAAAGGAAGATATTAGAGGAATCACGAAAACTGCTCGTGCTGCTGTATGATGTTATTCTTTACAGTGATCTCTAGTGGGGTGTTTGTTTTTCCAAAGGGATACTGATTTTGATCTAATATATGTTTTCTTTTGTTTCTTAGTCTTTGAAGCTACTATCTGTTATGGCTGCTCTTCGTCTAGATGATGAAGCTGATAAAATTGAGAATACTCTGGCCCTTGCACTTGTGGATCCAAAAGCTGCAGTTTCCAGCAATAAGGGTGCAGTGGATACTCTTGCATCAAGCAGTTGGGATGGGGTAGTTATCTGTAATAGTTACTATTTATAATAATGGAATCTTAGAGGGTCCTCAAGAGCCAAAAGTAGTAATAATTTTTAGGGTGAATTACATCTACGACCTCTGAAGGTAGGTTCAATTACAAATCGATCCTTCTAGTTTGAAAAATTACCGTATAGTCCCTGATGTTTTCAATAAATGTGTAAATCTTCAACCCCCACTTAGGGTTTCAGTTGAGAGTGTTTTTGGAAGATTTACACACCTATTTAAACATCGCGTACTATACCGTAATTTCTCAAGCTAGATGGATCGATTTTTATTTTTACCTTCAGGGGTAGTAGATGTAAATCGCCCGATAAAATCTCAGTTTCTGGTAGTTTCCTTCTTTCAAGATTACCTCACTTTTAAGTTTTCCATGCTCATTTTCATAGTTGAGTATTATTCTGTAGTGTAAATGTTGTTTCTTATCCTCTTTGGTTTGTGGGTTGTAACCTTGCGAGAAAGAGCTATCATCCATTTATTAACCTAAAATTTTGTTTTCTGGAACATTGATCCTTTGCATGCACATAAGAATAGCTCTACTTTGTCGCTAACAGGAAATATGTGCTTTATTTCTTTCTTAAAAACTTATTTGATGTTTTATAGTTTGATTTTCAGTAACAAGCTCAAGTCTAATATATTTGTTATGTTTACTAAATCTGATAAATACATATTGAAATATGAATCCTCAGCTGTAACAGCTAATGAAACATAATGCTCTGAATCCAATTGTGTTGTCCCTTTCACTAATGCTGTGCTACACAGGTTCCATCATCAAAAACCTTGTTAACGCCAGTCCAGTGTAAATCTTTGTGGAGGCAGTTTCAAACTGAGACAGAATATACTGTTACTCAAGCCATTGCTGCTCAGGTAAACTTGCGCATGTGATTATTTTGATATTACAAGGTGTTATGCATGCTCATGCTATAATACTTCTATACAAACTAGATTATCTGTTTTATCCTTGTTTCATTAAATTTCTGATTGGATAACTGCTGATATTTAATTGTTTTCTCAACTATCAGGAGGCTAGTAGGAAACAAAACAACTGGTTACCACCTCCATGGGCAATTGTGGCATTATTTGTGTTGGGTTTTAATGAATTTATGACCCTTTTGAGGTACTAAACATTTGTTGTTTGTTTGGGTGTGTGAATTTCTTTTTTTGAAATTATATTTTCCTTTGTTTCATTATGAGATGCTTAGAGATTTTACTCATGCCACATTTACTATTGGCAGAAATCCTCTTTATCTGGGATTCATTTTTGTTGGTTTTCTGCTTGTTAAAGCCCTTTGGGTTCAACTAGACATCTCCCGTGAATTCCGCAATGGAGCTGTAAGTAAATTTTTATAAATGTTATCTTTTCACAAACTGCTATTCTGTTCAATTGCCTTTTCTTTTCTCTATGGAACATCTAAGTTTCCAGCTATATGACTTCTTTGTTGAATAATATTCTCAACCTTACAAAAGTTAGTAACCTTGTGATTTTATATGGATAGACTCATCGAATGGAAGATCTCCTCAACTTTTTTAGTTAGTTTTTATGCTCTGAGTTGAACATTAAATTTATGTAATTTCTTCGAGGAGTTGATTGTTGTAAGTGCCGAACATTGCAGATTTTTATCCAGTCCGCAGTCTAAAAATGCATCGATAAAGAACTTTATGTATTTATTCTTTTGCATGATTTATATAATTCTTTAATCAAGTAATAGCTGTATTATCGAAAAAGAACTACCTTGCATTTGAATTATAGCAGCATTGCAGCAGTAAAACATAAGTGGGTGTTCGCACACACTTCTGCCTTTGGAGAAGTTAAAGTAAAAGCAAACGTTGGAGTAGTAGTAAAAGTGACGAGTATTTGGGAAAAAAGTATAAAAAAAGGTATTTGAGTTTTTGGGAAAAAGAAGAAGCTGAGAAGCACTTTTACTACTCTCAAGAAAAATCCGATTTATTTACGAAAATAACCTAGAAGCTAGAAGCTGAAGCCAAAAGCATGTCCTTGGGTGCTTAAGATTAGCAGAATTTGGTTTTCCAAACACTCCCAAAGTGCTTTAAAACAGCTAAAAAGTAAAAAACAAAAGTGCCTCTTTATAGAGTTTGCAAACACTACCTAAACCACATCCCGTCAGGATTGTGTCTAACTTTTCTTCATACATACTAAATTTGATGTCTGATATCATTCTTTGCATGCCTACAGCTACCTGGACTTCTGTCATTATCAACCAAATTTCTCCCTACAATAATGAACATTCTCAGAAAACTAGCTGAGCAGGGACAAGGACAAGGTAATGCTAATCCTCCAGTTCCAGCAAAGAGCATCCAAACTGGTACAGATGATTGTAGTGATTCATCTTCAAATGCTTCGTCTGAGGTAACTTCATCTGAAAATAGGAAAGAAAGCTGTTTTTAAGGAATCTTATCTCTACAATTATTTGAAGTATAGTGTGTCCCCTATGGTTTTAATCGGTTTTAAATTTTGTATTAAGAAAAAGGGGGGACAAATTTTGAAGTCATTAATTCGGGTTTAGGCAACTTACAAAAGGGCTGTGGTTTGTTATGAAAACTGCCCAATTAGTAGTATATTTTTGTAGGGTTTTACTAACCCGCCCTTCTTTGTTTTTGTCCCATTTTGCCTTCGATTTTGTAGCAGTAGAAGTTAAATGTAGTATGTAATAATTGAAAAACTGGATTTTTTTGCTACTCACTATGTGTTTGAAATTTTGAATGAGATAACAGTATTCTAAACGCGGATACTGCACAAGAAATGCCCGTTTTACTTGTTAGACGATATCCAACTATAGCTCTTTTTACACTGTATCTCCAAACTTTTCACTTGCTATAGATTCCCAATTAAAGTTTGCATTTAGTTGCATTTTGTCTCCTAACTTCATTTTTCTGGGGATATTGTAACCAATATTTGGCCACGTTATGCCTAGGGCAGGGCAGGGCTTTTGTTAGGAAAATGGAGTCAGAAATAAATTGTACTGAGATATAGACTTTAGGAGATAATCGATCGATAGTGAATATTCGGTAAATAAAGTATAAATAGTGCTATAGTTTGGCTTGGTAAAACGTTTTTATGCTTTTCTTTTTATATGGAAGTTGGAAGAGTGAGCAATGCTGAACTCTTACAATGTCATACGACGGTATTTTAAGTTTTTGAGTAATCCTAGTTATGTTTCAATACACCATCTGGCCCAATATATTCAAGAATTTTGTAGGATGACAAACTAAAGTGGGAAGTAAATAAAAGTTTGTCTTTAACCTTGAAATCTTGACTCTGTCATTGTTATCTTAAGACCATTTTATCCTGATAAATGCTACCTAAAATTGTTATGGGATAATTACATTTAGACTCCCTTGACTTAAGGGAAAATACAACAAGACCCTCTCTATTATTGAAAATTACAGCTATACCCCCTAAACTATGGCGCGGTCTAACACTTAAGTTCTGCCGTTAGTCGTTTTATTGTTTCCAAGTAGATCCTAATGTTTTATTAACTAGATAACAACCTAATCACTTCCCTCATTTCATGTATAGCAAACACTATAATAAATATATTATTATGGGTAATTTAGTCATTTTACAACTTTTCATTAAGTTTTTTTGTATTTATTTGTAATTTTCAATAGTACAAGGGGGTCTTGTTATATTTACCCCTAAGTCGAGGGGTTGTAAGTGTAATTATCCCAATTCTTATTAAAACTATATCATTGCTATTGCCAAAGAAATAGTGCCCAATATGCCTCTAGAAAGATCCACATCCACAGTAGTAAGAGTTCGTACCTCTAATGAATTTAAACGTGGCAAACTGACTGGTACGATAATATGGTTAGGTTGATGAGTTTAAAACTTATTACAGTGTAGGATAATATGATGAGTTTAAAACTTATTACAGTGTAGGAGTAAAATTGGTTAGATTTCATTATTATTTGTCAACCACCTCAATCAAAAACAATAATCTCATCTTCATTTATGTTGTCCTACGTAGGACACATTAATCATTTACTTATTTAGTCCCTCTGTTTTTGAAAATTACAAGAAACTCCCTGAAATATACAGCATGAAGCCAAAAAATGCACTTATTTCAAAGAAATATCAGGGAGTTTTTTGTAATTTCTGAAAATAGAGGGAATAAATTTTAATTAATTCAGACCTTAGGGGTAGTAGATATAATTCGCACTTGTTGAGTAGAAACCATACAAGTTATAATGTAAATGACAGTTTATTGTACTAGACTTTTCATTCTTGTTTCGAATCAATATCAATCCGTAGTTGTGTTAAATAAGCAAGGAAATATCTAAAATACAGTGCGGTTTACTTAGTTTTGGGGCGATTACATCTACTACTCTGAGGTTTGCTCTACTTACCATTTAGTCCCTCTGGTTTTGGAAATTACAAAAAAGTCCCTGAAATATACAACTTGAAGCCAAAAAAATGCAATTAATCAACTTATTTCAAAAAAATGTCTGGGAGTTTTTTTGTAATTTCTAAATTTAGAGAGAGTGAATGACAGTTCAGTAGAAACCATACAAGTGGTGTAAATGACAATTTTGCCCATTGTACTAGACTTTGCACTTTTCAGTTGTTTGTTCTTTTATGTTTTCTTTAGCTCAATAGGGTTAGAGATATCCTTTATCTTGTCTTCTCAATTCATTGTGGTAAGTTTAGCTGGTTCCAGCCTAGCTTTTCTCAGCACATTTATTAAACTACTGCATATGATTTGATTGAGACGAAGAGCACGCATTTAATGGTAGACATTGAGTAGTCATGAGTTGAAGCAGGAAATGAAGAAATCCTTAATTATATATCTATTAAAACATCTCCTTTTGATGTTATGATATATGAGAAAAACTAACAAGAAGATGAACGTCTCGCATATGTAAATGCATGAAATTTCGAAAAACATTGATAAAATATTTGAGGGTTTTCAAATATATTCCGATATAATCTCAACTAGCTAGAGATACAAACGAATCAAGCCTGTTCTTAAAGTTGATGAGTCAGCTCGACAAAAATTTGAGCTTGAGCAAAGTTCGAGCGTATATCGTGTAAATTATAAATAGGGGCGGTACCACCCTTGGGGGCCTGCTTCTCAACTTTGCCTCAAAAAGAATCCCCAAACGAGGCGGCCTGCTTCTCAACTTCTACACCACAGATTTATTACGATGCACCAGGTATTGTTACTTACTGAATCAAATTCTTGCAGTTTTCTTGCATTTATTTAGTCAGGCTTTTCCCTTGAAGTTAATTTCCAAAATTATGGAATGACAATCTATAACCGATCGAGCTAGCTCTAGAAAGTAATGACAAAGAAACTTAGGACTTAAGATATGAAATTGATAGACCTAAAAGAATTTAGGGATAAAGTGTTATCAGGAGAGGGCCACGTTTACTACACTAATCATCCTTCTAAAATGCCATCTGTTTCCGTTACACACATGTAGCAATTATCAATTATATAGAGTTATATTATACTTTATACCTTTCACCTTCTAATGGCCTGATCTTTTGTTTATGGAAGTAGTGGGTCATGGAAATACATATAGTGTAGTATAGTATAGACTGTACGTAGTCTGTAGAGCATGTGAAGTGTGAATTAATTATATTATCCTGCATTTTGTAACATTTAATGTATCAATCCGAACAAACGGAATCTAATTATGACAGAAAGTGGGTGTGATATAATTAAACATGCAGGAACCCGCCAAAGTTCTGGTATTTATCATGCATTTTGGCCATTGATTGACAGTTATAGTTAATATAATTGGAAGATTAAATTCGACACAGATATTAATGAGAAACTGAATTTTTGCAACAAGAATAATAGGAGAGACCTTGATCTCTGGTTCTTCATAAAACCAGGACCTTGTTTTAGAAACTCAGTAGTCTCTCCAAAAACTGGCCAACCCATGGTACCAGGTGGCAATCCTTTCTTTCTGTACCTGACCTCATTCCATCTCAGTAAAGCAATACTTAAGATGCAGAGGCCCCAAAATACCCCCAGAATAACAGCCAAGCCAGCCATTGATTTGATTCTCTCTAGAGCTTCAACTATTAGAAAGAGAGGGAGTTTGGGGGCTAAAGCTTTGAAAGGTATGGGATTTACTCTAGTTTGTACTGGCTGGTCATGAGCTCGTGCGGGTGTTTATATAGACCTGATGAAATCAATTATGAGAAGAGAGAGAAAGGGAGAGGGATGGGGAGAGAGAAAGAGGCCTAATACGCCAAGATCATGCACACTAGACGGTAGGGCCTAGTTTAAGAACCTGAATGAAAACTAAAGACATTATTAATGATTATTATGTAACAAGTTCTTGGAAACTGAAATATTTATAACCTCACAAATATTTATCTGCCTTTTTTTTTTCTTTTTGAATTAGAGGTGGTGTGGTTTAAATACATTACTTTAAGCGTGTGGCTCCATCATATGTTTAATCCCAGTAGTAGCTGTCATTCTTTAATCATTTGGTTATTAATTTGTAGAAGAATATTGGAGAGATAAACTGGCTTTGACTGTTGTTAGAATTATAGGCAGTAGAGAGCACATGGAGGCCACCCCATAAGAAGCAAAACACTGAGATTAAATTGTTCACATGTCTGTCAAATAGATCTGTGCATGAAATTACAAAACTCACTTGAGGACATGTTCTTGGTTAGTGTGTGTGTGTGTGTGTGTGTGTGTGAGAGAGAGAGAGAGAGAGAGAGAGAGAGAGAGAGAGAGAGAGCCATGAAATAACAAAGAAGTCACTAAAGACATGTTCTCGGTTGTTGATCAATTGGAGAGAGAGTGGTGTTTTTGGTTTTACCCTAACTTTAAGTTGGATTTTAGATGTCATAGTCTGCATCCTATTAATAAGATTGAAACTTGCATCTGTAGGTTGTATAGTTCCTAGTAACTTCTCCCGTGAAATTTGACTTTTGGACTGTTTCCGGCTCTTAACTTTTTTGCGTATCTTTGCTATCCAATAGAGTTCCCCATGTTCTAATCTTCCTCATATCTAAAAAATTCATCAACTTTTTGGAGCCTTGTGCACAGGGGCAGAATATTAAAAAAAAAAAGAAACAGAGGAAGCTAGGAACACTTTTTCCTGCTAGTTAATGGCAAGCCACTAAGCATGATTTACAATTGGATTCTTGTGGCAGAATAGGTTTAAAGAAACATAAATTTGTGCTAATCACATGAACTTAATGTGAAATGACTCTAGATTTGTGTTTTCTTCATTCACACGCGTTTACAATGACATTCTAATTCCAGTTCTGCCCATGTGAGACTGCTGAACTACTGATGCACTCGGACCTCCTTTTTCCCCACAAATTTTTATATAGTACAACTGCAAAATTCTTTGATAATTTACTTGGGATATTTTACATGAGGATTATGCCACATCAATAAAATTCAAATAAAATTGTTATATAAATTGCAGCAGCTTTTATATAGGGTACTAGACAAGCAGGTATTATTTGGTTTTGAACAGATAATCTTTTCTAATTTATGCACCCACACCTATGAGCTGTAATTAGCCAAATTACTACTAACTTATTACTACAAAAATGTTAATTATCATTGTCAATATACCTATTTGCAAGGCTATCATCGAGTTCGTGATTAGTTATTGGTGTCTTTCATTCTCTTGCTTGATTGGATATGTTTTTGCTTCCTGGATTAGTCATTGGTGTCTTTCATTCTCTTGCATTCAAAGTGGGAATTCATAGAGAACTTTTCAAAATAACTTCATGTGAGTCTCGTTTTTATAAAATAACTGTAAAAATTATTTGCATATATTAATATTGTATTTTGTCCCCTGTTTCAAGGCAAGGAACAGGACAAAGCCTGCTCCACCAATACCGACACCAAGTGATAGAAAGCGTTGGATGCAGCAAAGAGAAGAGATTCTGAATGCTCAGCCGGCTCCTGAGGGTGCAGATATGCCCGACCCATATGAGTCATACAGCTCGGGTGATTCTGAAAAGAAGTCCGGCTCACCAAATTCGGGGGGGTCATCTTCGGATGGCTCAAACAGAGAAATCCGTGATTTGGCATCCCCCGTAAGGGGACCGGATTACCCCGATGAATAGTAACGTGCATTTTTTCAGACTTTCGAGTAGGACTTCTGAAATGGTTTCGTATTAGTAGGACTTAAAACAATAGTATGCTATCACTATAATTCTGAAACAGTACATTCTGAAATGGTTACTTAAAATACGAGTATGTTTAATATTGTTACATAGTACATGTCCCTCCGCGAAATAGTATGCTTGCTGAATCTTCTTTAGTTGAATGGGAAAGGGCTTCTTCTTCTTCTTTGGTAGTATCGGTGGAAGATCCTCATTCTGAGGCAATACTTCATGTTTCGTCGTAATTGCCTCATGTTTCCTCGTGTTACGACCACGATTAGGGCTTCTATATGTACAGAAAAAGATCCCTGGTTTGATTCTGGCAGTAGCATTTCTATAAGCAAGGCCAAACTCCACCTGCAAAAGCCTTAGTTAACCTACAGAGAGTGACTTTAGCATGCAATGGAGCATATTTACAATAAGACACCTTACGAGAATATAAGGTCAATAAACAGCTTCAAAAGGTTAACATCTACACCAATTCTTTTACTCGACTATAGTAAAATTAGAAAGCGAAGAAACTTATATAACAAATTTCAAACTGAATCGTGGCTTATCAATTGTAATTAGCGTTCCTAAACAATGGCAAGTTCTCTACATCTAGAGGAATGTTCTATTCCATGGGAAAATCAACGAAGCAATTAGCATACAGAGTTCCGATATGGTATTCTACTTTAAGAAAGCATTCTCTAATTCTCTTAAAGGCTCTTTATCTCAGAAAAATGTTATCATAGCCTTTCTTCTCTCTTATATTACAAGGTCAGATTTTTCTCCTCTGATTCTTGATGGAATTCAAAATTTCTTCAGGATGCAGATTCTTGAAATTGGAATTGCAGAATTGTATAGGAAATATCTGCAAAAAATGAAAACTAACCCTCAAACCGGCAAAAGTTGAACTCAGAACTGGATGCTGAGGCATCTTAAATTCCAGTGAGCCAAGTGAAGCACCTGAAAAGAAAAAGAAACATCAAACATGCAGTAGTTTTATGTGATTCAATGCTTAGTTTTTCTCTAAAAAGGTAATTGGATACAAAACCGAACATAATGGATTGATACGGCCTACCTCAAGCATCAAATCCATGTTGTATTGGTTTGTAAAATAAAAGTATAGAGCACAAAGCTTATCAACTTATGGATGTATTCTTAGGATGATCAGGTATATAAAGATTAAGCAAAGAGTGATGGATATACCCTCGCACATTCTGAACCCAAATTTCGAAATTTAATGTGAATTATAGCTACAAAAGTCGAGGGTAGGTAATGGTAATTTATGAATTCTCCCTTAAACATACTCTCTGACCTGTAAAAGCATAATAGATGCTTTGGCACACAAGATGGAATTGGAAATGGAGCTATATCTGCTTGTGAAGGAGATATTTAAGCCCATTAATTTTTCAGGATTGAAGTTGACAAGAATAGTGATGTCATCCATGCCATCATTGCCTATTAGAGACCAACCCTCGCCATTAAAACCATTAAGAACCTCGTTGAATCCCCTGTATAATGAAAAAACAAAAGAGTTATACTAAATAAATACATAACTTAATTAATTAATTAGTATGAAATTCAGGATAACCGTCTACCTGCTCAGCCGGTGGCTAAGTGCTCTGAGAGCTGCTGGTCTTCTGCCCCAGTTGGTTACACTAGACTGAAATATCCTGAGCTATTTGCCTAAGTTGGCGAAGAGCGTGATTGAGTGAAAACGAAGAAGGAAAGTAGAAATAAATAGCAAAGAATTAACCTGTTGTAGAGGGAGAAAGTAGGACAAAAATTATTATAGCCATTGTGCTTTTGGGCAAGCACGGTGCATAACCTCCTGAACATTCCATGCCTTGTAAATATTTAATAGTTGGTTAATTTATTAAAAAGCCAAATGTTTAAAAGGGCTAATCTTTTGGGAGTGTTTGCGAACTTGGAAAAGAATCTGCTTTTAGATTAGAAAGAGCAGAAATAGAGTGTTCTGTTTGGTTGCTACTCATTAAGATAAGCTAGAAGCTGAAGCACATTTACGGGTGCTTGTTACAGCTTCTAGGTTCTTTTTTTTAATTATTATTTAGAAGTGCTTTTGTAATTTTTTCTCTCAACTTTTACAGTTTTAGCTTCTCCAAAAGCACAAGTTTTTGCAAACACCATCCCTTTCCCAACTACCATTAGCGAAAAAGAACTCCACTTGACATCCATTTTAAACGAAAACTCATATTTTCTCGAAATCTCCTTAATAGTCTATGAACAATAAACTAGTCTACCAAGAAACCACAAAATCAAAGAAAATAATTCTCTTATTGGAGATAGAGAATATTACCTCCAAATTCATGTGATCTACGATATGGATAATCGAGCCTCCTCCCTCACAAGGCCTAATTAGGTAACCACTAGGCAAAATCTCTGCTCTCAAGAAGTTCTGCACAGGTGGCACGCTCGGACCATTTTGAGTATTACGAAGTGATCTTTCACAAACCTGAGTAAACAACAAAAAAATGAGCCAAATTACTAAGATCGTTATTAAAGCAAGTCCAACATTTAAAAATAAATAAGTGAAACATCAGAAATAAAATAAATATAAAAAATCACACATACCACTAAACTCCGCCGTCCATAACAGAAGTATAGCGCAACAACCAGGAGCCAAAGTTGCTGGCGCATATAACAGAAAATAACCAAACCAATAAAATAAGATAAACAGAATCAACAAATTTAACCCATAACCAAAAAAACAAAAATAAATAATTCAACCTGCATTATAAAAGTTCTATGGTTCCACCATTGGCAGTAGGGAGCACGTTAAGCACATCCACAGCTCGGCGGTCAGGAAACCAAGAAGGTCGATCCTTCAGGATTTCTGCAACCTGAGAAATTACATTGAAATCAGTTCTTTAATTAACCTATAATAAGATTACTCGAAAAATACGACAAGACAAACATAGTAAGCTTACTCTGGTAGGCTCTAAACCAACCAAGCCACATGCTCTTGCTGCCACGTCAGAGCAACCATGAGAAATAGCAACAATTCCAATGGAATCCGGACCAGGCTACAATATATTTCAAAAAAAAGGTGAAATTGATTGTATTTTTGCTAAGAATCAATCCCAATAGCTACAATTCATGGAAAAAAAAAGTTTTTACCTTCATTCCAGGCATTTGGACCCCCACTCAACAGCAGTTCCAGTTGACTTTGAAAGGAATTCTGTTAAAAGTTTCTTCTGCAATGGACAGAAGCCTGGGAAAAAAAAATGCAAACAGAACTCCATAAGCTACACACAAACACATACCACTAGGTAGTTTGGGTCACACAGCACAATAACACATCAAAGTGGGTTCGCAAGAACTTCTATTTTTGGAGAAGCTTATGTTGTAAAAAGCAGTAATAGTAAAACTTGGGAGTGTTTGGAAAAAAGGGTACAAAAACACTTTGACAAGATATAAAAATGAACCTAGAAGCCAAAAAATGTATCAACAAAAGGTGCTTCAAGCTTCTTGGTCGGAAGCAGAAAAACAGAACACTCAATCTCTGCTTTTCATAAGCTAAAAGCAGAAAAGCACTATTCACCCTGCAGGACTTGCATCCCTTGGCAGATGCTGAGGTGTCAAGTGGCGCTTTTAACCGCTCGTCACCACTGAATCACAGCTTGTGTCTTTAGTAGCAAGTGCATTCTGCAATTAAATAAAAATAACCCCACATTCGGATTTGAAAATTAGTCAAAATAATACAAAATTATGGGATTTAAAAAAAAAAAAAAACTATATGAAAAAGAAAATGCTGAGACACGATAAATAATTGAATACAGCATAAGCCACAAGCTTTTGGTTCTCCAACATTTCAAACACGTACAATAAATAACTGAAGACAACATAAGCCACAAGCTTTTGGTCCTCCAATAAATAACTGAAGACAACATAAGACACTATTCGTCCTCTTTTTCTAATTCTATTACCAACTCGATTCTTGAAGGGAAATATCTCTTAGACAAAAATCCGTCCTCACACAAATCTTTAATCCTCTCATTTGCCCGAATGTCAGCCCCATCGGGCAATTCATAGGTTTCTTCACTGTATGGATTAATAATTAGCTTCTGCAGTAACTCTGAACTCTCAATAAGATTCTTCACAATCATAATGTCGATCTTATTTCCCAAAAATTGTGATACTTTCAATACTTTAATGGGTAGATTGGGATGCTGCACTATTTTCTCGTATAAAATCTTAGATTCCTCGCATTTCCAAGCAAGCTGTACACACCAAAAGATTACAGTTTATTCGTCCTAAAACGCAATGGACAAATACAAATTTGAAAAAAATTTACCCTTATTTCCAAAGTATGCAAAACTGGAGCTGCAGCTAGGAGATAATTTATGCAATTGAGCATCTTATTACCCCCTTCTGGGTTAACACCCAACATCAAGTGCTTGAGAATGGGGAATTTTACGTGTTTGATTGCAGCAGTCACACCATATTCCTCCTAAACCAAAATTCAACAAAGTGAAGAAAAAGAGAAAATACTAAAGTTTGTCTACTGAAAGAAATTAAAATTATGCACTGACCGTTGCCCGAAAATCTAAAAGTAATGTTTGCAATTGACCCAGTGGGATCTTATCTCTGCACAAATGATTTATTAGTTGCGAAGCAGATTTGAGAAGGGAATTTCCAATATAGAGAGTATGCAATCGGCGAGCACTCTCCGCATCAATATCTAAACGTCCATAAGATCCTTTAATAGTCAATTCTTCGAGGCTCCTTGAAGATATACTCACATTCTTCAAGTTAGCACATGCTAGCAAGTATAACTTTTTGAGCTTGGTCAGTGATGAACTAGGTATTGAAAGTCTTGATAGACTTAATAATTCCTGGAATAATATTACTTCCAAATTAGGTGAATTAGAGAGTATATGTTGCACTGCGGCATTACCCACATCTACATAGTACAAACACAGTTTTTCTAGGGATCCAAAGCTCAAAGAAGGCATAGCTGATAGCGTCCACGGCAACGAGCTATTATGATTATAATCATTCCCCAGTACCAACTGAAAACTCTTGACATCCTTTTTTGCAACAAATTCAATCCAAGGATAAATACCTTCAACTGAATAAACCCCTTCAAACACTACTTCGAAGGACTCAAGCCTCGTAGACCTGAGTAATTTTAAGATTCCATTTATAATGTCCACAAATTTGTACCAATTAAAAATATACCAATCATATTCATTAAAGTGAACTTTGCCATTGAAATATGTCCAAAGATATCTCCATCTACTTGAGAGGACACTTGTTTTTGCTGCTTCTGTCAATGACAGAAGAGACAGAATAGATACAAGAATTTCCTCTGGTAATTTGCTGATTCGATCCTCTGATATATGACAAACACTCTTGTTACACTGTCACAATTTTTCCACAACAGATTCAGCTTATATAGAAAAATATGTAACAATTCTTTGAATATAAAAAAGAAAAATAGCATAAAGACAAGGTATGCAGTATAACTTACATCCATATCCACCTACTTATGAGCTTTGTGGAGCGTACGACTGTTTAGTTTAATAAATCTGCACGACAATATCAATTCTTTACACAAATTTCCTAAAAAACACAATAAAATCAAATCTTTATACAAATTTATTTTGCAACAAAACTGAGGGAAGAGGCAGTGGCTCAGCTAAAGTCCAACAATAATACATGGATTGGTTTTAACCCACAACAGCAAAGATGAAATATTTAGACCATTTTTAACATAAAATAGAGCAAAAATGGAATCTTTTACACAAATTTATGGCCCACAAAATACCCAACCCCTAAAAAATAGTCATGTAAAGATATGTATGAATTTATCTTAACACAACCGAGGCACGGACTCTGAAAATAAATCCAGAAATAATTCAATAAACATTAGAAGAGTTATGCAGCAAGTCTAGGTCGACCCAAAGTGGGAGGATGGATTTCATTCAGACGTCATACTTTCAAGTGAGAGTGTAATTGGCCAAACCTAGAAATAAATGCAGAAACATGTAATTGTGACTCAAACACACCAAAGATTCAGCAAAATTGAACAAGCTATTTGGTGTTCGAAAAAATATAATTTACATCCCGACCCCATATAACTGATGGGTTTTAGCATCAACATTGAAAAAATCCAAGACTTCACCTGATTGAGGAGGAATTGAATTCTTCTGGGATTTTTCTATATCAAACCCAATAAAAATCAAATCTTTATACCAATTTATTTTGCAACAACACTAAAAGAATCCATCAAACAAATTTATTTTGCAACAACATTAGAAAAAGCGAGCGCTGAGTTCTGATCTCCTCAGATTGTGATTTTTTTATATCAAAGCCAATAAAAATCAATTCTTTACACGAATTTATTAAACAACACAATAAAAATCAAATCTTTATACAAATTTATTTTGCAAGATCACTAAAAAAAGACTTTACCTTTCCTGGATGATTGAGCGCTCAGATCTGATCTCCTCATACTTGTTTCGGAAAAATTGAATTCTTCTGGGATTTTTTTTTTATATCAAACCAATAAAAATCAAATCTTCAAATTTATTTTGCAACAACATAAAAAACATCCATCGAGGGCTGGGTTCTGATCTCCTCAGATTGTGATTTTTTTTATATCAAAGCCAATAAAAATCAATTCTTTACACGAATTTATTAAACAACACAACAAAAATCAAATCTTTATACATTAAAAAAATCCAAGACTCTTTCCTGGTTGTTTGGGAGGAATTAATTCTTCTGGGAATTTATTATATCAAACCCAATAAAATAGTTCAAAGAACCCTAGATTTGTTGCGGTGAGAAAAGTGACTTATTCTTTTTTCTTTGACAAAGTTAATTCTTTTTATCAAGAAAGAAAAGTGAGTTATGAGGGATGAAGGGATATATAATAGTATAGATTATGTTGGACATTTCGTGGATAAATCTAAGCGTTTTTTTATTTATTAACAAAAGCCCCTCTAGCTAAGTTGGTAGAGTTATGTATTAATTTTTATTTTCCATATTTAACATTTAATTGGGCCGGAATCCTCTAAAAGAGTTCATACTTCATACTAATGTTTTATCTTTCATATTTAACTTTTATTGGGCCGGACTCCACTAAATAGAGTGATATTTAATGGACATTCGACTCTAATTGGGCTTCATTTTTAATTGCTTATTGGGCAGAGAGATCAAATTTGTAAAGCCCAAAACTTTAGTATAAAATGATAGGGCCCAAAAGTTGGCACCTTATATCATTAGGTACGTAAATCTCATAATCTATACATTGTTAAGACAAATTGAAATACTAAATAATCATGTAGCCTTATTTCCATTATCGATGGATCAGACATTATTATTCAAGATCAACATGTATGTAACATGTGATGTACACGATACGACAAAGATACATGGAATACGAATTTTTTTTCTCCTTTTAGACAGATGTGCGACATGACTTAATATGCTACATACACGATAATTTCTTGGGAGTGTCCCTACGCCATACGATGTAATTATTTTCAAAATAATTAAGATTTAGGATATTTAATTTATAGATCGATCTCTATTTTATTTTAAGATAAAAGATATATAGTGAGTGCACAATAATAATTTCTGGTCCATGAAATTAATATGATTTTCCAAAGGGAAGTGCCTAATTTCTGGATAGAAGTGCTTGTGGGACTTATGTCGTCTATAATCATTAAAATACAAATTAAAGCACTTTTAGCATCTTTAATAAAGCAGAAAAAAAAAGAGAAATTAAAGCAGAAAATTAACGTACGTTATATATAATTTATATTTAGAGATAATAAAGGATTAGATTATGTACTTAATTTAAATCCTAACTGTACTGATGATAAGAAGTATTGATCAATCATCAATATTATCTGAATCTAGCTTCCTTTGAGTTGTAATTAAAAGGGACCAAACTTTACGTTAATTAAGTTATGGGATAGAATGTGGACATAATGCTTTCTTACCTAAACTCTTTGAGTATGTTCGGATAAAATTAGAAACTTTAATTTTGAAAAATGAGATTAAAATTATGTACGACAGAAAATAGGAATTTCCCAAAATACAACACACAAACTAAGTGAGTTAGAGCAAGATTAAAGTTTATAACACATTAAGATATATACTTTAATTGTTAAAGAAAGATTAATTTTTGTAGAAAATATAAAGGAATAATTACACTAACACCCCTTAAATTAGACCTAGCTGAATACAACAAAAATACACCACCGTCGTCCATTGATAGTTATAGAATTTGCATTTTTTTGTCCCCAACTCTCCTTTTCGGTCAAAATATTAATTGCTAGACAGCCCAAAGACTCATATTGACTCTATCACTAGATTCATAACGTAATAAAGTTTAAGATTCAAATCTTAATCATTGTGAATGAAGCAGCTAGCTAGATTGAGAAGATAGTTTCGATCTCCAAGTATATGAATCCAACAAAAATGTAATAACACCAATAGTTCGGAGACAAAATACTTCTATCCCTATATATATATTTAAATATTAATATTCAAAATACGTGATTTATTACCATGATTATACGTAATTTTCGTAAGATCATTGTCAAGTTCTTTTTCAGGTCACGTCGTGAAATTTTACAACATAATATTGACTATCTGTATCCCTCATGGAAACGAAAGAAACAAATTGGGTTGGGACCATTACATATGAATTTATTTACAATTGAAATTTCGAAAATCTAGAATAAACAACCTGTTTTACACTTCTCTCTAGAAAAATAATTTGTTTTAAAAAATCACAGGCAAAAGGACCTAAAATAGAAACATCTTAGTTTTAAGAACCTGTTTTGATTCGAAAAATACCAAAATTAGATTTTATGCTTTTATCCTTGATTTATATTACAAGGTGTTGTGCATGCTCATGCTATAATACTTCTATACAAACTAGATTTTCTGCTTTTATCCATGTTTCATTAAATTTCTGATTGTATAACTGCTGATATTTACTTGTTTTCTCAACTATCGAGGCTAGCAAGAAACAAAACAACTGGTTATAACCACCTCCGTGGGCAATTGTGGCATTATTTGTGTTGGGTTTTAATGAATTTATGACTCTTTTGAGGTACTAAACATTTGTTGTTTGTTTGGGCGTGTGAATTTCTTTTTTGAAATTATATTTTCCTTTGTTTTATTAGATGCTTAGACATTTTACTCATGCCACATTAATGCACGATATATATAATTTTTTAATCAATTCAGTAATAGCTGTATTATCGAAAAAGAACTACCTTTAATTTGTTAAATTAATGGACCTTAACCTAACTCAACCCTCAAAAGCTAACTTGAGAGGAGAGGTTTGCCAAGCCATTATATAATGAATCTCACGTCTTTGATTATTCGACGTGGGATGGTTTAACAACCTTGCATTTGAATTATAGCAGCTTTGCAGAAATAAAACTTGAGTGGGTGTTCGCACACACTTTTGCTTTTGGAGAAGTTAAAGTAAAAGCAAAAGTTGGAGTAGTAGTAAAAGTGACGAGTATTTGGAAAAAAAGAAGCGAAAAAAGTATAAAGAAGGTAGTTGAGATTTTGGAAAAAAGAAGAAGCTGAGAAGCACTTTTACCACTCTCAAGAAAACCCCAATTTATTTACGAAAATAACCTAGAAGCTAGAAGCTGAAGCTAAAAGCATGTCCTTAGGTGCTTAAGATTAGCAGAATTTGGTTCTCCAAACACTCCCAAAGTGCTTAAAAAAAGCTAAAAACACCGAAGTGCTTCTTATAGAGTTTGCAAACACTACCTAGACCACATCCGGTCAGGATTGTGTCTAACTTTTCTTCATACATACTAAATTTAATGTCTGATATCATTCTTTGCATGCCTACAGCTACCTGGACTTCTGTCATTATCAACCAAATTTCTCCCTACAATAATGAACATTCTCAGAAAACTAGCTGAGCAGGGACAAGGACAAGGTAATGCTAATCCTCCAGTTCCAGCAAAGAGCATCCAAACTGGTACAGATGATTATAGTGATTCATCTTCAAATGCTTCGTCTGAGGTAACTTCATCTGAAAATAGGAAAGAAAGCTGTTTTTAAGGAATCTTATCTCTACAATTATTTGAAGTATAATGTGTCCCCTATGGTTTTAATCGGTTTGAAATTTTGTAGTAAGAAAAAGGGGGGACAAATTTTGAAGTTATTAATTCGGGTTTAGGCAAATTACAAAAGGGCCGTGGTTTGTTATGGAAACTGCCCAATTAGTAGTATATTTTTTTAGGGTTTTACTAACCCGCCCTTCTTCCCCTTTGCTATTGTCCCATTTTGACTTCGATTTTGTAGAAGTTAAATGTAGTATGTAATAATTGAAAAACTGGATTTTGCTACTCACTATGTGTGTGAAATTTTGAATGAGATAACGGTATTCTAAATGCGAATACTGTACAAGAAATGCGCATTTTACTTGTTATATTGACTTAAGTTGTGGGCCTGGGGCTATTTGTAAGGTGAAAAATTGAGTTGCTATGTCATTAATATATATAGTTTGGAGGTGTTAAATGGATGATGGAAAATTCTAGCCTAGACCTGGCTAATCACCCTATCAATTATATGACAAGTATATTACACTCGTTATGTGGTTGACATTCTCCCAAATATATACACAATCACACGATGAGTATAAAACATACACCCCTTATTATACTGCTTTGACCAAGCCAAGTCCGGAATAAAATTACCCATGGATAACAATTGATTTTGCATCTATCTATCTATCTATCTATTTATATCTATCTATCTATCTATCTATCTATATCTATCTATCTATCTATCTATCTATACGAATATAAAAGTGTGGATCAAATTAGTTGTTTCTTCCCCATTCTGAATTAACTAAATTAACCTTCTTATTATTAAAATTAAATTTAGATAACATATGTATTACCCTTAATTATTTAAGTTTTATGTTAATTAATGATTATTAAAATTTTAAAAGTCCTTTAAACTTCTAACATGTATACTTATGAATTTTAATCAAGATAAGTTTTTAAACTTCCAGTTTGAAAGAACGTACTAGGAGTAATGAAATAGGTTAGTTTTCTATTAATAATAATTAATGATTGAAAGAATTCTATTAATAAGAATTATAATTTCCGTTTGACTTTACAAATGTTAAACATGTTGTTTACTATTCCTGATAATAAAATTAACTAACAATCAAACTATTATTTTTCCTGAAAATTGCTATTTGGAGTTAGATTCTATTTCTACCTAATTTTATAATAGTATAGATAATTAGAGATTTGAATTTTTTTAGCAAGTATATTATGGATTTTTTTTTGGGTAAATATTGCGGATTATTTACCCTAAAAAATTATGAATGAAATTAATGAAATACAAAAATATAATTTAAGGAACTCTACTCAAATTAAATTTAAAAATGAGCTAGAGGTATAATATATAATATTAACACTATATTTAGATACAATATTGAAGATAAATTTATAATTAAAAAAATTTATTGGAATTTCATTGAAATATAAAGATATAGTACTTGAGTATTCTGAAATATTTTTGATGACTTTAAAATTTTTTTTTCAACCATTAGATATTTTGAATATGTAATATCAATTTGAGAAAGTTAAATTTATAAATAGATGAACATTGAACATAACTGAGTCATCTTCTCCAAATCTTTATTTGAACTCATTTATTTTCTTTTTAATTTTTAATTATATGTTAAAATTATGTTTATAATTTTTGCTGCACATATAACTTCCAAGTTTACTAAGTTTCTATACAATTTAATTACACTATAAAGTATCCTCTCCTCTATGTATTTTTTATATTTTACTAACTAGAATCATTTTAGATAATTTTAATTTTCTCAAAGCAAAATTTGCCTCTTTTGGACTTGAAAAACGGAAAAAGTCATATCCTTTGCTAAATCTGCTATGATCTCGGACCACTTTAGTCGAATATACTGTCCCACATGAACTAAAGTGTATTTCCAATCCTGCTTCATCCACAGAATAATCTATATTCTCCCCAAACAACATTGGATCTCTATAATTCCTTTTTGCCAGAGCCCTATTCACATTGACAGTCTTCGATCCTACATCACAGAAAATCAATCATGCATATAATTATTGTTATGATTAATCAAAGATGACGAGATATAATATATTTACCAATGACTGTTCCGTTCAGAGCCTACCAGGCAATTTTTGCTGCTTCGGGTGAATCGAAGCTGACGAATCCATACCTTTTGATTTTCCCACGTTGTCCTTCATTATAGAAACACTATCGACCTTCCCATGTTTTGAAAATATGTGTTTGAGGATGTCCTCAGTGATATTTTCATCCAGATATCTTATAAAACAACGTGTTTCTCCATGCTGCATCCATTCAGTCTCCTTCAAATTCGGAACATATCTGATAGAATTATACAAAAAAAAATAATAAATATTATATTTTATCAAGTGTTATTATACTTGGAACTTTTTGTCAAGTATTTTTTATTCTTCGAATTTTGTCTGGGATGGTTTCACACTCGGTTTGAGGTGGTTTTCTCCTCAACAAGTTATAAATTTATAAATTTGACTTGAAGTACTGGGATTCTCGAGGTTACTTCTTTGGAGTGACGTCGGCTTCAAAGAATTAAAGGTCACTTAAACCTCTTTGCGATAAAATTCTTTTCGACTTTTCTAAGGCTATTTAAACCTTTCGAGGTTGAAGGTCTTTCGAACCTCTTTGATTGACTTCGACCTCACGAGGTTGAAGGTCTTTTCTACTTCTTTGTGTCTTTCTGAATATGCTGCCTAGAGCCTTGCCTGCTTGCGAGAATGCTTGGCTGAAATATTAGATAATGCAAATTAGAAGCATTATCAAGAAGGATTAGCAAATAATAACTGAAAAACACTGAGAAATACTTCCTATGCATGATTGTGAAGGAAAATGCAAAAGACTAATAGCATTATGTGAGATAGATATTGATGCATAATCCTTTTTCATGATACTTGATTACATACATAAAAGTACTCAAAGGTTGACTTAATACCCTTAGTATATTAGTAAATAAAAATAAATCAATATTTAAATCCCAAATAATGTTCAAATCAAGTTAAAGTCTTAAACTCTTATAATTGTCCAACTTTTAATTCCACTTCTCCCAGCTATTTATCTTCTCATTCATTAAGTACAAATTAAGGTCTTTATTTCATATTTAAATTAAGGTCTTTATTTCATATTTAAATAAAGTTATGCACTCTATAATTGAATTATATTGAACTAGAAATTCTATCTCATTTTGACACTAATGCACGGACACGGCTGATTTTGTGTCCGTGCAGTGTGCGACACGTGTCAGACACG
This sequence comes from Verbena officinalis, assembly GCA_958496215.1. Lineage (NCBI taxonomy): Eukaryota > Viridiplantae > Streptophyta > Magnoliopsida > Lamiales > Verbenaceae > Verbena > Verbena officinalis. The sequence goes on from OY292391.1 coordinate 1,601,576, forward strand.
GACATAGCTCTGACACGGCAAAAAGTGTCCAAAAATTAAAAAATAAATAAATTTCGACACGGCTAGGACACGCGAGGGATACAGCAAACTCAATTTTTTTTAATTCTTTTATTTAAACAAAATTTATTTGAGAAAAAAAAAATTATAAATGAATGAAACGGTATATTAAATTAATTTAAATTTATTTTTTTATTATTTTTAATTGATTCTCACAATATTATAATCTACAAATTATAATGTTCTTTTACCTAATAATCAATTCGTATATTTAAATTTTGCTAATAATTATATTATATTGTGATAAATTTATTTTTTAATTAATATTTGACATATATTATATATGAATACTTATATTTTTATTAAAATTTATATTAGTCAGCCGTGTCGGAGCCTTGTAGTGTCCTAAAATTTTTTAAAAATCCATATCGCCGTGTCCATGTCCCCCTGTCCGTGTCCGTGTAACATAGCATTTTGATTTCTTCGGGGGCATTGGAGAGTGAAGTATAACTGAGTTCGATAGAGAAATGAATTGCATATTTTCCTGTCCCGTGGATCATTTTCTCAGAATTTGTACTTGTCAGATAACTATCCTGTCCAATCTCAGTCAAGTTTGCATAATGTTATTCCTAATGTAACAGAGGTACCTTTCCCACCTAACAATTTTAATGTTGATGCACATATGGAAATTATTTATTTATTTATTTATTTCATTATTTTCATTAATTACTAAAGTTATCATTGTCATTTTGTTAATCTTCCTGTATAGATCCGAAAAGAGAAGATCAGTGAAAGAATTAATGCAAGTCTTACAAGATCTTGTACTAGGTTGCAGTAAGGTATGCACATATTTTTAAGGTTAATTGAAGGCTGTATATATCTTTTATGATTACATTTCACAAATTTATTCTTAATATTTTTGTTCCCTAGCTGACTGGAAAAGTTTTTATGCTTGATGAAATCATTAAGTATGTGCAGTCTTACAACGGCAAGTTGAGGTAAAATTTGATTTTAAAAAAAGAAAGCAAGATAATTTTTGTTGCGATTTTGAATTTTTCTTGATTTTATTTTCTTGTCTTTTGATTTTTTCGGGTGCATTGGAGAGTCAGGTACAACTGACTTGAAATGAAGGTAATATTAATTTAGTACTATATATCTCTTTTTTTATTCATATATACACTCCACACCTTTCTTTTCCTATAAATTTTGAACGATATTAAACATTAGTAACACCCATATCATAGATAAGGGACACTTGGATTTAGTTTTTGTTTGGAGGTTCTGGATTTGGATTTAATGGGATGAATATGATCTAGCTTTTTTGTTTCTCAGCTAGGCCTTATAATTTAGCTTGGCTAAGTATATGGTTTTTTCTTTCGTTTTTTTTTTTATGCTTTGGATGTATATAATTTTTGGATGGATTTTCTTAATGACTTTGAAGGGTTCATTATTTTCAAGCTTGAAGTTTCTCTACTTCAAAGCATGATGGATTGTCATGAGTTTGATGGCGTGGGTTTTTACTGTATTCTCAAAAATAATACTAAAACATATTATTTTCTATTATTTCACATAAATTCTATAAAGAAGGGTTTGAATGTGTATTTTTTTTACCAGTTCTGCTTCCCGAGCATCCTCAACTATGTCTTCATCCAAATTGTCTAATCTTATTTTCAATTTTACATATCCACTAAGCCGATTCAACTCCTTCAAGTATCCCAACTTGGTCCAATCACTTCCTCCACAAAATTGATCAATTTCCCGAAGACCAGTTAACTGGGAGAACCCTTGAGGATACCGATTTAGCCTATGGGTATTCAAATTATTGAGTACATTGAGCTTTACGAGATTGTGGATCCCTTCAAGAAGTCCAGAAAGCTTATAGCAACCTTTAACATTCAAGCTTCGCAGTTCACGCAAATAATAGATGTCTGGCAACTTCTTTACACATGTATTGTAGCTCAAGTCCAAGTGTCTCAGTTGAACCAAATTTCCAATTTCAGTTGGGATCTCGCCTAGCTGGCAGTCGCTTACCGAGAGAGTTTGCAAGTTATAGAGCTTACAAATGGATTTAATGTCTTCCCCAGATAACATACTTTCACTTAAATCCAAGTCCCTCAAGTGAATCAACTTCTCTATTTCAGTTGGAACACCTTGAAAGAAACACCTTCTAAGACTTAACACCCTCAAACTTGTGAGGCAGTCACAAATATATGGAGGTCGTTCTTGCCAGCAAAAAAATAAACTACGGTATTCTTTCACTCTAGAAACTAATAAGGGGTCACAAACTTTGCAATTACTTGTTCCACCATCTGAGTTTTTCAAGTCATCGCTCTCCCTAAGAAATTGGGCAAAGTCATGAACTATATCATGCATTTTGCACTGATATAAGCTATTATTATCATCTTTCACAAGGTCTTGAAATAGAGAACGCATTGCCAAATTATCGAAGTACTCTTGCCCTCTAAGTTCCAATTCACTTTCAAGATCTCCACTGTCGTAGCTTAGATAACCAAGAGCCATCCAATTTCTTACCAACTTATGCACATCAATCACGTGATCTTTAGGAAATACTGCACAATATGAGAAGCAACGCTTCTGTGCGGGGGGCAAATGGTTGTAGCTCAACACCAAATGAGGAAAAAGGTCCAATTTTGCTTCTTCCAATTGCCATGTTTCACTGTTCAACACCTTTTCCCATGCCTCCACAGTATTCTTAAAGCGCAAAAGACTTCCCAAGACCTTTGCAGCAAGTGGTAAGCCTTTGCACTTATTAGCTATCTTCCTACCAATGTCCAATAATCCTTTAAACATCTCTTCATTTTTCCCGTGAAAGGCTATCTGATGAAATAATAACCAACAATCTTCCTCAGAAATTTGTCCTAAACGGTATATCTCATCCCCAGTTGTGCCCATCGTTATTGCAGCATTTTCATTTCTTGTTGTCACCAAAACTCTGCTACCCACTGCACAGTTTTTGAGAGAAATTTTGTGTCCAAACATCATCGAGGACAAGAAGAATTTTTTTTTCCTGAGACAGAATCTATTACAAGTTTTAGTAACATTTCTATGAGCTTTCGATGAGCTTTCGGACAAGAATTTCCTTATCATTGTCTCTTCCTTTGACTTCTTCTACTTCAATTAAAGAAGTAGTAACTCGTCCTAATCCACCAAAAGATTCAGCCACATGATTCGTGGTAAAAGTATAGCTGTCTTTCTCCTCCAAAATCGCATCAAGTTTTGCTCTCACATTTTTTATTTTCAAGGCAATATCGCGACGAGTAGCAACTTTCTTGAAACATAGACACGAGGAATATGGGATGAAGGAACATATCTTCTGCATAAACATAAGAAGTTTTGCTTGATATATTTATTTGGGGGAAATCTAGAAAAATCCCCAAATTTACATCAAGTACGACGTACGAAAATTGAGAATAATTGAATGAAAAAGGACGAAATGTGAGAATTATCAAAAGATCAGGATTCAAATCGAAAAATGTCATAATTAATGGTTGAAAAATGATATTTTTCCTAAAATAATTTTTTTTTTATCGCTATTAAATTTCTTTTGCTCAGATGTAATTATGTAAATGAAAGTTAACAAACTAGAGTATACAATAATCACATTTAAATATGATACATAATCTCTATCCATATAATGCATTATTATTTCATATATCTGATATCTATACTTTCTACAACTGGAAATACGAATTAATAGAGCGAATTACATACTGTTAGCCCAAGGTTTCACACCTAGATTTTGATGATAGCAAAACATTGATTAATTACTAATGTTGTGTTCTAGTGCTTTAATTATAGATATAATTTTACAACACACATTAGATATAGAGAAAAGATGAAAGTGGCAATATTTATGGGAAGATAGTGATGATCAATTTGAAGAAGCTTACACATGAACAATAGAAATGAAAAGAGAAGATATCATGTCATGGAAAAAGAACAGTGGAAGAACATTTGGAAAGCACATATGCATAAGTTGGATAAATGAGAAAATGGAGAATTCATGAAGATGCTTGCATGCCATGGATTAAGATGAAAAGCTTTTTGAGTAAGGAAAATATGAAGTACTTCTGAAGCCACTCAAAAGCTGCAAATCAAGGGAATGTTGGAAAGAAGAAGAATGCAAGAATCAAGATAGCTTAGAGTTAAAAAGGATTTTATTTATAAGCATATCTTGATGGCAAAGTGACCAAGCAAAAATGATTTGGAAAATATTCTTGAAGGGTCACATCGCTTCAAATGAATTACATTTGCTAAATTTGATGAATGAAGTGTTTGTGATATGCTCGGAGAGATTATTGATATATTTTTAAAGCAGATTCATGAGTAGAAGATGGAAGATGGAACAGTCACGGTTTGAAGGAAATACCAGAAAGCATGGAGGAACTGCCAGGATTAAGAAGAAAATACTAGAATGCTACAACTGACTGTGTGGAGGAATTACCAAATCAATGGCAGATCGATCAACGGGATCAATAATTGTCTGAATAAGTAAAACACGACTTTTGACTATTTTAGACAGAAAATTATATTTTCTTAAGCCAAATTACAGAACGCTTCAGCTGGGTTTTCTCAAGAAATCAATTGGGTCATCTCTCAATCTCTCCAACGGCTAGTTGAAGGTTTCCAACGGCTCGAACAAAAAAAGATAAAAAGAAGATTCTTCCTTCACTTTAAACAACCAACTAGAATATCCAATGAAAGAGAAAAGAAGAGGATAGAAGCTGAGTTCAGAAATTAACGAGAATAAACAGATAAGAGAAGAGAGCTTTCTTGAAATATCTTAACAAATCTTCTCATTGAGCTAAATCTTGCAAATCCAACCTAAAGAACAGGGAGCTTTATTTTGTCCATTGTTAATTACTTGTTCTTTTGAGGTTTAATTTCTGAAATCCCTAATTTGTATAATTTGGGAAAAATTTGTTGAGTTGAGAGTTGTATCTCTCTAGTGATTGGTGAAGGGTTTAGACTTGAGCCTATTGAAAAAGTCTTGGTTTCAATCTTTGTCCGGTGAAAAGATTGGTGTTGGGTTTTGGACTTGAGCCCGGGAAAAGTCTAGGTTTGATCTCAACCTGTAAAAGATCAAGTTTTAGTGGATTTGGTGAAATCCTAAGGTGACGAACCTTAGGTAGTAGATGTAGGTCACGGGTTGTGGCTGAACTACTATAATTCAGTATTCTCGTTTGATTTTATTTGCTGCATTTCGCACTGATCTTATATGCATTAAATCCATACTCTTTGCATTGCTTATTCATATAGTTTGGATGCTTTTAATTTGGTTTTGAGCTTAATTCTCTGCGTGTCCTGTTTTTTGTGGTTTCACTGCCAATAATCAGTTCATATCTTGCAGATCATCCAGACAGATCATCCACAGTCTGTGTAGCTTAGTTATTCAAGTTATTTCATTTCTATTATTTGAACATTGCCTTATCTAGATTTCTTGTGTACTTCCGCTGTGCCATATTTATGTGATTGAGATTTAAATTGTGGAGAAGTTTTTGAAGTGCCTAATTCACCCCCCTCTTAGGCCATAACCCACTTTCACATACAATACCCCAATGGTTTTATATAATTATAAAACATTCCTTTTATTTTAAAGAATTACAGAAAAACCCTGAGATTGCATTGCAATTAATTACTAAATCTAAAAAAATACCCATATACTTTACATAAAATCTTATAAAAAAATCTCCCGTAATTTGTAGTTATTTGCAATCTCAGGGGTTCTTTGTAATTTTTGAAAAAAATAGGAGGTATTCCGTAATTGTGGCAAATTTTAATAATGAGGGGCATTGTATTGTATGTAATTCGTGCAATAAGCACGAAGAATACGGGATGAAGGGGAGTACCTTCTGCTTAACAACAGTGGTTCGTCGTTCCATCTGAAGTTTGAGGAGAGAGAGATTCCATTCATCCAACACATCGTCCATTTCATAGGATGCATTTTCAAGCCTTTTCAACCAATATTTGATGCTTTTCTCCTTAAATCCTCTCCTATCTGCATCTTCCAACACATTTCTAACACTTTTCAGCTTCTCAGAAAGATCGACGACCTCCTTCTCCACGCCTCTAACCAAATTTAAATATATTATTAATCTACAGATAATGTTATTATAGACACAATTAAGCTAAGTATCTCAGTTTTCCTTGATTTGTAAGGATTGGAATTGTTTCATTCTTTCAGAGAAGCTGTACGCTTTGGAAAAGCATTCAGAGTTACGTTATTTTATTTCTTGATGGGGTTCTATAATGGATTTGATTTGATTTGGTATTTTGAGATATTCTGTTCTTTTTGTTTAAATAGGTTTTCTTTTTGTTTTTTGTTTATATTAAGCTCGAGCCTGATTTCGAGCTAATGAACGAACCCGAGCTCGAATACTCGAGCTTGAGCCTGAAAAAAATGGTCAGGACTCGACTCCACTGGGCTTGTTTGTATACCTAGTATTGATAAGTATCTCTTGTGTTCATATTTCAAGTTTAACTCAGGCTGCATTCTCACCTTTTTTAAGTTCATCTGTTGATTTGGGCTTCATATAACGTGTTTGTTCCAAGGCTATTGCTTATTATCAAAAAAGTGGATATTAAATTAAGTTATATAGGGGTCCCTGCAATTTGCTATATTTACATTTAGATCCCTCTAGTTTCATTTATTACATCTAAGTCCAAATACAGCAAATTTAAATGAGGAATTTGTAATAAATGAAACTAGAGAGATCTAAATATAAATATAGCAAATTACAGGGTACTCAAATGTAATTAATTCTATTAAATATTGCACCATCCAACTATAGCTCTTTTTACACTGTATCTCCAAACTTTTCACTTGTTAGATGATAGTATCTCTTACTTTGAGCCTGTCCAACATAATATAGAGCCCATAAAACTCACTAAAACCCACAGGTTGTGCCCAAGAATGTATCCAAAAGAGTTCTCGTTCAAATAAATCTCTATTCAGTTGAAACCTTAATGTTCCTGAAGAAACGTCCCTAATTAAAATCGAGAATAAGGTAATAAGAATCCTAACGCTAATAGGATTTAGACTATACGAGCATGTCTATATATATAAAGAAGTCTTAATACACTGAAATTATTGAGGCGTAATTTTGATACGCATCATTAGAGATTCCCACTTAAAGTTTGCATTTTATCTCCTAACTTCATTTTTCTCGGGATATTGTAACCAATATTTGGCCATGTTATGCCTAGGCCAGGGTTTTTGTTAGAAAAATGGAGTCGGAAATAAATTGTAATGAAATATAGACTTTAGGAGATAATCTACGATAGTAAATGTTCGGTAGATAAAGTATAAATAGTGCTATAGTTTGGCTGGTAAAATGTTTTTATTCCATTCTTTTTGCATGGAAGTTGGAAGAGTGCGCAATGCTGAACTCTTATAATGACATACGACAATAGTCACAATATTTTAAATTTTTGAGTAATCCTAGCTATGTTTCAATACACCATCTGGCCCAATATATTCAAGAATTTTGTAGGATGACAAGTAAATAAAAGTTTGTCTTAACCTTGAAATCTCTAAAATTCTTATTAACTATATTATTGCTATGGGCAAAGAAATAGTGCCCAATTTGCCTCTAGAAAATCCACAGTAGTAAGAGTTCGTACCTCTAATGAATCTAAACGTGACAAACTGACAATGGTACGATAATATGATGAGTTTAAAACTTATTACAGTGTGGGAGTAAAATTGGTTAGATTTCATTATTATTTGTCAACCACCTCAATAAAAACAATAATCTTATCTTCATTTATGTTGTCCTACATAGGACACATTAGTCATTTACTTTTTTCTATCTAAATTTTGGTCTCGTACGTTGTGGACCTCCATAACCTTAAAAGATGCTGCCATCATAAATGGAAATTATAAATTCAGTGGAATTTGCAGGATTGAGCTAAATTTCACCAATCTTAGAGCTTGATTCTTGATCCCACATCCTTAATAGGATATTACCCACTGCTTGGTCTGGGAAAATCTTATATGTACTGAGATATCGGTGTTAAATAAGTATGAAATGTCTGAAATACAGTGCGATTATTTAGTTTTGGGGAGAATTACATCTACTACTCTGAGGTTTGCCCTACTTACCATTTAGTCCCTCTGTTTTTGGAAATTACAAAAAAGTCCCTGAAATATACAACATGAAGCCAAAAAATGCAATTAATCAACTCATTTCAAAGAAATGCCTGGGAGTTTTTTGTAATTTCTGAAACTAGAGGGAGTGAATGACAATTCAGTAGAAACCATACAAGTACCGGTAAATGACAATTTTACCCATTTTACTAGACTTTTCAGTTGTCTGTTCTTTAAGTTTTGGGGCGAATTACATCTACTACCCTGAAATTTCCTTACTTACAATTTAGTCCCTCTATTTTTGAAAATTACAAGAAACTCCCTGAAATATACAGCATGAAGCCAAAAAATGCACTTATTTCAAAGAAATGTCAGGGAGTTTTTTGTAATTTTGAAAAATAGAGGGAATAAATTTTAATTAATTCAGACCTTAGGGGTAGTAGATATAATTCGCACTTGTTGAGTAGAAACCATACAAGTTATGTAAATGACAGTTTATTGTACTAGATTTTTCATTCTTGTTTCGAATCAATATCAATCCGTAGTTGTGTTAAATAAGCATGAAATATCTAAAATACAGTGCGGTTTACTCAGTTTTGGGGCGATTACATCTACTACTCTGAGGTTTGCTCTACTTACCATTTATTCCCTCTGGTTTTTGAAATTACAAAAAAAGTCCCTGAAATATACAACTTGAAGCCAAAAAATGCAATTAATCAACTTATTTCAAAGAAATGTCTGGGAGTTTTTTGTAATTTCTGAATTTAGAGGGAGTGAATGACAATTCAGTAGAAACCATGCAAGTGGCAAATGACAGTTTTGCCCATTGTACTAGACTTTTTCAGTTGTTTGTTCTTTTATGTTTTCTTTAGCTCAATAGGGTCAGTGATATACTGATATCCTTTATCTTGTCTTCTCAATTCATTGTGGTAAGTTTAGCTGGTTCCAGCCTAGCTTTCTCAACACATTTATTAAACTACTGCATATGATTTGATTGAGACGAAGAGTACGCATTTAATGATAGACATTGAGTAGTCATGAGTTGAAGCAGGAAATGAAGAAATCCTTAACTGTATATCTACTAAAACATCTCCTTTTGATGTTATGATATATGAGAAAAACTAACAAGAATATGAACGTCTCGCATATGTAAATGCATGAAATTTCGAAAAACATTGATAAAATATTTGAGGGTTTTCAAATATATTCATATATAATCTCAACTAGCTAGAGATACAAACGAATCAAGCCTGTTCTTGAAGTTGATGAGTCAGCTCTACAAAAATTTGAGCTTGAGCAAAGTTCGAGCGTATATCGTGTAAATTATAAACAGGGGCAGTACCACCCTTAGGGGTGAGGGGCTACCGCCCCCCTAACTTTTGAAAAAAAAATTTTTTTACATGTAATAAAAAAAATTTATACATTAAATTAAGGTTTTGGCCCCCCTAAAATTAAATAAAACTTGATTCAGTTCCCTAAAATTAAATAAAATTTAGTGTAAAAAATAATATTATTATAAAATAAAAAATTTTATTTTATATTTTTTAATATATTTAATTAAAAATAAATTTTCGCCCCCTCAACAAAAAATTCCTGGTACCGCCTCTGATTATAAATCTCCCAAACTTGAATCCGGTAAGATGTAAACTCACCACGATAAGTTGATTTGACAAGTCTATCTAGGAGGGAAGAAATTATATGTCTTAATTATTTTTTTAGTCGTAGGTATGCATTTAGTTCAACCGTCTTACCTAAATTACGAACAAATAATTCCTTAGGTTAATTAGGTTGCAATAATTCCTTATGTTCTTAAGATCAAATTATTTTGGCTAGGAAAAAAATGTATATTTTTATAGTCAAACAAATTAAAACTTTTAGTATCAAATTTGAGATATTCATAAAAAAGTATTGGATTTGAGATACAGTCTAAAATTCTTTATCAAAATTAAACTTATATTATGGTAAGTGATATAATCCTATATACCTTATAGTACTATTAGTACTATTTAACATTTTATCATTAATGTTTATTTTCTTGTAGTACATTGTACCAAAAGCAATGAGTAGTTAGTAATCCTTGATCAAGAGGTTAGCTTTATTAATTAGGAGAGCCACAAAATTCAAAACAATTGCCAATTTTGGAAAAAAAAAAGAAGAGGAAAGAAAGAAAGGGACAAAAAATTTCAAAATTGATAATCAAATATCCAATCAGGCGATTATCAGCAATTCTTTTTGAATGTTTGTTTACATGCATGATAATGACATTGGATAATTAATATACACGTATGTTTGTGTCTAAATTATGTGATATATTATGAAATTGACACTTTGATAATGGAAAGTGGAAACATTAAAATTTAATTCATGTTTTCTCTCTTTGTCAAATATGTCCCATCAAACTTTTTTATATTTATATTATGGTCCCATTTCAAACAATTATTTGGTCATGCCATAAGGTATGGACAGGTTGAAATCTAAAGTGGGTGTATTTTTGGAATATTTATATATTTATTGAAAATCTTAGAGTTTATATTGTAATTTCTTAAACATAAAGGATTAATTTGTAAATATCCGAACTAAGAGTCATTACAAGATAGGTATGTTATGAAAATCTCCATAAGATGTACGCCGTTTACGAAGAACACCCTAAAACCGTATAATCTAACAAATACCCCCGAAAGGGGTATTTGTAAGGTTTTTTAGGGGGTATTATGTTTACATTTTTATATTTCAAGCGGGTATTTATATGGTTTAAGCTGACCATGGGATATTTTTAATGTTCCAAGGTTTCAAGATGTTTAAAAAAAAAGATCTAATCTCAGGAGTTTTTTATAATTATCCTTATAAAATTTATACGGGAATGACCCCCTCAAAAATTTTTATCCGAGAATGTGCAGTAAAATTTCTTAATATATATATATATGTCCCACTTACAACATAAATATATAAATCAATATTTTACAATATTTTCTGTGGCAAATCTTATAATTGCATGGAAATGCTAAACAAATTGGTGTAATATATGTAAAAAAAGAATATGAAAGGAATTTAGTTAATTGAAGGTATAATATTTCCAGCTAGGTAGATAGCAATATTTCATGTGCATTTGTCTGTGTGTAGTGAATGTAGGCAGGTTTCAGTTATGGCTATGAGAATTCAATGTAGATCCAATTCCAACCCATGTCTCTTGCTTTTTTCTTTTTTAAATTTTAAGAGTACAAGTTAAATATTGGTTAAATTGTTTTTAATATGTTCATTATTATATATTAGTACAAAATTAAATAAAGCAAGGACTTATGCATTTAATTATTATTTTTCCAATGAATGGGTGTAGATATGGCTAGCTAGTTCATGATTTCTCTAGCTAATTAAATGCTTTAGAGCTAGTAATATTATGATTTCTCTATACTTGAGTAGAAATTATTTAAATTTTTAAGCTATAATCATGAATTATTCTAAGACACCTAAAACGGGAGCCTATACGACTTGGACAAGTAGTTTTAGGAAATAATTTCATCTTGTAATTAATGTAAGTGTTGGAATTATAGTTATTAATTTGTAATGCGTTTTTAGCCAAAGAAACAAATAGTCATATTGAAAATGGTCCGTTAAGAAAACCAATCTAAAGTTTAGACTTTTTACGGAAAAATATTCTGAAAACCTTATAATATAATCTTGAGTATCTAGAAAACTAGATCAACTCCTGAACTTGGACAGATCAAATTTAGTTCCAACACATGGCCCCAGACAATTCCAATTCATATGGTGCCATTTTCCATAAATTCAGAATGCATTGAACATTTATTAATAATATTATTATTATATTTACATATTACATACATGCATACATAAAGTATATACGTATTATATTATGGAAAAATTATAATTTTTATCCCGTAATTAAAATGATAGAATTTTTCGTGTCAATTATTACGATTACACACTCTCGACTTAATGAAAAATACAGTAAGAGTCTCTCAATTATTGAAAATTACAGACATACCGCCCCCTAATCCTAAGAAAAACCTAAAAACTTAACAGAAAGTTGCGAAATTAACATTTTACCCTTAACAATCTTTATCTTAAAAAAAGAGATAATTACACTTACATCCCCTCAAATTAGGAGTAAATATAACAATATGATCTCGACTTAGGAATTTTTTGATGACATAAGCTCTAACCATATAGGCAGGACCTAAGTGTGAGTCGGAGCTATAATCGAGAGGATGTCTTTGTAATTTCTAACAATCGAGGGGTGTTGTTGTATTTACCCTCAAATTGAGGGGTGTAAGTGTAATTATTTGTGAATACTATTTACCCTGTATAGTATTATACAGACAAAAATAGAGAGGCTGTTGGATTTAAATGGCGTCTACTATATGCAGAGTTTCATATATTCATCAGTCTAAAGCTGAAATTTGCAGGCTGGCTTTTTATTAACTGTCCAAATGTACTTACATTACGAAGAGAAAAAAAGAAAAGGAGAGAAAAAATAAACAAAGACGATGAAGAAAAAGTTAAAAAAAAGCTAGCATTACACAAATCCAAACGGCGCTCATGCATTGATGACTGATGACTCTCTCCAACTGCGCCCATTCATTTCTACATTAATGCCATTTTTCCCAGTTAGGATTTCTGTGACATTTATTTGAGAGAGAGAGAGGAGAGAGAAGTCTTGAATGTGATTCCATCTTCTGTGTAATTAGCTCATCTCTAAGAAATCATTTACATTTAAAAATAATGGCATTTAACCATCCAAAATAACCAAATTAACTAGTTTATATCGTTTGGGTTACTAAAGCGGGTTCTCAGCCGAGCCCGCCACTAAATTCAATTTGAGCAATTTATGTAACAACTCTTATTTTGAGATATTGAGTCCAGATTGATTTAAAGTTCCATTAACCACTGCCTGACTCAAGTTAACAACTGTTAAACCTCAAATAAATAACAAATGTAAACTGGTAGCTCAAAATAAGACTGCTTAGATTATTTTTTTTCAGAAAATATAAACGGCCTAAACTGTGGAGGGCCTACCACCTAATCAGCCTATAGACTAAACAACTACGACTTAAATGGATTAATTTTTTTTGAATGTAAACCATTTCTAATGCATGAAGTATGCATACAGTGCATAATAATTAGTTGAAAATTTGAAAACTCTGTGTATTGATCATCATCACTCCTATTGTGTGTGTGTATATAAGTGTGTGTCTGTGTGTGTGCAGAGGAGAGAGAGAGAGAGAGAGAAAATATTATATTAAGATTACACAGAGATCAAGACCAACCAGCGAAAGCCACACTATCAAGATCAAAGAGATCGATCAGTTCTTGGAGCTGAAGGGGGAAAAAGTATTGAATAATTACAGAGTTAGTGTGTGTTTGTGTGTTTTTCTGGAGCCTCCCAATGGCGGCTATGCTGGTTGGTGGTGGTGACTGTACATTTCTTTACCTGTATTTACTTGTATGGATCACCTCTGTGCTCACTCTCTGCCAAGGTTAATATCATCTCTCTCTTCATGAACACGTTCACTGTGTGTATACATTTTGTTTTCTGCAGTAATTATATTGCTTGCTATGTGTTTGTGTTATTGTCTCTATGATTGAGGTCATAAATCAAGAATGTTTCTCACATTATCAAGTGTGTGTGTGTGTGTTTTTCCTGAAAAAGAGCAAGCTTTATGGAAAGAAATCAAAAACCCAGTTCAGATTGTATTTTATAATCGGGAAAATCACATTGTTGAGCTCTTTATATTTTAATGCATTTTTCTGCAGCTTAATAAATTGTTACCTTTTCGAGATTAAATTATTTTTAAATGCAGGTTTGCAGTATGATCATCCAGCTCAATACCGGTACCCCTTCATCAGGCCCGCGAGCTCGTTCTCGCCTGAGCAGTCCTCCGCCGCGGGGGGCGGCGGCGCGGCCTCCTACGACTACATAATCGTCGGCGGAGGCACGGCGGGGTGCCCACTCGCCGCCACACTGTCCCAAAACTACACCGTTTTGCTGCTGGAGAGAGGTGGGACCCCATTTGCGAACTCGAATGTATCTTTTATGCAGAATTTCCATATCACGCTGGCGGATATTTCGCCGACGTCGGCGTCGCAGATGTTCATCTCCACCGATGGGGTGTTCAATTCGCGGGCTAGAGTTTTGGGCGGCGGGACCTCCATCAATGCTGGATTCTACACCCGGGCAAGCGCAAGGTACAACTCACAGAGACAAGTTCTAACATCATTTTCTTCATCCCTAGCCAATGTTTGTGTCACAAATTAATTCAATTAAGGAGAATTTAGATTATTATGGAGTTTTTAAGTTACTGAAAATCCCAAATTTATTATGTGGTTAAAAACCGAGTCTTTATCTCTATTATATATTTGCATTCTAAGAGAAAATTTCAAGTCTAATAGTTGATCAAAAGTTTCCATTATAACCCAATGGTTGGCCCAATGGAGCATGAAAGATTTCGTCCCTGAGAAGGTTGCAGGTTTGAATTGTAAGTCCTTTGTAAGTGCTCGTTGAGTCCGAAGGCTTTTTCTGCCTTGGACTGGGGCACCATCCCCTCAACCTAAAATTTTGTTCTCAAAAAAAAAAAGGTTACATTATTTAAGGTTCTTCATCTTTATTTCTTTGTGGTAATAAATTAATAGTTGTTGAAAATTTAGTTGTTCTTCAATTTTTCTCTTCTTACATAAACAAATTTCTAGATTTGGTCCTACACAAAGATACATTTATAGAATGTGCAACAGCAAGAAAACACTACTATTGAATCTCATTTATAACAGCGAACTACTCACAAGCCATTGGCAATGAATGCTGACTCTTTGTCTCTATCTTTTATTACAAGAAAACTGATTTTCTTAAATCTTTCAGTAGATTTGGATCTTCACTTCTTTTAAATAAGAACGAGATTAAAATTAATTAATCCTATGTTAAGCATTCAAAAGTCTCTCATCATAACAATAATCGTGTATATATTTCGAAATAATGTGCAGTTATATTAAGAAAGCAGGCTGGGATGCTGAACTTGTGAAAAATTCATATCCATGGGTCGAAAAGCAAATTGTTCATCGTCCCGAGTTGGGGCCATGGCAGAGAGCAGTTAGAGATAGCCTTCTAGATATTGGGGTTTCACCTTTCAATGGCTTCACATATGATCACTTATACGGAACTAAAGTTGGTGGGACAATATTTGACCGGTTTGGACGCCGCCACACTGCTGCTGAGCTTCTTACTTCTGCTAATCCTCAAAAGCTACAAGTTCTAGTTCATGCTACAGTTCAGAAAATCGAGTTTGATACAAAAGGTATGCTTCGCTATTTCAATCGGATGTTTTTCGAGCTTATAAGTTTTACTTTATTTCTTTTTGAAATAAAGGAAAAGAGGTTCTGTTGAAGGGTTGATCAACTTATATCAACCTATGATGTTTAACAGGGAAAAAGCCCAAGGCAGTTGGAGTTATCTTCAAAGACGAAAATGGGAAGACACACAAGGCGTATCTCTCAAAGAGAGCCAGAAGTGAAATAATTATCTCGTCTGGAGCAATCGGTAGCCCTCATCTGCTGCTTCTCAGCGGCATTGGACCGAAGAAAGAACTAGAAAAATTCAACATCTCTGTTGTGCTTGACAATGAGTTTGTAGGGAAAGAAATGTCTGATAATCCCCTCAACACGATTTTTGTTCCTATTAAAACGCCCCTCAAGCAATCATTGATAGAAACTGTGGGAATTACAAAGTTGGGAGTTTATATTGAAGCCAGCAATGGTTATGGACAGAGCACTGATTGCATACATTGGGACCATGGAATTGCTTCAGCTGAGGTGAGTACCAAAAGAGTGCCCAAAAAAAAGGTCCCGTACTAAATACTAATTGATTTTTGCAATTTACGTTGTGGCGTTTTAAAATTTCAGGACATTTTCAACTTGTCGCCTAATTATGCATTTATATTGCAACAGATTTACATCCCACAAGTTGAAATTAAAAGTCCTGAGATTGGAAGAAAAATCCACTTACGGTGTAAATTACAAAAGTCAATTAGTATGAGACCAAAAATGCAATTAACTGTCATTGAGCACATGAATTTGCATGTTTCTAAGTATGAAATGTTTAGTTTCAGAAAAGTGATTAGTTGCAAGTTTGAAAATAAAAGCTGCTAAAAGTTGGAAAAGAAAACGATAAGGGATAATTACCAAAAAGAAAATGAAATTTGCCTCAATTACGAATAACACCCTTGAGATTTGCTTTCGTGTTATAAATAGTACCAGCTCTTAGTTGGCCCAATTACAAATATAACCCTCTATTTGTTAGTTTCAGGAGAGCAATCGTTATTTCAATAGATAGAGGGATTCTATTGAGTGAAACATTAAGGGGTTTTGGTAGTTATATCAAAAATAAATTAAAGCTTGCCAAAGTTGGGTATAAGGTTCTTTTAGCTTTTAGCTTATTTATTTACATTTAAAAAAGCAGAAGCAGAAAGCTCATGCTTATTGCCCCTTTTGTTCTTTAAACAGATAGGGCAGCTCTCAACTATCCCACCAAAGCAAAGATCCCACGAAGCCATCCACGAATACAAAAACCGAAAGAGAAACCTTCCACATGAAGCATTCAAGGGAGGTTTCATTCTAGAAAAAATAGCTAGGACACTCTCACGAGGCGAAATAACCCTCAACAATACCAATGTAGACGACAACCCATCCATCACCTTCAACTACTTCAGCCATCCTGCTGACCTGGCAAGTTGTGTGAACGGCATTCGGGTTGTTGAAAAACTTCTCAAATCAAAATACTTCGCAAACTACACAGAAAACGACCCCAAAATAGTTGAGAGGCTGTTGAATATGAGTGTCCAGGCAAATGTGAATCTCATTCCTAGACACACAAATGACACGAAATCACTCGAACAGTTCTGTAAGGATACTGTGATCACTATCTGGCATTATCATGGTGGGTGCCATGTGGGCCAGGTGGTGGACCCCAATTATAAGGTTACGGGAGTTGACCGGCTTCGTGTTGTTGATGGTTCGACTTTTTATGAGTCGCCTGGGACGAATCCTCAAGCAACGGTCATGATGATGGGACGGTAAGAATATTATGATTCCCGAGTTTTTTCTTTTTTGGGGCATTTACATCTATATCCCCTGGGGGATTGAGTAATTACAGTTGGTACCCCCTCAGATCAGAACACTACAAACCACTCCCGAGAAAATTTAAAAATTACACAAACCACCCTTGGCAGTTTGAAAACATTACACAAAAACATCTACCTGTTTTAAAATTTCCGAGGTTGGTTTCTGTAATGTTATCAATTTCACAGGGAGTGATTTGTAATGTATTATTTTAATCTGTTTGATAAAAATTGTGAAAATATGGTCGTCTCAAATGTTTGTTTTGTGAAATGCAGGTACATGGGAGTGAAGATTTTGAGAGAGAGATTAGGGGAAAGAGCTGGAGTTTGAATAATGATAGGAAAACTGTGTAATTCTTTTAATTTTATTGTTTAGTTAGTTAATTGTTATGTAGAGAGAAGACAGCTTCTAATTGAAGTGTGGGGGGAAAAAAATGTTTTGAACTTCTTGTGTTTTGTATCGGCAGTATCAGTTCTTCTGATGCTTAATTAATGATCTTTTTTTCTGGTTCATCCCACTACTATGTTATTGCGATTTCAAGTTCATTAATTTGAAAATTTGAAGTATAAGAGAGGAATAAAAGGATATTGTTCGACTTAGTAGACGTTATGAATTTTACATTATTGGAAGAACTGAATAAAGCACAATCTCCTAAGATGCATTGAAGCTACAGTTACAAACAACAGAAACTATTTGTATTTAAAAAAGGAAGTAAGTGGAAATACTTTACAAAATCACATGTTAAAAGCAGATAACCAAAAGAGAAAGTCTGATGTATTCGGGTGCTTCATGCTTGTCAACGCATAAATTCTTCATAGAACATTCTAACTTGGAAGTTGCGCCTGGCCAAGCTTTTCAGTGGATGATCTTCTTCAAATATGACAACTCGAATTTGGAGGCCTTCGTTTCCGAGTTCCTCTTGTTCCTCTAGTATGTTTTTAGCAGAAATGATGGCAGAATCACTACAACGTTCCAACTGAATTGATTGAAGCGTTGCTATTTCTCCAATACCTGAAGGGATCTCATTCAACCACCATAATTCAGTAAGAACAAGGTGCTCAAGGCAAGGAAAGTGGTTGCTCTCTGTCATCCAGCATTTCAAATCGGAACAACCAACTAGCAGGTATTTTAGGTTCGGGAATTGTCCTTCAACCGTTACCCACTCGGTTCCAACGAAAGACATGTCTTGCAAATTGAGCACTTCAAGAAGTTGTAATGAACTTATTTTTGTACTCATGTCTTCCCAATGGAGCCTGCTACCAGATAAAGTCCAACTTCTTGAGTGCACGTGGGAAAGTGAGATTCTGAAGCAAATCACTTCGACTTGGCCATTTGGTTTCAAAGAAGCAACCGATGGATTCGAGTTTATCCAAGCGCTCGAGATTATTGAGATGATAATGTGATGACACTTTGAATCCCTCCTCAAATATATGATAATATATTCTCAATTTCTTGACATGGGGAATTCTTGTAACCACCTTTTTAACAAGCTTGAAATCAATTATGCCTGAGAGTGTCTGTAGTTTCTCCAACACAAAATCATCTCGCTTGTACATGTGGCCACTTGGGGGATCTGGAAGATAGACTCTATCGAACTCGACATGCTTAAGCAGAGGCAGCTTCCAAATTTCAGGCGGTGCAACAGTAAAAAGATGTGGTGGTCCCTTAGCTCTTAATGTTTGTAAATTCCAAAGTAGATTGATTGATGATGGAATTTGTAGGATCTTGGTACGCGGATAACCCTCAGTTATGATGGCAAGATGTCGCGAGTTAACAAGCTGAAAAATATCATTGATGCTAATATCGAGTTCGGGTTGACGATAACGGCCATATCTATCAAGTGTCTTTAGTACCCTCAACTTTCTAAAAGTAAGTGGTGGTACAAGGTCGTACTCATCACATATGAAAGAACGGGCAAGTGGTGTACATTGTTGGGCTGCATAAGCAAAATGCTCCACTTCCATTGCCATTTTCGCGCTAATCACAGCTCGGCGTTGGGGTATGCCTTCCAGAAGTGATCTAGGACTACTCTGGGCTTTGGCACATAGGAACTTATCTTTTTGAGCTTCTCTCAAGCAAAGCTCCCTCACTAGATCATGGATGCCACATGATTTTATTTTTCTTGTATATCCCCGCTGACGAAGCAAAATGAGATTTCTGTCACTAAGATCTGTTAAATACTGTTCTGCAACTTCTTCCAAGCTTTTGCCACTAGTTGGCTTTAGAAATCCTTCAGCAACCCATAGCTTCAAGACTTCGGAACCACGAATCTCACAGTATGCAGGATATATTCCCATATAAAGAAAACATGGCTTTAAATGAACAGGTAACAAGTTATAACTAGTATATAAGACTTCTAAGCAATATTCATTATCCTCTAAACTGACTATTGAATTTAAATTTTCAGCAATATATTTCGAGTATTTTGGTGCCCGACTGGAATTTGCTAGGAGGCCTCCAATTACTACAATTGACAAAGGAAGTCCTTTGCAATTCTTGGCAATCTTCCGTCCAATTTCTTCCAATTCGGTGGGGCAACTTTCTTCTCCAAACACATTTTTACAAAGTAAATTCCAACTTTTATCCTCATCCAAGAAATTTATTGCAAGACTATAAGTGCTAGCTAAATGCATTGTCAAATTTGACATCCTAGTGGTTATAACTATTCTACTTCCATTATTTGTGTCTGGAAAGAAAAATTTCACCTTATCCCATAACTCATTACTCCACATATCATCCATTATAATCAAATACCTTCTACCGCATAGACTTTTGTATAATCTTTCCCCTAATTCCTCTTCACTTTGTCCACGCAAACTTTCCCTACTCCCTTGATTTTTTTGACTTAGAAGAACTTTTAAGAGAATATCTCGTATATTATATTCTTGAGAAATTGTACTCCAAGCACGAGTGTCAAAGTGGTACTCAATAAGTGGATTTATATAAGCATTTCTAGTGAGTGTAGTCTTACCAATACCGCCCATTCCGGTGATTGCGATGATTTGGCGATCAGATGATTGTCCGGTGAGCTTATCCAACATTTCATTTAAGAAATCATCAAAACCCACCATGGAGTTCTGCTTTGTTGAAGGAGATCTTACTGAAACAACTGGTATTGAACTTCTGAGCAGTTGATCTTGAATTTCCTTCTTATCTTTAATCTCCATCACTTCTTTCCCGATAAGATCCATGCGATCGACCACTTCCTCTAGACTCTGATACAAGTCAGAAGAACTGGTCCTGCCTGTAGTTATATATGCTTTGACAAAATCAAAATATTTTTTCACTTTCTGCTGACCTTTTGAGTGAGAGATTGAACCTGCTTTTGGTTGAGGGAAATTGGAGGGCGGGGATGGTTTTGGATTTGCTCTATAAGATGCATAAGAGAAACGAGAGCTGCATAAGCTGCCATAGTCGATCAGAAAAATACCGATGAAAATGAAAGAGCAATTGCGTCAACTAAGTAAAACTGCTTAATGAATTGAAGATCAACTACTACGATTTAGCTATTTGTTTTTGGCATGAGAAAACATTTGACTAATGGTTAAATAATTTGTTGAACTTTATGCTTGGATTTAAAATACATATCGAGACAGATTCCTAGAAAACTCGCAATAGATAAATTAGTCCAACAGGCTGTCTACATTTGAAAAATTCTAACTACGGTGCTCCAATCTGTAAATATAATTGAGCAATACAAGTAATGCAATGCAACTTCTACTACTCAAATTGAGTAGTACTGGTCTTAATTTTATTTTTTTGTATTAAATTCAGGTAAATCCCAAATTTTTCTTTTTTTGGTATTTATATTTTCATGAATAAACCGAAACTACGTAGAAATGAGATACCACTAGACAAACCCGAACTTCGATCTTCCATCTTTTTTTTTTTTTTTTTTTTTGTTATTTGGTCTGGGTATCACTAGCGTTTTAATCACAACGTGTTATCCTCAACTTGCCAACTTGTCACTTTTTTATTTTCCCTGGATGAACAGTTCAACTTCCCCAGTTTCAATGTTGGAAAAAAAATACAAAAACTTACTGTATTCAGCTATATATTAAAGCACCAAGAAGTTGATAAAACATAGTTAGACATGGAAATGGAAACTTGAGCACTTTAAAGGGCAAACAAGAATTCCATGATTTGCAGGACGAAACTCCAAATTATGGACAATGGACAATCATTTCTTTCAGCAATAAGAGCACATAAAAAATGCAGTCAAAACTATAATTTAGACAAATACTCGTGCTCACTCATGCTGCCTCTCGACAATCCCTTCAAACGCTGCCAGAATTTCCGTTTCCTTTCCATTTTCAAAGGAGCAGAATTGAATTGCCTCCTAAAAGACTCGGATTCCTGCCCTTGATACCTCACCGAAGCACTCTTCAAATCCACAGACGATAACGCCACCTTACCATCACCATAAGCCGAATCACAGTTCTCCAGAGCTTCCACAAGCTCATTCGATATTCCTCTGCTGTGCTTGTTGCTCTCAATATCCATGTAGAAGTCCTCATTGCTGCAGCTTCTCGACATGGGAGGCTCTCTAGTTTCGTCGAACTCGTTGCACACGAGCTTTAAAGCCTGAACGACTTCTCCCATGAAGGGACGGTGAGAAACTTCGGGTTGGACACACATTGATGCTATTGCTGTAACTTTGGAGAAGTTGTCTAATGGCACGTTTGACTTTAGAGATGGATCGATGATCGTTTCGAGGCCTTCCTTAGTCGCGAGGAGGGGACGGGCCCACGCGACGAGATTTTCTTGGCCCGGTGGCTGTGAGAGATCAACGGGTTTTCGTCCGGTTAGAAGTTCGAGTAGGACGACGCCATAGCTGTATACGTCGCTCTTGACTAGGAGATGACCGGTCATTGCGTATTCTGGAGCTAAGTAACTGCAGAAAGACAAGTTTTTGGGTCAAGTGGTGAATTTCTAGTGAAAAGACTGACAGTAATAGTATATTAAGGGGGGAAATTCTTGTATGCACCGGGTGTGGGCCCCGGTGTATACACCGGTCTCTAATATAATATTTTCATCATGTATTAGAGACGGGTGTATACACCAGGGCCCACACCCGGTGCATACAAGAATTTCCCCATTAAGGGGGGTTATATTTACTACTACTCAATTTTGATGAAATTACAGAAACTTCCCTTAATATGGAAATGGTAGCTTACCCGAAAGTTCCCATGACATGAGTTGAAATATGTTTGTTTCCCTCATCCATTGCTGCTCTAGCCAGACCAAAATCAGAGACTTTAGGTGTATAATCATGTTCTAACAAGATGTTGCTTGATTTGAAGTCTCTGTGTATTACACGAGGACTCGAGTCCTCATGCAAGTACGCCAAACCCCGTGCCGCACCAAGGGCAATTTTCATCCTGGCAAACCAATCAAGAGGCGCCACCTCCTTATCAATGCCTGTTACATCACACAAGAAGAGTACCTTGGTATCAGGAAAAGATTATTGCAGGACCACCTCAGCTAAAAGCTTAAACTGTTAGATATATATTGCAGGTGAGTTAATCTCCACGTTGGTACCATAATTTAATCAATTTCGGTACCATTTGTTTCATTCGATTCAGATTTGATACCGTAAGTCTCAACTTACATGAAATTTTTAATGCATTTGCAAGTCACAAGAACTTTTAACGACTGAGATCAAAAGATTGGCACTTTTAAAAATGTTTAACTCTCATCTGTTAAATTTGCAAATGTATTAATATCGATACAAATTGAAACTGATGGTATCAAATCCAACACAAGTGAGATGAACGGTACTAAAATCGAATGAAGTTCAAGTTATAGTACTGAAAATGAGATTAACCTCCTTTTCCATACAAGCTATTTGAATCAGTAGTTCAGTACCTTATGTCTGCCCTGACTCTAATACCATATTGAATGATCATTTCATTTGAAAATTCAAGCTGTTAGATATAATCAGCGAAGAATTTTTGGTATCCAACATATATATTAATTTGTACTGACCATGTAAATGAGAATCGACGCTTCCATTGGGAACGAGCTCGTAGACGAGGCATCTGCAGTGGTCCTCGGCACAAATACCTATCAACTTGACCAAGTTTCTATGGTGCAAGCGGCCAAGCATCTCGACTTCTGCCAAAAACTCACGGCTTCCTTGATGATCGTCTCTCTTGAGAACCTTAACTGCCACGTTTCGCCCATCATCAAGAATGCCACCATATACGAGTCCGAAACCGCCTTCTCCTAAAATTCTTGTAGTGTTGAAATTATCTGTGACTTTCTCTATATCCTCAATGCTGAAAACCTTAGCCGTTCCTGTACATGCTAGAAGGCTAGAACTAAAGGACATTGAGGCAGAGCTAGGCCGGCTTCTTAGTGTTAGCATTCGACCACCACCTGCAAGTTTATATGATTGGATTTGTGAATAGTTTTACTCAAGTGATGGTTATGGTAATATGAAGCAAAAGGGAGAACTACATCTACCAACCCTGAGGTTTAAGCTAATTACAATTTAGTCCCTCTGTTTTCAGAAATTAAAAAAGACTCCCTGATATTTCAATTTATTTGCAAAAAGTTATTTAAAATTTAATGTAGTAGAACGAAGAAACATTAAATATTTAATACCTCTAACAATTACTATTAGCCACCATTCAAGAAATTGTTAAAAGTAATTATTCCTTCGAAGTATATAATCATTTGAACTTCACTCGTCTTTAATACAAGTCTTATGACAAATTTTCACAAGCCATACCTGATGATTTTCCATCTGAAGGTATTAAACCTTGCTGACTTGGTTTGTGTAGAGAACTGAAGCATCCCCGTCTCGACAAAAGCAGCAAAATAAATCCCATGAAGACAACAAAAGCTGTCACTGATGATAAAACAATTATAACAATCATATTTTTATCAGATTCATTCTTCCTTCTCCTTGGAACATCTACTCCCAATGGTTTTATTGGTCCGTCATCATTTCCGCTGCCAGGATAAGGTTGAGCATCGATTGTAGCTGATCCCAAAGGCCGTGAAGGTGGAGATGGTGGTAAACCTGCAAGTTTTCACTTAAAGATTGTAATCAAGAAAATTAAAGATGGAGACATTATTGGAGAAAAAGAAAAATGATGTATATGATATTGATATAATGAGTAAATAGCAGATATACCATAGTAAGATTCAGGAATAATTACGAAAAACACCCTCAAACCTTGAAAATTTTACAAAAACCACCCTGACTCAACTATTTAGCAATGACAATTTTGTGCATATAGTTTACCTGGATATCGAACATATAGCACTTCATAAATGCCAAAAACCGAAGTCTTAATGGATAACCGTCTCTTCCAGAACTTTGAATAAATTGAATATGCAGTTGCAGCTTCAAACTTGTCATCAAGAGGAATCAAATTAATGAGAACAGTGGTTTTCTCTAGCTGTTGATCTGCTGCATCCGCTCCCATAATCCGAACTTGGCTTCGATCCAACGGTACAGATTTAGCAATTTCTTCAGCAAGATCAGAAACCAAAGGGAAAAATGTATATAGAGAAATGCTGAAGCTGAGTCTAACTTCAATAGGCCAAACACAACCACAAGGTGCTCCAGGAGGTGTGTAAGTTAGCGGCACGGTGCACGTTAGCGAGGCACATCCTACTTAAAAAAAAAGGAAAATAAAGAAAATTGATTCACTTTTAAGCACTTACTCAACTGAAAGTATGTTTGTTTTGCCTCGTTCTCAACAAAGATATGACTTATTTTCATATTCTGCTTTTTGACTGATTTGATGTAAGAAAACAATGGGAGCTGTGAATTACAAGTAAGGCGAATCATATATTACCACTGAGGTTTGAGCTGATTACAATTTAGTCCGCTTTAACTTTAATTCCGAAAAAATGCATGAAATAGGCTGATTGTATAGTATGAGGCAGTTTTTTGTAATAAAGTGAATGTTAGGGAGTTTTCTGTAAATTCTGAAAACATAGGGGTTAAATTGTAATTAGGACAAAGCTCAGGGGTAGCAGATGCAATTCGCCCTTACATCTATTACATTAAAATGTTATTCTCATCCTAACAAATTAACAATTTCTACATCTTAATCCAGTTGTACATTTTATTAGCGCAACAACCAGTATGCAATACAAAAAATAGTTTTTCCAATAAAAATGAACACTTAAAATTCTAATATACTAACCTTGATTTGGAGGAGGAGGTGGTAATGCCATACTTGGTAGTGGTGGTAGAGTTTTCTTATTATTTATCAAAGGAGAAGTTGTTGGAGCAATTTTAGGCGAAGGGCTGGGCACTTGCAGACACAGAAAACAGTTCAAAATTTAGCTTAAATACGAATCATTTTCACATTAGATAATATGTCAATAAGATTATGCAATAAAAAATGAATTTCCTCATACCATGAAAATGATTTGATGGAATTGCAGGCAGAGGCAGAGGCCGTGTTGGAATCAAACCCTCTGAAGATGGGACGGGAGATGGAGATGAGGTGGCAGCAGACCCTGCACACACACACACACACACAAAAAAAAAAAAAATTTAATTATATATTTTTACATATATGTTTGGGTTAATTACAGTTAGCCCCCTCACACACAAAAAATATTGCAACTAACCCCCCACAAATTTGAAATATTACAAACCCGTGGGGGTTAGTTGTAAATATATTTTTCAGAAATGGGGTATGGGTTGTAATTAATGAATCTCAGGAGGGGACTAGATGCAATTAACCCTATATTTGAGCTTTTTTTTGTTTGTAGGAACTGACCTTTACTCTTATGATAAGATGTGTGCGGCTCATTATAAGGTTCAGGAGCAATGTGGTGGAATCTTTTCCGATAATGGTGTTTTTTATGGGACGATACTAATGGGGAAGACGAAGATCTATGTTTCCTTTTCTTGGCTGGATAGCTGGGAGATTGTGAAGGAGCGTACGCGTCGCTAGGAATATTCTTTTTTTGAATATCGGGGACTACAAGAAGATAAAATGAATGATCAGTACAAAGTAAATATCTTCCTTCATTTTAAGATGTAAATTTAAAAATAAAAAAGAGAGAAACCACGAAGTTTTGGAACATATATATATATACCTCTGGTTGATGGACTATATACTGGTGGTTGAGCATGAAATGCTTTGGAGTGAGTTGATGTACGTGAACGAGGATGATCTATAGTTCATCCAAGAAGAAGTAATTATGAGAAACAGAGAAAGTCAATTTGATTGGACATTATTGTTTAAGTTACAGAGAATAATAGTAGCTTTCGTTAGTTTTTGCTATTTTTGCTTATTTTCAATTTTATACCAGTTTTAAATGGTCCGAACATCAAGTTTCGGTTTCTTTGATCATATGAAGTAAATAAGAAAAGATAATGCAACATTTCTATAGATACTCGAAAGATATGTAAGACATTAATCAACTAATGAAAATAGAGGTGAGTGAAGAGAAGTTACCATTGCCCACTTTGATGGGGAGAAGCATAGATAATGATGGTAAAACAAGACCTGCAAAAAAGTAATGCAAATAAAGCCCTGAAGGAAGAAGAAAAGTAATATATATAATTACAATAACCTCCCTCATAATTATGTGCAAATACAGAAATTGCCCCTCTTGGCCTGTAAATTACAAAAACCTCCCCTGAAAATTTTCTAACCTTACAGTTACCCCTATTGTTAGTCAGTGCACATAATCAATGATGTCATTATTCAAATTGAGAAAAGGGTTTCACAAGTTCAGGAAAGAAAATGCGGTTATGGGTATCATCGGCTTTGGAAAATAATTCACAAATACAGGGGATTTATGATTCATAAAGCTAAAGTTTGAGTTCATAATTAATATCTGGCAAAAACCGAAATAATTATAGCAGAAAACAATAGTTCTCGCAGCTTTTAAGATCATAAGAATCCATAAAATAATGGGTATTTAGATTCAGAGTTAATTACAGTGGTGATCCCTTCTAAATTTCTATTTCGAACTCCTCCCCTCGATCTTTCATAATAACACTGAGCTCCCTTACAAATTTGCACAATTACAAAACCCAAACTTAAAATGATTAAAATACTAAACTATAGCAAACTACTGAACTTCATGATTCTAAAAAAGGGTTCTTCCTTTGTTCGAGAATCTTACGGTTCTCACTGTTTATAAAAAGCAAAGAGAAAATCTGATTAATTTTCACATTTTCCACTAAAATCATGCATACTTCAATAAAGATGAAAACATTATGCATCTAAACTACTTTCAATATAAAATCAAACAAAATCCTCAGACCCCATTTACCTGCAGCTTCCTGAAATAACAGAGCAGTGAAAAAAACTGAGAGAAACCTCAATTTCAGCTCCATTTCTCCACAAAGATCAAAACCCAATATCATTCATCTCTCAACAACCCCATTTCAATGAAGAAAAAATCAAACTTTACAGAAAAAATCTGCATAATGCACTGTACCAGTGCATGGGCCTTGCCTAGCTTAAAGCAACAAAAATACAAGGTGAGGTACACGAAAACAGACCCACAAATAGTACAAATGAAGTAATGAGAAAATAAAACATGGGGCTTTTGATTAGGTCCAAGAAATTATTGTTTTCTAGCTTTTTTGTAAATTCCCAGGTTTTAACTCAGCAAGATTTTCGGAAGCTTATGATGTGTTTGCACTCTGCAGTGAAACAAGTATCCCTTTCTTCAAATAAAGATCACTGATAGAAACTGATCGAGCAAAAGGAAAAGAAAAAAAAAAGGAAAGAAAAACAGTATAATCTTTACCACCAATCACTTTATGTAAAGAAATTAAAGTGGGGATGAAAGAGAGAGAAATAAAAATTGAATCTTGGAGAGGAAAAAAAAAACTCAATAATGTCTTGTAAATATGTTAGTTGAAACTAAGAAATCTTAATTTAATGGGGGAGAAAATAGCTAACACTGATGAAAATCAGTGTCTTTTTTTCAACAAAAACTGTAGACAGCGTCTAATTTGTCAAAGTCTGCAGACAAATCACAGTATATGGAACATTCCCTTCTTTCTTGATTTGATTATTTGTAAATATATTGTAATAGATACTACCAAACTAATTTAGGCATGTAATATTTTATTTTTAAACATTTTTGTGATCTTTTGACAAGGAAATTAGACTGTCTTTTACCAGACCAGGTCCATGTGGTAGGTTTATGGCCATTGTTTATGATATGTATACATTTATCCACTATAGTTAAAACCCGCTTGTAGATATTATCCGCTTTAAGAGAATCATTCAGAAAATACACCTCACAATTTTAAAACGCGTTTACAAAGTAAAGGCATCCACCCTTATAAGGAAGGTTTCATTATCTTTCATAACCAACGTTAGATACTACAATCATGATTGACAAAAGCTGAGCAGTTGACAGCAAAAAGCAAATTAAGCAATGGTGAAAAAAAAGAAAAAGGTAGTTTGATTGGCAATAAAAATGTGGTGATTTAGAACTCAAAGCAATATATGATTTTATGAATAATTTATGGGATATTGGAATTGTCCCCACATGTCAAAATTAGGTAGGTGTTCTTAGAAATGTGATGACGCTATTATCACAAGATAACGGGTGGTGGGATGGATATACGGTGGATCTGAAATTATGTCACTTGACCAAAATAATATTACAAATTAAATGACCTTATTGGATTGTCGGTCAAAATTTCATCATATATTTTATATATATATATATATATATATATATATGTGTGTTATAATTTGAATAA
This sequence comes from Verbena officinalis, assembly GCA_958496215.1. Taxonomy (NCBI): domain Eukaryota; kingdom Viridiplantae; phylum Streptophyta; class Magnoliopsida; order Lamiales; family Verbenaceae; genus Verbena; species Verbena officinalis. The sequence goes on from OY292391.1 coordinate 1,630,522, forward strand.
ATTTTCAATTTTTAAAAGAATCAACTATAAGATAACGTATTATACCACAAAAGTTCGGTAGGTCTAAGTAGGATGAAGCATTACAGTTTTTAAACAAAGTTTAGAGTTCAAACTCTAATTTGTGTATAGAGTAATTGGGTTGAAAGGATCTCTCTCATTGAGCCTATACAGAACCTGAGTTTTTTGTGTTTTAAATTAAGTACTTTTTTGATATGGTATATTTTTGTAAATTTTCAAACTTTTGGAATATACTTGGGTAATTATATCAAATTTCAGAGAATAATTATTTTTATAAGAAATGATTTTGTAATTCTATTATTCAAGGAAAGTATTAGAAAAAAAAAAGGTATTAGATAAATTGAGTTTGAGAATATGATTATAATATGCTGCCCCTCTGCATTTATAAGTATTAAAAATTATGTCCTATTGTCGATTTGTTGGTGAAATTCTACCCTGTTCATTAAAGTATTTTTCTGCAATTTCAACTTTGCTATTATTCTATTGTGAATTATTGTAGTAGTAAAACTGCAACTTGCTAGGAGAACAATAGTTAAAGGTCAACAACTTTGTTGAAATTATTGTTGATTTAAGGAGGATTTGCAAACTCTGAATAAACTATTTTTTAGATAAGTGATTTTTTAAGTTCACAAACACTTTTAGTTTCTATTAAATTTAAGTAAAAATACCTAATTAAGGACCTGCTTCTAACTTCAACTTTAATTTTCAGATTATTTCCTTCTCTTTCCTACTTGCCATTGACAACTATTTTATCTCTAATAGTTACTTCTCCTCAAGATAATTGTTCTATAAGTTGATCAAACCTTAGCCATTCAAAAGTTCAAAGTGGAAAAGTTGATTATATAATAATCATGAAGAACTTAGAGGATTTGATGTGGGATAAAAAGAGATTTCCTATCATATCTATCAAACTTTAGTGGCTAAAGGCCCAATAGAAGACTTCATGTGGTATCCTTACATTGATCCTTCAACTTTATCATCATGCTTTTCCACTTATACTTCCAACAATATATTTACAAATTACAAGTTACTCCTCATTGTTTTGGGAATGACAAGTGTCATCATGCTTATATCCTATTCTAGTTAAATGAGAGAGAATTATTTTCAAGATTTGTTACAAAAATAACAAGGGATGTATATAAAAGGCTATTAATAACAAAATTATTACTTATAAAAGAAATAGTTATAATATCAAAAACATATTCATTTTTAGAAAGGAGAAGAAAGCAATTTAGTTGTTCGGTACGATACTAACTTAGTAAAAATGGGAACCCGAATCTCAAGAATTCAGATGTCAACGAGAAAAAAAGTTTTATATTTTAGTAGTTTGGCATCGTATAGACGTAATTTAATCTAGAAAAATATAAAAGGAAAGATTTTGCTATTGGGTTTTAATAGAATTATAAAACTAAGGAATCCACCTTATTGATCCAATATAGAATTGGGTTCATCATTTCATTCTTCGGAAAATTAGCCATAAGGATCAGTTTCACACTTGTTTTTAAAAAAAATGAGCAACTTTAAAAAGTGTGAGTTAAAATGACTGAAATGGAGACATCTTAGTATTAAAGACCTGTTTTGATTAAAAAAATATTATTTATACCTAGTCATCTGCCAAGTCATCAAAATAAATTATTTTCTTTTCCATTTTTTTTTCTGCACTTTTATGCCAACTTATGAGATAAAATGATTTTCTTTTTTTTTCTTTTCTTATTTTACGTGAGTTTTTTTAAATTTTCTCTTTCTTTAAGATTTTTTTCATCTCTTTTTTTCTTTTGATCATATTTTTTTGTTCCTTCACCGAATCATGCAAATTTATAGTCCAATTTAATCCTCTCAACGAAACGAACAAAATGATATAAAGAAATCTAGGTTTCGCCGGACAACAGAAGTACGACGGCGGCGATGGAGGTGGGCGGTTTGTATAATTTGCCTACACATTTTAATTTGTTAATTGTTCATTAATTTTTTATTTGTTTTGATTTAATTAGTTTCTTTCGCTCTGTTAATTTGATTTGATCATTACGTAATGCCATTTTCGGATCCCGATTTTTTTCTTTTGTTTCTGGATCCTATTTACAGATCTAAAGAAGAAATCATCCATTTCTCAATTAAGACTTCATTCTTCCTTGAATCTCAACGTGATAATTGTTTTGATAATATTTCTTATGTTGTTTCCTTAAATGTGTTATCTCTTGCTTTTTATGTATTAAAATTATACCTCCTGAATCATTCTTGCTTGATTCTCTAAAGCAGGTGCACAGCTCACCAACCGCCTGCGCTTCACTTTCTTGCCTCTGTGTTCTTCATTTGATTGTACGGGCGTATAGCATCATGCCACTCCCTCTAGTCACCCGTACAAGATACCGTTTAATTGATGAAGGACAAGCAGCTTTCAGAAAGCTGCTTAGAAGCAATTTTATACTTTGATTTTCGGTCTGAATAACTTCATTTCGCACCGTAGTATTTGATATCTGTATTCCTATACTCGATTCTCTATATTTGCCACATATTAGGAAAACTTGTTATATTAAAATTTATACTTTGTGTCAGTCTATGAGTACCTTGATTTTTCAGAGTAGTACTTTAAACGTATCAAACTGTACTCGAATCTCTATATTTCCATGCATGGCCTGTAATAAAGTATATTGACCGTATTCTTTCATCTAACGTTAATTAAAGTATGAAATCAAGTAGAAAATATAAATTCGATAAGGAATTTCTAAATATAATGTTTGAAACAATCATAAATGTTCCACATGTATGTCAAACATATGTCAATTAACAATATTCTATATGAATAATAAAGTATATCAACTATATTATATCGCATAAAGTTAATTAAAGTATGAAATCGAGTGGGAAATATAAATTCGATAAGGAATTTCTAAATATAATGTTTGAAACAATCATAAGTGTTCCACATGTATGTCAAACGTATGGCAATTAACATTAATATTTTACATGAGTAACAAAGTATATTGATCATATTATGTTGCATAACGTTAAATTATAGTATGAAATCAAGGGAAATTTTTAAGTTCGATGAGGAATTTCCAAATATAATGTGTGAAACAATCATAAGTTTTCCACATATATAATGTACGAATCTCACTAATTCAAGAAATGTGAGATTTTCTTCATTGAATATAGAGTACATATATGTATTTATAAAGTATTATGATGTCAAATTTAGGTATGGTTGGTCCAAAATCAAGTACAAATCTCACTAATGCAAGAAATGTGAGATTTTCTTCATTGAATATAGAGTACATATATGTACTTATAAGGTATTATGATGTAAAATTTAGGTATGACTGGTCCAAAATTAAGTACGAATCTCACTAATCCAAGAAATGTGAGAAAATATTTTTAATTGCGTGGATATAAAACCAACCGGGTAATAACATAGAGGGAGACTTAATTCCATCATTTTTAGAATTTTTATATATTTTTCTGGCCTAAACCATGTAACAGCGATGCAGTAACATATAGTACATACCCTTGCTTATAAGGTATTGGGTTGTAAAATTGAGGTATGTCAGGTCCATAATCAAGTACGAATCTCAATAATTCAAGAAATTTGAGAAAATATTTTTAATAAAACCAATCAAGCAATAACATGGAGGGAGACTTAATTCCATCATTTTAAAGATTTTTTTATATATTTTTCTAGCCTAAACCATGTAACAGCGACGCAGTAACATAGAGTACATATCCTTACTTATAAGGTATTGAGATGCAAAATTGAGGTACGTTAGGTCCGTAATCAACTACGAATCTCAACAATCCAAGAAATGTGAGAAAATATTTTTAATTGTGTGGATATTAAACCAACCGAGTAATAACATGCAGGGAGACTTAATTCCATGAATTTTAGAAATTTTTATATATTTTTCTGGCCTAAACCATGTAACAACGATGAAGTAACATAGAATACATATCCTTGCTTATAAGGTACTGGGTTGTAAAATTGAGGTATATTAGTTCCGTAATCAAGGAGTTAATAGCATACACCACCCTTGTATTATATGAAATGATCAAAAAAGACCTTGTGTAATTTTTATTAGCATGTATAACCTTGTGTTATGAGAAATTTGCATAAAAAACCTTATTGGAGCAATTGAGTCTCACTCGCGGGTAATGAGAATTTTTATGGGTTTTGGCTTAAAAGTAATTTTCTACTCTTTTGATTATAGTCCTTGACTTTATAATTTGTTCCAAATAAGTCCAAGTGGTTATTATTATGAAGAAATAATAGCTCCTAGCCTTTGATACTTATTTTTATAATATTCCATTCTTTTTAATAGACATGTTTTAGTTTCTGGAGGTACCTGTAGAGGTCTAATATATTCGTATCTTCTTTTATACCATAAATACATATTTTTATCTTGTTCGTATTCTATTCCTATAGATTTTTTAGTTGATGTGTTCATGGTTTTAACCAAAAATGTGGTTGTGATATATTTATTATAGATTTTTATCCTTTCTTTATGGAAATTAATTTTGTTTATAAAGAACTCTAAAATGTCAAATATATCTGGGTCTTGAAAATCTAATGAAGTTATCTGTGTTTCAATTTGAGTAATTCTATTCTTATGATATCTTAATTTATTAATCCATCCAAAAGCCATAAGGTATAATGTTAGTTTATGAATTTATATTAAGATTTCTAACAAGCAGATAAATACTCTAGTCTTTTTATTTTTCTTTTTAGAATCCATAAGAGATGTCCATACCATATGTAAATATGGTTTTCTTCATTTTGTCTAATAATTTATGATATATGATTTTTATATTCTTTTATTTCTTGTTTTATTCTAATCAATTCGGTTACTGTCATAGTTTGATTATTAAGAGTACTTCTAAAATCAACGTTCAAATAAAGAACTAGTATTAACGATCAATAAATATAAAATAATATTCTTATAATACCTTTATAAATATTGGTTGAAAACTCGCCTTTTTTATTCCTCGAATTCTGCCACTCGGAAAATCCGCCCTAACGCTCACCAGCAACCGAGACTTACACTGCTCCTTGGCTCTATTCTCGAACGGAATCTTCACTGCGGCTTCGTTTAATATTTGTAAAAGTTGAATAAGATATTGTAGGATATTTATAATCAAAAAAACTCTTTCTTTATGAACAACTGATTTTATTTTCCTCTTATCGGAAATTACTCACTCATACAAAGATACATTTATGTGTTGAATTCAAAAACTCTTAAATTTTTCTGCTAACTATTACAAGGTTTTTGTGCTCTCCAACTTTTGATACTCTATTGGTCTTCAGGGGCTTCTTCTTATAGGTTTCAGAAGGTCCCTGTGCGGACTTCAAATTGTATATTTCGGTTCCGCCAACTACCACCATTATTGAGTTTTAGTAGGGCTCTTTTTTATGTCGACCACTTATCTTTATCTAGTTACAGCTGCATGCCACTTGCTCTATGATTGAGGTATGACGTCATGGCTTACGTCATCTCCATTGATGTAATACATCAAATTTTTACAGCACCCGATTTTTTCACACGCTAATTTTCTGGTAGCGTCGTTGCAAAAGAATCGGTGTGTTCTGAATGTATCAATAAACTCTTTTAAGAGAGGAGATTTTATCCTTCCTCCCTTAGTAAGCAAGATCCAATTTCCTGCTTTGCAAATCGTCTCGTATTGACGATCCCAGAGGGTTTCAGCAATTGCCGAGATAGCCTTTATTCCTAGAGCTCTTCTAGTAACAATCCATTCCTTAGAAAATCGAAATTGATTTTTCCTAGAACAAGATCCTGTTTCTATTTGGACGTTTATGGATAGGTAATCTATGGTTACCATCAGCTGCGTTTGGTGCCAGATTGTATTCTCAGGCTCTGGGCTATAGAGTAGAATTTAAGGACAACTTGTCTTCCTTTAGCAAATTTGCTGACTTCGGATTTGAACTTGTCTTCGAACTCGTTTATTTCTTCAAGGGACTTTGATGGATATAACAGACCTAGGAATCCATAACTAGCATATAGGAAAACATTTTCAGGGTCAGCTCCTGGAATGCAAATTATTCTTGGATATATGTTATTTCCTGAGGAAAAGAACATGGTTTCCATATTGGTGAAGGAGTAGATTTCTTTATACTCCCTTTACCATTTATTTTTTGGGATGAGTTCCTCTTCTGCAGAGATTTTTATAATTCTTGGTTTATTTTGATCAACTTTTATTTCAACCATTTTCGGTTTGCTTTAAGGATTGGCTTTTTTATTTGCCTCTTTATCAAATCTAGGTTGTTCAACCTTGATCTCAGAGGGTCCTGCTTTATCCTTGCATTTTTTATCAGATTGATATTGTATTATGAATTGGTCAAATCTTTCTGATAGGGCTTTAGTTCTATCAACATTTTCTTTAACCAAATCAACCATACATTTTATATTTTTCTCCAGATCATGTTCCGCTTTCAAGACCTTCTGCGACATCTACCAGATCCTTTATTTCTTTTTTAAGTTCGTTGACTTCTTTATCTTTATCCATGTTGCACCTGCAAGGAAGATAAATATTTAATAACAATTTTTGGGAAATTGCCACCCATTAACGGATTTGATAAGTCTTTACCACCAACCGTTTGATAGTGGACTAGGTTTAGAAAATGTCTAAACTCCTTTATCTGCATTTTTGGAAAATGCACATCCATCTAATCTCTTTTAAGAAGTGAGATAACTTCATATTTCAACAAATTCAGGGTTTCTTGAAAGGAAGTCAGCAAGGAAGTTATTGTCTCCCTTTATATATTCGACTTTGAAATTATAGAATGACAGGAAGGTTTGCCATCTGTGTAATCATCTGTATTGAGGTAGGTTAGGAAGTTTATTTTGAATCAAAGGCTGTATTTGGGTATTATCAGTCTGGACTATGAAAGGTTTCTGAAGTAGGAATAGAGAGAATTTCTTTATTCCTTTTAGAACTGCAAGTAACTCCTTTTCATGGGTCGGATAATTTATTTCGGTTGTATTGAAAATCCCACTATTATATCTACAGATTTCATTTAGATCTGTTTTAAGCAAAGCTGCCCAATAAAGACCTAACGCATTTGTTTGAACAATTAATTTATCATTATCTTTTGGAAGTTTTAGTTCAGGAAGATTTTTGCATTCTTCTTTTAGATTTCTAACAATGACTGAATGCTCTCCTTTCCAACCTTTAGTATTATTTTTTCTCAAAAGTTTTTGTAATTCATGCTTCTTTTTGCAAGGTTCTCAATGAATCTTTTAGCATAATTCAAGTATCCGATAAATTTTTCAATTTGATTTCTATTTTCTAGCTTATCAAGAAATTCTGATATCTTTCTAGAAATATGAGGTTGAAGTTTTATTCATGCAGGACTCAAACGGAGGCTTAGGAATTCAATCTCATTTTGTTCTATTTTTGCTTTTCTTTTAGAAAGAACAATTCCATTTCCTTAACAAGTTCTTGCAAATTGCAAAAGATGACTCCTATATTCATTTATATCATTTGAACAAATGAGCACATCATCGACATAGACTACAAGAAAATCTTTATTTTTATTGAAAAATTGATCCATCTTTCTTTGGTAAATTGATGGAGCATTTTTTAGTCCAAAAGGCATTACCATCCATTCATAATGACCTTGAGGTGAACTAAAGGCTGTATATTGTATGCTATTTTATTCCATTTTTATTTGCCAAAATCCTGAAGTACAATCAAATTTAGAATAGTACTTCTTATTTTTAACAAGATTTATTAAGATCTCTTTATTTGGTAAAAAATAACTGTAGCGGGCGCCGCCAAACGGGCAAACGCACGCCCCGCACCGGATCCTGACCCAGAATCGAAAGGAGTCCGACCCGAACCAAAACCCGGCGAACGGCAAACCGGACATTTACTACTAGGCGGGAGTTTCAAAACAGAGACAAACCCAAAAGCGGAAGCAATATAAAACAAAACATAAAACCTATAATGATTGCGCAGATAGGTAAAGCCCACCAAAGCTAGCAAATTCCAATAAATATTAACAAATGTTTACAACGGGTTCTACAATATTATTCCCGGATTATCATAAGCACAATTCAAATCCTACATACATCATAAGTCAACAAGAAACGAGAGTTTACATAAGACAAAAGCTTGTAACTCGAACGACAAGACCCAATACTATGAATCCCGCCTAGAATCCTGAAACCAAAGGGTGAAACGAATGGGGTTAGTCAAATGACTAAGTGAGGGGGAAAAAGACAGTACATAAGAATAAACGAAAGTAGACCACCAGTTTAACAGAAAGAAAACAACAGAAGTAAAGGTTTTCGCAAACGTTTGGTGAACTAGCTCAAAATGAAACATAACAAAGCGTATAACTCAGCGAGAAGAGTTCTGAACCACCAGTCAAATCATAAAAACAGAAACCCACCTTATTCCTCCAGTTGTAATCAGGGAGCAACCCCTAACTACACATATCATACATAAACAAGCTCAGGTACTCAAAGGGCTGCCACTCCGGCCTCACCCCGAGCTCCCAAAGGTGGAGGAAACCATAGAATTTCCGCCGTAGACCCGACGTCTACCGACTTCGTCCTATCGTCCTTACTCCGGGCCCATCAGAACAGGTCAAACATATTCATATACATAGCTCGCTTTTCAAACATTTCCATGTGGTCAAAAGACCGTTCGAGGCAAGTCGTGTGCGAGGCTATAATGCCAAAGTTCGCTTTCGGAAAACAAAGATTTGCTTGCCTCTTTCGTAAACATTTCACAAACTTATACATAATACTTTTCATACTAAATCGTTTTCAAGATCATAAAAGTATAAGCTTAAATATCTACTATATATACAGACGGATGTAAAACAAATCATAAAACGAGGCTTATCGGGTAGTAGGGTTGGTATTATGTACGTATTATCGTCTACTATAAGAAACTGAAAACCCCACCTGTTGGCTTGACAAAAACGAGAGCAAAATGCGAGACCGGCACGCTACTCCACGGGAGTATCGTCTGCAAAAGACCAAGACACAACCAAATAAGAATAACGACGACGCACGGCTTATACGAAAGATTTAAAACACATAGAAGCACGTTTAACAATCATTCATATCACTTAGGTTCACATTGTAACAAAACATAGAAATTCATAGAATTCGATAAGCAAAACAAGTTAGAATGTAATAAAAGCTCATAAACATGCATAAAATGCAATAAGGAAGCATGCATTCAAGTTTCGGAAGAAACGAACATCATTTGAAAAATAGCCAAAAAGGCTTAAACGAAAAACACGAGAAACGGGACCCAAACGAAGTCGGAAAAATTCAAACTACTTAAAATATGTATTTCATGATTTATAGGACCTATAGGTGAAATCGGATCTCGAATCGGAGGTCAAACGAAGAAAGTCAACTTTTATTTTGCTCCTTTGACTCACAATGCCGAGAGCAAGAAGTTGAAAATGGAGAAATTTTGGTTAAGGCATACACACGGTCTTGGGGACGGGCAAACGCACGGGCTTGAACACGTGCTCAAGCCGGTGCGGACAAACTTGCACTGGCCTGCGCACTGGCTTGCGCACGGCCGTGCGTTAGGCAGTGCAAGGCCAAAATATGCACACGGTCTTGGCGCATGGTCTCAAGACCGTGCGTCAGGCCGTGCGGATTATCAACACAGCAGAAAATCGCGAGGGTTCTCGGGAATGAGCCAAAAATTAACATTTAAATCATATAAATCATGCAAAACCTCAAACTAAACTTACATATAATGATCTACAACATCTAATCTACTTATAGGACCAAGAAACACGTAAATCCATCCACAAAATCATTCATATTCACATTTTTCATATATTATTAAACTATTCACAAAATTCTATAAATCATAGCCTAGGAAGCATTAAACGCGAAGGACGTGAGAAGCTTACTTGAAGAATAGATTGTGAGGAGTTCGAAAAGTTTAACGGATCGTAATTCGGTCGGAAAACGAAATCGGAATGATCAATCGAAGCTTCCTCTCCTTTTCTCTTCTTTTTCTCTTTTTCTTCTCCTTTCTTTTCTTGCTTTACGTGAATGAGGTTTGAGGGAGAGAGAGAGTGGTCAAGTCAAACTTTGACTTGACTTAGAAACGAGGGGCAAAACCGTAATTACTCCGAACTTACTAAAAATAGCAGGTTGTCGGAATTAAACAATATTATAGTCAAAACTCATATAATTGAACACACGTTGACATGAAATGGTTTAAAAACCAAAATTCACTCATTTATGAAATTGTTAAAATACACATACTAACTATCAAATAAAATAATTAAATCGCGCAAAATAACAATCCGGTCGTATCGGATACTAATTCGGATTTTTCGGGGCGTTACAATAACTATCTGACTTAGTGAAATAATTAAGTCTTTTATAGTTGATGACCATTCTAGCTTTATTTCTCTTTCTTTCTGCTTCATTCATAACCATGAAGGCTGGGCTAGAATAAGGACTAAAACATTTTCTAATAAGTTTTTTATCTATCAATTCATTTATCTGAATGTTAAAGATTTTCCTATCTTCTTCTGTATAAATTATAGGTTTTTCTTTTATAATAACATTTTCTGTTAACTCTATTTTTGTCTTAGGGTGTGATTCTTTCCAAAAGGCTAAAGGGTTATCATCGTAAGTTTCTTTTAATTTTTCTACAACCTTTTCTAAGGAGATTTTTCTAATTTCTATTTTATTAATTTGAATTTTTATCTTCAGATAGGGTCCACCAAGCTTCGCTGGCTGAACTCTGAATGGTTCATGTATTCGTGGTATCTTAAGAATATGGCCACATTTTATTTTAAGTATTACAATGTATATATTTTGACTATATAGTTGAAATTGCTGTAAAAAGTCATTTCCTAATAATATATCCGATTCTAATGAATTATATTCATAGGCTTCGTTTATAGTGATAATTTTACTTCCTAGGATAATATTCATTTTTTCACATTTTCTACTTATTGATTCGGTTTTACCCGTTACTCCTTTTATTCTTATATTTCTATTTTCCTTCCAATTATCTTGGAGGAAAGTTTTGAAGAGGGTTATTTCCGATCCATTGTCTATTAACGCACAAGTTGTTATATCTTTTTCTTGTACTGTTATTTGTATGAAAACACTTAACGGGAATTTTATTCCTTTCATCTGTATTCATGCCTTTTGCAGAATATTTTCATACCTTTTATTGTAAGGGTAACTCCTTCCTTTTCTATTTTATAATATTCACATTGGTTTAAAAACGTATTACCTAGTATTATATCATATAAGTTATTTGCCATATCACTATCTATATAGCAACCAACATTTATTCTTAAACCTTCAAGAGTTATTGGTATAATTACTTCTTGCTTACACGAAGTCATTATTCCTTGAAAGTTTTGATATTCAAATATTGTATCTGAGGTTTTTCCAAGTAATCCAAAGTTTTTATCTTTTGAGAAGTGATTACCACTTACTCCTGAATCTATTAATATAACTAGGCCTTTAATGAAGTCATGACCATTAAAGTATTCTCCATTTATAATCATAGCATTAGAACTTGGTATAGGTTGTTTATTAAAGGTTATGTTGGATGAAGTATTAGTCTCATATCTTCTGCTAACAGATTTTCTAATACTATTTTCTTCATATTCTATTTGTGGTAATTTGCTAGATTCTCCTTGTATCAAAATTGGTTTATTATTAATTTTTATATTGTATTCTTGAATTTCTTCAGGGTTTTGTAAGAGCGGTAATTTGACCGCATCAATTTCCTTACATTCCTCATCAATTTCAAGATACGGTTTATCATTGTATATTTTTCCATAATTACTATTACTAAGCACATAAATTGCTCGATAATAGAATATAAAAACACAACTTTTATTTTTTAATTATATATCCTTTAAAAGTTCAAAATGTAAGCTTAGGATATCATTAAAATTTCCATCTCTTATATTAACACTATATTTAGGATAACTATCAAAGAGAATCTGTTTATAGCACAAATTTCCTTCAACTGTTCCTAAGTGACTGTTTTTTGTATCTGTGAATCTCTGATCATGTAAGGAGATTATCATAGGGCTATCTATTCCTTCTCTGAATAGAGCTTTAACTAAAAACTGTATTCTTCCAAGATAGACATAATTAATCTTTTCTCGTTTCTTTTTATCTTTTATCTTGTTTAGGGCTTGATTTATAGTTTGCTGAGTAATTAGATTAAGTCTAACATGTCCTTTTGTATGTTCTATATTTATTGAATTTTCTACTTCATGATATTCATAAATATTAATTTTCTTTCTTTTTATTAATCCTTCTAAAGTTTGAAAAATACTTTGTGTAGGATTAGTTGCATCAAGTTTTAAATTACTTATTCTTTTTAATTTATCTTGGTCAAATGTTATTTTCTTGCTGTAACTCTCTTGACCTTCATATATTTCTATATCTTCGTCTTTATCCAACTCTTGAATTTCTTGATTACTCATTCTGAAAAATCTGTATCTGATTCTTCAATGCAAATTTCATTTCCAATATAGTTTTCTATATCTGAGATTTCAGTCAATTCATCTTCTAGTTCCATAAATTCAGCTTTTATTTCTCTAACCTTTTTAGGTTGTTTGCATTCTTGTGATTTATGTCCTATTTCTCCATAATTCCAACATTGAGATTGTGTAGGTTTTTTATTTTTAGGATTATATTCTTTTCTCTTAAAATAACTTCTTTTAGGTTTTATATTTTTCTTAGAAAATCTATCATATTTTTTATATTTCTTTTGACTAAACTTTCTTTTATTTTTGTTTTTTTTAAATTTATTCTTAGTTGTACATTCCCATTGGGTAGGGGTTTCGAACTCCGAACAATCTAAAGGAGCAAACTTTTTAGATTTTTTAAAAAGCTCTTGACTTTTACATATAATAGATAATTCTTTACAGAGGAATTTTATTCGGTCTCCTAAGGTGGAATCATTATCTCCATGTACCTCTTTCCATCTATTAGAAATATATCTATTCCAGGGATGTGGTATTTTACTATAAAACATATTTAAATAAACTGCTTGGCTTTCATTACTATAATATTGGATGTAATAGTATTCGGTAAACTCACATATATAATTCTTTAAAAAGCGCATATTACAAATTCTTAAATTTATTAAATTTACTCTGGCTTCGTTCTTCTCACGAGCCTTTTCTTCCTCTACGTTAACTTGCCAATTTTCTCCCAAAAATTTGTTAGTTAAGTAAGCTATTAGAGTTTCTATTCCTTGATTTGTATCTGCCATTAGTTTAGTTCTAACGTTTCTTTTTATTAGGCTTTTAGTTTCTTCTGTAACTCCTTGCCACCAATTATATACTATACCATCGAAGTTAGCAATTAAATAATCTACTTGTCTATCTGTAGTCCAAGTATCATCCGAGTTATATAAAAAGAAAACCTTCATTGTGTTTCCCCAATTAATAAGTGCCTTATTAACATCCTATTTACAATCAATGTTGAGTTTTATTCCTCCGTGATTTATTGATTTATTATAATCCCTATCGGGTGTATATTTTTCATTTTGGTTTTTATTTTTGTCCTTTTTAACAAAATCATAATATTGACGTCTTATTGTAGGTAATGATCCAGTTATTGATTCATTATTAGGGTATATTTCTGGTTTTATTACTCCAAACGGACCTCCTCTTGTATTCATATGTACTTCGTATTCATTAATATCATCTAGATTTATTGATTCAAAATTATCTATGAGTTCTTCGATTTCACTCATCATTTTTATCGCTTTCGTTTTTATCACTTTCGTTATCTTCACTTTTCATTTTTAATTTCTGCCTTTTAGCTTCTTCTTCTTCTGCTATAATTATGGGTAGTTTTTCGTCCCTCATTTTAGCATCAAAAGATCCGATAGCTATTGGTTTATTTTTAAAAGAAACTGGTTCTTCAATTATCTGCTTTTCTTTTAATCTTTTATCAAATTTATTATTCTTAGAGTACCTACTTATGATAGTTTCTTCTAGATTTTTGTTATAAATTTTTCGAGCATTCATTTCTTCTTTTAAGGATTTTATTTCTATTTTTATTATGGCGTTATCTTCTAAAAGCTTATTTATACGTCTAATATAGAACTAATATTTTTTCCAATATTGTCTAAATTAGTCATTAATTAGATATTAGTAAATTTTCTTGCATTATATCTATTTAATATAGCTTTTCTTTTTTGTTTTTTAATTTTGGCTTCTATATTTTTTATTTCAATCTTATGATTCTTACAAGATTTTTTATTTACTGATTCTTTTATCATGTTATTTAAAAAATCTATTCTTGATTCTAATATTAAAATTTTATTTATATTAGAAATCCACTTTCTCCAATACACATTCATATTGATAAGACATTTAAATACAATTCTTTTCTTTTAGTATAGTAATCGAGTCCATTTTTATAGAACTCGCAGGGCTCCCTTTTGTACAAATCTTTATACTCCATTTCCATTGCTTCTAGGAACCTTAAGAGTTTTATGTATAATCGTTTATTGGGAATTTCCATCGATCCTGTAATTACCAATCAGGATATTGAAAATCAGTATCATCATACGATGTATCTGAATATCCTTCAATGTCTAATGAACATATTTCTTCTTTTATCATTTCGCATTTTAACTCAACTCCAATTTTATATAATTTATACCAAGTATTTATGATCAATTTTATAAGTAATTTACAATTTTTTCTATTTTTTATTACCCAATTTATATCGTTACATGGGCTCTGATACCATTTATGCAGAGGGTTGTTGACATTTTGTCCATTTAATTTAATATTTTAATTTTTATAAAAAGTATAAAGTTTTAACAAATTTAGAAAGTTCTAGGGTAAAACATATTATTTAAGAGAAAGTAATTTATTACAATTTTTATTTGGAGAGTGCTCTTCAAAAGGTGCCTGAGGGTTTATGGTGCCACATTTTATAAATACAGGGTTCCTTTTGCTAGTTTTTTAAAACACAGGGTTTTTTCTACTACTTATTGAAATCACAGGGTTTTCTGGGCATATAACTCCGTAATCAAGTATGAATCTCAATAATTCAAGAAATTTGAGAAAATATTTCTAATCGCGGGGATATAAAACCAAACGAACAATAACATGGAGGGAGACTTAATTCCATCATTTTTAGGATTTTTTATATATTTTCCTGGCCTAAACCATGTAACAGCGACACAATAACATAGAATACATATCCTTACTTATAAGGTATTGGGATGCAAAATTGAGGTACGTTAGGTTCGTAATCAAGTACGAATCTCAACGATCCAAGAAATGTAAGAAAATATTTTTAATATGTGGATATAAAACCAACCGAGTAATAACATGGAGGGAGACTTAATTTCATCAATTTTAGGATTTTTTATATATTTTTCTGGTTTAGACCATGTAACAGCGATACAGTAACGTAGAGTACATACCCTTGCTTATAAGGTACTGGGTTATAAAATTAAGGTATGTCAGGTCCGTAATCAAGTGCGAATCTCAATAATCCAAGAAATTTGAGAAAATATTTCTAATCGCGTGGATATAAAACCAACCGAGCAAAATGCTTTTATAATGCTCAGAATCGCGTTGATTTTTAATCGCTTGGATTTTTATAATGCTCAGAATCTCCATCTCTTGAAAATGATAGGGTATTCAAGAATCTGACGGGAAAGAATGGCGAAAAGGTTGAAGATCAGTTGTGAGTTTCAGCCCGTAAATTGGCTGCCATTTTGTGGGAGATTAATAAGTTGCCTTCACCTAGAGTGAAACGGGATATGCTGGAGGACAAAATAAGTGAAGTTGGAACTGTTAGAAAAGAGAGGATTTTGGAATCTTCCAAATTTAGCTCAATGGAACTTGGTTTATCTGATCCTTTCGGTAGCCATGTTTCTGAGGTGGGATTTCATTCTTATTTCTTTCTTTTTGTTTTTATCAATTTTTATGGATAGAATTGGCCACTGACCTGAATTTGCAGAGTGGACTTAACATTTCTTTTTTTAATTATGTTTTGAAATTTACAGAGAATGAATCCACGGAGATTGGGCAGCCATAAAAGAAGAGCTTCGACTGGTTCTCGTAAAATTCTGATTCTGCTTGCTGATTGTAATTTGGAAGGTGCTACTTCTATTCAAACTTCCTTAGTGCAGGTAAACTCTTAACTTTAACTGTTGAGGAATTCTCCTATTCCATCCAATTGCATTCTGGATTCAGTGACTTACTGTTTTGTGTGTATATTTTGGTGATTTTAATGTATTTGATGATCTTGGAGCAACTTTTCAAGAGAAATGGACAAAATCCGATGTAGGTTTGTTAGAACACATAACATGGTTGGTTTTGTCTAATGGCCAGGAAACCGCCGCCCGCCACCGTCGCACCTCCGTCGTCCAACGAAACCTAGAGTTCTTTATATTATTTTGTTCGTCTCGTCGAGAGGATTAGATTGGATTATAAATTTTCGCGATTCGATAAAGGTGTTGAAAGATATGATCAAAAGAAAAAAAAGAGATAAAAAGAATCTTGAAAAAAGAGAAATTAAATTTTTTTTACTTAAAATAAGAAAAGAGAATAAAAGAAAATAGAAAAAAAATATTTTTGTTTCATAGTTAAAGGAAAATATAGAGAAAAAAAAAATAAAAAAAATATTTATTTTAGATGAGTTGGCGGATGACTAGGCAGAAATAATATTTTTTAATCAAAATAGGTCCTTGTTATTAAGATATTTTTATTTAAGGTCCTTTTCTCTAACATTTTTTAAAATGGATCCTTATTTTGAAAGAAAAAAAAACACTGAATAGGTCATTCTCTCTAGTTTTCCCTTCATTCTATGTCCAACAAGTGCATTTGGACGGCCCATATATGAAGTGAAGCCCAATGAACTCTATATAATAACTTTTGGCCCAATGGGCCGGTGTTTGTCCATGTCAATACATGGAGCCCACACGGGGAGAAATTTGAGTGCGTGTGTGTCCACAAGAAGAAGATGGGGATGTGATGTAGGCAATTAATGAAGGTTCACTCTCACACGTGGTTAACAGACAGACAGGCCAAGAAAAGAAGTAAAGATTCCATGCGCACATCAACACCGTAATAAAGTTGTACCCCCAGTGTAGTCGTAGTGGGTGAGGTGCAAACATCTCTATTTAGGTTGTAAATCACTCGCAAGTTGCAAGCCCGCTTCTTACGCAATTCCATGGGACTATGGGAGTCACTCACGTTTTTTCTCATATACATTCCATTGATGTTGGCACATTGCCATCAATCACAAAACAATATTGGTTTCTAAAACAAAAACCAATATTTAAAAAGATTTATTCGTCATACTATGATTAATTTAGTATTTTGAAAAATACTCACGACTTTTGAACATATGCTGCAAAATAAAGAATATGTCGCTTTCATAATTAAAAAATGTATAGAAATTGTCCCTCAGGCTTGTAAGGAGCATTAAATCAGCCATCTACTTCATAATTACAAGTCTTTCCCACAATTTTCACTTATTACATAATAAATCCTAAGATATTTTTCTCCAATGACCATTTTGCAAATATAGGAAAATTCCACCAAAAATCTAAACAAATATGGTGCAAATTTGGATAAGGCTAATTTTACTGCTTTTCGACTTTTAGAGAAAACTAAAAAGTTGTAGCGAGTTGAGTTTGTAGTAAAAAAGAAATATGTATATAAAAATAAAGACTAATTTACCCTTCTTGCTAACATACCGATCTCTTCATCCATTTGTTTTGGTGAGTTATAGATACCGGAAAATCTATGCTGGATCAAATCTCAGCTTAGTCTTTGACTTAGTCTTCGATTGTTTTAACAGATAAAAATCCCTATTTCTCTTGATCGATTTTACCACTTAAAAGGATTACTCTCGTTGAATTCATCCCCAGATTTTTACATCATAAATATGAAAATTTTGCAATGAAGTTAATCACTATCGTGAATGATCCCCAAATTCGTAAATAGTGTAAAATAACCTAATTTGACGTTGACCATAAGCCTACTTTTTGGTTAAGGTCAACACAAAAACATCAAACATTTGTACATTGTATTAACTATTAATAATGCAATAATAATACAGTACAACTATCTCTGTAAAGTATATTCATTAATTGTAATTAGGCATTAGTTAAGCAGTTGTTGTCGCCTTCCTTCTCTGTTTTAATTCACCAATTTCACTTCTCAATCTTCATATATTCTTCTCTAATCTTTCTTCTCCTTCTATCTCTGTCCTTCTCTCTCTAAAAACACACGCTTTTCTCTCTCAACCTATATATACATACAGCTGATGTATATATAATTCATGCATTAAAACAAGAAAAGAAATCAGAACTAATACACACAGAGAGAGAACGAAATTGGGTTAAGATGAATGACAGAGTATACCCATCGGGGAAGCCAGCCGCCAACGGCGGAGCTCCGGCTGTAGCGAACGGAGGCGCTAATCCAGCATTCCCGGCGAACAAGGCACAGCTCTACAACGCGACTCGTCCGGCCTACCGCCCGCAGCCGCCTCCAAAGCGGCGCCACCGCCGCGGCTGCTGCTGCTCCTGCTGCCTCTGGATAACTCTCGTGGTTCTACTCCTACTCCTACTCGTCGCCATAGCCGGTGCGGTGTTCTACGTCATCTACCGCCCGCATCGCCCTACGTTCGCCGTGAACTCGCTCCAGCTCTCCAGATTCAATCTCACCGACACGTCTCTGAACTCTGATTTCAACTTCTCCATCACCGCGCGCAACCCTAACAAGAAGATCACCTTCACTTACGACCAAATCGCCGTGAAAATACTCTCCGGCGACATCGACATCGGCGACGGGACCTTCCACGGCTTCACTCAGGGGAGAAAAAACGTTACGAATATTAGAACTGTCGTTTCGACATTGAGAAATCCGACCGCCGACGGCACCGACATTTCTCCACTGAAATCGAGCTTGAGGAGCAGGAGTCTGCCGCTGAAGATTCAGTTGGACACCAAGGTAAAGGCGAAAATCGGGTCAATCAACACGAAGAAGCTCAGAATTAGGGTTACGTGCGATGGAATTAAGATTTCGACCCCCACCGGTAGAACGGCGACGGTTGCCACAACTTCAAAGGTCAAGTGCAAGGTCGATCCACGAATCAAGATTATCAGATGGACAGTTTGAGCCACAGTTCATGCAGAAGGTTTGATAATATTTTGAGTCTTTTTTTTTTTTTTTTTTTTCAAAACAGAACATTCTTTTGTTTTTCTTTTTTTTTTTTTTCAATTTTATTGCTTGAATTTTTCTTTTTGGTTTGTAATTTTTGTTTTTGTTTGGTTTATGATTCTTATTTTAGGAGTTATTTAGGATTTTAATTTTATGTTGTGATGTATACATGTTTTGCTTCTCTGTTTATTTAGGAATATTGTTAATTAATGTCAATTGTCTATAAATTAGTCATTGTCATCTATTGTGATTTTTTTTATTCGACCCTTGTGATTGCAAGGAATAACCCAGATCTCTGCAATCGAGTAATATCTGGTCCCCATTTGAGGTTGACTTGCACAATCAATTAATTATGTGATTTGTGCATGTAATTACTCTATTATTTGAAGAGCTTGAAATAGTTAATTTTCTAGTAATTATGGCAATTAGCCAATTATAATTAACAAACAAAAAAGTAACAATAAATTGTAATTTTCGAAACTCCCAAAGTATATATATGTATCATGTAATATAGTAATAATTTTAGCTGACATTTTGGCTAAACTCGAGCATAGTCTAACTTCTAATTTTGATTTCTGGTTTGAACCTCTTATTAAAATAGTCGACTATGTAAGCGCTGATGCTATTTCTCAATGATATTCTTACAGTTTTTTTCGACCAAAAAAAATCAATCCATATAAAAAAATTGAAGACTTAGGTGTTGGAGTAAATGAAATGAAATTTTAGGTGGTCTTCAAGTCAGCTGTCGGTGGAAATTACAAAAAAAAAACATGTAAAATAATTTGTGGTTGAATAATTAGAAGTAGGGACCCCTAACAACCCCCACCCCCTAAAATATTATTCTGAAATAAATATAAAAGAATAGCCGAATTTAATTTATTTTAAAAATAAGAAAAAGAAAAGTCATATGATAAAAACATGTGATACAAAATTAAATATAATTTAGCAGTTTAGAAAAATGATACAAAATCATGTGAAAATATTCTTTGCTTTTGGTTTCTTTTATGTACTTTAGGTATAATTTTGCAATACTATTCTTATTATTATTATTAAATAATATAATTTGTGTGAGAATTATTTGTCTCATGAAAGCTGTTGTGTGGCTGGTTTCAACTGCTTTTTAATTTTTTAAATATTTTGTTTAGTGCTTTATTTCAAAGTTCCAACTCATCCAAGTCAATAGTTCTTTCAATCGTTGAACTTGTATTGGCCAGCCTAACAAACTAAAGGGAAGAAACAATATGTTAATCACGTCATTTGGAAAACGCGTTTATGGGAAAACAGATCATTTAGTGGGTATAAGATTCTGTCCAGTTTCTGAAGGAATGGGTGAAAGTTATACATGGATATGGACACTAACGGGATGATACAATCACGATTCAACATAAATATTTAAATTATCGAGAAATATACCGAATAAGAGGCAAGAATTCAACAAAATCTGGAAAGCTTTTAACTTCTTTTATCTTGCTTTCACAATTACAAAACTGGAGTAGAATGATCAGAAAATTTATGAGACTAGATAAACGAAAAATGCAGATTGCAGAATTGAACTGATCAAAACTCTTTTGACATAAATATATACCAAAAGCTGCAACTAATTACAAGCTGAGCGCAACTTCTAATGAGGAAGTTTTCCAGCGCTTTTCTGTCTGTTTCTGTCATAAGTATATGATTTGTACATCAAACAAACTTGAACACACAAACAAAAAGCTAATCACCAGCAATAAGCTGCAGTTGTATTCCATATTCACCAAAAGTAAGCAAAAATCAGTATGGTGCTCATCTGATTGTGATCCAACGGTCCAGATTGCATAACAAACTTGGTTGTTGGTTCCAACTCTATGAAGCTGCTCCGGGATAGAGCCAGAAATTTTTATTGGGGGTAAAATTTTGAATATTAATTAAAGCAAATATACAATATAGCTCTATGTAGAATTTATTTTTGGGGCGTGGGCGCCCATACCAGTCCTCCCTTTGGCTCTGTCCCTAGCTACCTTAAGAAAAAGGAAATGACAAAAGTGAGAAAAATTGAATCGTTTATGTAAAGAGCTAGCTTCATGTATTCACTTAAAACTGTTTTTTTACCAGTTCAATATAGTAAATTTGAAAAATACCTTCGTAAATTTGGATCAAAAGTACGAATAGCCTTATCCAAGGACCCTCTACAAGATGTTGGCAATATCAACTCTGTTCTTCGAGCATCTCCCCAAGCATTTCCACGCTTCTTTTGGACATTTCACCACCTTTTAATAATGTTGTGAGAAATCTTGGGTACAAGTTCGGATAATCCAGAGGACCGGGCATATCCTAGAAAAAAAATCCATAATTATTTCCCGATATTACAAATTAGATGATATTGATAAAACTCCTTCCTCTTTATAAAACTTAAAAAGACATATATAATGGGTGAATTACATCTACTAACCCTGAGGTTGGAGCTAATCATAAATTAGTCCCTCAGTTTTCAGGAATTACAAAATACTCCATGACATTTTGCTTTATTACACAAAAACTCCCTGATATAGGCTGATTATTTGCAGTTTTTGGCTTCATGTTGTACAGTTTCAGGGAGTTTTTTTTGTAATTTCTGAAAATAGAGGGACTAAATTGTAATTGGGGCAAACAACAGTGGTTGTAGATGTATTTTAGCAAATGCACTTTGAGAACATTTTTAAGACATTTATCTACGAGCTAATATAGTTTTTTTTTTTTTTTTCGTTACAACGAGCTAATATAGTTCAATCTCGGAAAACCAAGCAATAAAGTTTGGAACAAAGAATTTCAATCATTCGTGTGGAGTAATAATGCAATTTCCTTTTAAACTGCTACACAGAGAAGCAATTTTTTTTCAAACAAATAGCACTAGAAAGAAATCCAGCTAAATAAATTGAACTTTTAAGGACTAGTAGAAATGTAAAAATGTAGTTAAAAGATGAAGAGACGAACCATATGCTGAAAGATGCCTTGTGTCCCAACATTAGCAACTTGTGGTTTTAATGGTACCTGATTCATATGGATGAAATAGTGAAATAAGTTCATCCAAAACATCATATAATTGGTTCTTTAAATTATATAAATTTATAACTCAAACTCATATATATTTATCTTATTTCAAATTATTTTCACGTGTCCTAAATTTAATAGGTATACATCAATAATTATGAAAATACGTATTCATACAAGAAACTTAATAAAATTTCATAATTTTATACTATAAAAATTTAAACACGTAATCAAATAATATTTTAATTTAATTTAGCATAACGAAAAAGAGCAGATAATTGGAAATACCAACCTTTCCTTTTTTACTTGTGTTTCCACCATTACTCATCGGCTCCTTCCCAGAATTTGTTCTCTTTGAACCTTTACTCGTGTTGGTCACTTTACACACAGACGGTAACTGCTGTCCTGATGTCATAGTGATGTCAACAACACCTTGTGCTGATAAATCAGCCCTCAAATCACTATCAGAAACTTTATTTACATGTGTACATTGTTTCAAAGCTTCATTAATTGCACCGACTGCAGCAAAATAACTGTCCTCGGACAACGACCCCTCTTCACCCAATATTATAGCCCTTCTACAAAGATCATTGTACCTTCGAACCTTAGCTTGAACATCCTCCAATTTCTCACTAAGTGGAATTTTACTTATTGCAGCATTCGTCCATCTTTGTAATATATACTTAAAAGGTATACTAAAAACGCCCGACATTTGGAGTACAACTATAGCATGCCTACAAAGATACCCTTTATACTGAAAAGAACGACACGAGCAATATATATCTAATTTCGTTTCATTCCACTCCACTATAAAATCTTGATTATTCACAAAATCTTTCACTCCGTACAATATATTCGAGCCATCTTGGTTTATTTTCTTCAAATGGCAAGCTGCCGCTCCAAGAACTTCAGTTTGAAACTTCTTGAATATTTCATGTGAATAAACGAGAAGCATTTGTTTCTCGAAAGGTGAAGGTGATTTCAGCTCGGGAGTCTCGTGCCACGTGTCGAAATTTGCTTTGGCTTCCTCTTCGTATCTATCTTCAAGAATTGATTTGTAAATTCCAATAAAATCTTTTAAACAAGTTTCTCCATTGATGTAATTGTCGAAGAAAGAGTTCAAGCTTTCATTTCTCGATGGAGAAGATAACCCCGCGAAAGATACATCTTTCATAAAAGATGGGACCCACATTTTGCAATTTTCGCGCAAAGCTTGAATCCATTCGTCTTCTTGAAGATTGAATCTTTCGATCAATTTCCACCATCTTTTCTTGAACTGTTCTTCGTTCCATGATTTGTATATACATTTGTTGAGCTTCTCCATGAAAGTTTCGTGCCACACGCTGAGGTAATCGAGCCGCCTTGGAATCTTTTCGAGAATATTCCATAAATGGAAAAAATGACGGGTTTCTTGAAAAACGAGAGGGACAGCAGCTTTTATAGCCTCATTTTGGTCGGTAAGTAGAATTTTCGGACTTTTTCTCCCCATTGCCAAGAACCACGTTTGCATCAACCAAACAAAAGTGTATAAAGTCTCATCTGCAATCAATCCACATCCAAGCAATGTCGGCTGCATATGATGATTAACTCCAATAAAAAGAACCAAAGGAATTCTATACTTGCTTGACAAATAAGTTGTATCCATCGAAACCACATCCCCAAAATACATGAAATCTTCCACACCTTTTGCATCAACCCAAAATACATTCCTCAAACGGTGCTCCTCATTGAAATCTAATGCATAAAAGAATTTCGGATTCTCTTCATGCATTTGGGCACAAAATTCAAGAACCATTTGGGCCCCACCTTCTTCTAAACTCAAAAACCGACCCCTATCATGCTGGTTTCGGATTACATTCTCTATACAAGAACCCGAAAACTGATAAGCACCATATTGTTTCAAAACAGGAACCGTCGTTTTCTTCTTCCTCACTTTAGAATCATTATTAACAGAATCAACATTTCTATGGCTTCTGAAAAAGTGCACTTGAGAAGGTAAAAGCTCGTGATTGTGCTCTTTCATGAAGCTATGAATATACCATTTCCCGTTTGGTCTACGCTTCACATGCATGCTAGCTTTACAGCCTATTTTGGGAGAAGGCCTTGGATTTATAGCATCATCTGATTGTTGCTTATTTCCATATCTAATGCATGAAAATTTAGCATCAATGAATTCTTTTGATGCTCTAGAGCGACGACTGCTTAATTTCGCAGTTCCAAATCCTACTGATTTTGCGTATTCTTTGTAAAATTCATAAGCTGCTTCGTGTGTGTCGAATTCCATATCGTCTCTAGGCTCTAAGTTTGAATTTGCTACCAGACTGCTGCTAGCAACCTCCATCTTTTTTTTCTAATTTAAATCAAAATGGAGGGGAAAACCTAATTAGCTTTCACTAATTTCGCAACAGACTAACCTATAATTGAAATTTAACAAAGAAATCAAAAACCCATGAACAATTCAAGCTCAAGAAGATAGGCAATAAAATTTTCTAAAGGTAAACGAATTATACCGTAAATGGGTGAAATTAATTTGGGCTCTTGCTAGCCAGCTGCTGGTAAGGGGGTTCTTCCAGGAGCCCCTTTGATGTATACAGATAAAGATTAATTTTTTGAGGTGCAAATCGGTGAAAATTGAGGAAAACGGAAAAAGGGTCGGGAGATTTTCGAGAAGTAATGGCAACGTTATTAGGATTTTTGCCCCCTAAATTCTTAAGGTCGTGTGATTTTAACCCCTTAACTTCTAAATATCTGGTTTTAACCCCTGAAAACACTTTTTCTGAACCAAATAAACCCAAATTAAAATTTTAAGCCCTGTTTGTTTGCCAATGGATGACACTGAACCAAATGTTTTTTTTTTTTTGGTTTTGGAAATATATTTTATATTGGGAAAAGATGAAGAAAAAAAGAAAAAGAAATAGGGTTTAGGTGTTCTTCACCAATGGTCAAAAGTCAAAACTTAAACCCTATTACCCAATATTTCCAGCTGCCATTGAAACTCATATACATCTCTCCGCGCAAAACCCTCAAAAACCCTTCATTGATTTAACTTCATTTTCCCTTGTCACCTCGTCATTTATCTGATTTCGCCATGTACAGAGTGGCAGCCGCTGCCATTGCTTCATCAATAAGGTTATGCTCAAGCAGAAATGTTAATTAATTTCTATGTAATCATAAGTATAAAATGTGCACTCAGAGAATGATATTTGCTAAATTGTTCTTTATGCAGGTCCTCTACTTCCAGAAAACTGGTAACTTGAAAGTATAATTGTGGGCTTGGTTAATTTACTTGATTATGTAAAAAGTTTTCATTTTCTCTCTTGTTTCTTGTGCTCTTTTCCCATTTCTGCAATAATTTGATCGTCAAGGTACGCAGTAGAGCTGTTTATAGCAGATATTATGTTGCTAAGGATATTAATTTCGGCATTGGAGCTCGAGCGGCAATGCTCGCTGGAGTTAATGAGCTTGCAGAAGCTGTAAAAGTGACAATGGGACCAAAGGTAATTAATCATGACATCCGAAAAATCGCATCTTTATTGTGTAAATTTTGTTCAAACTCCATTCGGAAAAATAAATGAAAACGTAAAATGCAGAAAATTTTCAAGGCAAAAATCACTCTCCTTTTTCTACAAATCTTGTGCAGGGTCGTAATGTAATTATTCAGAAAAGTGCTGGAGATCCCAAGGTCACAAAAGATGGTGTAACAGTGGCCAAAAGCATTGAATTTTCCGACAAAGGAAAAAACGTTGGAGCTGATCTTGTGAAGCAAGTTGCAAATGCAACCAATAAGGTCGCTGGTGATGGTAATATTAATCTCCTAGCTTCATGTCATAACAGAATGGAGCTTAAATATTTCTTATGGAATTATTACATAAATAATCTTTTTAAGAATTTCAAGAAAATGAGCAAATGTAAAATTTGGATTGCATCAGGTACTACTTGTGCTACTGTGCTGACTCAGGCAATATTCAAAGAAGGTTGCAAATCAGTAGCAGCTGGTGTAAATGTAATGGACTTGAGAAAGGGTATAAACATGGCTGTTGAAGCTGTTATTGCAGATTTGAAAAGCAGAGCACTCATGATTAGTACACCTGAAGAAATTACGCAGGTGATTGGCATGTGGATCTTGGGAGTGTTTTGCAAAAACTCTGCTTTTGAAGAAGCTAAAGTTGTAGTAGTAAAAGTTAGGGAGTGTTTGGATAAAAAAGTACGAAAATACTTGTACATAATAGAAAAAATAACCTAGAAGCTGAATAAAGCACCCCAGAAATGTGCTTTTAGCTTATTTTAAGCAGAAACAGCAAAACAAAACACTCCATTTCTGCTTTTTTCTATGCTAAAAGCAGAAAAGCACTTACTCTATCTTAGAATGGGAATGCTTCAAGGGTATATTTCCTAGCTAAATAACTCCGAATAGAGTTAGTTTCTTTCACCAACTAAACAATCTTTGTATGCATTTGTGTTACAAATAATGGTATATAAGTTTTTTATTCTTTTATTTTCCTGAGTTTCTTGTTCGTTTTTCAGAAACTTGGGCAATTGATGAAGTGTTGTTTGGTTTATTTCTTGTTATGATGGTGTTGTTAACTGGTTTATGCTACTTAAAGGTGGCTACTATCTCTGCTAATGGTGAACGTGAAATTGGTGAACTTTTAGCACAAGCTATGGAGAAAGTTGGAAAGGAAGGAGTCATCACTGTTGCTGTTAGTATGCTTTATTTATTTATTTAATTATTATTATTATTATTGTTATTAATCTTTCTTTTGTAATGGTCATTGTATTCTGGAATGTAATTTACCTGTATTTTTGTAGGATGGAAATACGTTGGATAATGAGTTGGATGTGGTGGAGGGAATGAAGCTAGCCCGTGGTTATATATCTCCTTACTTTGTTACAGATTCAAAGACTCAAAAGTGTGTATGTAAAATCACATTACTCGAAAACTGAATGCATATAGAACTTGCATTTTTATGTTTTTGCTATTTTTTTTTTTAACTGGCTGTGTTGATCCTATCTATTCATAAACTCCTTTTGAATGTGAACAGGAACTTGAAAATCCTCTAATCTTAATTCATGAGAAGAAAATTTCAGAAATGAATGCGCTCGTGAGAATCTTGGAGCTGGCTGTGAAGGTAATAAAAATTTCAAAAGTATCTAATCAATGTGATGCATAATCAGAAATTTGTGATTGAGATCTCGTCTCATGCTTTACTTTTGACAGAGAAATCGGCCTTTGCTAATAGTTGCAGAAGATGTTGAAAGTGAACCACTAACTATGCTTATTATCAACAAGCATCGTGCAGGGTTGAAGGTAAGTTGGGTAGCAATTATAAAATTCCTTTTTGAAAATACTAAAAACTCTTTAACATAAATTCTTATTTAAAAAACCCATGAAATAATTTTTCAATTCAAAAAACCTACCCATCAGTTTCTTATTCCAAAAGACCAATTCCTTGACTTTTATCCTTTTTTTGCGTAAAACTATTCTTAAGTTAATTTTGATATCTAATAAAAAAACCAACTTGTTTTACCCTATACTAATGTTACATAGAAAAAATATTTTTCTCAAAATTAATGTATGAACATTTAGTACTTTTCTTTATTTTATGTAGTTTTAAAACTTAAAATTATATTTTACATAGTTTAAAGTGTAGAAAAATTATATGCCTTTCTAAAAAGTTTAACTTACTCCACTTATATGCCTTAACATTTAAAAGAATGTCTCTCTAGAAAAAGTTTAATTTATTAAAGTCATTATTGAACAAATCAAATTTTAAAAACTAAAAACTAAAAGTTTCTAATTAAAATACTAATCCATTAAGTTTTTCGATTTAAAAGGTAAAACGGTAATTTAGACAGAAATTGTTGTTGGGCTTTTTAGAATGAAAAGTTGATGAAATGGATTTTTGAGATTGGAAATATTTGCATGGGTTATTCGGATATAAAAGTTTTTTTAAAGCTTTTCTTTAATTATTTTTCCTAATTTCTTTTGTACCTAAAGATCAGAACTTTTTGATGTATTGTAGGTTTGTGCTATCAAAGCTCCTGGTTTTGGGGATAACAGAAGAGCAAATTTAGAAGATCTTGCCATTCTCACTGGTGGGGAGGTGAGACGATCTCTACAACCTAAACTGTTTCTATATTTTGTCCTCTTTTAGCAGCATTAATCCATTCTCATTTCTGCAGCTCATTAGAGAAGAACATGGAATGAATCTTGAAAAAGTTGAGATCGATATGCTCGGTTCTGCTAAAAAAGTTAGTATAATTCTACAAAGTCTGTACAAAGTACATCTCTGACCAGAGCCTCTACTTAACTTGTTCTTCGGTTGTTGGATCAGGTCACAATTTCTCTTGATGACACTTTAATTCTGCATGGTGGTGGGGATAAGAAGTTGATAGAAGAAAGATGTGAGCAGGTACTACAATTTTTGCTCCATATATTAATTGATAGAAAATTGGGCACACTCAAAGTGTGTATAATAAAAATAAATATACATACTTAAATTTGTGTATAAAATTCTATTAACTACTCCTAATGTACTTTATTAAATTTATATTAAGTTGGAAGAACTTTAATTTGAAATAAGATAAAATGGCGATCACTAAAAAAGGTTTATGGGGAAAAGTAGATGAGATGAGAAGAGATAAAACTAAATAGTAATCCATTCTATGCGTACAGCTTAGGAGTGCTGTTGAGAAGAGTACTGCAATGTTTGACAAGGAAAAAGATCAAGAACGGTTATCAAAGTTGTCTGGTGGAGTTGCAGTGTTTAAGGTACAATTTGTACTATATTTATTTTTTTGAAGAACCAATTTGTACTATATTAGTCGAGAGATTTCACATGCATGCTAATTTATATCCTTTGCCTTAATTTCCGATTTTAATTTTCATTTCACAGGTTGGAGGGGCCAGTGAAGCAGAAGTTGGAGAAAGGAAAGATAGAGTGACAGATGCTTTGAATGCAACTCGGGCTGCTATTGAAGAGGGAATCGTCCCAGGTAAATTTTTATTTGCTTTGTAAGATAGATTAACACACATTGTTTGATCACCATAAAAAGGTGATAAAATATGTCAAAATAAACGTCCTCGGAGTATGCTGATGTATGGCTTTTGTCATTTATTTTGTAACATTTCAATTTTAGTCCTTTATGTTTAAAATTTTCAAATTTTGTTTCTTATTTCGTCATGTCAAAATCTTCGTATGTTATGCTTAAAAATTAGCACATTTAATCCTTTATTATGTCATTTTTCAATTTTAATCCTTTGAGAATTCGCACATTTAGTTCTTTATTATTTTGTCATGTTACAATTTTGGTGGTTGTGTTTTGAAAATCAACATATTTAAGTCTTTTCTGGCTAAACCTTTTCGTTCTTTTAATGTATCCAAAAGGAATAAATGTTAATTTTCGAAACATAATGGATTAAAATCGTAACCTGACCAAATAAAGGACTAAAAATGTACCAAATTTTAAAACATAATGCAATAAAATTGAAACTTAACAGAAGTTCAAAGCCATATCTATAGAGAACGATTTAGTAAATTTGGTACAATCGAGAGACAAGAATGCTCTTAAGGTTGAGAGTATCTTTGTATCTGCAAATTTAGTAAACAACTTCTTTTTTAATTTCTTCTTTTTTTTGTGGCAGGTGGTGGTGTTGCTCTTTTGTATGCCACGAGGGTTCTTAAAGATCTTCAGACTGAAAACGAGGACCAAAAGATAGGAGTTGCAACAATCGAGAATGCTCTTAAGGTTTGCTCTTTTGCAGTTTGCAGACAAGCACTAGGTTTATTTGCTGTCGTAACATTGTTTATTTTTTTTTAACAGGCACCTACATTTACCATTGCCAAAAATGCCGGTGCTGATGGGGCGCTAATTCTTGGCAAGCTTTTAGAACAAGATGATCTCAATTTTGGCTATGACGCTTCCAAAGGTTTTTCCTTTTCCTTTTGAAAAAGAAAAGAAAAGAAAATATATGCCTTTTGAGCTTACACTTAAATACATTCTTTGGGTATTCTGTACTTCTGAAAACAGGTGAGTATGTTAACATGGTAGAAGCTGGAATTATAGATCCTGTAAAAGTTATTAGAACAGCTTTACAAGATGCTGCAAGGTGCGTGTCATAAGTTTTCATTCAATGCATATATATTAGGGAGATTTACATTTACTACACGTTAAGTTTGGTGTAATTATAAAAAGCTTCATCTGGTTCCATTTATTACATAAGCCCCCCGAGATTTCGTTACACCACCATAAGTGTCTTGTCTCAGCACCCCACAAATTTAGAAGTCAATGCGGTTTAAAGCCTAGTTGATGCTGCTCAAAGCCTCCCTTTGCCACAATTTTCACAAATTTTACATGAACATCAGGAGTGTTTATGCAATAAATGAAACTCGAGGAATTTTATTGTAATTACGCCAAAATTCAGGGGTAGCAAATGTAATTCCCCCAATATTTTAATGTACGTTCTTTTACTAACCAACTAATGTTTGCAGTTTGTCGTTGCTGTTGACTACAACTGAGGCATCTGTTCTCGATGCTCAAGGAGAGAAAAATCCACTTAAAAACCGTATGCCTAATATGGATGCAATGGGTTATTGACATTATCGTAGCAATACTTAGGAAAAAATTAACAAGATATGGTAAATTGGTTTACTCATACAACAGGCTTTCATTGTAGTCGAGGCTAGGTCAGTTTTCTGGATATTCCTTTTTCTTTTTACTCTGGATTTGATCTTTGAACCTGCTCTGTTTTTATGTTTTAAGCAGGGAACTGCAATTTTTACATGTATTTCTATACAAACTACTAAACTATGATTCTTGATGATAAAAATTGTGGCTACACTTCTAATAATCATAGTTATCTAATTCAAGAATCTTTCTGGGGGAAAAAGTAGTTAAAGAAAAAAAGATCCCTCTAGAAATCCAATTTACATATTGACTAGCTACTCTACAAAATTGGTTGTCGCCAGATACCTCAAATATCACTTGTGAGGCTGAAGAATGTGGCTGCAGATTTTAAATCTTGGTGATCTTGAACATATGAAAAGCATTCATCATCTTCCTTGAATGTGGCTTTCTCCTCTGTTGATATACCGTTGTTGCTGTAATGTCAAGTTGAATCGATTATCAGTTTAATTGTTGAATTTGTTTTCACGATTCTTAAGTGTTTTAGAATACGGTTAACCAACATGTTAACTAATCGATTACAATAAATTGGATTGGGTGTAAGTTTGTTTTGGTTCATTAAATTCAAGAAACTAGAAGAAAAAACTATTGCAACTTTGGCAAAAAAAGAATGCAATGAACCAACCTTGGAACAATGTTGCCATTGGAATCAATATTGAATTCATCATCTCTCCCATCATCACAATCCAAATGATCAAGAATAGGTTTGATCATATCATTACTACATTCCTCCATGGAGAGATTCCTCATTTCATGAGGGAGCGAAGAAGACGTAGATTCTGCATGTCCATGCACATTATTCCCATCCATGCACCCCCAAGAATCAACACCATCCACCACCGCCGCCGCCACCTCATCGTAACAATCTCCACCATCCGTCACCGGCTGCACCACCGCCTCCTCCTGCTGGGCGGCAGCCCGGCATAGTGCGAGGTGGTGAAGCACGAGCTCGAGCTCCGCCTTGGCAAGGCTTATCCGGTGCTCGAGGTCGCGTATTATCCGGTGGCACCCACCGACAGGGTCGGCGGCCCTAGCATCCGATTGGAAGATGATCGTGCGCATGGCGTGGTCCTTGGCGGGGCTGTCGAGATGGCGGACGATCTTGACAATGTTGCTGACTCCGAAGAGACGGTGGGCGTTCAGGAACTGGCGTTGGGCGTCGTGCGGGAAATACGGGGCCAGGATGCAGTCGGAGGCGCACTTGCGGCGCTGGTACTTGCAAGCGGCGCAGGCCTGTGTGGTGGTGGAGCTGTGGTGGCGGGATGGTTGCTGTTGGGGGACGACGA
This sequence comes from Verbena officinalis, assembly GCA_958496215.1. Classification (NCBI taxonomy): domain Eukaryota; kingdom Viridiplantae; phylum Streptophyta; class Magnoliopsida; order Lamiales; family Verbenaceae; genus Verbena; species Verbena officinalis. Next base: position 1,662,709 of record OY292391.1, read on the forward strand.
CAGCACTTGTCGTGTGGTTGGTGTGATTGGTGATGTTTTTGGTGTTGTGGTTGTGGTTGGAGGTAATGGTGGAGGAATTAGGGGTGTTGTGATTGAGATTATTGTTGTTGTTGAAGTGATTTTGCATGATGATGTTGTGGGATTGCATGGCTAGTTATATTGTGTGTGCTTTTGTGTGAGATAAGGGTGGGGGTTGCGGCTCCGCCGGGGATGGAGATGGGGGAGAAAAAGTTCTATGTTTTTTGATTGAATTGTGGCTTTCTTCTTGGTGTTTCTTTGGTCTTTCTCTCCCATCTTTTTTTTTTGCTTGTCGAGAATGTGGGAAATTGTAAACGGAGGGTGGAGAGAGATTGGAGGGGAGAGGCAAATATATATATTTTCATCTCCTTTTTAGTATTTTATAACCCTCACAAAGTATAGATGTAAATTAAGTATATATATGGATCATATTTAATGGTGAAGATTGACTATATATCTAATATGTTTAAGAACATGATTATATATATATTAAAAGCAACTTAAGGTTGTACTAAATTATAATTTATTACCAATAATCAGACTACATGCTTTGAATGAGGACATGGTAGAGTTTGACTATATATTATGAGTTCAAGAATATAACTGTTCAACAACAAAAAATTACTTCAAAAAGTTAAAAAAATTTCCAATCAATTATAACTTATCAGGATTCACTAGTCTATAGAATTCTGGCACTTCTTGTGCTTAGTCGTTATACGATTCGATGAAAAACCTCTAAGTATCCATATTTTTATGATAGTATAGATAAAGACAGATTATGAACTATGTATTTGAGAAATCTCTTTGTATAGAAATAAATAATAACAGGTTCATGCGAAGCCAGAAAAGCTCGGCTATTAATTATATATGTTAATCTTACATTATGCACTCTGATCGAGGGGTGTAAGTGTAATTATTCCTATATCAAAATAATAATATGTTCTTGTGAGATCTGAAAAACTCGGCCATTTATTATTTTTAATCCTAGGTAAGAGAATCAAAACTAGAATATTTTCTTGTGAGATCTGAAAAGCTCGGCGATTAAATTATGTTAATTTGAATATTGTAGTTTGATATAAAGGTAGCCAGCTTGTAAGAAAATGCTTAAACTAATCACTGTGGCCTGGTAATTGCTTATTATTTATTTTTAATTACCCCACTAAACAGCTGAAGTTCAGTAAAACAAGAGTGCAGTTTCAACTTTCAATGCTAAGACACTTCTAACTTTAAGACCATAATCTTGTAATTTTGTTCTGATAATCGATCAACTATGGCTTACCACGCTGCTCTTGTTTCACTTGTTCAATTACTCGAGGAGATAAGCCACGAGGATCGATATCTGAACTCTGTTTTTGACAAAGAACAGATCTCATCTCTCTATGGAAAGTTCAACCTTGTGCAGGAATTACTGAAAGAATATTCAGCAAAAGATCGACTCACCTCCTATTCAAACAAATTTCAAAATCTTCAAACATTGATTGTTGCTCGAAAGTCGTCATTATCATTACCATCTGAAATTTGGAAGATGCAAAACTAAGGCACATTATGATTTATGAAGTATGTTTAGCCCCACTTCCTATTGATGGAGTTCCTCAGCTTCTAGGAAGGCTACAAACACTCGAGGTGGTAAGAGACTTCATATTCACTAGTGACACCGTTAAAATGATTCCAAACCTTAAAACATTGAAAGTTCGGATCTACGTTCAGTGGTACGAGGAAAATTATTGGGAGATGTATGATCTCAAAAATCTGGTCCATCTAAGCCAGCTTGAGAAACTGGAAATCCGCTTCTCTCTAATTTACTGGTATCTTGATCATTATATTCCTGGAACATACTTACCTGAGAACTTTGCCTTTCCATTGAATTTGAGAAAGTTGTCTCTATCAATGTGTAGTCTTCCTTGGGAAGACATGAGGGCAATTGGTTCATTGCCCAATGTACAACTACTCAAACTGCAGCATAATGCGTTCCTCGGAGAAGAATGGGAACCCGTAGAAGGAGAATTCCTCAAGCTGAAGTTCCTGCTAATCAACAAATTAGATGATCTCAAATACTGGCGAGCCCAAGATACCCACTTCCCTTGTCTTGAGCAACTTCAAATCCTATGGTGTTCCAAGTTGGAAGAGATCCCTTCTGTAATTGGAGATATTCCAACTCTTCGATTGATTAGGGCTTATGCATGCAATTCAGCATTAAAATCATCAGCTTTGTGAATTCAAGAAGAACAGTTGGACCTAGGAAACGAAGACCTTCAAGTTCACTTCATTTGAATTCCCAGTGAGTGCACTTTTGTCTTATTTTGATGGTATTCTTTTTTGTTGGAACAAGGAAATGAAAGCAGAATCCCCCACAAACTTCTTGAACAGGAATCTTCTTTTTGTTGAAAATGGTATCTTATATCTAATCTAGAAGAGTTCTCAAGGTCCAGAGGCTTGATAACACCTCATTAATTGTTGACACGTTTTGCATTTTTTGCGCTTTCCCCCTGATTCTGAAAAGAAGTGTTGCGATGATCCCAATAATGTACTAATACTTCTAAAAAAACTTCTTGTAGTATCGTGTCATATCGTGTCAAAAACCTATGTAGTGGGTGCCAATTTAAAAATCTTAAATTTAGCTACATTCAAGAAAACAACATTAGGTTGTGGGTGCAAAAATTCAGCTTTTTTACCACTTTTTCCCCTCAAATTTAACAGTGCAAGCTATAATTCGCCTTTCAGTTTAAATTCACTCTTGTCCTCAATTTTTTCATTTCATAGTTTCGCACTAAACATATATCAGAACAAACAATTGAGCTTATACATAAATTTCATTTAGATACTAAATAAAATAATAATTATGAGTTAATTTGTCATACAAATGACAAAACATTTAAGCTAGCTAATTATCTCATACTGAAAAATGGTGGAAGCTTGTAAGATTTAACAACAGAAGAGACTTCTTATTACACCTCAACGTTTTATCAATCTTGTCACCAGAAAGAACCTCTTTAATTAGTTGATTCACAGCATTTCCTTTAGCCTTTATTCCAACGGCTATATATTGCTGATGTTTTCAGCTTTATAAGATTGCCCAATTTTAGAGAACCTTTCCCGTTTATCTTTTACAAAGATCAGTGGCACATTCCTTGAAGCATGCAGACAATGTTGGCAAATGTTTTGTCAGCCACCGATCGAGGGTTGCAGTCAGATACTAATATTGCCTGAAGGCAGACAGATCAGCAGCATCATCATCGTTCAAATTAGTCCCACAAGTTGAAGGCAGGCATCCGCTCAAGCACACGTGTGACTTCATTTACTCCTACTGCAAATTGTTGCTTCATCCACAACTTGTAAGGCAACGTTTCATCGAACGCTCTTGCAGATTTAATCTCCCTTTGGACTGATTTGAGAAAACAACCGATCGAGACATTTCTAACAAACAGAATAACATATTATTTAGATCTAAATATAATGAATTGCTAACTCAAATTAAGTTATCAATTTATTAACTGTTAATTATTCGGCAAAATGAAGAAAATTAATCTTTCCTAATCTAATCGCCAAATGCAATCCATCCTCCATCCCATCACAAAATCAATCTCTTGGTTATCATTTTCCGAACCATTTGAAGCCTTAATTTTTCTCGGACTCTTTTTTATTTACAAGACAAAAGTTTAATCTCATCCTTTACTGACTTTAACGCCTCAATTTTCATAAGATGCTAATCAGATTGCATTGTATACTGGACTTCGTATTATTTATAAGATTGAATGACATACAATACTCCTAGGGTTTGCCATAATTACAATATACACCTTGTATTACAAAAATTACATAAATCCCCTGAGGTTCCAATTTCAAAGAATTACAAAAGTCTTACAAAATACCCCTGTACTTTATAATCTTACAAAAAAAAAAAAACTGTAATTTGTAATTGTTTGAAACCTCAGGGGGGTTTCCGTAATATTTGAAAACAGAGGGGGTATTTTGTAATTATTGAAACCTTAGAGGTAATGTATGTAATTTGCCATATTAATTATTTTAATCCGTATATTGTGAACCTTATCAAAGGTCCTTAGATAAGAGAATCAAAATAATAATATGTTCTTGTGAGATCTGAAGCTCGATCATTAATTATGCTAATTTGTATATTGTGTAGTTTGACCAAAGTTAGCCAGCTTGTAAGAAAATGCTTTAAATAATCATCATGGCTAGCTGCCTTATATACTAATTAACTAATACAAGTGGTAGTTGTTTATTATTATTAATTACCCCAGTGATCAGTTGAAGTTCAATAAAACAAGAGCAGTTTCAACTTTCTAATGCTAAAATACTTCGAACATCAATACCACCATAATCTTGTAATTTTCTTCTGATCTGTGTGTGTTGTGGGAGATCTATCAACTATGGCTTATTACGCTGCTCTTGTTTCACTTGTTCAATTACTCGAGGAGATCAGCCATGAGGATCGATATCTGTACTCTGTTTTTGTCAAAGAACAAATATCATCTCTCTATGGAAAGTTCAACCTTGTGCAAGAATTACTGGCAGATTATTCAGCAAAAGATCATACAGAAGAGTCAAATGATCTTCTCGAAAGGCGAATCAGAGATGCGGCGTGTAAAACACAAGATATTGTCGAATCTCGTATTCATCCAGAAAGCAGAGTTAAGAGGTTTTTCGGGCACTTATCTTCTGCTTTCAGAAAGGCACCTCAACAACTTGAAGAGTTAGAGAAGGTGAAGGGAGAAGTTGATTCCATTGTGGAAGAACTTATGAGGATCAAAGGGAGAAATCAGATAATTCATGAAGATGTGCAATTGAGCTCTTATGATTCTGCAGATACTGATGGAGGAGCATCAAAAGTAGAAGCACCGTGTGGAACAACTACTCTAGTGGGATTTGCGGAGTACCTTGCAACTATAAAAGCCCAGCTTTGTGGAGAATCGTCCAAACGTGAGGTCATTTCAATTGTCGGTATGGGTGGTCTCGGGAAGACTACTTTGGCTGGAACTATCTTTGATGATAAACTTATCCATGATCGTTTTGATATTTGTGCTTGGGTCACTGTATCTCAAGATTATCATTTGAGAAACATTCTTATAGCTATCGTAGATTCTTTGAATATAAACACGAGGGAATTAAATGAAGCAAACGAGGGGGTATTTGTAGAACACATATACAAACATTTGAAAGGAAGAAGGTATCTCATCGTGATGGATGATATGTGGGAACCAAAAGTTTGGGATGACGTTAGGAGGGTATTCCCAGATGATAATAATGGAAGTCGGGTAATTACAACCACTAGGCTGTTAAATGTTGCTGTTTATGCCGACAATTCTGGATTTATTCATCAACTGCAACTTCTTAATGAAGATCAAAGTTGGGAGCTTTTCTGTCAAAAGGTGTTTGTTCCACCTGAATTGGAGCATATTGGAAGATTAATTGCAAATAAATGTCGAGGACTTCCACTTTCACTTATTGTGGTTGGAGGGCTCTTATCCAAGGTTAATAAATCAAAACATGATTGGGAAGAAATTGCAAGAGATGTTAGTTCAGCTGCTATTGATCAAAATGGTGAACACTTGTCAAAAATACTATTTCTGAGTTATAATCACTTGCCTCACCATTTAAAACCATGCTTTCTATACTTTGGAGGGTTTCCAGAAGATCATAACATTCACATCTCCACACTCATACGATTATGGGTTGCTGAGGGATTTATAAGACCGACTGCATCTAAAAGCTTAGAAGAAGTAGGAGAAGCGTATTTCAAAGACCTTGTCAATAGAAATCTTGTTATAATCACTGGAAAGACATCCAATGGCAAATTCAAATATTGCATCATTCATGATCTTTTGAGAGATTTGTGCTCACAAAGAGCGCATTATGAATGTTTTCTCCATAGCCTACATAAAAATGACGACTTTCATGGAGAACTCGTACGAAGTGTGGGCTGCCTCTCTGTTCAAACTTTGAGAAGTTCCTTCTTTCCCCAATATAAAAAGGAACATGTCTCACATGTTCGAGCTGTTCTTTTTGAAAATGACTTAGATTCATCTGGCAAAAAACTCTTGAGGGTATTGGATGCAAGAAGCATGAGGAGCTCCAAATGTCGTAATGTTATAATAGAACTATTACATTTAAGGTACCTTGAACTTCACTACCTCACATTCAGCATTGGTCTACCAATATTCAAACTCCAGAATCTTCAAACATTAATTGTTGCTGGAGGGTCATCAATAGTATTACCATCTGGAATCTGGAAGATGCAACATCTAAGGCATATTATGATTCCTACGCTAAATTTGGCCCCAATTCCTGGTAAAACTATGATTATTGATGGAGTTCCTCTTCTAGGAAGGCTACAAACGCTCTGGAGGGTAGCAAACTTCAAATTCACCAGTGATACCATTAAAATGATTCCAAGCCTTAAAAATTTGAAAGTTCGCATTTTCGATTATGGGTTCGATGGAAATCATTGGGAGACGTTTAATTTCAAAAATCTTGTCCATCTACGCCAGCTTGAGAAATTGGATATCCACTTCACTATACCTACAATGTGTGAAACATCCTTACCTGAAAACTTTGCCTTTCCATTGAATTTGAGAAAGTTGACCTTACGTGATTGTAAACTTCCTTGGAAAGACATAAGGGCAGTTGGTTCATTGCCCAATCTACAACTACTCAAACTGCAATATGATGCCTTCTCTGGAGAAGAATGGGAACCCGTAGAAGGAGAATTCCTCAAGCTGAAGTTCCTGCTAATGGATAAAGTAGATGATCTCAAGTACTGGCGAGTAGAAGATACCCACTTCCCTTGTCTTGAGCAACTCCACATCCTATGGTGTTCGAAGTTGGAGGAGATCCCTTCTGTAATTGGAGATATTCCAACTCTTCGATTGATTAAGGTTTGTGCAGGCAATTCCGCATTAGAATCATCAGTTATGAAAATTCAAGAAGAACAGTTGGACCTAGGAAATGAAGACCTTCAAGTTCACATTGTCGATTTCTAGTGAGTGCACTTTTGTCTTTGTTTGATGTTATTCTTTTTGTTTTATAGTAAGTGCAATTTGTCTTATATTTTGATGGTATTCTTTTTTGTCGAAACAAGGAAATGAAAGCAGAATCCCCCACAAACTTCTTGAACAGGAGTCTTCTTTTCGTTGAAAATGGTGTCTTATATCTAATCTGGAAGAGTTCTCGAAGTCCAGAGGATTGAGTAACAAGTTAGTGTTGTGTTGATCCCTATGATGCACCGACACTCTTAAAAAAACAGACGTGCAACATCGTATCGTGTCATTAACCTGTATAGTGGTAAAAATTCTTATCGCCGTGCCCGTATCGTGTACATTTTTTATTTTTTTTTTTGTTTACCCTCATGCTAGAATTTGCATTTTTTTCTGTGTTCCCAAGAGATGCCCTTCGTAAATATGTAATTCCAAAAGGGGTGGATGTATAACACTAATATTTAGCTGTGACTGTAAGTGTAATATTTCGAACAGGAAGGTTACAGTTGGCGATTTAGCAAGTTTCAAGGGGGTGTGATGTAATAACCCTTTTAGTTATCTATACGATTGTATTTTCATCACAATTCAATTGGACAAGTAAGAAAGAAGCCCTACGCAAAAATGTCAAAAAATTAACAAAATATATCAATATGGGCGCAAAGAGAAAGATGAAAGTACTGATTCAACTATTCTTAGTTGTATGAATATGTTCAGCTTGACTAAGAGAAAGATGAAAGTGAAAGATTACAGGCACTTATATCTGAGAGTTGATAAGCTCTTCAACTTCACTTCTATACCGCGAAATAATATCCCTGCAATTAAACAGCAAATGATGTGCAAAAGAAATTAAAATAGGTCACATTGGATCACGTTTCCACTCATTTTCAAACAATATGAATTATGAGTACTTGAAATTGAACAAGAAGGTCTCGTGTGTGTGTGTTGTGTGCAAGGTGGGGATGAAGATTCAAACCTTCGTTGAGTTAGTAAGTTCTCAGTTTCCTCCAGCCTGCGCTTTTGTCCCTCGACAGTCTCCCAACAAGAATAAACAAAAGCATAAAATGATTATAAACAAACAATTGATTCCTACACAAAACTGAAGTGTCACATTTCATCATGTTCCAGAGAGAAATTTCCAGCAATTTAGTGTTTGCAATCCTCAGTCCTCCCACATGGTAATATAAAACATTACGTTATTATTACAATAAATGAAAACCAAATAATTGTTAAAGAAAACATCATTCAAGAACTTACGAATCATTTGGTTTCAAAACCACGAAATTCAACTGAAGCTTACAAAATCATTTGAAAACAGATAATAACAGTATCATATTCAAACTGGGATCATGCCAAAATCGAAACAAAATCACAAGAAAAGAAACGAACTAAAGATCATCATATACTTGACCAAAAAAAAAAAAAAGATCATCATATCATCAACACAGTCTAAATTACCGTGGATTTGGCCTTAATCGTCCCCCCAATGGTGTTCAACAGCTGTTGGCACTTCTCAAACTGTGAGTTTAACTCAGCAACCTTCAAAACAAAACAAACAGACGGACACAATTTTAGACAAATATCCAAAAGACAGCAGCTTTTACCTCAGCAAATCATAGTTAGCAGAATACCTATAAGTATCTACTTCATTCTTACAACTCAAGTCAACATACACAAATTTCCCATTTTTAGTTATTTCCAATAATTGAATGCAATTATATTTTACAAATAAGAACCGAATTTACTAAGTAGGTCTGCAAGAAAATTTGTGAAATATAGCAACAAAACAACAATTGATGAACAAGAAAATAAGAATGACTAACCAATGCATCGGTTTGCTGATCCCTTGTCCCATTCTCAGTTACATCAGCTAAATTCTCCACCAACTGGAAATTAAAAATCCCAAATATAAACCCTAAATATCGAAAAAGTTATCAATTTAACAAAAAATGGGAAAATACATGTAGGAGGTGAAAGTGGGAGGCGAGAGACTGGTGTTGTTGTTGTTGTTGCTGTTGATGTTGTTGGGGCTGCTGTTGCTGTTGCAGCGGTTGCTGCTGAAAACGCTGTTGCTGATTGAATTGCTGTTGAAATTGATGCTGTTGTTGATTGAATTGCTGTTGTTGGAGGAATAGATGGTCCTGATTGGAGGGAGTAGTGGGATTACTGTGGGACTGAATGCTGGGGATCATCCCCCAATTCCCTCCACCAAAATCCATTTTAGCTGCCTTATCTTGCTCTGTTCTGCCTTAGAGAAGAAACAAGAAGACGGAAACGACAGTGTTCGATTTTAATGGGCCTAATCTTATTTTGGACTCAATTTGTGTTGGGCTACTTTGACTTATTATTGGGCCTAACCCAATTATCTTGCCCAACAGGCCTTCATTTTGGGCCTCTAACCCATTCACGTGACTGGAAAAACTCGGAAGTTGAAGTAGAAGTTTTGTTGAGCACCACTATACGTCGTCGTACTATCGACTCCCTGCACGTCCCACAGGCTTTTATTCTTCGAAGAAGAAAGCACACACAAACACACACTGAAGGTTATAATATTTGGATTTTGGAGCTTCGGGTTCAAGGTACGATTTTCTCTACCTGCTATTTTTGTTTGCAGTTTACTTAATTTTAATATCAATCGAAGTCATTTGCTGTTGCCTGCTTATTGACATGAAATTCGTGGCTTTTGAGTGAATTGTTGATTGCGCCACATGATTTAGATTTAGGTTATTTTTCATTTTTGTTGATTCAACAGAGGAATTTGGCAAAAATAGTGATTCATGTATATATTTGTTGTATGGTTCTTAAGAATGTTTTGATGATGTTGAAATTTGAGTGATGAAGGGTAAATTTGTTGGCCATAATCAAATTAAGTGGAAATATTACTTATCTTAAGACTGTTGAAGATATCAGATGACTATTGGAAGTCTTCTGTTTCCATTTGGGATTTTTTTTATGTTAACTTGTTTCAAGGATTGTTTTGGTAATTCTTTAGGTGACTCTGTTGAATTTTGACATAAATGTGCCATCATGATGGTCTGCGTTTTGGAGAGAAATGCTGCATATTTTTCTTTTTCAGTTTTATATATGTCCCTGGAGGCTGTTGACGATGGACTAGGAAATGACTGTTAATCAAAATGTTAAGAGCAGGCTAGCAGCATGGTGAATGGTGATTCAGTTTAATCACCTTGAAAAAATATGCTTAGTTGTCTTTTTAATTATAATTGTTTTTGGACTGTCTGTTCTCATGAAATATGTGTTTGCATTTTGTTCTTTTACGTTTTATGTTACTAATTAATCTTGAGTTATTCACTTCTTGCATCTTGCTCAATAAGAAGATTTTTAGTTGAGATGATCTCTTCTAGTTAGTGTTCGCGAGAAGCACTTTTGTGCTTTCTGCCTTCCTTCAGCTCTTTGGGAGTGTTTCAAAAATCATCTTCAACTTATTCTAAACATATATAAGCTAGAAACCGTAGGACCAACTTTTAGCTTCAGCTTATAGATTCTAGGTTATTTTCGTAATAATTGGAAGTTTGTGTAGAGTAATAAAAATACTTCTCAGCTCTCAACTTTTTGCTTTTCAGTTCTTTCCCGACCACTCCTCACTTTTACAGTTTACTACTCGACTTTTTACAACTTTAGCTTCTCCAAAAGCAAAAGCTCTTGCAAACACCTGCAGTTAAATTCTGATATATGATGGTACATAATTTCAGGCTGTGAATTATGGCGATAAAACCAACAGTTGCATTAAGAGCAATGCTTGTGGGAGGAATTGCTGCTTTTGCTAAAATTGGAGGTGCAATGAAAGCTGCAGGCGGGGTAAAGCTTGGTGCTGCCGCAGCTGCTATGACTGCTGCCGCAACTGCTGCTGTTTCAGGCACTAAACAGGACCCCAACAACCCTCCACCACAATCTCCAAAGTAGAAGTTCTAAAGCTGCAAATTTTCCCAGTTCATTTTTTATGGGAAGTTTTTGGACTTGTTGCATTATGCAATTTATGTAATAATATGTTACAATTAGATTGAAGAAAAACTTGAGGGCGATGGAGAGAGAAGGGGGCCTGAATATTTCATTTTCTTAGCCAGCGAAAATGTTATGAGATATGAGGTTGTTTGGCTAAGCTATTTTTTAAGAGCTTGTAAGCTCCAACGACGTATAAGACTTTTAAGCGTAAGAGTTCATATTCTTATTTTTTAAATAAGTTGTCGAAGTGTTTGGACAAAATGGAATGTAATAGTAAATAGCTTATAAGTTGTAATTTGTTTGGTAAAAATGGGAGTTTCTAAACTCCTTTTATTAAAATAAGAGGAGAATAATAATTAATTTCACGTAAATAATTATTTCGTACGATGATACAAATGTAATATTGAAAAAGAGCTAATATCATAATATTTTAATATTTGGAATTAGATAGCTTACATATTATTTACGTGAAAAAAATTGTTTTATAAGCTGTTTTCGAAACAAAAGAAAAAAAGTTGGGAGATTACTTTCGTTGAGGAGTTTATAAGCTACAAACAACTTATTTTTGGAGCTTAAGCTCATTCACTGAAAAAATTGGCACACATTCTTGAAGAGCTCATATAAGCTATCAAACAAATTGTAAGTCGTTTTAAGAAGCTTATAAGCTGAGCACCCCCACCTAACTCAAAACGAAATGCTCCTGGAAACATCTATAAAGTCTTTCGCCAGAGAACTGGCCAAAACACGTTATTTATTGACAAGAAATTCAATACACATATATTTTAGTCTCAAAACATTCCTGCCACGTTCGAAAATGGCATCTCTCTCTCTTTCTCTCTCATGTATTTGTGGCTGAATAACAAATGATGCACGGGGGGTTGCAGAATATTCTTCTGGTAACCTCACCAGAGCTTTACCTAAATGTGTAAATGATATTCAGGAAGTCAACAAACGATGTTCTCTTGCTTTACTGAGTTTTGAGGTTTTTGGACCGCAGGTGAAGTCAGAATGGTTGACTGAGCTCACAAAGAGATCAGATTTTGGTGATTCTACCTCCAAAATCACCTGATTGTAGACAATGCAAGTAGTTATTACTCTAATAAATTATATGGCGTCGACTTGGTAAGCAATCATACAATGTCTTCCTCAAATTTGAAGTTAAAAAGTTTGATCAGAATTGAAAGTATAATGCAAATAGTTATAGGGAGAATGTCATAAAATTATAAGGGAGGTATGTGTAATTTTGGGACAAGGAAATGTTTGAATTTTCCAGAAATATTAAGGAAATATGATTATCTCTTAACACTTTTAGATAGCATACCAGTGTATTGTCTCCTTCTCGGAGGATCGGAGCAGGAACGTAAAGGTTGCATTGTGGTCCAACGGACTGCAAAATGAACCAACAGATGAAGGGCATTTCACTTTTTTCACAAAATTAAAATTTGTTGAAAGATTATCAGATTTGACAATAAGAAAGTCATTGAAAATAACTAACAAAAAAAAAAAAGAAAAAAAGAATGTTACCGGCCAAAATCGCCCAATGTTAAATTCATTGACAAATGCAACTCCTTTACTCCAGCCTCTAAATGATATGTATGTGTCACCGATTTTCTCAACATTGAAGTGGCCACTGTAAAAAGCTGGTTCCAGATTAATCTCTGCAAAAAGGAAACAAATCAGTTTTGTGCATCCAACAAATTTCACTTGCCTCCCCTGTAATTATGTGCTAATTCCCTTTTCATTTCAAAATTAAAAATACTTCCGCAGTTATTCAATTATGTCAAGTGACTGAAAGGGCCAACTGTGAGGTAGAGAAAAGTAACAAGGGAGGTATGTGTAAATTTGAAACTAAGTGGGTATATTTCTGTCAGTGCAAATAATTTAGGCGAAAACATATCTATCATATCTCTAATAAAATTAATAAATTATAATTTCACAGGGATGTAGGACTTACTTTGTCTACCTTGTAATCTTTTACGGGCAGATCGTTTGAGAAACCCCTTCGTTGCATTGAGAACTATGGGGTTGATTTTCATAGCTTCGTTGGGATTTTGAACAGAAATGGGAAGCATTTTCCAGTTATAAAGGGGCTTCTCATCCACATAAACAGAAGACAAAATACCCTAAAAAAACAAAAATGTAACAAAATTATAAAAATATGAAGACATTATAGGATATATAGTAAAGACAGCAAGTTATAATAAGACTGTACCTTTCTGTCGAATATATAAGGCCCGTAATTCAATCGACCCATGTTTTCGACCTATAAACATAATAAAAATGGGACAAACTTTCAGGTTCAAAAGAAATTAACATTAAATAAGATATAGCTTTTTTTCTATAAAAAAAAAAAAGATGAGAAAAACATACATACCAAGATAAGTAGTTTATTTTTGGATTGACATTTTAAATAAGGCAAATCAATCGGTCTATTAGATTTTCTCATGATGACATCAACATATGTTGGCCTTCTTCCACTGTCTTCAGGACAGGAAATAAACACCTGAGCTCTATCATGCACCTGTAATAATAATAGTAATAATTATTTTATTTATTAATAATAAAAATATTCATGATTCTTGAAGATCATCCAAGAATGTTTAGTAGGTATCAAAATGACAAGCTGACCTTTGGTATGAACAAAACATTTCCTTTACTTTTCGGAGTGTATTCGGAGGCATATAACACAAAGCCAAACATCTGAAAATTAGAAAAATATTCAAATATGACCGAACTTATATTAAAAATTAAAATCAATTTAAACTATTGGAAGAACCAAAATATTTTGTTTTTATATTCTATTACCTGTCCTATAGTTTCCATTGAGATAGGGTTCTCCGACTCAACTGCATCAACAAAGTCTTTCATACCAATCATGTCGTATAAAAATGAAATCTTGTCTAGTTTAATACTTCCATAAGCTATCTTTTCATTATCAGACGGAATCGAGGCGAGAGGCTCTGTACTATATTTGGCAATTACACTTCTCAGAGCTGAAAACAATATCATGCAAATTATTAAAAAGAATGAATAACTGTAAAATATTAATTTTAAAATTCAAAAATAATAAAAACGCTAGGAAGAAAAACCTTGGTACTTTGTGTTGTCCACATCGCCAGATTCTCTAATGGGTGCATCCTAGAGAAGTAAATGCCAGTTTAACAAGGAAGATAAGTAATATTAACGATAATTATATACGGAGATACTTTTAGGAAACATGAGACAGTCACATGATTTTCCTCACATAATCATAGGATGTAAGATCAGGCTTGAAGTCCGACTCATTTTCTCCAGTGTTAGCACCACTATAAAATCCAAAGTTTGTTCCACCATGCGCCATCTATAATCACAGAGCATGTTTTTGCAATGAGTTTAAAAAGTCATTTTCAAGAAATTAAGGATGACGATAAATTATGAAAAGCATTACATAAAGAACAGCAGATCCATTGTTGGAGAGAATCTTTTCCAAGTTAGTAGCTGTATAAGTTGCATCAGTACTTGCAATATTCTCTCCCCAGTGTGTAAGCCAACCGGTGTAGAACTCGCTGAAATGATGAATATATTTATATTATTAAATATTAAATATCTAATGTCTCTAATAGATTTATTGAGCAGAGTAAATGGTGGGAAATAATGATAAGACACCAACGTTGAGAGAGAAGGTGATTTTCCCGGTGCATTATACTCTTTCTGCAAATTGAATATGGGCCATGGATCGTCTCCAGTTGTGAAATCAACAGCTTGAAATAAAAAATAGAAAATATAAAAAATCAATAAATTGAGTTGTAATACCATGGAAAATCAAGAAAACTCATATGACTATGACTGAGTCATCTAACCAGAGAAAACAGCATCTCCTCGAAGTGTTCCTTTCTCAAGAGTTTCTCTAGAACCTCCATCAGTTGTGTACCTGCAAACACCATTACATATTCAACAGATATGGGCGAAAAAATAGTTTAATTAGCAATTTATAGGAGTCAATGTTAGCTGACAACACATTATCATTCTATTTTGTTTATATGGACTGTAATTCTAAAAAAGAATTCATGTATAAATAGAATATGTCCGCTGAGTCCAAAAAAAACAGTAAAGGAAGAAAATTTTCAACTAAATATACTAATCCACTTACAATATTATATCATCTCCAAGGTGTTTTCGAGCTAGTTTGACCAAATATTGTAGGTAAGCTTTGTCGTCCCCGTATGAACCAAATTCATTCTCAACCTGTTACGTATCTTTGGTTTAGTATAATCTATATTAGCTCGGAACTAAAGACCTAATGTACAGTTTAAGTTGACATGTAAAACTTATTTGGTTAGTGTTCAGTTTTCTCACTTATATGATAAGAAGGTTTAAAAGTTGTTTCCATCAAAAAATCAAGAATTTTCGGGATTGTTGCAACCTTTGCTTGTATATTTGTGACCTTGATGAAGAGTTTCTAAGTGTTACTAATTGTTTATTTAATTTACTGGAGACATGCATAGTTTTAGCCAACCTGGATCATTATAATAGGACCTCCATTGCTGTAAAGAAGAGGAGACACTTTCGGAAGTAGAACACTCCACCACTTTCCAACCTGTAACAAAATACGTGTTCAACCAAAAACAGCTATTTTAGAAAGTGTAATACAATTACAATGACTCCCCTATAGCTACTGTAATTACACAAACTTCCCCTCTCAATTTCAATCTTAAATTTAAAAAAAAAAAGAACTTTTGATCATAAAATTTAAATTGAAACTGAAAAAAGTTGGATGATACCGTTATTTCACTATGGTGGAGAAAAGTTACAAGGGAGGTATTTGTAATTTCGAAAAATATACAAGGGGGTTGCTGTAATTATTATTAACATGAAATTTACCCAGTTAAGGAAGGCAGGATCGGATGATCTTAGCCTGATAGGAGGTTCTTCAGCAAGCAACCATGCAGGGAAACCGCCCAAATCCCACTCTACAACGAAAGTCTATGGATTTTTAGAATTAATATAATTTGGAAAAAGACAACACTATATAAGTTTAAATCAAAATAATTCTAACCTCCACAAATATAAGGGCCAGCACGTAGCATAACCAACAAATCCAATGTCTTGCATAGATTGAGAAAAGCAACAATATCTGCAATTCCCTCAAATACCATATTGCCTTGTCTCGGCTCGTGCAAATTCCATGGAACATAAGTTTGAATGGTATTCAAGCCCAGCGCCTTTGCCCTCAACAGTCTATCTTCCCAATACTAAAACTCATTGTTAATAGATAAAAGCCAAATAAATACATCATCATGAAACTCAATTCTATTTTAACTCAAGATCACAAGAACGAGTATATGATATGTGATCGTTTTGATATTTTAAATATGAAATATACCTGGGGACGAACTCGGAAATAATGCAAGTCGCCTCCAATTATCCTAAACGGCTTTCCATCTTTCCAGAACATGTCCTCAGCTATCTCAAATTTCTGTTCATCGACCTGTCACAATAATAAAATTATTAAGACTATGAAAAACACTCAGCGTTGCTCTAATGCAGCTCAAAATGATCTGCCCATCTGCATACACGGAATTGCAGAGCAAACCTAAAATTTCCTCAATTCAACTGTAACCAAAAAAAAAAACATTATCTTATCTTAATTTCTTGCAGTTAGCTATTCATAATGGGATTTTCCATGTACCAAGAAACATTCTCTTACTTCAGCAAAAGCATATCACAAAAAAAATAAATGCATCAAGCAAACTAAACCGTCAAATAAGTTACAATTTTGTCCAGTTTTCAATTATCTTCCAGCAAAAGGAAAACCATAAATAAAAGAATAAAAAAAAATCCCTGAATGAATAAAAATGGTGGGATAACTTACTTTATCCAAATGAATTTGGGAAGTGCGATGAGAAACCGAAGGCACAGGAGCAAAACCACCCAAGACGAAAAGGGATATCAAAACAATTAAAATTTTGGCTGTAATTCTTCTGAAACTTAGAAGACTCGCCATTTCTACAGATCATACGATGAATGATCGATGCCCAGAAGCCAGTTTACACTGAGCTGATGTTGCTTGCTTAGTAGAGATTCAAATCCATTTCCTTTCTTAAATTTGTCGGACTATCTTGTCTGAAATGGTGAATGTAAGCGTCAATTGTTTGGAGGGTAAAAACTAAAAACAAACAAGCGCTTGAGGTATCAGCAATGGTGGGTTGTTTTAAAATTTTGACCTTTTTGAGAAAACATGTTGGAACTTGGATTTAATGTTGAAATTAGTTGAAACGCATAAAATGGAGTTGTAAGAAATATAATAGGAATTAGAAATATATCACCTATTTTTGGCTAATTTTATGCCATAGTAGAAATCCATAAATTTCTAATACTATGTGCTATTTTAAATTGGGATAATGATAATTACATCCTCACAACTTAGAGAAAAATACAGCAAGATCCCCTCGACTATTGAAAATTATAGACATATCCCTTAACCATAACAAAACTTTTGCTAAATTACTATTTTATCTTTAACGGCTGCTAACTAAAGAATGAGATAATTACACTTATATCCCTTCAACTTGAGAATTTTTTTGCTAATATAAATTCTAATTCTAACGGCAAGATCTAAGTGTTAGATGAAGTCATAATTAAAGAGGTGTCTCTTTAATTTTTAATAAACAATGAGGTATTGTTGTATTTATTTCTAAGTCGAGGTAGCTAACTCGCTATAAGTATAATTATCCCTTTTATATTACTAACTCCAAATTTTTATGCGACCTTTAGTAAACTATCCATGAAATTTGTTGTTTATAGGCCAACAATGGTAAAAGTGAAAGCCCAACTTATCCTATCTTTGAAAACTATTGGCCCATTGGGCTTGAATCAATTTAACAAAGGTGCTACATTCGGCCCAACTAGATCAAGGTCATAATCTCCATATCCATGATGAAATTCAAAAAAACTATTACTGGGGACCTTTTATGGGTCGGGTCGATCCAAACCCGGTCATTGGAATCCGTACCCATTTTGCTTTCCAACTACTTTAGCTCCATGATAAAATATGCTTTTGGGGGCATAATCCCCTGCCAAAACGGTGCATCAATTGTCTCATTATAGACTTTATTATTGAAAGTGAAGTACCCAAAATAATCATTTGTTGGAACAAAAAGGACTATGATGAATTGTGAAGCACTTACAAAAGATCGAGTACAACTTTTTTTCTTTTTTTATTTTTGGTTTGAAAGAATATCAAATATAGGCAAAGAGTGAGATGATTACCAACAAAAGGAGGCAATCATTTTCCCACCCAAACCCCCTTTAACCCTTTTCAAATGAGTGAGCCTCCAACACCAAATCCAAGAAAACACAAACCCACAAAATAAGATTTTATCATACTTTTTTCTCATGCAAAATAATTAATAATGCTTGCAATTAATTAGGTGTTTATTTAGCATTATATTATATAATTTCCTTCTTCCGAAAAATTCCGTTTCCAAGTTCTAATCATAAGCCAAAAGATTTCAACTTTCAACCTCCTTTTCTAAGTTTAGATTGATTCAAAAGTGGTTGTCAAGTTAGTTAATAATGCTGACATTGATTCCCATTCGTTGGGCAACATTATTAGAGATGAGACGACGGCAGAAATTTGCTTCATCATCCATGGGATCATGTACGGTTTAAAAATATCCAGAGAAACATGGATGTCTATACATGCTAACGAACTTGCGAAAACGGAGCACGCTACTGACGAGTTTAGTATTAGACAGGATGACCCACCGCCTGAGATGGTTGATTATATTCGGGTTGAGATAAACCCCAGTTAATTAGTTTATGTTCACTTCCCTTTGACGACCAAAAAAAAAACATCCGTTTGTAGGTGAGTTTTACATAATTATACTAATATATTTCGTTCAATTCCGGATTTCTTGATTGGTCTTAATTTTTTCCGGATTTGATTACGTACTAGTCGAAGAAAATTGTGGATTCAATATGAAAACAGCCCGCCCTAATTAACTATAATCAGCTATTCAGCTTTCTTGATTTATCAGTATTATCTGTTTTTAGTTGTAGACGGATGACAGAAGCTAGCAGCTGCTGTAGCAGCAAAGAATGAAAACATTGGTTGCAGTTCAGAAGCATGCTTTTTCCACAAAGTCTAGCTCATCTTTCCTTTAATTTACAGCAGCTTTAGTTATCATCCGCCCTCCACCTAGCAAATAAATAATTATATAAAATAAATATTGACAATTTTTTGCACTATATAAGTAATTTATTTAATCATTATCCAATTTCAGCCATTAATAAAAGTTTATTTATTTATTTTTGTGAAGACAAACAAGTCAAGGTTTGATAATTAGGCATCATCGGGAATCTTTTGTTACACCAATACTATATATTATCTATATTTTTTTAGCCGACTTTAGGTTTTTAATCCATTCTTCAACATCAATATTAAAAAAATGATAATTAAATCTAATTAAGAATATAAGAGTTAAAAACAAATTAATCATGTTAATTATTTAGCAAATTATTAATTAACAAGGTCAAATTTGATTGGCTTAATTTCCAAGGACAACAAGAGTCAAAGTCAAGCTGTGCTTTGTCTACTGCAGCTAGCTAACAACTAGATTTAATAATTAAATTATTTTAAACATTTAAATGGTATGATGGATAGGCGGCATTTGGCGGCTAAATTGTATCTTTTAATATGCAAAAATTAATATCGTTCTTGCCAAAAATTAAAAACATGCCATGTTTGATTTTTGGTATCATTATTTTTCTTATTTTCTTTCCAAATTTGACACCATAATTTATATTTATATTATTCTCAATTCAATTTCGATTAAAGTTAACCTACAATTTCAAATTAATTAATGAGAACTTAATGCGTACTAATTTTAAAATAATAGTACATTTCTAAATAGTTATAAATTATTTTATTTAAAAAACAATTGTTAAAGATGTCTAGGGCGAGTGAACTATAGTGACAACACAATGGCCCTCGGCATGTCATTTTCATAATAGCTTAGCTTGTTCCCACCTACTAAATTTTGCATGTGAACTTTTCAAGCTACAAGACTAGAAAAATAGGCGTAACACTTACATTCTTTTAATAACTTAACCTCTATCTTATGATTATTTTGGATATTTAATACTAATTTAGTGTCCGGTACATTCTGACGAGAGATCCAACATTGAATGAATCTAATAATTAAGCTTATAATTTTACTCAATTTACTTGGCAAATTGCCAAGTTATACCAAGAAAACATTGCATCTTTTGTTGATCGATGTATAAATTCATTATTTTTGTGGTTTGGTAAATACCATGTTGTCATGAATCACGATCGATTCTAAGACAACCTATGATACACGGACACTTCTAAAAATTATATTATGTCGTGTCGTGTCGTGTTGTGTTCGACACAATGTCGGATATTTTTCTAGTATAAAATATTAAAAGAAATCCATGTCTCCATATTCGTATCATATCATGTCCGTGTCGGTGTAGAATACAACTAACGGTCAAATGTTTATTCATTTCCATGTTCTTACCACTTAAGAAAGTAAGTTACCTCGTTTGACCGCGGTCAAATATTAAAAAATAAAATCTGTCAACTCTAAGTTTCTTCATTATTTTCTGTTAAATCCTTTCAATAAAAACATAATATTTTATGATAAATTTGTAAGAGGGACAGCTTTATGGTGTATTCTTGGGATTGGGAACCCACTTGCACCCACATGAGGAGTCAAATAGCATCTCTCTCCTTTCTGTTTTGCAACAAAACTGCAAAGCCTAGCTAACCATGTAATTTTTCTATTTTCATATTTCAAGATCCTCAAAGAATCCTATGCTTCTTCTACCATAATTACAAATAAATTATATTTCTACCAAACAAACAATTTTTTTTATATATATTGTATCTATATATAAATCCCAAGTACAATGCACCACTTATGTATTGAATGCCCAAATTAATATAATTTACCATCTAATTATTGTTATAATCTTTCATAATAATTAGGGCGAATTGCATCAAACTTGCTGATATTTGTCATATTTATATTTAGATCCACTTAGATGCATTTATTACATTTACATCTCTAGATTGGTCTATATTTGGTTAAAGTTAACGTAAAGCGTAAGACACTAGATATAAGCGATACCCAATATCATTTAGAATAACTTATAATATTGCATACATTTAGGTGACCAATTTAGGAATCTATATGTAATAAACACATCTAAGTGGACCTAAATATAAATGTGACAAACGTCAGGGACCCAAATATAATTCGCCCTAATAATTCAAGTTCCCTATTTATATATTTCTTGATAAAATAACACATATATTTGAGCTATATGAATTTCTTTTTTCCACAAATTACAATCCAACATTTACTTACATATATCTATGAGTTATGTCACCATCCAAGAATGGGTTTGATTCCCTTTCAAAGCTTATACCATGTAGGTTTTCCAGAATGCAATCTATTTAGGAACAAGTGCACAAAGAGAGAGATCCATTTATTTATTGTCCAAGCATTTATTAATGGTACAAACATTTAATATTAATCATAAGCAAACTTCAGTGATATATTAATTGTACTAGTATTTCAATAAATGCCAAGAAGTAATTTCCATTATTAAAATCGAAATTCAGAAAAAGGAAAGCAAACATACAACATTTGATCAGGAAATAAAAAATTGAGATATATTAACTAGGGTTTCAAATTTCATCACTTGTTTCTTCATCACATTATAGGAAGAGTATATAATCATGAGAAAATCAAGTTAAGCTCAAACAAAGTGATGAATGTTCAAAATTTCAAAAGGGTCCTCGAAAAGATCTAACCTTGCCAAGATTTTTGAGTTTGATTCTGGTTCTGATGCTGAAGATCATTACAACCATTATTATTGTTATTGTTCATGCAATTAGTCAAACCATTTAAAATCTCACTCTGAGATAAAGGCCTTAATCCCAGGAAATCCCTCGTCATCCCGTCATTAATCCCGCCTTCGCGATGATTAAACTGATCGAGGGTTGCATGGAAATTATCCAAACTCTCATGATCATTAACGTTATGATCAATTTTCGATGACGGGATTTTCAGGAATCCACCAAACGGCGCCATGTTATCCTCGAAACCAAACGCGGGATTATTCATCATCATATCATGGAGCAAAGAGCTTCGAGGAGATGAAGGGGGAGGATTGCTAGTGTCACCCGCGGGTGCATCACCGCCACCAGCTGTGACTGACACAGTAGCAGCAGCTTTATTCCCATAAGAAGCCAAGCCATTGACGAGCTGGTGATGATCACGTGAGGACAAGTTCAGACCGAAACCAGTTGTTGTTGCTGCTGCTGACACGTGACCGGGGTGGTGGGGTCTGATAAACTGACCCGCGGGTGATGATGATATCGTGGATGAACCCATCTGAGCTGCTTTCTGAAGCAATGCAGTGGCTGAAAGGGAAGGAGGGGGGTGGTAAGGGGGTAGAGGTGCGGTGGCCCCCACTGTGGTGGTGGTGGTGGTGGTACTAGGGTTAGGGTTTTGTTGAAAATCTTGAAAGATTGATGATGATGATGGAGTGGGGTGGGTGGGGGTGGGTTGACCAGGAGGGGGCGGTGGCCCCCCTAGCCAGGGTGGGAGGATATTATTATCTGCTGACCTTATTAGGCTGAAGTTTTGCTGCTCTTTCTTGATTTGGAATATTTCGTTTGATGATGAATTATTGTTGAAGTGGGATTGGACTTGTTGGAGATTCATGTGATGGGATAAGATTGCTGAAGCAGAAGAATTTTGAAGTGAGATCATATTAACATTATTATTATTATTATTATTGTTATTTCCTGGTATTGATCTTGCACTTTCTTCTGCTAGAGCATCACAGAAAGCTCTGTGTGTGATGAAACTGTCCCTCCTGAGAATCAAGAAAAAGAAAAAACACAGTTCACACAGTAGATTAGAGTTTCTGGTGAAAAATTATTATCAAGAAATTAAAACGAATAAAAAACAGTTATATAATTGTTTGTTGATGTGATTTGCTGAATATTTTGTATTAATGGCCTGTTTTTTCATTTGACAGTGATATGGGAATTAATCTAAATAATTTGGAATAATTTAAAAAACTAGGCAGGTTGACTCTCTCACTCTAAAGTTTGAATTTTGAACACTCTACAAGATTAGCTTAACCCCCATCCCAAAAAAAATTCAAAAAAAAATAATATTCCCTCTCTGGTCTGGATACCTAGTTTCCAGTCACTTTGTGCAAGAAGGGATGAATATTCAGAGTAAAAGAATAAAGTAACAAGAAAAAAGATGAAAATGTATTAAATTTTGTTACCTTGAGAAAAGTGTACCACAATCACATCTATACTCCCTAGTACCACAAGTCTTTGAATGAGCTTTCCAATCAGATTGAACAGCGTATTTCTTTGAGCATTTCTCACATTTCCATTTCTTCTCACCATGTTTTCTGCAAAAGTGCTTTTTAATTCCTGTTAAGTCTCCCAATGCCCTGGATGGATCATGGTGGACACAGCTTATTTCTGGGCACACATAGACTTTCTTTCTGATTTCTTTGCTTGTTCTCTGCTTCAGCTTCCATGGCAGATTGTGACCTCTTCTGTGAAGCTGCAGATTTTGGTCTCTTTGAAACCCTTTGTTGCATATTTCACAAACAAATCTGTTGGTTGCTAGTAAGCTTCTTGGTGATAAAGCTATCACTTCTGCTTCTGGGTCTGCTTTTTTTCCATTTTTTAAAAATAAAAAAACCCAATAATTAGTTTTAATTGCAAAAAATTGAGAAATAACATGTATATGCAGAAGGGTCTTTTTTTATCAAAAAATATGACCCAAGAATTAATTTTTCCTGATTTTCTTGAGAAACGAAGTCAAATCAAGTTTGTTACTCTAAGTAGTGACAAAGCTATCACTTCTGCTTCTGGTTTTTATTTTTATTTTTTTTGGTGCTTCCTCCAAGAAAATAATCCCAACTTTTTTTCTTGAACATTTTGGAAAATGAAAATAAATCAAGAATTCTGAGCTATAGTATATATATGCAAATAACGAAATTAAATCAGGATAAATATGTTTTTTACCTGGATGTCCTGGTTGATTTCTCTTCTTTTTGGGTGGCTGAGATTGATTCAAAGGAGGAGGAAAGCTATAGATGCCACCATTATTATCATTTCTGTTGCTGGAAGAAACAGTACTAGCTTCTCCAGAAGCAGAAGTCAAATTTGACATGTTTTCTTCTACTTGAGCATGCTTCATCATTTTTTTAATTTGTTTTCACTTCAACATCAGGAAAAAGATAGATAATTAATTTTGTTTTTCTGAGCTATAAGACAGGATATTTGAGATCTAAAGACAAAAGCACTAACCTAAAAAAAAGGCTAAAGTAGGTGAAAAATGGACAAAATGGGCAAAAAAGAGTTGAAAATTGTTTGAACTCTCTCTGAGAAAAAAAAGAAAACCTTCAACTGATTATGGCTTCTTCCCAAACTTTGGCATCACCCCAGGAGACAACTTTTGGTTTCTAGCGATAGAGAGAGAGCTTCTGCACAGACTATTTCTTTCCTCTTTCAAGTTTCAATGGTGTTTTCTTGCTAAAACCAAGAAAATCCAATTATAAGCATGCATGTAAGAACAAAGAAAAGAATAAGCCCATATCTTCTTACAAAAACAAAGCTTTTTTGTTTTCTCTCTCTTGTTTCTGAGTGTGCTTGATGAGAGAGAATGAGAGAGAGATGTGGATGAGAAGAAAGCCCTCTATAGCTATAATCCTCATCAATCAAAAATAAATTAAAGAAAAAGAAAAAAACACAATCCCCTACGGCTAACTCTGACGTGCACTTTCTGTCTTTACTTTTGTTCTCTTCTCCAAAACCCCATAAAAATCTGATCTTTCTTTATAACAAAAAAAAGAAAAAATATTCAAAAAAATTAAAAAAAAAATAAAAACTTTCTCCACCATTGCACACCACCTTTCCCTTCTCTTATAAAGTAACTTAAAAAGGAGCCCACCATGTTAAAAAAGAGGGTTTCGATTTGTATATGATTTGTAGGCATTGAAAAAGACCTTGATTTAATTCAATTATTATTAATTATTATTATTTATTATTTCCTTCACAGTAAACTATATAAACATTTGACAGCTTTTCTAAATTTTTTACGGTGTTGCATGATTGAGTCATTGATTAAGGGCCTTTGTGAGAAAAGCCCCATCACTTAAAAAAGCTCACAATTACATTTCTCCATTTTCTTGCCAAAAGTGTGTTTTATTGACATTTTTCTTATGAGTAATAGTTTTTCTTTTTATCAAATTTAAGACAATTTCTTTAGTGAAATCGAATAATTAGTAAATTAATAGTAACTTTTTACTGACGGAAAAAAAAAAAGTCACCTAAGGGAATTTTTTTTTTGTTTTGTAGTGATATTGTTGCTTCGTATAGAGGTTAAATATTTGGACATAATGATACCATTTTTACTTTAAATCATATGTTTCAATTTGATAATCATTAGATATTAATACTTTCGTGCTTAATGCATAAAATGGCTATAATTAATCATTGTGCTTTTATAGTAAGTGTTATTATTAAGTGAAGACAAATCGAATTTGAATAAGTTTAAATTTTGCTTACACAAAATAGTTAATGAAATAAAGTATTTACTACCAACTTAAAAGGGAGAAAAGAAACTAGCAAGTATAGCAGTTTCGGGGTTCGACACTATGCTGACTTAACAAGAATTCTCGAGTTCGAGTTCTCATGAAAATACAATTGCCATTGGTAGGGTATCATTCTGAGTTGGTGTATCCTGAACCGTAGTGTCGTAACTCCGCCACTGAAACACACATTCTTATATATATGAACAAAAATAAGTGCTTTAGTAGTGAAAAATTATGAAACTTTTCTTGGTTAATTTAATAATTAGATGATGAAACTTTCCAAAATTTTCTCTAATGTGGTCTATATGGTATATGATTATATGGGCTAGTTAGTAGATACACTCTCCACCTTTTTCTAATTGTTCATGTTTCCATATGAAAACTTTAATTATTCTTAAAGATAATTTTAAATAGTTTTATTTTGTCTTCATCCTGTTTTATTCTTCAACTACTTAGTTTTTCGAAATGGGATCTTGCTCAATCCAAGTATCAACATGCTCTTCCAGCTCATCTGCCCTATTAAGATATCAGAAATTGTTTTTTATACATATATAAAATTAAAAAGATATATTTTTGTTAAAAAAATATTTATAATGCAAAACTACTTAGTTATGGGCTGACTAATTAATATTTAGTTTGTGTTGTGGTTGTTATACTTTATTTTACTTGTGATCAATTATTAGGTAGTGGGACTTATAATATTATTATACCATTAATTAAGCCTATATGATGATGCAAAATTAATAAATTAAATGAATTTGGTGAAAATGAAAATTCATATATATAAGCCCCTTTACCCATAGTTAAGACAATTTTGTAAAATTCCTTCTGTAAGTTTATCATTTTTCATTTTAATTCTCTTTTAGTTTTCTTTTTTTTTTTATATAAATTCTGATTTTGTTCGAATTTAGTCGCAATCCTCAATTCTCTTCGAAAACTCGCTGGAAAAATCGCCAAGATTGTCAGTGACATATTTCATCACAATCAATGGGTTCCCATCAATATTTTTGTCAAGATCCTCACATCAATTGAATAAGATATCTTCTAAAAAATTATTCAATTTTCACCGCTTCCATCTATTTATACTTCACTCATATTTCAAACTTAGACGATTTTAAGAAGTTGTCTTAACGAATTGATGTGAGATATATCTTCGTAAGGACAATGAAGAGAATCTGATGATTATGGTGGAACATTTCACCCCATTGATGATTTTTCCAACGAGTTTCCGGTGAAAGTTTGAGATTCGGATCAAAATTACACTAAATTAATTTGCATAAAATCAAAAGTTATAGCTAGAATGAATTATGAAAATCAAATTTAGACAGGACTAAAATTCGAATGGGTAAATCTTGCAATTTACTCATGGTAAACCCAGAAAGAAAGATATGTATTTGCCGCCAACGGTTTCAATTACTAACTAATCAATGAGATAATAAAGGGGAATAATTTTAGGTCACATCAATATATATTAATTAAATATCTTGTTAAACCAATATGATTAGGCACAACTTGCTTGAATAACAAAATATCCCTAATTAATTTAGGAGTTCTTGGTCGATGCAGTCCATGCGAAACGTAAATTGTTTAGTTTTTATTTTTAAAAAAATAGTAATTGTAGCATCTCACATCAGTTGTGAAGGAGAACGAAATCTTCCTTATAAGTAGTGAAGTGTATTTCCTGAAAACTATTCCAAAACGAACAGTATCTGCAAGCAGATTTTGGTACGAATTATTCAAAATATGTTTTATATATTTCTGGATATTTGTATGCTTAGAAAACAGGAAAATAGAACTGGATTTTGATATGATTGAGATGAAGATGGACTGTTGAGAAATGAGCATTATCATTATTATATGGGCCCAGAAGAAACACCGCGCGCAGCATGAAGGAAGGGATAGATTTTCATTTTTCAACGAGGAAAAGTATCAAAGAGACGACTCGAAATTTCAAGATTGAGCTGGAATAATTACTTCTTTTGGCTGCAAATTTTTATTGTTTTTTTGTTATATATTTATGTATGTAAGTTTTTGAAATATTAGAAAATATATTATTATTTCTCAAACTAGTAACTTGTAAATACCAGATCACCAATTTTGACCTGATCTCCAAGAAATTCATGCTCTGCTTTTTTTTTTTATTCGTTCGTTTAATTTCTTTTTTCAGTAGAAAAATCTTATATTATATATAGTAACATGTGCACGTGCATGCATGCAGAATATTATAATAAATTCGTTAAAAATTCACGGCTCTCATAATTACTTGACATTTTTGGGTATGTAACAATATATCTCATATATATAGATATATATAGAACGGACAGTTTTAAAAATCCTACTCCACCTTATCGTGTTGTGTCAGATACTCGTATCGGACATTTCTCTAGTATAAAATATCAAAAAAAATCCTTGTCGCCGTATCAGTGTCATGTCATGTTAGTATCCGTGTTTCATAGTAGAAAACACATGTCGATAGATATTTCATTTTCGTTCTGATCTCCTAACTTATAAACGATTTTCAAAATTAATTAATAACTTAAACTTAATCGATTTTGTCAATTTAACCAAACAAATATCTCTTTTCTTTTGAAAATGACAATTAAAATTTTGGAGAAATATTAATAATATTATAAAACAATCAAAGTGTGCTGTCTGCAAGTCGACCTTGAAGGCACGAGGTGGGGACGCTTAGTAGTTCACGAGGGCGATGAGAAAAAAGAAGAAGAAATTAAAATAAGGGGACCCATAATTGATTGAGACCTAAAAAACAAATAAATACAAATATTTCATTTATATGATTTATAATCAGTTTCTGCAGGAGACAAATCACAAATATAGACAAAAGACAAAGAAACAAAAAGAAATCCACATTGCAAATATATTAAGTTTGTTTCTTGCCCTTAATACACAAGAAACTTCTAAAAATCCTACGTGTCGTGTCGCATCTGATACCCATGTCTGATACTTATCTAGTATAAAATACCGAAAAAAAATTATGACGTCGTGTCCGTATCTGTGTTTCACAACCTGATACCTACATTTTCTAATCAGAAAATAAAATAGAAATAAAATTAATTAATCTTTATTTTCAATTGAAAACACCTCCCATTTTCAGCTTTGAATCTCATAACCATAGGACAAAACAGAAAAGAAATTAGAGTTCTTAAGCAAAGAAACTCAAAATGTCCAGATTGAATCAAAGATGCACTATCAAGAATATGATGTCTTTTTTTTTCATGTTTAAATATCAAAAGAATGTGTAATTATATGCAAATTCAATACTTGAGAAAGAAGAGAGGCTATAGATTTATCGGCACACGAAGCCCATCGTAGCTAAGTTGGACATCGATGCCTTCCGTCTCCTTCAATTTTATGAGATCTTCACTCACTTTCTCATGATCCATCAAATGCATCATACCTTCAAAATAAGTTAAAAATATTTAAAATATCATCACATTTGGAAGTCCAGATGGAAAAAGGGAGCTGGTAGAGTCAGTTGCCCCATTCAGATATAAAATAGGCCAATTTACATCTACTACCCCTGAAGTTAGGTGAAATTACAAACAGATCCCTCTAACTTCAGGGGTAGTAGATGTAATTCGCCTATAAAATAACTTGATCCACAAATATTGCAAACTACACAATAAGAGAGTTGTAAAAAACGATGAGAAAGAATTGGAAGTATGAGCATACCGGTGAAAAGTGTTCTTTCTGGTCGGATTTTTCTAACTTCCTCTAAAGCCTGAGAAGTTTTGAACATATTATAAGCTGAAGCGTTAGTACTTCTATTCTTGGACATGGTTGTGTCAAATCAAACTTAAGAGGTCGAAAATGTATATGAAATATTGTCGAAAAATTAACCAACTCACTCTTGGAAGTCCAAAATGAGTTGAGGAAGATCGATCTGGTCTCAGAGCATCCTAATGTTAAAAAAAATTGATTCATCTCATTAGTTGCAAAAATAAGCGAGCCATATATAGATATGTGCATGTGTGTGTGTGTGCCCGCGCGTGCACGAGAGTGTGTGTGTGTGTGTGTGAGAGAGAGAGAGAGAGAGAGAGACCATAATAAGGATTTCACAGTTCTTGAGAAGAGGATAAGTATCTTCAGGTATGTCACTAACATCACTACAAGTAAAAAGGAGAAATAATTAAACTCCCTAAACATAAAAGATAATAATAATAATAATAATAATAATAATAATAATATAATGTGCAAAAGCCAATTAGAGAAACATTACCTAATATAACAAATATTGCCAAAACGAAAACCCAAGGAACGATAACCACGACCATGCCATACTGGTAAAGGAGTAAACTAATGGAAACAAAAATTAATCAAAAATAGTGAAACAAAAACAAAAAAGAGGAAAACCTCAGCAAATCATTTAAAGTACCCAATTTCTAATAAAATGCTTACCAATCAAAGGAAAAAAAAAAAAAAAAAAAACTCTTACCTGAAGATCGTGTACAACGAAAGGTTCTTCTTTTATGATTTTAAATTGCAAATCTGAAACTGCAGCACCAGGTATAATACTACTTGTATCTACCAAATAATAATGAGTTTTCTTCATCACCTGAAAATATCAAATATTCATATAATTTTATTTTTAAAAAATGCATGGTAAATATCTGTCTATATTGTAGATACAAGAAGAATAAGAACCTCGAAATCACGTAATGCAGTGTAAATTGGAATAGAAGGCTGAACATTGTTTGTCCAATCACGTAAATCGTCCAAACCTGAAAAAGAAATTCTTGTTATAATATTGTTTTTCTAAAAAAGAACTCATGTTATTTGATGAGTTTCAAGCATACATGTAAATGTGAAAAGTAATTGTGTCAGAGACCTCCAATCGCATCAGCATGAGAATGAGTAATAACAACAGCATCGATTGTTCTTATCCTGAAACAAATTTAAACTAGTCACACGACAATATACTAAACTTGTATGTAATAATATGTAAAAGCACTACATATGGTCATTAACAGGAAATTCTAGAATCATAGGCTCCTGGGACATAAAACATAAATTAAAATAAATAAATAAAAGAAGCAAAAAATGAAAAACACGAATTTTGCATGCAAGCAAGTACATATAAAAGCCACGAAATCAAGAATTTAAATTACCCATAAGTCGGGAACCATCTCAGAGCACTATGATAGAAAAACCTGCAGTGGATACATAATAACTACAGCTTATTAGTTATTAGATATCATATGCTTCATAGAAAAAACTATAAAATGTCAATTCAAGTCAGTTCAACAAATCCTTAGTCCACTGCAAGAAAAGAAATTCGATAAAAATTATATTTCCCTCTACTAAGGTAGGTCTGCAACCTCTGGAAAAAAAAGCACTAATCTGCTTTTGGCTTTTTTTTCAGCACTTTGGTTTCCCAAACACTCCCAACTTTTGATCAATTTAAGCAGAAATAAGCTGGAAGCTTGCATAGTAAAAGTGCTTCTTAGCTTTTTCTAATTCAAACACTCCACTACTTTTTTTAATGCTCCTGCTTTTCCTCTTCCATTTTTTTACAACTTTAGCTTCTCCGAAAGCAGTCGAATTGGCAAAAACACCCCCTCACACTTTTGTTTCTCTCTTTGCCCCACTCCAAATAGTTTTTAAAAAAAAAAGAAAAAAAATTAAAAGATGAGGAAAAAAGAATTCATGCCATACTTGCCAGCATCAATAAGAATGTTACATATTCCAGATGATCCAGGAAAACGAACAAGGAGGCTTGTGTTAAGTCTCCTATTTTTGTTACCAGGTTCTGTCGCCTTCGTGCAAACCTATTTATTTAAATAACGAGATTTTTTATTAGTTTTCACAATCTGAAATGCCGAAATTATCCATTTATCTTAAAAAACTTCATGCATGTAGCAAAATTTAAATGTATTTGATTGCTTACTGGACATTTCTTATCGGGATTAGTAAGGCAACTAACACGAGGAATCCCTTCACTAGTTCCCGTCCCTATAAATATGATTTCAGATTGATCAATGGAAAGTTGTGATCCAACTGAGTCATTTGCTGAACCTGTAGAGAAAATCAATGATTTAGAGACAAAAGAAAGGTGAAAACAATGATAAGTATTATTAACATAAGAAATTCCTACTAGCATTGACATTATAAATATCCCAATTCCATTCTTTTCTTAAGGAATGGGACATAAAATCAACGTGCCAGCAGGCTGCAAGGCGTTCGAACATAACAGCATATTTTTCGTTTATTCAAACTTCAAATTCGTCTCTGTTTCTCAGAAAGCTAACTTGGTGTTTCGTGTATCATGACTTGGTAAACTGGAGAAAAATTAAACATATACAATGTTTTCAAAATCTTTAGCCATTTAGCCTACTTTGACAAGCTTACAAGTTTTAATATCAATATTAAATGCTAAAACCTCAACAAAGAACAATAGGAGAATAACAGAAACAAAATTTTTACACTTCTTTTGTAACTTTTAACTTGAATCCATAACCGAATTCAAAAATTACACACCTGACACCACCAATGCCTTTTGTAAAGTAGAAACAACTTCATTTCGAAACAAAAAGCTAACTTTTATCAAACAAGGACAAATGTGACACTTTTATGCTCTACAACGAAGCTACAAAATTAATATAACAGCGAAATTTCCATATATCATAAATATAATTTTTTTTTTTAAAAAGCACAAATATAAAACAAAACGCTGGGAAGTAACAAGCTTGGATAAATAAAAAAACCCAGAAAAATCACAGAACTAAATGGGATATCGAAATACTGACTGGAATGAAGCGAAGCTCGGAGGATGTGATTGGAGCGCGAGAACCCATTTGTCGAAACGGGAAATAGACCCTTTTTGGAGAGAGAAAACGGGTTTGCGGATCGGGTTAGACGGATCCATGGAGCAGAAACTGGACGTACAAACCCGAAAGAGAGAGGTACAACCATTTGGGATGTTCCAGTTTTTTTTCAGAGAGAAAGGCAGACGTTTTATGCGGTGGACAGTGGAAACGAGCCAAATATTTTGAGATTAACCCAGAAATCTTAGTAATTACAAAAAAGTACCTATATAGTCTGAAATTCGATGGAAAGATCCTTTTCTCAAGCGAGTTACTTTTATGTCATTTTCTTTGACATTGGTGACATAAACATTAACAATTCAAAAGTTAATAATTTTAGTAATAGTTTAAAGTATTAGACCCGTAAAAGGTTCCACATTTAATTATTCATTTTCTGCTCATAGAACAATGACTTGAGAGAATAAAATATATCAATAAACCTTACTACAAAACAAGATAAACCTTTGTTTTTTTTTTGGTCGAAAACAAGATAAACCTTTGTGCAACAACCAATGATACACATAAAATCCAAAATCTTATATTATAGAATATATGTTTGTGAATTTGACAACAAAATTGGCATCTTTTTGAAGTTTAGGGATCGTTAGCAACATAATAAGAGCACATAGATTTATATGTAGTTTTTTTCCCATTTAATGGAAATACGGACACAACATGACATAGATATTGTGATATAAATTTTTTTAATCTTTAGTATTAGAGTATTAGATAGGTATCAAATGTCCCAATTTATATGTTTGTATCTAACACAACACGATACTGTACAGTATTTTAATTGAGTGTACCGGTGCATCATGACTATAAAATTGTGCCTAGGTGGTCCTATGATGTATTTAAATCTAGTGAGCAACTAGGCAAATTTAGGTGAAAATTTGGCAACTCCCTGTAGTATAAGATCGATTGCACTTTTGCCCCCAACTTTTGTGAATGTACGAAAAGTAACCAATCTTAGTAAAATGTACTTAAAGACGACCTCATCTAGTTTAAAGTGATTGACTGATTTACAAGATATATTTAAGATCACCACAACCTACAGTGAGAAACTAAACCTAAGACAAAAATCCAATGACAAATTTAATACCCTAATGAAGACTTATACCCTAGAAAAAAAATATGTGAAATTTGGAACTATGTTGAATATTTTAGTAGAATTTTCTCCAAAGCTAATATCTACAAATTAACAAAAGATTGATAGAAATTGAAAATTAATAAAGTTGACCTATTGACTTGCTTGTCTAAAATTCATTATTTTTCTTTCTCCTTAGAAAACTGCAATGCCTCTATCCTTGAGAGTTGCATCTCTATATAAACCATAGATGTAGAGACAATTGAAATCCTCTACTTATTGAGTTGTTGTGTTTATTTGTAGCAAAAGGCAAAATGAGGTATCCTCTAACTTGGCTGATAATCAGTTTCTTATTAGTTGTTGAAACTAAAGGTTGTGTTCAGAGAGATCTTCTTTCTTTGGAAAGTAGTCTTCCATCAAATCAGCCCTATAGAACTGCATATCACTTTCAACCTCCCAAGAATTGGATGAATGGTATGCACTCCCTCTAATTAATCAGTGTTTCTTCCTTCTGTTAATCAGTGGTTGGATCATGGCTTCCGACGACGAACTGCCCAACCAACTCATTTTGGTTGGAAACATGAAATTCCGACCAACTTTTGGAAATTTTGGTCGGTTTTTGTGGTTGGTATTTGGTTGTTTTCTTGTAGTGATATGATATGGATTATCTTCATGTTCAATGTTGACTTGTTTTTGATTCAGAGACTAATGTTTTCGACTTTTCGCTTTTGTCCTTTCATGTTCTTGCAAACAACCTTGGATTCTCAGATCCCAATGGTGAGTTTCCTCTTTCCATGTTGAAACTTGAAACCATTCATGTGTATACTGAAATTATAGAAGGCGAAATTACACCTTTGTATCGTGAAGTATAGTATATTTACAAATCGATCCCTCTAGTTTGAATATTTTTGGTTTTTTTTACACATTTACTGAAACTCTAGGGTCTATATGGTAATTTCTCAAACAAGAGGGATTGATTTGTAAATAGACCAAACTTTGAGGTAGTCAGACGTAATTTGCTCCATATAAATATGTGTGTGAGTTTGTGTGTGTGCAGAAACTTCTGCTTTTGGAGAAGCTAAAGTTGTAAAAAATTATTTCGAAGTGTTTGGTGAAGGAAGCACAATAGTACTTTCAAAGAATAGAAAAAAGAATCTAGAAGTTGAAAAGAGAACCTCCAAAGGCACTTCTGGCTTATTTTAAGCAGAAGCAGCAAAACAAAGCACTCCCATCTCCGCTTTTTTAAGCTAAAAAAAATAGTTTCCAAACACTACCTAACTACTATTGCATTGCAGGCCCTATGGTATACAAAGGGATTTACCACTTATTCTATCAATACAACCCACAAGGACCTATTTGGGGCAACATAGTTTGGGCTCATTCAACCTCAAAAGACCTTATAAATTGGACACCCCACCCTATAGCAATCTACCCCACCACCAACCAATCTGACATCAACGGTTGCTGGTCGGGGTCCACCACCATCCTTCCAGGAGGCAAACCGGCCATTTTATACACCGGAATGAACTCAAAAAACCAACAAGTCCA
Organism: Verbena officinalis; assembly: GCA_958496215.1. NCBI lineage: Eukaryota > Viridiplantae > Streptophyta > Magnoliopsida > Lamiales > Verbenaceae > Verbena > Verbena officinalis. Next base: position 1,697,781 of record OY292391.1, read on the forward strand.
AAATCTAGCCACCCCAAAAAACCTATCCGATCCACATCTTATAGAGTGGACCAAATCACCATATAATCCATTAATATCACCCACTAGCGGAAATTACAAGATCGACCCTAGTTCGTTTAGGGACCCCACGACTGCATGGTTAGGCCAGGATGGATATTGGAGGGTGATCATTGGGAATCAAAGAGAGAATAGTGGAATGGCACTTTTGTATAGGAGTAAAGATTTTGTTGAGTGGAGAAAAGCTAAAAGTCCTTTGTATACGACTAAGGATAGTGGCATGTGGGAATGTCCCGACTTTTACCCAGTTTTTAGTAGTGGTGATGATGGAGTTGAAACGTCGAGGTTTGGTGATGGGATTAAGCATGTTTTGAAGGCAAGTTTGGGTATTGGTGGGCTACATGATTCTTATGCTATTGGAAGGTATGGTGTTGAGAAAGATGTGTTTGTACCCGAGAAAGGGTCGTTTGGGGTTGGATTGGAGATGAGATATGATTATGGAAAGTTTTATGCATCGAAGACGTTCTTTGACAGTTTGAAGAATAGGAGGGTTTTGTGGGGTTGGATTAATGAATCTACTAATTCTACCATTGATGTTGTGAAGGGGTGGTCTGGCCTTCAGGTAGATTCTTGATCCTCTTGAAATTTGCATAAATTCTAAAACGTCCCCTATAATTATTGAAATTACATTTTTCACCCTTGAGTTTGCTTCTACCGCTAAATGGCACTATCTTTTAGTTGTCCCGGTTGCACAATTCTCTCTATCAGGGGGTAATTGTAATTTCAATAGATAGAGGGGGCATTTAGTAATTAGGGAAAACCTCAAGGGTTTTTTGGTAATTATTCCTTTTAAGTATTTGTTTGTACTTTGTAGTGTACATTTAAAAATGGGATTTTCTTGATTTTTTCACTTTATTTGACAGTCACTTCCTAGAAAAGTGTGGCTTGATAAATCTGGAGGACAATTGCTGCAATGGCCTGTGAAAGAAATTGAAAAGTTGAGAACAAAAAGAGTCAGCTTTCCAAGCAGAAAGCTAAAAAGCGGTTCAATTCTTGAAGTATCAGGTGTTACAGCTTCTCAGGTGATATTAATGTCTTTTCATTTTTGTACTGTAACATTAGTTTTAAGCGGAAAAAAATTGCATACTATTTATTGAAATCATAACCAGTTCGAATTTCATGGAATCTTGTTACAGGCAGATGTAGAAATTTCATTTGAAATCACGAACTTCACAAAAGCAGAGGAGTTGGACCCAAGTCGGGCTGATCCACGAGCAATTTGTGGGCAAAAGAATGGGTCAGTTATGGGTAGGCTTGGCCCATTTGGATTATTAGTATTGGCATCGAAGGATATTCAAGAATATACAGCAGTTTTCTTCAGAATTTTCAGAAGCAAAAGCAGATATGTAGTGCTTATGTGCAGTGATCAGAGCAGGTATGTTTCTTTCTCCCTCTCATACACTATGTAGGGGGTGCAATGCAAACGAGTTGAATCGACTCACAAACGTGTTGAATTTGTTATATTTTTTCATTTTCTGCATCTGTTGTGACATTTAATGTTCCCAATTTTAGGTCTTCCTTGCATCTAGACTATGACAAAACCACTTATGGAGCTTTTCTTGATGTGGATCCTATGAAGGAGAAATTGCATTTGAGAAGTTTGGTAAGTTTCATGTTTCCTTTAGAATTACTGAAAATATATTACTGAAAAAAGGGATAATTACACTTACACCCCCTCGACTTAGGGATAAATACAACAAGACCCCCTCTACTATTGGAAATTACAAATAGATTCTCTAACCCTAACGTAAACCTAAAAAATTTAATGAAAAGTTGTAAAATGACTAAATTATCAATAATATTTTTGTTATAATGTTTGCTATATATGAGATGAACGAAGTGATTAAGTTGTTGTCGAGATAATAAAACGTTAGCATCTACTTGGAAATAAGAAAATGACTAACAGTAGGACCTAAGTATTAGACAAAGCCATAGTCGAGGGGGTGCCTCTGTAATTTTCAATAGGAGAGGGGGTCTTGCTGTATTTATCCCTAAGTCGAGGGGGTGTAAATGTAATTATCCCAAAAAAAAAAACTTAGTTTCTTAATGCATTTTATTTCCTTTTTTTTATAGATTGATCATTCCATAGTGGAGAGTTTTGGTGGTGAAGGAAAAGCTTGTATTACAGCCAGAGTTTATCCCTCATTTGCCATTAATGAAGCTGCCCATTTATATGCCTTCAACAATGGGACAGACAACATTAAGATTTCAAAACTGATTGCTTGGACCATGAAGAAAGCAAAAATCAATTGATTGTAATAACAAGTGCAAATAAGAATGTCAGCAAGAGATGAATGGCTTGCTGATAACAACTTAGATTGATTGAGTTAATTTAAACAGAAAATGAGCTTTTGTCGTCCAAGCTATATGTGTTTTTACACTTTGTCGTCTGTCTGAACGTTTTTACTTGACAAACCAGTCTCCCAGCTGTGCGTTTTTTACATTTTTCCATCTAGAACTATTTTTCCAATGGTGGAAACCACCCGAAAATGGTTTCAGATGGCTAAGTCTGCACAATTGGGATATTGAATTGTCAAGAAAAAGAAGTTCAGATGGCAAAATATTGAAACACGCCTAATGTAAATTTTGACATACAAAGGTTAAATTTAATGTTATGAGATCAGTACTAAGTAGAATTTGAAGTTCCATCCATTGCAGAAGACATAAAAACTCATAATTTATGCAAATATTTCAAATCTCAACATCATACCACTAAGTGTAGATAATACATAGAGCTAGAACGAACTTTAAGTATGTACCCGATGTTGCAAGAGATAACTACAAAAGAAGTTACTTACGTTGCACATTGTCATTGTTATGTCTTCAACAGCAGAAAGATAGAACGTACGGGACAACATTCATTCACACAATCTGTTCACCTGAAACGACTCTGAAAAAGAACAAAAAATTATGAAAATTTAAACTCAAAATTATAAATTTTCATTTCAGTTTCCAAATAATCTGTTTACCTTCTTCCATTGTTGAAATCATAATAATAATTCTCGTAATCATCCTCATCTGCCGATTCAGATTCGTTATGTTCTACCCCAGTAAACCATGAAACTGCACGAGGGGTAATCTTATCCCTAAATGTGCAGCTGCAGCATGAAAATCATGTAAATATTATTTCATCATACTCATCATTTAATATCTTGTTTACCAAAAAAAAAAAGACATTTAATATTATATCCGTAATTGACTAATATATAATTTCAGACTATCTTCAAAAATTATATGTAAGATAATGTAATTGTTCTGTTGTTTAAATAAATATGTTTGAATTCGTATTAGGGCCCTATTAGGGAAACAAACAAGAGGCTCACCCAATGTCATAGTCTTGTTCGATAAGATATTCCTCTTCCTCATCATAATCTGGATCCTCTGTTGGGTTAAAGAAGTTGAAAAAACTTTCGTCCCCCGTCTCTACCCCATAGCTTGTTTCCGTCCTATTCAAGGCTTTGTCTGGAAACCATTCAATGTGTGACCTGCAAGAGATCGAATACAACATGGAAAGTATATTCAAATCTTGAAAACACGAGGTGAGGAAAACTAACACTGTGTTGTGGCTCAAGGAATTTAGTGAGGAAAAGAAAAGAAGAATGCAAGGGGAAAATTACCCTATTGTCTTCTCCATTACAGTCTTATGCTGCTCGTTGTCATAAACAGTATGGTATGTTTTCGTGAGTACAGTATTCTTGAAGAAAGGATTGGTATCAAAGAAGAACTCAAGCTTAAAACCTTTGGGATTTTCAATACTACACCACTTGATATCCTTGAGGAATTTCAGTGCCTCTTCATCACCCTCTTTGTTTTTTAACTAAAAAGAATGGATACAGATCTTCAGCTTTAAGGTTAAATCACAAGTGATAGTAAGACATAATAATTAAAAATATACACCTCCTCAGCCACTAATGTGTTATTCTTCATGGCCATCAGCCAGAAGTCAGGCACACCTTTACCTGAAATGAAGCTTCAACTCAATATATATCACTAAGTCAGGTTGCAGAAAGACACTAAAATAATGCAAGAATAATTACCTTCATTTGCTTTAGCCTTCCCCACATTCTTTGAATCTTCAGTTATTCCTTCAGCTTCAACACCACCATTGACAATTTCGGATCGCTGCATTTTTTTTTTGGAAAACGAAATAGGAGTTGCAAGAATGCCACTTAGTAAAAATGAGGAGGGATCTAAACAATACTCTTTGTAAATCCTCACTTTTGAGTATAATGGTTCGTATAGTTTCTGATATTGAGCTTCAACTGCTGCTATCGCCTCGCGACACTTCGCCTCTAGCTCATCATGTTGGCACTATAGCACTAGCCATATAAATGAGAAAACGGCTTCTGCAATCTTCCGTTAAGTGCTTTCTTGTGATGGACACGTGGCAGAAATCCACATGTTGTAGCAGGGGATGAAGTAGCAAAATGTAGCAGAAGATCTCGTCCGGTAAGAAACACTATAAACAGATATATCTGTACCGGTTATATACGAGTAATTTATTGCAATTTCCTCACTGTAGCTTTCAATTTAACAGAACAATCAGCAATAAAATCAACAAAACGTAAAAATATAACCCATAAACAGGATATAATTGATATTCGATCATCATGAAAAATCACGAAGAAGACCTGAATCGCCCTTAGCGCCTCGACACGCTCCCGCAGTTTGGGTGACAGTTTCTCCATAAAAGCGGTGAGTTTTTGATCAGTCAAATTCTCCGGCTCTGACTCGGTCTACAAACCAAAACTCAGAAGCCTCACTAAAACGCAAAACAAACAAAAGAAAAAAGGGAAAACTCGCAAACCTCAGAGTCGTCATAAGCTTTATTTGATCATAACGAGCCGAAACTGCACAAAAGATCAAAATGAGAAAAATCTATCAGGATTTCGGGAACCCCTAAACACACATATACGTACAGAATGATAAATATGTAGGATAGAGGAAGTACCGGCGGCCCAGTACTCGGCGTCGCTGTCGGAGTCGGCGGACATTTTCGATATTTTGAGAGAGAGAGAGAGTTGTGGAGAGTGGAAAGAGGAGGGAAAGCAGTTTTTATTAACTTTTTTTTAAATCGTTGTTTTATTATGGGATAATCTCATTTTTGGTACCGTAACTATATCTTGTTATAATTTTGGTATCAAACTGATTATTATTCTCAATTTTAGTACCATAACTTTTAACTTGTATTAATTTTGGTACATCTAAACCTAATAAGTTAATTATTTTTATATTTTGGTACCATGCTAGCTCTGAGCCTCTAATTAAGAAAGTGTGCATCTTGCAATTATATTGGATACAAGCCAGGAAACTTGCGGGTTCTTCATCCACACCTCCATTTTTTGGGAAAGACATTGTTCAAGGAATTGAACACGGGCAAAAAATGGAATTGAATTTCAAACCCTAATTATTTCAAAACCTGCACTGAACGGGAAAAATACTTATTTTTAGGTTGCACACGCACGGTGCACGGGAAGAATACTCATTTTTAGGTTACACGCGCTCTCCACGTACCTTTTATTTCTCTCTCTCATTCTCATATTTTCTGTTTCTTATTATTCACATTTTCACAGTTAATTCTATTTATTTATTTATTTTAAAACACACGCACACAATTCGACCCTTGTCACTGCAAGGAATCGAACACAGACTCCCATACCGGAGTAATATTTGGTGGTCATTTAGCCAAACCCCAATGGTTACAGTTAATTCTATTTATATCTTATAACCACTAAATTTTATTTTATATACTAAAATAACTTAAATTAAAAATCATGAAAAAAATTAATAAAAAAATTAATAATTTTAGAATATTAAAATTTAATATATTATTAATTATACGTATTTATATTTTGTACACGCATCGAGTATGCCAAAATTACTAGTATTGAATTATAATAGCAGATTTGGCACAATTTAAAAAACTTCTTACATTCATTTTATAAACGATTGACACAAAAGGTCTTTGCGATGAAGAAATGTTGACAAAATTATATATTTTCAATCTTATGTTTTTTTATTATTTTCTCAAATTTATTTATATGGGTCGAAACATATCCGATCAATAAAGTGTAAAACTCTTTTTTCCAATAGAAGCTACCTTTGACACCAAAATCGATTGACTATCAAGTATCAAACAAGCCCAGAGTAATTGGACATTAAAAACGTCACTTTCTTTAGAGAATTTTCTTTTCAATTTTCAATATCATACCACAGAATATTGAATTATATTTTCCTCTAGGGAAACATTCATACCATAATATTTCGTGTTAAACTAATCTTGTCTCTCAAAAGATAAATATTGAAAGCAAACTCGACTCATATACAAACTCGTAGCAAACGGTGTCCGGTCAATGAATTACAGATCAAAAGATAGATTGAAAGAAGAGCAAGCAAACTACAAGAAGCTCAAGTAATATCAAAATGATTTCACTCTACAACCATAGCAATTTAAGCCCATCCAAGAGAAATAAATAAAGTACGAGATCGAGAAATTTGAATATCATGGAGAAACTGAGAACGAAACTAAAACCAATTTCAGCATATAGCCCATTGAAGTTGTATGTAACCTTATTGTTGCTTGCACTCTGGAGGACGTTCGCCTTGTTGACCTTCTCCAGCTACGGGTCTGCTGCTTTTCTGTGAATATCCGGAAACAAAATCCCAACAATTAAAATAAACCCCATTAATATACAAAGAATACATAAGAAAATGCAATTTTAAACAAGAAGGATACCTTTGGTCCAGAATGCTGGAAAAAGAGGCACGCCAAAGACAAAAGGACAAACGAAAGTGAGTATTTCACAAAAGAGGTCTGAAATGACAACTGAAATTCTAAATATCATTTTATTTGGAAAATTTAAGAAGAAAAGTGATTACCATAAATTTAATTTCATTTGGAAAAGTTACAAAGAAAAATGTTCACCTTCTTTCTGCTCTTGACGGGCTCTTCATCCTCCTCTTCATCTTCATCATCTTCCTCGTCTGCATCTTCATCTTCGTCTTCATCATCCTCATCATCATCTTCATCATCATCATCATCTGCCAAGTCAAGTTCGTCTCCTTGAACAGCTTCTCCAGTAAACCATGAAACCGCATGAGGGATAATTTTATCCCGAACTGTGGAGCTGCAAATTCACATGTTTGATAAAATGCCAACCATTGAATGACAAAGCCGTTTACCAAGTAAAACAGACAAGAAACTCACCCAATGTCGTAGTCTTGTTCCATCAAATTTTGGAGTTCTTCAGCCTGTTACAAAAATAAGACGGTTTGAAAACATTCTAAAACTTAGGATTTCTAATGGTCAACTAACATACAGGAAATATCATAATTACCTCATCTTCATCAATGTCATCTTCATCATCCGGAACCTCTGGTGGGTTAAAGAAGTTGAAAAAGCTTTCACATTTCTCAGTCTTAATTATTGGTTTCGCATTTTTGGCCCCTTTCTTTGGCTTTTTCTTCAAAATCTTCTGGGTCAAGCATTTTCCCTGATGCCATTCAATCTGTGTCCTGTAAGGCATCCAGGGCAACTTAAGAAACAATATTAATTTTGAAAACATAGGTGGAGAAAAACTAAATTGAGTTTTTAGGAAGAATATAAAAAAATTACCCTATCGCCTTCTCTAGTATGGGCTCATCGTCATCAATCATGTGGTACGTTTTTGTAAGTACAGTATTCTTGAAGAAAGGATTGGTATCAAAGAAGAACTCAAGCTTAAAACCCTTGGGATTATCAATCTTACACCACTTGATATCCTTGAGATATTTTAGAGCTTCTTCATCGCGTTCTGAGATCTAAAGAAATATGCATGGAGATATTTAGTTCAAGGCAAATCACCAGTAGAAATCTTAAACAGTAATTGAAAAAATTTAACCTCCTCAGCCAATATGTCGTTCATCTTCATTGCTGTCACCCAGAACTCAGGCACACCTTTATCTGAAATAAAGCTTTGAGTCAATATAACTAAGCATGTTTGCTAATGTAGAAACCAAACAGAGAAAGAGACTATAAAGCAATGTAAGATAAAAAATAATCAGTGTGGGCTAAATGAGTATATTATTGATGATTGTTCTGGAAAATGAGAGGGTAAGCTTTACCTTCAGTTTCTTTAGCCTCTCCCTGATCTGCTGAAGCTTCAGTAGTTACTCCTTCAACTTCCAAAACACCATTCACAATTTCAAATCGCTGGGTTGGAACAGTAAATGTGTGAGAATTGCAAGAACACCACCAATAAGAATGAAAATCAGAACAGTTCTTCAACAACAAAAAATGCAACCTCAAAGTGAAATGAGTTTGCAACAAGTGTTCCATTCTTAAAAGAAAATATCCTTACTTTTGAATATAATGGATCATAAAGTTTCTGGTATTTAGCTTCAAGTGTTTCTCTCTCCTCATGAAACTTTGCCTCTAGCTCATCATGTTGGCTCTGTAAATAGGAAAAAATCTCAAACCATTCCAAGAAAGACTTCCAAAAGTGTCCTGCAACTATATACATGCTGCTTGGAGCACTATTTTCACTACTAGTTCAAATTGGCATCAAGCTTATGCCAACAAGAGTTCATCTACAAAACCATCAGCTGGACTTCAGCAGATATATTCTTCAACCACTTATTTTGACTACTTTAAACAACCACTTAACCAGATCAACACCAGTCAGTTGTTAAGGTTTAACATCACAACTAGGGGACTGTTGAAGCATTGCTTCAAACAATGGAGTTCCAGCTCCAAAAAGTGAATTCACACAAATGTTAACAAGACAAAAGTATATCACTATCTTTTTCCTCTTGATTATTGACAACAATTTCAAAATTGACTATCTACGAATACTGCCATAATCAGCTCAACATAATGCAACATAACGAATTGAAAACATAAGTTCACAACCGCGACCCACTCGCAACTAGAAATACACTTAAACAATATCAGAAACTTGAATCAGCTCTATAGTCATTTTTTTGATCCCCAAATGATCTTCAATTAACAACAAAATCAGCATGAGAAGACATTCGACTTTAAAACATGAATCCACCAACCGCATACCATACACTAATTATTACTGAAAACACATATCATTAAAAATAAAAATAAAAAACACTAAAAACCTGAATCGCCCTTAGCGCCTCAACACGCTCCCTAACTTTGGGTGACAGGGAGCCCAGAACATCGGCGTGGTGTCCAGCCAAATCCTGCAGCTTATTCTACAACCCAAAACTCAGCAACTTCAATTTACTGCCGAAATTCAGAATTAAACCAAACAAAACGAGGAGGAAATCACAAAACCTTAAGAGCATTTACTAAACCAGCACGATCCTCCGCACTCAAAGCTGAACAGGAAAATCAATATTGTAACAATTAATCTTTAAAAAAAACCCTCATACAAACATGTATATAGGTCGAAAGAGATAAAAACACTGAAAAAACGAGAAGTACCGGCGGCGGCGGCGGGGAGGGAGGCGTCGAGGTCGGACATATCGAAGTTGTCTTTGTCGGGGTTACTCATGATTGTCAGAGAGAAGGGAAAAAGGAGAAAAATCGAAAAACCTAGCAGCGGAAAAAGGGAATAATGTCGGGTTTATGCTCAAAGGGATTTCATGCTTGCCGGGCTTTTATTAAATTTTGAGTAGTTGAATTTGGAAAGAAAATATAAAATAATATTGTGTATTTATTTGCAAAGAAAACCGGACCGGACCGGACCGGACCGGACCGGACCGGATCAGTCGGTGGGTATTTATTTCTATAGAAAAATGAAAAAAAAATAAAAAGTCCATTTTTTAATTATATATCTTTCAATTCAATCAAAATTAAAATGTAAGTTTGGCAAGTCAATTAAGACATTGAATGGAGGATGAGTTTGTGGAAGAGTTTGAGGTTTGATTTCTAATAAATAGTAAATACATTTGTTGGAAGAGATGAGTAATCTTAATTGTGATTAAGCCTCGAATTAAACTAAGGGTCCTCAATATAGGATTATTTGAACCGATAATTTAAAAAAAAAAAAAAGAAAAGACATTGAACCATAAAGGATAAAATCGAAGTTCATATTGCGATTTTGAATTTTTGATAATACCATAGAATATGAGTCTATAATATGAATTTTGATAAGATAATACCATAAAATATGAGTCTATAATACACATATATTGATGTTTCAAAAATATTAGGGCGAATTATACAGGAGTTCCTACAGATTGTCATATTTACATATAGGTTTCTTTTGTTTCGAATTTTACATCCTAGTCTCTTAACCAATTAAATGTTAGTCAGTTTTGTTAATTTCTGGTACCGTTGTGTTCGTCTCATTGAGACACGAAATTTAGAATATAAATATGTCTGATTCGGTGAAGAAATGAGAAATTTGGACTATATACACAATTGAAGAAAATTTTCTCAAGCTTATAACTTTTTCGTTTTTTCATCGAATCGGATAAATTTATATTTCAAATTCATCATCTCGATAAGACGAACACAACAATACCATAAAATTAAATCGTGTTTAATTTCCAGTCAAATCAAATCTTTGTTGAGAGAGGGGTTCAACCCCGGCAAAGTCAGCATCTTACCTGGCGGAACTGACTAAGAGTTGACTATTCAAAAAATGAAATAAAAGAAATTTATAGGTAAATATAACAATTTGGGGACCTATATAATACTCCCAAAATATTATGAGCTGCCCAATCGGCCCAATTAGAAGTGAAACAGAGAGAACATCCAGCCGAGGCTAAGCCCAAAAAATAACGTCGTCAACATCTAGCCGTTTTTTTTTTTTTACCTTAAAAAAAAATATATCTGACCAAAAAACATCATCAACAGGACGTCGTCGTTTGGCGTTAAGTGTAATACTATAAAATTGCAAATAATACCCAAATTCCGAGAAACAATTTATCGTGAAAAAGGAAAAGCAAATCAAATTGAGGAGCGAAAGAAAGCTAGGGTTTCGACAACCCTCAACAAATTTCAAAACGACACCGCAGCTGGAAGCTCTCATCTGGCTTCATCATCATCATCATCAACAACGAATAGAAAAACATAGCTAGCTATCGGGTTAGGTAATTTGTTATTATCAGGTTCAGGTCTTTGTTTAGGGTTTCCCTCGAAAAAAAGGGTACCAAAAATAAGGGGGTGCAAGAATGGAAGAATAATGTTTAATTATTTTCAGGTGTTTTGGTTTCTCTTTTTCTATAGGTAGGAATAGAACAGGAATTCAGGAATGGATTATGGCGTACCCGAACCAAACGTCGCCGGTTATGGCGAAGAGGAACCACAGTATGAAGGGCATTACGAAGCAGAAGAGGGAAACTATGATTCGATTGATAACATAGATGATAGTGCAGGCGTAAAGCACGATTCTTCTTCGTCTGCAGGGTTAGTTGTGCTAGTTTAGCTTGTGTCGTTAGGTCCATGTTAGATTGAAATGCTTTGAATTAGTTTAGCATGCTGTGTATTATGAGGGTTCAGATCGAGAGTTTGGGTTCAATCCCCAAGAAAATAGAGGGATGTGAACAAATTGTAGTAACTGTTGGTTTTTTTGTTGTTGTGATAGAAAACTTTTCGTTGGAGGCATTGCTTGGGAGACTTCTGAAGGTACAAGCATGCTTCTCTGTCTTTATTCTTTGTTTGTTTTTGTAAGCTTACTTGTGCACTGAGTAAAGTTTGAGTAAGTACGTATTCTTCAGTCTTGTTTAATAATCTTCATACTGACCTTCTTTTGTTTGGATGAAGGTTTTAATTAAATATTTGAGTACGAACTAAAGAAGAGTGCGTTTTTCAGCCTTGTGTCGATGTTTTGTTTATATTTTGGAAGATCATTATTAATGATGGAACTGCACAAAGTCGACACAGCGATGCTGTGCTGAGATTTTTGTTTAGTAACTGATCATTCTTTGTAGTGACTAGTGTGTATTGCTTAGTCCTTTTGTAGTGTGTATTCATGTTTTGTGGTTATGTGCTAGATTACATAATTTTCTGGTCATAGAACCAATTTGTTAATTGGATTGCAGATTAGCTACTTAATGCAGAGTGCCAACGTGGAACCAATAGAAACAGAAATAATGGGTTTTTTTTTTTTTGTTGCATTAGCGTTTCTTCAGTTTGACATGAATGTTAACGAACCAAATATTAAACAGTATCTGGAGATATGGATCCCTCTTGTCCTCTCCAAGACATCCGGGTCAATCCTAATGAATAACTTTTGTCGTCTTGTGTCCTCTCAGTGTTCTTTTTTGGGTTCTCTTCTCGATGAAATTTGCGATTTGAGTGTATTTGAAGTAAAGAACCAGAGCCATTAGACTCTAGATTTTGTGTTTAACTTTTGCGTATATTCGTAGGCTGTTGTCCTATTTTCTACTTGCTTTCTTGCTTTGCAATGTGATAAAATGATGATTGGTGATTCTTAGGACACTTGCTTTTGAGTACTATTGTGCTTGATGCCAGTGAAATTTCTGATTGGTTATAGCAAATTCAGCATCTGAAACAATATTTCAGGTGATCATTTTATGCTTATATGTGTTTGCCATTCTTCTGTGCAGAGTCATTCAGCAGTTATTTCGGGAAGTATGGAGAAATTACAGATTCTGTAATAATGTTAGACAAAATCTCGGGAAGACCACGAGGTTTTGGATTTGTAACATTTGCTGATCCTGAAGTTGCTGACAAGGTCTTACAGGAAGACCATGTCATTGACGGTAGAGCGGTACAAATCCTTAATCAGCTACCAAAATCAAAATTTTAATTATAGATCAAACTTTATTGGAAGGAATCTTACTGAGACCTTTCGTTTGCACTTACCTCAGGTAGAAGTTAAGAGAACGGTCCCGAGAGAGGACATGCAAGGCAGAGGAGTATCAAGGACAAAGAAAATATTTGTGGGCGGTATTCCATTGTCAATGAATGAAGGTAATTCTGCTGGCATCATTTATTAATTTTCTCGATACATCAAATCAAACTTGTCTCATAAAATGAACACTTTTGGTAATATTTCGTTGCAGATGATTTAAGGGAGTATTTCTCTGCTTATGGTAACATTATGGAGCACCAAATTATGCTGGACCACAAAACGGGTCGCTCTCGAGGCTTTGGGTTTGTAACTTTTGAGACTGAAGATGCTGTTGAAAAGATATTCTCTGATGGTCGAATGCACGAACTTGGTGGAAAACAAGTGAGTTCAGTCTATAACATTTTCCATAGCTTTGCACTTATAACATCAGAGTGTTTGCAAACTCGAAAAAAAGCACTTTTGTGCTTTTGTTTTTTTTAATAACTTTGGGACTGTTTGAAAAACCAATTTCTGCTTAAAATAAGCTGAAATTAACTAGAAGCTAGAAGCAGGAAGGGACCAAGTTTTAGCTTCAGCTTCTAGGTTATTTTTGTAAACAAGTAAAGTATGTTTAGTCTAATGAAAGAGCTTCTCAGCTTTTTTCTTGAACACTCATCACTTTTACTACTACAACTTTTTTTAACTGTTACTTCTACTTTAGTCTCTCCAAAGGCTGAAGAGATAGCAAACACAAGGTTGGCTTAACATCAATTTGTAAAATTCACAGGTCGAAATAAAACGAGCTGAGCCAAAAAGACCAGGTTTTGATAATTCAGGTGACAACCGGTTCCGTCGTGGTGGCAGTATTTCAAAATCTTCTGGTAACTTTCCTGGTGGCTCAGACGGTTTTGGCGGCGGCTATGGCGGTAAAATGGGTAGAGGCGGCTATGGTGGTGGCTACGGCGGCTATGGCGGTGGCTACGGTGGCTATGGAAACTTTCCTGGAAATTATGCTGGTGGAGCTGCTGGATTTTATGCCGGCTACAGTGGATATGGATATGGGTACGGTTTTGGTGGGCCCATGTACAGTGGCGGTGCTTATGGTGGTGGTGGTTTTGGAGCTCCGGTTGGGTATGGTGGAGCTTCTGGTTATGGTATGGGTAAAGGGTATGGTGGGTCTGGCGGTGGATATGATGGTGGAAAGGGGTATGGTGGCAGCGGCAGTGGTGGAGGATATGGCCCTGCGAAAGGGTATGGTGGTGGTGGTGGTTCTGGTGGTGGCAGTGGTGGTGGGTATGGTGGCAGTAAAGGTTATGGGAATGGTAATGGAATCAGTGGAAGGTTCCATCCTTACCGGAAGTGACATATTGGTTGCTGAATTTTAGATGTAGGTGTTTGATTTTTCATCAAGTGTAGTACTACTGATTGTGTTAAAATAGTGGCTCTTCTTTTTTGGATTTTTTGAATCTCTCTTTTTGATTATCTGTGATTTGGGATCAGTGAATGGTTGGTTAGTCTGATCCTAAGACAATTGAACTGTATCTTTTTTTGCAAGATCTTGTTTATGATGATGCTTAACATGTAATGTTTCCTTGTACTTGTGATGACTGAAGTAGCTTCTTTTTTTATAGTTATTCGGGTCAATTTGAGGTTAAATTGATGCAAAGAAAATTGGTATCTTATTGCTTTGGATGGACTGAAAGTGTATGTTTGAGAGAGGAAGAGATTTCACTTCTCAAGAAGCATTGTGTAGAAAGCTATATTTTATATAATATTAGGATAATTACAAAAACTCCTCATAGTTATGCCATTTTTTTTTGTTTAAATGTGGTGAAATCTTGAAACATTACAAATATCTATCCGATTAACTAAAATTTTATAAATATTTTTTTTGAAATATAAAAATATATATATAATTCCTTAATGGTGATGATTATGAGTTGCTAAAAGGGAGTCAAAAGCATTAAGAATATGATAATGAAATATTTCCAAACTCATATCAATCAACTCAATGCATATGCCAACCAATTACACTACAATTAGTCATTAGCAAATTTGCAAACATCATGGAAAAGTGCTTCCAAACTGTATGCAATGGCTTTCTGCCACTTGGCAATGCTTTACAATGGTCTTCCGGATTCACGCGCCACCATGGGAGGTCCGATGCACGTGCCAGTCATCAAACAGATATGGCGGCGGGGCCCGCTTGGCAGTGTAATATAAATGATTATCTAAGTAAAATAATAATACTTTAATGTTAGGTTAATTTATATCTATCGCCCCTATAGTATACCATAATTATAGAAGTAACCCTTTATTGTTTTGATAATTATAAATACATCCACAAAATTTACGTCACTAAAGCAAGTAGAATCCAGAAAGAATGGGTTTGTTAGACGGATAGTAGTTACCAATAATGAAGGGTTGTTTTGGTAATTATGGCATAATTTATAATTGATAAATGCAATTTATCTTTGTGCATACGTGTAAAGTTTAATCTTGCAATTTATCAAGAGTTATTTATAAATATTTAATATTCTAAGTTTTTTCGCCTTTTTAAAAGAAATTTATAGTGTTTTTTGACTTTTTTTCATATGATTCTGTATGTTTTCTAAAGCTTCGAGCAAATTTTATCCTTAATTGTTGTTATTTTTTACAAAGAAATGTTTTTTCTCATAATTTTAAATTAAAAATTTTGGAAAAATAACAGTCCTTTTCGACCAGTGTGCCATAAGTCCATAACTTAACTAGCACTTTTAGAAAAAAATCCGAAGTTGATTAAGATACAAAAAGTACATTTGTTTGAGAAAAAATGATTTTAAAAAATCCTAATTTTGCTAGCTTGACATAGGTGCATTTATGAAGAAATACAATTAATTAATTAGATGGTACAATGCACCCACCTAAGACTATGTTGTCAGTTGCCCCCTTTAACATAATGTTTCGATTCAAACCCTCGTTAAATTTTGCAAGGTACAATTATTTAAAGCGTGCTAGATACGGATGGTAGTGTTCAATTAGACAATAGCAACGTAGCTGTAGGTGGCCTATTCGGAAATCATAATGGAGACTGAATAATGGAATTCTCACTGAAATTCAGGACAAATACGATTATCTTGGCCGAGTTTATGGGTTTTAGAAAAGATCTTCGTATTGTCTATGAAAAGAAAATTGAAAAACTATGTATTGAGATTGACTTAGAAGTTGTTCTTCAATTTGTCAAGTTTGCTAACATGAATTGCCATCCTTTGAGATAGTTAATCTAAAACTACAGATTCTTTTTAGGCAGATCATAAATCACCAAATTCCACCACGTAAGAAGGGAAAAGAAACCGTCCAAAACTAACTAATTTGTCGAAATTTCTTTTTATTATTATTTTTGGCACGAATTCAACGCAGGCTTGAAAATGGCAGATATCATCAATCCAATCCCAGCCACTTACTGAGTCAAGTTTTAACCACGCGCCAATGGCAGCTTTCTCTTTCTCTCTCTAGAAAGCATAGGCCAAATACCACCGTTTGAACCGCTCCCTCTCTCTCTGTATAGGTCTTCGATTTTCAACCCTCCCATCCCTAATCTACCCCTCGACACATCCTTTCTTCCTCATCATCATTTCCGTCAGATTCCACTATCTTTTCCCCCTTTTTCCCTTTATTTTTCTCTCCGAAAATGACAACTCCTGGTTTGAAGAACAACTTTTTGCCACCCGGGTTGGTTTCCAATCTTCAGCAAGTGCTCTCAAACCGTAAGCCAGCCGGTGACGGCGAAGACGACGGCGCGTCCAAGCCGGACGATGATTCGGTCCAGCCATCCTCATCCGGAAACGAGCAAGGTGATGATGGGTCGAAACCCATAATTTTGGTTACCAATAGTGATGGGATTGAGTCGCCGGGATTGTCGCATTTGGTCGATGCTCTTGTTCGTGAAGGCAATTACAGTGTACACGTAGTTGCCCCTCAATCGTAATGACCTTTTCTTCTTTCCCCACCTCTTTACGTTTATGATTAAATTATTTGCGTTGTTGTGTTTGTGTGCAGTTATTTGGTAAATGAGTTATGCTCCCCCCTTTGCCGTATGTATTTTCCTGTGGATCTTATGTGCTCTGCTGCGTATATATGGCTGATATATGGATGTTTTTAAAGTTTTGAATTTTGGTTACTCTTTGTGTTTTGAGTTTTGGCATTGTTTGAATCTGTAGCTTATGCCTTTGGTATGTTTCAGTCCGAGTTCAGTGATTTTAATATCTGAATTCATTTTTTCTTAATTTTTGGGATTGGATTGCTGAATATTCGTAGAATAATCTCGTTTTCACGGCCTTAACAATGCTAAAATCCGCTTTAAGATCTTTTATGGATTTTCTCTGGCCTTTGCTCCCAATTCAATGTCTTGTCAATAAATCTTTGTTCTTTTTTTGCTGATTTTCTTGTGGTTGTGAGTTTGCAGGGACAAATCCACATCGGGACATTCAGTGTCACTCAAGGAAACAATTGAGGTGGCTTCAACTGAAGTTAATGGTGCCATTGCTTATGAAGTTTCTGGTAGGATTACATGTTCAACTTATGTCATCGAACATCTTGTATATAAATTTTTTTTGGACGGAATTTTGATTGTATGAGCTTTGATTTGAATCATTTTATATGAAATGGACAAATTTGAAGCAAATGTTGTGATAATATGCAACTTTCAGGAACCCCAGTGGATTGTGTATCATTAGCATTATCTGGTGCACTATTTTCATGGTCAAAGCCTCTCCTGGTATGATTTGCTTCCTTTTTTTTTTTGTTCCTATTTTTCTTTTGGGTGAATCTTGAACGATATCATTTGTTTCTTTTGTTGGATATTTAGGTTATAAGTGGTATAAACAAGGGTTCAAGCTGCGGTCACCATATGTAAGTTGCTACTTTTGCATCTTCTGATTTCTTATCAGTTTATGTTTCTAATTTTGGGTTTTGATTGATTCATAGAAGCACTATACTAATAAAAATAACTCAATAAATGTAGGTTTTATTCGGGTGTCGTTGCTGGAGCAAGAGAAGCCCTAATTAATGGTGTCCCATCTGTATCAATATCACTGAACTGGTTTGTTCTTTCTCCTTAAATTGCGTTCACAAATTTTAGCTTCTACATCTCTGTGTGATAGTTTGCTATCTTAACTATTGCAGGAAAAAAGATGAAAGTGAGGAAAGTAAATTCAAAGATGCTGTGGCAGTGTGTTTACCAATTATAAATGCTGTTCTAAGAGATGTAGAGAAAGGGGTTTTTCCTAAAGGTTTCTTGTTGGATGTAGAAGTTCCAAAATCACCCTCAGAAAACAAGGTTTGTTTTTTATGACTTGTTCAGGGATCCTGCATGATTTTGTTATACTGTTTGTTGAATGAGTCAAAAAGTAGGAGGCTATTATATATACTCCCTCGACACCAAATTTTGAACGTGGCATTGAATTATGGATGAGAATTAAAATGTGGAAGATTTCTTTAGTCTTATGCTGTTGCCTTTGAAATTAATAGTTGTGGTTATTTAGTTATGTCAAATCGGTAATCTAAGAAAGGTACCTCGTATTAAAATTTTATTTTAGGAAATAGAGTGTTGTTTGGGATGTGTTCCAGAATGCTAATGACAGTGGTAAATACGAGATAGAGGAAGTAATATTTAATCTTAATCTGTACTATTTATTTAGCTTGATAGGTGAAATATTACTGAAGTTATTTACTATAATATTTCCAAATCTCGTCATTCTGTTCTTTTTGATGGTTGAAGCGGCCTCAACATTTTGAATGTTAAGAGTTTCTTAACCCATTTGATTCCTTACATGGATATGAGAGATCCTATGTTCATTATTCTTTCTTCTCCTGTTCATTTGATTTTAGATTATAAGATATTGCTCAATTCCTATCTCTTCTCAAGTTACTGGACCAAAATAAAATTTAGCTGTCAAATATGCATTACTTACAAATAAATAATTTTGACAGGGCCTCAAGGTTACCAAGAAAAGCCTTTGGAGGTCCACGCTGAGCTGGCAAGCAATTTCAGGTGCCAGGGTTCAGTCTGCTGCTCGTTTCGGTCAACCAGCTCTTGGCATGCAATTTGCACAACTCGGTCGTGATGCTTCTGCTGCTGTGAGTAATCTTGAATATTTCACCCTTTTTAATGATTGTTATGATTTATTAACTTATTCATCCAATAAATAATATTTGGTGGTTGCTCATGAAGACCAGATAATTATGAATTGTTTATTTATTTTTCCAGGGTGCTGCTCGTCGTTTGGCCACACAAAAGCAGAATATTGAAGTTGTGGAATCAGTTGGGGCAGCAGGGAAATCTGATTTCAAAAGGACGGTCAAGTATTACCGTGCAGAGGTAAATTCTTCTATGTTGCATCTTGGGGAGTAACTATAGTTTTTAAAAAAAAAAAATCAAATTTGCCTCCATATGTTGATTGTCGTGATGAGTAACTTGGAAAGTTATTTGTTCAGATGCTTGACAAGGAACACAAAGAAGAGGACGAGGATCTAGATTTTAGAGCGCTTGAACATGGCTTTGTAAGTATACACTTTTAATAATTTCTTACAGAATCTGGAATTCCTTTGCAAGTAATTGGTCTTGTTTCATAATAATCGAAGCACAAATGGCGAAAGAAAAAAAAACAAAAGATTCATAATAATAAATCCATTGAGCTTGGATTTTGAATTCTTTTTGTGCTATGTTTTGCCTCGTCTTTCTCCAAATTCGTTAAACCGAACGCAACCTTATGATTCTTGCAACGTTGAAACAGGTTTCGATTACTCCACTCGCGCCTTCGCTGCAATTAGATTCAGAAACTGAAACTGCTGCTTTGGAATGGATTTCTTCAGCACTTCTAGTGGGACAATAAGAGCAACAGTTACTGCTGCAGATTGATTTTTGTACACTTGAAGAAGCTCTGAACTTAGTCATCTCTGCCTGCCACATGTATTTTTCTAAGAACCATGAGGCCATATTTATTTAATTTTTTTTTTCTCCCAAGTCTTTTGATACTTAGTAACTTTAAATGTGTTGTGAAGCAAATGCTTCCCCTTTGTTAGTTTTATGTGTTTGGCATTTGTGTAAAATTGCCTATCTTTTCTGCAGTTCCTTACTGACAAATAGGTTGGTTTTTGTGGCCTTTTTCTTTTTCTTTGTTTTTTTTTTTTTTTGAAGCTCAGATATTGGTTAAATTTTTGGTGTTGTATTCCACATAGCTCAAATATAAGGTGTTTCTAATTTTTTTTTTAGAATTGCTTATTAATGAATTTGATATAGAATTTATCTCAATTTTCTTGGTTATGACTTGGTGTTGTAATTTGCAATATTTTATTATTATGAGATAAGGAAACTTAGGATGACACCATTTTTTTGAAGAATTAGACATGGTGTATCTTAGACTCAAAATTTTGATAATTCCATAAAATCAAATTAATATGAAGTAAATATTTTTTTAATCAAAAGGTTAGTTAAGCAAGTGCGCATTAAGAATATAGAGCGATTTTAATAAGTGTCATTTAGATTTCAGTCATTTTATGACATTATAAGTAAGTATTCATAATTAGGTTAATAACAACTGGGTGCGATCATACTAAATGTACCGGATCTCATCAAAACTCCAAAGTTAAATACTAATGCACCGGATCTTATCCCCAATGGACGTTCCCCTGCCCTCTCTCTCGATTGAAACTCAACTCCAAAGTTAATTTTTTTTACCTCTTGTCCTCTCACGATTTTTTAAAATTGTCTCCTCACTTTCACGATTTTTTCAAAATTATTTCATCAGGCGAAATTCCGGCGGAATATTCCGAGAATTTACTTTCTCGTGCGGGTAAATCCGTCTTTTTCTATGCTACCAAACTCACTAAACCCGCCTGACCCTACTCATACCAAATAAAATCCATTAAAATGTTTTAACTTATTTTTGTCATAAAAAATTGAAAACATTTAACGTAAAAGAAATTGGAGATTAGGGTTTGTGATACGCATTCTCAAAATCTCTCCCAAAATCAACACTGTCTTTCAATGTTGGTAATGGCAATCACTTGAGTTCTCGAAATTGCCAACGGGCCGGAGCACAACACCTAAAAACTCGGTATCCATTGCTAGAATTTCTACTATTCTATTGAGAGAGATTTTGAGAATGCGTACTATAAATCCTAATTCCCAATTTCTTTTACGTTAAACATTTTCAATTTTTTCTAACAAAAATAAGTTAAAAAGTTTTAATTGGTTTTATTTGATATGGGTAGGGTCGGGCGGGTTTAGTGGGTTTGGTCGCATAGAAAAAGACGGATTTATCTTTAAAAAAATACATGAGATGCACGAGAAAGCATATTCTTGGAATATTCTGCCGGAATTTGGCCTGAGGAGGCAATTTTGAAAATTCATGAAGGTGATGAGGTAAAAAATTGAAAAAAAATAGTGAGGAGGCAATTCCAAAAAATCGCAAAAGGACATGAGATAATTTTGTTTTTTCTCTACTCAAAAATTAAAAACTCAAAAGTTAAGCATACTTGGACGAGAATAGTAGTAGCAGTAATTCACAAGATCTCATCAAACCTCCAAAGTTGGTTGGGCGAGTAGTACTAGCCACTAGGATGGATGGGAAGTGCTCGTGTTCCACCCTATCTCTCCATTTTTATATTACCAAAAAAATAGAAGTAAAATGAGAACTACTTTTTCCAGGTGAAAAAACTCATCTTCCACTCCACAGGGCACAGTGTACAAACAGCTAAAAAAGTTGGTATTGTCACCACCTCTGATCCTTCAATTCCAAAAACATGGCGTCCTCCAAAACCCTACTCCGAACAGGGGTTTCTCTGATGCCCCAAAATTCTAAGCCAGAATCGGAATTCCAGACAACAAATTCTTTCTCGGCGCTTCAAATTTGTTGCCCGCCGAAATTCTTCCCATCTCTCTTCGTCCCTCAGTCTCATGCGTGATGGGACGACGCCGAATCGCTATGAAAGCTCTCGTCTGAAGGCTTCCTATACCCTTCTGGGATTCCATCACTCCCGTTCTTCCTGCCCAACGGTAAATTCCGATTTTAACTGAACTTTTGTTTTTGAATTTCTTTAATTTCGAGCATTTGGTTTCTTTCCTTGGGAGAATTGGGATTTTGGGAAGTTAATTGAACTCATACATCACTATACTGTGTCTTTTGGGTGTCGGAATTTTTTATTAGATGTTTAAGAGTGGTCAGAATTTAGTTATTGAAAAAGCTTTCGTAGAAGATTATGTTGGAGTGTGACAACATGGGAGTTGTTTTCATACCATTCTAAAACGAGAACTGAATCCAAACACTTGGACTTGTCTTCCACATTATCGAGCTTGCGACACTTGTTTATGATAGCATGATCACATTCGTGTAATTTATTGACAAATATGTAGTTTGAGTTGAGTTTGATCATTGATGTCGTTAATATACTTGTACTTACAACTTACAATCTCCATGATGTCCAGAATGCAACATGAGTAGAGTTATATGCTCATCTGTTTAGGGAGAATTTGTACTTTGAAAGAATATTTCTTTGGTTTGGTTAAATATAGTTTGATGAAGTGGGAGGCTATGATAATATACTTGACAACGAAATATTGCAATAACTTCTCGAAGAAAATATAGTTATGTTTTCTTACCTTAAAAACATTACAGTTATGTAGATTAATGAGTTGGTTAATTCGTTAATCTTCTCGTTGATTAAGCAAGAGTGTGCATGCTGCCTCGTTCATGTATGTTTATCTCGACTTTCATTGCCTCATTCATGCTTATTTTGCTGTTGGAAACAATGACACGCTTCTTGGTTTTTTTTAATTGATGGCTCTTTCCACCAAAAAAATGGATTTAATCGGTGTTAAAAGTCCATGTATAGCAGCCTTTGCTTTCCTTCTATCTTTGGTTGAAGTTTCTATCTATTTGGTTTTGTATTTTAGTCAAAACCTCGCATTAAGCAGACATAGTGTTAACTTTGAGTGTCTTTTTGGTGGTGGCCTTTTAGGTGAATGAATACTTTAAAAAGCATAAAAGCACATTGAGAGTGTGAGGTCATAAACATGAGTTGCTTCATTGGTCACCAACCGTTAGCTGGTCAAGTTTAGACAAATCATGTTAGAGTTGCTTATCTATATTTTTGTATTGGCAGAGAAGAACTATATTTGTCCTGAATTCCCGATGAAATAGGAAATTGGTAGAAGTTCAGAGTTGGAATCATCTCTTTATATGTTTTGGTTAATACAGTTGCATATTTAGGAAATTGTATTGGTTGTGATTTATTCTATATTGGTACTGATTAGGAGATGAATCTTCTTCGAGTGAGTCTATGATTCTATTTGTGAAGCGTACTTAACCCACCAAGCACATGGATTCTTCGCTTGGTCCACCCCCCCCCCCCCCCCCCCCCCCCCCCCTTCTTCTCTCTCTCTCTCACACACACACACACTCGCGCATCTTGCTTCCCTCAGCAATATGTGATCTACCAATCCCACAATTCTGTTAATTTGACATGCAGTTATATACACATGTGCATATCTCCTTTCTAGCTTGATACAATCTCATCAACCATGTATTATGCCCATTTTTAATCGGGCGAATTACAAGGACTACAACAAAGTTTGGTATATTACAAATCGATCCAATCTAGTTTGAGAAATTTTCTATATTTTCCCTGCGGTTTAAATAAATTTGTAAATTATCCGAAAATACCCCCATTTACACATTTATTGAAAACCTCAGGACTCTGTTAATTTATCAAATTAGAGTTATCAATTTGTAAATACACCAAATTTCACCCTTTTTGATAAACCTAGCTAGTCTTATTCTAGTCATTTCCCAATGCGAATTTCTATTTTGATTTCAGACAAAAGGTGGCGAAAGAGTCATTGCTAGGTGAATCACCAAGGGTCGATCCAGAATTACAGGATAACGATCAATCTTCGCAATTTGGAGTTTACTAATGCATTTCAAGATATTGGTTGCTGTTTTTGTAGACCATTTCCTTAACTGACATTGTTGCTTTAAACATTTGATTCTGAATTATGTACTGATGGAACGGAAGTGATCTACGGAGTGTAAATGTTTGATGAGTATTATAGATGTTGGGTCGTTCTTTTATTGTAACAACTATTTCCCTGAGGTGTGTTGTAGTTAAAAAACTCCCTTGGGTCAGGGTTTGTTTCGTAATTTGGGAAACATAGAGGGACTCTCTTTGTAATTACCAAACCTCAGGGGGTGCCAATGTAATTTTCCAATTAACTATTTGTGGCATTTTCTTTCTATTCTCACAAATTCAGTTTTGGTAGCTAGTATCATTGGCTGTACGATGATATATATGCTTACATCAATTGGCAAAAGATGCTTTTGCAGAAAATTTGGCTATGAAACAACGTGATCCGTACTTAAATTGATTAGACACGATGAAGTGGTCACTCACACTCACGTGTGTAACAATCTTAAATTCTATAAAGTTAACGTTAAGAAACTTTAAAACGACTTTCCTGAAACTATATCAAATTCTAGGAACAAATATAGAAACATGAAACTGAACTGACTGTACGCATAAAAATATATATCAAACGAAATCGACATCCAAAAATTGAAATAGGAAATACAAAGATGGAAAATTTTCAGGTTTTCTCCACATAAGATACTGCATCGTCATCAATCATCATCATGGATCCTTAAAAAGACAAACTACATTGTACTAATTAAACAAATTCAGACCCAATTAATACACAGAAAACAAAAAAAGGAAAGGAAAGAAAGAAAGAAGAAGAAGAAAATTCCCTACATTCGATCATGGCTGACAGGAAGGTAACGGGTGAAACGGAAAGGATGGTTGCACGGCGGTGGCGGTGGCGGAAAGGCGGCCCTGGAAGGGGGAGGTGGTGGTGCAAATGACGCCATGAGAGACGCGATGTTGTTAATATGATTGGGATGGAGGGGAACGAAGCATCCGTCGTCGAGAGACCCACCGATCGGATCATGAAGAATTTGTTGTCCTTTCATGGCGGACGGGACCGCCGCCACGGGCGGCGGCGGCAGTGGCGGCGCGAATTGATCAATCATCTTGTTCATTTCGCTGAGTTCCGGCATTAAAGCATCAAGCATGGCTGAATCGTAATCGTAAGCTTGCATTTGGGGCTTCAAGTTGATGAAGCTGTTATCTAGAATTGGGTTTTCGTCGAAAGATCCAAACATGAAATCGTCCTCTTGTTTAAGGACTTGATTATTCCAGGAGGGAAGATCGAAGAGAGAAGAATCCACTGATATCGGAATTGGCGGCGCCGCCGCTGCGGTGACTGCATTTGGACTGTAATTCATAACCTGATTAAATCCGGGCTCAATGCTGCAGGTATGATCTGTATAACCGTGAAAGGGCGGCCGCGGTGGCATTGGTGGTTGAGTGGGGATTTTCTCCATCTGAGAATTTGTGATCATCTGAATATCCATTTCTGTGAGATTGTTGTTTTGATTATTAATAATCAAGTTTGAATTTTGATCGGATTTTTTGTGATGAGCAATGAGCTTCTTCTTGATGCTGGAATTCCAGAAGTTTTTAACTTCATTGTCTGTTCTTCCAGGGAGATGCTTCGCTATCTGAGCCCACCTGCACAGAAAATCGAAAAAACGTCAGCATTTTATTTTCTTTTTTGTTCTTTTTTGCATGCAAAATTTATTGTAATTATTATTATATCATGAAATGTCGGTTATAAATTCAATTTTTTTGAATAATTACTTGTTTCCCAGAATTCTGTGGAGCTCAATGATGAGAGCAGCTTCTTGAGGAGTAAAATTCCCTCTCTTGAGATCAGGACGAAGATAGTTTATCCATCTCAGTCTGCAACTTTTCCCACATCGCTGCAACCCTGCAGAAACCAAATCACATATATAAACACATACGTATAAATACATGCATTATGCATGCACAGTACTGTTATGAATTAATGTATAGTTTACCAGCAAGTCTTGGAACTGTGCTCCAGCATCCATGTCCGAAGGCAGTAATGTAGTTCATGAGTTTCTCATCTTCTTCAGGTGACCAAAGCCCTCTTTTCACATTTTGCTTGTTGCAGCAATTATGATGCCCCATTTTAATTTTCAACCTTAAATTCTCCAACAACAACAATGGTGGACTCGTACTCGAAATATATACTGTTTTTCCGGAGTGAAAAAGCTGCAATTAATAGACCTTAATTAGGGAGAGATGGGCGTGGATGTTATATATGGGAGGCTTTACAGCCATGAAATTGACCATTAGTACACACGAGTCAGCCATGCAGTGTTGCGTGGGCCCCGTTCCTCAACATTATCTTTTCGAGTGAGTAAAATTCTTGACTGCGCCGGGTGTATATTAGTACTGGATCGATTCCACTCTCGCACACACTCGAAACTGAGTCTGTGTGAGAGTGGATGTAATAATTAATGAATGAGAAGGGATCTTGAATTAAGAGTATGATGTCATAAAAAGAAAAGCTTTTGATTAGTTGGGAGACTAGAAAAATATTCATTAATTTCAATAAAACTACTCCAGCTAAGTATAAATTTACTCTTGTTTGTCCATAACTAGTTTTGTTTTCTAGTTTCTTGATGAGCTATTACTTGATTGGAAATATTATCCCATGTTCTTGAGTTATATATATTTCCATCTATATGAAGAAGAAGAAGGAAGTAATACTTGAGATTATAAACAATTAATTAGGATATATTTGAGATTATTTATTAATCTTTAATAGTCGATGGGGTGTCTCTGCAATTTCCAATAGTAGAAGGGGTCTTGATGTAATGTAATTATCCCTTAATGTTTATATACAATAAATGTTATAACAACTAAGCTAATTACTCCTACCTACACAATCTTGTTTATTTGACTAATATTGTCTAATTAAGACTTCATTTTTTTTTCTTTAAATGATGATTTATTATGAAACCACATTGACAAAACAGTTACAATTGTACACAAAAAACTAGAGTGAAAAGGGTCGAGTTTCCAGGATTTTGCCAGGAAATACGCAGGTAAGAATAGAGATGGCCAGTAGGGACAGTTGTCGACTTGTCGTTATTCTTTTTTTTTTTTTTATTAAATTCATACACACAATTCGACCATTATTATTATAACAAATCGAACTCCAAACTTCCAGGTTTATATATATAGTAGTATTTTATAAAAACTCAATCTCGACGCATAAATTAAAATTTCCGACTTCATCCCTCAGTGTGTTTATGTTGTACAAGTACGATTCATAGAGCTATATTTCTCCCACGTTCAATATTGGGGAAAAAAAAGAAGGAAAAAAAAAGGGTCTGTCCTTTACGTAATCAAGTGCTTTAAGGGGGACCTTTTATTTTTTTGAAAAAAGAAAAGTAAGTCTATTTATATATAGCTCTTTTTAGGCCTTAATTATGCAATTGCTGATAATTTATTAATTATTGAATTAATATTCAGTGTCGAAAATGAGAAGTTTCAGTACTCGTCTCAAGATCTTGGAATAAATTAGTGATGATATTGGTATATATGTGTAAAGGGTTTCATTCTCCATTTGCAATATCAAGTATGTGCAGATAACAAGAAACTTAGCAAATGGTATGTATTTAACTGAGATATATAGTAACAAAGAAATAATAAGTTAATTTGGCAAAGGCATCTAACAGAGATCTGCCACTTATGCTGCTAAATTTGGGCACAAAAATAGATATTTCTACCACAGAGAAAAATAAGAATGTTGAAGCATATTAGCTAATACAATATATGCTAAATGGATTTTAATTAATGTGATAACTTAACATCTTGATGCATATATAATTGGACGAATTAGATAGGCCTCCCATAAATTGTCATATTTATATATAGATTCCTTTTGTTTCATTTTTTACACTTTAGTCCCTTGACCAATCAACGGTTAGTCAGTTCCGTTAATTTTCTGGTACCGTTGTGTTTGTCTCATCGAGACGATGAATTTGGACTATAAATTTGTCTGATCTGGTGAAAAAGCGAGAAGGTTATAAGCTTAAGAAATTTTCCTTCAATTGTGTATTTAATACAAATTTCCCGTTAGTCATTATTTAGATTCTGCCGTTAGTCATTTTCTTATTTTCAAGTAAAAGTTAACGTTTTATTAACTGGACAACAACTCAATCACGCCGGGATAAAATTTTCAGTGCTTTCATCCTGTAGCTTTGAACATTAATATTTTGCCACATTTCCAATACTATAGGATGAAATTTACAAATTTAAAAACTTATATCCCTAAAATTCAAATAAATGAAAGTTAAACAGATGAATTACGCAATTTTTCCTAAATATAGTCTGTCATCGTACTAAGATAAGTATCAAAAGAAGAATGAACAGCTCGAGATATTCAAAAGCTGATACATAAAACTGCACTTTTGTGGTCCAGTTGGGTTATTTCCAGCTACTATCTCAATCCTTACTTTAATTGGGTCACTCATTGGGAACTAAAAATGGTATATATATAAGCCCACTCATATCAAAATTAAATAAGCTAAATTAATTAATAAGTATGATCAACGCTCATAAGCTCTCTAATAAATTTCCACACTTAGGAGGAAAATCTCACATTTCATCCCATATAAAATAAGCTGGTCACGCGTTTGGTCCCATCCACTACGGGTAATTGTCATGATATAAGTCTCATAAAATTTGGAAAATATCACATTATGTCTCAAACTCTGTTTTCCGCCTATTGTCTAATGAAAAAATTCTTCTAAATTTGTTTGAATAACATAATATATAATTATATATCCCTACTAGTCAATCCGGATGAGTCGATAGACGGAAAATGAGAAACCCGTAATGAAAGAGATTAAATATGAGATTGTGGAATCAAAAGTGATATTTTTCCATCCATACTTATCATGCTGACACAACGCCATAAAAAAGCTATATACCTCATGGTCAATTCTAGCCTTGATCATTGGATCTATTACAGGAAAATCCCAGATCTAATCGATCCTAATAAAAACCTAAAACACTTAATAAAAATTTATAAAATGACTAAATTATCCATAATATTTTTGTTATAATGTTTGCTATACATGAAATGAGTGAAGTGATTAAGTTGTTGTCTAGTTAAGAAAACGTTAGCATCTACTTGGAAACAAGAAAACGACTAATGACAGGACATAAAAGTGTTAGACAGATCATAGTCGAGAGAATGTTTCTATAATTTCTAATAGTAGAGGGAATCTTACTGTATTTTTTCTAAAATTGTGGGATGTAAATATAATATGGGATAAACTTCAATAATAAAGCCGATAGAAGTCATTATGATGTTTAATGATTATAGTGGCATGTTTTTTTGAAACCATATTTGATATTTAGATGCACGATTTAAACTGTGCATGGTCCCGAATTCACATATGACATATATATAAAAAAAAATTGACTTGCTTGGATAGAGATATATAGCAGTACAGTACTCTAAGGTTTTCCATAATTACAAAATACTCTCTTTATTTTTAAAAATTACAGAAATTTCCTAAGTTGTCAAACAATTATAGATAAGCTCAATAATTAGCTTTACTTCTGAATCATTTGCCAACTCATGTATCTTATGTCTTAACATTTATCAACAAGAGACAATCCGTGCATCATTACATATAAATATAAACAATTACACCTTGGTTTTCTTTCTTCTTCTTTTGGCTACAAGTTAAAAAAATATTACTTAGGTACCTTATATTATATTAAAAAAATGATAATATATTATTCTGTTGTACGAGCCTAAACTTAATAATTACAAAAACAAAGTCATTTGTCGATTCATGTATATATCTTCTTTGAACTTATTAATATATGGTGTAAGAGCAGCTATGATGCAAGGATACTTTTTAAAATCCTACATATCGTTGTGTTGTGTTCGACACTTGTGTTGGACACTTCTCTAATGTAAAATATAAAAAAAAAATCGTATCGCTGTATCCTTATTGTGTCCATATCCGTGTCCATGTTTCATAGGGTCCCAGTCAATCTCGGAGTTTAATTCATGAAAATGATCCCTTGCTGCATATTGCTCCGTTTCCCAAATTTTTTTTATATAAGGGAAAATTACACTTTAGAACCCAAAGGAGTTCGCTAAATTACAATTTATGATTCTCTAATTCAAATAATTATAGTTATACCGAACATAAATTAAATTGAATAATTACAAAATGCACTCACGAATTAGGGTTTTGTTATTTAATTGATGTAATATTAAAAAGATCCTTATTTTTTTATACCATGAGTTATCTTTAAATTTCATCTGGGTATTATTTGCAATATCATAAACTCCTTTATTTAGGGCTAATTATAATTTTTTTTCTTAGGGCCAAGGGTATAAGGCGCCGTCCATGTCAAAAAAGAGAATATTTCCGTTAATTATGGACGGAACCCTAATATTTTTTCTAATGGAATATTCCCAATCTATGAGTGTATTTTGTAATTATTCAATTTCATGTGGGATATAACGGTAATTGTTTAACTAAAAAGGTCATGAGTTGTAATTTAACAAATTCCTTGGATTCTAAGTGTAATTAATTTTGTCTTTATATAAATATATATTCTTACTTTTCTTCATTTCTTAGAAAATTTTCTGATGGCTATATGGAAATACAACGTTGTCTTGTTCTCTAGCTTTGGTCACAACGTGGACTACATATTCACATGATTTATATTCTAGTATACCTTTCCTTGGCTTCTCATAATTATTAATTGATATACATGAAATTAAGAAGTTCAAATAAAAGTGTCATAAAAGCACGTCTTTCTTCATTAATTGATTAGTCCAAGTTATCATATCAGTAATCATTGCGAGAAACCACATAAAGTAGGATAAAATTAGCGTAATCCGTCAGAAATTAATAATTTACACTTTTTCTAGTGGATTCAACAACAAAGATGAAATAGACTACTCATTTGTGGAGAGTTATATGAAATATGGATATGGACATGATAATATACGGATTCGGCAATACGGATTTTTTTGATATTTTATATTAGAAAAGTGTCCGACACGGTATTAGGTATGACACGGCATGATAAGATATGATTTTTAGAAATGTCCCTGCATGATGGAGACAAGCTAGCTCACTTGGACTATATAGTGTGTCTAATTACAATAAGTTTGTTTCAAAATCGATAAGGTTTAATAGGGAAATTTTACACTGATTATATATAATGTACTCAGTGCTTTTATTTAGTTACAAGTTTAGGGACTTAAATATAACAAACGTATTTAAGTGAATCTAATTATAGTCTATAGATATGACAAACTTCAGGAACTCATATGTAATTCGCCCTAAAATGTTAGATAAGAAAGCATAAAATATCTATACTTGGGTTATGAAAATGTAATAATTAACCCTAATATTGTTAAAAGATAAAATTGGAGATTCTTCTTTTTGCATGCTTATTAGTCCCTTGATCCCGGATTCAAAGCTAGCCACTTAACCTACTTTCGAGAAAATGATCATAATTTAGTACATTAAAAGCAACATCAATGGCTATTTATTTGCCTATATAAGTGTCACTATAACGTAGCCTTTGTAACGCTCCAGCCCGGATAATAAATATCTTAGTTTGAGCGTTAAACAATATCACAAACTATACACAAAATGAACATGTATCTCAAAATTCCAACTCACGATCTACTCACAAAACTGCTAGCCCAATTCCACTCTTACACTTCACTTCATTTATTCTAGAGAACAAAATACAAAATAATAGGGGGTGAGTTGAGTGACTCAGTGAGACAATCAATCAATTATAAAGGTGCAATAATAACACAGTTAAATTGAATTCACAACAAGAAAATACTTGTAGTTCAAACGATCGATCAGGTGGTCATATGAGAGCAATTCACGGTAAATGCACAATCAATCGATCACTTTGGTTTTCCAAGAAATCAAAAGGTTTAGGGTCCAGCCTTATATCGCCTTCACTCTAGGTGGCCACATTAGACACTCACTACACTTCGACCAGCAGGAGCCCTCGCATGGTCGTTCCATGGTGCCCCCAATGGAATAAATATAAATGCGAGCTATGGTCAATTAGGGAATCGAGAGGTGGCTCATACGAGCTTAAGCGATGGATACTGCACATGGAGCACTTGGCCACACAGGCTCAAGAAGTGGCTCTCATGGCATAACACTTTACCCTGCACAACACGTAGTCTCTTTATTGACAAACACTTCCGAATTCACAATCACACAATCGAATGATAGAAAACGGCTCAAATAACAATTTAAGCAATCGCGGTAAAAGGCAATTAAGGCTCACGAAAGCAATAAAAGCATAAATTAAAGAACGTTGTACGGATTTATTCGGTCTCAGCAAGAGAGGGTACATCCCCACCTATTATTTGTAGTCAGTTGTACTTAGTCCACTGTCCTTGACGAACCAATAATACCTGACAGGTTAAGGTAACTACTTTTAATCACTGGCACAACTTAGTTTCTCTAGCGATCACTTTTTAGTTTACTACATTTCTACGGGAATTAATGTCACTATTCATTACAGTGCTATTCCTTATCAATTTCAATAATTTACTTTCTTAAATCCAATTACATACTTTAATAATATTAGTCCCTATGCAATCAGCCTAATATAATTTCAATAATCCAATAATTTTGCTCAATTTAAAATAAATGTATAATCTTACTATTCTTAGGTATTAAATCTGATTACATTAAACTCCATGATCCCAATTCAATTCAAGTCTATGTATAAAATATGGCATTCTTTTATTCATTCGCTTTATACCTCTAATAATCATTTAAGTGCAATTGTACGATCTCAACCTTTGTTCAAGGAGTTATGTCCAGTAAAGGTTACGTCTCCTTAGGTCATTTTCATGTCTTAATTGTCTATCTATGGCCAAATCATGATAAGTATCAAAGCAACTCGATATTACCATACACAGACTTAGCGGGACGTGGGCTAACTTCAGGCAAACTGCCGCCGCCGGGCAAATATACCCAATTCATCAGTCCGCTTGTCTCGTCAAGCCCGTCACAACCCTTACATCAATTTCTAAAAATCCCAAACCGTTTGGATTCAATTTCAGATACAACTAAACCCACTTTATACAAACCCTAATCCTTTAAACCTCAATCACTCATTTTTCGCCAGCCATTTTCTGAAATTGAGTCCAGATTATGAAAGCCCATACTGGTACCTTTAAAACCCCCAATAAGTTCGCCGGAGAAAATGGCTGGAAATCGCCGCCGGCCACCGCGCGGTTGCGCGTTGTCGCCCCACCGCCGCGCCTCCTCTGCCCCTTTTTTAGTCGACTTTTCACCATAAACAGGTTCGTCTCGTCAAAACATTGGGAAACACCCTAACCCGCGCTCAAATCACCGGTTGAGTTGTCGTCGACGAGCAATGCCGTCCCCGCCGCACCTTTCCCTCGCCACCGCGCCTCAGCCACTGGGCAAAACACCGACTTCTTCCTACCGCCGTGTTTGTCTCGTCGAGACGAAGAATTTCAACTATAATTTCGCATGATTAGGTTGATAAACAAGGAAGCTACAGGTCAAGAAAGAAGCGGCTCTTTTGTGTGTGATTTTGAGCGTGTATTAGTGTGTGTGTCCATGAGTGTATACGCTTCTGCGTAATTTAAAGAAGCAGAAATTGTCTTCTTTTTTCTTTTCTCAAACTTTCCCCCAATATCTTTGTTTAATAATAAATTGACCCTCAAAGCTTTGAACTTTAGTGTTTCAAAACCCAAAATAATTTACAAACTTTTCAATAATTTCCACAATTTTAAATATTACTCGATTATGCGAAATTACGGGGTGTCACAGCCTTCTATTTATATGAAGCCACTAACATCTAAATAATGTGCTAAAATTTACTTTTCTTTTAATAGATGAGGCCATTCATCGCCGACTACAATGACTATTTCCACGTTGAATTATAGACATCTCAAAGGATGAGATAGTTGATCAGGAGATTTAAATTTAGTTGTTTTGTACCGAAAGTCCGAAATCGAACCCCGAATATTTCGTTAAGGATGAATGAGTCATTTTCACTCAATCAACCGGGCATTCTTGTTTACGAATTGACAGGACAATCTCCTTTTGTTTTGATTTGTTTATTAAATCAGAGATGGAATCAATCAATCAATCTTTGGCTCTTTGCATGCAAGTACTTCTCGTCAATATGCTTTGTGATAAAAATCATTATGCCCTTCATCATAATTCATACATCAAAATTGCAATGTGTTTCTTGTTGTGGTCCTTTTATAGAACAAATTATGATGGATTTCATAAAGTTAGACCAGTCTCTTTAAACAAGTACAATGTAAATGATATTCAATTACACATGATCAGAGGTCTCGAGTTCGAGTTTTTGAAAACGCAACTGTCATGGAATATAATTGTACCAAAAATTTCAAGAAAATAAAATTAAAAGTCCCACTGATCAGGAACATTTCCTAGTTTAAGCATTCTGATTAACAGTTTCTGCACTTGCATTATTGTTTGTTTCGTGAGGAGGATCCATTGTGATGTCTGCCTTTGGCACACGAATAGGTGGAAAATCATCATCTACTGGGCATGTCTGAAAGAATGGAGACAATTATAAAATGTAACTTTTTATAGGCAAAAATTGAATTTTTACACAATATAAAATAAATGAGTTAAATGTAAATTTACCCCTGTAAAATAGGAAAGTTTTAAAAGAACCCCAAGTCAAAAAGCAAATATCAAGAATCCCCCTCGATATTTTGGAAAAATAGCACACTGCCAAGTGCCTCCCCCACAAACTCCACACGTTTTTTGTGTGAATTTTATTCAAAATTTGCCTATAAACCAGCCGTGTTTTCCAAAATGAGATTTTTGGAATAAAAAGTTGTAGAAAATGAACTTTTGATATATTACTGACCTTGACATTTCCTAGATCCACTTGTTGTTCCTCAAGAAATCGAATCGATTCCATCAAGTTCTCTTCGTTTGGGCAGTAATGGCCACTATATGCCCATATAGCCTTAACAAAAAGATCAATAAATTAAAATGGATGATTTAATTTCAACACAAATTAATTCAAAAATTAGATGGAAATATTGGAAGATCACCTGCAACACTCCATTGGCCACGACAATTCGGCCGGCGGCGACGGTAGCAGCCCCGGCCAGAAAACTAGAGTGATGAAAAAACCCTCTTTCCTTCTTCCAAACAAATAAATTTCTTGAGGTGCCAAGGACAAATATCCATTTTATCCCCTCAATTGTGTGCACAAATTCGCCATTTTGTTTGTAAACAAGCTTCCCATTTTCTATAATTACTTCATATGCTTCTCTTTCTTTCTGCATGCAAGAAAAAGAAAATGCAAATTTAAATATATATGCCCCTGAAAAATTCAATATTTTACATTCCAGGCCTGTCTAAGTCGGCGAATTTGCTCACAGGTGCAAGATATTGGATGCACTGTCTTTGCAATTCAGTCCTCGGGCAATCCTTGAGATCAAGTTGTTTGCCATCTCCAATATCTAGCCTACAAGTGAGTCAGAAATATGATAATTAATGAACAAATTATTATATTCTTGGACTTAATTTTCTGGAAAATTGCATATTTGACTTCTCTCTGATGCATAAATATTAATTTACCAGTAGAAGAATGGTTCTGAGATTTGGCTATCGGACCATATTTTAAAATAGTCCTTCAGGTTTTCACCATAACGGTGAAGTGGATCAATCTGTCAAAGAAACG
The DNA here is from genome assembly GCA_958496215.1 of Verbena officinalis. NCBI lineage: Eukaryota > Viridiplantae > Streptophyta > Magnoliopsida > Lamiales > Verbenaceae > Verbena > Verbena officinalis. The sequence goes on from OY292391.1 coordinate 1,733,303, forward strand.
CAAAAATTGGCTCATGAACTTTAATTTTCTTTAGTTACGTACAATAAATTAAAGGATCAGTTTCGAAAATCTTGTAATCTTACTCTTTCCCTGAGGAATGAGGGGTATCGGTAAGGTTTTTTAAGGGGTATTATGGATACATTTTTATATTTTAGGGAAAGTATTTGTAAGATTTCAACTCACAATGGGATATTTGTAATATTTCAAGATATTCTCAAAAAAAAAGAACTAATCTCAGGGTTTTTTTTTTTTTTTTTTTTTTTTTTTGTAATTATCCCTAAATTAAATAGAGCATATTTGGGTCGAAAGTGAAATTTTTATATAATTATGCTTATATCGACTTACAGCTTCTAACCAGTGCTTTTCACGCAATAGTGTAGCTTTGTTATCCTTGGATGAACCCTTTCCAACCTACAATTAATCCGAAGAGAAATATATTGCTATAAAAAATGATGATAAAGAAATAAGATGATAAGAAGTAAATTACCAAGTTTTATGTTTAATTAGAAAGAGATTTACATTTACTCTTCTGTTTTCATATAATTGCAAATTAATCTATTTTAATTTATTTCAGAACTTATATACACACTCTAAGGTGTCATTATTCATGTAAGACATTCGTCGTATTTTGAGAAGTGCCGACTCCTGAAACCTCAGGGGCAACTTTATAATTTCTAAAATAAAAGGAACTCATAAATCGTTATATCAAACTTAAGGTACCTTGCTTGCCCTGGTTATCGCCCGTCTCCAACGTGACAAAACATTTTCCTGCTTTTCTACTTCGAAAAATGAAACAGAACTTTGCTGAAGAGCAGCAAAATTCATTGCTTTCCATCTGTTATTACTCCATTCAACGAATTTTTGGGCCATTGAGTTCTTATTTCTGAAAAAGAAGTAAATATACAATTTTGTTTTCTTTTTTTGGGTACAGATAAAGTATATATATATATTGAAGCAATCAAATAGAAGTCAACAATGCAAACAAGAAATATAAAGAAAGAATCAAGAATGTTCTTGGAAAAATATTTGGTCTAGGGATTGTTTATGTGCCCCTCAAAAGGGTTATTTTGAACTTAGAACTTATCAACTTTTTCAGTCTGTTGGTGATGGGCTTAAGCTATTTGTCAAGATTCAAAGCTTTTTTAATTTACTTGGACATTATTAGTTTTTGAATTATATGTATATGAATCGGTGAGAAATGGACTAAGTCGTCATCAATGATCGGTTATGATTAATCAACATCCCTTAATTTTTAGAGCCAAACCCTGTTATATGATTAATGAAATAAATTTTTTTCTAATATATCGAGTCGTTTCGAAGTACTAATGTATAAAATTGTGTGTAAAAAATTATCGCTAGAAGGAGGGGTTGAACCTCCGACCTTGCGGTTAACAGCCACACGCTCTAACCAACTGAGCTATTCCAGCAGCTTTGTTTGATAACTTCTCTGAAAATGAAAAGTTAACAGTGATATTTCTAATTTTCAAGAAGATTAAATGCATATCTTTAATTAACGTTTTTATGTATAATTTACTGTAAAAAAAAAAAAAAAAGGAATTTTCTCCTTGATTCCGAGTTATGCATATTTTGTCTATAATTTATTTTTAATTTACAGTTACCCCATTTCTTCAGTAAATTTATTGGAATTTGATATTATATTGTGGTCTGTATATATTTCCCAAACTAAACAATGCAGTTAGTGCCTAGTGGAGTTTCTTCAGGAAAAATTTCACTTTTGGTCCCATAAGATTAAAGTGAGGTCAAAGTTAGTCCCACCGTGTTCATAAATCTTCTTAAAGTCCTATAAGATTCAAAAGTTGGATACTAGTGGTCCATCCGTTAGTTTTTGGACGGAAAATACTGTTTACTCCGTTAGGGCTGACAGAAATTAAGGGAATTGATGCCTTGTGACTTATTTTGTGGGGGGAAACCCTTTATATATCTATTTCTTTGTTCCTTCCCCCAAAATTACACTTAAATTACCTAAAAAAATTGAAGAAATAACCTATTGCTTGAAGAATGAATCGTGCGGGGTAAAGATCATGGAATTGAGATTGTGGCAGGCCGGCCAATATTTCGACGTCGTGAATGAGCGACAACCCGGGTAGAAGATTTCATGCTTGTGCAAACTATGGGAGTGCTAGAAATCACAGGCAACTCAATATATTATTATCAAAACAAATGCATGAAAAAGATGAGTTATATATTACCCTGCATGAGATTGAAAAGTCAGGTAAAACAGGAGATATCGAGGGATTGTGTAGGTCAATCCAGTAGTTCCCGAAAATTCTCCAACACATGGACGAGTTCCAATTCTACAACACTCCTCTCCACGAAGCTGCAAAAATAGAGCACACACAATTCTGTGCACAAATGATGAATTTGATGCCATCATTTGGTAAGAAACTCAACAATACTAATTTGTTGAGCCCTCTTCATCTTGCTTTGCAGCATCGACATGGAGAAACTGCTTTAGCTCTCGTGCATATTGACAGAGAACTTGTTTGTGTTAAAGGGAGAGATGGTATGACTCCATTGATGTACTGTGCTAGAAGCACAGATAAATTATATCACGAAGAAATTTTAGCTAAATTCCTTGTGGATTGCCCGCAATCAATTAACGATGAAAATACATTGCGTCAAACGGCGTTGCATGTTGGGATAAAGAGTAACAACATTGCCAGTGTTATGATCATTCTTAATTGGATTCGGAGGACTTCAAAAGAATACGCTCTCCGATGGAAGGACACACAACTTCATCTTGCTGTTCTACATAATTGTGTAGAGGTAACTAGGATTTAGTTTTATTTATTTATTGGTAAAATTGCAAACTTATGAATATGAGTTTGCTTTTTATCCTTCATTCTTTAGGCTGTTACAATTTAAAATTGAAACAATATTTACTCCCTTATTTTGATAGGATACAATCTTTATTTGTTGTATTTCTAAAATTGGCACATTATAACACAATTTTTTAATTTGTTCTCTTTAATTTTTGGCATATGCAGAGGCAGTAAAACTATTGGTGGAGATCACTCTTCAAGCAGCAGGTTCTTTCTCCAATTTTTTAGGTAATTTAGGTGTAATTTTGGAGGAACGAACAAATCAATAGATTTATAAAGGGTTTCCCGCCAGAAAATAAGTCACAAGGCATCAATTCCCTCCATTTCTGCAGCCCTAATGGAGTAAACAGTACTTTCCGTCCAAAAACTAACGGATGGACTACTAATGTCCAACTTTTGAATCTTATGGGACTTTAAGAGGATTTATGAATACAGTGGCACTAACTTTGACCTCGCTTTAATCTTATGGGACCAAAAGTGGAATTTTCCCAGTTTTTTCATAAGGATATGAAACAGATATAAATAAGTTGGGAAAATTCCATTTTCAATCCCATTAGTTTGGATCAAGGTAAAACTTAGTCCCATTGTGTTCAAATTTTTTCTTTTGATCCCGTAAGATTCAAAAAGTGGACACTTTTGGTCCTTCCGTTAAGTTTTACCCAATTTTCCCGTTTCCTCCGTTAGGATTGGTGTTATGGAGGGAAAATCAGCATTTGTTGACCTAATTTAGGCGGGAACATAACTCCCTCCTCTTATATATCTCTATACACGCTATTTTCACAAAAAACACTCCAAAAAATAAAAAAAAAGAATAGGAAAAAAAAAACAGGTAACCCTAACCCAGATTCCATTCTGGGACCACTACAGTTTAAAATTAACAAATAAGATGCAATCAAAGCCATAAAGAATGCATTTACCATCATCAAAGCAGATATTCTCAGGAAAACGACATTGAGACCCCAAAAATTTTACATAAACAACAAATCCTAACCCAAATTCCATTCTGGGACCACTACAACTAAAAAATAACAACCTTAAACCCTAAAGCAGTAAACAATACATTGTGCAGCATAAAAATAAAGATTCGCACCAAAAACGAGATTTTATTAGGATAAAGTACTAACCTTTTAGCAGCGGGTTCTTCAAAAGTCTTTCTAACCCAAATCGTGACATCTTTTCTTCATTAATTTTACAGGGCACTATAACAATTTTCAGAGCTGGAGCTATCTTTCTTCAATATCCACCAGTGGTTCAAGCCTTCAAATCTTCAATTTCACATTTTTCTTAAGGGTGGGCGAGAGGGTTTTAGGTTAGGGTTTCAGATGATTGGGATTTGGAGCGTAAGTTCATTTTCCAAGTTTTAATATCTATTAAAGCTCATTTTTAAGTAAAAAAATTAAAAAGAAAACATTGGGTTTTAACTGACTAACGGCCACGTGACACGCACTTGTACTTTCCGTCTGAAACTTTTTTTTTTTTTTTCTTTTCAAAAATTCGAACCTTGTCATTGCAAGGAGTCGAACCCCAAACCTTCACATTGGGAGTAATATCTGGTGGCTATTGGGTCAAACCCCAAACTTAACTAAAGGACCAAAAATGTCCACTTTTTGAATCTTACGGAACCCAATAAAAAAATTTGAACACAATGGGACCAACTTTTACCTCGATCCAAACAAATGGGATTGAAAATGGAATTTTTCCTAAATAAGTTAGTATTTAGTAGTTACAACTTACAAGCACTTAGAGACAAGCTTTTAGCTTTTAGAACTTCTGCTTCTATTCTAACTTCTTTAAAAAAAAGCAATGTTTGCAAACACCTACATTGTATATATACGTATTTATGTATGTATATATTTATTGAAAGAAGTACCAAAATAAAATAAAAATTAAATAAAAGCCCTTGAAGATTTCTTAGGTTTCAGACAGATATATGGTGAGCAGATGTATGTACTATTTTATGCATCAATCACTGAAAGGCATTTCATTTCAGGGTCTTTCTGCCAATTGCATGATGGCCATTTCACTCAAATTTGTAATGTTTCATGCTTTTATCCAATTTATTTACTTATTTTGGGTAAAATCAAATGTCAAACACAAACCCCAAGTTTGATAGTAATTCAGTATTGATTTTGCACTAATCCCCAAGTGCCTAAATATATATAGCTTGTATTTTCAGGTCTTATTCATCAGCTATTTTGTTTGAAAAGATAGGGATGATCAGAAATCAGAATAGTGTGCTAAAGCATTAATTAAAGGAAATGTGTGATTATTGGCTCCTCATTCTTGATTGAAAGCTACTTCCCAATACATGAAAGTTGTTATTTTTATCTGCTTTTAAGTACTAATTTACTACTCCATCTTTCAAGTAGTGAGTGAATGAATGAATGTCTCAGAAATACTATTTTAATTCCTTGATTTTGCAGCCCTTTTTTTTTAAATTTATTTTGGAAAATTTAAAAAGTTAAAGATTTGATTTTTGCAGCTTTTCCTATTTGGGAAAATTTTCTTTTCTGCCTATTGTGGAAGTTTAACTTTCAGAAGAGAATTGATCGAGGCTCTGCGGTCTAGACTCTAAAAATTTACCTTTTCCCAAAACCCCATTCATATTTATGGGATTACTTGTATGCTTGAGTGAAGTAAGTTGAGATAAAAGGGTGTTGGATCTGGATTTCTGTTATCAAGATTTGTCAAACTATGAAAAGTGATGCTCAGAATATAGAATCACTTGTTTGTAAAGCAATCTCTCTAGTCTCTACTACTCTATATCTAGGAGAGAGAGAGAGCTTTTTGTGGGAAGTGCAAATTTGGCTTTTTGGGAAATGGGATTTTTCTTTCTTTCTTTATTTTTTTTGGACTTTTTCCAACCTTGTTATATTCTGCAATCATGTATGAAATCTTGCAGTTTCAAGTGTCCAAGAACATCTCTCTCTCTCTCTCTCTCTGAGACACACACAAAACAGTGATTATCTCATAATCATCAAATAATCATTTAGTCCATTACTCCACACTATAATGAGGGTAAGATTCTATTATTCTCTTGTTTTGCTTCTCCACATTATACTTAGTTTGGATATTGGAGTATCAAGCAGACATTTTGCTCCTCCAAATGATGCCTTAACTGATGGAGGTAACTTTACTTTTTTCTTCACACTCCTTCTCTATTTTCTTTACACATACACAGACATAGAGTACTGTTCTAATTTGTACCTTGGTACATCTTTGATCTGCAGGCGAAATCCATAATTCCCAGTCATCGCAGATAAATGTTGATAATACCTCAAACCAGGTACACACATATACTATCCCTAAGGTTTGCTCTAATTACAATTTAGTCCCTTTAGTCTCAAGAATTACAGAAAACTCCCTGATATTACCAAAAAACTCACTGAAATAGGTTGAGTATTTGCACTTTGGCTTCACGTTGTATAGTTTAAGGGAGTTTTTGTAATAAAGTAACATGTTGGGGGTTTCTTGTATCTGATTAAACATTTCCATTCTTTCTAGTTAAAGGGCTCTGAAAAGGGTATCGAATCAGTTGAAAAATCAGCAGAAAACATGAAAGAAATGAAGAAAATAGGATCAAAGCCACCAAGCTGTGAGCACCAATGCTATGGTTGCATGCCATGTGAAGCCATTCAAGTGCCCACAACAAGCAGTCGTGTTGGGCTTCAATATACCAATTATGAGCCCGAGGGATGGAAATGCAAGTGTGGGCCCATATTCTATAGCCCATGAAAAAATATATATTTTAATTAAATTATCATTTTAATAAAAAGTGGACCGAGCATTGTGAATAATGTATTTTGGAAAAAGGTTTGTGGGATTTTTGTATTTTGGGTTAGAGAAATTTATTTGAAAGGTGTTTTCTTATTGCAAGCTTAGTATTATTTAAGTAATATTTAGTTAATAAATTGATTTTAGTATTTATTTTCCATTCACAAAGAAAAGAAAGGAAAAATATAATTATCATTAGGAAAAGAAACTTCATGGATATTGAATGAGTGAACTAAGTTAAAAAAAAAAATCAATTTGTGAACTAAAATTATTTCTTAAATCTTAATTGCAAACCTGAAACTTTTTTTTTTTGAGTTGGGCCTGATTCTATAATTCCGTGTCTTGGGAGCCCAATCCTTATTTATATTACGGCCCATTTTTGGCAGAAAATCTAAACCATGTAATAAAAGTGTAATTCGCAACAGAAACAAGTGTGGAGGTGAAATTAAAATAATTAACAAAATGAATTTATATAGTGAATTATATCTAACTATTCCTTAGATTTGAGCTAATCACAATTTAGTTTATCTATTTTAGAAATTACAAAAAACCCTGAACGCTAATTCGCCCTATAGTTTATCATATATATATATATATATAACCCTACATGGCATATGCATTTATTTGAAATTTAATATCCGCCAATTTAATTATAATAAATCGAAGATCTAAACGGATAATTCTTTATTGAAAAAATCTGATGAAATTGGACACAAGTATATATTCTATGTGTAAAAGAATTTAGGAATGCAAACAGACCAAGTCGAGCTGAGCTCTGATCATTTTTTCAGGCTGGAGCTCGGCTCGTCAGTTTGAATAGTACTCGAGCACGGTTTAAAAAAAAAAAAACTGTTTTATTTATTTGACATAAATTATCACATCATCACAAAATTACAACATCACACGAGTCTGAAAAAATCTTCATCATCAACAGAATAGCACCAAAACAAATGATCCATTAATATAGAACCCCTTCACCCCACCAGGAAATAAAATTATTCTGAATGCTTTTTGAAAGCAAGGTTCAGCTTGCAATGTTCAAGAACTTTTTTAAAGTGGTGCACAGCTGCAAATTAAAGTTGTGGATGATGAAAAAAGTAACGAAAATTCAGATACTTGCCTGATTATGAAAGAAAATATTGTAGAATTCACTTTACAATAATTGCACTAGCTTTAATTTGTCGATTCCTGTTATCAGTTCGCCTGCAGTTTCTATCTCACATTCACATATACATCGCTAATACTGATTAATAACATAAGCAAGAAAACAGCCTAAAACACACACACAGAGAATTATATACAGTACTGATCATGGGTGATGCTATTGTTTCTGCTGTGGCGGGGCGTCTTATAGCCATTCTTGAAGAGCAGATCCGAAATGAAGTCAACTTGGTGAGAGGTGTGGAGGACAAGGTGCGCAATCTTTCCTCTGATCTAAACAGAGTGAAAGATATGTTGGATGATGCAGATCGGAGAGGATGTCAGGACAAAAGCATCAAAAAGTGGTTGAAAAGGCTTGAAGAGACCTCTTACGAAATGGACGACATCTTGGACGATTGGAGTATATCTCTTCCAATGGAGCAGCCACTCACTTCTAAGCAAAATAAGGTATGTCCCTTCATTCCATCTCCCTCGTGTTTATGTTTCAAGAAAGCTGCTACTCGTCGTGATTTTGGCATGAAGATAAAAAATGTGAAAGCAAAACTTGATGTCATTTTGGAGGAAGAAAAACAGTATAATTTTTTGAAGAATCAGGGCGCTATTCCTTCAAATCAGTTGGAACGACTTACTACTTCTTTAGTTGAAGTAGAGGAAGTCAAAGGAAGAGCACATGATAAGGATATTCTTGTCAGAAAGCTCATAGAAAATGGTGCGCATGCTAATCAGTCGGGTATCAATTTGATCTCTATAGTCGGGACAGGGGGAATCGGAAAGACGACTCTTGCTCAGCTAGTTTATAACGATAGCCGAGTAGAAGATTGTTTTCCATTGAAAATTTGGATTTGTGTTTCTGATCCCGTTGATGAGGTTAAGATTTCCAAAGAGATCGTGGAGCAAGTGCGAAAGAGCACCCCAAGTACTAACCAATTAGAAATGTTACTAAAAGATGTAACAGAGTCAGTTTCAGGAAAAAAGTTTTTTCTTGTCCTAGATGATGTTTGGAAAGAGGATAATACCAAGTGGGGGCGCTTGAAAATTTCTCTAAAAAACTGTGCAGTGGGTAGCAGAGTCTTGGTGACAACAAGAAATGAAAATGTTGCAATAACGATGGGCACATCTGAGGATGAGATATACCGTTTAGGACAAATTTCTGAGGAAGATTGTTGGTTATTATTTCATCAGATAGCCTTTCACGGGATAAATGAAGAGATGTCTAAAGGATTATTAGACATTGGTAGGAACATAGCTAAGAAGTGCAAAGGCTTGCCACTTGCTGCAAAGGTCTTGGGAAGTCTTTTGCGTACTAAGAACAATGTGGAGGCATGGGAAAATGTGTTGAACAGTGAAACATGGAAGCTACAACGATTTGGCTCCCGTGCAGAAGCGTTGCTTCTCATATTGTGCAGTATTTCCTAAAGATCACGTGATTGATGTGCATAAGTTGATAAGAAATTGGATGGCTCTTGGTTATCTAAGCTACGAAAGCGGAGATCTTGAAAGTGAATTGGAACTTAGAGGGCAAGAGTACTTTGATAATTTGGCAATGCGTTCTCTATTTCAGGACTTTGCGAAAGATGATGATAATATCATATATCAGTGCAAAATGCATGATATAGTTCATGACTTTGCCCAATTTCTTAGGGAGAGTGATGACTTGAAAAACTCAGATGGTGGAACAAGTAATTGCAAAGTTTGTGACCCCTTATTAGTTTCTAGAGTGAAAGAATACCGTAGTTTATTTTGCTGGCAAGAACGATCTCCATATATTTGCGACTGTCTCACGAGTTTGAGGGTGTTGAGTCTTAGAAGTTGTGGCTTGCAAGGTGTTGCAACAGAAATAGAGAAGTTGATTCACTTGAGGGACTTGGACTTGAGTAAAAATAAGTTGTCTGCGGAAGACCCTAAAGCCATTTGTAAGCTCTATAACTTGCAAACTAGAAGAGATCCCAACTGAAATTGGAAATTTGGTTCAATTGAGACACCTGAACTTGAGCGGCAGTAGACGCGTAAAGAAGTTGCCAGAGAGTATGTGTTATTTGCGTGAATTGCGAAGCTTGGATGTTAATCAATGCCGGGGTCTTTCTGAACTTCCTCAAGGGATCCACAATCTCGTAAAGCTCGATGTACTCAATAATGAGGGTACTATCCTAAATCAGTATCCTCAAGGGCTCTCCCAGTTAACTGGTCTTCGGGAACTGGATCATTTTGGGGAGGAAGTGATTGGGGCAAGTTTGGGTACTTGAAGGAGTTGAATCGACTTAGTAAACGACTCGTATTGAAAATCCAATTAGCCAATTTGGATGAAGACGTGGTTGGCGATGCCGAGAAGCGGAATTGGTGAAAAAAATACACCTTAAGACCCTCCACATAATTTTTGTTGTGGATGAAAGGGGTGAAAGGGAGCCCTTGTGCATGGATGTTGTAGATGCTCTGCGTCCGCATGCTAACTTGCGAAAGTTAATCATCACTAATTTTATGGGATCCAAACTTCCGAGCTGGATTGTCTCGCCCGATTACCATCTAAAAGAGATTGTTTTCCGTTGTATTAATTATTGTTTGTCGTTGCCGCCTTTTGGAATGCTACCGTGCCTAGAATACCTTACCTTTTACTCTGCGGATGGATTGGAATTTTTGGGACGAGAATTCTTGGGAATAACGTCGTCATCACCATCATCATCAATAGCTGTTTCTTCTTCTTCAGCTAACTTGATTGTTGGGTTTCCCAAGTTGGCGTCACTGCGCTTCAGTGGCTGTCCCAATTGGAAGGAGTGGGAGGACATAAAAGTTGAGGAAGAAGAGTCTGCCACATTGTCGGTTATGCCATGTTTATCAAGGTTGAGAGTCTGGAGGTGCCCTAACTTGACAGGGCTACCACATCGTCTGCTCCGTAAGGTGACATCACTGAAGAGCTTGGAGCTTTTTGGTTCAGCTCAATTGGTAGGACGCTTCGAAGACACAGAGGATCCCTTCAGGAAATTAATATCCCACATCCCACAAGTTGAATTCAAATGGGTGGACAATTAATTTTGATACGATAATAGCTGTTTTTGTTTTCATTTTCAGTGTAGTTGCTTGTATATATATATATATATTGAGCTTTCGGATGTTCAAAATAAAGGTGGAATAAATATTTTGTTTCTATTTTGTTTATTCGAATTTCGATCAGTTGATTGTAAATTTCAATAAATTCTGATTCTATTTTAATTGGTAATAAGTTCTTACTAAGCAAAGGGAATGGGGCAATGAATTTTGAATCCTCGCTCTCCTATTCTCACTCAGAATTAACGTCTTTCAACAGTAATACAAATTCCAAACATACAAAATACAATTACCATACTGAGACAGAGAGGCATGAACATTGAACAATCCATTGGAAGATGACATAAATACCCTTCAACATAATGAAGTAGGAAACTCGAAACCAAGGGAACTGCTTCAATGAAACAATCATGATTTATATTAAACCCAAATAAATAATTATTTATACTGTTAAATCATCCCACATCAAATAATGAAAGACATGGTAATGATATATAATGCCTTCGAAAACCTCCCCTCTTGGCAAATCCAAGAAAATACAAAAGTGAACATTTATCCGCATTCCATATCACGAAATTTCGTCTCAGTCCACATCTAACCGTATATTTATCCGCATTGTAGCCATGAGCTTAACTTTAACTGCGCTTTGCTAATCAGGATGCCCATGTCTTTACCTGTCCAAACTGAATGCTTATATGACTTTGATGTAATTGCATTTTGGTGCTGTAATGAGTTGTCTGAAGGAAATCAGGAATCAACATAACTCCAATAGGCAAACACATTCAATGTGAGGAGTATGAGGAAACATGTCCACTGGTTGAAGGCTTTTAAGTTTATAACTTCCTCTGATATTCTTCTCAGGCTGCACGTCAAACAATTTCGATTAAAACGACCCAAGTATCAGCAGAATGCAACTTAAACTATCAGAGATGAGAAACATTAAATATTTCATATGTAATATCTATTAACAATACTTACAATTCCATGACAGAGGTAATCAAGGTCGCGAGCACATGTAGCAGGATTGCATGAAACGTAGATAATACGTTCTGCCTTTAATTTCAGCAAAAACATTATTAATTTTAGGTGCATGCCAGGACGATTAGGATCTGCATCATCATCAAATAAATAAATAAATACTGAGCATTATGATGTCCCGACCAGTACAAACTTGATGTCAAATAATTTCAAATTGCAACTAAGAAGAGGATAACCTGTGATGACAAGATCAGGCTTTGGAAAATATTCTCCAAAATTCTCCGTAATTTTGTTAAGATCACCTTGGACAAATGTGGCATTACTTATGCCGTTGAGATTGGCGTTGCGACGTGCATCGGATATGGCTTGATCAACTATCTCAAAACCATATACATGTCTCACCCTATCCATATAAAACATAATTAGCTTGATAAACACCATTCCACTGAATAAATAGAGCTGGAGATAACTAAATTACCTTTTGGCAAGTGTTAAGCCTATGGTTCCGGTTCCACAAAAGAGATCTAAAACTATTTCTGAACCATCTCCTTTGAGACAAGCGCAGTCCTCTATTAGTTTATACAGAACCTCAGCCTGCATCATGCAAATAATTAATTATGGATTGCATCAATTATTAAAACCAAGAAGGAGATTCAAGCCAATTAGAAAGCTTTACTTCAGTTGACAAGAACCAGTATTCGCCTTTTTGTTTCATACCTGATGTGTATTTGTCTGGAAGAAAGAGTTGGCTGAAATTTGAAACGTTAATCCTCTAAGAGTCTCTGTGATAGTTGATTTACCAAATAGAGTATACTCCTCCTCCCCAACAGATGTGTTGCCCACAGAAGTATTTACATTGTTCATTATGCTTGCCTGGTGGAATATTATGTTTTTGGTAAGATATAGTTAAAATAAATATATTTCCATGGGCAATCCTTCTCAATTGCAGTGATAGGAGTTTCATGCAATAAAATGATCTCATTTGCTAAAAGAAAAGGTTTATTAAATTATTCAACCACTCACCACAAAAGGAAAGGCTGAAATTTTATCTACAAGGGGCTTCAGCAGTTCAGGCTTGTATGAGGAAGTCACAAAATTAACCATAAGCTCAGCCTGCCCAGTCTCAACATTACTGAAAAAAGATTAAAGAAGGCTCAGCAGCAAATTATACTCTCAATTCGAGAATTGGCTCAAACATGGAAAATTCATGCATATTGCGTTAATATGCAACTGATGTTATAAGAAACCAAGCTTCTAGAAGGAGTCCAGGCTAAAATAGTTATCATATTAATGTTTCCAAATGCATGCAAAATATGAGAACTACCATACAATCGAAATGAACAACACGGTATCATACCTGCCACTTCTTATCATTAAATGCTTCAAAAACCCACGATGGGAGTGCACATCATATGGAGAAAGATTTAATTCTGGGTCTCTCCAGACATCTTGAATAGCTGCAAGGACCTAGCTAGATATCAGAGGCAAAACTTAATTGGGAAGATGCAAGTATATTAAGCAGATGATTGGGTCAAAACATTAGCTCCAAACCAAAATTTGTCCCATAAAAGTTTGTGGTGATAGATTTGTCTTGGTAAGGAAACAGCTTTTAGAATGAATATTGAAAACATAAGCTGCACATGACATCTAAGTCTTTTAGTATTGTTACATGTTCGAAATGGCATTGAATGCTGGAAATCTATGAAACCGACACAGTGGAAATTGAATTCCACATAAAAGTATAGTAACAGATGCATCATTTCAATGTCTAACAAAATTTTGGTTAATTTTGCTGCAGTGTCTGTGCATTATAACACTTTTATTGCATTTCTGACATGAGAAGTAAGTTTAGTACTCCAGAAACTTCATTCCATTTTCTTGATACTGAAATACTTAGACCTTGAGAACGAAAGAACAATAGTTTGCATGAAATCATCATGAACTGCATACCTGGTTGGCTGGATCACTCTGTAATAAGCACTTGTTGACATTTAGAACCTTGTCAAAGAAGCCAGGAGCGTGCAATCCCAAAGCGTATCCTTTGGTTTCATCACATTCTTGTTGTAAGAGTTCGGGAGGTACCCATTTTTTAGTGCCAAAGGAGAACTCCATCTACATGACCACAGACCACAGAAATAAACTTAAGTTATGTGTCCCTCCACAGAAGTAATTTTCTCCTTTTGCCTAATTATTCACGAACCTTGTTTCGATAATGGAACTGGATATCACAAGAAACAATGGGCTTCATGACACCATCAAATTCAGCGTCTTGTTCTGAAAACTTGCCAACATGTACAATCAATTCGTGCACCTGCTGCTCCTTCGCTCTGACCTGAGCTTCATACAACAAGTCCTGTGTTTTACAACCTCCACAATGTGATGCAAACTCACATGGTGCTTCAACACTATCCCAATGTGGAGTTATCGTCTTCAGTTTCTTCACCTACACTCCGTGCAATAAGCCAAGAAAACAACTATCAGCCACTTAAATCGACTGAAATAGAATAAATACACTCAAATCAATGGTTTCGAGAAACAAATAAAACGCATACTAGTAATAGAAAACCTAGTGGCACTCCGGCCGTTTAAAAATTAAATGTACTAACCATAAAGAAAAAAAGTAGTAGTAAATAAGTAAGAGACCTCTGCGTAATTATCCTTCTTCCGGGTTACGCGTCCAATGAACTTCTCTCCGGGCAAAGCGCGGTCGCACATGAGGACGAAACCGGTATCGGCGACCTTACACACGCCTTTGCCTTTGAAAGCTAAGCTCTCGCAGACCAGCTCCAGCGTCTGTCCTCTCTTCGGGTAATACGCAGCTGGATTTGTATTCGTTGGATTTTTGGCGGCAGCTTTATTCGTGAGTTCTTCCGAGTGTTCGATTGGAGAAGAGGCGGCTGCGAGTATTGAGAGCGGACGAGCTGTGCGCCGGAGTTTTCGCAGCCATGGACGGTGGTGGAATATGCGGACGCCTCCGGAGGGAACCGCCGCCATCATTTGAGGGTTTCCGACGGCTGCTACGCCGGCTTTGTGTTTGAGAAAACGGGCGGCAAAGAAACGGATGGGAGAAAAGGTATTCACTTATTAAGGCCCATTTTCATTTGCTGCTTCTTTTAATAAGGCCCAATTAGTAGATATTATACACAGAGGACGACGTCGTATTCCCTATCTTTGCCTCACCGAGAAATCGTGAGGAAAACTCTCTGAGTCTAGTTTCTCAGGTCAGTCCTTTCACCACATAAAATCAATTTTGCAGATTTTTCAAGAAAATTAGTTAATATAGTTGTGGCTTTAAATATGACTGCGTCTGATCAAATTTGGGATGTGAATTTTCGTGTTGCTCAGTAATGGAAAATGGTAGCTGTGTGTGTTCTTTTCTGGTTATTAGCTCAATTCTGTTGAATTTTTGCTGTTATTAGTTCTTAATTTTGTTCTTTGGTTGAGAAGAAGCTGTTCGCGGAACAAAAAATCGATTTTGATATGTGAATCCAAAGTGGGATCTGTTTCTTATACCGGCATAGAAAATTTCATTGATATAGAGCTGAGAACTCCTAATTAATCATAGGTGTACAGCATAGTGGTTTGGTGCTATGGTAGCTAAGCCAGTAGCTTTGAGTTTGAGTACATGGGGTTGCAGAATAAGCTTGGTTACGTCACAAATTAAAAGGAAAAAAAGCATACTTTCGATCATCTTTTTGTGGGTTTTGGTTGTTGTTGTTCTGTAGTTGATAAGCTTTTTTTGCATTTTCTTATTACAGATTTGAAGTCAGTCTTCTTCTGACAATAAAAGGGAAATATAGTGTATATAAATGCTCCAACAGATACCCCCTGTAACTTTTGCTCCATGGACGCCGTCAAACAAGGGTATATCCGTCACTCTTTCCTTCAAACTTTATATAACTGATTATCCTGAGTATACGCCCATAGGTTGATAAGCTTTGTGCTCTATGTTTTTATTTTACAAACCAATACAACATGGATTTGATGCTTGAGGTAGGCCGTATCAATCCATTGGTTTCGCTTTTGTATCCAGTTACCTTTTTAGAGAAAAACTAAGCATTAAATCATATACAACTACTGCATGTTTGATATTTCTTTTTCTTTTCAGGTGCTTCACTTGGCTCATTGGAATATAAGATGCCTCAGCATCCAGTTCTGAGCTCAACTTTCGCTGGATTGAAGGTTCGTTTTCATTTTTTGCAGATATTTTCCTTTCTATACAGTTTTGCATTTCCATTTTCAAGAATCTGCATCGTGAAGAAATTTTGAATTCCATTGAGAATCAGATGAGAAAAATCTGACCTTGTAATAAGAGAAACGAAAGGCTATGCTAATATTTCTGAGATAAAGAGCCTTTAAGAGAATTAGAGAATGCTTTCTTGAAGTAGTATACCATGTCAAACCTCTCTATGCTAATTGCTTCGTCGATTTTCCCATGGAATAAAACATTTCTCTAGATGTAGAGAACTTGCCATTGTTTAGGAACGCTAATTGCAGTTGATAAGCCGCGATTCAGTTTGAAATTTGTTATACATAAGTTTCTTCGTGCCCTAATTTTACTATGGTCGATTAAAAGAATTGGTGTAGATGTTCACCTTCTGAAGTTGTTTAGTGACCTTATATTCTCTTAAGGTGTCTTATTGTAAATATGCTCCATTGCATGCTCAAGTTCACTCTCTGTAGGTTAACTGATGCTTTTGCAGGTGGAGTTTGGCCTTGCTTATCGAAATGCTACTGCCAGAATGAAACCAGGGATCTTTTCCTGTACATATAGAAGCCCTAATCGTCGTCGTAACACAAGGAAACATGAAATATTGCCTCAGAATGAAGATCTTCCACCAATACTACCAAAGCAGAAGAAGAAGCCCTTTCCCATTCCACTTAAGAAGATTCAGCAAGCAGCAAGAGCTGATAAGAAGCTGGCACAAATGGGAATTGAGAAGCCTCTTGAGCCTCCAAAAAATGGATTGCTTGTACCTGACCTAATTCCTGTAGCTTATGAAGTACTCGATGCTTGGAAAGCTTTAATTGGAGGACTTGCACAGCTCTTGCATGTTGTTCCTGTCCATGCTTGTAGGTAACGCTCACTAGTTAGCAATAATTAAGATATAGCTGTTTCCTCATTTCAGTTATTTAATGTGGTAGAGTTGATATATGGTAGCGCATGCAAACTCCAAAAAAAAGCACCTTTTACTCTTTTTTCCAGCACATCGGGGAGTGTTGGGAAAATCAATTTCTGCTTTTTAGAAGCAGAAATAAGCTAGAAGCTGGAAGCACCCAAGAAGCAACTTTTAACTTCAGCCTATTTTCGTAAAGAAATTGAATTTCTTCTTAGAGTAGTAGCAATTCCAACAACTTCCTTCTTATTTTTTTTCAAAAACTCGGCAGTCCGTACCTTTTGCAAAGTCTGAAAAAATGCACTTTTGGTTTTTTTTCAGCACATGGGGAGTGTTTGGAACATCAAGTTTTGCTTAAAATAACCAGAAATAAGCTAGAAGCTGGAAGTACCTAAGCAACAACCTCTAGCTTCCGCTTCTAGGTTATTTTCGTAAATAAATAGATGTTATTTCTTAGAGTAGTCAACTTCTTTTGTCCAAACACGCAACTACTTTGTTTTCTTCAAAAGCTCCTCAATTTTACTTCTCAAAAGTTTTTGCAATCACCCACTATAATCGACTCGGGAAAGTAATTTCTCAGGACTGTCTTGCAGTGAATGCTCCGAAATCCATGTCGCCGAAATGGGTAACAATATTCAAGATTGTCATGGCCCGACAAGTGGTAGCCGAAGAAGTTTCCATTCATGGGTGAAAGGTTCCATTAATGATGTACTCATCCCCATTGAATCATACCATATGTACGATCCCTTTGGGAGACGTATTAAGCATGAAACAAGATTCAACTACGACCGAATTCCAGCTGTAGTTGAACTTTGCATCCAAGCCGGCGTCGAGTTGCCAGAATATCCTTCACGAAGAAGAACACGACCCATCCGAATGCTCGGTAAGAAAGTAATAGATATGGGCGGATTCGTCGAGGAGCCCACAATCACCTCCTCTGCCGACTCAGGTATTATCATGGACCTTGACACGCATCGAGCCCTAGAACGGTTTCCTCCCCCATCAGATCCGTCGATTCCCATAATCGCCCAAAAGACACTCAATTCATACGAGAAAGTCAAATGGGGTGTACGGAAGTTGATGAAAAAGTACAGTGTCAAGGCATGTGGTTATTGCTCTGAGGTCCACGTGGGGCCGTGGGGCCACAATGCAAAGCTTTGTGGAGAGTTTAAACATCAATGGAGAGATGGGAAGCACGGCTGGCAAGATGCAATAGTGGATGAAGTGTTTCCACCAAATTATGTTTGGCATGTTGAGGATCCAAAAGGGCCTCCATTGACAAGCGCGCTCAAGAGATTTTATGGTAAGGCGCCAGCTGTCGTCGAGGTGTGTGTCCAGGCTGGCGCTCGTGTGCCGGACAAGTATAGGCCAATGATGAGGCTCGATATTGTGGTACCGGAGGATGAGGAGGCTCGGTTTGTTGCTTAGTAGGGTTTGTATAAGTTGCAGAGATTATCTAAAGAAGCTGGCAGTTATGGCTTTGCATGCATTTCCTAGAATCGATGGTTGTGACGGAAAATGGTAAAGTTGCACTACCTTTATACACTAGAATTGTTTCTCAATGACTTATTGGCTAATTTTCTATGTTTTTTTGGATTTGCAGATAGCATAATATTTGCAGATCCTCATTTCCGGGGTACAATCTCCACAGTGCTTCTATTTTTTCAACATCTCTATCATGGTGTTTGTATTGAAAGCCTTTCAATGAATGATTAAAGAAGATATAGTAAATATTTCATTGCCCTAGAAATGAAATTTTTTCTGTTTGTTTAAATATCCTCTTCAGTTCAATATGTGTTCTATGTGATCACACTGTATAAGCTACCTTACTGTTCATTCTGTAACGGTTTTCTTCTAGAACTCTAATTGCAAAGCATTGTTGATGACCATTGAAATTACACTGTCGTTATTAGATTGGTACTCAGTAGTTACAACTTTCGAGTGTTTGGAAAACCAACTTTTGCATATTATAGAAATAAGCTAGAAGCTGAAAGCGTCCTAAGACCAAATTTTAGCGTCAACTTATAGCTTCTAGATTATTTTCATGAATAAGTGGAAGTTTGTTTAGAGAACAAAAGTGCTTCTCAACTTTTTTTCAAACACTCGGATTGGTATATTTCTGATTGGTACAAATTTGTGGACATGATAAATGGAATCTTGAAATTACTCAGGTCTCCGAGGCTTGAGTCCTTCGAAGTAGTGTTTGAAGGGGTTTATTCAGTTGAAGGTATTTACCCTTGGATTGAATTTGCTGCAAAAAAGGATGTCAAGAGTTTTCAGTTGGTATTGGGGACCGATTATAATCGCTCATTGCCGTGGACGCTATCAGCTATGCCTTATTTTAGCTTTGGATCCCTAGAAAAACTGTGTTTGTACTATGTAGATGTGGGTAATGCGACAGTGCAACATATACTCTCTAATTCACCTAATTTGGAATTTATAGTATTCTTTGGATTATTAAGTCTATCAAGACTTTCAATACCTAGTTCATCACTGACCAAGCTCAAGGAGTTATCCTTCCTAGCATGTGTTAACTTGAAGAATGTGAGTATATCTTCAAGGAGCCTCGAAGAATTGACTATTAATGGACCTTATGGACGTTTAGATATTGATGCTAAGAGTACTGCTGATTGCATACTCTCAATATTGAAAATTCCCTTCTCAAATCTGCTTCTCAACTAATAAATCGTTTGTGCAGAGATAAGGTCCCGATGGGTCAATTGCAAACGTTACTTTTAGATTTTCAGGAAATGGTCAGTGCATAATTTTAATTTCTTTCAGTAGACAAACTTTAGTATTTTCTCTTTTTCTTCACTTTGTTGAATTTTGGTTTGGGAGGAATATGGTGTGACTGCTGCAACAAACATGTAAAATTTCCCATTCTCAAGCACTTGATGTTGGGTATTAACCCAGAAGGGGGTAATAAGATGCTCAATTGCATAAATTATCTCCTAGCCGCAGCTCCAGTTTTGCATACTTTGAAATAAGGGTAAATTTTCTTCAAATTCGTATTTGTCTATTGCATTTTAAGGACGAATAAATTGTAATCTTTTGGTGTGTACAGCTTGCTTGGACATGCGAGGAATCTAAGATTTTATACGAGAAAATAGTGCAGAATCCCAATCTACCCATTAAAGTGTTGAAAGTATCACAATTTTTGGGAAATAAGATCAACGTTATGATTGTGAAGAATCTTATTGAGAGTTCAGAGTCACTGCAGAAGCTAATTATTAATCCATACAGTGAAGAAACCTATGAATTGCCCGATGGGGCTGACATTCGGGCAAATGAGAGGATTAAAGATTTGTGTGAGGACAGATTTTTGTCTGAGATATTTCACTTGACACCTCCGCATCTGCCAAGGGATGCAAGTCCTGCAGGGTGAGTAGTGCTTTTCTGCTTTTAGCTTATGAAAAGCAGAGATCGAGTTTTCTGTTTTTCTGCTTCCGACCTAGAAGCTTGAAGCACCTTTTGTTGATACATTTTTCGGCTTCTAGGTTCATTTTTATATCTTGTCAAAGTGTTTTTGTACCCTTTTTTCCAAACACTCCCAAGTTTTACTCTTACAGCTTTTTACAACATAAGCTTCTCCAAAAATAGAAGTTCTTGCGAACCCACTTTGATGTGTTATTGTGCTGTGTGACCCAAACTACCTAGTGGTATGTGTTGGTGTGTAGCTTATGGAGTTCTGTTTGCTTTTTTTTTCCCAGGCTTTTGTCCATTGCAGAAGAAACTTTAACAGAATTTCTTTCAAAGTCAACTGGAACTGCTGTTGAGTGGGTCCAAATGCCTGGAATGAAGGTAAAAACTTTTTTTTTTCATGAATTGTAGCTATTGGGATTCTTTCTTAGCAAAAATACAATCAATTTCACCTTTTTTTGAAATATATTGTAGCCTGGTCCGGATTCCATTGGAATTGTTGCTATTTCTCATGGTTGCTCTGGCGTGGCAGCAAGAGCATGTGGCTTGGTTGGTTTAGAGCCTACCAGAATAAGTTTACTACGCTTGTCTTCTCGTATTTTTTGAATAATCTTATTATAGGTTAATTAAAGAACTGATTTCAATGTAATTTGATTTATCAGGTTGCAGAAATCCTGAAGGATCGACCTTCTTGGTTTCCTGACCGCCGAGCTGTGGATGTGCTTAACGTGCTCCCTACTGCCAATGGTGGAACAATAGAACTTTTATACATGCAGGTTGAATTATTTGTTTTTATTTTTTTGGTTATGGTTTAAATTTGTTGATTCTGTTTATCTTATTTTATTGGTTTGGTTATTTTCAGTTATATGCGCCAACAACTTTGGCTCCTGGTCGTGACTTCTGGTTGTTGCGCTATACTTCTGTTATGGACGATGGGAATTTAGTGGTATGCGTGATTTTTTATATTTATTTTATTTTTAATGTTTCACCTATTTATTTTTAAATGCTGGACTTGCTTTAATAACGATCTTAGTAATTTGGCTAATTTTTTTTGTTGTTTACTCAGGTTTGTGAAAGATCACTTAGCATCGCTCAAAATGGTCCGCGCATGCCACCTGTGCAGAACTTCGTGAGAGCAGAGATTTTGCCTAGTGGCTACCTAATTAGGCCTTGTGAGGGAGGAGGCTCGATTATCCATATCGTAGATCACATGAATTTGGAGGTAATATTCTCTATCACCAATAAAAGAATTATTTTCTTTGATCTTGTGGTTTATTGATAGACTAGTTTATTGTTCATAGACTATTGTTGTAAGGAGATTTCGAGAAAATATGAATTTTCGTTTAAAATGGATGTCAAGTGGAGTTCTTTTTTGCTAATGGTAGTTGGGAAAGGGAGGGTGTTTGCAAAAACTTATGCTTTTGGAGAAGCTAAAGCTGTAAAAGTTAGAGAGAAAAATTACAAAAGCACTTCTAAATAATAATTAAAAAAAGAACCTAGAAGCTGAAACAAGCACCCGTGAATGTGCTTCAGCTTCTAGCTTATCTTAATGAGTAGCAACAAAACAGAACACTCTATTTCTGCTCTTTCTAATCTAAAAGCAGATTCTTTTCCAAGTTCGCAAACACTCCCAAAAGATTAGCCCTTTTAAACTTTTGTTTTTTTAATAAACTAACAACTGGTAAATATTTACCAGGCATGGAATGTTCCGGAGGTTATGCGTCCACTCTACGAGTCTTCAACCGTGCTTGCCCAAAAGACCACAATGGCTGTAATAATTTTTGTCCTACTTTGTCACTCTACAAAATGTTAATTCTTTGCTATTTATTCCTATTTTCCTTCTTCTTTTTCACTCAATTGGGCTCTTTGCCAACTTAGGCAAATAGCTCTCGATATTTCACAGTCTAGTGTAACCAACTGGGGCAGAAGACCAGCAGCTCTCAGAGCACTTAGGCACCGGCTGAGCAGGTAGACGGTTATCCTGAATTTCATACTAATTAATTAATTAAGTTATGTATTTATTTAGTATAACTCTTTTGTTTTTTCATTATACAGGGGATTCAACGAGGCTCTTAATGGTTTTAATGACGAGGGTTGGTCTCTAATAGGCAATGATGGCATGGATGATATCACTATTCTTGTCAACTTCAATCCCGAAAAATTAATGGGCTTAAATATCTGCTTCACAAGCGGATATAGCTCCATTTCCAATTCCATCTTGTGTGCTAAAGCATCTATGCTTTTACAGGTCAGAGTATTTTTAAGGGAGAATTCATAAATTACCATTACCTACCCTCGACTTTTGTAGCTATAATTCACATTAAATTTCGAAATTTGGGTTCAGAATGTGCGAGGGTATATCCATCACTCTTTCCTTGATCTTTATATAACTGATCATCCTAAGTATACATCCATAAGTTGATAAGCTTTGTGCTCTATGCTTTTATGTTACAAACCAATACAACATGGATTTGATGCTTGAGGTAGGCCGTATCAATCCATTAGTTTCGCTTTTGTATCCAATTACCTTTTTAGAGAAAAACTAAGCATTAAATCATATAAAACTACTGCATGTTTGATGTTTCTTTTTCTTTTCAGGTGCTTAACTTGGCTCCAGTTCTGAGTTCAACTTTTGCCGGGTTGAAGGTTCGTTTTCATTTTTTGGAGATATTTCCCTTTGTATACAATTCTGCATTTCCATTTCCAAGAATCTGCATCGGGAAGAAATTTTGAATTCCATTGAGAATCAGATGAGAAAAATCTGACCTTGTAATAAGAAAAACGACAGGCTATGCTAATATTTCTGAGATAAAGAGCCTTTAAGAGAATTAGAGAATGCTTTCTTAAAGTAGTATACCATGCCTGACCTCTCTATTCTAATTGCTTCGTTGATTTTCCCATGGAATAAAACATTTGTCTAGATGTAGAGAACTTGCCATTGTTTAGGAAGGCTAATTGCAGTTGATAAGCCGCGATTCGGTTTGAAATTTGTTATACATAAGTTTCTTCGCACTCTAAAGAATTGGTGTAGATGTTCACCTTACGAAGCTATTTATTGACCTTATATTCTCTTAAGGTGTCTTATTGTAAATGTGCTCCATTGCATGCTCAAGTTCACTCTCTGTAGGTTACTAATGCTTTTGCAGGTGGAGTTTGGCCGTGCTATAGAAATGCTACTGCCAGAATAAAACCATGGATCTTTTTTTGTACATATAGAAGCCCTAATCGTTGTTGTAACACGAGGAAACATGAAATATTGCCTCAGAATGAAGATCTTCCACCGATACTACCAAAGAAGAAGAAGAAGCCCTTTCCCATTCCACTAAAGAAGATTCAGCAAGCAGCAAGAGCTGATAAGAAGCTGGCACAAATGGGAATTGAGAAGCCTCTTGAGCCTCCAAAAAATGGATTGCTCGTACCTGACCTAATTCCTGTAGCTTATGAAGTACTCGATGCTGCTTGGAACGTTTTAATTGGTGGACTTGCACAGCTCTTGCATGTTGTTCCTGTCCATGCTTGTAGGTCACGCCCACTAGTTAGCAATAATTAAGATATAGATGTTGCCCTCATTTCCGTTATTTAATGTGGTAGAGTTGATCTATGGTAGTGTATGCAAACTTAAAAAAAAAAAAAAACACTTTTTTCTCTTTTTTCCAGCACATCAGGAGTGTTGGAAAATCAAGTTTTGCTTTTTAGAAGCTGGAAGTACCCAAGAACAAACTTTTAACTTCAGCCTATTTTCATAAGAAATTGAATTTCTTTTTAAAGTAATAGACTCCAACAACTTTGTTTTTTTTCAAAAACTCGGCAGTCGGTACTGTTTGCAAAGTCTGAAAAAATGCACTTTTGGTTATTTTCAGCACATGGGGAGGGTTTGTCTAAGTTGCAGAGATTATTGAAGGTTAAAGAAGTTGGCACTTGTGGCTTTGCATGTATGTGTCTAAGTTGCACTACCTTTATACACTAGTATTCTTTAATTTACGCACACTTCAAAAATTTGTCCTGTGCGGTGTCGGACACGGACATAGATATGGCTCCGACACGGCAAAACTATGTCCGAAATAAAAAAAAAAAATTAGGACACGGTGCCGGAGACGGCTGAGGAAGTGTCCGGCTGAGCGCTATTTTTGAATTTTTTACTCTCTCTCTCACTCTTTGGCCGTACGGGGCGCTGGAGGAGGCGGAGCTTCGGCCTTCGGCTGGTGGGCACTGTGGGTGGTTGACGGTGGGCGGAGAGGGGTTGTTGGCTGCTGGGAGAGGCGCGGCGCTTAGGTGGTTGACCGTAGACGGCGAGGGACTGGTGGTGGTGCTGTTGGGCGATGAGCAGCAAAGGTGAGTGGCTGGTGGGCGGAGAGGGGCTGGGGGACTGAGGTGATGGACGGAGAGTGGTTGGTGGTGGTGTCGGCGAGGGGCTGGTGGTGGTCGGCGGTAGGCAGCGAGGGGCTGGTGGGCGGTGGCCGTAGGTAGTGGGTGGTGGGTTGTGGGCGGCTAGGGTTTGAGTGAGATAGTGAAATGGGAGTTACCGGGAGAATGGATTGGGAATTTAGGGTTTTGTTCTTTTTTTATTTTATTTTACAAATTAGATTAATAATATTACATATTATATATAAAATAAAAAATATATATATGCGACACCCATTCTTCTTCTTTCTTTTTTTTTTTTCTCTTTTTTATATTTTTTTTTTATTATTTCTATTCAATTTCAATCAATAATTGGTGGAATTAAAATTCAACTCAACATATATATTTTATTTCTTTGTTTTAATGTTGAATAATTGTATACATATATTTTATATATTGCATAAATTAGTAAATAATATATATATATATATAATATAGCCGTGTCGTGTCCTAATTTTTTGAAAAAATTTGTGTCGCCGTGTCCGTGTCGTGTTCATATCGCCGTGTCCGTGCATCATTGCTTATTGGCTAATTTTCTGGTTTTTTGCATTTGCAGATAGCATACTATTTCGTGGAGGGACACCAGTTGTATACATACCATTTGTTGGACTGCTTGCAGATCCTCATTTCAGAATGTACTATTTAGACGCAAACATATGTGTATATTAATCATCCAACGTCATTATCATGCATGTAAATAAACATTCAAAAAGCATTGCTGATAATCACTAGGCTAAACAACTGCATCAGTTCATCATCTTCTTCTAGTTCAAGCTAAAGAAAATATAAAATAAAAGAATGTCATCAGTTCACTCTTAAGTCCTATTTGTCGGGGTAATCCGGTCCCCTTATGGGGGGATGCCAAAGCACGGATTTCTCTGATTGAACCCTCCAAAGATGACCCCCGAATTTGGTGAGGCGGACTTGTTCTTTTTAGAACCACTCGAGCCGTCCGACTCAAATGGGTCGGGCATAACTACACCCTCAGCAACCGGCACAGCATTCAGAATCGCTTTTCTTTGCTTCAACCATCTCGTTCCAACACTTCGTTTCGGTAAGGTGGATCAGGCTTTGTCCTTTTCTTTTCCTTGGAATAGGGGACAAAAACAATACAATATTAATATAAGAGCATGTATAGCAAATATAGCAAAACAAAATGGAAGGTGCTTCTAGCTGCTAGCTTATTTCTGCTTAAAAGTTAAATTAAGAAGAAAATAGTTTTCCAAACACTCCTGAAAAAAGCACTTAGTACAAGAGTGCTTTTTTTTTCTTTTGGAGTTTGCATACACTAGCTTATTTGGTCATCATAGTTTTCCATGTTTAAACATTCACTATAGCTTGAAAAAAACCAACCACGAAACTCAAGAAAGATAAACCAAAATGCTGGAATGCAATCCAAGATTATATGTCATCCCATAATTTTGGAAATTAACTTCTAGGGAAAAGCCTGACTAAATAAATGCAAGAAAACTGCATCTCTTTATCAAAATGAGGATGTGCACATACAGGAGGTGTGCAAATATCGTCATTGTCATTTTCAGTGATTACAAGATAACATGCATGCGATTAGATCATAAATAGCTTACTTACAATCCAAAGACATCATAATCACATGTTAATACATTCTACACCACAAGTTTCACCAAAAATGGCCATGTAAGGAGCTGGACAATGAATTTACCTTGTTAAATTGGTACATTAGAGTCTAATAAAATCCAAGAAACCACTACAACAGTAGGCATGCAGTCAAATCTCTAAAAACGCACCTCAAAGATTCAAGAGTTGTATCCTAGTCGTCCATTATGTACTCAATACAAAATCTCAAATGCAAACGAGACTCACTACCCAATCCTGATGTCTCCATACCTAGAATACAAAGCTAATACTCATGCCGAATTTGATTCAAATATTAACAGTAGAGTAAGTAAGTAACGATACCATGAAGATTTTGATTCGAATATTAACAGTAGAGAAAGTAACTAACAATACGTTGTGCATCTTAATAAATCTGTGCCGTAGAAGATAAGCAGCAGGCCGCCTCTTTCGGGATTCTTTTCAAGGCAATGTTGAAGGAAACTCCTGAACTCAGCGCTGGCACCAGTTGGTGCTTCTGGTGGCGGCAACAAGAAGATATCCGACAGAAGATCCAATCCCCGGCTTGGAAATGGATATGTGCCCAAAAACACTTGAAGTATTGTTAGCCCAAAACTCCAAATGTCAGACGAATATGCGAAATCTTCACCCTCAATCTCTTCTGGGCTACTGTAAGATAATCCGCCCATGCTCATGCTCTTTCCCAAAATGCAGCACAAGCCAGCATCTACTAGCTTCACGACCCAATCTCTTGAATTGATTTTTGTTGAATTCAGGAGAATGTTAGTTGGCGTGATATTGCCGTGAACTATTTGGTTCTTGTGAAGATTGTATAATACCGAAAAATTTGATGGGAGAGATCGGATATAGTATGCTCCTCTCGGATGTGTCGACTATCGAGGGATCCGCTATCCATGTACTCGAGTAGTAATCCAATTTCACCCCAATTGTGTATGAATTTATGACACGCGACGATGTTAGGGCTTACAACGCCGAGATTCATGAGCATTTGAGTGTCATAAATTCATTCACAATTGGGGTGAAATTGAATTACTACTCGAGTACATGGATGGTGGATCCCTCGATGGTCAACACATCCGAGAGGAGCGTACTATATCCAATCTCTCCCGTCAAATCCTTCGGTATTATACGATCTTCACAAGAATCATATCATTCACGGCAATATCACGCCAACTAACATTCTCCTGAATTCAGCAAAAATCAATTCAAGTGATTGGGTCGTGAAGCTAGAAGATGCTGGCTTGTGCCGCATTTTGGGAAAGAGCATGAGCATGGGCGGATTATCCTACAGTAGCCCAGAAGAGATTGAGGGTGAAGATTGCGCATATTCGTCTGACATTTGGAGTTTTGGGCTGACAATACTTCAAGTGTATATGGGCGCGTATCCATTTCCGAGCCCGGATTGGATCTTCTGACGGATATCTTCTTGTTGCCGCCACCAGAAGCACCAGCTGGTGCCAGCGCTGAGTTCAGGAGTTTCCTTCAACATTGCCTTGAAAAGAATCCCGAAAGAGGTGGCCTGATGCTTATCTTCTACGGCACAGATTTATTAAGATGCACGAGGTATTGTTAGTTACTTATTCTACTGTTAATATTCTAATCAAACTCCGCATGGTATTGTTACTTACTTACTCTACTGTTAATATTTGAATCAAATTCGGCATGAGTATTAGCTTTGTATTCTAGGCATGAAGAGGTATGTAGACATCAGGATTGGGTAGTGAGTCTCGTTTGCATTTGAGATTCTGTATTCTAAAACTGTTGCATGCTTTAACAGTCCAACAGCCGCCCTCACTTCCTCTGTACGCGACATTCCTTCCCGCAATCACCGTATAATCCTCTCCACCATTACTACCACTATCATTATCATTATCATCCAACAATGACAGCCAATAGTTATCAAACCACTCATCATCATATTCTCGCGAAGCCTCATATTTCTCCACCTTATTCATTTTTAGGGTTATAGAAGTAGTGGAATAATCACTACAAGCACCACAACATGTGGAATCTTTTGCAGCGAGTTTGTACATGTGAGATATAAGCGAAATCAACAACTCATCGGCATTAAATGAACTTGCTCGCCACAGTGAACGGAAACTGCCTGAAATTTGAAAGAGAATAAAAGAGGATTTGACTCAATCTCAGTAGATAAATCACTAACTTCTCAAGACGGCAGCAGAGATCTGTTGATTTCCTCTGATTCTAACAAAAACGAAAGGCCTGCACTTCAAAAGATCAACAAAATTTAGAATTGAAATTATTCTGGATGCGAACAGCGAAAAGGAGCGTTAGCTTGGAGAATGCGCATGACTTTTACCTTAGATTGAAGAGAAAATAACAACGAGAATAAGAACAAAAAGCTCTAATCCGGGTTTGGTTTCGTATATCAAGTCAATTTCCGGTTCGATGAAGTTGGCAGAGCTGCGGTGATTTCAGCCGTTGCTGGCGGACTTTAGGAGGTGGCAGTATCCATTTTCTTCTACTCAAGCTTGCTTTCACTCCTCCATACTCAGTATTTAGCTAAGTATTAGATTCTAATATAAGAAAGAAAAGAAGAAGAAAAATCAAATAAGTGGCAATCTGCATAATTACCCTGTCCTTTCATCATGGTTCGTCTAACCAGCCCATCTTTATCCAGAGAAGCAATCGCTCGCTCGAAGTCTGTCCCATCAGTGAACCTATGGCCAGCCCACCCCTGACCTTCCCTAAGTCGAAGATCTCGGTGGTCTTGTGAGTGGTTGATAAACTGCATGAATTGCATGAAAGACTATCTCGGCTCGACCCTTCACTACACGTCTCTCTGCTCTTTGCCAAGAGCCATCATCTCTTGAACAGGGTTTGGGTACAGTCAGTTTGGGAAAATACACTTCTACTTATTTTAAGCAGAAATAAGCTACTGGTAAAAAACAGAGCAGAAATAAGCTAGAAGCACCCAAGAACATACTTCAGGCTTCAGTTTCTAGCTTTTTATTTTCTTAACATATAGAAGTTTCTTGAGAGTAATAAAAGTGTTTCTGAATTTCTTTTCCCAAACACTCATGACTCAACTACTCTTTTAAAGTTTTAGCTTTTCACTGTTTTTTCCAAACTTCCCAATTTTACTACTCCAACTCTCTTCAACTTTAGCTTCTCCAAAAGCAATAGAGTTTGCAAACACCCACTAACCCATACATGAAATGAGGAGCTGCAGTATTTCAAGTTTTTCTTTTTATCACGAGAATTTAAATTTTGAGTTCTCTATCGAATATTCAAATAGTTCAAAAGAAGCAAGACCGAGAAAATTAACAAGTGCAGCAATTGTGCAATTTCTACAAACAGTTCATACCTTCTGCAGCAACTGAGCACTATCTTTCTAAGCAAACGGCACATGGATCTAAACATGTGGCGGGTGAATCAGTGCATCTCAATCCACATTCTCTGAAATGTAAGAAAAGAAAGATTGAATTGGGGCTCAAATTCATTTTATAAAATAAATAAAAGGGTCAATTACACTGACCTCCCCTGTCATTATGTGTAAGAACCCAAGGGTCGTATTCTTCTCCAATTTGAGTTTTACTCACATCTCGAATGAATTCAAGAACATATTTGAAGAAATTCTGACCTCCAGTCGGAATGGTTTGTGGGTTCCGAACAGCTATAGTAGCTGAACCTAATAAGATAGCAATTATAACCCAAGAAGTAATAGGTACTTGGCTAACGGCAGAAAACATAAAATCATAATAAAGAAATAAAGTTCTGATCTCACCTGGTTGAACAAAGTATCATAGAGAGCCATAAGATCATTTTGTCCGACAGCCGCACAAGCTTCCCATCAAGTTCAGCTTGAGGTTTTTGGAGGTCTGCAAAACTTCGAAATACCCAAAGTAAAAAGGAAATAATTAATGAATAATGATGAAAAAGTTATAATATATTACAACACAGGACAAAGTTCTTTCATGTAGTTTTTCAAACCTTAGGATGAAAATCTGCTCAAGACCATGAAACTTTTAGCAGCATTATATGAGCTGTTTTTAAGAACTATTGACGTAATTAGGCACAGTTAAACAGCAAGAGAAGCAAAAAACCTGCTCTGGATTAGTTTCCTGTATCTAAGTAGTTGGCGGCCAACATGAACAGCACCTGATGACAACAGAATAACCTCATATCCCTGAGCGTTCAGTTCATGAATCTGTACCTCATTTGCAACTCAACGGTGTAAGCACTGAAATTTGCTTCAGGGTGTATTAGCAATTTCGGAAAAGAAAAAAGAAGAATTATTTATAATCCTTGAAGTCACCTGTTCACAAAGTGAGCCTAAACTTCCAAGAGCTGATCTTCCATCAGCTCGAGTAACAACAGCAGTTCCAACCTTAATTAGTAAGGTTAAAGAATTAGTCAATAACATAAAGCACGAGGTTTTTGAAGTAACAACTAGTTAAATGGCAAAAGGAAGTTCATATATAGGAAAAAAACATTCAAATTGTTAATGCCGTGCAACAAGCCATGATCTCAAACTCTTTTTAACCCAATGCCAATGTCAAGGACGACCATATCAACCAAAAACCCACCAAGTTCATTCTAGTATAAAGCATTCCCTTAGTATATCTTGACACCTCCAACACCCACCATGGATAATGAAACAAAACAACCAAAGCAAGCTATACAATCACCGCAGAAAGCCAAAAAAGAACAGCACGGAAATAACCATAGTACAGGAAAAAGTACCTGAGAGTAAACAGAAACACGATAATCCACTCGAGGAGACACAGCTGCAAATAAAACCCAATAACACGATTAAAAAACCAACTTCAAACCGAGTAGAGAACTGAAACAAAATTTTCAACCAAATCTAAAATGAGGAGGCAACGAGAAACCTGTCAAACGTGCAGTCAAAGCGAAACCACCTGTAAAATACACCTGCCACAAACAGGTACAAGGCAAAAATTAGAAGGTTTCCGGAATTCCCAGCCTATAAATTGAAAAATACAATATAAAACACATCTAGTAAATGAAAGCTATGCAAATGAGGATAAATGTGGAGAAGACGAAATATATATACAAACAAAACTCCACTGATGACGTCCACAGCTCGTCGGGGAAATCCCATTAGCTGACGTAACAAGAGAGTGTAGCAGAGTTAATGATATAAGAGACCGGAGTCTCTAGTGGGAGAAGAAACTTGCCCCGCTGACATCAGGGCAGACATTCCCCTGATAGTGACGCAAACACTAAGTGGGCGACGCGTACGAAGAAATACCCTCCGCATAAAATCGTCTCCCCTGTGGAGCACGTGGCTGGAGACGACGTCGCACCACCTGACGCTTATTATGGTTACATGTTCGAAATTGCATGAATGCTGGAAATCTATGAAACCGACATAGTGGAAATTGAGTTCCACATACAAGTAGTTACAGATGCATCATTTCAATGTCTGACAAAATTTGTGTTAATTTTGCTGCAGTTTCTGTGCATTATAACACTTTTATTGCATATGTCTGACAAGAAAAGTAAGATTAGTACTCCAGATACGTCATTCCATTTTCTTGATACTGAAATACTAAGAGCTTGACAACGAAAGAACAATAGTTCATATGAAATCATCATGAACTGCATACCTGGTTGGCTGGATCGCTCTGTAATAAGCACTTGTTGACATTTAGAACCTTGTCAAAGAAGCCAGGAGCGTGCACAATAGTATTTGCAAACATCCCTAAATAAATTGTCACAAAAAATGATACTAAACGAATTAACTTCAATAATAATAATAATAATAATAATAACAATAATAAATGAATTGCTACTATATGTTCGGAGCCTATTCTGTTTTGTCTTTTCTAGAGTTATTTGTGTTGAAATTTATTAATGTTTGTTCCCCACCATATATTTTACCCCTGATGAAATCTGTCATTCATCTACTCCTTTTTATCATGATGACAGACAGAGAATCGTAGTCTGATTCGATCTAGTGATTGGGCATCGTTTTCCATCCCTTATTGGGCTCGCAAGTTCCTTTGGTTTCATAACACTCTTGCTGTAAAAGTTCGGGAGGTACCCATTTTTTAGTGCCAAAGGAGACTCCATCTACATGACCACAGACCACAGAAATAAACTGAAGTTATATGTCCCTCCACAGAAGTAATTTTCTCATTTTGCCTAATTCTTCACTAACCTTGTTCCGATAATGGAACTGGACACCACAAGAAACAATGGGCTTCAGGACACCATCAAATTCAGCGTCTTGTTCTGAAAACTTGCCAACATGTACAATCAATTCGTGCACCTGCTGCTCCTTCGCTCTGACCTGAGCTTCATACAACAAGTCCTGTGTTTTACAACCTCCACAATGTGATGCAAACTCACATGGTGCTTCTACGCTATCCCAATGTGGAGTTATCGTCTTTAGTTTCTTCACCTACACTCCGTGCAATAAGCCAAGAAAACAATTATAAGCCACTAAAATCGACTGAAAAAGAATAAATACACTCAAATGTCAACCAATGGTTTCGTGAAACAAATAAAACCCATACTAGTATTAGAAAACCTAGTGGCACTCTGGCCGTTTAAAAATTAAATCCACTAACTATATAATCATTGACAAGAAAAAATAGTAGTAGTAAATAAGTAAGAAACCTCTGCGTAATTATCCTTCTTCCGGGTTACGCGTCCAATGAACTTCTCTCCGGGCAAAGCGCGGTCGCACATGAGGACGAAGCCGGTGTCGGCGACCTTACACACGCCTTTGCCTTTGAAAGCTAACCTCTCGCAGACCAGCTGCAGTGTCTATCCTCTTTTCGGGTAATACGCAGCTGGATTTGTATTTGTTGGATTTTTGTTACGACTAAAATCCAAATAGGAGAAAGGGCAGGATTAGCTTGGAAGTCACAGCTCTGAACTGACCTCGAAAGATCTAATCCACACTCAGATTCTACGAACTCGGAGAAGAAGAATGCTAAAACTCAATTGAATTACTCAAACTCGCCAAGATGGCCAAAATACGTCAAAACGTGAGAGTGCAATACAAACGTGAGGGTATATATATGACCGAGACTCTGACACACCCTAACGGACTCTCAACAATTGCGTGAAGAAGAAACGTAAAGAAATAACAAGCTTAAAATAGTCTGATGCGTCTATTACAGAATAAAGCGTGGACAACTATTAATAAACTATAAAGGTGTGAAACGATTTAATAAGTTGGTAGCACTTCTTCCAGTTGAGCAGAACTTGTGCGCCTCTTGCTAATTTAATTTGGATCATAACAGTTACCCCTGTTGAAACAATCCTTGTCCTCAAGGATTAAGAGCGTTGAAGTCAGGAAACTGTTGCTGAATTCGGTACAAGTCTTCCCACGAACTATCTTCTTCTGGTGCGTTGAGCCACTTGATGAGAACTTGCGTTGTTGGCCTTCCATTCCGATTGATTAAGCGCCTGTCAAGAACAAATTCAGGAATTAAAAGAAGGTGCCCGTGTGCATTGTGAAATATATAGGTAGGCAAGTTTGGCATTGTTTGTTGAGTCCGCAATGCTTTTTCAACTGAGATACATGGAATACTGAGTGTATTTTAGCTTCCGAGAGCAATTCCAGTCTGTAAGCTACCTTGCCAACCCTTTCCAACACCCTATAAGGACCAAAATAGCGGGGGGACAACTTGTGGAATGAATGGGTACGCAGAGACAACTGTTTGTAAGGTTGTAATTTCACATAGACGTAATCATCAATGTTGAATTCTCTCTCAGAACGGTGTTTGTCAGCCTGAGCCTTCATACGATTTTGGGCTCGAAGTAATTCGGCTCTCAGTAAACGAATTGTTGATTCCCTATGTTGGAGGCTTCGGTCCACCGCATCCAGTGAAGAATCAAATGGCAAGTAAGGCTTGTGTAGTGGTGGTTTCTGCCCATAAACAACCTCGTAGGGAGTGACTGATGTAGAAGAGTGGTGGGTGGTGTTATACCACCATTCCGCTAAGGTTAACCAGTGACACCACTCTTTTGGCCTTTCTCCTGCCATGCAACGCAAATATCCCTCCAATCACTTGTTTACAACTTCTGTTTGCCCGTCAGTTTGAGGGTGATAAGCAGTGGAGGGGTATAACTTGACCTTTTGTAGTGTGAAAAACTCTTGCCAAAACTTACTCATAAAGATAGCACATCTGTCACTTACTATTGTCAATGGCAAACCATGAAACTTGTACACATTATCTAGATAGGCCTGGGCTACAGTCAATGCAGAATAGGGATGTTTCAAGGGTATGAAATGAGCATATTTGCTTAACCTATCCACAACCACTAAGATTGAGTTTTTTCCAGCAGAAAGGGGTAAACCATCAATAAAATCTAAGCTAACATCTTCCCAAACCCTCTTAGGAATGGGCAAGGGACACAAAAGACCTGGACTAGCACAATTTTCAGTTTTATTTTGTTGACAAATGACACATTTCCTCACAAACTCAGCTACATCTGTCTTGAGTCCCTTCCAGTACAAGATACCTTTAACCTTATTTAATGTGCGAGTTAGGCCATCATGACCACCTACAACACTGCAATGATAAAAATCCAAAAGCTCTTTCCTAAGACCTAGATCCTCCCCAACAACTAACCTACCTTTTCTAGTGAGTACACCTCCCTTCCAGCAGTAATTGGGTTTAGCTAAAGGTTTCGCAGTGATTGTCTTGATGATCTCCACCAATTTGGGATCATTCAGATAACTATCTTTGATAGCCTGAAGTAAGAAATGTGGGTCAGTGGATGAAATGGAGTTGTCAGCTGCTGCACTAAGTGCATTCTGCTCAGGGGGTGTGCCTGTAATTTTGAAACTTACAGGGTGGTATTGATCCTGCAGATTAACAAAATCATTGGAGGACTTAGGATGAGGGATTCTACAAAAAGCGACAGTCACAATGTTTTCTTGTCCCTTCTTATAGCAGATGGTGTAATTGTACCCCATGAGTTTGCTCAACCATTTCTGTTGGCTTGGGGTGGAGATTTTCTGCTCAAGAAGGTACTTGAGGCTTTGATGGTCAGTCTTGATTGTGAAATGTCTACCAATGAGATAAGGTCGCCATTTTTGCACAGCTGTGACAATAGCTAATATTTCTTTCTCATAGGTTGACAGCCCAAGATTCCTACCAGACAAGCCCTTGCTCAAATAAGCTATAGGTTTGCCCTGCTGTAACAGAACAACCCCTAGACTTGTAGCGCCCCTTTCCGTAGGAGGAGAAAGGACACCACATCCGCACCGAGACGAACTCACAAATGGGGTAGATATACCCCATTCAAAAATCCATCCCGGCGAACGACAATCAATCAATCACACTCCGGCAACAGCATCACGACGCCCCAACAACTACAGCAATAAACAGAATAACAGAGTAACAGAATGCGGAAGCAATTTCGGGAAATAACAATTAATCATATAAGCCATCCACGGTAACATAATCTATACAACGATTCCAAAATAAATATTCAGTTAATGCCATTCATGGCTCAACTAATATATCCCACATCAAGGGCACGTAAGTACGGAAAATAAAACATAATATTAAACGCAATAAATTAAATCAATGACTCGACTGTTGTTGGGACACTGACAAGACAATAAACGCGAGCAAACCTAGACCTGCTGCTGCCGACCGACAAGATAGGTGACAACGCCACCTATCTACCTGAAGCAAGAACCAAAACAGAAGGGGTGAGTATAAAGGATACTCAGTACCGGGGGGGGGGGGGGGGGGGGGGTACAATATAGTATTAATCGTAGCTCGTCGTTTATCTTTAAAACAAAAGAGGTGAGTGTTGCCCGTTTTGATAAGAAGTACAAATAATAATATAAGTTGTAAAACGTAATACAAGCAACACTCGGGTTCAACTTCATTTGAAAACACAAAGTTGACGAGCCGGATCCTTTGAAAACATTTGCACGTAAGTCAAGCCGATCATTTTATTATGATATTAGTTGAGTCACAAAGTCGTTACAATTTCGAAAGACATAGCATATATAAATTAGAAATGATAAATAAATGGCTCGTAATTCAACTAAAGTGTTTCCCAACAAAGGAGGCTTATTGTCTGTAAGTTCGAATCACGCTTCCGGGTTTTATACATATATAGGAAACTACGTATGCTAAAGGGAGAAAACCGGAAGGTGCTTCGACTTATAACGAAAGCTGAAATAATTAACAGTAGTAACAATAAAAGCAGTTACAATAGCAAGTAATTATCCCAGCGAGAACGGGCCTATTCTTCCTTATAACCCCCTCAATCAACACAAGTAAACTCCATCTCCGGTGTCAAGCAAAGGAGCAACCCAAGACTCGACTATAGTGAATTTAAGGAAAGTGTGCAACACATGCAACACCCACCATCACTCCCAACCGTGGCTATCAAACTCCTGACGGGCTACGATTGACGCTTAGTTTTGGGAGAAGCACCTCGGGTTACACCCTGGACGCTCGTCCCCAGATGCAACCTTTGGATACCATCCTGAGGCCCCATAAAAATGTCCAATATTTACTCGTTTTTCAAGAAAGGTTTGGGGTGCCAAACGGGCAATTGGGCAAGTGAGTGACGACAAAGGGGGTATCTACAAGTTTCATACGTGTCGGGATGTCCAGGCAATGCCCCTAACGACTTCCGTCATAGACCCAACCCAAGTCAAATTGTCACGTTTAAAAAGAAGGAATTTACTTGCCCTTTTGAAAACAAATCAATTTTGGATACTATTGTATAAGTTGATATAAAAAGGTTTGATAGGCACATAAGAAATTTTAAAGACAAGTATAGCAAGTAATAAAAATACGGGATGATAAGTTATTTCGAAACCTACATCTACGTCCTTGCCCCAGTTGAAAACATTTAAAACCCTTACCTGTAGCTCGACAAACGAGAAAAGCAAGCAAGCAAGCAACGGACAAGTACTCCACGAGAGTAAAGCTTGCAAATCTAAGACACGACATAACCAGGTAAGACTCTGACGAGACGCACGGCGTACGGTAAGTAATTAAAGCATGTAAAATCATATAGACACGACTTCCATTGAAGTACTCACAAATATATTTAAAATAATTAAACGAGATATAAAGATGCAAACATGCTTCGAACAGAATTTAGATTTCACATTTATACTCGTAACATAATAAGGAAGCATTCACGCAAGTTCCGGATCATATAAACGATATACAAAAAAATAACTAAAAAGTCCTAAGCGAAATTGGTATTATTCGATACCCGAAAGAAGTCGAAAAATTCCCACTTCGATAATTAAGGATTTAAAGGACTAAATAAAGCTATTGGTGAAGACGGAAATCAAAAACGAGATCAAATAAACATTTTGGATTTTCGGGTGAAAATGGTCAGAAGGCAGGGTCTGGAAAATGGCTGAAAATCGCCCAATGCGTATACACAGGGTACAGCACACGGCCTGTACCCGGTGTGCGAGGCCCGTGTGTGTCAATAAGGGGTGCACGACCTGCGGCACGAGGTGTGCCAAGGCCGTGCGTGTCACAATACGAGAACACGGCCTCCTGCACGGGGTGTGGTGAGGCCGTGCGTGTTTCAAAACACACACGGTGTCATGCACGGTGTGAGGCCGGGTCGTGCACGTTCACACGGGGTCTCCTCACATCGTGTGGCTAGACCGTGTGGTTCTATAAACAGCAGGTCGCGAGTTAACAGATGCAGAAACAAGAAATTCAACACCAAAATTCATCCTACGAAATTTCTACTCGGTCAATCATGCTCAAATTCGGATATGTTACTCTCCTAGACATGCTTAACATTTAGAGACAAGAATCGTACGAAACCATCAACTATAACTAACAAATCCAATTAATTCTCAAAGAAAACCTAACTCAATCAAATTCAATAAAAATCGGGAATCGACGGAGTAAACGAGACGAGGTTAAAAGGTTACCGGTAAATTATAGAATGAGGGTCGTGTAGTCAAAGACGGGAGTCCATTCGGTCGGAAATCGAGTTCGGTTCGGAATTCTTCTCTCATTCTCCTTTCTTTCCTTCCTCCCTCTTCTTCTTGTGGGTTATGAGAGTGTGAGAGATAGATATTTAGAAAATATCTTGGGGGGGTAAAATGGTCATTTAGGTTTTTAGGGATATTTATGTAATTTAGGTAATTGAGGGTATTTAAAAGATAGGTTAAATCAATCTTTTCCATAAGATTAATTAATCCAATTGGATAAATCGAGAAATTAAGCGAGATAAGAATTCGCGATATAATTATAAATATTCGGGTCGTTACAAGACCTGTCCTACATGCATCTGTTTCTACAGTGAACTCCTTAGAGAAATCAGGAAGAATCAAAATGGGAGCTGTTATCATAGCATTTTTCAGAGTGTGGAAAGCTAGTTGAGTGCCTGAATCCCAGTGGAAATTGTTCTTCTTGAGAAGATCAGTAAGAGGCTTAGCTATGACACCATATCCCTTAATGAACCTTCTATAACACCCTGTCAACCCTAAGAACCCTTTAAGATCCTTGACTGTTTGTGGTTTAGGCCATTCTTTCATTGCCTGAATCTTGGCTGGGTCAGCTTGCACTCAATCTTGAGTGATCACATGACCAAGGTAATCCACTTGCAACTCAGTAAACTAACACTTACTCCTTTTAACAAAGAGAGTGTTAGCTCTTAGCACTTCAAAAACTTCTCTCAAGTGCAGAAGATGAGATTTGATATCTTTACTGTAAATAAGGATATCATAAATAAAAAAACAAGCACGAACTTCCTAAGGTAGGGTTGGAAAACATGATTCATGAGACTCTGGAATGTGGATGGTGCGTTAGTTAGGCCAAAGGGCATAACTAAGAATTCAAAGTGACCATGATGTATCCTAAATGCAGTTTTAGCAACATCAGTTTCCCTCATCCTAAGCTGATGATACCCTGACCTAAGATCAAGCTTAGAAAACAGTTTGGAACCTCCCAATTCATCTAAAAGTTCTTCTATAACAGGTATGGGAAACTTATCCTTAATGATGTGTTTATTTAGCTCCCTATAGTCAATACACATGCGCCATGTTCCATCTTTTTTCTTGACTAACACAATAGGGGAAGACAAATGACTAGTACTGTTTCTTATGACTCCAGCATCCAACAAATCCTTAACAATTTTCTCTATTTCAGTTCTCTGCATAGCAGCATACCTGTAAGGCCTAACTGAAACAGATTTAATGCCCTCTTCTAACTCAATGCTGTGATCATGTGCCTTGTGTAGTGGAAGAGTTTTAGGTTCCTGAAATAAATCATCATACTCATGTAAAAGTTGTTGTAGATGATTCACTTCTGAACCAGTGTCAAGTGTAGCCGATATGGTATGCAACTCACCACTAGTTGATGCAACAGAATTTGTAAAACACCCCACAGTCATTAGAGAAAGACTTGCAGTTTTGGTTAAAACCTTGTTCATTTTCCTATTGTTTGTAACAATGACTGAACTAGGCTTAATTCCTCTCAATGCAACTTTCTTTTTATCCACAGTAAATTCCATGCGAAGTTTGTCAAAATTCCATTTAATATCACCGAAGGTAACCAACTATAGCACACCAAGTACCATGCTACACCCTTCCATAGGTAGTATCATGATATCTGTTATGAATGTTTGCCCTTGGACCTTCCATTCAAAATTTTTGCACACAAACTTACTGAAAATCTTATGCCCATCAACTATAGTGACTGACAAAGGTGTTACACTCTCTAACTTGCACCCTAACAACTTAGCTGTATCAAGATCAAGGAAATTGTGTGTGCTTCCTGTGTCTATCAAAATGTGGATTACCTTACCCTTGACTGCCCCATTGACTCTCATGGTTCTAAAATCATGAGTACCTGAAATAGCATGCACAGAAACGTGGTACATGGTGGACTCATCAGCCACCTGTTCCATCACATCCTCACACTCTTCTTCTTCTTCTACTGACTCCAGTTCCTTATCTTCCTTAACATCCATGAGGAAGATGTGTCTCCTCTTACTACACACATGCCCTCTCTCATACTTCTCATCACAAGCAAAACATAACCCCTTTGCTCGTTTATCCTCCACCTCTTGAGGAGTCAACCTTCTAGATGGGACTAGAGGTGTACCAGATCTGTGAGTGTTGTGGTTGGTAGATCCTACAGACCTATTGGTGGGTGGATGACTCATGTTTGAATTAAGGTGCCCACATATTGATTAGGCCTAGAAGGAGTAAATGATGAATGTGGAGGTTTGGTTGACCATGAAGAAGATTTAGCAAGTTGAGTAGGAATTGACCTTTTCTGGTTCAGGGATAAGGTCTGCTCTTGGAGTTTAGCTAAACTTACTGCTTCAAGCAATGTTTTAGGTCTAAACATCCGCACAGGGAGGGATATCTCACTTTTCAAGCCTCCTAAGAAACAACTCAAAGCATAAGAATCTGATAAGGTTAGGCAATTTAATAACTCCTCAAATCTATCTAGAAACTCTCTTATACTCCCTGTTTGTTTCAAATTCACAAGCTCAGACATCGAATCCTCAAACACTAACGTCCCAAACCTATCATTTAAAGCCCTCACATAATCCTCCCAGATAGGTAACTCTCTAGTGATTCTACCCTTAACATACATTTGGTGCCACTGTAATGCCTTACCCTCTAAGTGCATAGATGCTATCCTTACTTTGGCATTAGCAGGAGTCTCATCCATATCGAAAAATTGTTTGGCCTTGTATACCCATCCTCTGATGTCGTCACCCTCAAACTTTGGGAAATCCAGATTTGTACACCTTGTTGGCCACTGATAGTTTCTGGTACCATAAGTTTCCCCAGAGTTGCCACGTGAATTTTCAAGATCTGGAACAGATGGCCTGAACGCCGAGTTACGCCGTGGAGATTGATCTCGTCCATATCGTATTCCAGGTGAAAGTTGTTGAGCTGCATGGTTAGCGCGCTCATCTGCTCTGAAACTGGCTTCCGCCTCATATGTTCAGATCCACGCAGCGCCATGGCTGCGATCAGCGATCGGAGTTCCTTAATAGCTTTGTTTGTCTGTTCCGCGT
This sequence comes from Verbena officinalis, assembly GCA_958496215.1. Taxonomy (NCBI): domain Eukaryota; kingdom Viridiplantae; phylum Streptophyta; class Magnoliopsida; order Lamiales; family Verbenaceae; genus Verbena; species Verbena officinalis. Next base: position 1,774,650 of record OY292391.1, read on the forward strand.
TTCGATCAGCTACTGCTCGTAATTCCTCCATGGTTTTGACACTTGCTTCCTGATTTTTCTTCAGTTGCTCTGTTAACCCATCCACATCACGTCTCAATTCCACCGTTACCCGCGTCCCATCTGCCATCGGAGTTCAGTCTACCAAAGCCGCCGGTCCAAGGATCGACGACTCTGATACCAAATGTTACGACTAAAATCCAAATAGGAGAAAGGGAAGGATTAGCTTGGAAGTCACAGCTCTGAACTGACCTCGAAAGATTTATCCATACTCAGATTCTACGAACTCGGAGAAGAAGAATGCTAAAACTCAATTAAATTTCTCAAACTCGCCAAGATGGTCAAAATACGTCAAAACGTGAGAGTGCAATACAAACGTGAGGGTATATATATGACCGAGACTCTGACACACCCTAACGGACTCTCAACAATTGCGTGAAGAAGAAACGTAAAAGAAATAACAAGCGTAAAAATAGTCTGATGCGTCTATTATAGAATAAAGCGTGGACAACTATTAATAAACTATAAAGGTGTGAAACGATTTAATAAGTTGGTAGCACTTCTTCCAGTTGAGCAGAACTTGTTCGCCTCTTGCTAATTTAATTTGGATCGTAACAATTTTTGGGCGCTGTAGCTGTATTTGTGGGTACTTCCGAGTGTTCGATAGGAGAAGAGGCGGCCGCGAGTATTGAGAGCGGACGAGCTTTGCGCCGGAGGTTTCGCAGCCATGGACGGTGGTGGAGTATGCGGACTCCGCCGGCGGGAACCGCCGCCATCATTTGAGGTTTTCCGACGGCTGCTACGCCGGCTGGTGTTTGAGATAACGGGCGGCAAAGAAACGGATGGGAAAAAGGTATTCGCTTATTAAGGCCCATGTTCATTTGCTTATTCTTTTAATATGGCCCAATTACTAGATATTATACACAGAGGACGACGTCGTATTCCCTCTCTTTGCATGAAAACTCTCTCAGTCTAGTTTCTCAGGTCAGTCCTAACTCTCTCAGTCTAGTTTCTCAGGTCAGTCCTTTCTTGCCCTTTTACCACATAAAATCAATTTTGCAGATTTTTCTATCAAATTAGTTAATATAATTGTGGTTTCAAATTTGACTGCGTCTATATCAAAATTTGGATGTGAATTTTCTTGTAGCTCAGTAATGGGAGATGGTAGCAGTGTGTTTTCTTTTCGGGTTATTAGTTCTGTTGAATTTTTGCTATTATTATTTCTTTATTTTGTTCTTTGGTTGAAAAGAAGCTGTTCGCGGAGCAAAAATATCGATTTTGATATGTGAATCCAAAGTGGGATCTGTTTCTTATACTGGCATGGGGAAATAATGGAAAATTTCATTGATATAGAGCTGAGAACTCCTAATTAATCATAGGTGTACAGCATAGTGGTTTGGTGCTATGGTAGCTAAACCAGTAGCTTTGAGTTTGAGTACATGGGGTTGCAGAATAAGCTTGGTTACGTCACAAATTAAAAGGAAAAAAAGTATACTTTCGATAATCTTTTTGTGGGTTTTGGTTGTTGTTGTTCTGTAGTTGATAAGCTTTTTTTGCATTTTCTTATTACAGATTTGAAGTCAGTCTTCTTCTGACAATAAAAGGCAAATATAGTGTATATAAATGCCCCAACAGATACCCCCTGTATCTTTTGCTCCATGGACGCCGTCGAACAACGGTATACCCATCACTCTTTCCTTAAATCTTTATATAACTGATTTTCTTGAGTATACATCCATAAGTTGATAAGCTTTGTGCTCTATGTTTTTATTTTACAAACCAATACAATGTGGATTTGATGCTTGAGATAGGCCGTATCAATCCATTAGTTTCACTTTTATATCCAGTTACCTTTTTAGAGAAAAACTGCTGCATGTTTGATGTTTCTTTTTCTTTTCAGGTGCTTCACTTGGCTCACTGGAATTTAAGATGCCTCAGCATCCAGTTCTGTGTTCAACTTTCGCCAGTTTGAAGGTTAGTTTTCATTTTTTGCAGATATTTCCCCTTTCTAAACAATTCTGCATTTCCATTTTCTAGAATCTGCATTGTGAAGAAATTTTGAATTCCATCAAGAATCAGACGAAAAAAATCTGACCTTGTAATAAGAGAAAAGAAAGGCTATGCTAACATTTCTGAGATAAAGAGCCTTTAAGATAATTAGAGACTGCTTTCTTAAAGTAGAATACCATGTCGGAACTCTCTATGATAAATGCTTTGTTGATTTTCCCATGGAATAAAACATTTGTCTAGATGTAGAGAACTTGCCATTGTTCAGGAAGGCTAATTACAGTTGATAAGCCACGATTCAGTTTGAAATTTGTTATACATAAGTTTCTTCGTGTTCTAATTTTACTATGGTCGAGTAAAAGAATTGGTATAGATGTTCACCTTCTGAAGCTGTTTATTGACCTTATATTCTCTTAAGGTGTCTTATTGTAAATATGCTCCATTGCATGCTCAAGTTCACTCTCTGTAGGTTAACTAATGCTTTTGCAGGTGGAGTTTGGCCTTGCTTATAGAAATGCTACTGCCAGAATAAAACCAGGGATCTTTTTCTGTACATATAGAAGCCCTAATCGTGGTCGTAACACTAGGAAACATGAAATTTTGCCTCAGAATGAAGATCTTCCACCGATACTACCAAAGAAGAAGAAGAAGCCCTTTCCCATTCCACTAGAGATGATTCAGCAAGCAGCAAGAGCTGATAAGAAGCTGGCACGAATGGGAATTGAGAAGCCTCTTGAGCCTCCAAAAAATGGATTGCTTGTACCTGACCTAATTCCTGTAGCTTATGAAGTACTCGATGCTGCTTGGAAAGTTTTAATTGGTGGACTTGCACAGCTCTTGCATGTTGTTCCTGTCCATGCTTGTAGGTAACGCCCACTAGTTAGCAATAATTAAGATATAGCTGTTTTCCTTATTTCAGTTATTTAATGTGGTAGAGTTGATCTGTAGTGTATGCAAACTCAAAAAAAAAAAGCACATTTTTCTCTTTTTTCCAGCACATCGGGGAGTGTTGGGAACATCAATTTCTGCTTTTTAGAAGCAGAAATAAGCTAGAAGCTGGAAGCATCCAAGAACCAACTTTTAACTTCAGCCTATTTTCGTAAAGAAATTGAATTTCTTCTTAGAGTAGTAGAAATTCCAACAACTTTTTTTTTTTTTTTTCAAAAACTCGGCAGTCGGTACTGTTTGCAAAGTCTGAAAAAATGCACTTTTGGTTTTTTTTTCAGCACATGGGGAGTGTTTGGAACATCAAGTTTTGCTTAAAATATCCAGAAATAAGCTAGAAGCTGGAAGTACCGAAGCACCAACTTCTAGCTTCCGCTTCTAGGTTATTTTCGTAAATAAATAGATGTTATTTCTTAGAGTAGTCAACTTTCTTTTGTCCAAACACACAACTACTTTGTTTTCTTCAAAAGCCCAATTTTACTTCTCAAAAGTTTTTGCAATCACCCACTATAATCGACACGGAAAAGTAATTTCTCAGTATTGTCTTGCAGTGAATGCTCCGAAATCCATGTAGCCGAAATCGGTAACAATATTCAAGATTGTCATGGCCTGACAAGCGGAAGCCGAAGAAGTTTCCATTCATGGGTGAAAGGTTCCATTAATGATGTACTCATCCCCTCTGAATTATGCCATATGTACGATCCCTTTGGGAGACGCATTAAGCATGAAACAAGATTCAACTACGACCGAATTCCAGCTGTAGTTGAACTTTGCATCCAAACCGGCGTCGAGGTACAAGAATATCCTTCACGAAGAAGAACACAACCCATCCGAATGCTCGGTAAGAAAGTAATAGATATGGGCGGATTCGTCGAGGAGCCCACAATCACCTCCGCTGCCAGCTCAGGTATTATCATGGACCTCGACACGCATCGAGCCCTAGAACGGTTTCCTCCCCCATCAGAGCCGTCGATTCCCATAATCGCCCAAAAGACTCTCAATTCATACGAGAAAGTCAAATGGGGTGTACGGAAGTTGATGAAAAAGTACAGTGTCAAGGCATGTGGTTACTGCTCTGAGGACTGAGGTCCACGTGGGGCCACAATGCGAAGCTTTGTGGAGAATTTAAGCAGCAACGGAGAGACGGGTAGCACGGCTGGCAAGATGCGATAGTGGATGAAGTGTTTCCACCGAATTATGTTTGGCATGTTGAGGATCCGAAAGGGCCTCCATTGACGAGCGTGCTCAAGAGATTTTATGGTAAGGCGCCAGCTGTCGTCGAGGTGTGTGTCCAGGCTGGCGCTCGTTTGCCGGACAAGTATAGGCCTATGATAAGGCTCGATATTGTGGTGCCGGAGGATGGTTGCTTAGTAGGGTTTGTATAAGTTGCAGAGATTATTTAAGGTTAAAGAAGTTGGCAGTTGTGGCTTTGCATGCATTTCCTAGAATCGATGGTTGTGACGGAAAATGGTAAAGTTGCACTACCTTTATACACTAGAATTGTTTCTCAATGACTTATTGGCTAATTTTCTATGTTTTTTTGGATTTGCAGATAGCATAATATTTCGTGGAGGGAAACCAGTTGTATACATACCATTTGTTGGACTGCTGGCAGATCCTCATTTCCGTGGTACAATCTCCACAGTGCTTCTATTTTTTCAACATCTCTGTCACGGTGTTTGTATTGAAAGCCTTTCAATGAATGATTAAAGAAGATATAGTAAATATTTCATTGCCCTAGAAATGAACAATTTTCTGTTTATTTAAGTAGCCTCTTCAGTTCAATATGTGTTCTATGTGGTCACACTGTATAAGCCACCTTACTGCGTTACCAAAAAAATTTAAAAAATAAGCTACCTTACTGTTCATTCTTTATCGATTTTCTTCTAGAACTCTAATTGCAAAGCATTGTTGATTACCTTTGAAATTACACTGTCATTATTTGATTGGTACTCATAGTTACAACTTTCGAGTGTTTGGAAAACCAACTTCTGCATATTATAGAAATAAGCTGGAAGCTGAAAGTGCTCAAGGACCAAATTTTAGCTTCAACTTATAGCTTCTAGATTATTTTCGTAAATAAGTGGAAGTTTGTTTAGAGTAATAAAAGTGCTTCTCGCTCTTTTTTCAAACACTCGATTGCTTCTTTTTTTTTTCCCTTCTTTTTTTTCACCTTTTTTTTCCTAGAAGTCCTCACTTTCCGTTCTATGTTGATATCGTAAACATGATATATAATAGACTAATTGGCCTAATATTGTCTACTAAATGATACGGAACGTGACCCTAGAGTATGGGTTCGATTACAACAACACAGATCATTCCTCCAGTTACAGGGAACATATATGATGTCTTATTTCCATCCCAAGTCAAGATCCCTCTCCGTGATCAATCTCACGATCATGTTTATTATCTTTCTTTCATAAATAGTCACAATCTGGTCCTGAAATCTAGCATTGTTTGATATGGATTATGATCGATTTTATTTATTCTTGTATTACAAATATTGTTAGTATGATGCAGTTGGGACAAGATCAGATGTCATTATCATGGGTTTGATTTGGTTGGGAGTTCTGGGATTATTACAGGATTGAAAGTAGTGTTCTAGAAAATGTTGGGGACAAGGACTTGGCGTATTGGGAGAGGAACAGACAATATGGCCTTTGAATGTGACAGAATTCTGCAATATGCATGTATCTGCACATAAAATCTTGCTCTCTTTCTGTTAGTTTGTTCATGTTTCTCACCATAATTTATGATTGAAGTCCTCTGCCTGATCATTAGTATGTGTTTAAGGTTGTGTTTGGGTTGATATAAGTTCACAATTTTTGAATTTGGAGTAAGATACTCATTGGGCTTGTTTTTGGTAATTTCTTACTTTGTGAGTTATTTTAGGAGATCTTGAGTGGGGTCTTGAAATCATCTACTCCTTCCTAATATTGAGTCAAAACCAGTAGCGTGGCGTAGCTTAGCAGTTAAGTGCTATTGTAGTTTAACTTTCGAGTTCAAGTCCTGACAAAGCATTGGTAAGGAGAGTTTTACAAATTATTCTAAGAACTTGTTTACTTCAAAAGATAGCAAACGGAACCCTTATTTTGAAAGGCTGTTTAATTCCCAAAAAATAAAAAATTTCTTATTTGCGTTGTTTACTTCTTTCCTTTAAAATCAGCTAACACAATAGGACCAAAAAGCTAATGTTAGATAACATGATAATTGCCAGATAAGTAGTGGGTTTTATGGTTTGAGTCGGGTCATCAGCATATAAAAGTAAACACCACAAACCCTTTAAATTGCGAACATAAATGATGTTTATGGTAGAAGTAAACAAGTTCTAACAAGTGATCTGGTTCAGCCCATATAAATGAGATTTTAGCAATAAAAATAAAAATAAAAATGGATTGTAATACAATATGATTTTGCAATAATAATACATTGGTTATATGATTTGTTGAATTTGGTAGAGTTGGATTCAGGCTAGAAATTATCAATTGTAATGGTCCCAACCCAATCTGTTTCTTTCGTTTCCACGAGGGATACAGATATCATATTGTACCGGTCCACCAATAATAACATGCCACGTGTGAATAGTAACCTTGAGTTCACGTGTGAGCCATCTAAAACAATAGCAGATTGTGGCCCCACAGTTGGCTTAGCCGAGCCGGCTCAAAATTGATGTCATCGAAGCCGACAAGCTGTTATCATTAATCAGGGTAGGAAACAGAAACATTTATTAATGGATTTTGACAAACAGAATGGGGAAGGGGGCTGCATCAATGGACCACTATGGATCAGTGGGCCTATGGGCCGGGTTAATTCTTTCGGCCCAATTTTAATGACGTGACTTGAAAAAGAACTTGACAATGATCTTACGAAAATTACGATAATCATGGTAATAAATCACGTATTATAAATATTAATATTTAAATTACATAGATTGAGATGTAAATTTATGTAGGGATAGAAGCATTTTTTGTCTCCTAACTATTGGTATTATTACATTTTGCTATATAAATTTTACTTCTAGGCCAAACTAGCTGTCAGAAAATGATCGACAACAGCATTTTGGCTGTTTTTAGAAGTAAAAGAAGTTTCATTTCACATTATTTTACTTTGGATATGTAAGGACGACACTATTATTATTTTTTTTCTCATCCAATTTTTTCCAAATTCAGATACTACAGAAATTCACTTAGAAACTATCCTCTCAATCTAATTGTTTCATTTACGATGAGTCGATGACTAAGATTTGAATCTTAAACTCTGTTATGTGACGAATCTGCTTTAGAGGCTGTCTAGCAATATTTTGACAGAAAAGGCGAGTTGAGGGCAAAATCCAAATTCTACAACTAACGATAGAGGAGAGGTTTCTTGTTTTATTCTGGCCTAAGTCAGGGGTTTAGTGTAATTATCCTCTTATATTTTCTAAACAATTAAGGTAACTTAATACGTAATAAAATTTAATCTTGCTCTAACTCAATTAGTTTATGTGTTGTATTTTTTGGGAAATTCCTATTTCCTGTCGAATTTAATAGAATAAACAGCTTCAAATAATGTTTTTATGTGGGTGTTGCAGGTAGCTACTAGCTAGACCACCGAAATTGTGCAATTTTCGAAGGAAAAAAAGAAGAAGAAAACTAATCCTAGTTGATGACACACTGTCAAATCTCCTAAATAATGTCACCTCTCAATTCATAAGTAAATTCAACTCGATCCCCTTCTATTATATACGTTGATTTTGATTATTAAATTAACAAGATGAATGCCTCAATTCAAATTCTTGATTTTTTACAACATAGTTGTCCACTGCATATACAGTCCCATAATAGTCTGATTATAGTGATTTTGGTCAAGTGGGCTGTTTCTTTTTTAAGTGAGAAATGGTAATGTATTGTTAGCATTAAATCTTCTCAAGAAATTAATTGATTTTTGGTAGTGAAGAAAAACATGAGCGTTGACACTATATATATATTATAGAGATGTTGATAGAATGACAAAAAAGCAGCATAGAAATGCAATGGCAACCCATTCAGTGAGCTGTACTTATGGGGTGCATGTGGGACGCAAACCAGATATGCTACCTCTTCTCTCTCTGTGATTTCTCAGTGTTTGTGTGTGTTTACAGAGAGGATGGAAGAAGATAAATTCTCAAAATCATTCAACTTTTATCGCGGGATTAGTATAAATGGTGAGATGGTAAAATTTGACTATTTGGAAAAGTTTTTTTCAATTGATGTGGAGATCTAGACATAGACAACGAGGAGAATCTGCTAGGTTTGATTGAGTGCTTACCGGTGATGCTAATGATTTGTTAGGTTAATTTTTGCAAGAGTTGAAAATTCCGACCAAAGTAGGATGAAATTCACAAAAAGTTAAAAAGTAAAATTAAAAAAAGCAAGGGATAATTACATTTACAACCTCCTGACTTAGGAAAAAATATAGCAAGATCCCCTATATTATTGAAAATTATAGAGACACCTCTCGACTATGACTCTAATACTTAGGTTATGTACTTAGTCATTTTTTTGTTTCCAAGTAGATGCTAACGTTTTATTAACTGAACAACAACTTAATCACTTCGATCATTTCATGTATAGCGAACACTATAAAAAAAAATATTATGGATAATTTAGTCATTTTACGACTTTTCGTTAAGTTTTTTAGGTTTCCGTTAGGGTTAGAAGATCTATCTGTAATTTTCAATAGTTGAGGGGGTCTTGCTGTATTTACCCCTAAGTCGAGGGATATAAATGTAATTATCCCAAAAAAGAATACGGGACTAAAACCAAAAAATGACAAAGTTATGGAATGATTCTTGTAATTTTGCCGTGTGCGAGAGAGAGTAAAGAATGTGCAACAATCTAAAGTTTGGAGGATAATGGAGTAGAGATATGTTAAGAGACAAAAATCTTAGGAGCAAGTTGCAAAATGCCATATATCTATCTATCAATCCATCTACTCTATGCTATCTTTTCTGATTCACACTATAATTTCTAATTCTTGCCAATTTGCATCATCCTTTTACATTCCAAATCCTTTCCCACTTCTATATATGATGCCAATAATCTGGGTCAGATCTCTCAGGATTTTCTTTTCCATTTTCTAATTGTTGATTGGATTTAAGATAAATTAGATTATTAGTTTTAACTCATAATAGTTACAAAGTCAAGAAGACAGCTATTTATGGATTTTCAATGCCCATATCCTCGTTTTTGTGATCAACCTCTCATAATTGTAATAATTAGAACTCCCAAGAATTCTTCAAAATTTCAAAGGCAAGCTATTTGAAAGTTGAAACTTGAATGGTCAAATACCATTGCCATGAAACTTAACTTAGTCTAACAATCAAAAGCAGTGTGGAGAAAAGCAGGGACAGAAAAGCTTAAGGGTAAAAAAGTTGATAATTTTTTACTAATTACCCAAAAAAATAGCTATGATTAAACTATGATTAGTGGAAATCTTTAAATAGCTGCCAAAAAAGACCCATATTTTAAGCTTATATTCACTGTACTTCTCTGAATCTTTACAGAGCGCATGGCAAAGCATCAGCAGCCAAAAGGAGGTCAGAGCTTTTCCCCACTTCATATAAATTAAGAAAAATAGCTTATTTAATTAAGAAATTATACAAAGAAATATTATTTTGAACATAGAGAAATATATAATTAATTAAGCTTGAAAAGTATGCATCATGTTCATGCCCTTGATCTGCAGAATTCACTTACTTACGGCCCCACCAAAACTGACCAAAAAAACCTTATCTTTTTCAAAACCATTTGCATCTGTCAACTGTCAAAAATTCAAAAAATAAAAAAACAATATGGTATTGATTATTATATTACATTCTTAATTCAAATAGCATGTTTTTTTTTTTCAAAACTAGTCCAGTTTTAGTTGTATGTATTAAAATATGAACCATCTTTGTCATCCTTTCTATATAAGCATGTCTTTCTACCAACATTTCAACACTATTCCATTTTTGCTCCTTAATTAATAGTGGTTTAAGGTATGTTTGTCACTAGAATTAATTAATTAATTAATTCTTTTCATGGAACTGTCTTAACACTTATGCTTATCTAGTCTAATACATATATAATTTCTTTTTTATTCCTTTTCGGGTTTTTTCGTCTTTGCAAGATATGGATCAGTTACATGAAATTATGCTTTTTATGTCAAAATTGGACAAAATTTAGCTGCTGAAACTGACGTTAGCAAATGGCTTGTTTTTCTTAAAGGTTTTCAGTTTTCTCATTATATGAGTTATTAAAGCTGGTTGTTGGAGCTGGTACTGGATTCTTGTGAACTCGACGAATAATACAATTTTCATATTCATTTTTCTTTCAAATCTAACTCAATTCCTGAAAATCCAGCAAATTGATTCTCCATAAGGTATGCCGTATGCTTACTTTTTTCGAATGAACTATTTTTTCTTTGAGATTGATTTCATATATTCTTATGATTGATTTTGATCATTTTCAGATTGATATGGATAATCTTGATTGGAGCAGCCAGGAGACTGAACTTGAAGAAAGTCTGTTAATGCTCGCCAAAGAAAGTTTAATTAATCAACAAATCATTCAGAAAACAACAGATAATTCAGTCTCAAATGTTTTTCCACAATGGATTGCAAGATCAGGTCCTGTGATCAGCACATGGGCAGCAGCCATTAATGGAGATCAAACGCTCAATTCTTCATTTGAAGACAACAATATTAAAAATCCAGAAAATAGCCTAATTCTTGATTCGGGCCTGGAAAATATGAAGCCTGGAATATCAACAAATACAGATTCGCTCGATTGTCTCCTGTCAGCTTCCAACAGTCAGACTGATACAACATCCATCGAGGATGACGGGATTTCATGGTGGAATTTCACGGCAACACTGTCTGATAATAATCACACAAAACCCGGAAAGAAACTCACTCCGACATTTTCACAAACACCAGGTGATCTTAACAATCACGAGCCTAACCCCACGAAGAAAAGGAGATCAACGGAGCCCGATTTCGTTCCCCAACCAAACAACATCGATTTCCAGCAAAAACCCAAGAAGCCCAGATTAGAAAACCACGGGATTTCATCATCAAACATCAATTTCCAGCAGCCCAGTTCGTCGGCGTCGACTACGTCGGGCCCCGACGAGCCCGACGCGGAGGCAATCGCCCAGATGAAAGAGATGATCTACCGCGCCGCGGCTTTCCGGCCGGTGAACTTCGGCCTGGACCCAGTGGAGAAGCCGAAGAGGAAGAACATCCGGATATCAAGTGATCCTCAGACGGTGGCTGCGAGGCAGAGGAGAGAGAGGATCAGCGAGAGAATTAGGGTTTTGCAGCGATTGGTTCCCGGTGGGAGCAAGATGGACACGGCGTCGATGCTCGATGAAGCTGCTAATTATCTCAAGTTTCTGAGATCACAGGTGAAAGAGCTGGAAGCATTGGGGCAGAAGATTAACGATCACAGTAGTTTTGCTAATTATAATGCAAATCTTGCATTTTCACCGTTTGTTAACTATTCATTTTCCATGCAGCAACAACCCCAGTTTACTATCCAGAATCACAATCCGGTCAACCAAACCAAGAGTTGAGAGAGATAATTAACACAATAATTATTGGATATTTCAGTAATATAATTGTGTAATATTTTCTCTTAAATTTACAAATGTGTAAAAATTGGACGACCATGATATATCGTAATCGTTTATATGGATGTTGCTTATTGGTAAATGTAATAGAAAATATTATGTATTTATGTTACAAAATATTTGTATTTTGGCATAGAAAATAGAGGAGCCCTTGTGATTATTTTTTATTTGGGATAATTACATTTACACTCCTTCAACTTAGGAGAAAATACAGCAAGATTTCCTGTACTATTGAAAATTACAGAGACACTCTCTCGACTATGGCTCTGTCTAACACTTAGGTCCCGTCGTTAGTCATTTTCTTGTTTCAAAGTAGATGCTAACGTTTCATTAACTAGACAACAACTTAATCACTTGGTCCATTTCATATATATCAAACACTATAATAAAAATATTATAGGTAATTTAGTCATTTTATAACTTTATGTTGTTTCCGTTAGGGTATGTAGGTATGAGGATCTATCTGTAATTTTCAATAATACAGAGGGTCTTGCAATATTTACCCCTAAGCTGATGGGGTGTAAGTGTAATTATCCTTTTTTATTTTTACTCAACTATATGGTCCATATATATATGAATTGAATGCATGTTTTTGACATAAAATGGGCATATATGTGTTTAATAGAAGAAATTGCGACATTGAAAACAAAAATTGAGAGAGGATATGTCTTCTAACTATATCATAATTATGAAACTCTTGACTTTTATTTTGCAATGATAGTGATCATCATTAGATCATGATAGTAAAGATATGGAAATCATGCTTTTTCATTTTCTTAAAAGTTGAAGAATAGTAATCTTATGAAGTTATGATGGAGTCATCATTAATGATGCCTAGTTTATTGATACTTATAAAGTGATATTATCTCTTTTAATTATGAGTATAATCATGACCCCCACAACGCAAGATTCGAAAAAAGGTGCACGCGACATATAAATAAGATCGGGTTATATATGTTCCTAGCATTTCTTATATTTATATTTAGGTCCACTTAAATTTATTTATTATAAATTGGTTTTTAAACTAATCTATATGTAAGAGACACCCAAAATCATTTAATTTAACTTATATTATATATATTTAGGTTCCACCATCGATTTAGAAGTGAATGTTGACCAATTTAGGGACTTATATATAATAAACACATCTAAAAACTAAGTAGATCTAAATATAAATATGGCAAACGTTAGGTACAAAATGTAAATTTTCCTATAAATATTAATTATTCCTCAATATGTTTTTTTTTTAATCTTACTCTTAATTTATCTGCGGCTAATTATTTACGAATTAATCTTAAACTTCAAAACTTTTTCAAGTTTAAAAAGGTCGAACTTTATGACTAGACATGGATTAAGTATTTAGAATAGTAATATAGAATGAAAATAGTAACTATAGCGCATATGATTAGTAAGATAAAAGGGCAGAAAAGTGATTTCAACTTTATGTAACTAGAGTAATTATTTAATTAAAGAAAATACTTTGTACTTAAGTGCAGCACTTTTCTTGGAGATCTTAATTAATATTATTTTAAAATTAAGGAATTTTTACAATAATCAATGTAGCAAACATTCTCTTAATCGTAGTGCATTATTAGTCTGCAGTGGTCCTGTCTCCTTGATTCAATCCAAAGCGTGGCCGCCCTTGAAAGAAAATAAAAACCTTAATGCTAAGCACATGCATGTTTTATTCTTCTTTTTTGGCATTTTTAGGGTTCTTCTTTCAACTCACAAGAGCCAACTTGCACGTGAATGTGTTTACTCTTAGTGACTCGTCTCTACACTAAAATATGTGGGGCACAAAGACTTATGTCATAATAATTTGTGGTAAAAAATCTTGATATTTTAGGGAGAAAATACTTTGATCCTATCATGTACGGATACTCCAAAAATTTTTATCCTGATGTATAATGTCGTGTCCGACACCGTATTGGACACTCGTATCGGACACTTCTCTAGTATAAAATATCGTAGAAAATCTTTATCCCCGTATCTGTGTCGTGTCGAGTTCGTGTCGCCGAGTCCGTGTCCGTGTTTCATAGGTTTGATCTAATGGAAAATGGAAATGCTTGGTAATTAATAATTGATTTGATTTATTTATAAATTAGTCTATCTTGTTTTAGAAACTATAAAAACACTCCTAAGATTTCATTATTCTTGTAAGACTTATATTGGATTTTGGTTATGTTCACACAATTGAAAGTATATTTTCTCATGGAGTCCATTGGTTAAGAGTCAAGGCAATTAAAAGTCTAGTTAATGTCAGTCAAATCCTCTATTTGCCTTATTTTCACAAATTTTACAACAAGAATAAAACCTTAAGGGGGTTTTTGTAATTTATGAAATAAGAGGAATTAATTATAATTACATCAAGCCTGAAGAGTAGAGGATATGTTTTTCCCTATTATATATAATTTATGAATCTAGTTAGTAAAGTAAATAGGATGAATTAAATAGATCTGTATTTGATATGTGACATGAGTCATGACATCTCAAAAATACAAAGAATGATGATATATGGACAAATAAAAAAATGTGAATTAATCAACCATACAAATACGACATGGCATGGCACAGATAGAGATACCGTATACGTTAACACAATTACTTTGCAATAATTAGCACAATTAATGATACAAATTGGCAAGTAGCTGGGACATACAAAATCTCTATTTGCATAGACATTGTTTGGGTTCAGAAGCAAAATAGTATTGAATTCTCAGGAAAAACAGTTATATGGTGTGGTCATATGTGGTTAAGTTGCCCTTTCAAACAGTCCATTATTTTCTCGAAACTACGCAGGTTGTCTTGTCTGTCGAGTTTTGCCACTTGTTTTAATTTTCACAATCTTAATTCTTAAACGGTATGTCGGTATGATTTTATTTTTGGTGACTGATGTTGAAGCCCATTTTCTGGACTACAAATTGCAATTTGCAATGGTTGACTCCTTTTTTGGGATAAGTTCAAAACAGTACTAGACCTTTTTCTTTTTCAAATTTTGATAAGTAAAAGGGAAAAAGAAAACAAAAAACTCGATGATTAAGGTACAAAATTCTTTTTATCAATGACAAATGCATTCCCAGAAACTCAAATCTGATATTTGTGTTTAAGCTAGCAGAGCACCAAATTATTAAACTACGTCTAACGGGTGCTCACTCGATATATATATATATATTTTTTTGTCAAAAAAAGATAACATTAAAATTAAGGGAGGCCGAGGATATCGGCCCGGATACAATTGGGGACCAAGCAATACAATGCTCAACAGTAGAATGGCCAAGCTTCACTCGATATTTTCTTGTCATCTATGAATGAAAAACCTCAAAATGTCTACGTTCTAATGAAAAGCTGGGCAATAAGCCAAAAGCCCACCCATGTAGGATTTGGGTCGCCTACTTAATGGGCTGTACAGTGAAGTAAGCCCAATAAGGATATTACATTAAAGGTGGACCTGATGTGCATTTTCAACGCTCTCTTGTCCGAAATCATGATCCAAATGTGGAAGCTCTTTGAACCGATCATCCAAAATTAGGATTCGAACTTATGATGTTTGGCTAAGAATGAATGAGTCTTAACAACTCAGCCAAGTCCTCTCGGTACGAAGGCTAATAAACTAAACAATAATAACTTAGAAAATGAAGACTATACGCATCTTCTTTTGGTACCATAAATGAGAAATATACCATGTTTTTTCGTATACACCATGTTGGAAATTAGAGAGGGAGGGAACAAACCTGCCATACTACATATCTGATTGCTAAAATTTCAGATTATAATTTAGTGGCCTATTACAAGCACAACAACAAATGATCAAATAAGAAAGAAAGTCACCACTTTTTTCTTTCTAATTCTAACACTCCACTCCAATTTTCAACTAAATTTTTCCTCTCATCATCATCATCATCATTCAATCTTCCAAGCATACAGGAAAAGGCAGCATTGTGACAACTTAGAATAGCTCAATGTTGAGTAATACCTGCTGGGCCCACTACAATCGCTCTCGTCCTCCTCGCCCCATGTTTCCCCATCCGGATCCTCATCGCTCTCCGGGTCGGTTTCGCCCGGTTTGAATATAAAAAGCCCATGATTCGAGCCCGGCTCACAAAACAACCAAGCATGAACATCCCAATAAACCTGGACAGGCTGCTTATTGACCAACACAGTCTGATTGCCCCTGAATTTCCACTGCAAATTTCTAATGTGTATCAACACAATCCCATCTATGCTAATCCACATCTCAGGCTCTCTCGGCCCGTTTATCGAGCTCTCCACAACGATCTCGTGCTCGCGTTTCTCCTGGTCGAATTTCGCCCTAGACGAAAAAGATTTCTTACCGAAAACATGTTCCTTTTTGTAGAACATGATGGGGTCCACTAGGGCCGGTCTCGATTTCGTCCTTTTATAGGCTTTTTTCTTGTAGTCGCCTAATAATAAGACGACCTCTTCCTCGGACACTAGGGCCACGTAGAAATCCGTGCATGGCTCGGGACTGCCGGTGAATTTAGCCGACCGTAAGTCCCAATAGGCATCCATTGTGTTCCCATCAACCTCGAATGTTTTGTAACCCTTTTTGGCCCAAAAATGCCAAGGTTTAAAGTCTATCTTGCATGTATGGACAAGATCGGGCTCGGCGCTCTCGACGGATATGCTCAACGAGTAATTCATTAGGTTTTTTGTCCATAGTACTGTCACATTGCGCCAGAAACCTGATATATGTGTCTGATACACGCACGTTACCGTACTCTGTGCTGATTTTTGATCGTCGTTCTGTTTCTGTGGCAACGAATAAGTCCTCGTTGGCGCACAATGAGCCATTCGTCGTCGTTCTTGATTTCTTTAGGATAATTGGGATGAAATTTCTGTAATGGGATGATCAGGCAATGTTGATGAGATGTGGAAAATGGGAACTGGATGTAATTTCTTCTTGGCAAGCAATTTAACCTGCAGGAGAATTGAGGAGACTAGTAACAGAGAATGCCACCATAGAATAATATCCTTCATTGGCAGCAATCACAGAACAAGAATCTAATAACATGTTACCCTCAAGGGTAATTAAGAATATATGTTTTTTTTTTCTTTTTTGTGGATTTACAAGGAGAGTTTTGATCTGTTGGAATCCATAGAAATGGTTCTGCTGGTGAAAAGTAAATATAAAAAAGAAAAGAAGGGTCTTTGTTGAATGTAACAAAGGGAAAATCTTTGAGAAATCCAACAAGTTTTTGATATCAAAATTTGAAATTTTGATGGAAATTCTGTCTGGGAGTTCTTGATCTGTTAGAATTGGTGACAAGTATGGAAAGTTGAGAAATCAGATTGAATCTGTGGAGGAAAACAGTTTTGTTAGGGGAAGAGGCTCCCCTGAAAGGAAGGGTCCAAAATTAGAAAGCCTCTATAATATATGTTGATAATACCCTTGAGTACTAATTTTCATGTTTGGATCTTCAATTTATTTAGTTTTAAATATTATTATCTGAATTTTTGAACTGTTTAAGATAAATAAACAAGTAGATTTACTTAGGAATGGTGTAGTAATGAAATGTGTATTGTCATATCCATTCTTATATTCTTAATTTCTAGGATAATTAATTATATTTACACTCCTCCACTTAGGGGTAAATACAACAATATCCCCTCAACTATTGAAAATTACAGATAAATCTTCTAACCCTAATGGAAATCTAAAAAACTTAATGAAAAATTGTGAAATGACTAAATTACCGACAATATTTTTGTTATAGTGTTTGCTATACATGAAATGAGCGAAGTGCTTAAGTTGTTGTCCAATTAATAAAACGTTAACATCTAATTGGAACAAGAAAATGACTAACAACAAGACCTAAGTGTTAGACAGAGTCATAGTCGATGAGGTGTCTCTGTAATTTCCAATAGTTGAGGTAGTCTTGCTGCATTTTTCCCTAAGTTGAGGGGTGTAAATATAATTATCCCTAATTTCTATTATTCAAAATCCCGAATAATTATTCTAGAAGGAATCTTCTAAACATGAGAATTTGTATATATGTAGAATATATTTAATTTAAATTAAGCTGGAAAAAGGTTCCAAGTGCTTAATTTTAATTTTTACTAAATAAATTATAAGTGCAATTTAGTTGTATTAGTAGAAAAAAGAGTACAATGTCATATTTTTGAGAACTAAAGGGGTCATATTAGAATATATTATCTTGCTCAAGTACACAAAAAAAAATACCTTTGAGATTACATTTAAGTACAATCATATTAGCTAGCTGCACAGCTATGGCGACGACGCCGATGATTCCGCCCGCCGGGCCGGCGGCTGATGGAGGCGCGCCTCCACCCGCGGAGATGCCACCGCCTCCTGGGACAGACATGACCAGTATATGCTTTCGCGATCAGCTATGGCTCAACACATATCCACTCGACCGAAACCTAGTTTTCGATTACTTTGCTCTCTCCCCATTCTACGATTACTCTTGCAATAATGAGCAGATTCGCCTCCGCGCTATTCACCCTCTTGACATATCTCACCTCTCGTAAGTGCAATTTCTTCATTTTCAGAAGAAAATTATAAAATCACCCTAATTGGACATTGTAGTCGCAATTCGATGTTGTTGGGATAAACTCATATCTAACTACTATTATAGAGTTCAATTTTTAACTTTTTTTCTAGTTGAAGCATGTTTGTGTCGTATAATTTTGATTAATTGGTAAGAATTAAATCTTGTGTACAAGTGTATGCACACAGCAGACACACACACACACACACAAGGTATTCTATCTATTCAGTGTAGTAGCAGTGTTATTTTATCAGGAGATTGATGTTAGGATAGTGTAATTGCACTCAGTTAGTGGAATTTAAGCACTGTTTCAATGGTTGAAATGTAGCTGAATAGTTAACTAGTGAGATGTGGTTCAGAATGATAGTTTCTTAATTATTTACAATGGGTTGAAGTTTGATAATTGAATGAGTATTTTTTGCATGAAGGAAGATGACTGGAACGGAGTATATGTTGAGTGAAGTATTGGAGCCTCATTTGTTTGTGTTTAGAAAGCAAAAGAGAGATGGCCCTGAGAAAGTAACACCTATGTTAACTTATTACATCTTGGATGGATCAATATACCAAGCTCCTCAGCTTTGCAATGTCTTCGCTTCTCGAGTTGTGAGTATCCCTTCACCTCTTTGTTACTTTTCGTGATGATATGAATCTTCTTTTCTTATGTCTTCTCTTCTTCTCTCTTCTTATGTATATCGAATGCTATAGTTGCGACTTTTTTCCGCTTTCAACTTCTGTAAGAATTTCGAATTTCATGATTTTGTTGGTATTGAGTTGTTCTGTGTGGAATTTTGTGGGATTGATACTTGTTTTGAGTGCATATTATAGCATGAGAGTTGATTATTTCTTATTTTGAGCTGGCAATAGGACATTTTGGTTCGTTGCTAGTGCTTCGTTTGGGTTACAAACAAAGTTCTTGGAAGGTCCTTTAATGGTAGCCCAGCAACATGTTTCTTTCTGTCCTTTTCTTTAAATTTTTCATATTTAGATGAAATTGTGCATGTGGTGTAGTGCTTTTAACACTTAAAAGTTATCTGAGTGTTTAATGTCTTATCTTAACCACTTTTGGCAGGGACGTGCATTATACCATATCTCAAAGGCTTTCAATACTGCAGCAACAAAATTGGAGAAAATCGGATATGGTATCTCTATCTCCCCTTTGCAGTTACTAACTTTGATGACAAAATAATACTGCATTGCATCCTGTCCCAATGGCATAATATAATGATTCTAGTTCGTAGCTTTGGTTTTTAATTATCTTTCTGATCCTTTCACAACGCACTGCAATGTTTCACAGTTGATGCTGAAAACGGGAGTAAATCCACTGAATCGAAAACGGCTAAAGAGATCATTGACTTCAAGGAACTCAAGCGTGTAGACCATATTCTGGCTTCTCTGCAACGCAAGGTAGCATATATTTTCACTGCAAATAACTGATGATAACCATTCCTATTTTCTTTCGAGATATATGACATTCAATTCGATTGCTGACGAATATTGTAATCATTTTTTTAGCTGCCACCTGCTCCACCTCCACCACCTTTTCCAGAAGGTTACATTCCGCCATCTGCAGAAGCAGAGAAAAGCTCAGAAGCACAACAACAAGAGCCTCAGGCTGCCGCACTAGATCCCATAATCGATCAAGGCCCATCCAAAAGAATGAAATTCTGACATGATATCTGATTTTCATTTGTTAGGATTTGTTTAGGCTGTATTGTTATTAGTATTATAATGATTCGATTTACTTCTTGTTCAATTAACCATAGTGTAAACTACTGTTACCATTGAGACGGAATTCGAAACCGAGGTTTAGCTCGTGTATGACAAATTAGCCCATACTTTTTGGCCTTGGCTTCTATTTCCAGTTACAATTCTGTGATCCAATTTTGTGGGACTTTTGACTTTTGATGCAACGTTCCAACAGGTTTAGCACTTCTTGAATCTCTCTTTTTTTAATTTTTTGGGAATTGCGGATTGGAAGTTTTGAAAAATTACATAGCCCCCCATACGAGATCTGTTTTACCTGACAAATCAAGTCCCAAGACCAAACCTTTAAAGTTTAAAACAGTCCTTCAGTTTTGATTTGCTGATCAAAATAATGTTTTATAGTGAAACTTATTAACTTAGTTCAAACCCACTTTTTTTGCATCAAATTAAACTAAATAAGACAAACAAATCATATTCTGTAATGAAACTTAAAACCTACTATATTTTTACTACAAAACAGAAATATGGTACAATTCAAAATGCCAATAGTAATTTTCTTACCTGATACATTGCTTATTTGCTTACGGACAACGAATTACGTAAGAACTCATTAGTGGTCGGTTCGGTGTTGTACCATATGACGGAGTTTGCAGATATTCGTACATATCCGTATATCTGTACTGAAAGCGCACAGGTGTCTGTCTTAGCAGCTTCCACCTTTTCAGCGTTTTTATTAAGTGTCAGTATGCATGGCCTACCTTTCTTTTCATTAAAAATATATTTAAAAAGTAAAATAGAACCAAGAAAATTAATAGGGCTTTTGTATTGGGACGTAATTTTCCAAAACTTCAGGCACTTGAGTGTAATTTACCTTTAGATGTTTATGTCTCGTTAGAAAATAATAAATCAGAACGGATAAATTTGAGTGTACATATAACTGGACCAACTAATCTTTATCTGGTTTGAATAAAGAACGAGGTTGATAACCATTTAATACCGAAATTAATTAAATTTCTTAGTTTGGTTCAAAATTAATAAATTCCTATAGTAGTTGAATGATGGTATTTACGGATACCTCTAAAAATATCATTCTATTGTGTTATTTACAGAGGTTTGGATATAGAATCAGGTTGACACGGGTAGTCCCTATCCTTAAAATTTTTGTCGCTCCTACTTCGATAAGAAGTTTGTTGCAGGTTGCACGCGACACACTTCCCGAATATATGCCAAGCTAACTAAAAAAAAAAAGGAGAATTAGAATGACAGCAATTCACAATGCATTCGGGTGAATGTTTGCTATAGTATTATTTCTAAACATCAGAACAGCTTTATTTATAGGCTCAGTTGTTGGAATCAATTTAATACTAGAATTAAGTGACATAAATAGTGGGTTCACTGTTATGTAATTGAATTTAACATTAATACTTTATAGGCTCAATTGTTGGAATCAATTTAATACCAGAATTAAGTGACATAAATAGTGGGCTGATTGTTATGTAATTGAATTCAACATTAATACTTTTGGAATTAATTTAATACCAGAATTAAGTGACATAAATAGTGAGCTGTCTGTTATGTAATTGAATTCAACATTAATATAATTAATACAACAGTTTCAGGAGTCCAACAGTCATATTCCAATAGTCACTTTTGAATAAATAAATTGATATAAATATATTGTCTCAAATTAGGCTTCAAAATGAGTTGGCCCTGGCCCAAAAAGAAAGACTCTGGGCTCGGAGGCAGGGCTCCTAGCAACCATGCGCACATGCGAAGTGCAAAGTGCGCCAACATGCGACACACAACTAAACAACGTGGCCCGATCCGGCCCAAGCCCGAGCCCTTACCGCATGTGACTCATTCATCTCTCTCATTTGAGTTCCATAATTAACACCACTAATCTATATGAACTAATATAATTGAATGTAATTAATAATTTAATTAATGTGGGATACACTTAAGTTTTTCAAACAACATTTAATGTGCTTTCTTCATATCCTAATTAATTCACACTAACCAATGTGAAATTTACTGTTAAAGGCATATTATTTCCAACATGTCGTGTTGTGTAGTCTTCTATTTTTTTTGGTCGGAACGTGCAGTTTTCTCTAATATAAAATATTAAAATAAATTTATGTCATCATGTCCATGTCATACTTTATCCGTATTATCGTATCTGTGTTTCATAGATTATATGTATAGAAATCACATATAGAAGTTGGCAAGTATAGTTGTCATTACCAGATGAAATCCTTAGTAAGTAAACAAATTATAACTTCGACAAACGTTTGGAGATTATGGACTTGGATTTATATGATCAACATTAACTGAAAAGATATTTTAGCCACGTTTTTTGATCTTGAAATATATTTTGAAAAGTACATAAAAGATTCACTCACTTCATGTGATATGATAATTTCCCCCCACTTAATTGTCCTAAAAGTTAGTATAATTATAAATTAATTTATTTGATTTCAAAATTGTAAAAGAGTTTTATAAGTTTCATTAGTCCCGTAAATTTTCTGAAAATTGTAAGATGGGTTATATTGTAAAAATGATTATCCAATTTATAAGCCAACTAAATCTATGAAAGTTATCTTGTTTGTGCCTTGAGTAAATCCTATATATTAATTGTGGTTGGATAGGAATTTGACTTTTAGAACGAAAGAAGATTAAAGGGCTAACTCCTAATGACTACAGATTAGGTGAATTTAATATTTAGGTAATTATCCAAACATTACATTATCTAAAGTTTTGGTTTTTGCGAACATCAGTGAGCATTGTGGATTGTGATGCACGAACATAAATACGATCTGACACAAAATATTAATACAATAACATAGTTTTTTTTTGTAACTTTTAGAGTTAAATAGATATTCGGTATGATATAGGACGAAACAAGCTATATATATATATAAGAATATCAAATCAATGCAACATAATTCATAGTTTGTGTGATATCATATTTATGGTTGAAAATACGAAGTAACATGAGAAAATTGCCAAAATCCAAGTTGCCAAATTGTGAATGTTCTCCACCACAAACCAATGATCCCAAATCATCATGACTTAGAATAGAAACAACATTTTCTATTTGCAGGCAAGCAAAATCTCATATTTCATCAACCCTAGAAACCAATTTACCAAAATACCCAAATGCCATCACATAATAAGGAGATTCCATATTCTCCTAATCATATAGATTCAATTAGATTATACATTATTAATAAATACCTAATGATATCACGAATTTGTTTTATTAATTCATTTAATCCACAATAGTCAAACATTATGTTTTCATATTTTGGATAAGAATTTCATTTCGGGCAAGAGATTATCATTTTTGATTGAATATATACTAAATAGAGAAAAAAATTAATTGCAACATATGATGCACGGACAGTCCTAAAAATCTTATTCTGTTGTGTCGTGTCGTATCCGATACGCGTGTCGGACATTTTTCTAATGTAAAATGTCGAAAAAGATCAGTGTCGCTGTATTCGTGTCGTGTCGTGTCCGTGTCCGTATTTCATAGAATTGACAACCTATAATTCAAAAATCCCCTAATACTCTATGTTTTGAAACCTGAACCAGACGTCAAACTGGAAGCCCTATTAGTCACCGATTTGGGATTTCAGATTTAGGATTTGTGGTTTAATTGAGATTCATATTTACCGACTTAGCCTCACATTTTTGAAAAATTTACCAATTTAGTCTTAAGAAATTAAAATATATATATATATATATATATATATATATATATATATATATATATATATATATATATATTAAATTTGATTGAACCAGTGGTCCACCGATTGGACCAGTACCGATTTAACAGGTCAATTGCCCGGTTCTTAACTAGTCCAATTAGGGACTGGTTTGTAGCGGTCACCTGAACCAGTTAGCCTGTCGGTCACGGGTCCGCTTCGGGTTTCAAAACATAAAAATAATGTCAAATTTTAATTAAGCAAAAAGACCCAAATGCCCCTAAATAAAAAAAAAAAATAATAATAAAACGAAAAGTCGTCATCATCCTTGACTGGAATCCACGTAAGTGGATCCCACACCTGGAACTCCGTAATGTGGTATCCAACGCAAGGCTGAGTCATCATGGGACCCACACTCTCTCCTAAATATCTATCCGTCCCTCTCCCTCACAACAGCTGTGTTTGAACTTTCAAAGAAAAAAAAAAAGAAAATTACAGTTTCCCATTGTCGACGTCTTTCTGTACAAAATACATTATCTATAAAACAATTAAATAATATATCTGTAAATAAAATATAAAAAAAATGAAAAGGTATAAATATACAAAAGATGGGATTTTCAGGGAAGGACTTCTTGCATCCGAATTCTCAGGGAAGGACTCTCCGGCAATTATAAATACCAACTCTTTTTCATTGCCCAAAATGTGGCTTCTTTATTTTTCCATCTCTTACACTAAATTCTCCACTTTTTTTATCCTTCTTCTGCAACTATCATCATGACTATCCTCATTGATCAGCCTCACTTTGGTAATTTTTTGGGTTTTTTTTTTTTTTACTATTTTTTCTGAATTTATATGTTTATTTTGTGATTTTCTTGATTTAGTTATTATTTAATCTCAGATCCATACTTTCTTGGATGAATATATCTGGGTTTTATATAACATAATGTGAATAGGGTATATAGAGTCTTTAAAGAGAGTAAATCTGATTTTTTTCTTTATAATTAGTTGATATTTATGTTTATATTGTTCTTTCTTGTTTTGGTTTTCTGGGGAAAAAAGCAGGAAAAGAGGTGGAGGAAAAGAAGGTCCCTAGCTGTGAAAAGGAGTTGTTTTTGGATGGAGGATTTGTGGTGCCACATGCCAATTCTTTTGGCCATAATTTTAGGTCTTTTTTTTCCTCACTTAATTTAATTACTGTAATTAGTTCCCCTTAATTATGCAATTAAAACCCCAATTTAATATTTTTAGTTTAAAGTTCGCCTAATAATTATCTTCGGACTGGACAACTGGACTGAAAGGATTTGATCTTCGGACATTTGTGGTGTTTTGACAATTGATTATAGCCACAAACATTAGATCTCAAATTTTTTATTTTTTATTTTTTGTGGACATGATTAATTCAAGTGATGAGAGAGAGAGAGAGAGAGAGAGGTGAAAAATCCCATTGAAATTAAATAAGATGGAAAAACTAGTTATGTTGCATAAATCTTTTTTAACAACCAGTTATTTGGGCTCTATAGTGGGCTGATCCAGAGTCCATGAATTTTATAGGCCAAGCTATTTATTTATTTGGGCCTTAGCCCACAGACCATATTGTTCAGTGGGCAAAAATGTTAATTGGGCTGAAAAACCCAATAGGCCTTTTCATTTTATCCTTTTCCTTTTTCTGTTCATTAGTTTATATTTTTTTAACATTATAGTAAATTTCTAACTAAATCATTTTGATCAAAAACAAGGGATTATGATGCTGAAAGTGAGAGGCAAGAAGGGGTGGAAACATTCTACAAAACCAATCATATTTCCCAAACTTATGACTTTGTAAGTTGTTTCCATTTTCTTTTTATTTAATAAATTATTTTATTAATAATTAATAATAACTATTATTATTATTATCTTGAACTGTAGGTGAAGAAAATGAGAGAGGAATATGGAAAACTGGACAAGGTGGAAATGAGCATATGGGAAAGCTGTGAACTTCTGAACAACGTTGTTGATGAAAGTGATCCTGATCTGGATGAGCCTCAAATTGAGCACTTGCTTCAGACAGCTGAAGCTATCAGAAAAGATTATCCTAATGAGGATTGGCTCCACTTAACTGCTCTCATTCACGGTATAATTTAGAACTTTTACTATTCCAACTTTTACCAACGTTTGCTTTTCAGAAAGTAGTAATGTTTTCTTTTTATTTACTTAATGTTGCATTAATGATTTAATGATGATAATAAGTTGCTTGTCATATCTTTAATAGATCTTGGGAAGGTCCTTCTTCATCCTAGCTTTGGGGAGCTTCCGCAATGGGCAGTTGTGGGTAAGAAAACAAGGCTATAATAAACTTAAATGTTATTTCTTGCTTTTTTTAGGCCAGTTACGAAACCCCCCTTAAAGATTTACGCTATTTATGGAAAATACCCTAAAATCTTGCAACCTTACACTTACCCCCTTGAGAGAGGTATTTGTAAGATTTTTTATGGGTATTATGTATACATTTTAATGTTTCAAGAAGGGTATTTGTAAGGTTTCAGCTGACCAGGGGGTTATTTGTAATATTTTAAGGTTTTAGGATGTTTTCAGAAAAAAGATATAATCTCAGGGGGGTAATTGTAATTATCGTTTTTTAATATTAATCATATGCTTAATGTGATTTTCCATATGAATTTTAGGTGATACGTATCCAGTCGGATGCGCATTCGATGAATCCATTGTTCATCACAAGGTATATATTTTTCTCCTTTTTAGTATATTTCTTGCTGATTTAAATATAGAAATTATTTGTTTTAATATAATGATTTTTTTTCTATTTTCTAATGCAGTATTTCAAGGAAAATCCAGACTACAATAATCCTGCTTACAACACCAAATTTGGAGTGTATGAGAAGGGCAGTGGATTAGACAATGTGCTCATGTCATGGGGGCATGATGACTACATGTATTTGGTAAATAATATTTGTTTGAACCATTTTCATCATTCGGATATTACAAATAAACCCAAGATTCATTGATCTGTTGTCTTTTTTCAGGTGGCTAAAGAGAACAAATCAACCTTGCCAGCAGCTGGTCTTTTTATCATCAGATACCACTCATTTTACGGTAAGCGAAATCCACCCGATTTTTTTCCAGTCTCGGTACTGCAGAGGGATTATGTTTACCTATATAATCGAACATTTTGTTTGCAGCATTGCATAGATCAGGAGCGTATAAGCACTTGATGACTGAGGAAGACAATGAAAATCTTAAGTGGCTTCAAATTTTCAAGTAAAAATCCAGCCATTTTCTCCTTGATCACCATGAAAATTGGTTATATACATCCAAATATGATAATAATTGATGTTTTTTTTGTATTTAATTTGCAGCAAGTATGATTTATACAGCAAGAGCAAGGTTCGTATTGATGTGGAGAAAGTGAAGCCATATTACATTTCCCTTATTCAAAAGGTAAAATCTTAAAAAAATTACATCCAAAAATACTTATTTTCTTTTACCATTTAACAATTAAATCTAATTGCTTGTATTTTTTCTTATTTTGCAGTATTTTCCTGAAAAACTTAGATGGTGAAAGGCTCAAAACAAAGTCAGTGATGGTGTTTTTTAAGTTGTAGAAATTAAAGATGTGATGTTGTTAGAGGCATGAAAGAATTATCTTTTGTTGTTTGAGAGAGTTTGGTAAAACCCATAAGAATAAAATAAATAAATAAAATTACATCTTTTTTATGTTGGTTTTGTAACAATTATCTTCTGCACCATCAAGTTATATAGCTCAATAACTTGATGCTGCGCTAGTTTATTTAGAGCTATATAACTTGATGCTACGCCAGTTCAGTTTATTTAGAGGTCTCTAGTCGAGTTTGATTTCCTTTAGTGATTATTCACTTTTTCATATAAGTGATGCGTAGATAAATAAAAAAAACAAGACAATTATTTTTTGCAAATATTTCTGCCGACTTTTAGTCACTCTCCCCCTTCTCTCGGTCACCCTCTTCCTATTCTGTCTCCCTTGTCACCTTCCTACGTCGCTGGGCCACCATTTCCACCGCGTGGGCCACCTCCCTCACTGCCGCACCGTCCCGACATACAGTTCCCCACCATCCCATATTGCCGCGCAAAGCTGCTTGTTTGACTGCTTCAATTTTTACGGCTAGAGTTAAGAATAAATTCCAATTTCTTGATTACAGAACCGTGGAGTTGGGTATTCGCACTACTGAATTGGGTTTGTGACTTTCTGCTTGAAACCCCTTGGTTTCTTGATTTAGTTTTGTGGTATTTCATATGGATTTCAGCTTGAAGTGTTCAATCTTTTGTTTGGGGTAATTAAGTTTAAATCCATTAACAAAAGAGAAGTACAAAAAGGTGGAGATGTCCACCAGTTACATAACAAAATCCCAAACACAATTCAAGCTCTCCTAGTCCTATTCGACCTTTTAAGACGATTTGCTGCTTCTATATTGAAAATTCTGACGAACCATTTTGGTTTTCCTATATAGAACATGAGATTTCCTATGACGAATCCAAATATTATCCCAACGCCATATCCCATCACAACTGCCTGCCAAGTGAACCCCATCATAAGACCCGACTCGTCTTCTTCGTGCACCGCTGCTGGTGACGGAGGACCAGGTGCTGTATTATTCTCACAAGCTCTTGTCAAAGGGACTCCACATAATTCCGAGTTCCCAGCATAGGATTCATTGGGAAATGTTGAAAATTGCTTACCTTGTGGAATATGCCCGACGAGATGATTATATGAGAGATTCAAGACTGCCAAGAATGTCAGATTTGTTAGAGTCCAAGGGATGCTCCCTATAAGTTGGTTACTGGAAAGGTCTAACTGCTCGAGATTCGCCAAAAGGCCGAGTCCCAATGGAACGGTTCCGTTGATTTTGTTGTGGGATAAATTCAGCAAGCGGAGAGAATGCAAATATGCCAACGACTCTGGAATGCCGCCGTGGAAGTTGTTGCTGGATAAATCGACTGTGGTGAAAACAGTTAAAATCCTAGTGAGTTGCACGTCTTGTCCCTTCACTGACAGCTCCACTGAATACTTATACGCGTTCTCTTCCGACCCCATGTACAAACCATAAATGATGCTCTGGTTTTTCATTGCTTGGAGGTTTGCGAAAAGTTTATCTGGTAAAACACCATTGAAATAGTTGTAGGAGACGTCGAGTATACGTAATGTTGTAAAGGAATTATTTGAGCTGACGACTGGTGGACTAATGGAGCCATGGAATCTATTTGATCTCAAGATTAGGACCTGCAGCTGATAAAGAGTTTGTAGCCACCAAGGGAAAGTATCTTGTATCATATTGTTCCCAACATCAAGGACTTCGAGATGCGTGCAATTGACCAAAGATAGAGGCAATGGTCCTTCCATGTGGTTGCCATTCAAGCTGAGAAAACTCAAGGAGTTACCATCGACACCCACCCCGAATGTTGTTGGAATTGTTCCGTGAAACTCGTTCCTTCTCAGGTCAAGAAACATAAGGGAAAAACTTGAGTTCCCAATGCATTCCGGAATTTTTCCACTTAATTTGTTGTGTGACAAATTGAGATTTACTAGCTTGCTCATGTTGCAAATAGAAGAAGAAAAGGTTCCTCGGAGTGAATTGGAGTGAAGATCAAGGTTCACCAGATCCCAAGGCAAGTACCCTACATGATCAGTAAGATGATTCAATGAAACATTTAAGTATTCCAACAAGTTCCACTGTATAGACCTGAACCAACTCGGAATTGGACCATGAATTTTGTTATCGGAGAGATCTAACCACACTAGGTTGGGTAAGTTTCTCAAAAAGATTGGGAACTCTTCGATCTCACAAGAGGACATTTGCAAGTAACTTAGTTTAGGGAGAGAAAAATTTGCACCAGTTGTTACCCTATTGTGAGAAATAAGAATTGACCCAATTTCACTAAGGTTAGAGAAAGACTCAAGATCAATGGTTAGTTTGTTGTTACTCAAATCAAGATATGATAAGTTCTTGCACTGAAACTTTTCAATGCGCCCCATGAGTCTATTAGAAGAGAGATCTAGATCCATCAATGATGGAAGAGCGAGCAGCCACGATGGTATCGTACCTGCTATTAGATTGTTGGATAAACCAATATCTAATAGAGTTTGAAGCCCACCTGCAGCCCTAGAAGGAAAAGGACCTGTCAATGCATTTGAGTGAATTTGCAATGATTCAAGTCGTGACATGTTGGTAATAGATGAAGGAATTGGACCTACAAACGAGTTATTGTAAAATAGTATCTGAGTGAGTTTTTGGAAGTTTGAAAATGCATCTGGGATTTCACCTTGTAAATGATTATTTGAAAGATCAAAATGAGTGAGATGTTGGAGACTAGAGATCGTAAAGGGGAGACGGCCACTAAAATTATTACTTGACAAGTCCATTTCTATAATCTCTGTGAGATTGCCAATTGATTCAGGAATTGATCCTGAGAATCTGCAACCAGATAACATCAAGTAGTTTAAGTTGACCATGAAACCTAAGGAATCAGGCAGTCTACCCGAGAGATTCATGCCTGTGAGTATCAATTCCTTGATAGAACCAACATTACTCTTGTTGAAGCTTGGCAAAGAACCTACCAGGCCGTCATTTAGTAATAGGTTGAGGAACTCCAAGTTTGGTGACCCGAAAATGCTTTCGGGAAATTTTCCGTACAATCCTGTCGCTGAAAGATCCACATATGTCAAGAAAGATGACATATTCATGGGCATTTCAGATGATATATTCACATATACTAGCGAAAGCACACTTATCTTGGTCATATTTCGAAACAGCAGTTTGATATCAAGGGTAATCACCGGATCGTGGGGATCTGAATGGAGATCGAGTGAAACCAGATTGGAAAGGTGATAGAATTCCACGGGGATTCGACCTTCAAATCCTGAAACTGAAAGGTTGAGGTGTGTCAGCCTGTTAAGCCGCCCGAAATTAAACGAAATTTGTGATCCGACAAAAGAGTTGTAGGCAAGGTTGAGCTTCCGGAGGTGAGTAAGATGGAAGAGACTGCTATTCGAGTGTATGTCTCCTGCAAGACCACTACAACCGAGGTCCAGCCCGATTACGTCTCCCGTCAACTCGTCACATGTGACGCCGTCCCACACGCAACAATCGTAGCTATTGTTCCAAGACATTGGCTTGTAGTAATTGTCTGGGCGCTCTCCACACCTTGGATGAATCTCAAACACTGGTTCAGGTGGAACCAGTTGCTTGAGCTCAAGCAACCACTGTTCCTGCTCCGGACGACACAACTTATTAGAAAAAGAAAAACCCATTTGCCATTGCTCATGAAAGGTTATGATGATTGTTAGCCACAGAGGCAAGATTTTCATTCTTTTAGCCACTAGTAGTAAAGTATGGCAAATCTTCTTAATTAGTTGTTAAGAGTTTGAATTGTTACTCTATCCTCAATCCTCACATGACGAGTTTATGATGACCAACATAAATTAATTTAACCCCTTTTCTCTGGTCACATGTAATTATTTATGGTACAGTGGGCTATTGACTTGAGTCAACTGGCTAAATGCAGAGCAATTGCGTTATTTCAAGGTAATGGGAGAAAATTAAAGTTCGAATCTTTCTTTTTTTCCACACGTATACATTGAAAAATTCGAATCTTTCTTTTTTTGTTTCCACACATATACATTGAAATCTTTCTATTTAAAGTGGATAGTGGGCTATTGACTTGACTAGCAAGTTGAAGGAAATGGGAGAAAAAAAATTGTGGACAGACCAAATTGACCTCTGAGCATGTTCTATCAAGATTCAAGGGTTTCAAAATCAGACCTGATATAACTTATAAGTAATAGCCATTAAAGAAAAAATTATACTAAAATATTTATTTATAAAAAACATAGCGAAAAATTGAATAATGAAGAATGAATACATCATGTAATCATTTCTTCATGGTATCATGTATTCATGTCCCTAGGCAAAGACCAAATTATTTAATATTACTCTTTTTTTGTATAGGGTTGTTGTGGAGTTTAGGTAACTATTTGAGCTTATTTCATTGGACTGTAATTGGGCTTACGGGTTGTTGCCCTAGAAGGTCTCTATAAATAAAAGATTGATCACTTGGATCAAACAATACGCAATCATGCTTCCGCATTCGCATTGAGGTTGATACTTCTTTGTACCTGCACACTTCAATAATATCGATTGTTATATTAACTTACACCTTTTTTTCAGTATTCTTCGATTTTCTTTACCCTAAATTTTTTTAGATTTCGTTTTGTAAGTTTTTGTCATATCTGCTTTATGGATTGTGGTAACAAGAGAAGCCGTAATTTATTGGATGATGAAATCAGAGACTTACCGGATGAAATTCTTGTATCCATTATATCTCTGGCTTCATTGAAAGAAGCAGCAAGAACAAGTGTCCTCTCAAGTAGATGGAGATATCTTTGGACATTTTTCAGTGGCGATATGTACTTTAATCAAGATGAATGGAAATTAGATTCTCGAAATGTCGTGGCCCGGATAAACCAAATCATGAAATTACATAAGGATTCAAGGAGGTTCATCCAGTTGAAGATATTGACAATTTTATTGCAAATATTGACAACCTGTACTCAAGGTTCTCAAGTTCCACCGTATATATTGCAAATTCTTGAGTACAGGTTGTATACGCGCCTCAATCGATCGATCCATTAAGGTGGTGAAAGTAATAAAACCTTGTGAATTCTTAGAACCTGATGTTGAGTTTTTGAAGAATCTGACTCACAATATTGAATCACTGGAGAAGCTTATTCTTTCTGCTACCTGTTGTAAAGCATATATGATAGTTCTTAGGCATGAGGGAATTATCTTTTGTTTTGAATAATTTAGCTTTGTTTTGTTTGAGAAAGTTTGGTAAAATCATTAGGAATAAAATAAAGAGGAAAAAAAATTGCCTCCTCACCTTTTTATTTTTTATTTTTTACCTCCTCACCTTCACGAATTTTTCAAAATTGCCTCCTCAGGCCAAATTCTGACGGAATATTCCGAGAATATGCTTTCTCGTGCATCTTAAGGGTAAATCAGTCTTTTTCTATGCGACCAAGCCCACTAAACCCACCCGACCCTACCCATACCAAATAAAACCAATTAAAATTATTTAACTTATTTTTGTCAGAAAAAATTGAAAACATTTAACGTAAAAGAAATAAATGTTTTCAATTTTTTATGACAAAAATAAAACATTTTAATGGGTTTTATTTGGTATGGGTAGGGAGGGCGGGTTTAGTGGGTTTGGTCACATAGAAGAATACGGATTTACCCTTAAAAAAATACGTGAGATGCACGAGAAAGCATATTCTCGGAATATTCTGCCGGAATTTGGCCTGAGGAGACAATTTTAAAAAATTTGTGAAGGTGAGGAAGTAAAAAATATAAAAAAAAGGTGAGAAGGCAATTCCAAAAAATCATAAAAGGACATGAGGTAAAAAATTTTTTTCCCTAAAATAAAATTACATCTTTTTCATGTTTGTTTTGTACAATTTTTGCCAAAGATTTCTGCCGACTTATGAACAGTAATTATGACTTAAATCAGATATCCAACAACAATGTCAACTAAAATGTTGTTTAATACTAGAAAATAAGTTGGGAAAATGGTAGAGAAGGTTAAAGAAAAATGAAGGGGAATCATATTCAGATTCTTTGTAATAGAAATTACACATAGACCCCTCTATGTTGACTCAGTCTTACAAAATGTCTAATACAGGGGGTTTAGGTGTAGTTTTCTAGAATATAAGGAGTCTAAATGTTATCAATTCGTTAGTCCTATCTTGGCCAAATGTCATTAGAGTGGAAATAAAAAATTAGCCGTGTGTAATTGTCGCATCTATTTAATTAATTACAGAAAGACTAGCACGCTTTTGATGAATGTAAACCTGGAGATGCAGAGCATCATATTCAAGGAGATATCTGCTAAATAATTGAAATATATTATATTTTAATTACCTAAGTCAAATTAGTTGAACTCAAACTTATCATCTGATGTGATGTTCTTTGAAACTAAAAGTTTAGTTTTCTCACAACAAGATATTTAAGGCGCCTATATATAGAGAGAGTTAATCAAACATTGTAATAATTATTACCCTACTTTTCCATCATATAAAGATTAATGGCAAGAAACAGTATGAAGAGTCTCATGGTGACATTTATGATCATCACGCTTCTTGTTTCTCCTGCAATATTGATTCCTTGCAACGCAGCTCGATTGGTTTATCAAGGTGCGTATAATTAGGGATAGACTTTAGGGTTAATTACATATAGACTATACATAAATACTCGATATTACAATTAGACCTATATTAGTCAGAATTTTACAAATACACCCATTGATGAGTTTGAAAATTACATAAAAAAATCCAGCACTTTCGGGTTTTTTCGATTTTGGTACACAGGATATCGAATGTTCTGTTATCTTTTTAACTAAACTGATCTAGCGATGCTCTTTTTTCAGTATATCGAATGAGTGAATACAGGGGTCTAATTGTAATGTCGAGTATTCTTGTGGGCTTTGTATGTAAATAATCATAAAAACATTATATTTTATGTTCTACGAATTAAAATTTCAATATTTGTTCCCAGTTTTCGATTTCCTGGCCTGTACTGTTTTTGGCTCTAGTTTTTATTTTATTGTATATTTGACTGTGTTTGTTGCAGAAGTTGATGCTAAGTCTGAGGCAATGAAATGTGGTCGTTGCGCTTGTTGCGAACCTAATAATCCACCTTGCTGTATTTGTCCTCACCGTATCTGCCATCATCATATCATACCTTAAGCTCCACTACTGGCAAATATTACAATTTTTCTTTTTATGGAGCTTATGCATGTGAATTTTATGTATTTTCCCCTATTTATTCTGATGAAATAAAAATATATATATGCTATGTACGATAAGTGCGACAGATTTGTCATGTTAAAATAATCTGTTGCAATTTCGATGGAATTTGAAACAGAAAATATGAATTGATCAAGATAATTAGAAATAAACCGCAAATAGAGAAGATTAATTTCTTACATCTCCCCTGGGATTTTCGTTTCAAGCACGTCCGAAGATGATGTAACAACAGTGCTGATATTTTAGCGAAACTTGGTCATAGTCTAGTGTCAGATTTTGATTTTTGGCTCGAACCTCCTATTAAGGTTGTTGATTGTGTAAACTTTGAAGCTATTTCATAATTAATAATATGCTTATGGTTTTCCAACAAAAAAAACAATAGAGAAGATTAAAAGTATAAATTGTATCACAAAAAATTTAAATTTAGCAGCATTACTTTTTAATACAATAAAATAAAATTCATGTATTATTAAAAAGTATTTAACGGATTGAGTCTAATTAAAATAAAGTGGTTTAGCTTCGCGAGTTCAAGTAGCTAGGAAAGCAACTGCCCGAAAAAGTTTACATCTAAGTGGTTCGACCCGGTTCGACCATATAAATGGGCTTCTGAACCCAAAAAAAAAGTATTTAACAGATTGGGCTGCTTTTCCAGGTATGTGCTCACTGGTATTGGGCCAGAACAAATCTTTTCTCATAAACCGGCCCATTCGACCCAAACTTATTCTTATCAGTTTAGGAGGTCAAATTTCTTAATTTGGAAATATATATATATATATATATATATATATATATATATATATATAACATAGGAATCCCCACAGGGCATAGATTGTCATATTTATATATAGGTTATTTTTATTTTATTTTTTACATCTTAATTCTTTGATCGGTTAACCATTAGTCAGTTTCGTTAATTTTCTGGTACCGTTGTGTTCATATCACTGAGACGATGAATTTGGAATATAAATTTATCTGACTGGGTGAAAAAATGAAAAGTTTGAACTATATACAAAATTGATGAAAAATTTCTTAAGCTTGTAACTTTCTCGTTTCTTACCTGAATCAGACAAATTTATAGTCTAAATTCATCGTCTCGATGAGATGAACACAACAGTATCAGAAAATTAACGAAACTGACTAACGGTTGACCGGTCAATGGACTAGGATATAAAAAACGAAACAAGAGAAACCTATATGTAAATATGACAATCTATGAAGATACCTATATAATTCGGCCTATATATATGTGTGTGTATGTGTTAGTAGAATCATAAAAAAAAAAAAAAGCTTTGTTTAGTTTAGCGTCTATTGTTTAGTTTTGTTTTTTGTTGAAACTTTGTTAGCTTTGTGCTTCTCTTTTTTCACAAAAAAAAAAAAATAATAAATAAATAAATAAAAGCTTTCTAAACCTCACAGCGACAGCATCAAGTTTTACTGACTAAAATATAGATGCTAGTTTCGTTATGTAAATAGAATTGATTTCAATCCTACATGAAGTCCTCTTTTTTCAACTGGTCAACCTTGTCGGATTTCGATTATATTTATGCTATGAGAAGAGCTAGCGTAGTTTTTTTGCAGTCCAATCAGTCTAATATAATCGACCTATTTTCAATCAGTATTTTCCATGGAAATATAGCAATATTACAAGTCAACCTACCTGCTGTTAGTCTATGATCAATGAATATATATATCCCACAAATTTCCCAAGCAATAGCTTGTCATAGTCTAGAAATTATCAATCAGTATTTAATTCCCATGGAAATATTGCAATTCCAAGTCAATTACCTATGTTTAAAACAAGCAAGACTATAAGACTTGAGAGTTCAGACCAAGAAAATCAATATTCAAGGTCAATAGCGCGATTCATTAATTAGTTTCTAGTTTCTAGCTACCAAAAAAGAAAAACACAAACACGACTAATAGTAAATCGTACAGACTGCTGACTAATGCATGGATCACACACACGACTTAGGTCTACTCTACTCATATGTAAAGTAATTAGTTTAAAATTAAAGAAATATATAAACAATCAATATTTGAAATCTCTAAAAGAAGTACTCACCTTAGTTTGCTTA
The DNA here is from genome assembly GCA_958496215.1 of Verbena officinalis. NCBI lineage: Eukaryota > Viridiplantae > Streptophyta > Magnoliopsida > Lamiales > Verbenaceae > Verbena > Verbena officinalis. Next base: position 1,811,077 of record OY292391.1, read on the forward strand.
GCTAGCTCATATATAATCATCTGGTAAGCACATCTTGATTTATTATATATGCCAGCACTAGTAGCGAGGAGGAGGTCCCATAATCACAGATGAAGATCATGAGTTCGAGCTTTCTATATAAAAGTAGTAACTATATAGTTTCTTGACATACAAAATATATATCCGTATAGGATTTGTTATCAAATTAGTCTAGTATGAGAACGTAGAGAGCATATGCAACTACATAAATGTGAACGTGGAGATCACATTTTCAAATCCCTAAGTCAACAAGTTGAATTAATAAAATTTCTACGAAACCAAGAAGTGTTACGATATTTTTCTCATAACGTTACACAAAGATGCTGGCCTATATATAGTTAAAACCTTAAACATTATCTTTCCAACAAACATTGTAATAATTATCTAACTACATTAAGATTAATCTCCTAGCTAGTACACTTTGATCTCAGATATATAATCATGGCAGCTAACACAATGAAGAGTCTCTTGGTAACACTTGTGATCATCATGCTCGTTGTTCCTCCAGAAATATTGATGCCTTGCAACGCAGCTCGATTGATTTATCAAGGTACGTACGTACTAATTAATATATATGTACGTACATAATTTCCATTTCCAAAATCAATTATTCCAAATAATATTTATTTTGTTGTCTGAATGCAGAAGTGAATCATAATCGAAAAGCTAACAAATCTGTTTCTTGCGGTGATTGCTGCTCACCTAATAAACCACGTTCCTGCATTTGCCCTGCCGTTGTTTGGCCAACTCTGACGCCCTAGCTTTGGTTAATACATTCTAGCGGAAGATCAAATCTCATTTATGTAATAATCTTCAATATGAAAATAAGTGACTGATCATGGAGCTTATATATACGAAATATATGTATTTTTCTACTCGAATATTAATGACAAATAAATATATATATGTATTCTTGTAAAAATGATTTTAATAAAATTTTGATCATTATATAATATAAAGAATGTGCTGTCAAAATTTGTACTTCCACACGAATAAAAGTTTATGTTGATCTATAAAACATGAATACGGACATGACACGATACGGATACAGTGACACGAATTTTTTTCGACATTTTGCACTAGGGAATTAAGTGTCCGACACGGGTATCCGACGACACAATACAAGACGGCATAATAAAATTTTTAGAAGTGTACGTGCGCGCATCATAAATATTGATAAAACACAATTTTTTTTAGTGAGTACGTACAAGTGGCATATTGAATATAATCCTTGCAATTTAATATTCTAATTACTTTTCTTGCAATAGAAATATCAATTGCAAGAAGGAATATAATTCAATTAAAGCCGGCGCCAATCCACGTTCGCCATTTTTCTTGATATATATAGTAAAAAATAAGTGACTATTAGCTTGATTAATCAGTTATTCTTATCTTCACAAAATTGAATATTAACTAGAATTAACCTGGAGATCATATTAATTCAACAACTAATCTGTAATATATATATATATATATATATATATATATATATATATATATCAATTTCCCAAGTCATGAAGCAATTAAGTTGAATTCAAATAACTACTTCTTGAAGTGCTCTTCCGTGAATTAAATCAAGAAGATCTAGGGTTGATTTTTAAGTACTATTTATAGGGTTAATCCAACATCTTCAAACAAACATTGTAATAATTAACTATCTGATATTTGTAAATTAGCCTTTTCATACAACATATAAAAATGGCAACAAATACTATATGTGAAGATCAGTCTCATGGTGACGTTTATAAAGCCTAGCAAAGCATGCAGCTCGATTGGTTTATCAAGGTACTAATAATTAGGGCATGCATCCACCCTCCACAAACTTCTAGAAATCATATTATGAACATGCAACGAGGGTGATTCAGCTTTTCTTTCTTTCTTTTTTTTTTTTTTTTTGAAAAGCACTGAGTTTTCAATGCCTATGATAAAACCAGAGGATTTCATTTTCCCTGTATATTGAAAAAACCCTGACTCTTAGTTTCCCTCTTGTTTGTTGCAGAAGTTGATACTGAGTCTGACACGATTAAATGTGGACCTTGCGCTTGTTGCAAACCGAATAATCCATCTTGCTGCACTTGCACTGCCGTTGTCTGCCCTGCAAACAATCCTATGCCCTAAATCAAATTCTGGCCTGGAAGTGAGAATTGATCTAGCTACTCGGTCCATATGTAGAAAATATAAGTAATTGATGGAGCTAGCTTATGTGAAATAATATATGTAAATTTTCACTATTTGATGCATAGATGAATAAATTATACAAACATGTTATGTGAAATATATGTAATTTTTCAATATTTGTTGATGTATAAATACAAAAATATGCTATATATGTACAATAAGAAATGGTTTACTATGTGCTTTTTTAATATTGGGCCGACAATATTATGTCTGTGCTGAGGCTAGCTAAAAGAAATTATAAAAATAAACTTTTTCAACATTCAAATACGTACATCTAAGATAAATATATGAGGTAAAAACTCTACGACGCTCGTCGGTTCTTTAAAAAAAATTAAAAAAAAAAATACATCTTACAAAATAAATATTCTCTTATTCTATTTTATTTTTCTTCTTATTGCTCACCTAATAATCCACCTTCCTGCATTTGTCCTGCCGTTGTTTGCTGGTTCTAGCTGGAGATCAATTTATGTAATAATCTTCAATATGAAAATAAGTGATTGATCATGGAGCTTAATTATATGATTATATCAAATAAATGTACGTATTTTTACTAGTCGATATACTATGAACAAATATATCCATGCTACATATATATGTATTCTTGTTAAATTGGTTTTAATTAATAAATTTTATTCATTAATAGAATTTCCTATTTAAATTTGTACTTAATTCACACGTACGATGAAATTAGTTTATGTTGATAAAAGATAATTTTTTTTAGTGATATAGTCGGTTATTGATCTTATCTTCACAAAATTGAATAATCAATATAGAGTAATACTAAATACATATAATAATCATGGACCCTACAAAGAAATGTCTAATGCTATGTGCAAATACAAAATGTTGCCTTGTGTTTTGGTTGATCTTCAGTTAATGATTTAATAATAGCAAAAAATGCCTGAGAATCCACACCAAATTGAATATTTCGTCATCTGTTTTATGGGATCCTTAACTGTGCTAGTTTTTTTCGAGAATTTCCAAACCAATCCATGAGTGTATTTCGTAATGTTCTAACTAAGAGGGGCCTAATTGTAATATTAAATATTCTTGTGAATTCTATATGTAATTAACCCTCGAATAAATTATAACCTGGAGATCATGCATATTCAACAACTAATCTGTAAAATAATTATTAAGAATATGGATATAATAATATATATACATCAATTCCCAAAGTCAAACATGTTGAATTCAAACTTCTCTGAAGTGATCTTCTGTGAAACCAAGAATAGTTAAAATTTCTCTATTTATAGCTAGGGTAATGAATCAAACATCTCCAAACAAACATTGTAATAACTATCTGATAACATATAAAAATGGCAACAAATACAATGAAGAGTAGTCTCATGGTGACATTTACGATCATCGTCATACTGCTTGTCGTTTCTCCAGCAATTCTGATGCCTTGCAAAGCAGCTCGACTGGTTTATCAAGGTACTTATAATTAATTATTAGGTAAATTACATAGAACCCCTGAGGTACACCATCAAAACCTTCAAACGTTACAATTACCCCCCTCACCCTCAGGGGGGTATTTGTAAGGTTTCACTTACAATTTTACATTTTCAGGGGGTATTGGTAAGGTCTTCAGGTTTGGATGGTGTTTCGGATTTTTAAGCATACCTTAGGGGATTGAGAAAAACACAAGGTTTTTTCAAAAAAAGTTCGTATAGATTGAGAAAATCTCAGGATTTTGGATACTGCTAACTCATAGTTTTTGATCTCTTGTTTCTTGCAGAAGTTAATCTTAAGTCTGATACGAATACGATCAAATGTGGTCCTTGTGCTTGTTGCGAACCTAATAATCCACCTTGCTGCATTTGCGCTGCCGTTGTCTGCCCTGCAGATAGTGTCTGGCCCTAGCTCCAATTTTGGGAATTTATTACTCCATATGCAGAATAAAAGTGATTAATATTGGAGCTTAATTATGTGAATTTTTCTGTAATTTTTCACTAGTTTATTGATGAATAAATATAAAGATGTTATGTTGAAATATATGTAAATTTGTAATGTTTTAGTTTCTGAATAAATACAAGGGAATTTACATCTAAAACCCTTTAGGTTTGGTTTAATTACAAATTAGTCCCTCTTGTTTTAAAAATTACAAGAACACCCTTGAAGTTTTATACTTCTTGTAACATTTTCATCGGATTTTGGTTATGTTCACACTACTCCAAGCGTCTTCTCTCCTCCAATCCATTGGTGTTAGAGTCAATGTAGTTTAAAGCCTAGTCGACGTGGGTCAAAGTTTATACTTGCCACATTTTCACAAATTTTACACGAATATTAATGAAACATCAAGAAACTTTTTCTAATCAATCTATGAAACAAGCTTAAGAGGGACTATTTTGTAATTACACCAAACTTTAAAGCTAGTAAATTGGAAATTGCACTAAGTACAAACATGCCATGTACAATAATTTGTTGACGACGGATGTTCTTGCTGAATTGCAAATTTAGTCCTTTGCAGTTTACTTTCCCAGAAACAAATCAATGTCAGGGTGTTAGTACATACATACAGAATAATAACAATGATCAAACTTAGAAAATATAATTTTCTTTTAAAAATTAATGTTCTTTTTTCTCAGTCTAAAAACTAGCATTTATTATATTATGTAGAGTCATATCCTTGCATGATTAAACAATGAATTTGGAGATCATATTCAACATCATATCTCTTAAAAATTACAAATTAATTCCTTCGTCAAACAAGAAGATGTCAAACTAATTTGGTCTAAGTTTTTAAAACAAATTAAAAGGAGTTAATTATTTTGCTCACATTAATAATGATTATAAGCACCTTAGTCCTATATAAATACAGTTTAGGGTTTAATACAGCATCTCCTAACAAGGATCTTACACTTTGCTAAAATCAATGGCAGCAAACAGTACGAAGAATGTCATGGTGGCAGTGATGATCATCATGTTTGTTTTCTCTCCATTGCTACCATGCGATGCGGCTCGACTAACTCTCCAAGGTACGTATATATTCAGTATCATCAATCATATAAATACTAATGATATCGATCCATATATATATGTGTGTGTGAAAATAGTGGGCTGTGGGATTCAAACTTTGAGGTTTGAGAAATTACATCAACATTCCCTGTCAAAAATTTTCATTACACATATCCGCGAAGTGGTTAGGCGGATTTCGAGGACATCCATGCGATAAATCTCGATTTACTTTTATTTATAAATATAAAAACCAGGAACATAACGTGAAAGACTCTTTTTCGTTAAGGTTCTCTACCAGCAGTTAGAATTCAGGGTATGTTTCTGTAATTTTCTCGAATCTCAGGGTATGTTTGCGTAGTTAGGTCAAACCTTAGAATATGTGAGCGTAATTATCTCTGTTTCTCAAATTTGTTGCAGAATTTGGTGCTAAGTTGGAGAAATGCGGTCCCTGCAATTGTTGCCAACCAAATACTCCAGTTTGCTGCCTTTGCGCCTGCCCTGTTCCGCCATGAAGCTAGGCTAGCTCCAGCTTATAAGCAGATTGTAGCTTATTCATAATTAAGCTCAAGTTATTAAATAAGTTGAATATCGAATTTTCAATAATTTGTGATCTCATGTGTACTTCAATATTTAGTCAATAAATTTATTTGTCAATTTATGTGCTTTTAGTTCCGAGTTATTGGACAGTTTGTCACTATTTTGTCTTAAATTTGTGAAATTAATGGTCGAAATATGGGAAATTCTGCACTGTAAACATATTTTTCACGTATTTCATTGTGGCAATTTTAGTCGTAAATAAAACATGGGTTTATTTGTAATTTTGATGCCAACTCTTTAAAACAGCTACCCAAACTCAGGTCCTAAAATTGCAGCAGGATAAATAACTAAAAGTACCATTATAAATAATTTTTTGTATTAAAAAGATAATGACGATAAATTAACTTAAATTGATTTCATTGATGAAAAACAATAATTTTGTTGGAATTCTCTTTTTTTTAAATATAATTAAATTATGAAATATATTTTTCTTAAATTTAAGTAATCAGATAAATTTATTTTAATATAAAATGAACTAAAATAACTAAATCAAATATTCAAAATACCATTACGTTAGTATTGGAAATTTGTAATTTCTAGCTATTTCTTTTCTGGTTAGGGGGAGATTTTTTCAATCAAGTGATGTCAAGATAATGTATTATTAGGTTCTGACTTCTGAGTTCTGACCAGATAAATAATTAATTACGTACTTATTTTGGTGATTAAATCTGGGGCCTTCAGTTTTGTGGTATTGACAATATAGTTCATCTTTTTTAGTTTATTATATATAAGTCCCTAATATTTACCACAATTAGAGAAAAAGTATTCCGAAACGTACCTTAATGACTTATTCTTAAAAAGGGAAAAAAATTATTTGCAACTTAAATTTTTTAATTTTTTGAATTTGAAATCTAAAATATTTCGGGCATATAATTGCAACCTGGATTTTTCTATTTTTTTGAATTGAAATCTAAACTGTTTCGGGTTTATAATTGCAACCTGAACTTTTCATTTTTTTTTAATTTGCAACCTAAACTTTTCATTTTATTTGAATTTGCAAACTACAAATATTTCTTTTAAAAGTCCATGAGGTTGCAAATGTTTATAAATTCAGTTAGTATAGGTTGCAATTAAAATTGCAAACTACATGCAACTATTTCTTTTAAAAGTCTACCATGTTGCAAATGTTGATAAATTCAGTTAGTATAGGTTGCAATTAAAAACCGAAATAGTTTAGGTTGTAAATTCAAAAAAAATGAAAAGTTCAGGTTGCAATTATAAGCCCGAAATAGTTTAAGTTGCAAATTCAAAAAAATTAAAAAGTTCAAGTTACATATAATTTTTTTCTCTTTTTTAAAAAATCCTACAAGTAGAAGCTAAGGGGTAATAATGTCATTTCACCGATTCTGCTAAACCTAACTAATTAATAACACATTTTTTTTGTGAAGTCAGAAGATAGATTTTCTCATCATTTAGGAAATCAAAGATCATATCCAACATCCCTCAAATATTTTAGAAATTAAAAATTAAACCCCGGCCGGCCTAAGTCAAAACTTGAGAAAACTTAAATTCAAAGTTCTTGAATTCATATATTCAACAAAATTGTGTTAAACTAATAGCAAAACTTTATAGCAGGCTTCTATATATAGACTTATTTATCATCCCAAAACACATAATTATCCAACAATTAGTAAAGTTTAAAGATTTCTTCTAGCCACTTAAAAATGGCAGCAAATAGTGGTAAGAGTCTCATAGTGACATTTATGATCATCATGTTTGTACTTTCTCCTGCAATAATGCCATGCAAAGCACTTCGCTCAAATTATCAAGGTAATTAAATTGCCTAATTAATTGCCAATACTCAATAGTAATACTTTTTCTTAAAACTCACTAATGCAATTTGATTCTTCTCATTATAAGGAGTCGAATCCCGTAGGAAGTAATATTTGGTTGTCGTTGCCTCGTTGGATCAAAACCCTAATGGTTCTTTATATTAATACTTCTCTATCATTTAATTTTTTATAATCCTGTTATTTAATTTAATTTTTGTTTTCTATTCTTTTTCTTTTATTATTGAAGAATTATTTGAGATGAAGGCCACGTGTGCTCCTTGTGATTGTTGCCAGACGCTTACGCCCCCTTGCTGCCAATGCGGCCCCTGTAATGTGTCACCGAGTCCGCACTAAAATCATATCTATAATACACGGATATTTTTAAAATTTTTATTTTTTTATCATATTATAAAAAATCTGTATCGTGTTTATATTATGTCTGTATTGTTGTATATGTGTCCGTGTATCACATGATGGAACTAATGTAATAATCTAAGCACCAATATTAGTGGATATTCAAACAATAGTTGGTCAAAATTAGAGATTCACTCTGGGCAAGAAAACTTTACCCATGCGTCTTATTGGGTTCAAGTCCTTTTGGGCCCCCAACAACTCTTAAGTTGTATTTCTTAATTTATAATCATTATTAATTAAATTGTAAATAACTTATAGACAAAGAAATTAAATAGCTATAAATTCAACATCAGAAAACAAGAGTTAATTCGTTTTACACAGATTTGGCATCCTAGCTAATCGATCCATGCTCTGCTGTATATAGAAATAAATTGACTAAGTCAACTATCAACATTCAACGCATACCGTGTCTTTGAAGAGATTTTATTTTATAGATACGAAATTATTTAATTTTGATTCCAGTCAGAAATCACATGTTTGACTAATAGAAAATGAAGAAATTAAAATAAAATAAGATAATTAATATTTATTTTGTAATTCTTGGGTATGCTAAGTGCTAACTGCTATATTATTACTTTAAAACAATTATACAATATGTTAACTGTTACATTATTGTTTAAATATTTATGAAAAGAAAGATTAGTCAATTTATAAAAAAACAAACCAACTTGATTGATTAACAATGTAAGAAAATATCATTTTTCATCCTTACAACTATATTATTTCTCAATTTTGAGTCGAACCTTACATCTATTCTCACATTTAGTGATTTAGCTCTTTTCTGATTATTAAAGGGATAATTACATTCACACCCCTCGATTTAGGAAAAAAATATAGCAAGATTCTCTCAACTATTGGAAATTACAAACAGATCCCACAACCCTAACAGAAGCCTAAAAATTATTAACATAAATTGTAAAATTATCATTTTACCTTTAACAACCATTAATTTAAAAAAGAAATAATTACACTTACACTCCCTCGATTTAGGAATTTTTTTTGCTGACATAAGTCTGAACCCTAACGGAACGACCTAAATATTAGACGGAGCCATAGTTCAGGGATGTCTCTGTAATTTTCCAATAGTTGAGGGAGTGTAGTTTTATTTACCCCTAAATCGAGAGGTGTAAGTGTAATTATCCCATTATTAAATAAGTAAAGTTGACTGAAGTAACTATAGTACATTAAAGAAAGACAAGCTGGGAATTAATGCAACTATGCAAGCATAGAAAATGAAGCTGTAGATGGAAGACTTTCATCAACAATATTGCTATCATGTTCACATCATCATCAGTCTTCATGACCATTACAGGATCACACCCATACACTTATAAATAAATCCCTGATCAGCTCCTCTAAAGTGCAATTTAATTTTAGTAAAAATATCTGTAAATTTGTTCCTTTAATATTATCGCCATGGCTGCAGCTAGCAACTCTTTAAGGTCCATCATGGTGGCGCTGTTCCTTTTGGCCTTCATTTTGTCTCCGATTTTGCCAACAGCTGATGCAGCTCGACCCACTGTTGTACAAGGTAATATGTATCTCTAAGTAATCATCTTAAAACTATTTTTTTGCAACGCAAACAATTTGTTTTTTGGCTTATATATATATAGTTATGGTCTTCATATGTATGCATGCCTCTGTTTTCTGGATTGAGAGTTGAGACTATCGGATGTATTAGAAATGATGAGTAATATTATTTTCTTAGAAATGTTGTTTTTATTGTATATAAATAGATACAGTGCCTATATTGAATAATTCTCGATTTAATCACCACTTTATAATGTTTGATAATCTTCAACTTACCACATTATATTAGCTAGCTAGCTTGTGGGATGAGTTTGGCCAAACACGTATTATGACACGAGGGGATGGGTGTTAAGTGCATGTCCCAACTCGCACATCAAACAATTGTCGATTTATAAATGTCTATCTTATACACGGACCTTATTCTATCATTTAATTCATCCAAAACAAGTTCTAAAGCATTCTAAAATTGATAGAATAATTAAATTGAAACTTCAAATTTAAATTTAAATAGAATAAAAGTAAATATGCATGCCCTAATAAATCATATTTGATTTTTTTTTAAACACACGCACACGCACAACTCGACTCTTGTCATTGCAAAGAAACGAACTCAGACGTCCACACTGGAATTGGAAATCATAGTTGATGTTTAGATTCCATAGTTTGTTTTTTTGCAATTAATTATTAATTATTTATGGCATGAATAAGTATTTTATTTTCTTTAATTATTTTTGTAGAATTACTTGCAAAGAGGACCATCTGCCCTGCCTGCTTGTGTTGTTCACCTCCACCTGTAGGATCTTGTTGCCGTTGCTGCGCTTCCACTACCCCCATCTCTGTCCAGACGAATAATAACTCCCCATGAATTAATATCATCAATCCATTCCTATAATATATATATAATGCAAACGCCCAAATACTTTAAATAAAGACAAGTTCATTATATCTCGCGATATATATGGAACTTTGTGATATATTATATTTGTGGAATAATAATAAACACTTTTCTTTTCTTTTTATTTGATTTTGTATTTATAAATAGGGTTTCTTCAGCGGCTCTTGTACTAGAAAACTGTATTTTCATGACGCTAAAATTCGTCACGGAAAAATAGTGACGCTTTTGTTTTTGTGACATTAGCCAAAAGAATATCTTAAGTCTATCAAACGGAAAAAGTTTCGGGATTGAAATATTTCAACCCTCTGATTATACAATTGTGGTTGAATAGAGGAATTAAAAAAGATGTCAAATTAGAAATTCAGACTTTAATTATACAACAAATGGAACTCAGAGGAATTTTGTCTGTCATTAACTCTTGATTAATGTCAATTGTAATTAAGTTTTTTAATTAATGGTGCTTAAGGCCACCGACAGTGTTTAGGGAAGGCTACAATGAAAAGATTAAAGTTGGATTTATGTGCATTAATTTGTATTAAACAAGCTGGAATATTAAGCTCGCGCCTTTTAATTAATTGGCTTTTGCTTTTATGAACTAGCTCTACGATTAGATTAAAGTTAGGTTCCAAATTAGTTACATGGGATTTTTTTACATAATAATTATTTGGTTCAATAATCTTTAATTCAATTTATATATATGCATTAATATTTATTTATGACCCAGCATCTATGTTAGGTTGGTGTTGTTTTCAACTTCGCTTTAATTTGGGAAATGAGAAGAATCAACACATCATATTCTATCATCATTTTCATTAGAAAACAAAAATATATATTGCAAAGAAGTTCGATTTTCAATAATTTCACATATATTATGATTCTCATCTACTATTTCCTAAATCTACAAATTAAACATTAAATTCGTAGTTTCTCTTTCTTTAAGAAAAAAAAAAAAAAAAAGGTTGGTCCTAGAATCAATTATTCAGAATAAGAGGTTTCTCCAGCTGAAAAATTCATGAACAGTATGCATCTATTCTAAATCGTAGAGCATTTGCTACATATATTTATTACAATTACTTCCAGGGAATTAATGAATCTTTTCACAACTAGTAGAACCTAAAAATTCTACCAACAAAAAGAAAAGTAGAATTTAAAAACACTTCGTAGTACATAATTGCAATAAATCTAAATAAATGTTTGAGGGGGGTATTTGTAAGGTATTTCAAGGGGTATTATATGTATATTTTTATGTTTTAAGGGGGTATTTGTAATATTTTAGTTTATCAGGGAGATATTTGTAAGGTTTCAAAATTTTTTATGGTATCAACGTGATGCATGCAAATATGCAATGTTAAATTTCTGATGAATCAAAAAAGAATAATCTATTGACATGCATAAACGATAAGTTTCAATTTTTCACTCTTCACAAATATCTAAATCGGATATGAAAACACGTTTATACCCTCAGGCCTCAAAGTCTTCTTCACATCTTATATATAATACGCCCTTATAAATGTTGGTAGGGCCTTACACGATCACCTCCCATAACTCTTAAGCAAAGCACTGCACAAAAAGGCTATAACAAAATTCAGCAGAAAGATCCTCAAGCTCTACATACCAATTTCGGAATAATTACACAAACACCCCTGATTTTTGCTTAAAGAACCGAAAAACCATCGAAACCATACAAATACCCTCTCGTAAACTGAAACCTTACAAATACCCCCCTTGAAACATAAAAATGTATACATAATACCCCCTGAACACCTTACAAATACCCCCCTATAAGATTGCAAAGTTTCGATGGTGAAATTGTAAAAGGCGCACACCTCAGGGGAGTTTTGTGTAATTTACCCTACAAATTTACTTAAAAGAACAAACAAACAAACACACACACACACACACACACACACAATATCCAAATGCTACATATCTCTAAATATTATATCCTTAGTACCATACTCCTAGTTTAGCAAATGTACCTCATTTCTGGACCATCTCAGAAGTAATACCTCGAAAAAGGTTATCAATTTTTTATTTTTTCTGTGATAGCAACAATTACACATATTGTTTGTATATATATATATAAATAAAAACATGTCAATTTCAGGCAGCTTAATATATATTTGGCAGAAGACTTATAGATTTTTGGTATCATGAAAACGATCATAAATACAGACCAGTTGGCAAAAAGATTTAGTGTCAACAAATTAACTCAGATCACATGCAAAACATTACTCCTCCGCAGCCCAATGCATACTCTTCATATATCCCCAACCACTTCCTTGTTGATATATCTATCTATCTTAGTTGGTGTATGATCATAAATTCACAATTTTACACATTATAATCTAAAACCATCAATTTACATAATGTTAACTCAATTTGAGGCTGATCATTCGAGTCCAACTTCGGTACCAGGTAGTTTAAGATAAAAATACGAAAATTACATCCACTACCCCTAAGGTTTGATGTAATTACAAGTTAGTCCGTCTTATTGCTGTAATTACAAAAAGAAAACAACCCTGAAAATTCACTATATATGTAAAACCTTTGTCATATTTTACTGATGTTTAAAGTCAATCTATCTTCTTTGTCACGATTTTCACAAATTTTGTCTAGTCTTACATAATAATGAAACCTCTATGGGGTTTTTGGTAATTCTTGAATTAAGATATATAGATTAAGAAGGAGGTGCATTTATTTAAGGTCCAAAAACAAAGCTTTTAATGCAGCAGAACTACTTTTTGAGCAAATCATTAATGGCAATCCCAACGCCCATCTTCCTTTATTCATCAGCGGTCCACTTAGCAAACAATTCAGCTCAAACACAGATATATATATGTATACATAGCTTGTTATACAAGTACTTGAAAAACATCAAAGTTCGAGTAAAAGATGGAAGCATTTTTAGTATATACATTGGCAATAGCCATTTTCTGCAGCAATGTTAACTCTCAAGGAGTGACTTTAGTCCCTGCAATCATCACGTTCGGCGACTCTGTCGTCGATGTGGGAAACAATGACTATATAGCCACCATTTTTAAAGCAAATTATCCACCATATGGGAGGGATTTCAAGAATAAGGAACCGACTGGGAGGTTCTGTAATGGAAAACTTGCCACCGACATTACAGGTACATATTATATATCATATATGTTTGTGTTTGGGTAATTATCTGTAGGAGAAATCGGAATAAATTGCAAATAGAGCAATCCTACAGGACTAAATTTGCAATTTTGCCTTTTGCATTTTGTGTGAAATATGTTAAACAATTTTGGGTTTTTTTTGCAGCTGAGACTCTGGGATTTACGACTTTTCCGCCGGCTTATCTTAGCCCTCAGGCATCAGGAAAGAACCTTCTGTTGGGAGCCAACTTTGCTTCTGCCGGTGCTGGATATGATGATCACACATCCATGCTAAGTGTAATGACATTGTTTTTTAAATTTATTCTCTTGCATTTGAAAGTTGATGAAGTTCTTGCTCTTTTATTTAGGAGGGACAAATTTGGAATTTCATAAAATATATTTTGTAATTTTCCAAACTCCAGGGTATGTTTGTGTAATTAGACCAAACTTCAGAATATGTGAGTGTAATTATCCCTTATTGTTACCATATTATTGAAATTTTGACTTTTTTTTTTTTTTTTTTGCAGCATGTAATCCCACTATCACAGCAGGTGCAGTACTTCAAGGAGTACCAAGCCAAACTAGCAAAAGTAGCAGGAAGCAAACAAGCAGCGTCAATTGTAAAAGATGCATTGTATCTTGTTGCAGCTGGTAGCAGTGACTTTATCCAGAATTACTATGTCAATCCTTTCCTCAACAAAGCCTACACTCCTGATCAATACTCCTCATACCTTGTTGGCATTTTCACAAGCTTCATCAAGGTACAAATCAAAATCTACCTCAGGGGGGTTTTAGAAATATTTCTGGAGTCTTTTTGTAACATCTTGAGTACCATGATTTGGACCAGAACATATACGGGCTTGGAGCTAGGAGAATCGGAGTTACTTCACTTCCACCACTAGGTTGTCTTCCAGCTACGAGAACGTTATTCGGATGGCACGAAAGCGGATGTGTCTCGAGGATTAATACCGATGCTCAACAGTTCAATAAGAAGATCAACTCAGCTGTGACTCAGCTGCAGAAGACGCTTCCGGGCCTCAAGATTGTGGTGTTTGATGTCTTCCAACCGCTTTACGACATTGTTTCGGATCCCAAGAAAAATGGTAACATTCAAACCAATGTCATCTTACCATTCTTGATCTCAAGTCAACTTTGCTAGTAGAAATAATTACAACTCCTATTTTTGTTTGGTCTTTTGTAGGCTTTACTGAAGCAACAAAAGGGTGTTGTGGGACAGGAAGAGTGGAGACAACATCTTTATTATGCAATCCGAAGTCGATAGGCACTTGCCCCAACGCAACTCAATATGTATTCTGGGACAGTGTGCATCCTTCTCAGGCTGCTAACCAAATCCTTGCTGATAGTTTGATTCTTCAGGGAATTGCTCTCATTTCTTGAGCACTATGTGTCTCAGGGATTTTACTTTCCTTAAAACTTATATTGTACGTTCTTTTATCTTTTTTTCTTGTATGTGTCTTTTATACTGTCTTTGGTGGAAAATCAGTAAGTTTGTTGTCAACTTGTAATTTTCTTGTCCTATTTAAAAGGAACTACATATTCAAAGCGTCAAAAGCTTATATACATCGTGGCTGCAATTGCAAATTTCTTATTCAATCAAAGAGATGTTTCACTTTGGAAGAACTATTAGAAATGTTGAATACAATCTCTTCTATAAGAGCCAAAGTTCTTAGGGATAATTACACTAGCATACACTGAACTAGTTTCCGTTAAAAAAACCTAATGGAAAATATAACGAAGATATATATATTACAAGAATATAATTGTCGTGAAATTAGAGTCAAATATCGACCAATAACTATCCAGTATCAAGGGCAAATTAGAAAATTTATATTAAAAAAAGTGATGACAACATCAACCACTTAACATATGTAATGAAAATTCTTTGAGAAAATATGATTATGTAATTTCTCCTATATCAAGATATGTTTGTGTAATTAGGTCAAACATCGGGTATGTCGGTGTAATTATCCCAAGTTTTTATAAACAGACACTTGATATGGTAATACTATTGCCGGAATAAGCAGTGCCGTAGCCACCTTATAACTAGAGGTTTCAATTGACCCCTCTAATTTTAAAAAATAATTCTTATTTATATATAACTATGTAGAAAAAAAATTATTATTTTAATTTTGAAAGGATAATTCTATTTTTTGACACCACTAAGAATTTCGTAAAATTACGTATGGAGGGAGTCATAAGATAAAAATATATGGATAGAGATAGATTTTTAACTTAAACTAAAACTATCATAAATATCAATTATTTTGATAATAAATAATCAATTTTATAAATGTAGTTGTTTTATTTGACTAAATCCAACTTTTTTCCACCTGTAACTTAATTTTATTGAGTAACTCAAACTTAACATAATTCTAGAGGTTCTTTGAATGTTTTACGTTTAGAATAATTTTGAAGATCATCTATTGTTGGATTAAATCAATAGATATTGTTGATTTAAACAAATTGAAGTTATAAATAGAGGGTAAGTTTATTTGTGATTATCCAAAAATTAAGTATTTTGTGGGTAAATATAATGTAAATTAAGTCTTTAGAGGGTAAATTAAGTGTAACTTATTTGTGACGGAAGAATAGTGTGTTCACTCGTCATAGCACAAATAAGAAAAAAATTATATATGTTGTATATTGCACTTTAATTGACCCCAGAAAAAAAAATTTGGCTACGCCACTGGAAATAAGCAAATGTACCATGACATGAAAACCAATAGTTGACGTAAGCATAGCAGAGGGACTTTTCCGAGAGCTTGTCGCGGCAAAGATGAACTGAAAGCATCGGTCCAACTTCTCGAAAAGTCTCTGCGAGTTCCTTTTATGTAACTTCAAGGTGCAAATCACCCACATACAGTGCATTTCCAGGCATATGATCATCCGCCATTATTTTGTTTCACTTTCATTGAAGAGAGAGACTAATTGATGAAATCTGAGAGACTGTTGAGCTGTTTCTGTATATATCATTGTATCTCTATTCTCTCCCCGAGAGTTGGTTATAACTTAAAAGTTTTGCGGTACTGAGCACAGGAAGAGTGATACGGTATCGAACAGTCTGAAGGCAGTTGATTTTTTTAATCTTTTTTTCAATGTAAATTCTCTAATTAACCTTCCTATATTTAGGCGGCAAAGGTTTTTCTTATTTGGTCTTCTCTTTTTTTTTCTCTTCTTATTATGATTTTTTCTAAAATTGCTAAATACAGAAAAGTCATCACAAGTACTATATGCACAAATGTTTTATTTACAATATAATCTTAAAATTTTCCTATATTGATATTCAAAGATTTAAATATATATCAAGTTTTACAAGTATGGACATACCTATATAACAACTCGACTAGTCAAAGACCCCAAATATTTACAAATCCTAACTATATCTAACACACCTTTTCTTGATCATAATTAGGGTCCTTTCACCAATATTGTTTTCCTAAAAAAAAAAAAAAGAAAGAAAGAAACACACACACACACACACTAAAAAGGTGTCAAAAGGAGGTCGAGGCTGATCTCCGACGAACCGTTGGCGTCACGCGAGATTTCTTCAGTGCTTCGGCGTATTTAGCCAACTCTACTTTCGCTTCATTTTGCGCATTTTCATGAGGCTGAAAAACGGGAGTTGAGTTTTGATCATCATATCCCGTTATCGAGTCCATACTCCTAAAAATATTCAACGAACCATCCTCACTCATTCTTCTAGAACAATTACCACTTTCCCCATTGGGCCCCCTCGAGTAGGAACTTTGAAGATCCAAAGACTCCCTAGACGAGCCCCCAGACGAAGTGCCTCTCAACAGCTTTCTCAACTTGGCTAAGACTCTCGTCTTGCTTTTGCCAGCTGTTGAATTCTCATTGGTCAAATCATCAGTCTCGGTTTCACCAGAGTCCGTAAAATAAGAGGACCATTGATCGGAATCGAAATCGTTGAAATTCACGATGTTGCCACCTTCTTTATTGGCATATTCGAGTATTAGTTGCTTGGCTTTCTCTTCTGATTTTGGGCTTAGTGTTTTGCTGAGGTCACGGGCTATGGTTTCACCGGGGGCTGGTTGGTAATTTCTCATTTCATAGCGTAGGCAAGCGTTGACCCATCGGAGGTAGACGAGCTCCTCGAGATCCGTGCAACGATCGGCTTGGATTTGCTCGATTTCTTTCCTTAGATCTGAATTTTGCTGTTTTAAAAGGTGGCTCTCTTCTTTAAGGGCTTGCATCTGATTTGAAATATATGAGATAAAATTAACATAAATTCGTGGGAACATGAAACTATCCATATAAAACTATCCGTTGGAACATGAAACTATCCATATGGGTCAATTACATCATTACCCCTCCGAGATTGGAATGCTACAGTTGGTATCCCTAAATTCGGAAAAACTACAAACTACTCCCTGAATTTGTTTAAAATGTACACCCCTTGACCCTTGTATCTGGTGGTTTATGTAATGTAATAACATTTTTAGGGAGTGTTTTCTAGTTTTTCCAAATTTGCGGGTACCAATTGTAAAAAGGCAATCTCCGAAACGGTGTGGATGTAATTAAGTCAACCCATAATTACATCTACACCACTTCAAATTTTCATCTTATAATCGGTAACCCAAGTCAAAAAAAACTACAAAAACTCCCTAGAAATGTTTATAATTACATAAACCACCCAATATTAGGTATTGGTTTGTGCAAGTTTGCCAAACTCCCGGGGGTGGTATCTGTAATTTCAAAAATTCACGTAATGGTCGTAGACTCGAGTTATTTAAAACATGCAGATTCCACATGTAATATAGCAATATCGGAGGTGGTGTAGATGTAATTGACTTCTTAGCTCCAAAAACATCAAACACTTCTTACGGAAAAAAAAAAAAAAAAAAAAAGAAAACAATAGTCACCTCTTTGTTTTCCAAAACAGATGTAGCACGTGTTTGAACATACTCCAACTTCTGAGCTAACTCCAAATTCTCCATCTTCATCCCATGATTAATCTTCTTCACCTCCGATAACTCCTCCTCCAATTCCTTATTTTTCCGTATTTGCATTTCAACATCTCGATCAATTTCAATGGGTCCTGTTTCTTGGTCCTGCAGCTTCATCACTCTTTCTTGAAGTTTCAATATTTGCTCCCTATTCTGTTCGGCTTCACACCTAAGTTTCTTCCTCAGCACTGTTATCTTGGCTTTTGCAGCTTCGAGCTCGGCCTCAACTTTTGCATAATCAGCCACTTGTGCTTCTAACCGTCTTTTATCAGATTGCAGTGACTCAATCTTAACAGCATAAAGTTTGGCCTCCATGTTGCTTAATTGAAGACGGTTTTGGAGCTCCATTACAGCACATTCTTGCTCTTCAAGGCCATAATATTCGAGTAGTTGAATCTCTAGAAGTTTCTCCCTTTCTTCAAGAATTTTGACCTTACTCCTTAGGATTTCAATCTCAAGCTCATGTTCATCGGGTTCGTCACATTTGGGAGCGATATCATTTGTTAATATGACAGATGTATTATTACATTCTTTTATGAGATCTTTATCTCCAGTTAATCTACCATTTGAAGAGAGATCACTGATGGAATTCTGATTAGAAGCTATTGGGATTGATATATTCTGCAAGATTGAAAGCAATCCAGTATTATCACGAAATATTCTGCAGAATCAACAGAAACAAAGTTCCACACCACAAATCAACAAACTCATGATACATAAGATTAAACTTCAGATAGATCATAAACAGTTCCATTTTCTAAATTACTACATGTTACACTTGTAACTTGTAAGTATTTTGTATCCACTTTAGACAAATTAGTCAACAATCTAACCAAAACTAGCAAATCTGATTACTCTCATATATCAACCAACAATCCAGGCAAAAACTCCTCCAATCAGCAAGATAAGATTCAACTCACAATGTCAATAAGATTACTTCTTCACTAATAGCCTTTCCAAAAACGATTGTATTTATATAGAAACTACTATAAACCTATACAGAGTATAAGTTAATTTGAAACAAGAAAACCAACAAAATTCTTAGAAAGAATGAATAATTCTCTCAATCAAACCTGCTGATCATGATGATTGCCCTGGCGTTTCATTCTCGAATCGGTGTTACTGCCCTTACCTATACATAACAAGCATGAAATAGAAATTAAATAATTGAAAAGAAAAAAATAAAGGCAAAAATGAAACAAATAAGCTTAATATCTTACCTGGAGAAGATATTGAAGATTTTGGTTTAAAGGGCACAAATCTTTTGCTTCTTAAGAAGGTATAAACAATCCCACCAAGAGAAAAAGCCAAAACCACACCAAATTTCAAAAGCTCAGGACTTATGGAACTGTCCCTTTTCTCTTTCACCCTCATTTAGTCAATCAAACGCACAACAGATGAGCTACACATAAGATCAAACACGTTATGAACTAAGCCCTTCTTCTTCGTCGTCGTCATCCTCCATCTGAAACACCAAAAACAGACACGATCACAAAAAACCCATTTCAAAAAAAGAAGCAAATCTCACTTCTGTAACACCCCTTTTCTTAAATTCAAAAAACCAAAAAGAAAAAAGGAAAAACGAAAAAACAAATAAACTGAGGTACATACAGATGGAGCAAGTAATCTTCTTCTGCATTGAATATGGTGTATTTTTGCACCAACTTGGAGTACACCTGTTTGATCTGAAATTTGCGCTCTGCTTCAGCTGTTGAATTTGTTTCGTGTTTCTTTGTGTTTTCTTTGCTTTAATTCGTTAGCTGAAGCATTAGAAAACTTCTGAATAGTTGCTTGGGGGCAACCTTGATTAATGATTCTACTTTAGGCGACTCTAACATGGAAGACCTTTCTAATTTCAAAATGGTTTGGGATTTGGGCAATGACCAAAGACAATGGCCACCTAATCGTTGTCTTATGTATTACTCAAGCAATAATATTCAATGTAATAATTAAATTACTTGACCTTTTATGTTTTCAAAATTTGTTTTACTTACTAATGTTTTTTTATTTGGAAATGGTTGGCTATTTTGTTAGTGTTATGAGAGAGACATGTCACTTTTTGCACTAGGAAAGTTTTGAAAAAAATACGAATAACTATAATTAGGTAAACATATCTTGAAGTTTTGAGAAATTTTCATTATATCATTTAAGCAGTGTTAGACGAATTTTGTAGACATATATTCCATAAAATTTGATTTTATTTTTATTTTTCTAAAAAAATATGAACACAGAGTAAAAGTATTATTAATTTAAAAAGAATATTAAATAAAATAATAAAAATAGAGAAGGGCAAGTGGACACGTGAATTAAGCATATACAACAAGATTTAAACATCTATAATGAAGGTTACATACTTACGTTTCACTTTAATTCTTAGATTCTTGAATATCTTTTCTTCAAAATAATAATAATAATAATAATTGACACCATATTTAATTTCCCATAAATTATTCATCAGTGAGCTCTTTGCTTGGAGCTGGCCCAATCTTACTGGACCTCAATTATTTGATAGCCCATAATTGAAAGCATCCAATTATTGAGACAGAGATTCCAGCCCATTCCCAAACGAAATAGGGATTATCCAATCCAGGCATTTTTATTGTTATTTTTAATTTTAGTATATATTGAATATCTCACACATTTTCATGGAATTTAAAAAAACTCAATCCACTTATTAGTGTGTGTTCAGCTTCAATACTCCCCCATGCCAAAACGATGCAAGAGCTCTTTTACATATGTACTTTGAGAAACAAAATATCCCAAGTCTGATTTTTCAACTTTCAAACCAAGAAAATAGCCAACTTCTCCTAAATTTTTCATCTCAAATCGAACAGATAAATCATTTCTCAATAAGGAAATTGCATCTTTGCTATCCCCAGTAATTATCATATCATCCACATATAATAGAACTAACAAATCCACAAAAGATAAAGTATTGAGCAACTTTACCATACCAGGCACGTGGTGCTTGTTTAAGACCATACAAAGCCCTTTTCACCCGACAAACATGTTGAGGATACTGTTTGGAGATGTATCCTTGAATGACTTTTAATGACATTTTGTGTATATTAATAGTTAAGTTTTGTCCCCGCTAATCAGAATTTTGGAATTGTAATTCTTAATATTTCTGCTTTTTGAATTAGTTCAAAAAAATATTTGTTTTTGCCTTATTTGAGAGGGAGCTAAGATAGAATTGAATATATTGTTAAGCTCCCAACAAGATGCTGAAAACCTCTACACCAAGTTGGAGAAGATCCAAAATGGACTGTACGATGCAGAGAGAAGAGAAGTTACCGGCGTTAGTATTACCAATCCAATGGAACCACATCTCAAATTGAAGATGCAACAAAATTTCGTCAGTTGGTTGGTAGTTTAATTTATTTAACTATCACAAGGCCTGAAATTGCATACTCTGTAAGTGTGGTAATATTTTTTTGACAAGGTTATCCTTATCAAAATCTCGACCATAAACCCATAATTCATCAACAATAGAACTAGACTCCTATTGTCTAAAATCTCCATAAAGATCACTAGGCACCAAATTATACTCACCATTTTCTGTCATGATTTTATCTATCATACCGGTCATAATTTTCATTCTTTTCGTGATCTCATGGTCGCCCATCACTTGTTTGTAACATATACAAACCAACATCAGATATGCACCAATCGTTCCTTCAACATGCACCTCCAACTTCGTCATTTCTCTTTCATCCGACATGTTTTTCATTTAGTAGGTAACATCGTCGATTTGTTTAAGTTAGTTCTTAATACTAACGCCGGTAACTTCTCTTCTCTCTGCATCGCACAGTCCATTTAGGATCTTCTTCAACTTGGTGTAGAGGTTTTTAACAACATATTCAATTCTATCTTGACATACGGAGCTAATCTCTCAAATAAGGCAAAAATAAATATTTTTTTGAACTAATTCAAAAGGCAGAAATATTAAGAATTATAATTCCAAAATTCTGATTAGTGGGGACAAAACTTAACTATTAATATACACAAAAAGTCATTGTTGTTGCACCAAAAAAAAAGTCATTGTTAAGACATTAGATACTTTAATTAATTTTTTATTTTAACAATTAATATCCTATATGATTTGCTTTTTGATACCATATTATAATTTATAATATATTCATTATTAATGATATTAAAACTATTTTTTCAATATTGTAATCTAATTAATTTTCATTTTTTTAATCTTATTTGAGTAAACATGTCGAAGTATTATCTCATCTACCTATAATTTTTTAAATATGATCCTTATATATATGTCATTTTCTATACTGTATCTTGGTGCCCTGAAACCTCTGATGATTTGCACTTGTGAGGAGCTGCGATGAACAGAGGAAATTCGTTCAGCCAAATTCAAATTACTGGCAATCTGCTAGGCACTAGCTAGCTCTTGAAAACCATTTGATAAAGCATCGATAAACTTGACTAAAAATTGATGCAAATTTGTAACCGAAAATGATTGAATAAGAAGCTAAGGTGCTCCAACAGCCCCATAGAAGCAGTCTCCACCGGGTCACCAACCAGCTGCTCTTCCGTTGACGAATAACTCATCGGCATCTGGCTCAGAGGATAATCGTTCCTATTTCGCATGGTGATTTGGATCTAAATTCATCTCCTCTGTCAAGGGTGGAGGAGCATGAATAAAAAAAGGAAAATCTCTTGAGTTTCATTTGAAAAAGGAAAAAATCGATTCAATTTTTCTCCAATTTTCTAAAATCTTTTTTTTTTCTCTTAATTTCCCCAAACAGTTATATTTTTTTTAGTGTGAATGAGTGACAAAATAGCTGAATTTATTTTAATTTTAAGTTAGGTAGGTCTATGAAATATGGGCCATTAAACTCTATAGTATTCTATATAGATACTTTTTGAGAAAAGCCCACTTAAACTAATTAGGAAATGTCACAATTTAATAAGCCCAAAGGCCCACTTTTTTAGTAGTGTACCAAAACAGTCGAGTATGACCATGTAAATTTACTTTTAAATATATCTGAGGATACTGCAAGCTGGGCAATAAAAAATCAAATAATTGTCGGTTTTCTTGTTCTTCAGTTTTAATATATCAGAACCCGTTTTGATTGTATTTTCTAATTTCCCATTTTCTTATTTGTGTAGGATATCTTTTTTAATGTTGTTAATGGGGACAGTTTGACAGAAAGAGCTGCTGATCCAGCAACAGTAGCAGCAATTTTGCAGCTAGCAGGTAACAATTGAGTTTTTCAAATAATAATTAAGTTACTGTCACATCTATGCTGCTAAAGCTAAACTGGTGGATTATATTTTTTTAGCTTTTAAAAGCTGTAAGCATTTCCATTTCGAGTTAGAATCTATCTCTCTTGTTAGTTTATAGGGCAGTTTGCAAGTAGACTTCAAGAGGGACTTGAAAAGCATATATCTTTCGACTAGGTTACCTAATTTATTAAGAAGAAAGAACTATGTCGTGGAAACTTCTACTTTGGAAGAAGTTAAAAGTCGTAAAATATTTTGGAGTTGTAAAAGTTGGGAATACTTACAGAAAAAGTAGATAAACAAGTTTAAATATTAGAAAAAATTAAATAACTTGGCTAGAAACTGAAAAAAGCACCTTCAAAAGTTGCTTCTGTGTTTTAGCTTATTTTAAGCCGAAGCAGTAAAACCAAACACTAGATTTCCATTTTTTTTCAAACACTATTAAAAAAAATATATAATATTTGGTTAGATTACGTGAGATTTATCTCGACATCCTTCCATTTGTTGTTTCCTTTTTTCTAAGGTGCAATTTTGTCTTGTAAAATGATTATGCGTATGGATTGTTATCTATGATCTCTTGAAATTAACCTGGCGTCCAAGGGAAAAATTGATTGGTTTAATTTGAACGGATGGATATATTACTTTTGTTTTCTTGTTTTCTCATCAATTTGGTTGGCTCTAAATGAAAATTGTGAGTCAAGAAATGATTATATATAATGTATAAATGTATTGATCAAATTTGGCATGCATTGGCACACTACTTTAATTAATTAAGTACGGGATAGAATAGTACGAAAATGGAAATTGGGGGGATTATTAAAAAATCAAAAGGTAATCTATCCCAAGTATTAACATTTTTCTTATATAAATTTTTATTACAAACGAATTTTACAATATAGAAAATTTATTCTTTTGGGAAATTCATCAAATTATCAAGAAAGGCATTAATCGAATTTGTTACCTGCTCCAACTCTAACTTGGGTATAGGGATATAAACGAACTGAGCCTGTTCGCGAGCTGAGCCGACTTATGTTTGAGATCGTATTTGACATATTCGAACCCGAGCCGAGCCCGAACTAGGTTCGATATATTTTCGAGCCGAACTCAAACGTTTAATTAGTTGTTTGTAAGCTCATGAGCCTAGCTATATATATATATTTTCGAATCGATCTCGAACTCGAACCGAACCTATTTCGAAACCAATATGAAATAGTTCGTCAAGCTCGAGTTCGAATTCGGGCTCGAATCAAATTATTCGATCTCGAACCTTAAAAAAAGGCTAAAGTTCGGCTCGTTTACATGCTACTTGGCACTTGGCCAAGAAGCCAGCAAGGGCAGATTCGGAAAATCCAATTCTTACTTGCTGCCACTGTCGTTTATGTTATCTGCAATACTAAAATAGGGTTTCGCTTAAATATCAGTTTGTTTGCTCGATTTCAGATTTCCCCTTTAGTAGTTCGTAATTCTGAGAAAAACTTCTACAATAGCCTCAAGCTCATCACTCGTCTTGCTGCGCACTCGGAAATTCAGTTATATGTTTATTGAATTCAACACTTTTTTTCTGTTGAAAACAATTCAAATGTTCGATTGTCTTTGTTAATTTCCTGTTAGAAGTACCGATTTTGTATGCCATTGCGCTTCCTCTTGGAAAGCTCGGTCTCATAGTCGGTGCAGGTTTGTGCCTTCTCACCTGGTACAATTGTTCAATTTTATTGTTTTTTCTCCTGGACCTTGTGCTTATTGGGTTTTCTACGGGCATGTTTGACAATGTGTTCTTCCCATTACTCAGTTGAGCGTGGATTTGTTGATATTGCTGTTATTGTCGATGAATTTTGGGGTCCTTATGACACCCTAGCTTGGATGTGTACCTCTTGATATCAAACATATGTTCTGTTGAACTCCATCGAGTTTGTATTTAGTGCGAAAGCTTAGCTAAGTTGTCAAATATCCTTTTCGATTTGTTGGGTTTTGGGGGCTGGGTTGTTAGTAGTTACGACGGAGAACTTATGGTCTTTATTGGTTTATTGCATGACAATCGAGGAAGAACTGAGCTAAGTTCCTGGTAAAAGATAACAGAAAAGACTTGGTTAGCTGTGTCCACTTTCCACAAGCTTTATTGTCTTTAAAACGAATTGAATGTAGTCATGTACAATTGTGATACAATCTGTACACTTATGTATGGTTTATAAAGAGACTTCACTAAGGTGTACTGTGGAAATAAATATTTCATAATATGTGCAGGTCTTGTGGGGTCAGTCCTTGCTGCTAAGGCAGGCTGGGTATCTACTGTGTCCGATTTTTTCTCTGCTGCATTTAAGGTAATTTTGGTGTTAGCAATTGATACGTCAAAGAATCTGTGGAGTGTATATTTCTATGACCGACATACGGGAGCTTTTCTGAAATGTGATGACTGAACCTTATTGACATTGCCTTCTTATAAACTGGCAGATTGTTTTCAAGCAACTTAGACAAGACTGAAACTGTTAACTAAACCCCTGCCACCATGCGCCGCCATCTCCGCCTCCATATCCCCTTCCTCCACTGCGGCTACGCCACAAAGTACATCGGGAAAATCGTTACGACAACCACCAATAGCGGATCTTCCGCCATAGAAGTCTCCGTCACTGCTCCCACCATCATCTCTGACGTTCGCGGCTACCCTCTCCCCCGGCGTGACCTCATTTGTGAAGCGACGAAAATCCTCCAATCAAAAGCTGCCGCGTCGTCACCCGACCCGTTCCTCGACCTCTTCGACTTCCTCCAAACCCTAACACTCGCCCCGACCACCTCCGAGGTCTCCGAAATTCTCAAATCCCTAAGATCTCCAACCATAGCTCTTGAGCTTTTCCACTTCTGCCCCTCTCATATCCCGAATTTCAGGCACGATGCTTTTACTTACAACCGCATTTTGTTGATTCTCTCAAAATCGTCTCTTCCTGACAAGATTGATAAAATGAAGGAAATTATCAAACTAATGGAGAAACTAGGGACCATTGGCAACATCTCCACCGTTAATATACTGATTGGTGCATTTGACGGCGTTGATGGATTGCAGAAATGCTTGGATTTGGTGAAGAAATGGGATTTGAAGTTGACTTGCTATACATACAAGTGTCTTCTGCAGGCGTACCTGAGAGCAAACGAATTGAATCAAGCATTGGAGGTTTACAGAGAAATGCGGAGGAAAGGTTACCAGCTGGATAGCTTCGCGTACAACATGCTGATTCATGCGCTTGCTAAAGAGGAAAAGGTTCGATTTTTTCATGTTTTTTGATGATTTTGTTCGAGCATTTCATTGTCTCATTGCTTCTTTCATAGTTGGATTTATGTGTAATAGTGTAATGTCTAATGGTCTGATATGCTGCAGCATCTTGTCAGGTTGATCATGCCCACCAGGTGTTTGAAGATATGAAAAAGAAACATTGTGAACCCGACGAATATACATATACCATTCTAATAAGAATGATCGGAAGGTCAGGCAAGCCCGAAGAGGCACTAGCTTTATTTCAAGAAATGCTAGCAAAGGGTTGTAAACCCAATTCAATGGCTTATAATACTATGATCGAGGCACTTGTCAGAAGCCGATTGGCAGACAAAACCATGATTCTTTTCTCCAAAATGGTGGAAAACAATTGCAGACCTAATGAGTTCACATACAGTCTCGTCCTTAATGTTTTGGCCGCAGTAGGACAGCTTCATAGAATGGATGAGGTCGTCAATATATCAGATAAATACATGAATAAGTCAATCTACGCGTTTCTTGTAAGAACTTTAAGCAAATTAGGACACTCAAGTGAAGCACATAGGTTGTTTTGTAACATGTGGCAATTCCATGAAAAGGGAGATAGAGATGCTTATTTCTCAATGTTGGAGAGCTTATGCAATGCTGGGAAAGTCACCGAAGCTATAAACATGTTGGGGACGACTCATGAAAAGGGTATAATTCCAGATACTTTCATGTACAATACGGTATTCTCAGCTCTCGGAAAATCGAAACAAATATCTCACATTCTCGATCTGTACCAGAAAATGAAGCAAGAAGGACCTAAACCGGATATATTCACTTACAATATTCTGATTTCAAGCTTCGGTCGAGCCGGAAGAGTTGAAGAAGCTGTTAGAACATTCGAAGAACTTGAAAAAAGTGATTTTAGACCAGATGTTGTTTCATACAACTCGTTGATCAATTGTTTGGGGAAAAACGGTGATCTCGACGAAGCCCACATGAGGTTTAAGGAAATGCAGGAGAGAGGTATGAATCCCGATGTGGTTACATATAGTACATTGATTGAGTGTTTCGGTAAGACCAATAAAGTCGAAATGGCGTATAGTTTATTTCATGAAATGCTTGATGAAGGTTGTTGCCCGAATATCGTGACGTATAATATTTTGCTTGATTGTCTTGAGAAAAGTGGGAGAACTGCAGAAGCTGTTGATTTGTATTCAAAGCTTAAAGAAGAGGGTTTGACTCCAGATTGGATTACTTATGCTGTTCTTGAGAGATTACAGAGTGGTTCTCAAAGGAGAAGTAGGATTAGGAAACAGAGTCCTATTACTGGCTGGGTTGTTAGTCCATTAAGGTGATAAAAGCAATTTTGATTTTCTTTCCTTCTATTTTTTGGAATAATTATGAAAATTCCCCTGAGATTTGTGTTATATGAGGAAAAAAAACCCTGAAACATTGAAAATTACAACAAAACTCGGGGCGTTTTTCGTAATTTTTAATTCCTAGGTGTTTTCGTAAATGGTACAAAACATCATGGATTATTTGTAATTGACCTTTTTTTTCACTTTAGTTAGCAATTGCTTGATGATGTTTCAGAATCGAACATCCCTGTGTTTTTGCATAATTTTATTCGTATAATGTGAGATGAGTGTTATTAACATGTTCTTTTCTTTAAATAGTATTTTTGTTTCAGTCTCATTATTCATATTGATTCAAAAGTGATCCTTATGTCAAGATAAACCTAAAGTAAACAATGATTATCAATTAATGGGGAAAAAAACACCAAAAGTAAGATCAAATACATCTAAAAGAAGAAAAAGACGAAAAAAAGAAAAAGACGAAAAAAGGAAAAATGAGTGGAAGTTTTTCAAAAATTACAAAAGTGATTCTCAATTATTTTTTTCCAAACACTTAACTACTTATTATTTGAACTAGATTTTAACATTTAGTACTCCAACTTTTTACGACTATAGCTTCTTATGACTAATTGCGTTTGTGTTGGAAAAATGAACTTATTTGAACTAGATTTTAACATTTAGTACTCCAACTTTTTACGACTATAACTTCTTATGACCAATTGCGTTTGTGTTGGAAAAATGAACTTGAGACGCTCAGGCGCGCTCTTTTTCTTTCTTCACTTCGATAACCACCTTCTCAATCGACGGAGCAACCTTGAATAATTGCAAAAGGAAGTCTTCTTCTCTTGGAGTCCCAATATAACCCGCCATTTCAACCAACTTAAGATTTTTATGATTAAAAATACTCGACTCATCTTCACTTTATGATTAGAAAAGATTAATTTGAAAAACAAAACCAAATATTCCTTAAAAAGAAACGAGTATTATACAGAAGTCAGAGTTGATGATTTGAATACCTGGGAATAATCATAATACGAATTGTCTCTCTGTGACAATATAAAAACAAAAAAGCACAAAGGTAAGTTTTATCAAGAAGAAATTGAAATGATAGTGGGCAAAGCAATCAAGATTCATGAAAAGCTGTAAACAATTTGAAATGTGGTATATCTGGAATAAGATAATATCAAGAATATCTATACTACTTTTGTTATTTCAAAGTTTCAAAAGTTATTTATTATGGTATGAACATTTACCTCGATTCTGAATTTGCATAGATGAGGAGATGCCTTAATCGATTCAGTGAGGAAGAGAAGGCTCCACTTCCGTTTACACGCAGTGCACACTTCCAACCGTTTGAGAGAGTATAATCGAGGCAAATCATCAGGAACTGGCCAATCGATATCCTGAAAATATTTGTGACGTTAAGATTAATAATTGATACGTTAAAACTTAAAACGAAACATAAATACGATGGCGCCCATTACTAACCGTGGTAAAAAGATTCAACGAAAGCTTCACCAACTGAATTGAATAATTTGAGTGTTTGTTTGGTTCATAAATAAAGGATATTGCACTTTCCCCAGTAAGAGTTAGCTCAGATAGATTTGGAATAAAATCCAACAAGTATTTGTCTGCTTCTCCTCTGTATGTAAATGATATAAGATTTGTCGCAGAAATCTCCACACTTTCGATTCTACTATCACGGTATATTTCCAAAAATTTCCTACTATCACGGTGTATTTCCAAAAATTTCAAGTTTGGAATCGGACCAACAATTCGGAGATTCCTCGAGGCACCGCAGATTAGGGATAAAGATTCGACATATGGACATGACGACAATAAATAATGAACCACCTCATCCGCGATTTTAACACGATGCAACTTAAGAGATCTTAGGGAAACAAATCCAGATTTCAATTTTAATGATAAAAACTGGTTCAAGATAAGACACCTATGCAACTGTTCTCCTCCTAATTTCAATTCAAACGTTTTTACTTCCTTGTTCATTGCAAAACATATCCATCTTATAAGCTGATCAGCTACTCTATCAGTAGCTCCACGTTTAAACAATCTCTTATACTCATGTTTTCCTGCAGCAATACCTCCATGATTAAAACGAGCAATAAAACTGTCTAGTCGCGAACCCCGATGCAATTCCAACATGCGATTGACAAAAGCTCTAAGATTTCTATTAGTATCAGTAGAATGTAATTTTCCATGAACCTTAGCATCAAATTCAAGACGCCCAGTAAACCTCCATAAATATCTCCATTTATGAGATAAAACACTAGTTCTCGTAGCTTCTTTGAGGCTCATATGAGACAATATAGAAATAAGCATCTCGTCGGGCAAACTGTTGATCCTAACTCTCTGCATCATAATAATATAGAATATACAAAGTAAATTTTGGAATTTCTTCAATAGAAATACTGAATCTTAAATGCAAAAAAGATAATAAAGTGAAATTTGGGATATTCCTGTTAGGTTGTGCAGCCTAATATAATATTTAGTGTACTGTTATTTATGAAGCACTATCGCAGTTTAACCTGTAATTATTCTACATTTTTTTGTATCTTCCTTTTACTATTAATATAGTGGAACACTCTTAGTCAATGTTTGACTAAGCAGAAAAACGAAACCCTAGCCTGTGTAATTTTCTCTCTACTGTTCATTATCTTCTTCCATCAGTTCAAGAGTGGTGCCAGATCCTAACAACTGGTATCAGAGCCAGTAGGATCACCACGATCTGTGAAGATGGAGAGCTTGAAGACTGGGATCGAGAAGTTTGATGGATCTGATTTCGGTTTCTGGAAGATGCAGATCGAAGACTATCTGTACCAGAAAGGGCTTCACGAACCCTTATCAGGGGTAAAGCCGAAGACCATGACGGAAGAGAAGTGGCTACTCAAAGATTGGCAGGCACTTGGGTTGATCCGGTTGGCTTTGTCCAGAAATGTGGCTTTCAACATCGTGAAGGAGAAGACAACCGCAGATCTGTTGAAAGCACTGGCGAATATGTACGAGAAACCATCGGCGATGAACAAGGTATATCTGATGCGTAGATTGTTCAATTTACAAATGTCTGAAGGTGGGTCTATTGCAGATCATATAAATGAGTTTAATATGATTATTAGTCAACTAAGTTATGTGGATATTAATATCGATAATGAAGTTAAAGCTTTGATTTTGATGTCGTCTTTACCCGATTCTTGGGATACTGTTGTTGCTGAGGTTAGTAGTTCCCGTGGATCTGAGAAACTAAAATTCAATGAGATCCGAGATATAGTTCTTAGTGAAAGTATTCGCAAGAGAGAACGTGGGGATTCTTCGGGTAGTGCTCTCAGTTTAGATCGAAGGGGAAGGAGCAAATCGACGAGCCAAAACAAACATGGCCGATCAAAATCAAAGAACAGAGGCAAATCTCCACATAGACCAAATGTTACTTGTTGGAACTGTGGAGATAAAGGGCACTTTCGGACTGATTGTACAAAGTCAAAGAAGAAACAAAATCAAAAATCTGGTGGTGATAATGATTCTGTATATTCAGCAGAAGACATTGGGGATGCTCTAATCCTTAGCGTGGATAGCCTGGTTGAATCCTGGATCCTGGATTCGGGTGCGGTGCATTTTTCATTCATCTCCAAGCAAAGAATTGTTTCGAAATTTCAAATCTGGAAATTTTGGGAAAGTGTATCTTGCTGACAATAAGGTGTTGAAGATCGAAAGAAAGAGGAGATGTTTGCATACAAACTCCAGCAGGAAATCAGTGGATGTTACAGGATGTCAGATTTATTCCTGGTCTCAAGAAGAATCTGATCTCTATTGGTCAGTTGGATAGCACAGGTTATGCAGCAGAGTTTGGGAAGAATTCGTAGAAGATTGTGAAAGGTGCTATAGTTGTAGCACGAGGCACAAAATCTGGAACCCTATACACCACTGAAGGGTGGGTTGTTGCTACTGATTGTGCTTCCGGTTCGAGTCTGTGGCACAATAGACTTGGACACATGAGTGTTAAAGGAATAAAGATGCTGGCTGCGAAAGGAGTTTTGGAGGGCCTGAAATCTGTTGATATAAGTCTTTGTAAGAGTAGTGTTATGGGCAAACAGAAACGACTCAGCTTCACAAAGGTTGCAAGAGAACTGAAAAAAGAGCGGTTGGAAATGGTCCATACTGATGTTTGGGGACCATCTCCAGTTTCATCTCTTGGTGGATCTAGATACTATGTCACGTTCATTGATGATTTCAGCAGAAAGGTTTGGGTTTATTTCTTGAAACACAAGTCCGATGTGTTTGCCACCTTTAAGAGGTGGAAAGCTGAAGTTGAAAACCAGACGGGGCTGAAGATCAAGTATCTTAGATCTGATAATGGAGAATAGTATGACAAGTCAGAATTTATAGCATTTTGTACAGCTGAGGGAATTAGAATGATGAGAACAGTTCCTGGTAAGGCAAGGCAAAATGGAGTCGCTGAAAGGATGAACAGAACATCGAATGAGGGGCAAGGAGCATGAGGATACATTCTGGATTGCCAAAGATGTTTTGGGCAGATGTTGTGAGACAGCTGCTTACTTGATTAACAGAGGACCATCAATTCCTCTTGGATTCAAGATTCCAGAAGAGGTATGGACGGGAAAAGAACTCAAGTATTCCCACTTGAGGACTTTTGGTTGTGCTGCTTATGTTCATATTGATCCTGAGAAGAGAGACAAGCTTGATGCTAAAGCTATGAAGTGTTACTTTATAGGCTATGGTTCTGACATATTTGGTTACAGGTTTTGGGATGACAAAAATAGAAAGATCCTAAGACATTGTGACGTGACCTTTGATGAAATGTTCTATACAAGGACATGAATAATATGGGCCCAGAGACTACAAAGCAAGTGGGAGTTGAGGTTGAGTTGCCGAAGAGTTCACCTAGTGATGATGCAACAGGGTCCCAAGAAACTCCAGAGACTGCTGATGAAGAACTAGAGGTGGAGCCGCTGACACCAGAGCAGATGGTTAGGAGATCATCCAGAACCATCAGAGCACCAGATAGGTATTCACCTTCATTACACTATATGTTGCTGACTGATGAAGGTGAACCGGAGTCCTTTGAGGAGGCCCTACAGGTGGTGATCAAGTGGGAGCAAGCCATGGATGATGAGATGTGCTCACTTGAAAAGAATGACACGTGGTTGTTGACAGAGTTACCTGCAGGGAAGAGAGCCTTGTTGAACAAATGGGTGTTCAGAATCAAGACTGAACAAGATGGAAAAATGAGGTTCAAAGATCGATTGGTGGTTAAAGGATTTTCACAAAGGAAATGTATTGATTATTCTGAAATATTATCTCATGTTGTGAAATTAACTACAATCCGAATTTTGTTAAGTATTGTTGCATCTGAAAATTTACATCTTGAGCAAATGGATGTAAAAACAGCGTTTTGACATGGAGATTTGGATAAGGAGATTTATATGCAACAACCAGAAGGGTTTGTAGTTCCAGGCAAGGAACACATGGTGTGCAAGCTTACCAAGAGCTTGTATGGGCTGAAACAAGCACCGAGACAGTGGCACTTGAAGTTTGATTCCTTCATGTGCAAGAGTGGTTTTCACAGGAGTGAAAAGGATCAGTGTTGTTACTTCAAGAAATACACTAACTTTTATGTATTTCTTCTCTTGTATGTAGATGATATGTTGATTGTAGGGTCCAATATGAAGGAGATAAACAAATTGAAGGCAAGCCTGTCTTCAGAGTTTGAGATGAAAGATTTGGGTGCAGCGAAGCAGATTCTTGGGATGAGGATTTCTCGAGACAGATCTGCTGGTACTTTAAATCTGTCTCAGGAACAGTACATTGAAAAGGTATTTGATGCTAAACCCAAGACTACTCCCTTGGCAAATCATGTAAAATTGTCGAATGAGCAGTCACCTAAGACAGTTGAGGAGCGTGAGCACATGGCACTAGTTCCATATGCTTCTGCAGTTCGGAGCTTAATGTATGCTATGGTATGTACTGGACCTGATATAGCACATGCTGTGGGAGTTGTTAGCAGGTACATGTCAAATCCTGGAAAAGAACATTGGGAAGCTGTGAAATGACTTCTAAGATAATTGAAAGGTACATCCAGTACTTCTCTTTGTTATGGAAATGGCAAAGTGGTTCTACAAAGTTTTGTAGATGCTGATCTGAGTGGGGATGTGGACTCGAGTAAGACTACATCCGGTTATGTCTACACTATAGATGGTACAGCAGTGAGTTGGATGTCGAGGCTGCAAAATTGTGTTGCTATTTCGTCCACTGAGGCTGAGTATGTAGCAATAGCCGAAGCTAGGAAAGAGATGATATGGCTAGAAGATTATCTGGAAGAGTTAGGGAAAAAGTAGCTAGAAAAAATTCTCTACACTGATAGTCAAAGTGCCATACAGTTGGTGAAGAATCCAGTCTATCATTCAAAGACAAAACACATCAGAAGAAGATATCATTTCACTCTGAGGTCAGTTGAAGATGGGGATATGTGTTTGGAGAAGATAGATGGTGCCAGGAATCCTGCAGACATGTTGACAAAATGTGTCGATGTTGGAAAACTAAAGTTGTGCAAAACCTTAGTTGGTCTTCGGTGAAGATATCTTTTTTTTTGGTAGAATAGATTAGTCTCCAAGTGGGAGATTTGTTAGGTTGTGGAGCCTAATGTAATATTTAGTGTACTATTAATTATGAAGCACTATCGCGGTTCAACTAAGGTTTGACTAAGTAGAAAAACGAAATCCTAGCTTGTGTAATTTTCTCTCTCTATTATTTTTCTCTACTGTTCATTATCTTTTTCCATCAGTTTAAGAATGGTGCCAGATCCTAACAATTTCAGTACTACCTTCTGCTCTCGCTTCGTTTTCTTTGGTACTGAATAATTGGAATCGTCTCACGAGCACAAGTCTCGTCCATAGTATCAGAATTGAATATTGAAACTATGATAAAATTTTCAACTTTTAACTAAGTTTCAACAGATTTCCAAGAAATAGAAAAGTTGGAAAGATCGAGTTTAATTGAACTCCAAATCCAATTCGTATAATATTCCTAGGACTCTGCCTAGCTCAGTCAACACGATCCGAGATCTTATAGGACTCTACAACTTTAGAAGTGGCTAAAGATACATGTTAGAATCATTCAAAAAAAAATAAGTTTTAATCGGCGACATACTTCATAGACCATAGTTTATCATATTGGGCCTTTAAATTGTAACTCTTTTTTGCATAGTTCATAGTTTATCTTATTGGGCTTATTGGGCCTTTAAATATTCCAGTTTATTTGTCGGCCTTTTCTTCTGCAAATCTTTCCTCTGCTTATAATATAATTTAGGGATAAAGATCTTTTCATATCCGAATTATGACTAGTTTTACACTTTACCATCTAAACTTTTTTTCTTTGCAGTTTGTCTCCTGAACTATAAGAATTTTTATAATTTGCCATCTCTGACGAAAATATTCCACTGGAAAGATGCAACGTGCCGTATGAGAAACATAGTTTTACGTTGTATTGCTCCCCTTAGTATCTCAAAAATAAACCCTCAATTAATTTCAGAAAATATGGAGTTTTTATCACCCAATTACAATAACGACTACTTTGATAGATTATTTTTAAATATTCAATTGGATAATTAGAACTCCAAGTTTCCTCAAATTGATTGAGGGTTTATTTTTGATATAGTAAGAAGAGTAATAAACGTGGATGTATGTTTCTCATATGACACGATGCAATTTTTCGGTGGAATATTTTCGTCAGAGATGGCAAATTGCAAAAAAATTTATAGCTCAGGAGACAAATTACAAAGGAAAAAAGTTTAGATGGTAAAGTGCAAAAGTGGCCATAATTCGAATAGAAAAAAATCATTATCCCTATAATTTATTTTAGCAACAAGTCGGCAAGTCCCCAATCAGGGGAAATAAAGTTTCTTTTTGACACGTATGGTTTTGAAATATTAATCACAAAAAGGTAGACGGGTCCTTTTTGTTTAAAAAAAAATCGATATTTATCACTGCAAGGAGTCGAATTCAAACCTATATATTATGAGTAATATTTGGTGATTATTAGGTCAAATCCGGATAGTTAAGGTAGACAGGTCTTAATTCCATAATTCTGTTTTTTTTTTTTGTTAAATTTGTCCCTTGCATGTAAGGGTAATAAATTTTAAAAAATTAAAGTTTGGTTTTTTTTCCTAAAAATAGTCTGAAATTTTAAAACATTACAAATACCTCCTTAAAATATATAAATATATACATAATATCCCATGAAAAATCTTACAAATACCCTTCAAAGAAATAAAGGTAAAACTATAAGGTTTAAAAATATTACAAAATTCCAAATTTTAGGAAATGATGTGAATAAATATATAATATAACTTAATTTATGATTTATATGTGGGGTCAAGCTAGCTAGAATTTTCCTTATTTTACTACAAGTGAATCTCGTGTTGCTTGTATCTCAATCAGAGTGCTCTTTCCAATAATAATATATTGTTTTAATAAATTTTTAAATACTTAAAATATTATTTTAAGTTCTGACTGTCATACATATTAGGGAGCAATAATGGAGATACTTAAATATGTATACAATCTAGTGCCAGCAAATAATCACATCATCCAAGATAATATAAGATATGATTCCACGATTCTCATTGCAACAAATCGAATTCAGACATCACACTGGAATAATATTTGATAGTCATTGGGCGGCTTAATTACTTCTATAATGACGATCTTTTTTCTCAGAATTAGTCTCTCAATAAAATCCCCAAGACAAATTCTTTTTTACAAATAATTGAAGTAAAAAGCTTCAACCTTTTGTTGTACATTTGCTTCTATTTCTAGCATTTCAAGTTTTAAAATAGTTATTCTTGATATATATTCCATATGTTAGGATCCAAAAAATATATTTGGATTATTGGGTGGAAATATTGATTATATTTTAAACATACACATAGAAACAAAGAATAATAATAGTCAATAAGGGTTAGCCCAAATAATTAAGAGTTGTTAATCACATTTTCTAGTGATAGGTCTGGGGTTTGATCCAATGACTAATAGATAT
Organism: Verbena officinalis; assembly: GCA_958496215.1. Lineage (NCBI taxonomy): Eukaryota > Viridiplantae > Streptophyta > Magnoliopsida > Lamiales > Verbenaceae > Verbena > Verbena officinalis. The sequence continues at coordinate 1,848,449 of OY292391.1, forward strand.
TATTCTCAATGTGAATGTCTGGAATTCAATTTTTTATAATAAGAATCGAATTGTGTGCATAAATTTAAAAAAAAAAATCAATTTTCTAGTGAAAGGTAATTTTTAAATTCCCAAAATAATCGTACTAATTAATAATGCACACAAGTTCCCATAAAATTGGGTCAGCGGTAACCTTGAAATTGGAGACTTTTTCCAATTGTATATCATGTCATAAGGAGGCTATGATTATTTTTCACACTTCTTTTTTTGTTCATACAAATCGTGGACCAAAACATATATAAAAATATAAACCATGTGAAAGTTTTCCCTTTTTTTTGTTTTAAGTTTTAATAAATAACCATGTGAAAGTTCATATTTGACTAATTTCGTCAAAATAAGGATAATAACTCAGCCATCTTGATAAATTAAACTTCTATTGAAGCAAAAGCAATCATAGAAAAACAAGACTTGCTAGTTAATTTCTTCAATAAAAGATGAGGCTTCCGATCTTTATATTGCTAGCGACCTTACTATTAAATTCCAATGCAGACCCGGCCAACACAATCCACCCCCTCCGGCCTCGCTCCGGCACTGGCGGCCGCCGCATCGAGGGCTTGGACTGCCTGAGCTGGCGGCTCGCGGTGGAGACAAACAACCGGCGGGGCTGGACGGTGGTGCCCGAGTCGTGTGGGGAGTATGTCGGCCACTACATGCTCGGCAATCAGTACCGGCTTGACTGTGAGGCGGTGGAGGACGCCGCTGTTGAGTATGCGGAGAGCTTCAAACTCGCCGGCGACGGGAAGGAGGTTTGGGTGTTTGATATTGATGATACCGCGCTTTCGAATCTCCCTTACTATGCTCGTTCGGATGTCCAGTTTGGGTAATTCAAAACATATTCTTTAATTTACGATACTCCCCCTTTTCTTAATATTTGTAATATTTCAAAGTTTCTGGGAGTTTTTTTGTAATTATCCCCTAATTTTATATATATACTTGCAGGGCGATACCATACAACAGCACAAAGTTCCACGAATGGGTGGCGGAAGAGAGAGCGCCGCCGGTGCCGGCGGTCCTACGTCTGTACAATAAAGTGTTGTCTCTCGGATACAAGATTGTATTTTTATCAGGATCAAGAGAGAGAACGAGAGATTCAAGGATAGCCAATTTAAAAAAGGTTGGCTATTATAAATGGGAAAAGCTCATACTCAGGTACAATATAGTAAAAGCACTTTTTAACTTTTCATCTAACTGTGGGATGTCATGCAACAATTGATAATTTGTGTAATTTATTATATCTCATAAGTTGAAAAAATTCTGATCTGGTGCTGAATGTGAATATAGGGGAGAAGCTGATGCCGATGTCCCTGGAGTAGAGTATAAATCTAGAAGACGAACAGAGCTTCTGAATGAAGGTTACAGAATTGTGGGAAATGTTGGAGATCAATGGAGTGATTTACTTGGTACAAATGCTGGAAACAGAACATTCAAAGTGCCTGATCCTATGTATTACATAGGATGATTTATGAACTGATCATATGATCACTGAATTTGAGAATAATATAATATGTTTTTACAGCTTATAAGATGTTAAATCTTATTTTAAGAATAAGATCTAAAAGTGTTTGGATAAAAAATAAAACCGTGTGCTTATAAGATGTTAGTAATGGCAATTATGTAATTAACATGGTCAAAATATAGGGGAGTATGTTAAGATATTAAAATAAGTTGGGATTCCTAACTTATTTTTAAGGAGCTTATAAGCTCCTAACATCTTATTTTAAGAGCTTATAAGCTCTTTTTAAAAAATATTTACCAAACACTTTACAACATCTTATAAGCTCTTAAATATCTTATAAGATGTTTTAAGGAGCTTATAAGCTCAGCCAAATACCCTCTAAATCCATTCATGTAGCTTAAAAGTTAAGAGCATAAAACTATAGGGACTATGGTGTAATTTCTGAAACTACGACGATGAATTTGTAAATTCACCTAACTAAAGGGACCGTGGATATAATTCACTCAAACGTTAATGCCAGTTTTTCTTTTTCTTTCTTTTTTTTTGGGTTCAAGTTAATACCACTTGTGATTGTGTTATGTTAAGTTGATTATTAGACAAAAATACAATAAAAAATAGGGATAATTACATTTACACTCCCTCGATTTAGGAAAAAATACAGTAAGACCTCCTCTACTATTGGAGATTACAAAGACACCCCTTCGATTATTGTTCTATCTAACACTTAATTAGGTCATGTTGTTAGTTACTTGTTCTCTAGTAGATGCTAACGTTTTATTAACTAGACAATAACTTAATCATTTTGCTCATTTCATATATAGCAAACACTATAACAAAAATATTATGGGTAATTTAGTCATTTTACAACTTTCTGTTAGGGTTAGAGGATTTATCTATAATTTTCAATAATTGAGAATGTATTGTTATATTTATCACTAAGTTGAGGGGGTGTAAGTGTAATTATCGGTAAAAGATAATGGGGACAAACTGCTTTCAGTTGTATGAATAAAGTAAGAATTTAAAATGAAAATACTTTTTCATAAATAATGAAATCTTATGGGTACTTTTATACTTTTGAAAATTGAAAAAACTAGTTTATAATTATACCATATTTTAAGGATGATAGATACAAAATCTCTCCAATCATTATGCCCTTACATATCCAAAGCTCAGCCCTACAATTTTTAATTTTTTTTTAATATATGGAAAAGAATAAAGGACATATAAACATGTGAAATTCATTTTGTAATTTTCGTCAAAAGAAAGGGTAATTTGGTAAGTATCCCGCTATTTAAACCACCCAAAATATGTATTCCTGTTCATAGGATCACCCAAACAAGGCTTTAAAAAATGAAGCTTGTAGTTTTTCTCTATTTTCTAGCTACAGCACTATCAATTTCCCGTGCAAAATTCCACGAGTTCAACCCAATCCACCTTCTCCGGCCGCGCTCCAGCATCTCCGGCCACCGCGTCGAGGGTGTGGACTGCCTGAGCTGGCGGCTGGCTGTGGAAACCAACAACCTCCAAGGCCAATTAGTGCCAGCGTCGTGCGAAGGTTACATCGGAAATTACATTCTCGGCAAGCAGTACCGCAGCGACTGCGAAGTGGTGGCGGACGCCGCCATTGAGTACGCCGAGGGCCTGACAGTCGCCGGAGATGGGAAAGATGTTTGGGTTTTTGATATTGATGAAACCACGCTTTCTAACATGCCTTACTATGCTCGTTCTGATGTCGCATTTGGGTATGCATGCTTCGCAACATTTTAATTCTTAAACTCACTCATGTTTTAATATTATTCCAATTTTACAAAATATTCTCTAACAATTCATTTTATTACAAAAAAAACTCCCTGAAATCAGTTGATTATAATTTGTATTTTTCAACTTCATGCATGTTGAGTTGTTTCAAGGAGTTTCTTGTAGTATTTTTTGACTTCATGTCGTAAAATGAAACTTAATTAACATAAATTAAAAAGTGAAAAATTTCAGCAGTACCCATCAATCACTATAACTGAGTGTAAATAGATAAAAAAGTAGTGGCTCTATGAGTGGTGGTCCTGGTACTGGACGATTTTCAGTACATACGTACCTGAAATTCTTTTAATTATTAATTAATATTTTGTGTTAATTAACTAATTACTTTGCAGGGCACTGCCATATAATGACACAAAGTTCAACGAGTGGGTGGCGGAAGGTCGTGCACCGGCGGTGCCGGGGATCCTCCGTCTGTACAAGAAGCTATTGTCATTAGGGTTCAAGACTATCTTCTTAACCGGAACTGCAGATAAATTCAAAGAAATAAGGATATTCAATCTGCATAAAGTTGGTTATTACAACTGGGATAAGCTCATGCTCAAGTATGATATATATAGTTATAATATATAAATATACGGATAGTTACACAAACCCCTTAAAAATCCAAAAAATCACCGAGACCTTACAAATATCTTCCTGGTAAACTAAAATATTACAAATACCCCCTAAGTATAAGATTGTAAGGTTCTGATGGTGAAATTGTAAAAAAGTTTAAAACTTTAGGGAATTTTTTGAAATTGACCCGGCCATAAATATATTACAAAATTTTAATTTTAAACGGTAAATTGAACTTGAAATTTCTGACGCCAATCTTGATCAATATTAATGATTCAGGGGAGAAGCTGATCATGGAAAGTCGGCAGTGGTGTATAAATCTGGAAAACGAACAGAGCTTGTGAATGAAGGTTACAGAATTGTTGGAAATGTTGGAGATCAATGGAGTGATTTACTTGGTGCAAGTGCTGGGAACAGAACATTCAAAGTACCTGATCCTATGTACTACATAGGATGATTCAAAAATACCTGATGATCAGGTTTTCATTTTTTAGAATAATAATGAGCTAGACTTGCAAGCTTAATTCCTGATCGATGGCTTTTGTGTAAGCACTTGTAACATTTGCAATTTCCTCAATTTAAATAAATGATGATTAAATCTCAAGATATATATATATATATATATATATATATATATATATATATATATATATATATATATATATTGAAGAATACACAAATTTTGCCATAATTTAAAGAGGGCTGACATCAAAGTTCCATATATAGCCTATTATTTAAGTGCTATCATATCATGTGAGACATCTGTGTTCTAGCGGTATAAAAGTTGAAAAAAAAATTATATTATCGTATTCATTATATGTTCGTGTCCGCGCATTACAACATATAACTCTCCATATCTTGATTAATTATGAGAAGATATATTCATTTAAGTTATATCTATATATCATATATGATGATATATATTTTATTTTATTATATTATTATATAATATATAATATTCTGGTCTAATAATTTATAATTTAGTTAAATTTATATATAATTAGTTGGTGTTACATTTTCCATGTCTTTCACTAGTAGAAATAGTTAATGATTTTTTATCTTTTATTTTTGTCAGAAGAAATTATGAAAGTTGGACAACCACAACCACTACAAGAAAGAAAAAGTACTTACATTTAATAGAAAAAATGTAATAATAGACAAATTCTAATAGTTATAGATTAATAAAATATTAAAATCAATAAACCTGGTACGTATTTGTTGATCTGTCTTGTTCTCCAATTTGATGTGTGGACCAATTCCCAAAAGCTACATGCAACAATTTTCTATATTTAACCAGAATGTAATAATGTGGACCAAATCCTCTTAAATGGATTGTCAAAAAAGTAGCTAGCTAGACTGCAGGCTATAATATCAAAGGACAATAATTGATATATCGATCGACACACATATCTTTATTGGTTCTTTTTTGTACAATTTCTTCTTGTTCCTCTTACCTTTATGTTAGCAATATATTTTCATAAAAAACAATATATATATGTTGTATTTCATATTTATTACTTTATATTTTTTCTGTCTGTATAGTTTCACTGACATGCATCATGATGTGGACCAATCTTGCTCTTGTCGTGTAGCATATATGCATCAGAGATTAAATCAATTTCAATTCATCACGTGTTATATAGACATGCACCACTGTAGTAAGACGCGACTCGATTGTGACTCTCAAGAGATAAAATATCATGCAATAATTGATCGATCCGTAACTCACAGATATATTACAAAATCAACCTTAACCTTATAATATTAGTATTGACTAAGTCTATAAATAAACTTTTTAAAATATTTGAGAGGTAGTGTGGACTACTACAGGGTGCCGGGTGGGGCCGTACGTGGGGTTGAGTCTAAATATTTAATTTGGAAAGAAAAAAATATATATAAAAGAAAAAATAATAAAATTTCATGAGGATAATACATATCAAGATTTATGAATCTAAAGTACGAATGTGAACTTTAGGGTACAGTTATACCAAATATAGTAAAACTGAAGCTTTGCCATAATTCTTTATGTAACAGAAGTTATGTCGGATATTTTATTAGTATAAAATATTGAAAAATTAAAAAAATTATATTGTTGTATTCGTGTCGTGTTGTTGTATCTTCGTCGCCGTATTGTATCTATATTTCTAACTTCTGATTAACACGTATAATAAACTATATATGCCACTAGATAATAAAAATTAATGACATTATTGACATATTCAACTAATTATACTTTAGTAGAGATTAAGAAATTCTGGACGAAATAAGACCACGTGCCATATTTAAATGTTTTCCCATTATAAAAAGGGCCTAATGTTGTCTTCAAGCATATCAGTACTACCCAAACAATTAAGTACAAATAATTACTAGATGGGGATTCTATTCTTAGTAATTTTAGTTACACTACTATCCACTTCCCATGCAAACTTTCACGAGTTCAACCCAATTCACCTCCTGCGTCCGCGATCCGGCGCCGGCGGCCACAGCATCGAGGGTTTGGACTGCCTGAGCTGGCGCCTTGGGGTGGAGACCAACAATCTCCAGGGCTGGAGAATGGTGCCTCAGTCGTGTGAGGACTATGTCGGCCACTACATGCTCGGCCAGCAGTACCGCCACGACTGCGAATTGGTGGCGGACGCCGCCATTGAATACGCACAGAGCCTCACGGCCGCTGCCGACGGGAAGGACATCTGGGTTTTTGATATTGATGAAACCACGCTTTCTAATTTGCCGTACTATGCTCGCGAAGATGTCCAGTTTGGGTATATATACTACGGCGGCGCCATACTTTTTACCCCGTTTCTGTTATAACATAATTAATTGGAGTTTTTGGGGTTACATGCAGGGCAATACCATACAACAGTACGAGATTCAATGCGTGGGCGGCGGAAGCCAGAGCCCCGCCGTTGCCGGCGACCCTACGGCTGTACAACACGGTGATGTCGCTCGGGTTCAAGACTGTTTTCTTAACAGGATCTAGAGAGAGAGTGAGAGAAGCAAGGGAAATAAATCTGGAGAAAGCGGGTTATCACAATTGGGAAAAGCTCATACTCAAGTAAGATCATCTATAGAGTAATTTGTATGTAATTAAAATGAAATCTTTATTTCTACAATTCAAATTTATGAGTTGAACCTTGAATATGGATGTAGGGGAAACTCGGAACAGGCCTCAGCTGTGGTGTATAAATCTGGAAGACGAACAGAACTTGTGAACGAAGGTTACAGAATTGTGGGAAATGTGGGAGATCAATGGAGTGATTTGCTTGGTCCAAATGCTGGAAAAAGAACATTCAAAGTCCCTGACCCTATGTATTACATAGGATGAATTGAATTAATAGATTATCAAGTAATGAATCGTATGAATAAGTTTGAGATTTTCAGGTATTAATAATGAGATAAACATGATGATGAGTTTTTGTCTATCTGCTCAGCTTTATGTGTCGTAATTATCATATGTACCGTACCATATGGAATTTGGTAAATTAAACTATTAGTTGGTACTGCCATGTATCATTTTAATTCGCTTTTGTTTTAAATTATGATTTGTGGAGATTATGCAACCAAAACCAACGACAATAATCTATTCAATTGTTTGCTTTTAATTAATAAAGAAAATTTATTGTTTAGCATTTTTTATTTCACAACTTCACCTGATTTTAATTTTGTTCTATAACACTAGATTTTTGTAAGTCAGATCTCATATAAATTGTTATTCAGCAGTGCAAAAAAAAAAAGAAGAGTAATGTGGCCCAATCCATTTAGTAAAGCTGTAAAAGATCATGACAATTCATGTGGAGCATAAGATCATCGGGTTGAATTTTAAAAATATGGTCTTACTCTTTATTAATTCTATTGTGTGATTTGTGAATTGTAAAGTGATCGTCAATCAAGAAACTGCCCATTGTGCGGACTAAAGTGTTATGCTATGAAAGTCACTTCTTGAGTTTGTTGGCCAAGCATTCCATATACAATAGCCATTACTTATGCCCGTATGTGTCACATCCAGATTTTCCAATTGATAGTAATTGATTCAAAGTTAACCTCTCCCGAATTTTTTCCGAATATAAATTGTTAACTCTTCGAGTGTAGCAGCTATTGGGACACCCATTGCTCGCATTTTCTATCAAAAAAATTGTATTGAAGGGTAGTTCTCGGTATAAATATTCAAAACTAGTTATATATTGGACAATAGAACAACAGGGCAATCATTTAGATTAATATTTCTTTGTATAATTTATTTAATAAATATTCAAGAATGCTTTAATAATTTTAACTTAACCTGAAGCATGATGCTATATAATAAAATCATTGGGATTTGGCCCAATGACTACTAAATATTACGTGGAAGTTTGAGTTTGATTCCTTAATTTCTTGCTGTATAGAGGTCAGATTGTATGCGTGTGTTTAAAAAAAAAAATAATGCTGCATTATAACATAACTATTGTTTTTGGATTTTAATAATTGATTCTTAATATATACTACTAAAAATAAATAGAATTGTTTTAAGTAAAATTAATCATAGGGTTTGCCTTAGTATAAATTATGCATTTTTGAAAAATGAGAATAGTTGAGAATTACAACACTCGTATTCGTTGATGGCGTTCAGAGGGAGGGGCCGCGGCGGACGCGGCGGATTCGGAGGTGGTGGATTCGGGCGCGGACCTCCGGTGCAGCCTCCTTTCGAGTATTTCCCGGTAACTACTTCAGCTTTATTTTTGTATCTTTCTTCTTTTATTGTGAAAGCAATTTATTTTGAGTAATCTAGCAGCGCGAATTTGATTCATGGTGTAATCTTTAGGAAATCGAGGGTTTAGGTACTGCACCGAGAGCTATTGTGAATAAACTGTTAATTAAGTGGTCCAAGGATCTGGAGGAGTTTAGTAAAACCAGTCCCTATTACTACGAGGATAAAAAGGATAAAAGCAAACGCTCTGGTACGTCTCCCTCCTTTCTCTTCCAATTATTTTTCTGCAGTAATTTTACATGGCTAATGCGTTGTGATTCTACTATTATTAGGTTCAGGTTGAATTTGTATCTTGCTTGTCTCAGTTGTCTGATGAGTGATACATTCACCTTTGGGTGAATTTTTGACAATTTTTCCATTTATGTCTTAAATTACAGTGCATAAGAAACGGAAACAGGAATTTGATTTGCATTTACTACAATTAGGGCATGCTATTTCAGAAATTTTGTACTCATTGATGTTATTTGCTAGAGGACGATCATGGGCAGGTGAAAATATCAAATGACAAAGATATATGATGTTGATTCTTTCTTCCATATGTGATTAATTTTGATATTTTAATGTTTTTGATCTCATATATATCTAAAAACTATGGCTGCAGAAGGGCAGAAACAAGATATTGAAAGGTATTCAGATAGGAGAAAGCGAGCAGCACAGGATAAGCAACCATTGCGGGACATCATGAAGCTGGACACAGATCATATGCCTGCAGAACTAAGTTGATGTTCATACCTATTCTCAAAGTTATTTACAGTTTCAAATCTTGATTTGTAACATCACCTCTTCACAAGTTGCCTTGACATACTATTTTTTTCATAATTCAAAACAGCTGAAAGAAGGCGAAGGCCTGTTTCCAAGAGAATACGATGGACTGCTGAAGCAGGTACGATGAGAAATTGAGTATAAATAACATTCTTATTCATGGTGAAAAGGGAAGAACAGAGTTTTGGGAAAACAATGTTACGTTTTACTTTGTCGGAGATGTTTCATCTTAAGCAGCGAGATTGATTATTTTATTATTTGTGAGCTTTATTTGCATCTGATTGGAATGAACATTAAATTATATAAGTTGTTCGTATAACAGATCAGCGGAGAATTGATATGTTTGAGAAGCTTGAAAAGAAGTCTGAGGTATATTCCCTCACGCCTGCTACGAATCTCTATTTTGATAATCTGATTAATTTGCTTTTTATGTTTTTCGTATCTATACATCACTTTTGTTTTTCATTATTGTCTTTCTGCATAACTTCAAATCTTCAGGGCGAAGAAGGAACTGAGAAGAAAGAAAACGAAGAAGAGGAAGAAGAAGAAGAGGGACTAATTGAAGAAGATGATGGAGAATTCAGTGATGAGGGTGACTATGAACAGGTATACTTGCTTTGCTCTTGAGAAGTTAAAGTTGTATAAAGCTGGACTAGGAAAAGTGAGGAGTGTTTGGAAAAAAACAAAGTTAAGTATTTGGGAACAAAAGCTGAGAAACACTTTTGTTAGACCAAACAAGCTTTTATATTTACGAAAATAACCTAAAAGCTAGAAGTTGAAGCTCAAAGTTGGTCCCTCGATGCTTTTAGCTTATCTCTGCTTATTGAAGTTGGTTTTCGAAACACTCCCAAAGTGCCAAAAAAAAGAGCAGAAAAGTGCTTGTTTTTAGAGTTAGCAAACACTCCCATATTATCATTTGGGAAGATTACTAATTATTTGTGCTATTATACAGGCTGAATATTTTGATGATGATGAAGACGATTACAATATGGCGGATGACGGAGATGATGGTATTCTTCGTTTTGCCCTTACCATTTTCCTTTCAACTGACTTTATATTCTTACATTGATGAATTTGTGAAATTGCAGATGAGGGGACTTATTGAGTTCCCCATTGTGGGATTTGCTTGACCCTGACATGGTTAGATTTGGAGTCTATTTGTGTTATATTTTTCTAGAACAGGCAATGAATTTGATTCTATTATATATTTCTTCATATTCGTTTTGGTAGTTTTGTATACTGTATTAGTCTTGCTGGTATCTCAAAAAATGTAGTGATATAGATTTCTTTTCTTTGGGTGTATAATTTTGCAGTTGTTTGGTGATGATTATTATTATTTATTTTCATGTTGGGCATCGTATTGATCTGTAATTGGCATTCGTCTTTATGAGGAGTTAAAACCCTAATGTAACGTACGAATGCAAGTATGCAACTGGTGCACATAAGAAAGATTTTCTTCATTCTTGGTTGGATCTATTAAAAGTTATTTATTGATAATTAAAGATCATTAATATCAACCGCACCAGGTACGGAGCCAGTATTAGACCAAAGGGGGCCGAAATTGAGTATTTTTATTAAATGTGGAAATTTTAATTATTTAGAGAGACAAAATTATGAATTTTATAAATTTTATACACAAAAGTTGTGAATTTCAAAATTAACAAGGGGAAAAATATATTGCTATGGAAAATTTAGGTGATTGGGTTCCTAATATTTATATATAGGTCCCTCTTATTTTGGTTTTTACATCTTAATTCCTTAACCGGTCAACTGTTAGCCAGTTCCGTTAATTTTTTGGTACCGTTTTATTTGTTTCATTGAGACATTGAATTGGGAATATAAATTTGTCTAATTCGGTGAAAAAACGGGAAAGTTGCAAGCTTAAGAAATTTTTCTTCAATTGTGTGTATAGTCTAAGCTTAAGAAATTTTTCTTAAATTGTGTTTATAGTCCAAATTTTTCGTTTCTTCACCGAATTACGGTTGACCAGTTAGGAGACTGGATGTAAAAAATAAAACAAGAGAGACCTATATATAAATATGGCAATATGTTGGAAACCCTATATAATTTGCCCTAGATAAAATTATAAATTGATCCCACCCATCCGAGAAATTATTGTATAGTTTCCAATTACAATTTGACAAAATTACTGTTAAGTTCTAAATATTTCAATAAATATGTAAATATTCCTAAAAATACCCCAACTTCATAAAAATTAATATTAATCACATAAAAAATTCAATTAATTGAATTTGATTAAACAGCAATGATGGATCCACGTAGAAGAGATGGGCGAAAGTGAAAAGTGATCGTGAAGGGCACTCATTCAATCCCATCACGCCAAAATCGGGCAGTAATCTTCTCCTATTTCTCAACACACATCTTAGCTATTTATTTATTCATTTCTGATTTCTGATTTCTCCCACAAAAGCTAACAAATCAAAACGTTACTCTATTGAAAAACCAGATTACATTACATTTTTTTTCCTCAATCAAAAACAACCATGTCGTGGCAGACTTACGTCGACGATCACTTGATGTGCGATGTCGAAGGTGTCAAACTCACCGCCGCCGCGATCATCGGCCTTGATGGCAACGTTTGGGCTCAGAGCGCCACTTTCCCCCAGGTAATCATCTTAAACCACTTTTCTAGCTCTTCGTAATATGGTGTTTGATATTGTGATTTTCGGAGATTTTTTTATTCAGATTTGATGTTGCGAGCATTGCTATCAATCAATGCGAGTGGTAATATGCTGAAGTCTGTCACTCACTGAGTTTTTTTTCCCTAAATTTCCTGACTCGCCGTCCGTGACAAATCAGTTTATGCTTTCCGTATTTGGTTTTTGCATGATCGGGCGGTTTTTTGGGCATTGATTCATTCATGTTCAGAACTTTATTTTACTTGCTGGAATTAGGATCAGGCTATACCTTGGTTAGATTTATATCACGATTTGTTTATTTTTTCAAAGTAAAGTTAGCTACATACATTGTGAGACACTGGTAGATTGGTTGTATCCTCTGTCTCATCAAATATTGTAGTCTACATTTCTGTATGTGGATAATGTATGGGAGAGGAAAAAGGATATGTAATTCTGTATTTCTGTGTCTACATCACATTTCTTAAGGAATGTGGTGTCTCTAAAAAAATAGCCTCGTCTTCTTATGAAAGTCCTATTTGTAATATTTATTTTGAGTTGCCGGAAATTTTATGTGAATTTGTTACATTTACGAGGCCTGTAGTATCCAATTTCTGTTTTGATCTATTCTTGTAAATTACATATAAGCTATTCACGAGTTCTTGAAACAAAGCTAGCACACTTGCATTCCATGCTTCATTAGAAACTATTGACATGTTATCATGTGTTGATGAATTTGTACATTATTTCGGATGCAGTTCAAACCTGAGGAGATTAGCAACATTGTGAAGGATTTTGATGAGCCTGGATTCCTTGCTCCTACTGGACTATTCCTTGGAGGCGCAAAGTATATGGTCATTCAAGGAGAACCTGGTGCTGTAATTCGTGGAAAGAAGGTGACCTTTCTATTCTATTTTCTCTTTCAGGATTGGATTAACTTTAATTTGCACACATACAATTAAGTTATGATAATTAGATTAAGTGCCATATTTTCCTGTAGTACTCGGAGTATTGTTGGTGTAATGCTATGCGTCTTTCTAGTTACTTTTCTAGGAAGTGTTTCTGGGACAGGATTATGTATTCAATGTTCTCTATGTTATGCATGAATCATGATACTCTTTACTGTGGTGCAGTGCAGACAAGTCCTCATAACATCCTTGAATTCATGATCACATTTTAATCTTTTCTTAACTTTGGCCCAATGATAGTTTATGTGCTGATTAAACTTCCACCATGCATTCTAATATAAACAGCTAGCTACGGGGTCTTCACCTGCTTTTCCCTTATGTCATTGATGTTTTAGAGGGCATGCTGTAAACAACATTGCATATGCAGTAATTAAGGAAACGGTCCTATGAAACGTACTTTTGAGTGATGTTGGAGAAAATGGTCAAGTATCGGAAACATTGCTGCATGCTTTAGCAACATTGCCTTCTCTATTACTTCCAAATACGTAATTTTGTCAAGATTCAAAATTGACAAAAGTTTCTGTTGTTTATATTATAGTTCCTCAAAATTAAAATCTATTGCAGGGTTCTGGTGGTGTAACGGTAAAGAAAACAGGGCAAGCTCTGATATTTGGTGTCTACGAGGAACCAATGACTCCAGGACAGTGTAACATGGTAGTCGAGAAGATGGGCGACTACCTAATCGATCAGGGCCTTTAGGTCTCTATTTGTGTTTGCATCTTCAACATTGTGTTGCACGGAAAAGAAGGTGTTTTGCCGAAACAATAACTATGATGATTGATGATTGAGATTGTGAGTTTTTGTAAGATTTGTAGTTGGTTTTCCTTTTGATTTCGATTTCTATGAAGAAGGTGGTGTATTTTTCTTGTCGAAATGAAGTTGTCTGCATCAGCTGAGCTGATGATGATTGAGTTCCTCATAATTGCCTCAGTAACTCTATTCTCCTATGTATGTTCTCAATTGGAGGGTTTTTTAATCATTATTTGTCACTCATCCCCTAACATTTTGGTTTAATTACACCTAGACCTTCTCTACTATGAAAATTATACATAGGCCCTCATGCTTGGATGTTGTTTTACAAATTGCCTGTTACGCCTGCTTTTGTTAGGTTTCTTAATGTTACGAGTACAAATCATTAATAGATCTCAACAAGTTAATATTTCGTATTATTTTAATTTCCAATTTTTCCCTAATTTGTTAGAGTACTTGAATTTAAATAAAGTACTAAAAATAGCCAAACAATGGTTTAATCGACATTTTCTTTCTACTAATCCACAAGAAGTACCAATCATTTTAAAATTTTAAAGTGCAAACAATCTCACTTAATGTCCCAAAGTTAGTTTTGGGTGAGATTTATAAGACAAAAAATGAAAATTAGTTACTTTATGAGACCTAAAAGTGAGAATTTTCCATTCATATTATATTATTTAAACCAAAATTCGTCACACCCTAAATTTTAGGTTGATTAATGCACACTTACATTATATTGCATCATTTCATTCTTGAAAAAAATTAAAATATGATTTCCCTAAGATTTCAATCTAATTCATTATTTTATTTAAAAAATGTATTTAACTTCTTGCTTGCAATTAGTCAATTATGACTGACTTAAGATTAATTAACTAAAAAACCTCAAATTTGAGAACATATATTGGAGAAAATAATTGCAGAGGCAATTAAGAGAATCTCAATGATCATCAGCTCAATTGATGTTGCAGAACAACTTCATTTCAACAAGAAAAACACAGTACTACCACCTCTTTAATTCGTAGAAATCGAAATTTAATCAAAAGGAAAACAATCTATACTATTAAGACAATCCCACTAAAACCCACGATCTATTGCATCGATCAATCATCAGAAAAACAAAAAAGAACGATGGACAAGATTTATGTACAATGTTGTGGTTTGATCATATATAAACCTCACAATTAGGGAAAAACAACATAAGTAGAATACAATATTGTTTTCACAATTTATCATCTCAATATGTTTCAATTTCTACACAAATCGTTTAAATCATCAAGACCCAAATAAAGAGCATCATCAATTTGCCAAGGATTAAGTACTGGATCATCCAGATCATTCACTTCCAAATTGAAATCTGGCGCTAATATGCATGCTAAGCTACCATCATTCATACCATCACCATCGTTGATTTCTTGAGTTGCAACCACAGCCGTTGATTTCTGCTTCTTCTGATTAGTTGGATAGTACTGATCATCTTCTACTTCGACTATATCTCCGGATGATCTTTTCTTGATTATGTTTTGATCGTCATAATCAACTCTTTGTTTCTCTTCTTCCTCATGATCAAACTTCTCCTTGGATAATACTCTCGTGATTTTACAAATCACCAAGTCCTTATTTACGTGATCATATTTCAAAGAAGTACCCGAAAGCGAGTATTCGTGCATGATCCAATTATCATCATCATTCCCCGACGACGAAACCGATTTCTTCGCCTGGAAACTAAACATTTTCATCACCCCGATTTCTTCGTTAGACGCGTTGTATATTTCTCTTCCGCCAGTTTGTCCGTCCCATTTCCCGCAACCAGCCGTTCTTGCGACTCGAGTCTTCCCATTTACTTTCGATAGTTTAGTGAAAACATAGACGACTTTCTTTACTTTCTTTGATCCTTCTGCGTTCAATGTAGTCCAATGAGAATCATCACCAACATTGTTGAAAATATCCCATGGATTTGCGTTTTCTCCATAAAGATTCTTCTCCAAAACTTGATCAGACGGCAATGGCAACCCTAGTGATCGTCTCAAGAGATAGCCGGAGATTAATTCTTCTTCCGTCGGAGCAAAGTGATAGCCGGGGGGGAATCATCATCATCATATTTTTGTATGTGAATTTAGTACTTTTCTCTCTGATGTGTGATCGTAGAATAAAAGTTTAGAAGTAAATAAACTGAGCTATGTTTATGTATATATATATATATATAGTTATTATGTAATGAAAGACTTTTCCCAAAAGAAAGAGGATTACCTCTCCAAGATCGGTGGGTAACTATAGGATTAGATTAGAAATGTATATATGGTAATTAAGGTATATTGAAATTATATGGTAAGATATATAATGAAACATGTTTAAAATTAAGTTTCATGATGATATCAAACTCTCACCGAAATTTTAAAAAATTAAAATTCGTGAAAATCATAAATAATTAATATATAGTTAGATAATTTTATAAAATATTTAATTAAGTTAAAGAAATCTTAATAATAGCTTACTAATTTATCTTTTCCAAGATCCGTAGTTAACAATGAGATTATAAAAGTTATATATGGCAAGATATATAATGACACGTTATTAAAACTAATTATCAAAAGGCCAAGGAATGCATGATGATATCCCTTCGTTTTTAGTTTTACATATTTGAGGAATCTCACTTTATGTCTAATACTTCAGTTGGATCTCTCCATATTTTTATAATTAATAGAAGATTTTGTTTAAACTGTTTTCCTAGCCTATATATAAGTTTAATTTGGTAGGTCGAAAAGATACTAATTAACTCCAAATTACTTTAGTTTAGTTGGTTACGCTGAATGGCTCGAAAGTCGAAAGCCTAGCTAAGACTTCATTGAATATATCTTTCTTTTCAAAATTAAAACGGCAAACGCAGTGGAATTTTAGCTTGCAAGGTCCCCCTTATCTTATATAATATAAAACCGAAAGTATTCAAAAATAAAAATCTAACTACCAAAAGATGGGAGAAATGACACACCGACAGAAAATAAAATTATAATTGTGCAAAAAGCAAACTAAACTAAGATGGGCTTCGGTTCTTGAATTTTAATTTTTTTAAATTTCTGTAAGAGTTTTGAAATTAATAATAAAGCTAATAGACATGATAATTATATCATGATATCATCATGCATTTTTACGGTTTTTTGAAAGTAATTATCTTACCTTATGTAATTATTTTATTATCATTAATTACCCGCGGACCTTGGAGACATAATTCTATTTCTTGTGGGAAAAGGCTTTCATTACGTAATATATACATGAACATAGCTCAGTTTATTTACTTCTAAACTTTTATTCTACGATCACACATCAGAGAGAAAAGTACTAAAATCACATACAAAAATATGATGATGATGATGATTCCTCCCGGCTATCACTTTGCTCCGACGGAAGAAGAATTAATCTCCGGCTATCTCTTGAGACGATCACTAGGGTTGCCATTGCCGTCTGATCAAGTTTTGGAGAAGAATCTTTATGGAGAAAACGCAAATCCATGGGATATTTTCAACAATGTTGGTGATGATTCTCATTGGACTACATTGAACGCAGAAGGATCAAAGAAAGTAAAGAAAGTCGTCTATGTTTTCACTAAACTATCGAAAGTAAATGGGAAGACTCGAGTCGCAAGAACGGCTGGTTGCGGGAAATGGGACGGACAAACCGGCGGAAGAGAAATATACAACGCGTCTAACGAAGAAATCGGGGTGATGAAAATGTTTAGTTTCCAGGCGAAGAAATCGGTTTCGTCGTCGGGGAATGATGATGATAATTGGATCATGCACGAATACTCGCTTTCGGGTACTTCTTTGAAATATGATCACGTAAATAAGGACTTGGTGATCTGTAAAATCACGAGAGTGTTATCCAAGGAGAAGTTTGATCGTGAGGAAGAAGAGAAACAGAGAGTTAATTATGACGATCAAAACATAATCAAGAAAAGATCGTTCGGAGAAATAGTACAAGTAGCAGAAGATGATCATAACCCAACTAATCAGAAGAAGCAGAAATCAACGGATGTGGTTGCAACTCAAGAAATCAATGATCAGACTGTGATTGCAACTCCAGAGATGAATGATGGTAACTTCGCATGCATGTTGGCGCCAGATTTCGGTTTTGAAGATTGGACAATTGATGATGATTTTTCTGATTTGGTTTTCAATTTGGAATTTAATTGTTGACAATTGTTATTGAAAAAAAATATATATATTGTATTCTACATATATGTGTCGTTTTAATTAATTGTGAAAATATTGTCATCAATATTAATTGTACATGCATGCATGATCTTCTTGGAACGAACTATACGTGAATCTTGTGTATTCTTCTCTTTTCTTAATTTGCTTTTCTTTTTTTTATTCTATTACGTAATTGATTATTATGGTGATGTGAAGCTTTCTTATTAGACTGTAGACGAAGAGTTTTCATGATTTAGTGCCTTTCTATACATTGACACAATTTACAGACGAATAATTTGCACGACTCATGTTTTTTTTTTTTTTCTTTTGGAATCTAAGACGACTTAGTTCGAATGCGCAAACCTATTAAAACGGATGATACAGACATTACGACACTGATTTTTTCGATATTTTATATTAAAAAAGTGTCTAAGACATGTATTTCACTTGAATTGTCCGATACGGGTGTACGTCCAATATGAGAGTCGGAATTGTGTATAATTTTAAAAAATGTCCATTCATCATTGGTCAGACACAATTATACTATCGATGAACAAAAACTAAAATCAGTTAACCACCTAGTAGGCCGAATACTGAAGATAATAAACCTAGCCTGAGTCCAATTTCAAAAATTAAAAAGGCCCAAAGGCCCAGTCGTAATATTCAGCTCATATGCAATTGAGCCCACCAGCTCAAACTCTCAAGGACCCTAAAATGTTCTCCAAATTTGAGTAATTTAAAACTCATTTTATTTTTTTAAGTAATTTAATTATAAGTTTAAACTTCTCCACAACAAAAATAAGTTTATTATTTAACTAGTTTATTGTACGCAAATACCCATCCAAATCAAGCACAATTAAAAAAGAAAAAAAAAATTATTTCTTAAAAGAACCAACTCAAGGGTAGTTTGGGTAAAATAGCCCAATCAGCTCAATTTTTAGCTACCCAAAACCCTAATCTCTGCGTGCGGCCACAAGGGGCGTCACCAGTATAAATTAGCACAAAACCGATGTCATTTCAACCTCACCCTACAAATACGACACAATTTGTTTTCGATCTCTTATTTTCTCTGCATATGTTGAATTAATTATTCATTATTACTGTGTTTTGGGTTTTGTTTGAATACGATTATTTGAATGTTGGATGATTTATGGATCGGAAAAAGCAGAGATTGTGTGTATCGGCTTTGTGCAATTGAAATGCACTCTGCTCGAAAGAGTTCTCTGCGATATCAATGTTTTCACAGAGGAAGATGGGCAGTTGTTTTTCAAATTCCATTGAAATTCTTCAATAATCATCTTCCCCACATATGAATAATCATCCCATTTGTTTCTTTTGGTTTTTCAATTTCTCTGTTTCTTTATTTTGAAATTTTTAAATCCTCTTTTCCTTTTTCCGAATCCATTTCTCGGAAATTCTGCAGATTTGATCCGCTGAGACTGAGTCATTTTTCTTGCAATAATATCGTGAATTTGATATCCAAATGAACAGAATAAGGACGACAGATTTATGATAAATTGTAGTAAGTAGGATTTATCCATGAAGATATATGATTGATTATCTTATCAAGAATCCTTGACAATGCTTTAAGTTAATTTTTAAATTAATTAAGCTTCCAATGCTTTAAAATGATCATCTTTATTAGTTAAAGTTGCTTTAACCCTAATTATTGTTTTTTTTTTTTTTTGACAAAAACCCTAATTGTTATTTAAAGGAAGTAACTTTCCTTATCCTTTATGGAAATTTTAGAGTGGTTATTACTATATTCGTGTACAATTTGATGTAAATGGATTTATTAGTAATTTATATAATAATGAAATCTCATCAATCTAGTTTTACAATTTGTAAGTTTTGAATTTGTTGAATCACCACTTTTCTTGCTTTTTAACATATTACTCTGATTTGTCCAGCTGTGGTCCTTGTATTTGGTGACTCTATTTGACCTGGGAAAGGATATATGATTGATTACCTTATCAAGAATCCTTTACAGGATCCTCTGCTCCTTTGTAATTCGTCAAAGAGTATAACTTATGGATTATCAAACTAAGTAATTAACAGAAAAGGACTGTAGCTGACATTGATATTAAAAAATTTATTATATTTGAGTTTATCTATCTCATATTTATTAGCCCGCTATTTACCTAAAAAATCTACAAGAGGTATTTTTTGGACTATGATATTCCTGATTTTGCTTGCTCAATTTATTCCGGTATAATGAAACATTAAATTCCTTAGTTAATATTTGAAAAAACGGAATGGGAACTCAAAAAAGAAAACCTATCTTATATCTGGATATTTGGAAAATTATGTCCCCAACGAGGAAACTGACATTGCTGGTTTGTGATAAGTCTGAAAATTAGGTCAGCAATTACATGTGCCCTCCATTTACACGTAAAATCTATTCTTCTGATAAGGTTTATGAATTGAAATGAAAGAGATTGGATTTTCTGATTAATGCACACAAATTTGACTCTTAACATTCCCATTTGTTTTCTAATAAGGAAATTCTAGAAGAATGAAAACATTAACAAGTGAACATAGATAATAATGCAACTTATATTAATTAATAATAAACTTAGAATAGTCATTATATTAGGCAACCGTCAATCATATCCTAAGATCGTTGTTAAACTATGTTGAATTAGAGTCGACTCTTATTTTGTCCAAGTGGTAATCAAAACGACCAACCAAGTCAATGTATCCTAAGATCACGATCACAGTTGCGGAACTTCTAGGGTTGCGAGAAGGTTTTCGCCTCACTTAAAAGCGGCGTTATCCCCAAATTGAAGTTGCTTATTCTGGATGGCTCAGATAGCTAAGTTTGGTTTTTGGGGGCTTTCCCTGTTCGTGTGTAACCAAAAAAAAAAACAGTTCATCGCTCAAATTTATTATTATATATTATTTCTTCTTTTTTTTTTTCAACTTGAAACTTATCGATATGCGTACTAATTCAATATGTAATCTTCTACATGATTCTCAGAGATCCGGAATTAGAGGTCCCTTTTCTTTCTGAAATATGATTTTTCTTGAAAATAAGAGGCATGCAGGACCAATAAATTAATGGGATAATTACACTCACACCCCTTTGATTTAGGGGTAAATATAGTTAGACTCTTTGTACTATTGAAAATTACAGATAGATCATCTAACTCTAATGGAAACCTTAAAAACTTACCAAAAAGTTGTGAAATGACTAAATTATCCATAATATTTTTGTTATAGTATTTGGTATACATGAAATGAGTGAATTGAGTAAGTTATTGTCGAGTTAATAGAACGTTAGAATCTACATGGAAATAAGAAAATGACTAATGGCGGGACTTAAGTGTTAGATAGAGCCATAGTCGAGGGGATGTCTCTGTAATTTCCAATAGTACAGGGAGTCTAACTGTATTTATCCTTAAGTCATGGGGGTGTAAGTGTAATTATCCCTAAATTAATAGATATGTGAAATCGTCAGTAATTAACGGATCAAACTTGATGATATATACATTGGAATCATATATATATATATATATATATATATATATATATATATGAATATATATATATATATATATATATATGAAAATGAATGAGTGAGATGTTTTAGAAAATATGCTTATGTGTTAATGAGTTGGATTAGTTAAAATTAGTTCATTTTGTCATGTAGATTATTTCTATAATTAAGTTCATCAATTGTGATTTTTGTAACTTACATATATATTTAATTGACATTCCATATATTAGTTTATATTAAAAAATTTGTAACTTCAATTTAATTATAGAATTATATAACTACTTTATATAATATTGATATTGAAAATTTCATTCAAAAAAAAATTTTAAGTAAATTTTAATAAGCTTTGCTAATTATTATGAACTTTACATTTAAATGCAAAATATATATATATATATATATATATATATATATATATGATTGAAGAGGAGCTTAAAACTATTTATAGTTTAGATATAATATTCAATTTGTACATGAAAGCATAGTATAGAAGAATTACCATTCACAAAATATTAACAATATTTGGGTAAAAGATTATTTAGTTCTATAATTAATATATTTTTTTATTTTGTATTCTTTTTATCTATCATGTAATTGTATTTTCAAAATTTCTTTTAATTATTTATGGGGTCACATAATTACGTATATTTTTTAGAATATAAGTTTAATTAAATTTTATTATTACCTTGATATTATAAAATAAATAAATACTTGATTTTTTTTAGAAAAAATCTCTAAATACACGTGTTTCATTTCCATTTTGCGGTGGAAAAATTTTATTTAATTTCAATGTGAATAAATTTATTAAGTTATTACATATAAATATTAATATTGCCATAATATAAAAAAAATTTCAATAATGAAATGAATATTATTGTTAATTAATAATGAAATAATAATAAATTATTTTACAAAAAAATAATACCAAGTATACAAGAGATTCCAATAATTATTTATATGGTCTATTATTAAATATTTTTTATATTTTAATTATTATTTTAATATTTTTATATTGATTGTGTGCGTGATTTAAAAAAAACTATATATATATATATATATATATATAAATATATTCCCTCTATTACAAATACAAAATCATATCATATACTATTTTTATATATTTAAAATGAGTTTTTTCATATATATAGAGTATAATTATTTTATAAAAAGAATTATTTTGGTGTGTGTTTCAAATTATGTGTTAATTATATGTATGTATTGTTAATAATTATATAAGAAAATATGATTCAATTTATTTAATAATATATATTTTATAAATAGATTTTCCCATACAACATAGAGAATATATATATATTAATTTATAAAAAAATTCTGTTAAATTTGTGATATATGTTCAAGTTGTTAATATTAATATATTAAATTTATAATTATAAATTAATTTCCCGATGTAACGTAGGGGTTAAAAGCTAGTTTCTAGTTTAACATCCAACACCTAATTCAATTTGATATCATATTGATTATTTTTGGGATAATGATTTTTTCTCATCCGAACTATAGCAATTTTTGCACTTTACCATCTAAACTTTTTTTTCTCACAGTTTGCCTCCTAAACTACATAAATTTTTGCAATTTGCCATCTCCGACGGAAATATACCACCGAAAAATTGCATCGTGTCATATAAGAAATATAGGTTCACGTTGTATTGCTCTCCTCAACATATCAAAAATAAACCCTCAATTAATTTTAAAAAACTTGGAGTTTTTATCACCTAATTGAATATTTAAAAATACTCTATCAAATAAAACTCCAAGTTTTCTGAAATTGATTGGGGGTTTATTTTTGAGACATTAAGGAGAGTAATACAACATCGACATATGTTTCTCATATGACATGATGCAATTTTTCGGTGGAATATTTCCATCAGAGATGGCAAATTGCAAACAATTATTTAGTTTAGGAGACAAACTGTAAAAAAAAATAAATTAGATGAT
This sequence comes from Verbena officinalis, assembly GCA_958496215.1. Taxonomy (NCBI): domain Eukaryota; kingdom Viridiplantae; phylum Streptophyta; class Magnoliopsida; order Lamiales; family Verbenaceae; genus Verbena; species Verbena officinalis. The sequence goes on from OY292391.1 coordinate 1,871,810, forward strand.
AAAGTGCAAAAATCACTATAGTTCAAATGGGAAAAAATCTTTATCCCATTAATTTTTAAAATAAGTTAGGTATATTTGGGCATTAGATAATGGTGAGCTATTAATGTCAAAAATTAACAAACACTTGAACCTGTCGGTGGTAATTGACGGATCAAACTCGATGGTATAATAATAAAATGAGTATACCTCTAAGATTACATTAAATCTCCCTTTAATTAATGAAATCGATATGGACATATTGTGCCCCCGTGTCATGCAGATATGGGTGCAATTGTAAGATATGTTTCATATGTTTCTTGCTAAGGTTGGTCATGAGACAAGGTGGTCATCTCCCATGTTTTATATTGTCATAATATAATGCAAGTGTAGCCTACAAACCACATCTTTTTTCTTCATACAAGTATATTAATTAAAAATATATATATAAACATACACATACATGTGTGTGTAAATGTGTGTGGATATACATATTATTATCATATATTAATTTATAGGAATAATTACATTTACGCTCCCTCGACTTAGAGATAAATACAGCAAGACTCTCTATACTATTGAAAATTACAAATAGATCCTTTTACCTTATCGGAAACCTAAAAAACTTAAAGAAAAGTTGTAAAAATGACTAAATTGTTCATAATATATTTGTTATAGTGTTTGCTATACATGAAATGAGCGAAGTGACTAAGTTGTTGTCCAGTTAATAAAATGTTAGTATCTACTTGAAAACCAGAAAATAACTAATGTTAGGACCTAAGTATTAGACAGAGTCATAGTCGAGGGAATGTTTCTCTAATTTCTAATAGTAGAGGGGGTCTTGCTGTATTTTGTCCTAAGATAAGGGTGTAAATATAATTATTCCTAATTTATATATTTGTTGGGATGGGATGAGATGGTGACTAGGATATGGATGTGCTTTTAGTACAATAGAACTTATCTTGTTCCAACTAAGTCAACAATTCATTTCAAACCATAGGAGAAGAAGATAATGTCGAATCTAAAAGATAAGGCAAACAAAAAAGTAACGAAAAATAAATATACTTATGTGTGAAATTATCGAACTATCTAAAACGACTCCTCATCTCACCCAAGAACCATGCTGCCATGTTAATCCTCTGACACGTGTCCATCTTAGTCACCTAATCACCACTTTGCTTTGTCAACCTCTTCCTTTTGTCCACGTGTCACCTCCTCACCCCTCGAAAATAATGGAAATTCCATACCTCTTTCAAATTTCAAGCAAACTAGCCTAATCCACTCACCTTTTTTCTTTACTTATTTTATCATGTCCATATATATATATATATAGACATCGTTTCTTTAGCTTGGTCCCAAGTATTCATTCATGTGTTTGCTGCGTACAAAGAAAACCCTTGCAAAGAAAAACAAGGAATTTCTAGAGAATTTTTTATTTGATTCATTTCTTTTGAAAATATCTTACAGATTGTTTCAATTTTTGCTAATTTTTTTAATCAATTTTTTGGAAAGTTTAATTTCCAAGAAGATGGAAGGAAGCAAAGTTAATGATGATCAGATGTTTCAAGGATCATGGTTTCAATATCAAGATAATCATATGAAGATTAATAATGGTCATGATGAAGAAGAAAAATGCTCATCATCAACAACTACTTCATCTATTGGAGAAGAATCAACGGTCTCAAATGGATCATCCATATCTTCATCTGATGATATAGCTGATGATGCTTCATCACCATCACCATCACCTTCGATCTGGTCGAATTCGAGTCGAGCTTTATACAATCTTTCGGAGATCATGGAACAATTGCCCATCAAGTGAGTTGAATTTGTTGTTAAAGATCACATTTTTATGTAAAATTCTTGTTTTGTTTTGTTGTTTATTCTTTTATATTTTATGTGGGATGAAGGACTAATAAGGAGAGATTGAATTTGCAGAAGAGGGCTTTCAAAATTTTATCAGGGGAAATCAGAGTCATTTACATCACTTTCAAGGGCGGAAAGCATTGAAGATCTTGCCAAGAAAACAATCCCATATCGGAGAAATCTCAAGGCTTCAAAGAGCTATGCACATGGCTTAAATAGCTACAAGTCTTATACTCTGCCTAAGCCAATTATATCCAAGAAAAATTCAAGGGGTTCTTCTTTCTCATCATTTGCAAGTAAAAGAGGGAGCTTTATTAGCAGCAAGCCTCCTCTACACAAGCACTTGGAATGTTAGAGAGAGAGAAAGGAAGAGAGGGTAGTTGTAAATATAAAATTTTGTGGTGATTTATTCAATTTTCTTGAATGGTACATCAGTCAAAGGTAGAAAAGGTACACCAAATTGAGATAGCATCAATATTACTTATTATGTAAAGATCTTATGTTTGAAAAGTTAGCAAATTCTTGAACTTTTTTAGCCCACTTGGTGTGATGCTGCAAATCTGCAAAGTTGAAGAGAATTTATTCCCAATTTTCAATCAATTTATGAAGTTTAATAATTCTGATATGAATTCTATAATACTAAGAAGAAACAAAAGCCATTTTCACAACTAGCAAATATATGAAAATTACATAGATCAGTGAGTACCACAGGTCCACAACAATTAAACGAACATAATCGAAAGATTAATTCCTAAAGAATAAGATCAATGGTTGTTTCAGAAACAACTGAGAAAGCTGTTTCATTACACAAGTCCTAAACTGATTTTGAGAATTGATTCATGGAGATGTAACTGCTGCACGATTGCGGAGTCGGCTGGATCGCCTAACTGGAGTAGCAACTTCAATCATGGCTTCTTTGCTCTGTCCTCCCTATTCAATTTCAAAAGAACTCAGTGGTTACAAGAAAGTAAAATTTTGATCATAATTCAAGTATTCAACAAGTTTTTGGCTTGAGCTTCTTGCTTCAAGGTTGTTTTCGTAAATCATTGGAAGTTTTTTTAGAGTACTAAAAGTGCTTCTCATATTTATTTATTTTTCCAAATACTCAATTTTTTATTTAACTTTTCACTTTTCTTCCAAACACTCCATACTTATACTACTATAGCTTTTTACAACATTAACTTCTCTAGAAGCACTGGAGTTTGCAATTACCCACTAACTATCAGAGTGAATTACCAAAAATATGATAGTAAAAAAGAAATTCCTCAAAAAAATAAATCTGCAATTAAAATGTACCTCTTTCTTGAGAATCTTCGTTTCAGTAGTAAAGCTGCCATATGAAGCCGAACTAGTAGTAGAAAAAGAGACATCGCCCTCATCAGATGGCTTCATAGAAGAGTCTCTAATGTTGTTGCTTCCATGTCCAAAAGTAATTTCACCAATAAGCTCAACAGTCGGAGGGCTGATGTGGCAGTTGATCTCTCCAAAAGCTTCTCTCTCCATATTTGGAAATGAAGGCCTAGCAAAGAACTCAATTTTCTTCTCCGTAGAAGGAAGCACTGAAGTTAGTTTTTTCTCCTTCACTGGCTTTTGGACAGGCTTGGATTCTTCATTAGACACATTTCTTGATTTCTTTGAATGGGAAACGAAGGTCAATGATGTCAGAATTAAGAATACTACAGATATAACAACACCAGAAACGGTTAACAATTTCCATCCCATTTCATCATTGTTGTGGCCAAGATCATTTAACTTTTCGTCGGATCTAGAAAGTTCTTGAGATGAGGATTCGATATTATCGACCCCTTTTGACTCCTCTTCAATTTCCTCCTTAGGAACAGCTTTCGTTGGAATTTCAAGCTCATTTCCACTTTCATCGGTTTTTGAAGCTATTAATTGCTCAAATCTCTCCTTTTCGGACTCAACTTCACCATTTCCTACAACCTCAATATCTGCAACTTCAATCATGTCAACATTATCCTCATTCAAGCCCAAATTAAACGATTCCACACTTTCATCTGTTTCTGCAGCTACAAATTGCTCAAATTCACCATCTTTAGCACTCTCAACTTCTGCAGCTTCCTCATTCTCATTTTCATACATTTCTGTCTCAACCCTCTCATCATTTTCACCATTATCATCAATTAAATCAATTTCTACCTTCTCATTTCCACCATAATCGTCTCCCACTTCATCAATCTCATCCTTACTACCCTCATTCACACTTTCATTAATTTCTGCCTCAACAATCTCTTCACTTTCCCCGTTTTCATTAAATTCTACCTCCTTATAATCACCGTAATCATCTTTCTTTTCCAAGAAACCAGCATTATCCAATTTTGTGCCTACAACTTCAAGGGTTTGGTTTTTAATCATAAAATAACCATCCCCCATATTCCAAATGCCTAGCTGAGCTGGCGAAGGCGTTGGAGAGTTCATAGAACAAATATAAGAAGTTGACAAGAAACAAGCAAACAATGTAAGCACAACTTTTAACACTCTAACGCACCATCCTCTTTCCTCCACAACTTCATCTTTTTCATCCTCTTCCTCGTCATAATCATCACTCATATTTTTGTCCTCACCGTTTTCCTCAATTCCGGGCTTTACGACACTTTCTTTTGAAGGAGAAAAAGAAGATTCTTGAATTTCTTCCACCGATGACTCTTCGTCATCATCCTTTGAATCTGAAGAGCTACGTAAGACTTCTATACCCTCTTTTTCTAACCTATTAAGGATCTGAAGCCTCCTATTTGGATTGAAGCGAAGATATTTGGGCCTAGGAGAGAGATAATTGGTTAAGGGGTCATAATCGTTATTAGCCTTAGAGGCATGATTATTTGATGAAAAAACACGAGGTGAGGAACTCTTTTTCATGGCAGGATTGGATTTTTTATGGTTTGAAGTATCAAAATGGCTTAAATCTTCATTCCTCTCGGCTAGAACTTTCTTTCTTGGAGTTGCAGCCTTTGAAGCTGCAGAAATTGTGGGCGACATGAAGTGTTTGTTCGCCATTTTCTTCTGACCCTGAAACTTGGGAATCATATCTTGATTTGAATCATGATTCTCATTATTTTCACCTGAAGATTACAACATCAAGATTCCTATTTTAGAAAAAACCCAATCTTGGGGTAAAACAAGACCCCAATTAAACGGCATCTACAATTTGACATAAATTTAAACAAAAGGGAAAAAAAGAAAAAAGAAAAACAATTCTTATCCACAATTTGAAATCCCCGTGTGAGATTGTGTACTAAAAGAAATTAGTAGAGGGTTCTTAGTTCTTACCAGTATATTTCAATGGCGATAAACCTTTGGGAGAACCCTCCATTTCTCGCTTTTCTTCAACAAATTTTGATTTTCACTATCTGGGTTTCTTCAGCAAAAAACAAAAAAGTCCAACCTTTCTTTATTTCTGGGTTTTGTAAAGTTTTTCGCTCAAAATTTCTCGGTTCAATTGGGGGAGAGAGGGGAAATGTTTAGCAGCGGAATTGCAGGAATGGTTCAAGTGACCGTTGGGGGCTTCGTTTTTGAATTCATTTTCCGACCGTTACAGAATAGCCAATAGGAGCTCTCACATGCGAACACCACGTGTGGCACGTATGGGCTATAACACAAAACTTCTTGATGGGCTTTTCTTAGAAGAAGGCCCAATTTGCCGGTTTGATTGAAAAGCCCATTATGTCAGCTAGAAGGGATAAATATTTATCTAGGGAACAATTCATTTATTAGTATTAAAGATGAAGATATTCCTAATTTATTTCCTCAAACTAGATGGTTTCATGTCAATTTCAAATAATTAAAGCCATAACTATTTCAATTAAATGTCATTAAATAGTGCGTTTGTTAAATGATGTGGATATATATGTACCACTTTTTAAGTGCAAAGTTTGCGAAACTCAAAATCTCTGACGTTAAGATACGAATATAGTAACACGGTCTAACATATGAGTGTCCAATAAACATAAATTAAACACATTAAATACATGTCCCATAACTAAATTAAAATTGTATTTTGACCTAAACATATCATAGTGCATAGCACATGATCAGACCCCTATCACTCTCAAAATAGCCCTAATTTCTAGGGTTCTTGCTTTAATTTCACAACAACTCAATATATTCTTATTGTCAAGGCTAGTGTGGGGACTGTTTGGTTTGAAATTTTTTACCAAATTAAAATATCATCAATTAGTCATAGGGCCATGCAAAAAAGAAAAATAATAAAAAAGATAAAGTAACCGTTATATTCAAAACTAATATTCTCCTCTGATCAACTCTACACCCCATTTTCAAAATTCAAAGTTTTTCAAAAGAGTATAAAATATGCTTAATTGATCTTCTCGATATCAATTAAGCGATTAACTAATCCCCCTTAGATCTCTAGATAGTGTATTTTAATTCTGCATTTTCTTATTGTTATTCTCTAATCTTGACAGTGTGTTTTCTTGATTCTGCAGATTTTTTAAGTTATTAATCTTGGATATGAGATAAGATGACGACAGCATTGGTCGATCGACCAATCACTAACCACCTCCCATGTTATATATTTTGGAAGAAGAGTTGGATTAGCTATATAAAATTAGTGATTAGTGTTTGAATTAGAAGAGACATGCCAGTTAATTAGGGTTAATCTGTATTTAATAAACTGGCTGCTCAATTTCAAATCCTCATAATTATTTAAAGTTTTAAGTTATTTTAAGCTAATTTGGGGTTGAATTCCCCGTTCTTGTATCATTGAATTAAAAAATAATTCAAGATTCAATATATAGACGATATGTTCAATCCAATTATTCAACTGATCATAAATTCAAGATTCGAACCTTAAACCCTCTAAATTCTAAACCCGTCTGTGTTTTAACTCTTTGATTTACCACATGCTAAACCATCAATAATTATAACAAGAACATATATTAGAAGGACCGTAATGACATTATGATGAAAGAAAGTGGGTTGTTTTGAGAATCAAGACTAATGTCCAACAAGTGATGTTAAACCATCATTGTAACAAACATACTAGAAGGACCATATTGACATTATGATGATAAAAAGTGGGTAATTTTGAGAATCAAGACTAATAATGTCCAACCAATGATGTTAAACCATTACGAAACATGACAAAGTAGAAGGACCAAATTGACATTATGATGATAGAAAGTGGACTATTTTGAGAATCAAGATTAATGTCCAAGACATGTGCAAGAAAAGAAGATATATAAAAACCCTTATCAACTCGGTGCAAGTGATATCCAAAGGTGATGTATTGTATTGACAGAGAAGGGACATATTAATGACAGTCAAAAGAAGCACAATTACCAAAACAACCTCACAATTATGTCTTTTACCAAAGTAGAGCAGAAAAAAGAAACCTAGCTCAGATGATGCAAGCAAGAAAAAGATACTACAAACACATCAAACAAATATGAAATCAAATCCTAATCATTACACTTAAAGAAATCTAGAGATCTATTTCCACCAAGCATTTTGTTCCACGTGTCCCTTTGAACAAAACCTGAAAAGGTTAATTTATAATAATAATTGTAAATAAACATCAAAAGTTGGAGTGAAATGTTGGGGATGAAAAAAGAGAAGAAAAAATAATGTTGGTACCTTTTTTGTTTAGCAAAAAGAGAATCTAATTTTGTTTTTCCTTTGCCCACAAAAGGCAAATGGAATATTCAAATCCTTGATTTGCCCACAATCAGAAAATTATTTATATAGAAAAGATAAATATAATGAAATTTATTTATATATGAGTAATCCTCTAATAGATGGGGTGGGCTGTGTCTGATACCGTATCTTAATATCTCTATAGTGGTAAATGTCAGGAATATGTAACGGGGTACTATTTATATCCATGCATCATAGGAGTAATCCCATTGTCAAATTAAGCAACTTTTTTAGCAAAAAGAATAGCTATACAGGACATAAAATTTGAAATTGTTTTAATCTCTCAACCATTGTTCTTGTACTAGCAGAAGAATATTCTTGAATTTGTGAAGAGAATAAATAGACTTTTTTTATTTAATATTTACCAGGGCAAAAAACAAACATGATTTGAAATATGTGCCCCTCTTTGTGTGCATCCCAAAAAATTTAAGATGTGCTTGTTCAATGTGATGAAGTCACATGGAAGTTTCAATATTCACACTATAACTAGAATATACATTGATTATTATTTTTTATTTTTTTTTTGGTAAAATAAGTTTTCTTTGAGAAAAGATGAAGGAAAAGCTTGAACTTCATTGATTAGACTTGCTCAAACACAATTTTGTCAAGAAATTTACACAAACCACCCTTTTCTATTCTATTACTTGTCGAGAGAAACATAGGAGGCATAGATAAGGTTTGTCACATTGCTTCCATCTTCTTTCTCTATACAACAAAGCCATTACCTATGGCATTAAAAAAGAGAGACAAACACCCTAAAACTAACTAACTTCCCTAAAATTCATAATCCTCCTGAACTTGAGGACATGGCCTTTGCATTCTAACACCACTAAAGCTAGTTCTTGACGCCATTATTTCGTTTAATGAGAGCCTCTTTTTCGGGCCTGCTTCTGGCCTTTGTCTGGGCGCGCTCTGAGACCTGACCTTCGCCTTAAACGACTGCGTATTCGCCATATAGCTGGGGCAATTTGAGTACGGCCTATAGAAGCTATCCCCACCCAAGCTCTTGGAAGGTGTAACCGGGATGTGGGCCCGGCCCGAACAAGAAAACCTAGGAGTGTTTTGCGCGGTAGGAAACTTGTAATCTTCAACTGCATAGCCCCAATCGAAATCTTGAGTGGACCCCACATTGATGCCCGGGACTGGACATGGAAGAGGTGACGACATGGCGTGGTAGTAGTGATCGTCGCCGTATTCAGACATGCAAGTGCTTATTCTCCTAGACCTTGACTTGGGCCCGCATGTGTCGATCTCTACTATTTTCGGGCTTTCATCGAATGCATTGTAAGACGGGTCGTAGGAAGTTGAGAGCCGCTTGCTGTGATAGTCACTCTCCTAGAAATTCAACAAAGTAACCAAAAATTTCAATCAAACAATTCAAACGTGAGAAGTTTGAATAAATGGTTTGAGGAAAACTCGGAAGTTTATTCTTACAATTGACTTTCTTGCCCTTGTCATCTCCGGTTGGGTTCTGTATTCGTTATTGATCATACGACGGGCCCGTTGGGCCCTTACGGCAGATTGGGCCCGAATGAGAGCTTGCATGCTGTGAAGAGTTGCAGCTGCACGTTTCCTCACCAGGTAACCTCGAACAAGGGCTTGCAGTTTCACTAGCCCTTTTAGAGCTCTTAATGCTTTTCGGGCCTGTTAAAATACCATATCGTAATTCGTATCAAATTAGGAAGCTTTTACTAAATAACTATAACATTTTACAGAAATAGTAACAGTAATAATGTTCTTGAGTTTAAAATGAGAATACTTTCAATTTCAAATTTCAAATTTAGAATTTTTGCCAGAAAAGACAGGCAAACTGATGGAAGAAAGATTACAACAGAAGAAATGTAATAATTGGACGAGACAGCATACGAAAAATGGAAGACATTTTTGCAGTTTGATTAGAATGTTTGGAGAAATAATAAATTTTTGCTGACATTTGAAGCAAAGACAGAGATTTTCAAATAAAATCATCATAATATATATTTTGTCCAATACTCAAATTCAAAACATACAGGCAGAATTAATAGCAGGAAAAACACTATTCCATTTCAAAAAACTGTTGTCAGAATTTAGGAAAATCAAAACAATAACAAGAAAAAGTTCGAAAAATAAACATAATAATCAAATCAACACTTACCAAATACCCTCTAAAAACAGTCTGAATCTTTGCCGCAGCCAATCGCTCTCTGCCGCCGCCGCTATGCAAAGCTCCTTTCCCCTGGCTGGTGAGCCTCACCACCGCCACCGCCGCCTGAGCGGCGGCGACGGCCGCATCAGCAGCGGCGGCGGTGGCGGCAGCCACCGCAATGGCGTGCTTATTCTGTTCCTTCTCTGTGTCAGCCATGTATGATCTCAGCCACGCTGAGTCGGTGGTGGCCGGAATGTTCCCAGGAATATTCTCGCTCATATCTTTACCTGGTTTTGCAAAGCTCCACCTTTTCTTCTCCTTTTTTTCACTGTAATTTGAATTGTTCTCCACATTTTCTCTGTCTTTCTTCATCCCAAGAAGACCCCTGAACCACCTCGTAGCTTTTCCCATCTCTTTCTCTCTCTTCAAGATTTTTAGAGTTAGAAAAAGGGTAAAATATGCTGTAAAAATGCAATCTTGCGCAAAAGATAATAACAGAATGTATATAAAGATTACAGCATTTCTTATATTTCTTTTCTTGTGGGACACTTAGAATCTTTCAACTGATGAGTGTGGAGGAAATGATTTTACAAATGGCATCATACCTTAAAACAGTGGCAGCTATAAGAATTTGATTTTTATTTTTTCTGCTTTAATTTTTGAAAAAATTTCTCCATCTGACACAACCTCGTGAGGAACTGTATTACAAGACAAAAAGGTATCAACAGTGAGCAGCGAATTTAAAAATGGTTAAATTAGGGGAAAGGGATATAAAAAGATTGAAACTTTCACCGTTTTGTTTCGAACAAACAAGTAATTACAGACAAAATTCAGGTGGAAAAGTTTGAATGAAAAAGAGGGTAATTAAGAGAATTTAAAGCTAGGCAAAAAGCAATCGAAACTGCCACTTCCACCAATCAGAAGCTCAAAAATGTCAATAAAAAGCACAATTTCACCAAAATAAAGTCAATAAAAAAATAATTCTTGAAAGTTTCACAAACATACCTTTTCAAATTCAAAAAGGGTCTCAAGATTTCCACTTCCTCCAACCAGAAAAGCCCACAAAACCTATGGAAGTATAAAGCTAGTCCTACTTTTCTCTCTCTCCCCCTCTCTCTCTCTTTGTGCACAAAAAATGAGAAATATGTAGATATACTTATAGTACTCCCAGCCGCTGACAGTCTTTTATAGATCTTCTTGTTTAATCTTTAGAGCTTACATTAATGTCTGTTCAGTTTCCTCTCTTTAAAGTCAACAAGCCCATTATGAGTCTTTCCTTCACCATATGTTTAAAACCTGTACAAACTCTCAGTCCACTCTTTGCCATATCACTTTCAACTGATATAATAGCTTTTTTTACTGAGCTTTTAAAGAGGGGAGGTGGGGTACGTAGGGGGGTTATAACCTCTGATAACTAATGATTTTCCTACTGTTGCATTGTACTACACAATAAAAGCACTTTTGCCAAATGAAAGCTGTTAAATTTGATGGCTTCTGAATTTGTACTATGCCTAAAGAGGGAGAGATGCTCTAGCAGGGAAATCTTGTGGGTATTTCTTTGGGTTGACTCTCTTTGTTGATTTTGCTCAGAAATATCTGCCCCTTTTCACTGCAGAAAAATCTCTATCGAGATGTGGTGGTTTTATTCACAAGATTTTATTTGTATTTTATATAAATATGTACATATAAAAAGATAAATGATTCAAATTAATCTTTGAAAAATGAATTTTGAGTCACATTTTGAAACAAATGTTTGATTTTATTTTGGAGTTGAAAAATACTTCGACAAAACAATGGTCTGAGTCAGCAAATCTTGAAAATTATGAGGGATTTTAGGGAATTAAGGGAGAGATATGGGGGAGTTCTGAGATTTTAAGAAATTAATTTGTCTGCACCCTGCAGGGGGCGGGGGAAATTTGGTAATAAGACTGATTCCAAGAGAGACAAATATAGATGCTAGTGACGTGACGGTGACACTTATTTGATAATTACGAGTTTTAAATTTGAAATACTGTTGATTAGGATTCAAACTATCAAATCAGCTTTAGTCCCGCTTTATTATCTATTATTATTTTATAACATATTTAGATCCAAAACAAATATAATAATAGGAGACTCTTAATCATTTTACTACCTTATCACTAAATACTTAAAAAAAATTCTTATCACATAATTTTCCTATCACATTCGGTGCGCTTGCGCTCAGTTCTCGAACTGAAAATTAAGTATAAGTTTTCGCTTTAAGAAAAACTAAGATTTTTTAGTTTTTGCACTAACGTTTACTATATCTATTATGGTAAATAAGTTTATAGAATTATTTTCTAATTTAGAATTTTGAAAACTTAATGTACAATTCAATTATTTTGTTGAGCATATGTTCATTATGAAACTATAAAATGAGAAAACTTAGTTATTTTTTTTCAAATAATATTGAAAAAAATTGAGTTTTTGCATGTAAACTGCATTTGTTGATGAAAATATTTTTTAGATATTGACAAAACGGGCATACTTAGATAATAATTGTAATATAAGTTCAAGTATAGTGTTAAACAAAATTATTTTACTTATATTCTCTATTAAAATTTATTTGATATTGAATATAATTTTCACTACATATAAAATTATTTAAATTATTTTTTTATTCAACACTTTAAGGCACTCTCACACTCAATTTTTTTTAATTTTTGCGCTCTCGCAACTCGCAACTCACTCTCGCACCCGCTCTATGCGAACTAGGGTACAAGTATCTATTAAAAAATTGTATTATTACTTTTATTATTTTTATATCCCTTGGTCATAATTAACTTTGAGGGACCATAAACGAATTTTGGATTGGGCCAAACCTACATATATCCAAAAGTACATATCTCTGGGTTAAAAAACAAAACAAGAAAATAGACATGCACAAACAAAAGATGAGCTCTCAAAAGTAAAATTTTAAAAGGCCCAATCCAAAACGAAACCGAACAGGCCCTTACATTTCTAAAACACTAGTATGTAACTCCGTGCTATCCACGAATTAATTAAATATAATTGAAAATATAATTTCTGTATAAAATAAAACACGTCCAATGAGAAAAAATAATAATGTCATATTGAGTAACAATAAATTAAACTACTTCTTACAGTATTCCTCTCGATAAGTAATTATATATTAGTTTTATCAATATACAAATTTACATGAATACCTTATTGCTAAATTTACGGTATGATGATTTTAAATTTCATTAGTTTATTTAGATTTAAAAAATTAAAACCTGATTGATTATTTTTTTTATCCTTTAAAATTAATATATTTTGTGATATATTTACATATAGAAATTTATATTGAAAGTTTTTTAGTATTTTATTAAATCAAGAGTGTACGTAAAGTATATTCTTATTGTAATTTATATATTTATTAAAAGATTTGATATATAGCACGAGATACATGCTATTACATAATTAAAGACAACTAATTAATAATTACGTTAAACATAACTAATTATAGTTAATTAACTGCTAAATATAATATTTCACTACCTTAACTAATTACTTTACTTTTCTACTAATTAGTATTTTATTTAAATACTAAATTATTATTAAGTAACTATTTATAATAAATTAATAGATAACAAATAATAACTTAAATCTAAAAACAAAGCACCCCACAATTAATACTAACTAGCGTAAACCCGTGCTATGCACGGAACTAAAAAAAATATTATCTAAATATTACTTAGTTAAGTCTGCTTATTTAATTATTATTATTAAAATCGGAAAAACTCGGGAGGTTTTCACAGGATCCCCTTATATAAGAGAATCGAAAGAAATACAACAGAAAATTAATAAAAAAACATTCTAAGTTCTAAATATATACCTATCTAAGGATCTAATCCTATTAACCAAGGTACTAACAACACAATTGGTATGTAAGAATGGGCTGATAATGGAATTATTATTTCTATGTCCATTACTAAACCTATAATTGGTATAATTTTTGGATCGGGAATTACCATCCCAGAAGGAATACCCATTCCTGTATACATGAAATTAACCATTCATTCCCTCCTCCATGGTATTAATTCTTACCAATGCTCAAGTAATAAACTATTTATATAATATTTCATTACAATATTTATTAAATTCATCTAATTTAGTATTAGTTCATATATTTTTTATTCATTATCGAAAATGTTCTTGTAGTTCATGCATAAGTATGAAAAAAAAATATTATGTATTCTATGTAAATAAAAATATATATATGAAATATAAGTTAAAATACGGCATATGTATAATCAACTCTATCTATTTTTTCTTATGTTATAAAATATTATATATATAATATAGTTACAAATATTATTAATTAAATTAATATTTTAAATTATATTTTTTATATATAATTTTTTCATGTATGCAATATTATATATACAAAATACTCTCAAAAAAAAAATTATATATACAAAAGATAAGAATGAAAAATCAAGAATTTTTAATTCATTTCTAATGCTATAATAATATCATTCCTTTCCCATATTCATTCTATTACTACCCAAATTCATTCAAACGTAACAATTGTGCTGTAAAAAGCATAACAGAGCTATTACAATTAATCTTACTATGGAAAAGCCTATAAATAGAGTGCCTAAGCTTCTGATCATTAGCGCCATTTCCAAGTGTGATCATCTTTACCATCACCAACAATGGGATTTATCTTGTAATTCTCATCACTTCTAATTCGACCAGTGCTCTTCAAATTGCCAGCACATAAGTTAATTTTCATATTCTTCATCACCCCAACGTCCAAGATTTGAAAGTTTGCTTATTTTATATTTTAATACATCTAAAATACTTTTCTATTGTATATTACATACATCTAAAATGCTATATGAGCTAAATTATTGTAATATTGCACATATTAATTTAAATAGTTGATATTTTACCTCAAAAAATAAGGTGTATTGTATAAACTAAATTAAGAATAGCGATATTTTCATTTAGAAAAAGTTAATATGTATGCCAACAAAAAAATAAATACTAAATTAAGTAACTCCTCCAAATCTCTTTAGATATAGATGGAAGAAAAAAGAGAAAAATAAGTAAAAGATAAAAGTTAAAATAATCAAATGCAGATACCTAATAAGATTTGAAAAATGATTAACAAGAAAAAAAAAGAGTACCAGGAATGAAAATTTTTTGATTTCTGCGATGGTTTGAATTAAAACAGGCAGGGATTAGGTTTAATACCGAAGTCTGGATTCGCCCACTTTGTTGCCATGTTTTCGGCGTTTTTAGGGCTTGCCTCCATGACTGGTTAAGAACTAAATCCCTTGACAGTTTTTAATTCTGTAAAACAATCCATGTACAGTATTCAAGATTTTAGTTCGTGGTACTCACCAAAAACAATTAAAAATGTAATTTTAAGTAAAATGTAATTTTAAATAAAGGTCCTGCTTAGAAATGGTATCAGAGCCATGGTATCATGATCTTGGTAACTGATATTATTCAACACAAATCTCTTATGATGAATATCATAAGAAATACAGATACTGTTAAAAACAGTGTCGAAGAGGAGTATGATATTCCTCAAAATCTTGATTTGCTTAATAAATGGACTATTCCTAAAATAGATCCAAAAATAATTTATAAATTTGGTACTTTTGAAAGAATAGGTTTAAAACAAGTGGTTAAAACCACTGAAGAAACAATTTCCCTTAATAAGGATGAAATGATAGTTAGATTACTCAGTAATAGAGATCTGAATAAATACAAAAAATTATATAAATTTATCCACATTGGTCTAGTTCAGGTTGCTTTTAAACCTTTAACTTTAGAAGGATTACCAGAAAGTTTTATAGCAGCTTTGACATATGGCAGAAATTTAGATTGGAAACAATCTTTAATGGGTATTATACAATCCAGTTTGGCCCATGGCCCAGTTTATTTTAATGTTTATCCTAATCTTCAGCTATCTTTAACAGATATCAATATTTTAGATGCTTTAACATTAAATGTTAAAACCCATGGTTATAATTATGCTCCAGGATCAGAAGTTATATGTGTTTGTTATAGAATTTATTACAAACCCCTTCATACTTTGAATCCTCACTGTCAAATGGTTGATAAACTTTTAAATGAAACCATTCTTATAGAAACCAATTTTAGTAGATCTGAGATCACTACTAGGAGATCTATCAAATGGGATGAAATAACATTCCCAAAAAATTGGATTATAGAAAGAGCCGTTCCTGCTCTACCTAATACTCAGGATAAGATTACTAATATAGTACAAACTCCTGAAGGACCTTTATTTAAAATTACATTTTACTTAAAATTACATTTTTAATTACATTTTTAATTGTTTTTGGTGAGTACCACGAACTAAAATCTTGAATACTGTACATGGATTGTTTTACAGAATTAAAAACTGTCAAGGGATTTAGTTCTTAACCAGTCATGGAGGCAAGTCCTAAAAACGCCGAAAACATGGCAACAAAGTGGGCGAATCCAGACTTCGGTATTAAACCTAATCCCTGCCTGTTTTAATTCAAACCATCGCAGAAATAAAAAAATTTTCATTCCTGGTACTCTTTTTTTTTTTTTTTTTTTAAACCATACTACCAGATCTTAGTACCGTGACATTATTCAACACAAGAATTTAGCCGGCCATATAGGCGGCAGTACAGAAAATAAAATTGATATTTAAACTAATATTAAAAGAAATATTAGAACTTACTGATGAGCAACACCAGAATGAAGAAACTTGAAACTTCGATTATAATGGAAATTTACAGAGAGAGAATTATACAAAATTGAGAACTCTAATTTTTCGACCTGCTTAAACGAAAGAAAGAGGCCCCTTAAATAGAGGGGAAAAGAATCTATACCAAAGATCCAAACAAATAAAAGAAGATAAAAATTTATACAATGCTTTTATAAAAAGCAAAAGCTTTATTAAAGTAGTCAAAAAGATATATTCCCTAAACCATTATGAATATGGGTAGGGGTCCAGCGAAGACTTATGTGTCCATTTTTTCTTTTCCTTTTCCTGTTGCGGAGCTTGCTATTTGCTCTGTGATTGATTTTTCAACATCATTGATGATATCATCAATGGAAATATCTGCTTCTTCCCCATAGGGGTCTTGTGATTCACCAGGATTACAATATTCTTCATCATCATGTGAAGAAGTGGCCATAGAGATATCAGATTGATATTCGATTCCAAAACTTTTTATTAATTCACTTCCTCCATATAGGAAGCAATTAACTCTTTATTAGTCAGTTGTCCTTTCTGGAAATTTAATTTCCTGGATAAATGTTGAAACGGACTAGGAGCTTCCCTTTGTTGTTTCAACTGGATTTGTTCTTTGTATTGTCGGATATGATCCTTGATATTGTCAACAGTTTCTTGTCCTTCAAGGACTCCTTGCTCGTTTTTTCTTAACATCTTTTTCCAAAATTTGGTATATGATACCCTCTTACTACAAGGTATATTTTGTTGGGTATAACCCATTTCTGGCTCCCATTTCCAAATCCATGGAATTCCAAACTCAATGAAAAAATGTAAAAAGGGCATTCCCTCAATCCACTTATTTGTGTGTTCTGCCTCTATAAGAGGTGGTGAAATTTTTACCCATTCATTATAAAGACCTTTATATGGTTCTGGTAAAATTTTTACCGTAGGGCCAAAAGATAGCCACCATTGGTATAACCAATTTGGGATGTCCTTGTTATAAACATTTGGACAGATTTTGAAGAACCAAGTATGCTTCTTCAATGGATTTTCATATAAAAAAGCTTTATGAAATGCTTCAATATAATCCCAAAAATTAAATTTAACCTGAATTTTTTGATCAGGCCGGAAATATTCCTTTTCACCAAGGGTACTCAGTCCCCATTCTTCTGCAGATATTATCTGCTTAATAATAACTTTACTGAAGCTATAAGCTTGAGTATTTTTTCTTGGATAAAAATGTGAAAATTCACAAGATCCAGTTGATTTAAGAATATTTTCATAATGAATACGCTGTTTGTATGAACCAGCAGTAAATGAAGCATTATTAAGATATCTATTCATAAGGTGCCATATTTCACCTTTCCAACGAAGATCTTTGTCTTCTAAGAGGAATATTACCTCTTTACAGTTATTCTGCTCATAGGGCAAATCATCTGTTTCTTCTTCAATAACGATATTAGCATATGAAGGGTTGCCCTGGCTGGTATTACCAAGCCTTGCCTTATATTCCATAAATTCTTTGAATAGGATTTCATTTTCCTCTTTCAAAGTATTACTTGCAGAGGATGATGTGATATTAGTGATATTCTCAGCTATTAGCCTCTGATTCCCAATATGGGCAATTGTTCTTCCTCTTCCTCTATAAGAGGAATTTCCTCTACCACGGTGGCTCATCCTGGAAATCATCAAGCAATTAGTGATCTATTAATAATTTTATTAGTTACATGTATAACAGCATGAATTTGATTGATTCTATGATCAATCATTTTTATTAAAGGTCTATAATCAGGATGATTGACAATTTCATGTTGGAGAAGTTTGAGAATTTGTTTAATATCCTCCCAATATTTAGCATCTCTTCTATAATATGTAGAGATTTCCACCATATGTAGAATTCTATTATGATGAGGCCATATTGGCCTAGGCCTTCGTGGCTTCTGACATGAGATATGTGGAAGAATTTCTTCCTCTAAATAAGACACCCATCTGTCTGTACGTATGGCTTCTTCCATAGACTGAAAAGTAAACCAATTAAGCTATTAGCTCATTAATCCGGGATTTAACCCTTTTTAATTCTGCTCTATCTTCTTCAATTATTCTAACAAGATTAGGATATCTCTGATATCCATCATTAATGATAGAGAGCATTGATTCATCAATCTCAATATTCTACCTAAGAGATTTCTCCTAATGATAAACAAGAATATCTTGTGAGATTCCATTTACTGGAATAACAAAATATAGAAAATAGTGATGGAAATAAAAAAAATTCGAAAAAAAATATATAATATATATGAATATGAATAACCAACCATGAACAACAAAAATTAATATAATAATAGTGGTAGAAAAAGAGAAAGGAAGTGACGGAGAGGGGTTGGGGATCAAGGACGGCCAAAGAGAGATTCAATGTTTGCTACATATATAAGAAATAAATTTATAGGCAAGAAGTATTATAGCTTTCATGTTAATTTCCTTATATAATATAATTAATGTTAATTCCCTTAATGACTACATATTGTAACGTTAATTCAGTAAATAAATTGCCGAAATTATCCATCTCATAATTAAAGCCAATTATGTCCATTTATATATAGATAATTAAAGATAATTGTTTTCTTAATAATAAATTTGTAGGAAGTATCAACCAATGAGAAATTTTTTATGTAATTAAAAATCTCAAAAAAAATCACAAAATAGTATTCATGGTAATGAAACTCAATTGAGGGGTCTAACAACCCTCAAATATAATATAATATAGATTTTCACGGAATTCAAGAAAATCGAAACAATAACAAGAAAAAAAATCTGAAAACTGACATAAAATCGAAACTAAAACTTTATATAGAGTAAGAGCCGTATTAGAAATAATTTCATTAGATTCTAACCAAAAAGAGAAAAGAATTTATGGTCTTTTTAAGCTCTTTTTGTGCTCTACTTGTACTTTAAATTTTAGGTATGATCACGATTCATTTTTAATCATGTTCATAAAATCGAACTTCTTTATTTAGGTTTTTTTTTCTTTTTATAATATAAGATGGAAGTCTCGTTATAAAATCTATAATGCGCACCGATTTTCATTAAAAACAAAAAAGGGGTTCCATTATTTAACATCATGCATAAAAAAAAGGCATTATTCCACGTTTTATACTAAAAATCTCGTTGTACTTTGGTTTTTCCAAATTAAGGGTCAAATCCAAATAGCCCAAGGAGAAAATATCTCAAAACTATGAACTGAACCCCCACAGATTTCAAATTTCCACGTTTCACTATGCAATTTCCTCTTTTGCCCTTATTTCTAGAACATAGTAGTAAACTGAAAATATAAATATAATAATAAAGAAAATTAAATATCTTCAGCAGTTAATTCTGATTTTCCAACTCATCGCCACTACTCCTAAAATCCGCAGAATCCTTTCATCGTCCAAGTCCAAATCTATCTAAAATTTCTTCTCCGTGTCTGAATTGGAGAATGTTAGGGGTTATTTATTAGATCTCTGAGTTTAATTACTGAATTTCCCCTCGTAATAGGGTTCAATGTACTCGAGTTTCCCGGGGGTTTATTCGTTGGTTTTGTACCTGATCGATTTTGAATGTCCGCGCTTCCGGTTTGAATTCTGGGATCAAGGAGCGTTCTGGGTTGCGTGATCTGACTTTTGACTCGAGATATTGGTTTTCTGAGGCAGAATTTTTGTTTTATAGTATTGGGTTTAGTCTTTAATCCGCGGGTTAGGGTTTTAGTTTTGATTTTTAAGTATAGAACAGGTGAGAGTTAGGATTAGGATTAGAGCTCTGTGCGAGTTTTCCAGTGTGGAGATATGGTGGAATCGCATAGTTTGAATTCGTCCGTTTCTCCGTCGCCTCAGCCGGCAGAGCAACAGAAGCCGCCGAAGCAGTGGGGAGTGACGAGACCGTTGTCGCATGCAGGGCCCACCGATATGGATATCCAGAAAAATAGGGAGTTGGAGAAGGTTCGTTGCTTGATTTTGGTAGCATTTTGATTAAATTTTGTATCAAAACCGAGTTCTGATTGGGATTCATAACATGGAGCTTTTCTGCTTCCGATTTTTAGTTTATGGTGGATTCAGGACTGTATGAGAGTGCTGAAGAAGCCTCCAAGAGGGAGGAGGTTCTTGGCAGACTTAAACAGGTATTTTCTCACAAATTGTTATTAATTTTAGGCTTAAATTGTGTTACATGCACTTGATTGATATCCTTTAATATGCAGTTTGTGAGATATTACGTTAAAATGGATCATTAGTCATTGATGAGTTGGTACATATTTGCGAAAGCGTGTTTCTTTTTTGTTTAATGTTTGGATGTTCGTATATTGTAGATTGTGAAAGACTGGGTGAAAGAGCTTACTCGGTTGAAGGGATACACTGATCAAATGGTGGAAGATGCCAATGCTGTCATATTGACTTTTGGTTCTTATAGACTCGGAGTAAGGAGCTTATACATTTGTGTGGCTGTTTTATCAGTTTTAGTTTCTCTTGCATATAGTTTTCTCATTTCAGTTGGACTGGTACTTGAATTGCAATGCATGCTGAGTAAGATCACAACTAAGTCCTGTTTACTTAATTCATTGAAGGAGTGGGGTTGAATGATTATAACTTTTGTTCAGACTGATAAGGAAGGTCGCTGCTTTTTATTTATGAAAAATTTTATGTGATGGTTACTTGAGTGGTATATTAAAGTTGTTCATTGTTTGAAATATGATAATTAGTGGATTGTATTGTCCAAACAATTGAATGCCTTCTATCATACATGTGGTTGAATCTCTATGTTGTTTACTTATTGGTTTAGTTGATTATAATCTATATTTTCTGAGTGCTAGTGTTTGTTGTGTACTTCTTCTTGATACTTTTACGCTTCTTTGTTGATGTGACTGGATTTTTAGTTCAAACCTTCTGGTTTGTTACTTACAAACTTGTGCTTTGTTTTGCAGGTACATGGCCCTGGAGCTGACATTGATACTTTGTGTATTGGGCCATCCTATGTTAGTCGGGAGGTACATCATGACTTCAGCCGTTCCATTTTGTATCTGGTCTGTGTAATTTTGATATGTGCTAATCGTAATAATGTGTTGCCAGGAAGACTTCTTTTTCGTACTTCATAACATTTTATCCGAGATGGAAGAAGTTTCTGAACTCCAACCAGTACCTGATGCTCATGTCCCTGTTATGAAATTCAAGTTTGATGGGATTTCAATTGATCTTCTATATGCAAGTATTTCTCTCTTGGTTGTTCCAGATGTGAGTTTTTCAAATTTATTCTTCTTTTACATTTGTCATAATTTCCTTCTCTTGTACATAGTTATGGACAAAATAACTTTTGGTTGCCTGCATTCTGAAGTTATTTTCGTTTTACCCGCTACATGTTTTTGCATTATCATTGCCCTGATTGACTGATAGCTGATGAAAGCCGGAAACGAATATGTATTCTTACTTATGCTTACTGTCTTGATCGATCTCCATTCATGCCTGTTTCCATATGTTCAATTTTGGATTGGACCTTTTTCTGAAGCATTGTAGATTGTACTAATATGTGACAGGATTTAGACATCTCAAATATCTCTGTACTTCACAACATAGATGAACCAACTGTGCGTAGTCTTAATGGATGTCGGGTAGCCGATCAAATTCTCAAGCTTGTTCCAAATGTTGAGGTACTTATTTTTCATAGATATAATTTAATATGTTATAATTGTCTCTCGACATATCTTAATATTTCTCACTTTCAGAACTTCAGGACCACACTTCGGTGCCTGAAGTTGTGGGCTAAGAGACGTGGTGTGTATTCAAATGTAAGTCTATTTTTGTTTTACATTAACGTTTTTCTCCCATCCATGTTGGGATCTAATACTGCGCAACATACTTTGATTTTTTTTTGTTTAGGTGATGGGGTTCCTTGGTGGTGTGAACTGGGCTATTCTAGTAGCTAGGTTATGTCAATTTTATCCCAAAGCAAATCCCAGCATGCTAGTATCTCGTTTCTTCAGAGTCTATACATTGTGGCGTTGGCCAAACCCTGTGATGCTTTGCGAAATAGAGGACGATGAACTTGGATTTTCTCTATGGGACCCTCGTAAAAATCCTTGGGACCGAAACCATCTCATGCCACTCATAACCCCTGCCTACCCCTGCATGAACTCTAGTTACAATGTTTCAGCTAGTACTCTTCGTGTTATGATGGAACAATTCCAATTCGGTAAAAAGATCTGTGAGGTAAGTGTGTTTGGTTGTACAGTATTACGGCTTTCGAATATTGTTTGATGCCTATTAATCATTTGCATTAATTTGCTTTTACAGGATATCGAGCTCAATAAATCCCAGTGGAGCGCTCTCTTTGAACCGTATTTATTCTTTGAATGCTATAAAAACTATCTTCAGGTTGACATTATTGCTGCTGATCTTAATGACTTGCGAGCTTGGAAAGGTTGGGTGGAGTCTCGACTGAGGCAGCTAACTCTGATGGTAATTTCCTTTCTTTTGATTCTATATTGATTTATTTGGTGGTTATTTGATAATTATAGATAATTTTCTCTCTCCCGTTTTATTGAACAACTGCAGATAGAGAGGGACACGTGTGGAAAATTACAGTGCCATCCTTATCCTCATGATTTTGTTGACTCCTCAAGGCAATGTGCTCATTCTGCATTTTTCATGGGTTTACAAAGGAAGCAAGGAGAAGCTATTCAAGAGGGCCAGCAATTTGACATACGGCTGACTGTTGATGAATTTAGGCATCAAATAAACTCATACTTGTACTGGAAACCTGGGATGGAAATATACGTTTCTCATGTTCGTAGAAAGCAAATTCCATCTTATGTATTTCCAGAGGGTTACAGAAGAAGTCGACATACTAGGCCAGTGAATCAGCAACAGGTTGATAAGGTGTCTAATGAAGGTGAAAGAGTTCAAAAAAGGAAAAAGGATACTGATGGGTCGGAGTTGGAGGGAAGTCCTCTAAAGAGGTGTTCTATTAGTCCTCTTCGGCAAGTTTCAGTGTCGCCTGAGCTTGTTTGTTTGAGAAGTGCTTCTACAGTCTCTGAACCGAAGAGAGAACAGTGTGTAGTAAATGGATCATGCCTGTTTATGGATGGAATGGCTCAAGACGTTGTTGCAAAGGTTTTGAATGATGGAGCAAATGGGATTATTAGCCAAGAGCTTGTTGATAGGGAAAAAGAGAGAAATGCAGATATTTTGAAAAAATCAAAACAGGCGATGAACTCTGCTGTAAATTCTGATGCTGGTCCAATAAATAGTTCTTGTGATGCTCAACATGAATCGTGCAAGTCTAATCCACAGCAGCTTTTGGAGGTTTTGGATTTAAAGTTTCTCTTTTCCCCTTGCCTTTCATTTTATTTAATCATATTATGCTCTGTTTTATTATTTGTGCATCTATTTTGGTTTGAATCTGAATGCTTTTGCCATTTTTGGCTTTAATTTATATGACAGAATTAACCTTTTTGTGTTGGTTTGCTTTCCTGAAGCCTAATGCTGCTGCTCTTTCGATGGTTTTTAAATCTGGAGATGGAGTTGGATCAGAACCTGTTGAGAAGAATGTAATGAGGCATGTTTACACAAATTTGAAAAGTGCCTGTACTTTTTGAATGTCTTCATATACCATTTTTGGCTTTATATGCTCTGCTTTTGTCTCGGTTTGTTTGTGCCTTGATGCAGCAGCAGCAGGTTGAGTCTTTTTTCAACAGCGTGAGTTAGAAAAAAAAAATAGAGATATCTAAATGGGTGGAACGAGCACCATTATATGAGACTGAAAGCCAGTAGAAGATCGGGTAAGTATCAAATTCATTTGCTGGCTTTCATTTGTTTATTATTTTTCCAGGCGACAAATACACCTTAGGAAAATCTTGAGAGGAGAAGAAAATCCGAGCAGAGTAATCTGAAGAAACCCCCATATAGTTTCTTAAGATGCTTTGTGTACAGTTTCTGGATTTAAAGAATGCCATGGTGCAAAGTTGGCCTCCTAAGAGATGATGGTGAATTATTTCAAAAAAAAAAAAAAGGAAAAAGATTAGGAAAAAAGAGAAATAGTTTGGTGATTTAATTACGTCAATGTTGAAGGAGTGTGATCTGTTGTTTGTATATTAATTGGATTTTTGGCATAAGTTTAAGTCGTGAAAGTCTCTCTCTCTCTTGTATCTTATATTAAGTACATTCAAAGGAAATATATTTCTTGATTCTGTCCTTCCTATAGTTGTGTTGTGGTTTGGTTTGTGGGTGAAATACTCTCTCTCATTTAGAAACAACATAAATTAATTGTGGTAAGAAGAAAATGAGTTTGGATAGTCAAGAGAAAACTATAATTATCAATTATGAATAGAGAAAAAAGATAATGTTCGACATCTTAACACACATTGTCAGAGTGAAGAATGACTTTTTAAATGTCCTGTTTTTTAAATTTAAAAACAATCACATGGGGCGTTGAATGATTGTCATTCATACTTTTATTTGAGGGATAATAATATTACATATTATGTTGTTTAGTATTATTACAAAACTATATCATGTTAGAGAATTTTTATTATATTTGTTAAGTGATTGGATCGATTTGGGAGATATGTTGTCTAATTCTAGTTTTATTTTTTAATAAAAAAAATTATAAATATAAAATGGAAGTGTTTTCTCTTATTTAAGGTATGTTTTTGTAATATTATATGTGTGTAATTAGATGAAATCTTATTCGTAGTTATCCCTTTATTTAAGTATGGATCATGTACTATGATTCACGAATACTTTTAAAAATTATATCATGTCGTATCCGACACTGTGTCGGAAAATATCAAAATAAATTTGTGTCGCCGTATTCGTGTTGTCGTATCCGTATCTGTGTTTCATAGTTCGTGTATAATGTCATTAATACAAGCAAGGGAGAGTCAATAATGTTGCATGTCAACGCCCAAAATCAGTTTCTTATCTATTAAACTTAACAATCAATTTCAATATTTGCGTTTTTTTGGAAATTTCTATTTACGTTCATTTGAAAATAAAATGTATTATTTTACGGAAGAAAAAAAATGAAAAAATAAAATCCACCATTAAAGAAGGAGAAGGAGAAGAAGAAAAGGAAAAATGCGCAGATGCAGGCTTCCCAAAATTAGCGATACACTTGAGAATGAATGAAGCTAACAAAAGAGAATAAATAAATAAATAGATAACAAATAATTCACAGAAAGAGATCCTCTTTCCAAATTTTCAGCTAAGTCAAAATTCTCCTCCGCCATTAATCTTCCTTCCATTTCTACCGTTCCGCACAATTGACTCGCCCCTTTTAATCTTTCTACTTTGTACAATTTATCCTCTTTCTGTCTCGATTTCTGCTAATTAAAGGAAAATACTAAAAAATTGTACAGATTCAGTCATTTATTTTCTTCAATCCATTTGGAGTAATTTTTGAAAAAAAATGAAGGAGGGAATGGGGAAGGTTGCGGTGGGGGCTGCCGTGATCGGGGCCGCGGCAGTGGTGGGAGTGGCGGCGCTGGTGGTGAGACAGCGGATGAAGAATTCCAGCAAGTGGGCTCGGGCTATGGCTATTGTGAAGGAATTTGAGGACAAGTGTGGGACCCCTGATGGGAAACTGAAGCAGGTGGCTGATGCCATGACTGTCGAGATGCATGCTGGATTGGCATCTGAAGGTGGAAGCAAGCTCAAGATGATCATCAGCTATGTTGATAATCTCCCAACTGGGTAAGATCAATTGCTTCTCAATTCCCCCTTTTATTTTTTAATAAATGTAGATTAATCGTGCTTGTTTGATTATGTGAGCATGATGGGAGTTATTAAAATGAACAGAGAATTCGGATATAGGATCTTGATTTCTTTGCATAATTGCATTTCCTTTTTGTATGTGGAGAAAGAATTTGGAACAATTTTGGTTGTTGATTAGTTCAATAATTAGTTGGATGTTTTTGCTATTTAACTGATTATTGCTCAGAAAATGTCTGTGTTCTTCATTTGTTGGTGCTCATATTCGCCTAACAATTCATGGATATGTCAACCAAAACTTATGCAGCATTTTCGTGGTATTAGTTGGAGCTTTAAACTAATATAATGACCAAAAAGCTAAGTTATTTATTAAAATAACCTAGAAGCTAAAAGTTGATTCTTGGATGCTTCCAACTTCTAGCTTATGTTTGCTTAAGATAAGCAGAAGTTGGTTTTCCAAAGACTCCCAAAGTGCTGGAAGGGAAAAACAAAAGCACAAAAGTGTTTTTTCTTTTGAGTTTGCAGACAATACCTAATATAATGCATAGTTTTTTGCTTATTTTAGCATGCAGTGTATGCTTTTCCATTCCTGTCTCTAGTAGTTCTTCAATAATTACACAGCTAACAAGCTCGTTTTTTCTTTTGACATTTCCTTAATCTCAGTGAAGAGGAAGGAGTCTTTTATGCACTAGATCTTGGTGGAACAAACTTCCGAGTGTTGCGAGTCCAACTAGGAGGCAAAGACAATGGCGTTGTCCATCAAGAGTTCGATGAAGTGGCAATTCCTCCTGCATTGATGAGTGGAACCTCAGATGTAATAAAATCATTTCCAAAAAATATTTGGATTTTCATTTCACAACTTATTTTTCCAGAATTCACAAGATGATCAAGATTAAATGGTTTTTCAGGAGCTTTTTGATTATATTGTGGAAATACTTGCGAATTTTGTTGCTGAAGAAGAACAAATGTTCCAGCACCCGCCTGGTAGGCTGAGGGAATTAGGCTTCACTTTCTCGTTTCCTGTGATGCAAACTTCAATTAATACTGGAACTATTATTAAGTGGAGCAAAGGATTCTCCATTGATGATGCTGTAATTCATCTCCCCTTGTTTAATTTATCCTTTTTAAATAATTTATTTTTCTCCATAAATTCGTTGATAAGTCTATTATTGGTTATAGGTAGGCCAAGATGTCGTAGGAGAACTTGAAAAAGCCCTGAAGAGAAAAGGTATCGAGATGCGGGTGGCAGCTCTGGTGAGTCTCTCTCTCTCTCTCAGTTAATTCCCTAAATTCTCTGTTTACATGTTTGACAAAATGTGGTAGGTTAATGACACAATTGGAACGTTAGCTGGAGGAAAATATGCCAACAAGGACGTTGAAATTGCTGTTATATTGGGAACAGGAACAAATGCTGCATATGTGGAACGTGCCCAAGCAATTCCAAAGTGGCATGGTCCTTTGCCTCAATCTGGAGAAATGGTTAGAAAAACTTATTCAGGATAAAAATATTTTTAACATCCGAAATATGACGTTTTTGGACTTGATCACCTAATTTTTGTAAATTTCATCCAAGCTAATGCTAATAATTTGGTTAAGAAATTAAAAAGAGTTAATTGAATTTTGAATCTTTACTATTCAGGTTATAAATATGGAGTGGGGTAACTTCAGGTGTTCACATCTTCCACTTACTGAATATGACAATGCATTGGATGTCCAAAGTTTAAACCCTGGTGAACATGTAAGAAGAGACGTGGAGATTTGATTCCATTTTTTTAGTTCAATATAGTGTTAATTTTATTTATAAAGTTCGTTTATGACATTCTTTCAGATATTTGAGAAGATTATTTCTGGAATGTACTTGGGCGAAGTTTTACGCAGAGTTCTACTTAGAATGGCTGAAGAAGCTTTGTTCTTTGGGGATGAGGTTCCAGCCAAACTTAAAATTCCATACATTTTGAGGTACTTTGAATTTTATGTTTGAGTCTAATATAAGCTTTTTTTCTAAATTATATCATTAATTGTTACCCTAGTCATAAAGAGACTTCATTGTTGAATAAAACTTGAAACTACATCATATGCAGTACACCTGATATGTCAGCAATGCATCACGATGAATCCTCTGATCTGAAAGTGGTGGGAAGCAAACTGAAGGAGATTTTAGAGGTGACTAAATTTTGTTTAAAAAGCGTTAATTATATTATTGATAGTCCTTCATGTTTCTATTTTAGAAACATGATTGTGGTCCCTAATGTTTAAATAGTGACCTTTTAGCTCCTCGTGTCTCATTTTAGAAATGCCTTGATCCTTCATGGTTAATCTGTGACATTCTGATCCCTCGTGTTTCATTTTACTAAACACATTAGTCCCTCCAATTAATGTCTTGAACAAAAGTTACAGAAAAATCCATCATTTTGAATATTAAATTAAATTAGACTATCATGTTTCAATTTTGTAGCATTTAGGATTTTAGCCATTTTATCCCTCAAAAATTGATTTAATTGTAACTTCTGATCAGAAACTTGATTATAGTGATCAATGTGTTGCTGAATAAAACACTAGGGGTCAAAATTTCATGAATTAAGCATCAGGAACTAAAGCGCAGGTCACCAATTTAAAAATAGTGACCAAAGATGTTTCTAATATGAAACATAAGGGACTCTAAATGAGATTAACCTTTTCATAAAGTTCAGTCAATTACACCTATACCCCCTCCGAGCTTGCAATGTTACAATTTGTATGCTTAAGCTTGGAAAAGTAAAAAACCACTCCTTAAACTCTTTCTAGTATTACACAGACCACCCTGTGGAGTTTGGAAAAAATTACAAACCACTCCCTAATATTGTGTGGTGCTTGTAATTTCCAAACATTTTTGGGGAGTGGTTTGTAACTTTCTCAACATGCGTACTATAATATGGCAATCTTCGAAGGGGTATGGATGTAATTAAGTTAATTTGTTTCTCATAATTACCTATTAATTTCTACATCTTATACAAACATCATGCTTATGCTCTAATTAATTTTCATCTTCTCCCACCTCAGATATCCCATACCTCCCTCAAAATGAGACATGTCGTGGTGGAGCTCTGCAACATCGTGGCCACACGTGGAGCCCGCCTAGCTGCAGCCGGGATCTTGGGCGTGATGAAGAAAATGGGACGGGATACATTACGAGAAGGTGGCGGAAAGACGGTCATAGCCATGGATGGTGGTTTGTACGAGCACTACACGGAATACAGAGAATGCTTAGAGAAAACGTTGAACGACTTGCTTGGAAAGGAAGTTGGAGAAACGGTTGAGGTTCAGCACTCAAATGACGGGTCGGGTATTGGGGCGGCTCTACTTGCTGCTTCCCACTCGTTGTACCTTGAAGAGAAGTCGTCGTGAGAATTATTGTTTGTATGCAAAAAAATTTAGAGGATTTTATGGCTAATTGATTTGTGGTGGCATTAAAATTTAAAGTAGCGTCTACACTCTCCATTGATGAGGATTGCAACTTTGATTATTTGTGTTGGAATATTCAATAAGTTAAGACAGTGTGGGCGGGATTTGCTGGTTCAATTCTTTCTTGGAGTTGTAAGAATGTTGGAGTTGGTTTTTTATACAGGAGTGGGGGTGACAATTGGAGCGGTACGAAAATGTCATCGTTAAGCTTTAATTTTGAAGTGTAAATGAATTGAGCTGATTCGAACATTTATTGTTCAAGTTTGATTAAAAATTTTCACATAATTATGAAAACCTTCGAGATTTGTTCGTATTATGAAAAATACAATCAAACCTTGAAAATTACAAAAAATGTTCCTAATTGAACAATTGTCAATAATTTTAACATTTCAATGTTTCAGCCGTTTACCTAAAAAAAACTAGTATTCCATTAATTCTCACTTCTATAAACTTCTTGAATTCGTTATGCTCGTTTGCAAATTTCTAAAATTGAAAGCCCATATTTATAAGAGTACATTAAAGGCAAGAAAACATAAGTGCAAATTATATATGCATATTTCAAGTTAACTCTTTCTACAAAAAGCCATTAAAGGCCAAATCTTCAACAACATTAAAACTACAGGAAACCCTTTTCCTTTTCGTCTTAAATTTATAATATATTTCATACTAAACACAAAATAAAAAGAGGTCCTTCCCACCATTGTTATGTGACAAACATGTCTACGCTTTTCTTCTTTTTTCCAGTCTCAAGAGGAAAGCTTCCTACTCCCACCTGCAAACAACAACATTATTTTCAATTTCAATATTCTCCCAAGTATAAAAAGAATTTAACTTACAAACAAAACAAATATAAATAAATAAACTCACGAGACAGCGTAGGTAGATCCGAGCTTTTCAAAACGCGCAGTCTCTTAACAGTGGAGACAAACATGCTGTCAGAGATACAGACATTTTTAAAGAGTATTACAATAAAATTTCAGATTAAATCCACATTGAACAAATACAGATAATATGGTAATTTATAGGTGTGGTAAAAGCCAAATCTAGAAGGGATTAACATATTAGCAAGTGTGCAAAGTGCTTTCCTTTTTCAATAAGAATAAATGTTGAAATTAAACAAAGAGCATCTTAGCAATGGAGTAAAGATGCTTACTGCCAAGGAACATCCCCAACAAGCATTCTGTCACCTTCATTATCCTCATAAACAAGGGTATATTCCCCAAGTCCCTCCAATAATCCTCCAATTTGTTCTTTGTCTTTGATCCCACCAGCGCAGGAATCATTTTGAGCTGCAAAAGAATAAAATTTCAGAAAAAAATTTACAAGAATATCGACCCGATAAGTCATTTAAAAAAAAAGAATAAAGAGGGCAAACTCTAAAAGAAAGTATTTTTCTGCACTCAAGAGTTATGAAAAGCTGTAAGAGAGTGTTTTGTTTCATTAGTTCTGCTTAAAATAAGCTACGATAAGCTAGAAGCACCTTGAGACGTGTTTTTATTAGCATCCGGATTATTTTTGTACTTCAAAAATTATCTTTATACTTTTTTTTCTCCAAAACTGGGAACTTTTACTACTACAATTTTTACAACTTTAGCTTCTCCAAAAGTAGAAGCTCTTGCACATACTCACAATTCAAAACCCACCTCACAAATAATATGACTATTGATTTTAAAAAATGTAACGAGAATTTAGGAGATTTCTGAAAATTGAATAAAATCGGCAAGATTCTTGAATTTCTATTACAAAGATATATAAATTAACCTGCAAGAAGGCCTCTGAAGAGCTCGTCAACAGCAATGGACAGTTTTTCATAGCTATCATAAGCTTTAAGATCAACTTTTCTTCCAATGGGAATACCATCCATGTTGATCTTCACAAACAGGCTTTTCGGCCCATTTTCTGCAGCTTTTGGGCCGGAAACTTTGCTTTGGTCCGGCCCGTTTGGGGATTCGGAAGCTAATTTGGAAGAGCTCCCACTTGCAATATTTTTTCGAAAGGAACGAATTGGAGGCCATCCCACCACTGGAGAAGGAGCAGTCCTGTTTTTGTCATTTTTCAAGAACAAGTTAATTTAAATAATTGAGACATGATAAAAGTCCAAGAACCTTAGATCTTCTTAAAGTTACTATATTTATTAATTAATTTATATCACTATTGCATGATTTAGAATAAAATTAGCCTTAAATTTACAGGCAAATGAGGAAACAGATCCAGTATAATATTGCCAAGAAAGCTAGGAATCCTTGTAATCTCAAAATTTATGTTTGGCTGTGTTCTTGATAGAAGAAACAATAAATCAAAAAAGAAAACAAATGGAGAATTTAGGACACAAACAAAAAACTACAGAAACATTAAAAAAATAAAGCTGATCTTTTCATGAAAGGAATATGAACAACAGAAAAGATAAAGAGATCAGAGAAAGGTAATCCACTGTACATACTAAACAATAAAGAAGTAAAAACCAAATGCATGGACCACAAATACATACTCGTACAAAAATAATCAGGAAAACAGTGAATATCCTCTGTCCAAAAGCAAAACAATTTAAAAAAAAAAATGATGGGAAAAAATTAGCAGAAGAGGCAAGGAAAATAAAAGCTGAAGCACCTTTTCTGACTGTTGGTCACAGCTGTATTTGCAGGAGCTGTTGAAAATGCCTTCTTTTCTGCTGCTGCTACTGCTGCTCTATTGCTACAGGGCTGTGATGATTCCTTCGTGACAGCAACCTGAGATGATTGAACATGAAGAAATGAAGCAGTGTTTTGGTTTTGGTTTTGCCATGGTGATTTCAAGACTGGATTTTTAGCAACACCATTTGCGTTATTGGTGTTTGAATAGTAACCATAAGAGAGAGGGAGTTCATAGTTTCTTTCTCTGGAGTTCATGATATCATCTGTGATGGTCCATTCTCCACCTGGTGGACCGAGGCTCAGCTCAAGCTTTCTCTCCTCTGAAACCCCATGTTTTGTTTTTTCTTCTTTTTCAGCCATTTTTGCAAGCCAATCTCTGTCATTAGAAATCAAATCCAGCAGCTGAGGACACGCTTCATCATTTCTCGGAAAACCCTCCATTTTTTCAGCGATAAAATATGATGTTATAAGCTAAACACCAGAAATTTATGTAAGAAGCTCTTCTTCTTCAAGGTTACTGCAAAAAGATAGAGAAAACGTTGAGCTGAGATGCAAAGAAGAAATAACAGCAGAGATTTAACTCAAAAAGATAAAAGACTATATAAGAGTTACATGCAGCAAAGAACGAAGATTTGCTCTGAAATTGCTTAAACTCATCAAAGAACACATTTTTTACACACTAAAACAAATCTTTTCTTCTTCTCCTCCTCCTCAAATAACACGAACCAAACAAAAATGGAAGAGCAATATCAAGAATCCTGGCGATGCTCTTGAATACAAGATGCGAAATATTGCCAAACAGAGGTGAAACTTTATTGAGACAACAATGTTGGAAATAAAAGCCCCGAATAGGAAAGAGAGAGCTATTATGGCTTGTGGATTGCGATCTTGCTTTTATGGCTTTTTTTTTTTTTTGGCACGCTCAGATTGAGTGTAGTGGGTTGTCCCTCTCTCTCTCTTCTCTCTCATACACTCACACTCTTCCTCCTTCTCTCTCCTACTGTTTTGTTTAATCCTTCTACGCCCCATATAGGTGACAGGTAACAATAAAAGAGAGTAAAGAAAAAAAAAGAGATTATTTTCACCCACCAAGTACCCCTAAAACAGGAAACGGAATCAGAGCAAGTGCACGCAACCAAAGAACGTTTTTTCTGTTCAGGAAGCAAAAGCGTGTGTTACCCTTCTCTCTCTCTCTCTCTGTGAAAAGTGAAAAACAAATGAAACAGTGACGCAAAGTCTGTACAGAGCCTCAGGATTTAAGCACACTGCCCCATAAACATGCCACTTTACTTGATCTTAGAGCACCATTAAAGTCAAGTTATCTAAACTAGATTAAAAAAAGAACAACCACCCTTTTAATTAATCTAAGAATTAAAGTTTAAGGGCTAATAAAGTAGTAATCTTGGATTAAACTCAATCTGGGTTCTTAATCATGCCCTTAATCAAGATTCTTGGCACTTTATTCACCATTAGTTTTGTTTTTTTATAGAAAGAAGATGAATAATTAGTGAAGAAGCTAGAGAGAGCTCATAGTTGAAATGGGATTTGCATGAGTAGGGGTGGGTGGGTAGGGTCGGGGTGTGGTGGGGTGGGGTGTAATAAAACCATGCACATCCCATGATCTTGTCTGCTACTGGGCGTGGGTGCCGTCCACAGCCCAATTAGGCATATCTCCAAATGCGGCTAGAGCAAAGATATGAAGTGGACACGACCTTGGTAAGGGTCAGAAGTCAAACACCATCAAATTGATCCAACGGCTGGTGATGATTATAATCTATTAATCTTCTTTGTGATTTTGCAAATTAATTATTTAATAGCAACTCTTCATAAGCATGCCAAGAAGTTCAATCCATTGAATTGAAAATTCAAGAAGAATTTGGTTTGTGGCATAGTTTCAACTTTGTTTAATTTTACATTTCTTCTTTCCAAAAATTGATATCTTTGGAAAGTTGTTGATGAATTCGATAATGGTAAGTCATATTGAAAACAAAATTCCCACTTCATTTTATTTTTGTTAAGTACTTGTAGCGTATTGAAGGCATCGAAATTGAATAAAATTTCTAGTCAAATTTATTAGGTATTATGTCCCCTTAAAGTCAAACAACTTGACTTGCTGCCCAAAAGAGGGATATTAACTTAAGCTATATTACCAAATTGAAGATCAAGATTTCAGCTATATAGTTCGATTTATAAAGTCAATAGAAATATTTATTAGAAAGACACTAATCAATATACAAGTTTTCACGTGCATTTGGATGTAATTTTAGTCAAGGATTCCCAAAGTTTTGATTTGTTGACCAAAAATTATGAATGTATGTGTCTCAAAATAGAATACCTACTACTTATAAATGCAAAAATTGATGTGTTGATCTCCTTAAATCGATTGTTTAGTCTCAATCATCTGAATAATAGTCAAGGAATTAAATTTATTTCCGTCAGTGGAAAACTTGAGTTGAGGCGTGAGTAAAATCTCATTTTTTTTTGTCACGATGAGTTCCAATACCCAAATGTACATCCCTAATGTTGTTGGCGGTTTGTGACATGCCATTGGAGATTTCCCACCTGCTCTCACTACTGAGGCTGTCTCGGACTCTTGGTGGCTACGTCCGCATGACTGATCTTGCACGCACCCACGAGAATCTCAAGAGAGAACTGATCGAACAAACTTCTGAAGCGGCAAAACAAATCACTGTTGGGCTATAGATCTCAGCCTCCCTAGCAGGAGGGAGATTTGAGGACCCAGCGAAGCAAATCTCAAATTTACTAAGTCGCGCACAAATCTCATATTTATTTTATGGGTTAATTTAATGCACAACGACCCTAATCATGAATGGGCTTAGCCGAGTTTGGCTAGCATCACAAATCCTCAATGTTATTATTCAAAATATCAATAAAAAATGCAAATATAATATAACAAAAAATTGTAAGGAAAAATCACTTATGAAATTAAAATTGCAAAAATCAATTAATTTGGGACAACAAACAAAAAACAAGTAAAACTATGGGCCAAATAGTACCAAAAAAACTATTTATTAGACTAAAATTGCAACTATAAATTAGTATGTTACCAAAATAGAAAACAGGTAAAATTATAGGGGAAAATTTGCAATGAACCCTCATTAAATAAAGAGCTCCAATAATCAAGGCAAGATGATGACGTAAGCATATGTTGGCGCATTTGGGGCATGGGATTTTTGAGGTCGGCTATGCTAGGCTGCTGTTGCAGCTTGGATACTCCCAGACGCCACACCCACTAAAAAGGTGGGGCCCTTCATGCACCTCGCCACGTGGCGAACAACTTCTTTCCAAGCGTGGGTCCCACCGGAGGAATCACACGCACCAGCGCGTGTGTTTTTGCGCTTTTAAAACTCCGACCATCCAACAGTCTCTCCGTCCCCCCAAGACGGCGCCACTATTACGTACTGTGCAGGTGCAGCTCACTTCACCACGCGCCTCACTGATGCGTGCACTAAGGTTCTCTGCAAGTTTTTACTGTTATAATTTTTAAATTCAATAAACAAATATAAATTAAATTATATTTATATCTCTCGACTTAGAGATAAATATAGCAAGACTTCATATACTATTAGAAATTATAAAAATATTCCCTCGACTATGACTCTGTTTAATATTTAGATCTTGTTATTAGTCATTTTTTTATTTTTAAATAGATGTTAACGTTTTATGAACTACATATCAACTTAAGAACTTCGCTTATTTCATATATAGTAAATATTATAATAAATATATTATGAATAATTTAGTTATTTTATATCTTTTTTAAAAAATTTTCAGGTTTCTATTAGGATAAAATAATCTATTTATAATAATACAAAAATTTCTAATAATATAAAAGATATTGCTGTAATTTCTCCTTAAATTGAATGGTGTAAGTGTAATTAACCTTTAAATTTTTACATGGACGCTCTGGCTTAAGCTTAACCCTGAACATGGCGTCACATCAGAGAAGCATCTGGTGCTTTACAGTCCAAAATGGTAATAAAAATGTCTGAGCGGATCTGAGCCGTTGGACAGAGACATCTGACGGCTGTGGGCGGATGAAAATTAAGGGCTGGGAGTGGGAGGCAACTCGTGATATGGGTGTCAAATCAGAAAGCAATTTGGGAGGTAGCGAGAGTCGTCTTCACATGAATGCGACTTTGGTTCTCACAGTTTCTGGATGGGAAATTAGACATACCGCACTAATTAATTAGAATGACTTAAAGTCGCGGGTCTTGTCACATTATTATTCTTTGTTGGGGGTTATCATTTTTACTATGTTATTGGATTGAAAAATCACTCTGAAATTAATTTAATGGGCTTGTGTGTGTGTGTGTTTTATGGGCTTGGAAACTTTGCAAGTTGGTGGTAGAAGGCTGCTCTTCCATTTGTAAGTCATCCTCTTTCTTTATGAAATCGATACGAGTGCACTGTAGGATTTTTATCGAGATTTTCCATATATAAATAAATAAAATTGTTCAAAAAAAAGTTTCGAAGCCATGAACAAGTCATCCTCATTATCATAGCCCAAAATTATATATTCCACATATTCAACTCAAATTATTCTTCAACTTTAAATTCTCAATTTGACCAAAATTGGGCTAGTCCAATGTTGATAATGTGGTCATCTTTGCTAGTTGCTACAAAACAGCTTACCCAATGATTCCAACTATTCTTTTTCCACATGAATAAGAAAACTTAGGCAAAGATAATTGACAAAATTTCCCTTGCTACCCTGATTGCACATAATTGCAAAATGTATAAAATAAATAAAGTTATTTCTTGATATGTTTGGACAACAAATGCTGATGTTGTTTGTGATGATTAACTCAAATCATGGAAGTTGCTAAGAAAAAAGCTAGCTAGCTAGCTAGTTAAATTTTGAGAAGAACAAACATTGTTCATTTTCCTATATGATATGATGATTCCTTAAAAAAAGTATTGGCTACACATCTCTTGATGCAATGTATCTAGAGATGTTTTCTTTCAAGAAAACATTTTAAAAGCAAACTTCAACTTTTGGAGGATTTATATATTTGTAATTGGTGATTTATTTGACCCAAGTCATGATTAGCTTTTTACTTTTTTAGTGATGACGTGTTTCAAAGGGGATTTTGGCATGAAACATCCGCGTGTTAAATCTAGACAGCATGAAAGATTTTATGAGAAAATATATTGTATAAAAATCTTGTATTTTTTTAAAAAAAACCCGAGCTTGTTTGTTTCGTGTAGACGTTCTTGAATGCGATTGTTAAACACGTGTAGTTGGAAACGTTGTGTTTTCTAAATTCCAAGTGATGTTAGTAGACTTAATGATAACTTATTTAGTTACTTAATTAAGAATCACCACCTAACCTTAGACCAATTATGCAACGGTCTCCTAAGTCTCGATGAATTATCTAGCAAATCTAACTTCATCATTCAATATTCAATGAAAAAGAGAGCATTTAAGACATAGAAAAGGATATAGGTTCAATCAATGAAGATGATCCATGCCCCTTTTTGGAAATAATTGAAATAAGATGGAAAGTAACATACATATAGGAGATTTTAGTTTCTTACTTAGGTTCGATCAAATCAGTATTCATTACGTGAAAAATATACAGTATTTATTATGTGATTAATGTATATTTTAAAGAAAAAAATATGGGCATACTTTTTAAATAATATATATAATTAGATATTATGTATGCTATGTATTGTATTATGTAAGATGGGAAAAAAGATCTTGACA
Source organism: Verbena officinalis (assembly GCA_958496215.1). Lineage (NCBI taxonomy): Eukaryota > Viridiplantae > Streptophyta > Magnoliopsida > Lamiales > Verbenaceae > Verbena > Verbena officinalis. The sequence goes on from OY292391.1 coordinate 1,909,695, forward strand.
TAAATAGATGAATGGATTTAATGGGGTCCAATTTTTTCCTTGGAAAATGTGGATGATTTAATCTAGACATGATGGAAAGGGGATGGCTATTGAATTTATAAGGTGGCTTTTAAAGAATTAATTATTTTCCAAGAAGAAATTCAATTATTTGAGAGTCCAACTACCCACAAAGACATATTTTAAGAAGAAAATTATATGAAATAAATTATTAAAAAAATGAGGTGGTTCCCTACACTCCCCAAAATTATGACTCCATGTTAGGTAAAATTGATCTTTTTCCCATTCAAAAGAGAAGCTTCTTCCTCATTGGTGTTTACATGTATATTCTTTTTTTTTTTTCAATCAATTAATTGTTTATTTAAGACTTTATTAAATGTCAAGTAGTTATGTGCGGCTAGGGCTATTTATTTGGGGTACTTTCTTTTTTTTTTGGTCGGGTTGGGGTATTTTCTTATCTCTTATATTTCATGCATACAAATCGTGCCATAATTATCATGAAAATGATAAGCATGAAGTCTTGTTTTTAAATATACAAAGTATGTGAGTACTTGTCTATAATACATAGACACTTTCAAAATCTTACTATGTCGTGTTGTGTGATGTCGAACACCCGTGTCAGAACTTCTCTAGTGTAAAATATTAAAAAAAAATCATGTCGCCGTATCCGTAGCCGTATTTTATAGATATTTGTATAATGAATTTATTATTTTGATATAATTTACTCAATCATAAGTTTATACTTAAAATTTAAGTATTTTATATTCGTGACAAACATGTACATGCTATATGGAATGAGATTAATATGGATTGGGCCTAGCAAACGAGTACCCGGCAGAGTGCTCTAGGTGAAATTTTAGTGGGCTTATTATTAGGGGCCCAATTGAATGCATACAATACCTTTTGTTTCTTTTGTTAATTGTCAATACCCACCCCAAGCTCTTGAAAACAAACCTCGTAGACGAATCTCGATTTAGCAATTTTTCATGTAGTATTGACGTTATTAATAATTAATCATAATATAATGTCACATATTACAACCATAATCCACTCAACTATGATCATTTCGAGACATTTACGTAATTATCTGCTGTCTTCCGCAGTATTAATTAGGATTATATTATTGTCCTAGTTTAATTAAACTATAGCATTCAATAGAATTTCACATGCAGTTTGCATCATAAAAATTGGAAGTTGGTACTACAATTTAATGTTTGTTTTGAGGTTCCTAGCTATTCCTATTTTGTCTAAACATAGACTATATTTATTATAGATTTTAATGAAGCTAAACTGCGTTGATTCTTAGACCACGACACTATAGGAGACATGGCGTATTGATGGGTATTATAACAAATGTTGATCTGACACAAAAAAGAAGATGGATATTGATTAAAGTTCAATACTAATACGAGTCAAATATTAGTATATAGTATTGTGAAATTCAAGTTTTTAATAAAGAATTATTTTATAATTACAATTTACACCAAAATCTTATTAACCAATATGAGAGTAAATAGTCCTAATTCCAATTCCAACATCTTTATGATTCGCAACCACTCAAATTAAATACATAAAATTTGAAAGTACGATAACATTAAATAGATCTTTATTTTTGCAGTACCCTAGCAACTACGTTTGTTTGAGGAATTTATATGATTATTGAATTAAAATTGGAAAAGATTGTTAATAAATAATAATGATGATACCAGGCCGGTCGGTCCTGGTGTAGTAGTTATAATATTGGGCCCATCTGTTGTTTTGTTATTGCTTTACTGCACAGCAGTCCAGTTGTTTTGTAGTTGTATGAAATACACGTGCTGGTCCTCTTAATATTAATTATGAAAAAGTTTTTAAGTCACAAAATATGTTCCCAGCAGTTGGTACTAGTTCAATTGCAAATCGGTTTCTAGTGATTATCCGAATCAAATAACCTACCGATCACCGCTCGAATCAGTCGATTCGATACATAATTTGAAAACCATAATTACCCCATATAATGTTACCTATGAATATGAATATATGATCTCATGCAAAATATAACAACATAAGGTTTATGCTCACTCTCGCGCCTCTCTTGACAGCTCCTTCTACAACAAATTTTACAGCCTTTCTCCGGTGAAGGGGCGGTGCCGCCTCCACGCTACTGCTAGTCTGATGCAGTATTTGTTTGATCTGCAAAGTGACTCTGCGAATAACTCTATTTTTGGGATTATTAGTGTTAAAGTCCTTAGGTGCCGCATCCACCAGATCTGCCACCGCTGTTAGTCTGATACAACATTTTTCTGATCTACAAAGTAACTCTACGAATGACTATGTTTTTGGGATTATTATTATTAAAGTCCGTAGGTTTGTTAGATATGTTATTTTTCTGTTCTTTTTTGTTATTTAAATGAGACAAGTTCAATTGCCCACCTTTTTACTCATTACGCGGTTTCAGCCTGCATTGATTTCGGGAATACTCATCATCGTCTTTCGTTGTAATGGCTGGTTTTGTGAATTGGTAATTATCTTTTTTTAAATAAAAATATGAATATATCAAGTCAACGCTGTTATGATTATTTACCCTAGTAAAAGAAGAAAAAAGACAACACGTCAATTTCATCGTTAATTGATCGGCGATATTTGTATGCAATAAAAGGCGCCAAAATTTGTGGGACCCATTCCCAACTGCATGACTCTCTTCGCAAATTGTGCTTTCCTTTTCCCCAAATCCAGCCTTACTCCGTTGCCAAAATGCCAACCAATTAAAATATATAATATTATTTATTTATATATATTCACTTCCCTTAAAATATTAATTATTTCTTTTCTAATTAATACCACAATACTCTCCCTCTCATCATAAATATTATTCCTTCTATTTTAGAAAAATAATATTCTCCTATTACTGAATTATTACTTAAACAAAAGTGCGTGTCTATATTCCATTCATCACATGGTCTAGCTTTTTTTCTTTTTATTATCCACATGGTATAACTAGACTAGTTTGGATTCAAGGTTATAAACGAATCTTTCACGAATTTAACGAAGTAGTTCGATAAAAGGTTCGAGTTCGAGTTCCGAAAATTCGAACCCGAACAGTTCGCATATTTATCGAATAGAATTCGAACCTTTTATTTTTGGATTCGAGGTTCGCTAATCTTATATATATTAATAAAATAATTAATATATAATATAATTCAATAATATATTATACATATAATATTATTCACGAAATGAACGAACCTATATTCGAACCAAACTCAAAACTCTAATTGAACCAGTTTAGAACCGAAATGAACCCGAACCTATATTCAAATTGAACTCAAATCCCTTTTTTTTTATGAATTTAGATTCGGGTTCGGGTTCATTTAAATTAGTTTGAACTCGAACCCAAACCTTAAAAAAATGCTAGGGTTCAGTTTGATTTGTTTGCAGCTCTAGTTTTGGAATATAATAGATTAGCAAAAGTTGAATTTAAATACTATCATTTTTTCTTTGTTTCAATTATATCAAAAATGATAGCTTATGTTACTAATAACAACGAAAATGCTCTTATAAATCCGTATTAATGAAATATGTGGCAAATTATAATTTGACAAATCAAACGAGACTCATAAGTCATAAGAAATGAAATTGTGGAGTCTAATCTAATCATGATGTATTAAGTCAAATACATATTTTATTGCTCTAATCCCAGTTTAATAAAAAAGTAATCAAATGTTTATTGACAGTCTCTCAAGGTTACTTCTTCATTACAAAAATGAAAAAGATAGAAAAAAGGGAGTTAAGGCAAGATACGTGGGTGTTTCTCTCTCTCTCTCTGTAATGGCAGTCGCTTTCTCTCCTTTTCTCGTCACAGTGCTAATAGCAGTTATTAGTCAGTAATCACTTCTGTCCCCTGTTTTCAGCGAAAGAGAAACAAATCCAAAACAGGAAATGCTCTGTTTTTAGTCCCATTTTTTTCCATCTAATTTCACTCTATAATTCCCAACAAAGAATCCCATTAGATCAAGATTTCTCTTTTTTCTTTTGGCTCTTTTTCAGACATCCCTTTTGTTCCAGCTTTGCTCTGCTGGCTGACTTGACTGGAAAAAATCCAGCCCAGATCATTTTTCCTTGAAAACCCATCAAAAAGATTGGATTTTTCTCATAAGCATTGTTCAAGATTGAAGTTTTCTCAGCAAACTTTACTTAAATTTGTGTTTTTTCATTCATTTTTTTTTTTATTCTTCTAAAATGGGTCGTCAAAAAACAGCGTTCTTGATTGTTTTATCTATTGTCCAAGCTTCAATTCTATGTTCATCATCATCATTAGCAGCAGCAGCAACAGCAGAAGAAGAATATCCAACTCCTCGAAACTGTACGGACACATCTCGCTTATGTTCCTCTTTTCTAGCCTTCAAACCCTCCCCAGAGCAAACCCTCTCAGTAATTCAGAGCATGTTTGATGTATTGCAAGAAGACATAACTGTTGAAGGCAATGGGAGAGACTATATTTTCATCAGAAAAAACTGTTCTTGTGCTTCAGGATTGGATATTTATCTAACAAATACAACTTTTACTGTGAAAGAGAATAATGGGTCTGTTTATGATCTGGTGATGGATTCATACAAAGGGTTGGCTTATTTTCCTTCAAATTTCACAAGGGCAGCTAGGAAAGGGGCTGTGGTGGGATTGAGGCTTATGTGTGGATGCTCAAGTGCACTGTGGAATTATCTGATGAGTTATGTGATGGAAGATGGAGACAGTGTTGAATCTCTTGCTAGTAGGTTTGGTGTGAGTATGGATAGTATTGAGACTGTTAATGGGATAGCTAATCCTGATAATTTCACTGCTGGAGAACTTTATTATATCCCGTTGAATTCAGGTATGGATTTGGGCTGTTTATAATTGTTGATTTTTGTGATAATTTCTTGTTTTGAGTTGAATTCGGAGTGGTTGCTTGGGGTTTGATTGATTTTTAAGTTTATCTTTGGTTTTGAAATTTACTCGGAAGCTGGTTTTCTAATTTTTGAGAGAATGGGAATGAATTTTAAAGATTATCATAAAAATATTTTGAAAGATGTGGTGAAAATTTTGTAATTGATTGTTATTGAGTAATGCAACATAGTAAACTTTAACATGTTGAATGCTTTTCAAATTTCCACTTACGGGCATGTTTTGATCTTTTTGTCTAGGTAGACAAAGTTAGGTTAAGCAGTTATTTAAAAGCAAAAACAGATGCAAGCTTAGTGGCTTCAAGTTGCTTTACCATGGTTCAAAATTCTACAAAGTGGGATTTCTTTGGCGACATATTCGTGTCAAAATACCATGTTTAGATTTAAAAGAAGGAAAAGAAATAATTAAGTTGATCATCTTTCAAGAAATGAGGTATTTGAAATGATTTATATTGTCTGATTCTGATTGTGTAGTGTTGGATTTACCTTAAAAGGAGACGAAATTATGGTTACAAGTGGTATCTTTATTTTGGACGAAACTGGAAAAAAAAATCCATGACATGGTTCAAAAAGTTGTTTCTGAACCTATGTGGATTTATTAAGATGTGAGCACTAAAATGAATTCAAAAATTCTTTTTGTTACATTTTCTCATTTTGATTATTACCATGTTTCAGTTCCCGGTGAGCCTTATATTATAAAGAACAAAACAACTCCATCCCCAGTTCCAGCTCCATCTACCGAAAACTTTGTGGGTATGAATGGTTAGTTTTTCAAATTTACATCTCTGTTTTCTATTTCAGCATATAATTCACAAAAGTTTTTTTTTTTTTTTTTCCTTTTCCAGAAGATCATGTGAATCACAAGAACCATGTACCTTATTGGTGGATTATTGGAAGTCTTGCTGTTGGTTTGGTTCTCCTTATTGTTTTGGTACTTTTATTTGTTTCCTTGAGATCCTCTGGCCGTTGCAGAGGTTCTCAAAGAAGTGAAGCAAAAGATTCTAATGATAAAATTTCACATAAATTCCAAATTCTCCGAAACACGAGTTTTTGTTGTGCTTCCGGAAGGTTCTTATGTTGCAAATCCCAGGATTGGAATCATCCGAATGGGGAATCTAGCAATAGTCAGATGAATATTCCTACAGGTTTGAAGAATCGAAGTTACTCTATTGTTTTGCTCTACATTAATGACAGAAGATTACCTCTTTGGGAAAATTACACTTTTTACCCCTGTAGCATGGCCTTTGTAGCACTTAACCTCTGTAACTTAAAGAGTTAATTGTACCTACCCCCTGTGTTATGGCTCATCATGACATGATCATAGAAAACTACATGATGAAAAAATATCATGAAAATTCTGTGGAATTTGAAATTTGCTCACAACCCTTTGACTTAGCAGAATACTACAATCTTACCATTTTACCCCCTTCAAAGAAAGGCAAAAATAAGCAAAAAAGTATTATTACCACAAAAAATGCATGTATTTCTCGCGATCAACACATGTGAGATGCACAAGGGATTTCTATGTGAATTCTAAATTTCACAAGGTTTTCTATGAGATTTCTTTTGTCACAGTTTTTTATGCTCGTTAGCTATAACACATGGGTATAGGTGCAAATTAACTCCTAGTTAAATATGCAATTTTTTGGTCTTAATTTCCAAACATCTTAAACAATTGTTATTATAAATACTGTAATAATGAAAATGTTTCATGCAGTTATAGCTACGGATGTCTTCGACATGGAGAAACCAGTAGTTTTCACATATCAAGAAATTCTTTCTTCAACAGATGGGTTCTCCGACTCTATTCTTTTGGGCCATGGAACATATGGATCAGTGTATTATGGCATCCTTCGTGACCAGGTTTTAAAACTGTTTTGAATTTTCTGCTGCCGAGTTTCATTTTGTTTAATAATTGTTACTAATCCGAAAATCTTTTCGCATGAAATTACAGGAAGTTGCCATCAAGAAAATGACAGCTACAAAAACTAAAGAATTCATGGCGGAGATGAAAGTTCTTTGCAAAGTTCATCATACAAATTTGGTAATGATAATTAGCCGTTCGATTTGACCCTAAGTTTTGAAAATAGTAAAAATTGTATCTTTTTCTTTTTTTTTTTTTTAGTCGGAATGCTGACCTATTTTCTATTTTTTAATTTTTCCAAAGGTAGAATTGATCGGTTATGCAGCTAGTGGCGATGAACTCTTTCTCATATATGAATATGCCCAAAAGGGTTCACTCCGAAATCACTTGCATGATCCTCTGAGCAAAGGTAATGATTTTACTCCCTATTGTAGAAAATTCCGTATATTTTTAAGGTATAATATTAAAGGAAAATTATTGTAATTTTTCCCACATATTGAAGAGTAATTTGGGCTGTTTACTCCATAAAATCTGACAGAAAGCGTTAGGAACCCTAACTGAAGCAGCATCAAGGACAGTTTATAAGACAAAATCAAAGTACATGTGTTGTAGGTGTAATTTCCCATAATACAAGGGGTCTAGTTGTAATTCACCCGAATATTTATGATGGAATATCTTATAGGTCACACATCTTTATCATGGATCATGAGAGTACAAATAGCACTTGATGCTGCTAGAGGCCTTGAGTACATACACGAGCACACAAAACCGCATTATGTACATCGAGATGTCAAAACAAGCAATATTCTTCTTGATGGCAGCTTCAGAGCTAAGGTATTTGTTATTCTGGTCAACCAATTGTATGTTTGACAATACATTTTCGTTTACTTCATCTAATTTTATTTTATTTATGCAGATATCAGATTTTGGTCTGGCTAAGCTCGTCATGACAACCAATGACGGAGAAGAGTCAGTCACAAGAGTTGTGGGAACCTATGGTTATCTTGCTCCTGAGTAAGTAATTTGGAAATTTTGAAACAAATTGTAGTTTTCGTTCACGAAGTATCAAATTATCGACTTTAGTTATATTGCTTTTGGAATGATCAAATTTAGTCCCATCAATTATCAAAATAGAAAAAATGGATACTTCATGGGACGAAAACTGCAATTTTCGCCGAGTTGTGACAAGCAAATTGTTCATCTGGCTTATCTAAATAAATTCATTTTATTATTTATTTAGATACTTAAGAGATGGTTTGGCTTCGAGTAAAAGCGATGTTTATGCATTTGGAGTGGTACTTTTCGAGATGGTATCTGGAAAAGAGGCCATGACGAGAAGTGCTGAGAGAAGGTCTTTGGCATCAATTGTGAGTCACGAAAGACTTGACTTACGATATAAATAGAACTTTTATTCATCTGATTAATTCAACTCATAATTCACACTAATACTGTTGAAATTTTCAGATGGTGGCAGCTCTTCGGAGTTCACCTGACTCCGTGACTATGTCGAGCTTGAAAGATCACATCGATCCCAATTTGATGGATTTATATCCCCATGATTGTCTTTTCAAGGTAAATTCATTTTGTACTTTTGAGCTTCATTTAAGATATGAACTTTTTGCATGTTTAAAATCTCCAATCTCATTCTTTCTTATGTAATCTTTGTATTTTAATTATGGGATAATTACACTCGCATCACCTTGAGGTTTGGCCTAATTACACAAACATACCCTGAGGTTTGAGAAATTACAAAATATACCCTGTCAAAGAATTTTTATTACGTCCGTTAAGTGTTGGATGCATTTCGGGGCCATCCATTCCATAAAACCTGTATTTTTCATTTTTAACAGACAAACTAGGAAAATGTTGTTTTTCGTTAAACCTGATTTAAAAAGTATTTTACAAAAAAAACCCGAAAAAGAGAATAACTCGTTTCTTCTCCAGGTGGCGATGTTGGCAAAGCAATGCGTGGAAGACGACCCGATTTTGAGACCGGACATGAAGCAAGTGGTAATATCACTATCTCAGATCCTACTATCCTCAGTTGAGTGGGAAGCAACTCTTGCTGGAAATAGCCAAGTATTCAGTGGACTTGTTCAAGGAAGATAGCTACTGAAAATTTTAACGTTTTCCCAATATCCAAAAGCTGAATCATAAACAACTTTTTATGTCTCTGTCTTCGTTTTTTTACTATGTGTACTGTGTATAGTGGCAATTATATATAGATAATTTTTTTGTCCTTTTTCCCTCTTTCTTTCTGCGTATGATTCTTTCATAGCTTTCTTTGCACCAAATTTTGGTTGTGATTTACTAAAATTATGATCGTTTAGGGAGTGAATGTGCAAGAAAGATTGTTATTTTTTTGAGTTTTACGAGCCTATAATTGTAAAGATGTTGCGACTCATATATCATTTAGGAAAACATAGAATAAGTACAAAACACTATCACATCAATGTCATAAGTGTTTGCAAATTCTAAAAAGAAGCACTTATATTCGGAAAATCAGCTGCCAGCCTTCCACTTATTTTCCAAACATTCAACTGTTTTATTTTAACTTTTCACTTTTTTCTACAACACTACTCATTTTTCCTGCTCCAACATCTTACAACTTTAACATTTACTTTAGCCAGAATAAGTAGAGTTTTCAAACATCTAGAATACAATTTTCTTACTTGCAGAGTGAAGCTAATATCCTTCGAGGAGGGTCAAACGGTTTTCTGGAGTGAAGAACAGCCAAGTTATCGATCAACAAAATGTCGCCTTTCTGCCATGGGATTGAAACACTTTCCTCCTCTAAGATTTTGAGACAATCATATATTATATGAGCTGGTAAAGGATTTCCATCTCCAAAAGTTACTGCTTTTTTGGGATCGTTTCTTGCATCTTCCCAACCAGTATATGCAGCCACCATGCTGTTGAACCAAATCTTGCGTCGACTCTTTTCAACATATTTGATAGCTGGGATCGGGCCCATTATTGTTTTTGCACCGTCCTTTGTCCATTCCAGCTTCATGTTTAGCTTAGCAGCCCTGTTAAATGGTAGAATTTTTGAGTCTTTCCATGAAAAAAACTAGTAAAACTTCTAATAAGGTTCAATTGAAATTTGCCCAAAGATGAAATTTGTAGAACATAAAATGGTTTGATGAGCGAGAAACTAGATAATGATTATCATTGCAATTTGCCCCTCCTACTTTTGAAACAATTACAGCATCATCCCCTATACCTATATGTAATTACAAAAATCTCCCCTCTTGACTTCAAAATTACAAATTACCCCCACACGGTCTCTCCATCTCATAATCATCCCCCTTTGACGAGTATTACACATGGTATAGTTATACCATATTTTAAATTTTAAGAAACCTCTCAAATTTGTCTTGTTGTATATATTCATTACGTCATTAAAATCTGGCGAATTCTGCCAATTTTAATTAAATCTTACGATGTGTAATTACACATAGTTAGAGGAGCATAATTAAAAGGACTTAAAACAACATGAAGAGTTTGTCAAGAATACAAACCTTTCCTCAGCTACACTCTTATCATTTGTCAAGAACGTCGATTTCCAGCCACGTCCAATAGGTGATGAAGGATCATCTTCTTCGCCCAAAACACGTGTATATATCAAACCATGTTTTTCTAACTTCTCGACAAAATCTGGGTATTTTTCTTTCATTCGTTCATAAACAACATGACTTAGAACAATAGGAGTTTCTCCACCTTTTGCAGGTTCTACTTCACAAAAGAAAAACAGCTTGGAAGGGTACTCAGGAACCTGGTATAAGTCATAGTTAGTTTGTTCTTCAATCTTCAAGATTGTAAAAATGCTATGCATACTGTGTTGGAAAACTTTGTTTTTTCCCACAAATTAACAAGTAATGCATAATTCTCGTTCATAAGTAAAAATTGGATCTTTTTTCGATTTTAGTCCCCAGGGGATTAAATTCTGGGCTAATTAACTTTCTGTTTTACAGAACTAGGAAAAAAGTTGTTTCTCTTTTACAAAATCAAGTTCAGAACAGAAAAGGACCTACGATCATAGCAAGTATCATGCTATCATGAATTTAAACACCAAAATCAAAGACTGCCAACAAAACAACCCTACTGAAGTCATCAATTTTAATTCCAATTAACCCAAAATTAAGAAAATATGAAGAGAAAGAATCAAACCTGAGCCATTTCATGATGAAAGGGGATTTTCTGATCAGGCGGGGATTCATTAGCAGTAAAAACCCGGCCGACAACATTGGTCCTCGGAGCAGCCCCGCCGACATACGGCAGTTCCTCGTACCCAAACGCTTCGACGACGTCGTTGAAGCCGGAAGCAGTAGCCAAGGAATCAAACCCACGAAATAAAACAGCTCCGTGTCTGTGCAAAATTGAGTCCAGCCATGGCTTATGCTCCTTAACGGCCGCCGTTAAAACAGCCGAATTTGGGGGCTGTACCGCCGCCGGAGATAACACGGCCGGAAAAAGAACTCCGCCATAGTTTTTCTGATGTGGGATTTTGGTTTCTGCGAAGAAGCTTGATTTTGCGGGCATCTTTTTATGCTTGGAGTTGGAGAAGATGATTGGGTTGTCTTGATTTCTGGCTGTGTTTTCTATCTTACAGGGATTGTTTTATATGAGTTGCTGATGTTGAAAGGTACAGTAATGGACATTTAGATGCAATCATGCAGAAAGTTATTGATTTTTCTTCGTTCTCTCTCCTCTTAATTTCTGTCTCTCTCTTCTTTTTGATGCTGTTCATGTGGACGTGAAGACGGCCAGATTACAGTGTGGGAGTAATTCATCAACAGCAACGTGGTAAGATTACGAGGAAGAAATCTGGTTTATAAAATCAAAAAGAATGTATGTGTAGCAAAATGTAGGTATCACATTTTCTTGGGGGCAAAACGCAATTAACCCAAACTGTAAGACCCAAAATGAAATTAAATATATAGTCCCCCGGCCCAGATGAGATTTTCAAATAGAGCGAGAAACAGAGCCAGGCTTTAGTTACCGTTGCGAACACACACTACAACGCGCAGAGAGAAGAAGAGAAGACACAGTACGCACACGAAAACAAGCGGAGAGAAGAGAACAAAGATGCCGAAGAACAACGACGCCGGGAAATCGAAAATGAGGTCGAAATCGATGAGGAAGCCACTCCGAGACGTTTCGAATGCCAAAACCGCCGTCAAATCCGCCAATACTTGCAAGAAAACCGCCGTAGAAGACGGAGGGAAACAGGGAGACGATTCACTCGACCGCCTCCTCCTCGTACAGTCCGACCTCTCCTCCCTCATGCGACAGGTAATGGCCTATCCGTACTAGAAATTATTTTTGTGTGAAACAGAATTTACGATTATTTCCAGTTTACACTCCACATGTTCATATGAAATTGAGGGTGCTAATGAGGGGAACACCAGTTGAGGGCAAATTGCACGATAATTCACCATAAAAAATTGAAATTTGCAAATCCGTGATACTTTATGATGCGAATTTTGCTTTTTGATTCTTTCATACCTAGCAAAAGGGTAGAGAAGCAAAAGGATTTCGAGGTTTTGTCAAATTAGTTTGCTTCCTCAGCTTATTGGTCAATTTTTCTTTTACTTTTTCGAATTGCGAAGTTAAGACGAGTTGTATGAAATGAGTTTGCTGTTGAGGAGCAAAGAATAAAATCGGGGAAAAACTGTTTCACATATAAAATTAAGCATATTCATAGTTCTGATTACCAAAAATTCCTGTGGATTTTACAAATTTGAAAATCTGAACTGGTATCATAGTTGTTGGCCACCTTGTTGGTGAATACGAGAATGTCTACTTAAAACTCATTGTCTTGCAGATTGATGAACTAGTTGTCCAAGCACTCCAGTTGACAGGCAACAAAGGGAGGAAGGAAATCAAACAATTTGCAGATGTCTTATCCGATATGCAAACTTCCTTAAAGGTTCATTCTCTATTTAATTCTTTTGATCTATAACACCTTCCACATACAGTAAAATCTTTCAGCTTCTTCATCCATAATTCTGCAGCCATGGATTCCCAGATTCAAGAAAGCACTTCTCAGCCAATCAACACCACCCGAAAATAAGCAGGAGCAGCGAATAGAAAAAACGGAAATTTCTCCACCAAAAGAAACTATAACTACTATCATTGAAAGCCCTGAAGAAACCAAATCTGAATCTCTCGTTTCCCCATCTCCCCTGGTTTCTTGGAGAGCTGAATGCAAAACAGAAGGTGGTCGTCAATTATTTCTCCTCACACCATTGCCTCAGTCAAGGGCATTTTCGTCCAAACGTCACGCATCATCTATTCATTCGTTTCAAAACCTTATATTTGATGATATGCCTGAAGATTTGACTAAAAATGTTGGGAATCTTGAGAAACACTGTGTTTCTCCCGCAAACTTTTCGAAAATGAATTGCTCTATGTTTGTAATGACTCCGTGCTTGAAAATGTCGCCTCCTAAGTCTTGCACATTGCTTGAGCCAGCATCTGAGTTCTCAAGGAAGAGTAAACATGTTGTCCATAAATCCACACCTTTTCCTGTTGGAGCTCAATATAGTGAATCCCAAGAGTCTGATTCGTCGAGTAGTCGATCTTCAGATGAACTGAATGTGAAGTATCCTGAGCTCTTTGGGATTAAATTAAATGATTTGGGGAATAAAAGGGTGGAAGAAGAAGACTCACCGGATTGGATGGTGTCGCCTCCTAAAACCTGTGTTGTAATGGAGCCAACGGATGAGAAATTGCTGACAAATGTTTCTAATAATTGCTTGCCAAGAACTGCTGAAGTCAGAAATCAGCATCAAGGTATTTTATTTCTATTTCATTATTGTTATAGGAATTTAAACAAAGAAAATCTATATTTATCACTTTAGTGAGTGGGATTGATTGTTTAATCCGAATAAATGGAGTTAATAAAACAAAATTACCTGTATTACAGAGAATGAGCACAAAAAACCCTCATATTAAAAATCGCATAAATTATTTCTATCAATGTTCCTTTGTTGAACAACGGTAAAATGGTAAGTTTACAGTTTTTTCACAAGCAAAAAACAAGATGCTCTGAGCAAATTCTAAATTTGACAAATGTTTTACGAGATTGTTTGTACCACGAGATTTTTTATGCTTATTACCAATAAAACAGGGGTTTGGATACAATTATCTTTTAATAAATGTATATATTCTACTGTTTTGGGGATGAGCTGTAATGTGACTCCACCTCTGATTTACATATAACAAACTCAAATCTCTGATCAAGTTTTCTTGTTTCTTTATTCTTGGCAGATATTAGTACAAGATTTGATGTGGATACAAACTGTACTCCAATGGTGAAGGAGCCAATGAGCAATTACAGAACAGGAAAGCATCCAGGGGAGAACACTTTGAAGAAAGAACTATGGACGAGGTTTGAAGCTGCATCTAGTCCTGCTATTCGTTTCTATGGCTCAATTCTTCAAAAGAATGATCGTAAAGGATTTCTTGACAAATTGGAAGAGGCTTTTGATGATGAGTGATGGCTTCATTCAATGTCACTAGTGAAATTTTGAGCTTTTTGAAAAAAGCTTGTGCAAATTCTGAAGTTTTTGAGAACTTGTCAAAACTTCAGGTTCATGAGGACCTTGTTGAGAGATGTGTAATGCATTTTGCTTTTGTTCTAACAATATGAATGTAAGATATTACAGCAATCACAAAGAAACTTAATATGCCCTCCTTCATCTTATGTTACAATGTTTTCATGTTAAGAAAATAGATTTAGGTTAGATGGAGATAGATGTTTAGGAAATATAGAAAACTGGCCGGACTTAAAAAAGACACAAGAAGTGAATTATACTAAATATAATGAAAAGCACATAATTTAATTTAATTTATTTTACTTTAAATTATCTATATTTTTGTTTATTTTTTTCTAATCATATTCAATCAATTACGTATTTGCATCAATATTTTTGTTTTTTTATTTTTTATATTAGCAATATTTCTTTTAAAAAAAAGATTATATAAATATTAATTATCAAATAAGAAAATTACTTTATGATATACATAAGTTTTGTTGAGATTAAAACAAGTTCAATTGAGAAATTCAAATAAATATAGAAAAAGTACAAACCCTCGCTCCCGGCAAATTGGAAAAACCCTTTAAACCTCCGACTTGTCTTCCCCATCCCTACTACCATACACACAACACACAGAGACAAAAACTCTCTAGCAGGAGGCGGAATGGGAGAATCAATCAAACACATCGAGCTGTACGTTAACTCCTCGGCCACTCCGTCGCAACAGGTACATTCTCCATGATTCGTTGCAACATAGGTTTCTGATTATTACTGTTTTGCTACTTCTACATTTTTCGAAGCCCCTTTCTCTTTGTTAATGGCCGAAATCCTCAAATTAAGAGCTTAATCACGGTTTAATTAATCAAATTAATCGATTTCTCAAAAATTCACTGTACTGGCATATAGTACCTTATGCTATGAATTTGATACAGGCTGCGAGTGTGGATGCGGTTTCCGCTCTTTTAAAGAAAAATGTGTTAACTCTAGAAGCTCTTGTAAGTCTCCCTTTCTTTCTCTAACTTAATTACTGATTTGTTAAATTTGTTTCTAATAATTGGGTACTTCAAAGTATTCAACTTTTGCGCGAGAAAAGTTAAATCGTGACTGGACATTGTTGTCATGTGTACAGGTTAGGGAAATGGAGATGTATTTGACTACTACAGATAGCATCATCCGCTCTAGAGGTAATGTTGGCTTTGTAATTTCGTTGAATTTTTCCAATTTTTGTATTGATTGATGCTGGGTATTACTGAAATTAAGGCTTTGTTTTTAAGAATTTACTTAGGGTGAGGTTGGACAGAAATATAACTTTTCTTGGTAACTTTGTCATTCAGGAATTCTCCTACTTGCTGAAGTTTTGGAGCAACTGACCACAAAGCCCTTGAGTAGTACTTCAATACACAGCCTAATAGGATTTTTCACGGAAAGATTGGTGAGTTTGCAAGGATGTAGAAAGCATTTATCTACCTGTTCCATCCTGCTCTTTACACGTATAATTTAGTTATTTAACATGGTCATATATTTGATATTTTGTTTTAGTTTGTGCTTGCATTAGTTCTGTTATCATTTTAGTGAGCCATCTCATCCATCTCACTTTATGTCTTCACTTCAGATATGTACTTAAACATGATCATGATGAGATCAATTTGGTAAGACGGTAAATATTAAGTACACTAAATCATGAGTTTATAAGGACGGTCACAAAAATGTATCAGTGCTTAAGTTTGTTTTGAAGAGGTATACATCTAGATAGTGCTGGTTTGAGTCGTTTGACACTGCTTGAAGAGCAAGTATCTTATTTATGACTGCCTTTTAGTAGTACTAGTTGCTTAGTTGAAAGGGTTTGAAGAATAGTTTTTGTTCTTGTGAAAAAAATGCTCAAGGAAGAGTCCTAGATCTCTTGAGGACAACAGTACCGGAAAAGATTATTTGCCACTATACTTTACTTGTATGCTTACTTTTGAGTGTTTGAGGAACAGGCAGAAGATCTATCTTAATATGGGTAATGGAAAAAAACACTGAGGTAATACTATCAATGGTCCAACTAAAATGTTCACAATTTAATTCGTTTTATCCATTAATATAGATATCATGAGCACTGTCAAACTGGGTTATGGCTACCGACCACATCCTAAAGTTTCATAATTTTTAACTTTTTCAGAATCAAGTCATCATGTAATAACAATCTCCAGCAAAGATGTGCAATCTGAGATTATTCCAACTTGTGTTATTCTGCTGCATATCTTTCCAAATGATTCACATGATTGGCACTAGACTATTGAACGTTATTGTACATCTATGTGTTTAGAATTGGCAAATTGGAGCTTCAGTTCTATTATTACGGTAGACAGATAATATTTTTATGTATTCAGTCAGATTGGAAAGCATTGCGTGGTGCAATTGTTGGTTGTTTGGCATTATTGAGGAGAAAAAATGATGTCGGAATAGTAACTGACAGTGAAGCAAAGGCTGTTGCTCAATCTTTTTTCGAAAATCTACAGGTTCAATCCCTGGGACAACAGGACAGGAAGGTAAATTTTGTCAGGATCCATATAACATTGTAATGATCTTTTGTTTCTCGTGCTAACCATTTGATAATTCTGTTATCATGTATCTATTCGTTTTGCAGCTAAGCTTTCAACTCATGGAATGCTTATTAGATTGCTATTCTGGTGCAATTGGGGATTTGGTAAACCAATTTTACTTTTGTCCATCTATTTTCGTTTGTGGTTGTCATTCTGACGAACTTTTAAATTGCATTAATCACTGAAACATAACTAATCGTAAATGTTTATGTTGTCAAGGGTTTTTATGTTCGCCCCAATATCCTCTTTTTGTAGGGAGATAACCTTGTGTATGGAATATGCGAAGCCATTGATGGGGAGAAAGATCCTGAATGCTTATTGCTTGTCTTTCGTATAGTGGAAATTCTTGGACGATTATTTCCTGATCCTTCTGGTCCTTTAGCAAATTTTGCTGAGGAGCTATTCGAAATTCTGGGCTGTTACTTCCCTATCCATTTTACTCATGTGAGATCCCTTAGCTCAACTCTTGTTCTTTTGTTTTATTTTGAGCTCAACTCTTGTTCTGTTTTGCCCATTTTTTGATATAATTTTTATCAGCGCTGGTTATTCCTCTTGCATTAGCTGCACACTTCATATACCACGGATAAAATTTTGAACTATTTTTTGATTATTTTGGTAACATATTGTGAACATGCTGTAACACATTAGAAGAAAGCAGCTAAGGGCATCACTAGTTTTCTAGATTTGATTGGACTGACTTGGGTGGTAGGCAGCAAGAATTAACTTGAAAATACTTGGACTGTGGTATCTGGGAAGAATTTAGACATTAGTGAGTGGCAGTACAGCAGATTAAAAGAAAAACGATGTAATTAACGAACCCCAAATATGTTAAATTATATATAGTTGACGTAAAACATATAACCGAGATATCTTCTTGAGGATGATATAAAATTTACGGAATGCATTAAGCTTTGTCAAGATTTTGATTAATCTGATATTAGGAGTTCTATGCTGATTGTCTGTGGTTCTGTGTAATGACAGTGGGCCTTACTATAAAAGAGTGATTATTTCTTTCCTCTCTTAGTTGTTACCACTTTTGCATCCGGTACTGATTTTTTAATTTCATTTGTCCAGGCGAAAGGTGAGGATGATGGTGTGAAGAGAGAGGAGCTCTCAACGGCATTGATGGTACGTAATTTGCTTCATGGTATGATAACAATGTTCTGAAGCTTCTGATTTTGCATGGGTTTCCATGCTATTCCTTTGCAGATCACCTTAAGGTGGTGCAGGATCTGCTTAAATTCCTTCCAAACTACTTTTTGTCATGCTGCAATTAAAAGCCTGATATGAAAGTTGATATACTTCTATTATCCTTTTTAGATTCTTACTTTTTCCATTATGTCTCAGCTTGCATTTGCTTCTTCAGCTGATTTTGAACCATTTTCTATCCCATTGCTGCTAGAAAAACTGACCTCTTCTCTGCCATCAGCTAAGGTTGGAGCCAAACACTTGTTTTTTAAATTTGTTTCTCTATTTATCTGTTTCAAACAATGATTTCCTTTTAGTTTATATGTGGAACTAAATTTTCCCACAGGTGGAGTCATTTAGGTACCTTAGCTATTGCACAACAAAATATGGACCAGATAGGACTGCAAAACATGCTGATGCTATTTGGTCTTCCATAAAAGATGCAACATATATTTCACCACAGTCTACTCTATCTGTGGAGTCTGAACCAATAAGTGAAATGAGTTTTCAGGACAGTGATATTATGACACAGGCTTTTGTACTTCTGCAGGAAATTATTCGACAATATGGTGATTTCATAAGTTTAATTATAGGCGACAGTGACATAAACATATTTGTGAACTCCCTAAACCAGTATAAGGAGTTTGATGATATTCCTATTTTAGTCAAACAGAGATTATATGCAGTTGGCCATATTCTGTCTTCCTGTGCAAAAACTTCTGTTGCATTGTGCAATAAGATCTTCGAGAGTTTCTTTCCACTCCTTATGAATGGTTTTGGCCTTTCAGTCGCGAAGCTGTCTGAAAATAGCTATCTAGATGAAGATTGTTTTTCTCCAGTCAAATTTAACTTTGGAGCCCTTTATCTCTGCACTCAACTTCTTGCAGCATCCAGAGATTTAATTCTGTCCCTTGAAAATGGCACATCGGTCCCTGATTTCTCTAAGCTTACATGGTGTGAAATGCCTAGTATTTCCTCTAAATCCCTGGTGAGGGCCTTCATTTCTATCTTGAGATTAAATGCTGCTGCTGATAATGTGAAGAATGCTTATGTTTTTTTTGGAGGTTAGTACTTGCAATGCTGTCACTTGCTTGGTTTCTGGTTGTGTATGTTTCTTGAAACTTAATCATTTTAATTTGAAAGTTTTACAGTATTTTAGGTATGAATGTACTAATGAGATCATGCTTCTCCTTGTTGTTTATCATGAACAACTGCAGTCAAGGGCTTGCAAATTCTGGCTACATTTCCTGGAAACTTCCCTGCAGTATCAAAGTCCATGTATGACAGTATTTTGGTGGAGCTTGTATCAATAATTACTTCTGGTAGCAATAAGACATTCTTGTGGACATTGGCACTTAAGGCACTAGTAGAGATTGGTTTCTTTGTCGATAAATGTCCAGACTATGAGAAAGCTTCATACTTCGGACGTACTGTTGTAGAGAAGATTGTTTCTCTGATATCTTCTGATGATTCAGCTACGCCCTATTCGATGAAATTGCTAGCTGCTTTTGAAATAGGAGTAACGAGGAAGGATTTTATGCTGAGAGTTGTCCAAGGTTTGGATGGTGCCATAGATACCAATTTTTCTGCAGTTTATGTAAGTGCGCCATTCGAATCCTATCAAACATTAGATAAAATTCTTATTTGATCTCTCTCTCTCTCTCTCTCTCTCTCGCTCCCCTACCTATTTTACGTTATACTTACAAACAGTTTCCCTACAACAATACAGGATCATGAGAATCATAAAGCTGATAAGCTGACAGCCAAACTTCTTGATACTTATTCCCAAAAGGTACTTCCATGGTAAGTAGATACTCGTAGTCCAACTTGCTCCAGTCATTCTTATCTGTTTTGACAGTCTTGATTACACTCTTGGTTGCGTTTTGGTTTTGTTCTTACCAGGTTTCTTGAGACTGGAAGTTCTGACGAAATCCCACTGAATCTCGCTCTTAGTATCTGGGGCAAGATAGAAGACAGAAATTCCTTAAACCACAGCCCTCCAGAAATTGCAAGTGTAAGACAGTGAAATAATTTTGTTATCCAGTCTACGTTGTTAACTTGTTTAAATAATTAGTTAAATTGAACTTTCACTAAAAGCGAGACATGTTAGCAGGATCTTCTTGGTGCAACAATGACTGCTATGAAGAATGCTGTTCGGAGTTGTTCTGTGGAAAGCCAGGAGAAAATCATCAATAAAGCTTTTGGAATACTCTCTTCAAGTTCTGTCTTTGGGTTGACTGAGTTGCAGCAAAATCACAGTTTTGACAATTCTTCTGGCAGAAATGAATGGCTTGTTTCACTATTTGCTTCAGTTGTCATAGCCCTTCATCCTCAAACAAGTATACCGAATGGAAAAGTGATTTTGCAGCTTTTCATAGCAAGCCTCCTCAATGGCAATGTTCCATCAGCTCATGCCTTGGGTTCTTTAGTCAACAAGCTACCTTTGAAAACCACGGGAGTCGATTCATCCGAAGTTAGTCTGAATGAGGCGTTGGACATGATATTTCATAGTTTTATAGGGACTTCCCGCTATGATAATACTTCTGGAAATGATGGTAGTGGGATAAATTTCAGCAGTTTAAGATTAAGTACCTCAAGAATACAACTAGAGATCAACTCTGTTTTGGGATTAGCCTGGATTGGAAAAGGATTAGTTATGAGGGGTCATGAGAAGGTAAAAGATGTAACGGTGACTTTATTGAGTTTCTTGACATTGGATCATAAAGCTGGAATCTCAAACCAGCATCAGAAGCTAATTGAAGCTTCTGATGAGGAAGATGTACAAAAGCTGATGAAATGTGCAGGAGATGCATTTCATATAGTTATGAGCGATTCAATGGAATGTCTGAACCGAACATATCATGCAACTATAAGACCACTCTACAAGCAACGCTTTTTCAGCACTATCATGCCCATTCTATCATCTTTGATAGTAAAATCTGAATCATCAATTGTTAGGTGAGTATGTTCTTGTAATTTTCTAAACCTATGGGGAAGTTTGTGTAATTAGGCCGAACCTCAGGGTATGTTAGTGTAATTTTCCAAACATTGTGCTGCTCTTTTGTGTTGTTTGGTCTTTGTTTGAAGAATCAATTCTTTTTACATCACTTATATATATGTTTATTTGAATAATTGATTAAGTCCTTTATCCATTTTCAGATCTATGCTACACAGAGCTTTTGCACATATTGTGTCTAATACTCCCCTGATTGCCATCTTGGGAGAGGCCAAGAAGGTTTGTCCAGTATTTTAATATTTTGCCTCCTATATTCTGGTATATCTATTTTGATGTAGTTTTACTATGCAACTTTTTTGATGCATATGGTCTCTCATGCAGCTGCTTCCCATATTGTTGGATTGCATGTCCATGCTGAGCAAAGATGTCTCCAACAAGGAAATTATCTACAGTGTCTTGCTTGTCGTATCCGGGATTTTGATGGAGAAAAATGGTGAGAGATGAATTGAGATTTGTTTCTATTTGTTATTCCATCTTTTCCCTGAGCAAGTGTACTGTAATGTAAATATCATTACTGTTGGAAAAATGTGAATTTTATGCATGTTTATTGTGAAAGTATTAATTTGATTTCAAAAATGTGTAAATTGTCAGTGTGAAAAAAATCCCAATGCCAATCTTTCGATTTGAATTATTGAAATGCTTTCTTGCTCGACTTTAATTTCCCGAGATTCATTATACAGGAAAAGAAGCTGCAGTAGAAAATGCACCAAGCATTATCAACCTACTTATTGAACTAACATCCTACTCACATATGATGGTATGAATATTATTCCTTAGCGATTTTGATGACTTTACTTTTGCAAATGTGTATCCATGCTTCCCCTCTACCTTATTGTTAGAATAAGAAAGAAAAGGGAAGAAATTGAATGATTGATAGCTTTTGATTTTGGAATAATTACGAATCCCTCCCCTGAGGTTGGGATTATGGGGAAAAAAACCCTGAAATCTTGAAAATTACAAAAAAAAAAACCTGAGTCAACGATTTTCCATTAGTTTGAGGCTGTTTTTGGTTGTGATTTGCAAACCTCAGGGTGTATTTCGTAAACGGTGCAAACCTCAGGGGATTATTTGTAATTGACCCTTTGATGTTTTAATGCAAATTATGGATTTTGGATCACTGAATAGTCTGCCTGCTGTTATATTTCAGGCAATTCGAGAAACAGCAATTCAGTGCCTTGTGGCTATGTGTGAACTTCCCCACACAAGAATTTATCCTTTCAGAACAAAGGTATGACTATGATGCATGCCATGTAAATTCATGTTAAATTTTGCTACTTCTGTAAAATTTGGATTAGTCTCTTGTATTGAATATTTTCGGGCTTGCTAATTAATTTAAATTTACGTTGTGATCTTCTAGGTTGTGCGAGCCACAACAAAGGCACTTGATGATCCTAAGAGAATTGTTCGTCAAGAAGCTGTCAGATGTCGGCAAGCTTGGTAAGCACTCTCTTAATATTTCAATTTATTATCCTCTTGATATGAAACCATGAATTGATGTTTTTTCCTCTATCTGTTATAGGGCATCAATTGCATCAAGAAGTCTTCATTTCTGAAATATAAGAAGGATCTTCCAACTCTAAGCTGGTAAGCTCTGATCTGCTTATTTATGCTCAAGTACTTTCTAAGTGTTTGCAAACTCTAAAAAAAGAGCACTTGTGTGCTTTCTGTTTTTCTTCAGAACTTTAGGAGTGTTTAGAAATCCAACTTATGCTTAATTTTAAACAGAAATAAGCCAGAAGCTAGAAGCACCCAAGGGCCAACTTTTAACTTCTAGGTTATTTCGTAAATAAGTGAAAGTTTGTTAAGTGTAACAAATGTGCTTTTCAATTTTCGTTCCAAACAATCAACTACTTTTTTCTTTTTGAACTTTTCGCTTTTACCACTACAATTTTTTCTTATAACTTGGGCTTCTCGACGTGCAGATTTCGTGAAAAGTGGACCTTTATTACTGGTGGTATCTATGAAACATGGAAATTATTTCCTCGGTGCTATCAACTGTAACATAGCATTCGTATATATTTAGATGCTTTTCGCTCGTTCTGTTGATATATAAGTTTAAAAGCTTTTATCTTGAGACATTGAGAAACTTTATCATGATGTAAATCCCACGACTTTCATCTTACTTTGTAGCTTATCCCATTAATGTCTATGTAATCAACATTTTCCATAAGTTATTTCTAGCAGGTCTTGTTGAAGGTA
This sequence comes from Verbena officinalis, assembly GCA_958496215.1. NCBI lineage: Eukaryota > Viridiplantae > Streptophyta > Magnoliopsida > Lamiales > Verbenaceae > Verbena > Verbena officinalis. The sequence continues at coordinate 1,933,007 of OY292391.1, forward strand.
TTTTTGAACTCTACTTCTTGCGATGCGATTGGGTTTTTTGGTAATTACATATTTTAGGGGTGGCTATTTCCTTTTTTTTTTTTTTTTGGTCAAAAGGGGTGGCTATTTCTAAATTTCTCTATTTTAGAGAGTGTCAGATATAATAAACCCAATAGTGTTGATAGAACAAATAAAATTATATTTAAATAGAAAAATGTATTGATGAAAGAATATGATAAATTTAGTCGATAAAAAAATTATTTGTAACCTAAAACTATTTATTTTGAAAGTCTATCAGGTTGTAAATGTTAATAATTTGATTCAATTAAAAACTGAAATAGTTTAAATCATAAATTCAAAAACATTAAAAAGTTTAAATTATAATTATAAATTCAAAATAATTTAGGTTACAAATTCAAAAATTTTAAAAAATTCAGATTGCAATTAAAAATCCAAAATAATTTAAGTTGCTAATTCAAAAAAATCGAAAAGTTTAGGTTATAATTATAAGCTAAAAATAGTTTAGTGAACTCCCAACAAACCCTACTCCGTCGAGTCCAGTTTTCTATCTCGTCTCTTTATGTAGTCTTTCGTTTTTTCCCTTAGCAATTCCTCTGAAAACTTTGCAGAAGCTATAAATTCCTGCAACAAGTTTAGGTTTTGGATGATCCAGAATTTCACTCGAGAATAACAGAGATCCGGATACGGGAGAAGAGAAACAGCTTCTTCAAAAGCAGTCTCGGCGATCATCGGATAAACCGGAGCTCCGCGGCCATTGCGACCGATTTCTCGACGTTCCGGCCAACAATGGAAAAGATGGAGGAGCTGAGGGCAGATTCCTTGCATGAAGATGCTCATGCTCCAACGTCACGTGCTCAGCCTGAAGAAATAGGTTAGCTTTTATGGTTCCGTAGTTCAATCCGGTGTTTCTGCTGCATGATTTAACCATTTGTTGCTATTAAGAGCTCTTTAAAGACAAATTGGTTCATATGCAGAAAGAAAAGCTCGGGTGGATGCTGTGTGGCAGCAAATGAACAAAGGAGTATCTGCAAAATCACTTAATTCCATCTTGCAAAACAAGAGTTCTGTTGCAAACAAATCTCCCCAAAAAATTCCAGCACAGAAATCATCAACAGTGAGAAACCACTTCCCCTTCCAGAAAATTATAATGATATGTTAATTTTTCACCTTAGTCTAAACTTTACAGTGAGAACAACCCACCCCCATTTTTCAGGGATGGATGAATTATCTAGGTTTGGGATCAAAGAAGGCACAATCACCTGGACAAGGAGTGCCGGAAAAACGTCCCAGCATTGTTCAAAATGGTTCCAGTGAAGAGGCCAAGAAACTTGCTGCTGCTGCTCTTTCAGCTGTTAAGGACGCTTCTGCTTCTTCCCCTTTAGGAAAGGGGAAAGTCGAGGTCTGTTGTTCACTTGTTTGTGCTTTGCATCTCAACAAATTTGGTCTTATAGATGTATTTTGTTTATACATTTCCATTGTGGAATTTTGGTATTGTGTTGTGGACTATTGTGGTTTGTGCTATAGAACATAATGAGATTATCCCATATGCTTAAAAAAAAGGAGCTGAATGTGTTTTTCCCCTTTATAACTGATTGAAGGAATGACGGGTTTTATTTCGACTTCTTTTGCTATGCATTCTGAAGTTTAGGAAAGAAAAAATGTAGAGACCTATTTGGTTATTTTGTGATTCTTGTTAATTTGGCAGATAACTGAAGTTCGAGACTTTGCCGGGGAGGACATTGAAGTGAAGAAACTGATTGATGCAGCCTCAAAAGAGGCAATTGAGAAAGGAAAAGGTGCAGCAGGAGCTGCTTCTGCTGTAGATGCTGTTTTAGAACAGATAAAAAAGAAACAAAAACTGAGTGTTCTTGATAAGACAAAGAAGGACTGGGGTGAGTTCAAGGGAGAAAATAAAGGCATGGAAGAGGAATTAGATGCATACAAGAAAAGTTCAAATCAGTATTTGGACAAAGTTTCTTTCTTGGAACGAGCTGATTACAAACAATTCGAGAGGGAAAGAGATGCTCGACTCGCTTTGCAAGCCAAGAGAAAGACTGATATGCGGGATGATTTTTGACCTCATTAATTTTTTCCTGAAAGTCGAAAAACCCAAATCAAGTGGAAGCCATATAATTTATCAGGTAATGCTTTATCAGAAATTTTTCATTGTTTGCACCGGGATATTAGTTCTATCGATTTTGTAGGCTATAATGTAATTATTGATCATACTTTGGTTTGTAGAAGGACAAATGGACTTGATCATGAGCCTTTTTAGTTGCAATGACTTGATCATGAGGTTTTTATGATGAAATTTCAGCAATATTGCTTTGAAAATGATTTTTTAACTTGGTTCTTGAATAGAAGATATAGGCTTAGAAACTTCTTTGTAAAATTTTCTGTTTAGCTGAAAAGCTTGAATCTGAAGATTTTCAAAAGGTTAAATTTTTCTGTAAGTTCTGTTTTGAACTTTTGATTTTGTTTTGAATAAATGATGAGGTGAAAATTGCGTAATCTCGCCATACATGATACATTTACATTGACAGAGAATGATAAGGAAATATTATATAATTTTCGTCCATTGCGTTTATTAATTGGTTCTCTCTTTTTATTGATTTTCTGGACATCAGCCCGTAGTAATTGGGCCAGCTGTACTATTTGTTGGGCTTCTTTCTAAAAGTCCAACGAAACTGAATATTAGTAGTAATATGCAATTTTTTAAAAACCATATTGAAATAGTTGTTTAAGCAATTTAAAATTCATTAGACTTCTCTATTTATTAATTTGAAGTAAGATAGACAAGTCAACAAACAATACATCGGACATTTTAGAATTTCAAATTGACACCATTTTCTTGCTCTCTAAGATCTAGCTGAAACAAGCCTATATACAACTATACTTGGGAAAGTTTGATTTGACATACGAAATGCATAAAACGAATCAAAATGAGTATACTTTTTGTGAGTCTGATAATATCATATATCCGTCCTCCTTCATCTTCTTCACGAGGATCTGCATTTGAGGTACTATCCCAGAAATTTGGTAATTATACCAAAATGTAAATTGCACTAAAAAAAAATTGAGGACCTTATAGAGAAGGTAAAAAACACCAAAAGTAGCACAAGAAAGCAAGTGGAAAAAGCCATGCATTTGCAATTAGAAAGGAAATGGAGATCCAATCTACAACAAAGATGATGTAACGTTAAAGTTGGAATGGTTCAGTAAACTCCAAGTGTAAGGGTTGTCGATATTTCCTTACTATTCTAAAATAAAATTCTTTGTATTTTGTAATATATTCCCATAATGATTAAACTGCAAGATTCATTTTATACAAAAAGGGATAGTATTAAATTTGCAGATAAACAAGACATACCACTTAGAAGTTGGCTTCTTTCCTCAGCTTGTGGAAATGATGCTTTACCATTGCCAATATTTTTTCCGAATTCAGGATAAATACCAAATTTAAGATTGGAAACTAGTATGCCAAACACTCAGGTAGTGTTTGCAAAAATAAAAAAAAAGCATTCTAGTGTTTTTTGCTTTTTCTCTGCACTTTTGTGAGTGATTGGAAAACCAACTTCTGCTTAAAATAAGCATAAATAAGCTAGAAGTTGGACGCACCCAAGGACAACTTTCAACTTTAGCTTCTAACTTCTAGGTTATTTTTCTAGGTTATTTTCGTAAAGGAAATAAGTGGAAGTTTGTTTTAGAGTAATAAAACTGGTTCCATTGTTTTTATCAAACACTCGGCTATTTTTTTTCTTCAACATTTCACTTTTTTTCCAAACAATGCGACTTACTACCACAACCTTTTACAACTTAGCTTACCCATTGTCCCATTCAATATAGAAAGTAGATTATGAATCAACTAGGCAGTAGCCCACCTCAATATATTAAATTATTACATTAAAACTTATTTTAGCTCATTTTGATGTAGCATTCTCTTAATTCCCAAATAAAGTACCTCTTTTGCCCGGCTGCCTAAAGTTGTTGGAGACACCCCTCGAATCTGGTTCACCAGATTTTGTAGACCAATCATTTATAGCCTCTTTTGATTCTGTCCACAGAAATAAAGAATACAGGTAACAAATAGTTAAATCACTTGTTTGCACAAACGGGTAAAAAAAATGAAATAAAATTATATCATATGAAGACATGCTGCTAAAAATAAAACAAAACAAAGATACATACCGAACTGAGATACAGACTCGCCCCATTATCTTCTCATTCAATCCCCAGAACTAAATTCCAAAGTTTTATTTAATGTTTGTAATATTCCTCCACACTGTCTTTTCTCTAACAACAGAAAATGCCGGCTATGTTATCAGGTGCAACTTTTTAATACCTTCCGACGTTCGACATTCAAGTTAAACATGCCAACAAGGGCAGATTTTTCCCAAAACAAAAAAAAGAACATGATGGGACCATAGCATAAAAACCAATCATTAGTACATCATTACCTTTGTATATCCATCATTGATTCTGGAAATCTTTTCTATTTAGAACCAAGAACAAATTTAAAAAATCTCTATCTGAATCACCAGATATGTATTTCAAAAGACTCCCCAAACTATAATACTACATGAAAAACAAGAAAAAATGAAAAGAAGGCAAGTATACACCAGTTATGTAGGTTCTATGGCATCCCAGGTTGTCTTAATGAGAGTGATGAAGACTCGGCTTGTGTGGGGCCTGTATCATCAAGACTCAGCTTGGACAATCCAACGAGTTCTCTTGTTGGTTGTTCTTGAACAGTTGGCATTGTTCTGTTATCTCTTTTGAGATATGCATTTGGTGGCCATAGTTCAAAGGGAAAAGGCGTAAAAGCCGGCTTGAGAGAAAGATCTAGAGAAGGCTGTGAACTGTTTGCATCTGCTTCTTGTGATGATGATGTAAGCATGAGGTTTTCTTTTCCTGTACCAAATGTCAGAGACGGGATATTGCTGGGCTGTTCTGGAGTTGGTGAAGTTATCTCCTGATAATAATTCAAATGTACACTTACTCTTTCAAATGATACAGAATGAAAAAAACTGGCCAAGCTAACGTATTATAGTATCTAGTGCTTGCAAAACTCTTAGAAAAAGCTTTGAGAGTGTTTGGAAAATCAATTTCTGCACTTTTTAAGCAAAACAGGTTAGAAATTGAAGTTTGTTTAGGTAGTGTTTGCAGGAACTTAAACAGAAAAAAGCATTTTTCTGCTTTTGGCTTTTTCAGCACCTTGGTTTTCCAAATACTCCCAACTTCTGCTTAATATAAGTCCAAAATAAGCTTGAAGCTTGAAGCACCTAAAGACGTGGTTTTGGCTTTACCTTCTAGCTTCTAGGTAATTTTCGGAAATAAATGAAAGTTTCTTGGGAGTAGTAAAAGTGCTTCTTAGAATTTTTTTCCAAACGCCAAACTACTTTTATTGCGCTTTGAACTTCCTTTCAAAACACTCCAGCCCCGCTTTTACAACTCCACTTTTTTACAACTTTAGCTTCTCCGAAAGCAGTAGAGTTTGCAAGCCCCCCTTTGAGTAGTAAAAGTGCTTCTCAATATTTTTTCAAACACTCATCACATTTACTACAATTTTTCACAGCCTTAAGTTTCTGGAAAAGCAGAAGTGTTTGCAAACACTCTTTATGTCGTGTATGGGATATTCCCTCTAGAGTAAAGGAAGGTTGAACATATTAGACTGTCACTATAAGGAAAAAAAACACAGGAGAAATACTAACCGAATTTGGAACCATGTCAAAGAGGCTCGTTCTTTTCTTTTTTCTTGTTGCATTAGTTTGGCGAATAAAGTACTTTTGGGCATGGCTAGCTACTTGCGTTGGAGTTCTTGAAGGAACATAAAATTTTGATATACCACGCCAATCTCCTTTCCCCAACTTTTGAAGACCTAATAGGAATTTCCGGTGCTCTTCTTCTGTCCATGGGATTCCTTCACGTAGAAAAACATATCATGCTTTAAATGCCAAAATAAACTCATGTTCTTAAAATGAAAGATTCAATGATTTTATCATCAAATCCTACCAACATGAAGGAGTTTAAACATTGAAATTCTATCAGTCTCCTCACTTAAATCACCAGTACAAATTCAAATTAATCTAACTTCTTGCAGTTCATCGACATGCAAAACTAAAAAAAAAAAACACCAATCAACCCAATTAATCCAACATGCAAATTAGTGATAAAAACACACAATGCAACAGCTTAATTAAATTAACCAACATGCAAAAGCACAATCACCAAAAGAATTAACATAAACTCACCACATTAATCCCACATCCAATTTCTCTTTCGTTTCCCCAAAAAAGTAAACCCACAAACACAAACTTAAAAATTAAAAAAAAAAACTTATTTTTTCTATTAAAAAAGGAGTAAAAACCTTTCTTCTTCCGACGCCCAGCATAAAAAACGTGATCCGGATCATCCGAATGGTACCCCTCCAGCGATTCGGCGGTGGCGGAGTAATTCGAGAGATTCCCCATGCTCGCACTCTTCTTTATGGACGATCCATCTATCAGCCTTACGCCAAAGAGCCTCAGCCCTCCTCCTCCTCCTCCACCGCCGCTGCCTCCTCCACGGCCTGGCATTGTCGTACAAGTACGCCGGCCAATGCTGGTGCAATGAAAGCACTGCCGAGTCATCCTCTCAAAATTGTCAAAATAATATCATTTCATCACTATATATATATATATATATATATATAACAAGATCGAAAACATGTATTAATTTGTTTATGTATATAGATACAATACACACCGAGTCGTCGAATGTATAGAAATGTGTGTGTTGAGGAGGAAGCTAGGGCGGTTGCATGTGAAGCGAGGAAGTCTAGGAAAAAGTGATTTTGGGTTTGCATTTATAGTAAAATGGATTTGGACGTGTTAATCATAGGATTAAGAGGGATAATTACAGGTGATTATGATTTTACGCGGTTAAGCTTTATGTGTGCTGTCTTCGAGGAGGATGTGTAATGACTATTATACCCCTGCTTGGTGTACGAATGGCTAAAATTATATATATTTGAAAAGTTAGGGGTATCCATTTTATATATTTGAAAAATTATTTTATAATATATCAAAAGTCTCGTGCTAAAATACAATTTCACTAAACAGGAGGTACTTAGATGTAATTTCTCCTGTATATTATGAATGTTACATTGTTACTCTTTATCTCATAGGGCCACTGATTAGACCTTCTTCCATGAAGTACATTAAGCCCACAAGGCTTGGCCCAGTGCTTTTCCATACAGGCCCAAAATAATCCTCGGCAACGGCCTGTTTCTCTGTTCACTATCCTTGCTACTTATTAGTCCAACCTAAAAGGAGCATATATTAAAGACGTGATAGAGAAATAATAAGTGCTTTTAGAAGTCATTTTTTTTCTTGTTGAGTATATATTTTTAAATTCCAGCATTACTAGTAATTGGACCGACGTGGGATAATTTGACAGCAAAATGGAACAAGTTTTGATTGGATTGAAGGTAATAAATAGCAAGGAATAGAAGCTAATTTAGTAATTTGCAATCAGCTTGCGAAGATGTTACAGAGAATAAATGCTGTTGATGAGAATAAATCTGCATAAAGGTTAATAGGAAAGCAACCTTAAAGCCACACTTTATATGATTGCTTGCATCGATGCTGATCATAAAATCAAAAATTTTGGATTATTCGATCTCTCTAATTCCTACCACATTCATGAACTAAAGGAAATACAAAAAAAAGAGGTCATTTGTCCTTTCAACTCTAACAAAAAACCTATATAATAGAAGATGTTCGAGTGTTCTATATTTGTAGTGTGAGGGATATGTATATGTTAAAGAAGCAGAGTATGAATAGTCAATCAAATAACAAGGAAAATAGTATACACATTTCTCAAATTCATCATTTATTCAATGAACTTGGACAGTTCTGGATTAGAATTTTTTCATAAAGAAAAATCATGAAAGCCGGTTGTGTTCCTTCCAACAATTGATGGCATATAGATATTGATAGGTGATTTAATTTTGGCCAATAGAAGCAAAGATGCCGTTAATTAGTGTGACATTTGATGTTGCTTTCACCATCACAGTATACTAGTTGTTTGGGAGGTCTAGCCAGCACACACACACACCCAAAAATTCAAATTAACCCCATCTCATTGGCTTACACAAGGGATTTTTTTGGTTGTAATAGGGCTCTAAACGAATCGAACCGGTCCGCGCGAATCTAACGAATTGGTTCGACAAAAGGTTCAAGTTTGAATTCTTCGACCGAACCGAACTGATTCGGTTCGCATGTTTATCAAACCGAACTCGAATCTTGTCTTTGGATTCAAAGTTTGCGAACGCTATATATATTTCTAAAATAATTAATATATATATATATATTTAATAATATATAATATATATAATTTTTTTTTAGTTTTAATTTTATTCTTTTAATTATGCTCTTAAACTGATTTCGATCCGAACTGAACTCGAATCTTTAATCGAATCGAATTCGAATCACTATTCGAACTGAATCGACCTTCTAGCTGAACCCGAACCGAATCCGAATTCGAACCGAACTAAATCCTTTTTTGGTAGGTTAGTTAGTTTCGGATTCGAGTTCGGATTCGTTCCAATTAATTCGAACTCGAACCCAAACCTTAAAAAAATGCTAAGGTTCGATTCGATTCATTTACAGCTCTACTCGTGCATGAATTGTTTTTATAATTTGTAATTTTGAAATTCATTACATGGAAACCAATATAATATTGGAGGAGATTTTATGAATAGTACTTTCGAGGCGCAAAGGTAAGATTCTTATCAACATAGGAGAAAGCGATTTATAGCCTTATAGGAAATTACAGAGAATCAAAAATAGTGCCGGCCCAGGAAAACCCATAATCAGGCATTTTGATGATCCCTTTTTTACTAGCTTTAACACAGACGAATCAGATGTGACCACACATCCTGCAGGAACAGAAAAAGGAAAACGAGATAAAAGAAACTTACCCAAAACTTCCTTCTTCAAAGATTCGAAACATCATTCAAACTTGAAAATCTTATAAATACACCCCTAAAAATATAAAAATATAAGTGAAATCTTACAAATAATCTACTGAAAAACCTTACAAATACCTCCCTTGAGAAGGGTATTTGTAAGTTTGATTATCTAGTTTCCAGCGAATATTTCATCCGAATTTGGTAAGAAAAAATTACTTTTCCTTTGATATTTTTAATGATGATAACTTGGAAATTATTAAAAAACGCTGAAAAGCTGTAAAATCATCCTGCTTTCTTCTCATCTCACGAAGGTGTGCGTGGCAGAGGAATAAGCTGGATAGAATCTCTTCCCCAACACTTAATCACATATATATCTTTCTATTTTAGCAAAGTTGTGCTGGAAATAATTATGCATAAAGGGGAATAGAACAGAACGACAAAGAAACAAGACATAAATATGTGGACCATTTCTCCAAGTGAAAAAGATCATCTGTCAATCAATCATCATTTCGATCGGAATTCGTAGTAGTACTCATATAATTATTTTAAATTTTGGTTTAGTTTAGTTTAATTTCTTTTCATTATCGATTCTCCTTCTTTCCTTGTTTTGGGACTAATTGATACTTCTTTTTTGGTATGTGCCATTCCAAAAACTTATTCCTCTCCCACCCAGTCCCACTTAACCTTTGCACAAAGCATATATAACAGTACTGTTGGCAATTCACATTAATTTATAAAAGAGATGATTACATTTATATCCTTCGACTTAAGGGAAAATACAGCAAACTTCCCTCTAATATTGAAAATTACAGAGGCACTCCCTTGACTATGGCTTTAACATTAGGTCCCGTCGTTAGTCATTTCTTATTTCAATGCTAACGTTTTATTAACTGAATAACAACTTAATCACTTCGCTCATTTCATGTATAACAAATACTATAACAAAAATATTATGGATAAATTTAGTCATTTTACAATTTTCCATTAAATTATTTAGGTTTTTATATTAGGGTTAGAGGATCTATCTGTAATTTCAAATAGTAGATGGAATCTTGTTGTATTTTCCTCATATTTACATTCAAGACTTTAAAATAAACATATTCAATTACCTGATTACAGATTTTAAGATGGCTATGTCACAACTATGTAGTGTTTCTAGTCTGGATTTGATCACGATAAACGTACCAATAATTTCCACAACTCGAGAACATATATACCTACAAATATATATATTCTGTTGGTTCACATCTAGTGGTCTATAAATGGTTAAATTAAGAACATAATTTAGTTATGGTAATACCACCAATTATGATCATCAATTAAGATCCTAGTACCATACTATGTAACCACTAAGGCACTAACTTGTATTACTATGGAATATAGCTATTTCAGGATACTTATTATAACGAGTGCTCGAATAGGATTTTGCTACTCAACTTGTAGGATCATTCCCACAATTATTTTATTAGTTAATTACTTTAACAAATTAAATTAAAGGCTTTATTGGATGTGTGCCTTCCTTTTGGCTGATTTGAGGTTTTTATGCCATCTTTAGGAACAGTGGTGATCGATAATATGTAGTAAAACGAGATTGAAGCTTCTTATAGAACACTTTAAGCACGGTTTTAATTCATATTATCTACTTGTGTGTTATTCATAAGTTTCATTCCATACTCTGTATTATTTTTATTTTTAATAGCCTCCTTTGATATAGAGTAATTATCACACTGCCTACTTCTTGTTATACACGCGTTTTAACGATGTTATAATTACGGACAAGATATCAAATTCTACATTGTAAATTTGTTATGGTAAAACCTAAACCCCTAATTCCTTTTCCCTCTCACTATTTTGAACTCCAGCCGCGTCAAATCCCTAAATCGACACTCAAATTAGTAGAAGACCTAGGTAAATTATGAATTAAAAATGTATAAAATGAAGGCTTTATGCCTTTATATAATAAAATCCAAGGATCTTATAAACTTTATGAGCTAGGTGAATAAGTCGATTTTTGTCAAATTTCAGTTTTAACATCCGCTGAGTGTAAAACATGTCTCGCTATCCTAGGGGTTAAATGAACTTTGTTCCATTTTTTAAGGGGTAGTTAAAAATTAATTTAATACAGAAAATAGATGCAAACATTTTATATTTTAGAGGATGGTTGTTGGTATTTCTCTCCTTTAAACACACACTTAATTATCTTTTTTAAATTCTTGTCAACATTCGATAGTACTTTTGTTATTTATTTTCGTTTTCTCAATTTTCTCTAGCTAACAATAATCATCATCACGTGTTTGAAGAATAAAGTACTTCCCTGTGATTAACCTACAGTTGCATATATACCTGTTCTTAGGAATTATCTTATCTTATGCATGCAACGTGGAGATGATTGATTGCATGCATCAGACGCTAAACTCGAGAAATTCAGATTCTGATAACTGCAAAAGCTTCTGCTTTTGTATGCTAATAAGAATCTACATACTATTTTTCCAGACAGAATCAACTTATAATCAAGTGTAAGTACTTATTATCATCATCGCAGCATATACCAATATAATTAGCCGCTGACGAAATAAAATGATCAATACCCGAATTTCTGATTAATTTTCCATTACATCTATAGTGGTGTCATGTATTTTGATCTTGTATTCGCATCAACGATCTGATATTATAATTCCTAAATTCCTTTCACTAAATGTGTAAAAACAAAAAAATTACATCTGAAATACCCTATCCGAAACCCTAATTAAACAGGGGTGTTTTCTCATAATTTATTTTGGAGTTTTTGGTAATTTATTAGAAAAGATATTATTAAACCATCCCACATCGAATAATCAAAGATGTGAGATTCACTATATAATGGCTTGACAAACCTCCCATCTCGAGCTAGCTTTTGGGGGTTCAGTTAGGTCAAGGTCCATTAATTCAATATGGTATGAGAACGAGTTCGATTCTCGGCCTGTCTCTTCTCGCAGATGTTCATTCCTGCAAATCATTTCACGCTTCTCTTTTTATTAAAAGAAATGAAAAAATAACACTAAATATAATAAAAGAAATTCAAATTACAGTACGTACTGTCTCCATTTGTGTGTGTATGTATTCGAATACGCGCACATATGGGACCATGCATCCCTTTGCCCTTGCACCTATATAAACCCTCTAAATGCCAACATCAAAGCTATACAATCATCATATATAAAATCTTTAATTTTCCTTATTTTTCTTTGATCTTGTAACATTGCATTAGTTTTACAATTCAGGAATTGAATTAAAAGAAAACATGCAGAGACAACTAGCTAACATGAAGAAATCACTTTTTGATCAGGTAATTAAAATTAAATACCAAGTATTAATTTCTAATTACCTTTTTCTATTTGCTAGCTAGCTCTATCAGGCAAAAGCTAGGGTTATGAATCTTTTATTTCTTCTTGCAAGTTGAGAGCTTTAATTTGCTAGTATTTTATGTACATGGTTTCCCACTTGCATGCAAGTGGCTATATATACATATGTATACACATATATACTTCATTCACAAAAAACATGATTAGAACTTCTACAGTTTTGTTTTTTCAACTTTTTGCTAATAGTTTCTTTTTTTTCTTTTTTCAGGGATATCTGGATGAGCAATTTATTCAACTGGAAGAGCTCCAGGATGATGCAAATCCCAATTTTGTGGAAGAAGTTGTTACATTGTACTATAGGGATTCAGCTCGACTTGTCCAAAATATCGACCATGCTTTGTTAGTAATTCTTGATATTAATTAATTGATATTATTTCTTTAATTTTATCATGCAATATGTATATAAAATCCACCTCTCATTTGTTCTTGTTAGGGAGAAGAACCCTCTGGATTTTGTTAAGCTGGACAATTATATGCACCAGTTCAAGGGCAGCAGTTCAAGGTATATATATACTAACAAGTTTTATTTATTTAAAATAAATATGTAAATATCTCAAAAATTATTATGACTAATTAATGAAGTCTATTCAACATTAATAAGCCCTTTTTGTCCGTCTATTTTATTTTGCAGCATTGGGGCAAAAAAAGTAAAAATTGAGTGCACACAGTTCAGAGAGCACTGCAGGACTGGAAATGGTGAAGGGTAAATATATATTCTTCTTCTTTATTAACACGATAGGGATAATTAATTACACAAAATCCCGAGATTTGCTTTTAAACCCGAAAAACCATTGAAACCTTAAAATCTTATAAATACTCCCCTTAAAATATAAAAATGTACACATGGTACCCCTGAAAAATCTTATAAATGCACATTTCAGGGGGATAAATGTAAGGTTGCAAGGTTCCCATGGTGAAATTATCCCATAACACCCATTTAATTTTTGTTCTTTTTTATTATTTTATAGATGCAAGAGGACTTTCCAGCAAGTGAAAAAAGAATACACCACCCTAAGAAAGAAGCTAGAAGCTTACTTTCAGGTCCATTTTCTGTTCCACTCTATTTCAAAAATTGATACTGATGGATTTTGCATGTCTAAATTGATTGTATCTGATGCAGTTTGCAAGACAAGCTGGTCCTGTTGAGAAAGCATGTCGCTCAAAGTAGCAAGATTCCTAATTTGCGGCAATGGGCTTCCATTTTTTTTTTAGAGTTTGGGCTTCTAATGTAATTTTGTTTACCAAGTTTAAGTGTTCAACACATCCTTAATTCTCGGAGGCAATAAAGGGGATGTGTATTTTTTTTTGTACTTCCGGCACATTTTGATGCCTTAGCTACTAATTTATATAAATTCAAGATGTTTTACCACTATCTATGTCTAATTATTTCTTTTTTATTCCAAAAACAAAAGGAAGAAAATAACGAATTTTACGTGTGATGATTATCATTTTCTGTTCAAGAAAGATGTATTGAATTAACGTAAATTTAGATACATATGATTATAGAAATATATTATTTTTAGGTTTTTGAAAGAATGATCAAATATAAATAACTAATTAGGTCTAATTTTTAACTATAACATGTAGTAAATCGGTGATGATATATCAAAAGAATAACACGCTTTTAGTTAGTATAAGAGTTCACTTTAGCTCTTTCTATCATTCTACATGTTAAATTCAATATTCAAGTCAACCACCTAGCTAATCCTAATATCTCAGAACGGAAAGAAACAACAAGAACAGGGTTAGAAAATGAAACTAGACCAAAAAAGATGAAAAAACCAAAAAGAAAAGAAAAGGAAAAAGACGATAGGACGATTAAAAATAGACTCGTCCTTTCGTTCAGCGGTAGTTGTGATAATTGGGGCTGTACATACAGCTTTCTGCATATTCTACTAGGTTTTCTGGTTGCGGTAGACGAGTTGCCAAACCTGGAAGAAGTAAAAAGAAATATTTATTTATATTATTTTCCAACATATTATATAATTCGGGATAATGTTAATTACCTAGTTCGTATGCTTTGCCTGCTACTTTAGCTGCTATATGAGCTGAAATCTTTCTGATGTTTGAAAATTGTGGATATAGAAGTCCCTTATCTAAGTTCTCTTGACTAACTTGTGCAGCTAATGCTTCCGCTGTATAGAACACGGTAGAGAATCAGAATAAGATTGATTGTGTGTGTGTGCGCGTGTTGGCCAGATAGAGTAGAAGTTAAAGTTGTAAAAAATTGTTATAGTAAAAGTAACCAGGCCAGTATTTGGTATAAAAGGTGAAAAGTTTAAAAACAAAACAAATGAGTAGTGTCTGGAAAAAAAAAAGTTGAGGGGCGCTTTTTTTGGACTAAATAAAGTTCCATTTATTTGCAAAACAAACCAAGAAGCTAGAAGTGGAAGCTCAAAGTAGGTTCTTTGGTGCTTCTAACTTATTTCTGTGCAAAATAGGCAAAAACTGGTTTTCCAAAAACTCACAATGTGCTTAAACAAAAATAAAATCATAAATATACTGTTTTTAGAGTTTGCAAGCACCATCGAAGTTATCAAGAACTTACAAGCTGCCAGAAGCATGTCATCATGAACACGAATAGCACCAGAAATGATCAAGCCCAGACCAAATCCAGGAAAAATATACGCGTTGTTTGCCTAAACCAAGAAAAATTCAAAGAAAAAGTCAGTCCCAAGAATCCTCACATAACTCCAAATTAATGAAAAGGGGTGCTAGTTAAGACTTCAGTCCACCTGGCCGGAAGGATAAACTTTCCCATTATATTCAACAGGAGCAAATGGGCTTCCACTGGCAAAAATGGCTCGACCCTAAACAGAACAAAAATAAAATGAATTAATATAAGTTATATTTTAATGACACGTCGAAAATGCACATTAAAGAATAAAGTTGAGAAAACATTACCTCACTCCATTTGTAAGCTTCCTCAGCTGTACATTCAGATTGGGAGGTTGGGTTGGAGAGAGCAAGAATAACAGGTTTCTGAAAAAGGAAAAAAAATGAAACTTAAGGAGTAAATTGACTGCAATTTTCCACAAAATATATAAAATAATAAATAGTCGAACCTTGTTGAAGGATGACATTGCCTCAACCACTTCTTTTGTAAAGGTGCTTCCTGCTCCTGATGATCCTATCAATACTGTTGGTCTAATGGCCTGTCATAATAACCGAAGTAAGAAAAAACACATTTGGTGTGTGTGTGTCTATTTCTTTATTTATCTTGACTTAGTTACATCTACACCCCTTTGGAGATTACCAAATTACAGTTGGTACCCATAAATGTCTTAAATTACAAACAGGCTCTGTAATAAGGTAGTGTAGGTGTAATTTTTCCAACCTCCAGGAGTGGTTTCTGCAATTTTAATGAAAATTAAGGAGTGGTTTGTACCTTGACAGCATCTAACAAATTATTGACAGGTTCCCGTTCGTGGGCCCACGGCCTCTTGAAATGTTGAAGTGACTCCATGCGGGACCTAACAATGAGCCCCTAAAAAGATGAAAAAAAAAATCATGATAGTCAAATACCAGAGATGAAAGCAAAAGGTAAATTAATTTACCAATATAAATTAGATGTTTTGAATACCTTTGAGTCCACAAGCCAAATATTCTTACGAGCCTCTTCCAGTGGCACACCAGTCTGCATTTAAAAAATACCATACACATTAGTCTTCTCCAAATTTGACTTCAACAGCAGCGAAAAGAAGGTCAAATGGAAAATATAAAGGAATAATTATGAAAAACACCCTGAGGTTTGGCCGTTTTACGAGAAACACCCCGAAACCTTGAAAATTACAAAAAAAAAACCCTGAGTCCGTGTTATTCCGTTAGTTTGAGGGTGGTGTTGGTTACAATCGGCCAAACCTCAGGATGTTTTTTTTTTGAAATTTTCAAGGTTTGAGGGTGTTTTTGTAAACAGCACAAACCTCAGGGCGTTATTTGTAATTCACCCTTTATTTAATACAAAATTGATTATCAGATCATATTCTCACCTGTTTTGCAATTTGAAGAGCTATGAGTTCTGCAATGCCAGTACCAGCCTGCATTAATAATTTTAAATTGTATACTTCATTAAGCACACATTTAAGACGGAAAAAATAAAAAATAAAAAAATTGACATAAGTAGTTAAATATCACCTCTCCAGCTCCAAGGAATAAGAAGTTGTGTTCAGCTAAGGTCCCCCCTACTAAATTAAGTGCAGCCATAAGTCCTGAAAGGACCACTGACGCCGTACCCTAATGCAAAAGAAAAACGAGCCATCATAAATATAAATAATGAAAATTAAAAAAAAAAATCGAATAAATAAATTTATTTTGCAATTACCTGAATATCATCATTGAAAACGAGATGGGTAGATCCGTATTTCGCTAGAAGATCGAAAGCGTTGTGATTCGCAAAGTCTTCAAACTGCACAGTATAAAGAATTAGAATTTCGGGAAAAATTAGATTAAAAAACAATATTGCAAAAGAATTACTAACCTGAACAAGGACTTTTTCTCCATAGTTCTGCTTAACTGCTGACATAAACTCGTCAAGAAGCTCAGCATATTCCTGGTTATGAAAATAAATTCAATTTAAATGTTAAAGACGGCCTTTAAGGCTCATTATCAAGAAAATGCTTGGAAAGTAATATGTTGTTAACCTTTCCAGTTGCTCTCTTTCTTCTGAGCCCAATGTAAAATTCATCATTTAATAACTGCTCATTGTTCGTCCCCACATCAATTGTCACAGGCAAGCACTGGCATGAATTAGAAAAAGTACAAAAAATTAACAACAATTTGAAAGACCTAATATCAATAAAGAAAAAAATAACTCTTGGAGATACTTACAGCAGAAGGACAGATGCCACCAAGAGCTGTATACAGGGAAAGTTTTCCTACTGGTATCCCCATTCCCTGCTCAGATTAAATAAAAGATTTAAAATTTTAAATCTAATCTTTGTTTAAACAAATAATTAAGGCCAATACATCTACTACCACTACCTCTGAGGTTTTTTCTAATTACAATTTAATCCCTCTATTTTTAGAAACTACAAAAAACTCCCTGGAACTATACAACATGAAACCAAAATATGCAAATAATCAGCCTATTTCAGGGAGTGGGAGTCTTTTGTTTTAAAGTGAAATGTCCGGGAGTGATTTGTAATTTAGGAAAACAGAGGGACCAAATTGTAATTAGGGAAATCCTCAGGGATAGCAGATGTAATTCACCCAAAAATTACAGACTAAAAAAGAAAAAATTACCTGGCATCCAAGGTCCCCGAGTCCCAAAATCCGCTCACCGTCTGTGACCACAATAACTTGAATCTTTTTCTCAGGCCAATTTTTCAATACCTCGAGAATTCTTCCTCTGAAAAATAGTTAACCATAGTCAGTACAAGAAAATCTTTCAGCTCCTAAATTAGGATTTTTTAAATATAGTGGTAGAAAATACTTTTCTTTCAGACTGATGAAGAGCCCCTGAGGTTGTCTGAAAATGCTCCCATATTTTTGGCATGCTTCGCCTACAGTTGGAGTGTACACAACTGGGAGAAGCTCCTCAACATTGTCAATAAGAAGCTTGTAGAACAACCTTTCATTTCTTTCCTGAAAAATGAGAAGAAAATATAAATATATACGCATATAATGGAAAACTAAATAAAGAAATAGTTTGAAGACATATTTTGGTGGTTACCTGAAGATCCATCATGGCCATGTACCTTTGAAGTGGTACTTGATATTGGCGCATGTTGTGCATCATTTTTTTAACCTAAGCAGAAATAAGCAATCAAAATACTTAATCAAATATGTACATGGCAAAAAAAGTATGATTATTTGGTTGAAGAAATTGAAATAACCTATCATGTTAACCTGGAGATCTTGGCTGATAACGACAGGCGGAAGTATACCACGCAAAAAGTGAGCATCTCTCTCTTTGTCACTGAAAGCAATGCCTTTGTTGTAGCGAGGGTCGCGCAACAATGGGTACCCACTGTAGAGAGAGAGATTATAAACATACATATGAAGACCTTGAATCAAAAAGGGAATGCCAAATATTGTCATCTTACAAAGAATCATGTATTTTCTTTCATTTGTATATTAATTTTTGTAATGTTCAATTAGGCCACCATATCATCTTCAGTCAAACAAATGGACGCAATTAGTCCACCATGTTGAATGAGATCTTAATCTTTTATACATCATTCTTCTAATCAAAGTACTCAAATTATGCCAACACATTGTATAGAAAGAGCAGAAATGGGATCCACCGAATGAAACATCAATTGATCTTGCAAGAACAAATAGCATATCATTTTACCAAAAACCCTAGCCGAAAATTAAAATATTTAACTCCGAGTATCATCTTTATTAGCTATGAAAAAAAAGAAACTCAACAAGAAAAGGCAATATCAGAACAATGAAATCACCAAAACATTCCAAACACACACTGAGAAAATTATAGAATAAATTGATTTATCACCTGGCAACAGTGACAGTCCAAGGGGTGATAAACTGATCCTCAGTGGCAGTATCCTCACCGTACACATCTTCCACACCACCACCAGATTTTGAATCTTTCTCAACCACTACTGGTGATGTTGAGGGAGCATTTTCGTTAACCTCCTTCAAATTATTTTCCATCAAAACGGCGTTTCCATCTCCCGTTCTGCCATTTGGGCTCGCAGCAGCTACCACCAATGGTGGAGCTAATATCTTTCTCAGTTTAGGCTGTGTCAAGCTTTTGGAAACCCCATAACGAGAATTATTCTGCACAAAATCAAACAATAACAAATTATTGGAGCTCAGATTACGAGATTAAACGAGAAGGGGTAGTTATCCTATCTTATTTTTCTTTATTCTTTTTTTTGGGTGCGAATTGAACAAGGTTGCTTTGGATAGCATAAAGATTTGATTTTTACCAAATGGGTATTTTGTTAACCGAGATTTAGGAAGTGGGTTTTGCTTATATTTCCAATCGGAGATCAGAAGGCAGAAAAAACGCAGAAAATGGAAAGCATAAAAATGCGAGCCAGTTTCACCGCAGAAAGCTAAAGAAATTCTCAAAAAAAGTTCAAATATTGGAAAACTGATTAAGATCAGAGAGAAAACAAAATTGAAAAGATTAATTTGGGCTTGAATTACCAGAAAGCTGCTTCCGTTTAATGAGAACATGGTAGCACAAGAAAAATCTGGAAAGACAAGTCTTTGAACTAAGTGTAAGCTTTCCAGCTATGGCAGTGCAGAGAGAAATGGAGGGAGAGGCGAGAGAAAAGAGAGTGAGTTGTAACTCTCCTTCTTATAGCTCTCCTCCTCTCTCTCTCTCTCTCTCTCTCTCTGGATTTCAGAAAGAACTGCTCAACTGCACAAGATTTATGACTAGTTCCCCTTGTTTTTCTCTTTTTAATTTTTATTTTATTATAAGTACTTCTTAATTTTTATTTTATTATAATCCTCTTCTTTTGTGATATGTTTGGCAATAGCACATCACAATTTCAAGCTTAAACATGGGATTTATAATATATATTTTTCCTCAGATTTTCTTTATACTATCTTATTTTCTATTCCATGAATTTTAATATATTATCCAGTGCCAACTTATCGGATCATGTTAATATTTTCCGTTTTATTTTCAAAAAACAAATAATATAAATATTATATAAAAGGATAGATATATTTTTTTAAAGAAAAAGAAGCCACACGAGGTACATTTTTTTATTTGTCCAAGCATAATATTCGAAATTTAATACATAAAGAGGACATAAGCTGAGAAATTACTTTTGACCAAAAAAAAAAAGTTGAAAAATTACTAAATCCTATATTCTAGTGGGAACTAGTAAATTGGGTGTACGATTAGTAGGGATTTAGGGTTTTCCTATGGTGGTGAGTAGGAGTAGAGTATGACTTTTAAGAAAAGGTTTTACTATGGAAATCCTAAGTTAATGCACATTTAATAGAGTAATCTAATACTTGGATTTTATATTAGTCTAATTTAAAAAAATTATTTCGAATATATGAAAATGAAAAAAACATAAATATTAAATCAATAAGAGGATGTTTTCACCATCATACCACTAGACAAGACCCATGATCATGAAAGTGCCAAAATTTGATTGTTTTGTTGTGAGTTGATTTGGCTGGAAAATGATGTTTTAAGACCAAAGTTTGTGAATTGGCTGTTTCTGGTTTGGTGGGTAAGATACAAGATTACATTTTTTCTTTGTCTACAAAAAGCAAGCCTTTTCTTGGCCCCTAGTTCAAAATCGTTGTCAAATTTCTTGATATTGACCAAAAAGGCCTTAAAATAATGCATTCTTGCAAAGTCACACGAGCATATCTAAGGACCCTTAAAAACCATTTAAAACATGTCAAACTAGCTTCACATAATAAAGAAATGAGCCGTATAGGAAATTAATAAATATGGTTGTAGCAGCCTTAGGTAGGTGGCTTCTTGCAAATCATAATTTTAGTAAAAGATAAATTGTAGTTGAGATTTTAGAATTGTCCATTGTCCAAGTTGTTTCAATACAATTTGCAACTTATTATTAGACTAAACATATTATTGAAATTCATAATTAAGTTACTGATCTATATATATATGTTCCACAAGTTTTTGCATCAAGAAATAATAATATTACAGAAGGGTCAAAACCTGGTCACTATCTCTTCTGGAAATTGAGTATTTTAATGCAGTAAGCATACATGAAAGCGAAGAACAATGCAAAACCAACCAATACTGCTGCAACAGGTCCCATAAATCCCATTTTATATCCAAAATGGTTTTCGATGTAACTTCTAACAGTCGGTTTTATTGACATTTCAGGCACACTGATGGTATCCTCAACGTCGCCATACTGAGAAACGATCAATCCGTACACCGTCCAAGCCAGTGGGCAAATCCAGTAATACCAAATCCACTACTTTGGAATTTTCTGAGATTTTAAGGTAAGGAAAAAATTTAAGACTGTGATGGATCACTATACATTGTCCTAAAAGTCTAATAGAGTTTTAAGGTTATGTAACTTACTGGTCCGGGAATGAAGAAACCGGAGAAAAGATTGAAAAGATAGTAGAATGCATTTGAACAGATTGCCGCCACTTGTAAGTTAGGCGTCATGGAAACAGTCATCATTCCATAATATGTGAAGTAGAGAAACGAAAAGAAGGTGATGAAGAAGAACCAGAAGAATTTAGCTGCTTTCCATTCGAAAGCTAACATGGCGTACACTATTAGCGTGTAATATGTCGTTTGGATGAATACGTAAGGTATTTCCGCAATAACCTATGCGTGATAAAACAAGAAAATGTTGGTCTATTATTTCCAAGAATATATATTTTTAGTTTTAGGGTAAATTACATCTAGACACCCTGACATTTGGTATAATTACACATAGACCCCCTGTACTATGGATTACATTTACATCTAGACTCCGTCTTACAAATTCCCCTTTCATCTGCTTTGGTTAGGGATCCTCACGTTTCCCTTCATCCATCCAAAGGTGGGAAAAGTTCAAAATTAGTAGATTTTGTGGGGCTGAAATGCCCTCAGGGGGTCTATTATGTAATATTTTATAAAGTTGGAGGGATGTATTATGTAATATTTCGATCACACAAAATATACTAAATTAGGGCACACAACTTTTCCCGCCTATGGAGGGATATTTGGGGCAGTTTTCCCTAATCTAAGCCGACGAAAGGGGCAGTTTATAAGAAAGCATCAAAGTACAAGGGTTTCAGGTGTAATTTCTCATAGTACAGGGGTGTAAGTGTAACTAGACCAAATGTCAGGGGTCTAGGTGTAATTCACACTTAATTTTATTTAAGATATACCTGTGCCATTGCATAAGGTAATGCAGAGTACATCCCTGCGGCTCTCTCCCTATAGAACACAGTTCTCTCAATGGCTATAACTGGTTGAACTGTTGAAGAATTGTTTATTCCAACAAACAAGACCGAACCATACATGGCTCCAATAATTGTCATAAGATCATTGCTGTTTTCCCTGAAATATAAGAAGAGAAAAGCAGGTAAGTAGATGATGCTTGTCAAATAGTTCTGTTATGGATTGTATATTATGGACCTTTTTGCACCGACTCTCCAGAATATTGATCCGACCAAAAGTCCAGCTGCCAAAGTGAAGAAGAATCTTGAAAGATTGTAATCAGGGTTCCTCCAGTACGTCCATTGTTGCTTCCAGAGGCAATATTTGAATTGGCCCCATGTCGACTGAGAATACTGACTAGGAAAATTGAGATCTTCCCCTGAAAATGAGGCGCTCATCTCTTTGACTAATGCCTTGTTTTGCCTGGGAATAGGCACAATATTAGCAGGGACGGACCCAGAAATTTCAGGGTTGGGAGAGATGACCTTGAATTTTCACAAAAAAATATTTTTTTTAGGCGGGATCAATTTTTTTTTTAAAAGAATACTTGGGTAGTGTCTGCAAACTCCAAAAAAAATAATTGTGTATTCATGTTTTTTTTTTTCTGCAGAGGGAGTTGATGTGTACTTACTGATTCAAAGGTGTTCTTTTGTAGTATTCTCCAAAATCAATACCAAGTCGGATTTCTGAGTCGATTGAGCTCACTTCAAGCATCCAAGCTGCTGGATTACACTCTTCTTTGATTTTTGGCACTCCAGGTATTGCCTGAAGTATAAAGCATGCTATTCATATGCCTAACAAATTCCAGAACAATA
This sequence comes from Verbena officinalis, assembly GCA_958496215.1. Lineage (NCBI taxonomy): Eukaryota > Viridiplantae > Streptophyta > Magnoliopsida > Lamiales > Verbenaceae > Verbena > Verbena officinalis. The sequence continues at coordinate 1,956,032 of OY292391.1, forward strand.
ATTTGTAATGTAATATGGGTCAATTACTAATAACCCCCTGAGGTTTGAAGCGTTTATGAAAAACACCCTCAAACCTTGAAAATTACGAAAAACACCCTGAGGTTTTGAAAATGGTAATGCAAAACCCCTCAAACTAATGGAAAATCACACTCAGGGTGGTTTTCGTAATTTTTAAGGTTTGAGGGTGTTTTTCGTAAATGACGCAAACCACAGGGGGTTTTTCATAATTATTCTGTGTAACAAACCTCAAAATAATCAATGACTTTCTGAGATCGTCGGCCCAATGGCCCTGCATATATCACTTTTCCACCTCTTTTCAAGAGAAGCAACTGATGCATTAAACTGTGTCAGATTAAATAAACTTGATGTAAAAACATTTACGGATTTACCCATGAGATTAATGGGAATTTTCCATTTTTTACCTCATCAAACGCTTCGAATATATCGATACTTGGTTGATGTATTGTGCAAACTACGGTTCTCCCAGTGTCAACAGTGTTTCTCACAGTTCTCATCACAATTGCTGCTGCTCTTGCATCTAAACCAGAAGTCGGCTCATCCATGAATATGATGGAAGGATTTGCAACAAGCTCAACTGCTATTGTCAATCTCTTTCTTTGTTCTGTTGACAATCCAGTTACTCCTGGAATCCCCACTATAGAACTCTTGAGATTTTCCAACTCCACTAGATGCATTACTTCATCAACAAAGATCTGCCATAATGACAACAAGCAGGATTTAAAATCTTATTGAGCAAATTACATCTACTTCCCCTAATGTTTGCTCAGTTACATTTTGGTCCCTATGTTTTTAGAAATTACAAAAACTCCCCGATATTTTTGGTAACTTTTAAAAAAATATATCAGTTAAGAGTTTCATTACTGTTTGGTCAGTTTTTTTTTTCTTTCAAAAATACCCTCGTGTACTAGTTATGTCAGATTTCTAAGACCAAAATGCCCCAGGGACTGTTTTTTATTTTTGTGAAAAGTTGAGGGATCGTATTGTTATTTTTTCAGACATTCCATAAATCCATTAATTTATTTTTAATCTTTTTAAAGGAAAAACTTTAAGGGAAAAGCAGGAATTGCACAATTTCTGTTAAGTTATTGTAATAAAGTGAAAAGTCAGGGAGTTTGTTGTAAGTTTTGAAAAGGGGCTAAATTGTAATTAGAAAAACCTCAGATATTGTAGATGTAACTCGCCCAATTTTATATTCTGTTTTTCCTGGAAATGCAATATATAAGAGAGGTTCATGCCAGTTTGTCTTCCTTGCTGATTTCTTTAGGGAGCCGGAGAAAAGCAGAGTAAATCAATGATTCGTGGACGGTTACTTGAGGTGAGTGGATATCATTCTGTTCACAGTATCCTGATATCCTGGCAAAAGTTTCTTGTTTTTTAGGAAATCCAGATATTCTTATGTCACCTTCAATATAACCCCGAGTTTTTCTTCCTGATAGAACATCCATGAGAGTCGTTTTACCGGCCCCACTCACTCCCATTAATGCTGTCAAAACTCCAGGCCGAAATGTACCAGTTAGTTCACTAAGTAATTGGAGTTTTTCCTCACTTGATCCTTTTTCTTTTACAACCTGTGAGGAAATTTACACATAATTAAATGATGTTATAAAATTCTAATATCATAAAAGCACTTCTTTAACTATGTAAAACTACACAAATATTCCATCTCGGTTTCAAAATTACACATACTTCCCTTGTAACTCACTTCCACCTTACAGATACCCTCTTTTCTTGAATTTTACACATAACTAAGTGCTGTTATAAAATGTAATTTTTGTAAAATTTTCAAGTTTTTTTCCACCTTACAGATACCCATTTTTCTTGATTATTACACATAATGAAATGACATTAAATAGTAAAAAATAGAAAAAAAAAGCAGATGACAGTGATATGGTTTTTCTTACCCGTGGTGTATCGACAAAGTAATTTACATTGTGGAAAGACATGGCTAAAGGTGTGAATGGCAGAATCATTCCTCTGTTTGTCCCATTGGCATTGAATTGAGAGCTCACCACTGGCATATATGATGTTTGTGTTACTAAATTATTTGATGTTTTTATATATATGTATTTGAATTTTTGCTACCTGTGTTGTCTCCGTCAGTGGCTGATAAAGATTGGAGCATTTCTATTGCCTGCTCATGGGATATTGTACCTTGTGGTTTTTCAATAGCTAAAAAGAAATTTAGAAGTAAAATATGTTGAAACTATGAAAAATGGATGAGAAAGACTAAAAGAAGTATAACTTACGGTTGAGGTGCATTAGAGAAATTGTAAAGAGTATGTTCAAGAGAACTGTGAACCCAAAGAGAGCACCTATGCCTATCCAGTACCATTTTTCTTCTGGGAAAACATGAAATTGCTCTAAAACTTCCACTCCCAATCTTGTAACATTATCTGAACCCTGCAAAAGGACCAAATTACCTCATTTTTTGTAATCTATAAGCGGGGGTGGGGTCATTATGAGTTCCCAAACCTCAGGGTGTTTTTCGTAATTTTCAAGGTTTCAAGTGTTCTTCGTAAACTGACCCTTATTATTATTATTTTTATGCTTTTATCATACACACCATTTTGTCCATCCATCTTGCGGCGAACATTTCATTCACCGTGACGGCATTGTACCCATAGCTGAGTGGTGAAAACCAGTAAGCCCATCTCCACCAGATTGGAATTTGATCTACAATGAAGTATTAGTTTTCGAGTCTATCAATTTTCTAAGTCTAGTTTCATATTTTTCATGCAATCAAGATTTCAGACTTAAGTTGCATCCCATGTAATGTGAAATTATAGTGTTTTGAAGCTGTTGAACTAACCGAAAGGGAGGATGAAGCCACCCAAAAGGAAGACAAGCATAAGAGTAAGAGAGCCACCGGTTTTTGAGATAATCATCGTCCTGCATATTCCTGCAATAAGCCTAAAAATCCCAACAGCCATTTGTTGGATCAAAAATACCCATAGCAGCTGCTTGGAAAACCTGAAAAAATAGAGAGCATAATTTCATAGATTAATCCATCTTTATCCTTGATAAGAGCCCTTTTCAACTTCCTTCAAAAGACGAAAGTAATGAAGTGTTCGCGAACTCTAAAAACAAACTTTTTCGTGTTTTTTGCTTTTTTCAGCACTTTGGAAGTATTTGGATATTAATTTTTTCTTAAAATAAGCTAGAAGCTGGAAGCATCTACACATCAACTTTTTAGCTACAGGCAAATACACCCTACCACGTATGGTTTGACTACTTAACAGCCAAAACCCTGTGGTTTTTTAATTAACAACAATCATAATTTCTTTTTTAGCTTCCCCCAAAACCAAAAGTTTTTGGGCTAAATCAGGTCACGGAGAAATTTTTACCTGCTTGCTTCAGGTGCAAATCCAATAGTAAAATACGTTGTGACCGTCCACAGAATAGACTCGAACATGGATATTGGTATCCTTAGTAGAAAGTTTGGTATTGTGAAAGCCCAAGATGGATAGAATGATAGGTCTCTATGCTTATAAAAGACAGGAAGTCTCTCTATTGTGAGTGATATTTCGACATATCCATTGAAAGTATTGATGATCAAGGCAAATACCAATGCACCGATATAGACAAAACCATCCTCTTCATTCCTAGTGTGTAGCTTTGTCCTCAAGAACACGGTTGATGCAATCATCGCCACGATGATAATTTGGATAGTCTTGAAAATGTAAAAGAAAGAATTTCTCTTTATTAGAAGCCATTCCCTGTCAAAGTTGGCTTTGAGAAGCACTTTTCCTGGAACTGAGTACTTGTCATGAACTAAGGCTGCTCTTTGACTCTGCTTCTTGTCGTAAGGGACTGATAATTCATCTTGAAGCTGTAAACCCACGTGGAAAAGCTTGAATCGTTCTGCGAATTCGGTAACTGTGATGTGTCTATATGGCTTGTTCCTATCTTCCCAGTACTGCTCTTGGTCTTTTTTTGATGTCACCTGTTATACATCAACATCATCACATATTCACATGTATACTGTACTAATTCACTTGTTAACATAGTAAGATTAGTCTAGCGTTCGAATTATGTACCCTTTTACAGTTTTCCACTTAGATTAATTAACACTTGACCTTTCAGATTACATGTTTTTGCCACATGGCCACATATTTGCTTTTCCGATGGAATATTCCAATAAGAATCCACCACATGATATGACAATTTGTAAAATATATATAATTTGGATGGTAAAGTGTAATGTGATGAAATCTTGACGAGTCATGTGATGGGATCTCACAAGAACATTCCACTTAAAAATTAATAGGGCCAATTACATCTACTACCCTTGAGGTTCGAGTTAATTACAATTTAGTCCCTCTACTCCCAGAAATTACAAAAAAGTTCCCTTGACATTTCACTTTATTACATAAGAACTCCTTAAAAGAGGCTAATTATTTTCTTTTTTTTGGCATCATGTTTATAGTTTCAGGGAGTTTTATGTATGAAAGTGAAATTTCAAGGAGTTTTGTGTAATTTCTGAAAATAGAGGGACTAAATTGTAATTAGAGAAAACTTCAGACATAGTAGATGTAATTTGCCCAATGTAATGTATGAGAATGTATGCAGCCTAAATGGTGAAATTTCACAAAAGATAACATATTAACCCTATAATTGAATGAAAAAGTGTAGATGTTCTTCTAAACTTTCATTTCTCTCTGAACAATATTAATTGTAGCTTAAGTGCTTAACTTGCATTTTATAGATGAAGAATACCTCCTGCACGAAATCAGCAATTCCCTTTCTCTCAGGACACTTGAAACCAAAGCTCATGAAGAACTCGATGACACGCTCTCGTGGGCCATGGTACACAATCTTTCCCTCGTATAAGAGAATAATATCATCAAAGAGATTAAATGTCTCTGGAGCTGGCTGGAGAAGAGACATCAATATGGTGGCCTCTGTTAAGTGTGCAATTTGTAGTAAACACTTAACCACTTGAAACGTTGTCGAGCTGTCTAGCCCTGTCGATATTTCATCCATGAATAGCGTTCTTGATGGCCCGACAGTAATCTCCCCTGTAAAAACCAAAATTACAAACACCCCCTTCTGAAGAAATTACTGTAGTGACTATATTTCCATTTCACTTCTGATTTATGAAGGATACCTGTCATCGATTTCTGTTGATTTTAATCATGAAAAAACAAATAATGTTTGAATAACCTGTAGTAACGCGCTTCTTTTGCCCTCCTGAAATTCCACGTTTCATTTGATTGCCTACAATGGTGTTGCGACACTCGGTGAGTCCTAATATCTGCATTACATTTTCATAGATAATAATGTTAATTAGAAATGGATTAATTGATTTTTTTTCCTGAAAATAGAATCTTACCTTGAGTATATAATCAGTAATAAGACTGCTCTCAGCCCCCTCCAGAGCAGTAGCCTAATGAAACATTCAAACCAAAATAATATTAATTTTTTTAATGAAAAAGCCAACATAATATTTAAATGCAGATGGTCATGGAGAGTTATACTCCAAATACTTACCTTCATAACAAGATCAACCTCTGCATCAGGCAAAATACCAGCTTCTTTTTCCGCTCTTGTAACCTCCTTCAAGAGTTCTAGCAATAGTACATAAAAGTTAGAAATTTATAACATTCGGTTAAATGATTCGTGATGTAATATTATTACCATATCTCGATCCAACCCCTTGGCACCTAGCTGAGAAGTCTAATGTCTCTCCTACAGTCATCTCTGCTACATGAACATCATTCTGACTGACATACGCTGACGTCTTACGTGGGACAAATTCATTAAGCTTATGGCCGTTGTAAGTAATTTCTCCACTTTCCTGTTCCACATTTCGAGAAGTTATTTTGAAAGGGCTTGTAACTTACTGTTGCTGAATTTTAGCTGTTGTTTGAAACATTATCTGGTTTTAACAAACCTTTAAGCATGGGTTTAATCTGCCTGCAAGAGCCAGCAAAAGTGTTGTTTTCCCAGAGGATGGTGGTCCTAATAGAAGCGTCATCCTTCCCATCAGAAAATGAGAAAAGAGTACATTAGTATCACTATGAATGACACTGAATTGTTAGGGATTGTTTGCAAAAACTTTTGGTTGTTTAGAGTGCTTACTTGGAGATTTTTTTGGGGGAAATGATTAGTAGTAAAAGCTGAAAGTTTTAAAAATAGAACTTGCTAGTTTATTAAAAGTGGTACAAGTTGCTAAAGTTTCTAACTTTTAGTTCTGTCATTGCTTAATGGAAAAAGCAGGTATCTCGAATACATAAGAAGTGTTTTTCTGCTGTTAGCTTAAAAGAAGTAGAATTTTGAATGTCTTTTCTGCTTCTGCTCAAAATAAATTATAAGCTAGAAAAACCTTCGAGGTGCTTTTTTGAGCTTCTAGGTTCTTTTTTCTATAAGTGTTATGTACTTTATCTCTCCAAACACTCAACTTTTACTACTACAATTTTTTACAACTTTAACTTCCACTTCTATTTCTTCAAAAGCAGAAGCTTTTGCATACAACCATCATAACTTTTGGAATTTTGGAAACACCCCCTTAGTAAAGATGTTTCAGAGAAAGCGTCTACAATATAAAAAATATCACCTTAATATCTCCATGTATATGTGATTTAGGCAGTGTTATTAGTGGCTCTTGTTCACAAAAGCTCATCACATTTCTTACTCAGTCTTTTTCATTTTAAGTTCAATAAAATTTCACCTGGAGGGCTTTATGATCCCAGATGCATCTTTTAATATTTGAATTTTCGTTCTCTCAGCCAGTTTGAGCCCAAAGCAACTCAAAGCTGTCTCTGCAATATTTCGTGCAGCATTTGGCAGAGTGGGAAGAGCTCTTTCGCCTACCACGCAATCAGCCTCAACAGTTAAGTTCTTGAACCTGACTTCTACTGTAGGAAGCTTAATCCCGGCCCTGGAAAAATAAAACAACTATAAAATGCTCAGAAAGAGCATGATGACGACCTCATGAAATCTGAATTAATGGATAAATCTTGATTATGTTGAAATAATGATGTAATATATAACTTACTCATCAATTCTACTTCTAAGTTTTCTCAAGAACTTTTCATTATCTTCGTCGGTAACCTTAAGAACCCTGTTGATGAACTCTTGGTTGTCATGCATGTTGGATCTTTCTTACATCTACCGATATGTGTACGATGTTAGGTTTGTTCTCGTTTGTCTGAATGAAAGATTTTAGGATAGATTGTTCATTTTCATCTTGAAGCTTTTCAGCACAGCAAGATGTTAACTTGTTCTATGGAGCAATAGGAAATAAAGAAGTATTTGATTGATATTAAGTTACATGGTGCAGTTAGAAAGTCGCTTTCTTGTGTGGAGAGGTTTGAGAAATATAAGGCAATATAGAATGATGGTTAATTCCTTCAATAATTAAGAAATTGTTTCCAAGAGAATGTGCTCAATTCCTTGCATGAATTGACATATTGGATAGAAGTTAAAACTATAATGTATTCTAGAAGAATTCTGAAGATGGACATTGAGGTAGATTCACAAGTTGTGTTTAATGTGGTAAAGTTGGCAGATACCGATACTCACCCTCTGGGAAATTTGATTAATGATTGCAGGGAGCTTATGTGTCATCCTTGGGACGTCCGGTTTAAGCATGTTAGACGTTCTTGTAATACTAGTGCTTATATTTTAGCCAAGCTTGGGTATAGCTTAGATTCTAGTTTTGATTTCTGGCTTGAACTCTCTATTGACGTGGTGGATTGTGTTACTTCTAATGCTATATTTTATAATACATAATTTTCATTTTTGGACCCCAACTTTAATCTATACAATTATAAAAGTGTGGATCTTTCAATTATTCTTTATTGTGAATGGACTAAAATACCCTTAGCTAACAATTCATTCACTTCAATTAATAATATTAATATGTTATTATTGAATTTAATTAGTTATTTTCAAAAAAAAAGTGAATTAATGATTTTCAACTAATTAGTTTTTAACTCTACACAACTCTTCTTCTTTCAATTCAATTGAGTTATTAATTTGAGTCTCTAACTCAACTCAACTATTCATCTTCTATGTTATTAATACTCCTTTGTACTATACTTAAGTTTTGATTGAAATATAAATCACCCATAAATGGAGAAAAAATTGGAAAATAAGGATTAAAATTGTGAGAAAATATTTTGATTCAAAGTGAAAAAATAAGAGGCAACGCATTAACTAAAAAATGGGACGACCACGTGCGACGCACGTGGCTCTTGCTAGTCATAAAGTGTCCCAATAACTGCATTTCCTACTAAAGGTAAATTTTTTAAAAGAGATAAGTTAAAACATTAAAATATAGTTCAATGGTTCTGTATTTGGTTGGGTTAATTGAAGGTCTCAAGTTCGAGTCGCTAGAGAAGCAGAGCCATAATAAAAAATATATATGTTTTCTATTTTAAATTATTACATGACACGTTAAAGTGTCCCGATATGATTATTTTTGGGACCCTTATAAATGTCACAATATTGATATTATAGGGACACTTATACATAATATGACCCATACCTACGAGACGCCTTAATCAAGCGTCTCTATAATCAAAAGCGTCCCTAAAGTCTTTTCATGGAACCCATTTCAGCGTCCCGAAAAGCCTTTTTTCTAGTAGTGGAATCCCTCATGTTTGATCTATTAAGGGTTTCAAATGGGGTTGTTTGGGGGTATTTCTAAAAAAGTACTTATACATTTATTAAAACGTGAGAGACCATATCGTAATTTCTCGAACTAGAGAGATCGATTTATAAATACATCAAACTTTGGGCTATCCAAGTATAATTCACCTTATATATATCAATTAAAAAGGCCAATCATCAATGAAATAATTTAAGAAGAAAATCTTGGTGAATTGATTTGCTTGTCTGCTCTGAACCAAAAATGAACATCTTCTAATGTTGTCATTGTTTGTCTGTATTTGCCCGTTGGGTTTAGCAGCATGCTATTGGACGAATTTGCCAAATTCAGCTCACATAAGCATATATATATCTTTGGTTATTATTTTAATAATATTGCAAACAGAAGCAGAATTGAAAATATGCATACAAGTAATGAATAGATTATGTAGCAACCCACAGAAACTCAATGCCTAGATATTTTCATATATAATTTTTATAAATATATTTGTAAAATAAATATTATAAATATTTCTTCTTCACCCGCGAGTGCGTACTTTTTACAAGTATACATAAAAAATATGAATAGATTATATTTTAAGATGGCGAAAATATATTACGTAAGTGAGCTAGTTAACACGAATATTAACATAAAAATTGAAAAATAAAATAACATTTTCAAAAAGTGCATATCCTAGCTCATTCATCCCTAGAAGAAAAAATAATATTAGTGACAAAAATCAAACTAGCAATACGAAAGTACTATTGGGTTTGGCTCAATGGCCTCTCAATATTACTAGCTCACAACGTGAAGGTTTGAGTTTCGACTATCCTTACAATGATAAGGGTTGAATTGAATTACAAAAAATATAAGAAAAATGAAAACAGCATAACGAAAAATGAAATTACATAGAAAGAGTAATAATTAAAGCGCGCAGTAGAAGATCGAACACTGCTTTCTCCAGCTTCATAAGATTTCCAACAGGTTGACCAAGTTATTTGTTTGCGATGCCGATACATATATATATACAAAAACACTTGCTATATATCATGAATTACCTGTTGATGGAAGACAAAGGTTTCCATTATCAGTTATGAGATTGATGTTTCGGGGGAGGAAACGAGGCAGTCCCTTCAACCTTTCGCATCCGCGGATAGATAAATTCTGTAGACGTGGCATTATGGAGATCATCATATCAATATTGCTGCTTCCAGCTTGTTCATATTCCATGTCTTCCCACTCTTGCCATGAATCACAATCCAAAAAAACCAAAAATCTCAACTTTGGGAATAGTGACGGAATATTATTTCCCTGAGTGATCCCAAGAAACTCAACGCCTACACGTTTCAAAGACAACAGGGACCAAATCGAAAGGTCCTCAAGGAATGGCAGTGTTCCCAAAGGAGGCAACTGCAACAGATTGACACAAGACGAAAGAATAAGAGTTGTGAGGTTATTGAGATAAGTATTAATGTTGAACCAAGATGGGCATTGAGTGCCTTCGAAGCTTCCCAGATAAAGGGATTGCAGATTTGGAGGCGGTTGTAGAGCTTCCAACACATCCATTCTCACCTCCCCTCTACCAAACAATAGAAACAAATGGCTTATGTAAGTCTTTTCCGAAAGTTGTGCTTTCTTAGCATCATCAACATCTTCTTCCTCATTCAACTCTCCTATATCTAAGCTTATACTAACTCGGAGTTGGTTCAAATCTGCCAGATAACTCAACTTACTCCTCTCTTTTCCAACTTTGAATACATCCAATGTCCGAAGAGCAGTTAATTTCCCTACAACTTTGGGAACCCTCTCTAGGCTCTCAGTCCCATGAAGCAGTAGATGCCTTAGGTTTCTCAGCATATGTATTTGTTTTGGAAGTTCAGAAATCTGCAAACATTTCCGAAGATCCAAGGTATTCAAATTGTACAAACCACATATGGTCACTGGGAGTTTTTTGATGGGATTCCCAAGCATGTCCAGGTACCTCAAATGAATCAATTCTCCTATCACTGAAGGAACCTCGTCCTTCTCTTTACTTTGCAAATGTAGTACCCTAACTGATTTGGAGGAACTGGAAAGTTGATTCCGAGAAAGCTCATGATCATCATCAGTGTACAAGTTCCTTACTTCCTCAACCTTGCTTCCGGTAGTTTTTATAAGATATTGAGCAAAATCATGCACTATACTGTGCATCTCAAATGATGTGAACCCCAAGTCGATACTTTTCCTTACATGATGGAAGAAAGAACGCGCAGCTAATTTCTCAAAGTAATCTATTCCTTTCAATTCCATGTCATCATCTGCCCCGTCTGAGGAGATTAGATATCCTTGCACCATCCAAAGCCTTATCAACTCATCTGTATATATACGTTCATTTCTCCGGAAAATTGCACAATATGAGTAACACTGCTTCACTGCTAGGGGCAACTAATTGTAGCTGAATACGAAAGTCGAAAAAAGGGCTTTTGCAATATCTTCTAATTGCCATAGTTCCTTCTCCAAGACATCCTCCCATAGTTGTTTATTATATCTTGAATACAGGTAGCACCCCAAAGTTTTGACAGCTATAGGCAAGCCTTCACACTTTTCAGCTATTCTTTGACCAATGCCTTCTAATTTCTCCCTTTCGTCCTCTCTCCTCCCACGAAATGCTAATTCTTTGAATAATGACCACGAATCTGAGTGGGATAGGAATCCTACTTGTATTATTTGGGTAGAGCCCATCGATTTTGCCACATTTTCGTTCCTTGAAGTCACTAAGATTATACTTCCAAGGGCTTTTCCATAGACGAGAGACCCTTTCAGTTGCCTCCAGAAACTATCATTTTCTATCCATACATTATCTAGGACAAGCAACAATTTCTTCCCAGAAACGAATGAATGTATGAGTTTCAATAACATCTGTAAGTCAGCATCACCACCATAACTTATATCTAAAGATTGAAGGATGGCTTTTGCAACACGAACCTCATCACAAGTATGAGAAAGACAAACCCATGATCTTAGTTCAAAACTGCTTTCGACTCTAGGATCATGAAATGCTAGTTGAGCCAGAGTTGTCTTCCCAATTCCTGTCATCCCCACCAAAGATATAACCTGGATATGACCTTTAAGTTCCTTGCAGGTCATTAATTGGTCTACTATGTAATCTTTTTCATTTTCTTGGCCCTTTAGTACAACAAGTTGACCAAAAGAGGTGGTGATCTCACACTTAATGTCTAGAGAATCATTGTGGATTGGGAGCAAAGAACTGTATTTTCCCGTCTCCTGGGCAATCAACTCTATTTTTGCATTCAACTCTTTTATGTTTAATGCAATACCACGATGCCTATGAATATGTTGGAAGCACAAACAAAGAGAATTGATAAAGATGCTTATCTTTGTCAACCAAGTATGGAGAACATCAGTTTCAACCGCTTTATTATCCCACCAATATCAACCATAATTGATACTTCTCTGGCGTCTGTTACAACAGGGGCGTTAAGATCAAATGGAATTATGCTCAAGACTTTGCAAGCACAAACTTCAGGTTCTGCCAATTATGAATCAATTACTCAGTATATGTATTTTAATAGTTAATAATGCATGCCAGACTATCTCTCCAACACTAGACTATTAGGTGAAAATATGAATTTAACTAATTATAAAATATTGTCAAGACTTTTTGGTTATGCATTTTTTATGTCTTAATTGCATTGGTTTCTTCCACCAATTACTGACCATTTCAGAGCTAACTCTGTTTTCAAGAGTTTGGTTCATACCTCAATCTTGGCGGTTAGTGTACTCAACCTAGATTTATTCTCAACAAGCTATATTTAATTCTCCTATGGGGAATAAACTATTATTAACCAGTTGCAACTTGCAAATGCATCAAGACTCAAGCTAAGACCACAAGTACAAATGTACAATGTCACAATTACCTTTATGCAGGTATAGATTGTCTTGAAGCTGGACTTGACAGGCCCGGATATTGGGCCGGTTTATAAAGAAGATCAGCTTAGTTGGACTTAAGGTTCGGACCTAGCTAATGAATAGAGCACAGGTTATAAGATGGGCTTCCTAGACTTGTAGGAAACTAGCCCAGGCAAGAGGTAACTATCTGGTTATTCTAGATATGGCAAAGTCGACAGAGGTTTGATGATTTTCTATTACCTTAAACTCCTGGGAACTTGGAAGAACTTCGCGAAAAACAGATTGAGGGGATAAATAAACTTAACTAGGGGTCTGAAATCTCTGGGTGAGTTATTTTCAAGGATATATAACTTATATTAGTGCAATGCAATGCTCACTGTAACTTAGATATAAGTATTCAAAATTTCCTCATACGTTTACAGTTAGATTAAAAGTTTGAATTTACACAATGTGTTCGGTATTCTTTTGGATCATCAAGAAGATTTATTATTGCTGTGGTGAAATTCCAAAAATGGACAAGGCTTTTCACTGTTGGGAACCATCTGCGAACAGAACAAAGTCTATGTCAGCTGGCAAATTGTACTAATTCAATCCCTCTCAACAAATCAAGAAATTATTATCACCACAACTTTGAAGATCTGTAAAGCAAAGATAAAAAAAAAGCTAACAAATTAAATTTAAATTAAATTAAAGAAAGAAAAAGAATGCATATGAAAGGGGGAAAAAAGTGAAAAGACATACTCATTCTCCAAATGTAGCTCAAATCACAAACATTTCCATCATTGCTGCCTCCCTCTCTTTTCCCCTCTTTATTATGCATCAAATCTATACTCAAAATATGAGAAAGAGTTCAAAATTAGAAGAAAAAAAATCTTAATTTGGTAGCACAAAAGCACACACAGTACACACACACGAAGGTTTGATCCAAACATACCGAAAACGCAGATGGCCATGACGACGGAACCATTGCTGGGGATCCACGGAGGCACCGTTGATTTCCGGGCGCCGCCACCGTCTCCGGTGGCACCTGGGCGGCGGTCATCTTTCGCGAACGATGACATTTTGACAGAGTATCTCCAGCAATCGCTGAAAGTCCCTGATCTCGTTCTTCCTGACAGAGTGTTTCCCCGGCAAAAATCAGCTCAAAACCCACCAAGAATTGATTTTCAGAATCTGGGCTCGCTCGAGAATGAGTCCGGTTCCGAAATACGTGAACTGATTGCGCAAATGGGGTGCTTGGAAGTGATTAACCATGGGATTCCTCGAGATTTGATTAAATTCGTTCTGTTCCTCGCCGGCGGCGTTTTCGAGATTTCGTCAGATAAGAAGAAAAAGGTGGCGAGATCACCGGAGAGGCGATATGGGTTTGAGGAGAATCATGGTGAGGAGGAGAGTAGTGATCAAAGTGAAGAGTTTTTGTGGTGTGGAGAAGGAGCGATGACGATTGAAATGGAGGGAGTTTGGCCTGTCGGATACTCAAATTTCAGGTCCAACAAATATTAACTGTCCCAATTTACAATTTTTCAAAGTAATTTTCAACATAATAAAGTTTATGAAAAAATTTATATTTGTTACAATTAAGATCTGGTTTCGACTTCTTCTAATAACAAAGATCGATTTTTTTTTAAAAATATATATTTACTTTTCTAGTCATTTCATCTTTAGTGAATTTCTAATTGAACTCCAGATTGAAATACTTATAATATTAGTTATTTAGTATGAAAGAATTCAGAACGAACCACTATATATATTTGAGGGTTGGGAAACATGACATTTCAAAGAATTTTCACTACGTCGTAAGTGGTTGGTTCCATTTCGGGGACTCCATTTTTTAATAGAAAATTTAGAAAGAAAACGTGAAAATAGTCTATTTTATTAAGATTTTCTGACATGGGTTAAAATTCAGGGTATGTTATATAATTTTCTAAACCTCATAATATGATTCAATGCAATGCAATGCAAATTGAATCTAATTAATTTGCAGCCAAGCAATGGAGAAGCTGTCAGGGCAAATAGGAGAAGTAGGCAGCAAAATTCTGCAATTTCTTCTGAGAAAACCAGGCCCTGGAAATGGTTCGCCGGAGGAGCAAGAACTCGCCGGAGAGTTTTGCTACATACAAAAACCCTACCGGAAAACGGACGGCGAGCAGTCGGAAAATTCCCTGAGATATGATGTGATCAGAATGCTGATAAGAGGATCTGAATTCCCTCATGCATTGTGCTTGCATTTGTGCAGTGGATCAACTGATTTCCATGTTTACTCCAAGAAAGGTTGGGTCTCATTTTGCCCTGATGAAGATTCAATAGTCATCACAATTGGAGACAAATTGCAGGTAATTTTATAGTTAGGAATTACCTAACTATTAATTTTATAGTCTCATTTTTGGTACACTATTAAGGGATAATTACATTTACACCCCTCAACTTAAGGGAAAATACAGCAAGACCCCCTCTACTATTGGAAATTATAGAGACACCCCCTTGACTATGGCTCTTTCTAATCCCTACTATTAATTACTGCAGGAGTGGAGTAGTGGACAATATAAACATGTAATAGGAAGGCCGGTTTTTAGAGGTGAAGTTGAAAAATGTATTTCAATGGGTTTCTTATATTCACCTTCAAGAACCAAAGAAGACAAGGCTCTGACAATTTCAATCAGCAACCAAATCACAATTGCAGTATTTTTAATTCTTATTTACCAAATTTCACTTTATATTTACCATATGTTGTATAAAATTTTCAAATATTAAAGTTCCAATAAGAGATTTAATAAATAATTTGTTTTGATATTTGGGCCCAAAGTCCATAAGCTTTGGAGTGGGCTAGATCTAGCAGAATTTTGGTACTTATTTGGGCCCAATAAATGGCTTTGTTTCTTCAAATGGCCCAAACCGGAAAAGAATCACTTGTATTGGTTGAGATTGAGAAGTGTTTCGAGTGTTCGAGTGAAATTTTAGTTAGTTTTTTATTTGTTAATTTATTTATTTTTATAAGTGAATTTTAGTCTGGTTGAGTGGTCTCAACAAAAATATTGTAATTTTATTGAGGGATAATGAATATTTTGTTCTTTATCCAAATTCTTTTGTGATTGTAAATAGGATAAATGTTGCTGATTTCCACTCTATTATGTAAGAATATTGTTTATTGAAAGAAAATGGCTTGCAATTTCAAGATATATAATTGTAAGTTAAATTTATTTTAGAAAAATTAAATGAAAAGTATTTGACTATTTCAAGCATTTCACCATCATGGTTTTTCTTATAAGTGATTTGTTATGATACACAAATTTTTTTTAACAATATCTGTGTAGTGTCGTATTATATCGAATATTGTGTTGAACACCTATCTAATGCTAAATATGAAAAGAATCGGTCAGTCAAGCGGCTGCAGAGCTACCAAACTTGATTTTTGAAGCTAGATCAGCAAAGGATTATGATTGGTAACCATAATTAAAATCCTAATGAAATTGAAATCTATAGAAAACCGAGTTCTACTCCAATTACAAGTTATTCTCAATGCAGAATATCACATTCATGTGGGATATATAGAGAGACACACACACACTGACACACTTACTTATATCTAATTTTGAGCTTCCATGTCTTGATAAAGTTGTTGCAGAAGATGATGGGGTGCTTTGATGGAGATTTTGGGGTCGCGGCGAAGGAAACGAGGCATTGCCTTCAGTTTCTTGCATTTTATGATTTCTAAAGTTTGGAGACATGGCATTATGTCATATTCAGTGCTGTCTTCCCACACTTCCCATGAACCACATCCCCGAAACTCTAATTTCCTCAATTTCTCGAATACCACTACCGGTGATGATGATGGTGGCAGGTCTAATCCAATACTTGCCTCCGCAGCCCACAGAAACTCAATGCCTAGACATTGCAAACTGTCCATGCCAGTAATAGAAAGTACCTCCAGCACTGGCAGTATTCCCAAAGGAGGCAAATGCAGACAATTACTACAGTTCTTGAGCACAAGAGATCTAAGGTTGCTGAGAGAAGAATAGTTGAACCAACTTGGGAATTGGGTGGCTTTGTAGCCAGTCAACAAAAGGTATTGCAAATTGGGAGGCACTTGTAGAGCTTCCATCACATCCATTCTCACCTCCCCATTAATTTCAAGGCTCAAACCTCCAATGTAGATCTTGTTCCGAAGTTGTGCTTTCTCAGCATCCTCAACATCTTCCTCCTCATTCAAATCTCCCATATATATGTGCATTGAACCTCGGAGTTGGTTCAACTCGGCCAGATATATCAACTTACTCATTTTTCTCCCTACTTTGAATTCATCAAATATACGGAGAGCCGTTAGTTTCCCAACTCCTTGGGGGATCCGCTTTAGACTAGGAGTTCTGTGAAGCAGAAGGTGCCTTACATTTCTCAGCTTATGGATTTGTTTTGGAAGTTCAGAAAGGTAAAGACAGAACCGAAGATCTAGAGTTTGCAAATTGTACAAATTACATATCGTTGCTGGGAGTTTGTTGATGTTACGAGTCCGAATTACGGAAAGGTACCTCAAATGAAGCAAATTTCCTATTCCCAACGGAAGCTCTTGGATACCCGACAGATTTAGTACCCTCACAGACTTCAAACGACCTAGTTGATTTGGAGGGAGTTGTTCATTGTTAGTACTAAAGTTCCTTATTTCCTCAACCTTGCCTCCTGCAGTCTTTATAAGATATTGAGCAAAACTGTGTACCATCTTGTGCATATCACACTTTATGTAACACTGTTTCGAGTCATTCTTGGTAACATTTAGGAAGAAAGAACGCGCGGCTAATTTCTCAAAGTAACCCATGCCTTTCAATTCCATGTCATCGTCATCTATCCCATTTGAGGAGATCAGATATCCTTGCATCATCCAAAGCCTTATCAACTCATCCACATATATATCATAACTTGGAAAAAGTCCACAATATGAAAAACAGTGCTTCACTGCCAGGGGCAACTCGTTGTAACTGAATACGAAAGGCACAAAAAGGATTTCTGCAACTTCCTCTAATTGCCATAGTTCCTTTAGCATTACATCCTCCCAAATTTGTTTGCTATATATCGACTGCAAGTAGCAAACCTTTACATTTTAAAACTATTCCATGCGCAATGTTATGTAGTAACTCCCTCTCGTATTTGTCTCTCCCACTCAACGCTATTTCGTTGAATAGTACCAGAGAAGAATTGTGGGAAAGACATTTTACTTGTATTTTTTGAGTAGAAACCATCGATTTTGCCACATTTTGATTCGTTGAAGTCGCTAAAATCCTACTTCCAAGTGCATTTCCATAAATTAGAGGCCCTTTTAGTTGCCTCTAGAAACTATCATCTTCTATCCACGCGTTATCTAGGACAAGTAACAATTTCTTGCCAGAAACGAATGAATATACGAGTTTCTGTAACTTTTCTAAGTCAGCATCCCCTGGATAACTCACATCTAACGATTGAAGAATGGCTTTTGTAACATGAACCTCGTCAGAAGTATGAGAAAGACAAATCCAAGATCTTAGTTCAAAATTTCTTTCAACTCTAGGATCATGAAATGCTAGTTGAGCCAGAGTTGTCTTCCCAATTCCTAGCAAACCCACCAAAGAGATGACATGAATATCATCTACAAGGTCTTGGCAGGTAAGTAATTCATTTACTATCCTGTCCTTTTGGTCATGTTGACACTCTAGTCGAACAAGTTGACTAAAAGAGGTAGTGATCTTAGGCTTGACTTCTGGAGAATCACTGCTGATTGGAAGCAAAATACTGTACTTAGGAGTCTCCTTGGCAAGCAAATCTACTTTTTCATTCAAGCCTTTTATGTTTAAGGCAATATCACGGTGCCTATGAACACGTTGGAAGCACAAACAAAAAGATTCGATGAAGATACTTACCTTGTTCAAGCAAGTTCGGAAAGCATCTTTTTCAGTACCATCGTCATCATCATCATCATCAAATTCTTGGTTTTGTATTTGAAACTTTACCGTCTCCCACTCGTCCAAAGCATCATCTACTTGATACGTCAGATTTTCGAGCCTTTGGAGCCAAGATTTGACACGTGGATCTGTCGATCTTCGCTTCTCAGCTTCCTCCAACATTTTCTGAATCTCCTTAAGACTGGATGAAAGTTTTTGAGCATCAGCTTTGGAGTTGACCAACAAGTGGAATTCTTGTTTCACCGGTTTCTTAATTAGGGCAGCCAATCGGATTATTATCCCATCCACTCCCGCCATGATTTGTTCTCAGAAAATTAATCCCTTCTAATTTTTGGTTTTTGGATCTGAAATTTAACTCAAGAATTATGCAAACAAAATGATCATTACTTCGAATAGTTATATATCATTCATGACAGTCAACTCCTCCATCACTACACTATTATATAGAAATCTGAATTAATTAATCATTATTCTTGTCCAAGACTTCTCTTTTATGCCATTTTAATGTCTTAATTAATTACTTTGGATTCATTGATATGCTAGATGTATGACTGTATCCACTGACTACCGAATATTTCAACGGTAAAGCAGCTTTCAAGAGTTATAAATTTAATTTCTTTTTTGAGATAATTACTGATAAATTCTCATAGCAGATCTAGGGTTCATACACAGAGAGATGAGAGGAAGGAGACGAAGATGGAAGAGAGAGAAAGTACAGGGGTAAAAGTTATTCCACTAATCAGCAAAAGTCCAGCAAATACAAGTCAGATACAAAACGCGTGTTAACGCTTTACCCCAACGGTCAGATTAGAAAAGGAAAAATACTAAAGAAAATAATCTAAATACAAAAGAAATAATAAGATAAAAGGAATATCAACACACAATAGAGATATTCCAACACGCCCCCTCAAGTGGGAGATTGGTGAAAAATCAAGCCCAACTTGGAAATTAATCGTCCAAAATTAGGTCCAGAAAGCGACTTGGTAAAAACATCCGCCAGCTAATCCTTCGAGGCGACATGAGTAGGTAAAATCAGACCTTCCCGAAACTTGTTACGAGAGATATGGCAGTCAATCTCGATGTGTTTCGTCTTTTCGTGAAAAACGGGATTATGGGTGATAGAGATGGCCGACTGGTTGTCACAGTAGATAGGTATTGGCAGCGGAGGTGAGATATTGAATTGCTGTAACATGTAAGTTAACCATTGGATCTCGCAAACGGTGGTGGCGAGACTGCCGTATTCGGCCTCGCAAGATAAGCGTGACACGGTAGATTGTTTCTTGGTTTTCCAAGAGATAAGTGAGTTTCCCAAGAAAATGCAATACCCAGTCACTGATTTCTGTGTGAGCTCGCAGCGGGGCCCAATCTGCGTCACAATAGGGAAAAAGAGAAAGGGAATTAGAACTGGGAAAGAAAAGACCAGTAGAGGTGGTACCTTTCAGGTAACGTAGCACATGATGGGCAGATTGAAGATGTGATTCTCGAGGTTGAGTCACATATTGACTTAATTGTTGAACCGCGAAACTGATGTCGAGTCGGGATAGATTAAGGTAGAGGAGCCTGCCAACTAGGTGTCTAAATTGAGTTGGATCAGTTAATGAAGGTGATGAAGAATCATCAGTAATCTTGTGACCTGCTGGTAACGGACAAGGAGAAAGATTAGCAGATTCCATACCAGTGTCATGAAGAATATCATAAATATATTTGCGTTGGGTCAGTAGTAAACCCGAGGAACACCGGGTTATTTCAAGCCCCAAAAAATATTTGGCTTGCCCAAGATCCTTGATAGTAAAAGTTTGGTGCAAATTGTTTTTAATCTCGAGAATGAGATCAATGTCAGAACCTGTGAGAAGAACGTCGTCAACATAAACAAGTAAAGCCACAAAAGAGGAATTAGATTGTTTAACAAATAAGCAATGATCGTGAGCACATTGTGTAAACCCAAGTTTCAATAAGTGAGAAGTAAACTCGTGGTTCCATTGGCGCGAAGCATGTTTTAAACTATAAAGAGACTTAGTCAAACGACAAACTTGTCCCGGTTTAGCTTTGAAATATCCCTCTGGAGGTTGTAAATAAACCTCCTCATCGAGATAACCGTGCAAAAGAGTATTATTTATATCCAACTGAAAAAGGGGCCAAGAGTATGCAGAAAAAATAGCTAAAAATAAATGAACAATAACCAACTTAGCGACGAGGGAGAAACTATCAAAGTAGTCGACTCCGAATGTTTGGTTGTAACCCTTTGCAACAAATCATGCTTTATATCGCTCAACGGTTCCATCTGGGTTGTATTTGACTTTATACACCCATCTGGAACCAATAGCTTGTTTACCTGGGGGAAGAGTAGTCAATTCCCATGTTTTATTGGATTCTAATGCTTCCAATTCCTTAGCCATAGCCTGAACCCATTCATCATACTTGATGGCTTGTTTGTATGAGAAGGGCTCAGGGACTTGGGAAATGTTAGCATAGAAGGTCCTACAAGAATCAAAAAAGGGAAAGGGATTAACTCCACATCAAAAAAGGGAGGAGAAAGGACACCACATCCGCACTGAAACGAACTCCCAAACAAGGTAAATGTATCCCATTTAAAAATCCATCCCGACGAACGGCAAGCACTCAATCTATACTGGCAACAACAACAACCAAAAGAAATAACAGAGTGCGGAAGCTTAAATAACATCAATTCAACATGTAAAGCCACACGGGGCATCAAGTCATATAAATCAATGCTCAACAATTCGTCATCAATATCATAATTCCATAATTCAACAATATATATCCATTCTACCTAAAAATTCAATTCAAATAATAAAGACAGACTGTTGTTGGACACTACTGACAATACCAAGGACACGAAAACCAAGACTCACGACCCACTGTTGCCAACCGACATGAGAGGTGACAACGCCACCTGTCGACCTGAAGTAAGAATTAAAATAACGAAGGGTGAGTATAAACGATACTCAGTGAAGGTAAAGAGGGAACAAGTACGAGCCACGCTTCCGGGTTTGAATATATATTGACGCTTAATTTTGGGAAAAGTACCTCGGAAAACACTCTGGACGCTCGTCCCCAAGTGAGACCCTCGAATACCCTCCCGGGCCCCCATTAAAAGAAAAGTCCATGATTTTGCTCGCTTTTCAAGAAATATTATAAGTTGAAAGCCAAACGGGCATTTAGGCAAGTGTGTGACTACAAAGGGGGTGACCATAAGTTTCATACGTGTCCGGGTGTGCTAACGGACTCCCCTAACGACTTCCCTCATAGACCCAACCAAAGTCAAAGTGTCACGTCGAAAAGAAAGAGTTTTACTTGCCTTTTGAAAACAAAACGATTGGGATATACTTATAGGTATAAGTTGATATCAAAATGTTTGTTTATTAAAATCATGAAAATATAGTTAAATATCTAATAAATATACGAGATGAGAAATTAAATCAATATGAGCACATAAGGGTAGTTCGCAATGGATAAAAGGAATCCTTACTCCAATTGAAAGCATTTTAAAACCCTCACCTGGAAGCACGGGAACAACTAGACAACTCAAGCAATTCCTCTAGACAACTCAAGCAATTCCTCGAAAGAACGGCCTAAAACTGACAGACGACAAACCAAAGAAGACAAGACACGACACACGACTCTCATGGAATTACAACACAAGAACGACCGAATAATATCACTTAGCAATGAAAATTACAAGTAAAATGCAATTAAATCAATTAAACGGAACATACGAATTTAAAGATGTTAAACATGCTCAATTGGAATTCTAATTGCACATTCATGCATAATATATCATAAAGAAACACTCATGCAATTTTCGGATCATTCAGACAACATTCAAAAATTGGGAAAAAAGTCCTAAACAAAAGAGGTTCGATTCAAGGCCCAAACGAGGTCGGAATTTTGAAAATTTTACGGAATATTCATCCTTGAATCATATGGAAGCTATAGGTGAAAATGGCTCAATTTTAGGAGGTCGTATGCAAAAAGTCAACTTTTATTTTTGGCCAATTGACCATATTCCCGAAAGCAACTAAGGAAAAAGGCTGAAAAATTGGCTAAGGCATTCACACGGGTTTGCGCACAGTCTTGAGAACACCCTCAAGACTGTGCAAGCTAAAACGAAAGTGCGGCTTGCGCACGGTCTTGCCAAGACTGTGCGTAGGACCGTGCGGTTCTACTCTCAGGTGCAGAAAACGAGATTTCAAGGTTTCTCACGACGGTTTCGTCCTAAAATCAACCAAGGCGAGTTCTATAGCTAAAATCAACACATAAAATTTACACTCATGCATTATACACACTAATAGCTATCACTTGATCCGAACTACACTAAAAATGGTAAACTCTAACCTACAAACCCATCAATTAAACCAAATATTCATTTCAAAATAAAAGCTAAAAATTGAAAGATTTAATGGACGAAATGAATTGGGGAAAGAAGGTTACCGGTAGAGAATGGAACGAAGATTGTACAGTTGGTCTCGCAATCTCGATTGATCGAGCGACGGATTCGGGACGGGATTTTCTTCCTTCTCATTTCTTCTTCTTCCTTTATCCTTCTCTTCTCTCTCTCTCTCTCTCTCTCTCTCGATTTTGGGTGTGTGAGCAAGAGTGTGCAAGAGAGGGTGCATAAGGGGGTGCAAATGTGTTCAAGGGGGTGCAAGTGTATTCAAGAGGGTGTGGGGTTCGATTGAGATTAAAATAAATTTGAAGGGTAGAAAAGGTAATTATAAAAGGTTAAGGATAGGAGAATAAAATAGAATAAATTAAAATTAGCTAACGAAGCTAATCTTTTCATTTAAAATTCAACGAAATGTCGAATAATTATTCCGAAAATATATTCCGGAATTTTGGGTCGTTACACTTAGTGGAACAGCCGTAGGCTGTTCAACAGCAACATCAGATTCTGAGTGAGTATGAGGGAAATCTGAACCAGTATTTGTGGTAACAGAAGGATAGGAATCAAGAACAGCTGGTTCAGATTCATTAGTTAAAGATCCAGGAGCATTTCCTGGACCAGCATTAGTGGGAGCATCAGTAGCAACATTATCATCAGCATAAGCATCAATAACTAAAGTTTCAGCAGAAGAGGTGTTAGGGGCAGTTATGCTATCAGAGGAATAAGGAAACATATGTTCATAAAAATGTACATCTCTAGATATAAGGATTTTATGAGAATCAAGAATATACAGCTTAAACCCTTTTTGTCCTTGAGAATATCCAAGAAATATACATTTAAAAGCTCTAGGGGAGAACTTATCTTTATGCAAAGTAGTATCAGTAGCATAACATAAACATCCAAAAGTTTTAAGATAAGAGTAGTCAGGTTTACAGCCATAGAGAACTTCATAAGGAGATTTCCATTGTAGAAGTTTTGAAGGGAATTTGTTTATTAAAAAGGTGGCAGTTAAAATTGATTCCCCCCAAAACATAGATGGAAGCTTAGCTTGAAAAATGAGTGCTCTAGCAACTTGAAGTAGGTGCTTATGCTTCCTCTCCACTACACCATTTTGTTGTGGTGTATGTGGACAAGAAGTTTGGTGCAAAATACCTCTGTCAGAAAGCATTTTAGAAACATTGTTGTTCAGAAATTCTATCCCATTGTCTGACCGGATTGTCTTAACTGAACAGCCAAACTGATTAGATACCATGTTAAAAAAAGCTACAAGAATAGTAAAGGTTAGCTGCTTATGTGACATAAGATACGTCCAAGTGCACCTGCTATAGTCATCAACAATGGTTAGAAAGTAGTGGGACCCATTTAGACTGGGTATTCTATATGTTCCCCATAGATCAATGTGCACAAGTTCAAAAATATGAGAAGTAAGAGTAGAGTTGAGATTAAAAGGCAACCTTTGTTGTTTGGAGGTATGACAGATCTCACAGTGTTTTTCAGAATTGGAATCACTAATGTTCAGCTGTATATGACTCATGGTGCTAGGACTAAGGTGCCCTAGTCTATTGTGCCAAGTTCTAAAATCAAATTGTTTGCATCTAGTGGCATTATTACAGTCACGAAGAACAGATGTATCAAGAATACTAGCAGAGTTGAGTTTCAAAGTATGAACATTATTATTAAAGACAGATTTATCTAAAATGTAAAGGGGTCCAACAGCAGTCCCTGTGGCCAATATTTTTTTAGTGATCAGGTCCTGCAAAACACATTTAGTGGGGAAGAAAGTACAGAAGGAATTAGTATCCTTAGTAATCTGTCTAACAGACAACAGATTATGTTTAAAGGATGGCAAATAGAGGACATTATTCAGTGTAAGATCCTGGTTTAAAGTCACAGTACCCAATCTAGACACTAACTTGACTGGTCCATCAGGCAATGTAACAGGAATATATTTATCACAAATTTTAGAGGTATTAAACGGTTGGAGATTAGAGCACAAATGGACTGACGCTCCAGTATCAATAATCCACTACTAATTTTGTCAACTAGAGGCTTATTTAGAGAAGGGTTACCTGCAAAATCAACTGTTCCTGCAAAGTTGATTTGTTCTATACCATTGTTGTTGTTTTTCTGCAGAATCTTGGCTAATTCCTGCTATACAATGTTAGCAACAGTATTATGAATATCACTATAGTTATGATCAACCTGTACATCATCAAGGGGAGTATCAGAGGTGACATTATTTGCAGATGGTCTTTTGAAGCCGCCACTCCCCCTTGTTGATCCTCTGCCTCCATAACTGTATTGGCATCCTCCTCTATTTCCTCTACCAGCACCTCGTGATTTCTTGAACTCCTCGTACCAGTCAGGATATCCGCACTGCTTGAAGCAAGTTTCTGGAGTGTGTGTGGTGCTGTCGCACCTTGGACAGTATATGTCTCCTTTGGGAGTGAAGGAGACCTTCTGAGATGGGTGAGACTTAGAAGACATTTGTGAGTTTAGGGTGCTTTGGATAATTGAGTCTCCGACTGATATCTGGCCCTCTCGTTAGGATTCAACCCGAAGCAAGATGGAGTAGGCTCGACCCACATTAGGAAGTGGATCCATGGACAGTATCTGATTTCTGGCCACATCATAATTATCATTTAATCCAGATAGAAATTGGATGAAAGAGTCTGCAACCCTAGCATCTTGATTAGGTTTTCTGGCTTCACATGTGCAAGGATATAGCAGCTGCAAACTCCCGATTTCATCGTATAACCTTTGAATTTTATTATGGTAATTTGTGAGCGATAAAGTGCCCTGAGTGATAGAGAATAATTCTCACTTCAGATTGTAGAGGGGGCCGTTAGACTATCCGTAAATCTCTTCAAGACTAATCCATAGATGTCTGGCTGTTTTAGCTTTCATGAAGCTCTCTTTCACATCCTTAGTCATTGAATTCAATATCCACAGTTTCACCATGGTGTTGGCTCTTTTCCACCTTTGGAAATCTGGATCTGATGAGTCAGACATCTTGATGGTGCCATCGATGAACCCAAGCTTGGATTTGGCCTCCAGCGCCATCTTGATGGACTCGCTCCACGAAATATAATTCTTCCCGTCCATGGGAACAGTTGTGAACCCTTGACCAGGCTGATCGCCGGTGGAAAGGTAGTAGGCGTCGTCAACGCCGGAGCTTGTGGTAGCGCCCTTGGTGTCGGTGTTAACCTTATTTGGTGGTGATATCGACATAGTAGCGGTAGAGTAGATGAAGAAAACAACACAAATAGTGTTAAAGTGGGTAGATCTCCAGAGATCTGGTTGAAAGATCGGTCCACGGAGAAGAATTAGGAGCAAATCGAAAGTAGATAGGCGAGATCTGCAAAGAAGAAGATGCAAATCTTAGTTAGAATTGTATCGGATAAAAAGTTTGAGAAAATAAAAGCAAATAATGAACAAGAGGATAGCGGTGAGAAGGAGTGGGTAATCAATGTCGAGAAGTGTCCAAGAGATCAGGCTCAAGATGATCCTGCTCTTGATACCATGATAAATTCTCATAGCAGATCTAGGGTTCATACACAGAGAGATGAGAGGAAGGAGACGAAGATGAAAGAGAAAGAAAGTAGAGAGGTAAAAGTTATTCCACTAATCAACAAAAGTCCAGTAAATACAAGTCAAATACAAAACGTGTGTTAACGCTTTACCCCAACGGTCAGATTAGAAAAGGAAAAATACTAAAAAAAATAATCTGAATACAAAAGAAATAATAAGATAAAAGGAATATCTAACACACAATAGGGATATTCCAACAATTACATTTAGACCCATGAGAGTTTAGGAAATTACACATGGTAACCTTTTTAGTCAAAATATTACACTTACACCCCACACGAGTTTCATAATTAATTACAAAAAACAACCAAGAATTAGGGTTCTATTAAATTCTACCATATCATGAGTATCGTATCGTATTTATATTCTCGTATTCATTTTCGTGAATAAGAGGTGATTTGTAATATTTTCATCCTCGTGTTATCACCGATGCTAATAACAAATATGACAAATAATTTAAACAAAATGAGCTATAATGCCAAGCAATCTTAGCCAGCTTTTGAATATATAATTTTGTCACGGTCAGTCCGAAACATTGTTTTATAACAATCTTAAAGTACGAAATTAGAGGCGCAATCAATCGAAATATTGTTATTTATTTTTTTGGTCAGCTAAATATTGTACTATATGATATAAGCAACTAATTTTAGATTAGTCTTAACTCTTTTTAGTTAAAGAATCACCTTGTTCCGAATTTCCAAATGGAAATTTATTTTATTTTACTTTATTCAAATTTCCAAATGGAAATTCATTTTATTTTACTTTATTCATTATATTTTATTAATGCAATGGTTGAGAAAATATATACCATTAATGAAATTAATTGTAAACAAAAAAGAAAAGAAAATAGTGATTATATTCTTGAAGTGGCAAATAGCAACACCTTGGGCAACCAAAATTAATTGCAGCAATCTCACTGTAGGGAACTTCTCCTTTTCATTCCTAAAACCTCATTCTACTAGAAAAGAACTAACGAAGAAAGGAAAACCCTGTACAACAAAATCTTTGTAACTCTGTGTGTGTGTGTGTGTCAGAGAGTGAGAGAGATGGATGACGAGTTTGAAGCCATGGAAATTGAAGATGATTTACCTGAGTTCACATTATCAGAGGTAATTTTTCTTGTTCCTTATAGCTCAAATATAAAATCTCTATTTTGTTTTTCTGAATTTGTGTCTTTCTTTTGGTTTATATGGCATAGTTACTGTGAAAGATGTAATCTTTACATGGTTCAGGTGCCCATAAGCCAGTTTTTTTAACAAAAAAAAAGAAAGAGAAAGGTTTCCAAAAGCAAGTTCTGATAATCGTTTATCAAATTTACTTTGTTCTATCCCAAATAATGATCTCCGCATGCCGAAATATCAATAATCAGCATCATTTCTCTGATGATTTTCTTTTACTTTTTTTGTTTGCCTTATAATTATGTGGAATATTGGAAACATGAGTTCTTGAAATGGAGTTCACCTACAATGTGGGTATTCAACTTCAAGTTTACACAGGCAGAAAAAATTGGTCTTCAGAGTAGTTAAATATGTTTAGCTATGAATTGATGGTTGTTTATTTGGAACATTTTTGTGGGGTTTTCTGAATAAGAATTCTTTACAGAAAACTTACATCAGATTTTATTTTTCCCTCTTCCCAGAAAATATAAGCATGATAGAAGAACTGTGGCAATGACCAAATTTTGACAATCTTTTCAATTTTTTTCTTCAAATTTTTTGGTGTTTATGTTGCTTGAGATGCTGCCTTATCTAATTTCTTAAACAGGCAATCCAAATGGAGAAGCTATTCAAGGAAATGAGAGAAGAAACAATTAATCACGAGTTCTGCCAAGAGCTTTCTACCAAGTTTAAGTAAGCCCAGTTTTCTAAATCTCTTTTCTAGTAATGGGTTTTCCCAAATGTTGATGGCAATCTATATGTTGAAGAAGGAACAATATAGAATGTTTTAGTTTGTGGTTTATGATTTGCGAAGGAGCTTATCTATAATAGTGATAAGCTGATTTTTTCCTTTGTTATGCAGTTGTTCAATACACCGTTCCAAAATGTCTCCTATAAAATGGGAACAGGTCTTTCTTCTATTACTTTCTTACTTAATGTCTTTTGCTCGTTCTAGCATCTGAATTTTCTTGCACATCCCATTTATGTGTCCTATATTTGCAGGTGCAAAGTTGGTTTCAAGATAAGCAGGAAAAGTCGGCAGCTAAAGTTATTCCTTATCCAGCTCAGAAACGAATTGTTGATCCTAAGGCTGCAGTACTCAAAAAAAGAGTTAAAGGTTAAATTCCTGCAAAAGATATCATTTTTTTCAGTAAACATTGCAAAAGCTAGCTCTCTTCAAGTACAAATGTCTGCGAATTTTATCTCGTTCTTGATATTCTTTGTAGAGTTAAAGAATGCTCTTTTTAACTAGTTAGCTGATAAATACTGCAATTCATACCAGAACCTACTATTTCGGTCAGTCAAGCGGCTGCAGAGCTGCCAAACTTGATTTTTGAAGCTAGATCAGCAAAGGATTATGCTTGGTAACCATTGCTCTTATATGTATATATATGTATGCGTGTGCGTGTATTTTTATCTCGATTCTGAATCAGATTGGAATTTTTTTTTCTAAGGAGGCTGGTTTCAGAATTCAGTATAGATGCAAAATGGAATAATAAATAAAGAACTCTTATTTCATTCTGCCATTTTAAATTGTTGATATTATATCACATTCCTTTTATCTTACTTCTTAGGTTTGATGTGGGTAGTTTCCTGAACTACAGAGTTCTTAGCTCGGGGGAACTGGTAAAAGAACCTTCTGTTTTATTTTGTGCTCTTTTACTTAAAAATAAAGATCATTGAATGTTCCTTTTTATTATTATTAAATAATGATAAATATCACTATTCTATATGCATTATTTAATCTTTAAGAATGCATGTATTGGTTCAAATTATTTATTGACAGCTTGTTCGTGTGCGATTTGCTGGATTTGGCAAAGAGGAAGACGAATGGGTGGGGGTAAAGACTGCAGTAAGAGAACGCTCAATTCCTTTGGAACCTTCAGAATGTGGGAAAGTCAATGTTGGAGATCTCGTTCTTTGCTTCATGGTAATGCTTCAGTTTTGAATGGAGACTGATATAAAGAATTGTTTGTATTTATTGGATCATTATCGTGTACAATTACGGGTAAATTACATCTACACCCCTTGAGGTATGGCTTACGATTTAGTCTCTTAGGTTTCGAAAATTCCCCACCTGAGGCTTACTCAGAGGTCCCTATAGAAGTAACTAACTTCCCAAAAATGCCCCTTTATGTGGCGAAACTTCTTTGACCAAGCTCATGACTTTGCCCCCATCGGGTGTATTATAATGAATGTAAACCACAAGTGGGTATTAGATTTTACATATATAACTAAGCACCGGGGGAGGGGGGAGGGGGGGGGGGGGGGGGGGGGGGGTTAGGTAATTTCCTTGACTTTAGGGACTAAATTATAAATACCATATACCACAGGGGTTTTAGATGTAGTTTTCCCATAAAATTAATAAGTGGACACATTTGATAGTATCTCTAATGTGGATTTTTCAGGAAGCTGAGGATCATGCACTTTACTGTGACGCGCATGTGATGGAAATTAAAAGGAAAACCCATGATAGTAGTAGCTGCACGTGTGTCTTTAGGGTTCGTTATGACGACTACAGTGTTGAGGTATTAAACTTAACTTTTTCTTGCCACAGCTTTGTTGCGTGTAGCAAACTATTACTTGATTCTCCAATTCTGAATTCTTGATTTTGTGCCCATTGCTATTTGATTTTTGCATTTACAGGGCGAAGTTTCGTTGGACAAGTTGTGTTGCAGACCATCTAAAGAAAGTGAGGATTGCAAACCTGTGGTATTTGAGTCCAATGAAATGCAGAAGCTGATCTAGCTGCTGCTTCTGTGATATGACAATTTCTCTGGGTAAAAAAATGTGTATGTATTGTGTTTCGCTGAACTTTTAATCTCTTGAAAATCTCCAGTGATATTTTGGAGTATTCGCGAAGGAAGGGAAATTAGGAGAGGAGTTTGTGAACTCCAAAAAATAAGATGTGTGGAACGTTGTTTGTATCTCCTAGTAAAGTTGTCAATGCTCATGAACAAGATGTAAAATTTGAAGGTCCTTGGAATGTACATCTCTGAGTCTCCATCTTCTACATATAGATGTCATCGTTTTGTTGGGACTTCCAATATATGGAACGTATAGACAAATTTGAACAAAATTGATGATTTTCGGGCAATCAAACGAGAGCTAGAGTGATGTTTGGGTTGAGGAATTCCCATATGAGCGGAGAATTTGGTGGAAAATTTCAAAAGAACACGAAATCCACAAAACCTATTGTAATATGAATTAGTTTGTTATTATGTTTTTTGGAATTCTTAGCTCCAAATCCATCACTCTAATTGGGGTCGAAGCATAAATTACCAAGTAGCGTGTAAGAGAGAGAGGACACAAAAGTAGGAACAGAAATATCAAATATCCATCTACTCTAGTACCAAACTAGGCAATATGAACATTGGTGAAGTCTCTAATGAGATTACATCTAAGTTATAAAAGACTACACACGTTTATCGGCTATAAAATAAACATAAAACACCTAATAACACGTTTTTCTGCCAGCTAAAATGTGCAAACAGGTGTCGCAATTACCCTAATACCACGCTTTTCTGTACTCCCTAAAACTAATACCCTTTCCTGCTCCTGCTGCGCTATCAAAATTTCACAAAACCCGGACACATCCCACCACCATAAATCCAGCTCCATCTTTTTTCTTCTCTCCAACAAGAGACAGACAGAGAAATCCCGGTATAAAAATCCGATCGTCAACCAGCCTAAGAAACTGTACGACCGTAGCAAACAGATGCAATATACAGATTTTTCCCCCATTTTTCCTGTAAAATAAACAAAATCATATATAAACAAGAAAAACCTTTTTTTTTAAATGCAGATGACAACCTAAAGTATGTGGTTTTGCAAAATTACAACCTAAATGCACATTCCGACCCAAAAAAAGACATGATTGCCCTTAATCAACCCACGTGCGGTGAAATTCATCAAGGGCAAATATGTCTTTCATGGCCAAAATATGCAGCTGCATTTAAATCCACATACTTTGGTAAAATATTCTTTTTCCCCAAAAGTAATAATAAATTACCTTGACATGTGTACTGGGGAAGGCGGATGTACGCAGCGTCTCCTGTGTTTCATCCACTGGTTTTCTTCTCGGTATACTTAGAACAAATGCAGCTTGGTCAAAAGTTGCTGCTGTAGCAGTTATACGGTATCCATTATCCCAACGGCGATGAATGCCTTCACTCGGATAAAGAAAATCTAACTCCACGACCTATAAAATTGATCGTATTATCAGGGAATGCACAAGATTGAGAATTTAATACAAGGAAAATACAGATTTGTTTTCATAAGAAACCTGGTTTGAAAATCCGGCCCCGCGAGACATAACGACTGCCCACCTCGTCCCTGATGTGGCCATGGAGGTAACATAGAACCCTTCCCTCCACTTTTTGTTTATCCACTTGTACGGAAATGAATCACTAACTTTGTACGATTGCTGTGTATACTGTGTGCCTGAATTGAATTTCATATTACATCAATTATTTGCCGTAAAAAAAGTAAACACTCAAGCTTGGACTCGAATTTACCGTTCGACATTACTACTAATGAACTGCCATTTGTAGCTCCTGCAACTGCGGTGATGTAATAATTCTTTTCCCATTGTTCCACTATCCATTCCTGTAAGCAGTGCAAAATCAGCAATCGGCATCAAATAATGAAGGGAAGCTTTTCAAAACTTCAAACAAAAAGGAAGCAAAAGAAATATATTTCTTTGGGTGATTTACATCTATTACCCTTCAGATTTGAACTAAATGCAATTTAGTCCATCTATTTCAGAAATTACAAAAAATTCCCTTACATTTTACTTTAATGCAAAAAAAATCCCTGAAATAGGCTTATGTGCATTTTTTGACTTCATGTTGTATATTCAGAGATTTTTTTGTAATAAAGTGAAATGTAAGGGAGTTTTTGTAATTTCTGAAAACAGAGGGACTAAATCGTAACTAGGGAAAACCTCATGTAATTCGCCAGAGAGAGAGAGAGAGAGAGAACATATACCTTGTGAAGAAAAAATGGTGAAAGCTCATAAACTTGAGAACTGAAGCCGGTGCCAGCATCCATTATTAGGGCCCACAGATTTTGAGAAGATGATACACAACTGATGAGTAGGCCATCTTCTGTCCCCTTATCAATGTGCTGGGAAAGCCTCACATCCATCACATTATAGTGATATCTTCAATGGAAAAATAAACAAGTTGTCTTTCTATCCTCAAATACCATAAATAAACAGATTAAAAAAAAATTCAAAATTAAATACCTCTGTTTCATGGGTTTACGAGCATTATAAATGCTAATCCACTGCGTGGCAGGCGTTCCCATTCGAACCTTCTTTTTAGGCTGTTCGTCTTCCTCGTCTTCAAAAGTCAACCGCCCTCTCTTGTGACCAACCTGATAGATAAGCTTTATATCCAAACAAAAAATTAGAAATGCATAACATTGAATAGATTCATTCCATTTTTTTCTTTTCAAATGCATAAAATTAATTCATTAGCACCTTCTGTGCACCCTCAGTGTTGATAGGTCTAACATCTGGATTTGTTCCAACAATCCCATCAAAGAGGGAGATGCATTTCGCATAATTAGGTTCCTCATCAAACTTCAAATTCACCACGTATTCCACAAATGATTTAAAAGGTTGTGGACAGAAGGAGCAAAGTCCCTCTGGTGAAGTTGCCATTTTCTTCTTGCAAACGAGAAATCCTTTGTTCTCACCCTATTGGAGAAGCAGAAATCATAAATTAAAGAAAACTAAAATATTGCTTTTTATATTTTTTTTACATCAAAGTATTAACAACTATAGTACAAGAAAGACAGACCTGGTATCCTTGCCAGGGCAAACGACCACGCAAAAGGAAAATGAGTGTATAAGCAAGAGATTCTAAATCATCTCTCCTGCTAGCAGTTCTACCTAAATGAGCATGAACACTGGCGTAACGAACAGTTCCTCTGAAATTTAAATAATTACATAAATCAGAAAATGAAATTGAAAACATGGACACAGGAAATTATGGATATTCTAAACAAAAATATACCTGAAAACATCTGGCCGTTGATTATACTGAACATGCACACCAGTATTGCCATCTTTCCATCTAGTAGCTGATCATGAAAGTAGTTTTATAAAAACAAAATACTTCAAATGGCAATATAAACTGTACCAAGCAATATGTAAGAAATGAAGTACCTAAACCAAGATCAACCAGGTATAACTTTTTCTCATCAGGTGTTCCAGGTGAACCTAGCAAGAAATTCTCAGGTTTCACATCTCCATGGACATGCCTGCAATTTTCTGTGTGTTAGCCAACAAATAAAATAAGGAGATACCAAAAATTCTTAACTCAACTACTTTAGATTAAACAACTAAGCAATTAACATCAATATTTGTTGAGTGGGCTAAAATGAAACGCAACACACTTATGGGTATTACGATGAAAGCTCACCCTCTTGAGTGCATTTTCTCTAAAATAGAAATTGCTTCAATAGCAATGCATGCCACCATTTCAACAGACATCCTGCATTTATCACAAGATAAAATTTATCAAGGCAATTACAAATCAGCAAACAATTTAATAACAAAAGAACTAAGAGAAAGATGTTGTGGCTTTGCTAAACTCACGTGTGAGCATTATTATTCCAAACATCCCACAAGCTTGGTCCAAGCATATCCATGACCTGAGAAATTAAACCACTTAAATAACAAACAAAATTAAAAACCTTAAAATCAAGGAAAAAGAGGACATTCGCATACCATTACATAATAGTCGCCTTGTCGGCCTTTGTAGTGCACACGTGGTACACCATGACTTCCCCCTAGAATGCTGTGCATATGGCAATTCAGAAATTAATTAAAGCAAATTGATGAATTAATCTAATTGGTGGTAGCACAAAGCTTAACATGCTTACTTGTAAACTTGCCATTCATAAGGTGGAGCGTAATTACAACCTTTACTATTACGATGTTCAAACTTCAGGGCCACCTGTTAAGATCAAGCATACCCCGTCAATGTGAAGGAAAAAGATAGATCTTTCCCTATTTTTATTGTTTGCACAATAAATAAATCTAGAACGCATACTTCTATGGCTCCAGGGCCCGTTCTTTCATTAGTGTTGCCACCAGTGAGACGGCGACCAACATAAACTTGTCCGAAACCTCCCTTGCCAAGTTTCTTTGCAATTCTGTACATGGGTGAACCACCAACCTGCACCTGTAATGATAGAACATGGAATCCAGTTAGTTTCATAATGAGCATTCACCTTGCCACATGTCATGGATGATATACAAGAGTGAATTCAGTTCACATAATGCAGACGCAGAATCTTGCAATATTAACTTTTGGTAGAAAAAAATACTTGTGTCATGGTTCACATATCCGGAAATTCAAGAAGGCCATCATGTCGACTTTTTTCAATATAAATTGAGAATAATTTTTCCAGCCAGCATACCATGGAAGCACGAAAAAGGCATCTATATATTCAACTCACCAGATGACTTTCTGTGATCGTGCAAGAAACTATCAAAAGTTTAGATGTATGGAACTCGAGAGATGCCTAGTTCAAATTGTAATATTTACAGAAGACTTCAATCTTCTCCACTGTAACATAGTAGGAGAGCTGGGACAAAATCCGTTTCGAAAATGAGGTTTCACATGATTATGAGAAACCTTTCATTGAACTAAAACGCGCATGACGTATCACATATGTATCACATTAATATAGTTCCAGTCACTGCATGTATTCCCAGAACATAAATGCTTCCGTCCATCATTTTAGAGAAAATAGACCAACAAAAGGCATATAAGAAGAAATCGCATGCAAATACCCCAAAAAGCACGTGGTATTTCCAAATACAAAATAAATTCCCAAATAAAAATCCTCACTTTCCTCACAACGCAAGCTTCAAACGTTTACTCTTCACAATCACACTAATGGAAACATGCATGCAGGAATTTTTTTAGTGCTTTAGCTCTACATAGCATGCAGAAAAGACACCAATGAAGAACCAGAATTCGTCCAGAAGAAAACATCTCGATAAAGTTCTTACCTTCTCAGAAAGAGGCGAAAAGACACCACTGAAAAACGGAATTCGTCCAAAAGAAAAACATCTCGAGAAAGTTCTTACCTTTTCAGGAAGAGGCGGAGCGGATAAATCGTCATCACCACCACTGACTTTGTCAGGGCTTTTCCCGCCACTATCACAATCATCCATCGGTTTCTCCCCTACTCCTTCCCTCTTCTCCTCCAAAACCAGCTTCTTCTCTTCGACCTCCTTAACCTCAGGCGCTGCTTCCGCTTCTGCTGGAGCAACTATATTGTCATCAACTGGCGCCGCAACTGCTGCAGCCGCCGCCGCTCTTCTCCTCCTAGTTCTTGTAGCGATTGCCGCGTTTTCCTCAACCGCCAGATTATTGTTATTATTTTCTCGATTCCGATTATGATTAGTGTTCTTCTCGTCGTTGTTTTGCAGTGGCTGCTTCCCTCTCCGGCCTCTGCGCACTCCGCCACGCAGCACCGGCATCATTCATCCTCCAATTTTCATCCCTCTTTTCACTGATTTCTCCAGAAAAAAAATAAAAAATCAAAACCCGCTATTAAAACCCCATACTTCTGAATTATTTCCTACGTACCGTATATACGTATAACCCGACACTATCATATACGAATTCACAATAAATGGATGAAAACTGCGTACCGAGAATCCGAATTGAATTGAGAAAAAACCAAGTAGCGACCGTCGGAATGTATACTGTAAAAAAAAGTAAATTTTTGAGCTGTACAGCTGCTCGATCGGTAGGGCTTTGGGAGAGAGACAGAATTTTAGGGATCTGTAGAGAGAAAAAGTGATTTGATTTTAGTGAGAGAGAAGAATAGAAGTCAGTAAAACGGGAGTCGATTTTGCTTCTGAGAAGGGGCCGATAGATGATCAAGACCGTTGGTCTGTCAATAGATGATCCATCAGGGGTCCACGTGGATATGGTGCAGAAAATAGAGATTTTGTAACTGCTGAATCATTTTTTTAATTACTAGTTTCCTCTTATTTTTATTTCCCTTTTAATTAAACAACTGGTTTTAGTTGTTTTCTTCAACTTTGTACCCACAAATTTCAAAAACATGAAATTGATTGAAAAGTGGTGTCGAGTCGAATCTGATAAGGGGTAATTCCGGTCGGACAAGTGGCGTAATTTCGATCAGACACGTAGTACCTTGACAATGGTTGATGTGGGCCGGTCAAGGTTGAAAGGGGTCGGGTTAGGCTCAAGACCCCAGTTATAGGTCGATCGGGTCCTCCGATCGGAAACTATGTGGTACAATCGGATGGGTAATCGATCCCTGAGATCGTATAGATCTCTGACCTATGACACGAGTTGGAACCTAAACCTCGGATATGGTTGTCCAATCATCAGTCATCGCCTAAGAGAAGAAGGTGAGGAAATCTCGATTGAAGCCAA
Organism: Verbena officinalis; assembly: GCA_958496215.1. Lineage (NCBI taxonomy): Eukaryota > Viridiplantae > Streptophyta > Magnoliopsida > Lamiales > Verbenaceae > Verbena > Verbena officinalis. The sequence continues at coordinate 1,993,069 of OY292391.1, forward strand.
TTCAACCGCCTCGGGCATTTAATGCGCTTGAACCGAAGACTGAGCATTCATCTGACACCATCTTACCTGATTATGGTTGTCTTGTAGAACCTACGGTCGTTGCATTAAATGCGCACCTTCAGGGGTGTACTTAGTGCGTGTTATACCCCACTATAAATACCCACTCATTAATTATTAGTTGGTAAGTTCATTTATTAGCTCCGAACGCAATATTTCTCTCTCTATACCCCACGCTATAAGTTTGCTGACTTGAGTATCGGAGTTGCTATGCTGGAGTCAACCCTCTCCAGCCAAGTAACCATTTGTTCATTTGTTTCAGGTCAAAGTAGATCCACTTCTATAAATTCAACTGCTAGATCGGCGGTTGAGATCCATCCTCATCCCTTACCCAAATTCCGACCTTATCAGAATCATTAAGATATAAAGTATATGATGGTAGATTATTTGTTTGCCGATTAGTTTATTGTTTGAAATCTTGAATGCTTGAGAATAGAGACATATTCATGACAATATAAAAGGAAGTTATTTAGAATTAATTCTCGATTCTAAAATTCTAATGAGGGGATTTACAATAATATGGGGATATTTTGGTACATAATTAGTTATCAGCTACAAACGAAATCGAAAAACTAAAAAGTGAACATAGGTTATGTGATTTATCCATGTTAAGTTATGCATTTTAGGATGGCCTGAGGGGCATTCTTCAATAAACACATTTGACAAAAACTGGCTTATAGAACCAAACATTGATAATATAGTAGGACCAAAGTGAGAAAACCATAAAGATTGGGGTCAAAATAAAAATAAATGTATGTTACAAAATGACAATTTGTAGATAAATAAATACGTTTTTTAATTATTAACAAAAGCCCGTCTAGCTCAGTTGGTAGAGCGCAAGGCTCTTAACCTTGTGGTCGTGGGTTCGAGCCCCACGGTGGGCGTATTATGTGTTAATTTTGAATTTTTATATTTAACATTTAATTGGGCCGGATAGAGTATCCGGCCTAATTAAATGATACTAATGTTTTGTTTGTCGTATTTAACTTTTATTGGGCCGGACTCGACAAAATCGAGTAACATTTACTGGACATTCTACTCTAATTGGGCTTAAGTTTTGATTGCTTACTGGGCTTGAGAGACCAAACTTTAGAATAAAATGATAGGGCCCAAAAGTTGGCAAGAGAAATTGAAATGCCATCGAATGATGTAGCAACTATTGAAATTAAATAAGTGGTGTAGTTTAACGGTTTGATACTATGTTAGTTTAATTAGAGGTTTCGAATCCGAGTTACTTGGAACACTATTGTCATTAATAGGGAGAGTTTTTCACCTTAATGGTCCAATTCTTGCATGAACTTCCATAAACTAGAAACCTATGAAATACGGATACGGCGATACGGATTTTTTTTCATAATTTACACTAGAGATGTGTCCGATATGCGTATTTGACATGGTATTGAAGTATTGGACACGACACAATACGGCAATATAGGATTTTTAGAAGTATCCGTACGTCCTAGCTAGAAACTAGATCAATGAAAATAATCTAAGTTAAATTCTTGGGACATCTTATTAGCTACCAGTTATAATTTTAAAAATAATAAAAATACAGTGTGTGACACAAATTTTAGGAGTATTCGTACATCATAACATGTAATTATTTTCAAAATAATTAAGATTTAGGATATTTAATTTATAGATCCTTTATTTTAAGATAAAGATATATACTGAGTGCAACACTAATAATTTTCTGGTCCATGAAATAATTAATATGATTTTCCAAAGGGAAGTGCCTAATTTCTGGATAGAAGTGCGTGTGGGACTTATGTGTATAATCATTAAAATACAAATTAAAGCACTTTTAGCAGCTTTAATAAAGCAGAAACAAAAAAAAAAAAAAAAGAAGAGAAATTAAAGCAGAAAACGTACGTAGCCAAGTGTATAATTTATATTTAGAGATAATAAAGGATTAGATTATGTACTTAAGTTACATCCTAACTGTACCGATAAGAAGTACTGATCAATCATCAATATCTGAATCTAACTTCCTTTTGAGTTGTAACAAAAAGGGACCAAACTTTACGTTAATTAAGCTGTGGAATAGATTAACGTTAGCAACTCAATTTCTTGTATTGTATTCTTGGTGGATATAAAGCTTTCATACCTAAACTCTTTTGAGTAAATTCAGGATAAAATTAGGAACTTTAATTTTGAAAAATGAAATTTAAATTATGTTTTATATAAAATATAAATGCATTATCACTAATTCATAGTGGGTAATGTTTTTATTATTATCATTACTTGGAATATTTTATTTAATTGTTAATAACAAAATTATGTTACTATTAAGTTTGTGAGGTGTCACAAAACCTGTGGTTGCTAATTTCTCCAAAATATTTTTTTTTCCACTAAAAAATGAGAGGAGCCCTATGAATAATTGGAAGCATACTTTTGGAACAGATATATCAAATTTGAAAAAAGAAATAATAATAAAACAAAAACTTTTGATTTGTGCATTCAATGAGTTCAATAATTGAGCATTAATATTAACCCACAACGACACTCCACCCATATTATATTTATATTTATTTTTTGAGTCATTTTCAGCACTTCGCTTTAATTAATTTTGTTATTTTGTCTAAAGTCTTTTCAATTAGATTAGTCTATTAATGAAAACCTAATTGCTAGATAAAGTTTGTAGGCCATTACGCATACACTTCTCGTTATTTGAAAATAAAATCATAAATTTGCACCTATTTTAATACATTTACAATCTAAGAATCCCACAATATTATTAGAACTCGACGTTAAATTTTGACAAGTACAATTATAAGTTTAGGTGTATAAATATTTGATTTTGACCATCATAGTTACAATTATAAAGAAGATACTTTACAATAATTTTTTTTTTCTTTTCATCAAATTATCTTTGTCGTTTCTTAATTGTCTCATTCATACAAAAAGGAGATTAATCACATTAATCATGATTAGTATTTCCACATCCCGATATATCATGTGTCAAACTATATATCCACCTCGAAAAATTAAAAGACGTGTTGTTCAATTTATAATGGTTAATTTTGACAAATCTCCATTCTTGAGTTAGTTTTTGCCTTTTGGAGTTGAGTTAAACCAAAATTCATTCTTCAACATGGTTCATTCTTCTAGGCCCGTCTCTTCACTCGCAGATATTCATCATTCCTGCAAACTTCATGCTTCAGTTTGTCCAGCATATTCCGCAGCCCTGGGTGTGACGGGGTCTGTTAAACCATTCCAAATCCAAAAATCAAAGCTATATTATTCTCAAACATAATTTTCCTCTTAAACCAGCTTTTAGAGACTGAGTTAAACCAAAATCTATTTCTTCGAAATCATGCATGGATCATACTCCATGTGCAGGATATAGTACTATGGTAGTAAACACACACACACTAATTGCACTTGTCAAATGAATTAAGACAGAAGAATTCAAAATTGCAATGTACTGGATGGACCATCCGAGTTTGTCTGTAAGAGAAACTAAAGTTAATTTAGAGTGAAAGAAATGGAACTTTTTGTAAAGCTAGCTTTCTTAGATAGCAGTTGGACCTACATAGTGCCACCTTAAAAATTTTCATAAAATATAAAGCTCCTCGTCTTTAGAACTGTGGATGTAATAATGCACACGTAGCCTACTTGATATTTCTTTAATTACCCAATATCTTATGTACTCCACAAATATACGAGGGTGAGAGAAAAGAATGCAAATGTCAATAATAGTGAATTAGATCTTTATGCAATTCTAAGGTTTGCCTCTTCTAAAATTTCACTATCGAAAACCTTACATTTATTTATGAGGGGGGCATTTGTAAGATTTTTCAGGAACTATTACGTATACATTTTTATATTTTAAGAGGGTATTCGTAAGGTTTGTCTACCTATTCTTGTTTTCATATTTTTCACCTAAAATCAGTAAGCAATGATCTTTTCCATGATTGTTGGGAGCCCATGAACCAACTACAAAATTCCAAGGTACTAAATGATCAACTGGAAAAGAAGGGGCGGGAGGACGAAATTAGAGTAAAAAGGACAGGACATCCAAAATCATTGAATTGCTGCAGAGTTCCCTTAATCCCTAAGTCTGCAGTTTGATCTTAAGTTATCTAAATTGATTGTGTCATTTTCACCAAAATTTTAATTACATGGTTTCTATAAGATATATCCAAGACTAAGCCTAACAAAAGGTCATTAAAAGCAATTTCAGTACTATACATCTAATTTTGTAGTTACTTGGCTATCTAACTTAAGGAACCATATGCCTGCCGATCAACACTATGAAATGGGATTTCATTCTTATCTAATTCTCATTTGTTTTTATTGCTCATAAATATTGAAAACTCTATCTCTTAATTGACAAGATTATGAGTTTATTGCTGCACACAATAAATTACTCATAATAAAGTTGTTTTAAGTGACAAGTCGAATTAAAGGGTTGCTTTCTCAAAAGCCGCAACCACAATGAGACACAGAAACTAATGATATGTGAGTACTGGCTCCAAAGGAGAGGAAAAGCAAGTTCAAATAGTGACACGTATCCCCTTCTTAATTTTAAAATTACAAAAACACCCCTGAAATTTTATAATTCTCATCCCTAGCTACTTTCTTTCGAGAATCCTAATAAGCTTGTAACATCTTCGTCCGTTTTTTGGTTATGCTCATACCATCAGAATTAAGCGTCTTGTCTCCTACAATCCAGTAGTAATAAGAGTCAATGCAATTTAAAACATAGTTAAGATCTGTACAAACTTTTACTTGCCATATTTCACAAATTTTAATTATATGAATAATGAAATCTCAAAAAATGAAAAACTAATTTGTAATTTCATCCAATCTCAAAGAATAGTGAATATAAATCGCACTAAAATATTAAAAGTCGCGGAAAATCTGAAACGCAAATCAAGCCGACAGATTGATTTCAAACACCAAGAAAAATAAATGGGATCAACTCTTTTAAATTTTGTTAATATATATGTTGCGTACCAAGTCGACCAGCAATAATAACATAGAAAAGAGCTAGCCTCATAATCTTGGCGAAACATAGTATATTAATTAAATTAAAATAAGAGAAAAGAAATTAGAACGCCTGAGTTGAATTTAATAACAATTAACAGGTCACTTCTATTGAAAAATGTGACCAAAAAAGTATTATTAATTACTTTAAACAAAGGGGGACCTTCAAGAGATGCACTTTTAAGTTAGTGGGAATCTGGATTCTGGACAGGTCAATCACCAGTTAAAGCCTTAAAATTAAAGCACATTTTTTCTCTACCAGAATTTTGTATTTTCATGCAGCCACATTTTTTTGACAGATAATTCAACTCTCTATTTCCACACATACAAACACAATCACATATAATATTATGGAAATTATTTCATTTTTTCAGACATTGCTTGGAAATATTTCATTGGAAGTACATATATTTGTAGGAATAATTATAACAAAATTATGATATTTACTTAAAAATTTAAAAAATTATTGAAATCTTACAAATATATATTGGTAACTTTAAACTTTACAAATACCCCTTAAAACATAAAAATATATACATATATAACATTCCTGAAAAACCTTACAACTAACCCCTAGAAGATAAATGTAAAATTTACAAAATTTTCGATAGTGAAATAGTAAAAGCGCAAACCTCGAGAATTTATGTAAATAAACCCGAAATAATTTGTATATATAATTTACACTGGACATGTATTACACATGAAATATGACCAAGCATAAGTTGAACTTGAAATAGAGGACTTGAACTTCAGGGGCTATGATGCATGGACATTTCTAAAAGTTCTATCATGTCGTGTTGTGTCTATTTGATATCGTGTCGAATACTTCTCTAGTATAAAATATAAAAAAAAATCTGTGTTACCGTATCTGTATCGTGTCGTGTCCGTGTCCGTATTCGTGTTTCATGAGCGATATATACATGTTATTCCAGGGGGCACCGCCCCCTGATTATATTAAAAAAGTTATTTATATTAATAATTTATATAATTATTATTTATTATATAACAATCCTTCAATATCCCATAATAAAAAATTATTTTATCACCAAGAAAAATATCCGGGTATTGCTCCATATTACTACCATTGATGGTATACCGATTCGATTCGAGGTCGTGGAATTAAGTTGTCTTTTGAGTTTTATTCTGCAGTTACAAAAGTAATTTCTTCACTAACTCATCTCATGCTTATATATGTACACAAATCTTTTCAATTTCTTTTGACATTCATCATACACACAATTATTTCTCTCAACAATTAATATTTAATTATTTAAACTAGAACTCTTCATGGACACAACCGAGGGTAAATTAGTAATAACCATAGCTGTTCTAATATACCATGATTTCACATGCACTATTCACAGCTTAATTTCCCATCCTTCCCCATGTCATGAAATTACAGAAAGACCCCAAAAGTCTTCGTTATTGCATGCTCCACCCATGCATGGAAATTTACTTGCGAATTCCCCAAATTTTCAACAAAAATTAATAATCACCATACTTCTTCAAAAATCAAGAACAACCCAGATAAGCGACGTCGTTCTGCCGCTTCAAATCGTTGTAGAACTTCATAATAAACTCCTCCGCCGCCTTATCGACGCGATTATCATCGTCAATATTCTGCAACGGAAACGGAGAGTCCGTTATCCTCAGCTGCCTCACCATGGGGCTCTGCCCGAAACCCGGCAGCGCTGGCGACGCCGCGGCGCTGTTGATCATCTCCAGGGCCGCCGCCACCAGTTGGGCGTCGATGGCTGGCGGCGTGTGGTGGTGGGAGTTTTTGTTGCGCTTCATGAGGTGAAAGCCCGGGAAGTGGAAAGTGGGGTATGCGGGGCTGTTGCTGCAGCTGAACTCGTATTCGTTTAGTGGGGTGACGGGGGAAAAGGACAGGTGGCTGCGGCGGCGGGCGGAGGCTGCAGCGGCCATGGCGGCGTGGTGGTGGAACATGATGTTGTGGATGGCGGCTTTGCCGGCGATCTTGCCGCGCTTCATCATCATGCTAAGATCGGCTAGTAGTTTGCCCTTTGATATGCCTTTCCTTAACATGAAATAGAACACTCGGACTATGTTCCAAAATTTCTTTGCTATAATTGGCATATTTTGCTCCATTTTTGGAAGTTTTGCTAAGTTTTTATTAGTTGAAATGTTTTATTTTAGTTCTTTGTGTGAAGATATAAGAGAATTTAGGAGAGAAAAGAAAATTGTGGAAAGAAGATTGTTGATTCATGAGATCAAGAGTAGGCACATGAGATTGGTATTTAAAGGCCTCTAAAAAGAGAAGAGGACATATTGTAAAGTACTTTAACTAAAAATTAAATTAAAAATTGGCCAAATTGTATTTTTAGTCTTGTAACTATTGATTTGTAGTATTTTGGGTCCTAAGGTTTTTTTCAATTGTAATTTTAGTCCTATAATTTTGAAATTATAACAATTTTAGTCCTTCAATCGTCGGAACCCTACATTTTCGCCAAAAATTAGCATGTGGCATGCCGGAAATACACGTAAGCTCCACCTCAAATTCAAGTGTAACAATATCAGTTGGGGTATATGCAAATAACAATATCTACGTACCCCATTGCATATATGCTATTATGGACAATGAAAAAACTGATACTTACGTGTATCTCCGACATGTAAAAATTAGAAATATTATAAGAAAAATTGCATAAATATAATAATTCAACATTCTTACCAGGAATCAAAAGCCAAACAAATTAATTATTACCAAAAGCGTAATTTCAATTTTGAATTGATACATCGAATTTATTAATTCCGAATTCCATACCATATATAAACATCAAATCAAATCGACATATATATTCGTAAATTCCAGTCTCCCCATTTTCCGCAAGAACCCGGAAATGAAACTCAACAATCAACATCGTCTTCAATTTCTCCAGTCATTCCTTTTGTTCCAAGAACCTGGAAAACTGGAATCATTATACTTATTAGAATAGAACCCATTATCCCTGACTTGGAAATAACACGTATTCTTATCTTCAGTTCCAGGTTTTCGATTATGACAATCCGGGTACAGGCCTGTATGCGTTGCCAAAAGCCCTGTTTTCGAGCCCCACGTAAACGAGCAATAATACGGTGGAATTTCCGGCAGCCCTGTGCCGCCGATGCGCCACTGGAATTCAGAACCTGGATTTAGGGTTTTGTTGCCTAAATGATCATCGTATTCGGAGTTACATTCTAGGGTCAGTGGTGGTGAATTTTGGGGGAGTCTGTTCATTATATCAATATATATGTCAGGAAGAGCAGCATTTGTGCAGCGGAAATTGATTATTCCATTGATGATGTTGAAGAAAATAAGAAGCGAATAAAAACTTAAACTGGGAGTGTAGATGGTATACATATTGTTTCGATTTTCCTTAATGACTATTGAATATGGTTATGATCCGATCCTCGTCTTTCTCTATATATATATTACTGAAGATTATATTGAAGAAATAAATGTGGAATAATATGGAGTAATTGGCAGTAAATAATATTGTCCTAATTTTGATTCTTCGATTACAGAAATTAATGTAATTATATGCAATAATTAAGTACGTTACCAACTTGTGTTTTGTATGTCAACAATTTGAAAAAAAATGAGATTATGGCTTTTGTATGCAATAATTGTACGTTGCTAATTAACCATGCTTGCACGGATGTTTTAGCTAAGTTAAGGCATCGATCGGATTAATAATTTTTGCAGTGTTTGGTCTGAACCTCTTGTAAAAGGATGTTCTTTTGTCCGGGATGTGAGTGTTTAGCTCCTTTGATCATAACCTAAAAAAAGAAAAAAAGACTATATATATTCTCGGATTATATTAAAATATAAATATGATAATATTTTGTTGCCACATTTTGATATAATATTCAACGATTATTTCTAAGTAATCATAGATATGTTTATGCACGTTTTATTGCTGTGAAAATGACGACAATATCTGCAGGAAAAAGGAAACTGATAAAATTAAATATTCTGTTACCCTAATTATTGCGGCGTAAATGCGTAATCATGATTCATGAGGTGAAGAAGCAAAGTAAAGTTAATTTAAGTTGTGCAAGAAATATATAAAAAGGGGCACATTGATTTAGTAAATCCACCAAATTAAAGGAACTTTAGCAGTAGAACAAGTGATCTGAATTAATAAATTCATGAAGAGACGGATCCTTTCCCCGGCCTACCTTTTGCTTCGTTGCCATATGAGATCACATTTTTGTATATATGTATATCAAAAAATAAGGAGATTTACCTCTACCACCCTTCAGATTTGATTTAATTATAAATAAGTCCCTCTTGTTCCAAAAATTACAAAAATACCTTAGAGATTTCATTATTCTTGTAACACTACATTAGTTCCAGTGTTGTCCAAGCTTCTCGAGCAGTAGTCTTGTCCACGACTTGAGAGAGAACGCTGTCCGACAGAGAAACGAGAATCCATCCGAGAACCATCTGATCCAGACAGTCCCATCAAGCAGCATCAGTAGCCGGTTCCGACGGTTTTGGAAGACTCCCGTCAATAAATCCGAGCAAGTTGTGACAACGAAGAACGGGAAAAAACTTGAGTTTTCCAAAGAAGAAAATTGTCACTTCCCAATTTCAGAGATAAAACTTGGGAAATTTGCTTAACATCGGTAAGGGAGGTGGTTGTTTTAGCCATGAGAGAGGCGAGAAGAAGGCTTCTGTAAAGAAGACGTAAAGAAAAATATTGAGAGAGAGATTTTTAGGGCTAGACTCGCGATACCATGAAAGAATATGATTTTCCTTGATTGTAATACGTAAAGATACAAAGATATATAGGCTACAACATACAGAAAAAACACTACAATATCTCTACAGTATCTATAATATCCGACAAATTATGCTATACAAATCCTAACACTTTTATCCGATTTTGGCTATGTTTATACCACCGGAAACGTGTCCTGTCTCATACAATCAATTGGTCTAAGTACTGTTAGTGCAGTTTAAAAATGATGAGATTAAAGACAAATCCTGACCTTATAAACAGAGTATTTAGGTTGGGAGAATATAATCACCCCTATATTGAATCTTTACTGTACCTAGCTACCCGGTACCAGAAAAAATAAAAATATTGAGAAAAACATTAATATATATGATCTCAACTTCTTCAACGACGACATTACGCATTAATCATATACAAATCTTATTACTAATTTTAAGTATGAAATAATGTTAAGGATTTAATTACATCATATCGCGTACGTAAATTGGTCATGCATGAGACAACATGCAGCTAGCTTTCGGATCAAATTCATGCCTGACTGTACTGTACATGTCTGTGTATTTATTTAAAAAAGGTAATTGTTGATCTGGTGTAAGAAATTGAAGAAAATCTCTTACATTGTAACTGAAGGGTGTCGAGAATCTTGAAGCTGATCAGTGAAATAATAATAATTATATGATATATTAGTTGGCCGCCAGTTATTTTGGAGCCGTTGGAATATTATATCAGGAATCAGGAATCAGGAATAGGATCGTCAAAGAATTTGTGCCGTTGTTAAAGGTACGGTCTTCCTTAGCACTGGAGGTTTCTCCTCACTCTAGCTACTGTAACTAAAACAATTCAAAATTAATTAAAATATATATAATATTTAATTAATGAAATGAAATAATGAATGCAAAATATATAGTGAAAGAACATAATTAATTACATCTAATGTATTACCTTTCTTCTCCTTAATTATTTAGCAACTACCACGAAACTACTATATATATAAAGTAACTATATATTGACCTAAAAATTGACTAAATAACTTGAGGGGTAAAAGATGAAATAAAGTGAAAACTTTATAGCACCATTTTGTTACCTAAATTGACAAATAAAGTGAAAAACAAATAATTGAAAAGCTATGTTATTCAATGTATATAAGCTATAAATAAAATAAAGGGATCCGTCCATCGACTTAGGGGTAAATACAGCGACACCCGGTCCCTCAACTATTGAATATTACAGATAGATTCTCTAACACTAACAGAAACCTAAAAAAACTTAGCGGGAAGTTGTAAAATGACGGAATTACTCATAACATTTTTGTTAAAGTGTTTGCTATACATGAAATGAACGAATTAACTGATTAAGTTGTTGTCTAGTTAATAAAATGTTAGCAATATTTACTTGGAAATAAGAAAATGACTAACGACATGACTTAAGTGTTAGACAAAACCATAGTCGATGGGGTCTCTTTGTAATTTCTAATAGTAAAAGGGATCTTGATGTATTTTCCCCTAAGTCGATGGGGTGTAAATATAATTATTCCTAAAATAAATTAATAGGGTTTTCAGGCCTAAGTCCACCTTATTTTCAGCCCACAACATAGCCCCAGCTGTTCCACAATATAATAAAAACATGGCAAAAGCCTGTCAAAGTTCTCTAACTCCATTAACCTATAATAAAGTCAAAACATGTAAGGTATAGAAATCGTAAATTCGTACTTGGTGCTCTTTTTCTTTAGGCCTAGCAATGATATATTTCCAATTTACCAATGATACAGTAGATTCATGAATTAAAATAGCTATAAATCTGTACCCAATATAATCTTTGATCTCAAATATATGATATAAATACTTTGTGATTAGAGTGATTAGAGAAAAGGGCCGCCAAAGGGGGCTCTTACGCTACATGTCTTGTCTTTATTTATGTATATAAAGAATCAATGTTTAAATTATAACACTAATAATAAATATCTGATCACTTTTGTGGTCTTTTTGAAGCATTCAAACACTTTTTAGAAAACACGAGAAAGTTATAATATATATATAATTACTAAATTAAGGAACGTAGTCTCGACAAGACCATAATATTGGTCGAAAGAAATACTTTAATTTGACCAAACTGCTTCAATTGAATTTCGCAAGTGGAAGCTGTAAACCAATTAATACACAGAAAGTAAAAAAAGGGTTTGTTGAGACCACAGAAATATATATTGTTAGATTGGCTGTATGCATGCATGCAAGCTTAAAAGGGCTTTCTCGAATTGAATAAAATGTCGATCGTGCTGGATTTCAAAATGCATGCCTGCCTAAAAAGATCATAGATGAATAATTAAAAAAGCCATTAAGAGAGTTAAAAATGGCATTGTCATTTCCATGTTATGCATGACAGCATTAGTTTTGTTGTTTTCTTGGAAAGCTCGACTTGCTTTTCACTATCAGAAACGCAGTACTCTTAATTCAAACGACAAATTCATTCTTTTTTTTTTATATAGTAAATAATATTTGCGGAAATTGCATAAGAATACCCTTGCAAAGTTGCATTAACTTCCTTGTATTATTAAAAAAAAACCCTAGAAAAAAGAAACTCTCTATCTAAACTCCACGGTGTTCGTGTTCGATCCTGATCGACCCTCCTTTTGTGCCAGCCTCTAGCTTATAATCTAATTTTACGATTTTTGACCATGTAATAGATGATGGATCTTTAACTCGAATATTTTTATTCTCTCCTTTAAATATAAACATTTTCGGAAAAATAAGAACATTTGAGTCAAAAATCATTTATTACATGGAAATAATATAAGTACATCTGAGTTTTAAAAAAAAAAATCAATTATATTAATTAAACAGACGATGTAGATTTTATGCAACTTCGTTAAATCACAAGGGATTTTTATTCATTTTTCCTTTTTAATATTTGAATTGAGATTTTAATCTTATCAAACGAGAGGATATTTTAGAGACTAGAGAAAAAAAAAGCATCGCGCCAAAATATGTACGTACGTAGCTCTTTAGGACATCAACTAAAGACTAATAATAAAGCCGACATTTTATTGAGCTTTGAATCGAAAAGAATACCTGATAATTAAGCTTTTACGTACCAAATTGCGATATAGCTAAACAAACAAAACCAAAACACATGATAAATGAATCCAATTGATGGCTTTGAGAAAATAATTGTACGAAAAAAGTACTTCTCGTTGTGCAGATCAATTATATATAGCATGCACGATTGATTGGCAAATGAGTAACATGCTGAAATTGCACTATTTTGTCCAAATTTATATTTGGTACCATTGAAAAAGGAACCAAACTACTAGATATTTATCATATGGAAAAAGAAAAAGAAAAAAAAGCTAGCTACCTAATTTAATTAATTGAATCGGTATATATCAAAAATATATCTAAAATATCTTCTTCTCGTTTGATAAGATTCAAAAATCAATTCAAATATTAAAAAGTTCTGTATTATAATTAAGAAAGTTGACTAAATTTAGAATTTAATTTATTTTGCTTGATTTTATTTGTGGAAAGTGGAAACCCTAGTTGAATGTTACAACAACAAATCACTTTTTACTAACCTATTGTAAATTTTTTTATGAAAATGTATTTAAAGAAAATTTTCAAAATAACTTTTTTTGTTGTGCCGTTCACAAATTAAGATTTGAAACCTAAATTTGGTTTAAATAAAAACTAGTGTTTCCATTCGATTAGACTTTTCTTACTTTAAAACTACTAAATTTTCGTGAATAAAATCGAAATCAAGGTGATTAATTTATTATTATTATTATTTTTGTCGAAAACGCAACAAAGGATAAACTCCTAAAACAACAAAAATAACTAGTCCTCTAAACCAACAAAACCATTCGTCAGAAACTCCCAAATAGTGGTGGTAGCCTCGGCAAACAAATTGTGTCACATCCAGGCCAGAATCCGTTGTCTTATTCTTTTCTCGTTGAACATGTGCCAAAGACGAATCCCACGGCATTCGAAGCAGCCTTCTACAATCGAGAATAATTAATCAACTCCAAGGGTAATCGATCTCGGACATTAACCTCATTAACCAACTTATAAATAATCTCTAAATCAACTTCCACTTAAATTTGAGGGTACTTCCGTTTCCGTGCTAAACGTCACCCTTCTCAAAGTATAAGTAACTCGGCCACCGTGATAGTGTATAAATTGTTAACTTCTAGCTAAAAGCAGTATATGCCACCTTAGAAACACGCCAAAGAAAAGCGCACTTTCCTTCCCACATTAGGTCTGTTCATGTGCCTGCTAATTATACTTTTTTTTCTTTCTAAAATTTCAATTTAAAATTATATGGCAATAGGAAGGGACACGTGTTCCTGGCAACCTTTCTTGCTAAGTAAACCGCCATTGGCGAAAACCAATAAAGTCGGAAACTCTGAGTGAATTTTACACTTGTTTACTTCAAAAAAGAAAGCAAGAAAGCGAAATAACAATATGAAATTCACCAATCATCTCCATTTTTTCTATTTTAAATTTGATTTTTCCGCTTGTTTCTTAAAATAACATTATATGTGGTTTTAATCCCCCTTTTCATCTTTTTTTCCCTCCAAAGATTTTAAATAAAAAACTATATAATCATTTCATATCATTATATCAATAAAATATATGTTGAATGCTTCTTACACTATCAGGGATACCGAGTCAGAGATTAAGGGACAAGAAAAGAACCAAGACGAAAAAATAAATTCGATTTTCTCCCCTATTTATTACGGCGACGAACAATCAAATTATCACTATATTTTTTCTTTTTTCTACTTCTTCTTCCAAGTGCAGGATAACCCCAAGGGGTTGTGAGTTTTTTTCTACCAATTGGATCTCTCCCTTCACCACCCCTATGGGGATGGTCTACAGGGTGCATAACTACTCCTCTTACGACAGGACGATTACCTTGCCAATACTTGGATCCGATTCGACCCAAACTTTTCTGGTTCGCCCCAACTTTCTGAATCTTTGTCTCCAAAATTACATAAATTCTCATAAATATCCTCAATTTCTGCTAAGAAAAACAAATCTTGTCACCAAATAAGGTATTTTTGTGGAAGTAATTTAGTACATTTTATAACTATTTTGATCAAGATATTCAAAGAAACTCCAAAAGCAATCCTACATTAATTTATTTTATTAGTTTAAAATTTGAAGTGTTTGTTAATTGTTTATTGGGTCAACAAAGTAAGAAGTATTAAAATCCAACTTGGGACGTAACCAATTACCAATAACTACCAAATATTGGACTCGTTCTTCAATTGCAATTTGCAAAGCAACAAAAGTCCGAATTGTGAAGAAAAATCAAGAAACACCACACCCACCCTACTAATTATTAGGAAACTAAAGTTACAATGCGTTGAAAGTAAATAAAGTTCAAAAAGCTAAAGAAAGTGACCCAGCCGGCTACTTTAAACAAAGCAGCTAGCACAACCCCATTATTTACCATGTTAAGAAAAAATAAAATAAATAAAATTGTAATTCTAAAAATAGAGGGACTAAATTGAAATTTGGAAAACCTCAGGGATAGCAGCTGTAATTTGGGCTTTTTTTATGTAGCCCTAACTTAACTATACCTAATAACATTAATCAGCCATCAATAATTATAATTGAGTGAATATACTATAGATTACTTAATAAAATATCTTAAAAAGTTGTCATGCAATGCAACTTAATTAAGATGTACCTCATGTGAACCTCAAAGTACAACTCTTGCTTAGTTTGGAAGTCTTTAAATACCCCTCTGTTGTGCCTACAATTTGTTCCATAATTCAAAAAATCTTTCTTTTCAACACTTCTCTCCTCCCAACAATCAAACACTAAAAATCCATCTAAAAAAGATTCAGAAAAATTACAGAAAAAAACATGGAGCAGAATTTGCCAATCATCGCTAAGAAATTCTGGCACATAGTTAGAGTGGCCTACTACATGTTGAGAAAAGGCATATCGAAGGGCAAATTACTCGCCGATCTCAACATGATGATGAACCGCCGCAAGATCGCCGGGAAACTAGCTGCCATAAACAAACTCATGTTCCACCACCATTCCACTTCCGCCGCCGCCCGCCGCGGCGGGGACACTCAGCTTTCCTACCCAGTCCCACTCGACGAGTACGAGTTCAACTGCAGTAACAAGCAGCCTGCAGCAGGTTTTCTTCCTAACTTCCACCTCCCATTTCACCTGAACAAGCGGAAACACTCCCACGCACCGCCGCAGGAGGTCAGTGTTGTGGACGGTGATCTGTTGGCTGCGGCGGTGGAGATCGCCACCCGCAGCGCGGCGGCGTCGCCGGCTCTTCCGGGCTTCGGACGGACTCCGATGGTGAGGCAGCTGAGGATTACGGATTCGCCGTTTCCGTTGCAGAATATTGAAGAAGATAATCACGTTGATGAAGCTGCTGAGAAGTTTATCATGAAGTTTTACAAGGATTTGAAGCGCCAAAATGTGTGATTGCCTTCGTCAGATTTTCTCTTAGTATGAAGGGTTTGTGATAATTATTATAAATTTTGTAATTTCCTGAAAAGAAAAAAAAAATAATCTAAAGCATAAGCAAATGATGGAATCTGTATACAAAAGTTGTTGTTTTTGTTTCAACGTTTGTACGCGAAAATATTATTTACTAATTAGTAATTACTATTAGGAAAAACATTGTCTTGAGTTGTTACTTTAATTAGAAATTGTAGAAACAATATATAAATAAATGATGAAGTTTTGGTGGTATATTAATGTCTTAAAATTTATTATGTTTTGCTTTGTTTACCTTTACATTTACATACACATTGGAATTTAATCCAATAACCACCAGATATTATTCTCAATATGAAAATTTGAGATTCGATTCCTTATCATGACAAGGTTCAAATTGTATTTGATCCTTTCAGTTTATTCCTAATTATATATACCTTTGGATTTATACTGAATCATTCACGACCATAGCAAATGATTAAAACATTTATAGCTGCAACATAAATATGATAGATCGATCTATCCTATTTAAGA
This sequence comes from Verbena officinalis, assembly GCA_958496215.1. NCBI lineage: Eukaryota > Viridiplantae > Streptophyta > Magnoliopsida > Lamiales > Verbenaceae > Verbena > Verbena officinalis. The sequence goes on from OY292391.1 coordinate 2,009,864, forward strand.
AATTACCATATAATCCACGAGGTTCCAATAATGCGTAGGAATAGTTTTGGAATATTACACGTTACTGAACACTTCAGGACTATATAGTAATATCTTAAACAAGAAAAACCGATTTGTAGATACACTAAACCTAAGAATACGCTGATGTAATTCGCCCTGAAAAATTAGTCTCCACAAAAGTTCATGACTATCATAAACAGAGAATAATCATAGTTCATACAGACAATCATCCTACGAAGAAAGTACAGGAACATAACATCCAACGAAAGCAACAGTGTTCTAGGAATAGAAGCAAAACATGATTCAGGCAAAAGACCATAAAATTAAACAAAGGACCAGTTAACAAACATAAAGCAAATGCAGTGAGCATTGTCTTCTTCATTCAGAACTTTCCAAGCAACTGCTTTCTCGTACGAGATGGGCCTGCCCATGCTCGACAAACAGATGCCGCCTTGAAGAGATGTAAAACCCTGTCATAAAAGGTCACCAAAGTTTTAACATTTTCGTCCCAGATAATATAATGTAATCTGTCAACTTCTAAATATGTAATGGTTTTCGGAAAACTTGATTACAGTATTTCTAAGGACTATAATTCCTATAAGCGTGTTTCATTTTGTAACTTCATGCTAATATTATTGACATTTAACGTAACTGAGAATCGTCTGATTTTACATGGTAGCCTTGTTGTATAAACTATTTGGTTAATGTCACTTATGACTTATAGTCGAGGATGTTTCATTATATAAAGGGTAATTACACCAAGCCCCTAATAATATTTTGATTGATTACAACTCGTATCCCAACTTTGAAAAATACTATAACTAACCCCCTACGAGCTTGAATATTACCTCAAAAATATGCTTTGATGGGTGCTCAGAGGTAATATTTCAAACTCACACGGGGTCTGTTGTAATATTTTTCAAAGTCAGGGCACGAGTCGTAATTAATAAATCTTATTAATGGGTTGGGTGTAATTAACTCTTATAAACAATGCCTAGGTCCCGGATGTTGAAATTGTGACATTTTGTTACATTATGTTACATTTTAGAAATACTTTGTCCCTCATGTTTGAATCGTGAATTTTTTCTCTCCCATATTCCAATCTAGATACACATTGTTACCTAAAATCAATTTCTTCGACAAAAAGATGCCAAAATCTCAATTTTTAAGGGTACGATGGCCAATTCCGATGTTTACAAAAGTAAGAGCATTGATGCCCTAAAGTGAAACATAAAATTGGTTTTGCCCTCAAAATATAGATGTTTATAGACTTTGATTGAAAATTTGAGACCAACAAGTTATAAGCTGACCTGATGCATGATCTGTGGGAACTCAGAGCAGAGATTTTTTCTTCCATGATCATCAAATATCTTTTCGAGAGATATGTCTTGAAGCGCGACGAGGGTTGTTTCAAGCATGTCGAGACCGGCTTGGTTTGCAAATGTAAAAACTGGCAATGCCTGCACAAGCTCAGAAGTTCCATGCTAGAATAAGATAAAGAGAATCATATCAATGCTTGAAACAATCAAAATTGAAAGAAACGTAAACAATGGATAGTTATTTGATTAATTACCTTCATGGAGCAGCACATAATGGCGTCCGAATGATGCCAAAGGGCTTTAAGGATAGATTCACTCCCTTCACCAGTAGTTTTGAGAAGCTCCACACCCATATAGCTCCTACAAGGATAGACAACAAACTTTCTTTAGCTAGCCACCCATGTTTAATTTTATTCTCTCCCTATTTCCACTTTCAACGTATTTTTAGGTACTTTCTCATCTCCCTCCTCCACTCTCGACTATCTATCTTCAATTATTCATTTTGTATTATTATTTTCTTAATCATATAGTTTCAATTTATAGTTTCTTAATCATTCTTTTCAATTTTCTTAATCATATAGTGTCAATTAGACTACTTCATTAGTTTTGTTTCATGGGATGGGTCCAAAATTCTCGACTTCGAGAAAAATACATATAAAATACAGCTATAAATAGACTTTTAATGGTGATCTGAAATACCTATAACTTGTGGAGATCCAACGAGCAAGAGTACGTGCTTCGGGAGTTCCAAGAGGTGAACAAAGGCCCCCATTTGGACCTAAGTTAGATGGAGAGAGAGCTAATGCAACCCTTTGAACTGATGATATAATGCTACGAACGTATTGCCGAGCCATTGATGCTACATTCTCTTGCATGTGGCTTTCAAAAGCAAACTGGAATGCAATTGTCATCACGGACCTCGAAGATGTGCCTCCGGTAGTAGAAAGGTCGTTCAGTGGTTTAGTGCCACCTGTCCCAATCTCAAGAGCAGAAGCAAGGTCCAAGGTTCGATTTGGACTCGAAGCTTCCTACACAATATTGCAGCTAAATTAGAAAATAGAAATACAAATAAAGTCGTTAAAGAAGGATTTGATAATAATTTAGTAAATCCATTGTAATCATCCAATGATCAAGCTTTCCTTTTTTTAGCGAACTACATCTACTACCCCTGCGGTTTGAGCTAATTACAATTTAGACCCGTTGTTTTCAGAAATTACAAAAAATATCCATGACATTTAATTCACTTTAATGCCAAAAACTCCCTAAAATAGGATGATTATTTGCATCTTTTGGCTTCATGTTGTGTTGTTTGAGGGAATTTCACGTAATAAAGTGACATGTCGGGCAGTTTTATCACTTTATGTATTTTCTTGAAACAGAGGGACTAAATCGTAATTAGCGCAAAACTCAGGGAACTTGCAAAAACCAATAGAATTTGTGAGGTTTGGACAACATAATCAAGATATGCAAGACAATTTAGGAAAATTTATGGAAATTTAGAAGTTTGGGTATCAACAGTTACCTTGCCAGAATCAAGAGGAATCATGCGAAAACCGGAGGGCAAGAGAGGAGCATCATCGGTAAATGAGGCATCAATAGGGGCAAATATGAGTTCAGCACATGTGCCAACAGCATTTTCATCCATTCCACTACACATCTGCGAAAAAAATCCAAGAAATGAGCACCATAACAAAATAATGACACTACTTCCAAATAATTGAGCATAAAATGAAGCTATAATCACAATTGATATGATAATCACTTAAAAAGAATATATTTTAATTCACAAAATAATAATAATATTTTTCTTAAATATATATCTTCAAAATATTAATCAAGAAATTTAATAATGTCATCATTAACATGTATATGTATACTTTTAATCATAAATTTAATACGATATATATATAGATATTGAATCGTTATGCAAAATCATACCTGCAAGAGCACAATAAACACGTTTATTATGTACGAGTTAAGAGAGAAAACATTACCTGCAAGAGCAACACGTCCCTAGGCATCATTGCCTCTTCAGGAGTCTGGGCAACACCTTCAAGCTTAATCACCTCCAGCAGCTGTTGATCATCACAGAATCCATCAAAATATAAATAAATAAAGAAAGAAATTAGGCATTTAAAAATGAGTTAAGAAGAAACTAAAACACAAACCTCTTCATGCTCGACAGTCTGAGCCAAAGGAAGTATAACTTGACCCCCAAAATTACTAACTCGAGGACCTAAGAAAGTACACGGCCCAATTTTAACAGCAGAAGCTGAGTAAGCATCGATGTTATTATCAGCCCATTCCGATCTATGCTCTCGCAAAAACCTAAGTAATATTGCCGGAGGCACGTTCTGAACCCAAAAGACGAGTTTAATGAGAATTATAGCTACAAAAGTCGAGGGTGGGCAAATGTAATTTACGAATTTTCCCTTAAAATTAGACTATCTGACCTGTAAAAGCATAGATGCTTTGGCACACAGGATGGAATTGGAAATGGAGCTATATCCGCTTGTGAAGGAGATATTTAAGCCCATTAATTTTTCGGGATTGGAGTTGACGAGTATAGTGATGTCATCCATGCCATCATTGCCTATTAGTGACCAACCCTCGTCATTAAAACCATTAAGAGCCTCATTGAATCCCCTGCATAATGAAAAAACAAAAAAGTTATACTAAAAAATTAATTAATTAATTAGTATGAAATTGAGGATAACCGTCTACCTGCTCAGCCGGTGGCTAAGTGCTCTGAGAGCTGCTGGTCTTCTGCCCCAGTTGGTTACACTAGACTGTGAAATATCGTGAGCTATTTGCCTAAGTTGGCGAAGAGCCTGATTGAGCAAAAACGAAGAAGGAAAATAGGAATAAATAATTATGGCAAAGAAACATTTTGTAGAGTGAGAAAGTAGGACAAAAATTATTACAGCCATTGTGGTCTTTTGGGCAAGCACGGTTGAGGACTCGTAGAGTGGACGCATAACCTCCGGAACATTCCATGCCTGGTAAATATTCAGAAGTTGTTAATTTATTATAGGCTATCTTTTGGGAGTGTTTGCAAAATTGGAAAAGAAAATCTGCTTTTAGCTTAAAAAGAGCAGAAATAGAGTGTTCTGTTTTGTTGCTACTGATTAAGATAAGCTAGAAGCTGAAGCACATTTACGGGTGCTTGTTTCAGCTTCTAGGTTCCATTTTATTATTATTATTATTTAGAAGTCCTTTTGTACTTTTTTCTCTCAACTTTTACAGCTTTATCTTTTCCAAAAGCACAAGTTTTTGCAAACACCCTCCACATGACATCCATTTTAAACAAAACTTCATATTTTTCTCCAAATGTCCTTACAACAATAATCTATGAACAATAAACTAGTCTTTCACGAAACCACAAAATCAAAGAAAAGAATTTTTTATTGGAGATAGAGAATATTACCTCCAAATTCATGTGATCTACAATATGGATAATCGAGCCTCCTCCCTCACAAGGCCTAATTAGGTAACCACTAGGCAAAATCTCTGCTCTCACAAAGTTCTGCACAGGTGGCATGCTCGGACCATTTTGAGTATTGCAAAGTGATCTTTCACAAACCTGATTACACAACATAAAAATGACCCAAATTACTAAGATCGTAACTAAAGCAAGTCCAATATTTAAAAATGAAAAGAACATTAGAAATAAAATAAATATAAAAAATCGCACATACCACTAAGCTCCCATCGTCCATAATAGAAGTGTAGCGCAACAACCAGAAGTCACGACCAGGAGCCAAAGTTGTTGGCGCGTATAACTAAAAATAACCAAACCAATAAAATAAGATAAAAAGATTCAACAAATTTAACCCATAACCAAAAGAATAAAAATAAAAATAAATAATTCAACCTGCATGTATAAAAGTTCTATGGTTCCACCATTGGCAGTAGGCAGCACGTTAAGCACATCCACAGCTCGGCAGTCACGAAACCAAGAAGGTCGATCCTTCAGGATTTCTGCAACCTAGAAATTACATTGAAATCAGTTCTTTAATTAACCTATAATAAGACTATTCAAAAAATACGAGAAGACAAACGTAGTGAACTTACTCTGGTAGGCTCTAAACCAACCAAGCCACATGCTCTTGCTGCCACGCCAGAGCAACCATGAGAAATAGCAACGATTCCAATGGAATCCGGACCAGGCTACAACACATTTAAAAAAAGGTGAAATTGATTATGTTTTTGCTTACAATTACACACTGCATAATAAGAAATTTTCTTTAGACAAGAAATAGATGAACTTATTGAAAAATGCATATATGTATATGCCGATAGAAAATTGAAACCAAGTTATATCATTACAAAGAATGAATCCCAATTATCAATAGCTGCAAATTCATGGAAAAAAAAAAAAGTTTACCTTCATTCCAGGCATTTGGACCCACTCAACAGCAGTTCCAGTTGCCTTTGAAAGAAATTCTGTTAAAGTTTCTTCTGCAATGGACAAAAGCCTGGAAAAAAAATTGCAAACAGAACTCCATAAGCTACACACAAACACATACCACTAGGTAATTTCAGTCACACAGCACAATAACACATCTAGGTGGGTTCGCAAGAACTTCTATTTTTGGAGAAGCTTAAGTTGTGAAAAGCTGTAGTAGTAATACTTGGGAGTGTTTGGAAAAAAGGGTACAAAAACACCTTAACAAGATAGAAAATGCACCTAGAAGCTGAAAAATGCATCAACAAAAGATACTTCAGGCTTCTAGGTCGGAAGCAGAAAAACAGAACACTCAATTTCTGATTTCATAAGCTAAAAGCAGAAAAGCACTACTCACCCTGCAGGACTTGCATCCCTTGGCGGATGCTGAGGTGTCAAGTGGTGCTTTTGACCGCTCGTCACCACTGAATCACAGCTTGTGTCTTTAGTAGCGAGTGCATTCTGCAATTTAATAAAAATAACCCCACATTCGGATTTAAAAAATAGTCAAATAATACAAAATAATGGGATTTAAAAAAAACTGTATGAAAAAGAAAATGCTGAGACTAGCTCAAAGATTCTCACATTCGGGTTATGCTGACGAAAGTAACTGTTTTCATACACCAACTGTGAGACTTGTTTCTGTAACCTATCGTTCTCCTCCATCAATAGCTTATTCATGGCAGACAGCTTTCTGTTCACAGCTTGTAGCCTTGAAGCTTCTTTTCTCTGCTTCTCTCTGCATCTGTATTTCCAAATACAATAATAACTCAAAAAAAAACAGAACAGAATAAAACACAATCTGTTCATAAACCATCCCTTTAACTAAATATTCAGTCTTTATCGAAAAATCAAGGGTAATCTTCAACAATACCTTCTGTTCTGGAACCAGACTTTGATTTGTTTAGGTTCAATGTTGGATAATATTGGACATTCACGAATAAGTTGCTGACGTCGAACAGAGCTTGGCTTAGGACATTCATGATAAAGCCTCTCAAGAGCTTCAACCTGCTCCGGCGTGTAACGCACATATTTCCCATCCATGGCGGCCGCAGCTGCCCTATTACTCTCTTTGCAAGACATTGCCATCTCTAACGACTATAATCTCACTTAATCCAACAAACCAAACAAGTCGCAAAACCCACCACTTAAACTTCTACGATATTACCAATAACCCATTTTCGGATAGAAGAGAAAAGATTCCAAGGCCTCAAGCATAAACCCTTTTGTTTTCTTTGGCTGATAGAGATTATCCTATTAATACTACTGCTTTAGGGGAATAATTCTGTAGAAATGATATTTGATTAATCACGAATATCAGGATTTTTTATGCCTAGAAAAAAAAAATCAGGAAAATACTTTATCTTTCATACCATTTCTAGAACCACCAAGCGTTCCTCCAATCCCACCAATTTTCCTTCATAATAACTGATTTAAGAACAAGAACTCACAGAATAATCAATTAAAAGGACTGATTCTTGCAAAGATCCAAGCTTTGAGCATCATAATACGAAACCAAGCAAACCCCACTTAACATCTCTTAGATGTCCCAAAATTCTTCACCTCTTCCTCTAAAAATCAAAACTTTCTTCAATCAACCGAAACCCCTCTTGCATACACACATGAACATGGATGCATCATGTGATTATGTACCTAAACCTTGAAGAATATGGATCTGGCCTCTGGGGTTCTATAATGAAAGCTGAAAAAGGTTAGAGTTGGTAAAGAAAATAGAAGAGCCCAGCTAAGTGCTTGGTGGAGCCATTTGAATTTTGATTGGTTTATATTTTTCGTATGGTTTTTAATTCAGTGTGTGTGTGTTTTTCATTGGTTAGTGTGTGTATATATGAGGCTTTAGATACTAGTCTCTGATACTGTGCTGTGCAGAAAGACTGGATTTTTAGGAATATTTGATGAGTGGGACTCTATCAAGACCATATTGTCCTCTACGCCGGACAATCATTACCCTCTAAGTTGACTACATTTCCCAATCTGTAGCCTCAAATCTCTTACGCAAGACATATTTAAGACGAAGGCAGCATAAATCATCAAGTCTATAAGATGTTTTTCAAATTTCTACCCTAGTTCTGAAAAATGAGTAGACATAAAACCTACCAATCTATCAAAATTTATGAGAATGGTGTAGGATTTAGAAATATTAAGTACCTATAAAAATTTATAAATCCTCTTACCGTGCTTAACTTAGAAACAAGAATACTATTCCAGAAATTATAAATGACAAAAAAAAAAGGGACTAAGAATATCCAAGAGAGTGGCAAGAACGTAAAATGGTGGAACAAAAATGGCATGCAGGTAATTATGAAGAGGAGAATCATAAGATGGAGAAAAGAGAGGCATGGAGGGATTTCCTGTTGGGGCTCAGAGAACACCATGATTAGGGCTCTGCATGCGCCTCCTCGATTTTACTCTATCTGCTTTCCTTTTATTACTCTCAGTCTCATCAATTTATTGTGCTTATTTTCTAGTTTAGCTTTCTAAAAAACAGTGAAACTTAAAAGCACATCCTACGTAGAGTACTTAAAATGAATGACATTGACACTACTTTTAGGAAGCTAGGATTAGGGTATTAATTTTGTAGGAAAAAACAATCAATTGTCTGTAACGCTGATACTGTGAATTAAATACGCAAAATCCCACGACCATGCCTACAAACTTTTTCCGTCGTCAGCTGTGATACTGATATCAATCGCTTTCACATCAAATCTGCACATAGATATTCTCATCTGCTGTTGAAATTTTTCATACTCATGAGAAAAAAAAATAAAGTTTCCTCCTAATTTGCTCAACAATTTAATGCAATGAGTTAATTGTATTTAATGATTTGACATGACGACTATCAACTTCACTTCACCACTACGAGTAAAATTCCATGTTTCCATTTAAGTTCCCAAATTCGACCTCACCATGTTAAGATAGAAGATAAAGTTGGATTAATAAATCTTTTTTTAAGGTAAACCATATTATAGAAATTAATCAGAATCCAAAACAAGTAAATCTCAAGGTTAAGATGGGATATGATGAAATCTATACAGACCGACGCTACATTCGTCGTGAGAGAGCGAGCTAAATAGTTAGCTTTCCTTAAAACGAAACAAAAAATAAACAAAATTAAAATGAGCAAGTAAACTATGAATTTCTTTGATTAATACTCTAAGAAGTCTTGCCATTGTTTTCCAGTTTTCGAACAAGGTTGATAATGGTCCCCTTCAAACACCATTTCTTTCTAGCAGAAGTCTCCCGCAAGTCTCACCGCCAATGTTTCAGCCATTTCCAAGTTCTCACATTCAGGACGAATATTCGTTTCCCAGCCAACGATTACACAAGAGTGATCACGTGCAACAACGCCAATTCCGACTGAGTGAGAGTGCCTGAAAACTGCTCCATCCAGAGTGAACCGTCGTATTATATCTTGTCCGTATTTGTGCATCAGATAAATATGAGAATTAAAGTATAAAATGTTCTCCATTAACAACTTTTCAAGAATTTGAATTTGATATCCATATTCCCTAGTTAGACTAATTTAACGATTAATATAGACTATGTCATAATTCAATGTTTTTATTTTACTTCATAATCTGCACACTAAGAACAAAAAATCTATACCAAGTGTTATTTAAGAAATATTTTTATACACATAACATTTATGAATAATATGAATAAAATATAAATATATACTTAATTGCAATACAAATAGAACATTTCGAGTGCATTTAGAGATGGGCTTACAAGGAATATTGTTCTTATCAAGTTGGGCCTAGAATATATGAAAAACCCAAAAAAGTTGGGCCCTTAAAGCAAATTTGTTCTATTTTTAAACTGCAAATATTGGAAAACTAATGGGCCGTTATATTACTGGGCTCAGCCCATTATCAATTGAAAACATCTTTGGCGCAAGTACTGGACAATATTCAGATCCTCAAGACGGCGTCGTTCGATTAATTCGCTTCATATAAAAAAAGAAGTGTGTTGGGACTACACTGACCAAACTCACGTTTTCAATTTTTCAACGGAGACCTCTTGTTTTTTCTCATCAGGTCAGTCCTTTCTCCCTTTTTTGATACCAAATCAATTTCGCAATTTTATGTTGAGAACAACAAAACATGTGATTTTTTGTTAAATTAGATACGTCGTTGATTTTGTGTTCTGCTGATCGCAATTTTTTAGATTGAATTTGTCTTGTTGGCTTAGTAATTGAACAATGCTAGTCGGAGTGAAAGCGTAGTTCAATTAATGAAATCAATGGTCCCTGCAAATTTGTGGATTAGGAATTGTAGATTGTGAATTTTTTGTTCATGTTCTGTGTGTGCTTTGCCTTTTCCGAATTTGTTTCTGTCCTTGCTATGGTGGTTGATGTTGTTTGCTGCAAATCCCTGTTTGTGAGTTTTGCTTAGAAAACAAAGTTGTTGGTCGATTTACAGTCTCGGTTGCTGTTTTATTGAGAATTTAGAAGTGTCTCTTACAACTGGAGAAAAGGAAGATACACTTTAACGCTTGTTTGTGTATAAGCTGATATTAGCATTGTGGAGCATCGAGGGGAAGAGTAAGGGAGAAACATTGTAACCTTTTTTCTAAACTATACCCTTTTTCGTTACTCTTTCTTTCAGCACTTCCCGTGGGCTCAGTCTGTAGCATGACAGCCTCTGTATGGATGGAAAATAGAAGGAAATTGGCTGTTATGTTATGTTGAAATACTTAACACCCTCTCTGGGCATTATGACTTTTGAGCTGTTCCATTGTAGATAGTAGAGGTTATGCCATGACTTCCTTTTCTTTTTCCTGTTTGAGTTTTTGCTTGTTTTTAACCAATTCTTTTGAATATATGGAACTATTAGAAAGTTTCTTTTAAATAGGGATGCTATCTTTCATTAACTTCAATCTTGAGAGTTTTATCTCTGTGGTGAAATTTATCTGGTTCCACACTGTGCTTGTTACTCCTCTCATATGAAATATTCACTACAGTTCCACCTTTAATACATTGCTGAATTGATATAAATAGATTACCACGGACTTCTATTTCCATTCTTGTCTTCTGCCTTTTGCACATTGGCCTTTTATATGCAACACAACATCTATGTCCTTACTTTTTGGCCTTTTGAATACAATCAACTGTGGGTGCCTATTTTTGTACCTTTTCATTTTTCTTCTTACATTTACTGCTTGCTGATGAATTTGGTTTTAAACTAAGAATTGGACTTTGTTCAGGCAAAACCCATCTAATTTGAAGAAATAGTGTAATTTTTGCACTCTTTCCAGCTCCAAAAACCAACCATGCCCGCACAAAAGATCGAAACTGGCCACCAAGACATCGTCCACGATGTCACAATGGATTACTATGGGAAACGTCTTGCCACAGCATCTTCAGACAACACAATCAAAATAATCGGAGTCACCAACTCAGGCTCTCAGCTCCTCTCGACTCTAACCGGCCATCAAGGCCCAGTATGGCAGGTCTCGTGGGCCCACCCCAAGTTCGGATCCCTCCTCGCCTCCTGCTCCTATGACGGCAAAGTCATAATCTGGAAGGAAGGCAACCAAAACGAGTGGGCCCAGGCCCACGTCTTCGATGACCACAAATCCTCAGTCAACTCCATCTCGTGGGCCCCTCACGAGCTCGGCCTCTGCCTCACATGCGGATCATCCGACGGGAACATCTCAGTCCTCACCGCACGATCCGATGGCAGCGGATGGGACAGATCGCAGATTGATCAAGCCCATCCGATTGGTGTCACCTCTGTCTCGTGGGCCCCATCGACAGGTCCCGGCGCTCTCGTGGGGTCTGGTTTGTTGGATCCCGTGATGAAGCTGGCCTCTGGTGGGTGTGATAATACGGTGAAAGTGTGGAAGTTTGAAAATGGGAATTGGAGGATGGATTGCTTTCCTGCTCTCAGTATGCATACGGATTGGGTGAGGGACGTCGCGTGGGCCCCGAATTTGGGGCTCCCGAAGTCGACTATTGCCAGCTGTTCTCAGGATGGGAAAGTGATTATTTGGAGTTCTTTGAAGGAAGGCGACCAATGGGACGGGAGGGTTTTGAAGGATTTTGGAGCTCCTGTTTGGAGGGTGTCGTGGTCGCTTACTGGGAATATTCTTGCTGTGGCTGATGGGAAGAATAATGTGACACTCTGGAAAGAAGCTGTTGATGGAGAGTGGCAGCAGGTGACTACAGTTGAGTGATGAAAGTAGTGGACATTTTAATTTTTCCTTCCTTTTTTTGGGAATATTTTTGCTTCTTATCTTAACGTATGTTGGTATCAGTGACTGTTTTCTGCTCCCTGACTGATTATGGTGGATTAATTTTACATCAAGACTAACTTTCTGATAATCCAATCTATTAATGTTTTAGGAATAATAACCAAAAAAACCCTGAGGTTTGCGCCGTTTACGAAATCATTCCGAAACCTTGAAAATTACAAAAAAAATATCATGAGTCAGCGATTTTCCATTAGCTTGCTGGTGTGTTTCGTTATGGTTTGCCAAACCTCAAGGTGTACTTCGTAAACTGTCATTGAGGAGGAATCTTCTTAGTTTGTTTTTATACCATGTATTTCATTATTGATCAAATGTTTGTTGATAAACCGACATGTTAATAAGAAAAACCTTAAAAGACATACCATAATACCTTCAAAAAGACTAAAACCATGTATTCAGGGAAGAGGCACGTGCGGGGCTTTGCCATACACGTGACTTTCCTACACGTGCAACCACGTTGTTGTAGACATGCATGGGTGTTGACGCACGTGTGGGAAGCATCAAAGAAAAAGCCTCAATTGTTCAACTCCAATGTATAATTGGACTTAGATGAGTTTTAGACAGCTTAAAAATTTAATAAATAAACAATGAGAAGTTCAATTAGACTCCAGAAATGGACCAAAGTGGGGTTCTCAGTTGGCAACATAGATTGAGTTTGTGGGAAGAGTTTCAGGTTCAATCCCTACTAAATACACTCGTTAAGAGAGATAAAGAGTCTTAACTGTGATTAAGCCCTGAACCGGATTAAAGGCCCACAATATAGGATTTTTTGAACCAGTAATTCACACCAAAAAAGACTCCAGAAATGGGATTCCAATTTCCAGCTGTTGGAATTTTGATCACAGCTAAGTACGGCCTTCTAAGGACAAGCCCAATTCAAAATGGTACCACTATGTAAGCTAAGAGCGCAACATAACTATACGTACCAATTGATTTGTATAAAAGACGCTCTTTCTAAGTGCGATTACATGAAAAATCTATAATAATATAGTAGAAGAAACTGATATAGAATAGGAGTAAAAGATCGGCATTAATTAATGAGAATTTTAGCTTTTTTGCAAGCTTTTAATTTTAATAATTATTTTGTATACATATAGTCCCTTTTAAATAACATATCAGTTCTTGGGCTCGAGACCGTGACTCAAATATGTTGAAATACTTAAGATTTATTAAATTTGAGATCTAACTCCAATTCAATCCAAGAATTTTACTTAATTATAAACGTGTGTTAAACGAATGAAGTTGAGTGAAATCGATCTTGAACATGAATTCGGGACAATATATTTTGGTTTGTTGACTTTAACTCGACTCGATTCGACCCCGCTCGTTTACAACCCTAAATTCAACCAAACATATGCACATTTATGTATTTGTGTATGTAGAATTAGACATATATGTATAAATAAAAATTAAGCACATGATTGCTGACATCTCCTCACGTGCTTTAGTTGGACCCCCATGCACTAAAATTAGACGGCAAAATTGTTTAATTGAAGCTCATAGGAAAAGATCTATCACCCACCCTTTTACTTTATTTATTTTGGTCAAATATACGTAGTAAAGTTTTTGTATAATTGTATAGTAAAATAGCGGAAAGTTGAAAGGAAATAAGATTAACGGCTAATTAAATTAATAATTGTAATTAGTAGAAAGAGAAAGTTAAAGCGAAGAACAAATTAAAGGGTTAAGAAGTGGAGAAGTACTGCTAATTATTAGCTGTAAATTAAAACAATGTTTAATGTTAATATAGGGATTAGCATTAGTGGCATTAATTAATTAAATAATTAATCTAGTTTAAAGGAAAAAGTCAATGTAGAAGATGAAAAAGATGACGGAAAACGTAATATTTTGGGGCATATATTACATGATTCTAACTTTTACGGTGGTGAAAGCTACTATTGCCTTGTTGCAGGCATTAATTGGTTCCTACTAACAAGGTGATCTTGACTATCATAAAGCTCGGGTACAAGTTAACCGGAGGATTGGGGTCTGAAATATCGCATATGATAGAACAATAAGGTGATCTTAGTATTCACTGGCGGATATATACCACCAAGTTCGGTAGGGAAGCTGGTAGTTACATAGGATAAGTTCGGGTTCGTGATCAGGTAGTTCTGGCGGAGCTTACCACAGAATAAGGGGAGACCTTCTTTATATACTTTAAGGGTTTGAAAAGGCAAATAATTCGACCTTATTATCATTGTAAGAAGTCGAATCCAGACCTTGAAATTTTAAGCTCCGAAACTTAAAAAAAAAAAGGGTTCTAATCAATCAAAACAGTCCTTAACAAAATGACTCCACTTGTAGCGTGAGATAATCGCACACTCAAAGATAACCAAAATTGAAACTTTCACCTCAGCTCCAAAATACATTTTAATCGCACATGCTAGTAATTGGAAAAAAAACAAATGGAAATTGCTCATCAAAGTTCTATAGGATGACACGTGGCAAAATCCTATCCGTCACTACACTAAGTCCGAGCTGTAACCATCGTGCTTAAACGTGGCTTAAGGAACATAATAACATGTCTAATACAGGTAAAAAAAAAAAGGTCATAATAATGTATTTTAAAAATCAATTAGGGGGGGAACAATAAAAAATAAAAATAAGGGGGGCAAAAACACTATTCCCGAGGGGAAATAATTAGAGAGAGAGAGATAGAGAATCCGGCTGTAAACTTGGACACTAATGGTGGAGTCACGGCGACAAAACCTGCTAGATCGATTCTTAAGTAAAACAATTAATTAACGGAAATTTCATCCGACTATCCTCAAGTTTGAAATATTTCAATTTTAAATTTATTTGCTCTAAATTTAGAAATAACGATAACCCCTAATATTTCGAAAAAAATTATAAAAATTGACAAAAATTTTAAAAATATTATTATGTTTCACAAAAATTTCCATTAAAAATATCATTATCAAAATCACTATTTGAACGAAAAACTTCATAGTGATTATCACTTTCGTAAGTAGACATAATTTTAAAGTTTTCTATTCGTTTTAATTTATAAGAGTTTGTAAATATTAGGTATTATATCGTTCCTTTTCAACTATAATGACATAAATTATAATTACTCCAAATGTGAGGCTAGTAAGATACAAATCCCATTAATTAATCTATTAAATTATTAATTTTTACCTTTTTACAATTTTAATTTCCAATTACCTTTATTAATTAAGGCATGGAACATAGTAACCTTTTACCCAGAAATGTAATGCATTAGAATATATTTACATGCACATGGCAGTCGTAAGAAGCAATTTTGCAATAAATTTGTCCTTATCATGAATAAAGCATAGGTATTATTCTTTTTTTTATACATATATATTATATATATCAAGAAAATGTTTTCTGATGATATCTGAAAATGAGAATCCCAATGCGGAAGCTTTCCAATGGGCATTCCCAAAAAAGAAAATTATTAAAATTAATAAAAGTATAAAAAAAAAAAGAAAGATTGTGACTGTTATCATCCAGAGCAAAGTCAGTGGAAGCTAGTGGCTTTTTCATGTGAAGCAATGTGCTTTATAAGTACTATCCAACAAAATTTAAATAAAATAAATTATATAAAATAATAATTTTTTTAATTGTTTTTATTGAGCTTTCTTGCTTTACAATATGTCAAGTTGTTGTAAATTTACTAGATAAAGCAAGTTTGTAGGTTGTTTTCACTTCCAAATTATATACAACTTGTGCATGGAGTAATTGGTTGGAGTATCGTCCAAATTGAACCTCGGCATCCCCGAATACGAAAAAAGTCTACATGAGAAACCTAATTCTTCTTTTTTTTTATGTAATTCAATTTCAGATAATCTTAGGGATGTTTGCAAACTTTACTGCTTTTTAAAAAGTTAAAGTAGAAATAAAAGTTGAAAAAAAGTGCAGTAGTAAAAGTAAGGAGTGTTTGGAAAAAAAAAGCTAAAAGAAGAGAGAAAAAATAGCTGAGTATTTGGAGAAAAAGCTGAAAATCACTTATAATTTTAATAAAATTACTAATTAAAGTTATATTTTAATTACAAATATATCTAAAATCTGGAATCATATTCTAAAATTATGTCTTTAGATGTTTTTGGATTCTGATTTATTTCTGTTTAAATTTAGTAGAAGTTGAGAGTGTTTAAAACCCAAAATACTGAAAAATAAAATAAAATAAAACGTAAATAGTAAAATAAAATCTTTTACTAGTAGAAAAGGGAAGACAAGCAACTAACTTTACAGAAGTAGCAAGTGAAGTGATAAATAATGCATTGAATAAACAATATATAATTAATAATAGAAATTAAATAAAAAAATAGATATCTAAATATAATATTATGCCCCTGAATTCGATGTATTTACAATTCGACCCCATCCTTTCACTCATAAAAAACCCACCTCTTCTCACATTCACGTTCAACACCAAAAAACACACTCTGTTCCAAAAGTACCAAATTCTCTTCCCTTTTTTCTCTCTACCGTTACTCTTTGCTTTATCGCCACAAAAGTATTTCTCAGAGTTGAAGAAATTCCTTAATTATGGAGTATTTTGCTGGGGATTATGCCGAATTCTCGTCGGGAGATAATGGAAATTTTGGTACTAATAACAATAACAGTATTAATAATGGTGTTCATTTCACGGTGGATGATTTGCTGATTTTTCCCAAGGAGGATGAAACGATGACCGACGCATTTTTCGATAGTTTGGGAGGAAATTCCGGCGACTCGTCCACCGTTACGGCAGTTGACAGCTGTAATTCGTCGGTTTCCGGCGGAGGAGAGGGACAGTTCAACGGTAATGTCAGCTGCCGCAGCTTTAATGAATCGCAGTTCTCCGGCAACGAACTCTGTGTTCCGGTAATTTTCCTCCTAGCTTGGAAAACAATTATATATTTGTTTATTTACTTTCCTCTGTGAATTTCTGCATGGAATTCCTTCAAACTTGTGCGCCAGTGCGTGTATTTCATTTTTCCCTGTTTTTTCTTTACCACAAATAGTATTTCGGAGAAGAAAAAGAACCTCACCGACAGTTTATCACTGGTCATAGAAGAAACGTGAACTTTCTGAAAATGTTTGCAAATTTTTATTGTCATTGTGCGTTTATTTTTTTATTTTTTAATATTCAAAGGTGTTTTACGTTTTCAGCTCTTGACGATAAGTTGCATATATTTCCTCAAATTTTCTGTTTCTCGCGCGAGCTGAAATTGAATTAACTAATTCCGCGTAATTAACTGGTTTCCTTTGTTTCTCCTTATAACAGTACGATGATTTAGCGGACCTGGAATGGCTATCGAATTTCGTGGAAGAATCATTCTCCACCGACGATGACTGCCTCCACTTCATCCCCACGACCAACGCCGCTGCCACCGCGGCCAAAACCACCTCCGCAGACACCTCATCCTCCGCCACTACCACACACTCGCCGCCTCCACCAATTTTCCCGTCCGACGTCTCAGTTCCCGGCAAAGCCCGCAGCAAACGCTCCCGCGCCGCCCCCTGCGACTGGTCCTCCCGCCTCCTACTCCTCTCGCCCTCCTCAAACCCCAAAACGGCGCCGCCACCTCCGCCGCAAAAGAGAAGGGAAGCCACGGAAACTCCTGGCCGGAGATGCCTCCACTGTGCATCAGAAAAAACCCCACAATGGAGAACAGGTCCAATGGGCCCAAAAACCCTGTGCAACGCTTGTGGGGTCCGTTACAAATCGGGCCGACTCGTACCCGAATACCGACCTGCCGCCAGCCCGACTTTTGTCTCAGCAAAGCATTCAAACTCCCATCGGAAAGTCATCGAGCTCCGGCGACAAAAGGAGGCGCAACAACAGCACCACCACCATCAATTGATTAACCAGGCTTCGATTTTCAACGGGTGTGATGAGTTCCTGATTCATCATCGTAGTAGCATTAACGGTCCGGATATGAGGCACATGATCTAGGGGCCACGCACCACATGCCACCAATTGCTAATTTTAGTTCCTAAGTCATAACCCCAATTAATTTTTCTAATTTGCAATATGGTTTAATTAGACGTTTCGAATTATTGAAATAGAAGAAGTGGAGGGAGAAAATGGTCCGAAATTCAATTGTAGAAGTTGTAATGCATATTTTGTTTTCCAAATTTTGAGATAAATCAAATGTTCATCTCTTTCTTTCCTATTTTAGGGAGATTGTTGCATGAACTCTATGATGAAATCTGGATTATTTAATTTATATGATCATAGAGTACCCAATTTAGATAACAACTTTTTCTATAGTTGCTATGTTTGTGTAATAGTGACTCAACTTTTGGTGAGAAAAGTAGGGGAAATTTGATTGGATTTGCTTGTTAAGAAAGTAAAGATGATGATGATGATGATGATTATGATTTTTGGGAAGGGAAAAACCAAAGTATAGATGAAGAAATATCAGCTGGAAAGTGGGGTGCAGCTGCAATCATGGGAATGGGTGCAAAGCTTTTATCAAGAACTATGGCTATGGCCCATGGAAATTTGCACATGGCGGGGCTCATTGTCTCAACCAAATACTATGGTCCTTCACTTCTCAAATTTAGGCATTTATTTTTGGTTTTGGGAATTAATAATTGAAAGTTTTTGCGGGCGTCGGTGAGAATTTAAACCCATCTACTAGGAGAGGGATAAGACACTTTCCGTAGTTTGAACATAATTAAAACCGAATGAAGATTGATCGACAAATGAAAGAGGAAATGTGTTAGTAATTGAGTATGTACATATATATTCATCTTTACTTCTTTGTAAGAGAGAGTTTGCTTCCCCAAGGATTTGCCTTTTGCCTTTCGTAACATTATATTTCCCTATTTCTTCGGTTTTGACTTGTTACTTCGAGAAAGGTATGCTTCAAACTATTAAAAAGTCATAAATAATTAAGAGTGATTTTTATTTCTCCCATAGATTTATTCATCGAATTCAGAAGAAGCTATCATATATGCATGTACATTTACCTAGAAACGTGGCAATAACGATATTCTATAAGTAGAAGCCATCATAAGTCCTTAAATTTGTATAAAATCACATGAAATAAACATTTTTCATAGAAATTCTTTTTAAAAAAAGATCTCATTCTACAAAATACCATAACCGCACTTCATACTTTTTTTGAGTTAGGAAACAATGTCTTAATTTTGTGTCACCTCCACCAAAGTATCTTTAGCCTTCTATATATAGCTAGCCACATTTGCACTTACGAGAAACATTACTTAATAATCGAGATTAATATCGATTAATACCTTGGATTAATCAATATCACTTTATATAATTAATTAATAACAAAAAGTAAACACTAACATGGATTTCAGTGATTAATTAATTAAGGCAAGTAACAGAGAATTAATGAAAATAGAACATCGTGCTGTGTACGAAGTATACCAATTGCATGGAAGTGCGGTTAGAATCAAACGTGGGAAGATATCGAGAAATTGGTAGATTATTAAATTATAGAAAAAAATATTAATTAGGTTGTTTGATTAAGTAAATATTGTTTGAAAATGGTTAAGTCGTATGTTTATGTAGATAGGAATATTAAAAATTAAAATAAACCACCAGCTAAGGTGTGAAGTTACATCAGGGCCGATATAACTGTCTACCCGATGCCAGACAGTTGCCCTTGACAAGGTCCACTATGATATCCCACATCATTTGATCAGAAGTGTGTTGGGTATGATATCGAACACAACACGACACGACAGTATATAAATTTTGGAAATGTCCGTGAATTATATATTTTATTTGACCATGCATCTTTTTCGTTCCCACATCGACAACATTGCAACTCTAGCTATCCCCCTTTAATTTAGAATGAAATCAAGTACTTGCAAGTACAATGTATGCGCTCATAAAAATTCAAAAAGAGTAGAGATTTATTATTTTTTGTTTATGATACATCTGAAAGTATATATTAATTAATAAATATATGTAAGAGTATGCATGTGGAGTGGGGAGAAGAAGCACATGTAGTTATGTGCAGGGATATGATAGGAATGGGATAATATATCCAAAGAATTGGCAAATTGTGATGGCAGTGTGTGTGTGTGTCCATGTCTTGGGATCTCTCCATGTTATTTGGTAACCGATACCAATTATTCTTGTCTCCACCCCTCATTTCTTCTCATATATTTTTATGGATTTACATTTACTATGTACCCCTAAAATATGGTATAACTAACTAGCTAGACAATAATTTACCTTGTTTAGAAATCACAAAACCCTTTTAATTCTAAAACGCTACCCACCGTCGGAACTGTCAGTATTCCATCCATACAAGAATCAACGCTGTTGTTAGTTGATGTTGTTCATACTGATCAATGTTTGTTGAATACTAGTTATGTTTGTACAAATGGAATGAAGCTTCTGCTTCCTACAGTCCAACAGACCGGAGTCGTTACAATTTAAAATCTCTTTGATGTCAGCAAAAATCTCATATAGTATATAAGAATTTTATTATAAAGTTTATGTATATCTACATACATGAATAAAGAATCTTGAAAAGAGCTAATTAAGCATTTTGTGGTTCTCGAAACTTGGAATATATATATATAGTACTGATGATCATGGAATGTTTGACAAGGTGTAGAAAATTACGTTGAGATGTCAAATCGTAGAATGGGATAAGAATGATGCATGGTCTGTGCATGAATTTCAAAATGATACTTGATTAGATTTAAATTCAACTTATATATATAGTACAAATTAAAAGAGATAAGATTTGGAGTTACACGTACGTTACTCTGCATGTGATGTTGCACCAAAGTAATTTAGGTATATTCTAATATATTTGCTATATATTACGGAACTTACCTTACTAATGCTCATATTAATATATAATTCAACCTTAGTCATGTTCTTGTTTTTATTTCTAAAAATAGTAGAAATTTAAAGTTTCCATAAAAGATATATGGCCAAAGTATAGACGATCACCATGCTGGTTGATCAATTAATTTATAATAAACTAGGCCAATTCATTTTTTTTTGTTAAATACACGCACACAATTCGACCCTTGTCATTGTAAGGAATCGAACTCGGACTTTCATATTGGGAGTAGTATCTGGTGGCCATTGGAACAAACCCAATGGTTGTATATATACAGAACATCAAGCTGTGATGAGGTGATGAAATATCTTATATATCTCAACGAGTTGGAACTCGTAATTTTCACAAGAGTCAATTTTACATACCACAGTGACGAACAAGCTAAGGATCTTTAGAAAAAGAGGATGATCATATATGCCTGATTAAACTACCTATAGTAGGCCTATTGACTCTAAATAAATAACTATATTAATATATATAGGGATTTTTATTTAATCCCTCAAGTTTTAGATATTTACATTTGCTCATTTTAAGTTTTAGTAAGATCAAGAATCACCAAAAGTAATTTTATATATAGTAGGTAAACTCACTTGGATTTATATGTGATGGTATCCAATATTTATTTTTGACACCATCAATATGTAATTAACCCTATATATATATATATATATATAGATGGCTAGAAGAAAGGGTCTTGACTCTTGAGCATGTGAAGGGGATTAACAAGGGTGACTTACGTACACAAAGTTACAAGATTAGTTGGTAATTATTTACTTATTGCTAGTGTTTCCTAATTTATTAATTTGTTATTGAATTTGGAGTAGATGATGTTAGGCACATGCTAAAAGCTAAAATCACTTAATCTATAATGCCTTATAGGGTAGGACTTACTGGTATTAGCTGGTCTTTACCTTCTTCTCGGCTTCTTATATGATTGTATTAGCTGGTCTTTACCTTCTTCTCGGCTTCTTATATGATTGTTTCATTTAGGCTGTAATCTGTTATTTCCTCGCTCCTCTCGTTATTATTTAAAATCTCGTGTGATTTGTACATATTTTACGGAGAGTGACCAATCAATTAACAAGTATAAAAACACTTGTCATATAATTTGCGGGAACGGCTCAAATCGGTTTTTGAGTTCCTTTTGCTCTCCTAGAATTAAAAGATTGGCTCTACGATCTAAGTACAAACATAGAAGTTTTCCATGCATGGTAGTGAAAGTGGCAATGTTAGCTTAAAACTTGTATAGTCCATTTTCACCAAGTGCAAGGTCCAATAAAAAAAAGCCCAATATGCAGTAGTGAAACAATTCTTGATAGGTTTGATCATAAAATCATTTGATTTTTAACATAAGTCCTCTTAATTCTTGAAACAATTCTCGTTAAGTTATAGGACAAACATGTCAATTTAGATTGACGAAATTGCCCTCAATTTGCTTTGTGCTGGTGGACATTGAAGTGCAATTAGGTGAAGGTTACTTCAGTCAATTTACGCCCAACAGCTTTCGAAATTTCAAAAAAATTTCGGCGTCGAGCGGACGCGTTTCCCTTTAAAATGAAAACGAGATTAAAATAATTAAAATTAGGGTTTTTCATTGCCTTACTACGCTCTGCTCTCTGCTTTTAGGGGGGAAAAGGTGTCTTGAAACTCTCCAAAATCCCAATTGATCTTCTGCGTCAATACCAGACGAAGGTGCTCTAATCTCTGTATATGCATTTTTTGTTTTAGGAAAACTCATATTCAATGATTTTTGAGATTAATTGTTTGGAATGTTCCCTGTTTAACAGCGTTTGTTGTTGGGTTTCTGCTCTCCGAGCTTCCCGGTTGTCAAAATGTTAATTGATATCAGTTTGCTATGTGTGTGGGGACTCAGTTTTAGCTCATTATGGTTATGTTTCTTCATATGAGAAATTCAGCTCAATATACGAGGCTTTTTATATAAATGTCCATAAGGAGTACGAGGATTAGGGCTTCTGAGTTCTTCCGTTAAGGATTTTGTGTAAGAAGAGTAAGCTCGTGGTCTAGATGGCGATTTTGATTTTTTTTTTCTCCACCAAAACTATTCAATCTGTAATTAGAAACATGGTTATGACGAACCGGGATAACTAATCGTTGAAGTGCTTTAATTTCCTGCTTCTGGATATAACATGATGTTTCGCAGTCTTACATTGATTTCATGCCATGGGATGTGAATAATCAGGAAATTTTAACCATTGTTCTATCATTAAGTTCTTTGCAAGCGGTCTAAAAGTATTCTAACTTTTGATATGTAGGGACCTATAAAGAGAAAATGAGTACAAATGTCCATAGAACCCCCAAATCTGGAAGACAATCCCTGTTCTTCCAAGATTTAGCATCTCCTGTGACATCTCGACGATCTGGGGGGAAATTCTCAACCCCAGGACAAGCAGCAGCTGTTTCAGCTCTGTGGCGTGAAAATTTCTCCAACTCCGATCTTCCTCCTCCACCAGTTTTTACCCTTGAAGACCGATTTGATCATTCTCCCGAATCAGGGATTCCCGACTATCCAGTTTCTCCAGAAATAAAATCTGATCCTAGAACACCATTACAAAGTTTGGGCAGGGAATTTTCCACTCCTAAGAGTAAGTCTGATGTGAGCACTTCATATGCTGGAACGAGCAAGCAGCAGCAGCAGAATCAGCAGAAGAGTCCTATGACGAATTCTAGCTGGTGGTCACCTGCAAAGAGTGGTGGCAGTCCAGAGCGAGATGATAAAGGAAAAGGTTCGCCTGTTGAAGGTGTGGTTCAACCTGGTGCCTTGATAACATTGCCTCCACCTAGAGAGGTTGCGAGGCCTGAAGTGAAGAAAAGTTTAGTACCTGTGGGGAACTTGGATGAGGAAGAATGGGTCACTGTCTATGGGTATTGTTTCTTTCTTTCTTTTTCGTTAATGTTCTTCTTGTGGCAATTATGCTGGAGTACTATAGAGTGGGTGCTAAAGAGATTGTTATATACTTGCAATTGCTAAAATGTGGATTGTATTCATGATAACAATGCATTTCGTCCTGTGTTCTTTTATATGTTCACTAGTAAATTTGACTACTGAATGATGCCACATGCTGTTTTTACTTTTAATCCACCTGATATTTGTGGGAGGTGTTCCCGGTGTATGTTGTTGTTTGGTAGTTCATTTGTTTGCTCAGGAGCATGGCGTAGCTAGTGTATCTCGTGTTTGCACGTGCATTAGCCTCTGTGTAGTTGCATTTCCTTTTAAATTTTCCTTCTAATGCTTTTGAGCCATTACTTTTTTCACAGTCAATTGCTATTTTGCATGAGAGTGATGAGATTGCTTTCTTCAACGACCTTCTTAAAGCTTTATTACCTTAAGAACTATTTTCAGGTTTCTTTGGCAGTATCTGACTTGCATTATCAAATTTAAGTTGCCAGTTAATTTTCAATTGGGCTGTGTAGAGTAGCATCAGGGGATTTACTGTCAGTATTTAAATTTAGCGTAATTGAAACTTTTGCATGTGGGTTGCATTAAACACTCAATTTATTTGAAGGAGATCAACTGTGTATACTTGCTGCTTATGCCTTTATAGTTGAACTTTGATTTTCATTTATAGTTCTTTATTTAATCCCGTGCCTTTCAAGTTGTGATGCGTAATTCAATTTTCATTTCCAGGTTTTCTCCAGCTGATACCAATCTTGTGTTACGGGAGTTTGAAAGATGTGGGATGATTCTAAAACATGTTCCTGGACCAAGAGAGGCTAACTGGATGCACATTTTATATCAGGTTCTTTTTCCTCTACTACACGATAATACTTTTTGTATTGCCTCATCAATCTATATAAACTTTTATTCTTCATGTATCTCTCTTGCTTATCATATGATTTCTTGCCGACCGGAGCTTAAAATGAACATAAAAGTCAATATTTTTGATTAAGCACTCAAATATTGGTTTCCGTAGTATTATTATTTTTTTTTTGATACAGAATCGATCTGATGCTCACAAAGCACTTAACAAAAACGGGACACAAATAAATGGAGTTCTTATCGTAGGAGTAAAGCCGGTTGATCCAATGCAGAGGCACGCACTAAACGAGAGGTTGAACAATCAAGGATTTATGCCATTACCTCCTGCACCTTCCAGTAGAAACTCAGAATCAAATGGTTTCAAGGTGTCACCTTATCCTTATTATCTGCAGAACGGCAGTTCGACTGCTCGTCAATCTGCCGGAACAATGGCCACACCTGCTAAATCAGTGGTGTCCAAAGTTATGGACTTGATGTTTGGTGTCTAGTTCGAAATTTTGTGGTGATTTTGAACTTTTTGCAATGGGTATATCAGTTTATGTGTTATATTTTTGTTTTGGCAGATATGATGCTTGATTATTGAAGATTATTTAAAATATACAGATTACAACAATCTTCTTGTAATGAAGATGTAAGAGTCATAGAGAATCTTGTGACATGAAAATTTGCATATTTTTTGTTGTTGTTTTATTGCGTTTTGTTTTCTTATCCTAGATAGTGTATTTGAAGTATGGCAAAAGTAATTGGTGCAAAGATTGTGAAACCTTACCCCTAAAAAGTTTCTAAATTATAAAGCTTAATGATTTTATAATTTGCAAAAGTTTTGAATTTAAATTGAACTTTATTTATTTACTGGTCTTTGTATAGTTTGTCAGTAGCTTTTATTATGATGAGCTATTAGTTGGAATTTCAGTCTGTCAGCTATTAATAATGTTAAAAAATTATTGTTCATTTATCTAAAATAAGAAAAAAATAGTCTCTTGATTGCATATGTACTATTAATTCACGGGCACGCCCTCCCATAGTCAATCCCTCTTTGACCCCCTTGACCCCTCCCTCATTGCCCGCCACGTGTCCCTTTCCTCCATTTCTAAACATACCTCTTCTTCAAATAAGAAACATCATTCCCAGTTCAGTCACACACCATTTTCATTCCAAACCTGAAAAAAACAGAAGAAAACAAAGATGACAAATGGGCCGGAGGTGAGCATTCAGCTGCCGGAGACAAAGATAGCGGCGGCGGAGGAGAGTGGCCCATTGAGCGGGCCATTGGTTTCACAACGGCGGAGGATGGGTGTATTCCATCGGAAAGGTGACGTCATGCATGCCGTCGTACGGCTGCTCTGCCTGTTGACTAGCGTCACAGCTCTGTCGGTGATGGCTACTGCGAAACAGGCGTCCACCATTTCTCTCTATGGCTTCAGCTTACCTTTGTACTCAAAGTGGTCTTTTTCTGACTCATTCGAGTGAGTGTTTTTTCACTTTATTTACGAAATAAATGAAATTTAATAATTATTATAATGAAAAAGATATGTTTTGGTCTCTTGTTTATTTTTATTTTTTTTATGGTAAAAGAAGGGTTTTTCTTTTTAAAGATCAAGTTTTTTACATTTAAAAAAAAAAAAAAAAATTTCAGATATAATTTGTCTGTATATAAGTTTTTATTTATTACACAGATTGGGTATTTTAATATTAAGTCCTCGTATTTGGAATTTTCTTCTCTGAGTTGGATATATATATAGCCGTAGAACACAGTTACTTCAATTCGTCACTGTTTTTGTTCCTTTCTTTTAGGTGTTGATTATGTTAATCATTCTAATAATGGAGACAAATTCTGGGAAATATTATTTCCGTGATTCATGGCCAGTAATAAGTAAAAACAAACACCCGTGAACAAATTCTTTTGTTTAGACATACATACATATGGTGCACGCCTGTCATGCAATATGTCTATTTTTAAGTCATGCTGTCAGGATAGAGTCCAAAAGTTTCAATTTTAGGGTAAGTTACACAAAGACCTGAAATTACTAAGTTCAAAGTTTTGACACGAAATTGTATTTTTACCCTCGGGTTATTGTACTATTTATACCCTCGGTTGCCCTTGGTAATACTGTTTATAATTAGTTTGGGTGTTTTTTGTTATATAGTAAACTTATTTGTGGGCAAACTGTAATTGTTAATATGTCTGTTCTTTTTAATGACAACTGTTGGGGCATATCGATCAACACACGAAATTTTGGCATATTCCGTCATCTTTCCCTTAGTGGTGGATTGGTGGTATAGATTGTTTGGTAATTTCCAAACTTCTGTCGTGTGTATTTGTAATAGTTTTACTATGAGGGATCTACTTGTAATTTCCATACTCCTTGGGGGTTTAAATGTAATTAATCCTAAATACTAATTGGAGGTCGACGAGATTGAATTTTTATGAAAATATAAAACGTATTTATTATGAATTTTATTATTGTGTATAATCTTGGCAGGGACGGCGACTGTGCTCCTACCGGCAAGAGCCTTTACCTTTAGTAGTTCCCTTACACTATCATTTCATCCTATACTGAGCAAAAGCCTCAATTAAATAAGTGGAATATGTACAAATATAAGTTATGTGTACTGGAGAACAAATTAATTATATGTGGTGACATAAAACGTAAACACAATACTATTTGTATGAACAAAGAGTGGTTGAGTAATGTGAATTTTCCCTGATATCAGGTATGTGGTCGGAGTTTCGGCAGCTGTCGCAGTTCATTCATTGCTTCAACTCCTTATAAATGTGTCGAGAATGCTGCAAAAAACTCCCCTCTTTCCTTCCAAGAATCATGCATGGCTCGTTTTTGCTGGAGATCAGGTGATGCGTGTAAAACACAAACTTTCATTAATATGCCCAAATATATATATGTCAGACGTAATGTACGTAGTTTTTCCATCTGTTTTTGGTACTCTTTAAATGATTACTCGTCATATTCTGGCTAATTACACAAATCCCCTGAGGTTATAGAAAATTACTGTGGAGTTTCAATACTTACAAAAACACCCCCTGAAGAGTAACGAACTTTAGGAAACCCTATGGGAAACAAGGACTTGCCTATCATGCTCCAAACCTTTTGTTTAAAAAACAAAATGAAAACAGCAAACATGTTTTCTAAAATGACAGAAATACCCCTCTTGTGTTATAGAGAGGGTTTTCTTTGGCATCTTCATATGGCGTTTATATCCACTTGTGTTTTTATTGAAACCCCAGTGTTTTTTTCGTGTAATTAGGTCAAGATTGAGGGGGTATTTGTGTAATTATTCCTCACACATCGAATGAGGTTCCAAAATAATCTTTTGTGGATTGATCATTATTTTAGATCTTTTTTTCTGCAGATATTTGCGTATGCTATGATGAGTGCTGGATCGGCTGCATCAGGAGTTACGAATCTGAACCGAACGGGAATTCATCATTCGGCTCTACCGAATTTCTGCAAGCCGTTGCACATTTTCTGTGATCGTGTGGCTGTATCCATAGCGTTCACATTTTTCAGTTGCTTCTTATTAGCCATATCTGTGGTTCTTGATGTCGTTTGGCTCTCTAAGTATTAACAAGTTTACTTTGGAACTCGGAATTTTGGATTTTATTATCCTATGTTAGTAATGTAGAACTAGTTAAATCTCTTTATCTATCATGTTGAACTTCGAAGTATGACTTAACGGATCTACTAATTAATTTCTAGATCATAGTTGTAAAGTAAAGCAATTAAGAGTTCAGATCAGATCAGGGATTTAGTACAACAAGAGATAATTGGAGAAAAGAAGACCGTAGAGACTGGACCACTTAATAAGAAGATGGTTATTTTGGTCATAGTTTTTTGCCTAACAAAAGATAGCCCTATTACCCAAAGTATTAGTGGTCATATCTTTGTTCATGTCTTCATCTTTATTTTGGTCATATCTTCGTTCATATCTTTTGTTTTTGTATTCTTTTTATCTAACATGTAATTGTTTTTTCATCTAAAATATTAGTGGTAGTTGCATCATTAATAATTATATAAAATATAGGAATTGTAGATAATTTATTCTAGAAAATGGATAAATGTCTTATTTTGTTAGTTCAAAGAAAAAGGATAGAACCTATGAAAAGTAAGTTTTTACTAGAAGAAAAACAATATGGAAAAAATTAAAATTTAACACAAACCTAAACAAATTGAAGGTTTTGTGTTGTGAGATTGAATCACACAAATTTTCTTATGTACTCAGTATTTTGAAATGAATAGCTTTATCTTTAAATTACAATAAATTGGAAGAGTTCAAGAGATCTTAATTAATTAGAGAAGTGGTAGAGTTGGACAATGCTAAGAGTTCAAGAGACCTTAATTAATTAATAATAATAATTTCTTTTATTTACTAATAACTAAGGGTGATTTTTGTCAATTCACAATGAGGAGAAACACATCCAAAGTTCCACACTTTTATAATAGTATAGATTAGTGAGTTTATACCTAGAGTCAGTGTTAGAGAAAAACATAGACCTACACACTTAAAAGACTATGTTTGTTCTACTGCTGTCTTTTCAGAATCAGAAAACAAAAATCCTATCATGATCAATGGATCATCTTACTTTTTCAAATGAATTTACTGCCTTTATGGCTAATGCTAGTTCTATTCCTGAACCTAAGACATACAAACAGGCTATACAGTCCCAAGAATGGATTAATGCTATGAATCAAGAGTTAGAAGCTCTAGAAAACAATTCCACTTGCTCTCTTAACACTCTCCCTAAAGGGAAGAAAGCCCTAGGCTCCAAATGAATATTTAAAGTTAAATTTAATCAAGATGGAACTGTGGAAAGATACAAGGCTAGACTTGTTGCCAAATGTTTTAATCAAACCTTTGGTATTGACTATTTTGATACTTTTTCACCTGTAGCAAAATTAGTTACAGTTAGAATGATCATTGCTATTTCTGCCTCTTATAACTGGAATATTTTTCAGCTTGATATTAACAATGCTTTCCTACGTGGCTTCCTTGATGAAGATGTTTATCTCTTACCACTTGAAGGATTTCATAAAGCTAAAAATGGTGAAGTTTGTAAACTCAAAAAGTCCCTTTATGATCTGAAGCAAGCTTTAAGACAGTGGAACTCTGAGTTTACAAACAAGTTGTTAGCTTATGGTTTCATTCAATCACCACATGACTCTTGTCTCTTTACTTTTAGAACTAATAACATTTTTCTAATATTGGTGGTCTATGTAGATGATGTTCTCATCTCTGGCAATAATGATGATGCTATTTTAAAGGTTAAATAATATCTTCATTCTACATTTACTATAAAGGGTCTTAGTTTGGCCAAATATTTCCTAGGACTGGAAATTGCCAAAATTGATACAGGAATCCTCATTTCTCAGAATAAATACATAATTGACATATTAAAGGACACTGGTTACTTAGATGCCAGACCAGAGTCTACCCCTTTACCCTCCGGAATCAAATTTGATGATTATAACTAAGTTCCATATAAAGACCCTTCACAATATATGAGACTTATTGGAAGATTGCTCTATCTTAACATGTGTAAACCTGATTTAAGTTTTTCAGTCCAGCAGCTCTCACAATTTGTTGGCAATCCCTCTCAAAATCACTGGGATGCAGCTACACATCTTCTCAGATAATTGGTAGGCTGCCCTTCATCAAGTTTATTCTTTCCTCTTCAAACTACTCTTTCTCTTACTGCTTTTAGTGATTCTGATTGGGCTACATGCCCCATTACTCGAAAATCTGTGACTGGATATTGTATTTTCCTTGGTCAATCCCTTATCTCCTGGAAAACAAAGAAACAACAAACTGTTAGCTCTTCTTCTTGTGAGGCAGAGTATAGGAGCTTAGGTGCCACAGTTAGGGAATTGCAATGGATTAGTTATATGCTACATGATCTTTACATTTATATTACTTTGCCTATTCCCCTTTGGTGTGACAACAGATCTGCAATAAACCTATCTGAAAGCCCTGTATTTCATGAGAGAACTAAACACTTGAAAATTGATTGCCATGTTGTTAGAAATAAATTTAAAGAAGGGTTTATTATTCCTATGATATCTCTACTCATTTGCAGCTTGCAGATCTGTTCACAAAGTCTTTAAGTGGTCCTATATTCAGAAAATTACTTTGCAAGATTGGATTTTTTACAAGTATCCCCTTGAGGAGGGGGTGTTGATATTGTAATTTTCTATATAGATTGTATTTAGGATCTTTATGTAATTCTAGATTGTATCTAGGGGTTTATCTATAATTTTCTAGATTGTAATTAGGATTTATATTTGTAATCCTTCCCCCTCCTTAAGTCGCATATAGAAATAGAATTAGTAAGGTTGTATTAGAATTCTAGTTTGTATTATAAATAAGTTTGTAAACTACTTTTTCATATTACAGTTAATGGAATTATTTTATATGCGCAATACTCTTCTCTCTCAATTCTCTCAATAGATTGCTATAGATTTCTCCATTGTCTTTAAAGAAAAATGATAGTACTAATTAAGTGAGAGACAAAAAATAATTATTGAAGCAATTGTTCCATTCTATTGTGAAATTTCATATAAACAGAGGATAAATATGATAAAAATACACTCACCCTTTCTAGTTTCACTAATCCTACTACGTAATCGAGGGCCGGCTGGCGCCACCTACTACGACTTAATCTAATTTAAATTTTTATACTGTACTTTTCATATTTCTCAAATTTAGTATAAATTCTAATTTATAATATCAAATATCGTGTATTTGTAAATTTAACCGTTTAAGATTAAAAAACAACAAAAAAATCACATGATCTCAACTGTTAGAAATTTTTGGTGCAAATTAGCTCTTTGACTCAAATTTGGTACAAAAAGTTTTAATATGTCAAAAATGATACTAATTAAAACTAAATGTATCAAATTTGAAACTTTAAGTTAATTCTTGTAACTAGAGTGATACTAATTATGTGCATGGTATGCTCGCTGGATCGGAAGCTGGAGCAAAAGCAGCCCTTGAAGCTGTTACATTGGCAGCGAGGAAATGTTGGTAGTGAGTTGTGTTCGAGGGTGATTCCCAGGTTATTCTTACACGCATTACTTCAACGGATTGTGATTTTTCGGGTGTAGGAAATATTGTTAGAGACGTTAGAGAAGTGCTGTCATTAATTCCATCTTTTCTTTTTCGTTTGTTCGTGGGTCGAGTAATGGTGTTGCTGCTAGAAATTCTTCTAGTATCATTTATGGGACTTTGATATCCCAAATGTTGCTTGATTTGTTTTATTGTCGGACGCTTTGACGATTTAATAAAATAGGATATTTACTTTTTTTTTTTTAAAAGTGATATTAATTCTAAAGGAAAATCAACCCAAACTACCAGTCTCTAAATTCTTGATAAAGGCCACTTACTTCAGTTTAATTTGTACAAATTAAAAGGTACTTGTTTATATTTTTTAAATAAATCTAATGTCATAATTAAATTGGCCTAAACTATGGGGAAAAAAAACACGTACTTAATAAATTATTCTAATTAGCAATAAGCTAATTAGTCCTAATTAGCTCATAAACTATCCTCTTTTCTATTTTTTTTCGGAAATTGGTGCTTGGGACGTAATTGACCAACTTTTGTACTTTATGAGACTAAATTGACCAACGTGGAATTGTGTGAGACGAAAATGAAAAAGAGATTAGTTTATGAGACTAAATTAGCCA
The DNA here is from genome assembly GCA_958496215.1 of Verbena officinalis. NCBI lineage: Eukaryota > Viridiplantae > Streptophyta > Magnoliopsida > Lamiales > Verbenaceae > Verbena > Verbena officinalis. The sequence continues at coordinate 2,042,176 of OY292391.1, forward strand.
ACGTTGAATTGTGTGAGACGAAAATGAAAAAGAGATTAGTTTATAGGATGAAAATAAGAATTTTCACAAATGAGGTTGTTATAAAAGAATTCATAAAGCCGTTGATTTTACCTGTTGCCATATATATATATATACACTAGCTTGGAGCAGCACCGCACAATGCACGGTGCCTCAGATGCCGGCGATGTCAATATGATAATGGAGTTTGAGTAGGTAATTTGCTTAATTGAGGTTTTTAAAATACAATTAATAATAAGTGTGGAAAGTAAACAAGTCAAACCTGCTATTTTTGGCACTTATATGGCATTTAGGATTTAAGTAAACAAGTTGTAAAAACCAATTAGGTTGGGCAAGGATCGGATTATACTTGGGGCGTATAGATATTTAAAAAGATGAAAAAACCCCTAAAATATCACATGCATTACATGTGATTGAATCTTATCGGAATATTTTGTCGGAAATACATTGAAGGAGGTAAATAACATGCGCAATCGTTTGGAGACAGTTTGAAGTAAAAAAATAAAGGTTTAGGGGGCGAATTTGTTTTCCCCTAAAAGTTAGTGTCTTTATTAATTTGTCTTATCTTTTAATTTTATTGTAATTATACTTTACAACCCTAAGTATTGTCATTTTTACATTTTGCAATCTGGTTTCCTAATGTTGCAAATTGGAACCTCGTATTATTTCCAGGACAAAAAAATATTGGAATTTTCAGATGTTGGAGGTTTTTTTAAGAGAGGAGTTAAGGCTATCTTTTGGTAAAAACGAAATTGCTCTTTTAGTTTCCACAGACATGAACCCTTTTTTTTAAGATCACATACATGAACTCAGGCGTTAACTTTTTACTAGAAAATAGTCTAAAGTTGCAAATTGTAAATTTTAAAATACTTTAGGTTGTATTTTATAACTATTTAAATTTCAGATTATAAACTGTAAAAATGACCATACTTGGAATTATAAAGTGTAATAAACCTTTTATTTTTATATATTGATCTCTTAACTTTGAATAGGTAAAACTTTAATACCGCTTTAATAATTTTTTTAAATATCAAACTGCATAGTCCCATAATCACAATATTTTCACTTAAAAAATATTGAACATATATATAAAAAAAGAAATATTTTAATTATGGAATTAGCCAACAGTAGTAATAAAGACACACGATAAACGTGACGGAGTTATGTTCTATTAGACTTAAACTATGTTGCAGAAGTGATGATATCACATATTTTAGATTTGACTCAATAAGACAAAAAACCCATAAATTCGTAGGTCTAACGAATTAGGCCCAGAAGTCAAAGAAAGAGTTCTCATTCAATTAGAACTCTATTCCGTTAGAAACCTAATTCGATTAAGGAAATAAAGACCTAGCAGATGAAGGAGTCCAATTCCTACTAATATTTGAACTATGATTATTTTTATATAAAGGATCAATTTCCCATTATTAAAGATACATTGAAAAATACTTAGAATTAAATTTCAAGAAGTACATTAAACTAAATAGTTATATTATATATTAAAGCCTTTGACCTTACAACTTTACCAACTGATACAGTATAAGTTTTTCCGAAAAAATAACCGGGAAATTTTTTTTTAACTCCTATTCTTTCATAATTTTTGGGAATTGTCTCCTCATCTTTATTTTTTCACCTTCACGAATTATATAAATTATCTCCCCAGAAAAATTTCTGATGGAATATTCTGTAAAGATGTTTTCTCATCTGTATCTGTTTTAGTAAGAGCAAATTCGTCTTTTAATTACAAGGTCCGAACCCATTAACCCCCATACCCTACCAGAATCAATAAACCACGTTAAAGAACTTTTAACGTTTTTTGTCTGGAAAATTAAAAACCTTCATAGAAATTGGGGATTAGGGTTTAGGCTCTCGCATATTCAATATCTTTTCCCGTTTTAGGTTTAGGACTTCCATGGCAGATTGGGTGAAGCTCATTCTAATTTCAATCCGTGAAAAGTTAGATCTTACAGAAGATTCAATTGCTTTTGGATCTGTTTGCAAATCTTGGATGTCCGCTGCCATCAACAAGCAGTATTTACGCCCTCGAATTCCGTGGTTGGTGTTACCGGACAACCGAGAGGATGACGAAGTAGCCAAAGGAAGGCACCGGCGACGAATTTACAGCCTCCCCAAAGAGAGTATTTTACCGATGAATCTATGCATCCCAGAGATGTCCGGTAAAAGGTGTATCGGATTAAATTACGGATGGATTCTCACAATATCTCGAAAAGGGGAGATGAATTTGTTACATCCACTTTCTCGGTCTCAGATCCAGCTTCCTCATCAGAGATCACTCGATTGTTACAAAGAAGGTAGATGCTGGCCACGTTATTCATCTGTAAAATGTGCGGCATTGTCTGGAAATCCATCGCACACGGATGTGTTCGTACTCATGATTGCTTACGGTATCTACGGCTACTTGCATTATTGGAGACTAAGAGAGAAAAGGTGGACTAGAATAACATATCCCAAACGGACGTACCGTGATCTGATTTATTACAAGGATAAATTCTATATCCTCAACTGTCGTGGTAAACTTTGGGCTTGCAGTGTTTCAGATCCTCAAGACATCAATTTCTTGGCAGAGATAGGTCATTGCAGTAACGAAAATTATGTCGTGGAATCTGAAGGTGATTTACTAGTTGTTGTTCGAGAGGTTGAAAACAACTATGATGGGATTACCAAAGAAGAAATAGAGTATGAAGATACAGATACAGATAGTGATAGCGAAGAACGCATGGACGAGAAAACAATATTGTCAGAGATTACATACAGGACAAGTGGATTCAAAGTCTATAAATTCGATAGGGATAGAGGAGGATTTTTGAAGATTGAGAGTTTGGGAAACAGGGCTGTCTTTGTTGGGCACAACAATTCAATATCATTTGATGTGTCGGAATTTCCTGGATTAATTAAGGCAAATCATATATACTTTACGGATGATAACTTGGAGGGTTACGTTTCTGTCAAAAAAGGCGGAGGAAAGGACATGGGTTCATACAACTTTGAAGATGGCCGAATTACAAAATTTCAAATTGATGAATCGGTTAGTCGAAGTCCAATTAGTCCACCATTTTGGTTCATACCCTCTTTCTAATATATTTGGCTTCTTCATTCCAGTTTGTGTTTTGGAATTATTATAATAAGATAGTAATATTTAGTTGCCTGTCAAAAATATGGTTGGGGTGTTGATTAAGTTTGCTTTTCAAGTTTAATTTAATGTGTATTCCTCACCTACATAAGTTCATATCCAATCAAGGGAGAAACAACTAATGGAATAAAAACACATCCATTCTGGGTTAAGAGTGGCGATCAACTAACTACAAGCTGCTTTTCTGTTAAACAAGAGTCGATATTGAAACAAAAAGCTCATCCTCTCCTCAAGAACCTGCAGCCTAAGTTTCAAAGGGATATTTTTAAACATTCGTATACACACGACACATCCAAGTCCCGCTAACGCATCGAGAAAAGATGAAACTAATCGAGTCGAAGCACCAAAGATACTTTACTTTTAGCAAAAGAACTGCATAATTTCATCTTCTGAGTTGTTCCCAAGAGGAGAGACGACTGCATGTTAGGAACTCTAGGCTGCCTATAAAAATAAACTCATCCATCCTTTCAAGTTTCAACTAATCCTACTACATAATCGAGGCTGGCTGGTTGGCGCCTCCTACTAAGACTTAATCTAATTTTAATTTATATGCAATATTTTTCATACTTTTCATATTCGTCAAATTTAGTATCATAAATTTCAATTTATAATATCAAAGATCGTATATATATTTGTAAATTTAGCTGTTTGAGATTTAAATACAACATACAAATCACATGATCTCAACTGTTGAAATTTTTGGTGCAAATGAGCACTTGACTCAAATTTGGTACAAAAAGATGTAATATGTCAAAAACGATACTAATGGTATCAAATTTGAAACTTTAAGTTAATTCTTGTAACAAGATTGATATTAATTCAAAAGGAAAATCAAGCCAAACTACCAGCCTCTAAATTCTTGATGAAGGCCACTTACTTCAGTTGTACAAATTAAAAGGTAATTTTTTAGATTTTTTAAATAAATCTAATGTCATAAATTGGCCTAAACTATAGGAAAAAAAACGTCCTTAATAAATTAGTCTAATTGGAGACCAGGTCTAACACAGATTTTACCACGATCTTAACCGCCAATAACCGCCGCGCTCCACCACTTCAATTGCAAGTTATTCACAAATTTTGAAAACCCCAGCAATTCATCGTCCCACTCTATTTATCTTGAATCAAATCTTACCATAGTAATTAATACCTCATTAACTCAAAAAAGCACATCGTTTTTGTAATAATTCAGATACATTACATGAAACGTCAAATCATGACGTATTTTCTGAATTTCTGCTCTGCCACTGTTTTCGTAGTGCTCGTCGCAGGTTCTTTGCCGGCTGCCGTCTTGGCGGAGGAATTCAAGGTTGGCGGCGATGAGGGGTGGCGAGAGCCGGCTGCTAATGAAACTGAAATGTATACCCAGTGGGCTTCAAACATCAGATTTCACATTGGAGATTCCCTTCGTGAGTTTAAACCACCTCCTATTGATCAATGATCATTGACGTTACGATGTTACTTTTATGCATTTTTCATAGTTTTGAAATAATCTTGCCTCAAAGTTATTTCTGTAATTTTTGAGTTAAGAGGGACTAATTTTGAACTATACAAACTCTCAGGGGTAGTCGATGTAAATTTCCCTATATTTTAAGACAATCAATCGTTCACATGCTAGAGTTGTTCAATGTTAAAAACACAAGTGCTTTAACTCTTTACCTCATATCTTGAGACAAAAACAGGTTTTGAGTACAAGAATGATTCAGTGATGGAGGTTGACAAATGGGGATACTATCATTGCGACTCGAGCCATCCCATCTCAGAGTTCAATAACGGTGACACTGTGATCATTCTGGATCGATCTGACCCGGTTTATTTCATAAGCTCGGATCGGGATCATTGCAAAAACGGGCAGAGATTAATGGTGGAAGTGATGTCACCACACGGATCACCGGCTCCGTCGCCTTCTTCCGGTGCAGGGTTATTCTCGTTTGTGGATGAAATGGTTTTCTCTTATGTTGTTCTCATGGCTGCTTCTATTATTAATATGTAGCTTTAGTTTTCTCGTGTTTTAAGGTAAAATAGTTGATGTGTTTGGATTAAGGTTGTCTGATTTCTGGATTTGTAGGATTTTATGCTAATTTGTATTGGATGTTATGGAAATTCTTGGATTGTTCAGAAAATATTTGTCATTGGCTTAGAAGTGCATGCTTTTATGGAATTACTGATGAAATATAACTATGGCTTTGCCTTGTATCTGAGAGAGAGAGAAAGAAAGTACCGAATGACTCGAATACACTGTACCAAATGTAGGATAGAACACTATAACCGATTTTCGATTCCAAAACATATCATAAGTTCGAAGTCAAATTGTGTCGAACATTATCGGGTAGGCATCAGAAGACGAGGCAGTCGTGGTGTCAAAATCAGTATTATCCATCCAACCATAGTCGCTATTGCTAGTCGAAAGCAACCTCGATCCTTTCATACAAAAAGACTTATCTTCGGGGGATTTGGCGATACAATTTGATCCTATCAGAGCCAGTCTAACAGTCTCCAATTCCATAGCCACTTCTTTCATATTAGGCCTTTTCTTACCATTCAAATTCAAACATCTTCTTGCAAGACGCGCCACTGCAAGTACACCTTCTTTTGCTTCTTCACCGGCCGACACTTGATTATCAAGGATCAAATCAAGTTTGTTTTCGTCCATAGATGTAAGAAAACGCGACACTAAACTTCTATCATCATTTGCATTATTTGAATGTATTATGGGCTTCATTCCAGTTAGAAGCTCAACAAGAACAACCCCAAAACTGTAAACATCGCTTTTCTCAGTGAACTGGCTCGACTGAAAGTACTCAGGATCGATGTACCCAAAAGTACCATTCACATTAGTAGTCACGTGAGTTTGGTCAACCGCAAGCGATTTTGAAGTTCCAAAATCCGACACCTTGGCGACGTATTTCTCATCCAAAAGAATATTACTCGACTTGATATCTCTATGGAAGATGGGAAGGGAAGTTGCTGAGTGTAGATAGGCCAATGCACCAGCTACATCAACTGCAATCCTCAACCTCATGTTCCAAGAAAATGGGAACTCTGTAGCAATACTCTTCTCGACATGAATGTAATGAAAAAGGGTTCCATTAGGCACAAATTCGTAAACGAGGAGAGGGACTTTGGTCTCGAGACAACATCCTAATAGCTTCACCACATTCCTATGATTGATCTGTGATAATATTACAACCTCGTTGATGAACTGTTCAACTATGTGATTTGATCTGTGTTCGTTTTCTAACTGGGATTTCTTGACTGCCACAATCTGGCCGTCAGATAACATGCCTTTGTAAACCGTGCCCTGACCGCCTCGCCCGAGTATTCGGTTTTCATTGAACCGATCAGTGGCTTTCTCCAACTCCTTAGCTGAGAAAATTCTTGTTTTTCCAAGAATGCCCTCCTTTACAGAAGTTTCTTGTTGTAATAGAAGACCACCATTTTGTTTGAAGAATTTTTGTTTGCGCTTCTTGTCTTTTCTCTTTTTCACAAACTTAGTTAGCATGAAGGACATTAATAACAATGTTAGGAGTCCCATACCAGAGATCAAGCCTGTCAATAAATCACAAAGACATATAATTGACACGTGAAGAGCATAGTATAAATTTGACGTCTATAAATATCGAAAATTTCTTCTAGACCCCGTTTATAACCATATCTGAAATTAATTTTAAGTTTTACATTTTTTTGGTATTATTCTAGCACGGGGGTAATTATTACTACATCTGATAAAGTTTGCATCATTGAGGGGTCTATGTGTAATTTCTCAAAAAAAGAGGGGTCTAAATGTAATTTACCCTCATAATTAAACAAGAATTAGCCAATCATATATCGTGTCTCCTAAACTAAGATTGAAATTTACCCATTGCTAATTTGCTGAGTTTGGTCTGGGAAGTGATCACTTGGAGACAGCCAGTTCCATTTCTCCCCCCATAACCATAATAGCCTACCGGGCATTCACAGCTATAGTCTCCTGGGATATTGATGCAAATCCCCGTCGAGTGGCATGGATTACTTCTACACTCATCAATATCTACCCAAAAAGATATATCAATAGTTCAAAATTAATGTTTGTTGTCGCAGTAGCAACGAGCGGAGCTAACTATACCCTCCCTAGCGTGCCTCGTACTCATGAAACCAGTCAAACGAGTTTCATCGCGATTAGATTTCATTTTGTTTTCCTATTCGAATTTTTTCCGATTTCAAAGCTAAGGTCTTGAAATTTGAAAAGACTCGTGTTGGATCAAAAAAAGCTTCGATTGCGATGAAATTTGTGTAGTTAGATTCACGAGGACGGAGCGCACCAGGGAAGGTATGGTTAGCTTAAGTCATCGAGGCCGCGACGGCAGAAGCTAAAATAGTCGGACTATTAACTCAGTTTGCGGGTCTTGGCGAATGTATGCGTGAACTAACCATTTTACCCTTTGAAATTAATTTTGTGGAAATACTCAAGACTTAATTTTGTTAAATTTAATCTACACATCGATTTTTTTTTTTTTTTTTTTAATTCTTAATTCGAGGATAAATGGTCAGTTCAATGAATAGAGTAATTTCTAATTTTCTAGACAGCTCCAAACTGAAGCTTACCCTGGCAGCCCGGAAAGAGGTAAGGGTTGCCTTCATAACCTCTCAAGCAGCTACACCGGTATCCTCCAACTCCGGCATCGGCATCAATACAAAAGCTATTATCCTGGCACCCAAAACCGCCGGAATGCCGAGATCGGCTGCAATTTTCAGTTCCAATCCTCCAATCCAAGACCACTTCTACATTACTCATCCAAGTCACTAAATCCATGGGTGGCTTGTACAGGTCAGAAACTGCCTCAAAAGAAAAACTATCTCTCTCCCCAAGAAAAGAATAGCTACAAGGATCTTTCCTCCCCCACCGATCATTTAAGCTGGAGATCGAAGCATTGAGAAACACCGTCCCTTTCGGGAGAGTGATCTGGCAACACCCGTTTCCGGGGCAAGAGCCGCCACGGGTCTGGTCGCCATCGGAGCAGAAGGAAACGCAGCCGCTGGCGAAGTTGCTCTGTGTGAGATTGGTGGCGGCGTACTGCTTAGAAAAGCCTTCGAGCACCGCCAGGTCGGAGCAGCCGATCTGGGTCAGCTTGTTGGCGTCAGACAAGGTGTAGGGCGTTTCGGAGAAATCCAGGGTCAAATTCGAACTGCCGGTGCTTCGACAGCTGGTGGCGACATAGGGGATTTTGATTTTTATTTGGGAATCAAAGATGCCGGTCAGGCGAAAGTCGTCGCGCGTGGAGACAAGCATGTAAGGCGGGTTGACGGTGGCGTCGCAGTAGACGTCAAACCATGAGTTGATTGAACAGTTGGTGCCGATGCCGACACCGAACGGGTACGGGACGGTGACGTTTCCGCATTTGCTAGGACAACCTGGTTTGCTGACCCTGATCCCGGAGTTGGGTGAGGTTGTAACGTTTTGTTGCAGAGTTGATTTGGCTGAGAGAAGCCAAAAGAAGAGATGGATTATTGTCAGCATGATTTGTATGTTTACTGTCTACAAGTATAATAGCAGAGGCATACATTATAGATTTTAGTTGACTCTATAAACAATTTGTTAATATCAAGGGTTAACAAGTGACTTTCATAGCTCTTATTCTAACTGAAAATAGAAGCAAGTTGCGTGTTTTGAATTGGTCCAATTTGATAGCCTTGGGCGGCCATTGAAGCTGTCAAATTTGAGTACTTCCACAGTTTATTGTAAGAGTTACAGACCTACCATTTTTCGTGCTTGATTTGTTATAAACATGGCTACTAATCTAATCTTTGGGATCCGTTTACTTTGGTAAACATCGTTCGAAAAACAATCTCCAATACCCAACTGTTGAATATTATAAGTTTACAATACTAGCTACATGTAATCTTCCCACGAAAAGCCAGCTACATCTGTTGCAATCCTCAACCGCATTTTCCAAGAAAATGGGAACTCAGTAGTAATACTGTTTTCAACATTCCTATGAGTGATCTGTGATAGTGTTACAACCCCGTTGATGAACTGTTCGATTATGCGATTCAATCTGCCTTCGTTTTTGTTGGATTTAAATGTATCTTTAAGTGTTATCCACAGTGTGTATTAGTTGGGATGTGAAAAGATACATTAAAGGTTGTTTGGAAAACTAAAGAGTCCCACTTTAATTAAACACTTAATTAAGAGTCCCACATTGGTTAAACTAGCATTATATTAGTTAATGCTAATTAGTGGTGTTAATTATGGAACTCAAGTGAGAGGGATGGATGGTTCACATGTGGTGTGCACCGCACTGACCACGCCCGCGACCGGCGCATGCGCATGCGCATGGGTTTGGGCCTGGGCTGGGCCGCGTCGCTTAGTCGTGTGTCGCATGATGGCGCACTTCGCACGTGCGCATCGTCGCCAGGAGCCTCGCCTCCGAGCCCAGAGCCTTTCTTTTTGGATCAGGCCCAACTCACTTCGCAGCCCAATTTCAGACAACAAATAAATCATTGAATTGGTCAGATGTAACTGTTGAAATATGGCTGTTGGAATGCCTGGATTTACCTATTGCTAATTTGCTGAGCTTGGGATGGGAAATGATCACTTGGAAACAGCCATTACCATTTCTCCCCCCATAACCAAAATAGCCTACCGGGCATTCACAGCTATAGTCTCCTGGGGTATTGATGCAAATCCCAGTCGAGTGGCACGGATTACTTCGACACTCGTCAATATCTACGAAAAACGGTATATCAATACATTATTCACACTTGGATAATTTAATGAATAGCAGAAGTTAAATGTTTTATGATAAAAAATGCTAATCAGTTTAAGATTCTAAAATCTATTTAAGAATTAGGTAGTGGTTTTTTCTAATTTTTTATATAAAGGGTTAATTATACTATAATACCCAAAGTTTTGGGTGTTCTGCAATTTGGTACCCAACCATTGTGATCTAACATATTTTAAGTGGGCGTTCTTGGTACCTATTGGTTTTCGTTGGGTGTCGCGGCGCCAGGCTAACCATACTCTCCCTACTGTGCCTCTTCCTCATGAAACCAGGCGAGTTTCATCGTGATTAGATCTCATTTCAGTTTCCTATTTGCATATTTTCCGATTTCAAAGCTAGGGCTTTGAAAATGAAAAGGCATACCTTAAAAGTTACAAAAACAAATTGAATTTTTTTTTTTTTTTGAAAATACTCTAAGACAATTTTGAAATTTAATTTACCCTTGAATTATCATTCTTTTAATTTTTAAGTTGAGAGTAAAATGATCAGTTCACATAATAGAGTAATTTCTAGGGTTTGTAATTTCTCAATCTAAAGGGCGAATTCTAATTATACAATCTCCTAGGAATATAGATGTAAACAGCCCTTAAATTTTTGCAAACTGCTCCTAACTCATGAAGCTTACCCTGGCAGCCAGGGAGGAGGTAAGGATTGCCTTCATATCCTCTCAAGCAGCTACACCGGTATCCTCCAACTCCGGCATCGGCATCAATACAAAAGCTATTATTATGGCACCCAAAACCGCCGGAATGCCGAGCTCGGCTGCAATTTTCAGTTCCAATCCTCCAATCCAAGACCACCTCTACATTACTCAACCCAGTAACTATATCCGAGGGTGACTCAGAAACTGCCTCAAAATCAAAACTCTCTCTCCCCCGAACAAAAGAATAGCTACAATGATTACTCGACCTCACATTCCCCAATTGATCCTCTAAGTATGAGATCGAAGCATTGAGAAACACTGTCCCTTTTGGGAGAGGGATCTCGCAACACCCATTTCAGGGGCAAGAGCCGCCACGAGTCTCGTCGCCATCGGAGCAGAAGGAAATGCAACCACTGGCGAGGTTGCTCTTCGTGAGATTAGTGGCAGCATACTGCTTGGAAAAGCCTTCGAGCACCGCCAGGTTGGAGCAGCCGATCTGGGTCAGCTTGTTGGCGTCGGACAAGGTGTAGGGCGTTTCTGACAAATTCAAGGCCAAATACGAACTCCAGCCAAAGCAGCGGTTGGCGAAAAAGGGTATTTTTATTTTCATCTGGGAATCCGAGATAGCAGTCAGGCGAAAGTCGTAAAGCGTTGAGACGTACATGTACGGCGGGTTGTTGGTGGCGTCCGCCTCGCAGTAGACGTCGAACCATGAGTTGATTGAACAGTTGGTGCCAATGCCAACACCGAACGGGTACGGTACGGTGACATTTCCGCATTTGCTAGTACAACCTGGTTTGCTGACTCTGATCCCCGAGTTGGCCGAGGTTGTAATGTTTTGTTGCAGAGTTAATTTGGCTGAGAGAAGCCAAAAGAAGAGATGGATTAGTGTCAGCATTATTTTATTTGTATGTTTAACAAGCATAATTAGCAGAGGCTTACTAATTTATAGATTATAGTTGTCTCTCTAAAAGCAATTTGCTAATAATTAATATGAAGGGTTAACTAGGGACTTTCATATCTGCTCTTCTAATTATAAATGGAAGCATGATGGGTGTTTTGACACGGTCCACTTTCATAGCCTTGGGCGGTCACTGATTACTGAAGCTGCTAAATTTGAGTACTGCATAGTTTATTACAAGAGTTGAAATCCTACCATTGTTTGAATATGATAACTACTCTACATCTTTGGGATCCGTTTACTTTGGCAACCATCGTTTGAAAAAACTAACTTCAATACCCAACTTTTGACAACAAAATCGAGTTTTCGTCTAACAATTTGAAATAGTTCCCAAGGTATAACAAATAATGATGAGGTTAATGGTTATGACATTTCATTCCGTTTGTGCTGTTGATTCCTTTAGCAAACAATTGATTTTCCGAAAATACCTCCACTTATTTTCCTCCTATATCTTCAATTTTATGCTCTGATGGACTATTTTGTTATTTTAGGCAGACTATAGGGATCATTTTGTTATTTTTTATATCCACTTTTATTATAATATTATACAAAATTTATATTATAATGTCCCACAAATATTAAGCTAGCGCCGAACTGCTATTCCAATTCTTATAACATCCACTTTTACTATAAATTTTTGCGAACACACACCCACATAGTAAATTGCGTGAACAGGCCTGGTGAAAATGGAACTTTGTAAAGGAAAAAACAAACTGAATTAATTTTGAAGAGACAAATATCACATTTTGTGTTTCAGTGAAACTGACAACGATGAAGGTAAGAAGATGAACTGAAATATCTCGAAAAAAGAAAATCATACAGAGAAGTATCAGAGGGATTCTTGAAACTCGTTGGACGAAGCCTCTTGATTCTTCTTTCTATTCATTTCTTCCTCGTACTTCTTCAATCTCTCCTGCCACATCTCCTGTACGAACAAAATTACAAATCTTAGTACAAAATATTAAACGAACCCAGATCACAACTTGACCCAAAAAAAACGCAAAATTGGAAATTGAAGCGACAAAAACCTTGTATTTGAGTTCAGCGCGATGCATATAGTAGAATCCGAGGATCCCACCAGCTATGGTGCCTGTAATAATCCTAAAATAACCCCATCTTGAAGCACTCATCGCCCCGTTTCTACGGTTTTAAATCGATGTGACCCCAATTATGAAGGACTTCAATTGAAGATCTGAGAGATTGCCCAAATGAAGAAAGCTTGCCGGAAATACCGACGCAGAGGCTCGGAGAGGAGAGTTCAACCGCGGTTGAGAAATTTATACTCTAGGCTTTAATTGATTTAGGGCTTTTCACTTTGTACCCAAAATGTATGTCACTAAATACAGAAATCATTATTTAAAACATTAAATTCACCAAAAAAATAGTTTAAAAAATTAAGGGTTGAATTCGGACCGAATTTTAAGATTCCAAATCTATATCCGATAATAGAATTGGATAACCGGATTCGAATCCAAATCCTATAGGGTCCGATTCGTTAATACCAAATCCAGTTAAATTTAGATTAGTTTAAATTAGATAATTTGATAAGAAGTCTAACCAATCGAGAAAAAATTCGGTGGAAAACCAAAAACCAAAAATAAGAAATCCAACCCGATTAACAATAAAATAAATTAAATAACCTAAAAATTGAGATTTTAAAAAGAACGAAAGGTATATTACTAATACAATGATACATATATTGAACTTATTTAGCATCTTTTATCTTTTATATAATAAAATATGGGACCAGACACTGAAAAATAAAGATTATGTGTGCGTAAAGTGTAATCCAACTTTTCTGAAAAGATTTTATATTAGAAAAACCCAAGACACAAACAAAGCTGAGATATCACGAACAACAATTAGAGGACATGTACGGTTAGGTTTCATTTCTATATTACGCTCTCAAACTACTAAAATGTTTCAGTTCGCCAGATTTGAGGTACACTTTCACAGCTACGAAGGTATAAATCGTTAGCAGTTTCGTGGAATCTTGTTGCACCGCGTGCTAGCGTTATTCCTCATTGCTGACTTGTTAACCTGCTAAACCATGACAAGTTATTGCTTGCATGACATTGATGGCTATAATAACTTATTCCTCAGAAAATGATTGTACAATAGAGAAAGATCTTATCAAATACGGATATGGACACGACACGATACGGATGCGGCGACACGAATTTTTTTTGACATTTCGTGTCGAACACGACACGATACGGCATGATATGATTTTTAAGAGTGTTCGTGCATCATAAAGACCTTGAGCTCTCCAAGCTGGAAAATTCCTTTTTAATTTTTTAAATCTAGGCATATAAAGTGATATATATAATAAAAGCATTTTATTTTGTACAGCATTAATACTTTTATTTGTGACAAAATTAATATTTAAGTTGTCATTTATATCATTCATTACACATTACATAGATAATAATTCTTTGGTCGTAGATTACAATTCTTTTTGTAGATTACAAATTATAATGACGAGATTTCTCGTCATTAGAGTGTAAGCAATGTATCTCATGTAAGATATATTAATTATTGGTGATAGTTCTCAAGTTATAACTAATTAGTATTTAGTTGCCAAATTAAAAAAAAAAATTCCTATAAAGGGATAATTATATTTACACCCCTCGACTTAGGAGAAAATACAGCAAAACTCCCTCTACTACCCCTTCGACTAGGACCCTATCTAACACTTAGGTCCTTCCGTTAGTCATTTCCTTATTTTCAAGTAGATGCTAACGTTTTATTAACTGGACAACAACTTAATCGCTTCGCTCATTTCATGTATAACGAACACTATAACAAAAATTGTTATGGTTAATTTTGTCATTTTACAATTTTCCGTTGAGTTATTTAGGTTTCCGTTTAGGTTAGAGAATCTATATGTAATTTCCAATAGTAGAGGGGGTCTTGTTGTATTTTTCTTTAAGTCGAGGGGTGTAAGTGTAATTATCCCTATAACTATTGAACCACCAACAATTGATATCACGAAGTCTTAGTCGACGTACGTATGTAATAAAAAAATTTACGAGCATAAGCGGCAGGAAATTGCCCCCTCTGGAATTTCAGCTCAAAGTAATCTTCGGGGAAGTAGCTTTTGTTCAAGTTCTTTAATCCGTGAAGTAATTTAAACACACATCTTGTAATCAGCTCCAAGCCTCCAACTCCAGCAGTCTGCACCTATTATAAAAAATCCCAACAGAAAAAAAATTTATATTTCAAAGATCTTGAACATGAATAATTGGTCGATCATAACGCGTGCAATTGTCGAGAATAACATGGAAATTTTTGCCACGATGGTTGAAGAAAACCCTGGAATTCTTGAACAAAGAAGTGATGAGTCCTTAGATACGGTGTTGCACCTTGCTATAAGATATAATTGCGTTGAATTAGCAGCTGAAATCCTTCGACTTTGCCCGTTTATGACTTCTTCAGAGAACAAGAAGGGCGAGACTCCATTGCATGAGGCGTGCCGCCTGCAGGGAGACGACAAAGTATTGATCATGATGTTGCTGGAGAGGGATCCATGGGTGGCTTCCAAGCTTAATAACCAAGGACAGAGCGCTCTTTATATTGCTTGCTGTAATGGTGATCTCAAGGCAGCAAGTATCTTCTTGAATCAGCCCTGGTTGCAAGAGCTCGATGATGATATTGGTGATGGAGAAAACGCCATCTTTCTTCATGTTGCTGCAGCTGAAGGGCATATAGGTGAGGAACCTAGCTCCCTTTTTCGTGGGATTAAACTCTGCATATATATTTGATGATGAAATATTCTATAAGTTAATAAACTAATGAAATTCAAAATGGCACAAAATTATAAATTATGATTATAAGCCTTTTTTTGTATGTACAGCTATTGTTAGGAAGATCCTGGAGACACATCCAGCTATTGCTCAGAAGCATGACAAGAATGGATATTCTCCATTGCACTATGCTTGCAACAGAGGGCGGGCGGAGATAACAGCCATGCTCCTGAGGCATTATCGCGAACAAGCATTTCAATTCAGCAGAACAGGTTATGCACCAGTTCATTTGGCAGCTGTAAACGGAAGTACCAAAGTCCTGAAAGAATTACTCTCAGCTGCTCCCACATGTTTCGAACTCCTGTCGAGAAATGGGGAAACGGTGTTTCATATGACAGTAAAATTTGACAGGTTTGATGCTTTTCTCTACTTGGTTGAGGTGCTCGAAAACAGAAATCTCTACTCTCAACCAGACAAAAATGGCGACACTTGCTTACACATTGCAATTAATTGGGGGAGCTATAAAGTATTGCTTTCTCTATCGTTTTCTCCTTTCAGTTTGTTGGAAAGATTTTCCTTTTCTTTTTTGGATATATACTCATATACTCTGAGCTTTGGCCTAATTACGCATACATATCCTGAAGTTTGAAAAATTACAGAAACATACCCTGAACTCTAAACCATAACGGAAAAGAATACTCTCACATTATGTTCCTGATTTTTTCTACTAAGAAATAAAAATGAATCAGGCTTTGTCGAATAAATGTCCTTGAAATCCGTCCAGTCTTTTAACGGACGCAATAAAAATTCGTTGATAGGGTATGTTTCTGTAATTTTCCAGACCTCAAGGTATGTTTCCGTAATTAGACCAAATGTTAGGGTATGTGAGTGTAATTATTCTTTTTTTTAAGGCTAGGAGCATTTGACTCGATGATAGTGATATTCGTAACATTATCCATACATTTACTGAACTCTATTCTTCATATAAATTGTAGATAGCTGAGTACATCATCAGGGAAGGCGGACCACAAATTAACAGCCAGAATTTTAGTGGATATACAGCAATGGACTTGCTTGAACGAGGCGACAACTCAAGCAGCAAACAGAATCTCAAAGAAATATTAGAAGCAGCATGTGCTAAAAGAAAGCTTCAACAATCATGTTGCACAGAAAATGTCAACATCCCAAATCCTGAGCTATCAATACTAGGAGAGCATTCACATGAAAATAGTTACCTACATTTCAACTTCGGCACGACATCTGAAACCCCTGCTCCGGATTCTGATGAAACGAGATCGAGAAGCCAATCACCAAAAATCACATCTCCAGCAGATAATGAAGTGATCATCAATAACGGCCAGACCGTACCGCGATTTGATGAGTGGTGCAAGAAGAATAGTTCCAAGAAAAGGATGCTACGGCACAAGCAACAAAGTGAGAAAAGCAGAAAAAGCAACCTCATAAAACTCTACCAGAAACAACACAAAAGACACGAAATCTACAGAGAGGCGCTCCATAATGCAAGAGAAACGATCATTCTCGTTGCAATATTAATAGCAACAATCACTTACACAGGCGGGATCAATCCTCCCGGAGGCGTTTATCAGGACGGCCCTCTCATAGGCACTGCAACGGCAGCAAGAAGACCGGCTTTCAAGGTTTTCTCGATATGCAATAACGCTGCTTTGTTTACTTCTCTTTCCATTGTCATTGTTTTAGTTAGCATCATACCGTTCAGGAGGAAACCATTAATGATGATGCTAATGGTGGCTCACAAGGCAATGTGGGTGGCAGTTGGACTTATGGCCATTGCTTATTCCGCAGCATCGATCGTGCTGATGCCACCGCGCCATGGCAGGGGAATGGATTGGACGGTGGTGTCTTTATTGTCGATTTCGGCTGGGAGTATGGGAGCTGTTTTCTTGGGTTTGGGATTCCTGTTGATGAGACATCATTTTAAGAAGTTGAGATATAGGAAGAAGATAACGGATTCTCCTGCTAAAGATGCTGATAATTCTACAGAGGACTCGGGGCAATCCAGCAATTCGGATATGAACATGTCAGGCATAGTTGGATATCATGTGTACTGAAGACGTGTGTGCATTATTACCTATTCAAAGTTCAAACCATAAGATATTGTACTAGTCGGAAAGGGAGTCGTGTTCTATTTGTTAATTGCACATTCATCCTATAAAATTAGCTTTTTTGCACTTTCCACCCAAAAGATTTGAATTTAACCACCAATAAATCTAACTCATGAAATTGGGGTATAAAGTAAAGGCATAATTGTCTTTTGGAAGTCACCACTATTTTATTGAGGAAGTAGGATAATGTGCAAAAATTATTTTGGATTTCAAACTTAGATTCATATAAGTTAATTCTTGTTAATCACATAACTAATGGGGGCAGCCTCCATTAAATGCCATAAACCTGTGGGCAATTTCAATCGCCTCCTTAAATTACGCGTTGCAGAAGTATACTCAACTTTGGATTCCAATCTATAAGTGGGCGGCCAAGTACATTATAAAACCCTTCGACCTTACAACTTTACCAACAAAAACAGTACTATAGGTTTTTCCGAAAAATAACCCCTGTAGATTTCGTTTTAGGTTCAGTATTTCCATGGCAGATTGGGCAGAGCTTCACCCCGACATTCTAATTTCAATCCATGAAAAGTTAGATCTTACAGAAGATTCGATTGCTTTTGGTTCTGTTTGCAAATCTTGGATGTCCGCTGCCATCAACAAGCAGTATTTACGCCCTCAAATTCCGTGGTTGATGTTACCGGACAACCGAGAGGACGATGAAGTAGCCAAAGAAAGTCATCGGCGACGAATTTACAGCCTCCCCAAAGAGAGTATTTTACCGATGAATCTATGTATCCCAGAGATGTCCGGTAAAAGGTGTATCGGATTAAATTACGGATGGATTCTCACAATATCTCGAAAAGGGGAGATGAATTTGTTACATCCACTTTCTCGGTCTCAGATCCAGCTTCCTCATCAGAGATCACTCGATTGTTACAAAGAAGGTAGATGCTGGCCACGTTATACATCTGTAAAATGTGCGGCATTGTCTGGAAATCCATCGCACACGGATGTGTTCGTACTCATGATTGCTTACGGTATCTACGGCTACTTGCATTATTGGAGACTAAGAGAGAAAAGGTGGACTAGAATAACATATCCCAAACGGACGTACCGTGATCTGATTTATTACAAGGATAAATTCTATATCCTCAACTGTCGTGGTAAACTTTGGGTTTGCAGTGTTTCAGATCCTCAAGACATCAATTTCTTGGCAGAGATAGGTCATTGCAGTAACGAAAATTATGTCGTGGAATCTGAAGGTGATTTACTAGTTGTTGTTCGAGAGGTTGAAAACAACTATGATGGGATTACCAAAGAAGAAATAGAATACGAAGATACAGATACAGATAGTGATAGCGAAGAACGCATGGACGAGAAAACAATATTGTCAGAGATTACATACAGGACAAGTGGATTCAAAGTCTATAAATTCGATAGGGATAGAGGAGGATTTTTGAAGATTGAGAGTTTGGGAAACAGGGCTGTCTTTGTTGGGCACAACAATTCAATATCATTTGATGTGTCGGAATTTCCTGGATTAATTAAGGCAAATCATATATACTTTACGGATGATAACTTGGAGGGTTACGTTTCTGTCAAAAAAGGCGGAGGAAAGGACATGGGTTCATACAACTTTGAAGATGGCCGAATTACAAAATTTCAAATTGATGAATCGGTTAGTCGAAGTCCAATTAGTCCACCATTTTGGTTCATACCCTCTTTCTAATATATTTGGCTTCTTCATTCCAGTTTGTGTTTTGGAATTATTATAATAAGATAGTAATATTTAGTTGCCTGTCAAAAATATGGTTGGGGTGTTGATTAAGTTTGCTTTTCAAGTTTAATTTAATGTGTATTCCTCACCTACATAAGTTCATATCCAATCAAGGGAGAAACAACTAATGGAATAAAAACACATCCATTCTGGGTTAAGAGTGGCGATCAACTAACTACAAGCTGCTTTTCTGTTAAACAAGAGTCGATATTGAAACAAAAAGCTCATCCTCTCCTCAAGAACCTGCAGCCTAAGTTTCAAAGGGATATTTTTAAACATTCGTATACACACGACACATCCAAGTCCCGCTAACGCATCGAGAAAAGATGAAACTAATCGAGTCGAAGCACCAAAGATACTTCACTTTATCAAAAGAAGTGCAGAATTTCATCATCTGAGTTGTTCCCAAGAGGAGAGTGTATGCTAGGACCTCTAGGATGTAGAAAGCACCAAACGTCAATAAGCCACACTCAGAGCATTGAGAATATATATTGGCCATGCGGTACTATAGGGGCATCATAAATTAAAAAACAAAAATTAAAATGGCCATCCTGGCCATGCAGTCAACAAAATACTAATTAGTCGTGTCCTATTTGTTAATTGCACATTCATCCTAGAAAATTAGCTTTTTTGCACTTTCCACCCAAAAGATTTGAATTTAACAAAACTAATATATCGGTTGTAATTCATCAAGGCCCATGTAATATAGGAATTAATCATATCCAAAGAGTGAGATGAGCCTTATTTAGGTTGAGAAATTAGTCGAGGCCCATAGAATTAATCCATAATCCAAACGTATAATCCACCAATTTGGCTTCCTGCCTATTTGCCTAAGTTTGATGGTGAAAATGTTGTCGAGAATTGTTGAACCCAGTAACGAAGCGGAGGCACTCCGACAATCTGTCCTATGACATAGGCATACTCCTAAAAAATCCACCGTACAATATCAAATACCTATAACAATTCCAAGATACATAGAAGCAATAATTTAAAATTTGTTCTTATAAATCCTCAAGATCTTAAGTTGATCGCTTTAAATAAAACCTAATCAGCTAATAATTTAAATTTGTTCCCATTAGGAGAATGATTATGACATTCTTTCTCTAATTTGTTTCTTTACCATTCGAATATCCATAAAGTATTATTCAATAATGGAGAATCCTATACATGATTTAACCAAGGGGGACATTAGGAGTCATTCAAACAAAAAGGCAAGTAATTTTTGTCCCTTACCTTCTGTCTCGTGCACTAATTATCTTCCTAATCATCATGCGAGCTAAAAATCTAGACTTCAATGGACAAAATGTAGATCATATAAAGTGATTCGAGGTCGGAAGCATCCTTAGCAACAGACCGGGCCCAAGTTTCTTGTAGGAAATGGGCGCCAGAGGGGATAGAGCCCTGTCGTGCCTAGATCCTATCGCATCACGAGGTGCTGTCGACGAGTCGGATTGTTTCAGATTGCAGTCCCAATTGGACTGTAAATTCCGTCCAAAGCTAAATACAAGCGAGAGACCGATAGGGAACCTCCCGAACCAGTACCAAAGTCGTTTGATGCAACCCGCAAGGCATTTAATTACATTGAATAAATGTATGAGATATCCATGGTGATTAGTGACTATTTAATAATTGTGGATGAGGGTTTAATTAAACTTCAAATCATTCAAAAAGTACGTTAATCCTGATCCCCACTAGAGCATAAGATGACTTAGACAATTGTATTAGACATCACAACTAATTAAAAGTTAAAAGACAATGATTATAAAAATATGGTGACTTGCAGCTCTAAGTTTTGGAGTCTTTGCAAGAAATCATTAATTGTAAAAAAATTAATACCCTTGTGGAAAAAATTCACTTTAAATTAATTCATGGAGGTCGCCGAAATACGTCTCAAGACAATATGTCTATTAAATTCTAATATACTTTGACAAGAAAACTCACCTTTAAAACTTCAACCAACCTATAACCTAAACTTTTTTCAAATTAAATCACAATTTTAAAGATGGCAAATTGTAACTTTCATAAATTTCAGTTAAAATAATATGTTTAAAAAAAAATTTTAAAAATTGAACCAAAGTATTTGTGGTGTTTTGTTGAGCCACATGAACCATATGTCTTATCTCAAATAATAACCATAAAAATGAGACATGTTGTATTAAATAATTAATATATAGCTTGTCATCTTTCATGATAATTACATATTACCAAACTTTTTCCAATTCTTTATTAGAAAAAAAATGAGTGACACGCGCATGCATGCAATGCAAGAAAATTGTCTGTTTTAAGGGAGTCTAGTCTAGACAGCCATCCTTAATACCCTACACACAATATAACAAAAATAGAGCTCAAATCCCCCATGCGTATCAACCCTTTCTTCTTTTTCCAGAACTCTACCCCTCAATCAATTTCATAAAAATATGTTTTCTTGATATATCATGACCATCGGCATCGCAGCATTTCGTTTCCAGAACCACCCACAAAACTATTTGACCAAATTGAAGTTATTCATAACTTCTGCCTCTCTTGATCAATGTCATTTTCCAATCAAAACCTCCATATATATACGTAAGTATCTTTATTTTGTTAGAATTCGTGAATGACCATCACGACCCACAGGAATATTTCTCTTAAATAGTGATTTGCAAAAAACGACTCACTGTTTAGATAGTGAATTATCATAAACAAAACAGTTTAGATAGTAAAGTATTAAAAAAAAAAAAACTATATAATTCGGATGGTAATTTTGTTTTAACCTATTTAAACATCAGTTGGTAACACTAAATTGCAAAACATAATGGATGTTAATTCTATTATTAGTTTATTTCAATCTTGTTCCACACTTCCACTTTACTTTTTTAACACCAACC
Source organism: Verbena officinalis (assembly GCA_958496215.1). Taxonomy (NCBI): domain Eukaryota; kingdom Viridiplantae; phylum Streptophyta; class Magnoliopsida; order Lamiales; family Verbenaceae; genus Verbena; species Verbena officinalis. The sequence goes on from OY292391.1 coordinate 2,064,184, forward strand.
GCTTCCTTTCCTTTAATTTAAAAGGACAATTCAAAATCCTCTTGTATTATTCCTTTTTTGGAGGGATGATTATATTAATTATTAAAATAATTGCAATCACTTGAGATTTAGTTTCATTATATAAATATACATTGAATTTGAAAAAATTACAAAAACAAACTCTGAATTCTAATTGTCGTTAGATTACCTAGTACATATAATTAATCAGGGGCAGGATTGAAAAATAAAAAATATAAGTATTTTTTTTATAAGTGAGGGGACAAAATTACAATTTTTAAATAAGTGGGAAGCGAAATCACAAATTTTCTAAAATTTATGTATAAAAGTAGAATTTATGAAAAATTTTATAGTGGGCGACCTGGTCCGGTTACTCCCTCTGCCTCTGCATATAATGAAATTTTTTTGACATAATATAATTTTGTAATTTTCCAAACCTCGAGATATTTTTGCATAATTAGACCAACCCGAGGGATTGTGATTAGTTGCATTTGTATATTCCTAGATTATATATTTTAACAACAAAATCATAAGTGAGTTATTTTCAATCAGTTGAAATCCGATTGTTGAATATAGTATAAACACAGAGATTGAGGGCAAATGAGCTGTTTTTGTAATTATGTGAAAGCAATATGTGGTTGTTACCTTAATTTCGTATCCATAATTCTAATTTGCTACTTCTGACTTCTGACTTCTGAACTACTGATCATTTTCATATTAAGTATAAAAATATGAACTTCCTTTTTGCATGCCAATTTGAGCATTTTTCAAATTAATACTCAACATGCATAAGCTCATTGTTTTTTCTCCAACATGTTGATTTATTTTATTATTCACTGTGCCAATACAGTAGTACTGTGCTGATTATTTAATTACTATTCCTAATAAAAATAAATATAGTTTTTGTGATTTTAATTGAATAGTAGGAATTTTCCGTTAATCAATGAACAGATCGAAATAAAATCTGTAATATAATATGAGATTTTTTAGATTTTATGATACGAAACTGCACGATATATTTTGTGGACCAAATAATGAGATTTTTTCTAATGTAATGGCCTGCTAATGACTTTCAAAGATTAGTCGTAATTTCGATACTAGAAAATCGGATTTATTTATTTATTCTTTAAACACACTTGCAAATTAATAAATATATAAAATTCTCATGGGAATAATTAATATTTAACAGTTACGAGGAGATTATCACAATTATTTAATCCTTAGTCACGCAATTAAGATGACTAATTGGTCACAATTATTTTGGAAAGAGATTGGAATTAATGAAAACATCATTTGATTATTGATTGGCTGAAAAATGAATATTGATATGATTGGTCAAAATTAAAGAAAATTTGCCACGTTTCGGACCACGACACTTAATAATCTTTTTATTGTGGTTAATTATGATGTTTCAACTTAGGATAATTAACCAGCTAATTGCAAAATGACAGCTATAATCAAAGTTCATAATCACATGGTAATTGGCTTCCAAGCTTTTGACATTTTTAATGATAAGTTGATAAATAATTAATTATAGCGTACGTGATTCATGTGTGGAAGCAATGGTTTTCACTTTTAACTTTTATGAAAAGCTAACAATCTGCTAATATAATGCAGACAGTGTAGTCAATAAAATATGGATCAATTACACAAAACTCCTTTCCCTCGTTTGCGATTTCATCTTTGGAATCTTGCAACTTTACACTTACTCTCTTAAAGGGTGTACTTGTAAATTTTTTTCAGGGATATTTTGTAATTAATATGTATACATTTTTTTACTGCAAGGATTCTAAACCTAGAATCTACTCCGGGTCGGCCCAGTCGGGGGGAGCAACTAGTCCAACTTCTTTTGCAGCCGAGATATTGAACAAGGAACAATTGAAGCAATTCCTTGCCTCACCCTGAGATGAGAGGGAAGGTCGATTTGACTCGAATTCTGAACTTGATCTTTAATCCTACACCGGTGTTTGATGTTATGTTTTAAGAGGGTCGGATATTTAATAGGTTTCAGTTGACTAGAGGGTATTTGTAAGGTCCCGAGAGTTTTTTAAATTTTTAAACAAAGTTCAGGAGGTTTTGTGTAATTATCCCTAAAAATATTAAATGGAACTTCTTTTTAATGGAAATACGATTCACTTAAGTAACTACTAAAATTTCAAAATTAAACATAATTTACTGTTCATTTTCGGGCCCAACGTTTAATATTAATTTTTTGGAAAGAAAGAATGATAATGTGTAAGTAAACGATAAAAATCGCGTAAAAAAAACTCCAAAATCTTGAGATATCCTAAAAATAAACAAGCCCTAGATCATAGTATTGCTCTGTTTTCATACAAAGGGATTTGCAGCACTTGGTTTGCATCTAGAAGAAACGTTGTTCACATCATTTGAATTTGCCACTTCACAAAGTTTCTTTGTCATATAGACTTTAAAGTTGTTACTCTTAGTGCACAAACCAAAAAGTGAAAGAAAAATCATGTAAAGTGTGTGTTTATATAAAAGAAAACAAAAAGGTTTGTTCCCTCTTCTTACGTACTACTTTTCGTAGTAGTGTTCGTATCCGTGTATCATTATCAGTAGTGAATATATATCAATGTCTGAATCATAACAAGAGAAAGCAAGATATATCCTCGATACGCATTTCTCTCTATTTTCACTTATCAAAAAGTTAATAAAAATACAAATAAGAAGTGTTACTTACACCATATACATATCCATAATCCATAAATCTACCTGCAAATCTTTATAATGTTGGGTGGGGTTGGTTGAAAGACAATTGGCAGGCTCTTCTACATCAATCATAAAGTTTTTAAATTAATTGCTTTATATTATTTAATTTAATTTAATTAGAGTAAGACTTAGAAATTTGTCACTTTCGAATGCCTCATTATTCTTGAATGTCCTTCAAAAGCTTATGCTTTAGTGCCAGCAAGTGAAAACGATTGATAGGAATGTGCACGAAATTAGCTAGCTCCTCGATCACATATTTTTCACTCTTACTTTAAAAATTAAAACCTATTTTTACCCCTTGTCCAAACTTATGATACGCAGATATTTCTAAAAATTATACTTTACTTTACTGTATCGTGTTTTATCTGATACTGTGCTCGATGTAGCGCCCCTTTCCGTAGGAGGAGAAACGACACCACATCCGCACCGAGACGAACTCCCAAACGAGGTAGATGTACCCCATTTAAAAATCCATCCCGGCGAACGGCAAGCACTCAATCTATACCGGCAACAACGTACCTAGTCCAACAACAACAACCAATAGAAATAACAGAGTACGGAAGCTTAACATATACATATCGATTAAACATTCAAAGCCACACGGGGCATCAATTAACATAAATCACTATTCAACAATTCATCAACAACATCGAATCTCAATAATCATTAATATATCCAATCTATCTAGAAATTCGGTTCGAATAATAAAAGACAGACTGTTGTTGGACACTACCGACAATTACCGAAGGACACGAAGACCAAGACTCACGACCCGCTGTTGCCAACCGACATGAGAGGTGACAATGCCACCTGTCGACCTGAAGTAAGAATTAAAAATAACGAGGGGTGAGTATAAATGATACTCAGTGAATGTAAAGAGGGAACAAGTACGAGCCACGCTTCCAGGTTTTATACATATATAAGAAAGTACATTTGCAGAATTGAAGAAAAAATCAGAATGTGCTTCGACTTGCAGTAACTTCAATAATTAGCAATACAATAATGAAATTAAAGCATAACTACAATCAATTAATATCCTAGCGAGAATGGGCCTATTCTTCCTTATATCCCCTTCAAGTCAATATAAAACTTGTAACGACCCGAATATTTTAAATATATTATTAATATTTACGCGAATTCTTTCTTGCCTAATTTCTCGATCTATCCAATTGGATTAATCAATCTTGTGGAAAAGATTGATTTAACCTATCTTTTAAATACCCTTAACTACTTAAATTACATAAATGCCCTTGAAAGCCTAAATGACCATTTTACCCTCCCGAGATATTTTCTTAAATATCTACCCATCTCTCTCATTTTCTCATTACATAGAAAGAAAGAAAGAAAGAAGAAAGAAAGGAGAAAGAAGGAGAAGAAAAGAGAAAGATCTTCCCGACACCCTACCGAGCTCATTTCTCGCCCGATCGACGAGCCGTGAAAACCCGAACGACCCTCACTACATTATCAACCGGTAATCCTTTTACCCCATTTCATTCCGTTCATTATTTCTTGCGATTTTTCGTGAATTATATATAGAATTTTATATATTAGGATTTTCGTGTTTAGGAAGAATTACTTGACCATTTTACGTGATTCTTGTGTCTATATGTAGCTTATATGATATATATGATTATATGTGAAAATTAGGATGTTTTATGGTGTAGATTAGGAGTTATATGAATTTATATTTTGATTTTCGCGTATGAGGTTCGCGATCTGCTGAGTCTGCTGCTCAGTAGATCCACACGGGCGAACGCACGGTCTTGAGCAAGACCGTGCAAGAGCCCGTGCGCTTCTCTTTTCTGCCTGCACGGGCTTGAGCCCGTGCACAGGCCCGTGCGCATGGCCGTTTGCACCTGCACGGTCTTGACACCGTGCTCAAGACCGTGCGGGAGGCCGTGCAACCCCTTTTGTGCTTGCACCGGCTTGCCAAGCCCGTGCGTTGGCCGGTGCAACATACTTAGTGTATTTTCTAGCCTTTTCCTTTCTTACACTTCGGGAATTGGTCAACCCCCCTCATTTAAATGTTGACTTTTCTCATACGACCTCCGAATATCAATCCGATTTCACCTATAGCTTCCTCGAGCCTTGGGATTTGATATTCTTCATAATTTACAATTTACCCGACCCTAATTGACCGTCAATTGACACCTTTGCTTGTTTAGGGATTTTATCCCATCTTTCCCGTTTCTTGTCCGATTAACCCCGTATTCGAGAGAGAACGCCCTTATATTATTTAAGCATGTCTACGTACCCTAATTGCGTTTAAGCATGCCTTTAATATTTATTATTTACGTTCTTTCGTTATTTAACATTTCATTAATATTCTTTAATTGTCGTACCGTAATTTACATGTTTAATTGATTTACTTCCCATATTTCGTTTATTGCATGATTGGATTCTATTTGAATTGCCGTGCGTCGTCTGTTGTCCTGTGTCTTGCTTTTAGTATTGTTGGTCTTGTTTTCATCCTCTAGGCCCTGTGTATTACAGGTGGTTCCAACGAAGGAGAAACCTGACTACCGCTTGCTTTCATACTGTCTTGTCGAGCCAGGTAAGGGTTTTAAATTGTTTTCAACTGGAGTAAGAACATAGTTTATTTAGGCTTCGAAATAACTTATTTCCCCGCCTTTTCTTATTGCTTTTTGTACTGTCTTTACTATTCCTTACGTGCTTAGTCAAACCGTTTTGATAGCCAACCAAAATGATTTGAAATGCTCTCAAATAGAGACAAGGAAACCCCTTTTGTTTTAAATGCGAACTTTGGTCCATCGACCTCGCAAAAATAACCTTGTCTCGAATGGCCCTTTTGGCCTTCCACATCCCGATTCCCCAATTACGAATGGCCTTTTGGCCACTTAAACTATCATCATTTTCAAATGCGAGCACTGAACCGTGTATGACTTGGGGCCCGGAGTATTCAGGAGGTGAGCCTGGGGACGTGCGTCCAGGGCAGATCCCGATGGATATTCCAATCTGTATCTGCTTAGGTCAGCCAGGAGGTTGACTAACCTGAGTTAGTGCGAGGGTGGCGTTGTAGGCTACGCGCTTCCTAGAAAATTCTGTTAAGGGTGACGTTGTTAACACGCGTTTCCATAAATTCTGCGTGGTCCATGAACCTTGGTGGTGGAGTACTTGCTTGCATGATTTTTCAATTAGGAGTTATAAGGAGAGGGCCCGTTCTCGCCGGGACACATTCTTGCATGACTTATTGCATTTCTTGCTTGTCTATCTGATTTACGGCTTTAGTTACGAGTCGAAGCACATTCCGGTTTTCTTCCTTTAGTATACGTATTTCCCTATAAATATATATACAAAACCCGGAAGCGTGGCTCGAACTTGCCAACTGAAGTCTCCTTTATTATTCAATTAATTAGTTGAATTATGAGCCGTATTTAATTATTGTTTTTAACTTACTCATAGCATGTCTTTCGAACCGTAACGGCCTCGTAACTCAACTAACACCCTTTCAATTTATCGGCTTGATATTACGTGCAAATGTTTTGAAAGATCCGGTTCGTCAACTATTTGTATTTTCAAATAAGCCGATCCTGAGTGTTGCCTTGCGTTATTTTATAACTTATATTTCATTATTTATATTCTTTCTCAAAACGGGCAACACCCACCACTTTTAGTTTTAAAAGATAAATGACGAACAGTGATCAAACCCCCTTACTGAGTATCCTTTATACTCACCCCCTGCTATTTTTGGTTCTTGCTTCAGGTAGACGGGTGGCGACGTCACCTATCTTGTCAGTCGGCATCAGCAGGTCTAGATAGGCTCAGTCTTTCTGGTCTGTCTTGTCAGTGGTCCCAACAACCGTCGAGTCCTGATTACTGTCTTTATTTGCTTTCGAACCTTTTACTGCTTTATTTAATTCATGTATCTTATGTGCCCCTGATGTGGGATAGTTGACGATATCTAGGATTGTATAGGATAGACTAGTTGAGCCATGGATGGCATTACGTGTTGTTATTTTATTGTATTCTGATTTATAAATATTTTTTGATATTATGATAGCCTTGTAGGCTTTTATGAAATTTGATTGCTTACATTAATCGCTTCCGCTTTCCTCTGTTTAGTGTGGTTGTTGTTGGGATGTCGTTGCTGTTGCCGGTGGTGTTTGCTTGAGTGCCATTCGCCGGAGTGGGTTTTTGAGTTGAGGCCCCTCGCTGAAGCTCGGGAATCCGTTTCGGTGCGGATGTGGCGGTCCTTCTTCAGGGGTCGCTACAAAACTCCATCTCCGGTGTCTGACCCCATAGTGCGACCACGGGCGACGAATTGATTTCAGGAAAACGTGCAACGAATGCAACGCCCACCATCGCTCCCAACCGTGGCTATCAACTCCTGACGGGCCACGATTGACACTTAATTTTGGGAAAAGTACCTCGGGCAACATCCTGGACGCTCGTCCCCAAGTGAGACCCTCGAATACCCTCCCGGGACCTCAGTAAAAGAAAAGTCCAATATTTTACTCGCGTTTGAAGAACATTATAAGTTGAAAGCCAAACGGGCATTTAGGCAAGGGTGTGACGACAAAGGGGGTAACCATGAGTTTCATACGTGTCGGGATGTGCTAACGGACTCCCCTAACGACTTCCCCCATAGATCTAAATCCTAAGTCAAAGCATCACGCTTGAAACGAAAGAGTTTTACTTGCCTCTTGAAAACAAAACGATTTAGATATACTTATAGGTATAAGTTGATATCAAAACATTTGTTATTAAAATTATGAAAATATAATTAAATATTTAATAGATATACAAGAAAGGAAATCAAATCAATATGAGCACGTTAAGGGTAGTTCGCAATAATTAAAAGAAATTCTTACTCCAATTGAAAGCATTTTAAAACCCTCACCTGGGAGCACGGGAGCGACAAGACACTCAAGCTATTCCTTGAAAGGACGGCCTGAAACTGACAGACGACAAACCAAATAAGACAAGACACGACGCACAACTCTTAAGGACTACAACACATGAAATACCAAATAATAATCATATAGCAATTGAAATTACAAGTAAAATGCAATTAGATCCATTAAACGAAAGACAGGAAATTAAAGATGCTAAACATGCTCAATTGAAATTCTAATTGCACATTCATGCATAACATATTATAAAGAAGCACTCATGCGATTTTCGAATCATTCGGACAACATTCAAAAATTGGGGAAAAAGTCCTAAATGAAAAAGGCTCGATTCAAGGCCCGAACGAGGTCAGAATTTTGAAAACTTTACGAAATATTCATCCTTGAATCATATGGAAGCTATAGGTGAAAACGGCTCGATTTTAGGGGGTCGTATGCAAAAAGTCAACTTTTATTTTTGGCCCATTGACCCCATTACCGTGAGCAACTAAGGAAAAAGGCTGAAAATTTGGTTAAGGCATTCGCACGGGCTAACGCACAGCCTAGCGCACGGTCTTGAGCACGCACTCAAGACAGTGCAAGCTAAAACAAGGACGCACTGGCTTGCGCACCGGGGTGCGCAGGCCGGTGCAGGCATAAAGGGTGGTGCACGGCCTGGTGCACGGTCTTGCCAAGACCGTGCATTGGGCCTTGTGGTTCAACTTACAGGTGCAGAAAAACGCGATTTAAGGTTTTCTCACGAGGGTTTCGTCCTAAAATCAGCTAGGGTGAATTCTATAGCTAAAATCAACACATAAAATTCACGCTCATGCATTGTACACATTAATAGCTACCATTTGATCCGAACTACACTAAAAATGGTAAATTCTAACCTACAAACCCATCAAATTATCAAATATTCATTTCAAAATAAAAGCTAGAAAATCGAAGGAATTATTGGACGAATCGAAATGGGGAAAGAAGGTTACCGATAGAGAATCGAACGAGGATTGTATAGTTGGTCTCGGAATCTCGATTGGTCGAGCGACGGATTTGGGACGGGATTTTCTTCCTCCTTCCTTCTCCTTCCTTTCTCCTTCTCTTCTCTCTTTCTCTCTCTCGATTTGGTGTGTGAGCAAGAGCGTGCAAGAGAGTGTGCACAAGGGGGTGTAAGTGTGTTCAAGATGGTGCAAATGTGTCCAAGAGGGTGCAAGTGCGTTTGAAGGGGTGTGGGTTCGTTTGAGATTAAAATAAATTCGAGGGGTAGAAAAGATAATTATAAATGGTTGAGGATATGAAAATAAATTAGAATAATTTAAAATTAGCTACCGAAACTAATCTTTTCATTTAAAATCCAACGAGGTGTCGAATAATTATCCCGAAAATATATTTCGGAATTTTGGCTCGTTATATTCGATATCTTTGAATGTTATGTGTCAATTATATGCGGAAATAGTTAAACAAATCTAAAAAATTTAAAGAAAGCCCAGAAAATCTAATGCTGTGGAAAAATTAATGGAAGTATTCAATAAACAACAAAGAGATAAGTTGCTGAGAATTACCAAATATTGATAGTTAGAACTTTCCGAAAACTTTCCTTTTTCTTTCATCTATTATTTCTTTTCAACTTGGAAAAATTGAGACATTTCACCTTCAAGCCTCACTTTGTTATACCATAAATATTAAAAGTTGATTTCCTTTTTTTAATGATTATAAAAAAAGACAAATTCATGAAAAATACCATTTTTATTAAAAGAAAAGAATTGATTTATTAATTAATTCTATTTTGGTACCACTAAGGAAGAAAAGTATGCAAGTGAGAGTGTCGTTTTCACCAATAATTTTAGAACAATAAGAAAATTAAATACGTGGTTGCAATTTGTAACATCAATGCTCACTATGATCACCCCATTAGGCCTACAAATATATCTTCTTGTCATTCATTTGTCTAAGAAATTTAACATAACTTATCCTCATTCAACTAATTTGTAATTTTACCAACAAAAAAAAAAAAAAACTAATTTGTAATTGTAATCAATCTATCCAAACAAGTTTGTTCAAGGGATCTAGCTGTCGTCTAAGGTGAAATAAAAGTAAAAATACTTTAATTGGTTAATTATTTAAAGATAATTAATTGTTTGTTAAACGTAAAAGGACACGTATAAAAGTGTCTTAATTATCAACTATATATACCAAACAAAAAGTGAACATAAAGTGTATATTTATAAAACTTTTGTGCTCTCACTCGGATGTGATGAACTGATATTTCTAAAAATATTACCATATCGTGTTATCATGGTATGTTTGACACATTTTTAATGTAAAATATTAAAAAAATTGTATTGTGTTGTATTCGTATCTATATTTTTAAAAATATTACCATATCGTGTTATCATGGTATGTTTGACACATTTTTAATGTAAAATATTAAAAAAATTGTATTGTGTTGTATTCGTATCTATATTTTATAGATGTGGAATTTATAATATATAAAGTTGGAAAATACAAAACCAAGAAAGAAAATTCTAACTTTTAGCAATAAAAAATAAATTAATATATTACAATTTGAAATTGAATGTATGACAACATCAAAATCCAAAATTATAAATTTTACATTGCTATATATCTATTTTTTTGTTATTTTAATTTTATAATATTCTTTGTAATATAACCAAGCTATACAAAATCAATTTTGTTATTTTAATTTTATAATATTCTTTGTAATATAACCAAGCTATACAAAATCAAAAGTCCACTTAAGTACCCAAAAAGAAACACCATATATATTATGAATTAAATTACAATTCCAATTCAATATAAGACAATATCAATAAAATTATCATTTTTTATTTAAATTATAGTACGACAAGGAATATAGCATATATCAATAAATTCTTCATGTCTATAGTTTTGTACTAAAACTCTACTTCCACATGATCATAGAATATTCCTCTTGCGGTAAAAATCAACATAAAATTATTATTTTACATACACTAGTTTTATTTGTAGCTATGTTTTTTTTTTTACAATAGAAAATGACGTTATACCACGTAGTGTTATTTTGCCAACTGCCCAGATGTGACATATTAAATTAATAAAATAACGTTTAATATTTGTTTTATTTTTCTTTGTATTTTACGATAAAATAAGATAGCAAATTAGATTATAATTTTTCTTGAAATTCCAATATAAAAGATATTATATATAATATTTCTGTATTTAGACTTTAATTTCTAACTAGACGATAGTTTATTAGACCAGAAAAAGGCCAAAACATATGCTAATCACTCAATGACAATTAATTAATATAAAATGTATACACTCATATTTGACAGTGTGACAAACTAAATCACATTTAACTAAAAAGAAAAAAAGAATGAAAAAAGTGGGAAATTTTTTTCTTTTTTTATTGGTAAGGAAGTTTAATAATATATATATACACAAAAAGCTGAAAGTACAAGCAGAGAAACACAAGGCACACCTAGCAGGCCCATTTCAGCATTTCAAAGCTGCATGGAATCAAGCTCGCACCACCACCTCCGCCGCCACCGGCGCCCACTTGGTCTAGAAAATACTCACAGAAGTCTTTATCCGACTCCCACCACGGGGGATGCAGCCATCCCTCCGCCGAGTCAACCACCGCCAACGCCCTCCTCGGTTCAGTCGAGTCGTCGTCGTAGCTCCCATCTAAACTCGGCAACTCGATTATCTCTCCCAGCTCATCCGAACCCGCATTCGCTTCGCAGCTCGAGGAAGACGACGCAGTCGCCGTAGATGAAGAGCAGGACGAAGACGAAGAAGAAGAAGAAGAAGAGGCTCCCGGCAACGAGCCGAGTTCCTCCATCGCCGCCGCCTTCGCCGCGGCGGCCTGCACGTCCCGCGGTGAGAGCGACGCCGGGCGCGGCAGCGACTCGCTGAGTTGTGGGAAGTTGAGAATTGCCGAGTTTCCCTTAATGCTCATCGCCGCCACGTCGTGCGCCCTCGCCGCCATCTCCGCCGTGGGGTAAGTCCCGAGCCAAATGCGCGATTTTTTCCTTGGCTGGCGAATTTCCGAGACCCATTTCCCCCAGCTTCGCATTCTCACACCTCTGTAAACCGGGTGCTTATTCCCACTATCTCTAGCCCTTTTCTTTCCTTTCTTCTCATCACTGTTTTCAAATGGGTCATTCTTGTTATCAATGTTCTTGTTTTGCCCGGTCTCCTCCCGAGTTGACTCGGCGGATGATGAGGGTGATGTAGTAGTACTTGACGAGTTTCCGACGGCGGCGGAGGTGGCGGTTTCAGGAGCTGAACACGGTGGCTCAGCCATATTTATTAATGTCGTTGGAATTGAAATATGTGTACGCATGAGCAAGAAGCCAAGAATGGAGTGGGGTTAGAACTTAGAGAGATGGTTGGAAAGAGTAATGAGGAATGAATGCAATTTATAAAGTAATTTATATAGAGAAGAAGAAAAGAGTTAGTTGAGGTGTGTGTGATAGAAGCCAAATGAAATGTGTGCGTGTTTGTGTATGTGGTTTTTAATCAAAAGGGGAAACAAAAAGAAAAAAAAAACAGCAAATTAAAGAGATAAAAAATATCAAAGTGTACGTTAGAGGGTGACAATGATGGCTAAAATAGTAGATTTTTGACAAAATTGTAAGATTATTATGAGAGAGAGAAATAGAGATGGTGATGTGAAAATTACATCATAAGGTTTATGTATAATTTTGGCCAATAAGATTCTTTAATTTCTTGGAAGAGCGCTCATCTTAATTAATGGTAAGTAAGAGGAAGTGCTATAATATATAATTCATAAGTAAATAATTCTAAGTTTGAATTTTGATTTATACATGTATGAGCTTATTGTGTAATACTTTTCATTTGTATATATATAAGTACTTTTGGCTAATTAATTATTTTTCTCGAAGACCAATTAATTAATGAAATGTAAGTTGAGATTCCATAACTACCAATTGGGGTATTATATTCTATTACATAATATAACAATATATATTTTTATATTTAATAATAAATTAAAGGTTTGTATTATTTCATATATATATATATATATATATATATATAAAATTCTTGCATTTAAATATTAATATAAATAAAGGTTTGTATTTACATATACATCAAATATGAATAATTTAAACACAAATAATGCTATAGTAATAACACGAATATATGTTGTAGAGAAAAATATTAACCCCCGATTGTGGTAAAAAAAATTAGTTTTTTAATTTAAAAAATCTAGTATATTTCAATAGTAATTTGAAAAACTTACAAATAATCTTCCATAACAATCAAAATAGTGAAAGGCAACAAATCAATCAAAAGCAATTTATTTAGCCCAAGAAAAAAAAAACAATTTATTTAGCAACAATAATAATTTATTATTTAATCAATCAATTATATTGAATATTCAATATAAATTCCTCCTTGACTCGACACAAGAAGCTAAGTGCACAAACCCCTTACATTGTGCCTAGAATATGCTACACTATATAAAGAATTTTCCAAATTTTCTACTTAATTTTCTAAAAAATAAATAATAGTCAATCGAATAATTTACTCTGAAAAGTTCTATTTCAAGCCTACGGTTTGTCGACTTAGTCAACTCGTAAAATAAATAAATAAAATAGACAGAGGTAGTACTCTAAGTAGTATAGTTCATGAGACAATAATAAATATTTATGGATTTTTTAATAAATAAATTCAATTAATATTTGAAAGAAACAAGTCATCCGTTTGGTAGGATACCTTTGTCAAATTATTTAATTATTTTTTAATTTAAAGTATTTATTTTGTATTGTTATGCAATGAGACCAACCGGCATAAAAGAAATATATAGAGAGATAATCTCCATCGCCCACGTATATATATATTTAATTCAAATTTTATGTATAAATATTAAATACATGCATATATGTCCGTTGAGGTGTCTATTATCAAATATACGTATTTGTCCGTTGCATTACCACATTTTGCTTTTTTAAATTCCACATGTTCGAATCAGACTCATGAAAAGACTCATATTAGCTCCTCTCTCTCTACACACAAAACAACGGTTTAATTCATATTACCTATTTATCTTATTTATAAATTCCATCCCACACTCTTATATTATTTTCATTTCTAATAGTCTTCTTGTGATATAAAATAATTATCACACAACCTATTTTTTGTTATATACACATTTTAACGATGTTATAATTACGGATAAAATACCAAATTCTGCATTGTAAATTTGTTATGGTAAAATCTAAACCCCTAATTCTTTTTCTCTCTCACAATTTTGAACTCCAGCTGCACCAAATTCCTAAATCGACACTCAAATTAGTAGAAGACCTAAGTGAATTATGAATTGAAAATGTGTAAAATGAAGTCTTTATGCCTTTATATAATAAAATCCAAAAGTATTATCGACTTTATAAGGTGACTAAGTCATTTTTTATCCTATTTCAGTCTTAATATCCGCCGAGTATAAAACATTTGATGCCTAAGGAGTTAAATAAACTTTGTTTCATTTCTCAAAGGGGTAATTAGGAATTAATTTAACACAGAGAATAGATGCAAATATTTCATATTACATAGGGTGGTTGTTGGTATTTCTTATGACAAAACACACACGAAAGCAAGTTCGGATCGCTGCACACCCTTACTGCAGAGACCTAATTCAAGATGACCATCTTAATTTTATTTTATTTTTTTGAGTCGAAGATGACCATCTTAATCTAATTACTTTATGTAGAAGTTATTATTTGAATTATAAATCTTAGTTAATAGTATTCGATATGATGTACCTAACTACCTATAGATGCCATTCTTCACTTAGGATCCGTAGGCCGATATTTGTCAAAATGGGGCCATTTCAACAGTATTCGATGTGATTAATTGTACGGATGCAGAAAATAAATATATTCCTAACAATATATTTGATATTTTCACATAAAACAAAAGGTAATAATGCTCAAGAGATATCGTTTTTCTTGCTGTACAATTACATCAACATTGTTTGACCACATAACAGTAATTCTTTGGGAAACATCAAAATGGAGCACTTATATAATTAAGATATAGAGATAATTATAAATTAGAGAAAGTATAATAAGATTATTTCTATTTTGGAAATTCCAGAAATATCTTTTTGACTATGACTATATCTAACATTTAGGGTCTGCTGTTAGTTATTTCTAAGTAGATGCTAAGTTTGTATTAACTGGATAACAACTTAATCTCTTTGCTCATTTCATGTATAGTAAACGTTATAATAAAAATATTATGGGCAAAAACCTATTAAAATACTTCGAACCTATGATGCACGAGACACTTCTAAAAATTCTATCATGTCGTATCCTGACGTGTCGGACACTTTTCTAGTGTAAAATATGAGAAAAAAGATTGAAAAGAAAGAATGATATTGAGCACTAGGTAGCAAGTAGCCAGAATCTAGATTAGTGTAGGAACCTAGCTAACATTGATTGATGGGGAGTTAGTTTTCAGTTGAAAATGTTAATTAATGTGATCAGCTGCATTATTGATTTGTACCTTCAGTACTTGTACCATTTTGCCCTACGGTTTTTTGCCACCTTTTTTCATTATTGATTTGTACCTTCAGTACTTGTTCCATTCACACCGTTGCACTTTTCTAAGAACCAAAAGGACCCTTTTTTTTAGTCAATTTTTCGAATAGTGGTCCAAGATTGACCCTAACATCCATGAATTAACGAAGCCCATATGATATGCTTATTGGGCTTAACTGTTTGAAATTAGGCCGCTGGAGCTAAAACCCTACAAAAATAATGCTAATTATGACTGTTAATGATTTTGGTATTTAAGAAAACATACTTTAGTTGGGCCTCACCAATCTCCTTATCAATCTTAATTTTTACGGTTAAATTACATATAAACCCATACAAGTATTAGGTCAGTCAGAATATTACAAATTCACCCCACTCATCGATAAGTTTACAAATAAGTTTATAAAATTTATCTAGTTTAGTAGACAGTATTAGGTGGCCCTTATTGTAGTTGGATTGGGTGTTTTTTCTTTTTCATTTTTTTATATATATTTGTGACATCGGAATTAATAAAAAAAAGCTAATTACGCGAATGAATTTGTTCACCTAATATGTATTTTTTTCTTCCCTCAGGAGACAATTAGTAAAGCCTAAACTGATCTAACTAAGTAATAATTTCCTTTGTTTTTTCCTATTTCCAAGGTCAGCATCAGTTGCCCAAAACTAGCAAGTAGTTGGACAGATTTATATTATCAAATCGAAAAAAAGGGAAAATGTTTTGCTTTGAATGTTCTTACATAAACAATTCTTACACAAAGGGAACATCTCATTACACATTTAATTTCGGGTAGTTATGTCAAGTTTAGGACAATAAGTTTGTAATATTAAAACAAAAAAGCTTGTTCAAGCTACTCTCACGGAACTATTCTTGCATTGACTGTGGATCAAGTGTCGGAGTCCACACATGTATTCTATAATTCAGATCTATAAAACAGTCAACATCCAACTCAATATAATAATATAATGGAATAATTACATTTATATCATTTCGACTTAAGGTAAATACAGCAAAATCTCTTTCACTATTAGAAATTATAGAGACACCTTCTTGACTATGATTATGTTTAACACTTAGGTTCTGCCGTTAGTCATTTTCTTATTTCCAAGTAGATGCTAACATTTTATTAACTCGACAACAACTTAATTACTTCGCTCATTCCATGTATAACAAACACTATAACAAAAATATTATGGATAATTTAGTCATTTTATAACTTTTCGTTAAGTTTTTTAGGTTTTCATTGGGGTTAAATGATCTATTTGTAATTTCCAATAGTAAGGGGATCTTGCCGTATTTATCCATAATTCGAAAAGTATAGTGCAATTATCCCTAATATAACTTTCTTACCTCAAGAGAAAGGAAAAGTAAAATTTTATTATTTTTTTTTAAATTTGAAAGTTAAGTTGTATTAATTTTGGTGAGAATAAGTTTTGACTTGTTTACCATATGATATTTTGATGGATCAGTTGACATGACAACATCATGCACTTTTGCAACAACTGCATTTCCCCTAAAATCTGGCCCATAAACTTTACATTTTTTATAATTTTTCCAAATATTGAAAATTTGCCCCTCCCTGCAAAAATAAATAAATAAAATAAAGGACAAATTATATCGCAATCTCTGATATTTATCTTATTTATATTTAGGTCTTTTTATTTTTATTTTTTATATTTTAGTCCCTTGACATGTCAACTGCTAGTCAGTTTCGTTAATTTTCTTGTACCGTTGTGTTCATCTCATCGAGACGATGAATTTAGACTATAAATTTGTCTGATTCGGTAAAAAAAAAAACGGAAAATTTAGACTATACACATCATTGAAGTAAAATTTATTAAGTTTGTAACTTTCTTATTTCTTTATCGAATCAGACAAATTTATAGTCTAAATTCATCGTCTAAATGAGACGAACACAACGGTACAAAAAAATTAACGGAACTGACTAACGTTGACATGTCAAGGAACTAAGATATAAAAAATAAAACTAGAATGACTTAGATGTAAATATAGTAAACGTTAGGGACCCCAATATAATTTTTCCTAAAATAAAATAATAAAAATATAATCCTTGGATTACACAAATGAAATAATCCTAGAATTAGTCAGAATAGAGAAACACACGACACACGTGCAAAGCATGGACGCGTTAAGCATATATATAGCACAACACAAACAAAAATATCCTCCGTGGTTTCGCCATTTTCTGAAACTGAAAAACAACTACACGCAATTTTCTCTTTGTTCAAGATTTTAGGGTGTAAGCGATTCTTGACGGAAAAATGGAAACCTCCGGCGCCGGCGCTGACGGCCTCGACGCCGCCTACAAGGCACTGCCATCGCTTTACTTCACTTTCATGATCATTTGGGGCTTCTCCGCCGCTTATTGGACCTTCAACACTCACAAAAACCGCCATTTTCAGGTCATTTCGGATTAATCTTCGGTTGATTTTTCCCCAACCAAAAAAAATCTCGTCTTTTATTTCTATTTATAAGATCAGTGTTGTTACTAGTTAATTTTCTTGTTTAAATCTTTGAATTTTCAGGTGATTTTATCATTAATTTTAGCTTTCTGGATGTTAGTTCTTTTGAAGTTTCAAAATTAAATTTATTTTCCTATTTAATACGTTTCATGGATCATTTATGGAGTTGTCCGAGGTGGGTTTTTCAATTTTTTTCTTATTTCCGAGAAAATTTTGATTTGCCTGCATAAACCCCTTCAAGTTCACCCCACAAAGAAAAACAAAAGGACAGATTGGAAAATATAATAAAAAGACTGCATTTTATTGGTCAGATGTACTGAGAATTCCTGGGTTTTGTCTGTGGCATGGGATACATTAATCAAGTATAATTGATCTCATTTTATTTAATCTTTTCATGGATTTTCTTATTTTACAAGATTATTTATCTTTTTTTTTTTTTTTTTTCTTGGGGTCAAAACAAGATTATGTATCTGCTAATTCATTACTCATATTGTAATATTGTTAATCCTATGTAATTTATTTTCCTATTTACTAGAGCAGCCGAATAATTTGCAGTGGATGCTTGCCTCTGTTCCATGTGTTAAAGCTTTGCATCTCTCACTATCTTTCATCTTCTGGTACGCTTTTACTTATTCATACATTTTCTCTTTCTTAATTATGCATCATTTGGAAATTAATCAAGAAGTTAGTTTTTAAGATCCTTTAATTCTTTACTATGATAATCAAGGCGAGATCTTGTATTTTTACATAATATAAAAGACATTCTCATTGTTCTTTCATCTTTCTTAATTCTTGCAGGTATGCGTGTTTTTATTCGAATACTTGCTCGTTATGGATGTCTTTTGGGGTTTATATAACCGGAGTACTATTTCAGACAGCTGTTTTTGTATCGTTCTTTCTCATTTCTCACGGTTATTGCATAACGTGTCATCGTCTCACATTGTCTGAAAGAAGAAGCATGACTTCTTTGGGGTGTGTCTTTTATTTGACTCTCGTTGGTTACAAAGCTTCTGTGCCTTATTTCTCTGTGAGTTTTCCTTTTTCTTTTATTAGTTATTTGAAATGATATTCTGATGTTTTAATGTTAAATGACTATGAAATTTGACTCCTTTCTTGATAGGTGCTTTTGATGATCAACTATATGATTGTATTCTATGTGATATTCAACCATATATCTCAAAACTTAATTGTTCTGAGGGATCAGTTGACTTTCATAGAAAACGAGGATGTACAAGCAATGCGTGATGCTGTTTATACAAAATACATCATGTTCAAGTATGAAAGATTGCACTTTTGTTGTCTGAATTTTGTGGAGAAAAAAAAGTGGGATTTATTGCAAGAAAAATCTCTAATGGATGAGAAAATCTTACTTCTTTTTTTTTTTTGTCTTTTTCTTCAGGAAATTTCAAGGTGCAATGCATATTGTGGCTGTATCAGAGCTTGCAGTAAGGACATACTTTAACTATATAAAGCAATACATATTTCTAGTTTATGAAGCAACTTTTCATAATTTTTTGGGTTTTTTCAGATTTTCATTAGTATGGATCATTCATTGGAATGTTACTGGATCCGTTTGCTGGTTCGGGAGTGGGCACAGGTCTTCATCTTTGTGTACATTGGGTGAGTAATAACTTAATTATAATCTTAGGGCGAATTACATCTTCTACCCCTGAGTTTTTCCCTAATTACAATTTAGGCCCTCTGTTTCAGAAATTACAGAAGACTCCCAAACATTTCACTTTATTACAAAAAACTCCCTAAAAATGTTCAACGTGAAGCCAAGAAATGCAAATAATCTTACAGGAGTTTTTCGTTATTTCTGAAATAATTGTAGCTAGCTCAAATATTAGGGGTTGTAGATGTAGTTAGCCCTATAATCTTTATATAGGCCTCTCTGAGACAAACACTATATAAAAATAAAACCCCAATTTGGGTTACTGTTTGTTATTACAGATGGATTTTCAGGTGTCAAGAATTGGCGCCTCATTTCTCAGTTATGCCTACTTTGAGGAATAATGTAGACACAGCAGTACCACCCATTTACAGTATCGTAAGTTCAAAACGCTTTGATCAAGATATCATTTTTCGGACTCTGGCTTTGTAATACTCATATTTAAAAATCTTATCTTCTTACACAAAATTTTTAAAAACAAAATAAAATTACATCACCAAGACTTATATAATGTTTGTTTATTACTTCAGGAAATGGATGCTGAGACTTTCAAAGAATTTAGAAGTCACGAATGGCACATTGGGGTGGTAAGTGAAATTATATGTTGGTTATTTCTTCTTACATTTTGGTTAAATGTTTGTCTAAGTGGTTCAAATGTTGCAAATGTATGTTTGTAGCCAACTCTGCCACATAAGGGAAGCTTAAAAGACTCGGTTCTGGTTGTAATTCAGCATCCACATTCTTACAGCTTACCAGAAAACTCTGAATCGTGATCAGGAAAGTTTTCAAATGATCTGGAGAAAGAGCTTGTAGAATCCCTTAAGCTGGATCTGATTGACACTATCCAATAGCACAAGATACACAGCTTCTACAACTTATAGAAGCTGAATTTTGATTTTTGCTTTAGAGAAGAAATTATTGTAGAAAAGGTTGAAGAAAAATGTTGAAATGATGAGATGGTGGCTTTTTAATGGAAGCAACAATTGTAAAAATGGATAGTGAAAAGTGAAAAGTGATAGAAATTGTACATTCTTCCTCTTCCATACTGCAACTGGTTTTACCCGCTATTCAGTTCTCTTGTGTGCGAGTATCTTTTTCTTTTTCCGAGGTCATATCATGTTAATTACAGCTAGCACCCCCTCGTACTTTGGAAATTACAGCAATGTCCCCTGTGGCAAAAGATTTACACTTTTGTTGTCGTTAACCTTTTTATTCGTACATATTTATTTCTACAAACTTCATACTGTAGGTTAGATTTCCTACATATATTCCAATTCATATCAAATAAATTCAAAGAAAAATTCTAGTCTCTGATCTACCTAAACAAATTGAACTAAGTATATGACAAGTGTATTACGTTTATTATTTGAGGAGTCACTCTCCCTAAATATATACACCAATCACATGACGAAACATGTTCTCTATTTACAGTAATTTAGCCGAATGAGGTCCCCGCAAAAAATTACACTACAAATTCAGCCAATTCCGCATTTGTTTGAAATCCATAATCTTATCATTGGAGCAATGAAGCCGTTTGTTTTTAACAAAATATAAAATTTTAATTTTCCTTCTTATTATCCAGTATTTAGCAAAAGAAAAAAAATCTAAAATTTAATTGCAAAAAAAAAAAAAAAAAAAAAAACTTTCCCTTAATTTACTGGTTTTCGATGTTGGGCCATAGGTAACCAATACCCAATCATATTTGGGCCTCAGTCAAGAAAGCCCATTATAATATTCTGAAAGCTAATTAGAGAAAATTAAAATAATTTACCAGACTTTCGCTGCTGGAAAGCAGTTGAAAGTTGGAGAGATGAGTGCAGGTGAGTAGTATTTTTCTGTGTTCGAGTTCGGATTTAGGGTTTATTATCTGAGATTGTGATTTTTATCTTGAAGTTAGATGTTCGTTAATCAAACTTAAATTTGGGACTTATTGAGTAATAATCTGATTCTGATAATGCGTGGAGTTAGATGCTTCAGTTATTTGATTGCGAACTAGCGAAACCCAGAGCACTCAAGTAGGTTTCGAGGTACTAATTTTATGGATTGGATGATCAGATTTATGCCTTATTAATTTTCCTAGTTCCATCGCTTTTCTGTGGCTGGAAATTTTATATGGCCAAATATTGTTGTTTTCTCACATTTAGAAAATTTCTTAGCAACGTGGTAACCCTAATGTGAAACCTTTTGTAAATTTTTCGGTGTTAATGAGAAACTGGGACTTTTATTTTGAAGAATGGGTTGATTGTAGGTTTTATTGTTTGTATGGTGGTGCAAATGCATAAAGTTGATATATTTTGAAAACGTTTAGCTCTCAATTGATCTAGTGTTTGTGTTTCTTCATAATCTTCTTGTTTCTGGATGTGAACAGGTGGAGCATTTGGTGGAAATCGAGGGGCGAGACCCGTACCACCCGAAAAAGGAGTATTCCCATTGGATCATATGCATCTATGTGACCTGGTAGAATTACACTGTGCATACTTTTTGATGTTTAACTTTAGCTTTTGTTTAGAAGATGGTGAAACAACTTAAGCTGTTTGGATTAAGGAAATGCAGTTAAGTTTATACTTGAGCACATTGGTGCGTTGTGTTTGTGTCCTCAGTTGGATTGGTTGACTGCTGCAGGAAAAGAAAGACTACATTAGCTGTCTGAAGACGGCAGGCCATAAATCTGAAAAATGTAGAGAATTCTCTAAAAAGTACCTGGAATGTCGTATGGAAAAGTAAGTACACTGATTTTCTTGGGTCGTGCTTTGGAGTTTTTCATTGTAGTGAATGAATGTTTGTTTTTGCTTCATTGTTATCTTTGCTGGTGAATTGAGTATAGGTTATTAAAGTTCTTTTATTTTGTCACTAGATGTACTCTTTCGGATTTGGGATTCAGCACTTTAATTTATAAAGACATGAGAATTTGATGGAATTGTGTCAACACCCAAAAGAGAGATGTCACAGCATTATACATTTTTTTGATGATTAGGTCCATGGTTTATGATATTTCAAAGGGGGACGTACATCTACTGTCCCTGAGATTTGAGCTAGTTACAATCTAGTCCCTCGTTTTCAAATAATAACAATAAACTCCCTGATATTTCACTTTGTTACAAAAAAACACCATGAAATCTGCTGATTATTTGCATTTTTTATTTATTTTTTGCTTCATGTTGTACAGTTTCAGTGGGTTTTTTTTTTGTCATTGTGTTTTTTGTTGAAGACAGATGGACTAAATTGTAATTAGGGCCAAAACATTAGGGATAGTAGATGTATTGATGTAATCAGCCCTATTTCAAATGTCCCTCATATCTTCATAAAGTATGTTAGGAAGGGAACTGTAATATTATGGCAGTTTTAGAAATTAATACACAGTGAAATTTTGCAGGAATTTGATGGCAAAGCAAGATATGTCGGAACTTGGGTTTAGACAAGAACAGGAATTGCAAGCTTCTGCAGATGACAGTGGAAGGATAGATAAATGAAGAATATAATTTGGCATCTGCTCACACATTTTCACTGTATTTGTATTGCTTAAACATCAGAGCACATCAATTTCTGAAATTTAAAGCTCTGTAATCTGTATCTAGAGATTCGGAGGTTAAATTACAATTAAATTGTATCGTATTAGGGCAAAAGAATGAGAATTGTAAACCGAGTAACCGACCAAAAAAAGATCGTATTTTTAACATAGCTTATATTCATCTTATCATTACCTTAATAGGTCATTACCTTTGATACACGAAAACTCCTAAAAAACCCGGCGTGTCTTGTCCTCGGATTACTACTGTATTTCTAAGGATTCAAACCTAAAACTTCTGGTTAAACTAGTATTGCGTTTTACAAATTTGATGGTAAAATCAACAATATTTTATGACACTGTTTTTGAGCCCTTTTCTTAATCTTCGATAAGCTTTTTTGAGCCCATTTGACCCTTCAAACTAGTGACAAGATTAAGCCTGCTGCATTAAACAAGACAACTGGATAGGAATTTATGTCAGCTGGAAAGGAAACAAATAATATTGTACATTTGTGATGATTTCTCTTTCGGTGAACCAGTCCAAAAGAAACGGATAAACAATTTGGGATGTTAATGGGGTTTTGGTTGTGGAGCAGATTACAAAGTGTTTATACTCCAAAAACATAATTAAAAAGCATCTTAGTAGTTAAACTTTGATTTGTTTATCTTTTTTGCCTCGATGGCTTCGCTTGAATATCATTTAATACGATATTATTTATTTGTATTAAGTTTACACCAACTCCGTTTCTTCCTTTCGTTTGCTGCTTCTGCTTCTGTATTTCCATGGCGTCCGCCTTCTCTCTGCGCTCCTCCAGCTTCTGTAATCCGTAAGCTCGCTTTTTCTCCTAATTCTTAAATTTTACTTAATATAGTTTAGATTCTGGATGGAGATGGTTGACTATAGACTGTAATGTATAAAGATGATTATCTTGGGAAATTAATATTCAGGGCAGATGATTATTCATTAATCCAAGCCCATTTCCTGTAATAAGAATTAATAATGATATGTTTAATTCCATAGATTTGTTGTTCTATTCAGTGGGAAAAGATCTTTAGAAAAAGCCCTTGTACTTTTTGTTGCAGAAAAGCTGTTCTAACAGAGGATAAGTTAAATATCAAATCTAATTCATCATATCTATCCAAGATAAATTTTAATGACCAAAAGAGGGATTTGCGAGCATTAACAAATGCAGTTCGAAAGCAATCTCTCCCAACAAATTCGTTGACATCTCAAATATCATCATGGAAATGGAATCCTCCTGGAGCTTTATCATCTGCGGCAACCGATGCTGACTCTGGTCAAACCATTGTAGAAGATGAGTGTGCTATGGCTAAGTCTTACGGCAACAAATTCGAGTTTAATCGGGTTAATTGTCTTGTTTGGGAATTGCATGAAGTTGCTAGAAGCTTTTCCATTGCTATACAGACACTTGAATTGGCAAGAACCGGGCCTCCCGTTGCCATGGCATGGAATGGAGTTGATGTTCACGCATGGCACAAACACATTGCATATCAGGTATTGTGCTAAAATATTCAAGATAGTTATCGGTTGTGATGTGCCATATTAGTTTGCAAGCTCTACAAAAATGATTTTCTGCTTTCCGCTTTATAAAAAGCTGAGATTGAGTGTTTTGGGCCGGAAGCATCTTTGGAGGCGCTTTTTCAGCTTCTACTTTTTTCTTTCTATTATTTAAAATTGTTTCTCCCAACTTTAGCTTCTACGTTAACTTCTCCAAAAGTAGATGTTCTTGCGAACACCCCTATAAGATCTAACTTAAAGCGAAATTGTAGGATAACTTCTTAAATCTTGAAGCATACTTGGAATGTGTGAAAAATGTGAGGAAAGGAAAAAGTTTGATTTATGGGTTTTTCTCCAGGTTGCAGCTTATGCTTTACTAAAAGCTGCAATAGAAGTGGAACTGTTTCTTTCTCACAATCGCTGCAACAATCCGTCTCCTGTTCATAAGATGTAAGTCAAGGTCTAATCAGTAATTTTACTCTATGTAACTTTAATATTCTAAATATTTATTGAACTTTTCATATGAATGTATCTTTTTAGTATTTATTAAAAGAAACATGGTTTCAAATAAGATGAAATTCAGTACTTAGAAAAAAAGTTCAAATAATGAGCGAGATAAGAGAGTAGAAGAGAGATTGATAATGTAGATCGAAAAAATGTTAAAGAGAGAGAGATAAGTCATAAGAGAGGAAAGGAAAGTATGTGGGGAAAAGATGAGGTGAGAACAAAAAAAGAAGTAGAACTAAGATATTAAAGAAAATATAAAAATGATACACCAAAATCAACTTAGACCAGGAGGTAGTTCCTCCAAGAGTGTCATGCTTTATTAATCAATATATATTCTTTACGTTTGCTGTAATTTTTCATATCTGCTGCACGTTGCAGTTTTTATTTGGCTTTTTTATAGGAAAATTTACAGAGAACTGAAAAGCTTGCGACATTTTCTTCTTTCATGTCAACCAGTCTCTCTCCAAACACAGATTTTCTCAGAAACCACATAGAAAATCAGTTAAAGACAAGAAATCCAAGATTAGTGCAATGGTTTCAAATGGTGGAGCTTCCACGTGTAGCCGGATTATTTATGCCTTTATTCAAGAAATGGTCTGTAGAATATGCCGGAAGGTAATACTAATAGTCCTATGCATTCGACTGTGAAATTACCATTATACCCTCATCCCAAAAATCTAATACACAAATAACTCAGTGGTGTTGCAGGAACAATTATGGCCATCACTTGTTGTGCTGCTATCGGGAAATTAGGTTCAGGGCGAATTTCTTGTCCCGTTTTCTCGAGTTCAGCCGAAGAGGCATTAATTGAGCTCATGAATGTGGCAAATGATTTAGTTTCTGTTGACAAATTGCATTACTTAGCAACTGAGGCTGGGTTTGAGGAGGATTTTCTGTGCCATTTTGGAAGTAAAATTCTTCCATGTAAGAATATTGAAGATTTAGAGTTTTGGATTGGCCTCGTTCAGAGAAAGCTTTCTGCAGCACTCCAGAGAGAGTGTGTTATTAAAGGAAGAGATCATCTTTCTGACAAGGTTTTTAAATTTAATTCTTTCGAATATCGGTTGTTTATTATATTTCAATAATATATGGTCCTTTTGGTGCTAGCAGATTCAAGAAAATGGTTTGGCTACTCTGGCTATATTTGCTTATCTAGGAAGAGAATCGAGATTATTCTTATCGAGCCAAAATATAAAGGATACTGATGAGCAAATAAATGATTTTCTCAGGTATAACTCCATTATATGCATTTTGTTAATTGTTGTCAATATTTTTTAAATAAAACAATTCATGTTTTTTGCAGTTACTTAGAGTGTGGTATTCTCTTCATACATCCTGAATTTTCTAACCTATCTGTGTATCAGCTTTTAATGGAGGTGAGTTCTCATACAATGTTTTCAGGCCATCACTATATTATAACAAATAAGTTGGCCTAATTTTTATTTATTATTATTAATATTAATCTATAATATTAACAGGTAATTGTTGATGAGATTGGATGGCTCGACTTTTTCGCTGCATACAACAACCAGTTATGTCAAGAAAGGAGGAGATCTAAACAAAACCCGACTCAAGCAGAAAAGGAGATTATCTTGTATACGGTTTTCACCATATGCTATGATGTAATTTCTGGATTTGCGCACTACAGCAGTTCAACACAGCAAACTTTAGAGGCTGATTTGTTAGAATTTTTGCTTCAGAGGTGATCAAGAATTTCTTGTTTAATATATGTATATACACATTCTTTTTCTTTTTTCCGGGTCAATCATTCTACATTATTATGAAACCTCACAGTTGATTTTTCTGTCCTTAGTCAGGGCCTTTTATCAGCATGTCTGGATGATTACTGGGCTGCTTATGATACAAGGCAAGTTGGCTTTTGTATTATAATCGAGACGAGCAAGATCATTTCTATGATTTGATGGTAAAATTTATTTTTTGAAATTTCTCAATCAGTGACCTGCCAAGAATAGGGGAAAAAATAGGACCTGATTCAGCACCATCTTTTCTGATTAAGGGTACAAAGAATTCTTCTTTAACGGTAGATTCCCGCCAACGGCCCGATGAATTGAGAACTAGAGTGAAACATACACAGGTATGTGTAATTGTAAGGATCACATAAGTTACAAGGGAGGTATGTGTAATTTTGAAACCAAGAGGAGATATTGTGCAACTATATATAGTAACAGGGGAGGGCACTGTAATTATTGCATAAATTCCTTTTACTTATGAAATTGACTTGACCCAGGCTGAGTCGTTGGTTGATTTGGATGATACGGCTGCATCAAAATCAACTCAACAAGGTTTTCTCAAAAAGTCTGCCATGGAACTAGTAGCTGCAATTGTTGTAAGTCAATAATTCCTGTATATCTTTTTCGTGTTTTCCAGATTCATCCCTTACGAATTATATTTTATATAGGATGTATGGATGGGTACTCGTCTGCTCGTTGTAGACATCTCAGATACTTTTGGGTTTATAGTGAAGCAATTTTGTGGCCATAAGCTCACCAAAAGAGAGAGGAAAAAGATGAAAAAAACGGCTCAAGATATTACCACACTTATCCCTGTCACTATACTAATGTTACTCCCGGTAATTGTATATATTTGTTTCGTAAGGGCAATTTCGTCTTTCTACAAAAACTAATCCCGTTCTTGGTATTTCACAGCTTTCCGCTGTGGGACATGCAGCCATTTTTGCTGCAATCAAGAGATACGCGCCATTTCTGGTAAGAAATACTGTATTATATAAATGGGCCAATTACATTTACTACCACTGAGGTTTTGCCTTATTACAATTTAGTCCCTCTGTTTTCAGAAATTATGAAAAACTCCTTAACGTTTTAGTTTATTACAAAAAAGTGAAAAACCCTTTGAAACTATACAACATGAAGCCGGAGCATGCAATTAATCAGCCTATTTCAGGGAGTTTTTTTTTGCAATTTCTGAAAACAGAGTGACTAAATTGTAATTAGTTCAAACCTCAGGGATAGTAGATTTAGTTCGCCCTATATATTGCCCTTTTCGTGTTATGTATTTATTTTAATTTTGTTTGTGGACTAGATTCCTTCTCCCTATTTGGACGATCGGCTCGACTTAGTGAGGCAACTGAAGAGGACGAAGAAGATGGAAATTCAGCGTGTTAACGTCGAAGATAACTTAAAGCTGTAATGGACTCAGTACCTCAAAAGTTGCTTAAGCTCTATGATAGACAACTTGAGCAATGAAAATCCACATTATGTTTGTATATAGACAATGAAGAATATGTATCACTAGTTATTACCAATCTGTTACACTCTCTAATGCACGGACACTTCAAAATATAGCCCCGTGCAGACATGGACACGCCTCGGATACGACTCCGACGCTATAGAAATGTATTACCCATTTGCTCCATTCACAATCTAGGAATCAGCGAAGAAGTTGCATAAGATATTTGTTAGTTAATTTGGGGAAATTTGTGGTGTAGTGATTCAAGAGATGGGAGAAATGGAACTCAACTTTTTTTTTTTTTCAGAGATTTGAAAATAACAATGTCTTCATGGAACTCATAGGTTTGATGTGTAAAGTACCTATTTTGAAAGCAAAACATTTAAAAATATTATATCTTATGATGGAGAGACACTCCTAAAAATTTTGCCCTGCCATATCGTATTGTGTTCGATACCGTATTTGACACTCGTGTCGAATACTTCTCTAATGTAAAATATTGAAAAAAAAATCCGTGTCGCCTTATCTGTATCGTGTCCGTGTCGTTGTATCCGTGTTTCGTAGATTATATCTAATTAATTGGAATTAAGTGTATTAAAAACAATTTATTTCTCTATTTTAATTTACAAAATTTGCCCTACTTTTACAAAAAGACATTAAAAATGCAATATTTGTCGTTTTTTTTTTTTTTTAAGAAAAAATGCAATATTTGTCAATATTCTAAAAATGATAAATGAAAATTTCCAAAACGAAAAAGAAAGAAGTTTCAGAAATTGCTATCCAATCCAGAAGAAGCAATAATTTCTGATTGCCGAGCAAAACGGATAATGGGGTTTTTGGAGCCCTTTTTTTCTCCTTAAACCCTTCAACACGATGCCCCAAATCACAAACCTTCGCCTCCTTCTCTCCTCCGCCAACTGCCACAATCGCCACCCTTTCTCCGCCGCCCGACTTATTCTCCCCAAAACTCTCTCTTTTCCATCATCTTTCCCATTTTTCCACAAACCCCTTCGCCACTTCACTGTTTTTGCTTTGTCTCCAAGGAAACCGTATGGTACAAGCAACAATAACAGGAGTTCACGTCCTTTTAATCGAAATAAAAGCACTATAAGAGAGACTCCCAATAAGAAGGATAAGAGTAGAGATAAAGGTGGTTTCTTGACAATGGAAGAGAGAGAAAGTAGAGAAGGTGCGAAAGAGGCTGCTGGTTTTAATAGAAAGAGGGCTGAGGGTAGAGATGAAAGTGATAGGCCCAGAAAGAATTTGCAGCTTAAAGTTCGGAAGTTGAATCCTGCTAATACAATTGCATATGTTCAGGTAAAAGATTGCTTTTTTCTTTTATCCTTCCAATTTTTGTTCGGGTTTTTTGACTATTGTATTATGTTCCTATTTCTTGCTTTTGGCTTAATATGACGCAGTTGACTGATTTACTGTGAATGATGTTCTATCATTTATTTTCAGCTGTTATATTGAAGTTATTTGCTTTAACTTGTTTACATCTTTTTTTTCTATGTTCTTAAATTTGAGCTATTTTGTTGCTTATATTTCAGATTCTTGGGACTGGAATGGATACGCAGGACACGTCGCCATCAGTTTTGCTGTTTTTCGACAAGCAAAGATTTATATTTAATGCCGGAGAAGTGAGCTCATTTTATTTTTGGTTAAATATTTGTAGGTAACAATAAATCAATCTCTGTTGTTTACAGGGAAGAGTATTACTTCTTAATTGTTGAGTATGAAGGTTGAAAGACTACTTTGTTAAACCCGTGATCATATGATATCTAGAGAGAAATAGTATTTCAATACTTGTTGAAATAAGGTCGATCGTTTGAAGCTTTCTAACTCATGTTCTCAATTATGTTATACTTTTTTTTTTCAGGGACTTCAACGTTTCTGCAGCGAGCATAAAATTAAGTTGTCAAAGGTATCTTGTTCTCAAATATCCATGTCTACCATTCTTCTTTGTTTTTGAGGGCAAATTCGTAATGACTTTTTACTGAAAAAATTATCTCCAGATTGATTACATATTTCTCTCACGTGTTTGCTCAGAAACTGCTGGTGGACTTCCAGGTGTTTTCTTAAACTGCAATATCTATTATTTTTTGGATTATTAGTTTTACAGAATCATAAATTTTATTCCTTCAATGTACTTTTTGCATTGCAGGTCTTTTATTGACTCTGGCAGGCATGGGAGATGAAGGAATGTCTGTAAGTGTAATTTTGGATTCACTTACTTCCTCTGGTTCGGTTATTCTAGTCATTGCTTTTATATTAGTTACTATTAACGAAATCTAATTTTAAATTTTGGTTATTTTGAAGGTAAACGTATGGGGTCCCTCAGATTTGAAATATTTAGTTGATGCCATGAAATCTTTTATCCCAAATGCTGCTATGGTTCATACACATAGCTTTGGGCCCACACCGGAATCCAACGGCTCTCCTATTAACACATCAAGAAAGTGCAATGATCCTCTCGTTCTTATCGATGATGAAGTTGTCAAATTATCAGCTATACTCTTAAGACCAAGTCACTCAGAAAAATGTCATGAATCGACTAAACCAGGCGATCTTTCTGTAGTTTACGTTTGTGAATTGCCTGAGATAAAAGGGAAATTCGACCCCAAAAAGGCTGCTGCTCTTGGATTAAGGCCCGGCCCAAAATACCGCGAGCTGCAATTAGGAAATTCTGTGAAATCAGATCGCAATGATATCATGGTAGATAATTTGTAGCTTAAAAACTAGGGTTAATTACATCCAGGCCCCTTTTGAGATTCATTAAATACAATCCGTACTCCGTTTTTGAAACATATTACAATTAACCCCCTGCGAGTTTACCTCCAAAATCGGCTTGGATGGGGGTGAGTTGTAATATTTTTCAAAATGGGGCATGAGTTGTAATTATTGAATCTCATGAGGGGGCTAGATGTAATTACCCTTAAAGTTAAACCTTACATTTTGTTGGGGCCCACGCTCTCTTCCTGTTTAAAGGGTTATCTGTGTTTTTGGTGTAGGTACATCCAAGTGATGTATTGGGCCCTTCTGTTCCTGGCCCTATTGTGCTTCTTGTTGATTGCCCAACAGTATCTCATTTACAGGAGCTATTGTCTTTAGAATGTCTTGCAAATTATTATGTAGATACAGAATATGATGTTCCGGAAGGTTCTAAAATTGTGAACTGTGTAATTCATCTGACTCCTGCACACGTCGCGGAAACAGATGATTATAAAAAGTGGATGTCAAAATTTGGAGCTGCTCAGCATATTATGGCTGGGCATGAAATGTTAGTTTCTTGAAATTCTTTTTCTTATTGTTCTTTTTATTATTTTTAAATTTTTTTATCTTTGCTGACAGATCTCATAATTTCCAGGAAAAATATCGAGGTGCCAATTTTAAAAGCCAGTGCAAGAATTGCGGCTCGTCTTAACTATGTGTGTCCTCAATTTTTTCCGTCTCCGGGTTTTTGGTCTTTACAGAACTCGAGTTCGTTGCCATCTGAGGCAACTGAATCCCATAAGGTATATTCAGATTCTTCTTTTAATTTAATATTGAGATTTTGAGAGAAGTGCTCTGTAGTAAAAGTTGCTAAAAGTTGGGCGGATGTGCCTATACCTTTTAGCCTTTTCTCTGCTAAAAATGCAAAAGCAGGCATGACAAACTCTCATCGGTTATTAAAACTAAGAAGCAAAAATCTCAAAAGAATTATATTTGGAGCCTCTCTGCTAACACACCCCAGAACCATAACCGTAGTAGCGCATTCGATTATTTGCATGCTATATACCGACGATCTTGATTACGTCATTTCAGAATCTCTTGTCAAAACAAAGGCTGGTTCCTGCAGAGAATCTTCTC
Organism: Verbena officinalis; assembly: GCA_958496215.1. Lineage (NCBI taxonomy): Eukaryota > Viridiplantae > Streptophyta > Magnoliopsida > Lamiales > Verbenaceae > Verbena > Verbena officinalis. The sequence goes on from OY292391.1 coordinate 2,096,066, forward strand.
AAGGTATGTAAATCGTGTTACAATCAGTTACCAAGATTTCTTGAACAAATACTAATTACTAAATCATTGTACAAATGTTTGTATTTTTTTCCAACAGTTCTACATGCGTCCATATGCAAATCTTGGACTCGACAAATCCGGTATACCGACTACGTCATCTCCTTCAGAGATCATTGAAAATCTAATATCAGAAATTCCCGAGATTAGAGATGCTTCTAAACAAGTAAACAATTTTTGGTTGGATAACACTAGTGAGGTTGTGACTGAAGAGCCATGGTTGCCTGAAAGTACACTTCCAAGCTGTCTCGAAAACATAACTAGAGAAGACATGGAGATTGTTCTTCTCGGCACTGGTTCTTCTCAGCCCTCGAAATATCGAAATGTGAGCTCTATTTTCATCAATTTATTCTCCAAAGGAAGTTTGCTTTTGGATTGTGGTGAAGGAACCCTTGGTCAGCTTAAAAGAAGGTAAAGATTTTCAGGTGTTCAGAATCTTCCCCTTTTTTATCCTCAAGAAAAAAAAATTAAAAACTTTCGGACATATAATAATTTTTCCTACAGATTTGGTGTCGAAGGTGCTGATGAGGCTGTGAAAGCTCTAAAATGCATCTGGATTTCACACATCCACGCCGATCACCATACAGGTCTTGCAAGAATCCTTGCTCTGAGAAGGGACCTATTAAACGGAACACCGCATGAGTCGATCATCGTTGTGGGACCCAGACAGCTCAAGAGGTTTCTTGATGCCTACCAAAGACTCGAGGATCTTGAAATGCAGTTTCTTGATTGTTCCCACACTACGGAAGCTTCTCTCGAGGCATTTGAATCAAATGATTCTGATAATGCTAATAATGGAAATTCAGTAGGTCCTGTTTCTGAAAATGTTGACTTGACTCTATTTGCTAGAGGAAGCCGAATGCAGAGCTACTGGAAGAAGGCCGGTGTTCCAACCCAGATTCCTGCTCCCGCTGTCCCTATTCTCAAGTGTTTGAAGAAAGTCCTCAATGAAGCTGGATTGAAAGAGTTAATAAGTGTTCCTGTTGTTCACTGTCCACAAGCTTTTGGTGTTGTGTTGCAAGCTGCAAATAGGGTTAATGGAGTCGGGAAAACCATACCTGGTTGGAAAATTGTGTATTCGGGTGATACACGGCCCTGCCCGGAACTTGTTAGGGCTTCTCGTGACGCGACAGTTCTTATTCACGAGGCAAGTTGTTATCCATAATAGTTTTCTTTTTTTTTAAAAAAGCTTATTTCTCACCGTTTTGCACAATTGGATTCCGAAAATACCCCTTGACTTGTATTTCACCAATTGTGTTTACTCTTTGCAGGCAACTTTTGAAGATAGCTTAGTGGATGAAGCCATTGCGAGAAACCACAGCACGACTAAAGAAGCAGTGGAAGTAGGTGATGATGCTGGGGCGTATCGTATCATACTAACTCATTTCAGCCAACGATACCCGAAGATTCCAGTTTTCGATGAAACTCACATGCACAAAACTTGCATTGCTTTTGATATGATGAGTGTAAACTTGGCTGATGTACATGTTCTTCCTAAAGTGCTGCCATACTTGAAACTCCTGTTTAGAGATGAAATGGTTGTGGATGAAACTGAAACCGAAGATGTAGATTTGGTTGCTGAAGTTGTCTAACTTAACATTCTTTGGGAAGGGGTATTAGATGTAATTGTGGCCCCTGCCAATTTGTTTGCTTTGAGCAATTAAATTATCTTGGAATTTTTTTTACTCTGCTCATGTACTATATTGAATTTAATATTTGCAATGCTTGGATGAATTTTGAGGGGCCAACTTATGTGCTCATGGAGAAAGTTTGTAGACTTTTCGTTTTCTTGGAGAAAAGATTTTATGAGATACTAATCCTTTAATTTTTTAATAACTAGTCATGTGGTGTATTAATCAACAATTAGCTGGAATAGCTCAGTTGGTTAGAGCGTGTGGCTGTTAACCACAAGGTCGGAGGTTCAACCCCTCCTTCTAGCGGTCTACTTGTTTCCATTTTTACTATTCCTATGGTTTTTCAATTATCACCCAAACTAATGTTAAATTATTTTATGGCCCTTCTTTTTTTTTTTCTTGCAATGACAATGATTGAATTTTTTAAAAAAAAAGTCCTGTCACAATCATAAGATAAAAAAAAAAATCACTTAAAAACTTATACACCATATCCAATAATTGATAAGATGAATAATAACCACACATTCATTCAATTTATGATAACAACATACATATCTCAAACTATTTTTAAATTTTTTACAACTACTTTATGCTGTTTTCTTAAATCAAATATCCCAAAAAAAATAATAATGGGAATAGTACTCCAACTCAACTCCCACAACTTATCCTCTACATCCCACATTTTCAAGAACAGTACTAATTTCAGATCATCAAATGGCCGCCCTAATAATCATCTCATCAGTTTCTCAAGAGTTAAGAAAATCAGAGCCATTGAAACAGTGAGCAATGCTGAACCAGATGCTGCACCAGCAGCAGATCAAGAAGATCCTTCTGTAAAATTTGCCTTTGTTAGTGTGAGTAAAATAGTAAATCTATGTGCATTCACATTAGTATTTTTTGAAAAATTTTAAATTTCCTAAGAATTGAGACTAATGATGGGATTTTTTTTTTTCCTTTTTTGATTGAAGTCGGTTTTGCTTCCTGATGGAACTCCGGATGTGCATTATCGTAGAGCTTGTGGAGGGCAGAAACTTAGGGATATAATGCTGGATAACAATGTTGAATTGTATGGACCATATGTAAGAGCTTTGTTTGCTTTTATTTCCTGGATTTTATGGATTTATTATTGGGATAATTACATTTACACTCCCTCGACTTAGGAAAAAATGCAGTAAGACTCCCTCTACTATTGGAAATTACAGAGACACCCCCTCAATTATGACTCTATCTAACACTTAGGCCCTTCCGTTAGTTATTTCCTTATTTTCAAGAAGATGCTAACGTTTTATTAACTGAAAAATAACTTAATCACTTCGCTCATTTCTATGTAATAGCAAACACTATAACAAATATATTATGGGTAATTTTGTTATTTTACTCAGGGTTAGAGGCTCTATCTGTAATTTCCAATAGTAGAGGGGGTATTGCTTTATTTTCTCCTAAGTCGAGGGGTGTAAGACTGTAAGTGTAATTATCCCTTTATTATATATATAATATACTATAATATAATTTGATTCCAATTGTATTGCAACTTTCATGGATAAAGTGTTGGTTTATATTATTCATGTTATTACAGGTACGACCCCTGCTAAATTGTGCAGGAGGAGGAACTTGTGGGACATGCATGGTTGAGGTGATTTCTAGCTTTTTTCAAAAAGTTGGAGAACTTATTTTTCAAAACCAATATTAGCCTTCATTTTAAATGTATGTTTGTTACTAACGCCGGTTGAAGTTTGTGAAAAGAGTGAAGCTTTAGGGGGGTAAAAGTAATTTATAAAACCTGATGCGTTTTTTCTTTTTTGTATTTAGTCCCTACCTCAAGAATAGTTGGTCGTTATTCTCCCTTTTCTAAGTTAATAATTTGCTTGACAGTAGGTTGTTGATGGTAAGGAATTATTAAGCCCTCGCACAGACAAAGAGAAGGAAAAGCTCAAGAGGGTAAGTTTTCTGACAAAGTTGCTTTCATTTTCAACATAAATCGCGTTTCTTAATTTTTATTGCAATTGCAGAAACCAAAAAACTGGCGACTTGCTTGCCAGGCTACAGTTGGGGAACCAGATTCCAGAGGACTGGTTCGTCATTTCTACACTTTCCCAATTCTTGCTCTTTATTACTTTGCCATTTTTTATTTTTTTTCTTCATTTTACATATATATATATATATATATATATATCTTTGTATGATGAAACGTGGCATGCAGCTTGTGATTCAACAACTTCCTGATTGGAAAGCGCATGAATGGACTTACGGGAAGGAGCCTCCTCAAGACGAAACTACTATTGACATATGATTAATTAATTAATTGTTAATTAATCAACTTGTTAGTTACTCTGAGGTTTTGGTTTATTATATCGTATCTTTAAAGCAAGCTAGTTTAGGATATATACCAAAATTTATTTCCCCCATTTTTTTTAAAATAAAACCAGCCAGCGCTGTGGGATTTTAGAGAGGTTCTTATTTCCAGCATTTATCCATACAGAGAGACTCATGATAAATAATACTTATAAAAGATAATTACACTGACATATTTTGAGACTAGAACTAAATATACAAACATACACTGAACTTTGAAAAATTATAGACTCATACCCGATCAAAAAAAATTCATTACATGTATTAAGTGGTTGAATTTATTTTTGACAACGTAATCAGAATTTTTTTTTTATATATGAATTTCTTATTTTCATTGTTTTTTTAAAACATTTAAAATAGAGGCATAACAGGCAAGTCACATTAATTAATTTTCATGTAGGGTTTCCGAAGATTAGAGACCATGGTCATAATTAAAAATACAGACTAGCCCTCAATGTATGTAACTGCAATTATCCGTAATAGTAAAAAAAAAAACAATAAGATAACAATCTCACAAGCGCAATCGATATCTCATGGGTAGCTTGATATTCAAAGCAAATTAGAGAAAAAACAATGAAACATTTGAAAATTGAGATGGTTTTTCAAGAGGTAATCTCAATGTGATGACACACAAGTTAAGCTAGAAATGCGGCTTACGTCTGCGTTAGTTCGAGAAATATTTCTGTTTTTGTAATTGACTTTGTAATTGCTGATTCGCGATGATATAAAATCCTTTTTTCTTTTAAAAAAAAGGTAATCTCAATGGAGATTGAGAGGAGATTAAATTGATTTTAAAAAAAATGTATGAAAACTGAGACTGGGGTCTTTTGGGTTAGCCCGCCTCAGCTTATCTCCGTTTTCATTCACAATATTAGGTGGGCTTAATCGGCCCAATCTAATCTAAACTTGTTTCTCAGAAATAATTGAGACATTTTCAGACCAGCTCAATCTTAATAATTATTAGAGACTATGATGCACATATAAACTATATATTGTATACTATTGGGTCCTCGGACATCTCTCTAGTCGTAAATTTTAAAAAATTTATAATATCATATCCATATTGTGTTGAAAATGTATGGCGATGTCCATATTCATATCCATATATTAAAGAATAGAGGTCTTGAATTTGATTATTTAAATACTCAAACCTTCAATGATATGGATCATATTTACTCAAATCCGGGGTATATATATATGTGTTCTCTACATTATTCCAATTTCTGACTGGCCGATTAATTTAGGTTCGCGTAATTCTATATTGAGGGTCCTTTATACGATTCGGGGTTTAGTCATCATCCCTCCCAGCAAATGTGTTTAGTAGGGATCGAACCTGAGGCTATTCCCACAAACTTAGTCTGCATTGCCAACTGAGCCACGTTATGCAGTAATATATGCTTGTGTGTATTGAGTATCTTTGTAATTTTTATTTTCTCTTGGTAGAAAGCATTTTTTGTGATTGAGATTAAGATAAGCATCAGAAGAAAGTACCAAAAAAACAAGAAAAAAGAGATTGATTGACAAATGGGGACCATAAATTAATGGTGGCTGCAATCCTTAATTTACCAAATCCATGAATCTTCCAACAAAGCAACCTTCCACCAAGAAAATGGATTTACAACGTTTCAAACCCAAATTAAAAATAGAAATTAAATAACAAAAGGAAGAACAAGAAAACGATCTCCCATTCCTTTTTATTACAAAAGAAAAGGAATTTCGCACCACCCCAAATCCAAAGGGATTTCGCATTTTGGACCACAAACATTTCGAAAATCACAAATCAGACCCCATGAAATTAAACAAAAACATTAAACAAACTTAGAACTCGCTTGCGAGTGGAACATGCTCGTGCTGCATGAACACATTGCTGTAGACGAGTCCAGCCAAGGCACCGCCGATGAGTGGGCCAACCCAGTAAATCCAGATTCCGGTGAAGTCTCCGGCGGCCACGGCGGGTCCGGTGGAGCGGGCTGGGTTCATGGATCCGCCGGAGAAGGCGCCGGCGGCCAAGATGTTGGCACCAACAATGAATCCGATGGCGATTGGTGCGATTGTGCCCAAAGCACCCTTCTTGGGGTCAACGGCGGTGGCGTACACGGTGTAGACCAACGCGAAGGTGATGATGATTTCCATAACAACTCCTTGGATGGCTCCGACACCGTCGCCGACGGCGTGAATTGGAATAGCCTGCATAAATAGTTATATATGATTATGAATTTACCAATATTTCTTGCAATAATTAAGTAATTGTATATTAATAAGATAAAAAAATCTACCTTTTTTTTGTGACAAGGAACTTTAGTATAGTATTCAACTATTCACATTATGGGTCATGTCGAATCAGTTATGTACGAGAAAGTCTTACTGATCAACTGGATTTGAGGGCCATACACTTTTTTTATATATATTTATTACATGTTAAATTAATTTGAAAAATCTATTTATAATTAAGAATATATACTTTTTCAAAGTTTATTGTGATTTTGTCGTGTTTAATGTCATTAGTTTAGTCCTACAACAAAAGGGTAATATTTTAGAAGGAAAATAGGACAAATTGATTTTTAAGATAGATATAAGTATTTCTAATTTATTCATTTTTAACAACTTTTTATAAAAAAAAACTTTTTGACTTACCATTCCTCCGGTAACAACTTTGAGCAAGAAAGAAGCTACAATGGCGCCCAAAAGTTGGGCAATCCAGTAGAAAATGCCGGTGAGGATTGTGATTTGTCCACCAACAGCCAAACCGAAGGTGACAGCGGGGTTGACGTGGCCGCCGGAGATGTTGGCACCGATGGCAACCGCCACAAACAGAGCCAATCCATGGCACACGGCGATCGCCACAAGACCCGATGGGCTAAGGGCCGCGTCGGAGGTCAACTTGTCTGTGTCAAAACATTAAACCAAACAAATCAGAATTATACGAAAAGTTTGCATGTTGAGCATGCATGTCTCAAAATAGCTAGGGTCATCTCCGGAAATAATTTTCAATGCAAATGCAGCTCCATAAACATGATTTCATGAACATATGTATAATCAAATAATCACAAAAATATTGAAATGAAAAAAAAGAAGAAGAATATTAACTGAAAGCAATGGCGGAGCCGACGCCGGCGAAGACGAAAAGCAAGGTGGAGATGAACTCGGCGATGTATGCCTTGACGGAGGCAAAGCTGAAGGAGTCATCGATTCTTCCGAAAGCGATTCCGGCCATTTTTTTTTTTCTAAATCAGAGAATTTAGCTCTTGAAGAGATTGAAGAGCTAGAGAGAGAGAAGTATATGTTTTTTTGGTTGAGATAGAAAGGGCACTTTCTAAGTCACATATATATACTAACAAATCCTTAATTTTTTAATTAAGGTTTGGAGTTTTTACAATATTTTGAATTTTTGATTATTTTTATGTTAGTTTGATCTATAGCTTATGCTATTTGCCTCGTTACAAGATAGATATCCGACGTGGAAAATTCCATCCTCTATGTCATCACCTTTATTATTTTAATTAAATTAAATATTTTTTTATTGAGATAATGATTAAAATGATGCTTGTTCTAACACGTAAAAAGTTCTCTTTAAAATATGTGTTATTTGATCTACAAAATGAGGGCATTTTTTAAAATATTTACATATTTATTTAAAACTTTTTCTCAGACATAAATAATCGATTTGTAAACCTCAAATTTCAGGGTAACTAGATGTAATTTACCCATATTTTGTAACTAAAAGTGTTGTTTTTCATATCTAGTATTGATCTACAAATTTATTCATGAAGAATCGCCTATGTATAGACTATAAATTTAATTGATTTTGTGAATCACTTCTCTTACAAGTTGCATAGATGTAAATTAATAATCAATTAAGATGCTTGAGAGCTCGAATTGATTTTAGAAAATTAGTTGGCGGTCAAACACAAGCTTTTAGGATCATAATTATTTTCTTCTTTTTTTTTTTAAGAAAAAAGGTAATTTTATAAATCATAATAAAAAATTACATAATTCATTACAAACTCGGGAATACTCCCGAGTTTTAGGATCATAATTATTTTCTCACCATATATACATTCGATTTTTCACACAAAAATACCCTAAAAAACCGACAATTTTAACACGTAACACACATTAATTAATTTCTTACAAACTACATTATATTACTCATCTTTTGTCACAACCCCTTTTGTAATAATTAAGACATACAAGTACAATTTTATACATTTTTTGTAGGGGTTGCAATTACTCTATTAACAAAAACTAAAATGAAAATGAAATAATTAATTTCAAAATAAGAAGGAATATATGCTTGTTTTAAATATTTCCATGTATATCCATCCAACCCAAAATTTGAATCTGAAAATTCAACAAAAAAAAAAAGAAAAGAAAAGAAAAACTAGCTGTCAAGAACGTGGGCGAGTAGAATTGTCTGGAATGTGTTCGATAATATGTCCATGTGAAGCTAGCGACCAATTATAATGGAGAATTCCAAGTTTTTACATTTGATGAGGGGTCCCTTTTTGTTTGATCACAAATAATAAAACTTTTTAAAGTGATAGTGACGGATTACTTTGGGCCACATAGTGGCGCCGACCCGCTAATCAAATTATCTTTTGTGGGTTTGTTGAATTATTATTTTTTCTAAAAATAAAATATATAGTTTGTGGATTGGATTAGAGTGGAACTATACGCATTGATTATTGAATTTAAATTGGGGTTTTATATTGAATAATATATAGAGGGTTAGCAAGCTGGATTGTGATGGATGGAGCTAGCTCAGAGAATCTTGATTTGTTTAAGTTCTTGGGTTGGCTTAATTAAACAAGTTTATCATGTCACAAGCTCATCTAATGCATTATCACTTTTAAGAAATACAATATATAGCGTGTTTTATTGTATTAGATATTGTGTCGGATATCTGTCTAATACTGAAATATTGGAAGAGAATTGTACTACCGTATCCGAATTGTGCGGTGACTATGGTCGTATCTTTGTACAGCACAAATGGTTGACAAAAGTTGCTGTGACATGTGAGTTAGCTGCACAGTAGTATATATGGTGAAATCTCCAGTAACAATGCATTGAATAGTTTGTTCATTGAACTCTATTTTCAAATTTGGAAACATATTTGCAGACCAAGAGATCATGTTTGATTTTGGTTTGTACCTTTTATAGCCTTTCGCCAATTCAATTATTTGGGCAATATCTTAAACATATTTGTGAAGTATAATTTGTAAAAAAAAAGAGTAAAATTAAACATATATAAGTTAAATATATTTGTTTTTTTACAGTATATAAATTAATATTCATAATTGGTGTTTTTATTTATAAATTATTAAAAAATACTGAAAATATGTTCAATCGCTTTCAAATTCCAGCTCTCCAGGTGGTAAAAAGAAATTAGCAATAATAGGGTCGGTCGTGAAATGATGGTGACAAAGAAAAAGCATAACTATGAAGACAAATGATTGTGTGAATCGCCATAAAAATTTAATCTAAAGCAAAATGTCAAAATCTTCATGAAATGGTCGGTTTAAAAATATAATTTGTGATGATTATTTCAAAGCCGTCCAACTCATATTGAAAAGAGGTTCGAGTTTCTACTCGATAAAAATACAAGATTTGTTCAGATTTTTTTTGGGAAAAAAATGTCAAGTTAAACTGAACTAAGGGAGGATCTGAAAAAAAGAGAAAAGATAAAATAGCGGCCGATTAATAATGGAGAAAATCATGAATCTTTCTTTAGGTTAAATTATGGTATTTATATTTAGAGTAAAAGTCAATATTAAATAATAAAATAATAATCCCCATTAAACCTGTCTTTTTATGAGTGAATTGGGCTAAGAAAAGATATTAATTACAGCATTAAAATTAGGACCATAATACCTATCCTGCCCAAACAAATTCTTTTCACTCCAACAATCCCTAATTCATTTAGGGTAACATTGGTACCATATCATTATTAAAGTTTAATCCATTATTGTACTTCAATCTATTTCTAAGTTGATATATATCATAAATTTTAGGATAATTACACTTACACCACTCGATTTAAGGGTAAATACAACACCTCTTTGAGTACTATTGGAAATTACAGACAGATCCCTTAACCCTAACGGAAACCTAAAAAACTTAATAAAAAATTACAAAATGACTAAATTACCCATAACATTTTTGTTTCTAGTGTTTGTTATATATAAAATGAACGAAGTGATTGAGTTGTTATCCAGTTAATAAAACGTTTGGAAAGAAGAAAATGAGTAATGATAGGACCTAAGTGTTAGACGGAGCTATAGTCGAAGAGGTATTATATAATTTCTAATAGTCAATGGAGTCTTGCTGTATTATTACCTAAATTGAGGGGGTGTAAATGAATTATCTCTAAATTTTAATTTGTATTGAGATTTAAGATATTTGCTAGTTTACGAGCTTAGATTTAATCACAACCTATATTTAATGATTTAGTTGGATCGAACTACTAAAACAAATGTATTCTCAGTTCTCAGATACTCAAATCTAAAACTTTTAATTAAACTAGTAATACGTGAAACCGCTAAATTACACGAGAGATCCTTTATTCTATCTCTTGTATTAATGTCGAGCTAGCACACAGTTTAATTCGCTGGCTTATTAAACAAATATGTATATATTATGTGTATGCAATATGCATCAATCAGTTAACCAAATACATATATATTCCTAACAGGATGAACATAACCTTGGAGCTGGACATCACATTATTATCTACAAAATTCTCAAATTTAGTAGTCGTATTCAACTTACAATGACCCAATTTTGGGCCCAATCCAGCCGCCTATGGACTTAAACATCTTATTTTATTCGTCACCAAACCGAAATTTATATTACTATTGGTATTTTTCCAACTTTATCTCTTTAAAAGTTGAGCAATTCAAAATAGTGTATTAGGTGACCCTCGCTATCATGCGACTGCAGCCTGATCACGAGTGCAGTAATACTAGGTCAAATAATTAAAAAAATTTGAATACATATATCTTAAGAAAAACTGGAATCTGGAAAGTAGTTCCAGAGGTAATTCGAACATAAATACCAAATGAGGATAATTTGGAACAGAAATTCAAAAGAAAACAGAAACACTTTAAAATAGTGATTGAATTAGGAGTTTGACACGGGTGATCCATGTCCTTAAGATTTCTATTACCCCACCATGAAATTGCTACAGATTCCAGACAGTACACCTCCAGAGTATATGTCAAGCCTCAAGAAAATATAAGTTGCTAGTGATAAAGCATTTTTTTTTTGCACAATATAAGTGTACAACCCAACACACCACCAGTCCACCAGTTAATTTAATGTTAAGTGTAGCTCTTTCCTAAAGTGAGCATAGCTAAAATAAATATTCAAAGAGCACTGTGGAGTTTGGACCAACCACTTCACATTTGACAGCAGAGGGTATTAATGCAGAGAGGTACACAATTTCTAAAAGTATTTAAACAATTCAATAATTGATATTTAAAAAAATTAAATTCATACAGGAAAAGCATGAGGCGTTCATTCAATATGAAAGAAAAAAAAAATGTATAATGCTGCTCCAATTAAGGATAACAGTAGTCCAAATATTGCCATTGAATATTATGCTTAATATTAATATAAAGTTATTTAAAATGAGAACCGAAACAGTGTCAAATCACACGTTAGTTTTACTTTACAAAATTATAATTCAAAATTTATAATTTAAAATACAGTCTAACACAAGGAATTGGGATTTCTACTTGAATTTAGTCCATTCAGTCTAGTAGTTGGAAAGAAATACAATAAGATAATTACATTTACACTCTTTAATTGAGAAAATACAGCAAGATCTTATCGACTATTGGAAATTACAGAGATATTCCCTTGACTATGACTCCGTCTAATACAGAAAATACAGCAAGATCTTATCGACTATTGGAAATTACAGAGATATTCCCTTGACTATGACTCCGTCTAATACTTAGATCCTGCCGTTAGTCATTTTCTTATTTCCAAGTAAACGCTAAGGCTTTATTAACTAGACAATAATTCAATCATTTCGCTCATTTTAGGTATAGCAAACACTATAACAAAAATATTATGCGTTATTTAGTCATTTTGCAACTTCTAGTTAAGTTTTTTAAGTTTCCGTTAGAATTTAAGAGGTGTTGTTGTATTTACCCCTAAGTCGAGCAGGTATAACTATAATTATCTCATTTAAAAATTAACTAATACTAATCACAAAAATTATGAAGGACATATCACATATGCTTCGCATATCCTTGACCGAAGCAATATTTGTACACCAAAAGTCAGTTGGTTTAGTAGAAAGAAAAATTAGATCTCTTAAGCAAGATCTAAGATTCAAATTTTAGTTTATACATGGAGCAATTGAGTAGAGACGTTACCCCCAATTAAATCTCTTCGGTATCCGAGCCCAGAAAAAGCGGGGTGAAAAATATAGAGGCAATGTTTGTACAGCGAAACGAACATATATTTCGAAGTAACTTAGCTAGGAAGCATATTGTAATAAGAAAACAAGGAACTTAGTCTTTCTGAGATAGTTCAAACTTCAAACTTCAAAGTACAGAAACAAAATGCAATTAAATATTTAGGTAGCACATTTAGTTTCACTCTCACGAGTCATGACTATCAAATTCAAGACCTATTTTCATTCAAAGCTCTTCACATAAAATGCAGCTATTGCTATCACCCAACTTACAATTAACCTCTGCCAGCCAATCATGAAACTACAAACGCACACAATTTAACTCACGAAACTACTAAAGTTAATGTACATAATCATACTATTAAATCACAAAACATTGTCCATTAACATTCACAAAATCGTTTCTTAAAAATACAATTTTCTTAGGATACGATTATCCCAACTACCCTCCGTGAGACTCGAACCCACGATCGATCATCTTAATCCCTAAATCGAAAAACTCTTTATTTTGCCATAATCCAAAACATGTAGGAACTTTTGTCTAAATCGAAGCTTTTCTTTATCTTTGTTTCTTAAATTGGACATTAAGCAACCTGGATTCAACCGAAAACCTCTCCTAATACATGAGAGAGATGATGACACTTTTAAAATCAAAGCTTATTAATAGCTTTGTACTATCAAACCTTAAAGATTTTTGTACCTACTCCACAGTAATGGTTAAACTTGTAATTCAATGCCTAACTATTGCAATTTCTAATAGAACTACCAAAAGCTGTCCCAGAATCACCCCAAATTCACTACCAATCCACTTTTCCCCCTTTCTTTCTCACTAGTTTTCATGGAGTTCGAAAGCCCCTGGAAATTTGTGGAAGGAGAAACAAGCAACACCAAGAATCAACCGATAGGGTTTTCTTTCAACGACGACGACGACGACAGTGATGAAGACGAAGAACCTCAACCTCAGCCCGGTTTAACGAGAGCATTTTCATTCGGCGACAATGAAATCGAAGCCATCGATAATAGTTCCCCGCTCGCCTCTCCACGAACATCCTGCATGTCTGCAACCTCATTCCCGATCTGGCCCACGAGTCCTCAGGCATCATGGAGACGATCCCCCATGCACACGCCCCCCACCAAACCCCTCCTATATGATTGCTTAGCTTCAATCCATCGAGGCGAAGGCGACATTTTTTGCCTAACAATCACACGAGAAGTTCTCTTCACGGGCTCGTCCAGCACGAAAATCCATGCATGGAAACAACCCGATTGCATGGAGATCGGCTATATTAAAGCGACAGCCGGTGACATAAGAGCAATCTTGGCTTCTGGAGGGTTGCTCTTCACTGCGCACGGGGACTGTAGAATTCGTGTATGGGAAACACCGCACGTGGAGAATTTTAAATCTAAGAAGATCGTGACTTTGCCTAAAAAAAGAAGATCGTTCTTCTCATATCCGAAGAAGAACGATCGCAAGCATAGAGATACGATCTCGTGTTTGGCGTACAACAAAAGGGATAAGCTTCTATTTTCGGGTTCTTGGGATCGAACGGTTAGGGTTTGGAGAATATCCGAGAAAACATGCATCGACTCGTTCATAGCCCACGAGGGCCGTGTGAACGGGATCGTGATCAACCAAGAAGACGGGTGCGTTTTCACGTGTTCGTCCGACGGGACGGTGAAAATATGGAGACGGGTTTTGCGAGAAAGCTCTCATATCCTCACGATGGTACTCAAATTCCAACCGTCTCCAATCAACGCCTTGGCCCTCAGCGTGTCTGGAAATGGTTCGTTCCTCTATTCGGGTTCGTCCGACGGGATGATTAATTTCTGGGAAAAAGAAAAGAACTCGGGGAGATATAATCACGTGGGATTCTTACAGGGTCATCATTTTGCAGTTCTTTGTTTGATGGCTGTTGATGATTTGATCCTTAGTGGCTCTGAGGATGCAACTATAAGGATATGGAAACGGGAGGATGGCAATTCGAGTTTCCACACGAGTCTTGCAGTAATCGATGGGCATCACGGGCCGGTGAAGTGCTTAACTGCTGCAGTGGAGAATAACGGAAGAGTTAAGGGATTGTTGGTGTATAGTGCCAGCTTGGACCAAACTCTTAAGGTTTGGAGAGCGAAAATTTATCCTGTGGAGAAAGGAAATCGAGATAGATATGAAGATGATGATCAAGAAATCACAGATTGTAGAATGAGTCCGATGATGTCACCTTCTTTCAGGGTATAGGCAGCAATTAACCTAGTTCGAATGTCCTAATCTCAATCAAATTTTGGCTAGACGAAAGGTAACACTATATAGTGTGGAAGTTATTTTTTGTTGCATGGAAATTAGAGTACTATACTACTTGGCATGAGAGTGGTTGAGTGCGACCAAATACGGTATTTTTGTGTAAGAACTTTTCGGTGATACAATCTTTCAAGTGTTCTTTGTCCAATAGACAGATTCTTTCAAATTCGACTGACATTGTTGTTATGGAGTCTGCATAAAGAAGATTCATCCTAATAAAATGTGCATGGGTGAATTATATCCACTATCCCTAAGGTTTACCCTAATTACAATTTAGTCCGTATGTTATCATAAATTACAAATAACTCCATGACATTTCACTTTTTATAAAAAAAACTCCCTGAAACTATACAACATGAAGATAAAAAATGAAAATAATCATACTTTTTCAGGGAATTTTGTTGATTAAACGAAATACTAAGGAGGGATCCCAGAGGGTCTAAATTGTAATTAGCTCAAACCCCAGAGGAATCCCGACCTACCTAGTACCTACCCTGGCAAAGAAAAGATTTATTTTATTACCATAATGTGCGACTACCTACTTAATTTCTACCACCACAAGGCGCTAAGGAAGCATGCTACAGATGTTTAGACAGCTATAAAATACTAAATTGCCCATATAGGGATCCTTGAACTAATGTGTAAATGTCAAATTATGTATATGCATTACTATTATGATCATATACACACACACACACACAAAAAAAAAAAAAAGAAAGAGACATATTGCAATATTAATAATAACTATCAGTGAAGCAGCTCAACAAGTTTTGTCTACTTTTCCACATAAAGAAAAAACGAGTTGTCAACTATTCAATGCGAATGAATCATTCTACTTGCATGTTGTCAGGAAAAGGAATTGAAGCGCAACAGTGATAGTAGCCACCCTCATCAAAGACAAACCTTTGAGAAAGATGAGCTTCGCGTATAGGATACTCGCCCCATTCCTCGAAACCATATTGATCAAAAATACCCCTCGCATCGAACGACTCAGCCTTTCTTGTTCTAATATTTCTATAAAATGCATTTAATAATCATCAGCTGCTCGAAAGGAGAAACTTAAGCAACACTAGTTGACATGGCTACAAGCATGAACATATAACGAAAAAAAAAACAGAACAGGATAATCACCTTTTTCTGTGGCGGGCATTCATGAGCGTGGCGTGCAACTGCATTAAAGAGGTAACATTCATCAACAAGAGAACATGTAACAAAAAGTGACTAATCATGATAAATGATACTGATAGGATAAAAATATACCTTTAACTTCTGTTGTAAATCATTTTCCAAGACTAAGCCAGCCTCGATGAATGCATCAGTTATGACTTCTAAGAAAAGTTAAAGAAAATACAGAAAGTAATCATCCCAGTAATTAACGCTTCAAAACGCCAATTGTCCAAATAAAATTTTGAATCTCCATTAAAGAAAAACAGAATATATGGATACGACAAGCGCGTAAAAGTCGTCCCTCGCCACCAATTTCTTCTATAGGAGCATAAAGGACACGTGCCTTCGCCAAAGAGCCCTTCATGCAGTCCTGAAAAAAGGATGGCACCAAAAATTTCAAGCAGAATATTTTAAAGGCCGATCTACCAAAAACGTTAGGTGAAATTACAAATCGGTCCCTCTAGTTTGAAAATATACCGTATACTTCCTGTTGTTTCAATAAATATGTAAATCGTCCAGAAATACCCACCAAAATACCCCAGCTGAAACCCTAAGAGGGAGTATTCTCAGAAGATTTACACATTTATTTAAACCATCAGGATCATACAGTAATTTTTCAAACTAGATGGATCAATTTGTAATTTCACCTAACTTCAGAGGTAGTAGATGTAATTTGACCTATTTTAAAATAAATGGTTCGAGGAAGAGGAACAGACACAATGACCAAACAAAATGAAAAGCGCATATTAAATTTTTTAATTGGAGCAAACATTACCAGTCCCTTAAGTCTGATTGAGACAGGTCGATTCTCTAAAGCATCCATTACTTTTGGTGATACACTCTGGAAGGCAGGAAGAGTTGTAGTGTGAATATAAATCAACAGTCAGCTCTATATTATTTGGTTAAGAGAAATTTACCAGCAAAACCTCTTCAGCTTTTTTAACTCGGTCCTTATTCCACAACTTCAGCATGAGAACAGTTAAGTGAAAGGTTTTTGGTTTTATAAATATGGACTTTTCAATCCCTAAGCCTGCATGTAAAACATGATTTGCTCAAAACAGGATGAATGCAAAACGAAAAGGGAATACATTTCAATCAACTCATAAATGTTATACCTGTTAATTTTGAAGAACTGGTTTCTGAGGCAGGAGCTTTTGATTCTTTAGGACGATAACTTACAAGAGGAATATTGGTTACATTTACTTTAACATTAGGATCGGCTTTTTCAGCTTTCAGCTCAACAGCAACTTCAGAAGCTATAGTTGAGGGTTTTTCTTCCTCTTCTTCACCTGAAGTATCTCCACCTGTATCACTGCCCAGATTCTTATCTTTATCTGATGCTGATATTCCAAGTATCGAATTCTGAAAATTGACTAGCTTGTCAACTAGTCCAGGATGGATAGCCAAAGGAAGTGAAACAAAGTGAGAATAGTCGAGACTTCGACTATTAACTGCCTGTGTGCGACACGAGGATGTGCCAATCAAATGTTTAGATTAATGAGAAACAAAAGGAATATACTAATAAACAACCAAGCTAATATGGGAAATATTCATGAAAAAACACCAGTTTTTGTTGGAAAAGAAAGAAGGCAGAAAGCTGTTTAACATTACAACCTTATCAATAATACTTTGTATCTTCTCAGATGCTTTAGTAACTTTTTCAGCAGAGTGGCCTTCAATTACTGTAATGAAAAAACATGATTAAGCTTGTATGAGGATATATCAGTTTACGAGGAAATCTTGCAACTAACTTGAATTTAAGAAGACTAGGGAACCTCCATTACGGAAGCTTAAACAAAATTCAGAAAATGAACATAACATGTCCTGAACCAAAAACTCACTGATAGAGTCCTCTTTTTTGGAGGATGGAAATATAATTTTAACTCCAGTCTCCTCCTCAATTTCTACCTGAGTTACTCCCCTGTTCCAAGTGTATACCAAATGTTACCATTTTCTACCAATATAATAAGAGTACATGTAAAGTATCATACCCTTTTCCTTTGATGAAACGCATTAAGGAAACTCCTATCTGCAAAGACGCACAAGGTTAGGTTAAAGAGAATATCCATTAATGGAAGACTGACTTACTCTAGCACAAAATATAAAGTAAATCATAATATATGGGATGAGCAGTTCTGTGATTCTAATTCACCACATAATACAGACATTTCCAGGACTATATCTCAAAGAGATGTGTTAAGCGATATAGTACACTGTCCACAAACCCCTAAATAGACTTGCTTTTCCAACAATATAATGTAGGGATAGTTACCAACTACCCCCTGAGGTATGGCCTACATACTAAACACTCCATGAGGTCAGAAATTACCAACTCCCCCCTGAAGTTTTAAGCTTAAGAAAAAGCTAGGGAGATGGTAAAATAACCATGTTGTCCTTGACAAAAAGTGCTGAAAGGAAAAAGAAAAATATTGATTTTTGAACAACCTACATTACCCTTCATGAACGTTGGTCAGCAACGGCTGGTGAAGTTCGTGTGTGTCTGTGTGTCTGTGTGTGTCTGTGTGTGTGTGAGAGAGAGAGAGTGAAACATCAGGGGGTATTGGTTATTTCTGAAACCTCATGGGGTTTTTTGTATTTATGCCATATCTCAGGGAGTAGTTGGTAATTATCCCTATAATGTATTGGTTGACACACAGTAAAATCAGTTTGATGAGAAGAAACCAAAAGATCAAGCAAAACATTTTTAAAAAGAGCTGATCATATATCAGATACCACGACAATGTAACTACCAGCTATACAATAAAGCACTCACCTCCATCGGCACTGAATGTTTCTCAAGAGTCATTAACTTTTCATCAGATGATATTACATCAGATCCAACTGGCTCGTTCAAAACCTTGGGATTGCTACTTTCACCTATAGAGGTTGAAGCAGTAGAAGAAATAGCAACTGAAAGGATGAAATCTTTAACATTCTAGACCAAACAATCTTCATATCATGGTATGATACAATTCATTTCTGAGCATAGTTGCCATTACTTGATCATTACTGATCAAGATCGAACTAGCTTATAAAAATCAAAATATAGGTTAACCATTCTTTTCAAATCATAAAAACATTCATGAATTGTATACACAATGACTTCCCATTTACTTTAACCAAAACAAATACAAAGTAGTGCAAAGAGCAAAGCATAATGAAATTACCCTCATTGCTGACAGGTTGAGTGGACACTGGCCTCCATGTTTGCCTCAAATCTACCCGTTTCTTCCTACCGCTACCTACTTTGCTTCCCTTTCCAGAATCCATTTTCGATTCACAGCTCAGACCATGCCAAAACTTATAGTTCTGCTACAAGGATTAGCAAATTAAACAGAGACTAAAACGACTAACACCTTTACTTATTTAAATAGATATGGATAATTCAGTTCGAAAAAATCTATCTCAATCTTCGTACCTGAAAGTAGAGTGAGGTATTTGATTTCACGTATGTGTTCGTACTTTTCCGAGCTAGAAGATTAACACTGCAAACCAAAATTTGAGTGGAAATAACAGCGTAAATAAACAAAGAAAATGAGAGAGCTATGGATTATTGATAAGTACCTGAAGAGAGACCTACAAGTTAACATTCGAGACTCTCTTCCGGCGGCGATGGCGGCGGCCGAAATCATATACGTTAATTAGTTCGTTATTTTGTTTTTCCTTTTTTCTTTTTACATTAATGAATGGGCTAATTGCATCCAGCACCCCAATCTTTGACCACTTTTGCACTTTGGTACTCAATCTTTAAAATTTTGCAGATAAGTATCCAATCTTTAATTATTGTTTGTCTTTGGTACCCAAGTGATGGTATATCATATTTTGGGCCCAATCCAATGGGCTGGAATAAGTATAAATCACGTGGGCTTAGAAAAATGATATTATATTGTGGGCTTGGTCCAACGGGCCTTAACGGACGAATGGCGTTCGTGTGCTTAATTGGTGGGATTGGCCCATGATTAGTAGGTTAAGAGTTTTCTTCTCATAAAAGTCTAATTGGAGTAGGAGTTCTAGAGGGGAAAAGAGTTCTAATCCTAAAGGGATTAGGGTTACAATTCTCTATAAAAGGGACCTTGGACCTTCATTGATGCAAATTCGGCA
The DNA here is from genome assembly GCA_958496215.1 of Verbena officinalis. NCBI lineage: Eukaryota > Viridiplantae > Streptophyta > Magnoliopsida > Lamiales > Verbenaceae > Verbena > Verbena officinalis. The sequence continues at coordinate 2,116,098 of OY292391.1, forward strand.
GAATCCAATGAAATATTCGGTTGGATTTTAAGGCAAAATTAAAATTTTAGGACATAGTAAAGTGAAAGATTGAATGTCACAAAAATGATTGCAGCGATTGGGGTTGGTCATATCATCTTATGTATTTTGTCATCACGAACTTGGCTACATCACGGTTATTGTGATTACAACGCATTCCAATTTTTCCATTCATGTTTTTTTGTTATCTAAAAGTCCTAAGTTCTGTCGATATTTTTTTAATTTCCGACTATTTACGATTTGTTTTTTCTAATTCCTTTCGACCATAGCTTGCCCATCTAATAATGTACAAGATTCTCAATTTATTTCACTCGCTTTTGCTTAATTTTAGAAGAAAAAATAGTATTTGCCAGAATCCAACAGAATATTCCTTTAAATTATCTCGGATTTGTATTTGGGTACCAAAGGTACACACTAATTAAAGGTTGGACACTTAACTGCATATATTTAAAGGTTGGGTACCAAAGTGCAAAGATAGTTAAAGGTTGGGATTGTTAAGGCAATTAACCCTTAATAAAAAGAAGAATTAAATTATAATGGGCCTTTGATAAGCCCATTGGCACTGGACTTCATTTTCAAGGCCATTCTAGAGTCCTTGACCCAGCCCAATGAGGACAACAGCGGGCCTGTTTTGGTACCCAGATTGAGCCATGTCAGTGATGTGACATTTGTCACCTGAAAATTGTTGTAGCTTCACATTTTGTAATTGAATTTAATGAGTTAATGAAGAAGTTTCGTTTTCAGGTTTCAATCTTAGGATTCTTATACCTTGATCTTGATGGTTAAATCAGATTCAAACACAAATGATACTATGTTATCAAAAACTAGAGTTGGTTTACATCTACATATAATGAATTCCATAATCATTTATTCATTTTGTTTTGTTTTTTTTTCCCCTCATTTTCAAGAAAGTGAAAGAGTAAAAAAAAACTAAATCAAACCCACAAATTCACCTGTTGACTATACACTTTGAAACACAAAAACAAAGAAGTATATTCCCTAATTCCAATCTCTATTCCACATTGAACTATCCTTGACCCTCAAGTCAACTCAAAATACTCCCTCGCATTTTGCGGTGACTCGCGGCTTTGGCACACCGTATTCCTCACGCGCCACACTTTAATCACCCCATCGAGACTCCCCGTGCACACAGTACATCCATCTTCAACAGTCTCATCGGACACACGCCCCGGAAACCCAACCACACACCTGATCGGACCCCTGTGGCCTTGTAGGACAGCGATGCACGTGTGGAGTCCATCCAGCTCCCTGACCCACACCCTACTCGTCGAGTCCGCTGACCCACTCACTATGTAATTGGCCACACTGGCCAAACACATGACTGCGTGGGTGTGTCCTGGGAGGGCCCCACCGTACTGCAGTTGACCCGAAAACCAACCCTTGAGCCAGTAGTGCACGTATCCGTCTGTGCACCCACCGTAGAGGACCCCACCATCGGGGGTTAGGGCTAGGGTTTTGACTGGGGAGTATTTGGTGGGTAGGGTCACGGTGAGGGAGTGGGGGCGGGCCCCACTGCAGAAGTTCCGCCGCCACACTCTCACTGTGGCGTCGTCTGAGGCGGTGTAGAGGACGCCATCGTCTGCTAGGGCGATGGCATTGACCGGTCCCGGGTGGGCTTGGATGGTCTCGATGCATTTGAAATCCGAGATTCTCCATACTTTCACCGTCTTGTCGAGGGATGCGGAGTAAAGTATGTCGTCCGATGTGTTGACTGCCAGTGATGATATCGGGCCTAAATGTCTCGTCTGCAAGAATCAAATTTGCAAGTTTTAAAGCAAGAAGATTTTGAAAAAACATTTCTTGAGGAGCAAAATGAAAGAAAATGATGTATGCCCCATTACAGGGCAAACCTTCTTGTTTCAATGAGTAAGGGAACTCATAAATGATGTATGTCTATGAAAACATTATGATTTAGATTTAATCATTGGCTACAATTAGTTTTCAAAATTAAATTTTTACATAATTGGAGGATTCAAGACTGCAGAATCAATTACTCAAAAGGCTGCGAGCTCAACCAACTCTTTAACTACAAGGTCACTATAGCACCGATCATAAATGCTGTAGGCAGACACTATTTAAGCTAAGATTCAAACATAATTAACATCATTATTAGACTTTAATTTCAAAATTTTCAAAAACTTTTGCCCCAATCAAATTTGATCGCAATCAACTGTCATAATTCATATCAAAAGTGTTATTTCACTAATTTTTATAAGCAAAAGTGTTAAAAAAATATGTGCATGTGCCGAGCCAAAATGTAGTGTCACTATCCTTAGTACTAGGTAATTCCTTCTCAGGCATATGGCCAACTGTAACCAACAAATCATAATTGCAAGAAAAACTATAAATGCTACTACAAAATACTAGATAAAAATAAAATTACCATTTTATCCTTGCCGGAAATGTAACTCCGGACAAAGCTCCCGGCCGTCGGCACCGTCGCAATTCTCACATGCTTGACGACCCCTTCCCACGTGCGACGCCAAACCCTAATCTTGCAGTCAGCATACGCAGCATAAACCCTATCATTCGACACCTGCAGCGCCACCACCATGCACGCTCTGGTCTTGAGCTGGCCGCACTCAGTGAACTCGGGCAGCTTCCACACGCGGATGGTGTTGCCCTGGGAGCCCGTGTACACGAGGCCATTGGCGGCGGCGACGCATAGGATCTGTCCGTCCTTCTTCAGCACGGAGGAGATGCAGCGGTACGCGGCAGGGTCGACGGCGGCATCGTCGTCGAGCTTGGAGGCGTCGGGGGTGAAGGAGAGACGGCGGGGGGTCGAGGGCTGAGAATGGTGGAGGTGGTGGAGGGAGAGGGACGCGGCGTTGGCGGCGCTCAGCCGTGGGGGGAGGCAAACGCCGGCGTCGGAGGATGGCGGCTCCTTGGTGGAGACGCTTCTCGGGAACTTGAGACTGTTGCCCCTCATGGCGAAAGAGGGATTTGGAGGGCCATCCTCCAGGGATGAAGCCATTTCCATGCAATATTATACACACAGTAGTGTGTGTGTAGAAGAGAGAGAGATCAGAGAGAGTTGTGAGGAAGAGGAGAGATGGTTTATAGTCTATAGATGAAGGGTTGAAGATGGTGGTTGAATAATTGCTGTGGCTATATGGGCTTTTAAGAGTGTTGATATATATAGGTGGTATTATAGTGTACAGAATTAATGTTGCATTTAAATCTAAGAGAAACAAGAAAACAAATACAGACACAAATTTATTAAAATATACTTTTTTTAGATGTGTACTTAACTACTTATTAAAATATACTTATTCGTGAACAAGACGCAAAATTATCATCAGCATAATTCAAATTTGATTGAAAATTCAATTAAATCCATTAATTAATCAAGATAAGTCAAAGACACAATTCAATTTTTTTTCCCTTTTTAAGGAAAAAGTCTATTTTATTAAATTATAAAAATATCCCACAACAAAATAGATTCATCAATATCAAGGATATCAAAGTTCCCAAAAATGAAGCTAGCAGAATTTCTAACTAAACAATGGACAACACTATTATCCGAATAACAAACATAAGAGAAAGAATAAAAAGGAATAAGAAATAATACATCTTTAATGTCCCTAAGAATATTACAAATACTACACAAATCAAAATCTAAAAAAAGACCTCGCGTTAGCACATTTTGACAATCACCTTCAAACACGACCCTCTGCCAACCTTTTCGCACAACAAAAAATACCACTTCACGTGTAACCAAAAAACAAATAAATAAATATATATATATATATATATATATATATATATATATATACCACTTCACGAGCAACAATCACCTCCGCCTCATAACCATCAAACAAGCCTCTCAGCTTCGCTGCCCGACTCATCGGAGCAATTACTCAAAAACATGAGCCAATTCCTCCTTAAAAGTCGCCCCGTCGAAGTTCACTTTTATGATCCCGGGGTTCAGCGGCCTTCAGTTAGAAGCAACAGTCCAAGCAGCCGCCGGCAGAACAGGATCGGGTGACGGCACCAACCTTAGATAGTTTTGAGCAAACTCCACTAACCTCCTCGAGTCCAACGATTCTTTCTTCATCAACTCTTTGTTACGATTTCACCATATAGCCCAAATAATAGCGAGAAACAGACACCATTCAGACGAGTCGAAACTATCATGAACCTTTAAATTGCACGAAATGAATAAAATTGAATTTAAAAAATTACAATTTTACACCCTTTACTCAAATGTGAGACAACTAATACCATTATCGACTTAAAGGGGCTAAAAATTGAAAATAACTAAAGTTGAAGGGCCAAAGTGAGATATCTAGAATCAATCGTCCCACTTAAAATCTTGGGGATGCCCCAGTGAACTGTCCAGCTAAAGCGGCCATTTCTCGGGAAACACTTTGCACACAGTGAGCGTGAAAATGGCAACAACTAACAAAATTCTCGAAAGAGCCCTCTCCACACGGCGGCCGCCGCCGGACGTCGGAGCGGCTGAAGGAGACGGCGGAGGTGAAACAGGCGACGAGTCCAAGACCCGTAAGCACATATCCATCGCTATGCGGGCGACTAATTACTTGACCCGAACCGGATATATATGGCCCATTCTTCTAATTGCCCTAGTTATCGTAATTATGGTGTCTGTAATTACTCGGTCGCGAGATTTGGTTTGCATCTCTGCCTCCACCTCCGATCACATCTCACGGTTGAAGTTTTTCGGGTTTGATGGACTCGAGTCGGATTTCGGATCCCTAGGTGTTCCCTGGTGTAAGTTTTTATCTCATTTGCCTCACATGTTATTAGTTTTTCACGATGTTTGGTAAATTTTGCGGTTAAAAAGGAATTTTTTTTACTTACCTTGTCCCAAATGCTAGTTGCGATGTTTCAAGTACATAATCAATTTTCTGAGTGTATATTCTTAGCAGTTTGTCGTGAAGTATGGGTGAATTTCCCATAGTTATATTTGGTTGTTTTTCCTTACTTTCGATAACTGAGATCTGGATATGAGATTCCTTGTTTGTGAGCAAAGCTACGGCACTTTCTGTTTACTTGCGGTTTGAGGAGTCCAATTTAATATGAAAATAACTTGAAATTCAGCAACAAGTCGTGTCAATATTTCTTTTGATTGTTATCTTTCCGTCGTTTTGGTTTTCTGAGAAAGCTGCAATGGAGCTGCTTTGCATTCTACAGGCGACCTACTAATAGTTTTGTTGGTGTGTCTATTTGTTTTAGCTTTGTATTAGGCAATATAGTGATGAAGTGCCCTATTTTTTCCTTAATCTCAGTATTGGCCATTAAGGCAAGTTGATAATATTTATCGTGTCATCTACAAAGATGAATTCTGCAATCTTTATACTCATATAATAATTATCATTTTCAAAAGGCAGATCGAAACATGGAAAAACTGTGGATTGGACAAACAAGGATTTGCTCAAAGGTCTTGAGGAGTTTGTGCCAATATACGAGACTCGTCCCATTAGGAACAACATGTATGGGATGGGTTTTGACCACAGTTTTGGACTTTGGTTTATAACTCGATGGTTGAAACCCGACTTGATGATTGAGAGTGGTGCTTTTAAAGGCCATTCTACATGGGTTTTGAGGCAAGCAATGCCAGATACACCGATTGTTTCACTTTCGCCACGACATCCTGAGAAATACCTTAAGAAGGGGCCCGCTTATGTTGATGGAAATTGCACTTACTTTGCTGGAAAGGATTTTGTGGATTTTGGAAGCATGGATTGGGGAAGAGTTATGCGAAAACATGGGATAACCAATAGGGGTCAGGTCCTTGTCTTCTTTGATGATCACCAAAATGAACTAAAAAGGTATATATATATATTTTTTTTTTTTCTCCCCTTAAATATAGAAAGTGGTAATTAGTTTTGCAATAATCTAAAATTTTATCGATTTCTGGAATCTGGATCCATGAATCTTCAATATTCTCACACTACATGAAATTCTTATAGTGTTTTTCTGTTTTTGTTTTTTCCTTTTGACATGTCGATGAGTAGATTAAAGCAAGCCCTGAAAGCTGGTTTCAAGCATCTAGTTTTTGAGGACAACTATGATACTGGAACTGGGGACCATTACTCGCTCAGACAAATATGTGATCAATTTTATATAAGAGGTGTGCTTTCTTTTTACTTCTTGATCAGTAGTAGCCTGTTAGAAACAGTTGTGGTAGATCATGCAGAATAAAGTGTTATTTTCATGCCGAAAGTTGGTGATTCATGTTTGTATTGTGTTCTTTGACGGGCACTGTAACCTACTGTACACTGTAATTCTGGAATTTTGAAGTAAGCCATTTCTTGCTAAATTTTGAAGTTTCTGGGTAGAAAAGCAGGATTTTGTTATGTTCACCGTACTGTAATAGTTGCTTCATAAGTAGCAGAAATCTGGATTTTTGCTGTCAAAGGTTATAGTGATGTTGAGACATTGTGCACTTGGACAAAATCATGTGTTTATACAGTTACTGTTAGTACGATTTTCTCCTGCACTCTTGACTCTCATATCCAAACTTGCACTTTAATCTCACCCAAATTGGAAGATGCTTTATTATGTTTTTGATGTTCTGCTTTCTATTTGTCCTAACTTTTTCGTTTCCTTCTTTTGTTTGCGAAGTCCTTTTGTTACTGACCTTATGTGATGGAAGATAAATAAGTTAGGTAACTGATTAATGAACTGTTTCAATAGTTACGATTCAAAAGAGATTATTAAGGTTGATGAACCCTGTGGAGAAGTAATGATTTCAATAACTGAAATAACTAGTATCAGAAAATGACACAAAACTCATCATTCTTTGTGGATGATTGTAAAAGGTTTTGCTTTTGTAGAAGCTAAAGTTGTAAAAAGGCTTGAGTAATAAAAGTGAGGAGTGTTTGGAAAAAAGGTTGATCATTCACAGTTTGCGGACTCTACCTAATTGCTCCATTAACTTACATCCATCCAGGTGGTGGTCATAGCTGCTTCAAAGACAGCGATGAATCCCGGATAAGATCCAGAAGGAGAAAATTCTGGGAAAAAGCAGTCGACACAGAAGAACTATGCGGGCCCGGAGAAGCATGGTGGGGCGTAAAAGGTCACATGCGCGATGATTTCAACCACACTAACAAAGCGATTACTTACAACGAACATTTCCAGAACAGCAGATTTGTGGAGTCGGTTCTTGATATTTACTGGGAGCTTCCTCCCGTTGCGGGCCCCTCTCTAACTCATCAGTCGAGGTACGACCCGGCCCGTGCAACGAGCCCGATAGTTGAAGATGGTAGATATGGTCTGTTTAGGAGGCTTGGATTAGCACAGCTCGATCCTTCTGTATTTAATGGGTACACACAAATGGTATATGTTCGGGTTTCAAATCCCGAGAGGTGATGTTCTTTTTTTTCTTTTTTTTTAGTGTTTGTAACTTTGAATCTGTTGATATCTGGCACTGTTATCTTAGTTGTGTTGAGGAGGATTTTGGGGTTATGAGTGCTTTCAAGATCATTACTTGTTGGGTGTAATTTTGCTGTCTACTGCTGATTTTCTTTTGCTGAGTCGACTAAAGTTACTAATCTTTCTTTTTCATTAGGAATAATTTTATATTGTCCTCTGTTCTGTTAACTTTACCTTTCTCTGAGGAGCTCAAAGGTCATAAGTCTCGAACAACTTATATAAGCTCCTTTACTAAAAATATTACCGAAACCCCCCTAATCCCATCTTATTCAATCAAACTAGACTTATTCAAAATTGCGGAAATTAAACACAAAGCTTCCTCATAGCTACCTTAATCCTCATCTAATCCCAAAGCATACATATTACTGGAATTTGGGACAATTGCTAATTACCAGAAAATCCCATCAACTTACAAGCTTCACTAGGCAAAATACATACATAAGACACATACATTACTGGCAAAAGCATATGTTTATATTGTCGCTGCATTCGAAACTAAAGCACTTCCATCAATAATACTACAACACATCTTCTAAAAGTTAAAAAACACAAAAAAGATAAAAGATAAAATTTAAAACCCTTGTGGATTTCAGAAAAATCCCATCTTTCAGTTAGCTCTTAGTTTTGGCTCTTGCACTTCTGCATGGTCCTTGGAGCTGCGACCAAGTTAATAATGTCGAAAGATTAGAATTAAGTTTAGGGAGAATTACATTTACTGCCCCTAAAAGTTAGATTAAATCACAAATCAACCCCTCTAGTTTGCGAAATTATTGTATAGTCTTTGATTTTTCAATAAATCTGTGAACATTCAAAATTTACTCTGAATGTACACCTAGTTGAAACCCTAAGTGAGGTATTTTCGGAAGATTTACACAATTATTGAAAACATTGAAACTGTAAGAGAGGGTATTTTAGGTAGATGTAACACATTTATTGGAAACATCTGGGACTATACAGTAATTTTTAATCTAGGGGGTCAATTTGTAAATTCACCTAACTTCAGGGATATTAGATGTATTTCACCTTCAAATTTATTGTGTAACAACAATTGGTAGCAAAAGATAGGATCCGTTTTGATAAAGTTGTAGACATTACCTAGCCCAATTGCATCAGAGCCTTTCATGATCCTCATTCTCTTGCAAGTATCTGTGAACATGCTGAAATCAAACAAAAAGAAAAATTTAGTAAATAATTAAAGCTTAATATCAATATCTAGAACACCATGACTATGCACTTTTGCCAAGCAAAATAACCATCTTATTTAATATACATACGAAATGTAAAGCAAATACTGGTAGATTCCATTATAAAAATTAGATCTTTTTGTCTCATTTTGCATGATTTTTGTAAAATATATTCAAGGAAAGAAGAACATACTCCCATGGAACATCTCCAACAAGCATCCAATCACCATCCTTATCTTCATATGTAAGAACATACTCGGAGCCATGAAGAAGATCCATTAAATGACTCTCGCTAAGACGATCTTGCCCTTCAAGTCCTTGACCATATTGCCCTAAACACATCCATGATCCGTGCAAGAATTAGAACAAAGTCCTCAACAAATTACAAGGAACCATAATCATATAAATGTTGTACTCTAATAAGAAGTCTTTTAAGAATACCTATGGTGAAACAGCTAAACATCTTCTCAAGAGCCGATGAAAGTTCAGCGTAGCTTGAGTAGGTTTTGAGATCAATCTTCCTCAGATATGGAGCTCCATCCATGCTAACTTTTACATAGAGGCAAGCTGATCCAGATTTTCCATTTACTTCATTATTTTTGGGTGAATTTGTTGCTAGAGTGTTCTTTCGGAAAGATCGAATTGGTGGCCAACCAACTACTTGTTGCCTGTTACACAAAACATGCTAAATTTATTAATTAACAGATAAAATAAGAAGCTAAAGAGAATCACAAAAGATGAATAGAGCTTATGAAAAGCAAAGACTAGCATGAATCTGAAGAACCGAATGTACAAAGTGATTTCCAAGACAAGAAGTTTGAATAATTCACACAGAAGTCTATATTTTAGAGCAATGAAAGGGGAAAGAGTTTTTTCCAGCAAAATTAGCCCATGGAGCACAGGGTTTTTTTTTAAAAGAATAATAATTAGAAAACAGAACCAAAGAAGAAAAAAAAACAACCTTATCAAATCCTAAAGCTAAGTGTCATCCACACAAAGAAAACAATGTCCCAATTCAAAGTCCTCATTCACAAACAGGAAATATATACTCTCTCCAGAATCAAACATAAATAGTTCAAAATGATTGATTATACAAGGAAAATATTGAAAAAAAAAAAAAAAAAAAAAGATAATACTTAATAGTATTTTTTGAAAAATAAACTCACTTTGAAGCAGGGGCAGTGTTTCCATTTTCATTCTTCTTCTCCTCAACAGGCTTAACAGGGGTATTAACCTCCTTCACAGAATTCCCACCCAAGCAAGACTGCAAATTGTTGCTGCTATTCTTACAACCTCCTCTAGGAGAAAACAAGACTTCATTTTTACCTAAATCAACCTCAGATCCACCATTGATAGACAAACCCCACTTGCCAGAACCATTAATTGCATCCGAAAAACCTCTCTTTGCGCCCGAAACAAAGTTCTTCACAGGGCTATGTGGAAACCCATTATTGCCCTCATCCTTCAAATCTTTCCCAAACAGAGAAATCCCAAATCTTTCTGGAGACTCTGAGCCTGGTAATCCAAGCCTGAGTTCTGTTTCTTTAAGGTTTAAAACATTTTTTTTCTGGCTTTCAGAGGTTTTGTCCAAGGCAAGAGGCTCTGATAAGCCTATGTAATCATGTTCTCGAGTTATAGACATTAAAATACGAAATTTTCAGCTGAAAAAAATCAATCCTGTGGGTAAAAGATTGAAACTTTGACAAATTACTGAATGAACAAGATGGATTCCTGGAGAATAGTGAAGAGAGGAGAAGAAATGAGAGGCTTTTTTTCCTTCCTTTTTTTGGTGCTTTGGTACATAAAAAAGAGCTGGTTTTTGTTGATGCAGAAAAGAAGCTTCTTTGGCCCTTTCTGTAGGCTTTTTTCAGTTTCTATTTTTTTTTTTTCGGTTTACTGCAGAAATTAATCATGACACTTGTATAATAATTGCACTGTATGGGAGATTTTTATTATTATTTTCTTTTTTGGGAATAAATTTAACTGCACTGGTTTGTGGTACAATTATTCCAGTTGCTTTTTCTCAAAACAGTCAATTAAGACCACAATGAATTAGGTTCAAAGTATAGGAGACAGGAGAAAAGTTTGTAATAAATTCTACTGTCCAGTATAATTTGGTGAAATAATAAAAATAGTACCATTATGATCTTTCTTGGAGTCAATTTCAAGCAAGGAAACTATTATCATTTGAAACCAATAGTCTTCATTAAAGTTGCATGCAATCATTCTTGTTAAAAATTAGAAAAAAGAAAATCAAATTTTTATTATGTTAATTGAAAATTAGTAATTAAGTTAATAGTACCATGTTGTTACTTGATTTATAATTTAAATACAAAAAGTTACTAAAAATTTGGAACCTATATGCAAATCCATACAGACACAAATACGCCAGATTCCATCCGAAATTAATCAAGAAAATAATACAATACAAACTATGTTAAAAAAAAATAATTACACTTACATCCCTCAATTTAGGAAAAAATATAGCTAGACTCCCTTTATTATTGAAGATTACAGACACACTCTCTCGACTATGACTTTGTCTAACAATTAGGTCCTGTCGTTAGTCTTTTTTTATTTTTTTAGTAAATATTAATATTTTATTAACTGGATAACAACTGAATCACTTTATTCATTTCATGTATAACAAACACTATAACAAAAATATTATGAGTAATTTAGTTATTGTATAACTTTCTGTTAAATTTTTTAGATTTCTGTTCATATTAGAGGATCTATCTGTAATTTTCAATAGTTTAAGAAATTTTGGTGTATTTACCCTATATAGAGGGATGTAAGTGTAACAATCCCTTAAACAAAGCCAGCAAGCCACTGCGTTCCTCGGAAGCCCGTCTCTCTCCATCTCTTCTCTTTGCTTGTAGGAAGAAGGAAGGGGCTCGATCTTGGACTGGCCCCCTTCGCATGACCTAGAAAGAAAAAGAAGTCCGTGCTTTCTGGGGCTATCCATTCAAAACTAAAAAAAAAAAGAATCTTATTCTAATTCTTTTCTTAGGAAAGTGTCTTACGCGGGAAAACACCAACATCATTTAACTGGGTATGAGAACTCCTCCCTTATATATAAGAAATTCTTCCAAGAACGGATTCTTCAACAACTCAAGCAACTTTATAAGGCGAAGGAAGAGAAGAGCAGAGGTGGTATTTTATTAATAATAAAAAAGGCCAGGGGCGTTTTTCCTCTTTTGTCCAATGCTGAATCGACGAAAAATTACAATATAATACAAAATTAAATAGCATATTATATTATGGGTCCCATTTTAGAGACATGATAATGTCTTTTGCCACCTTTTCCAATCCGGCAAAATACTAAACTCATCCGACAGGCGACAAATCAAGTAGAAAAGTCATCATTTTATCTGTAATTAAATAAAATTATTAAATTAAAAGGCAAGTGGTGGGCTCTAACCTGCGCGGGGACAGTGTGAGCGCACGTTAGTGAATGTGAGTCAAAAAAAATGCCAAAACGCACGGGATCGGCGATGGAGAAAGAAGAGAGAAAAGCAGCGACGATCAACCGCAGAGAGATAGCGATTAATCAAACCAGCAAGAATACAAAATAATTTAATTTTTTTTTGGAAAAAGAAAAAAATATAATTCTGTGCAGAATCTGGCGATCGACGTTTGTTGAAAGCTTAGCTGGCTAGCTGTTAGAAGATTTCCATCAGATTCGATCGAGCATGCAAAGACGACAAACATTCTTCATGAATTTCCCAACCAAATTCATCTGTCCTAATCCAGATTAACAATTTTTTTAATTTGGTTTTCAATTTAATTTATACAAATCATATATTATAACCTAGGGCAGTTCAATCCGTATTTTAAACTTGTATACCGAATACCGAACTGTAATTTCAATTCGGTATTTGGTACGTACTGAAATTTCGATTTTAATTGGTTCGGTCTGTTTTACCGCACATCTCTAATTATAACGTAACTAGAGATCAGATAAATTAAAACTTAAACCATGAATTAGGAATACATTTATAAAAGAATTTAGAAATTACATAAAAAACCGTCTACTTTAGGGTTTGATTAAAAAGATTAATGAAATATTTCGAAATATTATATCCAAATTTTGTTAATGTCATTTAAAAATATACTTTCCTTTATGGGTGGATTTTTTTGTAATTTTTAAACTCTTGAATGAGTGTATTTTGTAATATTATGACTAATAAGAATCTAATAATAATAAGGGATAATTACATTTACACTCTCTCGACTTAGGAAAAAATACAGTAAGACACCCTTCTACTATTAGAATTACAGAGATATCTCCTCGACTATTATGACTATGTCTAATACTCAGGTCCTGCCGTTAGTCATTTTATTGTTTGCAAGTAGATGCTATCGTTTTATTAATTGGTTAACAACTATATATTATGGGTAATTTAGTTATTTTATAACTTTTCGTTAAATTTTTTTTTATTCTCATTAGGGTAAGAGGATCTATCTATAATTTCTAATAGTACAAGGAATTTTGTTATATTTTCTCATAAATCGAGAGGATGGTAAGTGTAATTATCTCTAATAATAATATCAATTATCAAATGCTCTTTTGGAATTTTATATAAAATTAAATTAATTAGATGACTTAAAAATTCGAAATATTGGAAAAAGAAAAGGAGGTAGGCGAGCAAAGTACTATAACTATTGAAGAAGACAGAGACTGTTGGAAACGAAACCCTATACAAATACAAATACACGGATGATTTTACTACTGACATCAAACAGATCAAACGTAGAACAATCAACACCAGACCACCAATGGGCCTGGGCCTGGGCCCCACTTCCAAATTATAAAGACGGCAGTTCTACTTTCAATATTTTGTCCCCACTCCCCACAACAACAAAATTTAAAGGTATCATCTTTTTTTTAAAAAAAAATCAATTTATATAGATCGAGCCTGATCATAACATTATGGTGTAAAATGTTAAACCATTCAATATTTAATAATCAAAGACGTAATATTTATTATATAATAGTTCAACAAACCTTCTCTCTTAAACTAATTTTTAGGGGTTAAAGTTAGGCCAAAATTCATTTATTTAATATGATATCAAAGCGGATTTAATTCTCGGTCTGTCTCTCCACTCCTGTTTTTAAAATCGCAAATGTTTATTCCTGCAAACTTCACACTCTAGCAAACCTTCCCCCTTAAGCTAGCTTTTTTGGGGTTGAGTTAGGCCAAAATTCATTTCTTAAACATGGTATCAGAGCGGGTTCAATTTTCGATCTGTCTCTCAACTCCTGTCTCTCAAATCACAAATATTCATTCCTACAAACTTCACACTCCAACAAACCTTCCTTCTCAAACTAGCTTTTGGGATTGAGTTAGGTCAAAATCTATTTCTTCAACATAAAACTATTTCTATTAATGTTAGTTGTGTTTTTAGAAACTCGAATATGAGACTTCTGGTTAAATTAACATTACACCGAAATAATTTTACCAATTTTTTAAAAAAGTTATTAACTATCTCAACCTATTTTAACCATTAAATTTACTCCAATGACCACCAGATACTACTCTCAAATCCTAATATATAAGTTTGAGTTCAACTTCTTACAATGACAAGAGTCAAATTATTTACGTGACCTTTCAAAAAAAGAAAACCATCTCAAGCTATTTACGAGGGAGAGTAAATAAATAGTGATAGATGAGACAAAACATTTGGAAGACAGTTTGTACTTTTTCTGTCTATTACCTTATTTGACAGCTAATTTTAATGCCTTTTCACAGTTTGGTTGGTTTGCTTCTTTTTACTATAATTTTTTCACCATGCCTGTATCTAATGTCATTATTGGCTAAATCCCAAAAGCACACGCGTGCGGATCCGATCGGAGGGCCACCAGACGAAGGAATCAAATGGAAGGACTAGATTCGTACACGTCATCGATGGCAGACGAACGGCGTCGTTTAAAGTTGACTGTAGTCAACGGATATAATTAAGACCTTTGACTGTATGAAACTTTTTCAATAACGCCTTATACAGGTGTTAATTACATATAGAACTACGGAATTTTAGAAAATTATAATTGATGACCTTTTTATAAAAATATTACTAAAACACCCAATATAGAGTTTCAAAATTACAGGAAGGGCATTCAAGCTAAGAATGTCTCTTATTTTGTGACATCAACAAAAAAATCTGATTTGAATTTCAATTTGTCTAAAGTTATTGTAGCATTTATTTAGTATCTAAGAATAAATGTAATAATTTATTGAATTTTAATTGTTAAACGAGGTTTAACGATCATTTTACAACTTAGTTCTTTAGATATTTTGTGTTATTTTGAAATTCTTCATGGATGTAATGCGTATCAAAATTATGCTTCAATAATTTCGATATTTATTTTGTGTGATAATTTCGAGGATGACTAATAATGGGAGTTGAGACCCATTTATATAGACGTGTTCGTAGTCCAAATCAAATTAGAGTTAGGAGTCCTTAGTCTAGTAGGGTTGTTATTGCCTTATTTCTCCTATTATTTTCAGTGATTATCGCTTAATCAAATTAGGGTTTTCTTAGAGTTTTAATTAAATAAGAGTTCTATATATTATCATTATTAGGGCTCAATTCATTATGATGAGTTATTGGACTTATATCGTTATTGCGCCAGAGCTAAAATATGAGATACCATCAGGATGAAAGTGTAATATTTTCACTAAAAGGGTCACCCCTGTAATTTTCTAAATTCCCCTCATATATGTAAGTAACCCACAAAAATAATTGTAGTTAAATCATCTATACCACCTTTACCTATTTAGTGTTTTGGTGTCTTTTTTTTAAAGAAATATATTTGTTTTTCTCTCCACAATCTTCTCAATCTCCTATATTTTCCTCTCTCACTCTCATATGTTTCACGTTATATTTTTCTTCTCTTTACTCTCTCTCTCTATCTTTTCTTTTTTTTAGGTTCTTTTAAATTCAAATTATAAAAATAAAATTTTAATTTATCATACTTTAAAATTTTATAGTAAAAATAATTTAGACATGTATTATAATTTTATATTATTTGAATTTCATCACTTTATAAATTTGTTATTTATATTTATTGGGCACACGCATTCGAGTGTGTCATATTTACTATTGTTTATAATTTGAAATTAAATAGTTTATAAAAAGGTCTTTTAAGAGACATGTAAGATCCAAACGTACAAAAATTTGTGGTAAATTCTCCCATAAATTTACACTAGACACCACTAAAACTAGAGGCTCCGATTTAACTATTTAAAGGTGTGACAAAAGAATATTGGAAAGATGAGTTGGTGGCCAAAAATTAATTGAAATAAAAGGGAATTAAAAAATGAAACTCAAAAACCTTATCGTTTGTGCACAATGATGGAAACCAAAATAGACCCACAAAAGTCCGATTAAATGACTCTTGAAAATTGACAACACCTAATACTAAGTGCGCTTTTAAATATTTATTGCTGCCCATAGTCAAAAATCGCGTGTCTCCAATCGAACCAAAACCTTGAATAACACCACCGAAAAGGACGTCTAGTGCGTAATATCGCGTTTCGGTCAAGTTGCGATCAATGTTTTTAGTTCGTTTTCAGGCACGCCTTCCCATTTACAAAAGCACTTTCATTAGCCACGTTTCCCAAATAGTCCAGGAAAATTTATCTTTGATTATGAATTTCTTGGGTTAATTACACAAAACCCTAATTCTTCCATTTTTTATAATTTTATATTCAAAATCTTGCGAAATTATACTTACCTCTTTGAGGGGACATTTGTAAGATTTCAACTTACCAAGGAGTATTTGTAAAATTTTAAGGATTAGATGTACGAATTTCTTGGGTTAATTACGCAAAAACCCAAAGTCTTGCGTTTTTTACAATTTCACATTCGAAATCTTGTGATATTACACTTACCCCTTGAGGGCAACATTTATAAGATTTCAACTTAACAAGGAGAGTATTTGTAAGATTTTAAGAATTCAATGTATGAATTTCTTGGGTTAATTATACAAAACCCTTAAGTCTTGTGTTTGTTATAATTTCATATTTGAAACCTCACGGTATTTGTAAGATTTTAATTTACTAATAAGTATTTATAAAGTTTCAAGGATTCGATGGTAATAAATTTTAAAGATTTGATGGTATTTCGAATATTTAATCTGCGATAGAATTCTATTGGTAATAAATTTTCACTTTGTTCAGAATTTATTTTCCCCCAAAACAGCTTTTTAAAGATTCTTACGAAGCATAATTGCAAATTTTTCAATCCACATGATCATAGGAATATTTGGGAGAAGAAGTGGAATGAGCACTAAATAAGTTAGAAGCCAATTGGATTTGACTCTGAAGGAACATTTGGAATATATCTGGAACTATACAAATTTTTTTTTTTCCTTACCATTTCAAAAGTCAAATCAGAGTTGCTTGAATTTCTTCAGCTAGTGCTTTCTGCAACTTGTATCACTTTTCACTTTTAGTTGATGAGGATATCTAGTGTTCAAAAAGTCTTTGATTATGAAATTATTAGGAAATTTTTTTCCTCTTTGCGGTTTTTTGGAGATTGTCTCCTAACTTTTTTTTTTTCAATAAGTTGCCTCCTCACCTTTTACAATATTTACAAATTATCTCCTAAAATATACTTCCGGTGGAATATTCTGTCCAAATGCCAACACGTGAGCCACACATGAGTTTCTTAAGGGTAAAAACGTCATTTAAACTTCGACCCGACCCATTGCACTTGCCCGAACCGACCCAAATATTTTAATCTAATTAATTATCAGTCTAATATTCTCTCTCCCAAATTAATTAAAAAAAATAAGGTTTCTCTCATTCACATCATCAAGCGATTTCTTCAACTTTCCCAATTTATTTTTTGTTATCCTGCAATCCGACCATGGCATGATTGGTCAGAAGTATGAGCAAACAAAAAATACGGTCTGGGCGCAACACTCCAGATTATGGTAATTTTTTCCCTTATTCAGTGTATGGTTTATGGTTTCCGTGGAAAATTAATTTTTGAGAAAAAATGTTGAATGATGATATAATAAGATGGAGGGAGAGGTCCAACGGAAATTAGCCAGATCAGTAGCAGCTAGGTCGTCATACAAGTAATTAATTAGATTAAAATGTTTGGGTCGGTTCGGGCAAGTGCAATGGGTCGGGTCGAAGTTTAAATGACGTTTCTACCCTTAAGAACTCATGTGTGGCGCACGTGTTGGCATCTGGACAGAATATTTCGAAGGAAGTATATTTTATGAGGTAATTTGTAAATATTGTGAAAGGTGAGGACACAACTTTTTGAAAAAAAAAGGTCAGGAGGCAATGTGCAAAAAATCACAAAGGTCAGGAGGTAAAAAAAATTTCCCAAATTATTATGAAAGTCATTGTTTTTTAAAGTCAAACACGATTAAAATATGTAATAAAAATAAAATTTTCATGAACAATTGGTAAAGTCATTGTTATTTAAAGTCAAAGACGATTGAAATATGTAACAAAAATAAAATTTTCCTGAACAATTGGTCGATATGTCCGAGTGGTTAAGGAGACAGACTCGAAATCTGTTGGGCTTTGCCTGCGCAGGTTCGAATCCTGCTGTCGACGTATTTTTTTTATTTTTATTTTTTCACCATGATAATAAAATATCTGATATCAAGCTCGACCCAAGTATGGCCAGGAGTGTTCGAAATAACCGAGCCGAAACATCTACTATCGGTTATTCGGTTCGGTTTTGGTTCATGGTTTTTCAAATATTTTGAGTTAGGCTTAAAAGATTTACGGGCTGGAGTTCGAAACTCAAACTCGAACGTTTGTTAATTTAGCTCGTCAGTCTAACAGACCGATTCATCGTCCGGTCAATTAAAAGTTAAGACTCAGTTTCTAGACTTGTCTGATATAGAGCTTAAACTAAACTCAAATAAAATAGCGGGTAAAAGTTTCTAAAGTAGTTTACCTTTCATCAGCTTAAAATTTTAGTTTGCATGAACAAAATTAATGTCTTTAAACGCAATAGCTACAAAAATATACCAGAAATTCACATCTGCACGAAATTTTGGGCTTGGAAACGAAGTGGAATGAATACATTACTATTTTGAAGTAAAGCATTGATGGGCCAACCCACTTCAACATTATTTGGGCCGGATCCAGCCCAATGTTTCTGGACTTCTATTTAACAATTGTAATTCCTTTTTGGGGCTACTCTCCTGATCATTTAACGAAACATATATTATTAGTGAGAATTTTTATAGTGTTATTTCACTTTTTATAATTAATTATGCAAATTGTATATGAACTTAGTAGGTTCAAATACTCTGTAACTCATTCGGTTTGACTCAATAGCCACCAGATATTACTCCTAATGAGAGGGTCTGAGTTCGATTCCTTACCATGAGAATGATCGAATTAAAAACTAAAAAATAAAAAAATACTATGCAACTCATGGCATAATGATTACTATTTGCACTTAACTAGTTAAGCATTGATTTGAAAGCCTTTTGTTTTATTGTCTGACAATCATTCTCTGAATCTTTGAGTTCGAGTCTTCACTAAATAAGCTTTCTGTTAAATAGATTAATCCCTAATATTAAAAAATTACTATTTAATCTCTTATATTTTCAATAAATGTGTAAACATTATCCTCCGAAAATGCTCGTACTTAAGTATTTGTGTGAAGGTTTTTCAAGGGTAATTTTCGAAAAAACACATATTTATTGAAATCTCAGAAACTATATATATATATATAGTAATAAATATTATCTCAAATAAGAGAGATTGATTTGTAAATACCCCAAACTTTCAACCGGTACCCAACGAAATTCACTCAATTATTTGTAGTTTATTTCGCCACTTTTTGTTTGTTTATAGAGAAGTTAGCAGTGTAGCTTATTCCCTTATTAGGAATTAATGCGGTTTCGGTGTACGTATGTTCCATTGATATTCCAAATTATGCCCGAGAATTTGTTGTTTTTGACCTTGATTGATTTACAATATTTTCTTTTCCTAAAAAAATAAAAAAGAAAAAATCCTAATGATTTTTCAATTGCTAGGTATTGTTGTAAAAGGGAACAAAGTCCCCTTCTCTTGGACCCAAATTATTTCAGTAATTATATTAATTAATAATATCTTCTATAAATTAAGACAGGATCCAATGTAAGACCCCCACGCTCCAAATTTGATTTGAGATTATAATAATATTGTTAATTTTTAAAAAACTAAAGTATATATATGTCTAATCCGACTCAAAAGTTAGCTAATAATATTTAATATCCAAAAGTTAATCTAGCAACAATTATTAGCCAAATAAAATATATTAATACTAATAATTTATCGAAAGTGAAAACCTCGAGAAGTATTTCCTTGAGCATAAACGACTTAATATTAAAGGATGAGATTGATCTTAAGCCAGAGCTCTATTTTCCTTTAATTGTTGGATGGTGATTGATTTTACTTTTCCTTTTTTGCTTCATATATTGTTTAATGATTTTTAATCCTTTTATAATTTTTCATAAAGTGTTGGTGGCATTTTTTAAATGGTTAATATCAGTTTTGGTACCGTAATTTTATCTTATTTCAATTTTGTTCCCTAATTTTTAACTTATTTCAATTTTCTTCATGTCCTTTTACCAATTCTTTTTCTTTATATACATATGAATGGAAAATTGTATAATTCATCCGTCAACTTTTATGTACTTGGATTTTACGGATATAAATTTCTAAAGTTATAAATTTCATCCCGTAGCATTAATTAGAAATGTGGCAAAATACAGATAATGTTCGGCACATTTCATCCCATAGCATTGTAAATTTCATCGTGTAGCATTGAAAATTTCATCCTGTACGTAGCTTTGAACATTGTCTATATTTAATTTGCTACATTTTCAATACTAGAGGGATAAAATTTATATTTTTAGAAACTTATGTCCCTATAAAACCTAAGTAAATCAAAGTTGACGGATGAATTTTGCAATTTTCCCACATATGAAAAAGGAAACACAGTCGATTGGCAACAACTTTTTTGTTGTTTGTTTAATAATCAAAGGTCAACAAGAAAATGACTGCCATATATCTCATGGGAAAATCTTAGTTTAAGCCAAGCTTTTTCTCCAATTGCTCTAAAGCTAATCTTAATATATAGGCCATGATGAGAAATTT
Source organism: Verbena officinalis (assembly GCA_958496215.1). Taxonomy (NCBI): domain Eukaryota; kingdom Viridiplantae; phylum Streptophyta; class Magnoliopsida; order Lamiales; family Verbenaceae; genus Verbena; species Verbena officinalis. The sequence goes on from OY292391.1 coordinate 2,136,856, forward strand.
CAAACTAATTATGATTTGTTTTTGTTAGCTAGCTTCACAACTACTTTAAATAATTAATTAAGTGAAAAGCTCTTTAATTTGTTCATGACTGGCGCTCTTTAATTAAGTGAAAAGTTACGGGACGATTCTTGCAATTTTGCCGATCTCTCTCGGCTTCGAACCAGATTTGTTTTTATCCCTGAAAACAGTGTCACCATCAGCTTTTTTTTTTTTTTTTTTTCCTGTCCCACTTGTATTTACAATTAATAAAGCTAAAGCAAGAATATAACTAAAGACGACTATATATAATTGTAAACAATAATACCAAAATTTTCTTTAGGGGGAAAAAAGGAAAAGGAAAGATGGAAGGAGAGGAAACAAAATACAATTAAAGGTAGTTTCTCAACCCCACAAGTATAAAATACTCTCGTTCTTGTGACAAAGACATGATGAGGTTTTTAACTCTTCCACCTCTAATTCTGAGAAAGCAAACACAATCTCGAAAGCTTCAACAAAGGCTCGTTTTGGTGCTCAAACAAGGAAAGATGTTGGGTCCGGAAAAGTAATAAAAAGCTCTACAGAGATAATATTCAGGAGAGAGATCGATAGAGGGGTTTCATTTGCAATTTTTCGTTTGAAGATAGAGTTCTTGATTTTTGAGTACTGCCAGATGATGGCTGGAAACCCTAATTGGTGGAGCATGACTGGCATGCATTCACAATCTCCTCAGTATCAAGTTTATGGATCTACTTCTCCCATTTCTTCAAACCCTTCTCCGCCGCCTGATAATCATCATCATCAACCCAACCAGGATTTCCCAGTTAGGTCTTGGAGCCAACTTCTTCTGTAAATCTCTCTCTCCCTCTCTCTCTCTCTCTCTCATGCACACAAAAACACTAACTCATAAAATGGTTTATTGGGGTTTTTAATCATCTATCCCTAGTTAGTTTTTCTTGGCTGCTGCAAGTTAAGCATCCATATATATATACACTGAATAATATTGATTTTTGGTATATGTATGTATATTCATTGCAGGGGTGGAGGAGGTGGTGGAGAAGACGAAAGATATGGTGCTAGTATTTTCCAGCAGCAAAAGAAGTTAGAGAATTGGGAAGACCAAGTGTTGAATCTCAATCCATATTCTAATTTTACTAGGGTTTCAAACATCGTTGATGTGAAGCAAGAAGGTGCAGCAGCTGCTGCTCAATCCCAATTTTATGACGACCAATTTCAGCTCAATAAACCTAATTCCAATTCTTGGCTTGATCAACACCATCAAATGTTGCCGGTTTCTTCTCCAACTTCTTGCATCACTACTTTGAGCAACAATAATAATCACAACATATTGAATTTCTCCGGCACCAAGTCCGCCGGATCCTCCGCCGAAGAGAAGAATCAGAAGATTAGTCACGATCATTCGTCTCATGAGGTATAATATTATTTTGAATTAATTACAAGACTTAAGATTTTAAAGAAAATGATATTAAAGTTGATGGAAAAAGAAAGGAGAAAAAAAGGGGTATCATTTCTTAGGATAATAATTCATATGCATGTCCAAAAATTCATGATTATTACTACATGAAAATGAAAACTAACCAAAAAGTTTTATTTGATTTTCGTGGCACGCCAAAACGGAATAATCATTAAACCAATATCCCTTTTAATTTCACATAAATTTGAGAATTTAATTATTTTTTCTATTTGAGAAAACTAATTAAGTAATTAATTAATTAATTCTTGAAATTGGATTTTCATTTATTTATTTATTTTGTTACCTTTGTTAAAAGTGCAACAGCACGGGTACTGGTGGGGCATCTAACAAGAAGGCTAGGGTTCAACAGTCTTCAGCCCAACCAGCATTGAAGGTCAGGAATCTCCTTTTCATGACTTTATCATCTTAAGAATATATATGTTTCCTTTAATTATATATATATATATATATATATATATATATATATATATATATATATATATATATATTTATGTAGTAATTAAATCAGTTTGTTTGCAATTGATGTGCATGATTCTTAATTATAAGACATTTCATTTAATTTTATACGGATTTATAAAATTTAGGATTAATTACATATAGATCCGATTCTAATCAATATTGATGGAATCGTTCTGTTTTTTCTGTAATTTCCGAACATATCGATGAATTTATTTACAGTGTTCTCTCTTCTAACATAGATCTTATCGATAACTATTGGGTCTGGCCCAATGGCTAAATGCGGAGGTTTGGATTCGACTCTTTACAATGACAAGTGTTGAATTGTGTGCGTGTATTTAAAAAAAAATAGATCTTATTGGTAAAATCCAATATTCAGAAGTGTCTATCTATATTTAGCTAAACCTAGAAATTATTTGATGAATTACTAAATTAATTCTCACTACTACATCGATCGAAACTTTGACACACTGCAGGTGAGAAAGGAGAAGTTGGGAGATCGAATAACAGCTCTTCACCAGCTTGTTTCCCCATTTGGGAAGGTAAACACTAAATAAATTAACTAATTACATACACAAACACACACACACATAAAAGCTAGCTTTCGATCACCTTTTACTGGACATGAGGAATAATTATTCAGAAGCACTTTTAAATAATTTCCACAAAAAAAAAAAAAGAAAGCAGATCACCACAGAAAAAACAAAAGGGAAGAGAGAAGATAGATAAAAATCTCCATTGTTTTTCGACTTTGAGAGTGTGGTATGTTTCTCTTTTGCAGACTGACACTGCTTCTGTCTTGTCAGAAGCCATTGGCTACATTAGATTCCTTCAAGGTCAAATTGAGGTAATTTTATTATTTTACTTTATTCGTAAAAGGGTTGATTTCCAAATTATGAATAAAACTGGGCTCTCTTTTTTTTTTTTTTTTTTTAATTTTAATATTTTTAAATTTCATCAGATTTTTTCTTTTGTTTTTTTGTTGACTGCAGGCACTGAGCTCTCCATACATGCGCAATGCATCGGCCAGTGGACAAAACCAACATTCTGTAAATAAGTACCCATAAATCCGCATATTTTGTTTTCTTTTTTCACATTTTCCGATGCAGACCTAGCTACATTTGGCACACACACACTAGTATTGGGAATGCGAAAGGGTTCTTTTTTCCAGCTCCTAAATAATTAAATTATATATGATCAAGAAAACAATATTTTTATTGTACTAATTAAAGCAAAATAATCGTTATTTTTTTTGCCAGGTTCAAGAGAGGAATTGTTTGTTTCCCGAAGAGCCTAATCAGGTAATTAATTATAAGCCTTCTTGGATCCATCACTTCTCCTAAAAGAGGCTTTGAATTTTGTAAATTAGTAATATATGTTTAGTACAAAAGTGGTATGTCTTAAAAACAAGCATTTTCAGCTTTGTGGAACTAATTAATTCATTAATTACTACTTAAAGTAATAAGATTGTTAAATTTGCAAACTGATTACATCAATTAATATTTCCCATTCCTTATAATTTGGGATGATTACATTTACACCCCTCAATTTAGGAGAAAATACAGTAGGACTCCTTCTACTATTGGAAATTACATACACACCCCTATCGATTATGGCTTTGTCTAACACTTAGGTCCTATCGTTAGTTGTTTCTTGTTTCCAAGTAGATACGAATGTTTTATTAACTGAACAACTTAATCACTTCGTTTATTTCATGTATATATAGCAAACACTATAACAAAAATATTATGGATAATTTAGTCATTTTATAACTTTATGTTAAGTTTTTTAGGTTTCCATTAGGGTTAGAGGATCTATCCTCTAATTCCAATAATTGAGGGGGTGTTGTTGTATTTATCCTAAGTTGAGGGGTGTAACTGTAATTATCCCTATAATTTGCCTTTTTAATTATATTTTTGGATTCCACTTTCTTCTTTGTAGTTCTTGAATGATATGGGAATGGATGGGAGAGGAGCCCCTATGCAGGTAATAAACGAGTAACCAAATTTCATTTTTTAAAATTTCTTTTAGATACACAATATTATTTATCATGCATGGTCACATGCATGCATGCATTCAAGATTTTGTGCAAGTATATATCGATCATATACATTGAATAAATCTAATTAAAATCTGTTTCCCCAAAAAAACAAAAAAAACTCAGGATTCACAAAGCCGATCAGGAGGGAAAGATTTGAGGAGTAGAGGGCTTTGCTTAGTTCCCATATCTTGGACTCAACACGTCGGAAATGATAACGGTGCCGATTACTGGGCACCGGCGGCTCTTGGCGGTGGTTTCTGATTTTCCAGTGTCTTCTCCCGCCGCGCTCTGGCGGCTGGCCCCTTTCTCGGGCTGTAACATCAGAAACAGTCATTCTTTGAAACTAAGACTGACTGCTTTTGATGCTACAAGCTAGCTGTATCTTCAATGACCCTTTAATTCTGATATAGGGAGGAGAAATTAATTAAACAGAATATTGAGGGTCTTTCTGTAATTAAATTAAATAATGTGGTAGCTATTAATATGCCATGTATTTGAATATGCATGCATTTCTAATTCTGAATTTACTTCTTACTTAGTTCTTATAAATTGTTGTTATTTTGAAGGGCGAATTAGATAGGGGTCCTCCAAATTACCATATTTACATATATGTCTCTCTTGTTTCGTTTTTTATATCTTAATTCTTTAACTTGTCAACCATTAGTCGTTTCGGTAATTTTTCTCATGTCCTTGTGTTCGTCTCATCGAGACATTGAATTTGGAATACAAATTTGTCTGATTCGGTAAAAAAACCTAGAAATTTGGAGTTTGGACTATACACACAATTGAAGAAAAATTTCTTAAGTTTGTAACTTTCTCATTTCTTCACCGAATCAGACAAATTTATAGTCCAAAATCATCGTCTCAATGACACGAACACAACAATACCAAAAAGTTAACGGAACTGACTAACGGTTGAGCGGTCAAGGGACTATGATATAAAATATAAAACAAAAAGGACATAAATATAAATATGACAATCAATGAGGATCCCTGTGTAATTTGTCCTATTTTTAACATTCAGCCCTTCATAAATTGATGCACAGAATCGAAATGTAAATGTGTCGCTAATCGTGAATAGTGATAATTGATAACTTAACTACCACTTTACTGCTATTATACTCAAAATCAAATTTTTTGTACCATATGAACAATTACGGCGTAAGTTTTATGTTGTCACAAAGTAATTTGTCACTTTTTTTCCTTATAGTTACAACAATTAAAAATGTACCTAACTTTCTTGAGTCCACCAACTAACAATATTCAACACATAATCTTAAAATTAATTTGAACAATAGGAAAATACCTTAGCCTCAAGCTTATGTAATATGCTGATGTACCCTCCTTTCAACCCACAATTAGCCCATAACAGACAGACACGTGTCCATAGAATGTGTTGTCATTTAATCTATCTATGAAATCACGACAGCTTTGGTTGCTTTCTTTTCTTACGTAATGCTTACATCATAAATTCATCACCCTCCACATATTAATAATATATATATATATATATATATATATATATATATATATATAATAGCTTTTAATTTTAATTGCTTTTTATCTACTTTTCTGATGCTCCACTTGTTTTCCACTCCCAAAAGGGTGTGTTTTATTTATGAGTAAATACTATTGTCTTTTTCCAAGGAAGCGCATGGTTATGTCTTATTTGATGTGATATATGGATACAACGATATAGATATGATATGATATAGATATAATGAGACGGACATTATATAATATCGATACGATTACATAATTTTTTTTTTGATATTTTACATTAAAAAAGTGTTAAATAATATTAAACACAACATGATATAACAAAATAGAATTTTTAAAAGTATCCGTGTATATGATAGCTTATTTGTTTTACAAAGGGAAAAGGGAGTTGGAAATATGTGGTGAAAAACTAACAGATATAGGTCAACACAATCATCAATTCATCAAGTACTAACAAATAAGATGGGTTGTCTGTCTGGTTTTGCTTTTCAAAAGGCCTTTCATCATCATCATCATCTCCCTTTTTCAATTCTTGTTTTTTATTGTTTTTTTTAGAAAAAGTAAGAATGTGACACAAATGGTTGATTGATCTTCACCTTATTTATTAAGGATGTGTTGAAAAATATATTAATCATCTAAATCTTGCCCCAGCCCTAGCCATTCGATATATATCATCAAGTGCGTTGGTTGGTTAGCCATATCTATACATATAATATATAATATTTTCGGTCGGGTACTCCTACATTGAGGGTTATTAATCCGGTTCGGGGCTTAAGGTTCCTCACCTCTCTCAGCGAATGTGTTTAATAGGGATCAAACCCTAAACTCTTCCCGCAAACTTAACTTGTATTGCCAATTGAGCCGCACCACATTGGTGAGTCACAGTATTTTGTCAAGTCTTATATTTATTCAATTAATTTGCACGCACAAATTCACAGAAATATTGCACATTTCCATTCAATGTATTTGTATTTGATACTTGAAATTTATTCACAAAGAATCGAATTTTATATTTTTACGTATATGTGTGTATTAAAACCATTTATCTATTTATTTTGTGTATTTAAAATCGTATATCAGTTTCAAATTGCTTCTCTCGCCAACAGAAAGCAGATAGGTGCAATATCAATATAAGTTGGAGGCCCATTAATGTTTACACCCAATTGAGGCCTCATTTATGTTGCCATCAATTGGGCTGAGGTTGAATTCAATCAATTGAGCTTTAAATAACCCAACATTGGGCCTTATTTGTTTCCAAATGTCCACCAAAATAAAATTAAAGTTAGTTAGTTAGATGTGACAACACGATTCAAATTTATTTTTAATATTTATTACTAGATAGGTTTTCGATACGATACAATATTATAAGCTATTTTTTTAAGAGTATCCATATATTTTAGGTTAAGACACTATATTTTTATGAATAATATACATTGACTTTAGAATAATTATAAATGAGATTAGTCCAAAAAGAGTTAGATATTTATCTTCATTAATTTCGCATCAAATTCTTAAGACCTACTTAGGTCATATTTATTTTCAATTACTTCATTTAAATATAATAAATCCGGTAGTGACGTAGTATTTCTAATATTAGAAGCTTGGCTTTGTCTACCATTGGTTGATCTCAATTATTTCCTTTATTTAAAATTCTTTGAATTTTCCCAAAGCTAAAAGTTAGGTATAGTAGGAGTGCAATAGCCTCAAACCTACACAAGCATAATATTATTGCGTGAGAATTTGGTAAAAGGGAAATATCTACACAATATTAATTATTTGAATTTATATATAGTTACAATTTAACAAGTGAGCCGGTAGGGCTATTTTTACCCCCTCATAAATAAATATATTTTGGGCTTAAATTTTACTAGCAAAATATTCAAACTCGAGTTGAGCTTCTGCATTACAAGTTCGTTGAACGAGTCAGTAATTCGATTTATCTTCCACGTCTAATCGTAATAACAAAATACTATATTAGCAAAATAGATAGTTGATTAATTTGAAATGTAATAATTGATCGTACCTTTTATTTTTTATAATTGTAATTATAAAAAGAAAAACTTAGTACCGACATTAGAATATTGGATTAGCAGTGGTTGATGTGAAATCTTAGACCTCGTACGAGTAAGAGTTTAGTTGATTTTAATGAAAGATAAAAATATGAAAGAAAGAGTGAGTGAAAAAGGGAAATTAAAAGTAGGGTTGAGGAGTAGTCTGTGACTGTCTCCATGGATTTCTGGACCCTCTTTTGAGTGCCGACTTTTATGCTTATCTTTGCTCATTTCACTGCAAAAAACTGCTCTGCTGTCTTCCAACACGCAACATATAGATTGGGTAATAAATCGACAGTTGAGTTTAAAAAACAATGAAAAATTACTACTTAAATGTGATATATAAAAGAAAATGTAATGAATTCGGTATTATATTAGCTTAATCAGAGTTTTGCTGCTCGAATTCTTGAAAACTAGTTGTCATTGAAATAACAATAACAATTTACCGTTTACGCTTTAGTGTCTGACCCAACTAGATTGAACTTGTGGGCTTTAGAACCAATTTTATTTTAAAATATATATTTTAAATATGTATTGTTATTTCTAATCATTGGTAAAACGAATTTATAGTTTTTAATAATTCTGTAAAACTTTCACCTATCTAATATTAAGATTTCTGAATTTTGTCCCCATATTGATTAAAGACTTGCAGTACTTGATAAAAATAATACATCCATAAGTGGGGGTCGAGGCTTAAAAAGTTAAAATTCAAATACAAATGAATCCGACAGAAAAGTATTTAATGATCTGAAATAATGGAATCCGAGAGACTTTCAAGATCTATGATATGTCCACATCACTTGTGATTTTTTTTTATTTTTTCTTGTAATTTAATATGGGTCGGAATAGTTGCGCTTTCAAAAATTCGATTACTTAATAATGATTTGATTAAACTAGTATAGCCTAAAAACATAAAACTTTATTACTTAATGATGATCAGATTCCATAAAAAGTATGATTTCAATGAATAATTTCTGGGTGAGCAGTATCGAATCTAAGATTCAATCTATCGGACTGACGAATCGAGTTTAAGGATCAAACACGAAATTGATTGAATTTTGTTGGTCCAGTCCAGACATTAATCTTAATTTTCAAACAAAGTACTAAATAATTCTACTCCCACACACGTGCGAGATGAAATGATTAAATGCACTTTTCAGGATAAAGCAGAAGCATGATAGCTAGCTGTCTCTGAATCTTGAAATGTAATAAAAAAATCATTTCTTTTGTTCTTGTACTACATCAAGAAGCCCAATATAAACGAGAAATAATGTGTACATACACTATATATATATAATCAGTATACATATCCCACTTAAAACACACACTAAAACACGCAGTAACGGGCTGAAGAGGGGTTAATGGAAATTGAAAGAAATTTACCCTCTCATGAAAATGGGAATGCCAGCAGCAACCTGCAGCAAGAAGAACAAGCTTCCTGCAGAAAAGCAATGGGTGGTCTCATAACTATGCCTTTCATCATAGGTAACAATCATTTGCTTCCAAAATCCTAGGTTCTTATACTAGGATCATCATCATTTGTTTGAAATCCTTTTTGGGTTCTTTAATAAGAACATAAAGATTCAGCTTTTGCAGCTCTAAGAAGCTAGATTCACCTTGTAGATCAAAATGTTAGCTAAAACAAAGAAGTCCCAAGTTCAGGTTCCTTAAAAGCTGCTAAAAAGGCTAAATCTTGATTTTGTTTGTCTGTTGCAGCAAATGAGGCGTTTGAGAAGGTGGCGAGTTATGGTTTGCTGCCCAACATGATATTTTATCTGATGAATGAGTACAAAATGGGAGTTGCCAGAGCTACAAATGTGATATTTTTCTGGTCTGCAGCTACGAATTTCATGCCGCTTATGGGAGCTTTTGTTGCAGATTCATTCATGGGTCGTTTCCTCACCATTGGTGCTGGTTCTATCGCGAGTTTCCTGGTAAATCGTGGAACTTTAAGAAATTACAATAACCTCCCCTGTTCAATTAGTTTGGATCACGTTTGACGATTAAAGGTGTATATTTATGATTTTGATTCAATATTCTAGTCCGATAGTATTATTATAAAGTATTAACAATAAGTTTTGAGAACAGTGTGGCGTCTTTCTTGATTGGGCGAAAAGTCGGTGATCTTTGACAATTGACATATCATTCTGATGAATAATGCATTGGATTCTCAGTCTTTGTTTAATTCAAGAAAATCATATATTCTATATTAAACTTTGCAATCTGGATCTTTGATTTTGTTTTCTATTGACATTGATATATTCCGACATAGTGTGTGGTAAATCCATAGCATTTATTTCCTTATTTCTTTTCCATTGAAGTGATTACACCGCCTTCTATATTTTACGAAAAATACATTTCATCCCATTAAAACTGAAATTTCTAACACCACGTGTTCGATCCATTATCTGAATCAGGGAATGCTCCAGTTATGGCTAACTGCAATGTTCCCAAAGGCAAGGCCTCCTCCCTGTGATCAGCTCACACAACATTGTAAACTTCCCACACCGGGACAATACACTCTTTTAATATCCTCATTTGGGTTAATTTCCCTTGGTGCCGGCGGCATAAGGCCATGCTCGCTAGCATTTGGTGCAGACCAGTTGGACAAGAGGGATAATCTCAACAATGACAGAGTTCTGGAAAGCTTCTTTAGTTGGTATTACGCATCGGCATCTCTTTCGGTTTTGATAGCTTTGACGGGTATCGTGTATATTCAAGATCACATGGGATGGAAAGTGGGCTTCGGAGTTCCCGCAATCCTCATGTTTTTCTCCGCTCTCCTGTTTTTGCTCGCTTCTTCTTTATACATCAAGCAAAATGCTAGCAAGAGCTTGTTTGCCGGCTTTTTGCAAGTACTTGTGGTTGCTTATAAGAATCGCAGACTTGCTTTTCCAATGCATAGCTCAAACGGTTACCATCACGAGCCGGGCTCGTTATACACGTCTCCGACCAACAAACTAAGGTTCTTGAACAAAGCCTGTATAATCAATAATTCCGAAGACGTATCCCTGACCGGAGTTTCTGCAAACCATTGGCGCCTCTGCTCCATACAACAAGTAGAGGAGCTAAAAGCGCTCGTTAAAGTTGTCCCATTGTGGTCCACGGGGATAATAGTGGCGATAAACATCAGCCAAAGCACGTTTCCGGTTCTTCAAGCTAACTCTATGGACCGACACATCACGTCCGACTTTCAGATTCCTGCAGGGTCGTTTGGGATGTTCACTATAATCACCATAACGATATGGGTCGTTCTGTACGATCGCGCGATCATCCCACTGGCGTCCAGGGTAGCTGGCAAGAAAATCCATCTCGGAGTCAAGTTGAGAATGGGAGTGGGGATTTTTCTCTCTTGCATGGCCATGATGGTTTCAGGGATCGTGGAGCATGTTAGAAGGAAGAAGGCGATCGAGCAAGGGTTGGAAAATGACCCTAGAGGGGTCGTCCGCATGTCGGCGATGTGGCTCGTTCCTCAACACTGCCTGAACGGTTTAGCCGAGGCTTTCAATGCCATCGGCCAGACGGAGTTTTACTATTCCGAGTTCCCTAAGAGCATGTCTAGTATTGCGTCGTCGTTGTTTGGAGTCGGGATGGCGATAGGGAACTTGTTGGCCAGTGTTGTTTTAAGCACTGTGGATAGTGCCACAAGGGACGGAGGAAAAGAGAGCTGGGTTTCGAGTAATATTAACAAGGGTCATTATGATTTTTACTATTGGGTTCTTGCAATAATGACTTTTGTTAACTTAATGTATTTTGTGTGTTGTAGTTTGGCTTATGGACCTTGTGTTGAAAGAGTTGGGAATGTTGGGGTAGAGGAGAATGATCAGGAGGAGGACAAGTTGTCTAAACCAGGGACACCAAGTTAGGAGATTGCACCTAATTTATGTATATTCAACTAATTTAATTGTTCTATATAGGTAGTATGATTCTAGTGTTGAATGTGCAAAGAAAAAAGTTTTTTTATGATTGAAAAGCTCTTTTTAAGCACTCGAGTGTTTGGAAAACCAATTTTATTTTAGTTAAAAGCTTTAAGTTTATATTTAGTAAAAGCCAAAAGGGCTTTCCAAATTTTTTCTTCAAACACTTAAAAGTATCATTACTCCATTTCAAATTACATACTGCAAAAGCTAAAAGCAACTTTGAAGATACTTCTAACTTGTACATAATATATTCACTTTTGCTTTCCCAGAAACTACTGCTTTTTTGTTTTTTCAATGGATAAACTGTTTGCTACACCCTCTCTAAATCAGCATCATTGAAAAGCGTTCACTTTTTTCATTCACAAAAGTAACTACGTAGAAAAAAAAACAACTTAAAAGTTAAAAGTCATGTGCCGCATGTTTATATATAGAACAAGAACAAAAACAAGAAAAAGATATCTCCTGATTATGTTCTTCATGTGAAAAAAATGCAGAGCAACATGTGCTCACCAAGAATAGAAAAGAATGACAGACATGAATTTAATATACTCATAACAGCACAGTACTAATAGGAACTTGTACAGGTTCCATCAGAATTTGAAAGTTAACACGAAAAAGAAACAAAATAAAAGTAGAAAAAAAAAATTTAAATAAATCACTCCAATAGTAAAGAGAAAGTAAACCCATTGATCACAACAACCAATTGTACAATTTCACAGAGTAGCTTCATGCTACAAGCATAACTGCTATTTTTTTCCCCCAAGTAAATTATTTTTACTTTTTTCCCTAGTAAGAAGATTTCCTTCTGCAAGCTCAGATATTATCAAGTTACTGGAAATTTTCATCCTTGATCTTCAAGAATTTACCTTTCGTCATCAACTGTTCGTCAGTTCACTATCTTACACCTGATGATCAGCTAGCCTTTTCTTGAGATCCTTCTTGTTCACCTGATATTAGAAATAGAAAATCCCAAATAGAGAATTTGAGTGAATAACTAATATCTGGATGAGAAGTAGAAAAATAAAAGTGAAGACCATTAAGATCACCTTTCCCATAGCATTACGAGGCAGCGATTCCCATAATAAGAGACGAGTCGGTATCTGAAAAAGGAAATGGTATCTAATTATTCTCTAATCTAATTGCAGTTTGCTTAATTTTCGGGCCTTAATCAAGAATATGGGATACCTTATATGGTGCAAGCTTCTCTTTAGCCCAAGTAGATAGTTCTTCCAAAGTTAAAGCCGGTTTTAATTCCTCTTCGTGTTTCCTTTTAATCTCTGCATCAGGTATAACTATTGCACAAACAGCTTCTCCGTAATCTTTGTCGGCCAAACCCAACACACAACATTCTGAAATTGTTGGATGCTGCAAAGTAAAAATTGATTAAGAAATTCTCGAATCAACCATTTTCTTGTAATGATAAATGGAAAGATGAGAAACGAACCTCTAGAAGAACTGCTTCAATTTCTAGCGCGGATAATTTATATCCACCGACCTTCATGATGTCAGCATTAGTACCTGAATGATGACATATTTTAATTAGGAAATGATTTTGAGTATAATGAAATATATTAATTTTGGAGATTATATATGCTTACGCCCTAAAATGACATAGTATCCATCTTCATCTATTCTAGCAGCATCTCCGGTTTTGAAGAATCCACCATCAATAAATGAGTCCTTGGTCACCTGATAATTGGTCATGAGAGAGAGAGGACATTAAATATATACTCTAAATATATGTAAATCTGAAGGTTTTCTGAAAGTTCAGGAGGCTCACTTGTTCCCATAATTCCACAAGCTAAAAAACGAAAAATCCATTCAGATATATTCCAACAATTAGAGATATTAAGCATACCTGAGGCAGCTTCCAATATTCTCTAAACAATGAAGGACTTTTGATGCAAAGCTCACCAACTTCCACATTATCATCACCACTACCCTCTTCTACAAGGATCTTGGCCTTTCACAATCAACAGATTCAAAATAAGTCAATAATGATATAATAAGTTTCAAGAATTCTCAGAAATTATGAAAAATCATCGAGTCTCTCTTTTAAATATATGCACAACTCAAAATACTAACCTCCACGCCAGGAAGTGGCTTGCCAACAGTACCCCCTTTTCTCTTGCCATTTAAGGGATTAGATATTCCCATGACAAACTGGAAAAATACAAAATAATAAATCAGAATTATTGATCAAACTTTTCAGACGAAAGTATTTATTGTTTTACATAGATGAAAAAACCGACCTCAGTCATGCCATAACGTTCAAGAAGAATGTGTCCGGTGATAGTTTCCCATTGTTGCATAACTGGAAGAGGGAGAGCAGAGGAGCCACACATCTGTCCATAAACATTATTATTGCTAAAAAAAGGTATTGACATATATGAAAAGATAAAAGGAGTAAAGGACTACATATGCACACAAATAATTGAATTTCTACTTATATGCTTCATTTTGGAGGATTCACAATTAAAAGAAAAAGAAAATTAAATTACCATGAGTCGCAATTGTCTGGCAGCTTTAGCTGAAGCAGTTTGTAATTCTGGATCCATAGCTTCGTACCCTTGTATTAAACGTGTGTACATGGTTGGAACCTACAGGTGTGAAAGAGTTAATGTTAATATAATGCAATCTTTTAACCATCAAAAAAGAAGAAAAAAAAGAAAACGAAAGCATTTTTCTGCCAGCATATTGAGAATGATAATTTTTCAGTTGATGAAATCAAAATTCTAACTTACTCCTGTGAAAACAGTTACAGCATTATCAGCTTTGTTTCGATCACTTGGATAAGATTCCCGCCATCTCTGCCAGATTCCCCTCACACTAAATTTTGGCATGAATTCGACCTGTTTTGAATTAGAAAAAGTATTTCTTATCTTCAGAAAATACAGGCCTTACAATTTAGAAATATTTTGTAGGTGAAAGGTAGAATTTGAGGAGATTACCGTTGAACCCGCATAGAGAGGGGCAAGCAAAGCATTAAAAAGACCGTGCACATGTATGGAGGAAGTTAAGATCAACAAGGAACTTTCAATATTCTCAGCAATTATTTTCTAATAAATAGAAAATGATTAAAAACTATGGTGTAATAAAGAAGCTAAACAGATTAAAGGATATGATGTAGTGGCAGGCAGTGCAGGAAATGATCAGTTGATGTGTATCCCCAAGCTTCTGTTAGCATTTGAACCTGAAACCATCACGAAAATAATGTGGCAAATTCACAAAATAACAAAGGAAAAAGAAGAATAATTAATAAACAAAAATAAATATAATAATACCTGCGCTAAGACCCCTTTATGTGTGTGCACAACTCCTTTAGGTTTGCCTGTAGTGCCACTAGTATATATGACCAATGCAGGGTTGTCGCCTATGATAAAGCATCGAAATATAAAGAGTAAAGATTTATGTGACAAATGATATAAATAGCTTCTGTGAAACAAAGAATTTGAACTTCAAGGAAAAATACCATTTATTTCTTGGGAAATTTCATTTTCGAGAGAGCATCCGTTGCCAATCAATTCACCATTTTCTGAGCTGACGTAAGGAACAGAAGGAAGAAGTGACATTTGAGAAGAAGTCTTAGCAGCAACAGCTTTCATTAGTTCTTGATGATCTTCAGTACTCAAAATCATCGTGATATCCTATATCCAAGTAGGTAACACAATAATTAAATCATTAAACTTTTAATAAATCACATTCTGCTATGTTTACAGGAATGATGACAACTAGAACTGAAAAAATAGCTATTGATTAATTGACAACTTTGGTTTCAAAATATTACACATACCTGCCTTGTAACTTGTATTCATTATACTGTTACCCCTTCAATTGATTATCCCACATGGTTAAATGATGTTATAATTCAAATTTTAGCTGACTTTTCAAATTTTTCTTGCATGTATGGACAATGTTATCCAAAATTTTAAATATATTCTACCAGTTTCGATTAAGTTTCTACGATTAAAAGGGACTATTTGTAATTTTGAAATTAAGAGAGGAACTTCGGGAGTTTATATACATTCTTAAAGCTAAGATGGTGATTGACAAACCGAATCATTCATCACGTGCAATAGCTCTGCTTCTGGATAGCTGAGTGCAAGAGGAACAGCAACACCTCCACTGAACCATGTTCCAAGAACTCCAGCAACAAATTCGGGAGAAGGTTTAGCAACAACTCCCACTCTAGCCCCACCAAGATGTTTATTTTCTCCAATGCCATTGGTCTACAAAATAAGATTTCATCGTGATAAGACAATCTTGACTATTAATATATGTATCAAAGATAATATTTTCAGAAACTTACAATGTTCAAACCAGTATTGGTTAACAAGTTTGATATACTTCTAGCAGACGAGATCAGCTGATGATAACTGTGACTATTTTGCTCAGCTCTTATTGCAATACTGTCTGGAGATATAGATCCCCTATGAGCAACTGCTTTCACCAGCTCCATAAGCAAACTGTTCTGTGTTTCTGTAAAATGCAGCAGATAAAAGTCAAAACGCCACGAGCAAGGTCTCATCAACGAGTTAAAGTTACGTAATCCTAAACCATCTAACCAAACAAATTCTTGAAGAAATTCATTGCGGACTTTCGTCAAACACATCTGATCCCATTACCAAATCAATAAAGCCCGCAAAACATATGCATCTATTGGTGTGTTTTTATTTGTTTTCTCAGAAACCCATTTCGCCAAACACCAAGCACTCGATACAAACAAGAACATAACAACAAGACTCTACTTTTACCACAGAAACCAATATTATCCTCTGATCAGACCATCAAATACAGAGCGGCAATGTCAGGAAAGTTTACCAGAAGACGAGAAACGAGGCTGAAAGGAGCTAGAATTCGAAACTCTAAGAGAAGATTTTACAGACAAGGAGCGCAAGAACCTCAATCTCGGATACAAAAAAGTACGATGATCTTTAAGACAAGGGCAAGGATTACAAAATGCCAACAATCTGAGCGTGACCATATGGTTGGTGGTCTTAAATACGACGCTCATCTAAGTAGGTGGGATTTTCTAGCGTGCCAGCGGTCTGAATTTCAGTAAATTTGACGTATATTATTTTAATAATACAACTATGATGGTGCCTGTGTCCCACTTCATTATTTGGGGTTTGCGATGAATGATGATGGTTTTTTTCTTGCGTCTCGATCTAATGTGTGAAGGGTAGGTTGCGTTTTGAAATTGGGGAGTTGGGATCGTCGCGGCGTTGGGTTGGTGAGAAGCGACAAAATGTGAACGAATAAAGAGACGGGTGAAAACGAAGAAGAAGCAAAGATGAAAAGAAACTTTTCAAGAGTCGATTTCTTCTGCGTGAAAAGAGATTTCAATCATTCGTAAGAATGTATATAGAAAAAATTAGATGTAATATAGGGATTCAAACATAATATGGATATGTTAAATTTTTCATCATTTACTAGAAATTTTAGTAACGGGACGAAATTGAAATACAAAATGTAGAAGAATAATTGAGGTTGACGAAATCATAATTTTTGAATTAAGTAGTAAGACAATTTTAAATAAGTGAAGATCCTGTATTGATTTCATCTTTAACCATTAGATAAGTGTTTGATTTAGCAGTAATGCACAATTTATTTAAGAGTAAAAAATGAATGAGGCTTTATTACAATTCTAGCGAGTCGGGTCCGAGTCGGATCCGTCAAAACCAAACCGTTCTCAAATGCATTCATTTGGAGGAGAAATACTGGCAAAACATAAGTTCACCACATTGAATCATGGTTTTGGATATGAAACCGTTTTAAATCTCTTGGTGAGTTGTTCCATCCAATGAAGTACCTACAATTTAATGAAGGGACTAATCACTGTAATTGATAATGGATGGGCGGTCTAAAGTCCAAACAAAAAAAATAAAAAAATCCACTCCATTGATTAATGATGTGTAAGCTGGGGAGCCAGAGAGGGAATAGGAATCTCTAATAATTTGATCATTATGTAACATCGTACTATGATCTAATAATTTTTTGTCTATACATAGAGATGTAAACTCTACTTATTTATATTCACTTTATGACTTCAGAGAAGATATTTTAATAAAATTACCCTTGAAGAATTATTTTGTATGGATCTGATAAAAGAATTACAAGAATTAGCGACTCTATCCATAAAAAGTTTGCCTCCGTTTTTTATCTTTTGTTTGATTAGATCCATCAATTATATGACAAGTGTATTGCACTTGATATTTAATTAGTCACTCTCTAAAATATCTATCAATCATACAACAAGCATAAAATACTCACCCCTCGTCACATTGAATTTAGTCGATCGAGGCTAATTCGAGCTAGAATTACCCAATATCTTGCTGCATTTTCTGCGGTGACTTAATGATTTACTGAACTTTTAGGCATATTATCGTCGTCCACATTAAGATGGTGTGATTTTCGGCTTCTTTTATAGGTGTGTGATGAACTGCAATCTTTATTGCTTTAATAATGGGAGTACAGTAGTTGGATTTTGTAGTTAGTTTCACCTAACTTATACTCCTTCCAAGTTCCACCAAATAAGACAATTTCTAATTAATGACAGTAGATAATTCAATTTAGGGATAATTACATTTACACCCCTTGACTTAGGGGTAAATACAGCAACACCTCTTTAACTATTGAAAATTATAGATAAATCCTTTAACCCTAACAGAAAGTTATAAAATGACTAAATTACCCATAATATTTTTGTTCTAGTGTTTGCTATAAATGAAATGAGTGAAATGATTAAGTTGTTGTCCAGTTAATAAAACATTAGCATCTACTTAAAAATAAAAAAATGACTAATGGCAAGTGTTAGACAGAGCCATAGTCGAGGGGGTGTCTCTGTAATTTCCAATAGTAGAGGGGGTTTTGCTATATTTTTTCCTAAGTCGAGGGAATATAAATGCAATTATCCCTTGAATTTATTATTTTTACATATTTTTAACCTTAAATGTAATGATCGGGATTATCATCAGGCAAATTCAATGGAATTAATCAAACATTGTATTGAGGAGTTTCAAGGTACAAATTCAATAGCAGACTCTATTACATGATATATAATATCTAGACAAAAACATTACAAGTAAGTAACAAATAATCACACATAAGTGAAATCAAACATATCATTAAGATTGATCAAGATAATCAGCTTGTTACTTAAGACATAGATTGAGTTGGAGGAGGTTGCTTCATCGGTTGATTCATCGATTGTTGTCGAGCTAGAATTCCTTGCCATCCTGCATATAATTAAATACATACATACATCTTGTTAGTATATATTAGGTATTAATTACAAAAAACCCCTGAGGTTTGATTATAAATCCGAAAAACCATCGAAACCTTGAAACATTACAAATACCCCCCTCAGGGAAGTAAGTGTAAGGTTAGCAATGTTTCGATAGTGAAATTACAAACTGCTCATACCTCAGGGGTTTTGTGTAATTGACCCTATATAGTATTGTGCATATTCTGGTTAATGACATGAAAAGAAATGAAAAAACTCTTATACCTAGAGCGGGATCGAGATCTCTGCTCTTGAGTTCTCTGTATTCTTGACTGAGAGAACAACAAGGGCAGAAAATGTGAGAAACCATATCTGTGTATGGAGCTTCAACCAAACCATATTTCTTCCTGAGTTTCGTTCTATATTTCGCCCCGATCACGGAATACGTGCAAGAAGCCAGCATTATCAGATATATCAGACTTCCCATTGGACCACCTGAAGTACATATTTACTATACAATTATATCAACAGAAAAATGAATTGAATGTTTAAGTTAAAATATTAGTCTTATTTTTATGATCAAAATATATAATATGTAAGGCTTACTAAGTCGAGAGCCTTGAGTTGGATCTGTAGCATCCAAGACTTCTGCTATTTGTCCGAATGTTACGCACGGAAAAAGAAATGTCATCACACCTGCAGAATAAGGAATCCTCAGGGACATTCAGAGGGTCAGACTGTTCCAATAAAAACTAGGGTGAATTACATCTAGACCCCCTGATATTTGGTCTAATTACACTTAGACCCCCTCTACTTTGAAAAGTTACGGCTAGACCCCCGGTACTTTGATTCCATCTTACAAATTACTCCTTCGATATGTTTTCGTAAGGGTTCAATGTTTTTCTTTCAGATTTATGCTCAAATTATCTCTCCATATGTTGAAAAAACTTTGTTCCCTTACTTAGTAGATTTTGTGTGGTTGAATATTACATAATAGACCCCTCCAATTTTATAAAGTATTACATAATTGACCTTATGAGGGCATTTCACTCATACAAAATCTACTAAATTAGGTTACAAAATTGTTCGCGCCTGTGGAGGGGTGATTTGGGCAGCTTACTTAGACGAAAAACGTTAGGAACAGTAACCAAAGCTGACGGAAGAGGCAATTTGTAAAAACCCATAGTAGAAGTGTAGAACATGTATCTGGACAGGTTTTACATGTCAAAGGCTTAAAAAAAGAGAAAAAAACACTTAATTATGATGAAATTACCATTAGTTGGATCATCGTGGCAGTCGAACAATCCACCCTTGTTCCAGGAATTTCCTACATACAGAGCTTGTCCTGTCTGAAAACTTTGTGCATAAGCACCAGCTTGTTGGCCTGAATTAATTGGTGAAGCATAAGCACCAGCTTGTTGGCCTGGATTAATTGGAGAAGCATAAGCACCAGCTTGTTGGCCTGGATTAACTGGAGAAGCATAAGCACCAGCTTGTTGGCCTGGATTAGTTGGAGTAGATCTAGCCTGATGCCCTGGATTTTGAATTCCTATTTCGGGGCCGTCGACTCTACCCATCTTATCAAAAAAGTTTCAAACTTTTAAGCTATAAAGATCAAGAACTAGTTTCTTTATTTGTAAGGCCAATCTCCTTCATCTCGGACATGATTCTCATAAGCAATCAATTTGTAATAAATTTAATCAGGTTTGGAATTTTCCCAAAGTCAACAGGCAAATTGATAATAAGAAAGGTTCTTAGGACAGCAATATCAAGATTGAAATCGTGGTTGTGACATGAAAGTCAATTGGACATTGAGTTTATTATTATTGCATTATTTGTTTGTAGTTTTTCTTTAGCAAGTTGCTTTGGGTCTACGATAACTGCATGACTAGTTCTTTGTCTGATTTGCTGTAAGTTTGTTTTTTTCCAGGGAAATTGGATTTTAGTAACATTGATTTTTCAAACAAAGATTACGAGAATCCACGTCTTGTGCACTATCCTTAATAACCAAATCCAATACTGCTGTAATAACAAAGGAATAATCAAAAAGAAAAACAGGGAGCACATAATAATACCACATATCATATGCTATATAATTCATATTTTTGTAAATGTAAGAATTAGAGTTCATTCATAACATGCATTTCAAATATCATTAGTTCCTACGAAACACGGACATGACGACACGGATTTTTTTCGATGTTTTAAACTAGAGAAGTGTCCGACACGACATGACACGGTATGGTAGTATTCCTAGAAGTGTGTGTGCATCACTCAACATTCTTTTCTGAAAAAATAAGATAAATGTTGATAGCCATTTGCATAGCGTCGTTCTCTTTGCTAGTACAAATACAAACGAACAGTATATGACTGAAATCAAATATATGTTAACATATCATGAGGGTTTCCAAGTCCATCTACATCTCTACATGAACACCATTCTTCCACTATTCCTTTAATCGTAGCATCTTGCTCATTAAACAGCATATTATTGCGTGATCCATAACTCAATCCAAAACATGGTAAAATTGATAAATTTCACCTAGACTCTGAAAAATTGCATTTTTGGATACAAAATTTAGTTTTACAATCATTTGGAGGTAGGATTATGCCCATTTTCGCCACCAAGAAGAAGAATTTCCGTGAGAAGGTGGTGGAGTGAGAACATCTAACATAGCTTCCTTCTCCTTCGGAGTTAATGGCACTCCTCTAACAAGATTTAAGGCCATAATATGGACATTAGTCTTTTGCTTATATCTCTTGTAAGCCCATAATCCTCCAGCGCCACCAGCAACCAATAGCTATTTTCACATAATCTAATATTAATGACAAATTTAGTGAAATTAAAATATTGGAATAGTTAAGAATACAAGTTAACTAACCGGTGACAGCCACAGCGCAGCAGTTTGCATATCAAACTTTGGTGCATAAAGCACAGTCTCGCCGAAATCCTCCTCTAGTTTTTTGTAGATCTCTTTGTCGTTTTTGCCGGAACGTATTTCTTCTCGAATTAACTTTGGTAGAATACAAGAGATGTCAGTGTGGATGTCTATAGACAAACATATGGAAACAAAAACTAGGGGATATGAAAGAAGAAAAGTATATTTGTTTCTGGCATATTATCATATACTTAACCGAGTGTGATAGTTATAGTAGATAAACATGATAATTAAACCTAATCCATCATTTGATAACAGTGCAAGGAAATACGAAAAACCCTGTAAAGAGAACTCGAAGCAGGATCATAACTGGTGGTGGGGATGGAGATACACACACAGGGCTAGTCTGGTGAGATAAAGAACAGCTATGATCACCAAACCCATTAGAAAAATCACAAAATCTCAAGTTGAAATCTACAACTTTTCCTCAATGCCTATGGCACAACATGTATAATTTAACCTAAAAACCAACTGATCCAAATTTACTAAATCCCAACAACAGATGACATTTTTACTTATAAAGCTAAATAACAACGGATCCAACTCCAGAGTTAAAGCCACAATTTTCCCATCTCACAAGATTTCCCAACGTAAAAATAAAAGCACGAAAAAACACAAAAATGAGTACCTTACGGAGGAGAATAGCAACATCAGCTTGTGAGTCTTCAATGGACTGACTGCCACATTCAGTACACCTCACGTTGTGGCTTATATTCCTCGCTCGCGCTTCCACCAGTCGCTCATTCCTCACTTCATCATCATCGTTGCTCGCCATGACTTTTTTCTTTAAGCTGTGTCTTCAATCAAGAGTGGGTCCAACCCACCACGACTTATCTATGATTCAGCGAGCAAGAACAAAGCTATTTCAATATATGCTAAACATCAACGCACCGATATTACACGTCCTATGTAGTAAGTTTCATTTAAGCATTTTATCAAACAGAATGCATACCACAAAAATTTGCGTCCACCTTAGAATTACGGATTGTGATTGTAATGAAATTTGAACAAGCTCTTGTCGAGTATCCCGTTCTCAACTTTATTTCTTGATTATAAACGATGGAGATGAAGCAGTGGAGTCGAAATGTTGCGTGGAAAACACTGGAATATAACAGGGGGAGATGAGTTAAACGTATGCAACATAAATACCTTAAATTTTGGGGAAGAATAAGATGAGAAGAATACGTAATTAAAACTTAGGGAAATTTACCTATACTATCCTTGAAGTTTGCAATAATTACAGATTAGCCTCTCTTATTTTATAAATTATAAAAACCAATTGAGGTTTCATTATTCATGTAAAATTTGTGAAAATATAACAACATTAACTATTCCGATGGTATGAACATAATCAAAATCCGACGAAATTGTTAGAAAAATTATAAAATCTCAAAGGTATTTTTGAACCCAAACCCGTTGACTTATAGAGACAAATGATCATACCTGAATTGGAAATTACAAAAACATACATACTCCAAATTTTATTTGCCATCACAAAAAAGAATACTTCACTTTATATTTCTGATTTTTTTCCATTAAAAAGTAAAAAATAAAACCATACTTTATGGAATAGTTGTTTCCAAAATGCATCCACTAAAATTTCTTTACTCAGAATCCAAGATGTTCTTAACATCAGATAAAAGAATAAAATACATCAGACATTTAGCTGCTTATTCAATTTTATTTTATTTTATTCTAGAAATTTGAAGCAAAACTATGTTTCATAATACAAACACAAATAACATTTGGCTAACAAATATATCTCTCTCAATTGGCTCCATCACAAAATGCCAAGAGGTTAAACCTTCTGTATATATATATATATCAGTCATTCTCTGATGGAATGCTAAATATACATCACACTCAGCCACACCGAGAGAATCATAACTGGAGAGAACGATCGCATACAACGAATCTGGAGGTCATCCTCTGAGTCACGCCAGATGATATATACACATTCCTGAAGTAACGAGAGAGAGAATGAGAATTTACTTAAATTGTCTAGTTAAGGGTGTGTTTGCAAAAGTTTATGCCTTTGGAGAAGTTCAAGTAGAAGCTAAAGTTGTAAAAGGTTGTGGTAGTAAAAGATGCAAGTGTCTGGAGAAGAAAGTACTGGAAGGCTTAGAGTCAAGAACCTACAAGCTGAAAAAAGCACCTCTAAAGGTGCTTCTAGTTAATAACTCATTTTAAGCAAAACCAACAAAAAAAAAAGACCAACTTTTTTTTCCACACACTCTTAAGTTTGCACTTGTTTTTTTCCAAACAGTCCTTAGTTTTACTACTCCAACTTTTTACAACTTTAGCTTCTCCAAAAGCAAAAGCTCACTTTTTAGTTATGAATGGAAAAGCAGCTTATACCTGGGCCAGACAGTTGACCAAATTGCGGTTAAGCAATAATCGCCATTTCAATTTCTTGTAATGACTTCCCTTTGGTTTCCACAACATTTTTCTTCACGAAGGCCGCAGCAATCAAGCAAAATGTGGCAAAAATCGTGTACAGAATTTGTGGACCAATCACCTCCAGCATCCGTAGAAATAATAGCCCAACGAAAAAATTGATCACCTGATTAAGAAAGGAGCTGAGTATTCTTAAAAAGAAAAAACCATTTATGCAAAATAAAGAACATTAGTAATGCTAAGTGTAATTACCCAATGTACAGCCATGCAGACAGCCATTGCTTTCGCCCTAATTCTACTGGGGAATATCTCTGATAGGAGGAGACTAGGAACAGGTCCAGCTCCTAAAGCAAAAGTCAACACAAACCTGTTCAAAAAATGAAAATAATCATCAGATTATTATATAAATGAATTTAATTGCATATCGGAGGCATTGCATTTATTAACACTGAGGTTTGGCGAAATTATGAAAAAAATTCTCAGTTCCCATTTATTACAAAAAACAGAAAAGGACTTATTTGTGAAAAGCTTTTTTTAATATATCCATTCGGGGCACTCAAAATGAAATGTCAGGTTCTTTTTGTAATAAATGAAAAATAAGGGAATATTTTGCAATTTTTCCAGACCTAAGGGGTAATAAATATAATTCGTCTTTATATATAAGTTGGGGAATACTTACAGCATTATGCCACCAACAGATAGGTACAAATTGCTGGAGGCAGAAAACATATCACTTGCTGCAAGAACTTGAAACCCCATAGCCACTGACTGAACCAAAAAATATCCAATCACAAATTAGGAACAGATATAGACGAATTTTATTTAAATGATGCAATTCTCAAATGCCAAAACAAGATGGTGATGAATATTTTACTTGCCATTCCCAAGAAACTCCCTAGGAGAAGCAGCTTTCTCCCTAATCTGTCCATCAGAATCATTGCAACAACCGATCCTGAAGAAGTCACAAAACAGAAAAGGCATCAGACATTTGAAAAAGGAATAAAGAAACCTGAGGTTTGCGCTGTCACGAAAAACACCTTGAAACCTTGAAAATTACAAAAAAGAACACCCCGAGTCTGTGATTTTCCGTTAGTTTGAGGGTGTTTTTCCTTATGATTTGCCAACCCTCATGGTGTTTTTCAGTAGTTTCCAAGGTTTCAGGGTGTTTTTCTTAAACACCGCAAACCTCAGGGGGTTATTTGTAATTGACCCTTTGGAAAAAACAGAACGTATTTACAATTGCCGCACTAATTACCTGCTATGTTGACTGCTCCTACACACATGTTTCCTTTATCTGAAGGTACTCCAGCACTTCTGAAGACAGTTGAAGAGAAATAAAAAACAGCATTTATACCGGATAGTTGTTGCAGAGCAAATAGGATTGAGCCCATGAAAACAACTGCCAGAAAGAAAGCAGTTGATTTTACTCACCAGTTTCAGAAGAAAAAGAAAAAAAATCTGCAAAATGGATAAGTCGAGGGGGTGTAAGTGTAATTATCCCAATGGATAATTATCATACCTTTAAAATGACTCCCATAAAGTAATTCTGAGAATTTAACTCCCTCCAATTCATCCCCTTTATCTGTTTTCGACATTTCTGCCATTGCAGGTTTAACATGTGCAGCTCCGAAGAGCCTCTCGAGTTCCTCTTCAGTTTGAGCAGTTCTTCCCCTCTGAGTCAACCGAGAGAATTCTAGTGAGTGGGTGTTTGCAAACAGTACTATTTTTGAGAGGCAAACGTTGGAATAGTAAAGATGGTAGTGTTTGGTTAAAAAGTGAAAAGTACAAAAAGGTAAGAAGCACTTTTACTACTCTCAAGAAACTTACATCAAAGTAACCTAGAAGTTAGAAGTTGAAGCCAAAAGCATGTCCTAAGATGTTTCTAGCTTATAGCCTTTTCTGCTTAAAATAAGCAGAAGCTGGTTTTCCAAACACACACGAAGTGCTGACAGAAAGTAAAAAGTCCAAAAGTGCTTCTTTTTAAAGTTTGCAAACACTACCTGAGCCAAATGATAACAGAAACTTTATAATTATAAACACATCCAGCAGAAGTTATCAGAAGTTAAACTCTGTGCAGCACTACTATTTAATTGGAAATGGAATCATGGAAGAATTTTACACTAGGAAGGGTACATCACATTAGAAAGAAAGTGCAGAATTCTTCAATCATACAAGTAAAAGTTGAAACAAACCTTGAAAAGCCAGTGTGGAGACTCTGCAGAGAATTCCATCAGAAAAGCTAGTAATGAAGCAGGAACAGCAGATACCCAAAAGCAAACTCTCCACCTGTAATTGAGTAAGATTCTACAGATAACCAACTGACGCTCTCAGACATAATATACCAAACTATTACATCTTAATGTAAAGTGTCTTACCAGCCAAGAACATCTTTAGCTGGAATCCCAATTAAAAGAGACGTCAAAAGTCCAAGACAAGTTGCAATCTGGGTAAAGCTCCCATAAGTGCCCCTCACAAAAGGTGGTGAAACCTGCTTAAAATAGATGACATTATAATCCACAGAGAAATCTGACAGCATATTGAGGTAATTTCTAACTTTCTTTGCAAGAAAAAAGATAACTAGCTTAGTTTATACCTCTGATACGTAGAGCGCTGCAACAGGAGGACCAATACCCATTCCAACTCCAACAAAGAACCTTCCAATTAGCATACCCTCCAGACTACTTGTTGTGCCACTGACAGTTTATTAAAGACACGTGAAGTTATGAATTGAAAATAGTCATCTACAATTAAGGTAGTGTTTGAAATTTCTAAAAAAAGCACTTTTGGGCTTTTTGCTTTTCTAGCTTCTATGTTATTTTCTTAAGAAGTCGAAGTTTCTTGAGAGTAGAATAAGTGCTTCTCAATTTTATTTTTTCCAAACACTCTACTACTTTTTTTTTTCTTTCCAAACACCCAACTTTTTACAACTTTAACTTCTACTTTAGCTTCACAAGAAGCAGTAGAGTTTGCAATCACCCACTAAGTGGCAAAATTAAACTAAAGTCAGTCAATGTCATGCATGGTTTGAGATTGTACTTGTAACATTATAAAAATAATTAGAAATAAGAAAGGTTACCTCAAGGTAGCACCAATGATCATTGGTAAAGCACATAACTGAAATGCTCTCCTACGACCAAGCCCATCAGCTATGGAACCACTAAATACAGAACCAAGAAATGCACCTCCTAAGCACGTGCTCACCACCAAACCTTCAAAATGCAATTAAAAACTCATCAAGTGAAATTCCAAAAAATTATAACTGATCAAACTCTTACTACAATATCGAAACTTGGAGCACCTTCAGCCATAGTACTACCACTGAAGCCTAGGTCCACTGAAATGCTCTGCAACGTATCATTCACAACCCTGAATAGTGTCAAATAAATGGTGAAAAGTTGTTAATATTTTCTCAGCTTAATGCCAAAGCAAGGAGAAAAGAGAGGTTGTACAAACCCGAGATGATAGCCAAATAAGTATGATGACAGAATTGCCAACAGAATGTGAGGTAACGGACGTTTCCATGAAGGATTTCCAATATCTTTCCATGTATGCGACAAGCCTGAAAGTTCATGTAAAGTGACACAATTCAATCAAGTTCATACTACTAGCAATTTCCTGAAGAAGACTATGTGGATGTTTGTAAACTATACTGCTTCTGGAGAAGCTAACATAGAACCAATAGTTGTAGAAAACTGAAGTAGTAAAAGTGGGGAGTGATTGGAAATAAAAGCTGAGAAGCACTTTTACTACTCTCAAGAAACTTCCATTTATTTGAAAAATAGCATAGAAGCTCGAAGTTGAAGCCAAAAACATGTCCTCCAAAAACTTCCAAAGTGCTGAAAAAAGCAAAAAACCACAGAAGTGCCTTTTGTTTTAGAGTTTGCAAACACTATCGATACAACATTCTCAGCTTCTACATTCAGATAGCATCATAATCAATTGTCCTCTCTAGAAAAGTATTTGTCTTATTTATACTTCGTTATGAACAATGGAGAAGCATAGCTACATAATTTCATAAAGGAATAGCCTATGCACTAAAAATGTAAGATGTAATATAAATATAAATGTCAATCACAAATGCCATACGTAGAGACAAACACGTGATGTTTCAAAATGTGAAGTGGCTTACCTAAAAGTTCTTCTCTATCAAGCCCATTGAGATAATCTTTAGACGACCCACGCTTGTGCATTTTTCCGGTTTCTGCCTGGCGCCCTCTCATATTTGAGTTATGTTGTGGGCATCAAACTGAAGCCCTGCCACATTTTAGATTATTCAATATATCAGATGACCAACATTTCAAATCTGCCTTCTGAATGATCCTCATTGACAACCAGATTCTCAGGAAGTAAAATTTCCATAAAATCTTAGCAATTTGCAAAGCCAAACATTACAATAAAATTTTGACGCATCAAAAGTTAAAATCACTCGGAAAATCAAGAGCCTGACATCGGATCATTCATCACTCTTAACAGATCAAAAATTGAAAATTCTAAAACTATGAACTAAGGCATCAGCTCCAGAATTTCACAACACGGATTAACTGATTCAGATCTGCTAAAAACGTTTTAAAAAAAACGTCATCTAAACAAAATGCCGTCCCACATTCAACTGCACAACATATCAGCACCTGCACATCCATCTCCATTCAACAATACGACATGCAGAATCCGTACACTCACTTTATACGTAAATACACATACGATTCATAAAATCATTCAAATTACCTCGTAATGCACAGCGACGAAGAAAATGCCAAAGCGAAATCAGTATGGAAATCTGCACGCAAAAATGATCGAGCGATAACGGGGTCGGTGGTATGGTGATGTCACAGCGCGAAGAAGCGTTAACTTGCGCCGCGGATTTGGGATTTTTTACACTTCTTTCATGTACAGTATTGCTTAAAGGGAAGTGAGGCCGAGTGTACTTTAAGGAAGTAACAAAATTTAAGGACGAAGCATCTAGACGAGACGAGGAGGAGCGATACTACTACGACTCAGAAAGAAACACGTGCCATGTTTGTTGGAGATGTAATTCTCTGCTGTCTGCAGAGTGCACTAGATTCGTGAAACTCCTATTAGATTGTGACACGTTGACATGTTACCTTTTTATTACAACCACCAGATCTTAGTTTTAATAATAATGTTATGATTTAATTATTATATGATTGCACTTTATGTGTAATAGCAACAACTGTCGCTGTTTGATATTAAAATATCTCGGTATTGAAACATACTATTATATAATATAAATAATAAAACTTGAATTTAAAGTTATAAAATACGGCAACACGGATATAACGACATGAATATCGGACACGATAAAATAAGATTTTTATGAGTATCTGTGTATCATAGGATTTAAGTAACCATTATGGTGGAGATTTAGTTAGTCTAACCTCTTAGTATGATTAAAAATCTAAATTCTTTAATCTTAAGTCTTGATCAACCCCTCCCAATTCTTATTTTTGAGTATGTGATGCACAAATACAGATATACAATTCATTTCAGTCCCATCATTACCACCAATTTTTTACGAAACCAAACTTCCCAATATCTTATTCAAACCAAAACTCACTTATGAAACACGGACACAGACACGGCGATAAGGATACAATACGACAGGAGCACGACGATACAATTTTTTTTGTCATTTTACACTAGAGAAGTGTCTGATACAAGTATCCGACACGGTATCGGACACAATTCAACACAACAAGATAAAATTTTTAGAACTATCCGTATATCATAGCTTAAAAAAGACATTAATACCTTCCACCTAAATATCCCCGACAGTTTTAATTGCCAGAATTATAATCTGAGGAGGCAAACTATAAATTTTGTAAATTAAACACAGTATATGTCACGCCCCGAAAATGGGACATGACTGGCACCTTAAATTTATTTTTTTCTAACATTATTGAAAAAAATACCATAAATTTATTGAAAGAATAATAATATCTCCCAAGCACAAAACTACGCAAAACACTCAACACCTGTGGTATACAACATTATGTTCCAAATTACAACACTTGAGATGATCAGCCAAGCAAGTTTATAAGTGTAAGAAACTTTCGTTGCCAATTGAGCCAAATCAATTGTGGATGTGCAACTATTGTGTCACCACAATTCCACAAAACAAAATAGACATTCGGGTCGATTGTGCCATCAAGCAGCACCGATAGACGAACTTAATACTTGGATCTGTAAACATATTCAGAAACACGACTAAATAAATACGCGACTGACAGAATGAAATTATCATTTATAGTGAGGGACAATTACATCTATAACCCTTCCAAGAATGCAACACTATAGTTGGTACCCCCAAGTTTGAAAAACTATAAACCACTCCCTATTTTTTTTTGAAGTTACACAAACCACCCCTGGGAGTTTAGGGAAAATTACACAAGCTACTCCTAATATAGGGTGGTGTTGATATTTAAAAAGAAATGGGGAGAGGTTTGTAGTTTTTTCCATACTTGTATGTGCCAACTGTAGTATGGAAATCTATGAAGGGGTGTGGCTGTAATTAAGTCTTACCAGTAATCAACACCGTACTTTAAGAGGTTAGCAACACCGTACCTTGTTCACAAGAATGTCAACTTGCTCTCTGTACATTTCCTTCAGATCAATTATATCCGCACGAAGTTCTTCCAACTACAAAAGATATTTTACATGTCAGCACTAAATCAACAAATAAAAATGGTGATGTTAAATGCTCAATTTTCAACTTCTATGCTATCCTCCTGAACTAGGGATGGAGTGGGAAATTAAATTTGGGGGGGATAAAGAAAAAAATTAATATATGCAATCTAGTTATTTCAGGAGAGAAAGATATAACTTCTTATTTATAAAAAAATTGTCTTCTAAGAATTTGAGTAAAAACATTTTTTTTTGGCTTATATACTCAGGGTAAAGGAAAGTGAGGCACCTCTTCATCACGTTCTCCCATCAACTCCAGTGCTGCTGAGTGTCTCTTTCTAAGTGATTCTAACTCTGCTTGTATTCCAGGTAGTATAGCAGCTTCTGCCCGCAATTTTTCACACTGCATTATTTACAATTAACCCATATTAAACTTTTTACTATAAGTTGTACAAAACTTAATTTCCACAATTAACATATAAATTTGTGATATTCAAAAATCAAAAGTATATTCTCCTCTATACCTGTGCAGTCAGGTTAACCAACTCTTCTGCGAGAGAGTCACGAATGGATTCCATGGATGCCTGACGAGGAAAACAAATGGATGATTAAGAATTGTTAAAATGAACTTCAAATGCAATTTATTGTATCAAATAATCAATCAATACCAATCTGGACATGTAAGAAGCAAGTTCACCCTCCTTTTGACGAAGTGCAGCCTCGAAAGTATTAGATGTCATGCTCTTCATATAGTATGGACTCATTTCACTTCTATGTTCAGAGAAATTCTCATACGAGTCCAAACTTGTTTGCAGAAAATAGCTTTCTTCCATACTGCTCAAGCTGCTAGCATTAGAAAGCTTACCAGCCCAACCTGTTCACGTAGATTGTCAAGTGCTCAAGTAGACGAAAAAATAGAGTCAATTCCACATGTCCACAATGAAAAAAATACCATTTTCAAGTGCAGCCGACTTTTGCCTTGTTAGGGGGTTGTGATCAGGTACAACAGCAGGAGGAGATTGAAGGCGGGCAGTCCTTTCCTGATCCAACCGAGCAGCTTTTTCCCTCTCTAGTTCCTGTTGAAGAAATTATAATGATCATATCTCTTTCATTATTGGAAAATCCACAAAAAAAAATCTTCAATGTGGAGTACTCCAAAAGGAGTTAACACATTTTAGCGCGAATTACACCAACTATCCCTGAGGTTTGAGCTAATTACAACTTAATCCAACTGCTTTCGAAAATTACAAAAACACTATATGACATTTCACTTTATTGCAAAAGACTGCCTGAAATAGGCTGATTATTTGCAATTTTTGTCTTCTTGTATAGTTTCAGTGAGGTTTTTGTAATAAATTGAAATCCAGGGAGATTTTAGTAATTTCTGAAAAGAGGGACTGAACTGTAATTAGTGCAGACCTCAGGGGTAGTAGATGTAATTCCCCCTACATTTTTTATCCAGAAAACAGGATAAGACCCAAAGACATCTATCAAACTAATATTAGTAACGCTTGTAGTATCGAGGCTGCTAACATTACATATAATCAGATTTGGCACTAACCCTAAACCATAAACAGATACAGAAAATACAATATCTACCTGTTGCAGAAGTTCTTGATGTGTCAGCGCATCATGTAATTCCTCCTTGTGTTTTCTCTTGAGTTCCCTAATTTGTTCTTCAAGCTGATTCACACGACCTTCTTGAGTGTCGGCTTCCTCCTTCAAAGCAAGATATTCTTGCCTATTTTCTGCTGCTCTCTGTCTCTCCTTTTCAAGAGATTTTGTCAGCTGCGTCTGCTCAGCTCTAAGACATGATATCTGCAACACTTTCCTAGCATAAGCTAACAACCACAATAAACCTTAACTGAAGAATCAATATGATCAGCAGAAGAGAAAAAACCTGAGCTTCAAGAACATTTATTCGAGATAGAGTTTGAGTTAAACGCTCATTTATAGAACGCTCCTTTTCCTCTGCAGTAGCAGCTTTAGCCTCTGCTTCCTGCAGATTTGTTAAAAGCAGCATTTAGATGTCTAAAACTTAGAAATACCACCAAGTAGAGAGAATAAGTTTCTCTAGAACCTGAAGCCGTGAGTTTAAAGATCTTTCAACAGCAGCCCAAGCTTCAGATCTTCTTGAAGCTGTCTCCTAAACGTAATAGTTCAGTGAATGAAATGGTTAGAAGCAAGGCAGGCAAATGGAACATCTAGAAGACACAAGTTTACATGGAAAAACCTGCATAGCTTCGATCTGCCTTAAAAGAGGCCTGGTTGAATCAGGAACTTGGGTGATTAACTCCTCGCACCTACGCTCACTTGCCTAGAGACAAGTGATTCTGTGTGAGATGCAGATATCCATGTACAGGTCCTCAAAATAAAAATAATAACAAAAATTAAATATTAAAATTATATTGTATTAAAATGAATAAATTTACTTGATAGCGCTTTTGAAGATCCTCAATGTCCCTGCGAAGCATATCTTCTCTAAAAACTGCCTGCAACAGAACGAAGACAATTTTCAATCGCAAGATTAATGAATGAACTAGTACCAGAAGCCATTCCCCACCCAATTAAAAAATATATATATTCAAATAAAACAAATCCATTCAGCAAAATTGACCTGCTGTTCGGTTCTACTCAGTGTTTGCCTTAGTTCTTCAAGTGTCTGAACTAGCATACTTTCGCGGTCCTCAGCCTCTCTCAGACGACTCTCAAGTTCAGTTCTTGCTTCAGTGTTTGCACGTGCCTCTGCTAGTGCTTCAGCTTCCTTTGCTGCATTCAGAGCGTTTGTATAGTATTCCTTTTGTGCAGCAAGTTCGGCTTGGTGATTCTCTATAGTTTCTTGGAGCAATGTTTCGGTTGCTGTCTTATCTCTTTTTATGCTTTCTACTTTATTTTCTTCAACCTGGCAATGACAAATCAAATCCATTGCCAATTTAATAAAAGGATCAATATGAAATATAAAAATTCTAAGTACATGAACGCCCAAAGGAAAAGAGGAAAGGTAAAAAAGGGAACAATTATTGAAAGGTTGGAATAAACAAAACCATTATACATTTTTCACAATGAAGAGTGGAAACCATCCACTTTTAGTTCTCTTACAACTTTCTGGAAAGAAATCAATAAAAATACACAAGGCAGAGCATTCCAACATAAATGAGAATTAGATTGCAAATCAAAGAACCAAACTCAAGTATTTTGCGATTGTTTGCATTACAAGTAAGAAAGATGAATAATCATACTCCAACGACTCTTTCGTATGGGCTGGAACCCTCATCCATGCATATAAAAAACCCCGAATAGGTCTTGTAATTATGTGGAAGAGAAGCTGACAAAAATTAATAATACAGATCTCATATGACTCAAGGGTCCAGATTGATTGGGATAACATAAATCTTGGAGGACCTAAATTAATCACCTAAGATGCAGAAAAATCGGCACTAGACAGAATAAAGATATAAGAAAACTAATCATAATCATAAATTATGGAACCACTTGATAAGTATGATGTATGGTTAATGCTTGACCAAGCTAAAAACAAGAGGCTGTTGGGTGGATATAAAGTACAGAAGAAAACCTACCTGCAGCTTTGTAAGCAATCCTTTCTTCTCTTCCTCAAGCTCTCTTATCTAGCTTTCGATAAAGTATTGAGAAAATGCATAATAGATCAGAATCGTGTTAGAAGCTTAGCATAAGGAAGTAAGGAACCAATATGCGAAACTGATCTAAGAAAAGCATACCTGTGCCCGTAACTTTCTCATTTGAGATTCCTGTGCAGCTTGCTTTTTTGAAAGCTGTTCGCCTGGAAATTATCAGAATCGCAGTGAAAATTAAAGCGGTACTTCAATGGCAGCATAAGTCCAAAACTTATACACTGAAGAGCACATACATACAAATAATACAGTTATCACAGAACAATAGAAAGAGTATTTGTCATCTATTTTGAAGTCTTACTTTCATGAACATTTTACCAAATGGGTAACATTTTGAACGCTATTTTGAATTAACATATACTAAAGTAAATCACCCAGTTTCAGTCCTCTCTTGGATACCTCATGGGCTATTTCTCCTGCCCAAATCCTACCATAGCTACATTAGATTCACCTTGTTTACAAGGTTTTTCATTTCTATGTATTGTAACTTGTAGAATTTCTAAGCAACTTTTTGATCAAATATATGGAACTTAATATTAACCCTGTTCATATAGTTGTTCATACCTTCGGCCATCACTTGGGTGATTATTTCATCCTTTTCTTTCAAAAGAGCTGCAGCATCACTTTTCTTATTCTGTTCCCTACGCAGAGTATCCCTTTCTCTAGTGAGAGCATAAACCTGAAAGAATGATAGACAACCATAAATGTTCGTAAAACAAATGAATGAATCAGAAATTTGGAAGAAGAGCTTAAAATGTAACGGAAGTTCGAATATATCAAATTGTTGCTACATTAAGTATTTTCAAGGTCGTGCAAAGCATGCATTAGCATTGCTACAAAACGAAATTGGACAAGAAATAGCACTTGCAAAGTATACCTTTCTCTCAAGAGCTGCCACCCTCTGATGGTACTCCTCTCGAAGAGATTCAATTTCAGCATCATTTGTTTTTCTCTGAAAAAAATATTTAGCCAGTCAGTCATAATTTTCATGCATTTCGCACATATGATTAGGCATACATGTATTGAAGGACAGTTGGATCTTGCCACATATAGCAGTTTCTGTTGCTGCAATGTGTATGTTAGAACATAAGTCTAAACAGGCTGTAAATAAACCACCAAATAATGGCTCAGCTATGGATGGAGAGGAAGAAAGTTCGCAACACCAAGCTTCTCAATAAATATGTGTGAAACTAGGAGAATCTTAGCATCTATGTTGCAACAAACAAGTATAACAAATTAAGATATATATATATAGAGAGAGAGAGAGATGACTCACCCTTAGGTCATCAATTGCAGCTTTTAGCTGCTCATTTTCAGTCATCAACTTTGCAATTTCATCAGCCTTGGCCTGGGAGGAAATATTTTAAAAGAAGAAAGGTAAAAGGTAAGCTCTCAGGGGCAAAAAAAACCTGACAAGGTAATTCTAAGAAATTACAGTAGCCCCTGAAAGTTAATTTAGAAACAAATTTGCTGCATAATGACTGATAACCTACAGTCCCCTGTGATTGTCCAACCAAATAAACAATCATTTAACAATACACAATTCAGAAACAATTAGTAGTATTCCAGCTTCCCACTGAAGAATTACCCTTCAAGACCATTCCGATTAACACAATAACAAATCTCAACTATGAAATCTGTTAAATAGATGTATCTCTTATTTAGAACTCTTATGCACTCAACGAGACTACAATTAATCCCTGACCATTCTACTTTGTATGAAGAGCGCGGCCTAAACAACAGATAAGAGCACATATTTTCAGTCAAGGTATTATTCTTCTCTAGGAGAACTTCGGATTTTCCATTTCTTTTAATAGCAGGGCATATGATCATTCTACTTATAAAATCCAGCAGGCACACATTAACACATGATCCAATCCAGTAATAAAGAATTGTAAATTTAAACACCTGAGCCTGTCTGGCAGCTCCCTGTAATGCATTTTCCATCATTTTCACTTCCTTCTTCACTTTCTCCAATTCAGCCACAGAATCTGTAGTATCAGGCAAGTTTCTCACTGTGGTTGTGTGTTGTTCTATGACATTACTATTATCATTTGGGTGCTGCTTGAGCTCAACTGGTTCAGCAAAGTTATCATCCTGATGTGTGACCAAATCAGAGGCTGCTTCGGAAGCCTCGTGATTGTCATGCTGTGAAGTGGACATATTGTCTGTAGAATTATCTTCAGCATCTCCAGCGTTTTGAGGATAATCAGAAGCAGATGACTCTATGCTTTCATGTGGGCCACTAGATGATGCATCCAAAGCTTGAGTTGGAGAAACTTCTTCAACTTCTTCTTTTTCTTCCTTCTGTTCATCTATGTTCTCAGGCAAACCAGTAGCCTCGTCTATCGTAGGCATAGAATCAATAACTTCAACTTGACCCACATGACTTGTTGATTCCGATTTTACTGACTCTGACAATGTCGGCACTGCTTCTTCTGATCTCTCCTCTTGATGATTTTTTGTCGAGTCAGTCTGCTCAACCTGAACAGTTTTTGGTTCAGAAACTTCAACAGGAGGCAAAGGCGAAACCGTCTCAGCTTCATTTTGATTTGCAGCAGCTTTATCTCCTAGCTCTCCACTTCTATCCTGTATTTCACCTGTATATCTTGTCTCTAAGTCTGCCTTTTTTATTTCTTCACTTGCTTCCTCTCCATATGAAATTTGTTCACTCGTATGAGTAGCTGAGATCTCATGGTGAACTTCTTCTTCCTTGACAAGAGATGCGGACTTTGAGGAACTCGACTTTTCCAATTGTTCACCAGCATGATTAGCTGAACTATCATTGTGAACTTCTTCTTTCTTGACAGGAGATGAAGGCTTTGAGGAACTAGACTTTTCCAATTGTTCTGAACTATCATTTTGAACTTCTTCTTTCTTGACAGGAGAGGCAGGCCTCGACGAACTATGCTTTTCCGATGATTCAACATCCTCTTCCTCGCCTTTCTGCCCCATATATCCCATGATGGGATTAAACAATGCCTTTCTCTCTGTAGCTGAAGGCCATAACCCAGATCCTGTTAAGAAGAAACAAAAAATGTATTAAAAGTTCAGTTACTGTTGGAGATCTATCTTATTAAATGTTTCTGCATATACTGTAATCTTGTATGATTAATGCAGTAAGTAGCAATGCCTAAACTCTGGAGTCACCAAACTTTAGGTATTGATAAATTTTTGTAAATGCAATACGAAAAGTGCAGCACAACTGCATTAATAGCAAATCTAAGGCCACTCAACTAAGATATCAACTTCTTACTAGAGTGAACTTCTAGCTCCACCACACTCAGAAGAATCGCTTTAACCACAATTACTGGTATCAGCTATAAAACGAACTAATATAATCCAGAAATCCACAAACAAAACAACCCATACCTTCAGAGCTGCTCCCGGCAGCATCAGATTTCTCCTCGAGGCCAAGAGCGTTATCGAAATTCTTCTCGATGTTCTTAACACTCTCACTCAGCTTATTCACCGCCCCAGCAAAATCCGGGAAATTCCCCAAGGAGACTTTCCCGCTAAACCACGCCATATTCCTCAATCACAGAGCTTGATCCAGCAAGCGGAATATCACATTCACATCACCCGCATGTCCAAACCCTAAACGATCGCCTAAAACCCTTCGTTACAACTTAAGACGCACTCAATTAAGCTAATCTCCGGATTAATCAAAAGAAAACACAGACGGTGCAGAATTAGCAGCTCCAATTTTCAGATAGAAACCTTGCGAATCCGAGAATCGAGTGTCGGATTCAAAGGGATCGAATCGGATTGGTTGCGATTGTAATCAAGAATGATTTTTTTATGTGGGGAAAATTTTGCAATTTGCAGGATGCTGATCTGATTTGGGTCTCTGTCTAACTGGAACTCTGGGTTGCACCGAAGCTTCAACGGGCAGTCCGAATAGCTGTTGGCGGGTCTAAACTATAGCAGTTAACCGGGAAATGTGTACTCTTTTGGGGGGTAAATGGGTAATTGGAACTCTTTTATCCCCAAATATGAAATTAGGGTCACCTTTGCTACTCAATGAAGCAAGGCTTCGTTTGGTTTTATCTTTTACTGCTTTTAAGAATATATGGATTTTGAAAATTATAGAAGAATAAAAGTACGATTAAATTAAATTACACGAGCAATTAATCTAGCAGGATGAGTAGCGAGTCAGAAGCGATCTTGTTACCAGATATGAGTTGATGTAGCAGGATCTTATGATCTAGTATATGCATAGGTTGTTTATTCCAAGATTTCTTTAAATGTATATTTATTACTAATAAAGTTTTTGTTACGGGGGATGTTTATTACTCTTCACTAGCATTGAAAATTTATAGTAGGATTTTTTATTTTTTTTAGGGTAAACGAACTTTATTAATCAATGCATATCAGAAACAAACAAATCCCAAGTGAAATTGAAAATATCACTGGAACCTACACAGGCCGAAGCTGCATTCCTATATAGGGCATTACACTGTTCTTTTTATACTTTTATGAGGGAATATTTGCAATTATGAGCCCTAAATGTGCAGCAATTCATTCAGCAAACTTGTAACAGGTATCAGCAAAACATTGATTTTCATAACATAAAGTGTCATTACATAAACTGAACCAACAAGACATTTAAATTTTTTGCAGTAATAATTGTTGCTTTCATAGTTACTACTTCGAAATGACATGAATAAAACTAGAACAATATATTTATGCACGAGGTTACTGGCCCAGGATATCGGATATCGACTTGCTGATCGCCTGAGAAAGTTCTTGCCTGTTGCCAACACGAAAGAATGCATAAGTTTTAAAACATTCGCGTAAAAAATATTATTTTACCTCTGAATTATGCCTGTTTTTATACTTTGCCAACTGGATATTCCTTATTTTTACAACTTAACCACAAAAATGCTGATGAAATAATCAGCTGAAACTATATCATGCAAGGAATTTCCAGTTGATTATTTATCCGACATAGGAAGTGGTTGCAAACTTAAAAAGACGCACATTCTTCTTATTTTCAGCATTTTGTGAGTGTTTGGAAAACAAACTACTGCTTAAAGACAAGCAGAAATAAGCTAGAAGCTGGAAGTACCCAAGGACCAACTTCTAAATTCAGCTTCTAGCATCTAGGTTACTTCCGTAAATAAGTGAAAGTTTGTTCAGTGTAAAAAAAAAGTGCTTCTCAACTCTTTTTTTCAAACACTAACCCTTTTTTGTCACTTTTCATTTATTTTTTTTCCATGCAGTCACTTTTACTACTACAACTTTTTACAACTTGAGCTTCTCCAAAAGCAAAAGCTCTTGCAGACACACACTTAATAACTTTATCTTACCCGTGTGACTCTCTCCAGCTGTTTATGTAAATCTCAGAGTGCCAATGGCAAAATGTAAACGAGAAAGGGAAAGAAAAAGAAATAAAACTGATAAAAATATGCTAATAGCTAATTTAATCAGTAAACGATAAATATATTCTGCTCATAATGAACGATGAATTTCATACCTGTCGGGTTTGAATAAGAGATAGCGGTATGTGAACCACTGAAATAAAATTTTCTCAAGTTAGCAGTTGCTGGAATACAAAATTGCTTGTATTATATCTCATAACTTAATTCAATAAATAATTGAGACTCCACTATACTTACAGAAGAATACAGTATGCCAACGAGCTCAAGAACACTTGGGAGAATAGGAAGTTTGTCAATGGTCTGTTTTACAGATTAAGATAGAAATTAGCATGAAACAGTCAAAGCCGATAATATATCATAAATAAATGTTGGTATAAAAACCCAAACAAGCAGGAGGCTTCTTTCTAATGAACAAATTGGATAAAATCCCATCAAATTCTCTTTTCGATTCTTTTCTGTCACATACAGTATTTTAATATACGAGCAAAATATTTGCATAATTCCACTAATAAGAGAATAGGTGAGTAATGATTTACCCCAACGAGATTTATTGATGCCCATAAACCCACAACACCTGCAAATCCTAAACCAATCAGACCCAGACGATCTTCGGAGTTATCCCACTAGTCAAACAAAGTAAAAGAGAAAAGGGATTAGAAGAAATATCAAAAACAAAATTAGAAAGCTGAGTTCTTGAAAATAGAATACTCACAACATTCTGAACAGATTTGATAATTGATGTTTCTGAGCTTTCACCAGTTGCTTTTGCAGTTACACTAAGACGATCTTTTCTATCTATAGAACATCAATACGGAAATGTGGAAAACAATCAGTTGAATACAAAAACAAAGTAAATTAAAGCCATGATATTGTGAATCATATCTTGCATCTCCTTATAGGGTGTTTGCAAAAACAAAAAATGTTACCCTACTTTTAGCTTTAAGAAAGCAGACATTGAGTATTTTGTCCTGCTTCTGTTTAAGAAAAGCTACAAGCTCTATTTGAGGTGCTTTTTTGAGCTTCTAGTTATTTTTTCTATTATTTACTCAGTATTTATAGTTTCTTCTCCAAAAGCTCCCCACTTTTACTAACTTTTTATATCTTACGTTACATTTTTAACTTCTCCTTCCAAAAGCAGAAGACTAATTTCAAAGAATATGAAACTTGGCAAACTGACAGACAAAATATTTCCCAAAATACAACCTTCATCAATCTGAAGTCAATATCAACATTTATGCACTATGAACTACCACACTAAAGCATTTTACCACTATCACAATACAATTCTCAATAAGATGAAATTGAAACTTATTTTTCCCATAAAATAGTCATTATTCCAACATACCCACCTAAATTAGATTATAATTCATCCAACTTCAGACACTAAGAAGCAGCAAATAACTGCCAAGTAAAAATCATGCCACGAGCCTTTAATGAAGCTTTAAACTTAAAATTCAGAGTGGCCTTACCTCTAATAGCAGGGACTGCTAGTTTCTGAAATGACCCAGAAATTGGTTGTCTTCCATTAACCAACATCAATGGCGGATAAGGCAGTCTTGCTATTATCGTTGCCATCTGATGAAATTCAGTAAAAACAATGTTCTTTTTTTTTAAAAGGTAGTTTAATTTCCAAAAAAAAAATCAAAGAAAGAACTCGTTTTGCATGATCGAGTGGTGTTTCGAGAACATGGGGATTTTCATTTTACCTTGCCCGGAAGCTTGAAGAGTGAGAGAGAGAGAGCTTTGAACACCAGAAAACCAAAGAGAGAGAGAGAGCCACCAATTATCAGGAAGCTTATTGGCTTTCTGAGCTTTTTAATCTTCAATAGCTGGTTAGAAAAATGAGTTTTCTTTTTAATTTATATAAGTTAAAGTGTAATTAATTGCAAAAGTCAAGCCCATGACCAAGGGGCTCAGCCCATTTAATTATGATTGTTTAAATTTTGGGTAGGTATTTGTCATTTAGCACTTGCAAATTTTCTGATTTTGGAGGAGTTAAAAGTTCAAAAACAATGAAATAGTAAAAGGCTAAAAGCTATGAGTGCTT
Organism: Verbena officinalis; assembly: GCA_958496215.1. NCBI lineage: Eukaryota > Viridiplantae > Streptophyta > Magnoliopsida > Lamiales > Verbenaceae > Verbena > Verbena officinalis. Next base: position 2,178,579 of record OY292391.1, read on the forward strand.
GGAAAAAAAATATTTCAGTATTTACGAAAAAATCTACAAAGTACTTTTAATACTTAAAAAACTTTCATTTATTTATAAAAATAAATTAAAAGCTAGAAACTGAAGTTTGAAACATATGTTTAGGTCCTTAAAGCTTCTAGCTTAGTTCTACTTAAATCTAGTAAAAGTTGTGAATATTTAGAAATTCAAAATGCTGAAAAGAATTATTTGTTTTGAGAATTGTTATTTTTTAGATTCACAAACACTCTCTATAAATTATGTTATTCATTTTATTTCATAATCTAAAGATAAACAATTTTTCATTTGTGTTGAAAGGAATAGTTTATCTTTACTTGAAATCTTGTTGAAAGTTGAAAATACTTTCCAGGTCATATGATTTGAACAAAAGAAAAATCAGATTTGGATATTTTAGGGCCTACCTCGAATTGTTTTTATCGAATAAGATTTGGATATCTCTTATCCAAAATGCTAAGGTTTTATCTGAATTCAATTCAGGGTAATTAGAGGTATTTTACTTACTGATTCTTATAATTCGGATCACTTAGATGTAAAAGTTTCATTACTAATGACAATTGCGTTTTTGGAGGACTCGAATTCAAGAACTTTGGTTAAGTTAGAATAATGTCGAACCATTCAATTATGCAACTTGACGATGGTTGTTTGTTGATTTATGCACAATAATAATAGCCTTAACCCCATTCATTTTAAAAAAAAATACAGTTATGAGTTATGAGTTATGACTATTCCAGCCCAATTAGAAATTGAGCTTATATTTGACATTTCTAATGGTAAGTTAGAGGCCCAAACATTAGAAAGTAGTCTCAACCTAAGTGGGTTAGTAGTCTCCCTTACCCAACTCAAACCTCTCAGCTATTTCCTCTTATTAAGTTCTAGAAAATGCTATTTAGATAATGATATTTTGGGAATTAATAATGTGTCAAATAGCTTTTTATTTTTTTCATGCAAATTTAGCTTTTTTGGCAATCTGATAATAGATTTTTGGGAATTAACATTTCCCCCAAATTCATGTATTAAAATACATATCTTTTACATGATAACTGAAAGAGTATAAGTAACACCCGAAAAACGATAGCCGCCTAATTCATCCAAGCGACTAATAGCTTTGTGGATCGATTTTTAGGTTTCACCTTCGCTCATTTAGTCATCACGTGGCGAACATAGAAAGTTTCCGATGATAAATTATTAAATAGGAAAAAAAATCACATTAAAAAAATAGTTTCTTGACATTTTTCATTGCTAAGAGAAGCCCAAAAGTGATTCTGAACGAGAATGATAGGTGGTTGCTGACCGGCAGTTGTTTGTAAATCATAATAATGCCTCACAAGATCAAACTTTTCCCCTAAAACAATTGTTTTATTTGAGCTATCATCTTTCTTTTTTGGCTTACAGAAAGTGCTACAAAAATTCCCCCTTCTGGCATTTTGGGCCTTGAAAAAATCCAAAAATGTGCTGTTTTTTTAGTTTTGTGACAATTCATAGTTTAGAGATGACTAAAATTGCTATAACTCAATAGTTATAGGACTAATTGCAATTTTACCTATAAAAATCTTAAAAGATTGTTTTATTTTTGCTTTAATAAGCTTGAGATCGATGTCATATCTCCATGATGAGGTTGAGATCACTACTAGAAAACTAACAAGAAAAGTCTATGTCCCCATATAAAAGAGAAATGAAATAAAGCGGTACACTAATTAATGCACATTGTACCGTGCATTAATGTATGGTCCAAGTTCTGAAAGTGTACTTAGAGATACAATAATAATTCTCATTATATTTTTTCTTAATTTCTACCCCAAAAGTAGGCAAAGAATCAGCTGTGGGAGCAGACCTGATCATGAGGGTGTGGACACTTTACAATCACTCATTACTCATTAATGGAAATATATAAGGTATATAGCTAGTGGCGGAATCAGGACCCAAAGATCAGATATTGTACTTGACTTAAATAATGCATTACAAAATATTCAAGGACTATCACGATAGCTGAGTTGCTTGGTTTTCGAGAGGGTTTGCGGTTAGTTTGGGAACAGAGATATTATCCTAAGATTAAAGTGGAAGTAGATTCGGAGATTGTTTTCAAAATGGTCAGTGAAGTCGAGATTCAAGAACATCCTCTTGAGCTGATTATTCTTGACTGTAGACGACTTTTTCGAATGTTGTGGGATGCAAGACTTGTGCATGTGAGAAGAGAGAAAAATAAAGCAGCGGATGAGCTTGCTAGGCTGGGGAATGATTTAACGGTAAGTGTCAACATAATTATTTGGGATTACCCTCCCGATGAGTTTACTGGCTTAGACGAGTAATTTGTTTCTTTTTAAGGAGTGTATCCTTGTCTCTCTTTTAACAAAAAAAAAAATACAAAATATTTAAGGAATTGCCGAATAAAAATACAATATAATATAGAATAATTTTAGAAAATATACTATATATATATATAAAATTATTTTAAAATGATTCTAAACTTAATAATAATTAAGAAGAAAGATACATGAAACCGAGAAACCCACAAACTAACTATATTATCAATATTGATATCCCAACGACCATCACTACCAAAAGACAGAGACAAATATGTATGTTACATGAGTCGTTTTATTTATGTGATAATTCATTTGGATAATTTTTTGTTTTTGCCTATTTGGAAAGCATTAATTACACATCCACATGAGTTTTGTGTGTGCAAATTTAAGCTCCACATATGTATCGATGATCGTCACCATCGACGGACTACAATTTTTTCTGTCGGTACTCGGTAGAGCTTTCATCTTCCTGCTGTTACTGAAAAATTCTTTTATGAACGAGGTGTTTGGGAACTGTCATATTGTAATATCGAAAAAAATCATATTACTGTATCTATGTCGTGTCGTGTTCGTATTTCATAGCTTAAAATATAATATATTTATTAGATATATTATATCAGAGGGAGTGTTCCGAACAAATAGCTCTACAAATATAAATATTTTTTGTCACTTTACGTGGTATCACATGAATGAATGTACTAATTTGTCTTTTTTCATGGATTCACTTTTTTTTGATAAATCCTTGAATGTTTACTCTTATCTCATTTTCACCTTGTCATGGATTCTTAATTTAAGAGTACCCCCACAAACTTTGAACTATGTTCGTACTATATATTCAATAATGTACAAGAAACAAAGGCATGGTGGAAGATCTAATTTATGATATCATAAATCCTGATTAGTCCGTGGTATATTTTGACCTTGGAAATGAGATAGTCATTCTTGCTCCTAAATTTTGATCGAAAAAAAAGGATGAATTATATTGGAATACCCTAATATTTGTCATATTTACATCTAGATCCATCTAGTTTCATTTTTTATATTTTAGTCCATTGATCGGTCAATCGTTAGTCAGTTCTGTTAACTTTCTGGTACCTTTGTGTTCATCTCATCGAGACAATAAATTTGGACTACAAATCTTCACCGAATCAGACAAATTTATAATTCAAATTCATCAAATCGATGAGACAAACACAACGGTACCAGGAAATTGACGGAACTAACTAACGGTTGACACATCAAGGGACTAAAATATAAAAAATAAAACTAGAGAGACCTAGATGTAAATATAGAAAATGTTAGGAACTCCAATGTAATTCGATCCATGGCACACATTCCACTTTCAAACTTTTGATTGGATAAATGTCACCTATGCATGATACTAATTTATGCAGATATAAATAAGTTATTGACTTTATTTTTCAGGAATCCACAAGCTTACCTTTATTTGTATAATTCCAAAATTTTGTAATTAATATGGATCGTTAACTTATGCAAGACATTAAATTGTCCACGTCGATGCATGACAACTTTCTTTAATAGGCAATGATCTTCTTTCTTCTATATTATTGGTCCTGCAAAATGGTTTAATAACTTCACCACGTAAATAATAGGGAAAATTACATTTACACCCTGCTCGACTTAAGGGAAAATACAGGAAGATTCTCTCGACTATTGGTAATTACAGAGACACTTTTTTGATTATGGTTCATTCTAACACTTAGGTCCTGCCATGAGTCATTTTCCTGTTTTCAAGTAGACGTTTTATTAACTAAACAACAACTCAGTCACTTCACTCATTCCACGTATAACAAACACTATAACAAAAATATTTTGGGTAGTTTAGTTATTTTGCAATTTTCTGTAAGTTTTTTAGATTTTTATCAGGTTAGAGAATCTGTTTGTAGTTTTCAATAGTTGAGGGGGTCTTGCTATATTATATTTATCCCTAAGTCGAGGGGATGTAAGTGTAATTATCCCTAAATAATATTACTATTACAAAATATTAAATTCGTAAGAACTTTAACTTAGCCACTTAAAACTAAACATAAGGAATGGCTTTAATTTATGATTTATTTTCTTGTATTTCCTTTAATAGCTAAGATACAATTCCACATTATTCAAAATTATTACTTAGTTTTTAAGAAATTTATTGTCGAAAAGCTTCAAATTAAAGTAATTAATCATGACAACAATCTCATAATCTCCATGACTTTTCTTATTCATGAACAGTACCAGATTGACAGCTTATTTTCAAACTCAAATTATGATCATTTCAATTGTACTCTTTCTTTCAAAATAAGTTGTAGATATTTAAATAACCATAACCAACATTTGTTAATTATTTTTCTTGTTAAAAAGAAGGGGAATTTGAAAATTGGCCACGAATTTTGTCAAACAAATAATAAATTGAGATCTGAGAGTGAGAGCTTGCACAGACTTAATTCAGTACTTTTTTGTGGGCTCAACTCAACCTTTTGTTTTTGCTTGAGTCCAAATTAAGGTAAAAAACTAAGAATAGTATAAGCTTACTTTGGGTCCAATAAGTTGTAATTAACTAGCTAGCTAGAACTGATTTATCATTGAGGACTGTAAAAAGCTCATCAACATGCCGTGGGATATCAAGATCGGGCACACAAAGAGGGACGGAAACAGTTGCGCCAATTTCCTCGCAAAGGCCGACCACCATGCTGCTAATCTTACTTCGGACCGCAGGATAGTTTGGGAGGATTTCCCTCAGGATTTGGAAGATTTATTGTACTATGAAAGGGAGAACTAGTTTGTGTTTTCGCTTTCTGTCACCGGAAAAAAAAAAGAACTGATTTTCAATTTCACAATCAAATTTTTTATCCTTAAACTTGCGATGAGTTTTCATGACGTCCTTTACTTGTGGACCTAAACACTTTAATGGTACTTGAAAGCTGTTTCACAGGAGATTTTCTCCAAGAATTAGACTCAAATTCCATCATATTTTTCATATTTTATAGTCTTAGTATTTCTCACTTTTAAATATATCAGATACACTACAAGAAAATTTAATAATAGTGACAAAAAAATTAAGTGACAACTTAAAAATTGTCACAAATAATAACATCTAGTGACAATAATTTTTATTTTATCACTAATTAAATTAATCTGGTGACAACAATTTTTATATTGTCACAGTATACATCTATAGTGATAAGAGTTTGTGATTTTATTATCATAATTAGTGACATAGTTATGGTAATAATTTGGTGACAAAAAAAATTGTCACTATGATTTTGTGATAAAAATTTACTAGTCACAACTTTTTTTGTCACCAAAGCTATGCCACTAATTGTAAATCGTGACAACTTAAACACCATCTTGTCATTATTATGCATCATGAAAATTAATTTTATGACAAAAACAAAACTTTTGTCACTAAACTAATACAATTAGTAACAACTTTTGCATTATCACAATGTATTTTATCACATTTTTCTTGTGGTGATAATTAAAACAAATTAAAACTATTATTGTTATTATTGATAAGCTCTTTTTTTTATTGATTTAAGACTTAATTGATTCACAAGGGATAGTAAAAGAACACCACAAGGGATGTCAAATCAAGAACTCTTAATTTCAAACACAGAATTACAATTATTTCTACTTTACTCTTCCTATAAAAAAAAGTCACTTTGTGACATTTTAATTGGAGATCATTTCCATTATTCCCTGGCTGTAATAAACCAGAGGAATGGCAGTTGGAAAAAGTACTGGTGAACAACTATCAACTCAACAATTATTTTCTTTTTCTTTCATTTAAATAATAATTCTTTAAAAAGTACTAATCTAATAATTCTTGTACAACACACTTTACATATTGTTGATTTTCCCTATGTTGGCGTGTCAATATCTATTAATTAGCTAACATGTATTACGTGTTAGAGAACCATTAATCATACTCGATAGAGTGTTTTTCTTTCAATTTGATCATTAATTGCATGTACCACATTTTGATGAAAACTGAGGGCACCTTTTAGTGAAAGATATTAAATGACATCTAATTATTTTCTTTTTAATAAATAATAATTTATTCATATTACCCCTAAAATAATTTAGGAACTACTTAAACCCCTAACTATTTTTTCCAGTAAAATTTAGGACCCAAAATGACATTGAATCAAACCCATACAACTATTTAATTTAAGAATAATCACATTGTATATTATTATTATTATTTCTTTCAGAAATTAAGAAAGAAAACTCTTTTTTTCTTTGTAAAGTTTCAATGTTTGAACTGATCAATTATTAAGAAAGAAACCCCAAATTCTAGCTGCTTTAATTTGACATTGACATAACTACGGATGCAATTAATATTATTTAGCTAATCCGGTTCTGCCAGCGGTTGGTCGGACTGTTGCTTCGAACTGGAGGCCGCCGGAACCGGGACCATAAAAGTGAACTTCGACGGGACAACCTTTAAGGAGGAGTTGGCACATGGTTTTGGAGTTATTGCTCGAGATGAGTCGGGCGGTTGCTTGCTTGGCTTGGTCGTCGGGCAAGCTGAGAGGCATGTTTGATGGTTATTAGGCGGAGGTGATCGCGGCTCGTGAAGCTGTATTTCTTGTTGTGCAAAAAGGTTGGCTGAGGATCGTGTTCGAAAGGGATTGTCAGAATATGCTAACACGAGTTTTTTCTTTGAATTTTGATTTGTGTAGCGTTATTGGTAACATTTTTAGGGACATTAGAGAGGCGTTATCTCTTAGGAAAATTATAAGTTAACAGCCACTGTCAGATTTTTGTTTGTACAGCCCTTTCCTATTCATAAAATACACGAAAGTGGTCCCCACATGATTAAAATTAGAATTAAAATTAACGCTATATAGGAGGAAAAAATAGTGGCCCCTACATGATTACAATTAATTAATTAAAATTAACTCTATATAGGAGAAAAAATAGTGGCCCCCACATGATTAAAATTAATTAAATAACATAATATCCCTAACCATCACACTATTTAGTTTAGAAATAATTGCAATTAATCCCTAAAATATAAAGCGATTTGTATTTCGCCACCTAATTTTTTAATTTGTGTTTTAAACCCCTAATCATTGTTTTGTTTTAGGGGTTTAGGGTTAGGGTTTTAGATATTTAGGGTTTAGGATTTTAGGGGTTTAGGGTTTAGGATTTAGGGTTTGAGGGATTTAGCGTTTAAGATTTAGGGTTTATAACTTTTTTTGGAAACATACTTATCTAACAATATTGTACAAAATCATATAATTAGAATCTAAAAGGACAATTAAGAAAAAATTAGATTAAATTATGAGTCAAAACAAATATTATTTAAAAGTATATAGTGTTAATTTTAATTTTAATTAGTCTTAATTGTTTAGTTCGTGGCCTCAATTCCTTCTCAATCCCACGTGTAATTTTATGTGGTTTACACAAGGGTTGTACGCCCATTAATGTTACAGTAGGCTGTAAGATTAGCCTAGTTGTATCTCTTATTCCTTTTTATTCTTTTTCTTATGTTCGTCATTCAGGGTAATTGTGTTGCCCATTGTTTAGCTAGAAATTCTGCTAGCGTCATTTCTGAAACTTTAATATCCCTACTGTTACTGAGTCTGTTTTGTTAGTGGACGTTTTGACTATTTAATGAAATAGATTTTTTCCTTTAAAAAAAAGAAGCGGTTAAGTATATTTCAATTAATAGACAATTCATACAAAATTAAAAACAAATTATTAAAATATGAATAAATATTTCCTCAATCGAAAATGTCAAATTTTTATATATGTTCAGAATTGCTTTCTTCTTTAAGAAAAAATATAAAATAAGAAGAAAAAAAATGATTGAATGGATGACAATTTCATATAAGAAAACAAGAAATGATGACAATTTCATATAAGAAAACAAGAAATGATGTATTGGACAAGTAGTAATTTCCTTAATTATATATAAAGTTGTACGACATAATTTTGATTGCTGAATATAATTCATCCCTAAGTATGATTACAATTACAATTAAATATTAATTAATGTATGGTGGAAATAATTATTAAATAGTACTACTTTTTATAATTTTCCGAAAAGGTGGGCCGTTACTAATTATTCATTAAGTGATCAATTGTTTATGCCCGGCCCACCATCGCTACCACTTGGTTGGTAGAATATTCCTTTTCAGGAAATAACTATTTTTTTTTTAATTGTGATTTGTGACCATCTCTAACTCATATTTGGCATTTGATTAATGAGCAATGTAAATAACACTACTTCTATAATATAAAAAAAAAACTAGTTAAAAATTATTGTGACAAGGTACGGGTCTGAATTTATTAATAAAGCAAAAATTTTATTTTCTAATTTACTAAGTTATTAATATACGAATTTTTTAGAGTTTATTTAATTAATTTTTCATTTTGAGAAATTAAAAAAAAAAGTTCCAATTTTCTGTAAACTTTTAAAATTATTTATTTTAATTTGAATGATATTATCATATTTCTCATATTTATCTTTTGATAATTTTATTTTTATACTAGATTGTTTTTAAAATTAGATTTAATATAGTTAAAAATCAAATTATTTATAAAGATATTGTAGGATTCCTATATGTGGACAATGAAAATATAAATAATAATTTAATTTGAATTGGATCTTGATGATGCTGGAAAATTACTTGAAGCTTCGAGGAGAGAACTTTTTCAATTCAGCAACGATCTGTTGATATTTGTGGATTCCACCTGCTAAGAACGGCCAAGAACTCTAATGTTAAGACCAAGCTGGGGTTTAAGTCAGCGTTGATCCTCCACTGAGTTAAATCAGGTACCAGAGGATAACGAGTGTGTGTAGGCATACTTGAGAGAATATTTTGGCAGAGTTTCGGTATGTAGATTGTGCGTACCTTACTTGGTTGTGTTTCTGAGTATTTATAAGTGATTTCTAAGATCGTGGGATGAGGTATGGGCCACGTTCTTTGTGTGGCAGTTATCTTGAAGTGAGAAGGATAGCTGTATCAGTTATTCCCTGATTTTAGGGCCATTAAGCGTAGTGGGAAGTTACTTAAGGTAGGGCGGTTTTATGGATGAGGTAGGGTCGACTTGAGGACGTGGTTGAGCCGGGGGCGTTCTTCTTCGAGGAGAGATTAAATGAAGTGTAAACTTCGTGCCATTCCTTAGGACTTCTCCTCAAATGTCGCTTGGAGGGGGACACTTAACATTTATTCGTTAAGGAACGATCCCTTTTGAGTTGAGACGAGTGGAGAGGGTTTAGCCACGTGACATATATGAAATTATGACACATCAGATCTGCAACTAACATATTTATACAAAACCTTTCATTTTTTTGAATAAATATAAAAATAATTAATAGTTTTAATTACATGGCAAAATAGAATTCGTTGAGGCTATCCACGTGTATATTTAGATAGATAGTCTCAAGATTTCTAAATTATATAATATAGATAATAAGCATTGCTTAAAAAAAAATACATATATAAAAATTAACATTTATACAAATAATAATTAGTCTCAACTGTTATTTATACTACTAAAGTACCCTTAAAATTTATTATTAATGTAAAATCTTCCTAAGATTCTCGCTACATTCATACCACTGAAAGCACTTTATATTCGTCACGTAATTATACTGGTTTAGCAAAATCGAGTTTGGAGTTTGGACTTAGAATTACCCTCATGTTAATCTACTTTAAGGTCTCAAAAACTTTAGGGTATTTAGTCATAGATATAGTTAGATTGAAACCTGAAAGCCGGCCACGATTTTGTTTTGTGTTTAAAAATCTAAAATTTGTCCATCAATTTATTCTTTTACTTTGTGCAACATACCTACCATGGAGCCTCGTGGTACATCTAAATATTCCTATTTTCTCTCAGCAAATATCCCAAGATCATATGATCATAACCTTGAATTATATTTTGGTGAACTTTAATTAATAAATTCTAACTAATACAAATTAATTAATAAGTTACCAGTACAGTACTGCTACATAAAATCTCATCTCGATTAATTATTAAAACGCATAACCCGGCCCATGTTATGATCACCAGAATATTCTTATTTCAATAATTGAATAAGGAACAGGAAAAACATAACTTGTTTGATCATAAATTAATGCCCAGATATCTGCTATCTTTAAAAAAAAAGTTTGCTAAACGACTAAACCTGAAAAGATAGACATGAGAGGCCGCCAATCAGCTCCATTAATATCCTAAATTGCACTTACATCAATGGAATTAGATAATTGAGGAGATGTAAAACTCTCATATTCCTTTTTCTTTGGTTTACCATCCAATTTTTTCCGAGCTCGAGTATTACAGATAGACTCGGATAGTACTACAGAGGTTTAATTGACAATATCTTCCCAACCAAATTAAGTCATTGTTTGTCTTTGTTTTCTATTGAAACTTCTCTGTCTATAAGTTTCATTTTTGGAGGGATTTCCTTGCTTTCTAATTTTTTTGGAATAAATGAATGAAAGGTATAAAAAATTTCCTTTCTGAAGTTTTATCCTTTTCATCATGTATTTCAGAATTCGATTACGAATACCCAAGCTTTCTGATTGAAACTATTATTTAATCCTAAAATTTGAACGCAACATAATTAAATTTTAGATTTAGCGAGAGTCATTCTGCAACTTGCCCATCAAAGTTTACATAGCTAGTCAACCATCTCCATTCGAGGTTCAAATCAAAATTCAAAATCAATTACAAGAATGTGAACCAAGTTTAGCAAGACAATCGATACTAAAGTTACAACTCTACTGAACATGTTTGATGTGAACATCCCAAGGGAGGCGAAGAATGGTGTTTCTCTTTCACCAATTTTAAAACCCAAAATGACCTGGTGCTTAAATCTCATACCGGACACATACTTTTCACTTTTCTTGATTTTTCACTTAGTTTTTTCTCGGGCTCGAGTATTGCAGAGACTCGATTAGAAGCGATCTTAACAGAGGCGTGCTAATTAAACTTAAAACTTGTGTAATATTTTCTCTGTTGCACTAATTAGTAGTTAGTTGGAGTGATTTCTAAAAATAGATTACACAAGTGTACCATAGTATCTAACGGTCAACTTCTTGTTCCAAGTTGTAACCTCCCCTCAAAGAAATAGTACTGTGTCCTTTTTGTTCCATATTCTTAATGAGATGACCCCACCCCCACCCCCACCCCCACCCCACCCCCCCTGTCTTATTTACACTCATATTACACGAGCTCATATAAAATACTACTCCCCAGAAAAACGAGTACTCACTTTAATAGAAAAAAAAAGAAAAAAAAACTATAACAAATAAAACAGATCAAAATTGATCGAATTTGCCATGTCCCTTGTGGAAATGGCGAATTTCCCAAACTCTCATGCCAGAGATTTTCTCTCCTCTCCAGCTCTCTCCCTCTCTCTCGTAATTTCTATCTCTCTCTCTTTCTTGTTTTTATTTATTTTTATTTTTTTCAATATTGCATGATAAATATGTATTGGAAATATTTATGTTATAGTGCAGCAAGTTCTGTTTAATTGAATTTATATGTGGGCAGGCTGGTATTTTCCGGGATGGTGGGGAGAGCGGGGAGGCAGCGGACGGCGGCGGGGAGACGGTGGAGATAAGCAGCGAGAATTCCGGGCCGGGAAAATCGGGGAGGTCCGACGATGATTATGAAATATTGGCAGAAGAAAACAATAATATTATTATTAATGATGAGGATGAAGACGATGATGATGATAATGGTAACAAGAAGAAGAAGAGGAAGAAATATCACAGGCATACGCCGGAGCAAATCAGAGAAATGGAAGCGTATGTTAATTTCTTCATTCTCTCTCTAAACATTTACCTTTTTTCTTTCTTGTTTTTTCAGGTTTTTATAATTCTTGAATTAGTTATATATATATATATATATATATATATCAGTTCATGAAGTTCTGGGATTTTATGGAAAGTTAAAGAGGAATCAAAATTATGGAAGAAAAAGTGTTTTTTATTGAGATCATTTGTAGCAGTTCATGGTGGATCAAAAAGCACTGTTTTTCTGACATTAAAGTAATCAAGCTAACAGCTATTATTACTGTTTGTAACAGTACTGGTTTCCTGGAAATTAGCAATTATAATATTTATCTCGCACGTTTTTATTGATGTGTTTGTAAAGTTTTTTAGGGGAAATTGTTTAGAAATAATTAATTATTTATATATATTGTGCAGACATGCAAGTGGGAGTTTTTGTCTTTTTATGCAGTTTCACATAGTTTATTGTCTCAAGATTTATGAATATTTCTAAAAAATTTATTATATCGTGGCGTATTGTGTGGATATCGTGTCGGACACCTGTATTGTCGTGTTATTATTTATGCATCACATGTGTATAATCATCATTTCATGTACGATCATTAAGCTTTTTAATTAATCAAAACTGTACAAATTTTGCAGGTTATTTAAAGAGTCTCCTCATCCAGATGAGAAGCAAAGACTACAGCTGAGCAAACAATTAGGCCTTCATCCTAGGCAAGTTAAGTTCTGGTTTCAAAATCGTCGAACCCAAATTAAGGCTATACAGGAGCGTCATGAAAACTCTTTATTGAAAGCTGAAATAGACAAACTTCGCGACGAAAATAAGGGTTTGAGAGACACCATCAAAAAGCCATCTTGTCCAAACTGTGGATTTGCTGGCTCTAGCAAGGATGCCATTACAGGCCCTGAAGAACAAAAGCTCAGAATTGAAAATGCCAGGCTCAAAGCTGAGGTCTGCAAATAGATAATATACAAATCACTGATCCCAATTATTTTAAGTTAAAATTTCTGATTTTGTCCCTATATGCAGCTCGAAAAACTTAAGTCGATTATTGAGAAGCAACCTCGCGGAGCATCGTCACCAAGCAGTTCTTCATACCCTTCAGGAAATGATCAAGAAAACAAAAGCTCCCTTGATTTTTACACAGGCAATTTCGGCCTCGAGAAGTCACGTATAATGGATGCTGTTAACTCTGCAATGGAAGAACTAAAAAAGATGGCTACTCAAGGGGAACCATTGTGGATAAGAAGCTATGAAACGGGTCGAGAAATACTCAACTATGATGAATATATGAAGGAATTTTGCACTGATAATCGCAATAGCATGCAGCCGAAGAAATCTATAGAAGCCTCAAGAGAAAGTGGAAATATCTTCGTTGATCTCCCGTGGCTGGTTCAGAGTTTCATGGATGCGGTGAGATTTTTGTCGTCCCACAATTTTTTATGAATGATAGGGTAAATTATGTATAGACCACCTCACGTTTGATATATTTACATATAGACCCCCTATAGTTTTAGAAATTACAAATAGACCTCCTTGACTATGCGATTGTTTTACAAATATCCCTTCGGTCTGGCTCCATTAGGGCTTCCAATGATTTCCGTTAAAATTATGGTGTAATCTTCCAGAGTTACCCCTCTACACGTGAGAAGCTTTTTTCAGCAAACTTAGACTAACAAAACACCCTCAAGGGGCATGAACGTAACAAGTTTTATTTTTCAGGGGGTTTATGTGTAAGTAAATTAAATATGAGGGGTCTAGATTTAATCTATTCTAAATTATATTATATGTTCAGTTCCATTCAAAATTTAAGCTATATCATTTTAAAGATGATAAAGTAGCTCTTTGTATTTTGTAGAAATGTAATTTCTGATTTCAGCCTTAAAAATGGTCATATTATATTTCATAGAATCAGGGTCAAATCTTAGTCTGCTCCAAAGAAAATATAGAATTAAAATTCATTTCCATTGCAGAGTCAGTGGAAAGAGCTTTTTCCTTGCTTGGTTTCAAAAGCAGCTACAGTTGACGTTATCAGCAATGGTGAAGGTGTCAACAAAGATGGCGCGGTTCACTTGGTGAGACAGTTAGATTTTGCAATCTATATATATATATATACTTACAGTGATCAATTTTACATTTATTATCCCCTCCAAGACTGTAATATTACAGTTGTTACCTGCAAGTTTGGGTAAACAACAAGCCACTCCCTAATATTTTTTAAAATTACACACACCACCCCTGGGAGTTCGGAAAAATTACACAAACAACTCCATAATATAGGTTTGTATTTGTAACTTTAAATATTTTATGGGTGTGTGTGTGTGTCTGTGTATTCATGTATTGCTGTGGCAGATGTTTGCAGAAATCCAAATGCTGACCCCAATGGTGGCCACCAGAGAAGTGTACTTTGTTCGACATTGCAAACAGTTAAGCTCCAACCAATGGGCAATAGTCGATGTATCTGTGGACAAAATTGAAGATAATATAGACGCGTCTCTGCAGAAATGCAGAAAGCGCCCATCTGGTTGCATCATTGAGGATAAATCCAATGGCCATTGTAAGGTTGTAACAAATCGTATTATCCATATATTTCTTTCTTAAGATAAAACATTGTAATTACTTTATATATTTTGATCATTTTTTTAGGTGACTTGGGTGGAGCACTTGGAATGCCAGAAAAGCACGGTACACTCCCTATATCGCACCATAGTTAATAGCGGCTTAGCATTTGGTGCAAAGCATTGGATTTCCACGTTGCAGCAACAGTGCGAACGATTAGTATTCCTCGTGGCTACAAATGTTCCCACAAAGGATTCAAATGGTAATGTTAAGAAGCTGTTGAATTTCAACACATTCAGATCTTCTGTTCCACTTCATATATTCTATCTCAAATTCCCACGCTTTAAAATAGTGACTTGTGCCTAGCTTGTATGCCGACTTATATTACATATAAAAGTAATAAGTATAGCTTTGTCCTCCCTAATTACGTGCAACCACACAAATATCAAAATTCCATATACTTACAGTTACTTAGGGACGGCGCCAAGAATTTAGTTATGGGTGTTCAAAGCAGATTTCTTTTTTATATGTAAGACAATTTTCAATTTTAGAGGGGGGCAAAATATATGACTTTGAAATTTTATATGAAAATCTCTTTTCCTAGGAAGGCCGACCCAGGCATGTGTGCTGCATCTATCGTAACCCACCCTCTTTTCTTTACACATAGATAAATGGTGCTGTTATTCACTTCTTAATCAACTTTCCAACTTTATTTTCACATATATGGATGATGTATTCCAAATTTCCCAATAAACTTAGTCAAATTTGATCAATTTATTTTTGGTTAAAAGGGGGTATTTGTAATTTTAAGACCAACGGGGATGTTTATGTAATTACACGTAGTTCAGATGGAGGATGCTGTAATTGTCCCAACATAAAAACCAGAACTTATCTTAAGCAAACTGTAACAGAAAATTAAAATCTATTTCCAACACAATCATACTCCCAAAGAAAATGTCAAATCAAATCAGAGTATAATTTGCTTTCCTCATAACAGGTGTAGCTACACTTGCTGGGAGAAAAAGCATTCTGAAATTGGCACAAAGAATGAGTTTGAGCTTCTGCAGAGCAGTTGGAGCTTCAAGCCATAACTCATGGAACAAGATCACCACTAAAACAGGAGATGACGTTAGGGTGACGTCACGTAAAAACCTCAATGACCCTGGAGAGCCTCTCGGGACGATCTTATATGCAGTTTCTTGTGTTTGGTTGCCGGTCTCTCACAATGTCCTCTTTGATTTTCTCAGAGATGAAAATCGAAGAAATGAGGTTTGATGATTTTATACTTCATATATTCGAATTGAAGAAATTATACAGGGATGGAAATTTTTTTTTCCTTTTCAAATAAATTGTTTTGTTGGATAATCTTCAGTGGGATATTATGTCGGATGGAAGCAAAGTACAGTCCGTTGCAAACTTGGCGAAAGGGCAAGATAGAGGCAACGTAGTTACAACCCTGGTGAGTCGTCCTTCTGTCAACTGATATTTGTACTCAACTGCACAGAGTAATTTTTGAAAAACCCGAGCATTCCAATCAATTTTATATTCTTTAGACACTTAGTCGCCACCTTGTGAAGATTCTTGGCTCCATTCGTCAATCTTCCTAATCCCGAGTTCTAACATTCTTAAATCCAGGCCATGAAGAACGACGAACACAGCATGTGGGTACTCCAAGACAGCAGCACGAACGCATACGAATCAATGGTCGTCTATGCTCCAGTGGACATCAACGGCATGCAATCCGTGATGACGGGTTGTGATTCCAGCAACATAGCAGTTCTACCGTCAGGTTTTTCGATCCTCCCGGATGGGATTGAATCCAGGCCGTTCGTGATAACTTCCAAGCCAGAGGAGAAAAACACAGAAGGTGGATCTTTGCTTACCGTAGCTTTTCAAATACTAATTAGCAGCTCTCCAACAGCAAAACTTTCAGTGGATTCTGTTGACTCAGTTAACACATTAATCTCATGCACATTGCACAACATTAAGAGAAGTTTGCAGTGTGAAGACTGATAACTGACGACAAACAATAACTCTATTTATAATTGAATAGTTTGGATATATAGCAATATAGGATAGGTGGAACTGAAACATCATTTTCTTTTTTCATTTAGTTAAGCATGTTAACTGACATAATTAAATTGTATTTTGTAGGTACATTATAAATAATTTATAGAAATATAATATAAATGCGTAGTTTGATTTTCTTGTTATGGTTTGAATGTCTTATGGATACTTGTTGAAACGTTTGATGCCAAACACTACTTTTTCGTGCTAGTCTGATAGTAACAATGCGAATAGGCATTACGAGTATCGTATGCATAACTGTCGAGGCCGAGTCAGGACCTAACAGATCGAATGAAACAATACAAAGGCAAACGCCACAAGATTATGACGGCATTTGCAACTAGGGAACTTATGTACTTTTGTGCTTTTAGCTTTTTTCAACGATTTGAGAATGTTTTTCATTTCTAAAGTAAAATAAGCAAGAAGCTAAAAGCACCTTCAGCACGGATACTGATACAAAATTATAAAGTTTTTCTTCAAGAATAATCAAACCAACTATCTATCTAAAGCCACAATTTAAAGCATTCATTTTTGAAGCCATAAATGATAAAACATATAATATAAAATTAACATAAAAACCAAGTATTACAATTAACATTAGAAATTCAAAAGAAATTTCAAATTCTCAAATTACCAATCAAAAAGCTACATCACAACCCTTTTTCCACTTTTCCCTCAACTCTCCGACTGCAACGGAATCCCGAGCTCCTGCGGCGGCTCAGCTTCCTCCGCCGCCTTCGAACTGGGCCGGGCAGGAACCGGCACGGCCCAAAAGGTTTTGGTCTTGCTGACGGGCCGGCCCTTTTCGAGCTGAACAATGTCCCCAACTTTGAACTGGTTTAACGGGTCATGGGCTTGGTACTTCTTCTTCTTCCTCACGCGTCGCTTATACTTCGGGTGTGGGGCCAGACGTGTAACCTCCACCGCCACCGTCTTGTCGCTGGTGGCGCAGACTACCTTCCCTTGTAATGACTTCATGGCTTTGATCACCGGGACCACGGCGGAGGGAGGCCGCGGCGGGGCGGAGATTGTGCTGGGTTTGAAGAGGTGGGTGGTGGCGCCATGGAGGAAGGTGGTGGAGAGTTTTAGGGATTTGAATTGGAGGATTGGCGGAGATGTGAGGAGCATTGTTGATTTGGGGTTGGATAGGACATGGGATGGGAGAAGAGATGAGGAGCTGGGGTTTTTGTGTTGCTGAGTGTCTGTGGATAAAGTCGTCGGCAGAACTAGCGACTTTTGTTCTTCATAAACGCTTTTCTAATAGCAATCCAAATTTCTTTTTTTTTAAAAAAAAAATATATATATATACACACACAATTTAACTATTGTCATTAATGTCTCCACTTAACCAAACATAAACTTATTTCAAATTTACAAATTAAGCATAATTTTAACATATCAAGAATAAAATGTAAGTTTTATAGTGGGACGAGGTACTAGATATATTATCAAAAATATCGAATTTATTTTATTTTAATTTAAACATACTACCTAATCTGCACTAGACACATATAGTTTTTTAAATTTCCGTGCATCATAAATTTAACTACAGCTTGCCTAATTTTAATACTTTTAAAATTCATTTATTTTTTCCAATCTTTTTTAATTAGGGGAAAATCCTATAGGGATAGGGTTATCCAAGTATAATCCAAGTGGCACATCTTGAGTGGAATCCTAAATCTCATAAAACAAATTTTTATTTCCACGTGGTAAGCCAATATCCAATCAGAAAATCAAGAAAACCGCAAGCACATCCACAGGCAATCAAATTGCCAAATAAGAATTAAATCAGTTTTTTCAGTTTGGCCTTTAGGATTTTGCTGAGAGTCAATTTGCAAGAAAAATGGCATCACTTGCAACCTTTGCTCAGCCCACCGCCGTTAAGGGCCTCTCCGGCAGCTCCCTCGCCGGAACTAAGCTCCACATTAAGCCATCTCGTGTCAACCTCAAGCCCACTAAGTACAGGTAACTTATCAATTGCTCCAATTCTAATTTACCACTGTTATGTTTGTGTTGTGATAGCATAAAACTGCCTTGGATTGGATTCGTTGGAGATTTCTAATGTAATGAAATTATGTAGGTCTGGTGCTGTGGTTGCAAAGTATGGTGACAAGAGTGTGTACTTCGATTTGGAGGATATCGGCAACACCACCGGACAATGGGACTTGTACGGTTCAGATGCTCCTTCACCCTACAACTCCCTTCAGGTATATATGTATGTGTTTGCGTGATTCTTTTATCTTAATACAATTTTCAGAGAGCATTTTGTATCAAATATGTATTGCGTAAAGTTTTGTGATCTTTGTTAACTATCCCACATGGATAACATAAAAAGATGTATGCGTTTCTATAATAGCTTGAACAATCCTTACCTCAACAGCTAGCTTTCCGCTAACAATTTCCGTTATTATGCAGAGCAAGTTCTTTGAAACTTTTGCGGCTCCATTCACCAAGAGAGGTCTATTGCTCAAGTTCTTGATATTGGGAGGTGGTGCGACGCTCGCTTACGTGAGCTCCCAAGCAACCGGAGACGTTCTACCGATTGTGAAGGGCCCACAACTTCCACCCAAGCTCGGGCCACGTGGAAAAATCTAAAATTTATCGGATCTATAAATTTTTGAATCCACTGGTTTGTGTTTGGTGTATGATTTCAACAGCTTTTGTAAGTATATTTGAAGGCTACTTGTCACATTGTTAAATCATTACCAATTCTTCAATTAGATGTTCATTTTGGCACTCTTTGCTTGTTAACGCGCTAATGGTTTTAAATTTTTAGTCTTCTTGCTCGGGGTGTTGGTAGAAGTTCAAAATAAGTGCTTTTGAGCTTTTTGCTTTTATTCAATTGCTAAAGAGTGTTTGCAATGTCTGTTTTTGCTCGTTTTAAGGAAATAAAAAGGATGCAAACTCCCTTCATTCGTTAGAATTTAAATGTTTAAAAAGTGCTTGAAATCATAACAAATCTACAAATGCTTCCTATTCACAAAAAAAAAAAAAAAAACTGAAAATAAAAATATGCCGTTTATGTTTTTGCATGTCGGCATGTCTCCTTGTCAGTGGCGTGCCGTTGGGCTTCTTAAACCGCCTAAATTCTCTAGCTTTTCTATGTATGACATCTTCTTGTTTGTGACAATGTTAGCCGGTTTGCTGGGTTGCTTCGCACAAACATCATGTTGCAAATCTTTTTTCTCGTCCGCTTCCACTTGATCCGAGCCCCATCCCATGAAATCGAGGAGTGTTTTTGAAGTAGGTGTCCCGGAAGGAGTGTTCTTTTCTGGTTCAGCATTCGGAGATTTCTCGAGTCCCATTGATATAGGCGAACGTCCTCCTGTAGGTGTCCTTTTCTTTTCTCCAGCAGACGGATTTCTTGCTTGGTTATCTGCATGCATCACGTCTTCTATTCTTGCCAAGACCGTCGATGCTAGGCTTTCTATGATTCTTGAATAGCTTTCCAGAATTGCGTGCCCCACATCCTGCAAGATCAAGAAAAGATAAAACTTTGAATGATCACTTCATCTTAAAGTTTAAATTGTTAAGAGACAAGAACATTACATAATTAGTATTACTAACACGCCCTGCCCCTTATATATGCAACAACTCATTATTAGTTTTTATGAATATATATGTATTAGATTTACAAAAATGAGAAAATTTTCCTTACTTTGTTGTATTCGATTTTGCTGATATCTAAGTCGGATTGTGGAAGTCCGGGGAAACGATGCTTGAGAATAAGCAAAATATTTTCTGCTCTATCTTCCAAAATTTCTCTTTTCTCTATACTCACACCTGAACTCCACGAAGACTTGTTGTCTTTTGCATGCATTTTCCTTTTCCATATCACCACTGATGCCTCGATCCTATTTTTCACATCGACTATTTTATGCTCTGACGATAAGTCTAGATTCAAAAGAAAATAGTCCGGATCGAAGAATTCATCTGTGATGCTCTTGTATATTGAATCTCCAAGGCTTGCTCTCCCATTCTATTATAAATAAACCAAGAGGCAATAAGTATAATAACCAAACCTCTTAATGGGACAAACTCTTAAGTGCGGCATATGAGCTTGTATCGAGACAAGTCAGTGACTATTAAATTTGAAAATTTGTCAATCTCAAGATAATGAAGTTTTGCGCTTCATATTTTGTAAAATTACAAATTTACTCCCTGAGATTAAATTTTCTGGCTCTGGATCTATCTGAAATGCATTATGTGGCTCATACCTTGGGGAGAGATTCGATGTAGTTTTCCGGGATTTCCATCTCCGAGAGAACCTGAGCATTAATGGCCATAGCTGCTTTTAGTACTTGATTAACTGAATCCTTTTGATATTGCAACCATTTTCTTGAAGCTTCAGACAAACCATTTTCGGGAACCTTAGGAACAGGAATCCACCATTTCTCGTCTTTCCTTCTGCTGCTTTTGTTTTTCTGAGAGTCATTGTCGTCTTTTGATGCATAGTAGAACTCATTCTGGTCTTTGAAGTTGTCCAAACAATCCTGGCATGGTTAGAACATCGAAAATGAGAATTATTTAGCAAGAAACTAATTGGAAAAAGGACGGATTACATACAGTACCCCTAAGGTTTTCCATAATTACAAAATACCCCCCTCTGTTTTCAAATTTACAGAAAACCCCCTGAGGTTACAAATTGTTAAAAATTACAGGGGTATTTTTTGTAAGATTTTGTATAAATGTTTGAAACCTCAAGGTTTTTTTGTTTTGTAATTTGCGTAATTATGGCAAACCTTAGGGGTATTGGTATGTAGTTCGCCCTTGAAAAAATGAAAAATACTAAGGGGAAATATGCTCTAACAAGAAGCATGGCGTCCAGCTTTCGTAATGCAGGAATGTTCATGAGAAGATCGTTTCTCTGCTTCGTCACCATAATCTGGTAAAGAACAAAATTTGTTAATAAAGAGATCAATGAGAGAGAGAGAGAGAGAGAGAGGGTGGGTGGGGGGTGGGGTGAGGGGGGTATTGACCTCCATAGTAGATCCATCTTTGGCCTTCTGTCTTGAAGGAACTAATTCAACTATGTGATCAGTGACAGATAAAAGCCAATCAATCTCTTTTCTCCATCTTGCTTTTGTATCTGCTGCCATTGGCTCTAGTCTTTTCTGCTCTCCAAAAGCAGAAGCTGCATTTCATATACAAACACAGAAATACTGGATTATACATCAGAAATTTAATCAATTTTTGATGATATTCTTGTGTATAAAATAATTAGGAATAATTACGAAACCACCCCCCCCCCTGAGGTTTGGCCTTTTTCAAGAAACATCCTGAAACCTTGAAATTTCTAAAAAAACAACCTGAGTCGACAATTTTCCGGTTAGTTTGAGGGTGTCTTTCGATACAAAAGTGAAAACCTCAGGGGTTATTTGTAATTGATCCAAATACTTAATTACCTGCTAAGTTTGTAATTGCATTTGACAAAGCCAAAGCCGACGAAACACCTTTTCCCCCGCCCGACATATCCTCTCCCAGAAGCAACTTCGCAAATTTCTCCTTCATCAAGTCCATATCTACATCACAGCAACAAATTAATGACTTCAATTTATTAATCAGTAAAATGCTGATAATTTTACCATTTTTATAAATGTTTCATGTTAACATTCCAATCAAATGCATCCGAAAAACATGCAAAAAAAAAGGGCCTTTTTAAGCCTTAACTAATGCAAAATAACGCCTTTCACATCTGAACCGTCATGAGAACCGACACAAAACAAGAAATCATGATAACAGATTTAATTATTAATTTTATTTCACTTGCCTGATATTTGCCTTTCTCGCCCAAGAGGGCTGCTGGCAATATCATTAGCCATCTGGGATTTTTAAGCTCTCCTCTCCCCTGTTAATTTGTGGCTTTTCTGAAGGTTGATGATCTTTTAAACGACTCCTTGCAATGTCGTTCCGTCATGATCCGACCAACCATATTCATTCATCAAACTGATCCTCGTCAATTTTCCAGCATCTTCATGCATATTTCCCCTCAAAAGGGCCTGATTTATTAATTGATTTCGTCTTCCTTTAATTCTTCTCCAATGGTTTTTATGATTCAAAACCTGATCATAAAAATGTAGAGGGAATGAAAAGATTAATTCTTTTTCTCCTTCCAAGAATTATGGATGGAAAAGGAACAGATTCTAATGTTGTTGGTGCTTTTACTCTGTAATAATCTTCTTGTTTTTTGTTGTTTTTGTATGTTTTCTTAGTAATGTTGAAAGAGGAGGAATGTGGGGAGCATGTTAGAGAAAGGGGATGTAAGAATTGGGCAGTGGTCAAGGGGGAGGTGAGTTTTGACAATCAAAAGAGAAATTCAGCTACCTTTTTTTTTTTTCCTTTCTTCATTTTTCAATATTTTTTTCTTTTTAACTTTCTTCCATGTTTAGACTTACACAAGCCATTAACATCTAAATCTCTATATCACACACACATTCTAAAAGTAGTAGTAATTTTGAATTTGGATGAGTAGTAGGCTTCTTACATTGTCTTTGCATATTTTTTAGGAAAATTAAAATTAATGTCATGTATAATCCACACGGAATCGGAAATTTTTAATAAACGGGTTATGTTCGAACAATCAAAAAATAGATTATAAAATAATAAATACTACAAAATATTTAAATACCACTGAATGATGTAATTTAACGATTTGACACTATACGAACTCAATAGAAATCTCGATCGAGTTTAAGTCCATTCTCTTATTCGGCCTCCTATCGAAACTTTAATTAAATGAAGATTATCCTCTTCTGCCTGTTAGGCCGGCCTCAATTATTAATAAGAAAGCACTAATTATCTTGATTTAAGTTCATTAATGCGCACCCATATTAATATCATAGTCCCACTCTAATCCTATCCATAGATTTTCTTTGGAAATAAAAGATCCAATACTTCACACCAACAAAAGCTAATTGGAGAACTAGGTTCCTCAACTTTGCTGCTAAAAGGCGGATTGCATCATTTAGATGTAAAATTCTCTCCGTTAATAATAATTGTATTCGTAAGAGACTCGAACTCGAAATTTCTGGTTAAACTAGCATAGTCAAACAGCAAACCTATGTCATTTATGGTCAAAAGTGAACAAGGGTTTGGTGTAATAGAAAAAAATTACATTATCAAATGAACATAGATATTTTCCTCAATTTTAGAAAAATGAGGAACGAATGCAAATAACAATTACCATATATAACTTACTTATATTTTAATTGTGTAAAAAGTAAATATTTATTATGTTTTATTATTAAATTAATGTCAGATAAAATAGAAGTAATTTCACACAACATGAAATGAAATGTTTAAAAATAAATAAGTAAATGAAATAAAAGAAATCTAAATAATGGGAAATGAGGGTGGAAATTAAAGTGCGAGATAACATTACATCATTAATTATGTAATTCTTTTTACTATAAACAATATAATAAAATTCAAAATTCCCTAATTAACAAGAAACATAATGTAGGAGTTAAGAAAAATG
The DNA here is from genome assembly GCA_958496215.1 of Verbena officinalis. Lineage (NCBI taxonomy): Eukaryota > Viridiplantae > Streptophyta > Magnoliopsida > Lamiales > Verbenaceae > Verbena > Verbena officinalis. The sequence goes on from OY292391.1 coordinate 2,202,762, forward strand.
TCTCTAAATTAAAGGGATTTTAACATAAGATATTATTTTATGACTATTGAGGTTTGATTCAATGACCACTAGATATTATTCTCAATGTGGAGGTCTGGAGTTCGGATATTACTTTCAATGTGGAGATCTGGGGTTCGAGTTCGACTCCTTGCAATAACAAGAGTCGAATTTTTAGAAAAAAATATTATTTTATAAACTCTTGAAAAATATATAAATTTTTATAAAAAAAGTAAAATGTTCTTAATTGCAAGAATGAATCCAAACAGTCCCAATCAATAGGAAAACTCCCATCAGAAAATGCTAGCCACACTCGTGCGCCACCCGCATGTCAGCCGTCCACCACTCGCACGTGCGACCTTCTCCATATTAGCCAACCGATCCCTCTTCCACTCCCACCACAATTTCTCAACCACCACACCACCACCACCCTCCGCCATCGCCACCTCCGTCGCGGCAAAAATGGAGGCCATCGGAGTTCTGATGATGTGTCCGATGAACAACTATTTGGAGCAGGAGCTGGACAAGCGGTTCAACCTCTTCCGTTACTGGACTCAGCCTCGTCAGCACGAGTTCCTGACTCAGCACGCCGAGTCGATCCGCGCCGTGGTGGGGAACGCATCGGCGGGAGCCGACGCTCAACTGATTGACAAGCTGCCGAAATTGGAAATAGTTTCGAGTTTCAGCGTGGGATTGGATAAAATTGATTTGAACAAGTGTAAGGAGAAAGGGATTAGGGTTAGCAACACACCCGATGTGCTGACTGAGGACGTGGCGGATTTGGCAATCGGGTTGATGCTGGCGGTTTTGAGGAGGCTTTGTGTGTGTGACAAGTACGTAAGGAGCGGGTCCTGGAAATTTGGTGACTTCAAGTTGACTACTAAGGTAATATGAGTTCATATTTGTGTTACATTCTACCTTTGTTTTGTTCTTTTTTTGGGTTTTGATCGGTGTGAATTTAATTTTGGCAGTTCAATTTTCTGTTTCTGTAGTGTTTCTGGTACTTTTGGAATTCATGGGGTGAAAGATTACGTCTTTCATTTTGGTTTGAAGTTAATTTTGCTCAGTTTAAGAGTCATAGACTTTCATGCATCTTATTATATATAGAGTGTTTGGAAACTCTAAAGAAAATCACTTTTGTTAGAAGTGATTTTTTTTAGCACTTTGGGTTTCCAAACACTCCCAACTTCTGCTAAATTTAAGCAGAAATAAGCCAGAATCCAAAAGCAGGTAAAGACATGCTTTTGGATTCTGATTCTAGATTTTAGGTATTTTCGTAATTAAATATAACTTTAATTAGTAGTTTTTTTAAAATTAAAAGTGATTCTCAGCTTTTTTTCCAAATGATTTTTTCTCCTTGCTTTTAGCTTTTTTTTGTTAAACACTCCGTGCTTTTTAAGAATAATTGATAATAAGTTCTCATCTCTGTGTAAAGATTCTTTAGGTCCTGTCATGATGATCATGTCATGTCATTGCATTTACTCTTGTTCTGAGCTTGACTGGTAAATTGATTATGACTAGAAAAATGTATCATACAGCAAAACTCTCGATACATATGGTCGATGAAATGGGTAAAAAATGCACATCTGGATTGGAAGGTTTGGTTAGTTTAGGCACCAGCTAGTCCACTATATGAATTCAGTTTTCAGATATTCTGAATATTATCCTTGTGAACTCTCGATACGTCTTGGCTGTAAGCCATTTCCTTGGTTGTGTTTCTCCTGTTTTCACCACATAAATATTGATTCTGCTAATATTGTTCGTAGCTACGTATAATACTGGATTGCCTCAAGCATCTGAAGGATACCGATATTGTTCGTGCATGAAAATCTTGCATTTCATTATTATCTTGGGTCAATTTGCTGAGGTTTGCACTGTTTACGAAGAACACTCTCAAACTTCATATATTACGAGAACACACCCTGAGGTTTGGCCAATGGTAACGAAAAACACCCTCAGGGTGTTCTCTTGTAAATTTCAAGGTTTTAGGGTGATTTTGTAAACGTCACAAACCTCAGAGGGGTTTTCATAATTATTCCTATTATCTTTCTGGCCTACACCCTATCGATGGCAGCAGCATCCTATTCATTATATTTCAGCAGGACCACATGATTACATTGAGTTTGCTCATCTGTTTTCTTCAATACTCATATGTTGGAATTCAGTATTGACTTAATATTCTTTACTTTCTTGCAGTTCAGTGGCAAACGAGTGGGTATTATAGGACTGGGCAGAATCGGCTTAGCCATTGCTAAGCGAGCAGAGGCATTCGATTGTCCCATTAGTTACTTCTCGAGATCCGAAAAACCAAACACATACTACAAATACTATAAAACCGTTGTCGAACTGGCTTCAAACTGCGACATCCTAGTCGTAGCGTGTGCGCTAACTCCTGAAACAACCCACATTGTGAATCGAGAGGTGATGAATGCATTAGGCCCAAAGGGAGTTCTCATCAACATAGGAAGAGGGCCCCATGTGGACGAGCCCGAATTGGTCTCGGCTCTTGTGGAGGGCCGTTTGGGTGGTGCTGGACTCGATGTGTTTGAGAAAGAACCTCAAGTGCCCGAACAACTTTTTGATCTCGACAATGTTGTCTTGTTGCCTCATGTGGGAAGTGGGACGGTGGAAACACGTACAGCTATGGCTGATCTTGTTATTGGGAATTTGGAAGCTCACTTTGCGAACAAGCCGCTTTTGACTCCAGTGGTCTGATGATGTTTGTTACATTATTGGAGCTGTGAAGTTATATTATTTTAGATCTCTGAAGTATTGATGAGGAATTACTTTGTCAGATTGGTAAATTGTTCCCTTGAAGTTGAAAATTTAGTATCAAGTTTTTCTTTTGGCTTTTAAGTTTCATGCAAATGGCTGTTAGAGTGTAATTTGTTGCATGATTTCATTTACTTTCCACGTATTGGCTTTCTAAGTGCTCTTTCTCTTAAACGTGGAATTGAGCTAAGTCCTAACATTCAAGAACTAAAGGTTGAAAGTATGTCGTATTATCATATCCGTGTTCGCCATCGCAAACCTTTTATAAACCAGAGTCTTTTACTTCGAAGAAGGTAATGGGTCAAATCTGTTCACTAATGATGTATCTTCAATTTGATATTCTGGTTAGTATTCTTGTGTGGCTGCAATAAAGGAATATTTTATCTTTTTTAATTTCACTTTTACACTTTGATTTAAACCATTTTTCTCATTATAGCCAAAATTTCTTTCTTTTTAAACAAAATTTAAACAATTTCATGTTAAATTGATTTTCCATAAGCATTTAATACTTAAAACAAACAAAATTTCTGTTAAAAAACCTGCGAAACCCAACAGTAATAACGAACAGAGAATGGAGAATTCGAAGGGAGTTCTTCAACTCCGCCCGCTATCACCATACCTCCAACAGGAGCTCTCCAAGCGGTACACCCTCTTCAAATTCTGGCAAGTGCCGGCTGATCTCCGCCGTGAGTTCCTCGGGAAACACTCTAATTCCATCAAGGCGGTCGTTGGGAACGGCGTCCAAGGCGCAGATACTGAGCTAATCGACGCGCTTCCGCTTCTTGAGATTGTCGCGAGCCACAGCTCTGGGCTCGATAAAATTGATTTGGAAAAGTGCAGAGAGAGGGGAATAAGAGTAACTTACACTCCTGATGCTTTGACGGATGAGGTGGCGGATATGGCGGTGTTGCTGACATTGGCGACGATGCGGCGGATTTGTGAAGCCGATCGGTATCTGAGGAGGGGCGATTGGAAGAATGCTGATTTCAAGTTGGCTTCGAAGGTGAAAACTTCTTTTTGTCCATTCAATTTTTAATTTATTGTTTTCAATAAAGTTGAATTTTTGCTTTGCTGTCCTTGTATGTTGTGGGTGTTTGAAAGTGCTTTTGCTTTTGCTTTTGGAAGAGCTAAAATAGACGCTAGAATTGTAGAAGTAAAAGTGAGAAATGTTCGAAAAAACACTGAGAGACTAAATAAACTTCCAATATTTTACTGAAAGAAGCTAAACGTTGGTTCTTGGTGCTTCTAGCTTTCAGCTTATTTTAAGTTTTTTCACACTCCTAAAGTGCTGAAAAAAACCAGAAAACAAAAAAGTTCTCTTTTTTTGAGTTTGCAAACACTACCATAATACTTTTCAGCTTCTCAATTGCTATGAGTTTAATCAACAAGATATATGCTGTAATCAATTTATTTACTTCTACATATGAATATCTGGAAGTTTATAAAAGCTCAATCGTGAAATAATATTACACGAATTATGCACTAATATCATCAAATTTGCTGCTCATCTTGCATCCGAGAGCTCATTTTTAATCACCATATTTTCAGTTCAGTGGAAAAGCATTGGGCATCATTGGATTGGGTAGGATCGGCTCAGCCATTGCTAAAAGAGCTGAAGCTTTCGGATGTTCTATCAATTACCACTCTAGGTCTCAGAAACCAAATTCAAACTACAAATATCACTCCTCTGTCATCGACTTAGCCTCAAACTCTCAAATCCTCATCATATCATGCGCATTAACACACGAAACTCATCACATCGTCAACCGTGATGTCATCGACGCATTGGGTAGAGAGGGAATTGTTGTCAACATTGCGCGAGGGTCCCACATTGATGAAACGGAGCTGATTTCTGCTCTTGCTGAAGGGAGGTTGGGTGGAGCTGGGCTCGATGTGTTGGAAAACGAGCCAGAAGTGCCGAAAGTGCTGCTTGAGCTCGATAATGTTGTCCTCTCGCCTCATGTGGGAGCTAGCACGGTTGAAACACGTAAAATTATGGCAGACCTCGTTGTTGAGAATCTCGAAGCTCATTTTTCTAATAAACCGCTGCTTGCTCCAGTTATTTGACTGTTGGTGGGGGATTGCTCAGGTATTGTTTCAGTGTCCTCCCTTCTAAGAATGTTTTATTTACGAAAACATCCATTCTTGGTTTCGAATTGTAAATATGCCTCTCTGCAATTCGGGATATATATGTGGATGGAGATAAGTTACATGGGAGGTATGTGGAGTTAAAACTTAAAAGATTCTGCAAAAGAATTTATACGTTTGTAATTTCATGTAATCGAACTTATACGATAAAACTGTCTCTGTTGTTGTTTTGATGTTCTAGTATGAGTAATGCAGTTTAACAGCAAGTAAATTCATGTAAGATATTCTCTAAGATCACATGAGAAAGCTTGGTCCCTGTTCTACGAAGGGCCGATCGACATCGTTAGTCGGGGGTGTTATCGCGGATCAGCATGGAAATTTTGGCCAAATATACAATACTGATCACATGCGATGATTCGGGACTTAATTTTAATCGAAATGAACAACATGTTAATCTCATGTTTCCAGACATAATTTTATTCTCAGTAGAGGATTACTAACACTATTATGTACACATCTGCTGATAATGCCTTTAGCTGCCATGTGCATTTTGAGAAAATTGCAAAACTGGAACTTTAATTAGTGACAAGTGGCTTTTTTGGTATAGTAATTCGTAACGTGGCAATTTTGGTACAGTTATTCGCAAATCGTGGCAATTTTGGTACTAATTTACCCCCCAAATCGAATTTTGCCCTAATTTTGAAAAAAAATTCGCCGGTTTTTGCTGAGTTGGGGACGGAGTTCCAGCTGGACATCCACCTTCAGCCAACTTGCCACGTCATCTGCCATGTCAGATGGCCCAAATAAAAAAAAACATGTCAGATGGCTCTCAAATTCTTATTCATATATATCATTAATTCAATTCATCCTATTAATACATAGGATCTGGGACTTTGAATGTTCTTTTTCCAGCATTTGGACCAAGCAAATCACTCCATTGATCTCCCACATTTCCCACAATTCTGTAACCTTCGTTCACAAGTTCTGTTCGTCTTCCAGATTTTTACACCACAGCTGAGGCCTGTTCCGAGTTTCCCCTATATCCATATTCAAGGTTCAACTCATAAATTTTGATTGTAGAAATAAAGATTTCATTTTAATTACATGCAAATTACTCTATATATGATCTTACTTGAGTATGAGCTTTTCCCAATTGTGATAACCCGCTTTCTCCAGATTTATTTCCCTTGCTTCTCTCACTCTCTCTCTAGATCCTGCCTGTTAAGAAAACAGTCTTGAACCCTAGCGACAACACCGTGTTGTACAGCCGTAGGGTCGCCGGCAACGGCGGGGCTCTGGCTTCCGCCGGCCACGCATTGAACCTCGTACTGTTGTATGGTATTGCCCTGCATGCATGTAAGTACCCCAAAAACTCCAATTAATTATATTATAACAGAAACAAGCATAGAGAGATCAGAAAGGGGGTAAAATTAAAAGTATGGCGGCGCCGGAGTATACCCAAACCGGACATCTTCGCGAGCATAGTACGGCAAATTAGAAAGCGTAGTTTCATCAATATCGAAAACCCAGATATCCTTCTCGTCGGCAGCTGCCGTGAGGCTCTGTGGGTATTCAATGGCGGCGTCCGCCACCAATTCGCAGTCATGGCGGTACTGCTGGCCGAGCATGTAGTGGCGCCCGACATAGTCCTCACACGACTGAGGCACCATTCTCCAGCCTTGGAGATTGTTGGTCTCCACCCCAAGGCGCCAGCTCAGGCAGTCCAAACCCTCGATGCGGTGGCCGCCGGCGCCGGATCGCGGCCGCAGGCGCCGGATCGCGGCCGCAGGAGGTGAATTAGGTTGAACTCGTGAAAGTTTGCATGGGAAGTGGATAGTAGTGTAACTAAAATTACTAAGAATAGAATCCCCGTCTAGTAATTAGTTGTACTTGTTTGGGTAGTACTGATATGCTTGAAGACAACATTGGGTCCTTTTTATAATGGGAAAACCTTTAAATATGGCACGTGGTCTTTTTTAGTCCAGAATTTCTTAATCTCTACTAAAGTATAATCTGTATATTTCATTAATATTTATTATCTAGTTGCATAAATATTTGTTAATCAGAAGTTAGAAACGGATACGGTGATATAATTTTTTTCCTGATATTTTACATTAATAAAGTGTCTGATATAGTGTGTGACACGACACCAAAGAGTAGGATATTGGCAAATTCCATATTTGTCAATAATACCATAAAAATCCTGTTACATAAAGAATTATTTCAAAGCTTCAGTTTTACTAAATTTGGAATAACTGTACCCTAAAGTTCACATTCGTACTTTAGAACAAATCTTGATATGTATTATCCTGAAATTTTGCTATTTTTTCTTATATATTTTTTTATATCTTTCCAAAATATTTCGACACAACCCCCACGGCCCCACCCCGTACCCTGTACTAGTCCACACACGGGAAATTCTTCTATACACCGGGTGTGAGTCCCGATGTATACACCCTCCTATATATGGGTGCTATATATATATATTAAATAATAATAAAATATCACATATATAATACACCGGGACCCACACCCGGTGTATAGAAGAATTTCCCGTCCACACACCACAGGTATAGGCCTGCCAACGGGTGGGCATTATCCATACCCATGCTCCAACCTAGTAGTACTCATGTAGTAATGTTTGGATCCGGGTCCGACCGTGACCCAATATAGACCAATTAACTTAATTTAATTGGGTCTAAACTCAGACTCTGATTTTTTATCCCAAAATCCTATATTTTTTAAGCAATGCCAACCTTAGTTTATGTATGGAGTAATGGAATTGAGAAAGTCATCCTCAATTGGTTAATTAAATTAAATTAACCTTTGCACTATCTGAACTAAAAAAAAAATCGGGTCATGAGAAACCAAAAAGACATACCTACATACACGCACACAAAGTAATTGAGTGGATGTGTTAATATAATTAAATTGATCAATGGCAGGCCGCTGCAGGAGGTCTAGTTCGTGACGAGAATGGCGAATGGTAGTGGGGTTTCTCATTAAAGTTGGGACAAATCTCGATTGTCATGGCCGAATTGCTTGGGCTCCGAGAGGGGCTTGCTCGAGCATGGGATAAAAGATACTGAAATTAAAGCTTTTAGTAAAATGTGATTCGGAGATTGTCGTTAAACTTGTTGATGGGTCGATTGGATGTGCGTGATCATATATCCTTTGGAGCACATTGTGATGGATTGCCGAAAACTTCTACATATGTCTTGGGAAACCAAGATTATTCATGTTCGCGTGAGATGAACGAAGCGGCGGACAAACTTGCTCACCTGGGCTATTCTATCGAGGAGAGAATTTGCATTTGGGATGAGCCTCCGGAAGACTTTTGGTTGGAAGTTTGTAGTTAGTTTTGGCTTTGGCATTTTGTTTTAGCTTGGCTTTTGCTCTTTGTTTTACTTTTACCAAAATAAAAATAAAAATAATAATAATAAAAATAATTAAATTGATAATTTTTTAGCATTTTTTAAAAATATTTTAAAAAGTTAATGGGCTTGGTCTTTTTTGAAGAAAAAGGATAATATATAAATCATAAATCAGAAATTACATAATCCATTACAAAATTGGGAATATCTCCCGAACCAACGCAAGCGTGAGCTGCATTTCTAGCTGAAACGTGAGCTACACAATTACCTTCACGTTTAATAAAAAGAAAATTATATGAACTAAAATGACCTAACATAGCCTTGGACGATTCAATGAAATTGCCTAAGTATGAAAGGTCTTCTTCCTTCGACTTAAGCTTTCTAAGAATGTTGAGGCAATTCCCTTCGAACACAACATGCCTTCAACGAAAGTCCCTAGCCAAACGGATGGCGGAAAAAGCTGCAAAAGCTTCGGCCATCTCCGGATCCTTAGGACTGGGCAGTCGGTTGGTCTCCCACCCAACTACTGTCCCATTCTCGTCTCGAGCCACTATCCCAATACCAAATTCATGTGTTTCATCAAATATAGCTCCATCGAAATTAAGTTTAATTATTCCAGCCGCAGGTCGGGACCAAGTACGTTGATGATTGGCTACTGGAAATTGCACCATATATACTTGAATCCACTACTCCTGATACCGCCAATTGATCCATGCAAAAAGCATGAGCTGCATGCATAATATCTAGTGGATGGAATTTGCACCTTCCGCCTACTTTTTATTGCTAAAATTCCACAAAGCCCATAATATCGAGAAGAAAAGACACAATGATTCAGACTCAAGATCATCAACCGACAACCTATTAACAATCCTCCATGGTAAATTAGATAAAGCCCACACTTGCCTTGGAAAGGGACATGAAACGAAACGAGTGCATGATTTTGATCCTCCACATCAAAATTATATGTTGTAATGCGCAGAATTGTTGTGGATTTTGTGTTAAAATATTGTACTTGTATAATCTCAAAATATAAATAACAATATAATAAGATATCACGAAATATCAATATTAATATATATTGGTATAAAACTCAAGAATAGGTAAACTGCACCGATGGAGAGTCGCGACACATGCCGCTGTCCTAAAGTCATGATTGTCTCCCTTCGTGCAGGTTCTGACGGCTGATCATCACTCCAAGATAAAATCCCATTTGCTCACAGCGATGTCTCATCTTATGAACACGACCACGAGGAGACTAAGAACCCATCCTTAGTCATGTTTCCAAAACACACTTGTGGGTATAGAAATCATATAAACTCATGTCTCTCAAATGAATGGAAGATGGCCTCTTTATATAGAAAAATAATTTGACCGTTATAAAGAAATAATGGCCACTAATAAAATCCATAAAACCATAATAAAATAATAATAATTGGCCATATTAATAGTCAAATGTAACAGTCAAATTGTCATAAAACTCATAATAAAATGATCATGACATTATGAAATGATAATGAGGCCATAAAATTCACTTAAGTGTTGGAAATAAATAGGAAATTTTAAAGCTTATTCCCAACAGATACGTACATGTAAATTATTAACACTATTATTTACACATCTGCTGATAATGCCTCTAGGTTCCATGTGCATTTTCATCTGTTGCTATGACTGATTAGTGATTAATATATATATCTGATAATCAAATAATGAACAACAATGCCTATCACATGTGATGATTTCAAACTTATTTAATTCTTGGCAGTAAGAAAACGTTGTTGGTGGATTCTTATTTAAATACTCTAATTCTTAAACCTTTACTGATAAGTGAAAAATGCACATAGTTGTGCCATGTGCAACTGGATCTTGTCCTTTTAGTTAATCCAATGTGCTGCTTAGAACACTATATAAGTACCCCATTGCTTGTTTTCTTAATAGAACTCACGTTACTTTTCAAACTTCTCTAGCAAAACTCAACAATAGTCCACCTTACAATTCAAGAAAGAAATGGTAAATTCGATCGGTGTTCTCCTACTTCTCCCACTATCTGACTACCTCGAACATGAGCTCTCAAAACGGTACACAGTCTTCAAGTTCTGGCAGGTGCCAACTGATTTTCGCCGCGAATTCCTCAGAAATCATAGTATTTCCATCAAGGCCGTTGTGGGGAACGGTGTGAAGAATGCCAATGCTGAGCTCATCGATGCTCTACCGAATTTGGAGATCGTTGCTAGTCACAGCTCCGGGATCGACAAAATTGATTTAGGAAAGTGCCACGAGAGGGGGATAAGGGTAACTCACGCACCCGACACCTCAACTGATGATGTGGTGGATATGGAATTGTTGCTGACGTTGGCGACTATGCGCTGGATTTTTGAGGCAGATCGCTTCGTCAGGACTGGTCAGTGGAAGAACGGGTACTTCAGGTTGACCACTAAGGTTCGTGAAAACTTAGTTTTCATTTTTATATTTGGCCGAACTACATTCAGTACCCCTAAGGTTTTCATAATTACAGAAAACCCTCCACTTAGTTTTCAAAAATTACAAAAAATCCCTCAAGGTTTCAAACAATTACAAAAATCTAAAAAAATACCCCTTTTACTTTATACAAAACTTTACAAAAAAAAAAAAAAAAAAAAAAACCCTGTAATTTTGGGAACAGATGGGATATTCTATAATTATAATAAACCTTAGGGGTACTGTATGTAATGCACCCTTTGTATTTTCACTAGCAGACGAGCACACTCAATATATGTGTAAGATAATAGTAGAATATATCATATGTCTAAATTAATCATCTCCCGTTGACCTCTTCTTTCAGTTCAGTGGCAAAGCCGTGGGGATCATCGGATTGGGCAGGATAGGCTTAGCCATAGCTAAAAGAGCCGAAGCTTTCGGCTGTTCAATCGGTTACTACTCTCGCTCTCGAAAACCAAATACAAACTACAAATACTATTCCTCCGTAATCGACTTAGCCTCGTACTCTCAAATCCTCATTGTGGCATGTGCTCTAACAAAAGAAACTCATCACATCGTTAACCGTGATGTCATCGACGCATTAGGTAGAGATGGGATCATCGTCAACATTGCAAGAGGGCCCCACATTGATGAAGCCGAGTTGATTTCTGCTCTCGTTGATGGATGCTTGGGAGGGGCTGGGCTGGATGTGTTGGAGCGTGAGCCTGATGTACCAGATCGACTTCTTGGGCAGTTGGGCTAGACAATGTGGTTCTAGCACCTCATGCTGGAGCCATAACGTATGAAACTCGCAAGGAAACTGCAGACCTTGTTATTAGAAACTTGGAAGCGCATTTTTCGAACAAACCTCTTCCAACTCCAGTTATTTGATTGTGATTTGAGGTAATTCAGCACATGTAATAACACAAACTTCCCCTTTCGGATTTAAAAATTACAAATACCCCTACCGACAGCAAAATCCTTGTAGAAACTAAAAGCATTTTGTAATTTTGTAACCAACATGGGATACTTGTGAAATTATATCAACTATTTCATTATTATCTTTGGTAGTTATTTCGCGAATGTAATTGTGAAACTATTTTCCGTTGTTAGCTTGAGATTTGAAGTTACTAATTGATTTTCTTTTTAAACAAGATTGTTCTAGCTAGTATTGATGAACATATTAGCCTTAGGGGATCTAAGTGTAATTTCCCAAAAAATACAGGGGTCTGGCTGTAGTTTGATCTACTTCGTGGTCTTAGGACCAAAATAGATCTATTCTTATACCCTTAAAAACTGAGTTCTCTCAAACATTTATCATTACAGGACAACAAACATCGTAATTAATAATTTTTAAGTAGCAAAAAGCTCACTGATTATTAAAACCTCAGTTAACCTTCATTGTGTTTTTTTTTTTTTTTTTTTTTTTTTTTGAAGAAGTTAGCCTTCATTTTGAAATCAGAACTTTACCTTCATTTCTACAATCAGAACTTCACATATGAGGCATTAAAAGTAGCTCCTCTTCACTTGTAAAATCCCAACATATGATCTTAAAGGAAATCCCTAAAATACCCCCATGGACAAGAAAAGATGCATCAAGGCGGAGAAGAAGCACCTTTGAAGATGAGAAAGTTGAGAGTCTCCAATGTAAAATATATGAAACTCCCTTTACTATGTGTGAAGAAACACCCAAAGTTGGATCCCACCACACACTGCCATCCATTCCCATATCTTTTGTCAAATTCCTGCCAAACCAAAACATAATTATTAGTATTAATTAAGAAAAAATCAAGAAAAAGAATCATAATATTATTACTTTCTTGATGTGGGCAGCAATGGATTTGCACTCTAAAACATCATACAGATCCAGAGCTTGAGAAGCAGAAGCCATTGCTTGGATCTGCATCTTCAATGGCATATCTGTATCCTCAATCAAAGCTTTTCCTTCCAACATCTTTCTCACTCCAAACTCAAATCTCACTTCTAATTCACCTTTTTTTTTATGTCTAAAGCTCAAATCTTGAGAGCCCACAAAGGAATTTCCCCTATTCTGAAAGAAATTATATAATAGCAGAAGAATGTAGAAAGAGCATCAGAGATTCTGATTTGTGATGATGCCGCTCAGTCAGCATCTAGTCGACGCCTTACGTAGACGAGTCAAAGTAATATGCATTTCTGGGCTGGAACAAAATCCAATTCTTTTTAATATTTCTATGTGCTTTTTCTCCTCACTTTATGGACGTTTTAACCAGATTCTATGTTGGGTTGGGTCACTCCTTTATGCGTCATTATAAGAGGATAACGATGTTCTTTCTCTCTTTTTCAATTGTTGTGAGGATAACGATGTTAAAGATAAAGGTGGTGAGGCCAAAATTAATTCATGCCGATTTCTTGGGCAGCGCATTCTGAAATAAGTATCTAGAGGCTAGAGCGAAAGAGAAAGAAGTAATTTCACGATAATGAATTATGATTATTTTTTAAAAATCAGAAAATTATACTTTGACCCCAAAAAATTTAAGAAGAGTTTACTTTAAAAGACCATCATCTCAAAAAATTTAGGATAGCTACCCACTTTTTTCAATGGTCATCTTAGGTGCCCAATCTAAGTTTCAATTTTAACTTTGCTACCCATTTTTGTGTAAAATGTCCGAAATATCCTTATTTGTCCAAGAATTACAAGGGTATACCGTTATCTTTCACATGGGCACCAGAATAATTTTCTTGAAGAGAATGTGCTCGCTCGATGAGAAAAATTCAACCGTTGTACTTGGAAATCAATGGGTAGGTTGTTCCGTAGCAGTCGTGACTTGCAAGCTCGTTTCTTTACCCTGGCGACAGTGGTTGAAATTTCTGGCCCTGGTTCTACAGAGAGCTAATGGGGAGATTGGTGGCGTCTGGGTCATCTTGTATGGTGGCGTTTGGTATGTTATAGGGCTCGCGCGGTGTTTGATGGTGGCAATTGTCCATGGACGGCTGCGACGTCCGAATTGGGGAAGAACCGGTCCAGTAAAATTGCTTGACCTAGCTTTTGTTCTATTACAGCAAGATTCAAGTTTGGGTCTACAAACACCACATATTATACAACAAATGTTTTATTTACATTCTACAGAAACGTACTGTAATTCAAACTGCGAATTCCACAAACTCGCAAAATCATACTTCATATTGACATATAAATTCGGCAAAAGTGACGTTTGAATTGCGGAAGAAACTGTCCAGGAAAATTGCATAACCTAATTTTTAAAATTAATACAACAAATTCAAGTTTGGGTCCACAAATACCACATATTATACAACAAAAGTGTTGTTTACATTCCACATAAACAAACTGTAATGCAATACGTCAATTCCGCAAAATCACAAACTCGTACTTTATATTGACAAATAAATTCCGCAAACATGACTTTCGATTTGGGGGAGAAACGGTCCAAGAAAATTGCTTAACCAAACTTTTATATTTAATACAGCAAAATTCATATTTCGATCCACAAACACCACATATTATACAACAAATGTATTATTTACATTCTATAGAAACAAACTGTAATGCAAACTGTAAATTCCGCAAAATTATATTTTCATACAACAAACGTAAAAATAAATTCGGCAAATTATAAATCATGGTAACGTTAAAAAAATTAAATGGTTGCAGGCTTGCAGCCTTTTGTCTACCACCTTTTCATACACCATCTCTTCTAATGGTTGTGACATTTTCCCTATTATAAATAAACGTCACCTCCTCTTCTGTAGTTATCTTGCTCCCTCTCATTTCGAGTCCTTCTTACTAAACCAGAAAAGCAATAATGGCTGATCCGTTCAATAGGATTTTGCGGTAACCTATTTCTAGGCTTTCGGAACCAGAAACTGAGAGGCTGTTCGTTAGCGTCCTGAAGAGTTACTACAAAAGATACGATGTCCACGAACTTAACGGGATGGCGGAGGCTCCCCATGATCTGAAATTGAGCATGGACTACCGAATAAGAACTCATTTCGATGAAAATCACGTGAGATGGAAGCTGATTCAACTCCGCAACCAATTCGCCAGCTTCAGAAGATTCATCAACCAAATTGGGGTGCACTATAATGAAGTTACCAACGTAGTGACCGTAGACCACAACTATTTGAATTATGCAGTGAACCCGCTGGTATATTACATAAACCTTATTCTTTTTTCTTTTTTTTTTTTTTTGGCTGAAAATTGATAATTGATATCGTATTGATTTATATTAAATTAAAAATTAGAAGCAATTTGGTTCCTCAATCACGAAGTAATTTTCATGATCTTATCCTCCACCAGTTTCGAGCAATCAATCAAGAAGCTTTGATCATGTTTGCTCATTGGTGGTGCTCGTATAGGTTGAGAATCGGCGGCCGGTGAAGAGATTTTATATATATATATATATACGATTTCCTATTTTTACATAACACCCAATTATATCGTTGTTGTCACTGTAATAGGCCGAGCCTATCGAGCATCAGGAATTTCGCCTTCGTGGATGTCCCCAATACGGGTCACTGAAGACCATTTTCATGGCTTCTAGGTGCGACCTCTTACCCGAAGAATACCCAGAGAACTCTTGGCGTCGAATCCCAATTAGAGACAATGACAGTGACGTGGAGATGGATGCTTTGTCGAACTCAGAAGGGAGTCAATTTGAAGAAAAATTAGATTACGAATTGTCTTCTTCTGGTGAAAATGATGATTAGGACAGTTGCAATCTGATGTCCTTTTATATTTTTATAGTTTTTGTGGTTTTTTCTAGTTTTTTATATTATAGTGAATCATTTGTACAAACATGTCAAATATGAACAAATAAATACATATCTTATTGTCAAATCTATATAATTTTTTTTTTATATTATAGTGAATCAAACATGTCGAATATGAACAAATAAATACATATCTTATTGTGACTTCTGCATAATTGTTTGATGGAAATAAGAGTAAACCAGCATGAAGATTTGATCTTTAAACTTGCCGAACTAAAACCAAATATTGTCGAACTAATAAGTTATTTATGCCACATAGTGCATAAATGAACAACAAAACCCTAAATCCTAGATCAATCTGGCGTGTTCTTATCCGTAATGTCATCATTAATTAGGTCAAAAAAAATTCAAAAATGACTCCCTAACAATTAAGAACACTCAGACACGCATCCTTCTGAAAATTTAAAGCCACCTTTCGCTTTTCCCTTTGCCCCATACTACTAACAACAGCCATCATCTGGTTCTCTTCGAAGTCTTCTTTTGCCTATCTACCAACAATAAACATGGAAGAAGAGTTTAATAGGATTTTGGGACAACCTATTCTGAGGCTTAGTGACCCATATATCAAGAGCTTATTCGCTAGTATTGTCAAGAGCTACTGCAAAAGAACTAGTGTCCATAGGAAGGAATTGCAGCAAGTAGCGGTACGCGAGTTCAGGGACATAATGGGTACGCAGATGAGAACCAGGTACAAGAGAAAACATATCAAATGGAAGTTGATCCAACTCCGCCACTAGTTCGCCTCCTTCGGGAGATATATTAGTAGGAGTGGGATTTCCTACGGTATAGATGCCAATAGGGTTGTTGTTTCAGATAGGTATTGGAGTTCTCTGGTCAATTGTCAGGTATATTGCATGAACTTCCTCCTTGTCTTTAAGAACTATCGGATTTATCTTGTTAATTTTGTTTGTTTCACTGCAATAGGAGTCAGCCCAGGAAAGGGAGTGTTGTATCCGTGGCTGTGCCAATTACTTGGAACTGAGGTTCATTTTCAAATTTTCTGGGTTTCACCTTTTCCCTGAGGACCACACCAAAATGCTAGCTTAGAAATCCCATCAAAACTTAGTGACACGGACGACTTCGACTGCTGGAGGTCATCTGACAATGATAATTTTGTTGAGGACGAGGATTATGATTTGTCATCTGGTGGTGAAGATGATACTGATGATGAAGCGGATGTTTAGGTGTAGTATTAGTCTTTTATTTCTTTTTTTTTTTTTTTTTTTTTGTGTGGGTGTGTTCTGTGCGTGAGGTCCTATGGGTTGTGGGTTAGGACCTCATTTTTGTAACCTTTTTGCGGACATATAATTTATCTGCTCTCTAATATTTAGGATGTGTATCAAACTAACTGCTCTGCGTAATTTCAAACAAAGAGATGCCCGATATATGAAAAATGAAATGAAGTACGGTTGTCGGAACTCGTGGAACTAAATTATCATTTGCGGAGTTTATTTTGACACCTGTGTAATTGCTTATTAGGACTTGCACACGGAGACTATTTCCCAATACATGAAAAATAAAAGAAAGAACGGATGTCGGAACTCGTGGAGCTAAATTATCATTTGCGGAGTTTATTTTGACACCTACGTAATTGCTTATTAGGACTTGCACGCGGAGACTATTTCCCAATACATGAAAAATAAAAGGAAGAACGGATGTCGGAACTCGTGGAACTAAATTATCATTTGTGGAGTTTATTTTGACACCTGCGTAATTGCTTATTAGGACTTGAATACGGAGACTATTTCCCAATACATGAAAAATAAAAGGAAGAACGGATGTCGGAACTCGTGGAACTAAATTATCATTTGCGGAGTTTATTTTGACACCTGCTTAATTGCTTATTAGGACTTGCACACGGAGACTATTTCCCAATACATGAAAAATAAAAGGAAGAACCGATGTCGGAACTCGTGGAACTAAATTATCATTTGTGGAGTTTATTTTGACACCTACGTAATTGCTTATTAGGACTTACACACGGAGACTATTTCCCAATACATGAAAAATAAAAGGAAGAACGGATGTCGGAACTCGTGGAACTAAATTATCATTTGCGGAGTTTATTTTGACACCTGCGTAATTGCTTATTAGGACTTGCACACGGAGACTATTCCCAATACATGAAAAATAAAAGGAAGAACGGATGTCGGAACTCGTGGAACTAAATTATCATTTGCGTAGTTTATTTTGACACCTGCGTAATTGCTTATTAGGACTTGCACACAGACAATTAAATAAGTACACGAAGGTCGATTGCATCCTTTTAGGTATTGTATTCCTTATTGTTTCAATGAAACATGATTAGTAAAAAATTCCATGAAGATACAAGTATGGTAATGAATAGTTTATCAAGTTTGTATGTCCAAGTTTGATGTTAGTGTTACTTTACAAGTTTGTTGTTAGTGTTACTTTACTTGTGGAAATACAACTACAATGGATTGATAAGTTTGTTATAAGTTTACAATGCAAATACAACTACAATTATATTAGTAGATTAATTAAGTTTATTAAGTTTCTCAATCCATTGTAGTTATATTTTCCACAAGTAACAAACTTGTAAAGTAACACTAACATCAAATTTGGACATACAAACTTAATAAACTATTCATTACCATACTTGTATCTTCATTATCATATTGCACATATCACTTTTAAAAGATGATTTCCCTAAGGTTAACCTTTCGAATGGATTTAAATATGTACAGTTAGACAGGACATCATAATCAGCCACACATATCATATGAATTTACGACAGGTTCTAAAATCCATCCATCATTTTATATTTCAGGTAGGCCAAAAATACCCTTCGAATTTGTAATCAATATGTACAGTTACGCAGACATCATAATCAGCCACACATATCATATCAATTTACTACAGGTTCTAAAATCCATCTATCATTTTATATTTCATGTAGGCCAAAAATACCCTTCGAGTTTGTAATCAATATGTACACTTACGCAAACTTCATAATCAGCCACACATATCATTAATTTACGACAGGTTCTAAAATCCATCCATCA
The DNA here is from genome assembly GCA_958496215.1 of Verbena officinalis. Taxonomy (NCBI): domain Eukaryota; kingdom Viridiplantae; phylum Streptophyta; class Magnoliopsida; order Lamiales; family Verbenaceae; genus Verbena; species Verbena officinalis. Next base: position 2,221,243 of record OY292391.1, read on the forward strand.
TTTTATATTTCAGGTAGGACAAAAGTACCCTTCGAGTTTGTAATCAATATGTACAGTTACGCAAACTTCATAATCAGCCACACATATCATATGAATTTACGACAGGTTCTAAAATCCATCCATCATTTTATATTTCAGGTAGGACAAAAATACCCTTCGAGATTGTATTCAATATGTACAGTTACGCAAACTTCATAATCAGCCACACATATCATATGAATTTACGACAGGTTCTAAAATCCATCCATCATTTTATATTTCAGGTAGGAAAAAAATACCCTTCGAGTTTGTAATCAATATATACAGTAATATAAGTATTTTTTCATCAAAGTCCCTCACCTTACCGCTTCCGATAAAGCCTGCAATATATTTGATTTCCAATGCAACCATAACCGTAAATAAAATATTTTTTTATTATATAATAGTGTGTAGTAATGTTGGAATTTGCACTTTTACGGCCGCTTCAATATAAATGTTGCCTGAATTGATATCATTTTCTACCCGACCCGACAACTCTTTGAATTCTTCTCCCATATGACTATCACTACAACCCTAGTTACCCATTAGAATTCTTCTTCTCCCCATAAAAACACATCTACTCCCCTCCCCTTAAATAACTCCATTCTATATATTTCGAATAAATTATATAATCAACTTGAAACCCAGAATTCGATCTGGGAAATGGATATTTCGAATGTTTTGCTTTATCATGCAAGGTTTCAATACCAAGTGTACAAAAACAGAGCCAGATCAACCGAAGATGTTTTCTTCTTCAAACGGAAGGTAAAAAGATCTCTGTTAAAACTTTCTTTGTACCATGCATTTTATTTTTTTGTTACTGAAATCTACCTCCTTTTTGTTCCAGTATCTTGCGGGTTTGGAGCACGTTTCTCTGCACATGTCCGACGCCCTCCAATAAACTTGAATAGAATTTAACAACTGCAGTTGCGCATCTGTGAATGCATCCTGTAGTTTTTTTTGTATTCTTGAGTAAGAAAAAAAAGAAAACTACAGGATGCAGTCATAGATGCAGTCACAGATGCAGCAGTTCTACCCAAGTTTATTAGGAGGTTTGGAACACATTTCTCTGTACATGAATGAGTCGAGGAAGTCACAAATGTAGATCTTTGAACTCTTCAACTCCCGAAACCTACTGAAGTGGGGAAAGGAGGAACCCATAAAAGATAGCATTCGACGTCTTCCCACTAGAGTAGGAACCAGAGCTGGATATACTAGTAATTACGAGGACACCGGATTCCTTAGCTGGGATGACTTGTAATTTACTGTTTTCTTCTTATTCCAACAATATTCAAGGAAGCCTTGTTAGTTGGAACTAGTATGTTGCACTGATGTATAAAATTGTCGAACTGGAACTTATAATGAAGAGCTAATTTCTAAATTAGCGTATTCGTCTTATATTGTTTAACCATTAAATTTTTTAAATTGTCAAACTGAAATCTATAATGCAGATCTGAGTAACAAATATGTGTAATTTTAGACAACTTACAATATCAGTGCCACAAATTGTCATATCAGTGCCACAAAATTGTATCACGAACTGGCCATTCAAGTGCATCATCTCGTCTCAAAATTACGCAGATCCCTTTGTTAGATACGCATTCGTAAGTATTGTTAAACAACTTACAATATCAGTGCCACAAAATCGTATCACAAAATTACGCAAATCCATTTGTTAGATACCCATTCGATAGTATTGTTATACAACTTACAATACCAGTCCCACAAATTGGTCCCATAAATATACCATTTTTACTTTTTAATTGCATCATCTCGTCTCAAAATTACGCAGATCCATTTGTTAGATACGCAATCGTTAGTATTTTGAGACAACTTACAATATCAGTGATACAAATTGGTATCACAAACAGACCAATTTTACCATCGGTACATTTACGGCGACTTCATAATTAGGTTCACATATCATATTTATTATTATTATTATTATTTAATTAAATCCATTCAATAGTGAGTTCATATACAAATAAAAAGGTTAACCGATTGTACTTGTCCAAAACAGAACTTAAAATAAGTTAAATTTCAACTAAAACAGAGTACTTGCAGACACTAATTAGAATCCTGGTTCGAGAACCGTTCGTAGTCACTATCCTGGTCTGACTCTGCATCCTGCATCTGCCCTATGTCATCAGCACCATGCCCATCACCTGGCCTTTCAGGAATTGATTGCCACCCAACAGTAGACGGCTCATCATGAAGTAGTGCTGCCTTGGTAGAGATGAAGATGAACTTCAGCCAGTCGTAGTACTCACACCCGTAGATACGGAAGTTTCTCCACTCAATCGGCTCTTGAACAAATCCCTGCTTTATATGAGACGGAGGTTTACCTTAAAAAATATATATAAATACGATCTCAGTAATAAAAAATTTCAAGGGGGTAGTATTTGTAATTTACCTGGCGGTAAGGGATCTAATCTCAATATTGTTGGCCAACAGCAACCTCGTTGTTGTCTTCCGTATAGGCAATGCCATCCTTGGCAATGAACCGTCTGAAAGCAGCAAACTTCGCCCTCACCTGCATAACTTTCCAAACAATCTCGTCTGTAGAATACTCCTTCCTCATCCTCTTGTTCATCTGTCTTCTCAACTCTCCCATGACAGTCCAGTACTCGGTTTGGAGTGGATATGGTTTCTTCGTGCCAAGCTTTTCAGAGTCCTTATGAGAAGACGCTCAACGTCTCCAACAATGTCTGGAATTGCCGCGTTCACTGCCACCTCGTAACGTACCTGTGATGCCATTCTTAAGTAGAAAAGGGCGTGATTAGGATGATAAGTATGGAGGAATAGTGGGTGAATTGCATTAGTAATATTAAACTGGTAGTTATAGACGGTTATTAGGGGTCATGAACTGTTTCTATGTAACGGTTACAGTTCAATCCCAACGGTTCAGTGCCACAAAGTCGTATCATAAACAGGCAATTTTTAGCCTTCAAGGGCATCTTCTCGTCTGAAATTACGCAAATTTCTTTGTTAGATACACATTATTCAGTATTGTTAGATAACATACAATATCAGTGCCACAAATTCGTATCAACAATGGCATCATCTCGTCTCAAAATTACGTAGATCCCTTTGTTATATACGCATGCAATAGTATTATTAGACAACATACAATATCAGTGCCACAAAATCCTAGCATAAACAGGCCATTTTTACCCTTCAATGGCATCTTCACGTCTAAAATTACGCAGGTCCCTTAGGTAGATACGCATTCATAATTAATGATAGGCAACTTTCAATATCAGTGCCGCAATTTTGTATCATCAACATTCCATTTTACCCTTCAATGGCATCATCTCGTCTCAAAATTACGCAAATTCCTTTGTTAGATATGCATTCGTTAGTATTGTTAGACAACTTACAATATCAGTGCCACAAAATCGTATCATAAACAGTGGATTTTTACCCTAAAATGGCATCATCTCATCTCAGAATTACGCAAATCCCTTTGTTAGATACGCATGCATTAGTATTGTTAGACAACTTACAATATCAGTGCCACAAAATCCTATCATAAACAGGCCATTTTTACCCCTTCAAGGGCATCTCTCGTCTCAAAATTACACAGATCCCTTTGTTCGATACGCATTCTTTAAACAAAATATTATGTAGATAGAACGTTAATCAATACCACAAAACTTGAAGTTAAAACAGCAAAACGTAACAAACTATTGGAAAATACATTCGGAAAATATTAATATAACAACGAGTAATTAACAAAGACTTAATTACACAAAACATAATTTAAATTCCTCCAGAACTAGAGCTAATCAGTAATCAGTATTAACCTCATGTCGATAATAGACGTCTCCAGAAGCCTAAACAGTTCCATCATGTTGTTAACATCATTATCGGTGAGCAAATTAACCCATATCCCCAACTTCTGGGGAACCCTGAACTGTAAGGCGTGGGTTTCGGTTGAGAATTGAGGCCATTTTTTACTGACAAGCTCGAATAACTCAGAGATCTTCATTCCCTCCCTTAACGCTAATACATTCATTATTCCGTTGAATTTGACAACCGATTAGCTTGGCGGCACGTCGAATACCAATAGGAGGCCTTGGAGCAGCAGTAGTAGCAGTAGCTTCCATTTAATCGCCCTGAAAATGCAAAGTCCCAATGTATTTAAGGTCTCAGTCGTCGTCGGCGCCGCCACTGCCGTACAGTTTTGTGTTTAGGTCTTGAAATGAAAAGCGAGGCTAAATGAATTTAGGGGTTGGGAGGGTATGAAACTTAAGGGCAGATCGGTATTTTCACAAAATGGATAGCAAAGTTAAAATTCAAACTTAGATTGAGCACTTAAGATGACCATTGAAAAAAGTGAGTAGCTATCCTAAATTTTTTGAGAACTTGATCATTTAAAGGCAAATTTCTGAAAAATTTACTAAATTACAACTCATAACTATTGAAATTTACAGACATACCCCCTAACTCTAACGAAAACTTAAAAGATTTAATTGAAAGTTGCAAAATGACTATATTACTCATAACAGTTTTGTTATAGTATTTGCTATACGTGGAATAAGCGAAGTGGTTGACTTGTTGTCTAGTTAATAAAAATTATTTTCTATTTGGAAATAAGAAAATGACTAATGACAAGATCTAACAGAGCCATGTATTAGACAGAGCCATAGTCAAGCGGGTATCTCTGTAATCTTCATTAGTTGAGGGATTTTGCTGTATTTTCCTCTAAATCTGAGTAGTATACATGTAATCAATAGTAAATAAAACTACTCCGTTTAGGCGTATCAGTATTTTCGATTTTCTTGTGATACTAATTTCTCCAGACGTGCAAGTTTGTTATCATATATACATGAGTTGGAGCTAGCTAGCTAATTAACAAACACCCTGGATTAAACTAATCAAGCATTATCGTAGTTAGTTAATAATGGATTTCAAAGTTCCTTAATTTTCCCCATTATAAATACCCCAAAAGCATATATCATTCATTATCAAATATCAACATAGAAATCATTCATAAAATCATTCATAAACATCAATATGGCGAGGGGTGGCATTAAACACACCTGCATTTTTGTTCTTGTTCTGATATCAGTCATCGCAAACAGCAAAAATTGCGAAGCTCGACTCCTCGTAGAGGTGGCGGCGGCAGGAAACTCGGAATCCGTACATGAGGAGCCGCAAGGCGGGGGCGCCGCGGTGAAGGTGGAGGTGGGGAAGATAGGTGGTTTATCTAACAGCTGGTTTCATGAAGTTGACGTGCACGACGGCGGAGTGTACATAGATAGCACTGGGCAGGCTCTCTAAGTAATCAACATGGAAGCAGGAGCGAAAGTGGGCCGGCATGCATGAATGCTAAAATCATATATATGTTTCGTGTTTTCTCAGGGTGGGATTTTATTTACTATTTTCAGGTTTATCTTAATTATATTTAGATCCTTTATTTAGAAATTATAAACAAAATTCTATTATGTTTTACTTTATTGCAAAAAACTGTTTTTTTGCATTAAAGTAAAATCGGAATTTTTTTTTTATAATTTCTAAAAGTAAAGGGATTAAATTGTAATTAACTTAAATCTCGAGGTAGTAGATGTGATTTGCCCTTCTTTTTCGTTTTTGAAATTAATGATATGTTTGGTGTTATAATTTGTGGTGTTTTCTGTTTTAAGTACTTTTGAGAAAATGTGTGCATTGGAGAATTAATGTGGTGAAAATATTTGTATGTTTTGATGAAATGTTGGAAAATGTATGGTGTGAATTGTGAAATGTGAATTATGTAATATGTTTGTTTTGGGAAATGAAACATTAAGCTATATATGTGATATTTTGAAAATCATTAAAATCGTTTATTGAAGAACCGCAATTAAAGATCAACTCAATCATCTTAAATATTTCTATAGAAAATAATATTTATTTTTCGTAACATGGAATGATAATATTAAATTAACTTTTGGTAAGGAGAAAATGGAACTAATTTGAAACTAATCCACTTCAAAACTCAATAACCTATCCATTTAAGTAAAATATTTGGGACATTAAATTAAACAAATTAATGGTTATTGACTTATTTCATTTGATCTCTTTATAATTATATCTACGAAAAATTACATCTAGACCCCACTCAGGTATGCGTAATTACAAGCAGTCCCCATTTTCACAACAAAAAATTACAGTAATCCAACAATTAAGTATTCATAATTACAACTAAGTACCATTTTTTTAGGATTTTCCATCATGTTCCTTATAAATTTAATTAAAAATTTTAAAGTATCTTTGGAAATGTCCATTTTGCCTTCAAGAAAGGAAATCAATTTGTCCTTTGAATTTTTCACGTTTATACGTGTCAATAGTGAATACAATAAGAAAGGAAATTAATCATTGTATGGGAATCAAATATATCGATCCTTAAAATATTTAATAAAAGTCCACAAGGGATTAATCAAGTACTCAAATGATCATAATTCTTTCTTGATTAATATATATGTGCGTGTGTTAGATATAATAATTAAGAAATTAAAAAAAATTAAGAAATTAAGGAAATCCATATATAGGAATCAAATATCTTGTGAATCATCAAAATCTTTCATTAAAAAACAAAAAAGAATAGCATAACCATCTTAAATATTTTCAAAAATGAATTACTTATGTTACGTGCAGAGCATTGATGATTGATCCTTTGAGCTAGTTCTTGAAAAAAAATTAGAAAAAAGAAAGACGTAATTCACTTCAATACTCAATAGAACGCGTTTGTGATACACAAATACTTCTAATTAAATTATAGCCTGTTGTGGGATTGTGTTGTTTCTAATGTTTAATTTCTGTTTTATTTAATTTGTTTTATAGTGTAGTTTTTTCTGTTGTATATCGCATTAAACCATTCCAAATCGAATAATCAAAAATGTGGTGTTTAACATATAATAACTTGTTAAATCTCATATCTTAAGCTAACTTTTGGGGTTGAATTCGACCAAAACCCATTTCTTCAATATGGTAGCAGAGCTGGTTCAAATCTCAGTTTGTCTCTCTACCCCTATCACTCAACTCCCAAATATTTATTCCTGCAAACTACACACTTCGTTTGTCCCGCATATTCTGCAGCCCTGGACGTGATAGAAGTGTATTAAACCTCTCCTTTTAAACTAGGTTTTGGGATGAGTTAAGCCAAAATCCATTTATTCTCTTTGATTCTAGATCAAGATGAATTTCTATTTATCTAAGTCTATTTAGATGGATAGCTATCAGATCGCGGCTTCATGTACCAAACATTTCTATGTCGCTACATCCGATATTTTTGTTACGAAAGTGGAATGGAGAATGGATCCAAGAAATAGACTTTTCATTTCCCATTCCGAATCTATAAAATTAGAATTTTGATCAAATCACACGTCGCAGTATACTAGGCCTTCTAATTGTTTAAAACACGTGCGAGCTAAATCAGACTCGCGATTTAATGAATTAAACTATGTGATTTTGAATTGAACTAATCAATATTTGTTTTTCCTACCTTAGTTTGGGCTTCATATAAATCATGCATGGTATCGATTTTCACTTTCGACCCATTCACTCTATGGGCCACAACACATGAATAGCCCACTTACTATGGGCTTTTATACTATGGAAATTGCTAGATAGAGGCTAAGCCCATAGAAGTTTCGATAATCCATCCCTTTGAGAAAGAAAAAAAGTCAATTACATCTATACATTTTCGAAATGTTAATATTACATTTGAAAACCTACAAATTACTCCCTTTTTTTTTTAAATAACACTAACAACCCCCGGAGTTTGAAAAAGTTACACGAATCACTATGAGGGTAGTGTTTGTAATTTTAGTATATATATAGTGTGAAATTATTGATTTATATAAGACGACATCCTATATAACATCCATGATCGATCCATGGTAATAAATAATAATAACTGATGTTACTATGAATCTCAAAAGAAAATGAGGCTGAAAGGACTAATAAGGAAAAAAAATATCAACCAAGGGTAAGTTAGGTAGAGTCGGTATGATCACTTAGATGCAAAGAAAATTAAATTCCTCTAATTAAGCTAGTATAACGCCGGTAAACTAAACTACTTGGGGTAATGTTGAACAATTCAATTTACTTATTAGTACATGAACTAATTTCATACTAGCTAAAATATTAATAATTAAATAAATTAGATTCCTGATCTAGTGCTAATATGTTTGATTTTCTTGTGATCCTTTCTCCAGACGTGCAAGTTTGTTCCCATAATAATTAATAATTAATTAATTGTGCCTTCTTTTGTGGGATTAATGATTTGGGAGCTTAGTTGCTAGTGATGTGAAATAAATCCTAAATCCTCGTCTTTGTACTATTAAATTCATGTTTTAAGTTTTGAGTACGTGTGGGGTTTGGATGGAGAATATAATGTATGGTGAGAATATTTGTATATTTTGATCAAATGTTGGAAATTAATGTACGATGTGAATTATTAAATACATGATTTGTATTTTTGTTCGGCTATCCCACATCGATTAAATACTAAATTTTTACCTACTTTATTTTATAAGTTTGGGCAACCCTCACCTCATCAGCTAATTTTTGTGGGTGAGTTAGGCCCCAATACCCTAACTAACATATGAGATTGTATTTTGCATTTAAATTTCACGTTCCAGATTATTTCCCGATAATTCGGGCCTGGGTGTGAGGGAGGAGTGTTGACTATCCCACATCAATTAAATATTAAACTTACCCATCTTACAAGCTAATTTTTGGTCAACCCCACCTTATCAGCTAATTTTTGTTATATATTTGAATTTTGATTGGTGTTATTTCTAATGTTTAGTTTCTGTTTTAAGTAATTTGTTTGATAGTATGTTTTTTGTTGTATTCTTGGTCCTCTTGGGGAAAGTTTGTGCACGGGAGAATGCGGCGAAAATAAAAGTATATACGTTGTCAGAAACGGAGTCAATACCTAGGCTAAGGGGTGGCCGAATCCCCTAAATTCTTTTTTTTTTTTTTTTGCCAAATCCCCTAAATTCTTTAGAAATTCTATTTTTATATATAAAATTTTGTGAAAAAATATGATTTTGTATTTCCTAAACTAATCAATAATCAATATTTGTTCTTCCTATCTTAGTTTGGGATTCATATAATATCCCAATTCCTAAATTTATGGCAAACATGTAATATAAATCATGGGTCCATTTTCAGTTTCGTCACATTAAACTCTATGGGCCAGCTTAGTATGGGCTTTTATATTTTGGAAATTGCTAGACAGAGGCAAAAGCCCATAGAGGTTTCGATAACCCCTCCCTTTGAGATTTGAGAAAAAGAAAAAGGTCAATTACATCTATACCCTTCCGAAATTTTAATATTACATTTGAAATCCTACAAATCAATCCCTAGTTTTATGAAAATAACATTTAACTACCCGTAGTTCGAAAAAGTTACACGAATCACTATGAGGGCGGTGTTTGTAATTTTAGCATATATAGTGTGAAATTATTGATTTATGACACCCTATATAACATCCATGATCTATGCCTCTATGGTAGTAATAATTGATGTTATTAAGAATCTTGAAACTTAAAATTTATTTGTTTATCTTAAAATAAATATATTACCATGAGTGACATAACTTAGTCGTTTAGTGCTATGTTAGTTTAATTTTTTAACTGTTATTAATAGGGACACTTTTATACCTAAATAGTCAAACTCAACTGAAAAAATAACATTATATTCTTTTTTCAAACATAATCTAAACTCATAATTTTTATTATACACAACTCGACCGACACCATGCATGCAAGAATCAAGAATCAAATTTTGGTAGCTTGTCAAAAACCCCAACTAAAACAATGTCCTAATTCCCATTTCAATTAAAAGGAAAACGTCCTCATCAAGAACCCTACTTAAGAAAGAAACATTATATACATTTCTCCACTTGTAAAAATTCCAAAATTTAATTCCAAAATAATCTGGAAATATCCCCACCACTGCCCCCACTTCCGACAGCGACCAGTAGCTGCCGACACTTACTACCCAGCCGAGCCAAGAACTCTGCTGCAGGCTCGGAACCAGGTTCAGTTCCAGCTTCGGATGTTTTTTAACAGGTGTCAGTTGTGGCTCACTCTTCTTCTACAAAGCTTTCTAATTTGCTAGTTGCTATCACCACCACAGAACCAGTTTACAGCTTTTTTCTGTCATGCAGAAATTTACACACAGTCCACACACTGACAGCTCTGCTTAATTATGCACTTTTCGAGCTTTTCTTTGAAGAACTCCAGCTATAGCCTATAGTAACTGATTAATCTTCTGCTTTTCTTATTCACATGGGCTTGTGTTTTTGTAGATTGCTTTTAATTTCAAAGACTAAAAGATTGCTGCTTTTATGTTTTTCTGTAGCTTTTTGTTTGAAGGGCTGAGTTAATGTTCTTGCTTACCCCTATTTTGTGGTCTCTGTTTTTTGTTGATTGTTTCAGCAATTTCACACAAACACACACTAAAATAACTTCAATTTCTGGATTTTTCTGTTGCTTAATGGAATAAACTCTTCTGTGATTGATTGCAATTTGATTTTGTTTTTGCTTTATTGCTCTTCAAAAGGTAGCCCAGAAGCAGACACGAAACAGAGTCCCTTTTTTCTGCTTTTTCTTTTCATTATTTTACTTTACCCATTTCCACTTCTTTCTGTAATTTAATTAAAAAAAATCAAATCTTGCTTCAGATTTTATCAACTTTATCAAAATCCCATCTGCCCCAAGAGCTGATTTTTCCAAAATCGAAAAGAAAAAAACATGTTGCACGCAAAATCAGAATCCGATGTAACAAGTCTAGCGCCATCGTCTCCATCAAGATCTCCGAAACGTCCAGTTTACTACGTTCAGAGCCCATCAAGAGATTCTCACGATGGCGACAAGTCATCGTCCATGCATGCGACGCCGAATTTCAACAGCCCTATGGAGTCGCCGTCGCACCCTTCCTTCGGCCGCCACTCGAGAAACTCGTCCGCCAGCAGATTCTCGGGAATATTCCGGTCGTCGTCGGGGCGGAAGGGCGGCCGGAAAAGAAACGATAAGGGGTGGCCGGAGTGTAATGTGATTGTTGAGGAGGGGAATTACGACGAATTCGATGATGATAAGAATCTGACGCGGCGGTGCCAGGCTTTGCTGGCGCTCTGTGGGTTTGTTGTGCTGTTTACTGTGTTTTGCTTGATTATATGGGGCGCCGGCCGGCCGTTTAAGGCTGAAGTTTCAGTTAGGGTAAATTTCTTTTTCCGTGATCTTGTTATTTTATTGCTGATTTCTGTGTGAGTATGAGTGTGTGTGATTTTCTGTGCCATTTGATTGAAGCAAAATTTGTGTAATATTGAGGAATTTGGAGATAAGGGAAGTTTCAGCATGTCTGTCGGAGAGTTAAAAGTTGTTGTTTTCTTATGGGGATAATTACAGAAATATACCCTGAGATTTCGAAAATTACATAAACATACCTTAAACTACTAATATGAACTTAATACATATTAATAAAAGATTATAAAATTGATCAAAATAAATAAATATAGGGACGCAATGATTTGGATTGACAATTGCCAAAATTGTATGTACTCAAATAGTAGGAAAGATCATGTTTTTGTTTAAGAAGCATGTTTCTCTAATGTGCAATGATCTTGTTTCTTTAGGAAGAAAATATCATAATGTTTAATGTAAATTCTACTCTTTTATCATGTATTCATATTCGTTTTATCTCATATCACAATGAAGTTCGATAGCATCTCATTGTTGAATTACTTACCCAATAAAGCTCAATAATTCGATGTTTTTGCAGAGCTTGACAGTCAACAACATGTACTTAGGTTCGGGTGCAGACTTCACTGGGGTTCCAACAAATATGCTGAATGTGAACGGATCATTGAGGATTAGTATATACAATCCCGCTACATTTTATGGTATTCATGTTAGTTCAACACCGGTCAATCTCATCTATTTAGAAGTTGTCGTTGCAACAGGACAGGTAAATTAATATGAGGCCCTTTATTTTAATGTTTCTATTAACTCTATCTCTATCAATTAGATCGGCAGTTATGTGAATTATTTGTGAAGAAACGGTTAAAATGATAGACTAGAGTTGAGATTAAGAAACACTTCCACGAGAATTTTATGTAAGTTTTAAGGACTAACATTTTATTAATGATTCTTTATCGTTCGATAGTTTATTTAACCCTATATATTGGTATTTCAATTTCTCTTTTCTCACCTTCTGAAATTGCAATTAAATATTTTCTGTTACTATTTCCTTCTGCAGCTGAAAAAGTACTACCAACATCGAAAAAGTCACAAGAATGTGATTGTGCACATAGAAGGAACGAGAGTTCCCTTATACGGGGCAGGATCAAGCCTTGTAGTTTCTAAAACCAACGCCGTTCAAGTCCCGTTAAGATTGGAGTTTGAAATCACATCAAAAGGCGACGTGGTGGGAAAACTTGTAAGAACGAAGCATAGGAAAAGAGTTTCTTGCAAAGTGGTCCTCGACTCGGCTAGCAACAAGCCCTTCAAGTTCAAGAAGAATTCTTGCACTTACAGCTGAAGAGTTGCAACCTTATGGTGTGAAACTACTGGTCCAAATCATATAGTTTCTGCAAGAACTTTGCTTTTTTTTTTTTTTTTTTTTTCTCTCTCTTTTTTCCCTAGGATATGGGAGGTTTGCACTTTGTGAGATGTGGTAATAAACCTGAGAGTTGTAATTTGTAAAGAATGTGAAGATTCTGTTGAAATTCTGTTTTGTACTCCATGTCAACTGTCAAAGTGTAGTTACTGTTAAGATTTTTCAGTCTTTTTTGGATGTAATGATTTGCTGGCGAGAAGCAAGTTTGACCTTTGAAGATAAATATGAAACCATTAGCCTAGGGTTTCCTTAAATTGAGAAAATCACCAAAAAAAAATAAGTATCGTACGAAATAATTTTGACTAATAATGTCTTGATTTTTTTACTTTTAATATAAGTACAGATGACATATGCAACCCGTGAAAAAAGTTGGACTTAAGTGGAAAGGAGCTACTTATTTTGATTTTTATTGAGGTCAACACAAGGATTCACCACTTTTCCTTTTCATATGAAATCCAAACTCCAAGAAATTTAATTATTTTAGTTTCTAAGAAAATATATTAATTATTTTGATCCAAAACAAGACGATTAGCAAACTATTCTAAAAGCAAAATAAATTATTAATCCAGCAAAAGATACTTAAAAAAATAAAAAAAAAAGAAAGGTTTTTCTCTGCTTTTGTGGACTAATGTGCCAACTCCGTGATTTGTGGCATATTACCAGTGTAAAATCTTCTGTTTTCTTCTTAAACCCTGTACGCTTCCGCACGTTGCAGCATTTATTTCACTCGCACAATCAATAATTCACATTTTCATCGATCAGCATTCAGAAAATCCAACAGATCTCGCATACAGTTTCAATCTGTACTCCAAAAATCCAAATTCTTTATCTCTAATCACCATGTATAAATCCAAATTCCCTCCAAGATCCCTCCTTTTCCCCGTAATCCTTCTCCTGCTGCTCTCCCCCATCACAGTATCATCACAAACTGAAGATGCTGACGATTTCGAAGACCTCGACGAACTCATAGCAATAGACGACGCACAAGAGAGCGGCGAAAACCCCCAGCACACAACCCATTTTGAAACCAAAGACTCTTCGAAGAAATCTGAGGCAGAGGTTTTGAGCAAGGCCCAGAGAATAGTTCCCGAGCTGAACAATGACATTACGAAGCGGATTATTGAGGAAAATGAGTATGTTTTGGTGTTGGGTTATGCCCCGTGGTGTAGCAGAAGCGCTGAGCTTATGCCGCGATTTGCTGAGGCTGCGAATGTTTTGAAGGGTTTGGGAAGTGCGATTTTGTTGGCTAAGCTTGATTCTGATAGGTATCCAAAAGCTGCTTCCGATCTTGGGATTAAAGGGTTTCCGACACTTTTGCTGTTTGTTAATGGCACCTCTCAGCCTTACACTGGTGGATTTTCATCGTGAGTAATTTTTCCTTTTCTTGATTCTGATTTTATTTATGTTTTTGCTTATATGGAGTATATGATTAGACATGAATGATTAAATGTGGATTTGGAGAGATGGGATTTGTTGAATTGTTCATAATGTTTGGTAAAAATGTAATCTTGGAAGATTTGGGCAAAATGCAATTCTAAATGCATTTTCTTTTCTGGATTTTGATTTTACTTATGTTTTTGATATATATGGAGTATATAGTAGGACATGAATGATTAAATGTGGATTTGAAGAGATTGGATTTGTTAAATTGTTCATGAAATTGGGAAAATTGTTATCTTGGGAGATTTGGGGGAAAATGTAGTTGTTTATGCTTTTGTGTAATTGATTATTACAGTCATATAGTAATGCATTTCATAATTTGTGATGAAAGGGAAGAAATGGTTCTATGGGCAAGGAAGAAAACGGGATCACCTGTTATTAGAATAGATTCAGTAGACGAGGTAAACAATTTCGTGAAGCAGCATAAAACATATGCAGTTGGCGTATTTGATAAATTTGAGGTACGTGTGAAAATGTTGAGTGATTTCTTGCTCAAAGCGTCTGAATTGAGTATTTTTATTTGTTTTTGAATTCCAAGTATAGCAAGTTTGTGGTGAACTAAATCAGAGATACACAAATATTTATTTATCAGGGACGTGATTATAGAGAATTCATAAAAGCTGCTGCAGCTGATAATGAATTTCAATTTGTGGAAACGATCAGAGCGGATGTTGCCATGGTATTATACCCTCCTGTCAAGCCTAAAAGACCTTACTTTGGTCTTGTTAAAAGCGAACCTGAGCACTACACATGGTTAGGTAAGTTCACAACTTTAAAATATTTATTCGTTTGAAGGCAGATAACATATTGATTTTACACATGTGTGGTCTGACCTGGCTCGAGGCGAAATAAGGCGCAGTTTAATACAAAAAACTAAACGTTTATTTTACAATGTAAAGGGAGTTATGATAGAGTATTAGGAATTATAATCATTTTTTATGCCATAACTAAATTTAATTTTGGTTCTATACAAGTCACTTATCTCAGATTTGAAACCATAAGTTTCAGTTGAAATTGAAATTATGGTACAAAAATTGAAATTAGGTGTGGTATCAAAAGTCATTATCACACTATAATATTCTTAATTTCTCATTATTCTTTCACAACATATGGATTTCTGTGGCTTGCAGATGAAGATTTGACTTCAAACAGAATCTTGCAGTTTTTGGAGAATAATAGATTCCCATTAGTCACTGTAATGACCGAGCTCAACTCCGCTAAAGTATACGCCAGCTCAGATAAACTGCAGGTTGCTATTCCATCCGTTTATATATCCTATATTCTTATTCTTTTTCAAATTGAAATTAATTTTTATCCACTGATGACTCTTAAAAGTGTGCCATTGTTTTTGTAAAGGACTATCAGAGAAGAAATTCTCCACTTTTATTCCTAAAGATATCTGGACCAATAATATTAGCATATCTAATTATTCGTTGTTACCACAGGCATAGTCAATTTGATTTTTCTTGGTTTATAAATAAAGAATAATTTTTTAAATTTCCCTTTTGATGGCAACAAGGTGTATGTTTTTGCTGAGGCTGATGAGTTGAAGAAGCTTATTGAGCCTTTGCAAGAAGTTGCCAGAAGGTTCAAGTCAAAGGTTGGTCAACACTTTGAACTGCTATACTTAATCTCTCATCATCTCAATAATAATAATAATCTCTTGTAAAATCTTCCCTTAATTGCAGATAATGCTTGTAGCTGTAGATATTGCAGAAGAGAATCTTGCAAAGCCCTTCTTGACTTTATTTGGTCTGGAAGAATCAGAGGAAACTAATGTAAGAACAGTATTAATACATGTATATCCAGTATAATTTTCGAGTTTAAACTGAATAATTTTTCGGATTTTTCTTATTTTTTATTTATTGATACAGGTTATCGCATTCGAGTACAAAAGCAATACCAAGTATCTGTTGGAATCAGAAGCTACAACAAGAAACATTGCAGTAATAATTTCGATCACGTTTACTCTTGAATTTGAACAAATCATTTTCTTTTTCTGTTCCAAACATTTTATATATTTAATTAATGGCAGGATTTCTGTTCGAGGCTTCTAAAAGGGACTCAATCTCCATACTACAAATCACAACCAATTCCTGATAATGTGAGTTTATCATGCAAATGAGCAGTAATTTAGACACTTCTTGTATTTCTCCTAAAGAGCATTTAGAATCTTTTCATTATTTCAAATATGTATTATAATAATTTCGATAACATCCTTTCTAATGTTGTAAATTGCAGAAAAATGCCAGCATTCTGACCGTGGTGGGAAAGACATTTGATGAAGTGGTCCTAAACAGTCCCTCAAACATTGTTTTAGAGGTTCGCACAGCTTTTTAGTATCAAAACTCTCTCTTTGAGTGTTATTTTCCTCTTCAGGTGAATTTGATCTTATAACACGTGGAAACTACTCCATATTCCTTAGGTCCATACACCATGGTGCATCACCTGTGAAACGACAAGCAAGCAAGTCGAGAAATTGGCGAAGCATTTCAAGGGTTTGGAGAATCTTGTTTTTGCCAGGATAGATGCTTCAACAAATGAACATCCTAAATTGCAGGTAACACATTTAATTAGTTAAAATTGCTTAGTAGACCCCTTAAATAAATTTGATGGACAATTACGACCTTGTGAAAATTTCTATGAAATGAAATAAAGTCTTGCTCATACATCTGATCTTGCTGCAGGTTGAGGACTATCCAACATTACTGTTCTACCCAGCAAGTGACAAGACAAATCCGGTAACTAATACACACAATAGCAACTATAATCATACTATATATATAAACATATAAATTATATTTTCACCTATTTACGTGATGACATATGAATTATAATATGCAGATTACGCTTCCTACCAAAGCCGGCTTGAAGGAGTTGGCAGCACTAATCAACAAAACTTTGAAATCCCAGGATTCTTTGTCCAAAGATGAGCTGTAAGTCAGTTGCTGACATAACATTATACAATTTAATTTACTTCAAGAAATATACAAGGAAAAGTACTATTGATCCAGAGACCAAGTAGATGCTGCAAGAGACAACCTTAATACCTGTAGTTTGTAAAATCTAGTGTTCACCTGTAGAAAAGAGTAATATTCTTAGAATGTTTATGAATCTGTTTCTTGTCTTAATGACTTGGACAATCCTCATCGTGTAGCCGTGTGTAGAGGGTAGAGTCCACGAATTTTGATGAAAATTGCCTAGTTTTGTATTTTGACATTGATTCTTAGATAACTGATAAGGTTTGATCAAGTGTGCATCTGCTTATGATTATGGTCATGTTCATGGTAATGGTATTGTTACCCTTGTTGAAGAAGAGATGTTCATATTTGAAGAATTGAAAAGTATTGACTATCTGGTTTTCTTGAATTTAGAGCAAGTGTGCTTTCTATGGTTCATAAAGGCTTTTGATGATGAAGATGGAAAGAACAATTTATGTGGTTTCATTTTCATGTCTTTTTCAGAACTCATGCTAAGTTTGCATCTTGGACTTTAATGAAGAAGTAGATGAGATAGAAAAATGACCTTATAATAAATTTTTAAAGGTTATACTAATATTACTCAAACTTGAAAAATAATATTATTTTTTTTAATGTTTTTCTATTAAATTTCAAGAATCAAAACCACCTTCAACAACTCAACATCTCCTTTTCATCATGGCAAAATTCAATACCAATTCAAGTAAAGATCTTCAATAAAATTTGTGACTTTTACATACAACAATGAGAAGTTGAAAAGAGAGGGGAAAAAAAAAAGTATTGCTAGCCAAACATGAGTGATTTGTAGAGTATTATGCCTTTTTTTTTTCTTTTTTGGTTCTAAAACCCATTGATATGAGTCGAGTCGAGTCGGGTCAGATCACTTAGGTGTAAAACTCTCCCTACCAATGACAGCTGCGTTCCCAGAATATTATGCCTTATATTCACATATATTGTAGAACCACATATATTCTTGGCCTTCTACCTTTCCAATAATGTTTGCTATGCCAACCCAACCTGTCAAAGGATAGTAGCAATTATTCTTTTTATCCTCAAAGATACTTAAAAAATATAAGAGAAAAATACAAATGTTATAGAAATGCAATTACCTAGTGAGATTGCACTAACAAAAATAGTGAAAGCCAAAATAAAGATGATACATGAAGCCCTCCTTAGTAGACTAACCATCTTTCTCACCACATGCTGCCCCACCAATGCAGAAACAGTAGCCACCACTACAAAGTAAAGGGCTGCAACAAAAAAAGCAACATTCAACACAAACGAGAGAGAGAGAGAGAGAGAGAGAGAGAGAGAGAGAGAGAGAGAGAGAGAACACATACCGTACAACGGGGGAAAACGCCTGAGAAGGTAATATTGTATTACAGACATGGATGAGGAAAATGTCATGACTAGTGTTGCCGTGGCACTTGAGACCTACAGCGCAAGTTTTGTCAAATTGCTGCCTTCACTTAATATTACACAAACCTCCCCTTTACATTCAAGTATTACAAATACCCCCCTAACTGTCCGGATTTTATCAAAACCAAGAAAATTCACCTGAGGTGGCACGCCGAGCTCAAGAAACAATGGACCTAAAATGAATCCTCCTCCGAGGCCTAGCAACCCGCCTACGATACCAGCCAAAATTCCACAACAACAACAAATAACTAATTGGTGAATTGTCCAACTAATTTGTGCTTCTCCTTTTGATTCTATAACTCTCCAGCCCTTGTACAAGCATACAGCCTGATATCCAGATGCTCCAACCGCAACAGGTATCTAATGATAAATATAAGATATAGAAAATTCAATTAAAAAAGGGATTGTGTTATCAGGAGATAACTTCAACATACTTACTTGGAATTGTCAAAAGGGTACCTGCAGTAAGGTAACTGTCCAATATGCTGCTGAACAAGTAGCTGTATAATCCTGGAGAAAAAATGGCATGTTTGTTCAATAAGAATAAATATTCACAAAGCCAGAAAGAAAAAAAGATTTAACGAGGATTTGAAGAGAAACCTTGGCAATGTGGAGGACGAGGATGATGATCCAGACAGCAACGAGAATGGTAAGCTTCTTCCAGTAGACATTGTTGATAATCGAGACCTGTGGGACCAATGAATTTACATGAAATAAGTTCAAAAGCTACAATTTAGAATGTTAGATGTTATTATTTCATTACCTCTGATGAATTACGTTCACTGAGTTGCGTTCTTGATTCATTGTTCGGCCCTTCTGGTAGAAGTTTGTATGAAGCTTCTCCATTTCCATTATCTGATGCTTTAAGAAAAAGAAAACACAAGCTCGTCAACTATTTGCTTTCTTTATTTTATTTTTGTTTTGGGGGAGAAAAAAATATTCTTGAGCATATAATAATTCAGCAAGTTTACTCACAATCAGATGCCGAGCGTCTAGCAATTTCCTGTATTTGAGGAAGGGAGCAGAAAAGATCAGAATCAAGAACTTTCATCTAGGAAGATGCAAAAATACATAAAAAAATTTAGGACCACCTTCTTTATTATGGTTTCTTTCTTCCATGTTTCGACACCCTTGAAGAATGCCTTCGTTGAAGTACCTATACAAGTTTACTCTAATTCGGTAAAGTTAAAAATAAATAAATAAACTTAAACATCTCAAAGATTGTGTCGGGTACCTAAGAAAAGAATTATGAGCAAGACCGTAACCATCCACTCTGCAAAAATCACATTGAAAATAACTCCAATACTAATCCCAAGCACTAACATTGGTTGGAAAAGTAGAGCTAGATCATAATCGATGATGGGAAGATCAAGTGAAGGATGACGGAGCTTCAGATTGTAATAAACAGTAGCAACTGCTGCACCAGTTATCATACCTGACCAAGAAAAGAAAAAAAGGGACTAAGTTTGGCAAAATGGGCATCAATTTACACTAACCTCCCCTCTTATTTCCAAAATTACAAATACCAGCTTTCATTGTCCAAATTTAATGCATAACAGACTTGAATAACATCATCCAAAAATGTAGAAAGTTTACTAAAATTTGATTTATATCATCACTTACAAACAATTATGTAAAACACAGGATTCTTACATTTAGATATTGCTGTTGATGATTTTGGATCGAATCCAATGACTAAAACGAGCATCGGAACGAAAAATCCGCCTCCACCAACACCTCCTACACTCCCAAGTGCAGCACCAAAGAATCCAATCACTGTCCCAACAATAATTCTCCATCCAAATTCCATTTCCTGCAAAAGTTTCACTTATAAAAATTGCTTAAAATGTTAACAAGAAAGCAAAATTTAAAGCTTCGTGATGGAAAATCAACTCACAGGCCAGACATGAGAGAAAAGCATGTCTCTACTTTCCTGCAGGAAACTGATTATTTTTGTAATGTAACCTGATTCGGAATTTTCATAGGTCCCATTTTTTCCTGAAACTAATTCCTCTTTTGCAGAAACAGCTGCAGAAGCTGAAAGAAGTAAAAAAGCCAAAAGTACAGCTTTTCTTCTCAAACCCTTCTCAGCCATCAAATTCTTCAAAAACCCCACTTGCTATTTCACCCTGTTTAGGATAAAAAATCAACCTTGAACACCAATATACTTAAAATAAATTTCAAGAAAAAAAAATTAATAAAAATGGAACCAAAAATAAATTCAAGCGAGAATCAATGCTAAAATCACCAGAAAAAGTTGCAGTAGACCAAGCCCAGATCACGAATTCAACAGCTTTTGAAGAGATTTTCTTGTCCAAACACAAAATCAACAAAATAATTTAATCTGCAAAAGTTTCATGCAAATGAGAAGGGTTTTTTTCAGGATTTTGGAGCCACGTTATGCTCCACTAGTATAGCTTCCCTCCAACTAGATTAATCTTCAAAACAGGGCAAATAAAAGAATCTCAGCTTTTTTTTAAGCTGTTTTTCTTGGAGTTGCAAGATAGATACATTTATTAGCAATCAATGCACAGGAAACATAACCAGTTTAAGACAAAGAAAACCTGCTGCAAGGCTTCATATTAAAGACCCAATACTTTTCTCCAAATCCATAATTTATGATTGCAAGAAAAAGAAAATATTATAAATTTATGGATTGGTAACGGCTTAATGTCATAAACAGTGTCGAAAAGGTTATATGAGTCCATCATAATTGAATAAATTCCACATGTATGATGTAAGTAGGCCATCATAGTTTAACAACCCAACTAAGTATCATTAAATAAAGTTTTAAAATCATAATTGACATACAAAAGAAAGCCTAGAGAAATGAGAAATAGTTTTTTCATGAGTTTTCGTGTAAAATTACGTGGTGTTGAATAGCTAGGAGCATTAGTTTAGGTGGTGAAGTGGAGGTCTCAAACTACTAATTCATATAGGAATATTTTACTGGCAAATATTTATATATCTGGAGTTTAAAAATTTTGAAATTAATTATATTTTAACCCCAAAAGAGTTTGTTAAACTACATGTTGTTACATCTTAGTCAAAATATTACACTTATACCTTACGGAAAAACTCCCAATTTTTAGGGTTTCGTTGGGATTCTGTCAAAATTTCAACAAATTACTTCAAAATTTAATAAAATATTTCTAACGGAACCAAAAAAATTAGTGGTTTTTGTAATTATAATAAAACCTTTTGTGAGGTGTAAATGTAATATTTTGACTAAGAAGATCGCAACTTGTAATTTAACAAACTACTATACGATCCAAAACGAATCCAAACATTGTACTATATTTGTTTTTTATTATACTCATAGTAAAAGAATAATATATTTTATTGACTTGTTCCATTCTTGGCATTTATTTAATAGTTGGTAAAACCCACAAGTATTAACCTTGACAACTTGGATTAGAGATTATTCTGATACCTAAGTTGAATTAAGATATGGACCATCTCTAAGTCACAAGTCAAGACCATAGTATTTATCTATTTATTATTTTAATTAAAACTAATATATATATAATATTTTTATTATGTGTTTGTTTTGGAAGAGTGTTATTAATCATATAATGAATTAATCCATATGATTTGATTCTCTTTTAAGTTTTGAACTAGTTGGATATGAAATGAAGAAAACGAAAGAAAGTTATGATATTTATGTCATATTGATATTCTTATAATCATTAGATTGTCATCTATTGTTAGCAGTCAGCCAACAGATTAGATTGAGCCGATAGGACTATCAATTTTCATCATAAAAGAAATAAATAAAGTAGTACTTAACGATCATCAAAATTTTGCACCACCAGATTCTATAAGGATTAGGTAAGCTTTAGTTTGTTTCTAACTAGTGCAATTATACAAAAATCCGGTTTCAATATTTGTTAAGTTCACAATCTTATTTTTATATGTCACAAATTGTGCTTAACTTTATACATAGGATGATAGGATAGGTTAGAATTTAGAAATTATAAAAAAAATAACAATATAGTCTTTAATATTATAATAAAATTATAAAAGCTGGCTGAAAATTTAGTCTATTCATAGACCTTCAGGCATCCAAAATCTATTAACTTAAGATATAAAACATTTTCCGACCATATACGTGAAATTTATGTTGTATATTTCATGAATCTGATGGGAAAATGGAAAGAATCCTAATTAAGACGAACGTAAAAGACAATTAGTAAGACTCAATCAAAGTATAAGAAGTCTAAATGTAATTTTCCATAATACAACTATACAAGAGACCTAAATATGATTAAATCAAATCAAATAAAATATTAAAATTTCGAATGTAAAATTCTCTATTAGTAAGAAATTAAGAATCTCCCGCCTAAAATTGATCTTCGTCAGCCCTTCTTCATCTTTCGCCACGTCATCATTCCGGATCTCCAACTTTCTTTCCCGAAATACCCCTACTCTTTTCACCAATTTCCAGCCCTTCTAATCCACCCACACAAGGTCCCTCGCTCTCCGGCGAACGGGGAGAAACCAACGCGTGCGATTTCTCCTCCGCATCGGCGGCGGAGCCTTTAGAAGAATGAGGTAGCTCCGCCGTTATCCCGGCGAGATCATCGGAGGAATCTTCCCATGGATCGTCGGCGACGCGATCTCCGGATTCATCTTCGTCGTCGGATTCGGAGATGGGTGATCTGACAGCTGACGCGGCTTTCAGAAATGCCTCTTGGATGGATTCCGGCGGCAGCGCACAGTCTTCGAGGCCGGCGTCTTCTAGCCGCGGCGGCTTGATTTGGTCGATGGACGATTCCGCTATTCTAGTCTCCTCCATGGAGTGATGAGATTGGTTTTCAGAAACCCTAATTGATAACAAGGGAAAAGGGATCGAGGAGTTGGAACAGTGAGGAAGGGGCTAATATGTAAATGGCTGTTGGAAAGAAGCCGTTGTATTTCAACGGCTAGCTTGAAAATTGAAATGAATTCTTGCATAACTATTTAATAAACTCGCAATTAGAAGTAATTGTTATCTTGATCCATCAATGGAGCAATTAGAATGATGGAGCAATTAGAGTGGAAAGTGTTGTCTCTTGTTGTGAAGATTGCAATGTTTGTAAGACCAAACACTTTGAAAAATTCTAATTCAGACTTGGCTTGGCCCGATCCCGTCAATTATATACGACAAGTGTACTACACTTGCTATTTGACTGGTCACTCTCCCTAAAATATTCACCAATCATACAGTGTAAAACACTAGTCATCTCATTACACTGATATGGCCGAGCACAAACTGGTGACACTAACACGACAATACAAGTTTTTTTTCATCATTTAACATCAAACAAGTGTCTGACATGGACATTCGGCACGACATTGTCCTGAGAGTTTTTTAGGAGTATTTGTACATCATAAACTCTCAATATTATTGAGTCAAGCTATGAATAAAAGCTTAATTTAGCAAACTCATTAAATTTTAATTTAAAACATTTAAAGCTTAATAAACAGAGAAAAAAAAATACAGCATGAGGAACGCCAGATATCAAAGCTAATCTACAAATAATCAACATATTCTCACGTAAAGAATTTTATACAGGCTTCTCTTGAGTGTTTCTTAGGACTTCACTACTTGAGCCAGAAGGCTGACGCCCAGATTCACTAGTCGGACCACTGCACTCACTTGTGGTGACTTCCACGCTTTCTAATGCCATTTTTCTGAATTTTATCAAATCCTCTTTGTAATGTGCAGTGTCATAGGAGGCATCGTAGTCTGCGCTCCCGTGTGAATCGTTTATCGTGTTGTGTCCGGGATAAATGCCATCATTCAGCTCGTCTAGAGTTAAGTTTCCTTCTAATGCGCGAATTATCTGCAAAACAAGGAGTTACAAAGAGGCCATAAATGACAAGGGATAATTACAAAAACAACCCTGATGTTACGTCTTTTTCCAGAAAAAACTCTAAAACCGTGAAAATTCGAATACCCCCCTAGTCAACGGTTGTCAATGATTTTCCATTAATACTAGCTTTTTATCCCCTGCGTTGTACGGGAAAATTTAATTATAAAATATACATTATTAAATAAATCAAATCATATTTCTTTTATATGATTATTAACAATACATTAAAAATTATTAATTCAGAATTTGAAGCACATACACCAAAATAATTAATTTTATAAAATAATCAGGAAAATAAAAAACTCATTTTAAATGTATAAAAATAGTAATATGATTTTTTTATGACGAAGTACTGATTTTATATTTGTAATAGAGAGAATATATATTTTTATATATATAGAAGGAATATCATGAATGTTATATAAATATTAAAATAATAATTATAATACAAAAAATATTTAATAATAGACCATATAAATACTGATTGGAATCTCTTTATCTTTTAGGTCGAAAAAAGAGCTAATTATTATACTTGATATTATCTTTTTTGTTAAATAATTTGTTATTATTTCATTATTAATTAATGGTAACTTTTATACTATGAAAATATTAATATTTCAAATATAATAATTTAATAAAAAAACTATGTATGTTGAAATAAAATATAACTTTGCCACCACAAAATGAACATGAGATATGTGTATTTGGAATTTTTTTCCAAAAAAATCAATTATTTATTTATTTTATATTATAAATAATAATAAAACTTAATTAAACTTATATAATAAAATTTTCTTCCTTATTTTAGTTAGATAAATTTCATTTGAATCCACTATGTATGCACCAAAAAAAATAAAAAATGAACCCACTATGTCAAAAATATTTGATAGGAATTAAAATATTAAATATAATTATTTTAATGGATTTATGGAATATATTATTTTATCTTTATTTTTATTAACGAATATTCAATGCAATATAGATAACTCTAAAGCTTATTAAAATTATTTTTAAGAAAATATATTTAAATATTTTATAAATTAGTTATATAGTTCTATAATTAAGTGGGAGTTACAAATTTTTAATATAAACAAAAATATGGAATATCAATAAATACATATGTAAGTTATAAAAATAATAATTAATTATAAAAACAATCTACATGTCAAAATGGATCAATTCTAACTAATCCACCTCATAAACATATTTCCTAAAATATTCCACTAACTCATTTTCATATATATATATATATATATATATATATATGATTAGGGGGGTATTCGTTATGTTTTGCAAACCTCAGGGGTAAATTTCATAATGTTTCGAGATTTTAGGGTGTTTTTCATAAGTAGTGTAAACCTAGGGGAGATTTTCATAACTAACCGGTCTGGCCCAAATGATAAAGCGGATTTTTCTTTTGATACTTTATGCTTTAACTAGGAAACCTTCGAGATTATTGACTGACCAAATAAATTAATTTAGGGTGTAATACACTCTATTGAAGAACATGTTAAACCTTAAAATTTGATACCTGGCTCATTTTTGGCCTGCGTCGAGCCAAATGACGTACAGAAACAGAAGCGCAAGCAACCATTCGACCCATCTCAATTGGATCATAATCGTTCTGCAACCTTGGATCAGCTAAATTATCAAACTCGTGATTTTCCAGAGCTTGTGTGAGCAAAGGCCTTGCCTAGTTTAATCAAGAAATGGGGTTACAATTGTGTAGTTAGTTATGCATTAGAAAGCTTTCTAACTGGAAAAGTAACAGCATTAACAAAAAAAATAAATTACCCAATCAATGATATTGTCATCGAGATAGTTTTGAGATTTATCGATCGGCCTTCGGCCGGTGATCAACTCCAGAAGCACAACACCAAACGAGAAGACATCTGATTTATCTGTCAGCTTCCCAGTAAGAGCATATTCAGGAGCTAAATAACTGCAATTAGTGAGACACATAAAGAACTAAATCAAAGTTCTTTTTTTTTTTTGGTCATAAACTAAATCAAAGTTTAGAGTATGGTATTTGATATATTAAGATAATAGCTTATTCAATGTAATCTAGCAAACTTTTAGGAGCTTACCCAAAAGTTCCCATTACTCGAGTAGAGACATGAGTATCAGTGTCTGAATAAATTCTAGCTAGCCCAAAATCTGCAACCTGGTTGAAGTATCCAATATTAAATAATCATAAGCTACCACAGAAAGTTAAGTTTGATCCCAATTACAAAACCTCAATGACTTTAGAATTTCAAACTATCCCAAAACTACTTTTTTTTTTCCAGAGATAATGGTCTCAAACTTGAAACCGGCAACAATAAAATCCAAGAGAGTTACTAAAATAAAATGTAGGCAAACACCTTAGCCTCGAAATTCTCATCAAGAAGAATGTTAGCAGACTTGATGTCACGATGTATGACCTTAGGGTTACCTGCACATGTCATTGAGTTTTAATTGCAATTGGATTTTTCAAACAACAATAATAGCAAAGACAAAAGCTTGCAAACAAGGAGCAATGGAAGACTCACAATCCTCATGCAAATATGTCAATCCCTTAGCAGAGCCCAAAGCAATTTTCATTCTAGTTGCCCAGGTTATAGGCGGTTTTCCCTTCGCTGAATCATCACAGTTCCAAAAGGCATCAAACGTATATTGAAGCAATAATAATAATAATTAAAGAAAAGAAAAAGTGTGTCATCAATTTGGTCGTTTGTTTAAAAAGTTCCTACGCCAGGATACAAAAAGACTCTTTCATGTAAGCAGTTTTTGAAAAAAAAAAGCTGCAAGTACTAACAAAAAAGAAGTAATTTAGATTTTGGAGAAAAATGTTGAGAAGCACTTCTACTACTCTAGAGTCTAGACAAACTTTTAATTATTTACGAAGACAACCTAGAAGCTAGAAGTTAGAGCTAAAAGTCGGCTGTTGGTGCTTCCAGCTATAGCAGAAGTTGATTTTCTGAATACTTCCAAAGTGTTGACATGAGGTAAAAAGCAGCAAAAGGTGCTTTTTTTTAGAGTGCAAACACTGCCTATGTCTCATGGACGTTCCAGACATTGCTAGAATATAGTTTGCAATATAATTCTAAAATTTAGTGAATTTTCTGATAAACGGATGCTTTTGAACACAAGCCAAATCCTGTTTGGGCTTACCATGTAAGTG
This sequence comes from Verbena officinalis, assembly GCA_958496215.1. Taxonomy (NCBI): domain Eukaryota; kingdom Viridiplantae; phylum Streptophyta; class Magnoliopsida; order Lamiales; family Verbenaceae; genus Verbena; species Verbena officinalis. The sequence continues at coordinate 2,248,731 of OY292391.1, forward strand.
AAAATCCAATGTACGGTTTGGAACATATTCATATACCAACAATCTTTGAGTCCCAGAAATGCAGTGCCCAACCAGAGATACCAAATGCCTATGATGAACACGGCTTATAGTGTCAACCTCTGCCTGAAATTCACGCTCGCCTTGGCCACTACCAACTTTTAATTGCTTAATTGCAACCACTTTTCCATCACGAAGCATTCCTTTATGAACATACCCGAATCCTCCTTGACCGAGGAGGTTGGTGCTGGAGAAATTGTCTGTTGCAAGTGCAAGTTCTTGATATGTAAAAGTAGTTTTTGTGAAAACCGAACCCGAATCAGGGGCTTCTTGTGGAATAGATCCATCTTTTGCAGATGAGTAGTCCGATGAAATTCCTGGAGGAGGAGTTGGGTTTGGAAATCCAAAAACATTACCGGTTGGCGGCGGGACAAACTGTTGTTGGTTGTAATGTGCACCATGAAAGGGGTCATCTGTAATTTGCAAAGTAAATGAGTTATATTAAACTGATGACTGGGAAATCAAACACAGATAGAGGTGGCATGGTATTTAGACATTAGAATGTGATGGATTAAAGAATAATTCTATCATGCTTTAGACCACTCGGGCCAGTTAGGGGGTGTTTCAAGAATACTTCTATCATACTTCTATCATGGATTGAAGAAGACTTCTCTATTAAAGAAAACTTCTGCTTCTCGAAAAGCTAAAGTTGTAGAAAAGATGGGAGAGGTTTGGAGAGGAAGTACAAAAATACTTTTTAAGTAATGGAGAAAAGAACTTAGAAGCTGGAAAAAGCACCCTGAAATAGTGCTCCTAGCTTCTAACTTACTTTAAGCAGAAGTAGCAAAGTATAACACTCCATTTCTGCTTCATATTAGGTAAATGTAGAAACACACTGTTCTTAGAGTTGGCACAGTATCTTAATTATCATGTATATTGCCAGTACTAGTAATTAACAAGGTTTAAGACAAGTTTCAGGCTTTCAGCAAAGTTTTACAATTTCATAAGCTGAATAGCATCCAAAATCCATCATTAAAAACAACATGATGAAACCCAGGAATAGGTTTTCAACTAATTTGTTTGGACTGTACTCAGTTCTATGTCAATATTCCAGACAACTGAAGTGTTTTTTTGTCTGCATTAAGTCAGAGCAGTTCAAATAATACAAACAGAAAATCCCAAAACTGTGTTGTTATATTACTGGAATTAATCCAACTCACCTGCCGACAACGCAAAAAACATTATTCAACAAAGAATTAAGAAGTTTATCAACCTTTTGGCCCCTGTTGCAGTGAAGGGGCATAAGCAAATCCGTCCATGGCGAGACGCCTCTTCTTCCTCCTCTTATACCAAATGACGAAAACACCCACGCAGACAAGCACAATCGCCCCGCCTATCCCTATCCCCACTCCCAGCGCCACCAATGTCGTGTTATTGCTTGACCCCGGCGGCGGGGGTGCAGCCACCGCCGCTGGTGTGCCATTGTCAGGAGGAGGAGGCGGGAGCAGAAGAACCACCGGAGAAGGAGGAGCAGGAGGCGATGTGGGACCCGGAACAACTGCAGGCGGAGATGGGGGTGATATCGGAGCCGGAGCAGCTCCGGGAGGCGGCGAAGACATTGCCGGAGTTCAGCCGTTTAGATTTCCGATGACTATTTATAGGCAATGCACTTTTTCTCTTTCTCTCTCTTCTGGGATTGTTTCTTAGAGAAGCAGAGAGAGAAAACGGTTGTTGAGTGCGCAGTTAACAACTGGAGTTGTTAACAGTAGGTGCTCGAACATGGAAAATGCAGCGCAAAACGGCGTCGTGTGAGAATGAGGTGATTGAGCTGAGTGGACAGACTGAGACTCTTGAGAGGTCCCCGTAATGAGAATGAGGTGACGTCGTTTCATGGCCTCCAGCTTTCTAACATCATGCCTAATTATAATGCGATATTTTTAAAAAGCTTCCTTTTGTGCGCGAGGGAATTAAGGTGGAAAAACCCACGTAATAAATAGGTAGGTAGGAGGAATTTTAGATTTCGGATAATACGAGGAATAGTACGTACTACGTACAATTTGTAAGTATGTACGTATAGTCGTATATAGTCATGTCACGTGCCTGTGACCGGAAGCACGTGATCAGATTTTCATTAGGTACACTATGGACTAGGAAACTCGGATATAAACACGGTGATATAGACACGACACGACACAATACTGATACACGGATTTTGTTTTTATATTTTACATTAGAGAAGTATCTGACACGGTACGATACAACATGATATAATTTTTAGAAGTGTCCGTGCATCATAAGGTATGAAATAATTATACTCACATTCTCTAAAATTTTGTGAATATATTCCAAACTCTAACAGCTATTAAAGAATCTTAGCAAAAAAAAAACACTTTTACATTATTGAATGAATGTGCTAGAAATCCCTCCAACCACTTAAGAAAATAATAAAAAAGAATTAACAGAGTATATTTATGTAATAGTCAAAATTTTAAGTATGTTTATGTGATTAGGTCAAGCTTAGGTATATGATTATAATTATTAATCAAGATAAATCCAAGTAAATAAATAACTAGATGCGTGGGACAATAATTTCAATTAAATGAATTGGTGATTACATGGTATACATATTTATTTCTGATTCCTTTCCTTTATGTATGGATACAGTGCCACTAAATCATTTGTGGTGCGAAATTTCTTGAAATGTAAAACTATCCAAACAGTATTTATTATTTCCTTTTTTGGTCAAAAGAGTATTCTAATAAATTATCCAAACAAAACCTTAGCATTTCTTCAAGAGTTGGCTACTGTTCTTCCATGAAATTAGTTTGCATATTTTATCTTCAAAAAAAAAAAAGTTTGCATATTTTAGAGACTACCAAGTAAGCATTGAACAGAAATCAATAGCTTGGTTAATTGGGATAAAAAACTATGTAATCCAAAATAGCCTCTTTTTCACATTTACCTCCCAATGTTTCAATTTTGACCAATTGCCATCTAAAGTTCTAGATTTATCACAGTTTCCCCATGTTAGTCTACCATCATATGTTACAATATCACAAATTTAGCATACTTTTATAAATATAAGCCCCATTCTGAATCCCAATTCCCAAATCCCTCAAAGAAATAATCTTTTCACCTGGCCTATCAGCCACTTTCTTAGCCTCTATCAGCATCTGATCGAGAAGATGCGCATTCAGCTGGCTTCGTAGATTTTCAGGCGTAAAATCAGCAATAATTTGAGCCACATTATCAGTCGTACACAAAGCATCCAACTCAAACCCACTTATCAAATCGTTTTCATCTTTGTTTTTCGCCTTAATCTGAAGAATTTCAGCAAGATCTTCACAAGTCAGGTCGTCAAATTGTAGTCGGGTTGAAAATCTTCTGTACAGTTCTGCATTAAATTTCATGTACTGATTTAAGGCCTTGTAATTCCCAGCAAATATGACGGTTGCATCTCCACCGTCCATTGTGGCTATGAGCTCCTCCAAGGTGTTGGGGTTAATGGGATCTTCTTCGTCTATGTTCACGAGCAGTGTGCCTCCATTAGCATCTTTCATCTGATGATGGCAAGAATTGTGTTTTTGTTACCTGGTGTGATTTCTGAAGATAAATTTCAAAGATAACGCTGATAGTTTGTGAGAATAGTTAAATTTTTGTAACCTTTTGATGTCCTTGCATTTCGGTCACGGTGTAAGAATCTAGAACTCCAGCCAGATAAAATAGTTTGCCAATAACTCGAGCTATTCTGGACTTGCCTGTTAAAATAGATACAGATATCTCAGGATAGAATAAACAGATATAATGTTCTGACAAATTATGGACGTATAAGGAGAATTCCTGGTGATCTCCATTCAATGAGCTTAAAGTATTTAATACTTTCGACAAAACTTATGCACATAAAGCGCAAGAAAAATTAATCCCTCTTCAATCATTATGCGTTTCTCCAGTTGCAGAGAAGACTAGAGTAGCTTCTTACATATGAAGTTTCAAATACTCTTCCTGCCTTTCCAACAAATATCTATGACATTCTTTTCTTAGTGATCTTTTTTATTTTAGAAAATGTAAATCAGTTGAATTTATGCCAGAACATCTGGAATATGATCAGTTATAACTAACAACAATCTACCTTAGAAAATGATGGAACAACATATTATCTACTAATACTGAAGTTTAGAAATACCGAGAAGTAAGTAAGAGTAGAAATGTAGAACCGAGAAATCAACTTGGCCCATGAATAATAGCTAATAATAATCAAAGATGTCTATACAGTTAGAAAATAACCCTCCCAAAAAAAAATAATAATAATAAAAAAATAACAGCAAAAATTTGATCCTTTTTCATGTCTATGATCTTCTAGCATATAATCGCTCTACGGGACCAAAAATATTTACGTTTTTCCATAGAACTTAGTAACTGCTGAGAAGTCTAAAGTTGGTCTAATATAAAATTTCCAGCTTTTCAACAAGTGTTCTCTTTGATAATGCCCTGGGAAGCATACGTATACACTGGCACATGATAAATGATAATAATCCACTAAAAGATGAAAGCCTAAAATCAGTCCGTAACTGCAAAGAAATCAATTACGTTACTTGTAATTTCCCATACATAACCATAAAAAAAAAAAAAGTCTTCGGAGCAACAGCAAAACAATTATCCATAAACTGCAAAAACTCCTAAACTTCATTAATCGACATCACTTGATATAAACCCAATAACCTAGACGGGCTTTTCTCATTAATTACGACAAATTCGCGATCACCCAATAAACAAAAATGAATAGGCACAATTGTAAGCGTACAGTTAGTTGCATTTGAAAATTAAAAACGGCGTTCATACATAAAACATACTATGATGAGCTCGATTTGGAGTAGTACCTGTTCCATAATTCCCTACAAACACCATGTGGAAGGGTTTTGGCGGTACTACCCTAAATCCATCAATTGCATCCTTCTCAGCATCAAGTATTTTCTCCACAATTGCCTCTAACTGGCTCTTGATTTCGGGCAACCCAACGATACTGGATATTTCGCGCTTAACTTCGTCCAGCTGGTTGAGTATAAAACACGAAACAAATTATCAAAAATAAAAATCACTGAAATTGAAAAGGGAGAAAAGGTGGAGGGCGAGAAGAACACATACTGTTGGTGTATCTTCGTAAAAAGTTTCGCACTGAACGATCGACATTGGCCCTTTTGCTGTGTGTTTTCAGGTGTGATCTTTCTTCGAGGGTTCCTTGTTTTAGGGCACAAGAATTTCGGTGGAATTGATGTCTGTGAGACTGGAACTATTGTACGTAATGCCGGCAAAACGGCGGCGTTTTCTATGTTTTGGTCGATCCATTAATTACCAAATATTTGCCTCTGTATACCATTCTAAGTTCATCGATTTATAGGAAATTTTTATATCTTAAGAATTGCACGTGTCTGAGTAGTCAAGAAATAGTACAAAGGAAATTTTGACTTCTTGCAATAATAAAAATCAAAATTTTAAATAACAAAAAAAAAATAAGTACAAGAAAGATTATGTTAAAAGCTTAATTATACTAAAGCGTCCAAAGTTTTGGGCATTTTATATTTCGGTATACTAACTATTGCAAGCGAGCGATCGAGGTACATATCTTATTTTTAAGGAGATATGTTTTCTATTTATTTTAGAAATATTCTGTTAATTTTTGTTGGGTACCGTATTGTGTCATCGATCGAAACTAACCATACTCCTGACATGCCTTATCAATTGCTTCCACTACCTCGAAGATTTCCCTACCAGTTTCATTTATATTATGATGATAACTTGATTATGTATTACTTACCCAATATCTTTTTTTTTTTTTTAAGAAATAGGAAATTTATACCAATCATAAATTAGAAATTACATAACCCATTACAAAATTAGGAATATCTCCCGAATCAACGCAGGCGTGAGCCGCATTTCTAGATAAGACGTGAGCAACACAATTGTCTTCACGTTTAATGAAAAGAAAATTACAAGAATTAAAATGACCTAACATAGCTTTAGAAGCTTCTATAAAATTTCCTAAGTATGATAAGTCTTCATCTCTCGATTGCAATCTTCTTATGATATTGAGACAATCCCCTTCAAAAATAACGTGCCTCCATCGAAAATCCCTAGCTAAACGGATAGCTAAGAAAGCCGCAAAAGCTTCGGCCATCTCCGAATCATTTGGGCCCGGTAATCTATTCATTTCCCATCCGACTACTGCCAAATTTTCGTCCCTGGCCACCACTCCAATACCAAACTCCTTTGTCCCCACAAAAATGGCCCCATCAAAATTAATTTTGATCTTGCCAAAAGTCGGTTTACACCAAGATTGGTTATGAGTAACATTGACCTGATGCAAGTTGGAATTAACCAATCCCGTTACCGCTTGCTGATCCACGTAGAAGGATTGAGCAGCTTGCATAATGTCCATTGGCGTAGACATAGCTCCTTCCGCCCATTTCTTGTTGCGAAAATTCCAAATAGCCCACAGGACCGAAAAGAATAAGCAAAGTGGTTCAGGTTCGAGTTCATCCACCGCCAATTCAATACCACGACAGAAATCCTCAACAAGTCTCCCAACAACTCGCCACGGGATATTAGATAATGCCTACACTTGCCTCGCAATCGGACACGAAACTAATGCATGGTTTTGGTCCTCAATCTCGAGATTACAAATGGAACATGAAGGGCTAATTTGACTCTTAGGAGACAACAAATTTTGTCCAGTAGGTAATTTTTGCGGCGCCTATACAAATTTTTGGTTAGGACTACAACTATTTAAAATAAATGTCATGGCTTGTTAGCTTATGATCGGAAATACAATATGAAATATACTATAACATATTTAAAAATGTAATTATCATATTCAAAAAAGAGAATAATTATTTACCATAAAAAGGGGGGCTGGTTGCAGCTGACTATTTTGCTCCGGGATACTTTGTTTGGGCCATTCTTATTGAGAATTTGGCCCGCATGGATATGAGGGGAAGAATATGTACATGGCTGCTTATGACTGGAGACTCTCCTTCCAGAACACAGAGGTATAATTAGGTTTTTAAAGTTAATTGAATTTTTAAAAAGCTTACGATCTTTGTAGAAAAAAGTTGATATATTTACAAGAAAATTTTGTGATAATGCATTTATGTATGCTGTGATTCGGTATTTCCGCCTTTAAAGCCTGTTTTTACTCTTTACTAGTTGAATTTCTGTTTCCTAAAAGAAAAAAGAAGAAGAAGAAAAAGAAATACTGGGCCTAACCAATTGCGATTGCATAGAAATTAATTTGGGCCGAGACTTGGGCTTATATGTTACATGCATGGTCGGGGACCTCGAATAAATATAAAATTGTACTGGAGGATTCAGATTCGGACGATAAAGTGAAAAAGGCATATTTGCCAAAGTGAATTTGAATATAAGAAATTAAGTTTTACCTTTTTTGGTGGTCCAAATCTTATAGATTGTGACCAAAGGTGCTGTTCCGTTGTAACACCATTTCTTATTTTCTTTTCTCATTTTTTAGTTTTGATGGATTGTAATGCCATTGTGTTAGTGCTCCTGTTCACCCGAATACAATCAATCGCTTCCGGAGGCGGGTCATTCCAAAGTATAATAAATTCTTTAAGACTATGTCCCATTTTAGCTAGAACATCAGCACAAACTTTTTTTCAACACACTCACACAAAAGTTCATCTTCTCCTTTTCCTTCTTGTTTTTTAATTTTATCTACTTCTTTCAAATGCGGACGCCTCGAATCGTTTCTCTGTTATCTGAGTCCTACAATCCACATGTTCGTTATGGTACTGCGATGGCAGTTGGAATTTCTTGTGCAGGAACTGGTCTTAGTGAGGCAATAGCATTGCTCTAATTTGGTGATTTAGCTTATTTTCATGTTTTATAAATTTAGAATTTTAGATATGTTGTGAAGTATGCGTATAAAATATTAAGGACTTGGTGGAGAAAAGAAGAAATATGCCATTGTAATTGAATTTTCTTTATACGAGTTTCTGTAACAGAGTAACTAAATTGGTGTATATATAGAGTCAAAAGATTATAATAGTAAACTGAATTAATGTGCACGCCTAAGATTCATATCTTCATCAATTTTATAGTATTAATTTTCCGGAGTAAGAAAAATTGATATTATCTCTAGCTTCCAATTTTATTTATGTCATTTTCAATTGGAAAAACAAGTCTATTTCGTATCTGAATTTTGATAAAAACGCCAATCTTGAGCTTGGAAATTATGCGGCGTTACACCTGAGCTGTTCTCATGCTCTGTCCTCGAAAGTAAAGCACTCTCAGAATTCGGGATCCAAGTATTCAAGATCCTCTTCATGCGTTTTGCAGCGGAATTTGGGCTCATTTTTGGTTGACTTTCAGAAAGTTAGTAACTCTCCTTTCCTAATCTTAGGAGACTTTGGCACTACGTTACTCTTAGGGCAAAAAGGATAGATTTTTGGACACACCAGACGCAGCAGAATTCACGTAGAGAGGGACAAAGAAAAAACGGGGGTTGAAGATTCCCGTAACCTGGAACACCTTGGAGAGAGTTGACACGTATCTGAATGGATATTTCCGATCCTCCAACTACTCATTGGATGTAATGATTTTTTTTTAAATCTGGTATGTATTTGTAATTTTTCAAACCTCAAGATATATATGCATACATAATCAGGCTAAACTTAAAGACTGCGTGAGTGTAATTTTCCTAAGTAAAATCACTCTGATAAAATTATAATATATTACTAATTCGGAATTGAGGCTTTTGCAGCACGTTTGGAGGGAACCCTTTAGCAAGTGCAGTTGCAATTGCATCACTAGATGTGATTAAAGAAGAGAAATTGGCTGAAAGGTATAAAATATTTTTCATGATTATTCAAGGTTGGGATTTAATTAAACTAGATTTAATTGGCTCTCTCAGGCCCGCTAATGATTGAACTGAAGATCCTAACTAAATTTCTTTTGTGAGCAGACTAATCAATCATCTACTTCAAATGATTAAATATTACGTAATAAATATTAATGAAGATTGATTGAATTGCTCAGATACCAATACCAGTGAGTGAGGCTTATTTGGGCTTTCTTGCAAGACATATCTAATGCCATCACAATCCTCTGCCTCTCCAAACATCTTGGCCAATACAGCAAATGCAATTGGGTCGGGTTTCCACCCACTTGCTCTACCTCTTTCATACAAACTCATCACTTCTTCTACTTTACCCAACTTCGCATACACATCTAAAACAGCAAGCTCGTAGCACGTCGCCAAGAAATTTGATAGTTCTCTCAGATTGACCATCGGTTTGTGGATGAGCGGTGGTGCTAAATTTCAAGTTCGTACCCAGGCTTTTGTGAATCTCTTGCCAAAGACGCGAAGTGAATTTGGGATCTTGATCGGATACAATACTCATTGGAACTCCATGCAACTTATTTCCACACCAGAAGCCATTTTTTGTCCGTTCCGGCTCATTTTTCGCAGAGAAAAACAAATGGGCCAAATTTATAGTCGAAATGCTCATAATTTAATTTCCTAATTAATGGTGCCATCAAACTTTGGAATTCATGATCATCAAGCTTTGGATTGAGAATTGAAGAATTGGATCAAAAAAAGATTATCTTGTAACGTTTGCAGGTTTTTCATTTTACCTCCTGAAATACAATTCTGACGAAATATTCTGGGAATATTCCCTCACGTGACATTCACGTGCTTTTTTAGGGGTTTTTCTATCTTTTTACACATCAAATCCGCCCCATAATTATAATCCGCACTGTACCGACCCAACCCTAACCCATTTAATTAAATCTACCCACTTCAAATTTATCCCCAAATAACCCTAACTAATTCAAAAGCTTTATTTTCGACTTTATATGATTTTTGGAAATTAGGAAACAAAAACCTAGTTTTATAGAAAACTTGCACATCACGTTTTGGAGACTGTTTGTAAATCGCATTGGAAGGGGACTCTAACATATTTGGATCATTTTGGAGTCTTCTAAGATCATGGCAAATGCGCCAAAATAAACACTTTAACCTTAGGAAGAATTTTAAGTTTCCAAATTAAATTCCATACCTTTGAAATATTACAGTACGAATAATTACGAAAAATATCATGAGGTTCACTTTTAAATCCAAAAAACTACCAAAATTTTGAAATCTTTATGAGTATTCCCAGAATTTTTACGTCGTTTATATTCTCACCTTAAAACTTTGATACATTACGAAACTTATCTCAAAATTCGCAAAAATATTATAAATACTCCCTAAAACTAATAAAAAATCATTGATCTTCGTTAACTGGAAATATTTATAATTTTTTAATATTTCAGAGGTATTTGCGAATAAAGCTAATCATATATTAATGAAAAAGAAAAACTTCGTCAAAATAATAAAAAGAAAAGAAATGTTGATTAGTCAGTGCTAATAAAATCCCTAAACCGAACCTACCGGGAAAATTGGGAATTCATAATTCATTTCCGTTGGGCAAAAGAAGTTCTTAAAAGAGAAATGGATACATACATACGTTTGATACTGCGCAGACGCAGATACGCACGCACTGAAAACCTGATGGTCCACGAATTAGGAGTGTCTTTAATTGGATGATTGCGTGCCATGTCCGCATCGAATTGTTCGCTCAGTTCGACCATTTCCGTTCCTGATTTGTGTACCTTTTTTTGGAGTTTTTTTGGGAGTGATCGCTTAAAGAATGCAGTTTCGGAGGATTTGATTGCAGAACCTCGAGTTGTTTTTCTGTTTTGATGATTATTGCCGGTATGTTCTGTTTTGCTGATTGAATTCTGGATGAGTGTTTGGGGTGGTGTGAAAAGGTGAGGAGGTCTGGAGGTCCGAAAAAATGAGCAGCAACGAGCGGCAAATGGTGAGTGTTCGCGACCTCCTGGAGGAAGCTAAGAAGCGGATTATTTTCCTGGTCGTTTGTGTTGTTGGACTGTCCTACCTCATGTCATGTGAGTAATTCTTTTTCGTTCCTCTCTTATTTTATTCTTTCCTCTGTGTTTTTGCTAATGTTGATATAGAATTAGAGTTTCAACCTGCATTCGCACTCTGGAATTTGAATGAGGGAAATGCATGGAGTAGTTGTACGTGTGTCCACACAAGTTAAATGCAGAGCAATCGGTGACTATCATTTCGAAAATCATTTGATTGTACAAAGAGGATTTTAGTTCAGTAACTTGTAATCCTGGATGCTCTGCTTTTCCAGTTTTTCTGTTTCCCAAGAGAAGGTGTCATTAGTCGTTACTTGTATATGTGATCTCTAAATGGTAATTGAAATCACTATTGGAAACATGGAGAACGTGTGCTGATTCTATTTTTCAACCAAGTCTACAAATTTTGCTATGGGTTTGGTAATTTATTTAATACCAAGCTTCAGAACATAAAAAGCTTTGGATACGCTTAGAACATGGAAACAAAATATTCACCCTAGAGCTCATTATCTAAAATGCCTTGTCATTCCAATCTTTTTACAGTAATATTTTAATATTCTGTGTACACTCAGCATTTAACTTATTTCTCGTTCAGTGACAAGTCGATCAGTTCTTGTCAACTTGCCTGGTGCTCTGTTCTTATTAGTCGTACTCCGCTACATGTCTCTGGATTTTGATATGCGAAGGAAAGCTGCAACTTACAAAGGTAGACAAACATCTGCAAACAGTTCTTCCAAAAGAAAACCCTTTGAGGGCTTCAGAATTCCCACAGAAAGGTCTGAGTGGAAGCTTAAGGTGAATTCACCTGTTGTTGAGGATGCAATTGATCAATTCACTAGACATATTGTGTCAGAGTGGGTGACAGATCTGTGGTACTCACGCATAACCCCTGATAGGCAAGGTCCGGAAGAGCTAGTAATGATCATGAATGGAGTATTTGGAGAAATTTCAACTCGCATGAGAAATATCAATCTGATAGATCTATTAACAAGGTTTCAGATATTTTTATGAATTTCTTAGTTGCTGGCATAGGCTCTGGTTGTATATATCTCAAAGAATATTCTTTTGCTTCGTGTGTTACAGGGATATGATCAATCTTGTATGCAGTCGTCTGGAGCTCTTTCGTGCAAGCAAGACAAAGATTGAGAAGCATCAATCAAGATTTTTAACTGGTCAAGAACGAGAGATGGAATTAAAATCTGTTCTAGCTGCTGAGAACAAACTGCATCCCATTTTATTTTCTGCTGAATCTGAGCATAAGGTTGTCTTTCTTTCGGTTTTTTCCTTGCAGTGTGACCACTATCTATAAAAGCAACCTCATAATTGGCAAAAATCCTCTTTTCTTAAATTCTGGAATGGCAGGTTCTCCAACATGTTATGGATGGCCTTATTGTACTGACGTTTAAGCCTGAGGATCTTCAGTGCTCTTTATTCCACTATATTGTCAGGGAACTCCTTGCTCATGTTGTAATACGACCGGTGCTAAATCTTGCTAACCCGAAGTAAGTTTGTCATCATTCTGATTTCTTATATGCATTCTTACTGTTCTTTATACTCTGCCAAATTGGTGCCAGGTTTATTAATGAGAGAATCGAATCTTTTGTTATTTCTGCTGGCAAAACTGAAAAAGAAACTGTAGCAACAGATTCAGCATCACAATCTAGAATAAACCCATCTCCCATAATTTTACCAGATCACACTTCAGATTTGCCAGATCCTTTCATTAAGGGTGTTGAACTGGTACAGTTGAAAAAGGATCACAATAGCAAAACTTCCAATAATCTTGAGTCAGGCAATATGAATGGAAAACTTCTAAGTAAGGATCCATTGCTTTCCTTAGATACACGGTCAACCCGTTCTTGGAGTGCTTTACCTGACGGTCATAACGGTGAGGGAGAAGGTGTTCCACGGCAGCACTCTGGAGGAGAATGGGGTGAAGTGTTAGATGTGTTTTCTCGCAGAAAAACTGAGGCTCTGGCTCCAGAACATTTTGACAATATGTGGACGAAAGGAAGAAACTACAAACATATAAATCAGTTTGATGATCCTGTTCACGCGAAGTCTTTGGCGGGGGTATTGAAATCAGTGGAGCCAAAGGTTCTTTCTGAGCAGAAAAAAAATGAGAGTGTGAAAATGGATGCTACATCAAAGAAAGATATCTCTAATTCTGGATTTAGTAAAGGCCAAGGGAAAGACAATTTTACCATGCATGACATCTCCTTATGCAAAGAGGAAGATATTAAAAATGTGCTCTCCGATGAGGTTGAGTCTTGGAGCAGTAGTTATACCGAGGATGATGATAGCAGCAATGTTATGGGTCTTGACTCACCTGGTGTTAAAGTTTGGGATAGTAAAAACAAAAGAAATTTCAGCCATATTCACCATCCCCTTGAAACCTTTGACAGGCATAAGAGCAGAAAGACAAGCAAAGGTCAGCTTCATTCTAGAAGATTGAACAGAACAAAGTCTGCAAAGAAAAGATCTAGATCTAGTAGTCATAATGGGAATGTCTGGCAAGAGGTTGAAAGAACAAGTTTTTTATTAGGAGATAGGCAAGATGTATTGAATTCCCCCAGAGAGAATGCCAAACCTGAAGACTCCAGTGACGACTCTGCTTCAGAACTGTTTGGTAGAACTTGCAGTGAAGCCACAACATCATCATCGATGTCCTTTTTTTCTTTACCTGAAAGTCAAAGTCTGGCTGCTAATTCAGCAAAAAATTCAATAACTGCGGATTCGTATTTTAAATTAAGATGCAAGGTACTCCAAGCACACCTTAAAGTTTCTTCTAATTATCTCTGCTTGACTGCATATTTTGTGCCTGATGATGCTAAGATTGGAACGCATTTCTTTTGGCAGGTATCGTGTGCCAATATTGTGAAGAGTGGGTCGAGATCATTTGCTGTATATTGCATATCTGTTACAGACGTAAACAGTCACAGTTGGTCTATCAAAAGAAGGTGCCAAAATATTCTATGATGCTAGAATGCTTCTTTTTAATTTTGTCTTTTCTTCCTGCTATGATGCTTCTTTCAAGGGGTTTTCCTTGTAAATTTGAGTTAATAAGGCCTTTGTTTAGCATCAAATGTCCTCGTGTGAATAGATGTAGAGTTTGAGGTCAGAGTTAAATAAGTGAGTTTTTGATGCATCTTTGAACCCTCAATCAGAAAGAAGCAACAGGAAATAATGGTGAATAGTGTACCCTTGTGAATGGCAGTCCATTAGCTAATCTTATTTTCTCATGCTAACAGATATCAACATTTTGAGGAGTTGCATAGGCGTCTTAAAGAGTTTCCTGAATATAATCTACATTTGCCACCAAAGCATTTCCTGACGAATGGTCTGGATGTATCCGTTATTCAAGAGCGATGTAAATTACTTGATCAATATTTGAAGGTCAATACTTTACTTGACTCGATATTGATGTCTCTTGTCTATGCTTTTGGATTTGGAATTTTACATTGTCTTTCTGGCAAAATGCATAGATTTAGTTAATCATTACGGAAATAGAATGTAAAATATGGAAATAGAACGTATATGTATTACAGCTCATAATGTTTGATTCTTGCTGCTTTTTGAGAGGGGGTTGGGTGGATGGAATATATTGATTTTAGCATCTGTGAATAAGATGTGATTGAATCAGGTGAGTTTTCAAAACATTCTAAGGAATTTTGTTCAACCTGGGTAAATGAAGATAACCTTTATATTTACTTGGTCTAACTAAAGATTTTTCATCCCTTGAATAAACTATGTAGGATCTTTGTATATTGTAGACTGGATTTTTTAAGCTGTTAACGTTTGTTTCTAGAGCTTATAAGCGCTTCTCTTCAAGTTTATACTGAAGATGTATTAATATCTAAGAAGTTGTAAAACAACAACAACAAAAAAGAAAGTTGTAAAACACTTAATAACATGTTTTATCCAAAAACTAAGCTTAGCCAACACTTACTAACCTGTTTTAACAAAAAACTAAACTAACCAAAGCCATGTTCAGGACCATGCCAAAGTTACCAAGTGTGCATAACTGCTTAAATATATGGATAAAGATGAGCTGTCTTGGAAATCAGACCTATAAATTTTCTGATTTTCACTATTTTCAGAGGCTTCTGCGGCTTCCAACTGTTTCCTGCTCAATTGAAGTCTGGGATTTCCTTAGTGTTGATTCTCAGGTTCGAAATATTTCACTTCCATTTTCCTACAGGTCAGATGTTTTACTCAACTAATTAGTACTTTTGCCTTGGTATTTGACATCTAATTACTTATATCACTGCAGATGTATATATTTTCAGATTCATTATCCATAATTGATACTCTTTCAGGTAAAACTTTAAACTGCATCTTTTCATCCATGTTTGTTGTCAGTCCATTTTTCCCAGTTTCGAACTGTTTCTAGTTTCAGCTGGCGAAACATTACGTGAAAAGGGAAAAGAATTTCGGGATAAGATAGGGCCGGTATACGATCCATTATCCTCCAAAAAAGAGAATTTCAGTAACAGAAACCAAGATTCTGCATCACGAATAAACATTACTGATGGATTTAAAGCAAAAGATCAAGGTGTTTCTTCGTCAAAAAAGCCTGAACTCAAAAAGAGTTCCGAAAACCCGAGTAGTGGCTCACAAAACACAGCCCAGAAGTACCTACAATCACCCAGAAACTTGGAAAAAACTGTGAACAGTGACCAGCAGGAATCACATTCTGTTGCAACTGACAGTTCCTCTGATCCAACAATTCCAAGTGAGGTAAAATGTGTTTCCTTTCCGCCGCCAACATATTCAGATTGGTTTTCCATTTAGTATAATGCTTGCTGAAAGTTTCATGTTTAAATCGTATTGCTTGGTTCTGAACTTATCAACTTCTGTGATTTTGCTTGTTCACAATCTTATTGTAGTTTTCACCCTTTTCTTTCTCCAAGCAGTGGGTGCCACCAAGTCTAAGTGTTCCCATATTGGATTTAGTTGATGCAATTTTACAGCTTAATGACGGTGGATGGATCAGGTACCAATTGCGTATTAATCTTAACAACTTGAGTTAGGGTTTGTTTTTATATATCTTCTCTATAATTAATTTACTTTCTTGACCTGTTACATGTCTATAATTGGAGTGGTTTGTAGGAGAAAAGCTTTTTGGGTAGCCAAACAAGTTCTACAGTTGGGAATGGGTGATGCTTTTGATGATTGGTTGATTGAGAAAATTCAGCGTCTGCGCAGAGGATCAATGGTTGCTTCTGGCATCAAGCGCTTGGAGGAGGTAAAATCTTTGGATTCATCTAAGAGGGTGTTTGGCTGAGCTTATAAGCTCTTCTAAACAGATTATAATTTCTGTTTGATAAACTTTTTACTCAAAGAGGTTGAGATGTTAGGAGCTTATAAGCTCCTTTCAAAATAAGTTGGGGAATACCAACTTATTTTTAAGATTGGACACATTCCCCTATCTTTTTATCATACAAGTTACACAATCTGCCATTATTAACAACTTTCAAGTTCGGTTTTTTTAACTTTCTACTGAAAGAGGTAGAGATGTTAGGAGCTTATAAGCTCCTTTCAAAATAAGTTGGGGAATACCAACTTATTTTTAAGATTGGACACATTCCCCTATCTTTTTATCATACAAGTTGCACAATCTGCCATTATTAACAACTTATAAACTTGTGATCTTATTTATCCAAATGCTTTGAGATCTTATTTTTAAAATGAGACCTGGCATCTTATAAGCTCCAAAAACATCTTATAAGATTTGAGAGCTTATAAGCTCTTTAAAATAAAGCTTGGCCAAACACCCTCTAAGTTGGCTAGTTTCACATTTTATTTTTCTATTTGCTTATAAGTTAATATTTATGCTGGAAATGTGGATTACAACGACTGATAGAGAAAGCTCTTGCAAATTATGAGTCTTTGAGTAGTGAATACCCAAATACTGCCATATATTTGCAAATTATGACTCTGATAATATCATGCCATGACTGTTATAAATAGATTCTATGGCCTGATGGAATATTCATAACAAAGCACCCAAGGAAGCAAAGATCTTCATCTAATAATACCCCATCCCACAGTTCTCCTAGGGACCAATCTCCCACTCCTTATTCTTCACCTAAAACAGAAGATTTCTTTAAGCAAGAGGAGATGGAAAGAAAGGAAGCCGAAAGACGAGCTAAATTTGTATATGAACTGATGATTGGTAATTAATAATTTGGCCTGTTTAATCATGCCAGTTATAGTTATTTTAATTTTTCAGAGTTTAATGACTTCAGGTATTTACTGCAGATAAGGCCCCTGCTGCTATTGTAGGCCTTGTTGGACATAAGGAATATGAACAATGTGCAAAGGATCTCTACTATTTCATTCAGGTTATTCTCATCTTGAATCAACCTTTATTCCGTATACAAAGTGACAAATGTGAATGGACATTTCTTTCATGCATTGCACTATCTCGGCTATATGTTTTATATTCATCTGAGACCAAAATAGCAGAGAACTGTTCGCATATATAATAAAATTGGATTCGCAATTATTTGAAATGACGAACGTGGCTGTCTCATGTATACATTATATAACTCGTGAGAAATGTTAGTTGATTCTATAAGTAAAATAATTGGATTCGAAATTATTTGAAATGACGAACGTGGCTGTCTCATGTATACATTATATAACTCGTGAGAAATGTTAGTTGATTCTATAAGTTGATATGCAATGAATTTACTATACTATCTATATAGCTGGCAATGAACAGTATCGACTGCAAAACAACTACTCTGTCTGAAGAACTTCGTCTGATGCACGTTTTGAAATAAATTTGCTCACCATTTGGGCCTTGGATCGAATCATCGATTTTGAAATTAATACATTAAACTCTTTTTCTTGTCATGCTTTAACACTTCTGCTTTACCTATCAAACTGATGTTAAACATAAAAACTGTAATGAGCTGCCTTTTCCTACTTTTTTAGTGATGAGCCGGCTTTATTACCAGCCTTTTTCTTTCCTTATGACATAAGCTTAAATTTGTTTGCACGCCACGTTAAATACATGATCTCTTCATCTTGCAACCGATGTATGCATGCACTTTGAAACCATGCTAATGAATTTTTGTTGATCTGTCTGTATTGTACAGTCGCCTGTTTTTATGAAGCAGATAGCGTTCGATCTTCTTGAGCTTTTGCTCTTATCCGCATATCCAGAGCTTGATCATGTTTTTAGACAGTTGAATGAGGACAAAGCGAAGTTTGGAAAGTAAAAAAAGAAAGGAAAACTAGGACTGAAGTTTGGAAAGTTAAAAAAGAAAGGAAAACTAGGACTGTATAGTTGCGTGAAGGGGCCAAAACCCCCTCTTGATTTGCTAATTAGCCCATTTTCATCAATATTTTTTTATTGTAATTAGAGATGACCGCTTATTAGAAGGTCTTTCTCTTCATTTCAAGTTTGGAAGCAAAGCCAAAGCCATTTTGTATTTTCAAGGAATAGTGTATGCTCTTGGCTCGGTATTCGGTAATATGGTGAAGGCATTTCTTTCTCGTCGGATTGTTGTTGCTCTGGAGAATTTTTGATTGAGATGAAAACATTCATTTTTGCCATCTTATCCTTTTGGTTGATTGAAAAAGGCGAGCACACGTGTATAATGGATTACACATTACCAACTATATGAAAATAAGTTAATGATAAGGGTAAAATTATATGCGCAAGTTTAACCTAAAAAAAAACTATATGAAGATAATTGGAACATGCAAGAACCAGCGTATATAATCTTAACATGCATTGAAATTGAGACACATTGTCAGGGAAAACATAAAAATATAAATTACACTCAAGATGTTTAACTAAAATTTTCAGTTTTTCAAGGAATTTTAGTTGTTAGTTTGGCTACCATTTCAAGCTTAGTTTAAACTAAATACCAGAACATTAGCTCTTTGTGAGCCTTTTCCACATTAATGCCCAAAATAACACAAATGTAACCCCATTCAAGGCAATGAAGTATTTTAAATAACCAAGAAAGAAAGGGCACAAGGGAGATAATAATGATCATTCAGAAATCCGTATTAAATGCCAAAACAAAAAGTACAGCAACGAAATTAGAATCAAAACTGAGTATCCAATTGGGAACAATAGCCCTTCAAACACTTGCTCTCTAATTCTTCAAAGATACCGAAATGAAAAGTTCAATCAAGAGTACCCCAGCTACAGGCCCTTAAGCAGAAGCTGCTGCTGCCTTTGTCCTTGGGGCAGCTTGAGTACCTACATTTACCATCACAAAATCCACATCAATACACACAAAAAAAAAAAAAACAAGAGTTGGAGATGACCAGAAAGCAAAACCAAAGTTCAAGGAAAAGCTACAAGAACTAATTTCGAACCTTCTCTAAAGTTGGTCTTGAAACGGCGGGGCACATTGCGGAGATACCTCATGCGCCCAGTACCAGTGGTCTTTCGGCGAATAGCCTTCACACTCCAGTTGTCTAAATCACAATTAGAACTCAATTAATTGAATGATGAAATAAAGATAAATTTTATTGATGCACAGTTTTCAAATTTCATAAATCAGAAGTTCAGAACATTCAGATTAATCAGCTGAAATTCCATTCACAGACATAATGTGATTAAATGCAATAATATGAATCAACCTAACTAGACACGAAAATTTACACAATAATCGGCATTGATTCAACATCTATAAACACAGCAATTATATAGCTACAAATTTTGAACACATTCCAAAATTTGTTTCCCTAAACACTGTAACTTTGCAAAAATAGTTAGCCCTAGTATAATCAATCACAAAGAAAATAAGATACTTCTACAATAGTATATGCAGACAAATTCAATAATAAATAAGTAATACTTGCGGAAACGACATACATGTCCTCTTGCGGGCGGCAGGGTAGGCACAGGCCGAGCAGCGGCTCTTCTGAAGATGAAAACTGCGGCGACCGCACCTCACACAGAGTGTGTGCGTCTTGTTTCTCCTCTTACCAAAACTTCCCGTTCCCTTCCCCTACAAGATTGCAATCACAAGAAACAAATCAAAATTATATGCAAACAAATTCATTCATACTTGCTCCCAGGTAAGAAAAGATCCGATCGATATCACATTGGATAAACACAGATTGACGAGGAAAATCTAGCGTACCATGTCTGTGAAGTTGGAGAAACCTTAGCTTGTTTGCCTAGCTCTGAGATTGAAGAGATGAGAGCGGCGTCTCCAGGAGTTGTTATATATCAAGAGTGAAACGAAAATGAAATAGGACGCGAAAAGGGTTTTAGGGTTGGGTTTTGAGCGATTTGGGCTCTAAATGGGCCTCCGATTTAAATTTGGCTATTTGGAAAAGTTTGGGCCGAGTTATTGGGCTTACTTTGAGTAGTTTTATATTGGCCCAATAAATTATAACACAAAATGAGCACAATCGAACTGAAATTAGCGCGGGAAAATTAGAACTATATAATTTTTCCTTTTTTATTTTTGGGCATCTGTCTGGAAGCGAAAAATGGAGAAGAGCGAAATGGAGTTCCCAGCGTTTCCCTACAAACCCTACTCAATTCAGCTTGATTTCATGAGATTCCTTTACCAATCTCTCGATAGAGGCGGCATTTCGATGCTCGAGAGCCCAACTGGTGCGAATTTACGCCTCGGTTTTAGCTGATATTTTTGTTGTTCGTTTCTAGTCACTGTTAATTTTTGTTAGCAATTGAGTGAGTTTTTAACCTCATCTGGTTTTTTTTCTTCATGGAGGTTGTTTGAATTGATGATTTTGCTTGCTACAGGGACTGGAAAAACACTAAGCATGATATGCAGTGCGCTGCAATGGCTGGTGGATAGGAAGAAACTGGAGAGTTTGGGAAATAATGGGAAGGACGAACTGGGTCAGGGTAATGAGGATGATGATGAGCCGGATTGGATGAGAAGTTTTGTACCTAATAAAGAACCCGATGTAGCTGAGAGGAAGAACTTATTAGAAAAGAAGAAAAATGGATTTCCTTCAAAGAAGAAGGAAGAAATTGTTAGGGATTTATTTAGTCTCAGTGACGTAGAAGGTGAAAAGGGAAAGGGTAATGATAAGGAGTTGGGAAATGTGGTAGATGAGTTGGATGATGATGAGTTTTTGTTGGAAGAATATGATAGTGAAGGAAAGAATGGTGGGAAATCGAAAAGAAAGAATGCTGAAGCAGATGATGTTTTCTCGAGTGAGGAAGAAGAGGAGGTGGATGGGTTGGGTCAGGATGAAGAGGAGGCCCGTTTGAAGATCTATTTTTGTAGTCGAACACATTCACAGCTTTCCCAGTTCATGAAAGAGCTGAGAAAGACTAAATTTGCTAGTGAGTTGAAGGTTGTTTGCTTGGGTTCTAGGAAGAATTTCTGCATAAATGAAGGTATGAGTGTATTATCTCACTCAACCATAAGAGAATGTACTGCAGAACTAGGTGTTTAATTTCAGCATGCCAATTTTTTCTTTCAGATGTGCTAAAGCTTGGGAATCCCACTCGTATAAACGAGAGGTGCTTGGAGATTCAAACGAATAAGAAACGTGAAACTTCTAAAATGAAGGTGATTAGATATCTATATAATACTCCACATATTGAATTTGATGCTATAATGAAATCTTCTTGTTCACATTTTGTCTAAATCCAAACCACAGATGCCAGTCAATGCACCACAATGTTGGTTTTGGAACTTGGAAAACATTTACTGTTAACCATCTGGAATGCGGTGTTGTTTTTGTTTGTGATTCCTAAGAACAAGAGATTTTGTTCCATTAAAAAAATACTGTTTTATTGAATTTGTTGGCAGAAATTGGGTGCTGGAAAAAGAGTACGCTGTAACCAGACTTCCTCTGGATGTTCAATGCTAAGAAGACGGAGAATAGAGGAGTTCAGAAATGAGGTTATTCAAATGGAAGCTCTGGATATTGAAGATCTTGTTCGTGTTGGACGTAATATGGGAAGTTGCCCTTATTACGGTTCAAGAAGAATGATGCCTGCAGCTGATCTCGTGGTTCTTCCTTATCAATCTCTTCTTTCGAAATCATCACGAGAATCACTGGGTTTAAATTTGAAAGATAGTGTTATCATCATAGACGAAGCTCATAATTTAGCTGATACTCTCATCAGTATGTATGATGCGAAAATTACACTAACTCAGGTAAAACGTGTATGATGCTGGTTTGCTAGCAAACAGCAGTATAGGATTGGTGCATTCCACAAATTTTCCATGAATCATCTAGCTTTTATTCTTTTGACAATTTTTCCTTTCTTTTTTCAGTTGAACCAATTGCAGTCTCACTTAGATAGATATTTCCAACGATTTCGTAATCTTCTTGGACCTGGGAACCGAAGATATATCCAAACATTGATGATCCTCACTCGGGCATTTTTACAAATGCTTTCTGATGATAAGAATGTTGTGAACCAAACTAATCCCTCTTGTGAAGCTAAGGACATTAAAAATGCCTCTGATTCTACAATGTCCATCAATGAATTTTTATTTGCTCTAAACATTGATAATATAAACCTGGTCAAGCTGCTGCAATACGTAAAAGAAAGCAACATAATTTACAAGGTAAATTATTTTCTTACTTTATATTCAACAATTTCTTTCATAGTACCCCTTCTTGTGTTTGTGAAACTTGAAATTGCAATATTCTTATGTCTCTTAGGTCACTGGGTACGGAGATAAAGTCGCCATCTCTCAAAGAGCTGCAACTGTTGGAGACAATGAAGTAATTCATGAGGAAGAAAGTTCAATATCTGGTTTTAGGTCATTAGCCGACATGCTTTTCTCTTTGACAAATAATGACAGTGATGGAAAAATATTAGTCTCAAGACCAAAGCAATCATGTGATAGTCTAGAAGGAGGATTTATAAAGTATGTTATGCTTACTGGAGAGAAAATCTTTTGTGAGGTTTGCCTAATTGCTACAACTGTTATCTTCTATAATTCTTCTTACTTTTCACTTTGAATCCTTCTTATAGTAATTATTTTGACATAGGTCATTGATCAAGCTCATGCTGTCATCTTAGCTGGAGGAACTTTACAACCTATAGAGGAAACAAAGGAAAGACTTTTCCCATCCCTGCAACTAGATCAACTACCCTTTTTTTCATGTGGTCACATAATTCCTTCAGAAAATATTTTGCCGGTTGCTGTTAAACAAGGGCCTTGTGGGCAGTCCTTTGATTTTAGCTATAGCGGCAGAAGCTCGTCAACCATGGTGAGAAAACCATCTCGACGTAATCTTTATGACATGAAATTCTTTCCAGTTGCCCCCACATTGTCAATTTATTTTCTTAAAGGGAAAATACATCCACCAACTTTTAAGTGGGTGTTTGCAAAGAGTACTACTTCTGAAGAAGCTAAAGATGTAAAAAGAAGTTGTAAAAGTTGGGAGTGTTTGAGAAAAAAAAAGAAGTGAAAAGTATAAAAATAGTAGTTGAGTATTTGGTAAAAATGCTAAGAAGCACTTTTACTACTCTCGAGAAACTTCCATTTATTTACAAAAATAACCCAAAACTTAGAAGTTGAAGCCAAAAGCATGTCCTCAGGTGCTTCTAGCTTCACCTTATTGCTGCTTAAAATAAGAAGTTCGTTTTTCCCCGAAGTGCTGAAAAAAGCGTAAAGAACAAAACTGTTTTTTTAAGAGTTTGCAAACACTACCTAAACTCGGACTTAACGCAGATTGAGGAGCTAGGCCTTCTGCTGGCTAATCTTGTCACAGTTGTTCCAGAAGGTGTAGTTGTATTCTTCTCATCATTTGATTATGAAAGCCAAGTCTATGATGCATGGAAGACATCAGGAATCCTTTCAAGGATTACAAAAAAGAAGCGCATTTTTAGAGAGCCCAGAAAAAGCACAGATGTTGAAGCCTTCCTGAGAGAATACAAAGAAGCAATTGATGTTTTGTCCACTAATGCTCACAATTCTTGCAATGGTGCAATTCTCCTTGCTGTTGTGGGTGGGAAAATATCTGAAGGTATAAATTTTAGTGATGGAGCAGGCCGATGCATAGTAATGGTTGGATTGCCCTATCCTAGCCCATCAGATATTGAGTTGATAGAGAGAGTGAAACATATCGAGGGTTTTGAGAAGACGACCCTGAGTAAAAAGTCAGTTTTTGGTGAATGCCATAATGGAGATGCTGATTCTGGATTTCAAATCCTTAGAAGTTGTAAGGGCAGAGGGAAAGAGTACTATGAAAATCTTTGCATGAAAGCTGTTAATCAATCTATCGGTAAGTGCTAATACAGAACATTATCTTCTGAAGATTATATATTGGCCTTTACATTCTGTTAATTTACCTGTGAAAACTTTTAATATGCCTTTACCTTTCCTTATGAGAACTCGAATAACTGCATGCTTTTTTATATGGCAATAATTAGAGGACCCTTCCTATGATTATATAAAATTACACATACCCTCTTGGTATTGGTTTCAACTTAATTTTCACCTTACAGTTATCTCCTCTAAATAATGTCATAATCCAAGTTTTTGTAGGGTTTTCAATTTGTTTGCACATGCATGAAAGATGGTGTCTTGAATTTTTTAATAAATTTAGTGTTAGATTAAGTTTCAAAGATCAAAAGGGGGTATTTGTAATTATGGAGTTAAGAGGAGAAGGATGTGTGATTACAAATAATTTTAGAAGCATAGCTTCTATTTATTCAGATTTTCTTGATTCTCTGACTCTTTTGTTGCAGGGAGAGCAATTCGACATGTAAATGATTATGCGGCAATCTTGTTGGTCGATGCACGTTATGCTTCTGAAAGAAGCTTTTCCCATTCAACTGACAAGCTGCCTCAATGGATCAAAAGTCATCTGCTTACTAAAACCCCTAATTATGGAGAAGTTCACAGATTGCTGCATCAGTTCTTCAAATTCCACAAAAAGAAGGAAGCATGTGTAAGTAATTCCACTTGAAAATTGATTAAACTTCAGCAATACAAATTTCTTTGGTGCACTGTGTATATATGAGTTGAAGTAGGAGAATTTGTAGCAGGGAAATAGGTGGACTTAATATCAAATTATACACTCAAACTGAATTATAGGTACAGTCATCTAAAATTATACCAAAATATGGCCGCTTCTGTTCCTTTAATACGTGGAGAACTTTTGGTACATCTTTTGTACATTTAGTCCCTCTGTTTTTGGAAGTTACAAAATCTCCCAGAAATTTGACTTTAAAAGTTCCCCGAAATACACTAATAATTTGCATTTTTTATTTCAAGTTGTATAGTTTTAGAGAGTTTTTGTAATAAAGCGAGATATTCGAGAATTTTTTGTAATTTCTATATTAATGAAGAGTCTAAATTGTAGTTTAGGCAAACCTTAGGGATAGCAATTGTATTTATACAATACTTTAATTATGTTCATATCTTATCAATATATATGCATGTAAGCAATTCAGAGTTTATTACAATGTAGTTAAGGACAAAAACCTATGTATAATGTATGATTTAAACCATTTAGTCCACAGGCAAAACCAAAAATGGGTTAATTTTTTTATTTTTTTTAAATCCCAGTAGAGACCGTACGAAATCCTTTCTGACAATGTCATATGAACTGAAAATTCTTTTACCTTGTACAGTTGAAGTTAGAATTTGTTGTTTTGCACCTCCAATGATGTAAAATTGTACATATTTCCACATTCCAGCTGTGCTGGTGGAATGTATAATTGCATTCTACTGATATTTTTCCAGATAAAGCATGTTTTTTTCTTCTAAAAATATCCAAACTGAAATGATTATCTTTACCAAAGGTAATTGTTCCAGTGAGACAAGACACTAAATTCAAGACACTAAATTCTAGAGACAAGGTTTAAAGTTCAAATTCTAGCTTTGTGAATGGAGTAATTGAGTTGGGAGGATCATTTCCACTGCCCGAGTTCGGAAAAAAAAAACTAATTGAAAAAAAAGAAAGATTATATTTATTTTGCACCAACCATACAAATGTCGATTATCATTTGTTAGTAGGCTTGATAATGTAAAGAACTGTTATGAAAGTGACTTCCCCGTGGAAATATTTAAACTGCACTTATCTCTTGTTACAATCAATCTGGTCCCTTCTCCCACTTTTCAACTAACATGAGGTGCCAAACTTCTTATAATTGGTAGGGGCCCAAACCCCTCTCTCTCCTATCAATACTTCTATAAATTTCACAAAATTCATTTTCATTATGAGAAATAATCCAGCAAAGTTATAATTAAGTTCTTGTTTTAAGGGCTTATTAGCAATGATTATGTCTAGTACTTCTATTATTATATTGAAGTGAGAGTGGCTACTTCCATTAATCCTACTCATTTATTTAGGGCGAATTACCAAAACGTCCCTATTTTTGGTCTAAAATTGGCTAATTAACCGTAGGGCTGCCCTAATAAATTTAAGTATTCATTTGAATATATAAAAATGTCATTTGTTATGTAATAGGAGATATAACACATAAGTTAATCTAAACTGCAAACGAACAACATGGGCCAAACAATTATTATTGGGAATAAATGTATATTAATATTGGGAATGTACATCTAATCCTATATGCTAAATTGTACCCTTTTAACCTAGGTGAGAGGTTTAATGAGGGTTGGTGGACAAATATTAATTGAAGGTCTCTCTAACTCTTGATTGGTTTTAAATTTTCATAATCAAACTGTCTCTAAATCTAAATCACTTCTCAAGGAGACAGCCCAGAACTGAAAGAGAGTTGTCTCTTCCTCAGTGCCATTTGTCTCAAGGTAACCAAAAGACCCAACTTCATATATTGTCTTTATCTTTTCTTTTGTTTCTGTAGTGCATCACACTTTTTTGCAGTTCTAATACCAAAAGCAACAAATTTGGAACTATCTGTCAATTGGAGATAGGGCAAATAAAAGATGAGCAGCAATCCTAGCAGCAGAACAACAACAACAACAATAAAGATAAAGCCACAAATTCTGATCAAAGAAACCATTCATAAAACATTCAAAACTCTCAAATCCATCATCTTAAGAAGTTACCAAAAGCTACCCAAAACTTCTACTTCCACTCCCATCAAATCAAAG
Source organism: Verbena officinalis (assembly GCA_958496215.1). Lineage (NCBI taxonomy): Eukaryota > Viridiplantae > Streptophyta > Magnoliopsida > Lamiales > Verbenaceae > Verbena > Verbena officinalis. The sequence continues at coordinate 2,275,688 of OY292391.1, forward strand.
CTGGATAATTTCTACACAAGCTTTTCTGAAAGATGGGATTCTATTGAGGTTGACAAGAAGAAAGAAGACCAGCTCTCAGCAAAGGGGCAGAAAAAGGGAGATGAACAATACAGTACTAAAAGCTCAATCAGTGTTGCAGATATCAGTGGATTAGATGACTTGAAAGAAGAGAAGACAGTTAAATACTCAACAAGAAAACAAAAACAGGTCATTTTCCAAGCTCAAGAATATGCTTTAGCTCAAAAAATGAAAGAATTAGAGATGATGGATGTGAATGATATGGATCATGTATTGGATATAGAAGAAGTGCTCCATTACTACTCAAGGCTCACCTGTCCAGCTTACCAGGAAATTGTTGACAAGTTTTTCATGGATATGTATTCAGAATTCCACGTCCCTTTGCCATCAAGGAGTCTCAATGGTTCGATGAGGAAATTGGGATCAGCCAGTGTCCACAGTTCAATGAGAAGTCTTGGCCCCATAAAGCTTTAGAGACGCTTGAAAACTATATATATATAACTGTCTCCAATTTCTATCTACCCTGTAATGGTGTAAGTGTTGGGGTTTCTTCAGTAAGCCAATTTGCAAATTTTTTTTTTCCAATTTGTTGAAAATGTATCTTTGTTGTTTTCTGAATGTTACCATTTCACCAATAAAATAGAAGTATCTAGTGTGAAAAGTAAGTTCTTGATCAGAAAGTGCCTTTACTAAGGAAAATTCAAGCAAACTCTTGTTTTCATGTGCCAGGGTATTCAAGATACCAAGAACATTGGGATGATCTGTTTTCTGAATATTTTTATTTAATTATTTAAGATATTCATAAAACATTAAAACCTGTCAATCAGTGGAAATTGGCAAGTCATCTAGAGGAAGAAAGAGTAGGGGTGACTGAATAGTAAATTCTAGATCAAATTCAAGTAAATCCTTGTCAAAGTGCCTTAAAAGTGAGACTTTTATTCTCTTTTCAAGATATCAAATACCTGGCCATAGTTGAAATTTGGCAAGTGATAAAAGGGAAACATCAGAATTGAATTGTACGAAAGCAACCCACGCTGTGACATTTCAAATGCCAATATGAGTTGAAAAAAAAGAACAACTTTCAGTTAACTTTTCTGCAACTCATTCGAACCTGGCCCATTACACCAGGTTGGAGGTTGGAAAGCTTGATCATTGAGAGACCGAAGTCCCTTTGAAAGAGGGTAACGTCAGAGGCATAGGCCCGGACCCATGTCTCGGTTTCATCGCCAGCTGTCAGCTGCTGATCAACAAACAGTAATCCTTTGCCTTGCAAAAGACTGCGATAATATAGCATGCCAAAACCTGTTCTAGGTCCCTCATAGTCCATCTTCACACCTGGTTCTTGGGATAATACGGTTGGTGAGAAACTGCTTTGATCTGTTGAAGATGGTGATGGCGATGGTGGTAATGATGGTGAAGCTGATGATGATGATGATGATAGATGGCTATGATTGCATGTTGATCTCAGAACATCAATAAATTCAGTGTCTATCGATGGATCAGATCGGTTGGTTCCTCTGAAGTTGTCGAGTCGGTTTACAAAGAATTTGCAATGAATTGTTCCTGTGCTATGGGCACCTATGCAGCAACGGGAAAACATGAGAGAGAGAGACGAAAACGCTTCCATATTAGCTTTTTAGCAAGGAAAACTCTGAAAATTGAAGTGGGATCCTATTGGAACATTTTGCTCATAATAAAATTATTGCCACTTTTTCTTGATTCTCACAACTGCAAAAAACAGTGCCCAATTGGCTTAGGGTTCTGCATGACTCATCATTTTTTTATTTTCTTTTGAAGATCTGCATGACTCATTATTAATCAGGTCAGAGTTCTCATAAATATCTACAGGTAAGTATAACAAAGTGTATGATAAATGTTCAAGACATTAATTCCCTTACCTACAAAATCTGAGATAACAAACTCATAAGCTAAAGAAAGAATATGAATCTTTATCATACCTAGTAGACTAACCGTCTCTCTTTGATCAAACCCTCTTGATGAAAATGAGTGAATTGTTTTGGCAAGATCATCTTCAGGAGTGGGAAGCTCACGAGTTGCTATGTCTGAATACGAAGCATTGCTGTCCTTCCTACCTGTGTACAGAGGATAGAATGGGCCGCCTGCCTGAAAACTCAAAAGATCATCAAAACTTTGTTATGTTCCTAGAAAATTTGTTATTGTGTGCGTGTGTGTGTAGAGAGAGAGAGAGAGAGAGAGAGAGACCAGGAGGACACTTTCCCTTGCAGCCAAAGCAATAATATCCGCACAAGAGACGACTCCAGGGCATGCTTGTTCTAGTTCAGACTTGATTCTGTCAATTATATCATAGCCCTTTAAAGATTCATTAGGCGGAGAATCTTTCTCACTCTCAATTCCATCAGCAGGATCCAACAAAATTGAAGCGTCACATCCCTATAAAAATAAATATATTTGTTTCAGAACGCAAAAACAACAACAATCAAATGCACATAAGAACCGATTCAAGGAAACCATATGAAATTTGCAAAATCTTCAACACATGCCCATGCTGGATCAATCAAATCCAGACAATCTGAAAAGAATTCTTCCCGAAAAAATCCTCCCCATCGAGTAACGCCAACAAATACTCCGTATTCAACAGACATAAATAAGATCAAATGTTCCAATTACGTAAAAAATCGGACCAAATAACCCAAGCGCAGAATTGCAAAATAATCATGAAGATAATACTTCCAAACAGTAATATCAGAAACCAAAAGGCATCATCGTCAAAAATCAGCAATAAATCTCCCCACGAGCTGATCACGAAGCGCACCACAAACAAACAACGGAAATTGGAGGAAAAAAAGAACGCAGAAATTAAAACAAACGCAAAAATTACCTTCACAAAGCAGTCATGGAAAGCAAGCCGTAACAGAGCAGGGGCAATATCAGGTTTCGACTCGTACAACTCCTGAACAGTTGATCGGATTATTTGCTCCGCCAATGGACACGATTCATTATAGTAGTCATATCTGAGCTGTTCAAAGTGAGAAGTATTATCACGAGTCTGAGTTTCATCTAGCTTTCTGTGGGCAGAAGGAGATCCAACAAACGCATCCTTTCTGTTGGTCTCCGCACTTTGGTTCTTCAGAGTGATCAGAACACACAATAGAAAAACCAGAAAGCTCAATTTCCTGGTGAAATCCATGGCGAAAATCCTCAAGGAAGCGATCCAAATGAAACGATCCAGACCTCGCTTTCTCACTCGTCTCTGCGTGTGCGTGTTGTGTGTGAGAATGTGTGAGGTGGAGTTGCGAGCTGTGAAGTGTGAGTTAGTTATGCTTTGGGTTTTGATTCACAGAGCGCGGGAGAGAGTTGTTACGAAATGACACAAATACCCTTGTGAGGGTTGTTCGTGGTGTGACGAAAATGCTCTCACAATGGAAATTGCAAATCTATCTGCAGAGTTGTAAGATTTCACTAATTTTTCAAAAAAGCTGAGAAATTAATACTCCAAATAAGTGTGATAATTTGGAGTTCTTGTTATGAGTACGAGAATTGTCCAAGGCAGGAAAAGCTTTTGGGCTTACGGAACGCTTACAAATGACTTGTGTTGTCACTCACTCCATAAAAACGGGAGTTTAAACCTGTGAACTTGTCAGGGACGAATACCGTCATACTTCATTTGGTCAACTCATGGGTTAGGGTTGCTTATATTGTTTTAAGTAGTTTTATTTATAATTAACTAATTTGAATACATCATGATGCATTTATATGACCCAATTATATCCCTTTTACATAGTAAAAAACTATGCAACATTAATAAGAATGGTACGAAAAAAAAAAAAAAAAAAAGAACGGTACGTTCCTAGCAAGCAAAAAGCTAATCTTGAGATTGGAGCAATCTTAAATTCTTAATCAATTCGTCCTTACGCCCGGATTTCAAAGGTGCCAGCTTGTTACACTAATTTGTCGATTGCAAGTTGTCATGCTGACTGCAAAAAGTCAAAAGCTGAAAAGTCAATTTACAGCAACTCAACGTCTTAGTCGAACAAAGCCTTCAAGTACTGTCCATAGCCAGTTCCTGATAAGCAAAGATTGTTGCTGTTTCATTTCACCTTCACTTTTTCTGAAAATGGCAGCTTATGCAGCTCTAGTCTCTTTAATGTACACTATAAATCAGATCCGGCAGCATCCTTGCCCTCCAATATTTCTTGACAAAAAACAAGTTGCATCTCTCACTGAAAAGATCGTCTTCTTTCAAGAATTTCTTGAAACTTATAATTTTCATGGAAGCAACCAGGAATTAGAAAGCTTGCGGAGTTGCATAGAAGATATAGCTTATGCGGCAGAGGATTTAATCGAAAACTGCGCAGTCAATCAAATTCGTGGAGAAAATGGCATTAATTCCCTGCAGAATGATCCAATTGCAGATGCAGATGAAAGTGCTGAAGAATTGACAAGTGATGATGGGAAAGATATTAGTCCCATCAAGTTATATGAAGGTCTGGAGAAAGTGATACAAAACATGGATCTTATCAAGAAAGAGGTGGTGGAGATTCAAGAAAAGATGGGAAATCAAGATCAGCTGTGCAAAAATTCATTGATTACCGAATCACTAAAATCTCGTTCCAAGGGGCAGAAGAGTACTACTATGGTGGGTTTTGATGATGTCTTAATTGAAGTCATGGACAAGCTTACCCGTGGACAATCTAATCGGCAAGTCATTTCAATCATCGGAATGGGTGGCATTGGTAACACTACTCTCGCTTCAAATGTCTATACAAATCCACTTATAGAGTACCGCTTTGATGTTCGTATTTGGATAACAATTTCTCAAGAATATGATACACGAGAACTTCTCTTAGAAGTTCTCCTTCGTCAAAAGGACGATGCGAGTAAGGAAAGTTTTAACGGAAAGAGTGTAGAAGATTTAGGCTTCGAATTATACAAAAGCTTATCAGGCAGGAGGTATTTGATTATAATGGATGATGTGTGGGATGTTGATGCATGGGAAAAACTAATTTTCTTTTTTCCAAATAATGAAAATGGGAGTAAAATAGTTATAACGACTCGGCTATCGAAACTAGCTTTGCATTTAACCGACACTTATAGTCTCAAGTTGAATTTTCTTGATGAGGATAAAAGTTGGAGTCTACTTTGCAACATTGTGTTCAGAGAAGAAGACTGCCCCTTCGAATTGAAGGAGATTGGAAAGACGATTGCGGAAAATTGCAAAGGACTCCCTTTGTCAATCACAGTCATTGGAGGACTCCTATCAAAGTCCAACGGCATACTAAAATATTGGGAATTTGTTGGTGAAAATCTAAATTCAGTTCTGAGTTCCGAGGATGATGAGCGATGTTTAAAAATTTTACATACCAGTTACAATTTGTTGCCGATTCATCTAAAGTCATGTTTTCTTTATATGGGAACATTTCCTGAAGATAGTAACATATGTGTCTCTGAGCTCATCAAACTATGGGTTGCTGAAGGATTTGTAAAACCAGTTAGTGACAGAAGCTTGGAAGAGAGTGCTAGGGCATACTTAATGGATCTTATTGATAGGAATCTCATTTTGATTAGTAAGCATGGAACCACTGGAAAAGTAAAACTTTTGAAGATCCATGATCTTTTGAGAGATTTGTGCTTAACAGAAGCTCGAAAAGAAAAGTTTATATGTCTTCCAAGACAGCATAGTCTTCAAATGCCACTTGAAAGCATAAATACTCATCGCCATATTGTTACTCGTGAAAGCACATATGAAAGTAAATTTCTTTCTAGCTTGGAATCTATGTCAATTACTCGTTCTTTGCTATGCTATTCTCCGATAGAGTACTCAACATTTGTTAAATTAAGATTGTTGAGGGTGTTGAAAATGTCACATAGAAGAGCCTATATCCAAGGCAAAAGCAAAGATAGCAAGGAAGCTATCTTTCAGCTATTTAACTCGCGTTACCTTGATCTTTTTCGAGCTTCGAAATCATTGCCTCCTTCAGTCTATCTCCTTTGGAATCTACAAACATTAGTTATCGGCCACAGATTTGCTACTATTTTAGAACCACTTGATGTTTGGAAAATGCCTCTACTTAGGCATGTCAAGGTCCGCGGCGCACTCTATCTTTCAGATCCTCCAAGCTGACAGGCGAGATGACATTATCTTGTGGAATCTGCAGAAGCTCTCAATAGTTAAAGATTTCAAATGCAGCGAGGAGGTAGTTAAGAGAATTCCCAATATCAAGAAATTAGAAGTCAATTATGAAAGTTACACCAAAAGGGCGTTTAAGGTGGCATCACAGTATTGTCTCAGCACTTTCGGTCAGCTACTTAAACTGGAATCGCTTTCTTGCACCTTTTATCTCACACCCCCGCCAAGCCGTAGAGATTTGCTGCTGAATCTCAACTTTCCACACTCTCTCAAGAAGTTGGTTTTGAAAGGCATGGGGCTCAACTGGGACGACATGATCGATACAAAGATTGGTTTGTTACCCCATCTTCAAGTGCTCAAACTGCTGAAAGGCTCCTTCTTAGGGGACAAGTGGGAAGCAGTTGATGGGCAATTCCGTAGCCTAACGTACTTGGAAATCAGATGTCACAATTTCGAATGCTGGACGACAGAGGGTAATTGTCCCTTTCCACGCCTTGAGCAACTTATCCTTGACCGGTTACTTGATTTGAAAGAGATCCCTTCGGATATCGGAGATACACCAACTCTGCGATCAATCGAGTTGTACAGTTGTAGCGAGTCTACTGTCATTTCTGCTAAGACGATACTAGATGAGCAAGAGGAAATTGGGAATGAAAGCCTCCAAGTTCGAGTTTTGTTGCGGGAAAAGACTGAGGATCTACTGAGCTTGGCAAGTCCCAGATTTCGAATACTTTGAACTTGGTGATCGAGAACTAAATAGAGTACGAATTTGTACTACTGTGTTCATTTAATGTTTCGATTTAAAAGTTGACCTTTCTTCTTGAGAAGTTTAGTGTTCTTTTTTTTTTTTTTTTGAGAAGTTTAGTGTTCTTTCACAGATATATTTTATAGTTAGTTATTGGGTTCAAATGTTAGTTAGTGTGAGGTCGTTGCTGTTTGGTTTTGTTCTTCCCTCCTATTTCAATATTTGCTATTGAGTTGAAATAAATAAAAAAAGAAAAGAAAGAAAAACAACATAATTTCCAAATAAGCAGTTAATCTCTTTATGTATACCTATTTTACAAACGGTATAAATATTTTTTCCCATTCGAAATATGGCAATATTTGTATTTTACCATCTAAACTTCTTTTTCTTACAGTTTGTCTCCTAAATTACATAAGTTTTTGCAATTTGTCATCTTCGACAGAAATATTCCACCGGAAAATTGCATCGTGTTATATGAAAAATATAAGTTTACTTTGTATTTCTCTCCTCAATATCTCGAAAATAAGCCCTCAATCAATTTCAGAAAACTTGGAGTTTTTATCACCGGCGAATTTGATAAATTATTTTTAAATATTCAATTGGGTGATAAAAACTCCAAGTTTTCTAAAATTCATTAAGGGCTTATTTTCGAGACGTTAAGGGGAGTAACACAACATGAATCTATGTTTCTAATATGACACGATGCAATTTTCCAGTGGAATATTTCTGTCGGAGATGGCAAATTGCAAAAAATTATGTAGTTCAGGAGGCAAACTATAAGAAAAAAAAGTTTAGATGATAAAGTGCAAAAATCGCTATAGTTCGGATAGAAAAAATCATTATCCCTTTTACAAACCATAGTTTAGGGATGCAAAGTGTATTTTACCCTAAGTTATTGTAGTGGATGAAATTCATCCCTCACTTTTTGATTTAATTACAAAATCATTCCTGACTTTTTAATTTTCACTAATATGATCCTTTTACTACAATTTTGGGGATAATTTCTCGTCACTAAGAGTAATTTGACAGAAATACTCCTGATTCAACAATTAATATTTCCAAATTATAAATAATCATTTTAAGTTTTTTTGGAAATATTTATAGTATTGTAATTCTATGCCTTTAGAACTGAAAAAAAAAAAGAATTTATGTCTTGACCAATAGTAAAATTATATTAACTTAAATTATTATGTACATAATCATGGTGTTAATATTATTGTCTATATAAATACTATTAAACCAATATTAATTAGATAAAGCTAGATAAATTAATTTTCATCCTTTCAACATTACATCTGGCTTGGTAGACTAAAAATATTTATGAATTAATTTTAGCACTATATCTTTTCACTATCTTTTTTAAGTTAATGTGGGTTAATTATGCTTGAATAAAAGAAAAGCATTTCTTCAATTTGAGAAATAAATTATAAAAATTATTATTTAGGATGGAGGACAACTTCTAATTTAAAGTTGAATAACTATTAAAAGATTAGAACTTTTGTACGTTAATTTTGATAGAATAAATCCTACATAAGTTAATAGATTTTCAAATTAAAAAAACAAGATTTAATAGTGTCTATAAAATAAAATCGTTAGATCTCGGAGTGTGCCAAAATATATAAAAATATTTATATTATCTTTCTTGAATAATAATTCAAAATAAGAACACTCAAGAAAGAAAGAGTCACTAAATCAGAAATCATTTTCAAATGGTAGAATAATATTTTAATTTCGCAAATATTATATGCTAGGTTAAGGGTAGTTTGGTCAAGTTTTATTTCATTATCGGAAATTACTGCATGAATAGTGGTCAAAGGACGACATTGAAATACATTAAAAAGATAGGGATGATTTTGCAATTAAGTTGAAAAATTAGGGATGAAAATGAATTATACCCATCTTTTGTATTTAATAATTTTTTATTATATAAATTAAGTTTTTAATAAATAATGGGTCTATGGGTCAGACCCAAACCCAATAACCGATTCATACAACACTTTTCCCAAAATCCAATTTATCCTTAGCAACTTGTCTATATTATCGGCACTGTCAAACAAAGGCTTGTTGTTCCCCCTTTCTTTTTCTTCTTGTCCCTGAGCTCATACATTTCTGCTGTTTCAATTTGACTTTAGTTTTCTGAGAATGGTAGCTTATGCAGCTCTCGTTTCTTTAACGCATCTTGTGAATCAGATCGAGCAGCATCCTTGCCCTCCAATTTTGCTTGAAAAAAAACAAGTTGAATCTCTCACTGAAAAGATTATTTTCTTTCAAGATTTTCTTGAAGCTTATAATATCCATGGAAGCAACCAAGAACTAGAAAGCTTGAGGATTCGCATAGCAGATGCAGCTTATGTGGCAGAGGATCTAATCGAAAACTGCATAGTCGATCAAATTTATGCTCGACGGGATGGAGAAGAAGTTGTGTCCTTGCGAGATTCTTTTGAAGATCATTCCGATGGTGGCAGCAAATTAGAAGCAGATGGGAAGCGGAAGAATATCAGTCCAATCGAGTTATATCAAGGTCTATCAAAAGTAATAGAAAATATGGATGTCATCAAGAGAGAAAGTCTAGAGTTTCAAGACGAGATGGGAAATCAAGTTCGTCTGTGCAGAAATCCAATGCAAGGCAGTTCACTAAAACCTCTTTCCATGGGGCAGAAGAGTACCATGGTTGGATTTGATGATGTCTTAATTGAACTCATGGACAAGCTAACTGGTGGACAATCTACTGGCCAAATTATTCCAATTGTTGGAATGGGTGGCATTGGTAAGACCACACTTGCTAGAAATGTCTATATAAATAAACGTATACAGGAGTGCTTTGACATTCGTGCTTGGGTTACAGTTTCTCAAGAACATAATATAAGAGAAATTCTCGTAGAAATTCTTTGTCGAATGAACCAAGGGGATAGGGAAAGTTTGAGGGAGAAGAGTGAAGAAGATTTAGGCTTACAGTTATACCAAAGTTTAATAGGTAGGAGGTATTTGATTATAATGGATGATATGTGGGATCTGAAGGCATGGGAAAAGATAAAATTCTTTTTTCCGGTTGATAAAAACGGGAGCAGGATAGTTATAACTACTAGGCTATCAAAACTAGCTTCGCATTTAACCGACACCTATATGCTTAAGATGAGTTTTCTAGATGAGGATAAAAGTTGGAATTTACTTTGCAAAATTGTTTTTGGAGAAGAAGGTTGCCCATCTGAATTGAAGGAAATTGGAAAGGAGATTGCAAGAAATTGCAAAGGACTCCCTTTGTCAATCACAGTCATTGGAGGACTCCTAGCAAAGTACAACGGCACATTGAAATATTGGGAATATGTTGCAGAAAATTTAAATTCAATTGTGAGTTTAGAGGATGATGAACGGTGCTTAAAAATATTACGTACCAGTTATAATTTGTTGCCGATTCATCTAAAGTCTTGTTTTCTTTATATGGGAATTTTTCCTGAAGACTATGACATTAGTGCCTCTGAGCTAATCAAGCTATGGGTTGCTGAAGGACTTTTAAAGCCAATTAGTGGCGAAAGCCTGGAGGAGAGTGCTTGGGCGTACTTAATGGATCTTATTGATAGGAATCTCATTTTAGTTAGTATTCGTGGGATCTCTGGAAAAGTAAAATTCTTTAAGATTCATGATCTCCTGCGAGACCTATGCTTAACAGAAGCTCGGAACGAGAAGTTTATTTGTCTAGCAAGACAACACAGTCTTAGAGTTCCATTTGAAGACATAAGTGCCCAACGCCGCATTGTTATTCAAGAAAACACATCCAAGGAGAACGATCTTCCTAGCTTGCAGTTGGGACCTGTGTCAATTACTCGTTCTTTGATATGCTATCCTTCGGCAGAGAACTTGGAATTTGTGAAATTTCGATTGTTAAGGGTATTGAAAACGTCAGAAGGAAAAAACTGTTTCAATCCGCAAAAATATAGCTTGGATGCTATTTTTCAACTAGTTAACTCACGTTTCCTTTATTTTTGGTCTGAATGGGAAAGGCTGCCTTCTTCAATCTACCTCCTTTGGAATCTACAAATACTAATTCTTGACAAATATAGTTTACTTCATTCCCAAACACTTGATATTTGGAAAATGCCTCTACTTAGGCATGTCAAGTTGCGGGGCAAACTCTATCTTCCAGAGCCACCAAGTGGCCACATTGAAAGGCGAGATGACTTTGTTTTGTGGAACCTACAGACGCTCGGTTTCGTTCGGGATCTCGAATGCAGTGAAGAAGTAGTGAAGAGAATTCCCAATATCAAGAAATTAAAACTCCGTTATGAGCAACAATCTTCTGAGTTTGAGGTGGCATCACGATATTGTCTCAACAATCTTGGTCATCTACATAAACTGGAATCACTTACTTGCGAGTTTGATGCAGACCACCTGCCAAGTCATGGAGATTTGCTGCAAAATCTCAACTTTCCACAATTGCTCAAGAAGTTGGTTTTAAAAAACATGGGGCTCTATTGGAAAGACATGGTCGATATAAAGATTGGTTTATTGCCCCATCTTCAAGTGCTCAAACTGTACGGAGACTCCTTCATAGGACCTGTGTGGGTAACAGTTGAACAGCAATTCCCTAGCCTAAAGTACTTGGAAATCCATTGTCGCGATTTAATACACTGGACGACAGAGAGTAACCACTTTCCACGCCTGGAGCAACTTATCCTTCGTGGTTTAAGTGATTTGGAAGAGATCCCTTCGGAAATTGGAGAAATTCCAACACTTCAGTTAATTGAATTGTTCTGTTGTAGTGATTCTGCTGTCATTTCTGCTAAAAGAATAATAGACGAACAAGAGGATCTTGGGAATGAAAGCCTCCAAGTTGAGGTTTGGTTGTTGACAAAGACTGAGCATCTGCTGAACTTAGCAAGTCACAATTTCAAATTCATCTGATTGGGTGAGAACTAAATAAGCCTGTCACAGGTTATATCTAGCATTGTTTCTATGTTTATTTGACTGAAAAATGAATGGATAAAAAAGAAGTATCTACTCTTTACAAACGAAAATCCAGTTTCTACAATTTGAAATACTTCTCTCTCTAATGTACTCGATGGTTTTGTCTCTTCATCCCGCTTCTTCCTACAAGACTCGTGCTGCACTCGGCGCTGGTGGGGGCAGCCGTCCCCCTCAAGCTCTTAAAGGCAATTTTGTGTACATATTATAACTTAAATTCCTGACTCAGTTCCTGCTTTATTTTTCGTTTCTACAGCTACACAATTACTATTGTTATAAATGCATCTCAAAGCTAACTCATAAGCCGTAAAAACGGCCCCATTCACGAGAAAAGCCCTACCAACTGTTATCCCAAAGCCCCTCCACAACACATTGTATCCCTCTTGCTTAACTGTTTTTCTGAAACAATCAACAATTCCTGAATATTTCAACGGAGAAGTATGTGGTTGAGCCTGAATTTTGGTCTTAACTACGTCTAACGGATAGCAGCAAATCCAGCTATTAATTCCCGCCAATCCTCCTGCTACAAGCATTGTGGTGAAACTCTCCTGCCCGTTTTTCCTGCATCCTGGATGGAGTCGTTCTCTAACATACTCATATGTCCAGAAGTATACGCCGTGCGAAGGTGCGTCTCTCAGCACGGTGACGCCTAATCCACGGTATATTCCTCTCCAACCTTCTGCTTTGAATATGCTTTTCGTGATGTCTACTGGACCCTTGCTGCTGCTTCTTGATTGGCTGCTGGTTTTACGCTGCAGTTGTAGACGGATTTTCACTTGCTCGACCGGACTGATCACTAAGCTTTGTATAGCGCCTGCGCCGATTCCTCCAAGAATTACCCGTTTGTATGACGGCGGATCGTTGAGTACGAAGCTATTGTCGAATGATCGTGATAGTATAGCGTAGCTCTGGAACACTATAGCATTCTGCGAGAAGCAAGTTTTGTTTATTGTTTATGAAACATGAACTTTGGGAGTGTTGTGTTGTGTTTGTGAAATATTTAGGGATGAAAATATTTAAGGGATAATTACACAAATCCCCCTAAGGTTTGCTTAAAATCCAAAAAACCATTGAAACCTTACAAATACCCCCTATTAAACTGAAAAGTGAAACCTTACAAATACCCCCTCTTGAAACATAAAAATGTATACATAATACAACCTGAAAAAACTTACAAATACGTATGCTATCAATGCAATATGTAGGCGTATTTTCTAAAGTTATTCCGTAATATATAATGTATTTTTTATTTCGGTGCACCTGAATATTTGGTAATACAGTGCGGCTCCTAACTTTATGATTCTGATTTCGCTACTGAGCATAGAAGTACCTGGAAAGTGACAGAAGACAATGGCGCAAGCATGCCCCGGAAGAGCGCGCAAGGTCCCTCTTTAGCAACGACATTACGGAGAATTTTGAAAGCTGATCCTCCGCCGGAATGCTGCTGCCGTATTCTGACCGTGTCAAACGGATGGCCAGCAAGAACACCGCCTATGCCGCCAACTCCTCCGGCCACAAATTCTTTCCCCCAATTGCTCGAAAGAAACTCCGGCCAGAAATCCATTTAATTAATCAGTCATCCACTCTCATTTATATAACAAAAAATGAAATTCATATTCAAGAACAATCTCTCTGTGCGTTTCTTAAATTGCAGCTCAAGTATTTCTGTATTATGAGTTTTTGTCTTTTTCTTCCTGTTTTTGGTTTTGTTTGGTTGCAGAAGGAGAAACAGCGGGAACTTTGGCGATTTGAGGCCTTAGACAACAGTTTTAGTTTTCTTAAAAAAGGGTCCGTAACAGAAGCCGCTATTGCTATTTTGTTGGAATCTGTTTTTGTCAGGAAATTAGTTGCCTCAAGTCAATAAGTTTTCAAAGGTTTGGCCGCCAAGTGGACCAAACCTGCATAAATCATTGCTCAAACAGTCAAAACTATTAAAATGTAACTCTTTTTTTTTAACGAGTGCTAATACATTTATGAGGACATGAAAAGTAGTCGGTTAAACTAGTTTATCACAATATTAACAGTACCAAATCGAATAATTACTATACTATTTTATAATATTTGGATAATTCTCATTTTATTAGTTAGCTTTTGTGGTGAGTTATTTGACCTCGATTGTTCGATTCTGGACGTGAGGAGCAGTTATTAACCGTTCCAAAATTATCTGTATCTTTCCCTAATCACACAATTCTCCTAGGATTTGCTTTAAAATCTGAAAAATCATGGAAACCTTGAAAACTTATCGACTAAAAACTTAAAAATACCCCCGAAATATAAAACTGTATATATAATATCCCTAAAAAATCTTACAAATATCCATTTTAAGGTAAATATGACATTATAATGGTGAAACAGTTAAAAGACACATATTTAGGGTATTTTGTGTAAATGACCCATCTAACTATAGTTGAATACGAGTCCAAGTACTAAGATATTTGGGCCAATTCGAACTCACCAAGTCAATTCTGGGCTTAGAATTTTAATTCGGCGCGCCGGCCCAAGTATCTATATCAAAATATCCAGAAATTAAGTTTTATCCAAAAAACACAAAGAAAAAAAAAGAAAGATCTTATCATCTTCATCTTTATAGCACTTTCAGTATCATCAGTGAAAGCTCAGCAGCCAAAAATGGCCCTCTCAACGGCCAAACTAACCGAACTGCCGCCGCACTTTCTATCCACATTCTCGTTCCCCCGCCGCAAACAGCCGCAATTTTCTATCCACCTCTTGAAACGCTTCTCTTCTATTGTCTGCTCCACCAGATTACCCAAAACGCCCTCAAAGAACCCAAATATATCCAACTCGCCATCTTCTCATTCCACCACTTGGATAAAGAAATGGCCTTCTCCTCCTCCGGCGCCACCGCCGCGTCAAAAAACGGGTTCAAGAAAGCCTGAACCCAAACCTGAAACACTTCGGGGAGGCACCACAGCAATTGATAGAATTGTGCTTCGGTTACGGAATTTAGGGTTAGGTTCCGATGATGAGGACGAAGAAGAAGAAGAAGAAGAAGGTGGAGAGTTGGATATAAGTTCGGAGGAAGCTGATTTAAATTTAAATGAGTCGACGAATGTTGATATTGGTAATGAGAAGTTGGGGGATTTGTTGAAGAGGGATTGGGTAAGACCGGACACCATTTTAGAGGAAGATGAGGATTATGATTCAGATACGTTGTTGCCGTGGGAGAGGGGCGTGGATGATGATGATGAAATGGAGAAGGATGGTGTGTTGGTGAAGAAGCGGGCAATGCGGGCTCCTTCATTGGCAGAATTGACGATAGAGGATGAAGAGTTGAGGAGGCTAAGGAGAATGGGAATGACTTTAAGAGAGAGGGTAAATGTGCCTAAGGCTGGAATTACGGGCGCTGTTTTGGAGAAGATTCATGATAAGTGGAGGAAGTGTGAGCTCGTAAGGTTGAAGTTTCATGAAGAATTGGCGCATGATATGAAGACTGCACATGAGATAGTTGAGGTTGGTGAGTTCTGCTATTGGAATGATTTTTCTTAGTGCTACTTTTACCTTAATATGTTGCTGACTGCCTTTTTCTTTCATCAGAGACGAACAGGGGGCCTAGTCACATGGAGATCTGGAAGTGTTATGGTGGTGTTTAGAGGAACTAACTATGAAGGCCCTATTTCAAAACCGCAAAGGCTGAACAGTGAATATGATGCTCTCTTTGTCCCTAATGTTAACTCCCCTGGTAGTTCGGATACAAAAATTAATGATGGTAAATGCCCGGTACTTGAGAGGTCTAATCCGGTTATAACTGGTCGTGTTGAAAGCATGACGAAAGAGGAAGCTGAATACAATAGTCTATTAGATGGTTTAGGTCCACGTTTTGAAGATTGGTGGGGAACAGGAGTGCTTCCTGTTGATGCTGATTTACTTCCTCAGACAATTCCTGGATACAAGACACCTTTTAGGCTTCTTCCCACTGGAATGCGTTTACGGCTGACAAATGCTGAGATGACTAACTTTAGGAAGCTTGCTAAGCCACTTCCTAGCCACTTTGCTCTTGGTACGGTTACAAATTGTATGTTCTTTAAAATTAACTAATATGTGTTTTTTGACATGTGTTCTTCTGTTTAATCTTCCAGGAAGAAATAGAAACCATCAAGGCTTAGCAAGATCCATAGTTAAGCTATGGGAGAAAAGTCTACTCGTAAAAATTGCTGTGAAGCGTGGAATCCAGAATACCAACAACAAAATTATGGCTGAAGAACTGAAGGTATGGTAACTCTTTCCCTGTCATTTGTCTATTTTTCTGCTATAGACTTACCGGACTTCACGTAATGGGCTAAAGTATCTCTCATGATTGAAGTTTTTCTTTTGAATATTTCAATATAATTACATACATGGACATTTTGGGTTTTTAGTGGTTTATTAAATATTTTTTTTTGGTAGAAGTGATTTATTAAATATGTTAACTGAGTAAAATTGTTACATACGCCGTTTGGCTGTATGAGCATTCTTATATGGAAAAGCATTTTAGCTTCCTGATTCTAGGCTTCAGATTAGTTCCAACACATTTATATGTCCTTGATGACCTTGAGCGTGACAAGAAAGTCACTTCCGGTGCTTACAATGTCCTCTTAAAACATTGCATCTTAAATTCTTGAATATTCATGATATTCAGGATTACATGTGATTTCAGTTTTTAGTCATTATTATGCCTTAGTTGCACTTTGGCATTTATTTTCTCCTTCTTTTCCTCTGTTTGTCTTCTCTAGAGATTAACCGGGGGAACCTTGCTTCTAAGAAACAAATATTACATAGTTATGTACCGGGGAAAGGATTTTCTTCCTCCTAGTGTGGCTACCGCTTTAGCTGAAAGACAGGAAATGGCAAAGCAAATACAAGATGTTGAAGAGAAAGTCAGGGGAGGACCAACAGCTGCGCAAATGGCTGAAGAGAAGGAAGCTCAGGCAGGTACTTTGGCAGAGTTTTATGAGGCTCAGGCGAGGTGGGGAGTTGACATATCTGCTGAAGAACGAGAAAAGATGATAGAAGAGGCATCGAGAGCCACGCGTGCCAAAGTGATCAGGCGACTTGAGCATAAAATAGCCATTGTAAGTATGTCTTATTTGATGTTATGATGAACTGGAATGAGATTTAAATTAATTCTTCCCTATTATGAACATTTGTTGTTTTTGCCATATTATGAGCCAGAAACTTACATCTTATTTACAAAACTAGTAAAAAGCACGCGTTTATTTTATTTATAGTAGTCAATATACTAAATTGATGAGAAAAAGCATATTCCTGGTTCAGAAAAAGAGGTGAAAGATTCATATGATACTTATTGATTTTCCTATATTTGCTGTTGGTCCCCTCAGTTGTTAATGCCATTGAATGAATACATTTACAGTCTCAGAAGAAGAAGCTCAAGGCAGAGAAACTGCTATCTAAAATAGTCTCTTCTTGGGTTCCTATTGATCCTTCCGATGACCAAGAGACAATTACAGATGAGGAAAGGGTCATGTATCATAGGGTCGGATTACGGATGAAAGCATATTTGCCACTCGGTGAGTTTTCTTCTTCTTGGAGAGAAATACAGTTGATTCAATGAGTAAATTGTCTTTATCACGCACTGCATATTCTAAAGAGGTTATCATGTTTTACGTATGTCCTACTTCCCAGGCATTCGCGGCGTTTTTGATGGTGTTATTGAGAACATGCATCTGCACTGGAAGCATAGAGAACTAGTAAAGTTAATATCAAAGGAAAAAGAATGTTCATTTGTGGAAGAAACAGCACGGCTTTTGGAATATGAAAGTGGTGGAATATTAGTGGCGATTGAAAGAGTTCCAAAAGGTCATGCCTTGATTTACTATCGTGGCAAGAATTACCGTCGTCCTATCACTATTAGACCAAGAAACCTTCTGACAAAAGCAAAAGCACTGAAGCGTAGAGTAGCTTTGCAGAGATATGAAGTTAGTCATCTTTGTGTTTTCCAGTTTTAATAATATTTAAATTGAATACTTTTGTTAACTTGCTCATGAATACCTCTATATGCTAACGTATATCACGATCATTGATTTGTAGGCTCTGAGTCAGCACATATCTGAACTGGAGAAGAACATTGAGCAAACAAAGCAAGAAATTGTAAGTCAAAGATACTTCTCATCTACTTACTGTTAGATTATATTGTTTTTTTTACTGTTTTTCGTTAGATAATTCATTAACTATGAAAACTTGAGTTTCTGTACCCTCAAAACACCCTTTTTCAAGATTCACCATTAAGAAATACGTTTTATTTCCATATTGTGGATGTTAATATAATAACGGTTATCCGGAGAAAAGACGATAAAAAATGATCACTGATGGAGTATGGAGTTTGCTTATCTTATGGGGTACTTTTATGTTTGGATAGATCTTTCTGAATTTATATCCATTATCATTATTCTATCAGGGGGATTCTGGAAATCTGGAGAACAGTAAGCTTTGGAACTCTGCGGACAATGGCATGTTTGATAATGATTCAGATTTGAGCGAAGTAAGCTATTTGCTTTTACATAAAAGGGTTAATTATGAATATCCCCTGAGCTTTACGCTGTCTACAAAAAAACACTATGAAACTTGAAAATTACGAAAAACACCCTGAGATTTGGCAAATCATAACGGTGTTCTTTTGTCATTTTCAAGGTTTTAGGGTTTTTTCCGTAGACGGCGCAAACCTCAGAGGGGTTTTCGTAATTATTCCTAAATTAAATGAATGAATAATCTATTTTGGTCTTAATTATCAAAAGAAGAAGAGGAACAAGCAATTTTGGTTGTAGATTTTATGCAATGAAGTTGCTGCATGTAAAAGTTGGGATTATTACACAAACACCCCCAAAGATTTGGTCATGCTTGGATGTTGATCGTGAGGATTGAAGAGACTTTGATAATTTTTATATTTTACAACACACACATTATACTTAAAATCAAATCACGAACTGATGCTCGTTTCCAAATGTAGAGTGAAGATGAAGATGAAGATGAAGATTCAACGATTGGATCGGATAGTGATGAAGACAAGGACTACTGGGATGAGGATGAGGATGAAGATTCTGAATTTTCTAGCATCGAAGATTTGTAGATTTTTCATCAAATAAAGTTGGCTAACTAAAAGTCTGCCCGCTTAGTATGTGGAAGATGAGATGCAGTGAACCAATTTCCATGATGACAGAGTTGGAAGAAAGAATCCATAAATACAAGATGCCTGGAGAGAAGAATTTTGGTTCAAATTGCACAATTAAATTGTGACCCCCCTCAGTTGGCCAGCATTGCAAAGGGATCATCTGTAAACGTTTGGTAGCTCAATGAGAATAGTTTTCTTAAACTGAGAAGTTACAACTGGCTTCACTATTTATTGCAACACAAACTCTTGTACAACTATTTGTAAGTAATAGTCAATTTAAGGAAATAACTGATTGAAGAAGAAAAAATTACCAGTTATCCTAGAAAAAACTCTGCTATTTTTCATTAAGTATCCCAATATGCACTTTTAACATTATTATTACAGCTTGTTGATCCATCAAGCAAGACAGCGAACAGAGACGAGTAAAATGACAGTAACAAGACTTTAAATAAATGAAAATACGATAGAAGAAGATATTAGCTACATAGTTTGGCAAATCGGAACACACATTTGAAGTAGAAAGGGAGGATTCATATTAAACAAAAGAGTAAAAGGGGAGGGACGAATGAATATAAACGCAATGTGAATGAACTATAACTGCTTCTACACAACATTAATCATTGACGAAGCATTTGTTGCAACTGAAAAACTTGATTTCTCTGGTCAGCTGGAAGCATATTGATCTGTTCTGGAGTTAGACTCATAACTTGCTGCAGTAATGCCTTTTCCAACTCTGGAGTCAACTGCACAATTACAAGAAGATTGAATTATTATCAACCTGAGAGAAACTCAAAACCCTGTTTTTCGAAATTAGGGAAAAAGTAGAAAGAAGGAAAAAAAAAACAGAAAAAAGAAATACCGGTGCTGGTCGAGGAGGCTGATTGCTGGGGCCTGCTGGTCCACCAAATGATGGTGGGCCCTGAAGCTGGCCAATTGGATTTTCAGGAATGCCAGGTGTCCAGTTGGATCCCCTATCTGTTTGCTTGGAGCTTCCTACTTGATTGAAATCCATTCCCATGTGAGGATTTCCTCCCTGGAATCACAAGAACATGAATGCTTTCTTTATCAAGCCAGAATCATTGTAAAAACACAAATATGCATTGAAAAATTGATTCCAACATCAAAAGCATATCCTAATGATTGTGCAATGTAAAACCCAGTGTTAGCCACAATATCGTATTTTTCCACGTAGTGCTTGAAGTGGGTGCAAATGGTGTAAGAGGTGGTAAAATTTGGGCAGTATAAGTCACATTATTGTATGGGGTGGAACAATCATCTTTGACAAAATTAAGTACAGTAAGTTTACTACATCATCTTTCAAGTTTGAACAAATGTAACCAAAAATTGGAAGAAACTTACAAATTCACTGCATACATAAATTAGCATTTGTTATGAGAATCTGCAACTGTTAAAAGGCAAAAGGACAGGAAAAATGTTGCTACCTGATTATACTTCCAGTTCCACAAGAAATAACAGTTTATTTGGAAAAAGTTAATAACTACAGTCACATAGGAAGAAATCTCACGTCAATTATTTATCATCCATTTCTTCTTAGTGGAACTCAGCCCAACTATTATCAGATCCTAACGGAAACACAAACAACTATCTGTGGATTATTTCCTGGTTGCACAAACAAGCATAATCAGTTGCCACAGTTACTGACACAACTTGGAATGCTATTATAAGCACATAAGCAACAGTTACCCATCATCGACACCTACAAATTGGTGCCAAGGAGATACAAGGTTCATGCATCCATAATAAACAACCCAGAAAATAGAGATTTAAGGTCGATAGTCATAAATCCAATCAGAAACAGTTACTATGATATATTTTACAATGAGCTATTGTAAGACTAAAGGGCGACCTGATAAAGCGATGGAGGCGCATGCTGATTTGGCAGTGGCATCTGCCCCTGCGAAAACGAAGGTGGGAGACCAGCAGGAGGTTTTGCACCTTGCTAAATAACATAATATTAAAAATCATAAGACCAAAATGGCCAAATATTTAAAGATACAAACATTAAAATCAATAGTATTTTAACTCACATGAAACATATGTTGTGAATGATGCATCTGGGGTCCGCCAGGGTGCTGAAAACCCATACTCGGTCCCATTTGACCGTGCCCCTGGTGAGGAAAGCCTTGCATTTGTGGTCTCGGTTGTGGTGGTAGAGGTGGTTGCAGTGGCTGCTGTAGAGGCATATACTGGCTGCTTGAATTCTGCATAGGCTGCTGTGGTTGTGAAGGCATAGGTGGCTGTTGGTGAAGTGGTGGTGGCTGTGAAGCACTATGCTGTGGCAATTGTGTCAAATTAGGAATTTGGGAGGATTGCGGCATTGACATTGGTGTTGATTGGGGAATATGATGACCTTTAGGTGGCTGTAATGGTTGTAAGGGATGTGATGGCATGGACTGTGGTGGAGGGGTTGGAGAAGGAATTGGTTGGGACTGAGAGTTTGATGCCATGTTTTGATTTGGCTGCTGCTTCCTCATTTGGTTTTGACCTGGAAATGATGATGAAGGCTGAATATTGGGTTGCTGATTCGACGTAGATGATGGCTGTGGATTCTGTGAGGCTGTTGATGAAGTGGGTGGTGACTGTATAAAAGCAAACAATTAGAAAATTCTTCAGAAAGGGAAAAAAGAAAAAAGGAAGATATGTATAGATGAGATACAGAGCATACTGCTTGTGGGGGCTGCACCATTCCAAGCATAATTTGTGCCTAAATGGGGAAAAAAGAGTGAAAATGGTAAGAAATTAAAAGCATTGGCTATCTCAAGGTCAAATTATAGAATTAGACAATTCTCATAGCTTTAAAGTTAAATTCCCTAATTGAGATTTCAATGAACATCAACAGAAACACTGTGGTTCAGCCTTTTCTATTTCTCATGACAATTGACAACTTCAAAAAAGTTCAACTAATGTATGTTTGAGTTCATGCTAATTTAACTACCAATAGAAACCCTAACATACAAAAGCAATAAGGAAGTAGTCCCTTCCCCGCCTATACGGAGAAAGATAAAAAAGTAACAAATTTCATAGCACAAAGTCTAATCCAAAACCAGTAACAATAAGACCAGAGGAAAACCCTAAATTAAAACAAACCTGAAAAAGAGCTCTAGTCAAAGCTGGATTCTGAATAAGAATTTGCCTAGCTTGTTGCTTATTCTGCTCAATCAGTGTCTGCACTCACAAAAATCCACCATTCAAGATTCAATCTTCCAATCTCGAGTTCAAATCATAAATGAGGAAAAACAACAAAGACAACAGTCGACCAATGTTGTCTCCATATACACGAGACTGTAAATATATTTCATATCGTAATGAAATCGTACCTTCATCTGAGTCATGATGTCGTAGAGCTGGTTTTTGGACATTCCGGCGAGGCTCGCCGGTAATCCGTCGCCGGATACTTGCTTTCCCGCCATTATTTTCTCCCCAAACCCACACGCCCAAAATGTTAGTTCCAGAGAGCGAGAGCAATGGCGTATAGAAGAAATTGGCAAAAATAAATACTGACGTTTCTGTTAGGGCTTGTTTGGATGTTTCTGCAATTCCAAAATTTTGAAATACCGAAAAAATAAATATAAATGGTGAAGAACGAAAATGTTGGGCCTACTTAGTGGGCCTTATGTGGCCCATTTAGAATTCTTTGCTAAACAGCCCGGCCCAATATTCACTGGTGCTCGGATCCAATCTCATATAATTTCGATTCTTGACACTCTCTCTCCTCTCCTCTCTCTGCGAGGTTTTTGGCGAGTGGATAAGAATCACAGGAAGCCCCGGAAAGCGACGCGACGGACTTTCACGCGCCGCCTCAGATGGCGTGTCTGTCCATATCCTTGAATCTATCAGCTTCTACTCCTAAAACAGCATCGTTTCTGTCGCCCTCTCCTCCTTCAACCTCATCCACATCATTTACGACCATTTCTTCAAGCATCATCTCTTCAAAGCGTGGCCGCCGTAGATCATGGATTGTGGGCATGGCTCCCGAAGAGGAGAAGCTTACTCGACGTTCTCCTCTTGATTTCCCCCTCGTAAGTTTTTCCCGGTATACTATACTCTAATTTACCTTTTTATTAGGGGATGTAAATTTTGAATTTGCTGGTTTTTCTAGTTTAGGTTTTTGAGACTGGCGTATTAAATTGTGAACAGTAATCCTTTTATTTCTAGACTCTGTTGAGCCGCATCTTATTTTTATCATTTTTTAAGTTTTCTTGTTGAGCTCTGAAAACGTTGTTGATTGAAATTGGAAAGAATGGAGCTCAGAACTTCAGCTTAAGAATGGAAGAGGGGAACCGAACAGCTTTTGTGATTTAAAGGATGTGATGTTCAAGTTGTTTTTTTTAACCATGTTCTAAATTCTGGTTAACTTGCTATTTGCATCTAATTGATCAACTAACTAGTTGAAGAACATCTGTGTCCTTTCTACCTATGTTGAGATAGATTTTGATTAAATAGCTCCGGCATGGTGCTGTGTTAACAAGAGAAGCTTTAATTTCATGTCAAAATACAGAACTGATCATATTTTTCATTTTTATTTTTGGTACAACTGATCTTATTTATGAGCTTAAGAATATGTGCAACATGTATTATACTTCTGATTGTGAATATTGGAAGTGGGATTATCTAGATAGGGCTGGTTATTATGTAGCTGAAACTGTTACCTGTTTAGATGGTTAAGAAATTTATGGCTTTCTCTGTATGAGTATGATAGCGCAGGTATTACCTATTTGGATTCACATAATCATTTTATAAGGTTGTCTGTTGCATCTCTGCAAAAAACAAGCCTTGTCTCTCCAAAGGAGAAAGGTTACATTTTAATAAACTTCGCAAATCCTTGAATTGTGGCCAATCTAGGAGCTGCTTATGAGTAGAAATAGTTTGTAAAGTTGACATTAGAATATTTTCTATCCTCATGAATGAGAAGTAGCCCAAGGCTTATGTTTGTGAGAGAGAGTAGGTTGATAACATAAATAACCATTAGATAGCTTGCCTTAACTATATCAACGAACCTCAATCACCCACACAAAAGTACTGTAAAGCAATCGGCTTGGCATGCCCAATATTTAGATTATCTGTGTTATTTACTCTGTCCAGCAAAATTCACTTATTTGAGCTCTGACCAACATTAATAAGTTTGGCTTGTTGTTCCTCTAATCCAATTGATCACTTCATCGTCTAAACATTTTGAAAGTTTTGGTGAACTTACGTGGTATTGTTCTTTGACATCTACAAGTAGTTAAATTGTCTTTTTAGAGTCTTGGAGAGCAGTGCATTTCCTTGAATATCCAGATGGTGGTTGTTCATTGCTGTTGCTCGTGGTTATATCGATATTCTGCATATAATCGAGATATTAATTGAAACTGCATTATGTCCGGTTATTAGATAATTTGTTATGTTATGTAAATCAGAAGTAGACTGGTCTCTGCCTCAGTTCTTAGTGCTGGATTATTTTATGGGTCAATTACACAACCCCCTAAGATTTGCGCCATTTACTAAAAGCACCTGAGATTTGGCAAATCATAATGAATCACACTCGGAGTGTTTGTGGTTTCAGGGTGATTTTCATAAACAAACAAACCTCAGGTTTTTTTTGTTTTTATGTATTTATTCCTTATTTGAATGTAAAACTTATTCTATGATTTCAGGAATGGGAGAGGCCTCGGCCTGGAAAACGACCTGATATTTTCCCCCAATTCAGCCCAATGAAAACTCCGTTACCACCCCCAATGCCTGCTGATGATCCTCCTCCTGAAGAAGATGAAGAAGAGCAAGACGAGGACCAAGGAGAAGAAGATCCTGACAAGGATGATCCAGATCAGCCCCAAGAGTAGCGTTACTCGGTTTGCATCTGAAAACAGGCCATTGTTTGGTGCTACTGGCAAACAACAATCTTGGTTTCGACTTTCGAGAGTAACCATGAATTGCAAAAACTATCAAAGTTATGCAGCTTGCAGGGTGTGGATCATTTTGTAGAGAGTATAAATTTGTTCAACTTCAAGAGAGCAATTTAAAGTTTTGATACTTGTTTTATTCCGAAAGTTATGTGTACTTTTAGCCTTGGCTATGGTGATTTGAAACTGTTGTCGTCTCACTTTATGTTTCACTTTCAGACATTCTTGTTTGCCACCTTTAATTGAATTTCGTGGAAACGAGAAATTTGAACCCCCCATTAAAAATGTTATAGAGTGGGAGCTGCACACCATTCAATATTAAGATGCAGAATAAGTTTCAGGAACGATAATACTGTAAAACAAAGAGACAAAGACACACCATTCATATATTAAAACACAGAATATATTCTTACATTGAAAAGGTCAACTTTGATAACCATCAATAAGAGAACATGTTCGATTGAATTGTCTACTAGGAATTGAAGAACAGAATAACACAGCAGTGCAGCATATTAGCCTATTTGTTTATTAGCATGGCTTATTTCTTGCCACTTTTCTTCAGACCAGAACCTCCAAAAGAGCCCTTCTGAGCAGCCTTTGCCTTGAGCTCCTTAAGAGCCTGCAGGAACAGCAAAATCATAACCATTATAGGTAAAAGATGCAAGGCAAATCAACCAGCAATAAGGGAAAGATCTTTAGAGAAAAAAACACTTTTTACCTTTTCCTCATCCTTCTTCTTTTGAATGTTGGCCTTGTCAATCTGCATAATAGCAACATATTATAGGAAGAACTAAATTGAAAAGAGATGCATGGAAAAGAAGCATTCCAAGCCAGAAACCCGTTAAATATATTACTTTTCCTTTAGATGGATGGTAGCTCCATCTGTATTTTGGATTTGGAGGAGAAGTTTTCAAGGAAACAAAACGAACAGCTTACATGACAAATTATGATAGAGAAGTGTATTTCCCAAGTTATACATTCATCCCACTCTTTTTAAAGACTTTCAACTTCATAATACTTATACCATGTTTGGTCAAGGAATTTGGTGAGGGAAAGCACAGAAAATGCAAGGGAAAATATATTGGGTTGTTTGCTTATCAAGAGATTTAAATATCAAGGAAAAGGAAATACTACCGAAAATGTAGTGCAATTAGGGAAAAGAAAATCAGTTTCCTCACAATAAGGCGAGGGAATGCGGGAAACTTATTTTGCATTCTCTCCTTCTGTGATGCATGATAATCTGTATTCTCCAAATTCCTTTCCTTACTTTTTTCTTAAAGAACCAAACAAATGTAAGACTTCATGTTTCCTTATTTTTAATTCTCCATACCCCATCAAATTCGTTGCACCAAACATAGGGTTAATTATCACAGAGCAAGAAATCTTTGAACCAAAGATGGGAGTTAATTTTCAGAGAGGAAGGCAAGAAAAATTGTTCTTGGATTCGAATTCTCCCTTTTCACTACCCTTCATTAAATTTTCAATCCAAGCGTGACGCCATAGATACAAACAAATATCGAACAGCTAGCAATATCTCAGATGAAAACTACAAGATTTGGCCTAAAACAGAGTCAACTTGCACGTCGCTGGTTCTAGTTCAACATTTTTATTGTATAATCAATCCAAATAGAAGGTGACTTCAACAAATATGCATAGATATCAGAAAGAATAAACATCATAAATCAGAACAAAGATATCCCCCATGATTCCCCAAGCGAATCGTAACACCCGAATTCCAAAATTAACAAATCAGATGCAGAAAACTGATACCTCATCGTATTCTTTCTTCTCGGACTTAGGTTGCTTCAAAGGCTTGGCTTTTCCTCCTGTTTCAATATCGAGAAAACAAAAGAAAACACAGAACTCAGCATATATTTCAGCTGTTTATGAACGAAAGAAACAAAGTGCCCATAGATTTACGAACAAAAATTCAGCATATTTCATGATGCGAAGTTACCTTGCTTGGACGACATGGCTGAATTATAGGGTTAGGGTTTCGCTGCGATCGAAAAATTCAGATTCGGACAACTGGAGAGAAAAAGCACCCCAACCCAATCGTAGAGAACTTTTGGGACTGCTTTTCTGGTATATACGTATTGAGCAAGTGGTACAAGGATTACGATTTTGTCCTCGGATAAGCATCGATTAATAGAAGAGATCTTTTTGGACATGGAACAAGAAATTAATAGAAAACTTAATTTTAATTAGGTCACTATTAATTCTTTTTTTTTAATTAGTAAATCATTATATATTTGATGCGTTTTTAAAATAAATTTAAAATATAATTTCATAATAAGTAAAATTTAATCAACTTGCAATTAGAATACTAATTACTAACTTTTAATTATATATATTTAATTATTTTTCATATATTTAATAAATTATTGTGTTTGAGATGGGAAAAAAGAGAGAAGTTATGACCAAAATGTGAGAAATATAGAAAAGAATTATATTAGTTAATTTTTAATTAACAGTTTAAATTAGAGTGGGAAATGCAAAGCATTTATTAGGTGTATCTCTCATTTTATGTAATAATAATTAATTAATTATACATAAATTAAACTATATATTACTAGAAAATTTCAAGAAATATACCATGATATTGATATATATGACATTTTGATGTAGTACTCATTTTTTTCGTTTTCAATGTTTATCATAGATAATATTACTTTTGACAAGTGTTTTTCCTTTGTCAAAAGCTAAAGTCGATTTCTATTAGCTCTTGGATAAATTACTCTGAACTAATCAGGGAGTTCATTTCGTTTCATCATCTTTAGAACAAGACACTCATCCAACAGATAAGCTAAATAATTGCAGTTTGACATCAATATTGGAGTGGTTCAGCTGTTTTTGGTTACCTGTATCACTAATTTGAATCTGGGTCAATTACACAAAAACTTAGAGGTATGCTCCGTTTGCAATTTCACTATCAAAACCTTGCAACATTTCACTTACCTCCCTGAGGGGGTATTTGTAAGGTTTCAAGGGGGGTATTCGTAAGGTTTCAGTTCACCGGGAGATATTTGTAAGGTTGCAAGTTTTCGATGGTTTCTCGGATTTTTAAGTAAACCTTAGGGATTTGTGTAATTATCCCTTTGAATTTTACATTTCAATTCAATTATTACACGAGAGATAATGAAATCAACGAAATGTTCGTATAACAAATATGATAACATTCCAAATATCTTTGTTTGAACGGCAATACTAGGGCCAACTATGTACTGATAAGCCTTTACCTACCTCCCACTACTGAAATTGACAAATCGTTTGTGCAAGGATTCTCTGAAGCTGTTTCGCTCTCATCTTGTTTCGTGCTTGTGTCAGATGAAAAATGCTGGTCTTTTTGGTTCTGTCAGTTGCAAGGACTCGTTTGTCAGCATGGAAATAACTTCTGTCATGGATGGCCTGTCGTTTGGATCATCTTGAACACACAGTAGACCGACATGTATACACCTTGTTATTACGTTTTCATCGTTCGAGTAATCAACTGTTAGATCGATCAGCTCAATAGGTCTTCCGTCAACCCACAGCTCCCATACCTGGTGCAAATCAAGTGTAGCATAGTCAATTATTATAGAACTAACTTCATTAATTTAGAGTAATTAAGAGAGTCGCTCAGACAGTGCTAATTTAGTTTAGTTTAGTTAAGTTAGTCACCATTCCGATGAGGTTGAGTGGGCGTTCAGGGTGTTAGCATCCGTGTTTCTTTTTCCTGCTCACAATTTCAAGTAGCAAAACTCCGAAACTGAATATGTCGGTCTTAATGGAGAAAACACCTTTTATGGCATACTCAGGAGACATATAGCCACTGTAAGGGAGAATCAGAAATATTTTAGTGTAACCTAAGTACAATCTTCAATCAAATAAGGTGAAAAATGTGAAACTGGTCTTGTAACTTTGCCATTTTGGCAACAATTTTGCATTATGGGTTTATTCTTACTGTGTTCCAACTATTCTGTTTGTGTTTGCTTCAGATTCCTGCTTCCCGAATATTCTAGCCATGCCGAAGTCTGAGATTTTCGGATTCATGTTTGATCAAGCAAGATGTTGCTGGCTTTTAAATCTCGATGAATCACCCTCAACCTTGAATACTTGTGGAGGTACAATATTCCTTGAGCAACACCCTCAATAATGTTCATGCGGTTGGTCCACTTTAGCAACTTTCTTCTACTATGATCTGTTCATAAGTATTGTTCATGCTCTATAGATGAGAGAAACTTCTATCTTAAAGCCACACGAAGATCATGGCACAGATTGAAGCTGTTAAATACATACCAAAAAGGAAGAAGTCCAAGCTTCTGTTGGGCAGATACTCGTACATTAAAATCTTCTCTTGCCCTTTCGCACAGCAGCCTAAAATTTTGACAAGATTATCATGTTGTAGTTTAGCTATCAACAGAATCTCATTCTTGAACTCTGATAATCCTTGTCCGGAGTTTCTTCAAAGCCTTTTTATAGCTATCTCTTGTCCACTCGGGCAATTTCCCCTGAAAATTTAACTAACTTTTGGTATACACATAAATTGTTGTGACCTTAAGAAATCTCATTTCAAACAAGTTTACCTTGTATACTGATCCAAAGCCACCCTCACCAAGCTTATTTGCAGTGGAGAACCTGTTTGTTGCCATTTCTAGGCTCTCAAGACTAAAGAGGTGAACTTGATTCATCTTCTTGTCTATTCTTTCATTCTTTCCACTTTGTTGCTCCATAGGTATGGTTGTATCTGCCAACTCGTGTAGCAGCATCGTTTCTGTTGTGTTTTGTTTGCCTGATTTGCAAATATCGTAAGCAAATTTGAAATAGGTCAGTCTGACATGAACAATTTCCAATGATGATTTTGTTTGAGTTCTCACCTTTTCGTCTGATATTTCTCCGTTTACAGTAGCAGAAGCTGACTAATAATAATATCAATGTTCCAACAACTGCAGTAATAAATCATATCCACCACTTTGTTGCTGAAAAAAGATGCATCATAACAGTGATTTCCCATTGTCATTTGTCACACTACCTTGTATGTTGTTTATAAGTTCTTTTTTTTTTTTTTTTGGTCAAGTGTTTATAAGTTCTAGGTGAACAGAGATAGTCATATTATTTACTTCATTATGCCTAATCCAATCACTTATCTGTTATTCTGTTTGAATTACCTGAACTCAGACACTAGATTAAACTAGAACAATATGTACAGTACTTGATAGACCTGAAATATTGAATACCCTTTTCTGTTTTTGTTTTTAAGATATAGAACAATCAACTCATCTAAATGCTCAAGATGCCAGTGAAAAATCCTTTTTCTTTTTGTTTTTTAGCAAATGGGCGATCGTGATGATATTAGCACGGTCCGATACCATATAG
The DNA here is from genome assembly GCA_958496215.1 of Verbena officinalis. NCBI lineage: Eukaryota > Viridiplantae > Streptophyta > Magnoliopsida > Lamiales > Verbenaceae > Verbena > Verbena officinalis. The sequence continues at coordinate 2,305,897 of OY292391.1, forward strand.
AATGCTCTTTGAAAAGTTCGAGCTGTTAGAGAGGTGAATCATTAAATATTGAAATATTTCAACATCAGACAAGCATAAATCACAGACCAGTTAAGATGAATTTTCTAACCTCTCCCGTTATCAAGAAAATATACCACCCTTTCATCTGGCTGTTCTTCTGTTCGCCAGTTTCCCCTCGGTTCTGATGGCATGAACCATATACTTTTATCAAAAATTTCACATCCAGTTCCATTTTTGTGCACCGAGGCAAAGGCAATGCAGGAACAAATCTGCCTGCACTTAAGCTCACAATCAAACAGGCTCACGTTTTGATTGTCATCATATCCGTAGCCATAACCAACTATCGAACCTAGCCTTTAAACAAATTTAAGATCAGCCTTCCTACACTTCGGCAACATGTCCATAACACACCCTGTGTCCAGATTCGTCGGAACAAAGAGGAAACCCAACACCTCCATTTCCTTCTGCTCGAGTTATGTCAATATAGCCATTTGAGTCTATGGTGACTTTTGCCAAACTGAAATTAATCTGTGCTGAAAACGTTAAATACCTCCCATCCTCATCTGAAATGTAGGTAAAGTCAAGATCCTCTTGAAACCTATAAAAGGAATATGAATTGTTAAAATGGTCTTTGCTCCATATCCCACTGGTCCAGTAGACATTGCCTTGCCACCAAACTATCAATTGATTCAAACCACTAGGGTCTCCACCCATAGTAAACGACCCTGAATTTGGTGCATCATTGCTTGTCCAAGATGTGAGTGACCACTTATGTCCTGTCCTGAGATTTACTCCAAGCTTCATGCCTGGCAGTATCGTGTTGGTCGGGTAATCAAAGCTCTGCCACAAGGTTCCATTTATCGAACCGCTTGTGTTCAATTGTCTCACCACGAAATTCCCGTTATCCAGAATAGTTGCACTCGTGTTCTTGGCGCTTGGGGTAGAAATAGAATTTGAAACAATTATATTTCCTCCACGGTAAGAAATCTTTAGCTGGCCATCAGCGGTATCTATCATAAGTGTCACGAATAAGTCGGGGGCTGGATTGTCCCTATTGGCAACCCACACTGGATCTGTCAGGTAAGGCTTGTAAAAAATGCACCTCGCAGAGCAAATACTTGTGGGCATTTTTTACAATCTGAAGAATTGCAATCTAAAGAATTTGTTTGCTGAAAGAAGGTACTCCCCGTCCCTCAACGGTTGACCGACTGTGATCGTATCCGTTCCTGCGTCTATATCTGCACAAGAAGGCGTCAGAAATAGTAAGTAATAGAACAAGAAGTTCAGGATGATTGTTATTTGTGTTTTTGTAAGATTCTGCAGGAAAGAGAATTCATGGAGAAAGATGAGAGAAAAGGAAGAATTGTGCGCAGCTTTTCATTAACCAGAAGCTCTGCCAAAGGAAACCCAAAAGTTACAAATATATACAACTTCCCAAGAAAAGAAAAAATGTGTTTAGCAAAACACACTCTAACGGCTATAAAATAATTACAAAGGTAGAAATCTAATTACAAAATATACAGATATTTCTACACACCCCCTCAAGGTGGATCATGGGGAAACACAAGACCCAACTTGGACATAAAACGGAAGAAAACGGAGGGCCCAAGCGGCTTAGTAAAAGCATCTGCCATCTGCAGTTTGGTAGAGATATGTTGAGGAAGTATGAAACCCTCCTTGTACTTTTCACGAGTAAAATGACAATCCACTTCAACGTGCTTCGTTCGTTCATGAAAAACCGGATTTGCAGTGATATCCAATGCCGACTGATTATCACAGAAAAGAGGTATAGGTAGTGTAGGATGAATACGGAAGTCCTTCAAGATAAAGCTAATCCATTTTAATTCGCACACGGTAAGGGCCATACTGCGGTATTCCGCCTCGCATGATGAACGAGAAACGACTGGTTGCTTTTTCGTCTTCCAGGATATGAGAGAAGAACCCAAATAAATGCAATAACCTGAAATAGAACAACGAGTAAGAGGACAAGAAGCGTAATCAAAATCACAAAAGGCAGATAAAGAAAGAGCAGTAGAGGAAGGAAAGAAAAGCCCTGAATGAGAGTGCCCTTTGAGATAGCGAAGGACATGTGTGGCTGCATCAAGGTGAGCTTGAGATGGATTGGTGACGAATTGGCTGAGCTGCTGAACGGCGTAGCAAATATCAGGCCGGGATAAATTCAAGTACAATAAGCGTCCAACAAGCCGTCTGTATTGGGCAGGATCTGTCAAAGAAGGACTAGGATCATCTGTAAACTTGAATCCAGCCGGCAAGGGAGTTGAAGCAGAATTTGCATCTAACATTCCGGCATCCTGAAGAATATCGTGAATGTATTTGCGTTGGGAAAGGAGAAGACCCGAAGAATTCCTAGAAATCTCCAGGCCGAGGAAGTATTTTGCTTCCCCAAGGTCCTTGATAGTAAATTTCTGATGTAAATAATCTTTGATGCGAGTGATTTCAGGGATGCTAGAACCTGTGATCAGGACGTCATCCACGTAGACAAGGAGAGCAGTGAATGAGTTAGAAGTAGTATAAAGAAATAAGCAATGGTCAAAGGTACTTTGAACAAAACCATAAGAAAGTAATTGATTAGTGAATTCAAGATTCCATTGGCGAGACGCCTGTTTCAAACCGTAAAGTGACTTTGTGAGTTTGCACACTTGGTTTGGTCCAGCCTTGGAATACCCCTCCGGAGGTTTGAGATAAACCTCCTCATCGAGGAAACCATGTAAAAACGCGTTGTTGATATCTAGCTGCTGCAAACACCAATTAGAAGCAGAAGAAATAGCTAATAAAATACGAACTGTGACAAGTTTCGCAACGGGGGAAAAGTTATCATAAAAGTCAATATCAAATGTTTGGTTATAGCCTTTTGCTACCAAACGAGCTTTGTAACGTTCAACAGTTCCATCAGCATTAAATTTGACCTTAAAAATCCACTTGGATCCAATGGCACGTTTGCCTTTAGGCAAATCTGTGATGGTCCAAGTATTATTTTTTTCAAGAGCCTCAAGCTCTTTTCCCATAGCATCAATCCATTCTTTATGTAAAATAGCTTGCTTATAACAAGTGGGTTCAGGTATGTGTGCTATATTGGCAAAGAAATCTCCAGAAGAACTATCAGAAGAGAAATTATTCCAAGTAAACATTGTTGCTTTCTCAACACAGTCAGTCTCTGCTTCATAGACATAATAATCACTCAGTTTACGAGGTGGAGTTCTATGTCTAGAACTCACCCTTGGATTTCGAGTGTAATCAATAGGTTCATTAGCAAGATCAGGAGTTTGAGTGATAGGAGCTGGGGGAGGCTGACTGTGGTGGAAAGATGTAGGTGTGTTGTGGCTGGTAAAGGTGTCAACAGGTAAGGATGGAGAATTGGTGATAAGGGTGGAATCAGTGGTAGTGGGGCTAATATTTGGATCAGAATTACCTTTAACCGGAAAAGCTAAATTATTAACATCATTGTGATATGTCTGTCCAATGGGAGATCTTGACTGTGCTGGAACAGCTATGTTCTGGTTATCAATATCAAAGAAATTATCAGTATTGTTAGGTAAATCAGTAAAAGTGTCAGAATCATAATTCCCAGAGAAAGGAAAGACATATTCATAAAAATAAACATCCCTAGAAATGAACAGTTTATGAATAGTGAGATTGTAGAGCTTATACCCTTTTTGTCCATGTTCATAACCTACCATAATGCATTTATGAGCCCTGGAACTGAATTTGTCCCTGTGGGAGGCATGATCAGTGGCAAAACAGAGACAACCAAAAGTTCTGAGGTTGTCATAAGAGGGTTTACAGTTATGCAACACCTCATAAGGTGTTTTCCAATTCAAAACACTAGATGGTGTCTTATTTATAATGTATACAGCTGTAAGTATGGATTCTCCCCAAAATTTTGGGGGCAATGAACCTTGAAACATAAGAGCACGAGCTACCTGAAGAATGTGCTTATGTTTCATTTCAACTATACCATTTTGTTGAGGGGTGTGAGCACATGATGTCTGATGCAGAATGCCTTTAGTAGAAAAAAGATCCATGAGTTTGCTATTTACAAACTCAGTCCCATTATCTGATCTTATGCACTTGATCATACAATGGAATTGAGTTTGTATCATGGAGATAAAAGAAGATATAATTGAAGGAGTTAAATGTTTGTGCTGCATTAGGAACACCCAAGTGCTTCTACTAAAATCATCTACAACTGTCAAAAAATAGTGAGCACCAGACATAGAGGGTCTTTTGGAAGGCCCCCAAACATCCATGTGCACAAGTTCAAAAATGTGTTTGGTAGTAGAAACACTGTTAGGGAAAGATAACCTTTCTTGCTTTGAACAATGACATATATCACAAGGGGAAAATTTCTGAAAAAAACTGAGATTATCAATTTTCAAGTGTTTCATGGCATTTTCAGAAAGATGACCAAGTCTGCAGTGCCATGTCTTAAGATCAACAGTTTTGGAATGTCTAGCATTATTACATCTTATTTGCCTCATAACAGTGGGTAACTCAAAACAAGCATTAGCAACAGATTTACAGAAGGGAGTGACACTGTCTAAGATATATAGTGTGCCAAAAGCTCTCCCAGTAGCCAATATGTGTTTATCATTCAGGTCCTGCATAATGCAATAAGTAGGGAAGAAAGTAAAGCATGCATTAGTAGATTTGGTCAGCTGTCTAACAGAGAGTAAATTATGTTTGAAACTTGGAACATAAAGCACATTTTCAAGAGTAATTTTAGGAGACAGCTCAACCAAACCAATATGAGTAACATTTTTAATAGAGGCATCAGGTAAAGTAATGGGTATTGTAGTTTTGACAGTGTCACAAACCCCGGGCGCGGAGAGGAGAACCCTCACTACGGCGCCCGTTGGACGCGCGGGTATAAGCTTCGAATCCACTGTGCACAACCCTAAAGTTTGGCTTAAGAAGAACTTGCCAAAAAGGATTAATCCATATTGATTATACATGAGTTCTAACTTATAAACCCTTCGAATTACTGTTGAAATTCCGATGTGGGACGGAATATCAACTCACTCACACGGCCTGTAGACACCACCTGGCGCAAGGCCGTGAGTATCACTCTCACGGCCTCACCCATAGGCCGTGTCACAAGGCCGTGACTCCCCATTGTGACGGCCTCTTCACATGGCCTGCACAAGGCCGTGTGAGGCTCTCTCAAATCGGAGCGTTACAATTCGTCCCTCCTTCGGAGCGTAATGTCCCCATTACGTCGTGGCATAGGTCCCTTGCTCCCCGCCAGTGGAGAATGTGGAGCGCGGCTCCCCACACACGCGTTGCCCCTTTCTTGGTGACACGGACGGTGTGGAACATGCATTCCCACGACTGACGGTTGGCTCTGATACCACTTGTCACGACCCCCGGGCGCGGAGAGGAGAACCCTCACTACGGCGCCCATTGGACGCGCGGGTATAAGCTTCGAATCCACTGTGCACAACCCTAAAGTTTGGCTTAAGAAGCACTTGCCAAAAGGGATTAATCCATATTGATTGTACATGAGTTCTAACTTATAAACCCTTCGAATTACTGTTGAAATTCCGATGTGGGACGGAATATCAACTCACTCACACGGCCTGTAGACACCACCTGGCGCAAGGCCGTGAGTATCACTCTCACGGCCTCACCCATAGGCCGTGTCACAAGGCCGTGACTCTCCATTGTCACGGCCTCTTCACATGGCCTGCACAAGGCCGTGTGAGGCTCTTTCAAATCGGGGCGTTACAGACAGGAATAATACTATGCATAATACTTAAGTCAGAGCACATGTGGCTGGAAGCTCCAGTATCTATTATCCATGTGCCTTTATTCATATTTCTAGACATAGCTAAAGTGATTGTACCTGCAAAGTCAACCGTTCCAGCAAAGTTGACTTGTTCATTTCCACCACTTATATTGCCACCAACTAGCCTGGACAACTCTTGTTTAAGAATGTTAGCAATAGTAGAGTTCAAATCATTTGAGGGTACAACAGATCCATAGTCGGGATCTAAAGGAGTGTCTGCCTGAACAGAATTGGCAGAGTATCTGTTATAGGTGTTGTTGGAGTTAGATCCAGTAGCCCTATTTGATCCCCTGCCTCTGGAAGACCTACCCCAAGAAGTATAACCCCTTCCAATAGATCTTTTATTCTTATATTCAGTATACCATTCAGGTTCCCCATGGATTTGAAAACAAGTATCAATAGTGTGACCAGTGGTTTTACATTTTGGACAGTATCTTTCATCAGTGGTTTTTTGAGAGGGATGTCCTTTAGAAAAGGAGGTTTGAGAAACTAGGGCAGAGGACTCCCCAAAATCAGATATAGAGGTCTGAACTTCCCTTTGAGACTCAACACGTTGAAGCATTGAAAAAATTTCAGAAATATCAGGTATAGGTTTCATGCATAAAATCTGGTCACGAATAGCATCATAACTATCATTTAATCCCATCAAAATTGCATCAAGACAATAGACTCATCTTTCTTTCTAAAATATTCCAAGATACCACAAGTGCAACGTTTACCACAAATGCATGTAGGAGGAGTGTCAAGGCAGTTCAACTCATCACAGTAAATTTTCCATTTAGTATAGTAGTTAGCAAGAGGCACAGTACCTTGACGGATAGAGCATAGATTTCGCCTCAAATCGTACAGGAGTGGTCCGTTGGTTTTTCCATACGTTGTTTCAAGATCTAGCCACAGGCTTCGGGAGGAGTCAGAATAGATGAATCTACGGTAAAGATCCTTCGCGATGGAGTTCAGAATCCAAGACGTGACAAGTTTGTCAACTTTTCGCCATTTTTTGTAGCCTGGATCGTCGATGGGTGGAGGCGTGATGGATCCGTCGATAAACCCCAATTTCTCCTTTGCCTCTAGGGCAATCTTCACAGATCTGCTCCATGGGAGAAAGTTTTTCCCATTCATCGGTTCAGAGACGAGATTAATGACAGTATCATATCCAATCGTGGAGTATACACCATCCACCGGAGTTGCAGCAGTAATTGCTCCAGTAGTGATGGGAGTGATTTCAGATTTTCCATCGTCAGTAGACATAATGCAAAAATCGCAGAATAATAGCGAAGGATTATTAAATCGAGTGGGATGCTCGACGATATTCAGCAAGAAGATAGCAAGAAAGTATAGAACAGGCCTTAGATCGTAAGCTCTTGATACCATGTAAGATTCTGCAGGAAAGAGAATTCATGGAGAAAGATGAGAGAAAAGGAAGAATTGTGCGCAGCTTTTCATTAACCAGAAGCTCTGCCAAAGGAAACCCAAAAGTTACAAATATATACAACTTCCCAAGAAAAGAAAAAACGTGTTTAGCAAAACACACTCTAACGGCTATAAAATAATTACAAAGGTAGAAATCTAATTACAAAATATACAGATATTTCTACAGTTTTGCTAGAATTTGAGGCCATTGGGTTAGAGTATTAATTCTTGATCCGAGGATTCTTCTTGATTCTGGTTGATTGGCAGGTTCATTGACTAGGTAAATAGTCTGCTGTAATGGAGCAGCTTTCACAAGGTAATTGGATTGCTCAACAATGGAGTTTAGTAGTAAGTCAATGGCCTCCCCATATCCTGAGGTATAATTAAACTGAGCTTGAGCTGTCTAAACTGATGAAACTTCTTAGCATTGACAATATTGTTGAGAAAAAAGTCAATTTGGTCCCATAAAGTGGTGCATTTGTCAATTTAGTCCCAACATATTCACAATTGGCCGATTTCGTCCCATAAAGTGTATTTTTTTAGCTAATTTCGTCCCAAATAGCATTTTTCATTAGTTTCGGATGGAAAATATCAACTTTTATTATTTCTCCAAAATTTAGGAAAAATTTACATGTGAGACTCGGTTAATACCACCAAAATTCATTTCTAAATCCTAAACCTTTTTCATTTCTCCCGAAATCGACTCAAAATCCTCTATCTTTTTTCTCATCGTTGAACCAAAACATGTGTTGAAAATCATCAAGATTCACTATATAAATAAGAAGGAACTTTCAATCAAGCAATATCGCTACCAAATGCTTCTCGAAATAATGAACCTACATCATATTAACGCAAGTGAAGGAATTAGTTGTTTAATTTATCTTTTTTAATTTTTGATCACAAAATCTTAATTTATTTGTATGTAAATCTTTCCTCCATTTTAGAGAAATAACGGAAATTGATTTTTTTCCTCCAAAACTAACGGAAAATGCAATTTGGGACGAAATTGGCTAAAAAATACGGTTTATGGGACGAAAACGGCCAATTGTGAACATGTTGGGACTAAATTGACAAATGCGCTACTTTATGAGACCAAATTGGCATTTTTCTCCAATATTGTTTGACTATATATTTTATTTAAATCTTAGGAATCTACTTCGATACTCAGTTTTCTCAATTCGTAGACCCTACGCATTCCTGTTGTTGCGACTTTTACCCGCAAGTATACGGATCGAAGAAGTAATAGAAAGTAAGTAAAAACGGGATTGTCGTCCCACAGGGAAGGAAAACTAAATACCAATTAATAATCTTCTCTAATATTTAGATGGAAAAATATTGAAAATTTTAGACTAATAAATACTAAATAACTGAGCTAATTTAGAAAACAAGTAAACAGATCGATTGCTTCAGATAACTAAAACTTAGGGCTCTGGTTTCATCAATTAAATCTCACACATGCAGGTACAATCCAATTTATGAATTAACTATCTATGATCAGATTTTCGAAAATACCTCTTACTCTTTCTCAAGAAATAATAGTTGTGCTTATATCACAATGTGCCTACTTTCGTGGTCACAAACACTTAATATAAACCCTTTTAACACAGAAATCTTGTAAACAATTAAGTAACTGCTCGGTTTTCTTAATTGAAACTGATCACATAAGAGTATGTAAATCTCTTTATCACACTTTCCCTATGTCCTATGATTTAAAGATCCAATTTCACAAGCAATTTCTCAATTAACACATGAAATCTAAAACATGCAAGTATTGGCCAGATAACTCACAAGATAATAAAAACTAAATCATAAGATAGATAGAAACTCATAAATCGTTTTGCACATAAACATGTGATCAATCTAATGAATCCACCATCACCCTAAGGATGAAGTTTGGCTACTCATAATCAAATAAACATGAACATAAAAACTAGTGTTCATGATGGGAATCGAAATAACGATACTGATATGCTTAGCCAATTCGAATCTTGAACGTCGCCTTCAAATCTCTTCTCCAGGAATTTCCGTCTTCAAATTGACTAAAGATCGTCCATAAACTAAGACAGAAGGTCTTATTTATAGATACAGATGAAACTCTCCTAGCCAAGTTCAACTTAGAACTTCGAATTCTAATCAACATAACACAAAACTAACTCTAGTTGAACTAACTCTTCATAATTCTCAGGGACTTCCAAACCAATTTCCAAAAAGATTCCCAAATAGCTGAAATCGAACAATCCACACAGAGATACAAATTCTCGCACAAATAAGACAAAACCGCGACACACGGCCGTGTAGAATTTCCCACGGCCGTGTACTTCTACAAGCTTTGCGCAACGAACTTCGAACAGCCATAATTTTCTGCTCGGGTGGTCTTTTTATGATCAGTAAAAACCAAGCTGAACTAGACATCTTGAAGTTTAATTTGATATTAAACTTTGCTCCAATTGGACTTCATATGACTGAAATATAGATTCCTCAATTTTGTGTTCAATTTCACCAAACTCCCATTCTTGCATGCTCACTCATATTCTCCTAAAATATAAACATATTAAGTCAAAATCTCTCGATATCATCTAGAAAAATACATAAATTTGCGTACAAAGCATAGCAAGAATCGAGTATATCACCTGCCTTCTCTCAAACCCACTGGCTCAGTCAAAGTAATCGAATTATAACCAAGATTCATGAAAAATCCAGTAATCCAGTTAGTCTAGTGAGTGAAGCAATGAAACCAGTGATTTGAATTTTGAACATGTGGTCCTAATCCGATGTGGTCTACTGCATTTGATGAAATCTTGAAAATTTTCTAAGTTCGGACTTGTTTAGGTTAAATTCAACAAAACTTACTATGTATACTTGCTATGTAATTGATTGTTTTGAAAAGAAACTGAGATAATTACACTCAACCCCAATTTATGAAGCTATTTATACATCTCCGCCAACTTTTAAATTTGTGTCTTTAGACATAGAAATATATCATTTTCGGTTTTCGACTTTTCCCAAAGATATTTACGATATTTCCTCTCTACAATTAAATGTTTCTTTTTATTTTTTTGACTTCTTAATTTTTCGCTTTCTCTTATGACTTATCTCGGCTCCAATATGGTTGGACATCAAAAATCTTAAAAACCTTAAGAAATTATACACTACGTAAGTAGTTTTATTATTCCACAATTCTCAACCCCGATTAGTAAAGCAGCAGCAAAAACTCAAGATCCGATGGAAGATCAAACCGCCGCCGCCATGAAAAAGATTTTCTTGATTATGAATTGTATCATACTCGCCGTCGGCAACTGCGGCGGCCCTTTAATCATGCGCCTCTACTTCATCCACGGCGGGAAAAGGATCTGGTTTACAAGCTGGCTCGAGACCGGTGGGTGGCCCATAATCCTGATCCCCCTCCTCGTGGCGTACACGCGCCGCCGCAGCACCACGGCCCATCCAAAGCTCTTCTACATGAAGCGCCGTGTATTTCTCGCCGCGGCGGCGATTGGAATTCTCACCGGCCTCGACGACTACATCTACGCATTGGGTGTCTCCAAGCTCCCCAGCTCCACCACCGCCCTCATCGTCGCCACCCACTTGGCTTTCACGGCGGGGTTTGCTTTTCTTCTGGTGAATCATAAGTTCACCGCCTACTCGATAAACGCCGTTGTTTTGCTAACGGTGGGGGCGGTGGTTTTGGGTCTTCACAGCGGCGGAGACAGGCCGGCAGGGGAGACGAATAAGGAGTATTTGTTGGGTTTTTTCGTGACGATGGCGGCGGCGGCGCTGTACGGGTTTATTCTGCCGGTGGTGGAGCTGATGTATAAGAAGGCCAAACAGGCTTTAACGTTTACGGTGGTCATGGAGATTCAATTGGTGATGTGTTTTTTCGCCACCGCTTTTTGCACCGTCGGAATGCTCATCAATAATGACTTTCAGGTGACGATTTTATTATTTCCATTCTTTTCTCACAAAAATTCAAATAAATTAGGCGACAATATAGAAGTTATCACTAATAATTAATATATATTTAACAATAAATCGCTAATTTACTTATACAATTTGATCATTCTTATAACTAAGAAATCGAATCCCATTTTCATATGAGAAGTAATATCTCAGTGATATTGGACCAATATCATTATTGTTATGTATGATTTACATTCAATTGAGAATATTTTCTTTTTTTTTTTTTTTTGGTTACTTGAGAATATTTTCATTCGAGCAGTATTAAAAGCGAATTTTGTTGCATTTATTTAAATCATGTCATGAAATTTGGCCACTACTCGAATGAAAATATTTTCACATTATGTTGATCCATGTGTTAAATCATGTCATGAAATTTGGCCACTACTAAAGAAAAATTAAAGCATTTGGAAAGTTGGGTAGGAGTTGGGACAAAAATCTTAAATTTTTATCGGTTGATGTTGATCGATGTGTTAAAACTTAAATCAAGTCAAGACATTTGGCCACAACTGAAGATAAATAAAAGCTAAAAAAGCATGTGGAAAGTTGGGTAGGACGAAATTCTTAATTTTTGACTTGTGAGTCCAAAAAAATAATTTCTCTCTCAGTCCTATTAAATATTTCATTTTTTATCTTTATCTAGTTTGTTATGGATTTTTCATATAATATCTTATAAATTCTAAAAAAATCTCGCGCCATGACTCGGACGATGGAACCCTATTTTCTATTCATTGACGAATACAAAACACCCCTAAATGCAGTCAGTCAATGGACGAAAAATAAAATTTGGGTCATAATGTGAATTTTTAAAATTTTAAGGGACATCATATGTAAAACTCATAATAAGTAGGGTCAAATATGAAAATAACATACTTCATGGAGCATATATATACAAGTATATCTATTTCAAATTACGCATCATATATGGAAAGCAGCATGCCAACAAACTATCAAACAAACTACTAATTAGACTCCTATCCGCACTCATGGGACTCGAACCAATAACCACAGAGATCATGGGACATTCTTGTTACCGCTGGGCTAAGGAATTCTCGGCTGTCTATTACCATTATTGGTAATAACAGTAAATATCTAAAGTAAAGAAAATTTTGTATGGTTTTGCAGGCAATTTCAAGAGAAGCAAAAGTATATGAACTTGGAGAGACAAAATACTATTTAGTAGTTGTCGGGAGTGGTATATTATGGCAATGCTTTTTCTTGGGAGCCATTGGTGTGATATTCTACTCATCATCTCTTCTATCAGGCATAGTCATCACAGTTTTGCTCCCGATAACTGAAGTATTAGCCGTTATTTTCTATCATGAAAAATTCCAAGCAGAAAAAGGAATCGCTCTTTTCCTATCTCTTTGGGGGTTTATTTCCTACTTTCTTGGCGAAATGAAACACAACAACAAGGACAAGAACAACAACGACCACCCTAGTGATAATCAAATTTCAGAAGCCCAATTAGCTCATCGCCAAACTGTTGATCCTTGATTCACTCATTTCAATTTCGTTCTGTATGTATATAAGAGATTAATCATGTATCTTTGACATATTTAGTCCTTAGTGAGCATTTTAGAGTAAACATAGAGGGAAGTACATCATGAATTAAGTGATTCCGTGGAGTCTCCGATCTTCAATTTAGTCGGAATCTGTTCAACGACCACATGTGTTCAAATTAGCGGACAAACATTGGTAAAAGTGCAAGACCAAATAATCCAGGACCAAATTAGAGGACAAAAATTGATAATCGTCAATTGCTAACCTTTACTAAGTCAGTCATAGTGTATTCGAGAACTAATGCCACTTCAACGTCAACAGTTGTCATTGCAAAAATATATAGATACAGCTGATCTACGCAAAATGATGAGCATATTCATATCCTCTCACTTCTCCTGCATGGAAAAGAATCGGAGGTCCTCCTGGATTGCAAATGCTCTATGTGAAGTAGTATCAGATATTTGATGTCAGATAACATTCTTTATACGTGTTAGCTTCGAGCCTTGTTGGACTGATAATTATGTCAAAACTTTTATTTTAACCATAGATTTTAGGGATACTTACACTAACATACCCTGAGATTTGGTCTAATTATGCAAACATACCCTGAGGTTTGGTAAATTACAGAAACATACCCTGAATTATAACTGATGTTAGAGAATCTAAAAGAAAAAGAGCATTTTCACGTAATGTTGCTGGTTCTCTTTAATAAATAAAAATAAAATCAGGACATATCGAGTGGATGTCCCTGAAATCCGCCCAACCACTTAACAGATGTGCTGAAAATTCTTTGACAGGGTATGTTTTTGTAATTTCCCAAACTACAGGGTAAGCTTGTGTAATTAGGCCAAACCCAAGGGTATGTGAGTGTAACTATCCCTAGATTTTATACTGCTAAAGACTGTGTTAGGATTGTGGACGGGTATTTTATTACCTGCAAGCAAGAGTGATGGACTCTCTGTCTAAGAGGCCAACGGGACAGCCCAGACGATCCTCATCCTCCAAAATGACAGGTAGTTGGTTTATACCATGTCTGTTCATCAGAGTCAGAGCACTGAAGAGGCTCATATTTGGGGTTGCTGTCCAGGACACCGAACATCTTTTGCCAAAAGAGGAACATAGTTCAGATACTCTGAGCTTCTGTAGTAAAAGAAAAAGTTTCAGCATTCAATGTCACTTGGAGAATTCTCAACGGGATACCGAAAAATGACTCAAGATAAATCCAACCATTTGATGAATATCGCTCTTCGTCAATTGAATTGAGACGTGACCATATGAATCATCTTTCCTTTTTTTCCCCCAACTTTAGTAGAATTTAGATATTTTTCTTCTTGTAAGGACTTATAGTATGAAACCATCAAACATTTGGACTCAAGTGTACTCATATGCGCGACTCATCTATTTAGGTTCAGTTGTCAAAAGCCCGTGATATGTAATATATTATACTTGAGATTCAAAGACTCATGGATATAGGTGCTTCTAGAAAAAAACATAAAGGTTTTACATGAAAAAATGACGATGCAGGGTATCACACGAACTCTCGGGATGGGTAACTATACCATTCCTTGTATTTTGTTATTTGGTTAACTCTCGGGATGAGTATCAAATGAAAAAATACAATCTGATCGAGTGTAAAAATCCTAGGAAAAGAAAAAACACTAGATACTTGTACTAACCTGAGGCTTCCAGTTTTTGGCCCTGGACAATTCAATGAAGTGCTGAATGTCATTGAGGGTTAGCTGACCAATGAGCCAATTGTTGTTATCAACTATTACAGCAAAAGGCTGTCTTTCTTCCATCATGAGTGACACTACATCTGTCAGAGAAGTAGTCATCAGTGCCGTGACATATTTTGTTGTCATGGCTTGTGATACCAGAATTTCATCTGCCGAGTTATCTGCATCATCGTCAGACTCATCATTCAGACATAGTGAACTCTCAAGTTCACAAATGGAACTTCCATTTGATTCCTTGACATTATAAGAATATCTTTCTGGTGAAGCTGCTACAGCATTTTCATCTTTCAGTTCTCCGGTACTGTTATCATTGTCTTTTTTCCCCATCTTGTCTGATGTAATCCATGACGAGAGTCCCACAGCTCCCAAAAGTGGTAGAACGATTCTATAATCTTGTGTTAGCTCGAAAAGAAGCAAAACTGCAGTAAGGGGAACTTGGCACACCCCAGCCAGAGTAGCAGCCATGCCAACCTGAGTTAAATTGGAAATATCACATAGAGTTTCAAAATAAGAGAATAATTTTTCACCATCCGAACTATACGCGTCTTTACAATTGGCCATCTGAACCTTTTTCTTGACAAACCACCATCTCATCTATGCATTTTTTACACTTTGCCATCTAAAACCATTTTTGCGTTGTCTTAGGCACCAGAAAACCGCTCATGTGCAAGTCAGGTGAAAAACTTAAGGGTAATTTTGTGTAATTCAAAACATAAATGTCCCTGTAGGTGTAGAAATTTAATTTTATACTTTGAATTGCACAAAATTGTCCTTCAATAGTTCACATGAGCGGTTTTCGATGTGTAAAAAATACAGAGTTGGAATTGTGATCAAGAAAAAAGCTCAGATGGCAAAATGTAAAAGTACATATAGTTCGGATGGCAAAAATCTTTTCTCTATGCATACGATAGTATTCTGCAATACTCATCAAGTTTATTAAAAGTACCAGGCCATATGCTTGAGGTGAGGCAACTTCCAAGATTGAAAGATGGAAGATTGGATTGGAAACTGAGATCAAATAACCAACAATTTTCCCATATGCCATTCCTGTAGCAGCACCAATAAATAATGATGGCGCATAGTAACCTCCCACTAGTCCAGAAGCTCTGCATAAGGAAGTGGCCACTATTTTCACAGCCACAAGCTGAACCAACAGATCAGCAGAAAGGCTATTAACATAAGGGCGAGATTCCAACAAAATGTCAACATTCTGAAATCCCCAGTAAAGAATCTCAGGATATGCTAAAGCTATAAGTCCCACAGCCAAACCACCAAGGATCGGAAACACTGCTTTTGGTATCCCAACACCTCTTTCAATACCATCAAACAAAACCCGCATAAAAGAAGTTGACTTAGATAAACCAAGCGAAACCAAGCCACATAGCAGACCCAGCAAGAGATAGAGTGGAAGCTCTACACTGACAAGAACGGAGATTATGTAAATCACAGAATAATTGTTCATTATCAAAATATATAGTGAGAATGCAGATACTAATACATATATCGCAATTAAACGGATGGTGAACAACCCGAAGAGAATCAGATAGATTATGGCATAAAGATGCGAGTTTAAACAAGAAACTTAAACAATTATGAGGTCTACCCTCAATAACAAAAGTATGATCTTAGGTATCAAGAAGTGTAGCCTGCGAATTAACAAATTATGTGGGCAATTAAACTCTCCTTTATGAATTATTATCAATTTCACCGTAATTCCTTCTTAGCAAAAATGTGGTTGTTAAGAAGTCTGCCTTAAGTAATTCTAGAGCTGCATACTAAATGAATAATGCCCCTGTTTTAGCTAATATTCTAGATGTGGACAATAAGAATGGCAATAGAAACGAACTAGAGGAAGTTAACAATTACCACTTGGAGAACGAAAATCATAGACTGGAACAGCAAAAGCTGGTTCAGAGCCCAAACCAATTTCTGATATGACAGAGGCTATTACAGCACTCAGAATGACCATTGATGTTGTATTTGTCAATGATAATGATGACTCTGCAGGTGATGGCCATAGGACTGATTCCACAGCAAAAAAACAACCAGCAACAGCAGCATTGAATCCTGTCGCCAGAAAAATATATATATTAGATATATATTATCAACACTATATTAGATATTTTTTAATTCTTTCAGGATTCATCAATAATCTTTTAATAACTGAGAAGGAACTAAATAGTCAGGAGATGATATTGGCCTGATGAAACCAATTTATCTTATTTGATTGGATAAATAGATGGACAAATAAAAGTAAGTGAGAAATTTTCTTTTTGATGTACACATTTCCCTCTATGTATGATAATTTCCCATCATGTACACGGGGAGAATTTAGTTGATACAGAAAGAATTAGGAAATCAAACGATACCACATATTGTTCCATAATAGCCTGGCAAGCTCAAGGGACAGAAAAGAAAGATTATGCGCCATAATTGACATTTATATGGAATAATATGACAAACCAGATGAAATTCCAGCAGCTGATCCTGCAGCCCTCAGTGACACCTTTCTTTGAGCTCCTTTATCAAAAAATGAACCTACTCCTTTGGCTACAGAGGCACCAATCTCAACACTTGGGCCTTCTGGTCCTAAAGAGTTCCCTGTTCCTAGGGTGATGCAAGCAGACACAGTTTTCAGAATCGGTTTCAGAGCGGATTTGATGTTGGAAAACACATTTCCATCTGTTGAATCCTCTATAGCAGTTTGAATCATGTTAACTGAACTCACGATCAGACCTCCGAAAGCAGGAACTAGGATTACACGTCCCCATTTTGCTTCAATTGGTTCCTCTCTTAACCATGAGGCACCTCGATCTGGTATTCCATCCCAACAAAAGTCACGTATTTCATGTACCTACTGACTAAGAGTTCTCAATTAGCAGGAATAAACAAATGATCAAGTAATTATGACGAACACAACCATCAAGTATCAGGATAATCATGACTTTGCAATAAGCTAAAATGTGTGATAAGGAAATCAATGGAAATTAAATTTGATAAGGAAGTTACCGTATAATTGAAGAGGACTACAGCGACACCGGTGAGGAGACCAACAAGGCAAGCAGATAAAATGGCCGAATTGCCTAATTGAGGTAACTTTGGCGGCGATTGTTCCTCCTCCTCCTTCTCCTCCTCCTCATCAGGGCTAGGCCTGAAGAAATCTAACTCCTTCGCCTTGTTCCGGCAGAAAAGATGTCTATCACCACAATTTTTTTTTGTATTACTACTATTATCATTGTGTGAAGGAGATTGGCGAAGCCCGAGAAATCTCCGGCGGCGTTTGCATGGTGATGACGCCGCATAAAAATAGGGCCGTATTAATACAGGAGGTGATGTGCGTAGTACATAATGATTAAGACGATGGTGAACATCAAGTCCAAAATGCATCGGCAAATCAATTAAAAACTCCCTAATTTTATCATATCACAATCAAACTATGCAACTGAAGAAAAACAGGTTGAATCGGATGGAAGAACAAATCTTACGTTTGGGATTAATTTCGGTGGATGGGTTGAAGAAATCTGTAATTGGAGTGCGTCTTGTTCCCTGTGATATACGTATTAATGCAGCTCAACTTTTTCACCTTATCCACTTCATATCTTAAATCCCAAACGAGCCGTGAATGGTAGAGTATGGTCATGGATATGAGAAAATAGGAGAATGGGCCCTATTTTATCTCCGTATATATAATTGAATATTTACAAGAATTACCCAGAAGTTTCTATTATTTACGAAAAATACTCTTAAAATTTTGTAATCTTATATTTACCTCCTAAGACGGTTAGGGGTGACAATTTTTAACCCAACACAATTCAACAAAATATTATTGGGTTTGGGTTTTGGCTTATAGGGTTGGATCGACACAATAAGACACACGAAATTTTTGGGTGGGTTTGAGTTGGGTTGTGGGTTACACGATAATTTTATTGGATAACTCACAACACAAACTCAACACGAACCCATATACTTTTTTATTAGAAAAAATTAATAATTAAAACAAACTTACTCCTTAGAAAAACTACAACAAAGTCCCTCAAAAAAATGATAAAGAATATTAGTAAAGCGGAAGTCTAACATTAGTAAAATATTGCATATTATTTTTTTTTATTTTTAGAGTTGAAGTTTTTGAATTTATTTTTCGATAACTTTTCTTTTAGTTATTTGTTAATGGGTTTGGTTGGGTTGACATGATAAATTTTGGATTGTATTTGAGTTTATCCTTAATGGGTTTGTGACTTAATGGATTGGATTTAAATTTACTATTTTTCAACACGAAACTATTCTAACCAAACTCAATTGCCACCGGTACTAAGACGGGGTGTTTATAAGATTTACGATGCAGCTAGTTTCATTTTTCAAAAACTCGGGTGGGGTAGGGATTTGGATTTTTTCTTTTCTTTTTTTTTTTTTTGCTAAGAAATAAATAGTGGTATTAAAAGAGTAGCTTATGTTTTAGTTAGTAATGCATATTCAATTTAATTTTTTTTTCTATTTAAATTTGTTTTGAAAGGCATTTCCATTTTTACTTATAATTTTATACTTTCTTTTTTATTTTTTTTTAAAAAAAGATTCATGCTACTGTGAAGTATTAAAATATAAATTAAGTTTTAATTGTATTTAGTTACTCTACAAAAAAAATATATTAAAGTATTAAATTATGGAATAAGTGTACTGAATCTATATGTAAAGGAGGCTTTAAAACGTATACATCTGTCTCTTTTGTTTTCCCAGTTTAGTGCATGTCATAAATCTTTTGATTGCTCCACTCAACTGAATCTTGTTATTTATTTATATACATCAATCACTTTCCATTGAACAAATTAATGTAATTTTATTATTTACCAAAAAAACTATTCAATCTCATTAATATTTTAAGTTTAAATTACTTTTTATAAATTGAAATACTTTTAATTTTATAACGTAAAAAGTGAGTAATATCTATATTATATAATTCAGAACCCTTGAGACTATCCACCTAAGTGTACACGTGGATAGCCTCATTATGCTCTATTTAGACACGTATAAAAGTAAATATAACTAATTATTTTAACTAAAATCTAAGATAAGTGTATTTAAGATAATCCTAATATTTTTCACGTTTATCCTGATAAAACTAAGATTCTTCGAATAAGTTTGTTATAAAATTTTGAATTCAAAACTATTTCATCATTTTTTTGTAAATTTAAATATAACTAGTTAAAATCCCGTGCCAAGACATAGGTGTTAATTTATTAATAAAGTATTTTTTATTTTAAGAAATCAGTTTGCTGTAAAATTTTAAAATCATTTATTTTTATTTAAACGATATTATCGTGTTTCTTTTATATTTATCTTTGATGATTTTATTTTTATACTTAATTATTTTTAAATTTTGTTTTAATATAATTTAAATGAATTTATTTATAAAGATATTGTAGGATTCTTATATATAGATAATGAAAATATAAATAATAATTTAATTTGAATTAGATATGTAACTAACATATTTACACAAAATCTTTCATTCTTTTGGATAAATATGAAAATAATTAATAGGTTAAATTACATGACAAAATAAAATTTATTGAGGCTATCCACGAGTACGCTTAGGTGGATAACCTCAAGGATTCTGAATTATTATATATAGGTTTATATTAAAAATTAATATTGTAATTATTTCATATTTTGTATGGCCAGTGGCCACTATCATTATGGGAGCAAAAGTTAATTCTTATAACTAATTTAATATTTAATAGTTGATTATAATTAATAATTTGGTTATAACTTGACTTTCATCAATTTAGATTTTATAAAAATTTGAATTCAAAATTATTTCATCATTTTTTTGTAAATTCAACTATAATTTATTTTTAAAAAGAATATTATAATTACTAGTTAAAATCCCATGCCAAGACACAGGAGCCAATTTATTTAATAAATTAAACTAATTATCTTAAATCTATTAATTTAGTTACTATATAATTTTATATAGTTTTTTAATTATTTTTTAATAAAATTTAGTGAATCAATTTAGGTGTGTTTTAATTTAAAAAATATTTATTTCAATTTAAATAATATTTTTATTGAAAAACTTATTGTGTTTATTTCCTTAATG
Organism: Verbena officinalis; assembly: GCA_958496215.1. NCBI lineage: Eukaryota > Viridiplantae > Streptophyta > Magnoliopsida > Lamiales > Verbenaceae > Verbena > Verbena officinalis. Next base: position 2,326,400 of record OY292391.1, read on the forward strand.
ATATCATAAAAAGTATTTCATGAATTTAAATTGATTTGTAACTAACATATCTATATAATATCTTTAATCTTATTAGATAAGAATGAATAATAAATAATATATTCTGTATATTTATTGACATGGCAAAATAAAATTTAATTGGGCTATCCACATGTACGCTTAGGTGGATAGCCACAAGGGTTCTGAATTATATAATATATATTTCATATTTTATACTGCCACTATGAGCAAAAATTAATTATTTTAACTAATTTAATACTTAGTAATTTATTAATAATTAATGATTTGGTTATAACTTAAATTTTATAACTTTAGATTTTTAATTAAATTAAAATAGTTTTAATCATTTTCTTATTAAGAATGTATCCCTTGCCAAGGCACGGGGTTATTACTAATTTCAATTTGGAATTAAAATAAATATATACAAAATAATGATTTAAATCAACTTAAGATTTAAGGTATAGGGTACTGAAATGTGTTTGAGCTGGTCCGAGTCCAACTGACATACAACTCGGGGAAAAATGCCTGAAATTTAGGCAATTAATACTGCACAAGTTTCCATCCACAGTAGAAAAGTAGAAAACAATTAAACAGCAAAAATCTAGAATCAATGGAAGATCATACAACCATCGCCGCGAGAAGGATTTTCTTAATTATAAACTGTATAATGCTCGCCGTCGGCGACTGTGGCGGCCCTCTAATCATGCGCCTCTACTACATCCACGGCGGCAAAAGGATATGGTTTGCAAGCTGGCTTGAAACCGGTGGATGGCCCATTATCATCATTCCCCTCCTCGTTTCCTACACCCGCCGCCGCAGAAGCGCCGCCAGTACCACCACCAATGCGAAGCTCTTCCTCATCAAACCACGCGTGTTCGCCGCGGCGGCATTGATCGGAGTTCTCACCGGCCTCGACGACTACATGTACGCGTACGGCGTCGCCAAGCTCCCCGTCTCCACCGCCGCCCTCATAATCTCCACCCAGCTGGCGTTCACGGCATTGTTCGCTTTTGTTCTCGTGAAGCAGAAGTTCACCGCGCACTCGGTAAACGCCGTCGTTCTATTGACGGTGGGTGCGGTGGTTTTGGGTCTTCACACGGGCGGCGATAGGCCCAAGGGGGAGTCGAATAAGGAGTATTTGATAGGGTTTTTCATGACGGTGGCGGCGGCGGGGCTGTACGGGTTGGTTTTGCCGTCGGTGGAGCTGATGTATAAGAAGGCGAAACAGACCCTCACATATACGCTGGTTATGGAGATTCAATTGGTCATGTGTTTCTTTGCCACTGGTTTCTGCACTGTGGGAATGATCATCAATAATGATTTCCAGGTTATTTATGGTTCTTCCCTTTCTTCCGCTGTAATTGTTTAATGCCTAATTACATATGATCTCTAATATTTATCATATTTATATTTAGTCCATAGAAATGCATCTATTACATTTAGGTTCTTAGATTAGTCTATATTTAGTCAAATTTAATGTAAAATGTGGGCTTATAGATGTAAGCGACACCCGAAATCATGTAGTTTAACTTATATTATATACATTAATTCATGTCTCACCACTAATTTAGAAACGAATTTTGACCAATTTAGGGACCTATATATAAAAATATTAACCAACTTTAGGGATCTATATTTAATAAATACATCTAAATGGACCTAAATATAAATATGTCAAACGTTAGAGATCCAAATCTAATTATCCCTTATTTAAATAATATTTTAAGTTAATTACATATAAGTCCCATAGGACTATAGGAAATTTCAAAGTTACACTCATCATGCAATCTAATATAAGCATACTAAAAATAATCAGAAAATACAGTTATGATAAAAAAAAGCAAAAGATCGCTAGTATATATTTACATCCAAAACCCTGAAAGTTAGTATAATTATAAATTAATTTCTCTTGTTTCATAAATTACAAATACCCCTTTGAGGTTTCATTATTCACGAAAAAGTTATAAAAATGTGGCGAAGAGATGCTTTGACAGATGTTGAATAGGTTTTAAATTGCATAAACACTTAAATCAATGAACAATAGGAGACAAGACGCTTCAAGTGTTGTGAATATAGCCTAAATCCAATGAATATCTTGCGTATCTCACTGGTGTTTGTATAATTTTCGAAATAAAAGATACTAATTTATAATTATACCAAACTTGAAGAGTACTAGATGTAAATTTCCCAATTATATAACGTGAAAATTAAACAGATATACCGAGTGTGCTGCAATCACTACTAACAATAAGGTAAAATTGCATTTTGGTCCTGTATATTTACCTAAAATCCAATTTTAGTTCAGTAAAGTTTTTTGATAACAGATTTCATCCTTTATATTTCTAATTTTAACACATTGCATCATTTTTAACATTTTTTGTGCTGAAGTTAACCCATATAGTCTTTATCTTTTTTCTTTTGCAAACATTTAGTCCTTATCTGTTAACACATTTATTCTTTTATCTTCATACTCTCGATTCTCGCCAATTTTCCGTCAAATTGTTGCCGGATTAACACATTTAGGCCAAAGAATTATGTATTTCTTCTGCAGGCAATTTCAAGAGAGGCAAAAGAATTTGGACTTGGGGAGACCAAATACTACATAACAGTTGTTTCCAGTGCTCTGCTTATGCAGTGTTTTTTCATGGGAGCCATCGGCGTTATATATTATTCATCATCCCTTTTATCAGGGATTATCATCACATTCTTTCTCCCAGTAACCGAAATACTAGCTGTTATATTTTATCATGAAAAATTCCAAGCAGAAAAGGGTATTGCTCTTTTCTTATCCCTTTGGGGATTTATTTCTTACTTGCTTGGTGAGATCAAAATAAAGAACAAGAACAAGAACATGGCTCAGCAAATTGCTGATCCTTGATTGCACTCGTTTCAAAATTGTTACTATTTTTGTTGATATGGTGTTCTATATTTTCTGTAGCAATTTAATGTTACTATATAAGTTTAATATATAGAGTTAATTACATACAGACAGACCCCATAGAAGTTTGTTAAACAACAAGTCGTGATTCTCTTAGTCAAATAATTACACTTACATCTTATGGGATTTTCATAAATTACACCCTAAAATACTTGGGTTTTTTTTGTAATTTATAAAACTTATGTTGGGTGTAAGTGTAATTGCTTGACTAAAAGGATCATGACATGTAATTTAGCAAACTCTTTATAGGTTCGAATGTAATTAACCCTAATATATATATGCATGTTTTTTTTTTGTTTGGCAGTTTATTCCTATTTCTTTGTAGATTGTATCTTGTGCAAGTTAGGGTCGATTAAAGGGCAAATATATTATGGGGTCTTGTGTAAGTGATTAAGTTTTTATCTAGTTAACACTACAATAAAAATGGGATATGGAGGTTATTTTTTTTTTTTGCCTCTAAAAGTCTTTTTTTTTAATAAAATGTTTGCATCTACTTGGAAATAAGAAAATAACTAACAACGTGTCCTAAGTGTTAAACAGAGCTATAATTGAGAGGGTGTCTCTATAATTTCCAATAATAGAGGAGGTCTTGCTGTATTTTCCCCTAAGTCGAGGGGTGTAAATGTAATTATTCCATAAAAGTAAAGGGAAATTTATAACTATGTATGGCTTGAGTATCAAGGCATGCAATAATTTCTAATTTCAATGAAAATCACATGATGTATAAAGATTGTATTAATCAATTTCTTGGAGATTAAGACAAAGATCTACATGCAGCTCCACTAAGCTCGATATGTACGAGGCATATACGCCCAATGTTTTCAAGTTAATTAATGTACATTGCAATGAAAACCACTTACCAGTTAGGCAGTTACCACTCTTATTTTCAATCATCATCTCCTTTAATTTTGTGATCACCATATTCCATATTCCACACACACAGTTAACAGTACTACTAATTGCTAATACAGAGCTCTCTTTTGATCAGTTCTCATAGTATAATCAATGGTAAGCCACTCTTTTAATTTTCTCCATGGTTATTTTACTTGGTTTCTGCATTTTTTTTCTCCAGAAACGGCTATATATTTGAATTTATTCTTTTTTTTGCAGCATTTTTCATGGTCCAGTACTATTGACGAGTGATTCAAAAAAAAACCCTCATGTTTTCTATGTATTAATCTATAAAATAATTTCTAGTTTGGTAGATATATAAGGGTATCTATTATGATAGTTAGAAAAATTAAAAAATATACACGGTCAAATAATTTTCATTACCTCAGTTAAGTAGTTTTGACGGATAGAATAGGCTTAGATTTAGCCATGTTCACATCATGGCTTCTCATTTTTTGGATTGGGACAATGTTACGGTTTGGTTTGGATTTTTGGATTATTATAATATGAGGTGGAGCCCTCGCTAAATGCGATTTTTCCGATACCCATATGATAAATTCTTATTTTATTTTTATTTTTTAATAGAAAATATCCAAAAATATAATATTAAATTGTTCTTTTCCGTTCGAGTTTTATATCTACAATGCGAGATAAGGGTATGTTTTTGTAATTTCTCAAATCTCATGAGTATATTTTAATTTAATGCGCTCTCTGTTTTGCAGAATTTTATGTGTATGGTTCTCCAGTCTGTGGCAAAAACAATGGGTTTGTTGGTAGCTCAGCCGGCGGCAACGTTGACGACATTATTGTATTACAGTGAACTCCTTCCTAGGAACCTTAACTTGGACCGTTTTGTTCAGCAAGAACTGATTGTGTCTGAGAATGTATTTTTCCATTTTCTCATCCATTTCTTGAGATGTTTTTGGTAATTAATTGTAATTACTTACGAGCACGAAAAGGAAAAATGAAAATTAACCAACTCTGTTGAACTTTTTAGGGAATATTACACTTTTGGCTCCATCGGACATACCCGATTTTGATTTGAGTCCACACATTTGGTGTCGTTTACATATTGCCCCTTAACTTTCGAATGTTTACACAAAGTCTCCCAATGTATTTAAATTACCCGAGAATATCCCATTTAGCTATGTTCACCCAATTCACAATTTAAAAAATGATCTATCAAAATCGGTGTTATTCCAGTTGGGTGATAAGAATTTCAACTGGGATAAGAGTTTCAACTTTTTTGAAATTGATTGAGAGTTTATTCTCAAGACGTTAAAGAGAGCAATAAAACATGGAGATATATTTCTCATATGACACGATGCAATTTTCCGGCAGAATATTTAACTGTAAATTCCACCGAAAATGAAAAATTATAAAATTCGTGTAGTGCAGGAGACAATTTACAAAAAAAAAATATATATATATATATATAACAAAATGCTAAAATCACAATAATTGAGATAGTAAAAATCATTAACTTTTTATTTAATATGATTTTGATGTCAGAATTAATCGGTCATATATGCTATCTCTAGCCTCTATATAGTTTGGCATTGAAAAAAATCACGAGCTTGTTTGAATGTTGAGGCTGTTGATCTAGATGGTGTTTGCAAATTTTAAAAAAAAATCACTTTTATTAGAAGTAATTTTTTTCAACACTTTGTAGTTCTAAACATTTCCAACTTCTGCTAAATTTAAGCATAAATAAGCACATAAAGACATGCTTTTGGATTATAATTCTAGATTCTAGGTATTTTTATAATTAAAATAAAACTTTAATTAGTAATTTTATTAAAATTAAAAGTTATTCTCAGTTTTTTTTTCCAAACACTCAACTATTTTTTCTCCTTGTTTTTAGCTTTTTTTCCAAACACTTCCTGCTTTTACTATTATATTTTTTTTTTCTCAACTTTAACTTTTCCAGAAACAATAAAATTTTCAAACACCCATTACTAATGGTATCCTGCTTTTCCCAAAATAAAAAATGATCACTATCTAAAATTACCATTGACCCCAAATAAAGTATATCCATGTTATGCATGTCTTCATGCATCAGTCATATTTCTTTAATTGACCAATCTCATTAATTACCAAAACTCACAAATTCAATGTCATTAATTCACCCATATTTTTCTTGAATCTTGATAATTCGATTAGACAACTACCAAACTCTTAAGTTCCGATAACAATAAATTAATGAGAAATGATATTAGGAGTCCCTTAAATTTTAATAATTATCACTTTAGTCCTAGTTGTCATCAGGTGCGTAAATTTTGATTTTTATTTTTGTCAGAGGAAGTAATAAAGCTAATACGCTTCATCGGTAAGAACCATACAAACATTAGTAGGGGCTACATCCCAAAAATTTTCCTCGGTAAGAAGCAGATTTTTTAATTGCAGGCCCCCCGATAAACCTGTGGGCCGGGATGTAAAAAAGGCTACTTTTTCAGTTACTATAGAGTATAGACGTACATAAATCTCGTCTTCATATAGTAAATTAATTAGGCATAGTTGCCTAAAGAAAAAGGTTTGGAATTAATTAATCATATTTAATTTTCATTTTGCCAAATTGCTCATTTCTTATATTATCACCTCACGAAAATATATATATTACTTTAAACAGATGTTTCGGATTCAAATTCCTTGAAATAATATTGTCATTGGTAGAAAAATTTTGCGTCTAAGTTGTCCGATCTCATAAGATTCATATAAATGGATTTTAGAAAAAAAATAAGATATGGTGTACTTAGACCTTAGTACTTACCCAAAGAATGCATGCATAAATAATTGAGTGAGGGTGGGGTGAAGGCCCCCAACCATGCCCTTACGTCCTCCTGTACTATATATATAGGATAGTAAAATGTGTTTGAGCAGCAAAGACTGAGAAACAACAATGGACGATCAAACTACAGCCACCGCCGCCGTGAAAAAGATTTTCTTGATTATAAACTGCATCATACTCGCCGTCAGCATCAGCGGCGCTCCTTTGATCATGCGCCTCTACTTTATCAAGGGAGGCAAAAGGATCTGGTTTACCAGCTGGCTCAACAGCGGAGGGTTCCCGGTAATCCTCATTCCCCTCCTCGTCGATTACATGACCCGCCGCCGCTCAAGCAGTACTTCCGGAACAACAAAGCTCTTCTTCATGAAACTGTTGCGAAAACGTGGTGGAAAAAATGTAAGAATATGAAAACGAGTACTTTAGGAAGAGAATACTCACAATATTTTTTCTCTACTCAAAATCAACACTTCTATAAACTCAAAATACTTTTAACAACTCAACTCTTCTTTCTTTCAACTTCTTGTACTCTCTCTTTCAAAACAAATAACATAGCATCTATATATATTAATCTCTAGACAAATGTAAAGACATAAAATAAATACCACAATAAAACTAGATTAATGCCAAATAACTTTTGGCTTCACCACTACACCACTACTCCACTAACATATAATTAAAACACACTTTTAATTATATTTATTCTCTAGCAACTCTTCACTTCACCCATGATCTCAAGCTTAATTACCACATTCAACACGCCCCCCTAAGCTTGACTCCATCATGCCAAGTAGACTCTTCAACTTCTCAAAAAGTTCACATTTGAGGGGCTTCGTGAAAATATCTGCAATTTGATTTCCGATTTTCACATACTTCACTTGAACTTGTTTCTTCGCGATACTCTCTCGAATGAAATGAAATCGAGTATCGAAATGCTTACTTCGATCATGAAATACGGGATTTTTTGCCAATGAAATTGCTGACTTGTTATCGACATAAATCACCGTTGGTTCAGTTTGCTTAATGTTCATCTCGTTAAGCAAATTCCTTAGCCATAATGCATGACAAACACTTGATGTTGCAGCCACATACTCAGCTTCACAAGTTGACAATGTCACTATTAGCTGCTTCTTCGATGACCAAGTAAAAGCGATTTTTCCATAGAAAAACACAAATCTACTAGTGCTTTTACTATCATCAATATCTCCTGCCCAATCGCTGTCACAATATCCCACTAATTTCACCTCATTAGTTGTAGGATAAAACCAAAATTGATTGTACCTTTGAGGTATCGAAATATCCTCTTTGCCACATTAAAATGATAAATTTTTGGGTTCTCCATGTATCGACTAACCATCCCAACGGCATAAAGAATATCCGGCCTCGTACACGTCAAGTACCTTAGTCTCCCAATTAAACTTTTGAACAATGTGGAGTCAACTAGTTCTCCACCGGTAAAACTTGACAGCTTTTCTCCAACTTCAATTGGGGTGTTGATTGCCTTGCAATCCTCCATCTTGAATTTCTTTAACACCTCTTTGCATAGCCTTCTTGAGAGATGAAAATTCCATCTTCTCTTTGTTTCACCTCAATTCCAAGGTAATATGACATTAGGCAAATGTCAGTCATCTCGAACTCCTTGGACATTTCTTTCTTGAAATTCTCTAACATTTGCATATTGTTACCTGTAAAGATCAAATCATCTAACATATAAACATACTAGCAATATGTTTTCTTTTTCTTTCTTTACATAAAGAGCATGTTCGTGAGGGCATTTTTCAAATCACTCTCTTGAAAATATTTATCAATCCGACTATTCCATGCTCTCGGGGCCTGCTTCAAACCATACAATGTTTTCCTTAATTTCAACACCTTGTTTGTTTGACCTCGAACAATATAACCCTCCAGCTGTTCGATGTACACCTCATCTTCAAGGTAACCATTCAAGAAAGAGGACTTTACGTCCATTTGATGATTTTTCCATTTGTTTTGTGCTGCCATCGAAATCAAAAGTCTGATTGTCTCCAATCTTGCAACTGGGGCGAAGACTTCATCATAGTCAATTCCAGCCCGTTGCTTGTAACCTTTCAATACAAGTCTCGCCTTGTAGCGCTCAGCTTCACCTTGTGAATTTCTTTTGATTTTGTAAACCCATTTCACTCCAATGGGCTTGTGTCCTGCTGGCAACGTGGTTAATTCCCACGTATCATTTCTTTTGATGGCATCAATCTCCTCATTCATGGATTTTCTTCATTTTTGACTTCTCGATGCCTCATCGAAGTCAATTGGCTCTGTATCTGCAAATAAACAAAATTTAGTATTATTTTCGTTCATTTGTTCAAATATATCGATCAATGGTCCCTTCCCTTAAGGACCAATGCTAGAATCGGATTCTGACGAGGTTGGACTAGTTGGTGATTGTGGTGTCGGGGTGACTGGCTCCTCTAACTCTTCTTCGTTTTCACCTCGATCCGACTCCATCTCGACATGATAGAAATTATATTGTTCCTTTTCATCAGAACTTCAATCCCACGAACTCTTTTCATCAAAGTAAACATCACGACTCACTTTGATTCTGTTGTTGACAGGATCAACAACCGGTAACCTTTAGAATGTTGATCATATCCAACAAAATGTACCTTTCACTTTTGTCATCAAGCTTGCTCCTTTGTTGATCAGGAACATGCATATGTGCAATGCTTCCAAAAACTTTCAAATGGGATACACTAGGCTTGTATCCACTCCATGCTTCTTGTGAAGTTTGATTCCATACACTTCTTGTTGGGCTTCGATTTGACAGGTACATGGCACACTCCACAGCTTCTGCCCACAACTCTTTGGGCAAATCTTTACTTTTCAACATGCTTCGAGCCATATTTAAAATAGATCGATTCTTTCTTTCTGCTACTCCATTCTGTTGGGGCGAGTACGAATTGGTCATGGGATGTCGAATCCCATTTTCATCACAGAATTTCTTGAACTCCGTCGAGGTAAACTTTCCTCCTCGATCTGATCGAAGTGACTTAATTTGATAGCCACTTTGCTTCTCCACCATTGCCTTGAATTTTTTAAAGGCTGAGAATGCTTTGGATTTCTCCTAGAGGAAGTACACCCACGTCTTCCTGCTATAATCATCAATGAACAAGATAAAGTACTTGCTCTTTCCCAATGAGTTTGGATTGATAGGGTCACACACATCGGTGTGAATCAACTCCAACGGCTCATTTGCTCTCGTTTCTGACTCCTTCGGGAAACTCTGACGATGTTGTTTTCCAACAAGATAGCCCTCACACAATTGTTCGGGGTGGTCTATGGAAGGGAGTCCATTAACCATTCTCTTCGTTGACATCAACTTTAGGCCTCCAAAATTAAGATGTCCGAGCCTCAAATGCCATAACCAAGATTTGTCTTCAGTACATGCTTTCAAGCATCTCGCCATATCATTCTTCATATTCATCAAGAACATTCGGTTACTCGTCATCGGCACACGAGATATGAGGCAGCCTTTCTCGTCTCGAAGATAGAGATTTATATCTTTCATGTGGATATCGTATCCTTTCTCCAACAACTGGCCCATACTCAGAATATTTGCCTTCATCCCGGGAACATAGTATACGTTCGAGATAAATTGGTGATCTCCGTTCTTTAAACGAATAAGAATATTACCTCGTCCTTTAATTTGTATTTTTGACGAGTCTCCAAAAGAGATATCACCGGCCACTGAGTTGTCCATCTCTACAAACATGTGCTTGTGTCCACACATGTGATTGCTGGCACCAGTATCGAGATACCAAGTGCTCTCATTTCCTCCGTCTTGTTGTTTGTGGGCTAACAAGAGGGCGTCACCATTAAGTTTTTGTTCTTCAGCGAGGTGGGTTTTCTCCTTGCCATCATTTGTTTCATTTTGACACTCATAGGCATAGTGTCCAAATTGATGACAATTGTAGCACTCAACATCTTTTCTGTTTTGCCACCTCAGTTGGCCTCCTCGTCCTCAAAATCGACCTCGTGTTGGTCGAGAACCGACTTTGGTTTCTTCACTTTGATTGAAATTCTGGGCACCTCGACCTCTGCCTCTGCCACGACCTCGACCGCGGCCACGTCCACGTTGACGACTGCTTCCATCAGCATCGTCTCTTTTCTCACCGATATGCATCTTTGCCTGAAGAGCCTGTTCGATTGGCTCTTTGGCTCTCTTTCTCATTTTCTCCTCGTATACTTGCAATTTTCCGACTAGCTCGTCGACTTTCATAGTCTCCAGGTCGTTGGACTCTTCTATGGCCACGACGATATGATCGAACCTCTGATTTAGAGATCGAAGTATCTTCTCTACAACTCGGGTGTCTTCCATCTTTTTGCCATTACTTTCAAGTTGATTTACAATTGAAAGTATTCTTGATATGTAGTCAAAAACAGCTTCAGATTTTTTCATTTGCAACGACTCAAATTCTCCTCGAAGAGCCTACAACCTCACTTTCTTCACTTTGTTAATACCTTTGAAAGTATTAGCAAGAGTATCCCAAGCCTTTTTTGCGGTGTCGGCTTGTGCAATTTTCTCAAAAATATTGTCATCCACGGCGAGTTGGATGAACGAGAGAGCCTTTTGTTCTCTCATTTTTGTTTCTCGTGCGGTTTGTTTAACTGCATTACTAGCACCTGCTAGATTTTCTGGTTCTACATATTCTTCTTCGACATTTTCCCAAACTCCTTGTCCACCAAGGAATGCCTTCATTTGGATACTCCATCTTTCATAATTTTCTTTTGTAAGTTTGGGAAAAGGGATAGCACTCATCGTTGCCATTTTGACGTGGCTCTGATGTCACGTTGTTACGAAAACGTGGTGGGAAAAATGTAAGAATATGAAGACGAGTACTTTAGGAAGAGGAGGAAGTGGAGAGGAGGACACTCACAATATTTTTTCTCTACTCAAAATCAACACTTCTATAAACTCAAAATACTTTTAACAACTCAACTCTTCTTTCTTTCAACTTGTTGTACTCTATCCTTCAAAACAAATAACATAGCATCTATATATACTAATCTCTAGACAAATGTAAAGACATAAAATAAATACCACAATAAAACTAGATTAATGCCAAATGACTTTTGGCTTCACCACTACACCACTACTCCACTAACATATAATTAAAACACACTTTTAATTATATTTATTCTCTAGCAACTCTTCACTTGACCCATGATCTCAAGCTTAATTACCACATTCAACAGAAACACCGCATTTTCGTCGCGGCGGCAGTGGTAGGAGTTCTGAGCGGCCAGGACAACAACCTCTACTTGTATGGCGTCCTAAGCTCCCCGTCTCCACCTCTGCCCTCATAATCTCCACCCAGCTGGCGTTCACTCGTAAATATAGCACACTCGATGCGTGTGCGATATGAATTAAAATGTTAGTAATGATATATAAATTTAGATAGTATAAATTTAGAAATATAAATAAAATTTTATTATAATAATATTAATTATTTTCAATATATTTACAAATTTTATAACATATTAAAATGTAATTTTTATAGTTAAAAAAATATAAAATTTAAAACTATTGAGAAATTTAATTAGGAAGAGAGGGGAGAGAGAGAAAAAAAAAAGAGAAGAAAAAGAATTGTGGGAAAGTGAATAGAAGAGCGAGAAAATTATTTAAATTAATTAATTATTAAATGAGAGTCCGAATTAAAGGAGAGACCAAAAAGCAGTTACTCTAAAGGACGGGAAGAAGCTTTATATAATAGTATAGATACCAAATTATATTTGGGTTCTTAATATTTATATAAAGCGTCTTCCCGTCCTTTAGAGTAACTGCTTTTTGGTCTCTCCTTTAATTCGGACTCTCATTTAATAATTAATTAATTTAAATAATTTTCTCGCTCTTCTATTCAATAATTTGGGTTCTTAATATTTATATATCTAAGTACTTAGTTTTATTTTTTACATTTTAGTCACTTAATCGATCAACCGTTAGCCAGTTCCGTTAATTTCCTGATACCATTGTGTTCGTCTCATCGAGACGATGAACTTGCAATATAAACTTGTCTGATTCGGTGAAGAAACAGGAAATTTGGACTATACACATAATTGAAAGAAAATTTTTTAGACTTGTAACTTTCTTATTTCTTCAACGAATCAAACAAATTTATAGTCCCAATTCATCGTCTTGATGAGACGAACACAACGGTACTAGAAAATTAACGGAACTGACTAACGGCCGGTTGACTGGTCAAGGGATTAGGATGTAAAAAATCAAACTAGAGGGGCCTAGATATAAATGTGGCAAACGTCAAGTACCCAATATAATTTGTCCTCTTATAATTATTCTTTATACATTCACATGTATGTATTATTACATTATAGCTGGGGAGATTTACATCTACAATCCTTCCGGTTTGATTTAATTACAAATAAGTCCCTCTTATTTACAGAATTACAAAAACACCCTTAAAATTTTATAATTCTAGTAACACCTTCATCGGATTTTGATTAGGTTAAACCAAATTTTATTAATGTTTTTGCAGGCAATTTCAAGAGAGGCAAAAGAATATGAATTAGGGGAGATAAAGTACTACATAGTGATTGTTTCCAGTGCCTTAATCTGGCAATGCTTTTTCCTGGGAGCCATTGGTGTGATATATTACTCATCATCTCTTCTATCAGGCGTAATCGTCACAGTATCACTGCCGATAACTGAAATATTAGCCGTTATTTTCTATCATGAAAAATTCCAAGCTGAAAAGGGAATCGCTCTTTTCCTATCTCTCTGGGGATTTATTTCATATTCTCTTGGTGAGATCAAACACAACAAGAACAACAAGAACAACAACCCTAACGACAATCAAATTTCAGAAGCCCAGATCACTGGATCATCAAATTGTTGATCCAGCTTGATTACACAAAACCCGGGAGCTTGCTTAAAAGTCCAAAGAGTTAACGAAATCTTGTTATTTTACAAATACCCCAGTTAACTGAAATTTTACAAATACCCCTTTTGAAATATAGAAATATATACATATATATAATAACCTTAAAAAACCATACGAATACCCCCTTTAGGAGTAACTAGTGTAAGGATGCAAACTAAGTTCCGATGGTGAAATCGTAAAAAACGCAAACCTTGGGAGTTTTGTGTAATTTGTATTAAATAGTAATTAACACAACCCTTCTCATCTATATAATATTAACGTAGTCCACATTTTCCATCAAACAAGAGGTATGAATTACTGGTTCGGGTAATTTTAGTGCCCTTAATATGTGTTTAGTGGGAATCGTATTTGAGACTCTTTCCACAAACTCAATCTGTGTTGTCAACTGAGCACACCATGCACGTTGGTAGAGGCCGGCCATATGCTATTAAATAAAAAAGACAAAAATCTTATTTTCCACATTTTCATATTAAAAAGTTTAATTTACATGTATAGGTGTTCAGCGAATGGGCCCATCTGGTTAAAAAGGCCCATCTAAATAGGTGTATTTGGTGCAAGCCCACTGTGCAAAGGAGAATAACAAATAATTCTATCTCTGGGCCAGGCTCGAGCTCATCGTCTTAACCCATTTAAGTATAAGCCCGATACGATAAGCCCAACAATTTTAACAAGCCCAATTTATGGGATATTCTCACTATCTATATATAGTTCTATTTATTGTATTTTGCAAAATGTTATCATCATAATTTATTGTTTAGAGTAAGACAGGCATTTTGACAGCAACAATTCTTTTGCTTTCTTATTCTTGGGATAACTATGAAAATTCGCTCAAGTTTATGTTGTTTATGTAACATACCCTGAAATCTTGTAACTTTATTTTTGCCCCTATAAGATTTTTTAGGGAATATTATGTTACATTTTTATATTTTAAGGGTAATATTTGTAAGATTTCAGCTTACTAGAAGGACATTTATGAAATTTTAAAGTTTCAGAGTATTTTCCGAAGAAAAAAAACGCCCTAAAATCAGGGATTTGTTTAATTATCCCATTATTATTTGTGGGCTCATTTGGATATCTATTAAAAAGAACCCACTATTTTTATAAAGCTTAATTGTTACAATAAGCTGGAAATATTTTTGTAAATGCCAATAGAAAGAAACAAGAAGTGGAATACTTCTGCAGTTCAAATTTGGTTCGATGTGCAATTATTCTTTGATAATTGATATGATGACAGCTACTATCCTTGACTAGCTAGAAATAATGCACACGATAATATATTTGGATTTATCTCCTTGTTTCCATTTTTTCTTTAATAATTAATTGACACGATAAAATTTAATTAATAATGTTTTAAGGGATAATTATAAACTCATACATATTAAGATTTAGTTTAATAATATAAATATACGTACTGGCGAATTTCTGGGACATCTATTTGATAAAACGTGTATTATTCTCTTTATCGTGAAAGTTTTCTAAATATAATTAAAGTTCGTGAAAATATGCTTTTGTTTTAATTAGAAAAATCAGTAACATCACCAGAATAAAAAATATGACCACTAGTCCACTACCATGATATTTGTTTTAATTGTATTTATTATCATTATATATATTATTAGTTTTATTAATGATAAATTTTAGTTTTATTAATGATAATTTTAGTAAACATATTCGTTATTATTATGCTGGTCAATGGAGATATAATGATAAATATAAATATATAATTAGCTATGATGCACGAACACTTTTAAAAATAATATTATGTCGTGTCATGTCATATTTGATATCGTGCCGGACATTTCTCTACTGTAAAATATAAAAAAAAATCCATGTTATTGTATCTATATCGTATTGTGTCTGTGTCATCATATTTGTATCATTGTTCCATATACAACTAGTGATAAGTTTTTATATGATCGTCTCATTTTTGTCTTGTGTTAATTTGTTTTGCTAGTCTGTAGCACGAATTCCATGGTAAAAAATGTCAGAGTCCAGAAGACTGGTTGCAGTCTTATGACTCCTACCTTTCGGCTTTCTGTCTGTTGCTCTTAAATTATTGGTTTGACTCATGTTGAGGAATTTGTTGGACTTAAAAGAATTACTTCATCTTACTGGGAAAAGAAGAGTTTATCGAGTGAAAGTAAAATCAGAATCGGAACTGGTGGTGTGTTGAATTAAGAGTGCATCAGAATCGGAATTGGTAGTTAATTGAATCAAGAATGTAGATAATTATCGTAATTTAGTTATTTCGCGCTTAAAATATGTTAAGAGGAATAAGAACTACTGTGCTGACTTATTGGTCAAGATAAGTCATATTTTAACTGATAAGGTTAGAGTATGGATACATCCTCCAAATGAGATAATAGATTATATCAAAACGGAGATGCTCCCTGATTAGTTTCCCTTTATTGACAAAAAATAAATAAATTATTTGTTTGTGCGTACGTCTTTATCTACTTATAATAGCAATTAGACTCATTCAATGTCTATGCAAAATAAACTTAAAAACACAATTAAAATTATA
This sequence comes from Verbena officinalis, assembly GCA_958496215.1. Taxonomy (NCBI): domain Eukaryota; kingdom Viridiplantae; phylum Streptophyta; class Magnoliopsida; order Lamiales; family Verbenaceae; genus Verbena; species Verbena officinalis. The sequence goes on from OY292391.1 coordinate 2,342,470, forward strand.
TATGTTTCATTTTAGTTTACAGCTAGACATACCGTAAATGTTGGACTACTAGTATAATATTGACAGTTTGACTTATGGTTGTCACTACGACATTAATTTCAGGGGGCAACGGTGACATTTTTGACCGATTAAGATGAAAATTTCAAAGGATAGATATTAAAGTTAGGAAAGGATCTATCAATGGTCTCAATCGGTCCACTACATGACACCAACATATATGAAAAACTTGACCCAAAAAAAAAAACACATATACGAAAAAAGGTTTCACAAATCAACTCAAATCCAATCATTGCTCTTTTCGTTACGTCTATGCATCACACAAAATTTATGAAAACTTTGAAAATAAATATAAATAATGACAATCACAAGTGTCCAATCATGTAATACATATATCGAGCATCTTATATATATCTACGATCTACTTTCTTACTATTTTAGTGTAACCATAATGGTTAGAATTGTGTGCTTATATTTAAAAAAAAAAAAGTATTTATGTTTCCAAATTTATATTATATAGTTCAGAAGTTTTGAAACTATTCACCCTATGATATATAAAGATTTCTAAAAATTCTATCATACTATATCGTGTCGTATCCGACACCGTGTCAGGTATATTTCTAGTGTAAAATATTAGAAAAAAAAGTCATGTCGCCGTATCCGTGTTAATTTCATAGCTACGTGGATAGCTTCAATGAATTGCCATGTAAGTAAAATTATTTAATTATTTTTATATTTATCCAAAAAGATGAAAGATTTTGTATAGATATGTTAGGTACAAATCAAATTCAAATTTTAAATATTATTTATAATCTTATTATCGGTGATAGGGAATATCTTGGAGAATACACGTGGCACACTCGTAAAAGAGGCAAAACGCCACGTGTATCTAAAACCGGGTCAACCCACGCTTGACTCAAGAACATGCTCGAGGGTCGACCATAGCTCGCCCTGATACCCCGACCGTCATTACAATGTAGAACCTCCCGGGTGCCATATATCAACCCTTCAGGCTCGAGGATCGATATTCGACTCGCTAATCCTCCTAGAACGTAGATCGAGGGTCGACCTACGGAGGCTCGAACCTGTCCCATCCCTACACGGTCGACCCCGCAGCAGCCGCATTAATTGCGCCGTATCTACTCTGATTGCCTTCCGTACTCTGTATCTCCAGAAGTGACAGGCAATCAGTCCTGTCAGGGAATGAATCAGATCCGAGGCACAGGCATTAAATGCCCCACGGTCGAGGCCATACCCGATAGGTATGAAGCCTCCCTATAAATACCCCCATCATTTATTATGGTAGGTAAGCTCTTCGAATTAATAACTCTGACTTACATCCTCTCTTTACGAATATCCTATTCGAAACTGACTTAATTCAGTGGAGAGGCTACGCCGGAGACAACCCCCTCCGGCCAAAGTAATCCCATGCTAGTGCTTTTCAGGTCATAGCCGAACTCCCATCTACAAATTCAACTGTCTGTCAGAGCCACGTGGACGATCCAGATCCCGTACCAAAAAACGACCTCATCAGTTTGGCGCCGTCTGTGGGAAACAAAAAAGACTTTCGACCTTAGAGCGATCAAGCGTTAGCAATGGTGAACAAGAAAACAAAAAGCACCCACAGCATCGTCAGGACTCGATCTCAAATCGAGGCTGATCGAGCCACTGCCGCCGCTGAAGAACAGGCGGCCTTCGCCGCCCGACTGGAAGAAATCGACCGCCCTCAGGGGGCAAACCCCCTCAACGAGGGGGAGGAGGACGCTATCTCACGGGCGGACCTACCCGCAGTCATACTCCCTGCTCAACCGTCAGCCCAAGATCTAGCCGCGTATACCAGTCAGGTCTACGAAGAGGCTAGGCAGGCTCTCGAGGCGGGGAGGCCCATAAGGATGATCCCCCTCATAGTCAATGTCACTGAGCCCTCTCCCATACAATATCGGCTATCTCGACCTCCGCCTGTCCCGCGAGCTCAAACTCACGCAGGAAGGGGGAACGAGGGCCGCAGGCCCGAAGCTGCCCGACCTCCGCGTTATCCCGCTGACCATTCCCCTGAAGGGGAAGATGAGAATAACGGCCACACGGTCCAGAGGCCAGAAAAGGCGCATGTCGCCGAGCAAGAAAACGAGCCGGAGGAGGAGGGCTACTATGATGATGAATACGATCGAGAAGAATTCGACGATCAAATTAATGAAAGGGACTACGTCCCCCCACCTCCCATCCGTCGGAGGGCATATTCGCAGCCTATCCGACCTATACATCCACATCAGGTCCGCCCTACGGGCGGCCTCATGCAGGACGCTAGACGCCCCCTTCCTCCCCGACTTCCGGTCAGGGAGAGGTTAACAAACAAATACGCCGGCGTCCCACCATTCGGGGATTTGAGGGACAGACTTCCCCCCCGACGTGATGTTGCTCGTAACGAGCAATGGGAGCCCGAGCGTAACGCGCGGAGTCGGCGACAGAGGCTGTCGCCATTTACAGAGGAGATCCTCAGCGAGGATCCAGGATCGACCGCTATCCCCAGGGACCTTCCCATCTACGATGGGAAAACCGATCCCGGCGACCACATAACCAGCTTCGAGCTGTCAATGAACCTGTTCCCCCATACTCCGCACACATGGGCCAAGGTTCTGGCCACCACCTTCAAGGGGGCGGCGCTCGACTGGTTCCTCAGGCAACCTCCCGCCTCCATAAGGTCTTATGACGAGCTCTCCACAGCGCTCGAAGGCCACTTCTCCCCCCTAATCCAAGATAGGCTTGGGGTGTCACGATTGGATTCCATAGTCCAAGGAGTGAGCGAATCCCTACGGGATTACTTCACTCGGTTCAACGCGGAATTGGTCCGTGTCGCACCGCCGGACCTGGCAGTCGTCCTCAGCGCCTTGGGGAAAAACTGCCACTGCCGTGACTTCACCAAGGATATCCTCGGCCGAGTTCCCATAAACAGCCTAAGGGACATCCAAGACTGTGCCACGAAATGGATGGACTATGAGGAGATTGAGGGGAGCTACTGGGCGAATCACGGTCAAGCCATGCTGCGAAGCATTGGTCGAGCCCCCGCTCACAGCAATTACTATAATCGGTCTCGCGGCCCTGAAGACCGGAGTCCCCCTGCGTCTAGTCGAGGGAAGAATAAGGGTCGTCAAGAGAGCGACGCTCGACCTGAGGGAAGCTCGAGCACTCGGCGGCCCGACCGGGAGAAGTACGAGCCCCTGATATGCGCGGTAGGGGATATCCTTCCTAAAATCCCTGGGAAACTCCTCAATTATCCCAAGAAGCTGAAGCTCAACCTGCGGAAGATCGATGACTCTAAATACTGTGAGTTCCACGATCAGCCGGGGCATGATACAAACGACTGTAACCAGCTGAAGGATGAAGTCGAGAGGCTCATCCAAGGGGGGCATCTTACCGAGTTTGTCAAGAGATTGAAGAGGAATAGGGATCGGGGGCGTGAGCGACGCTGCAATGAGAACGAAGACGGGCGGTCAAGATCTAGGTCTCGATCGCCCCCACCCAAGCGGAATCAACGGGATGGAAAACAAGCCATCTCCCCTAACACGATCCCGAACGCGCCAACCCACGGTCGAATCGATATGATTGTGGGGGGCCCCGACGGGGGAGATACCAGGACATCCCGAAAGAGGGGGATTCGCCGCGCTCAAACCAGCCTCCATGGCCCCCACGAAGTGCTGCAAGTAGAGCCTGGGGAAGAATGGAAGCAAAAGGAAGTGGCTTTCAGCGATAGGGACTTTCATCTAGATCCCCATCGGGACGGCGTAACGCCGAGTTGTCCGATGGTGGTAACTTTAGACATTGCGAACTACGCTGTAAGTAAATGTTTGGTTGATACTGGAGCTAGTTCAAATATTGTTCTTTACTCGACTCTTCTGCGAATGCATTTGAGTAAATTAAGATATGAACCAGTAAAAACCACTCTCAAAGGCTTTGGTGGCTCGATCATCGCCCCGAAAGGCCAAATTAAAATGCTCACTTCCATGGGCGTCCATCCCGCTCGAACGACGATGGAAATTAACTGGGTCGTCGTCGATATCCCCGACTTCCCCTATAACATGATTTTGGGTCGACCCGGCCTCATCGACTTCAAGGCCGTTATCTCGACCTACCACCAAAAAATCAAACTCCCGACTCCCTACGGGATCGGGGAGGTATGCTGTGACCTAGCCGAGTCTTGGGCTTGCTACGCAATTGCCAATGAGGTTCGACCTCCCACCGAGGACGTGCTTAAACCTGGCGATCTCATCATGGATGATGGAGATGAAGACGAAAGGATCCCCGACCCAAAAGGGGATGGATGGAGCCTCGCGCTCCAAAATGAGTACCCATGAAGCTCGAAAGAAAAGGAAGATGGACGAATCCCGACTGTCGGCAGCCGAGGACACTCGGTTGGTCCAACTCGATCCTCAGGATCGAGAAAAAACCACCAGGGTCGGAGCAAGTCTCGAGGGAAAACAGTTGGAGTGCCTCACCATCTTCCTACAGGAGAACGCGGACGTCTTTGCCTGGAAGGCCAAAGATCTGGAGGGGGTCGATCCAAGGGTAATCTCGCACTACCTAAACATTGACCCTGCCTTCAAACCCATAAAACAAAGATTAAGGACCCAAAGTGTCGTCCGCAACTCTATCATCGAAGATGAAGTCAACAAATTGCTCGATGCCGGGTATATCACTCCAGAAAAATACGTCGATTGGCTCTGCAATGTGGTCCTCGTGGCCAAGACCGGGGGCAAGTGGAGGATGTGCAACGACTTTACTGACCTAAATCGGGCATGTCCTAAAGACCCTTACCCTCTACCCCGGATCGACCAGCTGGTCGACTCGACCGCCGGATGTGAACTGATGAGCATGATGGATGCCTTCCAAGGGTATTATCAGATTAGGATGGCTCCCCAAGACCAAAAACACACGGTGTTCATCGTTGTCAAGGGGATATATTGCTTCAAAGTAATGCCGTTCGGGCTCAAGAACGCAGGAGCCACCTATCAAAGGCTGGTTAACCTGATCTTTGATCCCTTGATTGGAAAAACGGTGGAAGTTTATGTGGACGACATGATCGTCAAGAGTTTAAAGGCGGAAAATCATCAAAACGACCTTAGCGAGATGTTTGCCTTGATAAGAAAGCATCGCCTCAAGCTCAATCCCCTGAAATGTGTGTTCGGGGTTAAAGGAGGAAAGTTTCTGGGATATATGGTAAGCCAACGAGGGATCGAGGCCAACCCGGAAAAAATCGCGGCCGTTATTAACATACCACGACCAGAAACCATCAGGGGGGTCCAGCAATTAGTCGGGCGAATCGTAGCACTTAACAGGTTCATATCTCGATCGGCCGAGCGTAATTTGCCCTTCTTCAAAATATTGAGAGATGTGAAAAAGTTCGAGTGGACGGAGGAGTGCGACCGAGCCTTTGAAGAAATGAAGAGATTCCTGGCATCCGCTCCGCTGATCGCCAAACCCGAGCAAGGGGAGATACTCTATCTCTACCTCGCCGTCTCAGACGAAACCATAAGCTCGGTTCTAGTAACCATCAGGGATCGGAAACATCTCCCGGTATATTATGTAAGCAAGATCCTTCACGGGGCAGAGACTCGATACCTGGAGATCGAGAAGTTTGCGCTTGCCTTGGTGGTCTCTTCAAGGAAGCTACGCCCATATTTTCAAGCGCACGAGATCGTCGTCCTGACCGACCAACCGCTGAAGCAGGTGATGGCAAAACCAGATAACTCGGGTCGACTGATCAAGTGGGCTATTGAGCTCGGCCAATTTGATATCACTTTCCAACCCAGGGTCGCCATACAAGCTCAAGTCCTCGCAGACTTTCTGGTCGAGAAAACAACCATGGCAAAGACACCTAAAAGCAAGAATACTCATTGGCTCCTGAAGGTCGACGGTTCGTCGACCGCCCAGGGTGGGGGCGCGGGGATCTCTAACAAACCCGGATGGGTTGGATCTAGACTTTGCCATTGGTCTGAACTTTCGAGTCACCAATAACGAAGCGGAGTATGAAGCACTCATTGCAGGACTGAAAACCGCACTCGAAAGCGGGGCCAAGTCGATCGCGGTTATCACCGATTCGCAACTCGTTGCACACCAAGTCCAAGGACTCTACGAGGCCCGAGAGGAAAACATGATCAAATACCTGGAGACGGTACGCAAGCTAACAGCCCAGCTCACCAGCTTCGCGATCAACCAAGTGCCCAGGGAGGAAAACACGAGGGCCGACGTGTTGTCAAAGCTCGCCAACGGCCTTAAGGGCACCGAAGAACGCGAAATCACCTTCAAAATCGCCAATCATCGAGCCATCGACGGGCCCGAGTCAGCTATAATCACGATCGACCCTGAAGAGCCCTGCTGGCTCGATGAAATCGTGCTATATCTAAGAGACGGAGTGCTGCCTCAGGATCGAAGCGCCGCTCGGCGATTACGTCACCGGGCTACAAGATATACCCTCGATCCCGAGGGTCGACTCTACAAACGAGGTAACCGCCGACCCCCGATGAGGTGTCTCCGACCCTCGCAAGTTGAAGAGGTTCTCTACGAGATCCACGCAGGAAGTTGCGGTAACCATGCGGGAGGCCGATCTCTGGCTAGGAAAGTAACACGAGCTGGTTACTTCTGGCCGACCCTCGAGAGAGACGCCGAGAGATGTTCCAGGCGTTGCGTCAAGTGCCAAAAAACAGGAAATTATTCCCACAAGCACGCCGCGGAAATGATAGCCATCGATGTTTCATGGCCATTTGATCAATGGGGGATCGACATAGTGGGGCCACTCCCGACGTCCACCGTGCGGCAGGCGGAATACTGCATCGTGGCCTGCGAGTACTTCTCCAAGTGGGTCGAGGCAATAGCCGTTAGGAAGACAACCTCAAAGGTCATCCAGAACTTCATATGGAAGAACATAGTATGTCGGTTCGGAGTGCCTCGAATCCTAATTTGCGACAATGGGCCTCAATTCAGAGCCGACGACATGAAAGAATGGTGCAAGGACCATGGGATCGATCAGCGATTTGCTTCGGTCGGATACCCACAAGCAAATGGGCAGGCGGAGGTGACCAATCGCACCATCCTCCGAAGTCTCAGCGCTCGACTCGACGCCAAAAGGAAGGCGTGGGCAGATGAGCTTGATGAGGTTTTATGGGCCTACAGGACCACCCCGCGGACCGCCACAGGCGAGACCCCATTTGCTCTCGTCTATGGATCGGAAGCCTTGATTCCCACGGAGTTGCTCCACGAGACTGCTCGAGTCTCACACTTCCAGTTAGCTCAAAACAACGAAGGGCGAGCGCTCGAGCTAGATCTTATTGAGGAGAAGCGCCATCGGGCGTTAGGACGAATGCAGCAACACAAGGCGGCGGCCGCTCGAAGCTACAACAAAAACGTTCGACCCTTAAGCTTTCAAGTGGGCGATCTAGTCCTAAAAAAGGTTGAGGTGTCTAGGAAAGTTAAGAAGCTCGAGGAAAAATGGGATGGACCGTACCGTGTTGCACGAATCGCCAGAAACAACGCATATAGGCTGGAGACCTTAGGCTCGGAATCCGAGGAGTTGCCTCGACCGTGGAATGCCTACAATTTAAAATTGTATTATCCTTAGAACCGATCCTTACGGGATTTGGACATGTAACTCCCCTCGAAGGGCCCTACATGTAATAGCTATGCTTGTGTTGAATACATCGTGAGAATTCTTGTTTTAGCAGCATCTACGATTAATCAGCGCTTCCGCAACGAAGCTCGGGACTCGAGCGTAAAACTCGAGCCCACGAAGATCAAACAACCCCTTGCTTGAAGCTATGCTTTAGCAAGGGAGTTGGGGACTCGAGCGTAAAACTCGAGCCCACGAAGTTCAAACAACCCCTTGTTTGAAGCTATGCTTCAGCAAGGGAGTTGGGGACTCGAGCGTAAAACTCGAGCCCACGAAGTTCAAACAACCCCTTGTTTGAAGCTATGTTTCAGCAAGGGAGTTGGGGACCCGAGCGTAAAACTCGAGCCCCCTAGGTTGCAACAACTCCTTATTGAAGTTACGCTTCACCCCAAGGGAGCTGGGAACTCGAGCCCGAATCCTTGGCTGGAATAAAGTTTCAGCAAGTAAAGCAAGGATTCGAGTGAAATTTAATAAACAAAACTCGAGCATGAAACTCGAGCCCGAACCCTTGGTTGGAATTAAGTTTCAACATGTAAAGCAAAGATTCGAGTGAAATTTAAAGTACTAAATTTCATTAAAAATTGAAGGAAGTATTACAAGACTCGAGCCTATTGCTCGGGGAGAGAATCCTATTACAAATGAAAAAAATGAGAAGGGTTCAAGGATCGGCAGGGGCAGCCGGCTTGCTCGGGCCAGATTCGAGCACTAAGGAGCTCAACCACTCGAGCTCCGCCGCAGACCACACAGGCTCGGCCTCATTTGGATCTACCGAAGGGAACAGGTGATCCATGGTGGGCTCCAGCGGTTCGTCCTTCCCGTCGTACGGCTTCTTCATAATTTCGGCAAGGAGCCTTTGGACCACGAAGCCATACGGATGCTGGTCGGGATCGGACGTTTCAACAGTAGTCTTCGTCACTACCGCTTGAGCTTCGGCGTCGGGGGCAACCTCCTTCTGAGGGCGAGGGTCGTCCGCGGTTATCCCGACCCTGGAGAGATTGGCACCGGGGACGATCAAATTCTGGGCCTGTAATTGGGCCAGGCAGAGCGCATGGCCTTCTTTGAAGTCATCAAACGCCTTAATGGCGCTGGCCTTCTCGAACATAGGAACCTCCACAAATTTCTTCACAGCCCATCGCCCCATTGCCATCTGGGCCTTTTTTAGGAAGCCACGAGCCTTGCCGCGATACTTGACCTCCATCTCCTGCTCGACGGCCGCCCGACCCGCAGCCTGCCCCTTAACGAAACCCTCTTGGGCCTCGAGCCTGAGGGATCGAGCCTCCCCCTCGAGCTTTGAGACCTCGAGGGTTCGCTCCTCGACGGCCGCCAGAAGCTCGACCTCCTTCTCTTTAAGCTTCTTATTCTCCGATTCCAGCAGTTGGGCGGACTGCTGAAACCCTTGGGCTTGCCTCTTCCAGTCGCCCTCCTTCTGCTCCTCGACCTCTTTCTTGAGGCCGACCCACCGCTGCTTGTAAAATTGCTTCCTCGACCGGAGGGCCTTCGCGTATTGCACTAGGCCATGAGCGATCGGGGCAGTGCGCTGCAAGGTCGACACAAAAAGGACGGTTTAGTTCAAAATCGAGTAAGGAAACTTTTAACAACGAGATACGATAAATTACTTACCGACATAAAGGCGGTGGCGACGTTGCGCTCAAAGGTCTCTAACGACCATTCGGCCATGCGTTGGTGGTCGGGCTCGGTCGCCACCGACCGCCAAATGGCCCTCACGGCCTCAAAATCTGATCCCGCGTTGAGAAGGGATCGGGGTTGCCCCTCGACTAGTTCCGGGACCCCTCCCGGGAAATGGGGCTCGGCCACGGGAAGGTAATCCCTTATGCGGCGTGTCAGGAACTCGACGCTCGTCTCGGAGCCCGAGTCGTCCGTCGGCTCACTAGTCGACCCTTTGCCCTTCATCTTTTTGGATTGTGGAGCGGGTCTGCGGGTGGGCCTAGGAGCCGGTCTCTTCCGGGTCAGGGGCTCTGCCTCCCCTTCTTCTTCCTCTAGGTCGACCGGGGCGGGGTCGACCGCTCGGCTGGACCCCTCCGAGGGCCTCTTGAATAGCCCCTTGCCGAGCCCGGGGCCTTGGCGGGGTAGCGACAAACCCGCCCCCGTATCCGCGCCGAGGATAGCAGGCTCGACTGCGGGAAGCTCGAGCCGACTCTGGACGGCCTCGTTGAGCTCGGCCAGCTTCTCCTCGGCCAGCTTCTCATGTTCGGGCAATAGAGCCTTGCCCAAGCTTTGAAGGAAAGAAGTCCTGGATGCCACGAGGATGTTGGTATCTGCGAAAAACATCAAATCGATTAGAAACAGTGGGGAAATCATGAAATTAGCTTAAAAATTTGTGGGAAAATAGAAAAGAAACAGAAGAAAGGACATATACCCAGGGCAAACCCCTCTCGCACTCTCCCGCACCCGATACCCACGGCTGCTAAGTTCTCCTCTTGGCAGAAAGTCCTACAGTCGAGCAGGACCTGGTCGGTACAAGCCTCCCGACCCAGGAACCCCATGATCAACTCAATAGACTCCTCGAGGTCCTCATCCTTTGAGGGTCGGAGGGTCGGAGGCCTATTGTCTTCCCATTGGGTCGGGATGAGAAAACCATCTGGGTGTTGGACGATCACAAACTCGGCCTTCCACTGATCGCCGTGAGAAGATGTGGGAATGGAGAATATCTTTTTACCCCTCTTCTGGGATAAGCTGTAGAAACCCTCGCCGGAAGGGGAAGAAGCGGAGAGGGTGAACATCTGAAAGAATCGAGCCCGCGTCGGCTCGAGCCTCAGAATCCTCATCAAAACGAAGAAGCAGGAGATGAGGGAGAAACAGTTAGCAGTCATCTGGCTCGGGCAGACTCTCAAGTCCCGGAACAAGCTAGTGTACTGAGTATTCCCGACCAGGCGGAAGCCGTTCATAACCGCGTTATAATTAACGGCTATCTCCCCGTGTGCTTGCTTGCCCAGAACATCGTCCTTTGTTGCCACTCGGATACCGTACGGCGCAGGCAGGTTCAAGCGGCCTACGATCCTCACGAACTGCTCCTCAGAAACCCCACCCACTATGCTATCATAGGGAGCAGGGGCTCCCCTCTCCGACTGTAGGGGCTCGACCCCAGCATCTCTCGATCCTCCCGCCGACTTTTCCGTGGGAGCGGCGGATGTCTTGCCACGGTACGTGCGCTGGGGCAAGGCAGTGGCGGACCGACCGCGCGGCCGAACGATGGTCGTCTCCTCGCGACCACTGGTGGATGTGTCCTTGTTCTTGTTGAGTCCCGCGGCCCTACGGGATGTAACCTCAACCTCGGACTCTGAGTCGGTGTCAAACCCTAAGTCGACTACGTCGAAGCGGGCTTCATACTCTCTCAACCTCTCACTCGATCCCTCAGACGCTCCCGACATTTTTATAATTTTAAATAAAATGCAAGAGTTGAGGGTCGGGGATTACCTAAAGTATGAACGGAGTTTTACGCTCGAATCAAATTCCTTCGCCTGTGATTTTCTCGCTAAAATCGCTTCTGCTCGGAGTGAATATTCTGAAAACGTAAGAAATGAGAAAGGGTTAGGCCCTTATTTATAGTAGTCAGGCCTCGGAATACGGAACGTTGCCATAATTGCTCTTTATTAGGCTGACGAATCAAGCGCGCCTTCCCGAGAACGAACTGACGGTCGACCTACTTTATTGTCGGGTGCGTGTAACGGTAAAACGGGGTTGCGTGGCCCAACCAAAGGAGGCCACGTGGACCGAGCTTCAAAGTGATGGTCGATTTCAGATCCCGGTCGAATAAATTCAACCGAAACCTGGGGGACTCGTGATGGGGAATATCTTGGAGAATACACGTGGCACACTCGTAAAAGAGGCAAAACGCCACGTGTATCTAAAACCGGGTCAACCCACGCTTGACTCAAGAACATGCTCGAGGGTCGACCATAGCTCGCCCTGATACCCCGATCGTCATTACAATGTAGAACCTCCCGGGTGCCATATATCAACCCTTCAGGCTCGAGGATCGATATTCGACTCGCTAATCCTCCTAGAACGTAGATCGAGGGTCGACCTACGGAGGCTCGAACCTGTCCCATCCCTACACGGTCGACCCCGCAGCAGCCGCATTAATTGCGCCGTATCTACTCTGATTGCCTTCCGTACTCTGTATCTCCAGAAGTGACAGGCAATCAGTCCTGTCAGGGAATGAATCAGATCCGAGGCACAGGCATTAAATGCCCCACGGTCGAGGCCATACCCGATAGGTATGAAGCCTCCCTATAAATACCCCCATCATTTATTATGGTAGGTAAGCTCTTCGAATTAATAACTCTGACTTACATCCTCTCTTTACGAATATCCTATTCGAAACTGACTTAATTCAGTGGAGAGGCTACGCCGGAGACAACCCCCTCCGGCCAAAGTAATCCCATGCTAGTGCTTTTCAGGTCATAGCCGAACTCCCATCTACAAATTCAACTGTCTGTCAGAGCCACGTGGACGATCCAGATCCCGTACCAAAAAACGACCTCATCAATCGGCACATGTATAGGAGTTTTACAATATCTTTATAAATAATTTAATTTTTAATTATATTAAAATTAAGTAAAAATGTTAATTATTAGAAATAAATTATCAATAAAAAAATATAAAAGAAATATATTAATATCATTCAAATTAAAATAAATTATTTTAAAAATAATAGTAAACTGGACTGTTTTTATATTTGTCAAAATAAGTGAATTATAAAAAAATCATAAAAATTATGTCAAATAGAGATTTTCATCAATACTGTCAACTAGTTTTTAAGCTACAGAAACTCTTTAGATGAATTGAAGAATGTATAGGAGATAGAATATTCCAAGTGACAAACGCCGCAAGAAAAACAGAAACAATGGAAGATCAAATCGCAGTCACCGGCGCCATGAAAAGGATTTTCTTAATTATAAACTGTCTCATACTCGCCATCGGCAACTGCGGCGGCCCTTTGATCATGCGCCTCTACTTCATCAAGGGCGGCAAAAGGATCTGGTTTTCCAGCTGGCTCCTCACCGGAGGATGGCCGGTGATCCTAATCCCCCTCCTCGTAGATTACACGCGCCGCCGCGCCACCACCGCCGGGACGACGAAGGTCTTCTTCATGAAATCCCGAATTTTCTTCATGTCGGCGGTGATCGGAGTTCTGACCGGCCTCGACGACTACCTGTACGCGTACGGCGTCGCCAAGCTCCCCGTCTCCACCTCCGCCCTCATAATCGCTACTCAGCTGGCGTTCACGGCGGGGTTCGCATTTCTTCTCGTCAAGCAGAAGTTCACGGCCTACTCCGTAAATGCGGTGGTTCTCCTGACGGTGGGGGCGGTGGTGCTGGGTCTTCACACCAACGGCGATAGGCCGGAGGGGGAGTCGAACAAGGAGTATTGGTTGGGGTTTTTCCTGACGCTGGTGGCGGCGGCGCTGTACGGATTGATTTTGCCGGGGATAGAGCTGATTTATAAGAAGGGCAAACAGGAGATAACGTATACGCTGATTATGGAGATTCAATTGGTCATGTGTTTCTTTGCGACGCTTTTCTGCACTATCGGAATGGTCATCAACAATGATTTTCAGGTAAAGTTTGATTATAATGAGGTACCTTAATTAATGTGATATGATCATATGAAAAATTAATGCACAAATTACTATGATGGATTAATACTTTACAAAATTTAAGGTTCTCTCAACTCATTTCCGTATCCATATTGTCATGTTCGCATATATATACACATTATACCTAAATATATTGAAAACTTCATTTTCTAAACGAGTGGATTTAGGTGTAAGTGAGTTGGGCAGGTTTTGAATCCAAAAAAAATAAAAAAATACTACGTCTGAGATCCATCTCAAGCTCAATTTACTTTCTGATGATTTTGTTAACATTTAATTATTTTCAATGAATTTATAGGTCTTGGGGAAAAACTAAGTATGAAAGCTCTAACATAATTACATTTTTAAAATTTAATGTTTTAATATTTTCTTTATAATTTAGCATTTCTTGAAACTACAACATTTTTCATGTGATCATAGAATAATAGGAGGTGCAGCCGTGCAGGAAACTATGATGTCAAAAAGATATTAATCTTTACTACCAAACCTAATTCCTAACTAGCTTCACAAGTCAAATCAAGATTTGAGCAACCAACTTTAAAGTATCTTAGGTTGATCATGCTTAATTAGTTGAATTATAACATTTTGTTAAACTCCTCTAATAAAGCAAACTCGGTTCACATATATGGGGAGCTTTTGGGTTCGGTACGTAATGTATTATAAGTTAAAACATGTCAAGAAAAGCTAAAGCGAGTGGGAAATTAGGTGTAACAAAAGTCTTGAACTTTGGACTTGTATGTAACTACTCCTACTAGTCAATTCCGAAGAAACGAGACGATATGTGGGAGCTCATTTTTAGGTTGAGCATTCAATAAACACTGCAAATTATATTGTTAATATAAATAAATTATACAATAATATTTCTAATATAGTATGTACTGAAATCTCCACCCCTTTTATATATTGTCATTATTTGCGCCACTATTCAATATTAATGATTAATTTGGGGTATAATGAATGGATACTCCCAAAAATCATATTATATTATGTCATGTCTGTATCGTATTCAATACCGTATCAGATTTTTTTAATATACAATATCAACAAAATTTGTGACTATATTTATGTCATGTTCGTATCGTCTAGTCCGTGTTTCATAGATTGGGCGCTCTGTGTAATATTATATTATTGTTGCAGGCAATCTCAAGAGAGGCAAAAGGGTATGAACTTGGGGAGACAAAATACTACGTAGTGGTTGTTTTCAGTGCTATACTTTGGCAGTGCTTTTTCTTGGGAGCCATTGGAGTGATTTATTACTCATCATCTCTCCTATCAGCCATTGTTATCACAGTGCTACTTCCAATAACTGAAATATTAGCTGTTATTTTCTATCACGAAAAATTCCAAGCTGAAAAAGGTATATCTCTGTTTCTGTCACTTTGGGGATTTATTTCATACTTTCTTGGTGAGATCAAACACAACAAGAAAGACAAGAACAAGAACAACCCTAACGAGGATCAAATTTCAGAAGCACAGTTAGCTCAACATCGAATGGCTGATCCTTGATCCACTCGTTTCAAACTTGTTACAAATATTATGTGTAATTATATATATTCCTATATATAGATAATTTGGGGATGTTATTGCTTGCACGAACGATTAGGATTAGATCACGGGGTCAATTACACAAAGCCCTTTGTGAATTGCGCCTTTTACAATTTTACCATCTGAACCTACAACTTTATACTTATCCCCTGAGGGGGTTATTTCTAAGATTTTTCAAGGAGGTATTGTGTACCCATTTTTATGTTTCAAAATCAAAATGGGTATTTGTAAGATTTCAGTTTACCTAAACGGTATTTGTAAGGATTCAAGACTTCGATAGTTATTTAGATTTTAAAGCAAATTCAGGAAAAATAAAGAATTTTGTATGTCTATTATGATTTGTGTATGTTGTGGACTGTGGTAGGTAATGGGGGCAATAGTATAATAAAGATGAGAATTGTCACAGGCCCACATACATAAATGAGGGACCTTATAAGATATTGTAGGGGACTGAGGAGCAAGTGGAAGAAAATTTGATATCTTTGGTACTGTCACACACTTTATAAATGATAGAAATATCCTATAAGATTTGGATTTATGAAAAAACTAATATTTTCAAACGTAATGATATTTCTTTTTTGTAATTATTATTATTATGTCTGTAGGGGAATTTTATGGTTAGTTACCAATTGTAAGTGACTAACATTAGTTATAACTTAAAATAATGCCATGTGTCCATATAGATATATATTACTAAAATAGTTAATCTTATCCTTTAATATTTTTAAGACTATAATTCATTATTTTTAGACAAAAATATTTTATTAAAAAATTAATTGAAAATTTACACCATATTAAGATGCCTTTAATTAAACGTATTTACTAAAAAGTAAACTAATTATTAAGTCAATATTATTATTATGATGTGAGATAAATATAATTATATAATAATATTTTATAATAAATGCTATCAATAATAATGATAACATAAAATAAAAAATAATAATAATCCATATAGAACAACACTCAATTTTTTGATTCAACTTATATAGTACATACTTTATGCATGTTAAATTTAACGTTAAATTTAACGACATGATTAATGATCAATTTTTCTTAATATAAAATAAATATATTATAATCTTAGATACTTTATGTTATTATTAATTTAATTAACGAAAGTTGATTAACATAAAGTTATGAACATAGCTATGGACAAATTAATTTTAATTATTCAATTAGCATATAACTAAATGATATAATTTTATATTTAACTTTAAATCAATATATAATATTCACTTTATTTAATTTTTCAAGCAAGTATTTTTATGAAATATTTACATAATTTAATAAATATAAATAAATTTTTTAATTAAAATAAATAATTATGTCATGTAATTCAGATCTAATAACTGTAATATATTTTTAGAATTTTATGTCATGTAATTCAGATCTAATAACTGTAATATATTTTTAAAATTTTAAGAGTTATATAATGTATTTTTAGGAAAAAAATATAAAAATTTTATAGAAATAACTAAATATAAGCAATATGGATGTCATTTTATTCCTTACATTATTTAGGAATAAAGAAAATTAAAAAAAATTTACAAAAACTCACAAATTTATTGAAATTTGTCATTTTATTTTTGAGTTTAAATTTTGAAGATATAGTGTTGATGGGTGGATACTTAAAGAAAACTAAGAAAATATATTTTAATTTTAAGAAAAATTAAACGGTTAATATTATATGCATTAGATCTAACGGTTAGAATGATGGGTAACTAATATTAGTCACCTACAATTGAGAGTAATATAGAACTCTCCATGTCTGTATAGCGATCGAGCAAACATTGAGTTGCGTGCACTTAGATGTTGAATACTCATTAATTGTTCCTGTTGCCTCATGATATGATGCAGAAAAGTTCATGTTATTTTCTTATCTAATAACAGGAATGCGTGATTTGTTCGTAGTCTAAATTCTGGTAGGATTTGAATTTCTTTTCTTAATAGGATTCTATGGATTCCTTTTCTCAATAGCCTAATAGGATTCCGTTTCCTTACTTTTCGGATTAAGATTTGGGTTTTATCAGAATAGAGATCTATTTAAACGAGAACTCTATCTAATGCTTTTTTGGGTTCAATTTGTAGATTTAATGAGTTTATGGGATTTTTGTCTTAGTGAATCAAGCCCAAAATATGAGATACGATTAATATGCACACATATTTTAATTTAATTTTAAAAAAATAAGGTTTTATTTTTCTACTTCTACTTAAAGATAATTAACATTAAGTTAAAATTTAGGAACATGAACATCCATGAGTGACTTTTCCACACGCTTTTTTATTGTTGTTATTCCAATTTTATAACTTTTTTCTATATTTTACTGAAATGGGCCTTTGAATTAAAACCCGCATTCCTGTCCTGTATGACTCAGGAATAGGCCCTTTAGTATTTGCCTAATGGGCCCAAGTCCAATTATTCCTTATTGGGCTGGAAATTCAAAGAAACTGATTAATTCGTTTAAGTGATTTAACTATGACTTGTATTTGATGTAAAATTAAAAAATAAAAAATAATAAAACAATATTACTTATATTATTTCCAATATTTGATGTAAATTACATAGGTCTGATTTTTGTAAGTGATTTAGTTATACTATCATTACATTAATAATATCCTTTTTTTTTCCACGAAAATTATAAATATATTTTTCGGAAGCTTAGCTTATTTTTGGAAAATATAATATTTAAATAATCTTCTCCAACAACCCAATTGGAAAATTTGCAAATTGCATAGTGATGGTATTCAATATTTTGGACCCAGCTCCATAAGATGAAAAAACCCAATAGAAGCCTTAAAACACATGGACTCGACTTAATAATCATTAAAGGATAATTAATTAATAAAGGCCCAACTAAAAAGAAGCCCTAATCTGATTAATGAAGGACTTAACCGCAAATAAGGAAATTGAATCCTACTAAACTAAGGACTCTAAAAACCCTAATACGAATTGGATTACGAACAAGTCTATATAAAGGTGACGGAACCCCCTAAAGAATAATCGAGATTCAATCAAAATAATACGGAGAATACACCAAAATTCTCACCCAATCGAGAATACACGAGAATTCACAAACACTCTGTCGAAAACTCTGTCGAAATATATGGCTATTGAAGGGCTATTTCCGAGCACTTCAATATTCATCTCAATCGCATATGATAGGGTGCCATCGCCGAGCACCATAATAATCACGAATCTCAATCAATCACTCGAAATAAACACCGGATTACTGAGGTGTTATTTTTAACAGTATCAGTTAGTGAAACACATGAAAAGAAAGACAGATCCAAAGTCTTTGTCCAACTTATAGCATGACCCAATTTTCACCTAATTTATGCAAATAATAATACAAAATTTGACCCACTTTTAAAAGTTGCTAATTTTGTTGATCATTTGATGTGACATAAGTCCATAACCACTAGTTTTCATCATCAATTATGTTCTAACTTTAGGCATTTTCCTTGATTAATATTGCGTTTTTGCACTTAGGGAAGGCCTCAAGTCCTCAACAACTCTTTATATCTGCCTACTTTATAAAGCTTTAATTACAAAATTTAAAAATAATACATATAAATATAAGCAATAAATAAATATTATTAACCTACTAGAGAGAGAATACCAAAATCCAATCATACTTTATAATTATGTTCCATGTTGAGATAATTATTGTTGCTCCCTTAAATGAAGAAATTAATCACTTAAAGCAAATTAATAAATGCCAACATGATACATAATTATAAGTTTTAACCAAAAAAGATGTCATTTAGGCCCAGGGATTGATTATAGAAGACCAACATAGTACGTTCTTAAGTCTTAAAAAATAATTTGTACTTTTTTCTTTGTCTGCAAAATGATAAATTTCAATTTTTCGAACTAGCTTGAAGCTCAAGTTTAAAGTTCGGAAATTTATATATAATCATTAATTATAAATGTTAAGAAATAGAACTTCGCAAACCAGCCAATAAAAATGATTAAACTCGAGTTCAGCTCGTCGTGTTCGCAAAATCGGCTCAATTCATTTACATCTCATAATGGCGTGGAGAATGGGGTATGAATATATGATGTTAGGTTTTGAGGATTAGTTCACTTTAACAATCACATTTGTTGTCACTCACTTTTCGTTGAGATAACTAATAATCCCATGAATACGATGAATGCTTATCACAACAAAAGTTTCGACTTTTTAAGATGGAGGGCACGTGATCTACACCAATATCACGTGATCAACGGCTGCGATTCACGACAATCATTCCACGTTCAATTGTACCTTATGAAACACAGATACGGACACGATAACATAATTTTTTTTTTCAATATTTTATACTAAAAAAGTGTCCGACACTGTGTTAGACACAACACGATACCACCAAACAAGATTTTTAAAAGTATCAGTACATCCTAGATTGTACCCTTATTCTCCAAGATCAGGTTAAAAACGTATATCTTTTTCTTTCTTATCCTGTTTTATAATAAAACGTGGTGTGTAAAAGTATTAGAATCTTCCTTTTATGTGTTTTCCATCCGAAATATTTTTAAATTAGTCTATCTACTTTAGTTATTCTACCACTAATTCTTATATTAATTTGTTAAGCTATATATATATGTATTTTTATATAATTATTTAATTGATGGTGACATTCTTGTGAAGCTTAAGTGAACAAATAGATTACACAGAATAATTAAAATGATTGATTCTCTGTCATTTCTTCAACCAAAGTCTTTACTCTTTACTGAAAAGTCAACTTTATTGTATTATTGGAGCCTAGCTATCAATCATTTTATTCTCCTTTTATTATAAAGAAAATAAAAGGGAAAAGTAAACTTTATTCTGGGGCCAAAACGGAATTAAGCCTTAGAGTTGTTGCCTAAAAGAATTTTTTTCCTAAAAAAATTACTGCAAAAAAAAAAAAGTGAAAATGAAAACTTGACAACTGGACAAGTTGAGATAGAGGTTATACACTTATACTTATCACAAAAGAAAAGAATTTTCCAGCTGTGTTCTGTTAAGAAAAGCAGTTTTTCAGTGGGTTGTTTGACTCACTTTGTCTTCGGCACCAAGCTATGGGGCTGCGCCATTTGGCTAAACGCGTCGTAGTTTATGCGTTTGTCCAAACAACTATGTAAAACCAAAACCAATAATATTTTTTCAAAGTTTATTTATATAGTTTGCTTCGTAACTGATTATGTATGGAGAAATACATGCCAACAAATTATAAACTAAACATCTATATAGAAGACTAATGTCTACAATTGTGGGATTCGAACCAATAAAATTATGGGGCCCTCTTCCTTACCGCTCGACCAAGGACTCCTTAGCCAAAGAGTAAGTTAAACCCCTCACAAATATTTGTAAAATTTGAAGATTTAGATGGTGTTTCGAAATTTTTGTAAATCTTGGAAGTTCTATGTAATTGAACCTTTTTCAAAATGTGAAAAGTTGATTCATATCATGAAAGAAATATACTTTGTAAACTCCTAAATCTCATAACATTATTTCATAAATTTTGAGAGAAACGAAGAAAAACTTAATGCCAAATTTTCAGGAAAAAAAATTAAATTATGTGATGACTTAGTTTAAACAGACACTTCTCGATATTCTTGCATTCAACGAGCTTGCGATTTTAAATTGACAAATTCAGACGTATGAAAGAAAACGGGGAGAATAGTTCAAAAGCATACTTTGTAAAATCTTAAATTCCTAAAAACCAAATACCATGATTTCAAGGAAAAAAAAAAAAAACAAGTAATCATATGATGAATTAGTTCACACAAATTACGTAGTCATATGAAAGAAAAAAAGGAAGAATCCTTCAAAAGTAAACTTAGTAAACTCCGAAATCTCCATAGTAATCTTCGTGAAAAATGAAAATAAAATCTTTACACTTTTTTATTGCCATTTTTTTATCAATTAATATTTCTGGCTACCCGCACGAATAGAGATACAGTCCAGTTGTAATTAAGGAGTAAGGACTATTTCTATTCGTCCTTGTTGTGACAAGGGGATGACTCAAGTCCTAAAAACAATAATTCCAATTTTATCGTAAAAAAACTATTTTAAGTACGAAAATTAGTTTCGGGGAGAAAGATTGTAGTTATTTGTAAAATGCCCCTTATAAATAACTAAAGTTTGAGTCTTACTTGAGCTTAGTCATGTAAAAATACTTATATTCATTCATCCTTAATCAAACATTAGAGGTTCGAATTCTGATTTTGGGTATGGAGTAACCTTAAATTTCCTGGTCAGCTGTCCCACCCAATGAAGTGCCTACAATTCAACGCGGAGACAAGTTGCTGTAGTCGACGGTAGATGCCCTGGTCAAAACCAAAAATATATATATAACGAGTAAATTATTAATAACATGAAAAATTCATAATCATTTTTAATTTTCTAAATAAAGGCAAACTACATCTACTAGTTGTTAAGTTTGCGATAATTACAATTTAATCCTCCATTTTGATAAATTACAAAATACTCTATGATGTTTTATTTTAATGCAAAACACTACGTGAAATAGGCTGATTATTTGTTATTTTATAGCTTATTGTTGTAAAGTTCAAGGGTTTATTAATAATAAAATGAAAATTTAGGGAGAATTTTGTAATATCTGAAACTGGAGCGTATTTATACGTATTTTTATACCTACATTGAAAGTGAAAACCTAAGAACATGGAACATGGGTTGGACCGAATATCAGCCGATTTATCTCCCGCGCTGTCCACTCACCCTCCCATATTTTTATTTCCCATTTTACCCTTCTCTCCCGCCACACTAACTTCATTAACACAGCCCAAAAACTCAGGCCTATTTTCGTCATTTAATAGATTTTCAGTTATACACCTGGTAGAGTCCAACGTGGCCTACCCTACCCACCCCAACTCACCCCACCCACCCAACTCTTCACATGATTCTCTCTCCAGCTATATGTCTGTCTCTCTATTCGGTACGTTTGTATAAAAGTGCTGCAATAAATGATTAAAATTCCAAACCAGTTTGTAATCTTCTGTCAAGTTATCCTTTAATGGCGATTTAATTACTCTTTTTGGTTATTGTAAAGAAAATTCCATTTATAAAAATTCTTTCTTGCCTTCAAAATTCATATATTCCTTTCGGTTTCCTCTCTTAAAGCAGCTTCTTTTCTTTACTCTCCAGCTCTTGAATATTTCTGCCCTGCTTTAAATGGGCATTTCCTGAAAATCATTTTTAAAATCAAGCCTTTTTCAAGATCAGATATAGAAAGAAGGGGGAAATATGTTTAACGGGATGATGAAAAGCAAATTCTATTCCAAATGGTAAGATCAGTTTTTTTGTTTCTGGGTTCTTTTTCTTGTTTCGTGTCTGTGTGTGTTTGAGTTTATTTTCTTGGTGGATTTTTGGGTTAAATTTGTGTCTTTTTGGCGTTCTTGGAATATAGCAAGTCGGATATTAAGCTGACTAAAAACCGAATTGAGATCATAAAGAAGAAGAGAAATGCAATGCAGAAGTATCTGAGGAATGATATTGCTGATCTGCTTAGAAATGGATTGGATATCAACGCCTATGGCAGGGTAAGTTTTCTTCTTCATTTAAACTTTTTTTTTTTTTTTTTCTGGTGTCCTGAATTTGCAGTATGTTAATCAAGAGCTTCTGGGCTTAAATTTGTTTTTGTATATCCATTTCTCGAATCCTCCGCAACATAAATTTATCAGATTTGATAACACAGTTCTTGATCAAAAAACTCGAAAGAGTTTCTGGAAAGATGGTGGGTTATGGTTCTCTCTCTCTCTCCCCCCTGAAATTTTAAGGTTTTTTTTTTAAATATAATCAAGAAGGAAGAGAATAGTAGTCTGCAGAAATTTTTTGTTTTATTTGTATTTTTTAAAAGTATTTTTAATGTAATTAAGATAGAGAGAGTAATAGTGGCATCCTGACTTGTTCTGCTACAAGCCTGGAGAGCCCTTATGTTGAATAGACAAATGTGAGAATTTTAAGGAAATATATTATTTCAACATTCATCTGTGGCAATAAAAATTTGGTGGCATATAACTCTCAGCTGGTAATATGTCCATGGATTGTTTGTTTGCAAATAAGATTAAGATTTAGTCATGATGGGATTTGGAACATTAGGAGGTTGATGAATGGAAGGGTTTACGCTAAACACCCTCAAGCTAGTTTTACCATAACAGTTTACCCCCCTTAAGTATCAATTATTTCCACTTTGACCCTCTTAAACTATTGTTATTATTGCTATGTCTTTCTTGATGCATGTGATTTATAGAACTTGTTTTTCAATGTATAAACAGGCTGACGGACTTATGGTCGAGCTGACAAGAACTAGTTGTTACGAGTTCGTTGAGCGATATTGTGAAGATATCTCAACGAATCTCTCAACCATGGATAAACAGAGGTATATTTTAGAATAGGAATAATTACGAAAAAAACCCTGAGGTTTGTACTGTTTACAAAAATCACCCTAAAACATTGAAAATTACAAAAAAAAACCCCTGAGTCAATGATTTTCCGTTAGTTTGAGGGTGTTATTCGTTATGATTTGCCAAACCTCAGAGTGTTTTTTGTAAAGGCGCAAACCTCAGGGGGTTATTTGTAATTGACCGTTTCAATTATGATGAAAAATGAAAATGATTTTAAATTTATAGAAATACTAAAATTAATCTGTTTTTTTATAAGCAGGGAATGTCCTGATGAGTGTAAGGAAGCTGTAGCATCTTTGATGTTTGCCTCAGCTAGATTTGCTGATTTACCAGAACTACGACATCTGAGAACTATATTTTCTGAGAGATATGGAAATACCTTGGATTATTATGTCAATAAGCAGGTATACACTATGGCTTGTTTTTAGCAAAAGCATGTCGGTAAATGTGGATAAACTTTTTCAATAAATTAATATTTTTTATGTCTTTTATTCAGTTTGCTGAGAAGCTGAAGTCCGGAGTTCCTTCAAAAGATATGAAGATTCAGCTTTTGCAAAAGATTGCTGAAGAATCGGACTTGGAATGGGATTCAAAAGCTTTAGAAAATGACCTCTATCAGAAGGTAAAAAGAAAATTTAAGAGTTTTTACTCATTTCTTACAAATTTCATTTTGAACCGAAGGTTGCATAAATTGTTATATCCCCGATATTTTTTAAAGTCTCTCTTCCTTAATTACTCTTAAATGGAAAATAATGACGATGACGAGCACATAGACATTTTAAGATTTATTTTTCAAGTTGACAGACTGAGGATTTTGCATAAATTGTTATATCCCCGATATTTTTTAAAGTCTCTCTTCCTTAATTACTCTTAAATGGAAAATAATGACGATGACGAGCACAGACATTTTAAGATTTATTTTTCAAGTTGACAGACTGAGGATTTTGCTATAAATGTTCAATTTTTCCCTTTTCTTATGGGTACTATTTGTTTTTATTCGTTTCGAAGCCTAATTCGAAAATTCTGAACTATTTTGCAGATGTTTTCTAAGAAAACTGAAAATAATGAGTACTCTTCGAACAATAATGTGGACAATCCGGTTCAAAAGAAAGATCCCAAAATCAAAGAAAACGAATCTCAATATGCCAGAGAATTTGATATTCCTTCAAGACGTAACATAGTGTCTCCCGTTAAGGACATTGAAGTGGATACTATAGGGAGAAGTAAGAAAACCACTGAAGCAGCATCTCTAAGAGACAAAAAAGAAGAACAAGAACCAAAAACCGAAACACAGCCTCTCGAGTACAAATCGATTCCTCCCCCTCCTTACACCAAATCCCAAACTAACAAACCAAATCACACCGAAGAGGCTAACACAATGCCAAAATCAGTCAGGACAAAAACCCTCAAACCACCACCTGGCAGTTCGGACAGCGAAAACGATAAAGAAAAATTGAACAAAGAAAAAGCTGCGCAAGGTCAGAGAATCTTGAAATTCTTCGACCGTGGCACCAGTGGTCATCAAGAAGACGAAGAGGAAAAGATGATGGACAAGCTCCTCAGATACTACAGTCGGAGGAGAAGGGGCGGGTCCCGCAAAAAGGGCGAAGAAACTACGGGAACTAGGATTAGGGAGGCTCCTGGAAGATTGTCGTCTCTTCCTGTCGAGTCGATGAGCCCAAAAGAGACTCCTAAGAAACATACCAGAGCTGCTTCGTTCGAGCCCGAGATGTTGAATGCTAATAATGGTCACGTGCATCCGAAGCTGCCCGATTATGATGACTTTGTTGCTAGACTTGCAGAGCTTAGGGGGAAATGAATATAGATAGATTGATATATGGTTGGAGAATATTAACATTACTTTCATTCTTTGTGTTTAATTCATTAAATTGTTGTGGGAATGTCAATGTAGCTTGTTATAGGGGTCTTTAATATGGAGACATATATCATTGCTAGGTTGTTGTGTATAGGGCACTGTATTCATATGCTTTATGAATATATTGGTATTCTTTATGTGATCAGGCAGTCTGATGCAGATTTTTGCTGCTAAAATTTTCTTATCTGCTTTAATGTGGCTTTGTAGAGTTCTCTTTGCTTTATTTTATTTGATTTTGTATGTGCATTTATCTCCTTTTTGATGTGGAATCTTCTATGAAGGAATAGGTTTTTGCTTTTTTAGCACTTTCAGTAGTGATTGGAAATTGGGAAACCAACTTCAGCTTTTTTTAAGCCAAAGGAAGGCAGAAGCACAACCAAGACTAATTTTCAGCTTCCGCTTCTGGCCTTTAGGTTATATTTTTTTGGGTATTTCTTAAAAACTTTACTTCTACTTTAACTTCTCCGAAAATATAAGTATTTCCGTTTTCCATAAACGCCATACATCTAATGCAGTCAAGTTTTACAAAAGTAAGCAATGGAATAGACAACAAGCACGAAACCACAAAAGTCTATTACAGCTGCCAAAACAAACTCCAAAGTAATTAAGAAACAGATAATATAAAATAAAAAGTACTAAGATACCAAAACAGATGGTTTCGTCCAGGATATTGGAAGCCAGTTTGGGAGCTGGATCATACTTCCATCATTGTACGGCTCTCTTTCACCTTGTTTTCTTCCCTCAGCATGAAACCAATCTTTCAAGCACCTGTAAATTTCCAATTTTCTCCCACTGAGATGCTTAGATTTATCCAATATCACCTTCCAATTCCATTCATTCACAACAAAAGCCCAATCTGGTGCCATAGTCGAGACAGGAATAGTAACCAAATCACGAGCCATGTTGGAAAGAACTGGATAAACCACTTCATGATTCTTCCACCACCCCAAAATATCAAAATCTTTCGTTTCATTCTCAGAAAACTCATGATGTGGAGTCTGCAAATAGATTGTTAGTTCATTGAAAGCTGGATCTGATGTTTTCTGCCTCTTCTCGCTTATCAACAGCCATGCAAAATCACTTGCCAAAGATGAAGATGAAGTTATCTTACGAGACTTTGAAACATATAGATTGTATGTCTCGTTTACAAGATTATTTAATCGTATCTTTTCTTCTTCCACGTTGACCTTCGTGTTTCTAGTACACTGATAAAAAGACTCCAGCAGACACTCACATCCTGATAATTTAATCCTGGGATCCATAACAGCTGCCACAAAATACAAATCGGGAATTCTTTCATAATGCTTCAGAAAAGTTTCTTCCATAAATGAGATTCTATGCTTGAAAAAAGCACTTCTTCTGTGTTCGGAAAACAGCTTAGCTATGTTAACCAAGTGAAGAAGAATCCCACACGAAGAAGGATGATAATTACCAGACACATAATCAACTGCTTCGTAAAACACATCGAGAAATTTGCAAAATAAAGATGCAGCTGCATAATCTTTCTCTCTAATTCCCATAGAGTTGTTACGGGGCCATAATGACGCAATAAATTCAGCAAGAACATCCTTATAGAGCATGCAGTTTTTCAACATGTCCCGAGTCGAATCCCACCTGACCTTGTCATCAAACATTAACCTAGGTTTCAGACCACGTTTCTCGGACAAAACCTTACAGTTCTCCATCATAATTCTGGCGTGCAATAACTTCTCGAATCCTGGTTAAATGCTTACTCATGTGTTTCAGACCAATCTGAACACACGAATTCAAGACACGACATGCACATCTAACACGAAACGAGTTACCATCCAGAATGGGATTTATGACATTCTTAATATCTGCTACATCATCATCACAATCACAATCATCATGAACAGTTATCGAAATCGTCTTCCTCTTAATCTCCCATGCATTTACAGAGCTTAAGACTGGTCTAGATATAAAACCAGCAGGAGTTCGATAATTAAGCCTTTTGAAATTGATAATCCTCCTGTGCATTTTCCAATCCCTATCGATCCAATGTGCCGTAATGCAAATAAAACTTTGCAGTTTCTCATTTTGCCAAATATCACAAGCAAGTGCAATTTTATGGTCAAGAGATGCAAACGTGGAATTTAGATCCATTTTCAAGTGTTTGAATTCCTTGTTCGCTTCTCTTACCACAATTCTCTGCTTAACCTTTCTGAAGTTCGGATTCAAAGCCTTTATAGTCTGCACAAAGTAAGGCCTTGCTCCCATATTAAGAGCGCATCCGGATTCAATAATCATCCTAACTAATGCTTTTAGTATCTGCTCACGAAATGAAACGAAATTGCTCCCAACTGAACATTCATCATCCATCGAAGTAGAAAATCCTACAAATTCGAAATAATATCTGTTAGAAATGCAAAATTAATAGTATATAGGAAACAAAATCAGAAATTATATCGAGTTAGTGCTGCGGATAATGCTTTTCGGTCCCCGAAGAACTTTACAAAATCCTCTTTCCTAGACGAAAAATTGAAAGGAAGTTTGTTTCGTGAGGTTTAAATTTTCAAATGGTGTTCGTCCGGTTAAAACCGAAATTTCGGTTTATAGACAACCAAACCGAACCGTTCGGTTCGGTTACTGAAAGCTTCAACATTTTCAGCCGATACGGTTTCTTTACCAAGAACAGAAACCAGCAAGCTTCAGTAACAATAGATCGGTCCTAGTTAATAATGGCTTTTTTCTTCCCGCTGCACATCAGAAAGTCGTTTTTTCTCAAGATATACAGAAAAGAGCCGCAGAAAAGTTAAAAAAAAAGATGAGAGAAAGCAGAAAGGTGGTGAATCATTTAATCTATAGATTATAGTTCAGATTTATGAAAAAAAACAAAGTCATCTTCTCCAACTTACCTGTTTGAATTTGAAATATGACTGAGAAGAGAGATTAGGGTTTGCTCAGACTTCAGACTTGAGCAGCTCTTGGACTTCAGCGTATTTTCAATTTAGAAACTTCATTTATACATAATTTTTCCTTTCTTTTTTTTTTTTTTGTTTTTGCTAATCTCATTCGGTTTTCGGTTCAATACCGTTACCAACTAAGAAACCGAAACCGAATGTTCTTACATATACAACCGAAAACCGAACCGATTATACCGCAGTTTGGTTCGGTATTCGGTTTTCGGTTTCTTGAACAGCCACCTGGGTCTTCACGGCTTGGCGCGTTTGTTAATAGCTAGTATGTAATTAATTTTCTTTTCCAGCTATCAGAGTTAGGGAGGGTAAAAATGGAAAAGGGAACTTTGCCTCCGCATGCGGCGGAAGGTGGCAGCGGCGGCGACGACTTGGGAGAGGATCAAGTGATGAGTGAGATTCACCTTGGGTGCCCGCCGAACCACTCCGGGCCGCATATCTCCCATTTCACCATCTCACTCCCACCTCGTTAGGGTTTTTATTTATTTTTTCTTCTTGAATTAATTGATGCAATGAATGCATGTCAAATTGTCGATGAAGTATTGAGGGGTTATCTTATAATTGATTTATGCGACATAGCTGATTGCATGATTTCTTGTTTATGGCTGCACCACCACATTTTTTAATTCTTTTTTCCTTATTCTTTTGAGCATTTAAATGAAATTTGTCTTACTAAACTACTGATTGAATGAGTCCTTATTCCTTCTTCATTATGAAGGAGATGAGCAGATGGAAGATACTTTGGGTTCTGTGAGGGCAAAAGTCTGTGAAGTGGATGAAGATGGAGATTTGGTTCTACCTCGCCGGCGCAGTAAGTTTACCCAACTTGTTAATAAATTTACCTTTACTCTTTGCTCATGTTCCTTCACTGTAATTTGATGAATTGGCAATCTGCTGAACAAGTTCTATTTTATTTTTACCTACTCACTTATTGGCTTTGGCTATAGTAATCACTGTTTCCCTGCCTCCACAAAAGCGAAGCTTTTTGTCAATTTTTTCATTTTTATCTGTTCTTTGTTAGACTTTGAGAACAACCCAATATTGTGGTAAAGTAGCAGTTCAAATATGTGTTTGCTTTGGCATATTTTCAATTTAATCATGAATGGGTGGCTTCGGATTGTGGTTGCTTTCAGTGTAAGTGTTGTAATGGCTGAATTATCATGCTGTTGAAATTCTTTTAATTAGTGATTCACTTGTTTCTGTAGGATTTTTAACACCCAGTCCCAAAGAAAGAAAAATGAAAAACAAAAAAAAATAAAAGAAGCTAAGAAATTGATAAAACCTAATTTGGTATTACATTTGCAGCACCAAAGGATTCTTGTGTTATTAGTATCCAGCATAACATCACTTCATCCATTCCAAGCGTCGGTCTACAGGTATTCAGGCCATACACATCAAGATTCTTTACTTATGGGTTCTCTCATTTTATTCTTTTCTGTGCCTCATTCGTGTCTCTTTAACTTATTCTAGTCTTTTTGTAGAAAACCTGATATAATGTTTCATTGTCAATATTCTGTTTCCTGTTTATTTCGTCTTTATCGATTGCTCTTGCATTTTCTCTTTAGCAAACTGGAAGGGGTTTTTCCTCACCCAGGTTTGGAGAGCAGAACTGGTACTAGCTGACTTTGTGCTGCATATGATGTATAAATCATCCAATTTTCAAGGAATTGTTGCCTTAGAACTTGGCGCTGGTACTGGTAAACTTTCTTGTGCCTAGTTTGGTGAGTCTTGGAGTTTAAGTTGCCAGTCATCAATAACTGATAGGAGGAGGATTTTTTGATGATATTATTGTTTTTTATTTCCTTAAAATATGAGGAATATAATTTTTTTCATTTTCTATACCAGGGTTGGTTGGCATGTTACTCGCTCGTGTTGCTAATACTGTCTTCATAACTGGTTTGATATCTATAGTTACCTCAAAATACATGATTTTTCTTGGGATTTTGTTTGTTACTGTGTTTACTACTTAAAATTTATTACAGATCAAGGCGATGAGGTACTTGGAAATTGTGCGAAAAATATTCATCTAAATTCGAGAATCTTCCACCACAAGGCTTCAGTATATGTACGTGAACTTGACTGGAGCCATCCATTTCCACCCGAAGTCTCAGTAAATTCTCCATCTCACCTAAGGTAGTCTTTTTAGTCTTTTCCTGTTGTCTTGTGACTTTGTTATAATATCCTCAAGAATAACAATAATTTAAAGATATTGATAAACAGAAAATCACTTACCTTGTGCAGTTATGGTTGGAGCATGTCGGAGGTTGAAGAGCTTCAGAGAGCTTCTTTGCTGTTAGCTGCTGATGTAATTTACAGTGATGACTTAACTGATGCCTTCTTTAGTGTATTAGAAGAAATTATGTCTAATGGCCCAGATAAGGTAAAAATCTGGCAGTTGTAAATTGCACCTTTGAATAGCTTCTATAAAAAATTTATTCCTCGTCATTTCTAATTTCAGGTACTGTACTTAGCTCTTGAAAAACGTTATAATTTCAGCATTGATGATCTTGATGTCGTTGCAAATGGTTATTCACACTTCCGCAGTTATCTTCAAGATGAAGAAGGTAAGCAGTTCCAGCATGTCTTAAGAATCCCATAATTAGTGTTTTTGACGGAAAATGATCATCAAAAATATTTTGCATTTTCTTTTTATCGAAGTTAATTGAGTAGTCTTACGCTTTCCATTTGAATGTTATGATTATATAAGCTTAGAGGGGAGGTAGTTGTAGTTTATAAAGAAGATTGAAGAGGGAATTCAGACATCGGGTAGTTCAGATTAAAGCATTTTAATGTTTTTATCTTGTAGAAGAGGATGCTCTTGAAACTGAGCATTCACATAGCTTCATCGGTAAGCTCATCGATCTAGACGAGATACCACAGTATGTGCAAGAATACAATAGAGGAAGCGATGTCGAGATTTGGGAGATCAAATATAAGAAGATGAAACCTCAAAACTAGGAATATTTTCACTTAGTTTGACCTTTGCTGCATCAAGAACACTTTTGGCATATCGAGAAAAGCAGAAAAAATCTGACTTGCTTTAAAATGCTAGCAGAAGACAGTGTATAATATATCTGCCAAAGCGACACAGTTTGCAAGTGTGGAAAAGCATATGCAGAAGAGCAAGTGGGTTTTTTTGCCGTTTTGGTTGTCACATGCACACCGCAGAATCTTGTGTGGGTCGGCTTAAAAAAAGTTGGAACTTTATTTCAGCATCAATAGACAGGAAAAAGAGCACTTTTTCTCAAACTTTTCTTGGTTACTTTCTTGGAAGAAACTTTTTCTCAGACTCTGTTCATTGTTTGATTCCAGAACTGTGTTTATATTTGTAGTTCAAATGTTGGAACGAGATGAGCATTTTAGGTTCCTCTAGGTGGGAAATAAGCTAATCTTACGGTCTTACCTGTAATAATCTTTTTCCCTGACCATATCGTTGAAATAATGATCGTTATCTTTTTTCCTTAACACTCTTTCAAAAGCATTAAATTATAACTATTGTTTACATTAAAGACTTTTCAATATTATTGCGGAGGCTAGCTTGATTTATAAGTTCTAGCCTCTTTATTTTATGTAGTTCGAAGTTTGAAAATGGATGTATAAGATCATTTGGACAATTTGAAAAATAAATTGACAAGCCTATAAAATTAATGATAAACCCTAATCTATATTTATCATTTTTTTTTTACATTTATTCCGAATATTTTGGATTTTGTAATAGGCCTATCCCGATGTAAAGTTTGTAATTTTAGCTATATTGGATGATAATTGCATTTAATTCTTAAAATTATTATGCTTACTTTCTTTCCTTGCTTTTCAATTTTCATAATAGAGAAAAGATCTAATTTTATAAATATAAAAATAAAAATTTAGGAACTATTTTATTAAATTCAAGAGACTATTTATGAAATACAGATACGACACTATAGAAATATAGGGACACAGATTTTTTTGATATTTTATATTAAGAAAGTATCAGATTTTTTTGATATTTTATATTAAGAATATAGAGACACAAATTTTTTTGATATTTTATATTAAAAAAGTATCAAATTTTTTTAATATTTTATATTAAAAAAGTGTCCGACATAGCCCTGTCCGTGCAGGATGGAGACTACCCTTTTTAATCTTAATCACTTTTCAAGAACAAATAAAAATATAAGTAATATTTATTCCCCGATCCCCCAAATTTACATTTATTTTGTCTTGAACACCAAAACACCTTCCTTCTAGAACGCTTACACACTCCAAAATAGTAGAATATCGGGATTGGAACTCCCTGTCGTCAGCGGGCGGCGCCGTCGCGCCGGATAACCGCAGATGCTGTCTTTGTCCCCATCATCTACTTAATCGCGAAAAGTTATTTTAAAACTTGCTGATTCATCCCAAACAGTCTCGAATCTTCTCTTTTACTACAGTAATTGTCACCTGTTTTGCTGCTTTTTTACAGTTCTGGTAAAAGAGAAGGGAATCGAACTTCGTCGTTTTTTCTACCTCTTATGCTCTAGTGGTCATAGTCATCGTAGAGATTGCTTGAGCTTCACTCTCCTTTTTCCAATTTTATTCCTCACAGGAAAAGGAGAAAAAGGGAGCTAACAGCTGATCTAAATCCCCGAAACCCTGAATTTTGACCGATTACACACTGTTTTTTTTTCTGATCGTGTTTTGGTGAATTTTGCTACCCAGAGAGCCCAATGGGCTGCACGCAATCGAAGATCGAGAACGAAGAGACGGTGAATCGATGCAGGGAACGGAAGCAGCACATGGAGCGGGCCGTGACGGCGAGGAACAAGTTCGCGGCGGCACACTCGGCCCACGCCATGTCCTTGAAGAACACCGGCGCTGCGCTCAGCGACTTCGCCCAGGGTGAGGTCATATACCCCGCTGCCGGCGGCGGTGGCAGCGCTGCTCCTGCTGAACCTTCCTCCACTGCCATAGGCGCCAATCCTCCACCCCCTATCCCTCCTTACGAGAATTTCCCCCCTCCGCCTCCTCCCCTTCCCGCGTCCTTTGCTAACTCGTCCCCCCTCCAACGCGCTGCCACCATGCCGGAATTTGCGATCCCGACACCCGAAACTAAACATTCCGATCCAATAATTGAAGAAGAAGACGAAGAGGATATTGAGACAGAGAGCACGCATAGCTTGAAACGACGTAGTAGTAAGGCCCGGAGTCAAGGCCGGATGTCATCTCCTGAGGTCTTAGATGACGAGGTTTTGCATCAGCCAAGAAAAAATGATCGTGAGCAGCCACAGCCGCCAGTTCACCCGCCTCCTCCTCAGGGGATGTCTCACTGGGATTATTTTTTCTCAATGGACAATGTCCCTGGCCCAACATTAGCAGAGGTAGATGAGAATAGTCTCGAGAGGGAGGAGATAGAAAGGAAGATGCTTGAAGAAAGGGCTAGGAGAAGAGAAATGGAAGGGAAGAGTGAGAAAGCAGAGAAAGTGCCAGAGGTGGTGGAGCGGGAGCCTGTGAGTGAACTTCCACCGCAGCCACCACCACCGGAAGCAGCAATGGCAGCAACAAAGGTTGTAAAGAGAGTGAAACAAGTGGTTCCAGCTGAGGGCAAAAAGAAGAGTGCGGGAAGTAGTGTGAACTTGCTCCAAATATTTGTTGAGCTTGATGATTGCTTTCTTAAGGCTTCTGAGAGTGCTCATGAAGTTTCTAGAATGCTTGAGGCAACCCGCTTACATTATCACTCGAACTTTGCTGATAAGAGAGGTATATACTATAGGTTCGTTATAGCTTGTGTTTAACGTGTTTGGAACTTCAATGGTTCTATCTTGATCTCTTTGCTGGTTATTTGTTCTTGTTATTTGTAATGTTGTCAAATATGGATATTCTCTCACCTTAACAAGTTGGGTTTTTGTTGTCGAGTTTACATGGGCTATAAATATTTCCGACAAATGTTAATTATGGTCCTTAATTTGCAGGTCATATTAATCATTCGGAGAGGGTAATGCGTGTCATCACTTGGAATAGATCTTTCAGAGGTTTGGCCAATACTGAGGACGGTGTGGATGATTTTGACTCAGAGGAGCATGAAACTCATGCAACTGTGTTGGACAAGATGCTGGCTTGGGAGAAAAAGCTTTATGATGAAGTGAAGGTATCGTCACACTTCCATCATATTAGTTCTTTCCTCTATCTTGCGTTCAAATTTGATTTCGTCAATTTGGAAAAACATGTTGTCTATCACTGGTCTATTTATTTTCTATTTTCTATTAATCATCAAAGGCAGCTTGAAGTAGATGTTATGAATTCAGACAATGTTTAATACTTCAAGTTAACCCACTCTATTGTGCTGGTCATCACTTTTCTAATTCATTAAAGCTTGTAATACCTGTTTTTTTTTTTCATTGCACTCAGCTTGTTTTCTCAAGTATTTTTTGTTTAATAGCAATTTATATTAATTTTCAGCTGAAATTGAAAATTGTGAGCTGAATTTGGAGTAATTAAGACTTGATCCAAGCAATTTATTTCTTTTGTCTACTGTTTGGTGCTCAACAGGCAGGTGAGCAAATGAAACTTGAATATCAAAGAAAGGTAGGCTCACTGAATAAGTTGAAGAAACGAGGTTCAAATACAGAAGCATTAGAGAGAATGAAAGCATCAGTCAGTCAT
Source organism: Verbena officinalis (assembly GCA_958496215.1). Classification (NCBI taxonomy): domain Eukaryota; kingdom Viridiplantae; phylum Streptophyta; class Magnoliopsida; order Lamiales; family Verbenaceae; genus Verbena; species Verbena officinalis. The sequence goes on from OY292391.1 coordinate 2,377,135, forward strand.
TTGCATACAAGATATATTGTTGACATGCAGTCTATGGACTCCACTGTTTCTGAAATTAATCGTCTTCGTGATGAACAACTCTATCCAAAACTTGTTGCTCTTGTTGATGGGTGAGTTCTGGTGCCTTCTCTCTGGAAATATGTTTTTGTGTCTGTAGGAATCTCTAGACTTCTATCATTGAAAGGCATTTTTTCCTGGATAAAAATAAAATATATCTTGATTAAAGACCTGTCAAGCATGATAAATAGTTTGTTTAGCTCAGATATTTTTCTGATAATGATATCCCTGAACTTCTTTTATTTCATACAAACTTCAAATTTGCTTTCCCTTTTCACTCCAGTTTCTGTTTTTCTCTCCAAAATTATATAATTTTTTTCTCATGCGGATTTCTGGTAGTGTTTGCAAACTTTTAAAAAGGGCACTTTTGTGCTTTCAGCTTCTAGGTTATTTCTGTAAATAAGTGGAAGTTTGTCTAGAGTAACAAAAGTGCTGCTCAACTTTTTTTTCCTAACACTCAACTACAGTTTTTCAACTTTTCAATTTTCTTCAAACACTTGTCACTTTTACTACTGCAAATCTTTACAACTTAAGCAACTCTAAAAGCAAAAGCTCTTGCAAATACCCACTATATCCGGGGCTAATACACTAGTTTGATTTCCCTTATTCTTTCTGAAACATATCTCACATTTTTTACTGCTTTTTAGAAAGTGAGCTTCTCGTGTGTTCTCTTTCTAACTGCTTCAACACTTTCCACAGAATGGCTACAATGTGGGAATCAATCAGAATACACAACGAGAGTCAATCAAACATCGTCCAAGCTTTGAGATTACTTGACATTTCTCAATCCCAAAAGGAAACAAGTGACCACCACCACGACCGAACCCGCCAGCTAGGTGGCGTTGTCCAAGAATGGTACACAAATTTCAGCGAGCTGATGAGCCAGCAAAAAGAATATGTGAAAGCCCTCAACAATTGGCTCAAACTAAACCTCGTTCCAATAGACACAAACTGGAAAGAAAAAGTTTCATCCCCAAACAGACCTCAAAACCCCCCAATACAAATGCTTCTCCATGCTTGGCACGATAATCTCGAAAAGCTTCCAGACGAGCCAGCAAAAGCTACCATAAACAACTTTGCAGCCATAATAAAGACCATCTGGCAGTATCAGAAAGAGGAGTTGGATTTCAGGAACAGGTGTGGGGAATCGAGAAAGGAGCTTATGAGAAAAACACGGGAGTTTGAGAATTGGTATAATAAGTTCATGCAGAGGAGAACGCCTCCCGATGAGATGGATCCGGAGAGGGCGAACGATAACGATGCTATTGCTGAAAGGCAGATGGCTGTGGAAGTTGCAAAGCAGAAGCTGGAGGAGGATGAGGAAGCTTATCAGAGGCAATGTGTGCAGGTTAGAGAGAAGTCGCTCATGAGTCTGAAAAGCCATTTGCCTGAGCTTTTCCGGGCTTTGGCTGAGTTTTCTCTTGCTTGCTCGGATATGTATAGGAACTTGAGGGCCATTGCTCATTCCAGGCGCAGAAATGAGGGTTGAGTAGAAACAAGGGTCGTTTTTAATGTTATTATTATTATTTTTCGTTTCTGGGCCCTTTGTATGTTTCAACAATTTACCATTTTGTTGTGTTTTGTTGTGAAATAGGAGCAAGAACCTGTTGAATTATCTAAGCATGGATGTATAGAAATGTAATGGGATTGTCACCGTTGATTCATCCTTATATAATTATTTGTGAACACTCTTTTGCAGATTTGGAGGGTTATGGTTGTGTAATTCAGACATGCAAATTGATTATATATAGTGTACACCATAGAAAAGTTGGAAATGTATGCATGTATGATGGATCTATTTTATATGACCCGTTTCCTTTTTAATTCCCACCCGATTTTTTCTAAACTTGGGTATTGTAGAGGCCCAATCAAGGAAAATTCTCCCAACTCAGTTGTTCCATACGACCCGTTTCCTTTTTAATTCCCACCCAATTTTTTCTAAACTCGGGTATTGTAGATGCCCAATCAAGGAAAATTCTCCCAACTCAATTATTCCATACGAAGGATGATCCGTTTTTATTTACACATAACTCTTGAAGACCTAAGTTGTTCTCATGCTATCTTTTTAGTTTTAGCTTCACAGGGATAAAGTCATCTTAGTGCTGGTTGACTTGAGCCTAATCTGCTCATTTCCCTCAGTTTTTTAAGCTAGGAATTAGGATATGAGAAAACTAGGGAGACGGACCTAAATAACCTAGGTTTGAACCATAAAATTTAGCTTGATATTTCAACTATCACCTAGGAAAAGAAAAATAAAAAAGAACTACTTATATTCCAAATTAGAGGCTAAACTAAAGTGGAAGGGACGGTAATATTTGCAAAATATCCATACTCAAGAAGACTAGTTGAACTTTTAGACACGTTAGCTAATACATCATCACGTTGTCTCTGGTAAGGACAAAGTGCATTTCAATAATTCAATGCCATAAAAATCAAAGAGTTAGAATTGAATACAAGTCTTGACTTGTTACATTATTTTTTTCAATTTCTAAACATTCCAAACACACACACAAAAAAAAAAAAAAAAAAAAAACTTAAACACCACCGTAAATATTAATTATACCTATATTTTATAAATGATTACTTGTACTAAAATACTCAAAGTTTGTAAACTATGTTTTATAATACACGAGGCATGTTAGGGACTAAAGGCAAGATAACATTTTAAAGAAGGACAAGTTAAAGAATGAAGTCAATTTTAGTATTTAAGGAAATGTAATTTATTAATTTCATGAATTTATGTATAAAAATTAAGGGTTAAAAGGATTACAAGACTACAACCTTAGGAAAGTGGAAAATAGAATGTAAGAGGAAAAATTAGCATTGGTAAAATAGTGGATGAGAAGCAAGCAAATGTCCTAACGGCCAACCAGAAAATTTCCTTAAATTTCTTGAATTAAACAAGTGAATAAAATCCAATACACACAACTTTTATACACTTCTTATTCCCCAAGAAAGCACCACAATTTTCTGATATTTCTATTTCCCTCCCTTCCCACTCTCATAAACCCCAAAACAAACAAAAGATATTATCATCTGTTTTACTCCACCTATTCTTCTTCAACCCTCCGCCATTCTTGATTTTTTCATAGCAACAATGGAGAGAGCGGTGCTCCTCCGCTCCTCTTCTTCCTCCGCACTCGCCTCCACCAGGTTTTTCACCCGCTCTGCTCACCGCCTCGCTCGTCTCCCGAGACGCCATCGTTTGGTACACAACGGCAACCACCGCTCCCTCCTCGGCCGGCACTTTGGCCTCGTCTCATCCGTTTCCCGGCCTTCTCTTCAGTTGAAGAGGAACTTCGGTTCTCTATCAGTCCGTGCGGTCGCAACATCGTCCGTACAGTCTTCTCCTGGTAATTTGGTGATTCTACTGAAAGTTTCCAACTGTTTTAGCTGAATTGGAAGAGTTGTTTATGATAGTTGTTATTTTTGTATTTATTCAGAGTCGTTGGGAGCGGATGATGAAGTGGCGGAGAAGCTTGGATTCGAGAAAGTATCGGAGGAGTTTATTGAGGAGTGTAAATCTAGAGCGGTTCTGTATAAGCACAAGAAGACTGGGGCTGAGATCATGTCAGTATCCAATGACGATGAGAATAAAGTGTTCGGCATTGTTTTCAGGACTCCTCCGTAAGTGTTTTTAGTGATAAGCCGTGAAGTGAAATTGTATCGTATGTTAGTTAGAGAGTAGAGAGGTCTTGTATACAGTGGCGTAGCCAGAAATTTAGTTCAGCGGGATCAATAAATATACATAATACTAAAGCATTTATATTTTAAGTTGGAATATTAAGATTGAAATTCATTATTAAGTAGGAAGAAAGATTTCTAACTTTCTCCACTATGACCCCATCCTATGTAAAATTGTATTCTAATTAGGGGGTCAAAGGCATTTATTATAACAAATTTTTACATATCTATAGCTATTAATACATATATTAGAGTAAAAATTTTCAAGCCAGGGGGGGTCATATGAACCCCCTCACCAGGCTGTGGCTCCACCAGTGCTTGTATAAGCGATTGTTACTCCAATGTCCTGTTGGTGATTAGTTTTTCGATTTAAACATGCTTATGTGAACTCAGTGGGTCTGATTTTGAAGATCATATAGAGCTTCTGCATGGGTTAAATTCTTGATCAAGTTGCACATGCTTGAAGTTCTTGTATTGTAGAAACTTTCATTTGGACATCTGATGGTTCAAACATAGTTAATGGGACATGCCTCTTCTTTTGCATGACCGAGCTATAATGATTAATTAGTATAATTATTATTAAGATTTAAGAAAGAGTAACTTCAGCAAAGCTTCTCTTAAGTTGCTGGTCTTCACGAATCTATGTTGTTATTTCATTTCTGATTTATTTTAGATAAGCTACTTCATGAAGTTCCAACATGTCAGTTTGTCATTGCAGAAAAGATTCCACAGGAATTCCTCACATTTTGGAACACAGTGTGTTATGTGGTTCAAGAAAGTACCCCCTGAAAGAACCGTTCGTTGAGTTGTTGAAAGGGAGCTTGCATACGTTTCTTAATGCCTTCACATATCCTGATAGGACATGCTATCCTGTTGCCTCCACAAATACTAAGGTCTACTCCTTCAATCCAAATACAAGACTGGAAGTGTTTTCTCTGATCTTGTTTTGGCAAACTTATGGCGACTTTCTTTGCAGGATTTCTATAACTTGGTTGACGTGTACTTGGATGCGGTTTTTTTCCCTAAATGTGTGGAAGACGTTAAAACATTTCAACAAGAAGGTTGGCATTATGAACTGAATGACCCTTCTGAGGACATAACATATAAAGGTTGGTAAAGCCTTTGGTATTTTATTATCTCCTGGTGAATATGCCAATCTCAATATATACTGATATTCATTGATAAAAGGGCATACTGGTTCTTGACATCACTGAGGCTTTTTATGTGGTCTACTCCAGGTGTCGTTTTCAATGAGATGAAAGGTGTTTATTCTCAGCCTGATAGCATACTAGGTCGAGCTTGCCAACAAGTAAGCTCACTTTCAAACTAAATTGAGGTTAATTAGTTTTGTGGACTCTATGATTCAGTCATTTAGCTTAATGTTTCTCCAAAAACTTTTAAGGGTACTTGATATGTTTCTCAGTGATACAAGTACCTCTTTACACAGTACTTAAGAAAATTAAGCTATGGTGATTCAACTCATTGTATTACTTCTCTGCAGGCCCTTTTTCCTGACAATGCTTACGGTGTTGATAGTGGTGGTGATCCGGAAGTTATTCCCAAACTAACTTTTGAGGAATTCAAGGTTGGTTTCTGTTGACTACATTAGTTCATTATTTTTTTATTTATGTTATTTGTTGAAAGTTCGATGAGATGAATAATGTAAGGATCGGATGTTTCCCCTATTAGTATCATCGGAGAATTGTTGTAGTTGTTTGTTCATCCCGTTTTTCTTTGAATAATAGAAAGTGTTATTAAGTCAGGTTGAAGTTTAACTATAGGCACACTAAGTGATATTCTACCTGGTAGTCCACTATACAATAATGTCCTTATTAGTAGCTATTACTAGATTTAGTATATTTCTGGGCATGCGTGATTTCACTTTGATCTTCCATGCATAACAATTGTTTTTGCATGACATCTTGTGCTATGTCCTCAACAGAGATTTTATTAGTTATGTGTACTATTTGCAGGAGTTCCATTCAAAATATTACCATCCCAGCAATGCCAGGATTTGGTTTTATGGAGACGATGATGCAAATGAGCGGCTACGTGTTTTAAGTGGTATTTTCCATTAATCTGTTTAATTGCTGATTTTCTTCTATCTAAATGAAGTAAAATAAATGGGAAAAGTAATAGCAACTTGAATAGCAGTTTTGGTATTTACTCCAGATATCGGCTCTAATAATTGGTTCGGTTCATTTTATGCTAGGGTCTTCCCTAGTGGGGAAGATATTTTAAGATTCTGACACGTGTCTTATCACTCTTATGATTAAAATTAGAAAATGATTTAAGATCATGATTAATAATCATAAGACACATGTCAGAATCTTAAATATCTTCTCCACTAGGGAAGACCCTAGCATCAACCTAACCAATTGGTTCTTAGTTGCCCCTTAATTATTATATATTAAAGTATATTATGTGCATGTATTTTGAGAGATCAGCTCTGATATACATATTAAATGGACATTGTCTGAATGAGTTACACATTCATCCTCCATATATCTTTGTTGCTCAACTGCTGTGTACCCTTTAATGAACCATGCATGAAATCCTTAAATAAAATCCCGATGTGCATCGTATGCAGAATATCTCGACAAGTTTGAAGCAAATTCAGCACCTCAGGAATCACAAATTAAATCTCAGAAACTGTTCTCAGCACCAGTTAGGATTGTTGAGAAATACCCTGCTGCTGAAGGTGGTGACTTGAAAAAGAAGCATATGGTGTGCCTTAATTGGCTCCTATCTGAAACTCCTCTGGACTTAGAAACTGAATTGGCCATGGGTTTTATGGATCATTTAATGATGGGAACTCCTGCTTCTCCATTGAGAAAAATCCTGCTAGAGAGCGGTTTGGGAGAAGCTATTGTTGGTGGGGGAATTGAAGATGAGCTCCTACAACCTCAGTTTAGTATTGGATTAAAAGGTGTATCTGAGGATGATATTCAAAAGGTAGAAGAATTAATCATGAGTACATTAAAACAGCTGGCAGAGGAAGGCTTCCATTCCGATGCTGTGGAAGCATCAATGAATACAATTGAGTTCTCTCTCAGAGAAAATAATACTGGATCATTTCCTCGTGGCTTGGCACTGATGCTCCGCTCCATGGTAAACAGAGCTAGATTGTCATGCTATCTTCGTTTTTCTAGTTAGAAATACTCTGATAAGAACTTTTTGTTTTTGCAGGGAAAGTGGATTTATGATAAGGACCCATTCGAGCCATTAAAATATCAGGAGCCTTTGAAGGCATTGAAAGCTAGAATAGCCGAGCAAGGCTCCAAAGCAGTTTTTGCTCCATTGATAGAAAAATTCATTTTAAATAACCCACATCTTGTAACTATCGAAATGCAGGTAATTCTTGTTTCTTTCATGTTTTGATGCCTGCAAGTCTGCAATATGGCATGACTGTTTGATATGCTACTTGATTATTTTGTCGACAGCCTGATCCGGAGAAGGCTTCCCGTGATGAAGCTGCTGAGAAAGAAAGTCTGGACAAGGTGAAAGCTAACATGACGGAAGAGGATCTTGCTGAACTTGCTCGTGCAACAAATGAACTTAAGTTGAAGCAGGAGACTCCTGACCCACCAGAAGCTCTGAAATGCGTACCGAGCCTTTCTTTGCAAGACATTCCTAAAAAGCCTATCCACATTCCTATTGAGGTGATGGGATGATGATAATACTCTAGGGATTCCTTTCTGTCAATTTCTTATACTCATCTTCTGAGTTGAATTTCATCCGCTTCGGGTTGTAGGTTGGTGAAATCAATGGGACAAAGGTCTTGAAGCACAACCTTTTCACAAATGATGTTCTATATGCTGAAGTTGTATTCAATATGAGCTCGTTGAAGCAAGAGCTTCTTCCGTTGGTACCGTTATTCTGGTGAGATAGCAACTATTTATTGTTCTAGAACTCCTCATTTTGGAAAATAATGTATTATAGGATGTTAGTAAAGCATGGATGGTTTCAATTTTTGGATTTAGTTAATAGTTTCATGATGATGTTCAGCTATTAAATATTAGTTTAATGGATTCATGTGATTAATAGCTTGTGCAACTCTATTGTCGTCTGACACTGAATTAATATGATTTGTGCGTGGATATGTCAACAGCCAGTCACTGCAGGAGATGGGTACTAAAGACTTGGATTTTGTACAACTGAACCAATTAATTGGAAGAAAAACTGGTGGTATATCAGTATACCCTTCAATATCATCAGTTCGAGGGAAGGTGGACCCATGCAGCCATATAATTGTTCGAGGCAAAGCTATGTCTGAACGAGCTGAAGATTTGTTTAATTTGGTAAAATCTGGCTTTTCATCTTGGTCATTTGACTAAATTACATTTGAGCATCCTATGCTTCAGAGCCCTCTATATTTTTAGATCGTACTGATTTGCTATCTTCTCATAGTTTTGTTGAATCAAATATAAGTCTTGTTACATTATGTCCGATGAAACTGTTATTGTTCAGCATTAATTTTCCCTTTGTTTGTCTAACTTTCTTGGAAATGCTGGAGATAACTAATTCAGTTGTTAAAACTCTGTAGGTTAACTGTGTTATGCAAGAAGTTCAGTTGACAGACCAAAAGCGTTTTAAGCAGTTCGTTTCTCAAAGCAAAGCAAGGATGGAGGTAATCTAAGTGAACCTAGTAGTACTGAACTAATTTACATTTTCAAATTAGTGATGCTAATATTTACTTTTCAGAATTATTTAAGAGGCGCTAATTTGACTTTTCTAAACTAAGTGACACTGATATTTTTTTTAAAAAAATTTTCAGAACCGATTAAGAGGCAGTGGGCACGGCATTGCTGCTGCAAGGATGGATGCAAAGCTTAACGTTGCTGGTTGGATGAATGAACAAATGGGCGGTGTCAGGTTGATTTGTGTGAAGCCTAATTCTTACATTTCAAATTTGCAAATCATGAATTTCGAAAGCTAGTTCACACATTAAATATTTACAACATGTTCTCCACTATCTGTTGTGTGGCTAAGCTTGTGCTGGCTTTAGATTTCTAGATAATTATCTTCTAGAGTATTATCTCTAATTGACTACAGTTTTGCAGTTGTGCTTTTTGTTCTTTTTGTTCTTTTTTTTCCGTCTTTTTCTTAACCCATGGTTCATATATGGCCCTAAATGTTGTTAACGTGTGTGCTTGCAGTTACTTGGAATTTTTACAAGATCTTGAAAAGAAAGTTGATGATGACTGGCATGGAATATCTTCTTCACTTGAGGAGATACGCAAAACATTATTTTCAAAAAATGACTGCCTTGTTAACTTGACCGCTGATGGGAAAAATCTTCAAAACTCAGAGAAATACATCAGCAAATTTCTTGATATGCTTCCTAACAATTCCCCAATTGGGTCAAATTCTTGGAAAGATCGACTCCCTCCCACCAATGAAGCTATTGTGATACCTACTCAGGTTAGAAGAATTATGTCTTGCGCGAATTACATATACTACCCTGAGGTTTGAGCTAATTATAATGTAGTCCTCTGTTTCCAAAATACAAAAGATTCCCTGAAGTTTCACTTTATTACAAAAAAGTCCCTGAAATGCAAATAATCAACCTATTCAAGTGAAATTTTTCTGTAATTAAGTGAAGTCTCTGGGAGTTTTTTTTGTAATTTCTGACAAGAGGGACGAAATTATAATTTGGGCAAGCCTCAGGGGCAGCATATGTAATTCTCCCTATCATCTTTGACTTCAGAAACCTTCTTTATATGCGACATTTTCTATTAGGCAAATCAAAATTAACATACTCAAATAACATCATCACGCAGGTCAACTATGTTGGCAAAGCAGCTAACCTTTTCGAAACTGGCTATCAACTAAAGGGAAGTGCTTATGTCATTTCAAAATTCATAAGCAACACATGGCTGTGGGACCGTGTGAGAGTTAGTGGTGGGGCTTATGGAGGATTCTGTGATTTTGACACACATTCAGGTGAAATTGACAGTCTTTACATTTTCATAATTGCTTACTTCCTAGCTTTTCTAACAATGATCCTCCATGTTAGGTGTTTTCTCATTCTTGTCTTACCGAGACCCCAATTTGTTGAAGACACTTGATGTTTATGATGGAACAAGCAACTTCCTACGAGAACTTGAAATGGATGATGATGCTCTTACTAAGGCAATTATTGGTACTATTGGAGATGTTGATTCCTATCAGCTGCCTGATGCTAAGGGATATAGCAGGTATGCCAATTTCTGTTCGTGCTTCTAATGGATCTTTGGTTTGCGGGTAAAACTCTTAATTTTCAAATTAAAGGAAGTTATACTACAATTTGGTTATTATCTGTGTGCTAAAATTTCCTCTTGAACACACTTACCTCTTGATTCTCTTTTTGATTCTTTTATTCGTGTTGCAATTATAATTATATTTATGCGAGCAACATCATGAGAATTTAATCTAATTTTTTTATACATATATATTCTTAATTTTTGTACGTTGGTGATTAATAATTTTCATCTCTCTCCAGTTTACTGAGATACTTGTTAGGAGTCACCGAGGAGGAGAGACAAATGAGACGAGAAGAGATTTTGTCAACAAGGTACATACATATATATTCTTCAACTATAGAACAAATTCAGATATAAAATGAGTCCAGTTTTCTGCCTCTGTTACTCACTGCAACATATAAGTTGTCCATAAGATTGGAAGCATAGAAGAATAAATTGCAGACAAAGCTGATAATTGTTATATCTATGCATACTTTAGTGAGGAATAACAATCTTCTTTACTTTCATAGATGTAATGATATAATGGTCCTCGATCACACGCTCCACTAATTCTACTTGTTTCTTCATCTTCTTCCATCGGCTTAGATCACAAACATGCTTTGTTAACTTTATTTATTTTCAATGTAGGTTGGAAGACTTCAAGGAATTTGCTGATGTTATTGAGTCAGTGAAAGACAAAGGTGTTGTGGTTGCTGTGGCATCTCCAGATGATGTGGCTGCCGCAAACGAGTCACGTTCCAACTACTTTGAAGTGAAAAAGGCACTCTGAGTATTTCAACATGGCGAGAGTCTTCAAGTTCATCTAATACGAGTTTGAGCATTATAAATTCAAATAGCAGAAGACTTGTAAGAACATTGTCTCTTTCTATTGCATTTTTTCTCTTCCCAGATAAAGGAATGGGAAACCCACAGTTGTATGACATTGGGAGAGACTTCTTTTAGCAAACAGAAAATTTTACTGAAAGTTAGACCTGTTTAACATATGGGAGAGTTTGATGCATCAAATATAATGACTACAAACACTATAAGGGGAAATTTACTGATTTCTATTGAATTCTCGGCATAAATTGGAGTCTACTGCAGCTCGATAATCTGGACAATGACTTTACTAGTAGTATTATAAAAGAATAATTACACTCTCACACCATGAAATTTGAGCTATTGATGCAAATATACTCTTGAGATTTAGAAAATTACATGAACATATTTTATCAAAAGAAAAATTCATTACGTCTATTAAGTAATTGGATTTATTTCGGGACATTCATTCTATAAATTAAAAACATATATTTATTTTTTAACAGAAAAATTAGAAATTCAATCTTTTTTATAAGATTTTCTGACAATATTTAAAATTTAGGTATCTTTCTATAAGAGATTGGGCTAATCACGGTAAATAAATTTGTACCCAAATCTTACTAGATATGCTTAATTCAAAACTTTTTGTGTATTAAGTGCCAATTCAAAATGTGAAGAAAAAAATAAAATAGAAAACGTTTAGCCGCTACTATTTTAATAGAATCGTGTCGCTTAAGGCGAGCGACAGTCATTTGGCTTCCCAAAAGTCAAAAGCCTTACCTAGTCCAACACTAACTCTCCTGTTCCCATTCTTTCAATTCTATAATTCACATTACTCAACGCCAAACCAAAAGGTCAAACATAACCCGATTTTAAGTTCAAACTGGAGGAAATTGTAGCAAGAAACAGTAGAGAACCTCCAGTAGACCCCACCGGTCCCACCTCTGCCTTCTTCTTCCTGTATCCCCCGCGTACACCCACCCCCTTCTGTTCTATATATGCATGTATATATATGTGTGTGTAAAATGAATGTGTATTTGTGTGTGTATTGAACAATACATACACATACATAAAGATGACAGCCACGAAACATTCCGACACGTCGTCGTTTCGGCAGCCCCTCCTCTCCGAATCCCAATCCCAACCCCAACCGCCACAATACGTCGTTGTTCTACCTCACTATCCTCCTCCGCACCGCCACCGTCTCTTCCGTAAATCGTTCCAGCGATGCCTCTTCTGCTTCGCCGTCTTCCTCCTCTTCCTCGTCGCCTCCGGCTACCTCCTATGGCCCGCCAACCCCGAACTCTCCGTCGTTCGCCTCCGCCTAGATAACCTCCGTTTCCACACCCGCCCCAAAATTTCGATTGACGTGACCATGGATCTGACGGTTAGGGTCCGGAACCAAGATTTTTTCTCCATGAAATACGATTCTTTGCTGGTGGCGATCGGATATCGGGGGAAGCGGCTGGGGTATGTGACTTCGGGTGGTGGGTTTATCAAGCCGCGTGGGTCTTCGTACGTCAACGCCACGCTCCAGCTCGATCGGGTGGAGGTTTTGAGTGATGTGATTTTGTTAATTGAAGACTTTGCCAAGGGTGAGGTCACGTTTGATACGGAATCGGAGATTGGTGGAGTGCTCGGGGTTTTCTCTTTTGACTTGCCTCTGAAGGTAAATCTTGCTTTTATTAGAATTATGTGATGTGATATCATTATTCTTTGAACAGTTCTACATTTGGTGCTGAATTAATATTGCATGGGCTGATTAAGTATTTGTTTCATACTGTCTTTTTTGAGTTGTTTCTGTGTGGCTTAGTCACATGGAATCTGTAAATAATTACTCTTTTTCGGAGAATTATCAAAAGAAAGACTTTTTTTTTTTCTACGAGATTACACTAGAAAAGTTTAGGTAAGTTAACAGGAAAGTGAGGAATCTAATTATTTTGCTGTGATTGAATTTGAGCTTTAAGAAAACAAGGGAAGTTACCTTATAGTTTTTACTTTCTGGTTGTTGAATAGAGGTGGTTTACTATGTTATCCAGCAACCAAAAACTTCCAGTTAGTTTGCATTTATGACACTGCATTAGCTCAAGAAAGTAAAGGACAAGTTTTGTGCACTTGACCTTGATTCCAGTGTACTAAAATTTTGTTATATAAGCCTATAAGGCAATAGTTTGATATGAATAGAATGTGATGTAATTAAGAACATAAAGAGCATTGATAGAAGGACATAATGAGTCTGTTTAATAGCTCCTCTAGGGACTTGGTCATTGTTTTGGCTCAAATGTACTTAACAAATTGTTTACAAAGTGCAAATTTATTCAAGTAATTGCTGGACACTTATAATGATGTACAGATGACTTGTATGATATAAATGCCACAGGATGATATGTATTGTTCCGCATGGAAGTTTTGTGCTTTTTTAGTCCTGTTTTGCTGATAGATGTAACAGATGTTGGCTTGGGTTTTTGTTTAGCCTATATTCGATGTCATGACTAAAGAACTTCAACTATCTGAGAATGCAAGAAATGCATAATTAATGCTTTTGTGATCATTGTAATAATATGGTGTAGGTGAATTTTTTATGAAATGTAAGTTTCAGAGAAGAAGGTTTATATTAGTGCTCTTGTTTCGAGCAACTCTTTCAGCTGGGTTATGACGTATGGTTCAAATCATCATTCTTAGACTATTGATTATAAAGAAACACCTACGTGAGTTTTATATTTGTCACTATGCCATCAAAGTAGCAGCCCAATTTCTTATGCCTAATATCCAAAGATGTTTCAAGTTTTCTTGTTATCATTCAATTTTCCCACTCTTCTGACGTCTGAGTTCAACTAGTACCATTTATTCTTGATTTTTGCATATATAGGTATTTGCTTCGTCATAAAACTGAGAAGTTTCATGAATGAAGATATATTGTGAGTTTCACGTATCTGACCTTGACCTTTTGAAAGATGTTATGGAGTTGTTTTGCAAGTTTAATTAGAAAAACCAGATGATATAAGATACATATAACTTGAGAGGTGGTTTTAGCAAATGTATTTATGCTTCCGAAATCTTCCTTATTTATAACATTCACACCATTATTTATGTTTGTGAGGTTTGAATGTGTAGTCACGTAATCAGTATATTTTTCTTGATTTCTTAAAGAATGTTATTCTTCAGTCTAGTTCAAACATGTCTAATATCGTCCACTTTATGATCTTGCAGACAAAATTAAAATGTGAAGTGACTGTAAATACAAGGACCCAAAAAGTTTATCGTCAAAGTTGCTATCCTGAGGTAAGCTGAAGTTTCTACTGCTTTGACCATTATTCTTATTGATCATCCTTTCTTACCTTAATCATTGAACACAACGAAATATGAAAAAGGATTGTACTCTTTGGAATTGCTGCCAACCCAGCTCGAGAGACTTCTAGTTTTGTAAAGCAAATAAATAGAATGCAAGTTCTTTACATAATTGTGATGATGATATGAATTTTTTCAGTAAGATATGAATAACATGCTAATTCTAGTTCTTATGACTGATGCAAAGACGGATGTTGAACAGGTGTCTGAAGTCAGCTAGAAGATACAAACAACTCTTTTCAGCCATCCCATATCATTGATGATGAAGAGCAAGAAACCTTGTAATTTTTCCACAGGTTTCCGGTTCATGTATCTCTGTGTAATCATATAATCCTATCATCATTTATGATAACAATACTTGTATAAATGTAATCTACTTGTACAATTCATCTGCTATTTGGAAGTGAAAATAATCTTGACACTAGAGCACAAAATGGTCTCTCCCGAGCACCAGGTTTGTTGCACTTAGTCATTTAAAAATTTAATTAAATTTATTTTATTTCAAATTTTTTGTGCTGATGGAGCTGAATATCTAGATCATAGAATTAGATTGGAAATACGCTAGTATGTTAATGTTACTGTCCATAAGTTTTGATTTTCCGCAAGGAACCTTAAGATTAGTTGTTGGAATTCTGACACCCAAGCCACACTGTTGGTCATTTACATATATTTAGAGGAGATCTTGAGTTTGAATCTATGATACACGGATACAGATAAAGGGATGCAGACATGATACAATAAAAATATGGTGACACGATACAACATGATGCTGATTGTAGGCCTTTGAAAGTTAGTTTGGTTTTATTGCAAAATTCTTGTATGCATCAGTTGGGTAAATATGTCGGGTCCAAAACATGTTTCATAAAAGAACTTGAGCTTTTAAATGGGGTCGTGAATCATGCAGAAAATGAACAGAATTAAGTAAGTCTTGGATTAAAATTTAAACCCCTTATTCATAGGAAAGAATCTCGTACGTTGCCAGCATAAATATTTATTGCCCATCATTCTTGATTTTGTACATGAAAACACTCAAACATAGTACATGGTAGTAAACCTCATTTCTTGTTATACACGTTCCACTGATAATAAACACGATGGCGCCTACACCTGAACGAACCCGGATGGGTGGTGGGTGAACACACACATACCTTCTTAATCCCACCATCACCACCATCCTCAGCCACTCCACCGCTCGTAACCACCAGTTGTCTCTGTCTTGCCGCTTCTCCCGCCACCGCCATAAACAATTTCCGACAGGGACTGGCTGAGTTGTAAGAACCCTGGTAAGTGTAACACATCCTTTTCTTGCTTGTTTTATGAAATGTGAGATGGAATAGTTTCTGTTTGAAAGGATAATTATGAATGATGGTTTAAATAGAGGAGGGAAAGCAGTAAAAGCTGGGATGGGGGAGAAAGGGATTTGCTTTTGGCCTCATTTCTACAGACTGCCTACTTGTTTTTCCATGCAGAACTTATCCTGCATAATCTTTTGCCCTTTTCCTCTGTCCAGATAAGGAAAAGGAAATATTAGTGGGCACTGCCACGAAAGATATTAGAGTGAATTACATCTAGATTTCCCCATATTTAGTTTAATTACATTTAGATCCCTTGTATTAAGAAAATTACATCTAGATTTTCTGTATTTTAACTCCGTCTTACAAATTGGTTTTTCCAACGTTTCCTGTTAGGTAAATTCGTGTGATTGAAATGCCCTCAACGGGTCTGTTATGAATTTATATAAAACTTGAGTAGTATATCATGTAATATTTAGTCGAGGTCCAAGTATAACTAAACAGGATCGAGATGTAATTCACCAAGAGATTACTATTAAATATGAACTTAGATTGCTAAATAATTATTTTTTTTCTTTTTCTTTCTTTGGGAAGTAGGCTGTAAACAAACCGAACTGAATCGAACCCGAACCTGAACCTCTCTTCAAACTTAATCCAAACCCTTTTTTGGCAAGTTCGTTAGGTTCGGATTCGTTCCAATTAATTCGACCTCGAACCTGAACCTTAAAAAAATGCTAAATTTCAGTTCGGTTCGTTTACAGTCCTAATGGGTAAGGGGAGGGTGGGGTGGGGTGTTGAGGTGGCAGATGAGAATCAAACCACTTGTGAAGTCGGAAGGTTTTTAATGTTATCTTGCTTTCTTTTGTATAGAGAAATGCAAAAGCGGCAGTTTCATAAACACGTTTGTTCGTTTCTCTATGTGAAAGAATATTCTGGAGAATCATGTGAAAATACTATAATTTCATGTAGATCAGCAAAATACTGTTTCGTAGACTAATACCCACACTAGGAAAAATTGTAATCTATCGAAAAATACCCTTTTTAGAAATTTTTAATAATTATATTTTTTTGACGAATTTCCCTTTTGGAATTGAAAATACGATTTTGGGCACAAACGAATAGGAGTTCGAACCCATAATATTTGATTAATGATGAATGAGTCTCGTTTCCTAATTTATTTTTTTTCCTTTTTGTTGTTGGGTTGTGGGTGGATATCATAATATTGGGCCCTCCCCTGTTACTATGTTAATAATCAGATGGACCCACCCAGAGTCTGACACTATGAATATGGGCCACTATGAGCATGGCCCATTTTGAGGAAAAGCCCCATTATCCCAACAAGAGATACCACCACTTCTAGAATTTTCCTGTTTCCTTTCTTTTGAGAAAATTAATCAGAAATTACAAAAAAAAATCCCTGATATTTCATTTTAATTCAAAAGAACTCTCTGAAGCTATACAATATAAAGACAAAAATATAAATAATCAATCCTATTTCAGTGAGTTTTTTGCATTCAAGTAAAATATTAGGGAGTTTTTTGTAATTTTGAAAACATAGAGAACAATTCGTAACTAGCTCAAACTTGAGACATAATTAATTATATGTAATTCTCCCTAATTTAATGTATTTATAATAGTATTCTTTCATATATTCAGTTGGGTAGAGATTCCACTAAGACTTTTATGCAAATTTATGTTTTTGAATAATAACAACATTGAATTAGCACATTTGACTATGACAAAAAGCATTCATAATTGTTGGAATAGCTGCTCCTACCTTTCTAACATAATATTCATTAAAAAGAAGAAAGAAGAATAAAGGGAATAAAATTATTTTAAATTAAAATAATAAAAATAAATAGACTTCCATATATAATTATATTGTTATATTCAGAATTTAGATGTTCCATTAAATGAGTCAACTTCATCTCATTCTGAATAATGATAATAAATAATTGACAGCAAATTTTCCAGCACATTACTGATATCAAAATCCCAGAATCAATTCTAGCTGAGTCAACTAATATTTAAATAATAATGCTCATCACTACTATCATTTATTTTAATTTATAAAATACAAGGAAGATAGGAAAAAATATTAAATTGATAATAAATCCCTCCGGATCAAGAAGTGCCATGAGTCGTATTATCTCCAGTTTGACTTCGAATCGATCCGGTCCCTTTTTAGCGCTTCGAACAAAGGGGAATGGTCCTTGGCCAAAAGGCGAGACAGAATGGATTGAACGGTATCACCTTCAATCGTTTCATCAGCTTGATACGGATACGAGACAACCTCTTCCGGAGAACCTTTTTGATAAACGAGCCCCGCTTAATAATACCAAAAACTGATGAATAAATGATAACTGTTCTATTTTTTTTTTAGACCGAGGCAAGTGGAGGACAACCACCGTCTATTACAGAAAAACCACGAATATTTCTCTTCCAGGGTTTAGTCATGTCCAAGTGATCAGTTTAAATAAATAATAGACTTTCTCAAGCAAAATAACTAATAAAAAAACAAAAATTTCCAAAACACATTGCCCATTTTGCCCCCCAAGATCCTCGCATGCCACTCCCTTTATTCTCGACCATGTCTTATACATAACCTAAACTATCATATACTATTATACTATAAATTGCCCACATTTTCACTTAATTACACAAACACACACAAAAGTCATATGTCCACACACAAGAACACACAGTACTGCAAAATCATTCACTTTTCTTCAGCAAAATGGATCAAGAACAATGGCCTTGCTCAAGCCACGACGTTGCCTGCTGGCCCAGAAGCTATTCGAGTCGAAAATACGATCGTATCGTATCGTATAATTTGCAGGTAACAGCAAGAAGAAAAGCTCCCATTTGGACTCAAATATGGAGGAAGTTCAAGAGAGAGAAGAAGAGAGTTTTTCAATGTTCAAATTCAATGAGGTTCACATATGATCCATATTCTTATGCACAGAACTTCGATCAAGGGCTGTTGTGGGCTGATCAAGATGATCTCTCCCGTTCGTTTTCGGCCCGTTTCGCAGGTCCATCAAGAATATTTGATCATAAAAACAGATTGATAGGCGCTTGATTTAAAAAAATAATAATAATAAAGATTTTCTTGTATTTGTAGTAATTAGTTTGGAGTTTATAAGAGTAATGGCTTTTTCATCATAACTTCTTTTTTGTTTGGTTTGTGTTGATCTCTTTCTGGCTGCATTTACAAGTAAAGTTAGATGCTTTGCAGAAATCAGATGTTCTTTTTTTTTCTTTTGTTCTTCCTTTTTCACTGTTTTTGATGTTGAAGACTTGAAGCAAGTCATGAGGTCAGAGACAAATGGAATCCCAGGAAAATGTCTTTTTTGACATTTTTTTTAATATAAGAAAAGGAAAATTTACATTTACTTGCATATGAAATCTAGTGTAATTTTAATTATTCCATCTTATTTAAAAAGATTACAAAAATTCCCTTTTGTTTCACAACTTAGGTAAAATTTGTGAGAATTGTGGCAAAGAGATATTTTGACCATCAACAATTAGATTTCAAATAAAATTGACTCTTAGATCGATGGAATGCATATGCAACAAACTCTTATTGTGGCAGGTGATCAGAACATAGCTAGAATCCTACCAAAATTTTATACGAATAATGAAATCTCAGGACGTTACATGAGGTAAATCTCCCTAATAAACTTTTCTCAAAAGGAATAACTAATACATTATGTAGAAGATTAATTACACATATCATATAAATGGTGTAAGCTGATTATTTTTGGTAATTATATAAGAAACTTGTTATGCAATTGATGTATCTCACAAGTTATTTTCTATCTAACTTTTGGGTAAATAACCATTTCCCTATATGATTATTCACTTATTCTGGTGGCCATAGAGAGATAGTATTATGGGCCTTGTGGGCAATCTTTCAGACTCGGCTTAAAAACATTCCTATTGGGCTTCCCAGGCCCAATATTCTTTTCTTCTCGAGCCTAATATCTGAGTTTCACAGCCCAAGAAAATAAATAAAGAATATCAATAGAGAGCTATTGCTCATTTACTTATTACTCAATTACACTGATACGTCATAAATTATCAGACTATTTTCAAGAAATTATTAAATAAAAACAATCAAATTCAATTGATACATCTTTGATCACATTACATTCTCTTTACCACTCAACCAAAAGAATCGGATCGGAGGCAAACTTTATTTAATTTTGATCAAGAATCTTTGAATGAATTCACCTAATTAGATTTTGTCCGTCTATGATGGGTTTGATTTGTGTCCATCTATAATGGATCATAATTTACGAACAAAATTTTGTCCATCTATAATGCACCCATTGACCCATTATAGACGGACACAAATCAAAATTCCACAGTTATCGATTTTGAACCAAGGAAAAAAGTAAAGGGGTTCCTTTTGTTTTGGTAATGGGTATAAGAAGTATCCGAGATCACATGACACGTAAGATATAATTTTTAAAAATATCCGTCCATCATAGGGTTCTATAACAAAATTCATACAACTAAGAATTGAAAAAAAAGTGATCAAACAAAGTTACTATACCAAATGTAATATTAATTAACCCATATAGACCATTTAGAACAATTACACTAATAATCTTTAGAAAATCTTCCATGTGATTATATCACTTGAAAAGTTTGGTTGGGGGAGGACTAGTTGACTAGATAGACTATTATAATTAGATTTTCAATAGTAAAACTATATAGATAAAAATTATTATGTTCTTAGAAAAATTGAGGATTTAGTGAACAAAGTCATAGTCAAACTCATCCTTAATAATAAATCATATGAAAAATAATGTTAACATTCCAAAAACAACAAACATTATTTTGAAAATCCTAAGGGTAGATACACATACCTATAAACATTGAAGAAATATGATATCACCTTCAATGAATTATTATAAAAGGACAATTAGATTTAATCTGCCCACCAGCCAAATTCTTAAAAAAAAAAATTAAAAAAAATTCAGCTACCCTTTTTTAAACTAATTTAAATGAGTAAATGATATTAATGTTAGATATTTCAATTATTAGTATATAATAGTAAATATACAAATAATAAAAATATACTTTAAATTTCCCAAGAGATAGTGCAGTAAATAGTCTCATTAAAATTACTTACCTATCTATCTTTACTGGTGCAGTTAAAACGCCATTATTAATTTCCCAACAATTTAATGCCATTTCCAAAGTTTATTTTTGTTGATTTTTTTAATTTTTTTTTAATTTTTCGATTTCTCCAATATAAATACCAGGCTTCATACTTTCAACTGTCATCATAAATTGGCACAAAGACTTGCATTAAAAAAAAAAAAATTGATCTAAAAAGAGAAAATGCCTAAGCAAATTCAGAAATCACTTCAAGACTGTCTCTCGAAGATCAAAGCTTCACACAAACAAATGCAGTTTCCATTACGGAGCTGCAAGCACCCCAAAACGCCGTCGTTCTCTATTGCCGCCGGCAAAGATAAGGGAAGCGACGCCGCGACTCTGTCCGACATCGACAAATTCTTGTTCGAGAATTTCAGATCCCTCTACCAGAAGGAGTACGAAGAAGAAACGTCGAAGACAAAAGTCAGCGCCTCCGCCGGAAAAACAACAGCGTTTTTACTCGAGTCGCCGAGGCTTCTTGACTTTCCGCCACCGGAGAACCTCTGTCGATCGGCGAGATTCTTCGTCGCTGCCGGCTCGTCGAGTTCTCTCATCATGGAAGAGGCGCCGCCGCCGCCCTTCTCTTCCACGTCAGCCTCCGGTAGTACAAATAGTTCCTCCCCGACGACGTCGACGGAGGAGGAAGCGGAGGATAACAATAAAGGAAAAGAGTCTCCGACGGCACCTGCCCCGGACGATTTCATCGCGCTTTTGACGTACTCCCCGAGTCCGTATGAGGATTTCCGGCGGTCGATGCTGGAGATGGTGGAGGCGCGTGTTGAACACAACGGGAAAGTGGACTGGGAGTTTCTGGAGGAGCTTTTGTTCTGTTATTTGGATTTGAATAACAAGAAAGCCTATAGGTTTATTCTGCGGGCTTTTGTGGATTTGACTGTGGTTTTGCGGGAGAACGCTGGGAGAATTCCGGTGATTCGTCCGCCGTTGAACAGCCGCCGCCAGAGAAGGCAGCTTAATTAGATTGTATCGACATGTAATGCATGCATGCACATGTATTTTAAATTTAGTCGTGGGTTGTCCTGACAAAAATTGTAGGACATATCAAATAACTATAATTTCCCATTTGTTTATCGTAATTAACGAACTTTTTTCTTAGGTTTTTCAACCATAAACATTTAGTCATATCATACGATGTAATTTTCTGATGAAATTTCCGGCAGTTGAGATGATAAAATGCTAAATTAGTATAATTCAGAAAACAAACTGTAAAAAAATAAAATTTAGATAGTAAAATACAAAAATTATCATAGTTCGAATGAAAAAAAATCTTTATCCCATTATATTATATCCTAACACTTTAACGAACCTATGTTCTTATATTTATACTGTCTATATCTCTATGTCCGCATCTTGTGCAATATAGATAACGACACATGTTCATGACGAATAACATAAATACCAACACATTCGAGTTCGAATTTAATCGTTCCGATTTCGTATAGATCATAAATAATCAACTTGTACATTCTCTTGAGTTAAGTGTTCATATTTAACCATGTACAATTCCCAGATAACTTCACAACAGTCAATAGGAACCCAGGGATTTTGGTGGGAAAACATAAAAAAATTAAAAAAATAACTGTTTTTTCACAGACTATAGGCTCCCTTGAAATCTAATGAATTTGGATTTCAATTAAAATTACAGATATACAGAAGCACTTTCCACGGCTGGTTTCGCGGCAGATCGTTCAAAAATGCAACCTTTCCGTGTTTCTCATGGACTCTGCAAATGGAGATATGAGCATGAAAATTTCATCAGAAAATGTAATAGCAATGTCTCTTCATCTGCTTCAAGAATTGTATATCTGCAATACTATTATGAAATCTGTCGAGTAGAAAAGAGTTCCTTACCTTAAACACCAGCTGCATTGCTATTAGTACACAAATAATGCTCGTACAGAGAATGATATTTCGCAGGAACATATTCCTTGAAACTGTCCAAAATTAAGAATGATGCTTCAGCAACCTTGAGGAATAATCACGAAAAAAATCCATGAAACCTTGAAAATTACATAGAACACCCTAAATCAATATTCTGACTCAGGGTGTTTTCATAATTCTCAAGGTTTCAGGGTGTCTTTTGTAAACAACGCAAGTCTCAGGGGGTTATTTGTAATTGACCCCATGAACACACACACATAAAAAAGATAAATACATGATCTAGAGCATAATGGGATGCGAAGCTAGCACAATAATGATGATAAAAAAAGTTCCTAATAAAATGTGATACCCATGGAGAAGAGGGAGTCTGTCTGGAGCAGAAAATAGTCTTGCAATTGATTGCAGAACATGGCCTATCTTCATTGCTTTAGTCTTCAGTCCTTTCATAAACCCTACAAATTCTTTATATTCCGCATCACTAAGCTTTTCTCGAACCTGCAATGTATATATCCACAGATTTCTTAATTTAAATTGTTTATTTTAGAAAACGAATAATAGAAACCACCCCAATCTTTGGACCCTTTTGTGCACATTAGTACCCAATCGTTGCGGGCGAGTGGTACCGTGTGCTCTGATGGTCCTTTTGGGGGAATATTGAGAAGATTCCCTTTATGCTTGCATATGCCACATATGCATGTATTTTAGAAGGCAAATCTGGTATGCCACATATTAGATCTCTCTACCATTGTTATATCGTCCTCAATCATAGAGGAATATTCTACAATTTTCCACCGGAAAAACAATCAGAGCACACTTTTAAGAGAATAGGTACCGATACTGCTCGCCCGCAACGATTGGGTCCTAAAGTGCAGAAGGGCCGGAAATGTAGGGGTGGTTTCTATACTTAACCCTAAAAAGATTAAAATCTCCACCTGGATGAGAAAAGCTGATCCCTTTGTCTCCCCTATATTTTGAGACACAACTTCCTTTCCTGCCTGAATATTATTATGTGCAGCATTTTTCTGTTGTGTTATAATAATTCCATCACCCACCACAAATTCTCTTTTCCCTCGAGGATTGTAAATGCTGGCACTCTCAGAAAACTGCAAATTTTCCTTCTTTATTGAATTGCTAAGCTTTTCATACTGTTTCGACAGATCAGGCCCAGTTATCAGCATTTTCCGTTTTTTCAACATACTATTTACAACCAAATCACCATTTTCTCCATCGAAACCTTGTATATTTTCATTCCCACTGATCAAAGGTTCTTTCTTTATCAGATCACTTGAGTACTTCAAAATTGAATTTTCAAATTTCTTGCCTGATGTCAGAGATGATGAGCGATTGGCTGGAACTATTTCCTCCAATCGGGTTGAAATACGGCTTTGTTTCACTTGTTTGATAGAAGAAGATGCAGAGTCCAAGGAACTAGGTGGATCCACTGGAAAAACTCTGACATTTCCTGTAATGATATATGCACCATTACAAAATTCTTAATATCCATATAAATCTTTGAACAATCCAGCTTTTATTTCCTATTTTGCTCAACAGAATGCCGATGCTATTTGTGTTTGAACTACCACAAATTATTTTTTCAAAGTTCCTCCACATACTTAAAATCATCAAAGAACATGGATACAAGCATAAGAAAGTAAACAAGTTCCAAATTAGCAAACATAAGAAAATTACCCTGATCTTGATTTCGTGCCAATAACATCTTTGGTGGGTCACGTTTTGCTGAATCTCGAAAGAAATGAGTCAATGTGTAGACTACATCACCAAATTTGGAATAACACTGCAAATCAAAATTGCAGAAACTTAATATAGAGAAAACCAGAGAAGTATTACGAATAGAAAATTAGAAAAGTCAACCAAAGAAACAAACAAACCGCACTTTGAAATGAGGTTGTATCCACAATGATACTTGAGACTGGCGGTTTGACTGTGCAAACCTATTTATAAAAGGTGAGGAAGAAATTATCAGAAGTTCTATAACATCTTATACAATCTCTATGTAACATGTCCGCTAATTGTTGTAAAACGGCTATCAGTTATATATAACTGACGGCATTTATGTTCTGAAAATACAGAATGATGAAGATATAATGGAATATGTCGACAAGAAATTTGGTTTATACCAGATGCAAATATTACATTTTTGGGGCCTGAATTTGTACACATTAAAAGATTAGGGATTTAAAATTTTGAAATATTTTAATTGAGTATAGCTTAAACTGGAACATACTAATCTCAAAATAATTAGCTTTTCTAAAAGTTAACCTCTCATCACAGAAGATAATTGCTCCATAATCATGTTGATGACGAATGACACGGCCAACGGCCTGATTTACAGCTCGTGATGCTTGTTGGGAGTACCATTCTTCACCATTTAGAGCCTGTCCAATCAGAGTGTCATAAATACAATATCATGATATTCAAGCATGAAAAAGATTTCGAAATAGAAGAATTATTTCATATTCTTAACAAGAATACTACCTTGTTTCCAATCTTTTGTGACTGCGACTGTTGATCCAAGTATTCACGTTTCAAGCGAACCTGTATCAACAATTAAAATGGGAAGGCTCTTTACATGTTGAAAACTTTGAAGTCGAGCGTGGCGAAAATATGCATCAAATTATGAAGGGGGAACAGTTTTTCATATAATTTGATGGGAAAATATGCCTACGCTCAATGCAACAAGTGTACTTTAGATAATTCAATTTAGAGTTGTCTTTAGCTTCAATTTTGCTCAAAGATGAAAAAAACTGAAGTTGTTTACTGCTTAATAATAACCAACAAACATACGTATGATTATAACCTTCTTGAACCAGACAGC
This sequence comes from Verbena officinalis, assembly GCA_958496215.1. NCBI lineage: Eukaryota > Viridiplantae > Streptophyta > Magnoliopsida > Lamiales > Verbenaceae > Verbena > Verbena officinalis. Next base: position 2,402,466 of record OY292391.1, read on the forward strand.
TCCTTCAGTCTTCTCTTTATCATTTTTAGATTTTCTTTTTTGGAATCTTTTCAATAGGGAACCATGAAACTATTTTGTTTAAGATGATAAAAAACACAACAATACAAACCTTAGCATCAGTCATGGTGGCAAATGGCAACCCAGTTATGACCACAGCTCTGCCAGCATGATCAGCAAAATCCAACCCTTCACTCACCTATATATATGATTTGAAATTTAATAGATATCATCTAACATGCATGTAAAACATGAAAATTAACAAAACAATTTGTTGAGACATAAGAAGTGATTTTTTGCACATAAAGAGAATGAAAGTTGGAAAAATATCAAAAAGTAAGATTAAAATTTTATTTAGCATAATTGTTAAACACTAGCAAATTGAAATTTCAACTTCAAATATATTATGCACAAGCAGGCAGAAACTTGTGACTTGTACATGGTTTTCCAATACCTTTCCTCGGCAAACTGCAAAAAAAACTGCACCAGAAGAGGAGGTTTCCTTTAACTTTGACATATAATCCTGACCAAGATGACAAGAACAAACCATAAATTTAATCTCATGAGAAGCAAGAAGGAAGCTAACATGGAAGTAGCAAAACTCGAATATCTCAGTTAAACACTTACTTCAATTGCAGCGGGAAAAAGTGAGGCTTGCCTAGGTTCCACAACAGGTAACTTATGCTTGCAGATTCTTTCCCAAACTGTGGTTGAATTGGTTAAATTTTGTTGACCCTGCAAATAAGAAGCTTGATCAAGAAGGGAAATAAAGGGAGACCCATTTTTAATCCTGATATTGCATGCATTACCATAGTTTTCCAGCAGCTGATACATTGCTCCAAAAGGTAATAAGACGGAAAAAATACAAGCAGACCGTCTGGTACAATCCGAGCAAAATTGACTGGCGCATAAAGTCAAATTTAGTGATGTTTCCAAAAAAAAATCTAGGATTAATTACGTATAGCCCCCTCGTGAGATTCGGTAATTTTAACTCGTACCCCATTTCTGAATATTGTTACAACTCAAAACCCAAGAGTTTGACATATTACACCCACCCCCCACGAGTTTGAAAATATTGCAACTAACCCCCACAAGTTTGAAATATTACCTCCAAGATTGGCTTGGATGGGTGCTTGGAGGTAATATTTCCAACTCGTGCAGATGAATTGTAACATTTTACAAAAATGGGATAAGAGTCGTAGTTACTGAATCTCACGAGGGAGCTGGATATAATTAACCTAAATTTATAAAGCATTAGAATTTGGATAATCTTGTTCACAGTACGAGTACTACATACCAATGGCATTCCCCAACTCCAACTTATACTCTATAGAACCACGACTGCGATATGAAGAATTGAAAGAATAACCAGATGGTCCAACAGGTGCAACTCCAGCCCATATTTGGTTTCCCGATATAACATGAGGATTCTCTAAACGTATAGGAAATGGTCTACAACAGCAAAACATTTCTATAACGAACTCTTTAAAATTACTCCGGAACGTGATTGTGACGAATAAGACTGCATTAGATCGATATAACTCACAATTTCAATTCTTCTGCAAATGATTCCATTGGAGATAATGTCCCGGATGTCAGTATGATGGACCCAACACCTAGCCTGGAGAACTCTTCCAAGGCAATTCCAGGATTGAAGCACCACCAGCTTAGAGTTCTGGAAGTTTTCCCTAATTTTTCAATATTGAGAGAAATTCATAAGCTTTCAAAGATTTGCATAGCTGCATATAGGATGCCAATGCTACATCTTATACAAAGTAACAAAAATATTAGATAAGATAAATAATAACAAATGTTGGTGAAATGCATGGTTTTCCATCTGAACGATAATCTCCCAAGGAATATTACTCTTGTTGTGATAACATGTTATATAAAGGAAACGAATATATCAAATGTACCTAATGCTAGTTAAACACTAGAAAGCTTTTAATAGTCTTCAACAAACTACAAAATTAAAAATATGAGAAATATAAAGCTCTAAAATGATGTCCACATTTTAAGTGCAAAAGGAAGTCTATGGGTTACCTCTAAAGGCATCTGTACCACTAGCTTCAACATCTCGCACATGAACCTGTCAGATGTCAGAGGTTAATAAATCATATCAGATATATGCCTCATGAAGATCAAAGATGGTATCAACAAATGACACCTGATTGATTGATGTAGGGAATTATACTGGGCAATTAAGCGCTACAACTTACACGATAATATTGGGCATGAGCATTACTATTATCCCTGTATATCAGTCTAAGAATATCAGCCATGCTTTCTAGCCTGAAAATAGTCCCACTTGGTTTGTTTGATCCTCCAGTTTCACTCACATTGGCATCTGAAGGAAAATTCAAAAGATGAGTAAAATAAGATATTGAAACATGTTTGCCAAGGTCACAGCAGACCCCAAAAACCCATTTTGCCTTTCCTTCTTTCTTCTACTTTTTCTTTTAATTTCTTTTTGAGAATATGAAGAAAGAAACAGACCTAAACATACTCACTGACTTAAACCTTAAAAAATAGGAATGTCGAGAAAGATACCTTCTTCAAGAAGTTCACATCCTTTCTCAATGATACTAATGAGCATGTCGGCAGTCTTTTGAGTTATATTTAGCTCAGCTAGTAGCTCATAAATGTAAGGTCCAGCCTTTGTATAACCTAAATCTTTGGATTCAATTGGCACCTCAGCTATTCTCTTCTCAAGCTTTAAAAGAAGTGCTGCAGCAACACCATAACTGATCAATATAATGATCCAACAGTATATTAAATTTCAAAAGAACACAATGGAAGTGGAAAAACCGAAATGAGACGAAATATAAATACATTTAGAAATGGAAAAACTGAAATGAGATAAGAAACATAAATACATGTGCTCGATCAGCAGCATCAAGATTTATTATTCACCCATTATTGGAGAAAGAATCATTAGCTAAGTTCAGTCTTTTACCTCTGAGAATTGCAAAATCATCTGGTTTACATGATTTATCACTTGAAATTTCTCTCCTAGTAACAGAAAGATCAATGCACTTTTTTGCCTCTGATATGCAAGCAGTCAAAAGGCTTGAAGGCAGGTCAAACGATGCTGCATCAGCACATAAGCTTTCCTGCATTGTAAAACCAATCGACACCAATAAAGCTTAAACTGCTTGAAATAATTATGACAGTTTATTTTCAAGGGCAAAACCTAATATATTGTTAAATAGAATCTAAACATGACAGAAAAATATATATGTGTAATTTATACGTACTAAGTTGTGAGCTTCATCAAAAATAAGGATGCTGCTATCCCAGTTGATTTTCAGAGTTTTTCTATTTCCACGATCGATAAGATAGTTGTAAGGAGCAAATATGATGTCAACATCCCTATGGATCTCCCGTGACAGATAATAAGGGCACCTAAACATAAGAGAATGAATCGTTTTCAATTTCAATTTATAAACTTTCTGATATAGATAACAATTAAAACCTGAAAACCTACGGTCCAGAGCTTCTTCCAATGTTGACCAAGTCCTCTATGTCAATTGGATCATCTCCAATACCAGGATTCTTCTTCGCGAATTCTGCATTTGTCAAGAAAGAAAGTAATGTAGTCTAGAAATAGATGTTTATTTATTTGATCACAAAGTTATCTTTAAATTTTATCTATAAAGTATTATTTAGCTAGTTTAAATTTAAGCACACCTACCTGTAACTCGAGAAAAATGAGAACAATATCGTTTGCTTCGTTTTTTGCATAGGGCATGACAAGCATTTGTCTGTGCCTTTCCACGAAGTAAGCTTACTTGTTCATGAATGCACAATTGTTCTCGAGATCCTAACACCACCATTTTGGGCCTGAACTTAATCATATTTATCTCATTAAGCGGATGTCTTTAAGCAAATATACCAACATCGATGTTAACCAAACAAACAATTTCCCAAAAATATCAGTATTTAAAGGAATATAAATGCGATAATGAGAAGCCACAAATTCGACACCAATTCGCAACATTCATGAGCAAATTCAGCACCAAATATGAACTAGCTCCACCCAAAATCAATAATAGTAAAATGTATAAATTAAATGAAAATACTAATTCGGCATTTGAAGTTGCGCATATGGATGGAGATTCACTCAAATAACCAGTTATGAAGGGTTGGTTACTAGGAAAATGCTGCATCTTCTTAGAGTTATTTAGAGGGTTTGCAAACACTACTACTTTTGGAGAAGCTAAAGTAGGATAGAAGTTGTAAAAGGTTGGAGTAGTAAAAGTTGGGAGTGCTTGGGAGAAAAAAAAAAGGGAAAAGTACGAAAAAGTTTGTAGTCGAGTGTTTGGAAAAAGGAGAGCTAAGAAGTACTTTATTACTGTCAAGAACTTCCATTTATTTACGAAAATAACCTAGAAGCTAGAAGTTGAAGCCAAAAGCATGTCCTTATGTGCTTCTAGCTTATTTCTGCTTAAAATAAGCAGAAGCTGGTTTCCAAACAGTCCCAAAGCGCTGAAGAAAAAGGAAAAAAAACACAAAAGTGCTTTCTTTAAGAGTTTGCAAACAATAACTAAATCATTGAGCATAAGAAAACAGAGAAACAGACCTGACCTGTAGTTGGACCTCCTCAACTCTTGAATTACTTGCTTAATCTGGCTGTGAGTGCGTGATGTGTATATTATGGGGGGATATTTAGAAGATTGGGATAGTGGCAGTTCATCATCTGAATTCTGACTTGCTCTTATGTTAACTCTTTCACTCCGGCCTCTGGAAAATTCACCCAGACTTTTCCTCCAAGCTAATGTGGAGCATAAAAGACATAACGTCTTACCAGTTCCGGTAGGGCTCTCCAATAGTGCATTAGATTTCTGCCACCAAAAATAATTGAAGGAATTGAATTAGATTACTATGTGTGGCAGCAGGAGTTCAAAAATTTCCACCAAAAGATTTTATCTTTTTTACCACCAAACTAAATATACATTAATGATTCTATGTGAAATTTGCCAAGAAATATTTTTTCCAAGAACTAAATTTAAGAATAATTCGGTGTTCGAAATTTCTACCAAAAATCTACATGATATGAGTTGTGTGAAGTAACAGGGTATGATCCATGATAATGGAATTACAGGACTGAGACCAACATTTTAAACTGATGCTATCGACCAAGTACTTTGTGAGGAATAGTGAAGTTTACTACAAACCCTCTTAGAATATCAAACATTGGTCCAAGAGAATGGGAAAAAAAAAAAATGAAATCAAGAATCTTCTTACGTTTTGAAGAGATTCAATGACTTTTTCCATGTAAACGAGCTGGCACTCGTACGCCTCGAACGGGAAATCCACATCGATTCCCCTGATCTTGTACGTCGGCATTCTGAATTTGATGAATTTCCCAAGTAGACTTGGAATGGTTGATTGTTGTGGTTAAAACCCTAGACCTCTATTAAGCTCCCCTTTTTTCCCGCCATTTTCTTGAATAGGCGCTTCAAAACGGCGTCGTGCGAGCTCTCATGGATGCTGAACCTAGAAAGTAGAAAATGAAAGGAAAAGTTCGGGCTTGCCATAGCAGCCCTTGATATTTAGACAAATTGCAGGGAGAACCACATTTACCTTTTTTTTTTTTTTGGTTTTCCACCCTTCTATTCTGAGTTTGGTACTGCAGAGTTCCATGATAAGAACAATTCATTAAAGGTTACCATTATACTGTTTATCATTAAAATTTTAATAACTCGTTAATAAGTAATAACCTATCATATTTCTTTAGAAAATAGCCATTAATATAATAAAGTAATCCATTACTTTTTATAAGAAAGGTGTACGCTATTGCAATATAATATATAAATACGGTATTTAAAAAAAATATATTATTTAAACACAGAGAAAATTGTTCTCATCATTTAGTATGAAATAATAAATTACTGGGATATTCATTTTTTCTCCTCTAAACTATTAGCGTTTTTTTAGTTTACCATTTAAACTAATTTTTCGTACATTTTACCATCTGTACTACACGAAATTTATATTTTACCATCTCTGTATAATTTTAGGGTCAATTTTACATTTAGTTTCTTATACATGCCACACACGTGACTTTTCAAAAAGATGGAAATACCCTTAAAAAAATCACGTGAGTGACATGTGTAAGAATCTAGACGAAATATTCCGCTTAAAATTAGAGGGAGATAGTAACGTGTTAGTTTTGTGTAGTTCAGATGGTAAAGTGTACGAAAAATTAGTTTAGATGGCAAACTCAAAAAACGTTAATAGTTCAGATGGGATAAAATCAATATCCCTAAATTACTAACAAAATTATAATAATGTTACCTTAAATATATTAAATATTGAATATATGTCAAAGATTTGCTTTAGTAGAAAGCAAATATCAAGATAAATATTTTTTTACTAGCTTATTTAACTTCAAAGAAGTTCAAATGTATGTGTGTTCATCTTTCTTATTTTATTTTTTGGGTAGACATATGTGTTCTTGTGTGTGTTAAGAGACTTTTTACAGTTTACAATGCTTTTTCTTCTTTTTCTTTTTTCTTTTATCAATATTTTAGTTTACGATTTTTAATTGTGGTAGGGCAGATTGGTTAAAACTTAAACGTATGGGGGTGTAAGTGCTATATCTATAAGTTCAGGGGTTAACTTATATATTGTCTCTCACTTCTTCTTCTCTCAAAACCTGTCATCGATCTCCCACCTTCAGGCGCGGTCGAAACCGATTCCCCACAAGCTCAACTTCACCAATTCCGTAGTTGCCTCATCCAATTTCAGCAGAAGGTTTTAACAATCAGGGATTTCTCTCTCTAGATTTTCCGATTTCATTTATGCTTCAATTGCAGTAGTAGTGTGGCGGCGATTAATAAGATTCAGGTTGAGAGGAGTTTTGCCTCTGGGATTTTCATATCGAGGAGGCCTTCAATCTTTTGAATATAGACACAGAAATTGCCTACTGTACTCTACAATCTGCTGATTTTTGCTGTTTCAATAAGAATAAGGAAAAAAGGGTGAAGAAACCTGGAGGTACGTTTATCTCCACGCATGTTCACTTTTCGTTGATTTATTTTCATGGTACTTTTGCTTCATTTGATTTAGTCTTTTGATTGTCAATGTTAAGTTCGGGTAATGATTTCATTGTAATTAATTATGATTAATTCACTTCCGACGATTGGTAAAAGTTGCAAACTTTGGAACTGGATATTCCTTTGGATGCTTGAGGTGGTTGTTCCTTTTTCCTTTTAGTATGTGTGCCATCTTGGTTTTTGATATTTCTTACTATGCTTGCTTTGTTTCATGTAATTAAATCACTCTAAGTCTCTAACTTTCAAGAATGCGTCTTTAGATTGAACTGTGATGGATAGAGGGAAAATGGTGGCAAAATCAATTCTCTGGAGGCGAGAAATATCCACTTGTTCTTGTTTATTTGAGAGAGTCAAGCAGACAGGTGAAATATCCCTGAATTTCTTTTATAATTTACAGTCCTAATTCCTTTACTGTACTTTATCGATTTTGATTCGTTCATTTTATGTATTTATGTATTCTAGCACTGTTGTAAATAATACATTTTCTTCACTATGTTCGGCTCTTTCCCATTTCTTCAACTTCACAAAGTCTAGGCATTGTATATAATAGGACCTGAAAATTAATTAATCCAACTATTTCACTGTGCAGAAAATGAAATTGTTCAAATGTTCCGCCTGGGAAGCCCCAAAGAAGAAGCACTAAACTTCACGAGCCGCTCCACAATAAGGAAGAACACCTCTGCAAGAACACTTGATGAGAGATTTATAAGGATCTTGAAAATATTTAAGTGGGGCCAGGATGCAGAAAAAGCCCTAGAAGTTCTAAAACTAAAGGTTGACCATAGATTGGTTCGTGAGGTTTTGCAAATAGATGTGGAAATCAATGTGAAAATGCAGTTCTTTAAATGGGCTGCAAAGCGAAGAAACTTCGAGCACGATTCCACAACTTACATGGCTTTAATCCATTGTCTTGAGGAAGCAAAACTCTTTGGTGGAATGTGGAAGATAATCCAAGAAATGGCCAAAAGTTCATGTCCCATCACCCCGGCTGATCTATCTACAATTGTTAGAATCTTGGGCAGAGCTAAAATGGTAAATAAAGCACTTTCGATCTTTTACCAGATTAAAAACCGGAAATGCAAACCAACAGCAAGCACGTATAATTCCATGATCTTGATGCTGATACAAGAAGGTCATCACGAGAAAGTCCACGAGCTATATAACGAGATGTGCAATGAAGGTAATTGTTTTCCCGACACTGTAACATATAGTGCTCTCATATCTGCTTTCACGAAATTAGGCCGTGATGAGTCAGCAATTAGACTGTTTGAGGAAATGAAAGAGAACGGTTTATATCCCACGGCGAAAATATACACTACTTTATTAGGTATTTATTTTAAACTCAGAAAAGCTGAAAAAGCATTAGGATTAGTGCGAGAAATGAAAGATACGGGATGTGCACCAACTGTATATACATATACTGAAATGATAAGAGGGCTCGGTTCTTCCGGAAGGATCGAAGAAGCTTATTCAATATTTCTAAACATGTTAAATGAAGGTTGTAAGCCAGATGTCATCCTAATAAACAATGTAATAAATTTCCTGGGAAAAGGGGGGCGTTTGGGTGAAGCTATTAAGATATTCGAAGGAATGGAGTCTATGAACTGTGCACCAAACGTGGTGACTTACAACACCATCATAAAAGCGCTTTTCGAGTCAAAAGCAGCCCTGGTGTCCGAAATCATCTCGTGGTACGAGAAAATGAAGGCCAGTGGTGTGATGCCCAGTTCATTTACCTACTCAATCCTCATAGACGGGTTCTGCAAGAAGAACAGCTTGGAAAAGGCACTTTTAATGCTCGAAGAGATGGACGAAAAGGGCTTCCCGCCGTGCCCGGCTGCTTATTGCAGCTTAATCAACAGTCTTGGAAGGGCGAAACGCTACGATGCTGCCAAAGAGTTATTTCAAGAACTAAGAGAAAATTGTGGGTCGTCAAGCGCTCGCGTCTATGCTGTGATGATAAAGCATTTCGGTAAATGTGGTCGTTTGAGCGAGGCGGTCGATCTCTTCAATGAGATGAAAAGACTAAATTGTCCTCCGGACGTTTATGCTTATAATGCCCTCATGTCAGGGATGGTGAGGGCTGGAATGACCGACGAGGCTCAGTCTTTGCTCAGGAATATGGAGGAAAATGGGTGCGAACCTGATTTGAATTCTTGCAATATTATCTTGAACGGGTTGGCGAGAACGGGTGGGCCCCACAGGGCGATGGAGATGTTTGTGAAGATGAAGGAGTCGAAGATGAAGCCCGATGCTGTGTCATATAATACGGTTTTGGGCTGTTTGAGCCGTGCTGGAATGTTTGAGGAGGCCGCTAAGATGATGAGAGAGATGAATGTGAATGGTTTTGAGTATGATGAGATTACTTACTCTTCCATTCTTGAAGCTGTCGGAAAAGTCGATGAAGATTGTAGACTTGCTGCTTCTTGAAATAACAGGATTTGTGAAAGGAAAGTGCGCTTTCTGGCTGTGATATGTAAAAGCGTGTTGAATCCAGGCTTGAAGTATAGATGCTCATATTTCCCTGGTTTGTCTAGCTCAATGTATTTAACTAGACATAGCCATCAATTTACTGTGTTGTTGAATTATTATAGGTTTTGTTTTTCAATCAAAGAATCACAAAATTGTCTTCTTTTGCACTTTAACATAGAAAAGAAACTAAATGTGGTGCAAATAATCAAAATAATTATTTCGGTATTATTTCCAATGAGTTGATCATCACGCTCTTTCACAATATTGGCCTAATCATTTGTACTTGTGCCTAAAAAAAACTTGTAAAGTACTAAAATGGCAATAATAATAAATAATTGAAAGTTAGAAAATGTATGAAATCCATAATTTAAAGAAACAAAATACTTGTTAAAGTGTATTTATGAATAAATTATTTCCGTGTGTATAAAAAAAATATTTTAGAGAAACTTAGACTAATATAGAAGAGTATAGAATAATTCACTTTTGTAAAACATATGATACAAATTAGATACTTAGAAATATTAGGACAATACTCTAAAAGGTCAAGTAGGTTTGTTATCTCCATCATTCATTTAAAGAGGTGCAAAATGTATAAATAGGTGGTATGTTTTTGTTACAAAATCTCTTTATAAGCTCATTTTTAGTTAATACGTTTTAGTTTATTTTATATCTTAAAAATTCTTGTTATATGTATTTTAAAAATAGTTATACACGTATTTTTTTTTTTTGATTTAATAAAATGAGAACTATAATATGTTGAATAAAATTATAAATGCGTACTTTTTTAGTTTAGTAAATCAAATGTGAAAAAAAAATGATAGTAAAAAAACATTAAAATGCATAAAGTGAAAAAATTATTAAAAATATGTACATATATAACTCAATTTTAAATGGTCCCGGCGGGGCTCGAACCCGCGACCTTCGGCTCATAAGACCAACGCTCTAACCAACTGAGCTACGGGACCTTTGATTAATATTATTCAAAGTTATATTTAATTTAATTATTAGAAAATATTGTTAGTGGGTCCAAAAGAGAATATAAAAATGATATTTGATTTTATATAATTATGATTCCCTTTTGACACGTGTATGGTGTAATAATCCTTTTGGGTATATATATATTTGTATCATTGTATGTACTCACAAGTCACAACACATAACTTATCATGGAGAATTTATTCTATATTATTCCTTTCAGTGCTCGTATGTCTTTTTTTGGTCAAATTGTTCTTTAAGCCTATATGGTTTTTGTTTTCATAAAAAAAAAATAAAAAAATTTGTTGAAAAAATTTCAGTTAACACAGCTCTTAAGTACCAACACTAAGCCCGTAAGTGTATGGTTTTTATTTTTTTAAAAATGTTTCAATACACACGACTTTGAGTAACAAAACTAGAGTATACTGAAGGAAGAATTAATATTCTTAGTCAATTTATATACTATTCCGCGTTTTAGATTTTCAAACATTCTCAATTTTAAATAAATTTTAAAACTAGAGTATACTGAAGGAAGAATTGATATTCTTAGTCAATTTATATACTATTCCGTGCTTTAGATTTCCAAATATTCTCAACTTTAAATAAATTTTAAGCAATAGGCTAGAAGCTTAAATGACATACTTGTAGCTTCTAAGTTATTTTTATAAATAAAAATTTTCTTGAGACATACTTTTTTTCCTAACATTCAACTACATAGACTACTTTTTTTCCCTTCTCTCTACTTTTACACGCTATTTTTTTCCCAACTTCAACTTCTCCAAAAGCAATATAATTTGCAATCATGGCTCCTCTCAATATACATAACATCAACACTCGGTTTTAGTAGTTTGTTTGCTGCTGCAATTCCTCTTCACCATAAATGCTAATATTTGCAAATGAGAATCAACCATTCCATGTAAAGAATAAAGGTAATATAAAAGGTTGGGGTAATCCTGGGATTTGGCTCAAATACAGAAAATCTCCAGAGGGTTCAGAAATTACCAACTCGCCCCTGATGTTTCGAAGCTAAAGGAAAAATTAACCAAAGTTAGTGAACCTCAGCAGGAATTTGGTAATTTCTAAAACCTCAGAGGATTTTCTGTATTTGATCTAACTCCGAGGGTAGTTGGTAATTACCCCTAAAAGCTTTTCACATGAGAAATGCCCCCTGAAAACAATAGCAACTCAGAAGAATTCACTAAAACCATAATATAGTGGTTGAAATCAAATATCAGCTCTTTAATCACAACATATTTCACACCAGGTTTTATTCTCCAGCAGATCAAGAACCCCAAGAAGGTCATTAATAATACAACAATAGGAAAAAGGATAACTAAAACCTAACATTAACCACTGACATTCTCAGCTGACACATCATTATCATTATCATCATCATCCTCCTCTTCTCCTTGTCTGATCTTTTCAATCTCAGCTTGACCTCTCTCAAGAATCTGCCTCTTCTGAAACTCCAAATCCCTATGAAAATCAATCCTCATTTTCTCCAACTCCACCATTTGTTGTCTCTTACTACTTTCAATCTTCTGATATATATCACTAAATTTCTGAATAGAATCAGCAAGCAGCTTAAAAGAAGCTGCCCCATTTTTTCTGTTATCAAACCCCTCGACAGATTCATCTTCCCCAATTCCCCAAGACTCTGAATTTCCAGGACTATCCCTCATTTCATCCAATCCATTCGCGCTATTTAAGTAAACTTTTGGGTTCATGAAAATGAACTCTCCCGAGTCGACCCCGCACGAAAGGCCCGTTTGGTGTGGGACCGAAGATGATGGCGGTGGCGATAAGAGGGAATCCATTTTCTTGAAATAAATCCATTTATTTCCATCTCCTGGCTTCGCTTTCTCCTTTTTGTACTTCTTTTTCAATGTATCCAAACGGTTCCTACATTGGGTGTCGGTTCTTTCGATCTTTGATTCTTGGGAAACTCTCTCGGCAACTTCTTGCCATTCTTCAGAACGAAGACTTTTTCTTCCTTGTTTCAGAAAACGATCGCCCCAAGCTTCGAGCAAGATGAACGTCTCGTGCTCGGTCCAATCCGTGAGGGGGTTCCGGCCCCCGTACGATGGCTTTGAAGTCGATGATGAGGGGGGCGGTACTCGAGGGGCGAATTCATAATTTGACAATAGGGTTTTTAGTTTTCGTTTCTTTGGGTGCTTTTGTGAATTACTAAAGTTATTGGCTTCACCTTCGTCATCGTCGCCATACTCATAATCATCTTTGCTTATTCTCTGAACTCCGTTTCCTCCATCATCGTCATCATCATCTTCATCATCGTCATCTTCTTCTTGTGCATTATTTATATTCTCCTCCTCCTCCTCCTCATCGTCACTATCATCATCATCAGAATATGAATTCCCAATGTTTTGAGGATAATTGACATTTTCTAGGGGAAACTTTTGGCTATTTATGCCATAAGAGCTCGGAGGATACCTCTTATTATCCTCATCATCCATTCTGTTTCAAAAACCAATAAAAGCAACAAGGATTCTAGTTCTGAGTTTTGTCTCAAGACCAATTTCCTAAATAACAAATTTTCATGCTAAGATTCTGCTTTCTAGCATAGTCATCAGGACAAAATTTCCCCTCGAATTACCTAAATAGTCAAAATACCAGTCATTATTGCCAAAAGAAAAGAAGCAGAATAAATATGTTGATGTGACTTCTTTTGGACCAAATAACAAACAGTAAACGGTAAACCTGCACCAGTTAACAGAATTAAGAAATTCATTATATTAAGATCAATAGCTCTATCCCAGAAGAAAACCCAAATCATATCATATTCTGGATTATACACATAAACAGAAGACCACGAACAAGAAGCGAAAGACAAATAATAATCCTACTTAAAGATCGAATCTATTACAAATCCCACGTAATTAAATACTGAAAATGAAAAACCCATAACAAATCTCACCTCAAACAACTCGATTCACGCTTTAATTGCCTTCGCGATTCAAGCTTCTCGGAGAATAATACAAGAAAAAATCACCAATATTCATTAAAAACATTTAATTTGTGAGTTGAGCGAAGCGAATTCCAATGAAAATAGGATTGCTTTTCACGTGAAATTTTATGAATTTGGTTGGGAACTTGGGAAATTACAAGGTTTTCGTCTGGAGTGGAAAAAGTAGAAAAAGACGCATCTTTTGGGGGAGTAGAATGAACGATGACGAGAATTGTGAAGTGGCAGTTGCTAAAATGCGCTAGGGATGCGCTCCCGAATTCTGGCGGCACCTCACCCAACTTTGGGCCCACAGGATAAAAAGATTGGAAATATATATTTTCTTTCGATTTAAAATAATAGTTATTTCATATTTGAAATAATTAATGTATTTTCCTTAACACAAATAATTAATGTATTAATTAATTAAATAATATTGTTTTGTGACACACTTATACCAGCTATGATAAATGGGCTTTAAAACAGAAAAAAAATAAAATCTTTGATGTTGGTTTCGACAACTTAAAAACATGTCACGTGGCGAGTATTGATATGGAAATTTAATTGTCATGGATAAATATCATAAGTGATATATTTTGATAATATATCTACAATAAATTCATATATTGAAGAGATAATTATCTATGTACTTTTATTTGATAATATCTCTTTAAAAAATTAAGAGATAATTATCAAAAGACATTTGATTGAAGAACAATTCTTCAATCAAACTCCTATATAAAGGGGTCATGGGTAGTTCATTCAACACACTACAAGACCATAACAAATCAGAGAGTTCAGACGTTCTACACGGGCAAGCCTTCAAGCATCCGACAACGTCTCCAAGTCTCCACATCTCCAAATCCTCAAATCTAAAGCTATAAGTCTACAAGCTCCAAATTCATAACCCTTCCACGTCTCCAAGTCATCTTCTAACCCTCAATTCCAAATCTTCAAGTCTCAAGTCTTGCAACGACGACGTTCTACAACTTCGTCAAAGCTTCAAGTGATCGAGACCTTCGAATTCAAAGTAAATCTCGTGATTTCATCCATCAAATCTGGAGGAAATCTCGCCTACATATTCGGGAACAAGCTGTAACGCCCTCGGATATCAAGTCAAGGAGAAGAATCAGGGGATTAGTCTTCGTTAGGAGATTTTCCACTTTGAGTTAAATTTTTCTTTAAATTCTTATACTACTTTGTTCATGTTATATTTTTTGTCTTGTAATTTATTTTGCAGATAATAAAACTTATTGTGAACAAATTTTGGCATGCCCAGTGGGACCGATCCTACCCCTCATCTCTTATCTTCTACATATTTGCAAGAACTTTCAATGGCTCCTAAGAAGAATCAACTTGCTCTGCCAAAGAATGGTAATGGTGCTGGATTGCGTTCATCCACAGATGGCAACCTTGAGGATACTAAGTCATTAGACGGTTCAACTCCGGCAACTCCCAGAACTTCTACGTCAATCTGAATCTGACTGGCATGACCTTGGAAGAAAAAGTTGCCCAAATGGCTCAAGCAGTGGCGGATATGCAAAAGACTCTAGAAGATAAGGACTTTCAAATTGCTCAACTGATGGACAAGCTGGAGAACAACAATTCAGACAATTCTGGGCATCATGCTCCACCCCCTCTGGTTCAGACCACTATAAACAGAAAGCATGTGAATGTGACTCATTCAAAGGCTGATATTTCCACTACATCAGTAGCAACATTGTCTGTAAAAGAGCTCCTAAATATGATTGTCAACACAATAAGAGCTCAATATGGTGCGTCATCTCAGAACTATGTCGCATACTCGAAGCCGTACGCCAAACACATTGACACGTTAAGGATGCCAATGGGATATCAACCACCAGCGTTTCAGCAATTCGACGGAAAGGGCAACCCAAAGCAACACATAGCTCATTTTATCGAAACATGTAACAATGCAGGAACTTACGGAGATCATCTAGTGAAGAAATTTGTACGCTCGCTCAAAGGGAATGCTTTCGACTGGTATGTTGATCTGGAACCTGAGTCAATCAACAGTTGGGATCAAATGGAGAAGGAATTCCTCAACCGCTTCTATAGTACTCGTCGCACAGTAAGCATGATCGAGCTCACAAATGCGAAGCAGTGGAAAGACGAACCTGTCATCGATTACATCAACCGCTGGAGAGCACTAAGCTTGAACTGCAAAGACAAGCTCACTGAAATACCGCAGTGGAGATGTGTATCCAAGGGATGAACTGGGGACTTCTCTATATCCTTCAAGGAATAAAGCCTCGAAATTTTGAAGAATTAGCCACCCGAGCCCACGACATGGAACTCGTCATTGCGAATCGTGTAGTCAACTTCTCCAGAAACGATCAAGAAGAGAAACAGTATCCGTTTTCAGACTCTGACGTCTCACATATCTTTGATGAGTTACTGGCAAATAAATTGATTGAGCTACTAGACTCAAAACGCCCTGAAGTAAGTGGAAGAGTGAATAACCCAAAATACTGCAAATATCATCGCATTGTCAGTCATCCGACAGAGAATTGCTTTATGTTAAGGAATAAAATTATGACTTTGGTGACATAAGGAAAAATCATCCTCGACAATGAAGATATTGTTTGGTGAATACTGCAAGTGTAATAACCTTATTGAACATCGAAAGTGCCCTCCAAAGTAATGTGATCATGTCACCTGCATCGATGGGTGCATCAATTGAACTTCAGTTTGGAAGCTTAGACCCGATCTTGGTGAAAGAAATATTAATTGGTGAAAACTTCAACTCATCAACTAAACTTGGAAATAGTGGCAAGTGGATTCCTGTAACACGTCAACAAAGCTCAAAGTTGCAAGTCAAACAATCTCCTCCTATGTTGCCAAAGAAGTCAAATATGCCCAAATGCGCATGGAAGAATGCCGGGGGCAATTGAAATTCAAAACTAAATTTCAAATACTCCTTGATAAGAGTTTAAACTGTCTGAAAATACTGCTTGATAAGAGAATAAACTGTCTACAAATCCAAATCAAAGCTCCTTGATAAGAGAATAAAATGTCTACAAATCCAAATTAAAGCTCCTTGATAAGAGAATAAACTGTCTACAAATCCAAATCAAGGCTCCTTTACGAGCGTAAACTATCTACAAATCCAAATCAAGCCTCCTTGATACGAGCATAAACTATCTCAAATCCACATTCAAGTCTCCTCAACATGAGTATAAACTGTTTAAATTCAAATCAAACTGCACTCCTTAACATGAGTATAAACTGTTTACAAAGGCAAAATCAAACGAACTCCTTGATATAAGTATAAAATATCTACAAATTCAAGTGAAGAACTCTTTGACTCGAGTATAAAAAGTCTAAAAGTTGAAAAAATAAACTGAACTACGTCATGACTTGATCCTTTTGATGGGGTACATAGGCAACTTGAATTTAATTTCAAGTCCAGTCACATGTTAAAAAAAAAAAAGTTTTTTTCATCAAGTGAGCAAAATGATTACTTCAAGTTTCGCCTCGCTTGCAAATATTGGCACGTTCTTCGCCGAACCTTGAAGTGGGGGCATCTGTTGACATGGAAATTTAATTGCCATGGATAAATATCATAAGTGATATATTTTGATAATATCTCTACAATAAATTCATATATTGAAGAGATAATTATCTATGTACTTTTATTTGATAATATCTCTTTAAAAAATTAAGAGATAATTATCAAAAGACATCTGATTGAAGAACAACTCTCCAATCAAACTCCAATATAAAGGGGTCATGAGTAGTTCATTCAACACACTACGAGACCACAACAAATTAGAGAGTTCAGACGTTCTACACGGGCAAGCCTTCAAGCATCCGACAACGTCTCCAAGTCTCCGCGTCTCCAAATCCTCAAATCCAAAGCTACAAGTCTACAAGCTCCAAATTCATAACCCTTCCATGTCTCCAAGTCATCTTCTAACCCTCAATTCCAAATCTTCAAGTCTCAAGTCTTGCAACGACGACGCTCTACAACTTCGTCAAAACTTCAAGTGATCGAGACCTTCGACTTCAAAGTAAATCTCGTGATTTCATCCATCAAATCTGGAGGAAATCTCGCCTACATATTCGGGAACAAGCTGTAACGCCCTCGGATATCAAGTCAAGGAGAAGAATCAGGGGATTAGTCTTCATTAGGAGATTTTCCACTTTGAGTTAAATTTTTCTTTAAATTCTTATACTACTTTGTTCATGTTATATTTTTTGTCTTGTAATTTATTTTGCAGATAATAAAATTTGTTGTGAACAGCGAGGTCGGGTTGTGCCACGCACATGAAATTATATATATACACGTGTTGTTTATATCGTTATCCATTAATATGAACAACGCCGATTAAATAAATAAGTACCATATAAACTAACAGAATTACTTTAAGCCCGCTTGTAGTCGTTATAAACCGTTATATATACTTCTTATTGTGCATGTTCTTATAACGGTTATTTCTAATTAGATCACTCGGGTTATAATTATTTGTTAATTATAGTTATTAATAAGTAATACTTATTGAGTAAAGTGTCATAATATCAACCAAAATAATTGTTTTAATTAGAGTTCTGCAGTTGTTAATTTGTTATTAATACACATTTATATAATTAATGATTTATATCAATATTATTCAAATTACTAAAGTTATCTCATTTCCTCAACCAGATCAGAACAATATTGAACTGACCTGTATCACTCGATGCCTTTTTGTACTTATATGAACTTCCAACCATGCAAACGAAGCAATGTAACAGTCATAACGTTTTAAATCAGTTTTTTTCCAGAAATTCATCCCAACTAATAAAAGTAAAAAAGCCAGTCAAATAATCTTTTTAATTAACTGGTTAACAAAAAGGGCAATTTTCAAGTTACATTCACTAAATCTGAGATTTGTATAATTACAAATTAGTTCCTCTTATTTTAAAAATTACAATAAACTCCTTGAGGTTTCATTACTCATGTAAAATTTGTGAAAAATCATGGCAAGAGAGGCTTTCAGCTGAATTGACTCTTAGGACGATTACAGGAGAGAAGATGCTTCGGGTAATGTGACATATCCGAAATCCGATGAAAGTTTTACATGAATTATAATGAAATCTTAGGGATGTGTTTGTAATTTCTGAAACAAGAGGGACTGATTTGTAATTACACCTAGTCTCACACTAACCATGTGAGTCCCTCCTTCACTTTTGGTTTCCACACAAAAAATTACTGTGGGTTATTTCGATAGGAAAAAGATTCTTTTGCAAATTTATTTTTCTGAAAATATTAATATTAACGGATACGTGCAGTGCCCTTTGCATTCTGCTATAAAAGGTGACCCTTTCTGCAGAATTTGTTGAGTGTAGACTGTAGAGAGAAGTGAGAATTCATTTAAGAAAAAAAATAGAAACATTCAAGCTCTCTTTAATTTCATGGAGTTCTTATATTCACAACTCAGGTTTCTTCTCAAGTCCTTTATATATATATCATATGTGGGCATAATTCTAGTGAGTTCAAGAATTAATCTTTTTATATATGGATTCTCACTTCTGCATTTTTCAGTGGTTTTTTTCAAGTTTGAATGTACTTAAGGTAGAGAATTGGTTGGATCTATTTAAGGAAAACATTTTTCCCTACTTAAAATGTTTTTAAAATCGATTAATCTTGAGCATGCAAGCATAAGATTACATCTAGCTTGCAACATTTTTAAAATTTTATATGTTATATATATGTATATGGATTACCAAGGGTATTTGTAAAGTTTTAAAGTTAATTTCGATGGTTTTTCAGATTTTTAAGAAAATCACAGGGGGGTTTTGTGTAATTTATACTAACGTCTTAATTCTCCTTCATCTGGCACTTCTGCGCAGGTCCAGTACTGAGCCGTCTTTGTCACAATATTTTGTCAAAGTACCAGAAGAAAAGGTTGGAATATTACAGATTCTTGACATGGAGCCAATGTTCCAGGAACGATCTCGTATTGTTTCGAAAACAAGAAACCTAAACATAACAAAAACCCTAGCCAAAATCATTAATGTTTCCAAAGACAAATCATGTAATTTCCTATTGTCTTATTACAACATGCCTCATTCTTCATTTTTCTGCGATAATTCATTATCCAAATGTCTCAAGCATGGAACCACAGGCTTTATGGCGCCATTCACCTATGTAAGAAAACTGCGAGAATACAGTTGCGCGGCTCGAAAAGAACCAATCTTTAAAGTCGTTCCTCGTTGTCAACTAGCTGATGATTTTCAAGATGGTTATAGCAAATACTGCTTTCAGTGTTTCGTGAAGCTGTCCAAGAAGAAACACATATACGTTTTCAGGTAAAAATATTACAAATACCCCCTGAGGTTAGATCTATTTTCCTGAAATTAAACAACCTGAAACCTTAAAACATTACAAATACCCCCTTGAAACATAAAAATGTATACAAGATACCCCCTAAAAGATCTTACAAATACCCCCCTCAGGAGGGTAAGTGTAAGGTCACAAGGCTTCAGGGTGTTTTTCGTAAATGGCGTAAACCTCAGAGGTGTTCGTAACTGGCCCATTTTACAAATTTACCTAATATTCTTATTACCGTTTAGTAAATGTTATTTTAATTTGATGTTTCTAAGGTTTTCCTCCTCCTTTTTTTTCTTCCTTTTAGGGAACATATGCTTTGCAGCGTTGAGTGTCGTTATGAGGCTTATTTGGTTCACCTTTACAATGAGAAGGCGATGAAGGCTATTTTAGGGGACTGTAGGGGTGAGGATAGTGATCATTCTCTTTCCAGAATGGATCAAGACAACATTTTTACCATTGGGTACTCTACCTAAATATGTTCGTGATGATTAATTTGTTAAATTCCTATAGCTTTTATTAGCTAAGGATGAACATCGTATCGTAGGTTTAGGTACTTGAATTGTGATTTGTTTCCTTTACTATGCTTGTTGTTGTTTCGCATCCTTCACTTTGGTGAATTTTAATCCTCTAATTAAGGAGGTGAAAGTTGATGTTATTGACATTGATATTGTAATACATTGCTAAGTATTTTGATGCAGAGTCTGATTTATGTTATGGTTCGTGAGTGATTTTGGGTTAATATACTTATTGTGGATATAGAATCTTAATTTTAGGGATAATTACACAAACTCGAGGTTTACTTGAAATCCATAAAACCATCGAAACCTTACAAATACTTCCTTAATTTAATGCGCTTTCACCTTTAATTTCATTAGATTTGTTTCGAGAAATGAATGCTCTGAAAAAGACACCTTTGTTATTTGATTTTTAATGACTTAAAACAACATTAATTATGTTAAAATGAACGTGGTGTGGTTCCTTGGATGTATTCTATTAATTGTTGTTCTTGCATTACATGACATACAGGTAAATTTTTTTTGTGGGGGAAAGAGATACATATGAGACTATGAGTGTAGGGATATTTACATATACTACCATTTAGGTTTCATTTAATTACAAATTAGTCTCTCTTGTTTTAAATATTACAAAAATCCCCTTAAAGTTTCATTATTCTTGTAAGACCTTAATCGGATTTTGGCTATGTTCACACCATTAGAAATGTCTTGTCTCATGAAGTTCATTGGTTTAAGAGTCAATGCAGTGTAAAAATATAATCGATATCGATTAAAGCATCTTTTTGCCACATTTTCACAAATTCACAAGAGGAATGAAACCTCTAACAATTTTTTTTTGTAAAAATAAGACCAGTGGATGTAAATTTCTCTATGAGTATATTCACGTGTGTTAGCATTAATTTCAATAATTTGAAATTAATTACATTTAAACCTGTCATATGGCCTCTTTAACATCATATCCTTTATGATTACAAGGACACCATTTTTATGTGTAATATGTAAAGTTAGAATTGTGATGTTCCAACTAAAAAACGGGATTATTTCCAACCCACCTCAGGACTATGTAATTTTACACAAGAGGGAATCTTGTTATAATGTTTTTTTTTAAGTTGAGGATGTAAATATAATTATCCCATTAAATTTGTTATACTTTAAAATGTAAAATTCGATCTTTCAAAATTAAATTTAGCAAAATTTAAAAAAGAAAAGAATAAAATTACACTATAAACCCCTCACCCCCTTCGGGGCTTTGCCATTAACGAAATAGAAACTTTTCTCCCTGTTTTCTAATTAGTGATTCCATTCAAATCCATAAAGACTAAACTAGCTTCTCAACTAAAGATTTATTTTTGCAGAAACCCAAAACAAAAGCAGTTCGCGCTCTGATGATTCTCTGATAATCCCTCAAAAACCAAGATCAGTCAAAGAAGGAAGTAATTTTATCAAAAGAAAAAGAAAGAAAAAAAGTAATGGGTTTTGTGAATGGGAGTTCTTGCTTTCGTCACCAATCTCTCTTCTCCAGTTCCTCTTCACAATGTTCTCTACAGCCTTCATCTCTGCTTTCTTCGTCGAAAATTGCACCACCCCGGATGAAGAACAGAGTAGCAATGGCTTGTATGGAGCGGAAAAATTCAAAAGACTGCGATTATTGCGCGAGGAGAGTTGTTCTTTTCATGGGTTTTGCAGTTATTCCACTTCTTAAAATGAGGGCAGAGGCGATTCAAGGTATCAACGCAGGTTGACTGGTTTTTGTTATTTATCACTTATTTTCAAGATTCACTTTTTTTTTTTTTTTTTTTTGTGGGGTGGGAATAGTGGACCGAAGTTTATTTAGTCTTCGTTTTATTTTGAGTTACTTATTTTTCTGTATGGCTATTGAGTATTGAGTTCACACATTCTTGACTTGGAATTGGTGATAAACTGTGTTTTGGTTTTGGTTGTGTTTGTTATAGTGGCTTAGTGCATTAGATGATGTAATGTTGAAGCTGAAATTTGAAAGAGATTCTGGAAAATTTCTTGAGTCGATCTAATGCCATTGTACATTAAGTTTCTGACATTACTAGTCATCTTCAAAACCAGTTTCTGACATTATATTACACCTAAATAAATTTGCGAGTGTAACGATAGTACATTTGACTATTCATATCACAGAAATCATCGGTTCTACCTTTACTACCATTATTTTTCAAGAAATAAAAAACTGAGTTACATAGTCTGAAAAGATGATTTTTTCGAACTTTTACAAATTTAAACTGGAGATAAGGGCCTGTGGAGAGTGTATTCCACCAGAACAAAAAAGTAGGCACTTAAAATATGAATTTTGTGGCATAAGTAAACCTTGAAAATATCTGTGCTTCTCTTGGTTATCTTTATGATTCAGTAAAAAGTTTAAGTTGCCGGTCTGAAAAACCATGTTATTTGGTTTATTGTTCTATAGAAACGTTCAGTTACTGGACTTATCTACACTTCGGTTAAATAATAAACCATTTTAGAGATTCATACACTCACTTTTAAATGTTTGATTATTTTGTAAGCTCTTACTGATAATTTTGCTGTTAATACTTTCAGAAAATACTGAATTAGAAGCAGAAGACCAGAAACAAGATGCTGAGGTTCGCCATTTGCCTATTCTACTATGAAAAATATTATTTAAGTACTGTTTTGTGGTTTGATTCTTGAAGTTTGAACACCATTCCTAATATCATCCGGCTAAAAGCCATCTTTTTTTTTCTTATGCCCAGCAATCAATCGAGGGAAGATCATCCCAAAACCTGTTTTTCCCACTTCTGAATGCACTTGGATTTTTGGGGTCAGGAGTTCTTGCTGCTCTCTATGCATCAACAGCAAAGGAAAAGGCTACTTCAGATGCCACCATAGAATCTGTAAGAAACATGTGCATATATAGAAACTGTATTCAGCTTATGTGCCTACTAATTTAATAAATAAGAAATCAAATTATCCTTTGGGCATTCTGTTATATCCCGATTGGTTCAACTCTCAAAAGACCCTTTTTTATTGTTTTTTATATGCTCACAAACTATAGATTGTGAAATATATGTTGCAACATAGTTTCATAGGCATCTTTGCTAAGTCATTGGTTGTCTTCTTTTCTTGCATATACAGATGAATGTTAAACTAAAGGACAAAGAATCAGCTATTAATTCTCTTGAGAAAAAATTCGAGGCAGAGCTATTGAACGAGAAAGAAAACCGAGACAAAGCACTTACAAAAGCAAACGATGAGCATCACTCTTTAGTTAACCAATTAAAACTTGCAAATGATACAATAAAAAACCTTGGACGAGAATTACACAAATTGAAAAAAATTGTTGAAGATCTAACTTTACAGGCTGATAATCTTGAAGTCAGCCTAAATAAGGCTGAGATTGAGAAACGGGAGCTTCAAGAACAGCTGAATGAGAAGTTGGATTCCTTATCAATCCTGCAGGATAGGATTGACTCATTTTCTTTGGAAATCAAGGATAAGGAGGATATTATTCGAATTCTTGACTCTAAACTTGCTGAGAAAGAGTTAGAGGTTAATCAGCTCGATGATGTATATCAGCAGTCCCAGGATGAGATAAGTGGTATGAAATCAGAGATCGAAAGGTTGAAAGATTTAGTCTTGAAAAATGAGGAGGAGCTGGAATTGAGGGATGAAACTGTAAATTCACTGCATGGAGAGTTGAAGTCTTTGTCAGCTGAGAAGGATGAGTACAGCAATAAGCTTGATGCGGTTTTAAAGGCATATAATTATTTCAAATCCTCAACAGAGGAAAAGTCCATTTCAGATGCGATGATTTTGGGAGAAAGAGAGGGAAAAATAAACGACCTTGAGGAAAAAATCGAGGATTCTTTGGATGAAGTGGATAAAAACAGAGGGTTGGTTTCTGATTTGGTTCGTGAGAAAGACAGTCTGGAAAAAATGCTCGATAAAGAATTAAAAAAGAGGATAAAATTGGAGAAAGAACTCAAAATCTCACAGGATGATTTGGAGAGATCAAGAAATGAAGCTTCTGATCTGGGAGATAAATTGGTAAGTTCAAGAAAGTCATGCTTGGAGCTTGAAGCAGGAGTTTCGAAGATTAAATCTGAGTATGATGAAACTAGGGAATCATTAAAAATGAATATTGTTGAAGCTAAAAATGAGGTTCGAGTTTTAGCTGGAGAAATTAAGTCTGCACATGAGTTACTTTGTGAAAAAAACAAAGAGCTGCAAACTAAGTCTGAAGAATTATCTATTACACAAAGAAAATGTGATAGTTTAGAGAAAGAACTGATTGATGCCCATACGAAAGCAGAAAATGCAGCGCTTGATCTGAAAGAAGAGAAGTACATTATATCTTGTTTAAACAAAGAATTAAATATTCTCGAGACTCAAATTTCAAGAAATGAGGAAACACGAATCGGGCTCGAGTCAGATTTAGGTGAGGCTACCAAATCACTCAATGAGATGAGTCAGCATGTGTTGATGCTTTCTAGAGAGATGGAGATAGCTAATGGTAAAATTTCGAGCTTGGAGGATGAAAGAGAGGCAATTTTAAAAGCATTTGATTTGCAGAAACAGGCTTCTCAAGAAGCCCGTGAGAACTTAGAAGACGGGCATGATTTGGTTATGAGGCTCGGGAAGGAGAGAGAAAGTTTGAGCATGAGGGGAAAGAAGTTGGAACAAGAGCTAGCTTCTGCAAAAGGTGAAATATTGAGATTAACAAGTGAAATTAACTCTTTGAAGTCGAGAAAAGTCGGTCCCAGGAAAAAAGTTGTTGAGCCTGGGGAAGAAGATTAATCTTGAACTGTGAGATTTTGTTGGTGTTGTATTTTTTCTTTTTTTCATTTTTCCATTTTATCTTCTTCATGGAGATGGGAAAGTATTGTTGTAACTTGTACGGATTGTATCTTTGTAATGGCTTGGGCAATTCTTAGCTCATGACTCATGAGCAGTTCAGACTGCTGTTGTATAAGTTGCAACAGTTTTGATTTGCAGGTTGTAAAATTTACTTGGCATTTCTTGAACTGATATGTTAAGTTCAGTTGCATCACAACTTAAATCGATGAAAGGAAATGATGGTTATTGTCATGTATTTTTTAGTATTTTTCTACGTATCTATCCTACGTATTGAGCAAATTGCCATCCAGGGACCGCATAGCGCAGTGGATTAGCGCGTTTGACTTCGGATCAAAAGGTCGTGGGTTCGACTCCCACTGTGGTCGGATTTAATATTATTTTCAACGTTTTTATTTTATTTAAGTAACACGATTTTTTCTTTTTGATGGTTAAGGCCAAAACACTTGCTCAATGCTCAGCTTTTACATATCCGAAATTGAACTCAAAAGTTGCTTGTCTTGGTTAATCTTGAATTTCATTTCTTGTCATTGAATAGATAATACCTTTTGGCTTTTGGATTCTTGAAGATAAGTACTTTTGAGTTAGTGACTTGTAAGGATCAAAATAGTTATATTATCAAGTTATCAAAAAGTAAACAATCATTATAAAGTATAAACTCATCCAATTTAACTATAATCAACCTGAAATATTTGAAAGCACTCAGTTTGAAGTCTACATATGTATACTAAGCTGCTCAAATTATACTGACATTTCATTTTATTACAAAAAACTCATTGAATTATGTAATATGAAGCCAAAACATGCAAATAATCACTCTATAGAGAGTTTTTGACATATAGGTAAATATTAGGGAGTTTTTTGTAATTTCTGAAAACATAGGAAACAAGTTATAATTAGCTCAAATCTCAGAATTATCGTACATAATTCGCCCTAAAAAAATTCTTATAAAACCCCACCAAAACTCATCATTTCTCTCATAGAAATAGAGAAATGGCTAAAAAACTAGTCTTTACTCTAATTCTTTCTCTCTATCTTTGCTTTCCAACCATTCAAAGCACTAAAATTGTCAATAATAACAACATTATTCTCAACGATGAAACTAAACCACTGTCGCACGACCACCGCCACCACCAACCGCAACCAGCTGCCTCCTTCCCCTTCCCCTTTCCTCCTCCGTCAGCTCGGGCGCCACTACCCCGACGACCGCTTCAACTGACATCAGCTCCGCCGGACGGGAAATCCCAGCACCCCCGGCGGCCGGCGAATTGCTCAGTAGCAACGGTTTTATACGACTCGTGTAATCCAAAACACCCAAAAGCAAATAAGAAGGAAGCTTCCCCGGAGGAAAAGGAATTTTTCCCGCAGAGCATGAGCTCTGGATTCATGAACGATGCTGCTGGATGCTGCCTCGGTTTTGCAATGTTCTCGAATGATTGCAGACCCGCCATTAAAGATCTCTCTTTTGCTAAGCAGAAAATATATTCCAATCTGAGGAAGGGATGTAATAATCCTTATTGATCGATTGCAAAAGTACTGTCTAAACACTAAATAATAATATTTATGTTTATTAATTTTTAATCTTTGGCTGTAATCTAGGGACGGAGCCAGGAATTAAGAAAAGGGTGGAGAAATTTTTTTTCAACTATAATTTAGGGCTGAGCATATTTTTTTAAGAATCGCATAATCAGAATAAATCGTACCAAATCGAACCGTGTTTATCAATTTATTAAAGAAATTGTGGTTTAATTGTTACTATCAAATTAAAACCTCACTGAAAAATAGGTTCGGTTATGATTTAGACCACAAACAGAACCGAGTCAGCAAAATCGAACTAAACCGCACGGACTAAATCAATGTTTTTATTTATTAGTGTAGTTAATTTAAATTTTCAAAAAAATGTTAAATAACTATTTGTAAAAAGAAAGGACAAAATCCTATTGTATATCAAAATCTAATACTTTGAAACAAAACTTTAGTATAAGTTTTAACTCTAATTAAAGTAAACCACTATAGTAAGGCCGGACAATTATACTTTGCGAAGAACTTTATTTACAAACACACAAAGTGACAAATTGATGTTTGAAGTTGGTATATTTTTAACTTTAGTTAGTTAATGATTAAAGTTATTTAAAACAGAAAAACTACATTGATCAACCCCAAAATCGTACTGTTAGTTTTACTTTATAAAACCGCAATACAAAATTTTTTGAGGGGCGAAATTTGCAAATTTTATAAAATTTACTAGAAGTATAGTAGAGTTAGAAAAAAAAATTAAACCGTCACTTCTGTAATCACACTCGAAGAAATGGTGATTCTTGTGGGGAGCACAAATTGAATGAAGTGTATTTAATTATCTAATTTCGTTCGGAAACACAAATTGGATGAACTAGTAAGAATGACATGGGTGTGGAGTTTTGATACACGGCAACTTCTAACAATTCTATCTTGTCGTGTTGTGGCGGATATCCGTGTCAGACATTTCTCTAATATAAAACCTAAAAAAAAAAATCGTATCGCCTTATTCGTATCATGCATATCGTGTCCGTGTCGTCGTGTACTGAGTTTCATAGGTGTGGAGTTTCCTTTAAGAACCCTTTTTAGTCATTTAGTTCACTTAGCATTCACGTTTATTTTGCTCATAGAAGAAGGTCATTAAGCTTAAATTTGGTTTTAAAGTTTTAAAGTAATACTTTCGATCGCTCATGTTTTTGTTAATAAATATATCTTTTATTTTTCTTGATTGGGTCAAATACTGGATTTAAGAATGTGGGCTTTTGATGGTTAGAATGACACCAAAAACAAAAGTGGATTTCAAATTTGGGCCTAATCCAGTTTATTGATAGGCCAGACCAAATTGAAAACTTTTCCTGTTTCCCATAATACTTGATATGAAGTCAGACCCAGATCAGAGGCATCAATGATCAATCCACTCTAATATGTCATAATGTTGATAATTCTGTAGAAAATTCTGTCAAAATGAATGTTAATTGACAAAAAGAAAATGAAAAAGAAAATCTGTGGAAAACGTATATCTGTTGAACCGTCGAGATGCTCGACGAACGTTAGTATCATCTCATGCCAGCACCTTCACGCGTGGAACAAATCGTGCCTCTAAGTTCGTCAAGCAACTGCACGTATGGAGGCAAAATTTAGAGATTCGAAAATATATACGAAAAGAAAACCCTTGTAACTCATATCTTGGAAATGACAGTCTATATCTCAGTAACGAAGAACATTTCAATTGTGCATGAAAAAAAAATTCAAAATTTCGGGTTCTTCTAAAAAGAACATAAAATTCAAGGCATATTACTGAAACAAAACACGGAATTATAAACTGAAAACCAAATATAAGAAAATTAAGGCTTAATTCAAAGTAAATGGCCAAGAACCGAAAAGGGCTTACTTGATCGATATCTGGCAATAGGAATTTCTCTTAATTCTCGTCTCATGCAGAGATATTCACCCAACAATGATGTTATTGCTAGGCTTGTAATGTTGACAACCCACCATGTAATTGATGAGGGCCAACCTCCATATATCATGCAAATGAATAGGTGGATAATATACAGTGTCGTGCAAAAATCCAGGCATTTCTTTGCCCTCTCAACTATATAGACTAAATAACCAGCTCTGTTCAGAAAAATATAAAAATAAAAAAAGTGAGAAAATTGTCAAGAATTGATCTCTTAAGTAATCAATATAACAGGTTGAAGTTACTTTTATACCTGAGACTAAAATGAGACAATCATGGTAGCAACTTAGCGGGAGAAGCCTAGAAAGAAACAACTACTACAGAATATTAACACCTTTTCTTGAATTCTTCTTATCCACAAAATTCTCTAAAGCGATCATCAACGTTTCTTTCCAAAAAAGGAGAGAACTAATGTATTTAGAGAAAAAGATAGACTATGAGATTCTTGCATAAACTAGGTTTGGCTCACATACCATACCCTGAGGTTTGTCCTAATTACGCAAAGTCGCAAACATACCCTGAGGTTTGGAATATTATAGAGACATACCCTGAACTCTAAGTGTCGTTAGAGAACCTTAACAAAAAAAGAGTACTTTCACATTATGTTTCTTGTTAATCGAATGGATGTCCCCCAACATCCGCCCAACCACTTAAACGGATGTAATGAAAAATATTTGAAAATGTATGCTTTTGTAATTTCCCAAACCTCAGGGCGAGTTTGTGTAGTTATGACCTCAGGGTATGACAGTGTAATTGTCCTGAAACATATAGTAAAATCTGAACCATTTGGTTGGCAATATATATGGGGTAGAACACCCAATTCAAGTTCAAATAAGATTTTCCTGATCCGAAGATAGCAAATACTCCCACAAAATGACAGTTATCAAGCTCCTAAAATTCATTATCGTAATTCGTTATTGATGGATCATCATTGCCATTGCATAGAAAGAAAAATCAGCACAGAACCATGCAATACAATTGAAGCATAATAGCTTAATCAATTTCTGAAGTAAGCCAAAAAATGATAACTTAATTGCAAATTACAGAAACACCAAAGACCCAAACAAAATTCAAGATCACTTAAAATGAAACTTACCCAGCAATAGAGCTGAGTAGCATGGAAGCCATCACGCACCAGCCGGTAACTGTAGAGGCATCAACCGTTGCGTAATCGAAGAAATAAACAAGACTCATCTTCGAGACCCGAGTCCCAACCAGAATTGACAAAAATACCCCTAGCGTCAAGTAGTGTAGACATTGAAGGCACACGATTTGCGCCACTATTAGCCATGGATCCCACGCCACCGTACCATAGAACATGACTTATTTTCCAAAATTGCAGAAAGATTCAAACTTTTTCTTAAACTTCAATCAAACATTGAGTGAAATTCAGAACCCAGATTTGTTTTTGTATTTGGGATCGAATACTGAAGCAATTTAGTACGCTGAAACGGAATTGACAATTCTTGGATATTGGAATTTGAATGTGGACAAAATGACCTAATATTTGGGGGATGAAATTAGAAAAGAAGGATTTTAATTGGGTTTGGTAAGGATTTATGGGGTTCTTTTTCTTAAATTCCCCCTTGATTTTGTGTTCTTGAATCGGTTCGATTGATAGTAGATCAGCTAATTGAATAATAAGGAAACTATAAGTTGGGGAAGAGGAGGGTTTACTTTGGTTCAGGTCTTAATCCGTGTTTGGCAACTTGTAAAGTTGGATTTGGACCATGAGTTTTATTTGAGATTTTAGATAAAAGGTAAAACATATAAAAATATATTTTTAATGAATAATGATGTCACCTTTTTTATCTTAAATAAATTTAAAAATATATTTTTATCACGAACTATATACGCTTTTGCATTTTGCCCACTAAATATTTTTTCTTGATAAACCATCATCTCAACCATGTGATTTTACTTTTTTATTATGTTTATTTTTGGGTGGATTTAGCCACTAAATATCGTTCATATATAAGTTACGTGTTGTGTAATTCAAAACATAAATGTTTATGTAAGTATAAAAACTTAAATATTTATGATTTGAATTATACAAATAGTTATTTAAGTTGTTCACATGAACAATTTTTTATGGCAGAAACTACCTAAAAAAATTTCAAATGGTAAAATCTAGAAAATGCATTGTTGGATGATAAAATTTTCTCTTCAAAATTGATTGATCTTCTTTTTAATAACAAATGTGGTTGGACAAACTAAGTGGATGAGCAATCCAAAACTCCCATAAAACTGAGTAATCCGAGAAATTAGGTTAATTTACTCTTCCATGCATAATTCATCTTATATTTTGTATTCCGACCAAAAAAAAAATCTTATATTTTGTATTTATTTATTTTTAACTACCACCTCAATATAATACAGTAGAAATTAGATTAATGTAGTCCCCATGCTTAAATCATGTTTATGAATTATTACAACCCCTCACTATGATACTATACAAACAACTCCCGTATAAAAAGTTGTTACAATGATACAACAATTGTTTTAGGGTAATCTCATTGAGGTTTACCCATTCTGAGAGGGAGTATTTGTAAAGTTTGTTAAGGGGTATTTGTAAGATTTCACTTACATTTTTACATTTTAAGGAGTATTTGTAAGGTTTTTAATTTTGGATGGTGTTTTATATCTTAAAGCAAGCCTCACCAAGGTTTTTTTGTTATTATCCCTTGCTTTTTTTGCTTTGTGTTTTTTCTAGCTTTTGCTTTTGCTCTTGTTGCACCAAAAAAAAATAAAAAATCATTACAACAAACAGACTCTTATTTGCAAGTATAACTTTAACTTCAGTCCGTTAGTGAAAAGTGAAAACCAAACCTAGAGAAGATCCGAGCATTGAGCAAGATAAAAAAATCTCTTCTTGCAAGATTTCTTACATTTTGAACTACATAGTACACTTTTCTTACAAGATTCTTACATTATAGTACAACTCCGATATCTTATCTTCAAATCCTCACAAACCAAAACAGAATAAAAGAACGCCTCTTCATTTCAACCTAGCTACACTTCATGTGGCTTGCTAGGAGAGAGAGCCACTTTTCATGGTTGAGCTTTCCATGAAGATGAAATATCAGCTACAGCTTCTCCAACTGTTAGATAAAGTCCTTCGAGACCGAAACCATCCAACATCTTCGATTCATGCAGCTTTTCCATCACGCTTCCAACCGGATTCGCCAAAACGAGCTGCATAATGATGATGATTGTATAAGAAAGTGATCACCAAACAAAAATGATGAGTAAGGAAAATATTATGCTATAAATCCTTAAGAAATTTACCTTCAGGGATCTTTTCTCAAGCATCTTCAGTAGTTCGTTAATTGTATCTAATCCACTTGTATCTATTGCTGATACAGCTGCTCAGACAAAAAAAAAGTGCTTTTATTAACAAAAAGTTCTTGAATAAACTTATGTATGAAACTCAATTTATTTTTTAATTTTTGGGACTTCTTTTTACCTGTCATATCAAGAATTACACATTTTAGGTTGCTTCTCTTGTTTGATGCGAGCCATTCTTCCTCCTCTCGGACCCATCTTAGTATCCTGAAATTAGGGAATAAAAAAGAAAAAACATAATTAGACATCATTAGGATATTTTTCATTTAATTCCAATGTGTAACAATATGGCAATTATTTTTGACGTTATTCTTACCTTTCTTGGAGGTAAGTTGAATTCGCAAAGTAAATAGGAGCTTCGACTGCAACAATAAGAAAAGACGGGACTCGAGCAGCTTCTCTATATCTACTAACATTTTGATATATTTGAGTTCCGGGAATATTCCCCAAAACAACTGTATTTGGCCTTGTCACATGCAACAAAATCTTGAACACAGAAACTCCTACCTGAATATCGCAATTTATATTATTAGGACTAGGGACTCACAAAAAAGTAAAAATAAAATAAAATTTAATTTTAAAAAAAATGTTTAGCTAGACTTACTGCTATAGCAAGACCTAGAGGCACTGAGATGAAGAGAACACCGAAAAACGAACACAAGCAAGCGAAGAAATCGAGTTTGTCAACTTTCCATAACTTAATTGCAGCTTGATAATCAATGAGACCAATTACGGCAGTTATGATAATTGCTGCCAGGATTAAATTTGGAGTATAATGAAACAATGGCATCAAAAATAGCAGCGTTATTAACACGGTTGCTGCCATTATTATGTTCGACACCACAGTTTGTGCTCCGGCATTGTAATTCACAGCTGATCTTGAAAATGATCCTAAAATAAAAATGAAAAAGTTTAAGTTAAAAAATATTTAAATAAAATTGCGCGTGAACTCTTTTGATGTAATATGAATTACATCCATTACCCTTGAGGTTTGATGTAATTACAAATTAGTCCCTCTTGTTTCAGAAATTACAAAAACCCCCCTAAGGTTTCATTATTCATGCATAATTTGTGGAGAAAGTGGCCAATAGAAGCTTTGGTGGCGTCGACTAGACTAATTTTTACTTACAACCAAACTCAGAGGTAGTAGATGTAAGTCTCCGTTTATATAAATGTATGTATGTGTGTATATATATACCTGTGGTGACGTAGCACGAAGAACAAGAGCCAGCCATGTTCATTAGACCAATGGCCATCATCTCTTTGTTCCCATCAACTTGGTAGTTCTTTAGGGATGCAAATGTTCTTCCAACTGCAATCCCTTCCTAAAAAATTTAATGAAAGTGAATTTAAGGAAAAATTATTTTAAATTCTAAGTTAGAAAATGAGGCATTAAATTCATGCAATATATTTCTCAAGAACTTACTGTGAGAGAGAGTATTCCGGTTATGATGCCGGTTTTAATTGCTAGAGCCAAATGAGTGCCATGAAAATATAGCATGTTTGACGAAGGTGGATTTAGACCCTTAGGCAAGTGTCCAATCTATAATCAAGTAATAAAAATGTCAAACATTTTGTCTAACAATTTCATTAGAATTAATTGAACCTACTAGCCAAAAGAAGAAGATAAGCAAATTTCTTACTATTTTTATGTCATGAAGTTTGGACTTGAGGGAGACTACTA
The DNA here is from genome assembly GCA_958496215.1 of Verbena officinalis. Taxonomy (NCBI): domain Eukaryota; kingdom Viridiplantae; phylum Streptophyta; class Magnoliopsida; order Lamiales; family Verbenaceae; genus Verbena; species Verbena officinalis. Next base: position 2,436,131 of record OY292391.1, read on the forward strand.
GAACTGTTGATAGAATAACCGATGCTAATGGTGCAGCTGCTGAAACCCAGAAAAGTTTCGGCTTTCTCATGCTCTGCATTAATTAATTAACTCAAATTGTCAAATAAATGTTTAAAAGAATCTTAAAAGAAAAAAATGAGGAGATTAAGTACTCACAATTTGCCTTGTTGCCAGTAACAAGACCAAAAATCCAACTCCCATGACAATAGTTTGCCAAGACCACTGCAAAAATAAAATTAACTCTTAAATTTTAAATCCTATTTAAAATTGACTATTTTTGTGGAATAAGTAGTTATTCTGCCATTATCGATATTCTTTGCCAATTTTAGAAGGGCGTTCAATATTCTGGAAAAACAGTTAGTAATTGGAGAAAACGGCATCTCTAGGATCCAAGAAATCGGTAGCTCGATCGTAATTATATTTTAATTAAGTTTGTAAGAAGTTTATAATTCTTGGAATTTCTACCTCATTCGTGTGATGGAAGACGGACGACAATACAGTAGTTAGTTGCATACTGGATGTGAAATGGACAATCCCGAGAAGCCCTTTTAGCTGTTGCAACGAAACGATTACTGCTGCACCAGCCATGAAACCGACTAGAGTTGCTTTTGACAGAAAATCAATAACAAATCCTAATCTGCAAAAAATTACATCATAATTCAATATTATAATATTGAAACAACAGTGAATAATAAATTACTTGGATTCCATATGGTGGCAAAAGCATCTAAACTTAAATTTATATCTAATGATAGTCAAATAAAATGAAAATAGAGATTCTGTTGAAAGATATTCGTACTCTAAGTCATTCATGCATTGAATACTTTATTTATCTGTCACCACACACAAAAATCTTTTACTGTTATTAGTGATTGATTCTTGTGGAATACTTTTGTGAAAAAGATGTTTCCATTTTTGACAGTACTTTAACAGTTACATAAAATTCTTGGACCACATAAATTAGACATAATATAAAATATAATGTATGTTTTTTATACCTTAGAAAGCCTAACGAAGCTTGGAATAATCCCGCAAAGAATGTTGATGTAAAAGCCAGTTTAAGGTAGAGAATTGGGTCTGCCGTGTAAGTAACGGTTTCGCTTAGCATTGTGCCCATTACAAGTGAAGCTATCGATACAGGACCCACAGCAAGATGTCGAGAACTCCCAAGAACTGAATATATCAACGGCGGTACGAAACTCGAGTCTACATAAAATAACAGTTTAAATTTGTTTTAGTATTTAGGATTTATGGAGTATTTTTAAGAAGAATTTAGTGAAAGAGTTTGATGTTGGAACTCACATAGCCCAATTATGGGTGGCAAGTTTGCTAGCTTTGCATAACTAATACCCTGTAGAAAAACATTAAATGAATTCAGAGATGAATCACATCATAATCCACTTGATAAATAATTAGATATCAACATTAAGAGGATAGATAATTTAGCTAATGTTCCTCAAATTATTCTATGAATTCAACAGAAGCTAGAATTACATTTCTGATCTTATTGAAAATCTAATCAAAACAACTTGTTTTAATGCTAATCAGCTTCCCATAATTCTTTTTATTTAACACTTTTAAACATCTTAATTCTTATAATCTCTCAAACACCTTACTTCCTTAAATTCAGGCAATTCAACAACTTAATAAGCTAATTGATTTCACAATAGAAATACTAATTAAGAGTAAGAAAAACAATGTGATCTAATCCCAAATTCATTTCCCAACAGTAAACCATCGATTCTCAAACTTAATACTTCACTAAACAAGATAACCGCCAGTTGAAAGCACGCTTTTTACCTGTGGAATTGCGAGACTTGCAATTGTAAGCCCGGAGACGACATCGGATTTGAGCAGCTTGAAACTGTAATTGGGCGCCCACTGGAAAACAGGAAAGAAAAACTGCAGGCCGACAACCAACTTCCTAAACCACGTCTGATCCTTAAACCTGTGGAGTGGGTCGTCGGGGAAGAAGATCTCCGACAGGCGGTGACGGAGTTTCTGCACGGTGGTTCTCTGCGGCGGCAGGCACACTCTGTGCACCTCTAGCGGCGGCAGCTGTTGCATGGCATTTTCAGAAATCGTAATATTTACGGTGGTGGTGGTGGTTTCAAGGTCTATCGGCGGCGGCGGCGGCGGTGGTTCTGTGGCGGAAAAGTGTTCGACCCTGTTTGAATTCATACCCATTTTCGAAGTTTCTATGCGTGTAGAGATGATTTGGAAATTGGGGTTGGGATTGTTGAGAGGGATTTGCTGGTTTTTGGGAAGTATTATGAAGAGAGAGTGGCCTTTTTATAGGAAGCCTAATACTGCAGGGGACTCTCTTCCCTTTCCCGGGAGAATAAAATTGAAAATTGTTTTGAGTTGACTACGTGGATTTTAGAAACTAGATTTTGATTTCTTTTTTACTTTTCTTTTTTTCTTCATTTTGGTATGTGTGACACGTTTTTAAAATTTAATAATATTTTATGACTTAATCTTTTCTTTATGTTATTTTTTTTTAAATAAGCACTCAAATTTTTATCGAGAATTCCATCTCATTAAATTATTCTTTATGTACTCATTGAGAGACTCTTAAACACACATAAAATATAATTTAATACATATTTAAATCAATATTATTAAATTATAAATATTTATAAAATTATATAAAAATAATAATTTCTTTTAAGATAACATTGATGAAGAGTAAAATACAATTATTTGATGAAAAAGTAAATAAATAGGAGATAATATTGTTTGGATAATGAGATAGGAGAGGATAAAAAGAAAAATGAGGATAAGAATTGAGAGCAATTAATGAAATAGAGAAAATAACCAAAAAAATAGGGAAAGGAAAAGGAAAGATAATAAAAGAACGTATGTGAAAATGATAAGAATTTATTGAGAGTTAAAAAAAGTAAAATTGACTTATAAGAATAATGGATAAATCTGTAAAAAAAATATCAGTGGATAAACCTAACTCAGAAAAAATAGTGGATAAACCAAAAGCAGTTATTGTTAGGATCTCCACATTATAATTTTTTTTGGTCGAAAGGATCTCCACATTAGTTAGTTAATGTAATGACTAATGAATACAAAATACTATTTGATATAATCGTATAATATAATAAATGTTTATAACTAGGAATAGGCCTGATTGGTTGCAGATTCATTTTTTCTTTTTTCAAACTAAAAATTGGTCGAACGTATCGTGTGGTTATTAAGGTGGATACCACCTCTTATATAACGAATCACGAAGGAAAATTCACAAATTACATCACCAAAACACAAAATCCAAACGTTCAAGCTTGCAGACTCGTTTTTATCTTTTATCTTTGATATGATATTACAAATATATCTAAATTAATGTGGCCATGGAAATTTGTAGATCCAAGTTTAAAATAGTTAATGTGATAGTAAAAATTGAATTGAAAAAAGCGTTATTTTTTTATGCCAAATCAATAACACGAGGTAAGACGAATATGTTTTTCTAATTGAAAATGGGAAAAGCGTGGTTTCAATGGAAAAAGTTGTTGAAAATACAAAAGTATGAATGAAATGCGTTCACACAGCCATTGATCATGAAGATTGATAGGTTTTATGAGAAAATTAGAAAATACAGCAACACCCCCTCTACTATTGAAAATTATAGATATATTCTCTAATTCTAATGGAAATCTAAAAATTTCAACGGAAAGTTGTAAAATGATTAAATTACACATAATAATTTTGTAATAATGTTTGTTATTCATGAAATGAGCAAAATGAGTAAGTTATTGTCCAATTAATAAAACGTTAGCATCTATTTGGAAACAAGAAAATGACTATATAACGGCAGAATTTAAGTGTTAGACAGAGCCATAGTTGAGGGAGTGTCTTTGTAATTTCTAATAATAGAGAGAGTTTTGCTGTATTTTCCTTTAAGTCGAGAGGGTGTAAATATAATTATCCCTTCTTATTATTTATATGGCGTATTTATAACAAGTTTCAAGATTTTTTCGAACTTAAAACTTTAGATTAAACTCATTGAGGGTCGAAACTCGAAACAAACATCTCAACTATAACTTGTTTCCCATAGTTTCAAAGTAAATCAACAAATCAAAGTTAACTTCTCATCAATATGTCTATTGTGGCAACCAACCACTACATGGACTTAAAAATTGGAACGTTTTTTAGATTGTTGTTTTTTTCTCCTTTTCATTTTTTTTTCCCGTTTAATTTAATTACCTCAGTGGCACTTCCACTATCAAAGTCAAAGTCTAGATTGGCTTATAAGAAATGTGACTAAAACAATGGAAGAGACAATACAACATTAACATTATCATGGTAGGGCATATAGAACACATGAAAAGTGAAGCCAAACCAATCTTTGGTATCTTCAGTTACTTATTATAATCTTTAGGATTAATTATATATAAATCCCACATAAGTATCATATACAATTAGACTCTTGCATGTTACTTAGAATATTACAAATACTTTAAAATTACCCAAGAAACCAGCAATATTGCGAGAGTTATGTAAAGATGACAAGATCGATACTCCAAAATTGTGTACACAAATTGACGGAACCCTAAGGTGTTGGTTTTTTCTGTAATTTTCAAACTCATTAATGTGTGTATTTGTAATATTATGACCACTTACAATGGTTTAATTGTAATATTGAATACTCATGCGGGATCTATGTGTAATTTACGCTGATCTATTACTTTAATTAGTTTGATAGTTAACAGTTCTTGCTAACACTACAGCAAACCTACTATCTACTAACATGCCCTGCAAATACCCCTCATTGAAATGTAAAAATATAGGTTAAACATTAGAAATACCCCCTTATTGAAGGTTTCGATGTTTTTTCGGATCTTTAAGCAAACATGAGGGGTTCTATGTAATTGAGCCTCCCTTTTTTTCAATAGTAAATGTAAGCAAACATCGATGATCACATGGTAGTTGGTACATGCATGCAATTGTAACATGCACACATAGTATATATGCACCAAGATCTACAATATTCAAACCCGATTCATTTCATTCTTACAATTCAGAAGTCTATCCACCAAAAACAACACATGAGTAATTGAGTAGAGAATTTGAATTTAGAAGTTGATGTTAACTTACTTTGTCGAATCTTCGTCATCATCCATTTTCTAGTGAATTTAATCTGGTCTAGATGCATGGTTTTTGTTCTTCTTGAAGCAGTAACGTGCAAATAAATAGAGTATCAACATTAATTATCATTATGTTCATAGCATTATTAATGGGGTATCAAGATTACTATATATTCCATCGACCTTTTCTAAACAAGCAGAATCTTGTAAACAATGTCTTGATACTAAAATCATCTGGTAAACAATGTTTTGATACTAAAATCATGGGCCATTTGTTGTTATTGCGTTTAGGCCAATCCATAACTTGTTTATAATATTATATCTAATCGCTATTTTTTGGGACTGTATTGAAATTCTGCATCTTTTGCACTAAATGGGAAAGAATACTTGGCCCCTGGGGTGCCAAAATGGTGCCATCGGAATAAATAACCATTCAATTATGGCCAGTTCTTATCAGATATTTATGTGAGCGAGATTATAATTCTCAACTTTCACTTTTTACTGTTGCACGATAATTGCCCGTTTAACCGATAAGAAAAATTTATAAGAACAGGCACTCCAAGAAGAAAATATAAGTGAACCGGGACGGAGCCAAAATTTTTTAGTAAGCAGTTACTTTGGGAATTTTACATCAACTACGTAATTCTGAGGTTTGATGATATTACAAATTAGTCCCTCTAGTTTCACAAATTACAAAAAAGCCCCTTTGAGAATTCATTATTCATGTAAAATTTGTGAAAATGTGGCAAGTAAAGCCTTTGACTGACGTCAATCAGGCTTTAAACTGTATTGATTCTAACACCAACAAACGGAAGGAGACAAAGCGCTTCCTGTGGTGTGAAAATAACCAATACCCGATGAAGATGTTACAAGAGAATTATGAAATCTCAGGGGTATTTTTATAATTTTTGAAATAAGAGAGATTTCTTTGTAATTAAACCAAACTTGACGGGTGGTAGATGTAAATTTCCCTATTACTTTTGTTGATCTCTAAATCGTAAACTGTCTTAGTGAAGATTCACACTGTTTTTCCCCATATTTTGTGTAACTTTATGTTCCAATTGTCACTAATAAGAATTAGGAACAGTCGAAAGTTAATTTGTCTGTTCATATAACGTAAGATTTGTAATTCATTTCTTTGTTTCCTTTTCTTTCCCTTTATAGTTTAATAATAAACTGTTAGAATTAGAATATACAAAAAGCAATGTGTTTATAATTTTATGCTGCAAATTCTTGCGCAACGTTCTTTTTTCTACTGGAATCTTAATAACTATTATGATCACTAAGCCTCCACACTCTTTCAATTTGCAGGAGAATATCGGCATGTTACTTTTCATTTCATATTATTTATTCTTTTTTATGTGTATGTAATTTTGCGATGTGATAGGAAAACGATGTAGTTTTGCTTTCCGAATTCGAAATAAAATACAATTATTGGACATAATGTATATAGTACATTTCTCATTTATATATGTTTTGGATAATACAATCATATACCCTAAAGTTTCGAAAATTACAAAAACATACCCTGAACTCTAATTATCATAGAGAACCGTAATGGAAAATCGTACTGGCATGTTATATTTTAGGTTATTCTGTTAAAAAATAACAATAAAATCAGGTTTTGTCGAATGGATATCCCCAAAACCCGTCCAACCACTCGACATAGGGTATGTTTTTGTAATTTTCTAAACCTCAAAATATATTTGCGTAATTAGATCAAAATATATACGCGGCGAGTGGTGGATGCCCGTAGAATGTGACCTAAGTTGAAAATGAAATGTAAAGAGATGGTGAAACAGTGCATCAATGTCTGATAAATGAATTGATTGCCCACCATGGATGGATTAGATTTAAATAACAAATCCACAGTCAAAAGGTCAATTCAAGATGAGAATACTTCCTTTTTTCTTCTCTTGTTTTTCAACATTTTTCTTGATTACTTTTTTGTTTTTGGGGGGAAAATTTAACGTGTCGTGTGATTATTAGCAGTTGGTTGATTTGAACAATAACCTCTCAATTTGATGTACAATGTTAATAAATAAAAGCAAGAATTTATTCTTATGTTTCTTGCTGTCAGAATATGAGCCCTGTATTCAGACCACATATATGCATGGCTCTTTTGTCTAAATTAGAAAAAAGAAAAGAGAAGTTAAAGTTTGCCAAGAAAATACATAGATGTCGATTAAGTTTAAAAAGCATCTTTAATTTATTGATTCACAAATATTAATCCCATATTTTTCACAAACTTAATGTGGGGAGAGAATCTCAGTTTAATAAATTTTTGCAAATGTGGCCATCATGGAAAGCCAGAAATATCTCAGTAAGTCAATATTCCACTTTCAAACTTCAGTTTATTAGAAGGGATAATTACACAAATCCCTGAAATTTGTTTAAAAAATCTGAAAAATCATCGAAACCTTACAAATGCTCATCTGGTATGAAATCTTATAAATACCACCCTGGAAACATAATAATATATATATAATACCCCCTCAGGGGGTAAGCTTAAGGCTGCAAGGTTTCGATAGTGAAATTATAAAAGGCGAAACCTTATGGGTTTTTTCTGCGATCCATTACTTTGAGCAAGTACACAAACCCAGACACTAATTAAGCACGGATAATCCTTAATTTGTTTATATCATTCTATATGTAATATATGATAACTTTTCAAGATCTGTTTTTCAAACCTCAAAAGAATTAGAAATTAATTAAAGAGAATTTTTTTTTTTACCTCCTGAACTTTCCCATTTTCTTGGATTTGCTCCTCAACTAAAATTTTCTATAAAATACATCCCAATCTTTGCGTTTTACACAATTTACCTCCTGATATCATTTTCCGGTAGAAATTTAGGGTTTCAGGCGACACGTGTCATTACCTCAAATTTCCACCGAAAAATGATATCAGGAGGTAAATTGTGTAAAACACAAAGGTTGGGATGTATTTTATAGAAAATTTTAGTTGAGGAGGCAAATCCAAAAAAATGGGAAAGTCCAGGAGGTAAAAAAAAAAATTCCCTTAATTAAAATGTATACATTATCCCCTTAATACTTTTAATTCGGGAGTTGATGCAGTCACTATCCAAACACCCCGTAAGAGGGATCGGATATTTGTAAGGTTTTTCAGTGGGGTATTTGTACTCGTTTTGATATCCAATCAGAGAGGGACTGATCTCTCATTCTACCCTAATCATCACACCAAAAATTTGCCCATTTGGATCACATAAGATCGAACCTTTTTCAGTTGAAATGTTCCAAAAAAAAACTAGGTCTCTTATTCTACATCAATTGTATTTTGAGCTTTTAGTTCATGGCTGGAGATATTTGCTGCATCACATCAATGCAACAATCCGCAATCTGATGCTGATCACAAGAATATCTTGAACTTTTCACTCGAACTCCTAACTATATTAATAAACATATATCATCTTTAATTTTGTTTAAACCAAAATTGACTACTAAAAAATAAGGATGGATAGTATTACGGGTTCATTACATATAGGCCCCACATGAGTATTTGATATTACAATTAGACCCTTGTTAGTCATAATATTACAAATATACCCATTGAGGAGTTTGAAAATTACAGAAACAACACAGGTTTAGGTTTCTGTCTATTTGACCTGATATTTTGAAATATTACATCACTTTTTCGGCGAACTTTAGGACTGTTGGTTTTTTTTTCCGAAGTCCTCGATGAGTATATTTGTAATATTCTAACTAATAGGGGTCTAATTGTAATATCAAATACTTCAAAGGATATGTTACTAATTAACTCCAGTATTACTCATGGTCATCCCTTGTAAGTGGAAAAAAGTAGTGGAGTTAGCTACATAATACATAATTAATTATGTTGTAGTTAGGTAAGTTAATTGCTAGGAACCTAGGCAACATAAACTCAGAAAGACTGGAGCCAAATTTTTCCAGGATTTTTCTTTTGAATGTACATGTTAGTGGACAAGTTTATTCCAAGAATATACCATCTAAGTGGCAATCATAGTAAAATTGACCAATTTTTTCTTGATTTTATTGTCAAATATATACTTTTTAGTTCATAAAATGAAGTCAAATTTGGTGATTGCCTATTGTTGACAATTTTCTCTCCACTATCCAGGCTTTGTTGGCTACCTTTCTACCCGAACTACTGATAGTCTGATTCCATAATCAGAGGCCTCAAAACTTTGAAGGTAACTTTTTCGTGTTTGAATTATAATAAAGGAATAATTACAGTTAGACCCTAAAGGAGTTTGCTAAATTATAACTCGTGACTCTCTTAGTCAAATATTTACAGTTATATCCCACACGAGATTAGATCATTACAAAAAATACCCATGAATTAGGGTTTCGATATCCATTGGGTGACGTCATAAAAAATGAACAATAAATACCGAAAATATCCTTATTTTTTCTTATACAATGGATTATCCCTAAATTTCATTTGGGTGTTATTTGTAATATTATATTTTACTTTGGTGTTATTTGTAATATCATAAATATCTTTGGTGCTTATATGTAATTTTTTCAAATTAAAATTGAAATCGAATCTTTTATTTCATATCAAAAAGGGACTATTCTGTTAATTATGGTCGAGACCCTAATGTTTCCTAACGAAACTCTAATGTTTCCTAACAGAAATATAATTAGTGGGTGTTTTTTGTAATTATCTAATTTTGTATGGGGTGTAACTGTAATTGTTTGACTAAGAGGATCATGAGTTGTAATTTAACAAACTTATTTGGGGTCTAAGTGTAATTATCCCTTATAATAAACTATGAAATGGTGTTGGAGATCAGATCATGCCTAAACATGTCCGCTGATGATGGATTAAAGGCCCTAATGTACTTATTGTTTATATATAATTGAAAATAGTGAAAAGCGTGGAAACAAAGATTGCGCTTACTTTTGTTGAAAAACGTACGGTTTTCCTCAAGTGTATGTACTAATGACTTCCATAGAAAGTGCAGGCCGGTGACTATTCTTTTTTTTAAACACATGCACACAATTCGACAATTATCATTGCAAGAAGTCGAATCTAGACTTCCATATTGGGAGTAGTATCTGGTAGCCATTTAAGTAAATGCAATAGTTACAAGTGACTATTTATATAAAAAGGTATAAATTATAATTGAAATCTTTAATTAAATAGATGTAAATTGTAATGTGTATATTATAGAGATTTTACAAATATGGCTACTTCATTTATTAAGAATATTCTTTGATCCCACAAATGAAATACCGTATAGTATGTACTATGTAGGAGTGATATTTCTAAAGAGAGATTGTGCATGACATGTTCATCATCATCATTATATCTACACATACAGTAGTTGTGATTCTCAAATTTAATTTCATGTCCGTTGCAATAAGAATACTTGCAAAATGCAAATGTTCATGGAATATATGAAAAACCAATTTGGTATGGCTCAGTTGGCAATGCAGATTGAGTTTGTGGGAAGAGTATTAAGTTCGATCCCTATTAAACACATTCGATCATCAGTTATTTTTATTTATTGATATAATTATCAACTACTTCGAATTTGGTTTAAATACAGAAAATTTTTTAAGGTTTCAAAAATTATCATCTCTGATTTGAGGTTCACTATCTCTCTCACGAACTTATCCCTAGATTCACTATTTTCCTTTAATTTTTCAATTAGCCTCAAAACCTTTGGAGGGAATTGGTAATTTCTAAAATTTAAAGAAATTTTTCTGTATTTAAGTCAAATCCTAGCGATAGTTGTACTTATTCCTCATGTATTTAATAATTGGTGATAGATTTCTATAGTAGCTTGTTTCTGATTTGACGTATTGATATAGATTATTACATGTAAATATGTAATAAAACACTTTCTATAAAGAATAATAATAAGAATAGAAAGAAGGTATTGAGTGCAAGCTAGAATTGAGATTTACATGTGTCTTGGTAATAGCCATTGAGATTTAAGGATAATTATCAATCTTTTTAGGCATGCTTGAGCTGACATGCATCACAAAGAGGACATACACCTTTTACTAATTTCTAGAGTAAAAAAGAAATATATATGCAACTAATTTAAGAAATCATGAGTCCAATTCCTAACTTTTTGAATGGAAAAATCGAGTTGGAATGATCATTCTCAATTTGAATTTTATAATACTTGAGCTCGGAAAAAAGAAGGTTAAAATAGAAAATATTTCAAAAGAATATGCAAATCAATCTTTTAGGATATCAGAGGTTGCTTAAATTTTTTGGATAAATCATAACCAACCTGTATTATCAAAATATTGAATAGTATTATGTAAGTATTAACATAGTCTATTTACATAATTAGAGTGAAATTTTCCTTCATTGTTCTCCTTAGTCAATTACAACTACTTTTTTTTTAAAGTTAATAATTAGAAAAAAGTGGCAAAATAACTAATGCCCTGCTAATTGAATATTGATATATGGAAAATGAAATATATATATATATATATATATATATATATATATATACACATACGCAGATAATATTCAGTGGGCCTGCTACAGGCCCAAATTGACCAATGAAGCGTTAGGCCCAAATTGACCATTGAAATATGTTGATAGCTATTTTTGAGACTAATCTCCAAATGCTTATAGCACTAAAAGTGATCCAAACTCCAAAGTTTAACTTTCTTCTTGGATCATGAATTTCAGAGTAGAGCAACACCATACTTTCTTTTTCAAACACACTCAGACAATTCGACTCTTATCATTGGAAGGAATCGAACCCAAACCCCTATAGAGCAACACCTATTGTATTTTCTTTAAATTCCAATTAATTCACATAACAATAACATGATTTTATCAAGAACATGAATACCAACAATACCATCACCTACTTAAATATCATTTAATCTATATTAATATTTGATGAACAGATACAAATGCAAAATGACACAAACATAAGAATATGATTTTTTTATTTAAAAATAATTTATAGATAAATATTCGACAAACTATCTAACACGATACGACATTCTATAGTAACTTTTAACATGATTTGTCATGACATAAAATAATACTTTTCGAAAAAGTAAACGAGCCCTTTCAGGTGTTGCAAACAAATTCTTATTCTTAAAATTAATAAATTTTAAGTAGGAAGATTTGTAGAAAAATAAAGAAATTGGTTACTCATAAAATCTGCATTGACTCAAATTAGTTGACCTTAAGGAAGAATTACTTGCTTCAATTAAAAGCATATCCATCTCTCATTAATAACCAAATGAATAAATAAATAAATAAACTAAAATAAATTACCTTCATCTCTTTCATAGAATTTTTTCACACTCACTGGTACATAGAGCGCAAAACCTCTATTTTCTTCTCTCTCTATATTTACATTTAATACCCGTACTTTCTCTCTCTCTCTTGATCTCAGCATTCGAGTGCGTGATTTCCCCGATTATTCACTCTTTATCTTACACTCCGATCTCTAGGGCTTCCGAATTGCACAACTTCTTCTTGTAAGAAAATGGTGAGTCGTTTTGCTTCTATGTTCGTGCTAATTTGATTCCGCGATTGCGTACTATAGATCTGGTATTTGTCATGGATTTTTTTTTTTGTTAATTTCGTCCTTCGAGATTCATTTGGTTTGGTAATTGTTGGGGGTGATGCGGCATTTTGATTGCTTCGAATTCGAATGGTAGATTTGTAATCTGGTTGGATTGCATGTCGGCTGTTTGAGATCTGCTGCTGCTATTATTGTTTGCTAACTCAAGTTTTGTGATTGTTTGGTTTTGCTTTAATTCTTCTGCTACGATGCTGCAGCCGCTCAGACTAGAAATCAAGGTACTGAATCATTTAGCTCGAGAATTTCATTTTTTTTTGGTACGTGTGTGAGTGATTGTTGGATTCTGAGTTTTTGATTTATTTCTGTCAGAGGAAACTTGCGCAAAGATCAGAAAGAGTTAAATCTGTTGATCTGCATCCTACAGAACCATGGTATGTTTCGGGAATTAAGTGATATGTGTTCTTTATTTCCCTCATTCGGGCACGGACATAATTGCATTGGGCATTCTGTAGTAGCAATGGTGAAATATTTTTTGTCAATTTCAAAGTTAATTGCAGAAAAAGAAAACAAAATTAGCCTGCCATTGTTAGTTGTTATACTCAGTCCTGTCTCTCTTCCCCCTGCCGGAACTTCACATAGTTTTATTCTGCTATATTTTGAAGTGGTCAAAAGCTGCAATCTCTTACCGCTAATCATGTTGAAATTCAGTTTTAGTGTTTGATATACACCGGTTTATTTCATCTAAGTATGTTATGGTCTTTCTGTTCCTTGGTTGGGGTGCTTGGGCATATCTTCATTGATGGTTGTGTTTCTTTTGACCGGCATGCTCACATATAGAAGGACAACTGCAGTTTTGAATGTCTTTTTCCGTTGTTTTAAAGTTCTGGATAATCTATTGATTCCATAATTCATCCTACTTCTATAGGATACTGGCGAGCTTATATTCAGGGACTGTTTGCATTTGGAACTATCAGACCCAGGTATGCAAAATGAATCTGACATAATTTTTTTCCCCATATCACACAAATTGATCAAGAGATCATATTTTTTCTGAAAGAAAAAGAAGAAGTGATAGTACTTATTTTTTCCGAAAGTGAAAAAAAGTAATCATATTTGCGATCACATGGATATTTCTAGGATATCAATCTAGTATTTTATTTTTTGGACATTTGAAAGATTAGAAAGGCTAACTGACCATGTAATCTTATTGTGCACATTGATGAAGATATTAATAATTTTGTAGGAGCACACAAATCTTTTATGGAATGAACTTATTTATAGGTTTAATGTCTCAATAAGGATGCTATGCATCATGTTGTAGATCAGGATATAGTTAATCATCTGACCTTTTGTCAGACATACTTCCTGTTATTGAACTTTCAATTACCCAATTTCTTCCTCTTTTGCATAAATAATAGATCATAACGGTGGTTACATCTATGAAAAGTTATTTGTCTTACGTCTTGTAAGCTCCTTAACTCCTTACACATCCCAGAACAAATTACCAAGTTGTTCCAGTTTGATGTACACTAGGTCCACGGACACTCCTTTGTGGGATGGATTCATTTGTACATTGTACTTCATGTGGTGGTTTTTTCTTTCAGAATCTAATTGCAGTTTCCTCGCCAGTGCTTGAGTGTGTGAGAATGGTGACAATGACTTTTAATCGTATAGTTTACTAGCTTGCAACTCTATGGACTAACTTTTGTATGGGCTAATACTTGAACATTGTTAACATCCATTCTTTATACTACGATGAAAAATGTGAGACTAACTCTTTTTATCCATTTGAGCAAGATCTACAGCTTTCTCTCCGTTTTAGCTAGCTATTTCAAATAACTCCCTGGTCTTTGATTTCTTCACCTCGAATTGCATACTAAAGCTTGAATTCTGCTGCTGCAGACAATGGGTAAATCCTTTGAGGTTACAGAACTACCAGGTACATAAGTTGAATTTCTTCATTTCCTTGAGTTGGTAACCAAATTATTCACAAGCTCATTTCATCTTGGTGAGAAACATTTATGATGCGAATTCCTGCCATGTAATCTTGCAGTTAGGTCTGCAAAATTTATAGCACGAAAGCAATGGGTGGTTGCCGGTGCTGATGACATGTTTATTCGTGTATACAATTACAATACCATGGATAAGATCAAAGTATTTGAGGCCCACACAGATTATATTAGGTGTGTGTCTGTTCATCCCACTCTTCCATATGTGTTGTCATCCTCCGATGACATGTTGATAAAGCTCTGGGACTGGGAAAAGGGGTGGGCATGCACTCAAATATTTGAGGGCCATTCCCATTATGTCATGCAAGTGACATTTAATCCTAAAGACACCAATACATTTGCTAGTGCGTCACTTGATCGTACTATCAAGGTACGAGTGGAACTGTTTATAAACGACTTTTTAACAGGTTTCGTAATTAACGGATGCAGTATTTATAAGTCTGTTTGTTTCTTTTTGTAGATTTGGAATCTTGGCTCCCCTGACCCAAACTTTACACTAGATGCCCACCTGAAAGGAGTCAATTGTGTAGATTATTTTACTGGTGGTGATAAACCTTATCTGATAACTGGTTCTGATGATCACACCGCTAAGGTTGTCCCTTGTTTGCCTTCCTAGTTTTTCTGTCATGAGTTTCCTTTGAATGGACTCTAAAATTTTGTGGAGAACTTGCAAACCAGGTTTGGGATTATCAAACAAAGAGCTGTGTCCAGACACTAGAAGGCCACACGCACAATGTTTCTGCAGTTTGCTTCCATCCTGAACTTCCCATTATAATAACAGGTTCTGAGGACGGTACAGTCCGCATATGGCATTCAACCACTTATAGGTAAGTTATTTGCTACAGGAATATATGCCTTGACCTAATTCATTTATGTGTCCATCAGTTGTTCAAATTAACATTTATTTACTGCACATATCGAGAATCATCTTTCCTTAGTCAGGGTTTTCATTTAGAGTTGTTAATAATTAATGACTATTTGTAAACCACCATAGCTTTATCTATAACTAGTTTCATTTTTCAGATGTTTTAACTGGTTTTCCAATTATATGGTCTCTCACAGTTATGTTATCTTGCAGACTTGAGAACACATTGAACTATGGACTTGAAAGAGTTTGGTCACTTGGTTACATGAAAAGTTCTAGACGGTAAGTTTGTTTGCAGTTATTTCATGTGCTGATTGAGTGATTATTCCGTTTAAAGTTGGGTTCCTAATGCTGGCTATTGTGCACTTGTGTACTTGTAGGTATTTAGAGGTCTTTAAATTACATCTCACTCATCGAGACGTGAATATTATTCTTATTTATGAGTGAAGTAGATGTAAATAAACTGGTGCAGTTAAACTGTAAACGCCAATCCCGTACTCGTGCTTTCTTGCCTGATGAGAGAACCAATTTGGAGAATATTAGAGTATCTCAATAGAGAATTCTAGGATACATGTGCATTTGTTTTTTATTAGGGTATTGCTCCTTAATTTGAGAGATTCTACGTGCAGGGTTGTAATTGGTTATGATGAGGGAACCATTATGGTAAAGCTTGGCAGAGAGGTACCTGTTGCTAGTATGGACAACAGTGGGAAAATCATTTGGTCTAAGCATAATGAAATTCAGACTGTCAACATTAAGAGCATTGGAGCAGATTATGAGGTGTGAATTTGCTTGAACTTAATCAATCAGTTGCAGAGCTAAATGCTTCTCTAAAATTACTCTACATCTCTCCTTAGGTTGCTGATGGGGACAGACTGCCTTTGGCGGTTAAGGAACTGGGAACCTGCGACCTTTACCCACAGGTATTAATCTCAAATTAGCGCTGCTGATAGCTCGTTATTTCAGTTGACTTTGTATTAGTTTTAACATTTGTTACTTTTTTTTTGGCAGAGCTTAAAGCATAACCCTAATGGTAGGTTCGTTGTTGTTTGTGGAGATGGTGAGTACATTATATATACGGCTTTGGCATGGAGAAATAGATCTTTTGGTTCTGCACTGGAATTTGTTTGGTCCACAGAAGGAGAATATGCTGTTAGGGAAAGTACATCAAAGATTAAGATCTTTAGTAAAAATTTCCAGGTTTGTTTTCTCTCCTTCTAAACTTTCTTGTAATTAAACCTAAGTTAGTGAGATTTAGTCCAAACTAGGAGATATTCTTGGTCTTTTGTCCTCCTTGGAAACTGCAGCTCTTTTCGTTTTTTATATACAAACCCCAGGTATCAGCTTGTATACTGCTGCATTTTGCTTCACTTTGATGCAAATTTACTGTTGTCTTGTACAGTTTTTCCCACCTTCCTTTCTGGAAGCTCATGTTGGCAATTTATGTTTTATTTAGATGTTCATGTATTATTACAGAAAAAAAAATGTTATGACCACAGACTATACAAGTAATGTGCATGTGCACCATTAATATTAGAGCCTTAATACTGTATAGTAATTTCTGTGCTTCATCCACTAGGATAACAACTATTGTGGTGTTTTGTTTCAGGAAAAGAAAAGCATCCGCCCCACATTTTCTGCTGAGCACATCTATGGTGGCAATTTATTGGCTATGTGCTCAAATGATTTCATTTGTTTCTATGATTGGGCTGAATGCAGGTTGATCCGAAGAATTGATGTCAATGTTAAAGTAAGAAAAGTTACTGTTGAGATAAATATTACACATGTTACTCTTGTGGCTATATAGGTCATGATTCACATTATCTACTTCTTGGGAATATATGTCAGAATCTTTACTGGGCTGACAGCGGAGATTTGGTGGCCATTGCAAGCGATGCATCATTCTACATACTCAAGTATAACGTAAGCAATTTATCTTGAATTTCATGCATGCAAATTCTTTCAAGGGATATTTTTTTTAAAGGGAAATTTTGATGGCTGAGTTCTCCTGCAAATCTTTATCTGTTGATTTCTCATGAATATTCGTGCAACTTCCTTCAAGGAAAAGTTTGGTAACTGGATTGGCCTTCACGTATTGCAGCGTGATGTAGTTTCTGCTCATCTGGATAGTGGGAGATCAGCTGATGAACAAGGCGTGGAAGATGCTTTTGAGCTTCTTTATGAAATTAATGAAAGAGTACGGACTGCAATTTGGGTTGGAGATTGTTTCATTTACAATAACTCTGCTTGGAGACTTAATTATTGTGTAGGGGGTGAGGTATGTTTTGCTGTTCCATAAATGTATTACTTCTATGATGTGAGAAAGAAATTCATCTTTATGTGAAGTCAATTTTTCTTATGCGATTTTGTAGGTGACAACAATGTTCCATTTAGATCGGCCCATGTACCTACTTGGCTATCTTGCTAATCAGAGTCGTGTTTATCTTATCGACAAAGAATTTAAGTGAGTTGTTCATGCAAGGTGTTTAGTAGTGGAAGCTGTCTTGATTATCATTTGTTTGTTCTGTTTTTTATGTGTTCAAATTACTTGAAGAAATACCTTAATTTTGACTCTTCTTCCTGTTCATGTGAGGGAAAAGGTTTTCTTGCTTGGTTGTGCAACTCTTCATTTGTTTCCATGAATTCTCTTCGCAGTGTTATGGGATATACTTTGCTGCTGAGCTTGATCGAGTACAAGACTCTTGTAATGCGTGATGATCTTGAAAGGGCAAATGAGGTCCTTGCATCAATTCCAAAGGAGCACCATAACAGGTCTCTAGCTTCTTTACTTTGATAATTTATGTAATTCTAGGTGTTACTTATGCAACAAACTTACTTGTATCTGAAGGAATAAATTTTTTGTATGCTTTTCTGTCTTCTATATAGAATTTCTTGTCAGGATTTTGAGTCATAAATTCCTAAAACCAGTTATTCATCTTGATTTTGTGCAGTGTGGCCCATTTCTTGGAATCACGGGGAATGATAGAAGATGCACTTGAAGTTGCTACAGACCCTGACTACAGATTTGAATTAGCCATACAATTAGGCAAGCTAGGAATTGCAAAGGTAAACAGTTTTGACTTTATAGAATGGAAGTTATTTTGCTGGAGCACTTCCAATTTGTCTTCAGAATGCTAGTTAGAAGGTTCTCTGATCCTTCTATACTAAAGTCTGTGCTCTGGATAAGTTTGTGGTTCTTACAACTGGAATTTGCTGTTATTCTCTACAGGAAATTGCAGCTGTCGCACAGAGTGAGTCTAAGTGGAAGCAATTGGGTGACTTAGCTTTGTCTACTGGAATGGTAATATTCTTCTTGATCATTTTGCTTGTTCTAGAATGTTATTCAAAACCTGTTGATTGATGCTCCGCCTGTGAAATTATGTATTGCACAGACAGAGATTGGGTGTTTGCAAACACTACTACTTTTTGAGAAGCTAAAGTAGAGGTAAAAGTTGTACTAGTAGAAGTTGGGAGTGTTGGGAAACAAAGTGTAAAAAAATGTTGTGTGTTTGGATTTTGGAAAAAAAGCTAAGAAGCACTTCTCTTTTGAAGGATGAAGCAGTTTAACTACTCTCAAGAAACTTACATTTATTACGAAGATAACCTAGAAGCTAAAAGGATGTGCTTAGGTGCTTATAGCTTATTTTACTGCTTAAAATAAGCAGAAGCTGATTTTCAAACACTCCGAAAGTGCTGAAAAAAAGCAGATTGCCGCAAAGTGCTTTTCTTAGAGTTTGTAAACACTACCTTACTACCTCATACTCTTATCAAAACAACCTCTTGATAGTTTTGACTGCATAGATCATTTTGTTTATCCTCTCTAGTGTTTGTCAATGCTGTTTTTTTGTGGCTATCTTATCTTATAATTTTGGAAAAAAATTTATGCTTCTGCTTTGCACTTCAGTTAGAGATGGCAGAGCAGTGTTTGAAGCAAGCAAAGGACTTGAGTGGTTTATTGCTGCTCTATTCTTCTTTAGGCGATGCTGAAGGAATCACTGAACTTGCATCCCTTGCCAAAGAGCATGGAAAAAACAATGTTGCGTTCCTTTGTTTATTTATGTTGGGCAAATTAGAGGACTGCCTTCAGCTTTTGGTAGAGAGGTAACACTTTTTGTTGCTTGTATCTGGTTGCTCTACCATTTATCTTTTGTATCCATAACGAATCATGAGTTCTTTGCAGCAATCGGATACCTGAAGCTGCATTGATGGCTCGGTCTTACCTTCCAAGTAAGGTGTCAGAAATTGTTGCTATTTGGAGAAAGGACCTCAACAAGGTTATCACCCATTTTATTTTTCATGTCTCATTTTTTTTTTCAATTTGCATTAACTGAGAGATGTATCTGGAGGTTATTGAGTTGTACTTTGTTGTATGGTCTGATTTGAATACAATGTGCAGATCAATGTGAAAGCTGCAGAATCTCTTGCTGATCCAGAAGAATATCCAAATTTATTTGAGGAGTGGCAAGTTGCACTTGCTGTTGAATCTAAATTTGCTGAGACTAGGTATTACAGCTTGAATTTCCTGCTCTTATTGATCAAGCACTTGAGTGTGAATATATAGTCTTACGGCAAATTAATCCTATCATCATTTTTATTTTGGGATGTGTGAAAGATGTATATGGAATGGTTGGCCATGTAATTTTAACTTGACTTTTTAAAGAAGTCAGTCAATGTAAATTGGTTGGTCATTTATCTTAACAATTTCGTTTTCTTCTGTTGGAGTTTCTATCCTTTTTTTCTTTAATTTTAAAATTTTATAAGCTTGTTCAATATGTTTCATGCAATCTTTGAAGTTGGTCATGTAAATATCAAAGGTAACATGTTTTCCATTTGATTGTAGGGGTATTTTTCCTCCAGCAGCTGAATATGCACAACAAGCTGATAGATCAACCGCAAGTCTTGTAGAAGCTTTTAGAAGCATGCAAATGGAAGAACCCATGGAAAATGGAGGCGTGGATTATGAGGTATGGGCATACTCTTTTCCCCCTTTTTTTTTTTGGGATTTTCCAATTTTGTTTATAAGACATTGTTTTGATTGTAACATATATGTCTACATCTGCTTAAAACTTTTGGAAAAACATTCTTCATTACTTATCTGTGCATAACCGTTGGTGCTAAGTAAACCTTCTTTCTCCTACTTTTCCTCCCTCCACTTTTGTTTAGGGTGCAGAAGAACAAGATGGAGAAGTGGAAGATGCGCCTGCTGACACACAAGTAGAGGCACAAGCTGAGAACCCAGAAGAGGCTGTTGTGGTGGATGCTGAATCTACAGATGGTGCTGTACTCGTCAATGGACACGAGGCTGAGGAACAGTGGGGTACGAATAATGAAGGAAAACCGTCAGCCTAAAAGCAATTCCCAAGCCAGTGTGAAAATTCCTAATTTTACTGCTGGTGAATAATTGATTTTCTTCTGGTCGTTTCTTGATTGCCAATTTGTCTAGTACCCACACATTTTATCTGCATCTTGTCATTTAGATCCTAGAGTTGTGTTTTTTTTAACTCTGCACACTAGTTTTTGTTGTGAAATATCTTTAATTTGTTTTAGAGATGATGAAATATTTATGAGATGCATGACATCATGCTGTAGGAATACCAAAATTAATGTGCTATTGAATTTATTAATGTTATATTTTTTCATTATGAATTAGCGTTAACTGGCGGCGTTTGTTGGCAGTGCTTACGCCGCATCAGTGAGTCCGTTCAAGACAGACGGTTCCAGCTGTCAACTACTTCTCTCATGGTAAGCGTTCAATATTTGTCTAATATGTGTTGAACTGATTTGAAAGTTTACTTTTCCGGATGAGTGGATTTGAAGCCCAATTTTAATGGATTTCAAATCCAGTCAAAGCTAGGGTCATTTCCAATCCCCTCAATATTAATTCTCTATTCTCACATATTTTCTCTCTCAAACACACGCAGACACATTTTCACACATACACAAGAATCACATACATATAGACTTTTATACACTCGCATGCACACGAACGCACGCTCAATGCATACATTTCAAATTTGTTGTCAAATCCAAATCAATCATTCCAAACATAGCCTTGGTTTCTACTTTTTCCAAAAGCCAAAGCTCTTGCAAACACCCAAATTGTCTTGTTTGACCTTGTAATCCTATTATGCGAAAGCTATTTTACAACTTTAGCTTCTCCAGAATGTTTGATCATCAAGTTTATTGTCCTTCGTCAAAATGTTTTTTAGCCTTTTCTTTCATTTCTCCTTGCTTATGTGCTCAATTAGGTTAAAATTTCTTTGCGTTCAGGTATTCTAGAGATTGCCTGAAAGAGGTGTCGACGAGGGACCGATTGTCTTTGTTGTGGCTATGGTGTGTGATAAGCAAAATGAATTTTGTGGTGATGGCACACATGCATACATACTCTGTAGACTTACCGATCGAGTTTCAGTTAGTAGCGTAGTTTGCGGCGTAGTTGTTTTTATTATCATATTCATTCGTGCCAATTCTTCTATCAGTGTGCCCCTTTGTAGATACATAATAGCTACAATCTTACTCAATTCTTTTCCAGAAAGTGGTTCTCATTGTCAAAGCAGAATTTATTTCATATTATTATGATTCTTCTCAATGGGTGGTGTTTGAATCAATTCTTTAATGTGTTGTTTGGCATTTGAGAAGAAGCACAATTCGACAGGGCTTTCTTTGTAGTTAACTGGTTAAAAACTTCAAATTTGTAATAATCAATTAATTGAGCTTGTTTGGATAATTATGTATGCTTTGAGTCGTTTTTGAATTAATATAGTGAATTTTATAAATTATTTCCCTAAATTTCCCTTTTAAATTCAAAAGTTTAAATTTCAGTGATAATATTCTGGTTTATATAACTTTATCCTGCATTGGCCTATTAATTTCGTTACGCATTACTATATTATGATGCATAAAGACTCCCCCCAAAATCAAATTTCAGTGTCGTGTTGTGCCGTATTTTGAAACTGTTTTAGAGTTAATTAATTAGAAGAAAAAAACGTGTAACCGTATTTTGAAACTGTTTTAGAGTTAATTAATTAGAAGAAAAAAATGTGTAGCGGTAACTTTGTCGCTGTGTTTGTGTACGCTCATTTTAAATTACTGGCTATGAAGAAGTTAGTTTATTTTAACATTTACACAAATAATTGATGGAATCGTATTTCTTGCAAGGGAAATTCATGTTCCTTTCTCCAAATCTAACATCCATTCCTTCAAAGTAGGTTTATTCTGCAAAATTCACAAAGTTGGCACTCATGCATTTTTATATTTTCCAGTAAACCATATCAGTATCCTTTCCAAAGAAAAAAGGAAAAGGTAAAGTGAAAGCGTTAACAGGAAACAGAAAAGACGTTATAAGAGAAAGCGCTTCTGCTACTGAAAACGGAAATAAGATAGAAAAAGGAAAAGGAGAACAAGAAAGGAGCAAGTAAAAAGGCCTCTCCTCTGGGACTCTCTCATTCATAAAGGAAAAATAAGTAGTACTCTCTCAGTCTCTCTCTCTCTATCTAGGGTTTTAGAAGATCCAAACAAAATTCATAAAGGTAAAAGCTCGAGCTTCAAATTCAAGCCAACCGAACCTTCTCTGTCAGGTATCTATCTCTCGTGTGCTGCTTTCGTATATATGTGTTTATCGTATAATTGTAATAGCAATGGCCACGCGTAGTTCGTTTTACGTATTTGGAATCCTGAAGATACTTTACATTGATTGAGGTTTGTAATAATTCTAGTGTTTCTCTTTCATTGATATCATTGCGCATAGCTAGGTGTTCTTTCAGTATTTAGTGTAAATCGTCAGCTAATTTGGGGTGAAAATTGGATGCGTCTGAAAGTCGAGGAAACGAATTGAAATTAGTTAATAGTCTTCTTTTTTGGTGTGTGTTTAATGTAGAGAAAAGAAGGAAAGGAATAACAACACGTGGTATGTAAAATTCCTTCAGGACTCTCCTACTCTACGTGGAATTCCCCCAAAAGTGTTGTCAATTGTGCTAATGTTGGATTTGATTTTGAAAGGAAAAGTACAAAGCAGTTGTCAAATTGAAGGGGATTTATGTGTTTTTCCAGAAATCTGCCTGAATATTTGGTGCATAATTGTATGTTCAAGATGGATTTAGGTTGAAATCATGTATGTTTGCCTCTTTTTTATGTAGGTTTGAAACTGTATTTTTATCCTTCAATGTGTGTATTCTCGTCCTTTTCTTCTGGAACTTCGAGTTAAAGTATGCATGGTATTTAAGATTTTGCTGACTTTTCTGTTACTATTTTGTGCAGAGGTTGCTGTTTTCAACCGTGCCGAAGGAGAAACCATCCAAGGTTCTTCTACATTTAATCTGCAATGGGTGATGCAGAAAACCAACCTTCAAAAAAAAGAGCAGCTGGAGTACAACTCTCTCGTGAAAACCCTGGTCTTGATGACGATGAAGAGACATCTGAACTACAAGCAGGATCTTTTAAAAAAGCAAGTGAAGAAGTTCTGGCTACTAGGAGAATTGTGAAAGTCCGCCGCAGCCAAACATCATCAGCTCCAGCTGAACCGGTCCCAACTTCTGCTTCTAATCCGTTTGCTGCTATCCGCTTAATTCCTCCTGCTTCTTCATCAGCTCCAGTGGTGGAGGCGAAGGATGATGTTGGTAAGAGTGAGGAAACTGAGCAAAAAATTGATGAAAATAAGGTTGATGAGTCGAAGGATGAATCTACTGCAAAGGAGGAGAAAACTGCCAATGTCGATGTCGACAATGCTAAACAATCTGAAAGCAAGGTTGATGACTCAAAAGCCCATCCAGATGCTGAGAAGGAAGAAAAACCTGCTGTTGATGAAGGTGTGGTAAAAGCTACAGAAGGAGAGGATACGAAGGCTGAAGCTGAAAAGGAAGTAGAAGATAAGAAAAATGACGAGGAGAACGGAAATGGGGAAAAGAATGCAGAAGCAGCCTCTTTTAGCTCGTTCCAACAACTATCAAGCAACCAAAATGCTTTCTCTGGAATCACTGGAACAGGATTTTCTAGCACTTCGTTTTCGTTTGGAACAATTCCTAAAGATGGTTCTTCCCAAGGAACTACCACTAATTCCCTTTTCGGCCTGAAGACTGAAAATCCTACTTTCAGTTTCGGTGGTGTTTCCAATAATGGAAACTCTTCCATTTTCGGTTCCGCTGCTGCAAATATTATCAGCAAGAGTGAAGGCAGCAAATTAACTCCCATGCAGGAAGTTCCCGTTGAAACAGGGGAAGAGAACGAAAAAGCCGTTCTGACTGCTGATTCTGTGCTTTTCGAGTTTCTTGATGGGTCGTGGAAGGAACGGGGCAAGGGAGAGCTCAAAGTTAATGTTCCAACAACGGGGACGGGAAAAGCCAGACTCGTTATGAGGGCTCGAGGAAACTATCGTTTAATTTTGAATGCTAGTCTTTTTCCAGACATGAAGCTGACAAATATGGACAAAAAAGGCGTCACTTTTGCTTGTGTGAACAGTGCTGGTGAAGGGAAAGAGGGTCTTTGCACATTTGCCTTGAAGTTTAAGGAGGTTTCGATTGTTGAAGAGTTCAAAGCAGCTGTGATGGAGCATAAATCCGATAAAGCAGCTAATAAGACGACTCCCGTTTCTCTTAAAACTCCAGAAAATTCTCCCAAGGCATCTGATGAGTGAAAGGGTAAAAAAGGTAAAAAGTGTAGAAGACTTTGATGAGTTGTGAAACCCTTCTTGTAGTTTGTGGTCAACTTTTTTATTTTGGTGTCGATCTCTTTGTAGACTTAATGAGGTATATGCTGGAATACTATTCCTCGATGATGTTTACTCGGGGTGTTGAGTTATGTATGTGCTATGTAGACATGAAATTTACGTACTTGAAGTCCGGAGTAACATTTGAACTTATAATCATTGATATTATGTAACATTTTTGGTAATGGACTGGGTTTGGAGTTGTCTTCTTCGTTATACTGCATTATGTTGAATTTAGGGTGAATTACATATAGTTATCCTGAAGTTTTGTGTATTTACAAATTGATCCCTTTGATTTGAGAAATTACCATATATTTCCTAAGGTTTCAAATCTTAGGGTCTATATGGTATTTTCTAAAACAAGAGAGAAGATTGATTTGTAAATATGTCAAAATTTAGGGTACCCAAACGTAATTAACCCTTGAATTTGTGTAAAGAGTAACTCCCGTGACCAACATGTTCTGTGACCGTCCACCGCCCTTGCAAATTGCAATAAGTCTGGATCTGTTACTTCACTTGCTATTTTATCCTTTTCAGTGTAATATACACATTTGTTTTAAAGTCTAAATTAATTCATTTTGTTTTAATAATTACAAATTCACTCTTCAAATTTTGTTAGAACCTAAAGTAACCTTTACATGAATAATGAAATTTAGGGGTGTGTTTGTAATTTTTATAACCAAAGAACTAATATGTAATCACACTAAACTTCATCCTAAATAGATGTATTTCTTCTCCAGTGAAATAATTGCAGCAATAGCCTACCAATGTCCCTACTATCATGAAACTTGAGATATTTTATCAAGTTAGTAAATCATCCAACTAATAAGCAAATACATTCGGTGGTACAACAATTTTCTTGTTCCTACTTTGTATCCAACAATTTTGAAGTGCTTTCAAATCCCTAATTTTATTATTTATTCTCAGCATTTTGTCCATTGGAGATCACTTCATGTGAGTAGGTCAAAGGAAAATGCAAATCAAGGAATAAATCTTTTCTCAGACAGAATAAATTAAAGAAAACCCATGTACTTTATATAGAATCATTGGGGTTTAGCCCAATGCTACAAGATATTACTCCAGTGTAGAGGTTTGGGTTCAATTCTTTGCAATGATAAGGGTCGAATTGCGTGCGTGTATTAAAAAAAATACTTTATATAGTTGCTATGTCCACGAATCACTTGGTAAACTTCACATGTTAACTTGGTAAAAATGAGAAGCTATTCATTACTTCACTGGAGGGGTAAACAGAGAGATTATCAGTTTCCAACTAAAAGTAAACAATTCCTTGAAAAGAAAAAACAAAAGCAAAACAAAAAAGTCTTAATTCAAGAAATTTATGATTGATGGCAATGATTAATGAAGACCAAAATGTCACAAGCTTCTTCTAAGGTGATGATGAGAAGCTCATGGTGCACTTATTAGAGCAGGATCCCACACAGCCATCAACCTTTTCTCCATCTGCCAAAAGAAAAGATTATTAGATATATCTTCATAGAAAATAACATTAGAGTTTGTTGGGTTTGTAGGGTTCTTACTGGGAGTCCTTTTACTGCTAATAGTAGAGCACTTAGAGAAGGCGCAGCCAAGTTTGCAGAAAGCTAGGTTGTCTGAACCTGCATCTTCATGAACATCGTTTTGTACTTGCTGGAAGATGCAATCTTTCAAGCAGTGTGTTGTGCAGGTACAAAGTGTTTGAGAAGGTTCAATCATGCAGAATATAAAGCATTTTGTGTAGCAGTCTTTGAAAGAAGCTTCAGATTTATCTGCACTCACCATTCCCACAACCAAGAACACCATTACAAGTGCCCTCAACTTCCTGAACTCCATTGTTTTTTTGTTGTTATTCAAGAAAACTTTGGCCTATGACAAGCATATATAGCATCACATGTAAGTTTAGTAAGTAAGCACTAAGCACTAGACAGTCATGTGAGTGGCCAGCAAGACATTTCTCACTTTTCGATTGCCACTCATGACTTGTTTGATTTAGGATTATAGACAGACACCAGGAATATTATTTTTTAATTCTGTGCTTCATGTTGTATTAGATACAGATGCATACCGTCACGACCTAATACACAAAAAATATACCCTAAGGTTTGAAAAATTTACAAAAATATGTCCTAAATTTTAGCTACCATTTAACCTCAAGAAAAGGGAGCACTTTTACATTATGTTCTTGATTTTAAGTTAAAAGAAATAAATAACATTAGGCTTTATCGGATGATGTCCTCAAAATTTTTTGACAGGGAATGTTTCTGTAATTTTTCTAACTTCAAAATATGTTTGCGTAATCAGATCCAAACTAAGTGTATGTGATTGTAACTATCAAATAATTAAGAATGAATCGTAGAATGATGAGCATTGAACGCGAATTCCAGTAGTATTCCAAGTTGGATATATATGTAAGTGAAAAAAATGTAACATGTGATTGTTATTTGTCTTTTTCTGTTGTGGTATTCTGTACTCTAGTACTAATATAGAATGTTACAATATTTGGATATATAGTGACATATCTGTGAAGCATTGGGGTTTGCATTATTGACCACCAGATATTACTCCAGTGTGGAGGTTTGTGTTCGATTCCTTGTAATGACAAGAGTCGAATTGTGTGCGTGTATTTAAAAATAAATAAAATAATAATATATCTGTGACAAGAAAATGCAAATCGTGCCGTAAGTTAATTTTCTTGTCATTTTTTTGGTTTATAATTTGTAATTTTAGCCAGAAAAATATCATTTTAATCTGTTGAAATTATTGTACATGTGATGTACTGATGTTAGATGTATCATAACCCCATTTGTGACATGATCACAAGAAAGTGAGAATCCCTTTACATTTTGAAAGTTTCATAAGTTGCAGATTCTAATTCACTAGACGATTGATTAATAATCAAGATTCCGCTATTGCATAAACATAATACTAAAGTAATCGTCCCAATTCAGTTGCTTCATTCATAGCACTATAATTGATTTACTCATGATATGCCCTTTACCCCTCAAAGTTTATGCCGTTTACGAAAAATATCCTGAAACTTTCAAATATAACGAAAATTACACTGATAATTTCAAAAATTTTGCAAAATATTGAGATTTTACTAAATAAGCAGGCACTTAGAATGACTCGTGACGGCCTCAGCAATAAGAAGAAACATATAATAATTCATGTTCATGTTTTCTCGCGTGCCAATATTTTGTCGCTTCTGTTTGTGTTTTTCCCCTCACGGGTTGTCTTAACGATTGAATATATTATATATATAAATATATAATATTATATAATTTTTTTTTATAAAATGTGTGTACGAAATGTGAAACCGCAGCTTATTAAGCGAGTTTTAGCCTTTTAGGAAGTTGTTTATATGTCGACGAAGCCTTCATAGTGGTAAGAAAGAGGTGCCATAACCGGCTAATGGAAAGTGTGTAAACCCATCTATAATCCTAATCTATGTATCTATATTTATATAAAAGTGTGGAAATTTGGATGTGTTTCTCCCCATTGTGAATTGACAAAATCACCCTTAGTTATTAGTAAATAAAAGAGAAATTATTATTATTAATACATTAAGGTCTCTTGAACTCTTAGCATTGTCCAACTCTACCACTTCTCTAATTAATTAAGGTCTCTTGAACTCTTCCAATTTATTATAATTTAAAGTTGAAGCTATTCATTTCAAAATACCGAGTACATAAGAAAATTTGTGTGATTCAATCTCACAACACAAAACCTTCAATTTGTCTAGGTTTGTGTTAGTAATTTCTTGAGTGAACTTATATATTTTATTCGATTTTGTTCCACTCAACCAGAGAACATGTCACCTTAAAGGTAAACAACTTTATTTGAACATTTGATTTTTGCTTGTTTATTCACCTTAGTTTACTACCTTGATTTGAATTTAGGTAATAATTGATGACCCAATGCAAATCAAAGAAGCACAGCAAATGTGTGTGAATCTTAGAATCATTAGTATACTATGTGAGATGTGAAAAGAATTGTATAACTATAAGACAAAACTTGCCATTTGTAATACAAAGAGGAGAGCATAAAATGGAATTTGCATAGAAGTTGAAGGGCAAAGAGCTGAAGTCAATTAATCAAAAAATAAAAATCAATTAAAAGAGTGTACACGTGCGACACACGTGCTCCGGGCTAGTGTCTATAAAAGGCTATAATTGCCAATTTTCTGTACTTTGTAATAAATAACAGTACGACTCTTAAGATTTGAAATAATTACAAAAAAACCCTTGCGGGAATTAATCTCTTCAAAAATACAAAAAATTAGGGCTGCGAGTTAATTTTTTGTAATTGTTTGAAACCTAACCTCGTTTTGTGTTATTTTTATAAATAGAAGTTTTTATTTAGGCGGTGGTGGAGTATGTTTAGTAGTGGATTAGCGGCTAATGCACTTGCCTAGTGCTGCACTAGCTAGATCTCTCCTCAACAACCAATTCTCTGGAAAAAAAAAAAAAAGAACCTTCCAATGTATTAGATTATTGAAGTTCATCTTATTGATTTATATCTCCTCATATATTTTATTGTCTGTGTCATTCATGAAATAATGCAGCTGCTATCGATACAAAGAATTTTACTTTTTTTAATGATCCAATCTTAATAAAAAAAAATATTATTTGGAATCTTTTTCTAATATTGATCTTAAAATACATCAAAACATTCATGGTAATTCCAAAATCATGAAATATATATCAGTAATATTACTGATTTGTCATTCACAAATTATAACATTTATGGAATATATATATTGCAAACATATAAATTTTGGATAATTACCCAAATCTCCTAGATTTGCTTAAAAATTCGAAACACAATCCAAACCTGAAAATCTTATAAATACCCCCTGAAAATGTAAAAATGTAAGTGAAATTTACCTTACAAATTTGTAAGATTTGAAAGTTTCAATAGTGTTTCGGATTTTTTAGCAAACCTCACGGTTCTATGTAATTGAATAATTAACATTGACATTGTTATATACAATATTAGCTAGGTCATCGTAATTATAACAAAAATCTATTACATATATAATTAGTTATAGTATAATATCTTTCAAACTTTAATGTAATATTCCTTACATGCATGAAGAGCAATTTAGACTTGTATCTAAATAAATTAATTAAGAGATCTGATGCAATTTTTCTGCAAATCAACCATGCACCTCTACTAGGATTCGAATTGAATGTATAAATACACACCTTCTGATCATTCATCACAATATATATCAACCAAGAAACTCCAATATATATCCAATTCATTTTTTTGAAGAAATCCAAGAAAAAAGAGATAAATTAATTATGGAGAGTAAGTTTGTTATTACAACAATAGTATTAGGATTATTTATGTTGTCAAACATTGTAATACCAACAACTTCAGCAGTAGAAAATTCTATACCTTCAGTTAAGGAGGATTGTGATGCGAAATGTGCAAGAGAATGTGTGAAAGGCGGTATCCCAAATATATGTTTGATGTATTGTCAATATTGCTGCACACATACGTGCCCACCGAAAAGTAACAGAAATGATCAGAGGTTTTTGCCTTTGTTGTTCTACTGCAATGCTGGTTGCTCACTTCATAATTGTGCCAATATCAAAGGTTAGCATCCTACTTTTCGGTACCGTAATTTATAATTGTGTCAACAATGTTTTCATCTGTTGAATGTTTTCTTTGACAGATACGAATGAAAAGCAAAGGTGCCTTGATGAATGTTCCCAAGTGTATTGCAAAGTTTGAAGTCTTGGATTATAAAAAGTAGGGATTGAAGAAGTTTTGTAGGTTCTAAATTCATGAGATGATGACTATTGAATAAATGATCCATCTCTGTATGTTTATTTTCTTATACATAAGAAGAAGTACAATTTTTCGCCTCGATCTATTTTTGTTTAATATCCCATAGTTGTGATTCAAGAAAAAACAGAAAAGTAGAAAAGGGAAAGTCTGGATCGCTTAAAAATATCACTAAAACACCATTGATGATAAAGTAAAGCACAGTATTAATCAGAATTCAGAAATATTAATTGTCTGATCAAAGAGAATTAAAGAGTATGGATGCTAAGAGTATGAATTAGTCCTCTTGGTTCACAAATTACAAAAAACCCCTTGAGGTTTCATTATTCATGTAAAATTTGTGAAAATGTGGCAAATAGAGGTTTTGAATGAGGTTTACTAAGTCCTAAACTGCATTAACTCTTAGAACAATGAAATACACGGGATAATACGCTCCCCGTGGAGTAAACATTGTGAAAATCTGATGAACATTACATGAATAGTGAAATCACAGGGGTGCTTTTGTAATTTTTAAAATAAAAGGACTAATTTGTAATTAAACTAAATCTGAAGGGTTAGTAGATGTAAATCTCTCGATCAATTATTATGAATTTGTTTTTTAGGTACAAATGATGACTTTTTGTTCAACCAACATTGGAACTATGTTTTTCATAGTTACTTAATAGTAATGTAACATGTCCGTACTCTCTATTGGTTAAAAGAGTAAGACTAAGCATACTTAAGGGTGCAATCCTCAGAGCACATATGCACACATTCTTCGAACTTTGGCGGATCTGCGAAACAATATTTAAATGTGTTAATATATTGCGAAATACTCATCATTATGA
This sequence comes from Verbena officinalis, assembly GCA_958496215.1. Taxonomy (NCBI): domain Eukaryota; kingdom Viridiplantae; phylum Streptophyta; class Magnoliopsida; order Lamiales; family Verbenaceae; genus Verbena; species Verbena officinalis. The sequence continues at coordinate 2,467,929 of OY292391.1, forward strand.
TAATTATGGGAATGAAAAACAAATATAAAGAATACGGATAATTACACAAACCCCCTCGATCGAAGTTTGTTTAAAAATCCGAAAAACCATCGAAATCTTGAAACCTTACAAATACCCCCCTCAGGGGGATAATTGTAAGGTTGCATGGTTCGAATGATGAAATTGTAAAAGGCGAAAACCTCAAGGGGTTTTGTGTAATCGACCCAAGAAAATAGGTTTTTGTTTTTCTTATATTACCTGGGGTGAAGATTTTGCACTCATAAATTGCACATCCATTTGTACATTGGGAATGAGCTTGTAAGGCTAGATTGCAGTTCTTCAAGCATGCACTTACACAAAGGGGCCTCCTTATCATAATACATTCTAAGTTACATTTTAATGCACAACCAGTTGAAGAAGAGATTCCTTCAACAGAAGCTCCTGCAAGAAAAGTTATCAAGGTTATAATTCCCAAAGAAATTTTGGAATTCATTCTAATTTCTTCTGCCGCTTCTTAATTCCTATCTGTGTGTGTTTGTGTGAGTTTTCATCATGTTTTCTATCTCAAATTCTTATTTAAAACCTTGAATAATGGAGTTTGAAGCATACATAGACCATTGGAGTTTTTTGTCAAAGAGTTATAGAAGTACTTTGCTTGAAATGTTTCTCTAACTCCCTTGGTTAATTAATGCTTATGGTGCAATAGTTTTTATAGAAAATTTTGCTAATTACACAAGTAAATGCTGATAATGGATAAATTAAGTTAAGCATACTGAATTGATATATGTAGGTCCTTCTACTTGATAACACATTCTTTTACATAAGTAATTAAAGAAAAATTAATATAAGCTACAATTAAAATGACTTTAGGTGATATACATTCAAAATGTAAAAGCAAAGTAACATTAATATTTCCCAATTCAACTTTTCGATTACATGTATAATTCAAATAAACGGATTGGAATAAATCTTTTCTTTTTCTCTATATTATGCAGTATAAGAGGAGTATACTTTTTTTATTTCTTCAAATTGTACTAGCTTTAGAGCATAATTGCTTCAAAAGAAGCACACTTGAATGTTCACCATGGAGTCCCACACACTTGAGTGTTTCTTATATAGATCTGGTATCTTTGAATTAAGACTACTCATTTACGTATTGGTTCCTAAGTTGTCTAGCAACTATTCTTGTGTCAAATATACAAGATACACACAAGAATGCCAAGTGTATATATCCGAAGAATGGTGATTGTGAAGGATGATGAATGAGAAAATCTAAGTAGTTTTTGAATAAGATGATATAAGAAGAATGGTCACATATATAAATAAAAATTCAAAATCCCTCCAAAATTTCTCATCATCTTCAACTTCAACTTCTGTTATCGTAAAATTCGTAAAAAATTTTAAAATACACTGTGAAATCCGAAAAATCTCATATTAACCATTAAAAAGATCATGTCACCACCGATTATATGGATTAATCTCCTTATCTTGAATCATTTTTATTTTAAATGTCGTCCTAAAGCCTATTTTTCGTTAAGTAGGTAAAAGAGTACCCACCCGAGACTGAAATTGCAAATAAAATAAGAAATAATTACTTTTCATAATAAAATGAAAATATTTAAATATTTTTTGAAAAATGTGATATCAACTAAAGGAGACATTTTAAACTTATATTGTAGATGCTATTCAGTTTGGATGCATGAAATACTTACCGTTAAATCTATAATCAATCCCTTTTTATAGTTCCATATTCTCAAATGAACGGTTGGATGTTCCCCACAGCTAGCTTTCTACAAGCAGATCTCTAGAATCTTTTATCTATTTATAATTTAAAACTTTCCTCACTAATGTGTAACATATTATAATTTTGTAGAAGCTGTGAAGCAAAATGGTTGGCTTAGTGGGCCATAATATAAATATGAGGATCCGTTTACTTGGGTCACTGTGCGTCTGTACCGGAAGTCAGATTATTTAATCCTGGATTTATAAACTGTTATAGGCCTGATTATTGTGTTTATTTTGGACTGTTGTAAATAAAATGGTACTGTACGGCTGATAGTGTAACAGCACCAAAATGGAGCTGTTAATTTTGAGGTGAACAATGCTGATTTCGCGGCTGGCTGATTAAGTCGGTTACCCAACCAAACGAACTAAACAATCAAAACTAGTTAAATCTAAAGGTTAACACGCTATAAACGCCAAAGTAAATAGATCCTTATCCTTTCGGTTGTTTATGGTTAAGATTTGCTACATAATTTATAAGATCTTTTGTATTTTATATGCACCCATATTAATATTTTTTATGCATGTTACTCAAAGAATCTGCAAATCTCAATTATATTGTAATCCAATAATTAATTTTAATTAAAATAAATTTATTTAATTTGTCCAGCAAGTAACATATTCTACATGTACGCATTGTTCTTTTTGAAATTTAAAGCAAAATTCATTAATGATAATATTTTGATTTAATTTGAAAATATCTATACTTTCAAGTACATATAATATGTGCATTATACTCAATTTTTCCATATATACTATAGTACTAGTTAGTAATGAAAGCCAGATTTCACCTCGAGTATAATGTGGCGAATTACATACAATATCCCTAAAGTTTTTATAATTCCAAAATATCCCCTCGGCTTTAAAAAATTACAAAAAATCTCCAAGGTTTAAAACAATTACAAATAACAGGGTTTTTTTTTTTGTAAGAAATACGGGGGAGGGAGTTATTTTGTTAGATTTTTTGTAATTGTTTGAAACCTCAAGGAATTTCTATAAGTTTTAAAAATAAAGGGGGTATTTTGTAATTATGATAAACTTTAGGGGTACTGTATGCAATTCCCCCAATATAATTTGTAATATAAATACACATTATTGTAACCAAGATTATGCACTCTCAATTACAATCAAGTTACATATTCTTAGAGGACGTACATTAGGAGTTTTAAGATTACAAAAGAAAACAAGAAATGAGAATTGGGAAAAGTGGAAACATTGCTATTGTCACTGCAACAGTACTGATGATCATGTTCATGGCAAACCTCATAATAGCAACTACTTCCCTGAACTCGATCAAGATTTCTGAGATTGATTGTTTGAAAAATTGCACTAAAAACTGTGATCCTGCACCAAGTAATCCTGTTTGTTTATATGGTTGTCAAATTCTCTGTCGGGATTGTCCGAATTGCAATTCTCTGAAGTTTTCACCTTCCTCATATTATTGCAACGTTGGATGCTGGCAAAGTAAATGTGCAAAAATAAAAGGTTCTTACCTTGCATACATTTTTGGTCCTATATAAGTATGTCTGCTTTGATATTTGGTCCCATTTATCACGGGTTCGATAAATCATACAAAATGTCCCAACCCTTTTTTCGTCTATTCGGAACCGTAATGAATGAGACTAAATGCGAAACCGGCATACTTTATGGGACCAAATGTGAAATTTTCCTTAAATTTATCAGGTTTTAGTTTTTGAGTGCTAATATAGTGTTTCTTCTTTACAGATTCGACAAATCAATTGCAAAGCTGCTTGGATGATTGCTCCAATATTTATTGCAAAATTTGAAGGCCTATTGATAGGGTGGTCCTGTTTACAAAATTTTGACAGAATTTATTGTTTTTGACCAAATACTAGATATTTGGAATTTGGAATTTATATCAAATTAGAAACTATTTTCTTATTAGATTTGAATTCCAAATTACCTACTATATTATGCAAGGAGAATTATGTAAAGTACCCCTAAAGTTTGCTATAATTACAAATACCCCTTTATTTTCAAAAATTACATAAAACCCCCTGAAGTTTCAAACAATTACAAATTACGTTATAACAATTTTTTTGTGGATTACTTTTAAATTATTGTAATTCCGTATTTTTAACCTAGAATAAGATAGTGTAATTTTTCAAGAAACATACTCCATATACAAAATTCCACTCAAAGAAATTAAGGCAAAAATCATTAATGACTTACAAATTACAATTTATAATCTGTAGTAATCACGAAAGATATTTGCTTTGGCTAATAAATAGTATTTTCATTATTTGATATACCAAACATATATATTAGATTAGTAAGTCAATAATCCCAACCAGATTCGACCAAGTATTTGTACTATAAATGATCCTCTCAATGGGACTCCAAATATTCAATTCAAATACTTACATCAAGAGAGGAAAAAGAAATGGAAACCAGAAAAATTGAAAAACTTATTATTGTTACTGCAATACTGATTATTGTGGCAAATTGTTCAACTGCATCTTCTTCATCAATGACTAATTCCATGAATTCTGTTAAGATCTCAAATAATGAATGCTTCCTGAAATGTGCTAGAGCTTGTACGTCCCCACCGGTTAATCCTGGATGTTTACTTGGTTGTCAAAGTGCTTGTGAGGATTGTCCAAATTGCAGATATCAAAGCTTTCCGCATGTGTTCGTATAGTTTAACGTTGGATCTTCACAAAGTAACTGTGCCAAATTTAAAGGTTTTTACCGTGCTTTATCTGTGTTATTACAGTTATTTGATTATAGGGATAGTTACACTCGCATACCCTTAGGTTTGGCCTAATTACGTAAACATACCCTGAGGTTTGGGAAATTACAGAAACATACCCTGGTTGAAGTGATTGGATGGATAAATCTTGCTTTTACTGTTGTTCTTTAACAGAAAATCTTGAACCATAACGTGAAAGTGCTCTTTTCCATTAGGGTCATTCTGTAACGGCATAGAGTATAGGGTATGTTTTTGTAATTTCCCAAACTTCAAGGTATGTTTGTGTAATTAGGCCAAATCTTAGGGTATGTGAGTGTAATTATCCCTTGATTATACTTGTGTTTTAGTCTTCTGTTTGCTAATACCAAAATTTGTTTACAGATTCAAATCAATTGCTAAGCTGCTGGGACGAGATAATGCTTATAGGTATTGGAGTATTTTGAATGTGAAAATACCTTTTTATTCATGTAATTTACTCAGTAATAAACAAATTTGGCAACTGAGATATTTACCTTTATCCCGGTCTTGACCTAAAGATCAGTGTTGATGTCGATCGAAACATATATTTTATCGCGTGGTTCATCACCTTTTTCATGCCAGTGGTAATACATAGTAAAAATCAAATTTGCCAAAGATCAAAAATTCAAAAAGTAACCATTATTTGTTGCCCTTGCCCTAATTGTACCAAGAATTGTAGACTTCGTACTTCACAATTGTTGTCGAAACACTCTGCCTACGCAGCTCGTGTAAACTTTTCATCTGCATATGCCAAATGAAAACGAAGCCCATTAGTGAAACACAATTAGACCCCCTATAGTTTTGTCTAAATACAATTAGACCCCTTGAGTTTGTCATAACTACAGAAAGCACCCCTGTGAATAGGGTTAGGGAATTTAATAAAGACGATGAAGCCAAAAAGAAAACAACAGGAAAAATAGATTCAGAACGCACAAAATTATGCAGGGGTGGTTTATGTAATTATGGAAGCTTACCAAATTTCAAGGGGGTTTAATTGTAATAATCGTTTAACTCTATACCACCTTGTTAAAATCATCGAAGTTTAGAACTTCTAATAAAAATTAAACTTTTTTCACCCACGACGAATAACTACTATCAGATCCAAGACAAGTTTTGGGACAAAGAAAAGTTTTAAGATCAAAGAACTAAACCTTATTTTGGTGCCTTTATCAATGTGACAGAGTTGAAGTAGCCTTAGGAGGCAGGCAAAACTCTATATCACAACGCCACACGCATGCATTAACATCTGGCTTATCCTTGCACTTATTATGGCAGATCTCACTACAATTCTCAGCTTTCACTTTGTTTAAAGTTGTTGCAGACATAGACAATATTGCAATTGTCATTATCATGAAAAGTTTTGCAGTTTTCTGCTCCATTTTGGTAATCTCTCTTGAATCTCTACTGTTAATTTCGATTTTCGAAGAGATTAGGTATGATTATATCTAGATTAATGTTGTTGTACGTTATAATTATCTGGTGGCTAGAATAATATTCAGTGAATGCACAGAAATTTCAGTTATTTTATGATTTGATTGCTCAAATGATAGGACAAAACCAAATGTTACTCGATATCTTTTTGATCCCACAAGATAAAACGTTTATAGTTTACTTCTCTTTCTTCAGAAATTACAAGAAACTCCCCGATATTACATTTTAATACAAATAAACTCCCTCAAACTATACAACATAAAGACATAAAATGCAAATAAACAACCTATTTTATAAGTTAAATATCAGAGTTTTTGTTACAATTTCCGAAAACAGAGGGACTAAACTGTAATTAGCTCAAAACTCAGGAATGTTAGATGTAATTCGCCCTAAACATATTACAATGTAATCAAAGCCAAATCATGGACCCTAAGACATAAAACCAAGTAATCACCGTAATGATTACATAGTACGAATTTGGAAAATCCAGAAAATATTACACAATCCAACTGTTCACTTACCTAATATTCATTTGCAATAAGTCGAGATAATCCTCTCATAATTACATGCATGCAAGCGTGCAGCACTTATAAACACCTCAACATTTGCTAGAAAATTATACCAAAAAAAGCAGAAAAAAAATGATGACCAAAAAGCTTGGATTACGAGTCGCTATAGTCATGGTTATGGCTTTTCTAACTATTTTCTCTAAGGCAAATGGCGCGACGACGTGCTATTTTTGTTCGAAAAGCTGCTTCGATAAGGATAAGCCGATTATCAATCTTGGGTGCTTGAAGAAATGTCGAGAGCCATGTTATAAACCACCAAATCCTTGTGGAAACTGCATTTTAGCATGCTTTGATGGGCCAGACGCTAAACTTCAGCAGTGTTTGCAGCCATGCGTAACATTATGTAAAAGCCTATCTCCTCCACCGCCTGCGGCTAATTGATGTTGTTTTTGAGTTCTGGTGATCGTTTGAACAAAATTTGAAGGAAAAACAAAATTGAAATTGTTGTTTGAAATATTTCTATTTGGTTGAGTTTAGAAAGTGCTTATGTTATGGATATTACGCATGATAATTTTACGCATGTTGGCTAGTTGTGATCCACACCTCAGAAACAAAATTAGGTTGCTGTAATGTTACAACTTACAACACAGATTCGGAAATTAAATCCAAGAAACACAACCAGCCCCCTACATTGCACAAACCTAAGAATAATATTGCAACAATTAAAATATAACAAAGAAAACCTTCTATAATTAAGTTATGGGCGATTTACATTCACTGCCCTTGAAGTTAAGTATAATTACAAACTAGTCCCTCTTATTTCAAAATTACAAAATCACCCCTGAAGTTTCATTATTCATGTCAAACATTCGTCGGATTTACTATATCTTCACACTATTGAAAGCGTCTTATCTTAATAGAAAATGCAGTTTAAAGCACTCCCTTGTCATTATTTTTACAAATTTTACATTAATAATGAAACCTCAAGGGGGTTCTTGTAATTTTTAAAACAAGAGGGACCAATTTGTAAGTATACCAAATCTTAGGGGTAGTAATTCAAAATTGCCCTTAAGTTAATTACATGAATCCTGCATACTGCGTAAGTAAACCAAATGCTCATAATCCATCTCCCAAATTATGCTCATCCAAACAGTAGTTATAAATAGCAACCTCAGGATTTCTGGATTAGCTAGAGCTGCAACAATCCAACTAATCAGTAAAACTTAAACCAAAAAAAATCAGAGGAAATATGGAAGGCAAAGGGCTTAGAGGTGTAGTGGCAATCATAGCGATGGGTTTCCTAATTATGTCGAAGGCAAATGCAGATGATAATGCGTGCAATGACTGTTTCAAAGCCTGCTTCAGTGACCGTAGAGTTATTGATCTTGGTTGTTTGAAGCATTGCTTACCACTGTGTAAGCGCCATCCTCGTATAGTACCGGTCGACCCACACGCCGGAAATGTTCCAACACCATCACCTTAATTCTCGATCGGAATAACACAACTGGATTGATACTTTGTGGTTGATGATAATCATCTGTTGTTGTTGTGATGATTTTAGTAAATTAGTGAAGTTCATCTATGTTGTGAGTGAAGTGATGATCTCCTTTAAAGGAAGGGACGATAATTATGTGGTCTTATTAAATAAAGGGAGATTTACATCTACTACCCTTCAGGTTCATTTAATTACAAATTAGTCCATCTTATTTTTAAAATTACAAAAATACCCCTGATATTTCATTTTTCATGTAAGACTTTCGTTGGATTTCGACTATGTTCGCACTACCGGAAAACGTCTTGTTTCGTGCATTCCATTGGCCTAAGAGTCAATGCATTTTAAAACTTAGTCATGCATATACTACAAACAGACCTACCTTTCAAAAAATTACATTCACTTCTCTCTTAAAAAAAAATTACCGAAAGCTCCCTTTAATTATGAAAACTAGTAAATATGATACACTCGATGGGTGTGCAATATAAAATTAAAATATTATTAATAATATATAAATTTAGATAGTATAAATTTATAAATATTAATTAAAATTTTATTTATGATAATATTAATTATTTTCAATATAATTACAAGCGGTTACCCTAAGGGGAAGAGGAATTATAGTAAATATGGTATGCTCTATGTGTGTGCCCGATAAATATAAATTATAAATTTACAAAGTGATGAAATTTAAATAATATAAAATTATAATACATGTTTAAATTATTTTTAATGTATACTTTTAAAGTATAATAGGTTAAAAATTTATTTTTATAATTTGAATTTAAAAAGAACTTAAAAAAAGAAGAGATAAAGGGAGAGAAAAATAGAAGAAAAAGAATGTGAAATGTATGAGATTGAGAGAGAAAATATATAGGAGATTGGAAAGATCGTGGAGAGAGAAAAAGAAATTAATATTTTTTTAAAAAAAAGATACCAAGACACCAAAATGGTGAAGATGCATTATATAATAGTATAGATATTAGTAAATATGGCACACTCTATGCGTGTGCCCAGTAAATATAAATTATAAATTTATAAAGTGATGAAATTTTAATAATATAAAATTATAATATATGTTTAAATTATTTTTAATATATATTTTTAAAGTATGATAAATTAAAATTTTAATTTTATAATTTGAATTTAAAAAGAATCTAAAAAAAGGAAGAGAAAAAGAGAGAAAAATAGAAGAAAAATAACGGAAAATATATGAGAGTGGGAGAGAAAAAATAGGAGATTTGGGAGATTATGAACAAAAAAAAAAAGAAATTAATATTTTTTTTAAAAAAAAAACCTAGATATCAAATGGGTGAAGACGCATTATATAATAGTATATATATAGTATAGATAGTATAGATAGGATAAATAACAGCTAGTAGGTTAGCTACGTGCATGTCACATGAGTGGTTTGAGCTCTAAATTAAAATTTATATTAGTTTTGAAGTAAATTATCTAATTATTGGATAAACGTACACCAACTCTTATATACCAGTTTTACAATTTCAGCAGAACAAAGTATTTAAATATGAAAAATTACGAAAAACTCCTCGAGGTTACCTAAAAATTCCGAAACCCTACTCTAATCTTAAAGTCTTATAAATACTCTCTTGAAAATACAAAATAATTTTAAAATCTTACAAATATTTCCTGAAAAACTGTGGGGGATAAATGTAAAGTTTCAGAGTGTTTTTCCTAAATGCTGTAAACGTCAGGGGTTTGGGTAATATCTTCCAATATTATCTATCATTTGTTTTTTTGGCAGGTAATTATGTAAAGGATGGAGCCATTCCCTTAATTTGATCATATTTATGGTTTAATGTGTAATTTAAGTCTGATTAATTACTAAAATCTTGATTTTAGGGAATAACGACCATTATTTGATTACCATAATAATGAGAAAATGTTATGCCTGACGAGGAGCGTGTAGATGAATTCCACCTATAAAAAGGATCGGTTGCCGACATTAAGACAAGATTAAGTTTCAAAGTAGTATTTTCATTTTTCTTAATCCGATCGAATATATATGAAGATGGATGGCAAAATTAGGCTAAGCGCTGTAATTGTAGGCATATTGCTGATGGCTTTCCTAATAATGTCGAATGCAAATGCAGAAGATCATAATGCTTGCTATAACTGTACCAAAGCATGCTTCAGTAACCGTAGAGTTATCGATCCAATGCAACTCAGTATGTTCGAAACACCCTCCTCCGAAGCCGGCAGCAAGAAGCTACTTGATTAATATTTTTGCTATATAAATCTCTCCTCTCTCCTATTAGTTTGAATACATTTGTGGTGATTTTGAATAAATTAGTGAACGGCGAATGTTTTATCTATTGTTGGAGTTATTTCTTGTATATTTATGGAGTATTTTGCTTACAAAGTCCCTCTCTAATTATACGAAATTAGTTAAGAAAAACCCGTAACATAAAATCTTATTTAAAAAATTCTATGTCTCTCAAATTCTGCTTTGAGAATCCTACGTTGGTTGATTGTAGTGTTGTAAGTTAAATTATTTTTTTCGCTGTTTATTTTACCTTTTATACATTTCACATCACAAGGTTTTTTTTCACAACTTTCACATAACACGGGGCTTTTAATATATAAAAGATTATAATATTTATATATATTATAATTAAAAGATTTTTAATTTTTAATTAGTAATTTCTTTTCAATAATATCAATTAGATAAAAATCAATAGAATTTATTAGATACATGTCGTACACACTATTAGATATTAAATCAATTTTTCCTAATTAATTTATATTTATTATTAATTACTCATAAACTAATATAAAATTATGTATAATTATTAAGAGTGACTTATATGGAAATTTAATTTTAATTTATAAATTAATTTCCATCTAATATTCATTAAATTCAGCATAAATATTAAATAATTTTTAATTAATCTTTAATTATTATTAATTAATATAAATATAAATCAGTCAAATGGCTAATTAGGGCAACGCAAAACACTAGGGTTTTGGTGCAAATAACTCGTATATTTATGATTGTTAGCGTTTCTATTATCTGTATAGCGCCTTTAATAGTTAAACACACGTTTTTAGCAGTCTGTTGAGTTTTTTTTGAGTTTTTTCTCCTTTAAATAATGGTTTGACGCTGCAGTTCCTCCAGAATTCGCTCTTCTGTTCGTCGCTCCGCTACGCTCCATTCTGCGATTATTCAGGGGGAATCTCGAAATAACTACCGATTGAATTTCTGATATATTTGATCCTGGGAGAACTATAATCTGCTCTGCGATTTTACGGTGTTTTTTTGACCTTGTTTCTTGCGAAATTCCTTGATGTAATGGCGAATAATTTGGACGAGAGTCTGGTCGTGGGTAGCTCGGATACTCCGGAACTGGTTTTGACACCTATGTTGATGAATGCTAGGAATTTTTTCACATGGCGTCATTGGATGGAGATGATGTTAAAGGTAAAACTGAAGTTTGGGTTTGTGGATGGTACGATACCTAAGCCTGCGGTAACTGATGCTAATTTTGCGAAGTGGGAAAGTGTTAACGCGCTAGTATTGTCGTGGATCTTGAACTCTCTGACCGAAGAAATTAAGATAGGATTTCTCTATGCTGATATCGATGATGCCAGGGCTCTCTGGCTGGAACTTGACGAGTGTTATGGTCAGTGCAAGAATCAGTTGATCTATCAGATACAACTTGAATTGAGGTCCATTAGACAAGGTACTCAATCTGTGGCCGCATATTTTAATAAATTGTACGCGTTATGGAATGAATTAGCTTTCTTGCGTCGGCCTTTGCCTGTATGTGCCGATGATGGTGCTCAGTGTGCTGCGTTGATTGCATTTAAAAAGAACTCTGACTGTGAGCTGCTTATGAAATTTCTAAGCGGGTTGAATGAAAGTTTCGAGGATATGCGTAACCACATCTTGGGTATGAATCCCTTGCCGACTGTGTATCGTGCCGTTCATATTATGGAGTTTATTGAGAAAGAAAGGGATGCCCGCAATGTGTTTGCTGAATCTTCCGATCATAATACTGCTGGTCAGAGGCACAGCCGCAATCAGTTTCGCGGTGGAAACAAAGTTTCTGGATTCAAGAATTAGGATGAGAGATATTGTGATGTTTGCCATATGATCCGCAGGTAACTCTCTTTATCATGTTCTTGCATTTCTACTTATATGGAACTTTTTTCTTGGATTGTTGACACAGGTGCTTGATAATACTTGTCCTCTGAAATGTCCCATCACTTGAATACTTCTTGTTATCTGTTAATCAAAATGACAAAGACTAATGGTGTTGTTTTCATCTTCTCTGCAAATGATTGCGTTTATACAGGACCAGAGAACTGAGCAGCTGCTAGCCACTTGTAAAAGCTGTGTAGGAACACTTTATATTCTTGATAATACTTCAGTCCCTTGTAGTAGATCATATAGGTCTGTTACCAATAAAGTTGTAGTATTTGCAAACATTACAAAAGTTCAAACTTCAAAGTGTGGTGATGAAATTGTGACTGTTTTTGATCTATGTTATGAAATGTTTTGCTTTGGAATGAAAGAATTAATAGTTTTAATTTTTTGAGAATATAATTTATGGGCTGATTTTGGAACTTAGTCTTGTGAAAGTATTGGGCCAACTGGGCATAAGCAGGGCTCAACTTATTGGGTTAGTTTCAAATTCATTTGTTAAACGTTCAAACTCAGACGGGGTTTAGGGTTTGAGGGAGTTTGATTGTAAATTGTAATTTACCTCTATATGCAATTGCAAAAGTACTTTAATATTAATGAACTAAAAGTCAACTCAGTAAGATAAAGGGATAGAGCAGGAATTGAGTTTCAATAAAGGAATGAAGAGAAAATCAGAACCAAAAAACAAAAAGGCAAAAAAAAAGAAGAAAAATCATCAAAAGAGAATTAAAAGTTGAAAAAGGACTAACAATGAATAAATATGCGCAGATAATATTTATTTATGACATATTTCCTATATGAACAACAGTCCCAGAATCCCATCCTTACAAAATATATTAACTTTTGACATAGTCTTACTAATATTATGAAAATTACATTTACTATCCCTTTTGACTAGTATAATTATTAATCAGACCCTCCTATTTCAAAAATTATAAAACCTTCAATGAGATTCTATTATTCATGCAAAATCATATAAAATTTGTGAAAAATGTGACAAATAAAGACTTTAAACCTCATTGATTCTTAGTCCGAGATGTTGTCAGTAGTATAGACATAGTCGAAATCTATGGAAGCCAGTTGATAGGAAAATAAAAGAATGATGACAACATTGACCGTTGGCAAAAAAGCCTCCGACGACATTCTTTGTTATACGACCAAGACATCATAGTATAAGGACTCGGGGTGTGATTTTGTAATTACAAAAATAAGAGGGACTTGTTTATAATTTCACCAAACCTCGGGTACTACATGCAATCCAATCCATTAAAAAAGTAAACCATAAATGATCACCTTGAGCATCCGATATATTCCAAGAACCATATATAAGTTCCTAAATTACTGAGAGAGATGATCAGAGTTGAGATTAGTCTTGTTGCAGCCATGAATGAGGGTAAAAATATGGAATCAATAACTGTAATTATAGTTTTGATGCTACTATTTGCAGGTCAATCATCTGCATCTTTCACGAAATGTTTCGCTGGTTGTGGTATAAGTTGCCTCTTTAGAAACCATGAACTCGTTTGTGCGTTAAAATGCTTAGCTGAGTGTCTTATTGGTGTGGGTACTTCTTCTGGGCTCGACTATTGCAAGCTTGGCTGTGCAGTCCATCGATGTGCTCCTTATGCTAATGGTGAGAATTGAGATCTTTTACACATTTAATTATGCAAAACATACACTAACGTTTGGAAAATTATATAAGCATACCTTATCGAACGATTTTCATTGCAGCCGAGATAAATTCTGTATATATTCTAATTAAAAGGATTAATTTGGATTTTGCAGACTTTAACATTGAAGATGTTGATAGAGTGGATGGCTGTGTTAATGAGTGTGAGATTGGAGAATGTGGCTTCTTGGCCGCTCAAGCCGATATGTATTCAGTAAAGAACTCAGCAACTTCGTCACAAAACTCATCACTGACTGAAGCTGATCAATCACCATGATATGTAGAGAAATATTTAATCAAACCTGACTCATTTATGCTTGAAAATACTGTAATATGCAAATGCTAAGATGGAGAAATAAATTGAGAACTAATGATATAATTTACAGTGTTTGAAGTACATTCTTGATTAAATCACCGTGCATGGTTTCGTCTTTCCCTTCTTGTAAAATTATTCTTAGGGTCGATTATACAAAAATCTCTGGGGTTTGTATCTTTTACAATTTCACTATTGAAACCTTGTAACCTTACGCTTACTTCTGAGGGGGGTACTTGTAAGGTTTTTCATGGTGGATTATGAATACGTTTTTAAGTTTCCAGGGGGTATTTGAAGGTTTCAGTTCACTAGGAGGTATTTTGTAAGGTTTTGAGGGAGTTTGTGTAATATTATCCCTAATAATAATAATCATCTCGAGTTATCTTTAAAAAAAAGTCAATAATACGCTAATCAATTCGCCTTTATCTTCTTAATTGCCCGAAATCCAATTACAGTATGTAAATTTAAGCTCTTCCACATCCCCAAAATCCAAAGTCAATTCATACATTTAATCTGAGTTTACTGAAATTGAACTATATATATGAACCCAATAACCCCCTCTAGAAATCACCAAAAAATACAATTAAAACTTAATCTTTAGAAACTAAGAGGAGTTTAAATTCAGTCAGCCATGAACAAACTAAGCAAAGCCATTCCAACAATAAGTGTTGTTCTGGTGTTGATGCTGCTATCTGCAGGCCAAGCAACAGCAGCTTTCAAGGAATGTTTTGAGTCGTGTGAACTTGGTTGTTTTACAGGACAAGAAAATACATTCAAATGTACTGCTGAATGTCTAGCCAAGTGCATCATTCCTGGTTCAAGTCCGAAGGGGCTCGACTACTGTAAATACGGCTGCGCTGTTCGACAGTGCACCGGATTCGACAAGGGTAATTTTTATTTGGGTGAAACCTTGACAAATATCCCCCTGAAAATGCAAAAAGAACCCTGAAACCTTACAAATATCCCCTGAAAAACATTACATTTACCCCCCACAGGGGTGTAAATGTAAGGTTTCAAGATTTTAGGGTGTTTTTCGTAAATGCCATAAACCTCAGGGGGATTTGGGTAATTCACCCTTTTATTTTATTTTTTTATATGAGTTTTATTTCCTACTAATGTTGAAAATTTGCTAAATCCATGATTTGGTTTTGCAGATTTTAAGAAAGTGAACGATTGTGTGAGTACTTGTGCGACTGGAAAATGTAATGACATGGTGAAAGCCAAGGCTCCTGTTGGAGTATGATCATAAGCTTCCTCATGGAAGGCCATCGCCAATAACTGGAGTTCGACTTCGATCATCATTAGAGACAATATTGAGATTTCAGATTTTATGTTTTTTATTTCTCATTTTGTGATAGATACATTTCAGAAGTTAGCTTGAATCAGGTCATATTTATATCTAGTACCAGGTCATATTTTATCTCCTTTGATAAAGATGAATCAAATACGCAGACTTTTTAGGAGGAAGTCTTAGTTCAATAAAGAAATGGTTTTACTACCCTTACGTAGTTTAGCGGTTCGGTATTATGCTAGCTTAACTAGAGATTTTGAGTTCAAGTCTTTCTTGGGATGCAACTGCCATTCGTGAGGAAAGTTTTACACCTAAGTGGTCAGAACCACAATATAATATTTACTTTAATGTAAAACCCAAAGCCTAGTACAAACTCTTACATAGAATGGGTATACTTACAACTCAAAAATGGAGTTGTTATTATCCATGCCATGCCCCCACAACAGATTTTTCGGAGTGGCCATTATGTACATTAGTTCCAACTTATAACAGATTTCATTCTCATTCTCAGATACTTC
Organism: Verbena officinalis; assembly: GCA_958496215.1. Taxonomy (NCBI): domain Eukaryota; kingdom Viridiplantae; phylum Streptophyta; class Magnoliopsida; order Lamiales; family Verbenaceae; genus Verbena; species Verbena officinalis. Next base: position 2,483,812 of record OY292391.1, read on the forward strand.
CAAATTCGACTAAATTTAAGTACAAGTAGTCTAGAAATTTGAAGCATCTAGGAATCTGCTTATAACTTCAAAGTTTGTTTTGTAAATAGCCAGATGAGCGATCTATTTAGAGTAGTAAAAATATATACATTTATTTGTTCCAAATACTCAACAAATTTTTTTTCTTTTACTAAACACTCCTATTTTTAGTATCCCATTTTTTTCAACTTTAAAATCTCACAAAACAACACCTCTTAATCATATTATTGATCACTTTCAACTTGAGAGTTGCCACTTGAGTCTTGACAACAACTCCTTGACTTCACTCCACCAAGACGTGAAAGTTGCGACTTGTCAACAACTTACTGAGTTCGTTTCTGTTCCTGCGCGACATTGGTTGAACTTGGTCGCGACTTGACAGCATCTCTGTAACTGCTCCACTCCAGCGCGACACTCTAACGTCAACTTGGAGGCTTTCGTTCCCATTTTCCTCTTGTTCATCTAGAATTTGTTTAGCAGAAATGACAGCAGAATCACTAGAGCGAAACACCTTAATTGATTTAAGTGTTGGTATTTCTCCAATATCGGAAGGGATCTCCTTCAATGCTTCTAATCTTAAAAGAAAAAGGCGCTCAAGGCGTGGAAAGTGTGTGCTCTCTGTCGTCCAGCATTCTAGATTACAGAAGGTAATAGTCAGGTCCTTTAGGCTAGTGAATTGCCCTTCACTCGTTTCCCACTTTGAGCTTCTGACGTCGGAATTACTCAATGAGAGGCTTCGAAGAAAGGGTAACGAACCAATCTTAATATTTACATCCTCCCAATCAAGCTTGCATCCGGCTAGATACAATGACTTGAGCGAATTCGGGAAGCTCATGCTATTCCGAAAATCAAACTCGATCTGTAATTTAAACCTGCAATCAAGGCGTTCGAGTTTATGTAGACAACCAAAATTGTTGAGACAATAATGTGATGCCACATCAAATCCCTTAACATCATCATAACGTATTTTCAAATCTTTGATATTGGGAATTCTCTTAACCACCTCTTCACTTAGTTTGAAATTAGTAAGGTTTAAGAGCGTTTGTAGATTCTCTAAAACAAAGCCGTCTTGGTTGTCCATCTGGCCATTACCAGGGTTGGGGATGCAGAGTCTGCTAAACATGACATGCCTAAGTAGAGGCATCATCCAAAATTCAGATAGTGTACCAGCGGACGTTCCAAAGTTTAGTGTTTGTAGGTTCCAAAGTTGGCAAGTGGAAGAAAACGGAGGAGCAGGATCCCAAAAGTTAGTCACACCAAAATACCGTGCGTTGATTAGCTGATCAATATCTGCTAGGGAACATTTTTTTTCGCTAGAACCAACTACTTTCAATAATCTCAACAGCCTAAAATCAGGTAATGGCAAAGCTGCATCAAAATGGCATATCAGAGAACGCACACGTGATGCAGACTCAAAACCATGTAGGACTTGGGGGCGATTATCTTCCTTGGACGTGCTTTCAAGAATAGCAATTCGGCGTTGGGTACTTATTTCCCGAGGAATAATGTCAAGACTATGTTGGCTTGTGACATAAAGAAACTTCTCTTTATGAGCTTCTCTTAGGCATAGATCTCTTAAGAGGTCATGGATCTTGCAAAAAAATGGTTTTTCGCTCCAATCATGATTGACAACCAATATAAGATTTCTCTCAATAAGATCTGTTAAATATTCTTCTGCAGTCTCTTCCAAGCTCTTGGTCTTATTTGGTTTTAGAAACCCTTCAGCAACCCATTGCATGATGAGTTCAGAGATATCAATTTGCCCATCTTCATGAAAGGATCCCATATCTTTAGGAAATGATCCCATATAGAGAAAACATGGCTTCAAATGAATAGGCAATTGATTATAACTTGTGCGTAAAATTTTCAAACATCTTTCATTGTCATCTAAATTTACAACTGAATTTAGATTTTCTGCGATGAATTCCAAATTCTCCTGTGTTTGTTTGGACTTCGCTACGAGTCCTCCAATCACGACAATCGACAAAGGAAGTCCTTTGCAATTGTTTGCAATTCTTTTTGCAATTTGCTCCAATTCATCAGGGCAACCGTGTTCACCAAATCCAGTTTTACAAAAAAGATCCCAACTTTCATCCCCATTTAGAAAACTCATTTCCAGACCACTGCCATCCAAATCCTCAGCTAGTTTCGATATGCGAGTGGTTATAACTATTCTACTTCCATTGTTATTATCGGGAAAGAATTTTTTCACATTACCCCATGCCTCTACACTCCACATATCATCCATAATAATCAAATACCTTCTTCCGATTAAGCTTTGATATAATTGTAAACCTAAATCTTGTTCACTCGAAATACTCAAGCCTTCTTCAATCCCGTCGTTTTGTAAACAAAGAAGAATTTCACGAATACTGTAGTCTTGAGAAATTGTAACCCAAGTAAGAACATCAAAATGGTCCTTAATACGTTGATTTGTATAAATATTTCTAGCGAGTGTTGTCTTACCAATACCGCCCATTCCTGAGATTGAGATGATTTGGCGATGAGATTGTTGTCCGGTGAGCTTATCCAGCATTTCTATCAAGACACCATCGAAACCCACCATGGTATTCTTCTCTGTTGAAGGAGATTCTGATGAAACAACAGGTGTTGTAGTGATTTTTTGCAGCAGCTGACCTTGAGTTCTCATCTTGGCTTTTATCTCCATCACCTCTTTTTCGATAAAATCCATGCCTTCTATCACTCTCTGCAGACCTTGATAGAAGTCAACCGGACAGCTCTTTTCCCCGCCATGACAAATGGATTGAGCAGGAATTTGATCGACTATATGGGATTCAATCACATCCTCTGCTGCATAAGCTGCATCTGCAATTCTACTCCGCAAGCGATCAACTTCTTCGTCACCATCATAGGCATTATAAGCCTCAAGAAAATCTTGCAAGAAAGCCACTTTTTCAGTAAGAGATTGAGCTTGTTCCCTGTTAAGAGTAATTGGAGGACGAGGATGTTTCTGGATCTGCTCTACAAGATTCATAAGAGAAACTAGAGCTGCATAAGATGCCATTTTTCTCACCTTAACTTTCGATTAAGTGCAGAAATGTTTATGGTTTCTCAGGGACTGGCTATGAGGAGAGGAATTGCAAGAAAAGTAGAAAACCAAAGTCTTTGCTATCTGTTTTAGTACAATTCGTTGTGGATAAAATTTATGTTTTTGCTTGGTCAGTATTCTCCCACACCAAAGCTTCTGTGGACCGGAAAAAGTATTTAAAAGAAAGGCCATCTTTATAAAAATTGAAGTTAATATTGATCCCCATTAAGTAAATGATACTGGGCTCCATTTTCTCAAGCTTAATACAAATACTCCCGAAAAACATTACATTTACTCCACACCTGGCTAACACAGGAAAAAGCACCAGCCGGGCCTCTCTCTTTCTTTCGATGAAAGCCTCAACGCTCGCGTTCTACGGGAAACTTTTTTTACCAGCTCGGTGAAAACTCACCCCTATTCCATGTGAGTCAGTTGACTTCGATGCGGTGTAAATATAAAGTTTAAAGGTTTTAGGGTATTTTTTGTAAATGCCATAAACCTCAGGGGGGGTTTGGGTAATTCGCCCTTTTATTTTTTTTATATGAGTTCTATTTCCTTATTTCCTACTCATGTCGAAAGTTTGCTAAATCCATGTTTTGGTTTTGCAGATTTTAAGAAAGTAAACGATTGTGTGAGTACTTGCGCGACTGGAAAATGTAATGACATGGTGAAAGCCAAGGCTCCTGTTGGAGTATGATGAGCTTCCTCATGGAAGGTCATCGCCGATACCTGGAGTTCGACTTCGATCATCACCAAGGACAATATTGAGATTTCAGATTTTATGTTTTTTATTTCTCATTTTGTAATGGATACATTTCAGAAGTTAGCTTGAATCAGGTCATATTATATCTAGTTTGTGTTTGAACTTTGAATTAATACGATCTACAATGAGAAATTTTGGAAATTGTAACCAATTTCATTAATGTAATTTAAACTGTTTCATGTTATGACAGATTTTAAATATTTCTTGAAATCTCAATTTTTTATTTTAATTGAATAAAGATATAAGAATTCAACTACAATTACTCAAATTTAAATTAGTATAGTCTCGGTTTTACATTAATCAGTACCGAATATGAGCTGAAACTACTAGAATCAGTTTCAGGGGTTTTCTGTAATTTTTTAAAAAGAGGGATTATTTTGTAATTATGAGAAATTTTAGGGGTGCTGTATGTCATTATGGATTACATGTTGAAGCTAATGGCTTCTCCTAAATTGAATTTTTCTTTTTTTCTTTCATATTGTCACAGATTAACTACAACTACCAGTTGAATCCTCTTTAAAGTGATGTACTTGGATCAACTCTCGAGTACTTCTCTGGAGTTTCTATTAATATATGCATCAGTTATGAATATCCTTGAGAGTTACGTCGTTTACGAAAAATACTTTTAAATCTTGAGAGCTGTCAATGGGTTGCATTCGGGTTGGATCGAAGTCCAATCATATAATCTGACAACAAGAAATAAATTACTCCTTACTCTTGAATATTCAAAACTTCATACTCAATTCGATTATGGACATAATTTCCACATAAATCTCCTCTAGATAAAGTCAAAATAAATAATCGATTATACTAGCCTATTTACTAAATTAGCATTGTACAATCCAATCACATAATTAAAATCAAGTAACTAATTAATAATTACTACTACATTTGACTATATCTCTAAGAATTTTCCACATTTTCAATGACTCCCATTAGCTAAATCACTATCCCAATTATCAATAATCAACCCTAATGTCTGAATTGTAGATAGTTTTCCAATTACATAAATTCGAAATCTACATGTAATTCAATACACATTAATCCGCAATCAAAGATCCAATAAAGACCACTATATCTATGAACATCAGTCAGAATTAGAAGTGAGAAAATAGAAATTGATTTTTTCAGCAATGGATAAAGGCAAAAATATTACTGTTATAACATTTTTGATGGTGCTATTCTTTGCAGGCCATGCATCAGCTTCTTTCAAGAAATGCTATGGAAGTTGTATCGAAGATTGCTTTGCCGCCGCAGGAGAGCGCGTAGCCTGCGCTGTAAAATGCTTGGCAAAGTGCATAAAAGCTGAGAGTTCTGATACCCAATACTCTTGCAACTTTGGTTGTGCATCTGATCAATGTGCTCGATTTGTTGATGGTGAGTTTAACACTTTAATTTGTTTGAATGAATTTTAGTACCATTTGGAGATTTGGTTTTGGTATAATATTAGGGGATAATTATCAACTAACACACAAAAACCCCCTAAGATTTCATAAATTACCAATGCCCCCCTGAGATATTGAAGTTAATGAAAGAAATTAACCCCTGATATATAGTGAACATCAGGAAACAATTCTTATACTTTTATAGTTATTTTCTTAAATCACTAATCTTTGTAATAAATTAAGCAGATGTGGAGAAAGTGGATGACTGTGTTAATAAGTGTGGGACTGTCAAATGTAAGAATAAGTTGAGCCAAGCTGTGGAACATCATACATCAGCAAGTAATGCAGGTGTTTTGCCATCACAGTAAGCGATTTTGTGAAAATGTAATGACATGGTGAAAGCCAAGGCTCCTGTTGGAGTATGATCATAAGCTTTCTCATGGAAGGCTATCACCAATAACTGGAGTTCGAATTCGATCATCACTAGAGAATACAATATTGAGATTTCAGATTTGATTTTTTTTATTTTTCATTTTGTAATAGATACATTCAAGAAGTGATCTTGAATCTGCAGGTCATATTTATATCTAGTTTGTGTTTGAATTTTGAATTAAACGATATATCTACAATGAGAAATAATTGGGATTTGTAACCAATTTCATGAATGTAATTTAAACTAGAGATAATTACACTTACACCCCCTCGACTTAAGAGTAAATACAGCTAGACTCCCTATACTATTGGAAATTACAGAGACACCCCCTCGACTATGGCTCTATCTAACACTTAGGTCATGCCGTTAGTCATTTTCTTATTTTCATGTAGATTCTAATGTTTTATTAACTCGACAATAACTTACTCACTTCGCTCATTTCATGTATAGCAAGCACTATAACAAAAATATTATGGATAATTTAGTCGTTTCAAAACTTTTCGTTAAGTTTTTAAGGTTTCCGTTAAGGTGAGAGGATCTATCTGTAATTTCTAATAGTACAGGAGGTCTGGTTGTATTTATCCCCAAGTCGAAGAGGTGTAAGTACTATTTCATGTTATGACAGATTTTAAATATCTCTTGAAATCTCAATTTTTATTTTAATTTAGACCAAAAAAAATTAATTTTAATTGAATAAAGAGATAGGAATTCAACTACAATTACTCAAATTTAAATTAAAATAGTCTCGTTTTTACATTAATCAGTACCCAATATGAGCCAAAACCACAGCATTATATAGAGGGATAAAATACCCCTACAATTACAAAAATCTAACAAATAAACCCCCTATAGTTTGTAATTAATTGAAATCTCTGGAGTTTTTTGTAATTTTTTTGAACTCTTAAATTGAATTTTTCATTTTTTCTTTCATATTGTCGCAGATTAGCTACAAGTCTACAACTACCAGTTGAATCCTCTTCTAAGTGAGGTACTTGAATCAACTCTCTGACTTCTATTGAGTTTCTATAATTAATATATGACTCAGTTACGAATATCCCTGAGATTTAAGCCATTTATGAAAAATACCTTTAAACCTTGAAACATTACGAAAATTATCCTGAGGTTTGCAAAACATAACGAATACCCCCTAAAACAAATAGAAAATCATTGGCTCAAGAATATTCATAATTTTTAAAGTTTCGGAATGTTTTCCGTAAAAAAACCTAATCTTTTTCTTAATTATCCCTTATATATATATATATATATATATATATATATATATATATATATATATATATTCTCCGTTCAATGATTTCTGATCTCTTCATCATGACAGATAAAATCCAGTTTTCTCAAAAATTTTGATTGCCCTTTAACAGAGATACACAGATGTGTGATGGTGGAGTTTACTCAAAGATGCACTGATCCCTTAGAGGGTATTTGTAAGATTTTTCATGGAGTATTATGTACATATTTTTAAATTTCAACGGGAGTATTTTTTAAGATTTCAACTTACCAGGAAATATTTGTAAGGTTTTAAGGTTTCGATGATTTTTCGAATTTTTGAGCAAACCTTAAGAGTTTGTGTAATCATCCCATGGGAATATATTCGGTGAACTTCTTACCAATCTAGAGCTGTCAATAGGTTGCATTGGGCCGGGTCGGATTTTAAAACTCTTGACCGGACCGGAATCCGATTATATAATCTGACAACGAGAGATAAAATACCCCTCACTCTTGAAAATTCAAAATTTTAAAATCAGTATTCGATTATAGACATAATTTCCACATAAGTCTCCTCGAGATTGTAGTTTCACTAGTAAAGTCAAAATAAATATCTTATTTAAGTATTTGCCAATAAATGATTTCATACCAATAAAGGTTATACAATCCAATCACGAAACAGTAACTAATTAATTAATTACTACTATATTTGACTATATTACGAATTTCCCACATTTTAAATATGAATGCCCATAAGCAAAATCAGTAATTCACTATCCCAATTATCAACTCTAACGTCTGATTTGTAGATAAGTTAATTCCAATTACAAAAATTCGAAATCTACATGTAATTCAATACAAAATCCGCAATCAAAGATCCAATCAAACCACTATCTATCTATATATATATATATATATATATCTATGAACATCAGTGAGAAATTGATTTATTTTAGCAATGGATACAGGCAAAAATATTACTCTTATTACACTGTTGATGGTACTACTATTTGCAGGCCATGCATCAGCTTCTTTCAAGAATTGCTATAAAAGTTGCATCGCAGATTGCTTTGCCTCCGCACGAGAGGCAACATTCTGCGCAGTAAAATGCTTGGCAAAGTGCATAAAGGCTGAGAGTTCTGATGATACACAATATTCTTGCAACTTTGGTTGTGCATCTGATCAATGTGCTCAATTTACTGATGGTTAGTTTCTGTTTAACACTTTAATTTGTTTGAATGAGTTTTTAGTACCATTTGGAGATTTGGTTTTGGTATAATATTAACGGGATAATTACCGACTAACCCGGGGTTTGATCACTCAAAAACAAAACCACCCCTAAGGTTTCATAAATTACCAATTCCCTTCTGAGATTTTGAAGTGGGCATCAGGAAATAATTCTTATACTAATTTTCCGTTTTCATATGATTAATTGTTTAGAGTTATTTTCAAAATCACTAATCTCTGTAATAAATCAGATGTGGACAAGGTTGATGACTGTGTTAATAAGTGTGAGACTGACAAATGTAAGAATAAGTTGAGCCAAGCTGTGGAAGACCATCATGCATCAGCAACTACAGGTGTATTGCCAACACAGTACTGAATTTTCTGCATCACTTGATGCTTGCAGATTGTCCAAAATACAAGAAATTGTTAAGCTTTTTTCAATCACATTTACATATGTAATTGTTCTTATATCTTATATTAATATATACTATATATGTTATGGTGATCTTAAGGGACAAGATCTTATATGGTAGGCAACTGTAAACATTTCTGCAAGTGTTCTTGAACTTTGCAATATCTTCGGACTGTGATTGTGATTAACATCGAACCCACCTAAACTTTCTTACACCGACAAATAAAAAAAATCTCACCTTTTCTTTACACTTACCTTTTCAACTTTAAGATTTTTTTACATGGTTTTGGTTAAGCTATGATTACAAACTAACCCGCAAATGGGACACAAAATCCACTACAAATCTGCTGATTCAAAAGATGTTTCAATCTTTCTTGACTAATTATGATCCCTTCTTCCTTAGGTCTTAGTCTTCAATTATGCAGACATAACGCAATTAAATGCTGATTAAAATATAATGTAAGGCTGTATACGCAAGTTGACGAAAACGAAAAATCCAAGGTTGTAAGAGCTGTCTTTTAATTAATACTAGGGTGAATTGCATCTACTATCCCTTTATTTCTAATACAAAAAACTCCCTAACATTTCATTTAATTACAAAAGATTCTCATAAACCATACAATATGAGGCCAAAAAATGCAATTAATTAGTCTGTATCAGTAAGTTCTTTGTAATAAAGTAAAATTCGGTAGGTTTTTTTTTGTAATTTTTAAGATGCCATAATATATTTTATCAAGAGACAGACTAAAAGTTACCAAAATTTGAGGTGAACTCATTTAATTTGTCTGAAATAATACAATTGTTTATGCTGTGTAGATTCCCCTAGGAATGGCTGATTTATTACAAACTTATGTAAAAGAAAAGGAAGAATTTAATGCTGCGCACTTATCAAGTAGCATCTTCGTTACAAAGTCAAAACCCAAATAAATTTTGATGCAACTTACAAGAAAAAGTACCAACGGTAATCAATTTTGCGTTTCTACGATAACGATATTGATTTGTATTGGCGTTTTTATTCTTACCGCTTACAATCTATCAAACACGGACATAGAAACGATAATATAATTTTTTTTCGATATTTTACACGATCATAAATCTATAAAGAATTCTATTTTCTATGTGATGAATTTCTTAGTAAGTTTATAGAAAACTAAAATAAAATAAAATAGTTATTAATAAAATATATATTTCTATCAATGAAGGGTTTTTGTCTTTTTTTAAGTTTTGTTAAAAGTAGTTCTAAAAAGATGAATATTTTAAAATTTGTTAAAAGCATATGTAATAGGGTTAATTACAAATACACCCTAAGTAGTAGGATCAAATTACTCAAAATCCTCTAAAAACTTGAATTACAAAAACACCGTGACTTATTTTTAACATTGCAAATAGACGAGAAATACGAAAATACATTTGTACCCCTGACGGAAAGTGGTTAAAAATACCTGAAAAGTAAAATATATGAACAACCAATTTTACCCCTAAAATCGACAAATCGACATAAGTGATAAGTGTAGGGTGGTAAATGTAATATGTTAGAAAATGTATTTATTAAATTGTGATAAGTAGCTATTTTTTTTCCTACTAAATATATTTCGGATTCGGGTACTGCAGAGATCTAATTGAGACGGTCTTTCTATTTTAATTGCTCTACATACAAGCTAGAGTTAATAAATCTTTTATTTATTTGCAATTTTCACCACTGTACCAATTGATGTAGTTTAGGAGTTCGCTATTATGCTAGCTGAATCAGAAATCTCGAATTCGATTTTCTTAGAAACGCAAATGCTATTAAGTCGTTTGATTCTCTTAGAAACGCAATTGATAGTAAGTGGTCCGACCCGTCTCCACCAATATAAATGAACTTGCAATTTTCTTTACTTCCTAATTTTTTCCTATTATAAGTGCGTGTTGTGTGTGTTATATCATGAGCAGTAGGGGTGCACACGAGCCGAGCCGAGCCGAGTTTGGTCTAAAATATCAGGCTTGAGCTTGAGCTTGAAACATTTGAACAAGGCTTGAGATTGAGCTTGAGCTTGACAAGCCTGAATTTTTTAGCTTGAGCTTGAGCTTGAGAAAAGCTTGAGCTTGATCGAGCAGCTTGATTAGGTCAGTTTTTGCTCAAACTCAAGCTCGAAAATGCATAATTTTAGAAATATATAAAATATTTCTACAATAATATTTCAAAACAAACAAGCACATTCAGTCCAAATCCTAGCAAAAATCCATTTATGTCCAAAAAAGATAACCCAAACCATAATCCACATTCAATTTCTAACAATTTAAGTAGCTTGCAAGCATTTTAACATTCATGCCAAAACAAAATAAGTTTAGAAATTTGAAACATATACAAAAGGAAAGGAAAGGAAAAAAAATGAGATTTTTGTACTTCCCTCATGTTTACAATTCAATTCTTAAATTGTTTTTCGCTACACTTGGCCACAAATACTATTTGGGAAAACAAGAACATTCATTAAAAAATAGCATAATCCAACAGAAGAAAAGGAAAATCAAATGAGAAATAGCATAAATATTTGAAATTACCAAAGGCTGCCGGCGGTGAAGGGAAGCTGCGGTCAGTGGTTGATGGGCGGCGGTTGCGTGACAGATGTTGGCGTCGAGACTTGTGCGCGGTGGGGCTGTTGAGTGTGAACTGTGGTGGGTAGCGGGACTTGGTGGTGGTCGTTACTTGCAGTGGGTGTAGGGAGTTGTGGAGTGTGTACTGTGGTGGGCGGCGGGACTTTTGGTGGTGGGCTGATGGCTTCTGCGGCGGCGGAGGATGGTGTCAATGAAATTAGGGATACTTTCTTTTGTACACATATATATGAGTGGAGTGTGGGCTGCCTAAGAACGGCGAGGGGCTGGAGGTGGTGGACGACGAGGGGCAGGTGGTGGTCGGCGGTGGGCAGCGAGGGGTTGGTGGTGGCCGTGGGTAGTGGGTGGTGGGTGGTGGGCGGCAAGGGTTGAGAGAGTGAATTGGGAATTAGGGTTTGAGAATTGAGAGATTTACTTTTAATTTTGTTCTTTTTTTAATTTTATTTTATAAATTAAATTAATAATATTATGTATTATATATAAAATAAAAAAATATATATATAAATTACCTAAAGCTCGCGAGCCGGCTCGCGAGCCAAAAACACATGAGAAATAGGCTCGGGCTTGACTTGATCTAAAGCTTGAACTCGCTTGGGCTCGGCTTGAGCTCGATGAGACTCGAGTTCGAGTCAAGCCAACTCGAGCTCGGTGAGCCGAGCTCGCAAGCCGGCTCGGCTTGTGTGCACCCCTAATGAGCAGTCCCGACTCCCAACTTCCTTTCACACGAGCGAGTTTCTTTTTCACGCGTCATCTTTCTCTTCGGTTCCAGTCATTTTCTCTCTGTCTCACTCTGCCACTTCAATGCAACTCTCTCTCTCTCTCTCTCTCTCTCTCTCTCTCTAGAATTCACCCCAGCTGCACTCAGAGCTGAGGAACCAAAGTCAAAAAGTACACAGCAGTAATAATAGTATTAAATAAATTTCCGCTTTGGATTTTGTCGGTGGCACTTGAACTTGAGCTCTGAGATCTTCTATTCTGCGATCTTCGAACCGAAACTTCTCCAAGATCGAGCTTTACTTGTGAAAGTAATCCCTTTCTGTTGGGAAAATCACTTCTAACCTGCTGCTGCTGCTTCCTACTCTAGTCGATTCTATTGGACATTATTCCGTTAATCTTGGTGAGTTTTATCGGCCTTCTTGGGATGGCGTTTTACTTTTCGTACTGCCATCTCTCTCGGATTCTTGTGTGGCTCAAATGGGTTCATTATTTGCTTAATTTTGTTTTTCTTTTCTTTTTTCTTTTTATTTGTTACTATTATTTTTGTATTGCTGGTTTTACTGTTCGAATTTAACGATATTGTTGCCCATTTCGATGAGTAATTTCATCTTTAGAATAATATGATTATGAGAATTCAGTCTAAATTTTCAAGGTTTTCTTTTTTCATATTTTCTTGGAACCCTTTATTTTTCCTTTTGTAACATTGCAGGTTAATAATAGAGTAGAGTGAAATTTTGATGATTAAAATTCAAAACTATAGAACATGTATGACGACTAGTTGCTGGGATTTATCGTGATGTTGCTGTTGTATAAGAATCTGGAAAATCTGTGATCCATGAGTGATTGAGAATATCTGTCATGTTACAATAATATGATCCAACCCCCTGTTTTTTTTCTTGTGCAGCCAAGCATTGTAACATTACAGCTTAATAATCACTTCTGGAGTTTATTGTAATGTTGTTGTTGTTCTATAATCATCTGGAAAATCTGTAAATATATGAGCTCTTGAGAATATCCGGCATGGAGGAAGGAAATATAATTAGGCTATCCCCATTGAGGCCCGGAAACGGTTCTTTAAAGTCACCAACTTCTGGAAGGTCAACTCCAAGAGGCTCTCCTTCATTTAGAAGATTAAACTCAGGACGAACTCCAAGAAGAGAAGGAAGAAGTCTTGGTGTTAGTTCTCATTGGTTTAGAGGCAACCGCATTGTTCTTTGGTTGCTTTTGATCACTCTTTGGGCTTATGCCGGCTTCTATTTCCAGTCAAAATGGGCCCACGGGGATAATAAGGAAGATCTTTTCAGTGGCGGTTATGGAGGCGAGAATTCAAACTTAAATCCAAATTCCAAGAATAGAAGGGACTTGATTGCTACTACTAGTCTTGATAAAAATAACACGAGTTATACAAACGGGTCGAGTTCGGGTAATTTGGATCATGTTCTTGCTAAGAATATAAGTAGTGTTAAAAAAAGCGCAGTTTCCAAAAAGAAAACCAAGAAAACAGGGCGTAGGAGGGGACGAGGACGAGGGAAGACAAAAGTGGTGGTGAATGAAGAGATAGAAAGTGAAGTCGATTTACAAGACGAGGAAATCCCGAAAAAGAATACGACTTTTGGATTGCTTGTGGGCCCGTTTGGGACTATAGAGGATTCAATTTTGGAGTGGAGTCCTGAGAAACGGTCTGGAACGTGTGATAGGAAGGGTGCTTTTGCGCGTCTCGTTTGGTCAAGAAAATTTGTGTTGATTTTTCATGAGTTGTCCATGACTGGAGCTCCACTCGCCATGATGGAATTGGCAACCGAGTTTTTGAGCTGTGGGGCCACCATTTCGGTTATAGTTTTGAATAAAAAGGGCGGCTTGATGCCGGAACTTTCTAGAAGGAAAATCAAGGTACTCGAGGACAAGACAGATTTGAGCTTCAAAACAGCCATGAAAGCTGACCTCATCATCGCAGGGTCCGCTGTATGCTCATCCTGGATTGGTAAGAAAATTGTGTAGTTTTTTCTTAACACATTGATGGGTTTATCTGCAATATTTTCAAACTTCCTATGGTGGTTTGTGTAATTTTTCAATTTTACAGGGAGTGGTTTGATCTAAAGGGTACCAATTATGATGTTCTTTTTTCTTATTTTTGGGTTTTCCTGATTTCTTGAATTTGTGTTCTGCAGAAAAATACCTCTCGAGAACCGTGCTCGGTTCGAGTCAAATAATGTGGTGGATAATGGAGAACAGAAGAGAGTATTTTGACCGGTCAAAGCTCGTCCTCAACCGAGTCAAGAAGTTGATATTTCTTTCTCAATCACAATCCAAACAGTGGCTAGATTGGTGTGAGGAAGAAAAAATCAAATTAAAAACTGAGCCCGCATTGGTTCCTCTGTCAGTCAATGATGAGCTGGCGTTTGTAGCCGGCATCCCTTGTTCATTAAACACTCCTACATTCACTGCAGAGAAAATGATGGAAAAAAGAGAGCTGTTAAGAAGCTCTGTAAGAAAAGAAATGGGATTGACTGATAACGACATGCTTGTTGTTGCTTTGAGTAGTATAAATCCCGGAAAGGGTCAATTATTGATTCTTGAATCGGCACGCATGATGATAGAACATGATTCGATCTCGATCGATCATGATTATGATCATGAGAGGAAAATTTTATCTGATGAGAGAGAAGGAAAGGAGCAGAATGTTAAGGTTCTGATAGGTTCTGTTGGATCAAAGAGTAATAAGGTTCCTTATGTTAAAACACTACTTAAATATCTGACTGAGCATTCGAATTTGTCTAAGTTGGTTCTGTGGACCCCGGCTACAACTCGGGTTGCTTCTCTTTATGCTGCAGCAGATGCTTATGTCATGAATTCACAGGTAAACTATGTTTTGGTTTTCTTTTTTTGATAATTGTAGTTTTGTCTGAGATTTGGCACATATTTGTGCTTCTTCTTTGTATGCTTTTCCATGTCTTTCTTCTTGGTTCTTTTGGGGATGATTTTGATTTCTTGTGCACTATGTCTATGCAGGGAGTTGGAGAGACGTTTGGAAGAGTAACGATTGAAGCAATGGCATTTGGACTTCCCGTACGTGATATTTCTTCTTTATGCTCTTCATTCTTTAGTCATAATCAGAACATTTGACATCTAAAAGCACATAACTCTGTGGTTATAATGCTATGATTTACTTTTCTAACACATTATTATAATCCACCTATGTTTGCGCATATAATATTACTTATGAATTTGTCTCTCATTATTGACAAAATTTTATTAAAATCCAAAACAATGAAAAAGTTATCTTACAGGATTTATATAATTATTGACAATTTTTCTGGGTTGCAGGTTCTTGGAACTGACTCTGGAGGCACGAGAGAGATTGTGGAACATAACGTAACAGGTTTGCTTCATCCTTTAGGGCGTCCCGGGGCTCAAGTTCTTGCAAAGAATCTTGAATTCTTGGTTGAGAACCCATCAGCAAGGCATGAAATGGGAGTAAGAGGTAGAGAGAAGGTGGAGAAAATGTACTTGAAGAAGCACATGTTTCAGAAGTTTGGTGAGGTCTTGTATAAGTGCATGAGAATTAAGTAGAATTTGCAATAGCTGATATTTTCATTCTTTTCTGTTCATAAATCTACAAAGATTTTTGATAAGCAAAGTGTTTTACCACCCTAAATGACAATATACACAAATGTAAAATTCATCCTTTCCCTCTTCATTGTGTGATATCTTTTATGATTTTCTCAGTTACATTGGTTTTTGTAGATTCAGTTTTCTATGAAGTAAAAGAGTCATGTAAGTTCCAGTCCTCATTTATGAGTTTAGGATTTATTACACGTAGATCCCTCAGGAGTTCCATAATTACATGTAGATTCTTGATATGCAAATATAGAGAGGAGGCCAGTATAATTTAAACTCAAACCCTTGTTCAGGACCATGTAGATATTCATATACCACAATGAAGAAAATGACAGAAAATAGCTTATCAACCTCCAAAAAGCATAAGTTCAAAATTTAATGTGAGAACAAGTTCATCCATTTTGGTAGAACTCCAACAAGCTAAACAAGTTGGTTCAGATCCATTTTGCAGCCTAATTATGTAACTGTGAAAACTGGCAAAACTAAGTCAACTTTCCGAAGAAGGAATGAGGTCGTATTTGCAGCATCACAAAAACAGCTCAAAAATGTTGCGCGACCAAGGTGGCTCCATTGAAATCCTCTTACCTACAAAACAAAGTAAAGTAATAAGTTGATGCACTATAAGATTAATGTCAATAGAAGATTAAAGCAAAATTAATGTAATTAGCCATCACCACAGCCCACAGGGCACAGTTGATACAAGTATTCTAATTCTTCAACTAGAATTCAACATTAAGGAATGCTCATTAAACCAACAAGAATGCCGGCTATATCAAGATTCTTTCTTACAATTTTGTGTAATGTATATCTAATTAGTTTAGAGTATGTGGAGAACTTACTATTTTATTTCAAAAAATTCATGCAAACTCAGAGCCAACTTTTTCTTTTCTTTTCTTTTTAATTAAACTCAAAACCACATTAAGCAATTGAATTCCACCAAATTCAAGGAGTAGGGCGAAAAAGGGTTGAGGTGCAAGAAGGGACTAAAATGTGAAAAAATATATAAATAGAAAACCAAAAGCCCTATAACTTCAAAAAATGAGTCCATAACCAACCTTTTTTAACTCAGTTTTTCCAGTCAAAACAAAGAGAAGCGAATTTCACATGAAACTCTTGTTAGACAACATAAATTACATGTATTACTGTCAAAGATTGCACACTTTGCAAAAATCAGTTCATGAACAGAGAAAGAATGAACAAGCATGCAATGATGCAACAAGAGCCAACATAAAACGAAGAACACATGAAACCAGACATCAATCAATAACATTTAACACACAGAATAAACTAGTGAACATAAAACTTTATAATACTCACTGAAGTTGCTCGTTTCCATCCATTTCTTCACACTTGCTCAAGTTCCCACAAACATTACACTCCATAACAGTAGATGGACGAGCATCACCCGGTGGTAGAGGAGCCAATGTACCCCCACAATTATCTCTATTACACATATATCTCATGAAAAAATAAGCATGAGGAAAATCATCATTTTCTTTTTCCATACCATTACCATTCGTCTCTAAATCATCCCCCATCTCATTATCCTCCTCCTCTTCCATATCATCATCATCGTCATGCTCCATTTCTCCCTCTCCTTCCTCCTCATTATCCGACCAATTAGCCTCCACATTGCAACGATCACAATCACATGTAAAACCATAATCATCCTTCAATCTTTTCTGCCTTTCTGAATACTTAAGATTAACAGGAAAATAACTCAAGCAAATCTCCCTTCCCTCAGGCAAATCATGGATAACCCTCACAACAATGTCGGTATTACCAAATTCAGACACCGAGTCCACATAGTCAAATCTACAAGCATTTGGTAGGCAATCGTGATTGAAGAACGACGCTTTAGGATAAATCCCGTACGCCCTAACAGACCTTTCTTTTTCTTGATCAAAAGGCTCCATTAGCCCAAAAGCGTTGAGTTTATCTTTAGCCAATAGAGCAGAAGTAAGCTCAACTGAAAACCCAATTTGTGCTAGATTCGAGGGAGTGAAAACCGAGGAAATTAGTGAATGTAAGAAAATGGATGCATCGTCGAGAAAGGGCTCGCCTTGAACTGAGAGGAGAGTCTGAAACTGGGAAGGTGACACCATTGCGAGATTATAAGCGGAAACAAGATACCAAGCTTGCAAATGGCGCTCGTGGTGGTGGTGGAGGAGCGGAGAATCGGCGGCGCGGAGACGGGTTAAGGCTTGGCAGACAAATTGAGTGTGGGAAGTGGAGAGGGCAACTGATTGGCATTTGGGACTGCAGAAGAGTGAGTTATTCGAGCAACTAGGGCAAGAAATAGTTGTCGGAGAGCTGGGTGGGATTGTTCTGAAGCAGTGCGAGCAGTAAATTGCGGCGGCGGCGGCGCCGAGGGGAGCGGCGGAGTAAAGGATCACTGGGGAGTCTTTGAGGATTGTTTCTCCGGCCCTTAATCGCCTAGAAGAAACTAAAGATCTTCCTTTATTTTCTATCTCCACCATTTTAATCGGAGAATTACCGTCCGACATTTTACTGAGGTTCTTCGACGTATTTAAGATTATCCCACGAAACAGAGGATAGTAAAGATCGTACTTTAACCGGAAGAAAAACGATAATGAAGAGTTACTTGAAAAACCCACTCAACGGAAGGAGGAAGTTGTAGGAAATTTTATGATACAGACATACAGTTGACGAGTGTTGGCGTCGGAGTGATGGAGCGGCGGCGGGGGAGAGTTTAGGGCCTAAGGGTGAGTTTTGGGAGGAGATATTGGAATTACAGTGGTAGTGAAAGACTGAAAGATTTGGTAGTGAAACATTACTTTCTTAATGGGCTTGATTGGATTTTCTTTATTTGGTGTTTACAAATAAATCCATTTATTGCACTTGGTTTGCTTTATAATTTCACATTTACATACAAAAAGTGTGTGGAAATAAACATTTGAGCATTTTTATAAATTAACAAAACACAATATTATATTATACGTATGTAGTGCGTGCATAATGAAAAGTCTTGAATTTTTATAAATTAACAAAATACAACATTATACTATACGTGCGTAGTGCGTGCATAATAAAATGTCTTGAATTTTTATAAATTAACAAAACACAATATTATACTATACGTGCGTAGTGCGTGCATAATGAAAAGTCTTGAATCTTGGTTTTAGGTATGAAACAACTTTAAAACTCCTGATCAACTGTTCTATCCCTTAAATTGCCTATAATTCATTGAGTGATTTAGTTACTGTTATCGACGTGGATGCCCTGATTTAAAAAAAAAACAAATAATGAAAAGGACAATGTAACATTTAGTATGGAAGGTTTAATGGAAGAAAAACACCGAAAATTGGAACAATATGATGCATAGATTTCTCTCATACTAGATTTTGCGCAGCCCAAAATGTTATCCTTAATTCCACACCTGTAGTTGTTGTCTCCATTGAGTTCAGACATTCTTCTCTATAATTCGTCTTCTATAAGTAGGGTTTCAGAGAAAGCTTAAAGGGCTAGAGAAAGGGGAATTTTCCCACTAATTTCTAGGGTGAGGGCACTCGCGAGATACATGCAAGCCACATTCGATACGTGGGCAACACTTACCTAATATGCGTATGCTACAACCGAAGTACGCGTGGGGCGGGACACTCAATTTAAATTATTTGTATCTTAGTTGACAAGTTAAACATTATACTGGATGCTGCTTTAGTTTGTCTCCCCTAAAAAATAAATGACGTGCAAATCACGTGACAATTTCATGTAAGGAAAAAAAGAAAAACCTAACGAAAATGTCTTTTATGTCTTCAATCATATAATTTTCCTGTATTCCAATTTCCAGTAAAGAGGAATTTCTCCGGCTCACATCGCTATCAGAAAATCAGATTATTATTTTTTTTGAAAATTTTCACTTTTTTGTATTGACTTTGCAAGATTGTGCTACAACCTCATAATATTGTCTCACGTTTCAATTTCGCCCGAATCCCTACATATATCTCAGTGGACATAAGTAAATTAATAGTCACATCTCAATACGGCCATGAGGTAAGATGTAACGCAGCAATTAACATAATTAACTAACTATACAAAAGGTTAATATTCCATAAATTCTTGCATCAAAACACCTTCTTAGTACACATTTAAAGTGAGACTTGACCAAAACTAGCCTTTTTTTTTTTTCACAAACATAGGATGAAATCTAGCTCATTACATTACACTAATTCTAGTCACAATTCTAGGCAGCAACCTGCCTGAACATGCCCTGAAAATCTCTCCTCTGCCTCCACTCTTTCCCACTTGCAACTCTTCAAATCCAACACAAACATCTTATAGGGCAAACCAAATCTTTCCGATCCAATCACTACCACTTTCCCCTTCCACCCAGCCACGAACGCCGTATTCCGAACATCCACCGGGAGCTCCGTCACGGCCCGCCACATGGATCCCTCTCGGACCGACACGTCACCGCCAACACTCATGAACAGCTTCCCGTGATCCCCACCGTCCACGCAGGTCCTCGGACACATGGGCCTCATTAGGAAATCCTCCTCCACCGGGTCCCACTGCCAGGCGGAGACATCAAATGATTCCTTGCTCGCCTCGAATCCGCCTTGTGCGTCGGTGCGATACCCACCAATGACGTGGAACATTCCATCTTGGAAGATTCCCTTCGGCTCGTCGCGCTCCGTCGCCATATCCGGTAGGGCCTTCCAATCATCTCTGGCCAAATCGTACGCCATCGCAGATTTCAAGGCCCATTTCCCTCCGTCGTGGCCGCCAGCAACGAACACCGTCCTGTCGGAATCAGACGCACATGCGAAGAACAACCTCCGGCCACCTGGCATGCGGGCCCCACGACGCCATGTGGCGGAGAGAAAATTATAAATAAATACATCATTCGTAACGGCCCACGTCACCGGGTCCCACCCACCCACCAACACCAAATTAATCCCAACAGCAACCAGCTGACAGAACATCGGCAACCCACCAGAAAACCCGGGCACCGGCGGCAGCTCCGCCCAAAAACCCGTTTCCGGCTCACAAACCGTCAGCCGGTAAATCGGGGCAGCCGTTACAGCACTTTTCTTGAACCCTTTTTCCGGTGCCGGGTCCACCCGGGACTGAGCCATCACCACTACTCTCCGGGTCATGCCGGAGGCTTTCCGGTGCTGCCAGAACTCCGGCAGCTCAATCTCCTGCCGCCAGCTCCGGCAGACTGATGCCACAGAAGGGAGATGCTGATGTGGCACCCTTACCAGACACTCAAGACCCATATCACAAGGAAGACCAGGAATAAGATCCGTATCCATGACCCGGTGGGAAAATTAAAACCACTACCGATGGTGGAAAAGAAGAAATCCAGAATGGCCTTTTATAGACCGAAAAAGTGATGTCGACCTTTTTTCCTCTTCTGGTTGCTTTGCTTTTCTGGAATGAAAGTGATGAGTTTTCTTTTCCAGATATTATGAAGTATTATAGATACATATATATTTGTTTGTGTATATAGGCTTCTAGAAGGAGGTGGATTTAGGACAAGATTTCATAAATAAAAAAGGGTCAGACCAGGAAAAAATCCTCTGTTTTTTCATTTTTCATAGATTTAAGGATGTTTTGGGCCAGTGATTCTCGTATATATATATACACAAAGAGAAAGGGCAATAGTGGCAGTGGGAGAAGTATTCTAGAAGGAAATAGACACCATCATAATCATTACTGTGGGCATGAGCCGTTAGTTAACCGCTTTTGCTTGGCTTTTTTTTTTATCTGACAGATTCCTGATTTTGTTTCAACTTGATTTTTTTGCAGCCAACAAGCAAAAGTTGAGAATTGAGATGATTAATTTAAATAGTTTGTTCAAACTTTTTCACCCTTTTTGTAAAAGGTTCGAATTTCAGGCCAATAGTTTTTGTGCAGGGATGGGGCATGCTGTTTTGCTGTTCTGCTGTGCACAATTACTTGCGGCGCGGCCAAGCTCAAATGGGGAAATTAATCAAATCTAAGCAAGTTGAGAAAATCTAATTTAGTGTTATTTTAAATTAATTAGAGGTCTCCAATTTTAATTTTTGAAAGCACTAGTGTCATGAATGAGTATGATTGTAGGTTTTAATGGTGTAATCTTATCCGAATACTGAAAATTACACGTATATATTGATACATTTATATTTATTGGATTATATAGGTTAACTTGAAAAACCCCACAAGAAGATTCAATGTTACAATTAGACCCCTATTAGATAGGATATTACAAATATATTAATTGAGACTTTGGAAATTACAGAAAAACCTCCCACTAGGATTTTGTAACACATCCGATTGGTTGGGAATCTTGAATTGTACTTTTTAAGGATGTTTTGGGTCCATATTACAGTTGTTATTACAGCACATTCGTGAGCCTGTTTGGAGGGGCCACAGATTCAGTGCGGAGCCACACACTCGAGGACATGCGTGGATTGGGAGGTGGAAAATATAGTCCATCCCGCATTAATTGAAAATCTTAACTTATTCTAATTTATAATGATGGATTATCTTCCTCTTAATCACTGATTTTAAGCATGAAATTCACTCTATTTGGTCTATGTATCTTATTTTGACTTGATTGCAGTTACTATCTATTAATGTTGTTTATATATTTATGTCGTTTTACCTTAAGCTACGATGCCCCGTTTTAACTTGTGATTTTAATGTAGATGAGGTGTACGAGATGTCAATCTTATATAAAGAAAATTTAAAATATATATATATATATATATATATATATATATATATATATATATATATATATATTTAGAAAGTCTATTTAATTAATTAACTATATAGTTATGCATGGACTTAATTAGTTTAATTAATTTCTTCAATCACGTCGTTGCCCTAGCAGACAACTTCGATAGGTTGACATGACCCATCACAACACATCCAACACAATTTACATTAGATTTATTATTAATTAAATTTTTTGTTACGAATTAACTTTAATTATTAAAATTTGTAATGCTATGCTTGCTCTATGATTATAATCAAAATAATTGGTTTTGATAATTTTGTATCCATTGCTTGGAATGAAGGTGATGATCAACTTTTTCTTTTTAAATAAAAACGATGCTTGAAATGAAAGAATGAGAGTGCACCCCATGTTATAAAGTGGATATCCTTTTCTTTTCATTCTTTTGGGGAGAAAGTGGAATTTTGATGATATTTTGTACTTTAGTGTAATTATTGGCAAATTAAAGTCTTCTAGAAGGACTTGGCTTTACTCTTTAGGGGTCCGATTAGATTCATTTGTGGCCTGCAAATTTGTTGCTCTTTTCCAACCGTAGTGGACAAATTGGATGTTTTGCTTTTTTCTTTTTAATATATTACATAAAAGTAAAAAATCAATTTATTGTTACAAAGTCATAAATAATTGAGCAATCGAACTTTCGTCCGGCTCAGTTAGAAGTTTGGAATGTAAATAATGTACGTACTAATATCATAATTCGAAATACATGCATATAGTATTGGCTAAATTACACAAAAACCCCTAATTATGCGTCGTTGGTCAAGAATCCTTTTTATATGAGTCGAGTCGGACTACTAAAATGTCAAATTCTTACTGTCAATGGAAATTGCATTCTCAAGAACTCGAACTCGAACTCGAAACATTTGATTAAGCTAGCATAATGTCGGACCGCTAAATTTTGTCACGTGGTGGTGGTAACAATTGAAATATGTAGTATGAATATATATGTGTATATATGTGACCCTGAATGGGGAATATGGAACCAAAGTTGTCAGCCCATTGGAAATGTGACTATTGGAAAGAAAGTGACCACAACGTTATGTTTTTAACCGTATTTCAAGCGTTTTTCTTGGCCTTTTAGTAGAATCTACTATAAAATAATCTCTCCGTATTCCAAAATAATACCATACTAGCTTTTTATCCCTACATTGCATAGGAAAATTTATTTACAAAATATATATTGTTAAATAAATTGAATAATATTTTTTTATATAATTATTGACAATACATCAAAAATTATTAATTTAGAATTTGAAGCACACACAAAAGTAAGTCATTTTATAAAATAATCAGAAATTATGTATATAAAAAAACTCATTTTAAATGTATAAAAATAGTAATATAGTATTTTTGTAACAAAATACTAATTTTATATTTGTAATAGAGAGAATATATATATTTATATATATATATATATATATATATATATATATATATAAGTAGAAATAATATCATGATTCTTACAGAAATATTAAAATGATAATTAAAATATAAAAAAATATTTAATAATAGACCATATAAATAATTATTGGAATCTCTTTATCTTTTTTATCGAAAAAGGAGCTATTTATTATACTTGGTATTTTTTATTAAATAATTTGTTATTTTATACTTGGTATTTTTTTATTAAATAATTTGTTATTGTTTCGTTATTAATTAACAATAATATTCATTTCATTTTTAAAATTTCCTTTATATTTTGAAAATATTAATATTAAAATATATTAATTTAATAAATTTATTTACATTGAAATAAAATACAACTTTTTTATTACAAAATGAACATGAGACATGTGTATTTGGAAAAAAAAATTCAAAAAAATTTATTTATTTATTTATTTTATATTATTAAAATAATAATAAAATTTAATTAAATTTATATTCTAAAATTTTCTTCTTTACTTTAATCAGATAAATTTTCATTTCAATCAATTGTGTCAAATATATTTGATAGAAATTAAAATATTAAATATAATATTTTTAATGGATATATTGAATACATTATTTTGTCTTTCTTTAATTAACGAACATTCAATGCAGTATGTATAACTCTAAAGCTTATAAAAATTTAGTTAAAATTATTTTTTTTTAAAAATAATTTTAATTTTATATAAAGTAGTTATATAATTCTATAATTATATGAGTAGGAGTTATAAATTTTTTAGTATACATAAAAGTATGAAGTGTCAATAAATACACATGTAAGTTACAAAACAATAATTAATAAAATTAATTATAGAAACAATTGACATGGCAAAATGAATCAATTCTAACTAATCCATTTCATTGCCACATAAATATATTTCCTAAAACACTCCACTCATTCATTTTCATATATATATATATGATTTCCTACTAATTATAAGTAAATATATCGTCTCCTTCAACTCATCACAATTTTCTCTTTGGTCTAGATTCTATAATCTTATATAATGACCATTTTATCTAAATATTGAAACTGTTAAAGAGGACTATTAACTAAATATTTGAAGGTAAATTATATAAAATCCGAAATATCATCGAAATCTTACAAATATTTCCGTATTTGTAAGGTTTTTCAAAGGGTGTTTGTAAGGTTTCACTTCCATTTTTATATTTCAGAGATAGTTATAAGGTTTTCGGGTTTGAATGGTATTTCATATTTTTTAGCAAATCTGGGGAGTTTGGGTAATTATCCAATATTTAAATACTTCAACAACAAATAGTCAAATATATACTCACACAAATAAAATTCAACACAATTTCTAAAAATATGCATGTAAAGTTTTTGGACCACTTGAGAAAAGCATCATTTTTGTCCCATTAACATTAGTGTAGTTTTTTGGTGTTTGGATCATGATCCATGCCTACTTTGATGTATACACGCAAATAATAAAGGCCTAAAAGAGATTTCCATAACATCATAAATTCTCAATAAATTAACAGAAACCATATTTGTAGTAATACTATTAACATTGACCTATTGAACTATGATGCACGGACATTTCTAAAAATCTTATCATATTGTATTATGTCGTGTCGGATACTTCTTTAGTGTAAAATGTCACAAAAAAAATTATGTAGCCGTATCCGTGTCTGTTGTGTCCGTGTCTGTGTTTCATAGACAGTGAGGACACTACATACGAGTGAGAAGGTTTACATGCACCCCTAACTTTAAAATTATTATATTTATATAATGTATTTTTTGAATTATTTCATATAATATAGTGTATTTTTTTACTCGGTAACTCTCCTTACATATTTTGTAATACACACTTGAAGTAAGATACACGTTCTAATCTTATGATTCTGGTTCCGCCACTAACAAGCCACTAACTATGACTGGAAAATAATCACACATCTTAGTCGAGAGAAATGCCGTTATTTATACGTATGAGAGATCATGACTTTATTGAATTTTTTACTATATTTCTACATCAATACGTAGTCACATTAGAAAGACAAATGCTCCCTTTCCTTGAAAACCCCGACATTCGCCATTGTCATTCTCTATTTGAGGAATTATAAAAAAGTTCCCTGCCATTTTACGTTATTACCAAAAACTCCCTAATACTATACAGCAGAAAACTTGAAAAATGCAAATAGTCATCCTATCCAGGGAGTGTTTTGGTAATAAAGTGAAATATTATAGAATTATTTTAATTTCTCTAAACATAGAAACTAAATTGTAATTAGCTCAAACTTTAAGTATATAGATATGATTTACCCTTTTTTTTAATCGATAAATCTAATATAAATCATGTTTTAGGAATATATGTAACCTTTTAAAATAAAGGAATTATTTTAAGAAATTATATATATTTATACTTAGAAAAATCGCATATTTTAAAATATGTAGCATTTTACGAATTCTGGAGTTTACTTCTGGCCTGGCTGCTGTGGTCAATCTTCTTCAAGTTGTTTTCTTTTGGTGACTACATATATATTAGACCATAAATACCAATTAAATACTTACGAAAGTGATGATCATTATAAAGTTTCTAATACATATAGTGACTTTGATATGTCATTTTCAATGGAGATTTTAATAAAAGATTCAAATTTCCTCTTAAAACAAAATTCTTACTTGGAATGCCACAATTTTTATGATTTGACAGAGATAGGACTTGGAATTTATATGGTAAAACTAATTTAAAAAGGTAGAACAATATCTATCCCTAATTCAAGCTAATAATGTTTCTCCAAGTGTGACTGCACATGGAATCAACATGTTTTTTATTTCTGACTTCTCCAAAAGACCGTTGCTTGTTATTCTCAATTTTCAATGTTCAATTGCTGAACATAGAGAATTTTTGGTAAACTGATTTGAAGGTTCAGGATGACTATTGGGGCTGCCTTTTAAGAAACTCTAGTCCATTATCTGTGGGGATTATCCAAAATTTTGAATATAAAATCTGCTGTAATGTATTAATATATAATTGCTAAAATCACAAATCCACAATCATAAAAGGCAAAAAAAGTTCAACATCGATTGCATGATTGCACAACACTTGATTAGTAAGGCTAAAAATGATATGGTTCTTTCTCAATCTTAAAGACAAATAATTTAAAATTACTTTACACATAGCATCTCATATTTAATCCCACTTAGGTCAACATATTGCTTATCTTCATAGTACAAAACATTCTTGTTTCTTGGATTCTCCTCAAAACACTTCTTCCATACAAAACTAGACAAGGTATCTAGTTGAACGAACAAGAAATATGAAACTTCTCTGCTAGATAATGAATGAGTAGAATCAATGGCTAGCTGCCAGGTCAAGAAGCTCCTTGAATTCAGACGTCTCCGACGAGATATACGGCTTCACTTTCAGATCCTCGTTACCTTTCCCTGGAGATATGTACTTCACTCCTAATAGCTTCAAGCCTACAAAACGACAAGAACGTAATTTAACACATTCCTACCTGATAAGTTGCAAAACATATGATTTTTGAAGTCGGGCACATTTAGGTTAGGTTAAAGATTTTCAAAAAAGCAAAAGCTTCTATCAAAGACAGCTTTTAGATGACTATGCAAAGGTATAATCACAAGATGATCGAACAATATAGAACCATTTCACCAATGTAGAGTGAATAAGATCGCAGCCAGGGGAAATATAAAAGACTCCTAATGAGTAATTAAACATTAATATCAAACAAGATTTCTGATTCAGAGATTATTTTCTTAAAAAGACACTGGAAAGAGAAAAAGGAAAGAAATAAAAAACGAAGTTCTTGGATGACAAACTAGTTTACATGAATTATATCTTATTTATTTTGAAAGAAGATAAAATGTTGGAACTCGGCACGCACATTTTTGGGTTGCAGTTGAGATTTGAAAGTCAAACACAAGTACATTAAAAGCATTGAAATACAAATTAATACTTACTGTCATTCATGTGCCCATATAAGAATCTCTCTCCTTTCCAGTATTCAAGGGGTCTCATTTTAATTCTTTTGCTCCTTCTTAAACCGGTTTCAAATGATGTACCAGCTTCTGAAGTATGAAACATACATAGAATTAGTTAATAAAGCATAAGGATATTATGAGTTTCTGCCGATAGAGAGATGCATAAACTTAACCAAAACAAAATGATGCATAAACACCTGCAAGGCTTTTCCTCATGGGATGGAACTTTCTGACACGTTTATAACCTGCACCTCTTTTTACCCTTTGTAGTTTGGCTTGATGTTCCTGAAATTAACATAACACAATTTACTTTCGCGATAATAATTGGAAAGATGGTATACGTACTAAACCTATTCTACTCAACAAAGGAAGAAGTGACGAGGCACAACGAGAGAGGAGTCAAAGGGACAAGGGGAGAGAATGACATAGTAGTGTTTGCAAACTCTAAAAAAAGGAAGTTTGTGCGTTTTGCTTTCTTTAGCACTTTGAGGGTGTTCTGGAAAACAAGCTTCTGCTTATTTTAAGAAGAAATAAGCTAAAAGCTAGAAGCGCATGAGCACATGATTTTGGCTTCCACTTCTAGCTTCTAAGTTATTATCAAAAATAGATGGAAGTTCATATATTGAAATAAACATTTTTTCAAAAACTCAGTAGCAATACAATGAACTTTTTTAATAATTGCAACATGATATATCCAAGATTGCTAACAACAATAAGAATTTCAAAATTACGTTCCAAATAGAAAGAAACAAGAAAAAAGGAAATAACTCCGGAAGCAATGACCTGAGACTGGTTTTCGGATATAGTTTGTTTCCTGCTTGTTGCACCATCAGAGGCATCATTTTCAAGAGCAGAGGGATTTGGTTCATCTGCCACTAGAAAAATGTTAGTGTAAAGTTAAAAGGTCTGAAACGAATTCAATATATCCACCCAAATAAACTAGTGAAAACAAAGAGGAAATCTCTTCTATTTTTGGCATCAGATCATACAAATTACATATCATAAATCAGTTCAAAATATGAAAGTAAGGGCATGTTATCATCCATATTGCAAAGATTCTTTACCAATTCGCATCCAGGAAAGAAAAAAAAGAAAAAAGATAAACAGGGTATCACACTGAAAGTGTTCTTACTCTCGTTAACATTCGCTGTTTTCTCGATGTTATCTGATTCCTCTTCATGCGGCCTACTACCAGCTTTTCTGCTACTCGCACTTACATTCTCATCTACGGATTGCTGAGGACAACTAGATTCATCTTGCATTACCTCCTGTATATCCACATTAGGAACTCTAGGTTCCGCATCATCAACTTCTATACGTGACTCCAACTCAATAGACATGCACAGATCCTTTGATGCATCGACTTGTAGAAGTAGCTTATCCTTGGGTTGGCCAGGAAAAGCATTTCGATGTGAAGAAAGATTATCATTCATGGGTGAATCTGGATCTCTTAGGGGATTAGATTGCAAAACTTCCTTTTCCGGTAAAGACATAGAAGCAACTGGGCTTCTTGGATGAGGTTGTGAGCTTACAGGGTTGATTGTGCTTCTTATGCTTACATTTTCATCTACAAATTGATCCAGAAGACTATCTTCATTTCCCATATCTGCCTGCACATCCATATTTGAAACTGTAGAATCTGTATTATCAATCTGTGGAAGTGACACATCCTTGGGCTGGCTACGAGAAGCACTTCTTGATGCAGAAAGGTCAACATCGAGAGGTGAAAATGGATCTTTAAGGGGACTAGGTTGCAAAATATTCTTTTTCAATTCTGAAAAAGAAGCAAATGGACTTTTTGGAGGAGTTGGTGAGGATACAAGATTAACCCGATTTGCCACTTCACGTCCCATAGGCGTTTTCCAATTCAAGTTTTCCTTCATACTATCAATAAGGATTGAACTTTTGCGAGATTTCAATAGATATTCTTCCACATCTGAAGCAGTAGTCTTTCCATCATCGGTTAATTCAGACATGTAAGGGTTCTGCTTCTCAAGAGGTTTGATGTTCAACCAGTCCCGCAAGATATTCAAAGCCCCATCACCTTCTAAATCTTCATTATCACGGGACAACAATTCCTCCAAGAAATCACCGTCTTCATCCACTACCTTCTTGATAGGTACTGTAGCATCAAATTTACAAAAACTAAGTGAGAAAAAATGGCATGTGTTTAAACAGCAGCATTATCTGTAAAATGCTTCTATGGTAATAGAAACAGGCGGAAATGAAAACATTGCACTGAATTTGGACATGTCTAAATACAACAGGATCTACTCACCAGCTTGTTCCTCGTCTTCTATATGAACATCAGGATTTGGATCTGGTTCCTCATCCTCTATATCAACATCAGGATTAGGATTTGGATGTGTCAACTTTTCCTGTGACTCGACATTAGGTGCAGTTGAAATGTCCTGATTCACAGAATCTTGGGACAATATCAAGGTGTCAGCATTTTCAAAAGCTGACGATGGATAGCGGTGCCGATAAGTATAAGTCCTCCTGTAAAAAGATATAGTTTGCTCATCATGTGATAATGAATACCAGGTACAGAAATTTTTAAAAGCTATAAAACCATTTAGGCAGCAAAAAGTCAATCAATATGCCAACTTAAAATCTACTCTACCCCAAAATTCCTTGACGACGAGGACGTGGATTATTTGATGGTTCAATGTTTGAATTGTCTTCACTGATGCCAAGCTGTCTTCGTATTTCTTTATTAGCACCTGCAAACAATGAAAAGCACATGATCATAAATCCAAAACAAGCACATTGCATAGCAGCCGCTATGGGAATTAAAAATATAAGATAAAAGGAAGACAAATTACGTTCCATCCTCTCAAAAGCATCAAAAAAGTGATCTGGGTCTTCTAGGTTATCAAAGTTCATAGTTGTTTCCAAGCTCACTGATGGCTGACTGTAGAGAAAGTAGAGGAATTGTCAAATCTACAATTAAGAACAACAGAAGCCAACACAAAAGATTACTCTATGAGCTTCATTCTTCACCTAGTAGTGGACCTCAAAGAAAATGGAGCCCTCTTTCGAGCAAGGCCAAGACCTGGTCTTCGTTCTTTGGGCCTATCCTTAGCTTTTGCAGGAACAGCATTCGAAATGCCCATATTTTCAGCAAAACTTGCAAGATTAGATTCCAAAAACTCCGCTCCACTATCCAAAATTTTCTTTGCCTCGTTCATGAGCTTTTCAGGATTTCTCAACTCCTAAACAAAGCCAGAAACAAAAACACAGGTGCCAACATTCACATACTATATCCGTTGTCTTAATTAAATCCTCATAGTATAGTAAACTAGTCAAACCATCTTAACCAGCTGGAAGTGACAAACTCTCATATCAAATTTGGACAAGGTTGCCTACTTTTTGATTTTGCAGTTTCTTTCCAGTTCAAGCCACCACTAGTTTGCGCATAAACAGTCAGCGGCTAGTGGAAGCTGGAAATACCTCCACAATTATTTTTTTAAGGGAAGTACACAAATACAAACACCCCCACACAAACTTAAAAGAGGAAAGTCTGGTGCAGAGCTTCATTGTTTATAAATATAAAATTTGATTGTTTCACACACATATAACAGCGAACAGAAAAAACTCCACCCAGAAATTTGGTCTCCCTTAACTTGTCACATCGAATGAAGCAACAAAATTGAACATTCTAAAAGATTGGTAGAAAACGTAATAGAAGTATACATTTATGCTCAGCTAGAGCTGGTAAAGCGTAGATGAACTAAATTAAAGTAAGGAAAACTAATTATACCAGAGACTTCATGAAATTATGAACGGAATCTAGGTCTTTGCAACCGGCCGGCACTGCCACATCGGCTGAAGCCCTAATGCTCCGGGGAAAGAGTGCCGGCCCAGTCAGTTCGCTCAGTGGATCGACCGAATCGGTGACCAACGCCTCGCTCGCCATTGACACTGTATTTCTCCGTCGTGTGCGTGTTGAGAGAGAGAGAGAGAGAGGGAGGGTTTTGGACGCAGAAATTGTATTTCGAATTTCAGTGGACGCCAAGCGCGAGCGGGATATTGAAAAGGTTTGTACTTTGTAGTTTAAGAAGCGCGACACTATAACTACACGATTTATAAAGGGTTAAAATATTTTTTGCACCCTGAACTTTGGGCATTTTAATATTTTGGTGTCTGAATTTTAAAATTTGAGTAATCGCCGCCAAGTTTTATTTTTCTTTGATATAATTTTTGGTGGAATCAAAGGGAATATTTTGTCGTATTATCAAATATGTGGGTTGCACATGTATATTAAAAATGACAAAGCAATATTTCTTAGTCTGATTAAGAAATTTCCTGCTTATATAAATATAAATATAAGATTCATTGTATTTGTATATTTTACCACAAAAAATTATAGTTTACTTTATTACTGAGTTATTAGGTGGGAGATTTCTTGATTAGACCAAAAGACTAATTTGCATTCTTAATATACATGTGCAACTCATGTACTTTGTAGTATAGCGAGATATTTTATTTTATTCCACCAGAAATTATATTAGGTACCAATTTATAAAAAAGAAAATAAAGTTTAGATACCAATTCTTTAAATTTTGAAGTTCGGGTATTAAATATAAATATGTCCAAAGTTTAGGGTGCAAAAAATTTAACCCTAAATAATAATTAAAAAATAACTTATATTTAAGAGATTCATAATTAAAAAAAAAAAACAGGCACAAAATATTGCAAAAATTTTACAGAACCCTCATCGTGCTCAACAACTCTTAAAATTGAATAGTTTTCCAAAAGAGAAAAAAATAAAGAAAAGCAAAGAAAAGCTCCTAAAATTGAAATGCCACTGAGTTTTGCTGATTTCTGAAGTGGCAAACTGTAGAGAGGGTGAAATTCAAGCGCTGAGCTGTGTCAATGGCGAACTCGTTGTATTAGGTGCGCTGTTTGATGATAATTGTTTTACTGCTCTTCGTCTACAGCTTCGGCTGATTCGGCGTTTGAGGTCAAATAGTTTTTTAATCAATCGTAATGGGTATTTGTCGCCATGATCAATGTCGTGCATGTAGGTGTAATTACTTTTCTGCTACTTAGCAAAAATTAGAATATGGATTTCGTTTTCGTTCTTAATTGAGGAACTGGAAGTTATGATTCAGGTACTAACAGAAGTTACTTACTAATATCTCGTTTGAAATTTGAATTTTCTAGTTTGTGAACTTTGGGGGAGAGAGAGTGAGACAGAGGCACTATCATGTCTGAGTCAAATACAAGAAAAAGAAATCTTCCCTCATGGATGAGTTCCAGAAAAGATGAAAATGATGATAGTGAAAAATCAAGCCAACCAAGAAACCCTGGAAAGTCAAACAAGGAGGGAAATTCATTGAATGGTGGGGACAAAGGTAACGAAAAATCCGGCTCAGGTGCCTCAGCTTTCTCAAAACTCATGGTAATAAAGTAATTTCATACAAAATTGTCTTTTTTCTCTTGTTAACAAAGTTTTGGGCTTTTGAATTTAGCTGCCACTTAATTGACAATCTTTGTTTGTTTGTAGGAAGGTGTAGTGTTTGTTCTATCTGGATTTGTGAATCCAGAGCGCGGTGTTTTGAGGTCCCATATGCTGGAAATGGGGGCTGAATATCAACCTGATTGGAACTCAAATTGCACACTTTTAGTATGTGCATTTGCCAACACCCCAAAGTTCAGGCAGGTTAAAGCTGATGGTGGAACTGTTATATCCAAGGTTCGGCTCATTCTGAATTGGGCTATGATTTGCTTTTTATTATGGATGGCGTTCTTTTGTCATGCTTGATTGATGGTATTTATGACATTGCGATCGAATTGAAGTTTCAATGTTTCACTGTTTCTCATGCTAAGTTTTTGGTTTCTGAAAGAATGTAGACATTGTTGATTATTGACTATTTCTATATCTAATAGTTGATTATTGACTCATAATCTCGGGTAATTACAAAAGTAATATTTGATTGTGATTTTTGTGCCTTTGTTCAGCATTATATTACCAGAATTTTATCTAAGTACTTTACCATTAAGTTGAAAAACTTAAACATTGCTCACAACTGTAAGGAGTAAATTGACGTCTTTAGCTTGAAATGTTTGTCCGTCTCTCAATATAAGCTTATACAATAAACTACAACTGCCAGTCCTGTCTCGTTCATTGTAATCTGTGTTTCTTGAATATCTTCTGATCCGATAGTTGTTTCACTGCTTGGAACGTGCTTAAGATTTGTTTCTAAAAATCTGCTTCTTTCTCTTTCTGTATTTTATCTTCCTTTTATTTACCATGTGCCATCGTTTACGGCCTTAGAGATGGTGACATATATTTGATCTGGTTTAGGACTGGATATCAGAGTGTTATAACCAAAGAGAACTCGTCGATATTGAGCCCTACCTACTACATGCTGGTAAACCATGGAGGAAGCAAAGCATTTCACATGAAGCTAAGGAAGGTCTGTGTGTTTGCTTCTTATCATCCTTTACAAATGCTTTTGCTGTACTTCTATACTGGTATAGTTCATATCTTCTTATCCTACAAGATATAATCTAACTAATGATCAAACTCTACTCCCAGATACAAAGCCATCTACTTCTAGTAAATCATTGAAAAAAGAAGAGAAGGGCTCGCCTTCGAAGAAGACTACTGTCTCCTCAAAGGTACTCATTATTTTCCTCTTTTATGGGGAAATACATTTTCTATTGCTTTTCCCAAGTATATAAACTGCCCGGTCATCTTTTGTGTGACAGTATCCTTGCTTTCTAATTCTTGAATTGCGAGAGGAAATTTCTTCCTATCTATTAACTTCTTTGAGAACTATCGCTGGCTAGATAAGTTAGTGGTGGATTTGTTGTCCGCATTTCATTGCTACATATATTTAAGTAATCATTTATTTATAAGTCATGGTACACTTCTACCAGATGAAAAGCTGCTTCTCTCCTTCCAAAGCGAAGAAGTGGGCTGTGGAGGATCTGAAAAGAACCATATCGTGGCTGGAAAGCCAAGATGAAAAGGTTAGCTTTGACATCCTGGTAAATCTAACTTATGTGCAGTGTGTTCCTCCTTGAAAATTAAATTTTCTTGAGGCTCTTGATGATAATGACTCTAGGTTATGGTCTTTTAATTCTGAATTTTAATTCTTAATGTGATATCTGGATTTGATTGAAATCCACACTTTGTGTACTATAAGCTTTACTTTGTTCATATGATTTTAAGAATTCCTAGTGTTGATTCTTTTCCTTTTTGAGTATTGCCTGAGTTTATCTTCGTTTTTTACAGCCAGAGCCAGGTGAGATGAAGAAAATAGCTGCTGAAGGAATTCTAACCTGTTTACAAGATGCTATAGATGCTCTCAAGCAAGGGCAGGTATGGCTTTTTCTTGATTATTATTTAATCTTTTTATCACTATTTACTTCTGTTTCAAGTATCATTTTTCTCCATGACAAAGTCAAATATCTTGGATACTATTGATTTTATCTTCCATGCCACATTTTTCAGTAGAATAATACTATTAACCAGATATTCCCACTACAATCTATTTTAGGGTAGGGAATTATTTCAATTGAGTTTCTTGTTATCTTCTTCCTGGGATGATGGGATAAAAAAAATTCCCAAATACGACTATCCTAATTATTCCACATGGTTGAAGATGTTATATGTGTTGTCAAGATATGTACAAAGCATCATATTGTTTTGCATCATCAAATTCCTTACTTTTCTGTAGTTGCTCCACATAGTAAATGTTTAAGTTTTCATTTCCATCAATATTACTTTTTTGTACTAGAGCTACAGAACATTACCTTGTTTCATCTTGAAAGTGTATACAATATCATCCGTATACTCTATTAGAAAAGAAACTTTACCTAGTAATGACCAGACACTGAACACTAAAGTATAGGTTTATGTTACAAGTTTGAAAAAGAATAGTTTGACATTCGACTCTGCTGATTTTTACTAAATTATGAGATGGATCGATTATTTTTAGGGCATGCAAAAGGTAGCTGAGCAATGGGCCTGCCTTCCTAGAGTGGTTGAAGAGCTGTCGCGATTTGATGGCAGCATCAACGGCTCAGATATTCCCAGCAAGGAAGATCTTCGTAGAGAAGCAATGGCCTGTAAACAAATATATGAGCTGGAATTTCTCAATGTGGAGAACGACGATATTTTGACTAAGAAAACGCCAGAGAGTCGTGGGAAAAAGAAACCTCAGAAGAAAGAAGATGTTGGCACAGACGAAAATTGTTACGACAGTGATGCAACAATCGAGATGACGGAAGATGAAATTGATCAAGCTTACAACACAATTGCTTCTTCTTTGTAAATGAAGCATATTAGTTTCCTAGAGTTGATGGGATTTTCTCTTTCTTAGGAACATAATTACTCGTTTGAAAGTTGCTGACGGTACATGTTCTTTTATGCAAATCATTAATGCATCCTTGGTGTATCAGAAATGCATGAAAAAGGGCTATAATTGTCTTGAAATCTTGGTTATCTTGGCTTGATCATTTCTAATGAAATATGGATGATCACTTTGTTGATAACTGAAGCCTAATCTGATGAGTACGTGCTTTGGAAAACATGTTTTTCCTAAGTGGATAGCCCAGGTTGGTTCTGATGAGTACGTGTCACGTATGAGTGGCAAACGGCCCAGATCACACAAAGTGTGTGCTTCTTTTCGCAATGTTTCCCACCAGTGCTTTCTGCTGTGGCTGAACTGGTCCTCTCTTAGACATAGTTATGGATTGAACCTTATGATGTTTTTGGCTTCTCATTTTTTTGATGGATATTGTATTGGTTTTTATTTATATATGAGGTGGGATTCTTGGTAAAAACACGGCGCTCGCCGGTTTCAAAAAAAAAAAAAAAAAAAAATCAAACAACTGCAGCTCTTATATCTAATTCAGCACAAACAATACTATATGTTCTGTTACTTCAAAAAAAAAAAAAATCAAAATACTATATGTTATGTACTAAAGTCACTCAGAAATTTTTGTTGAGGGTCGAAAAGCTTGTGTAACCATTTGAGAATTATAGTTTGGTAGATGTAATTCAACTACATTTAATTTAGCCAAATTATAGAATTTCTAAACACCGAATATTTGTGTTCACTCTCATTTTTCTATTTCCATTGAAAACAAAAGATCGTTTTTATTTTGTGTGTGAAAATGAATTAAATGGATGAATATTACATAGCTAGAAATGTGAGAGTACTTTTAGATTAAAAATAATATTTAAATGGTTGGAATTCGTGTAAAAACAATGGAAATTAAATAATCGTGTTTATATTGAAAAAAATATAGAGTTAAATAGAACAAACAAACAATTGCATTTTCATTAGAAAACAAATAAGAACACACCCTTACCAAAAAAAATAAGAAGAAGAACACATACAGAGGAGACTAGGAGAGGATTAATACAATACAAGCTAGCAATTATCACTAGTGCCCTGGCCAAAGCTCCAAACAAACCAATCTCAAATCTCAAATCTAAAACATAATTATAAGCTTAAGTTAATGTTATAATTTTACATAAAATATTGAGAATAGAAGCAAATTTGTATTCAGCTGTAGTGTTTTACCGGAACTGAACTGACCCCAAGACAAGACCTAAGGTTGTTTCACCTTCACGACGACATTAACGGGCTCAGGCACGACCCCCAGTCCATCTCCATTCCCGTCGAGTACCTGCTTATAATTTTCTTGCTGTTGTGCAATCTGTTCTGGATTTACACTCGATGCAGCTGACGCCACTTCAGCTGGAATATTAGTCGAAGCCAGCCCCTCGGCCCCCAACTTAGCAAGTCCCGCTACCTGCAGTTGCACTTGCGGGATCAGTTGGCCTGCAGCGCAGCTCCGGCGTTGTCGGAAGTGAAGGCCATCACGAAGATTATAAGAAATAAAATGCAGATCACTAGCTAATTGCTTATAATAAGTACTGCTGATCATTCTATTGGCCATATGCATGTCCTATCTGAGTGGACCTTACGTATATCTTCGATATGCCACGTGCCAATTTTCGGTAAGAAAGTAGAGTTCCGACAAATTAATGAAAGACTAAAATTGCTATAATTTCGAAAGTGAAAAAACCTTAGAACCCAGAATGCTATAAGTGGATAATTACGGGACTAAAAATGTATAGAATTTGGTCTATGTCTAATTCAAGAAGTTATGTAATTTTTTATTCTTATTTCTATTTTGGTCGTCGGTGATAGATGATAATTAATGGTTGATCACATGGTCCATATATTATGACCAAAAAAAAAACATGGTCTATATATAATTATTCACACGTCTCGTCGTCATCAATGGTTGTTTAAAAAATGTTCTATTTACAAAATTTGTTGGTTAGAACTTAGATCTAGTTGAAACTTGAAATCATTAATATAATATAATTATATTCTTTAAAAGTACAAATAAATTAAAGCTGTCGCCATCTGCAAATCGAATGATCCTGACTCTGTGTGTGTACACGGTGTAAGTGAGAACCAGTTGGATCGTAAAAGGTGGGTTAATGGGCCCGGGCCACAATTATTTCGAAAAGGGAAATCTGGGACATTTTCAGTGGACTAGGCCCATGTTTGAATGGGCCGACCTGTTTCTGCAAATGAATTCGGGTCATGGATGGTACTGCAAATTACCACTGGGGTCCACAAGCAGTGTACCAGCCTGTTTGTCCAATGGCGGAAAGAGACGGATGGACGGTTCAGATTTGCGCGCGGATGGTCTC
This sequence comes from Verbena officinalis, assembly GCA_958496215.1. NCBI lineage: Eukaryota > Viridiplantae > Streptophyta > Magnoliopsida > Lamiales > Verbenaceae > Verbena > Verbena officinalis. The sequence goes on from OY292391.1 coordinate 2,522,080, forward strand.
TACAAAAATTCGGATGGATTTTAATTTTAGGAAAACTAGCTAGCTAGGAGATTAATCAAACAAATTAATAGGTCCGCGTCCTCCAGGTGTGATTTAAGGTGGATAAATAATAAAATTAGAAAATAACTAATGAGATTATAAAAACAAATAGGGAAAAAGATTTTTTCCGATCTGAACTATGACGATTTTTGCACTTTACCATCTAAATGTTTTTTTCTTATAGTTTGCCTCCTAAACTAAATAATTTTTTGCAATTTTTCATCTCTGATGGAAATATTCCACCGGAAAATTGCATCGTGTCATATGAAAAACATAGGTCGATATTGTATTACTCCCCTTAATGTCTCAAAAATAAACCCTCAATCAATTTTAAAAAACTTGGAGTTTTTATCACCCAATTGAAATAACGACGAATTTGATAAATTATTTTTAAATATTCAATTGAAGGATAAAAACTCCAAGTTTTCTAAAATTGATTGAGGATTTATTTTCGATATGTTGAGGAGAGCAATACAACGTGAACCTATGTTTTTTATATGACACAATGCAATTTTTCGGTGGTATATTTCCATCGCAGATGGCAAATTGCAAAAATTTATGTAGTTCAGGAAGCAAACTGTAAGAAAAAAAAGTTTAGATGGTAAAGTGCAAAAATCACTATAGTTCGGATGGGAAAAAATCATTATCCCAAACAAATAAATAGGTGAGAATTTTATTCTTGCTTTTTTTTTTTTTTTTAATTATATATGGATGTGAAATTGCTTAGTTGGTGTTAATTCATGTTGCAACTAATACTATTTATTGTGCATTTACATACATCTATACATATAGTTTTTGAAAATAAAATAAAAAATAAATATAATTACAGTAGGAAAAAATTATCAAATAGGAGTACTTGATTGCAAATAGCATTTACAGTACTGAGATCGATAAAATTATAAAAATGGTAAAATTGCAGGATTATTTTTGTAATCATCTATATATCATTTAATTAATCCATTGGAGTACGTACATACAGATCCATCAAATAATAAGATAAATAACAATTAACAAAAATAAAATGATAACACAATTGCAATCACCAAGGTATATATGGTAGATATATATCTATAAATCCGAAGAAGACGAACGAGCTAGGTTTTATAATTAATTAATTCGTCGGGCCGGGTAATTGGTTGTCTGTTTATAATCCGGATCCCTCGCCGCGTCTTAATGGGTTGATGTTCATCCTCAAGGCCAGCTTGATCAGTTGCTACCATGCTATATTGTGTCGCCCTATTTGACACTTCTCTAGTGTAAAATGTCGAAAAAAATTCGTCTCGACATATCTGTGTCATGTCGTGTTAGTGTCCCCGAATTCATATCCGTGTTTCATAATCAGGGAGGGTACACGTGCACACTCTCATTTATATGTAGTTCCGTCGCTACTTGTAATATATTTTTCAATTGAGTTGGCCGGATGAAAGCAATCAAGAATTAGGGGGGGAAAGAACTAATTAAGCCTTATACGGCATATGAGCATATCCCCATCTATTTTTCACTTTTAATTCATTTTAAGGCGTCATCATTTGATGTTGAGATTTGAAAGCAAGGAATTCGACGCTTGTTAGACGTACGCTCAAACTCAAATGGGATGTGAATGTAATATGTGAAATTAAGCCACAAGTGGGACTTGATCGTTTAAACATTTTAGAGGGGTTTATGTGTAATTATATATATCATGCATGTTCTAAAGAAAATCTTGCATTCTCATATGTAATCATTGAGCAGAAGGAACATATAATTGAAGTCCATAACACAAGCAATCATGACCCCTAAGCTCCAAACAAACATCTCATTTCTGAAACAAGCTTACAAATTCTTTTACTAATAAAAAGTCGGAGTTGAGGTGTAGTAGACAAATCCGAGAAAAACGAGTTTTGATAATTAATCAATTCGTCAGGGTAATTGATCTGTTTATAATCCGCTGGCGTCTTGCTCGGTTGATGATGTTGTTCCGAACTGACAACTCCAAAGCCAGCTTCAGTTGCAGGAAAATATCACTGAAAATCAAGATCTTCGACAGTTCCACACTTGGGTCGGTAGAATTGGAAATGTTCAAATTATATAAGTTGTCAACTAGCAAGCCAACCGCCGGAAGGGGGGTACCATGTAATATTTCATGAAGTGATACAGCAATCTTCTGGATGTCATTTACAACGGGCAAAACTCCAGCGCTCTTCAAGCGGGATCCCACCACTTTGATTCGGACTGTAGTAGAAAACCGTAAATCATTTTTGTTAAGTTGCGAAGCACCGAGTTTATGCTAGCCAGATCCTCTGTTCTTCCAACCAGTAATTGTTGAAGTGATGCAACAATACTCTGGGTATTAATTGTTTGCAATGGCCCTCAATACTGAGACAAACGACGTCGTGGTGGTGGTTGTTCCCGGCAATTGGCCTGCAGCTTGATTGTTGAAGGTGAAGGCTATCGCAATTGCAAGAATCAAAATGCTGATGTGCTTATAACTCATGACTATATTGGCCATCTTATAATTATTTCTGATGAACAAGTGAAAGAAAATTAAATAGGGTACTGTTTTTCTTTTTCTTTTCTTGGAGATAGAAGAAGAAAATTGATGGAATTGTGATTTATATATATAGTTGATCATGGGATGGAATTGCATATATAGTAGCTAGTCGATATCAAGTTTAGTGGAGGAGATCATGGGATGATTAATTTGTTTAGTCCACATGTTTAAGCACCAATTATTAGTTGAGGGACTACTTTGCACGTCTAATCTTTAGTTTTGTTAATTAGTGTTTTTCAAACAATTTGCACTTTATTTTAAACCATATGGTTAAACTAAAGCATTTTTGGTTTAATTGATAGTGGATAATATATATAATGCTCGATCGATCCACATTATCTATTTTATCAACAAATTTGCACGTCTAGTCATTAGTCTTCCAGTTTAAATGTGACATGATCGTTGTATGGAGTAGTTGGAGACAAAATTGTAAAATTGTGATACAAATTTGTACCAGGTTGTAATTTCAAACCAAAATATTTACAAGTTTCAATATTGCCCCATATATAAATTAGTCAAAAATCAAAATTATTAATTTTAAGACTAGTTTCCAATTTTCCGGCCAAGAAAGGGCATGTGACTCTCACAAGACACCTAAGCTCACTTGTAGTTAATTATTTATAAGCTGTCTTGTTTCGATTTTATTATAATTTGCAATTTTATTTCGATGGTACATAAGCAAGCTCAAGCGTCCTGTGATACTCACGTGTATATAACAGTGCTAATCAAGTGGAGGAAATGGGCCGGGATGTACTAAGTGAACCTTAATTGTACGTACGTCTAGTCATTAGTTTCACATTGTTGTTTAAACTTTAAACAATTTACATTAGTATTCTGGAGGAAGTGTAAATTTAGATCAACTTATATATATAATTAATTTTCACAAAAAAAAAATTATATAATTTATTCGTCATCAAAACGAGCTCATTACAAGCGTTGTTGCTAATTTGGATCTTGTTTAAGTGGTAAATTATAGTGTGATAGATATCAGAATCCAGAAAAATTAAGGCACGGACACAGTACCGTTAATAGTAAAATAAATTGCTTAATTGGGTCAGTAATAAAAGAGGAGGCTTTCTTTTGTTTAGACGTACGGGTGGCCCAAATGCCAAAATTATTATATAGAGAATTATTAAGGATTGAGTTGCAATTTGCATAATATATACCAATTTATGATGGAAAGGATATTCTTAAAAAACCTACCGTATAATTAAATGTCTTCTGGTATTATAATATTAGATATTGTAACGGACATCTATTTAGTTCAACTAAATATTGAAAAATAATTGTATCTAGATCTATACCTTCCTTACAGAAACAATGACTTTAGGCACTACTGCTGGTTCAAAAATTTCAGGAATGGCTTAAATTAAGATGGAATAACATTTTTTTGAGAGGAAACAAAGAAAAAGGAGAAACTCTTTTTATATTTTTTCTGTTCTTTTTGAAGGAGAAACTCTTTTTTTTTTCCGGTAATTGTTAGTTACCTAATTTTTGGCATATATTACGGAACATGCCATTATATATACTAGTAATTTTGGCACACTCGATGCGTGTGCAAAATATAAATAGGTATAATTAATAATATATTAAATTTTAATATTTTAAAATTATAAATATTTTTATTAATTTTTTCATGATTTTTAATTTAAGTTATTTTAGTATTTACATAAAATAAAATTTAGTGGTTATAAGATAGAAAATGTGAATAATAAGAGATAGAAAGATGTGAGAATGAGAAAGAGAAATAAAATGTATGAAATTCGTAAATGCACTGAGGTTACCCGTAACCAGCTCTCTTACATCGAGGTACCAAACCTTGTGAGGCACCTCTTTATCTAGATGGACTATAGAATGCTGTTCAAGAGATTATGGCTCTTGGCAAAGTCCTCTTTTTAGATGCTTCAGCCAGTTCTGGCGAAGCCATATCATAACATTCTCGAAAGCTAAGCTCTTCCCGATCATGAAGTCAAGTCGAGCCAGATTTTGAGGAGAAAGCAATGGGTAAAGCAGCCATGAAGAGAGAAAAAAAAGTAAACTTAATAATAAAATAAATTAAAAATTAACACACCAAAATAAAAACTTGACCAAAGGTAGTTACTCTAAGGGGAAGATGCATTATTAAATAGTATAGATAGATTTATTTATAACTCTTTCCTATCACCGATTTTTTCTTTAAAATTTGAACAAAAATTCATAATTATTAAATGACGAAAACACCCCTCGACTGAGACCCCTTGACTTTTTTACATCTTCAATAATAGTGAGTTAACCGAGTGTTAGCTTGTTTTAGCTCTTCTTCCGTGTGTCGTAGGGTTGCAGCAGCAGATAAACGCCACCCACACCTCACCGCAAAACCCTTCTCTCTCCTCCTCTCTCTCTCTTTCTCTACTTGTCGTACTCTCTTTCTCTATCTAACTTCTCGAAATCCTTTGAGATTAATCATCAGCTCTATTTCTTCGGTTTCCGCCACTGCTGTAGCTACAATGGGCGCTTCGCTTCCTCCAAAAGAGGCCAACCTCTTTAAACTCATCGTTGTAAGTATTCCCCCCCGTAAAGTGACCCCTTTTCAGCTATTATTTGCTGTAAATCTTAGTTGCGCGTAGTGATTAAATTTGCAATTTTTGCATATGTAAAACCCTAGGATTTTGGAGCCGATTATGTTGCTGCTTTTGGCTCTGTTATCTTGTCAAAGTTACCGTCTTTTTCTGTTTTATTGAACATGCAATAGGCGGTGTCATCCCTTTTGTCATTTGAGCATAGAGCAGGCAATTGTGTTGAATAACAAATCATATGGGGACCTCTTAAGTTGCATTGTTACTGCAAATTTGGTGAAATCACAGCTTGGGAATGCTGCGATGGATGTTTTTTGTGGCATCATTTAGAGCTTAGGATAATCTCAAATTGTTATGTATTGTAGCATCAATTTATGAAGCTAATGGGAGTGGCAAATAATGATACATCGTGGGAGTGATTTTAAGAAATTTGTTCTTGACGGGAGCATTTCTATTTTTCTGTCATAAGCAATATAACGGATTGATCTTGAAGTATGTGTTCAAGTAATTAAAAGATGATGGTTCCTGTTTTTTCGTCTATATGAAAATTTATATTCTAAATTTCTAATGCCTCTATGTCTGTTATTCATGATTGCTGAGACGCTATTTTGATTTTATCTTTGCAGAAATCATATGAGACAAAGCAGTACAAAAAGGGTCTAAAGGCTGCTGATGCAATTTTAAAGAAGTTCCCTAATCATGGAGGTAAGTAGAAATTTTATCTGGATAATCCAGATTGGGTATGTTTTTATTTTCATGTTAAGTTCCTACTTTTAGATAGCTTTGATTATGGAAATGAATTATTTTGTGTGATCTTATATATTTTTCATTTGGATTTCCACTTTTAGAAGCATGGTAACAAATTGCAGAGGATTTATGCAAAATGACTAAAATTATGGCCATTTCCTTGTCCAGTGAGGCTTGTAGAAAATTAATTTTCTCTAGGTATCATTCCAATTATGGAATTTTACTCATTCGTTTAGCTCCTTCTTCAAGGGTCCATGCAATTGAAAAACTGACTGCAGTAATCATGATGATATTAAAAGCCCACAAGATTTTCCGTTGTTATCCAGCTACTCTGTAAGCTACCTCGTCCATCCCAAATTTATAGACCCTATTTCCTCTTCTGGGACATTCAAAAAGAAAAATTATATCTGGAAAGTATCCTCATTTAAAGTGTTCATGTTACTAACTCTTTCCACCTCTTTTAAGGGGCAAAATTGTGAAATATTTAAAAAATCCACTTTTCAAACTCTCATCTAAAACTTCTTGCCTAGCCAAAAGGATATGCTTAATTTTGGACCCGACTGGTTTACGGTCTTTTCATTTATGTTTTATTTGTGTGAAAGAGCTTGGTATGTTCTGTTCAATTTAATATCTAATTGAGAAAAAGAAATGGAAGAATAACTAAGAGAAATTGAGTGAAAAGAATAACTGAGAAAATGGAGTGCAAGGAATAACTGAGACAATTTATATACGCTGTCCTTGAATGTGGAGCAATTATTGAGGAACCTTATTATGTAGGATATGATTCTGCCACTTATTTCTCAATAAATACATAAAGGAAGGTAGTTTATATAAGACGAATTATGGGAGCTTTATTTGTAGTTTACTTCTTTCGACTGGACTAATTCTAAAGAATCTAAACTAAGATAATTCTAAAAAAGGAATATGATAGTGAGCTCTATCAATGATTTCTGCATATACAACCGAACTAAATCCTAAGAACGTGTCATCTGAAGGTTCCTGCTTCTGTTGAGCAGTCTGCTTTCACTTTTTGGCTGCACTATATTTTGGCCTCTGGATCTATATGCTTAATTCTTGTGATTGTATTGGCTTGATAATGGGACATGGAGTAAGAACCACCACAATTTGCCCCTTGAGCTTAATTTAGGTGATCTTGTAAGAATATCGTTACCATGAATTTATTTGTTCAATCTTAATTCTGTATCTGTCACTTCCGTTTTCTAATTATATGTTCTTCTAATTTTTTCCCTTTGATTTCTTCTTCGTTCAACAGAAACTCTATCAATGAAAGGGCTGACATTGAATTGCATGGACCGGAAGACAGAAGCATATGAACTTGTTAGACTTGGATTGAAGGTTAATCTCTATTTTTCTTCTCTCATGAACTTGTGCCTTATCTTACTCAGCTTTACATTTACAGCTTTAACTTATAACGTTTCATTGTGCAGAATGACCTTAAGAGTCATGTATGTTGGCATGTATATGGTCTTCTGTATCGGTCAGACAGGGACTACAGAGAAGCTATTAAGTGTTACCGCAATGCACTAAAGATAGATCCTGATAATATTGAAATACTTCGGGATCTGTCTCTTTTACAGGTTTTTTTTTCTGCACATGCTTATAACTGAATGTTTCTTGAAGTTCTCTTTTTTCCTAATATTGTAAGGTGTTGTAGCTGGTTAGTAAAAAAATCCAGGATAGTAAGATTGTCATTTCGTGGTGTCTTCTGCTGGCCTCCTTATTCTGCTTACTGCCAAATTTTACATTTCAAAAATCTAACAAAAGAACAATATGATTTTGCTTCAATTTACCTTTCAAGCTGGTAATTTTAATTTTATTTTGTTTTAAGTGTGAAGCTGATAATGTGCTATATTCTTTTCGTAATTCTTTTACAGGCACAGATGCGTGACTTGGCAGGTTTTGTTGAGACAAGACAACAATTGCTCACTCTGAAACCAAATCATCGAATGAATTGGATTGGATTTGCTGTTTCCCAGCATCTGAACTACAAGTATGTTGTCACAAAAGCTACTTGTGTGCTCTCATATAAAAGTTCATTTTTTTTCGATTGCTGATAGCTGGAGATAGATTCTCCTGCCTTTTTTTAAAAAAAATCTCTTTGACATCTCCTGAATTTCCTTTTTTGAGTCAACTATAAATTGTTGTGTGTGGTAAATCATCAGAATTATACCACAATTTTATGGCAGATGCTCCATTTAGACCTGCGGACAAATTCCGAGCAATTTGTTACATAGTTGAGCTAGAACTCATATAAGTATGGCTACAGAAATATTTCTTATATATTTAATCATGTATATCTCCAGTGGGGTGCACAATTTATTTTGTGTACTTGTGTGATTCTTTTTTCCCTCAAGTAAAATATGTAGTTAATTTATGCTTAACTTTGTCATTTCATCAGTGGATCGAAGGCTGTTGATATCCTTGAAGCATATGAAGGGACTCTTGACGATGACTATCCTCCTGATAATGAACGTTGTGAGCATGGAGAGATGCTTCTGTACAAGGTACGAAGCAGTATTAGCTCTACTTATACATGTGAGTATGTGAAAAATAATTATATAGCTATAAATTCTTTAAGTGTTTTTTGGTGCCATTTCCTTTGCCCTTCACTGTGAATTATATAAGCTGTATTTTGTTGTATGATGACTTATATTATAAATTAGATAGACTGGGCAGACAGTTACCTTTGCTCATCTGTATGCATTGCCGGAACAATCTTTTGTTACCTAGCTATTATGACTTCACTGGGCCTATGGTTGTTGAAAATATACTGTTTGCTGTTCTCTTATTTTGTTTCTTCTCTGGTTAAAAACAGAGGTCATCTCGGAAAGGGTATTCAAGATGATGTTGTTGTTACCTTGTACATTGAAAATTTTCAATTGAGATGATATCTTCTTACAGATTTCCTTACTGGAAGAATGTGGATTGATTGAGAGGGCTCTTGAGGAGTTGCGCAAAAAAGAATCCAAATTGGTGAGTAGTTATTGTATTTGATGCAGCGAGGTATACATTCCACGTTCAACTTTTATATTCAATGTTCTTTACTGTAGGGTGATAAACTAGCTATCAAGGAGCAGGAGGTTTCTCTTCTTGAAAAGCTTCGCCGCTTTGATGAAGGTGAAGAATTGTATAAGAAACTACTCTCAATGAATCCTGACAATTACAGGTATGCTATTGTAGTTACCATATTAGAAGCATGCCTTTCACTAATGATTTTTTATCGTACTAATTCAGTCTTCCGTATATTTAGGTATTATGAAGGCCTACAAAGGTGTCTCGGGCTGTATTCAGCTAATGGTCAGTATTCATCTGAAGAAATTGATCGACTCGAAGCATTGTATGTATCACTCAGCAAGCAGTATAGTAGGTCATCTGCTGTCAAGGTGAGACATGCTTTTTCCTCAACTTCTCCTCTGCAATTTTTTACACCTTGCATCGTTCATATTTATTGGGTGGATTTGGTAACTACACCGAAATGAACTTGATGAATTTTCATTCTTGGGTTCTGAAAATTACAAAATGATTCTCATATGCAAAGTGTGTATTTACATGTTAAAAGCAAAACTTTATGCATTGGATTGACAGTTCTTTTATAAAACTTATCTGTGTGTGCACCCACAATTAATTCGTGCATGTGTCCTAGGTGCACCCGATAAAGATTTTTTTGCACTTGAAAATTTTTGCTGCACAGAAATGACGTTGAGGATCTTGGTTGAAGTTTCTCATTTTGGTTCACTTCGTAGAGTTTGGATTGTGCTTAATATTTTTTCTGAACTCATATTTGGCAGAGAATTCCGCTCGATTTTCTAAGTGCTGAAAAATTCCGTCAAGCAGCTGAAAATTATGTTCAACCTTTTCTGACGAAGGTAACCTTCCCCAATATCTTCTAGTTGTTTTCCTACTTGACCAAATCCTGAAGTATACATATGACCTATGCTTTACGTTTTTGTGATGTATCTAGGGCGTTCCATCTCTATTTTCTGATCTCTCTCCACTCTATAATCATGCCGGAAAGGTTAGTGGTTCTTGTATAGAGTATAGAGATAGATGGTAACTAATTCTGTTTGTAAATGGATTAAACTATCCTGAATATTGTGTAAAGATTCACATCTCAACTCTTGTGCAGGCAGATATTCTGGAGAAGTTAATGCTTGAGATAGAGCACTCCATCAAGACGACTGGTGGATATCCTGGAAGGTAAGTTAACACGTTTCTATCCTTTTATAAATATTGTTCTGTTAGAATGTCGCAACTTAGCATTTCAGGTTTTATTTTCTGTTGATCTATTTTGTTATCTCTCTTATCTTCAATCATTTCTTTTGATCTTGTGCTTGTTGCCACGCTTTTAAAGATTATATTTGGCTGTCTTCAGGGTGGACAAGGAGCCTCCATCAACACTTTTGTGGACTTTGTTTTATTTGGCTCAGGTTTGTGCTTATCCATATTTTTTTAGGTTTCTGTTTGTAGTATTGCTATTTTTGTCCTTGAATTTGTTGATAAGCTTTCTTTATTTTTCTAAGAAAGCTTCTTCTTTACAGCACTATGACAGACGCAGTCAGTATGATGTTGCTATCAGAAAAATTGATGAGGCCATAGAACACACTCCAACAGTCATTGATTTATACTCAGTGAAGGTAATTGAAAATCATTCACCAAGTCTTTAACCGTTCATAGATTATAGATTGTACAATTTCAGCTTATATAATGTCTCTTTGTCTTTCATTATCTCTTAACCACATTATAGGTATCACATTTCATTTTTATATTGGAAATTGTCTTCCATAATCATGTTAATATGAAATGTTATTGATTACTGTCCTCTCCAATTTTGAAGTGTTATTTTCCCTGATATGTCCGGATACTTTATAGTTATTTAAAGTGAAGTAACCAATAAGAATCTTGTTATGTGCCATTTGCATGAAAATTTCCCTTCTCATGTGTTATGTGCCTCTTCACTGAGTTCAATCTACGAGCCCAAACTTTTCAAAAAATTTCTTGCTTCGGTATTGATGGTGTAATATTTTTTATCTTCTATTTCTTGTCATTGTTTGGCTTAAGTTTTTATCTGTTCTGTTGTTATTTATCTAGTACCTCTTTATCACATTTCACTGCCATGTTGTTCAGATGTCTCTCAATTGCTCTGAGATTAAAAAGAAATTTATGAGCTATGTTTCAGTATGATCTGGTTGCAATAATTAAAATATATTTTGGGTACCTCCTCACCTGTAGAGCCGGATATTAAAGCATGCTGGTGATCCAGTAGCTGCATCTGCTTTGGCTGATGAAGCTAGGTGTATGGATCTTGCTGATCGCTATGTCAACAGTGAGTCTGTCAAACGAATGCTACAAGCTGATCAGGTTTCTCCTTTTTTTTCCCTGTAATCTTAGTATATCACTAAATTTATTGTTTTTTCATCTTTGGAATTCTGTGTTTGATATAATGTGCTTAACTATAATTTGACATTTTTATTTTAGGTTGCATTGGCAGAAAAGACGGCTGTTTTGTTCACAAAAGACGGGGAACAGCACAATAACCTTCATGATATGCAGTGCATGTGGTGCTTATTTTTATTTTATTTTTGTTATTGAATTAATAAGTTCTACAAAACTTACACATTTTTGTTGATAAATGTTACCAATAATGTTGTTAGGTATGAATTAGCATCTGGGGAAAGTTACCTGCGCCAAGGGGACCTTGGCCGGGCTTTGAAGAAATTCTTGGCTGTGGAAAAGCATTATGCAGACATTACTGAGGACCAGTTTGACTTCCACTCTTACTGCTTAAGAAAAATGACTCTTCGAACTTATGTCGAAATGCTCAGATTTCAAGATCGCCTTCATTCATATTCCTATTTCCGCAAAGCAGCTATTGGGGCCATAAAGTAATTCATTCACTGTTTTTACTCAAAAGAATTTGCTTTGGATGATGTACTAATTGGTTTCTTCATTTGATCTCAATTGCATTATCGATATGCAGATGCTACTTGAAGTTGTATGATTCTCCTTCAAAGTCTTCTGCAGAAGAAGATGAAGAGATGTCAAAGTTGGCGCCTTCCCAGAAAAAGAAATTGAGACAAAAGCAAAGGAAAGCTGAAGCCAGAGCTAAGAAAGTAACCGACTTCGCTTCCTTGGCTTTTTTGGGTAAATAAATATATTTCATATAATTTCACACTAAATGGTTGCATTTATGCAGGAGGCAGAAGTGAAGGAAGAATCAAATGCCACTGCTGTGTCAAAATCTGGAGGAAAACGACAAGTAAAGCCAGTAGATCTCGATCCACACGGAGAGAAATTATTGCAGGTATTTTGCTAATTTTTTTATAAAGTTGGTTACGTAATATTGTGTTATAATCTTGGTCTTTGAGGATTTCTCAAGATGATCGATTTTTAAGTTAACTCTTGATACTGTCACACATGAAAAATGCGCTCTTCCCAAAAATGTATTGCAACTATGACTAACGTTGTGGTATTTACTTGTAGGTCGAAGATCCTTTGGCGGAAGCTTCAAAGTACTTGAAGCTACTTCAGAAGCACTCTTCTGAATTCTTAGAGACTCATTTGCTCTCTTTTGAAGTTAATATGAGAAAGAAGAAAATTTTGCTTGCATTGCAGGTGATTTCTTATGCTACTGAGTCCTGAAATAAAACTCATTTCTCCTGCATTTTCCTCCAGTCAGCATTATTACAATTTTTTCATTGAACCTATATTCGGCTAATAAGCTTTTTGACAAATAGATACATAGTATTGGTATAGGACATATTGATCATTAAAGCTCTATAATTAGTCCATTGGTTTTGTTAGCTTCTACTTACTTTCTTAACTGCAGGCTCTTAAGCATATGCTCCGGTTGGATGCTGATAGCCCGGACACACATCGTTGCTTGGTATGGTTAATGAGTAGCATATCATATAAATCCCACCTATGTAGTAGCACATACCTATTTTTGTGTGATTTTTAGAATTCTATTCCATTTTCAGCATAGTATTAAAGGAAAACATACTAATTGTATGAAATAACTTTCCCTTGTTGCAGATGAAGTTCTTTCATGAAGTGGGGTCCATTCCTCCTCCAGTAACTGATGCTGAAAAGCTCATCTGGGGTGTCTTAGAAGCTGAACGTCCTACATTTAGGTACTTTTGGATCATTAATCGTTGCTTTTTACCTTACTTCTTTTTCTCCTTGTCTACGGGGAAATCTCTTTGCTTATTATTCCTTTACTTTGTAGTCAGTTGCATGGGAAATCTCTCATAGAGGCAAACACATCTTTCCTAGAGAAACATAAAGGTCATAATCTATCCTGCTTTTTTCACGTTTTTTTACGTTCGCATCCTTTTCCATATTATTACATTTGTTTTTCTGTTCCATCTTTTGGCAGATTCATTGGCGCACAGAGCTGCTGCAGCAGAAATGATGTTTGTTATAGAACCAAACAAGAAGAAAGAGGCAGTCAATTTGATAGGAGAATCACCTAACGACCCAATTTCACAGTATGCTACTGGATAATATTTTTACTACTTTCCCTAATTTTGACACATTATTGTGTGGCATTTAATTTTATGCTTCTTTCCCCTTTTAAGAAATGGAGCACTTGGGCCAGTAGGGAAATGGAGCCTCAAGGATTGCATTGCAGTCCACAAACTCATTGGCACAATTTTGGGTGATCAAGATGCTGCATCAAGTAAACCTTTTCCCTTCCTTTGTGCTTTTATGTAGTCTTTTATGCCAGTTTTGTAATACTTGTTCTTTTCTTATTGGAGAGATGATTAGAGATTACTTCCTCATTGCATTAACATGTTCATAGTCAATTGCATCTATAACTCCTCCGAGATTGGAATATTACAGCTGGTACCACAAGCTTGAAAAAATCACAAGCTTCTCCTATATTTTTCTGAAATTACTCAGACCACCCCTAAGAGTTTGTAGAAATTGCACAAAGCACTCCATAATATAAGGTGTTTTTCTAAATATTATATTTTTAGGGAGTGGTTGTAGTTTTTTCGAGCTCGCAGGTACCTATTGTAATACGGAAATCATCCAAGCGGTGTAGTTTTAATTAAGTGTGTGTTTGCAAGAGCTTTTACTTTTGAAGAAGCTAAGGTAGTAAAACTTAGGAGTGTTTGGAAGAAAAAGTGAAAAATTCTAGTGTTTGGAAGAAAAAGTGGAGAATCACTTTTTTAATCCAAATAAACTTTTTTGCCAAAATAAAATAGAAGCTAAAAGCTTGTTCCTGGGATGCTTTTAGCTATTCGGCTTATTTGAAGCAGAAGTTACTTTTCCAAATACTCCTCAAGTGCCAATAGCAGAGGAAAAAAGCAGAAAAGTGCTTTTATTATTAAGAGTTTGCAAACAATACCGTAGTCTTCTTAAATAAACAAGATTTCAAGAAATAATCTATGGTTCATAGGCTTAACTTTGTTATCCCTTTTGCAGAATGGAAGGCTCAATGTGCCGAGTATTTTCCCTACTCGACATACTTTGAGGGCAGCCAAAGCTCTGCAATCCGAAATTCATCTCACCACCAAACACATGAAAATGGTGGCCCAAATTTGCCTTCCAATGGCAATATAGAGAAATTGGAAGCATTCAAGAATATCGCCATACAATAGTCAATGTGGGTCCCACACATATCCAAGTTTTCTTAAAGAGACGACCGTATCAAGGTGATTCGAGTGAAAAAAAAATGGTTGCGGGATAGGCCAAAGAAGGATAAATTATGACATTGCCTTGAAATATGGATTTTCACGTTCTTCATAAAAATTTGCAGGGAGATTGATTTTTCTTTTCTACTGAGGCGGACCTCGACTTTATGGGTATGCATTACATTACAAATGTGTATACTTTTTTTCTCCTCCCGCTTCGTTTTAACAGTTGGGTTTTTTCTTTGTAATTTCTTGCTGAACGAGAGGTGGAAAGCAAGGTTTTTGAGTAAGTGTGATCATTAGAGCCTCTCTCAGCATAGAAACACCACACTAGTTAGATACCGAACCTCTCAAGTTCAATAGCATGTTGTATTTCCCCATTTGACCAATTAGACGTGATGTATAAATGCTATTTATTATGTGAAATTTTGTCTGCTTTAACAATATTAATAAATTTGTTCCAAGTGGCTTCATTGTTGCTGAAGAAATTGCTAACTTAAAGGGCATACTGAAAATCTTTTGAATTTTCCTGTTGAGCTTTGGTAGTCAAAACTTTGCATGGGTCGGCCAAGACATTGTAATATTTTAAAATGTAAGAGTTGGATTTGTTAGATAAAATGTACCTAAATGACCTTTGTTATTCCTTTTTTTTTCCCAAGAAATTCTTCTTTTGGCGGTAGTAAGGTCATTTTCCGGCTTGGTGGTTCAAAATTAATGATATAATGGACCAATGCCCATCTTCCGGCAAGGCTCTGATTTCCCTCCATCTGTCGGCGAATCAGAGTGGGATGGACTGGTTTGAACCACATAGCCATAGTTCACGCCCACAACTTCCGGCGAAATCTAATATTCTCATTTGTCGGCAGGAGATTAATGGGCTTGGGCCCAAATTTTGTGGGCTGAGAAATTCGGCTATTTCATGAACGCACAAGTCCAATAACGTGGTGTGACTTAGTTGACTACACATGCAGGCTGAGTTTGTGGGAAGAGTTTCATGTTCAATTCCCACTAAACACATTCGCTGATAGAAGTGCAATGGTGTATAATTAATTATCCAAATTGAATGCAAAACGTTCTGCTTTTGTCACTAAATGAATCTGTTTGGTAACAAGAAGTTTGCATTGTCACACTTTGACTCCTATAGCGACAAGAATTACAATTGAAAATCAGTAACGCGATTGTAGTGACAATTTGGTGATCTATCGAGATTTTATTTAGCACTAAGTTGTCACAATAGGCGTTGCCGATAATTTAAACAGAATATTGTCACGATTATGTGATTCTTCCATGGATTAATAAATACTAATTACCTATCTCGTCTATATACATATATTCTTGTCTCAAAATATAGAGGAACTAATTCAAGTTTCGAGAATCAGAGTGCACTTATACATACATATTGTCCACTCTTTGAAGGGTTTATTCCACAATTATAAACAACAAAATAAGGGGTTGTTTGGACATGAAACTGGTGATATGATTTGGTAAGCAGGATAATTAATGAGATTCTTGGGGCATATCTTTTTTATGTGGGTATGTTATGTATATCTGGTTGTCTAAATGTCACCAACCAAACACGCTCATTAAAATCCAATATATATAATATTTGGGAGACAACTCCCATCACGTGTGCCCTATTTGTATTAAAAAAACACTGTTAATTATCTTAGCGAGCTAAAGAAGCATATGCCCGGTTGGGAAGAGACAATGTCTTGTTATTTAAATGAAAATTCTAAGAAAATTAACTCTCAGTTTTCGTTTATTATAAAAAAAGACCCAAGATTTCATAATATTGTAAGACTTTCATCAGATTTTGGTTATGTTTACACTATTAGAAACATATATCTGGTCTACTGAAAGAGTTTATCTAACAAGATTCTAGTAGTTTAGTTCCATCAATGATCAACATTAATCGAAATCGCTTTACACGAGTAATGGCAGCTTAGGGGAGTTTTGTAATAAGCGAAAATGATGGGGTATCTTGTAATTTTACCAAAATTGGGATAGCTAGTAGTAAATACAGTTCTTCTTGTTTTAGTAGAATATAAAAGCAAACAGTTATATATCTAACCAGATTCTAGTCATGTCATCAATGATCAACCTAAAGACTTTTTCTTATTTAATATATTTAAATTTGTTTAAGCTGTTATAGTTTCATTTATTTTGCAATAATTTTTTTATAATGGTAGTGGAAATGAAGTCTTTAGTACATGTGAGGAGTGAAGACACTTGAAGATATAGCCCTCATCACATATTCTCTCTCTATCTATTTACCAGCTATCAATAAAATTTGGCTGAAATACAGAAAATTCCATAAAATTTTAGAATTAAATACTTAACGTTTCGAGAAAGCCTTCATCATTGGTTGTGAATGACGGATTTTTTCGATCAATTCGACCTTCTTGAGATTCACTATATCTCTCGATGTTGACCGATATTCATAATCAGTCAAGAATATATATATATATATATATATATATATATATATATATATATATATATATATATATTATATATATATGCTATCAATTAAAAAGCCAATTAAGTGATGATCAATCATAGTTTAGGGAATATTCATATATAATCAGGCAATCAGCCATATATCTATATCGTAGCGACTAATGATATGTATCTTACTATCTTAAGTACTTCCACATGCAATCAGGATATTATATACTATATATTCCTTTGTTGGCCGTAAACCAACTGCAGATCAATCTCTTCTGCAAAAGCAATGAATTGAATTACAAAATGATTATGATAATTGATCATATATCTACAATATTTAAATTAATCATGATTTGTATGTTGGGATGGAATATGCGAATATGTATTATTTGTATATACATATATTAGTTTGGTATCTTAATTTTGTCCTGGCCATATGGTACCAGAATAAATAGCTTATAACTTTTTTTAATTTTGATACCATAATTTATAATTTTTTACCAGATCTTTGTTAAGGGAATTCGAGGCGGTTTATCCAAAAAATTAACTGACATGTGAAACTTGCCGTTACTAATTAACAGTTCAAGTCTGAATTTACGTAAATCGATACAATATATAAGTTATGGTACCTACTAAAACTGATATTAACCTAATATTATTTATCAACAAATGTTAACTATATATAGCTAGCAGCTAGGTCAAATGTTAGCCATGTGCTAATTACAGGTAATACGAAACTGTGGGGCGTATATTAGTTAAATTAAAGATTAATTTCGTGATTATGTTCTTGAAATCATAAACATGCATATATGATTATAAGATCTCGAGGATATCTATCTATATTGCTGTTACAGTTTTAACTATTGTCAACTGTCATATATACTTATAATTGATATGGATTCTTAATTAATGCAATTGGTACTTTAATTGTATATCATGTCGTAATTAAGTCTCTTTCAACTTCAACATTATGCATGGGTCTTTGACGCTATTTTTTACGGAAAACCATGTTGGAAGCAATTAATATCCCTTAAAAATTAAGAAAAAATAGAGAGAAAAAAAGGATTGTATTATCTCATATTGAGATCCCTTTTGATAGCTAGCGATGGGTTTGAGAATATATTCTCGATTCTATATAAGATACTAGCTAGCTAGGCAGCATTATATTTTATAATTATTATGAGCTGATGATAGACAATGATGGTAATGGATTATATATATTGATTATTTTTGGATGAAATCTCTTGATTTTGATGAGAAATGATTGCCCAAATAAGAAGATAGCTAAAAGCCTATAGCTAATTAAAACAGAAAAATAGTAAAATATTAAGTAATAATATATATTACTTGGTCGGGGAGAATATCATATTTGGTCCTATATATAAAGAATGCGTTTTCTTGAATTTGGTCTCATTTATTATGAGGATCTCATATTTGGTCCTATATATAAATAATGCGTTTTCTTGAATTTGGTCTCATTTATTATGAGAATCTCATATTTGGTCCCATAAAATACAAAATATCTGATTTACACAATTAATCTTACGTACGTAACTATTTCGTTAGTAAATGGATGGAAATAATTAGATTTTGAGAGATATAATTAATAACTTTATTGGGATTCCATAAATTAATATATATCGCTATCTCTGTATCTAACGCATGAAATTTTCACTTTGCAGTTTGATCGAATAATGAATTACATGTATGTATATATCACGCATTATTGTATGTATTAACCTAGCTAGCTAGTATTACTACAGTTACGATTGTCGAAGGAAATGAGAACACGAATGATGACTGCAGATAATTAACTGGTGTTGAGTTGATATTCATGTACAACTGTATATATATGTGCATGCCGGCCTGCCCACTTGACTCACAACGCGTAAAGTACTAATCAAACTGGCCAAGCTTGTGATAATCTTATGAAGATTGCGAGGTGATCGAGTAATTAGTCGAGGTCCACTTTTGTTTAATTTACCATGTTGTTCCTCGCAGGTGAGACAAACATATATAGTGATGAACTCATACAGTAGTTATTTTGATGAGTTGACTGACTGCACGTAGCTTAATTACTCCCAACCAGCTGCCACAACTATTCCATCTCTCTCACTCTCACACACACATTTTCTTTTTTATAAGGATAATTACACTTACACTCTCTCGATTTAGTGGTAAATACATCAACAACTCCTCAACTATACATTGGAAATTATAGATAGGTCCTCTTATAACCTTATATAACGGAAACCTAAAAAACTTAACAGAAAGTTCAAAAATGACTAAATTACCTATAACATTTTTGTTATAGTGTTTGCTATACATGAAATGATGAGCGAAGTGATTAAGTTTTTTTCTAGTTAATAAAATGTTAGCATCTACTTGGAAATAAGAAAATGACTAACGGCGCCAGAACTTAAGTGTTAGACAGAGCCATAGTCGAGGGGGTGTCCCTGTAATTTTCAATAGTAGAGGGGGTCTTGCTGTATTTTTTCCTAAGTTGATGGGGTGTAAATATAATTATCTTTTTTTATAATTATACACATATATCTTAATGTTTGGCTTAATTATGCACATATTTCTCATTACATCCGTGTTAAGTGGTTGAATAGATTTCGGAGACTTAATTCCACTCAATAAACAACAATCCATGTCAACCATCGGATTCTCGTCGTTTTCTACCTTGCACATCAATTGAAAAAGACAATTTCACAAAATTGTCTAATCTTGATTACTATTTTCATCTATTTATACTAGTTACGTTCTATGATAAAAATTGAATGATTTTGAGAAGTTATTTTGTTCAATTAATGTTAGGATCTTGACTTAAACAATGAGTAGAATCCAATGATTGTGATTAAACTATTTCGCCGGTGAAATTCTCTGCCAAAATTTTTGGAATTTGGACAAAAATAAGGATGAAAATTGCAAAAGTACTTGAAAAGTTACCGGATTGATGAGATTTAGGCTTTACTAATAACACGAAATATTCTTCAAAAAAAAAAAAAATTTAAAAAAAAAAAGCATAACACGAAATAAATAATAATTCTCTAAATTAAGAGCAATACCCTCCTCCCCTAAAAAATTATATTAATCAAAGCTTTCGTTGTTTGCTCATAATTACACTATGCATGCATGACTAAATTAAAGTGTGACAAAAAAATAAATAAAAATATTCTTAGAAACAAATAATTAGTGCCCACTTAAATAAATACACAGAAAGTGTTAATTTATTTTCTCAACCCACCTCAATGAGGCAGACCACATGCAATGTCTCCATCGAACACATGATCCAACGGCCATGATGGAACCCCACCAGGCATCGCGAATCAAGAACCGTCGGATCTGCCCATATCTAACTTTAATCTTGCCGGGCCATTCTCGTGTTTAAGGCAACATACACTTCCCCACCATTGTTTCTCATGTGACCGACCATTACCCTTGCTTGACCTGGCTTTGTCTTCTCTTCTATGCATGTATAATAACCACCTGTTTTCAAGAATTTTTCATCAAATCAATTAACAAAATATTGCAGAAAAAAGTAACATTTTTAGGAAAAAGAACAGAACCCTTCATCTGAAAATGGAGAAAAATGGTGTTGCACTCGAGACCGAGCTGAGGCTGGGCCTTCCCGGCGGTGGTGAGGTTGAGATAATGAAGAATGAGAAGAAAAGGGTGTTTTCTGATATTTCCGGCAGCGGTGATAAGGTGGCAAACAAGAATCAGGTGGTGGGGTGGCCGCCGGTTTGCGCTTTCCGGCGAAAGAATAGCTTTAGTGAGAAGAAGATGTACGTGAAAGTTAGCATGGATGGTGCGCCTTACTTGAGGAAGATTGATTTGAGCAACCACAAGTGGTATTCTGATCTTCTCGTGGCTCTTGAGGAACTGTTTGGTTGTTCTGGAATTGGTGAGTTAATTAGTTTCTTTATTCTCTCTAATTATTTGTTTTATTTGTGTGAAATTTAATAGTTGCATGCCAGCATGCAAAATTGGAACATTACTTGATCCATAATTGCCAAGAAATTAATTTTCATGATTTTATTGTTTTGATTGAATAAGGACATTGGATAAGTTGTTAAAGTACTGTGTCCAATTGTTATATCGAAAGGGAAAAATTAAATTGTATGGCGTTTAGTTTTGGGAAAATGATATATATGTTTTGTATATGCCATGTGATTAGTTATAGGATTTTGTTGGAAAACTTATGCTTTTCGCCATTTACGTGAGGAGGTCTGTTTAGTTTCTCACTTTATCGTGAATACTTAGTAGTTTACACAAATTAAAGATGCTTGATAGATGGAGGAGGGATGACGCGATTTGGACTCGTTGCACATACTAAAATATGGCACATCGGTGTGATTTAAAGATCTATAGCAAATATTCTAGGTCGTTAACTTGAGCCAGATCAGTTTGGATTTGGGCAAGATCCGTTAAGAAACACATGGATCTTGGTTTGTTTGGTCACTAGAGTCGTGTTTTAGTAAATTTGTCAAAATTGATCGTGGCCAAATTGGACCTAGCTATCTAACTCAAACATGACAATATGGATGATAGATCACTAATTGAAACCAAAAACAAAGGTACGACAGAACAATTAATCCAGATAACAAAAGAATCAGCTATACTAATAGATAATATATGATTCAAAAAAACTTTATATGCACCGTCATGTAATATTGAATATAAATATATTTTTAGAAAATTCGTGATTAGTCGATACAGTATGGTTTCGTATTCCTGTATTAATATCCGTATATATATCACAACTAATAATAAATATATATTTTAATAGTAAGAGCAAGAGACTGATGAAATGATTGAAACGATAACAGGGGAGGCATTGCAGGATGGAGATAATTGTGAGTACTTTCCCATATACGAGGACAAAGATGGTGATTGGATGCTCGTTGGAGATGTCCCTTGGGAGTAAGTTTCCATCTCTCTCTATATATATTCTTTCTAAGTTTCCATCTCTCTCTATATATATTCTTTCTTTTCTTTATATATTGATTTTCACTCAGAATTAAATTTTAGATGTTAGGTTAAGCATAAATTTCTTGGATTGTGCGATTTTAAATTATTATCCTTAGAACTAAAGGCGAATTACATGCATATGGATCTCTTATAATTATATTTAGGTCCCTGTACTGGTTTACGTTTGATCAAATTTAATATAAAATGTAGGTCCCTAAATGTAAGAAACATCCATGATATTGTATACATTTAGGTCTCACCACCGATTTAGAAGCAAATGTTGTCCATTTTAGGGACCTATATATTAAAAGATTGACCAATTTAGGAACCTATATATAATAAACGAATCACAGTGGATGTAAATATAAATATGACAAACATTAGGGACCCAAATATAATTCGCCGTAGAACTAATTAGTAGTAAATACTAATCTTTTTTTAAACCAAGTTATAAATACTAATCTTGGTACATGATATCCTTAATTAAATTGAAAAACGATGTAGCTTTAAATAAATAAAGTATATAAGATCTATATATATATTGAGTACTTTATACAAGAATTTCTCATTTTTGTTGCCGACAAACGCGAAGATGTTGATGATAATGATGAATTGAGCGACAGAATTTGGAGGTCAAGAGTCAAGACACATATTATGGCGTACATAGAAAGTTCTCACGTTGGCCATAAATTCCCCATAGACTGATCTAATTTCACCAAACACAATTATGAAATTCCACGAAAATATATAGTTTTCTTTTATTTTCCTTTCCCACTCAAACGCCTGCAAACCTAATAATGTCTTGTCTAAAGGCCCAATTCTATATGGTCAAATAAAAAATAGTAATTTTTTTTTAATTAAAAGAATATATATCAGGCAGTAAAAATAAAGCATGTTACGAAATAAAGTTAATTAATTGCAATTTTGATTTTATAAGTGATTTTTCTTCCAAACTCTGATCCCATAATGTAGTCTGAGTATTGATGTACTTTTGTAATTTTTCTATTTCGGGATTTTTCGTGTTATATAGAGGTGCGATATATCCTCCTAAAAACCCTGAGGCGGATATATGTATTGAGTTAAATTACAATTTTTGATGTATTTGTACGGACACTTCTAAAAATCATATCCAGTCGTGTCGTGTTGTGTCTAATACTATGTCGACACCTCTCTAGTATAAATGTCAGAAAAAATTAAAATCCATATATATATCACTGTATTCGTGTCGTGTCCGTATCCGCGTTTCATAGCTTACAATTGAATTTTTATATATATGCAGGATGTTTACTGAGTCTTGCAAGAGACTGAGAATCATGAAGAGATCAGATGCAAAGAATATTGGACTTCATGCGAAGGACCTTCTCAAGGGACTTGCCAACCAGCTTGAGTCGTCATCTCCAAATTGATCTTTTTCAAGGTGAAGATTAATTAGGAAGGGTATATCCGTCATTTCGCTATACACCTTAATTAGTTGTGGTATTCTTTGTATCTCAGATGTTTAAGTTTTTAACTAATGACTTCAGACTTAGAAGACCACTTGCTCATGCATGTTTAGTACTTAATTTCTTCAAGATTGTGTAATATTACAATATATTAATTATAATATTGGTTTTATTTATATATGTACGTTGATTTCATGTTGAAATTCTACGAAATTAATATATCAGCGATAAAACTTTGTTATATCTTACTGGTTCGATGTTATCTTATCTTAATCAAGTATTTTGAATTTAAGCACTCAAGAACGTAACTGTCATTGATAAGGTAAATTTATACCTTAGTTGTTTTAAAAGGTAATTTAAAAGACACAGTACAGAGTTGTTTTAGATGCTATGTTGTAGCCTAAAGTCTTGTTATGCTATTGATGAAATTTGTATGCAATTACCAGCTCAAACAATATGCAACTAATTGCTGAGTTAATGAGTTACAAAATTGAAAAATACAAATTAAAGCTATCTATATATATATACGTGCATAATTTGGATTAAAGCTATCTATATATATATATTGTTTATTTATTTATTCTTTTTTAGAAATCCCATTAATATACTTGAAATTAAAAGTACAGGTTTCCACGTAAACATATAAAAAATGGACACAAACAAAAAAATTGAGAGAAAAAATGGTCCTATATATACAGATCTCTTACTTTGACGACCTTGTTGTTTGAGACAGATAGATACTATGAACCTGTATATCCATTGAATTCTCCCAATTCATCATTTTAGCCTCAATTATTTGTTTAATTTCTCGATCTTGTTTCTACTTAAGTAGTTAACACACATTTTTTGTCGAGAAAAATACACAATTCATCCCATAAAGTGACTCATTTTGTCAATTTCGTCCCGGTCATAAATTGTACGTAATTTTTTGCAAATATGGTCTCAGAAACCGAATCGGTTAGTTTTTGGACGGTAACAGGTTAAGTTATAAAACCCAGATTGCAAAATCTTAAAACACTCATACTTCAAGTTGCAGTACTAGCTATTAATTAAGTGCCTGTCTGTTCTTAAAGTTCGTTAACCTGTTATAATCACATAAACTAAACCCGGTATCAAATCAATTCTAACCATTGAAATTTGTAAGAAAAAATAAAAATTAGCAAGTGGTTTATTAATTAAAACAAATTGATCATAAATTAGCATGATCATGTCCCCTTGTGATGGTTCCAAATTCTGATAAGTACATGCACGTCAGGATTTCTGTGTCCGAATAACAAGACTTATAGTTAGGTACAGAATCTAAATGACTTACTACTCGACGATCATGCATGCATACTTATTTAGTACCACGCCATTTTATTTTTTAATTAATCTTACTTAACTATCTAAACTATTTGCCACATACAAATAATGAGCATAATAATTTGATTCCAAGACAAAAATTAATGTACCTTGTTTTCCCAAGATCATGATATATGTGCACTTTTTTTAAGAAAAAAACAAAATCCAATTACAATATCAATAGCAGTTGCGTTATGTTTCTAGTGTTACTCGGATTTGAGACTTCTAGTTAAGCTAGCATAACGCTGAATCGTTAAACTGCATCACTCGGTGGTTGAATATGTCTATGAATTAGTCAAATTATTTTATAAATATATACAAGCAACAAATTTTCCACTCTCTTAATTTACATGTCATCATATATTTCAATGTTTCCATGTTAGATGATTGAAAATAGAAAACTATTACAAGTATTTCAAATTTCCAAGAAATTTTATAGCTACCACTCTACTTATTAATAGTCAATTTACTAGCACATTGATAGATAAACACCATTATTTCATCTGATATAATAATATTCCATGTCTAATCAATTCGGGAAAATAAAACAAAAAGAAATGGTCCGTGACTATAAGTTAAAAGTGAACTAGTCCACAATAAATTTTGTCGTGCCAGATTTGATGAAAACATATATAGTGCATTAATTTTTGAATCAAACTAAGGAAAATGTAGGGTTATAAATAATAAAACCCGTAAGAGGTAAAACTCTAGTCATAAATGCAAACGATGTTGCATGGCTAAATCTAGCTGGAAATGATGTGAAGTTTGATATATGCTGCCAAACACTAGTTATTTACTAGGTCAAATCTATGACTATATATAAACAAGGAAAGAAAAAGGGCTTGTAAAAACTAGAAAGTTTAAAGCTTGTACTTATTTTATAAAAAAAGGAATTATTAGTAGTCTCTAAATTGCCCTTACGCAGATAGATAATTCTAATACATGCATGAAACGGATACAATTATACAAATACGAAATATAATATAACGATAGGATATGATAAAATGGATTTTTTAATATTTTGTACTAAAAATATCTAATAGAGATGACTCGACACTGTAATATTTTATTTTAAAAAATGTAGTTAGATCATAAATTAGAAGGAATCACGTGTCGGTTGAGAAAGTTGTGAATCTAAACCCGACAAAGCAACAGGGTCACATGACAGTGAAATAGGACCCGGAAGATGACCCGAATTCAAGTTTTACCCATGAAATAGTTGATTTTATATTTTAGAGACCCGACAGGGTAGGGTCCACCCGTTTTTGGCCATCATTTCTTTGCCCTTCTAACACACGAGCACTGGGGACTTGCCTTTTCTTTTTTCTTTTTTGTATTATTATTACTAAAAAAATTAGCACTGGGGACTCAGCTTTATTTTGGCACTTATTATTTGCTTTTGTGTTTCATTCTTCAATTATTTTCTTTTTTATTATGAATGCTTGTTGAAAATAAATTTGGTGATGTTTTATAATAATATCTCAATGCATATAAGTAAAAGAGTGAATTAAACAGTTCGCAAATAAAATTCGAAATATTATCCAAATTTGAAAATTTTGGATATCATATTAAGAGGTTTCTATAAGTATATATCACCTCAAAGTGATGAACGGTCCAAATCGCACAAAGTGCGCGCTCCTTTAGTACTTCTCGTGAGATGGTTGATCTTGAAGAATGATGTTGCACATTTGTTTTATCCTTGTAAGTTCTTCTATGTTTCGGTACTCAGGACGAATACTTATATATTTGGGTCTTGGTTTTGCTGATATATTTCTTGAACATCCTGTTATGAATTGTTTAATATATGAGGTGGAGTCCTCTTTTGACCCTACGGTCCATTTTGACCGGTTTAATTAAAAATAATTTAACAAATATACTATACATTTTAATATTGTTGGTTTTTATGTTTAAAATTTAATAGAAAAACAGGTTTTCTCAAACAGATGTTCCCGAGGTCCATTCAATCACTTAATGGGATATAATGAATCTTTTTTAATACGATATATGTCTATGATTTCTTAAATTTTAAAATATATTTGCATAATTAGATTGAATTTAAGTAATTATAATTATAATTATAATTGTTATTTTATTCCAAAAACAAAGTATATATAAACAACAGGACAGGATGGGCCCACTTCGACCCGAATGATGAAAGCCCTGAAAATCACAAACACATCGACATGAACAAATCAAAATCCGCTGTTTTCACTACAACTGTCGAGCCTTTATCGGGCCTAATACGCTGTCGTTTCCTTTGCATACGCGCTTCAATTTCATTGTACTGTACACACCGTATATATATTTCGATCTGAACAGAAAAGAGAGTCAAATATTGGACTCTTTACTGCTATCTATTAAGAAAATAATGTCGCCGGAAAAAGGAAGTCATTTGTCGGAGTCAGAATATTCCGGCAACAGCCTTCAAACGGACCTCACCTTGGCCCTCCCCGGAGGGGCTCCGCAGCCGAAACGCGGGTGGTCGGAGACGGTGGGTTTCAATCATGGAGCTGGTTCCGACGATGAAGCTAGTGTGACAAAACCTCCACCAGCAAAGTACGTTTATGCTTAAAATTGTGTCTAAAATAATTTCATTCTTGTTAAGAGTCATTTTGAGATGAAATCGAATTATTATAACTTGACCAAAAAAAAATAAAAAAAAATCTTACCAGTTGGATTGAGTTTAGCTCAACTTTAAGCTAACATTCTAAGTTTTCATAGTGAAATGCAATGAAATATGAAGAGACATTTGCATAAGAATATTAAGGGTGGCCTGACATTTGTTTTAATCACAATTGGATCCCTGTACTATAGGATATTACACTTAGATTCCCTGTATTCTAACTATGTTTTTACAAATTGCCTCTTTTGATTGTTTTCATTAGGGTAAGTTACTCAAAATTTCGGAATTAGCACTCAATAGGTGGGGAATATTTTTTGCTCTAATTTATCAGGTTTTGTGTGATTGAAATGCCCACAAGTAGAACTAATTTTGTATTCCTCCATAGACTTTCAGTCACAAAAAAAATCATCTTTAATTATGGAACAGAACTTTTTTCACCTATTGAGGGGGTAATTTGGACAGTTTAATTTATAAAATCTTACAAAAAACGTTAGGAACTCTAACCATGGTAGATAAAAGTGACCATTTTGAGAGGAAGTCAAAGTACAGGGCCTAGATGTAATTTCTCAATAGCATAGGGAATCTAAATGTAATTAGAGGAAATGTTAGGAATTCTTGATGTTTTCCACCCAAATATTGAACTTAATAGTTGTAGCAAGTTGGTGATTCTGACAATAATAATTACTATAAAATGATCATTTGATTGTAGTATTGAGTATTCTCAACAAAAAACTATATACTGTGTATGTTCAACTATTAAAACTTTATATTATGTTAGTAACACTAATTAATATGCCAATTTTTGTATTTTTTAGGGCACAAATTGTGGGGTGGCCACCAGTGAGATCATGCAGAAAGAACATGATGATCAAAAGTTGCAAATTTGTGAAAGTGGCTGTGGATGGTGCTCCATTTTTAAGAAAACTTGATCTTGAAATTTGCTCTAGCTATCATCATTTGTTGGCTGCATTTCAGGATATGTTTACATTTCTAACCATATGTAAGCATTTAATTTAATCTTGTTTGTATAGCTTTTTATTTAATTTTCACCTAAGTTTTTAGAGATTAATTAATTTTTGATATTTTATCTTTTTATTAGGTGATGTTAAGAATGAGAGAAAGATCTTGGATTTTGCAAATGGCACAGAATATGTGCCAACTTATGAGGACAAAGATGGGGACTGGATGCTTGTTGGAGATGTTCCATGGAAGTAAGCAAATTACCTATTTTACCCTCAAGATTGATTTCTTAGTCTTAAGTATAATTTTGGGATTTATTATTAGTCGATTAATTCCCTAATCGCGGGTTTGATTTTCGTAGAATGTTCGTCGAATCGTGTAGGAGGATGAGGTTGATGAAGAGCTCCGACGCCATCGGATTAGGTAAAAATTAATGTCATTTTTTATTTAATATAAATAGGTAATTAGAATTATTGATTCAAATAGATTATATATTAATTACTTGGAGAGGACTAATATTTTTCTTAATTTCCTAATTGTCCCCATAATGCAGCTCCAAAGAGTACCATATCTTCAAAGGGCTCCAGCAACTGATTCCTCATCATCTTGAGCTTAATTGGTTTGTATATATAGAGACACTACTTTTATTGTTTGGTTTTGACAAAGTTATACCTACAGGAGAGTTTTAGGAATTTCAAATCTTGATATTAGTAAACATTGATGCACTTGATTAATCTATGTATTAGACTATTATTTTTCGGCGCTATGATACTTTATTTAGAATTCTTGAATTCGAGTTTCCAATTATCTTTGACTAATTTAGACATATATATTTAGTTTTATAAAAGTTAAGTAACCTCTAATTTAACAAAAAACTTTATTAAATAACTTTTAATCGTGATTTTAAATGATAAATGACCATACAAAGTTATTTTCATCCTCAACAATGCTCTATAGCCCATATCAGGCAGGCCCAATGGACCAAAAGCTCGACATCTTAGAAATGAAAGCATTAAGAGGAAAGAGCTTTAAGAGTTTTTTCATTTTATTTTGTGTTTCTAAAGTCAGGATTGAGTCAGGTCGCACCACTAAGTGTAAATTTTTTTTTATTAACGAGCATTGTATTTTCAAAATTCGAATACAAGATTTCTGGTTAAGTTAATATATGGCGGACTTGCTAAGATACTCACTTAGTGGTACTTTTAATAGCTTTCTAACATAAGAAAGACCCTATAAACTTAATTAAGCGCTATCTTATTTTAACTATCTTGAGTAATTTATTATAGATTTATCCAACCACTATCTAATTTTGATCTTTTTCCAAGAATAGCTTGAAAAGGGTAAAAAAGAAAATGACATGTCCTAACTAAACTAAAAGTCCAATCGAAATAACGAAATCAACGGCGGATTCAAGTACACAGAAAAGATACACTCAAAATCCACCGGTAGATCTCTGTAAACCCTTAAGCCCACCGACAACATTGCGGTGAGAAAACGCGCTATCCACATAGTCCATTTCGATCCCTTCGTTAATGCACAAAAAAATCTGCGATCCACATTAATCAATCAAAAGAAATTGGGAAAGAAAACAAATCCCATTTACTCTTTCGGTATAAAGTTCCAATCTTGACTCATTTTCTTCTACACCCAGTAAGAAATATTCTTCTTTTGGTATTCCGTTCTCCATTCCAGATCTATTAACAAGTAAGTACATTTCGCGTTAACATTGCTAATGCTGTGCAAAATATCATGATCTTGCTTATTTCCTGATTTAATTATGTGTGTTCTTTTAATTTTTTTCTGGCAGGTTCGTACTTCTTGACAGAAAATCATGTCCAGCGGCGTGGATGTTCATCGTTCGAGCAATGGCGAGGTAAAAAATCCCGATCCCATTTCCAGTAATTCGATCAACGGCAATGGGAATTGCCAGAATGGGAATTCGAAGACATTCAAGATCTTCGTAGGGTATGATCCGCGTGAAGATCTTGCATACGAGGTTTGCCGCCATTCTTTGCTTAAAAGATCCTCAATCCCAATTGAGATTCACCCAATTAAGCAATTTGAATTAAGGCAAAAGGGTGTTTATTGGCGCGAAAGGGGAAAGTTAGAGAGCACAGAGTTCTCATTTTCCCGTTTCTTAACACCATATTTAGCAAATTACGAGGGGTGGGCAATGTTTGTTGATTGTGATTTCCTATACTTAGATGATATCAAGAAGTTAGTCGATCTAATCGATGAAAAATACGCGATAATGTGTGTGCAGCACGATTATGCGCCTAAAGAGAGCACGAAAATGGATGGAGCCGTTCAAACTGTGTATCCTAGAAAGAATTGGTCTTCCATGGTTTTATACAATTGTGGGCATCCCAAGAATAAGATTTTATCCCCTGAGATTGTTAATAAGGAATCAGGAGCTTTTTTACATAGGTTTCAATGGCTGAATGATGATGAGATTGGTGAGATCCCATTTGTTTGGAACTTTCTTGTGGGGCATAACAAGGTTGTAGAAGGTGATAAAAGCACTTTTCCTAAGGCAATTCATTATACTCTTGGTGGGCCGTGGTTTGAGCAGTGGAAAGATTGTGAGTTTGGAGATCTTTGGTTGAAGGAGTTGGAGGATTGTAAGAAGGATGATGCGAAGAAGGAGAATTGAAGTTTGATGTTTGGTTTATTTGATTATTTGCCACATTTATTAGATGATATTGTGTTTGTAGTATTCATATTAATGATTTGTTTGTCATAGTTCTTTTATTTGTATTTCTGAGTTTGTAATCGAGAGAGAGTTCTTGAGGATCAGACTGTAATATTTGTATTTCTGATCTGATTGTTAATTGGATGAGGAGAATAGTGAAATATTTGTATAATGCAAATTATATTGTGAGATTGTTGTCATACTATTGTTCTGTTTCAGGATTATATTTCGTTCTGGCACCTATTGTGACAACTTGGTGTAATCTTTTTTAACTTGGTTTTCTGATTCTCACTTTCTTGTTTCTGGCATTTGCAACTTAGAATGGTTTATGGTATGTATAATGAAATCTTGACATTATCGTGTATGGTCTAATGCTTTGAAATACAGCGCGACTCAAGAAGAAGCATCTTTTCTGGTGGAGAAGGAATTGTTGAATCTGAGAAGTTAGGCTGTCATGGATATAATTAATTTAAGATTTGACACCTTTATTTATATCATTACATACGATTGTTACATGTGTTAAGGCAGTGGGCTTTTCCGATAAGTGGTTGAAACATGAAAGCACAAGCTAATCTTCCTTAATCAAGCATTAATCTGACAGCTTTTTGTTCAACAAAGAAGGGGGTGTCTCCAAATTCTTGTAAAGACGTTATTTTTGCGTTTTTAGCTTAAAAAACCATAAATCAAGTGCCAGCTTCTCTGAAAAATAAGCTAAAATAAGTCAAAAAGCTAGAATTGGGTGTTTTCTCCAACTTCTAATTCTTTTTCGTTTTATTTAACAGAGATTTTATACAAGTACTTATAACTTTATTTACGACTTTAACTTCTACAAAAACGGCAAAAACAGAAATTGTGTGCAAGTGCTTTCCAAGTATTGGGAAGTAGATAGATATACAGGCTAATCCCTAATCAGTAGGTTACCTATTATTTCAGTAAAGATTTCAAATATCCAGAAAGATGAATAAAAGAGATCACATTTGCAGATGAAGTTATAGGACAGCTATAGGTTAATTAATGTGAGAGGTGCCGCTCTCCCAACTGTTGAATTCATTAGAACTGTTAACCAATAACACAACTATGCATTAAATACTCTATATATGATCATAATAGTCACACATCTTACACAAATCAACATTTTCTTGCTTTTCATCAATTTTTCACAGCTTAGAGTAATTTGAAGCAGAGAAAGAATTTAGAGAGAGAGAAGAGAGAGAATGATGCAATCGGCACCGGCTCAACAAGGCATGTCCTACTCGGATCATATTCAAAAGCGTCGTGAAGAGAAAGGATGCCTCTATGCATGGTTTCACTCTTTCTCTCTCTATCTATATATATTACAATGACACACCCTGAGGTTTGGAAAATTACAGAAACATACCCTAGGAATAACTGTCGAGACTTTTTTTGTCAGGGTATGTCTGTAATTAGGCTAAACTTCAGAATATGTCATTGTAATTATCTCGATATATATTTTTTGACTTATTGTTTCTTGGAGCATGTTTTGTGTTTTTGACAGTCTGTTTGCAATGTGTTGCTGTTGGTGCTGCGCAGAGACTTGCGAGTGCTGTTTGGATGCTATTTGCTGCTGCTGCATTTGATACAAAATGACTGAATCCGTCACAATCTCTACTTGTTTTGACAACAAAACAAATCTTATTTTATATTAGCTTGTTATGTCTGCTTATATTAATCTCGTGTTATAATATTTCGAATAAAGTTGATTCATCACGTCACGCAATCTCATCGTATCCTCAAAAATCCATCTTTTTATGCTCATCAAACTGTGAATACAGAACTTGGTCATGATTCATGTGATTTCAATGATATTTGAAAATTAAAATTCATGACCCTCTTAGTCAAATAATGGCACTAACACCCTACAGGAGTTTCATAAATTACAAGAAACACCCAAGTGTTCTAGGGTTCGTCCATTCAAAATTTTAACGGAATATTCTGTTAAAAACCCTAAAAATTGGGTTTTTTTGTAATTTATGAAACTCGTAGAGGGTGTAAGTGTAATTGTTTGACTAATAGGGTTACAAATTGTAGTTTAATAAACTCCCATAGGGTATAAATGCAATTAACCTTGTATAATAAGCCACGCCTCGTCTATTGTTATAATTTAGTGACAAGTAAGATTATGTCACAATACCAGAATTTTTTTGTAACGGAGTTGTCACAATAGAATCATATTGAGATAAAACAAAAAATATTGTCACAAAAATAAATTTAGTTAGTAACAAAATGAAAAATATTTATCACTTAATTCATATAGTTGAAAGTTGCCCCTATTTGCAATTCCTATTTGCCATATCTCCAACTGCTCAATCCCAAAATATCAGAAAACCTTATTTAATGAGAGATAGAGACATTTTTCCTGTCAAAAATTATTAAATATATAACATTTCAGTACAATATCATTTGCCAAAAATCATAGACTTCTTAGGCTATAAGCAAACTTACCAGTTCAAACTCAATATACAAGAACCAAAATCAGCCATTATAGTCACATTTCTCATCTCAAATTCAATCAGCAAAAAAGAACATAGAATCAAACAAGAGATCACCATGGATGCCCCGAGATACGAAGAAATGTCGTACACCGATCATGTCAAGAAACGACACGAGGAGAAAGGATGCCTCTATGCATGGTAAGTTAATTTCTTATGTTATTCTTGTTTTCGTTTTATTTAATGTGATTTTTCGACTGTGTTTGATGCAGTTTGTTCGCGTTGTGTTGCTGTTTTTGCTGTTTTGAGACTTGTGAGTGCTGTTTGGACATTTGCTGCTGCAACTGACCTCAATATTGTTCCTTTATATGGTGTGATTAAGGACTGCAGATTCAACTATGTTTATTATTGCGAAGAAGTTTAATATCGATTGTTTTCTGCTGTTTAAAGAAAGATATGTAGTGATTATGATTTTGTTAATTTAAGTGATTAATGTTTCTAAGTTTACTTTCATGCGAAACTCTCCTCAAATAATAACATATTAAATATTTTCATTACGTGGTTGGACGGATTTGGAGGATATCCGGCAGTTAGAGTTCAGGGTATGTTTCTGTAATTTTTCAAACCTCAGGGTGCGTAATTAGGTAAAATCTCTGGGTATGTGAGTGTAATTATCCCGAACTTATTAAAACTTTACTCCCATCAAATTGAAAAAAAAAAGTTTGAACTCCATATTTCATAAAAAAGTAAAAAAAATTCTCATCTTTTGCTCCTTTTTAGCTGTTCATACAACCAGTAATATATCGTACTTCCATATGGGTAAAAGATAACATGAGGATTAATGAACATACATCTTTATTGGAATCATCAGAATTTGACATTATGATATATCTGTCCTATTGGTTAAACAATTCAAAAAAATTTACATACAAAAATTGAATTTTGAAATCAGTAAAACACGAAAAGGCGCCTGCCTAATTGCCAAGAATGGGGTTTCTTTCCTCATCAATCTCGACTACAAGCAAGTGGTTAGGATCCGAGCCACTTGGCCCTTCGGCGTATAGCGTAGGAAGATATGCTTTGTATGCTGGCAAGTATCTTGAAACAAAGTCCATAACCTGTAATTTTCAATACCGAGGGAGAAAATTAGTTACGAAACTGCAATAATTCATTTTAATTGAGAAAGTTTATGGTTAAAAAAGGATTTTACCTCTTCATCAGACATTCCCGGTTTTCCATCATGCCTCATAGCAATCTCGGCCTGAAGATAAATTTATTAAATATATATAATTACTAATTCATTAATCACAAACGGCACCTAAGGGCTGATAGGTAGTTCAAACAGTATACAGACCGAGTTAGGGTTCTTTGAACAGAAGTAAAGGCCAGGGAGGTAATTGTAATTTTCATTTTGTCCAAGGGAGGTGTGTGTAATTTTAAAAGAAGGGCAAAGTGTCATATCATATAGTCCTAAAACATAGATAATATATACCTGCAATCGCCACTGATAGACGCAACTGGGATCCTGAATCTTGATTACTATCCATGATTTGATGAACTTGTCCCATGCATTATAATAAGCTTCTAGGTTTTTATTAATAATCTCCAGCTGCAAAAATTATGCTGATCTATATGAGCTTAATTACAGGGTGGTTCGACCAAATAGAAATAAATTTCATCATCCCGTTACTCAAACCTGTGGATCTACTGCTTTCACAACTTCATCTGGAACCGGTTTAAAACCAAGCATCCAACCCTCAAACAAAATAGCCTACAGAGACGAGCAAATTGCATCAAACTTAGCAAACAATAATAAGCTGGAATTTACAGGAAAGTCCTTTTATTTTCTCCTTTTTTCTTTTTTCCCCTTCAAACTACCTACCGTAAGAGGGCCCTCCACCTCTGGCCATTTTGCAGGATCGGCTCTGTCACCCCGACCATTATATGCAGACTGCAGCAAAATAATAATAATATAAATCCAATGACTTCAAATATCCAAACATAGCTAGTGAGCATAATACTTTCTTCAACTTCTACTCACCTTGTTATATCGAGGAAGCTTCATTTTTCTGCCTAAATTTGCCAAACAAGAAAAAATATTTATTATTCCACTATAATATAATCAAAACAATAAAGATGGAAAACGATATGGAAGATCTCGCCTGCTTTAGTCAACGTGTTTAAGGTTGACAGCGTTTCAATGGACAATGGAAGATCATGGCTGCCAGCATTTCCACGGTACTGAAAAAAGATTAGATTTTATTATTAGATATTTTTTAATCAAATAACAGTTTTAAGAACAAAAAATCCAACTACAGGGAGAATTAATTTGTTCAAAATACCTCAAGAAGAGCATTGCCAGGATTGCTTTCTCTCAGTTTGGCCTAAAATGGATAAGTAATTCATCAAGAAACATAAAACTGCAGAAGTTTAATGTGCGAAATGATTAAATAATTTCGTTTTTACCTGATCCTCTGCTGTCAGATAAAAGTCATCAATAGATATAGTAGCAGTATTCCTGAAATTCAATTCATCATTTCTTTAGTCTTTATTGTCTTAATTTGAACTAATATTACCATCTTTAATCTACCTCCCATTCATTTTGAAAAGGTAATCCAGTGCAAAGACGAGCGTGGTTTTCCCACAACCTTGCGGTGCACTAAAACCAATCTGCATCGAGAGTAAAGGAAAGAGTCAATTTCGACAATCCACGTTATTCTTAATAATTAAACAAACTTCCTCTCTTAATCCCAAAATTACATATACCCCCTTTTGGTTGTCAACATTGAATCAAAATTGATATAAAGTAACCATTCAAAAAGTTAACTAAAACTTGAATAATATCATCATCGGTAACAATGCTTAATAATGAACAAAAGGGAGTACTTGCAAGATGGAAATAAATTAGAAGGGAGGTATGTGTAATTTTAAAACAAGTGGGGCTATTTGTGTAATAAATATATAGTTACAGGAACATTAGAAGTATACCACTAAAGGGGGTATTTCATCTTCGTCTTTGAACTTAGAACTATGGTTCGCAATTTCCTGTTCACACCACATGTAAACCGGTATATAATAGTGGAAAATCCGAACTTTCTGAGCCTCTGTGAGATAGAATTCGCTCAGCTGAAACAATCTGCAGATCTCTGATCCATATAATACCCATTTGTCAATGGATTCAGCCACCTTTTCTGAGGTGAGCCCAATTTTCTCCATCAAAGGACCTGAGCAAATAAACTCATAAAGGTCCTTCACAGAAGAAACTTCTGCTGGCTTTGTATGAAAAGCTGAGTGTAATGGACCCTCTCTCATTCCTTCCCCAACCACTTTATCCTGATTGGACGAGATGTTTTTCATCCAAGAACTTCCAATACCTGCATGAAAAATATCAAGTATTACTCAGAAAAAATCGAAGCAATGAAATCTAAAGTTTGTTTATTCAAACTAACCGACTATTGTAGATGTGATTGCGGAGATTATCCCTAAATAAAGTAAGACTTAGCTTCTTGGCTTCAGTAAAATGATACAGAGGCTCC
This sequence comes from Verbena officinalis, assembly GCA_958496215.1. NCBI lineage: Eukaryota > Viridiplantae > Streptophyta > Magnoliopsida > Lamiales > Verbenaceae > Verbena > Verbena officinalis. The sequence continues at coordinate 2,559,080 of OY292391.1, forward strand.
AAGCATAAATAACAGAAATGCACAAGAATTTTGCTCAATATAAATGCAATAACAAACGAATAAGAACTCAATTAAATCTATAAACTTAGCGTAAGTCTTACAAATCAGATTCTAAACCTAGCATTAGCAACTAGATGCTGCACAGTACAGATTCTTAAATCTCTTTTTAAAATTTATCATTCCTTCTTTCAATCTCTTCCATCTTTTCACAGTAACTTCAGATTGAGTAAATCAAGAAAAGAACATATACCCATATCAATTTTGTCAAGAATGAGAAATTAACCCACAATCGCAATAATCTTGCATACTTATCCATATTCAACCACACCCACAGAAGAAATTTAAAAAGAAAAATGAAGAAGATGAAGAAGCAGCATCAACTAAGAATCTGATAACTCCAATATACCTGATGAATTTGAGGACCCGGGAATCATCGGGGACTGCTTCGATTGCAGCTGTGATTTTGTTTTTCCTGTTTTTCGCTTCGAAACAGCTGAAGTTGTGGAAATTGGACGCCATTTGCAAATATTTTTTTGGAAATAACAACAATTTGCACCGTCATTATTATTAAAATAATAGGAAATGGAAAGTGAGGAGGGTGATGACGTAAGCATGCCCGAGCTGGTTGGCGGGGATAGTGCAGTCAAGGCCGCCATTGTTATCTCCTCTGGAATTGCGGGAGAATCTTAACTATATATTTTTGTGATAACTGATAAAAAAAGAATGATCAGTTTGCGTTGGCTCACAAATGATTTCAGCCATTGCCACGTGGGCTGGAGATGGAATGACGAATTGACTAAAATACCCTCATAGTTAATGTTTTCCCACTTTTTAATTTGATTTTTATTTTTTACAAATAATTATATTTACATTGCTCGACGTAGAAAAAAATATAACAAGACCTCCTCCACTATTGGAAATTATAGAGACACTTCCTTAGGTATGACTCTATTTAACACTTTGGTCCTGCCGTTAGTTATTTTCTTATTTCTATATAGATTACTAACATTTTATTAACTAGACAACAACTTATATAACCACTTCGCTCATTACATGTATATCAATACTATAACAAAAATGTTGTGAGTAATTTACTAATTTTACAACTTTCCGTTAAGTTATTTAAGTTTCCATTAAGATTGGATGATCTATCTGTAATTTCCAATAATTAAGCGGGTATTGTTGTATTTAATTCTAAGTTGAGGGGTGTAAATATAATTATCCGTTAACTATTTCTATATGTCTATTTGGGACAGGAGTATCGAGAATCACTTGTGCAATGGGACAAATATGGACACATTGAAGTTAAATTTGGGCCTACTTAGTAAATGATATGGGCTCCACTTTATTGCAATTGCATATGTGAAATATGTTGCCGATATTATTGTGAATTAAATATCCCAATTTGAAAATATTTATATAACATTTGAAATTTAAAGCTCTTTAACATTTCAGATTTCAAGTACTGTGAAGCTTTTAAGTTCTTGTTTTTATAAGTGGAGCATCACTGCATCATTCGTTTTCTTCTGATGGTTGCTTAAAGCTTTTTTATCATACCAATAGAGCGAATTAAATTGCATTTTCAAATTCAAATGTTCAAGATACAACCGAATCATTTATTAAGTTTTCTGCTTTGGTACTACTTTTAACTTTAAATAGTTCTTGATTTTATATAAGGGCCATCAACTACTGTAGCCTGTCGGACCGAACAATAGGAAAACAATATGCAACGTGAAATTTATAATTTCACTTATTACCTGATGAATTTGAGGACTCCGGAATCATCGGAAACTGCTTCGATAGCAGCTTGTGATTTTGGTCTTCCTGTTTTTCGCTTCGAAACAGCTGAAATTGTGGAAATTGCACGCCATTGGCAAATAACACCAATTTGCTTATAACTTCAAAGTAAGTTTTAAGCATCTAGGAATCTGCTTATAACTTCAAAGTTTGCTTTGTAAATAGATGAGCGAGCGATCTATTTAGAGTAGTATAAAAACATATACATTTATCTTTTTCAAATACTAAACAATTTTTTTTTCTTTCTAAACACTCTTATTTTTAGTATCCCATTTTTTTCGACTTTAAAATCTCAGAAAACAATACCCCTTAATCATATTATTGATCACTTTCTACGAGAGAGTTGCCACTTGAGTCTTGACAACAACTCCTTGACTTCACCACTCGTCCACCGTGACGTGAAAATTGAGACTTGACAACAACTTACTGAGTAGTGAGTTCTTCCGTGTTCATGTTCGACATTGCTTCAACTTGGTTGCAACTTGACAACATCTCTTTTACTGCTCTGCTCTGGCGCCACACTTAAACTTCAACTTGGAGGCCTTCGTTCCCATTTTCCTCTTGTTCATCTAGAATTTGTTTAGCAGAAATGACAGCAGAATCACTAGAGAATTCCACCCTAATTGATTTAAGTGTTGGTATTTCTCCAATATCGGAAGGGATCTCCTTCAATCCATGTAATCCAAAAAGACAAAGGCACTCAAGGCGTGGAAAGTGTGTGCTCTTTGTCGTCCAGCATTCCAGATTACAGAAGCTAATAGTCAGTTCCTTTAGGCTAGTGAATTGCCCCTCACTTGTTTCCCACTTTGAGCTTCTGACGTCGGAATCACTCAATTCGAGGCTTCGAAGAAAGGGTAATGAACCAATCTTGATATTTACATCCTCCCAATCAAAGCTGCATCTGAATAGTTTCAATGACTTGAGTGAATTCGGGAAGCCCATGTTATTCCGAAAATCAAACTTGATCTGTAATTTAAACCTGCAATCAAGGCTTTCGAGTTTATGTAGACAACCAAAATTGTTGAGACAATAATGTGATGCCACATCAAATCCCTTAACATCATCATAACGTATTTTCAAATCTTTGATATTGGGAATTCTCTTAACCACCTCTTCACTTAGTTTGAAATTAGTAAGGTTTAAGAGCGTTTGTAGATTCTCTAAAACAAAGCCGTCTTGGTTGTCCATCTGGCCATTACCAGGGTTGGGGATGCAGAGTCTGCTAAACTTGACATGCCTAAGTAGAGGTATCATCCAAAATTCAGATAGTGTAGCATCAGACATTCCAAAGATTAGTGATTGTAGGTTCCAAAATTGGCAAATGGAAGAAAACTTAGGATCAGGACCCCAAAAGTTATACACACCAAGGTACCGTGCGTTGATTAGCTGATCAATATATGCTAGGGAACTTTTTTGTTTTTTTGCGAGAACCAACTACTTTCAATAATCTCAACAACCTAAAATCAGGTAATGGCAAAGCTGCACCAAAATGGCCTATCAGAGAACGCACACGTGATGCAGACTCGAAACCATGGAGGACTTGGGGGTGATTATCTTCCTTGGACGTGCTTTCAAGAATAGCAATGCGCCGTCGGGTACTTATTTCCCGAGGAATAATGTCAAGACTATGTTGGCTTGTGACATTAAGAAACTTTTCTTTATGAGCTTCTCTTAGGCATAGATCTCTTAAGAGGTCGTGGATCTTGCATTCTGTTGGTTTTCCACTCCAATCAAAAGAGATAACGAATATAAGATTTCTCTCAATAAGATCTGTTAAATATTCTTCTGCAGTCTCTTCCAAGCTCTTGGTCTTATTTGGTTTTAGAAACCCTTCAGCAACCCATTGTATGATGAGGTCGGAGATTGTAATTTCCTCATCTTCATGAAGGGATCCCATATAGAGAAAACATGGTTTCAAATGAATAGGCAATTGATTATAACTTGTGCGTAAAATTTTCAAGTATCTTTCATTGTCATCTAAATTTAGATTTTCTGCAATGTATTCCCAACTCTCCCGTGTTTGTTTGGACTTCGCTAGGAGTCCTCCAATCACGACAATGGACAAAGGAAGCCCTTTGCAATTTTTTTTGCAATTTCCTCCAATTCATCAGGGCAACCGTGTTCACCAAATGCAGTTTTACAAAAAAGATCCCAACTTTCATCCTCATTTAGAAAACTCATTTCCAGACCACTGCCATCCAAATGCGCAGCTAGTTTCGACATGCGAGTGGTTATAACTATTCTACTTCCATTATTATTATCTGGAAAGAAGAATTTCACATTATCCCATGCCTCGACACTCCACATATCATCCATAACAATCAAATACCTTCTTCCGGTTAAGCTTTGATATAATTGTAAACCTAAATCTTGTTCACTCTTTCTACTCAAGCCTTCTTCAATCCCTTCGTTTTGTAAACAAAGAAGAATTTCACGAATACTGTAGTCTTGAGAAATTGTAACCCAAGTAAGAACATCAAAATGGTCCTTAATACGTTGATTTGTATAAATATTTCTAGCGAGTGTTGTCTTACCAATACCGCCCATTCCTGAGATTGAGATGATTTGGCGATGAGATTGTTGTCCGGTGAGCTTATCCAGCATTTCTATCAAGACACCATCGAAACCCACCATGGTATTCTTCTCTGTTGAAGGAGATCTGATGAAACAACAGGTGTTGTAGTGATTTTTTGCAGCAGCTGACCTTGAGTTCTCATCTTGGCTTTTATCTCCATCACCTCTTTTTCGATAAAATCCATGCCTCTATCACTCTCTGCAGACCTTGATAGAAGTCAACCGGGCAGCTCTTTTCCCCGCCATGACAAATGGATGGAGCAGGAATTTGATCGACTATATGGGATTCAATCACATCCTCTGCTGCATGAGCTGCGTCTGCAATTCGACTCCGGAAGCCATCAACTTCTTCGTCACCATCATAGGCATTATAAGCCTCAAGAAAATCTTGCAAGAAAGCCACCTTTTCAGTAAGAGATTGAGCTTGTTCCCCGTTAAGAGTAATTGGAGGACGAGGATGTTTCTGGATCTGCTCTACAAGATTCATAAGAGAGCTGCATAAGATGCCATATTTCTCACCTTAAGTTTCGATTAAGTGCAGAAATGTTTATGGTTTCTCAGGGAATGGATATGAGGAATTGCAAGAAAAGTAGAAAACCAAAGTCTTCGCTATCTGTCTTTGTACAATTCGTTGTGGATAAAATCTAAGTTTTTGCTTGGTCAGTATTCTTTCTTCCTCACCAAACCTTCTGTATTTCATTAATGTCTAGATTAATTTGGATGTTCTCGCAAGTATTCAAAAGAAAAGCCATCTTTATGAAAATTGAAGTTAAGATTGGTTCCCATTAGACATTAGTAAATGATAATGGGCTCCATTTTCTCAACTCTCAAGCTTAAAATAATATTTAGGAAAAATTATACTTACATCCCAAAGAAATTTGCTAAATTACAATTTATAACCCTCTAAGTCAAATAATTATAGTTATCCGACACAAAATTAAATAATTACAAAATATACAATTCCGTTAGGGTGTCGTTATTTACTTGATGGCGTCATAAAAATTGAATAGAAAATACCGAGAATATCCTTATTTTTTTATACCATGTATTGCCTTTAAATTTCATTTGGGTGTTATTTGTAATATCATAAACTCCTTTCAAGTTTAAGTGTAATATTTTTTCTTAGGTCCAAGGGTATAACGGGTAGTTCATGTCAAAAAGGAAATATTCCGTTAATTATGGATGGAACCCTAATCCATGTGTGAATTTTATAGTTATTCAATTTCTTGTGGGATATAACTATAATTGTTTGACTAATAGGGTCATCAATTGTAATTTAACAAACGCTTTTGAGGTCTAATTATAATTTTCCCATAATATTTTTTGCAATTGCATAGTATAGAATATATATTGCTGATACTATAGTGAAATTAAATACACCAATTTGAAAATGCTTATTAAAGACCTCTTCACATTTTAGAGTTCAAGTTTGATGCTTTTAAGTTCTTGCTTTTTATAAGTGGAGCATCATTCTTATCTGATGATTGCTTAAAGCTTTTTGATATATAATGAACAACAAAGGGAAATTGCAATTCAAATTTTAAAGTTCAAAATACAGCCGAATCATTTGGGATTTATTATCAATTTTATGTCAGTTTATAGTTTATACTAAAATGTTATCAAGTATGATTTTCATAAGCTCAAATATAGAGGGTCTAATCTAAAAACATTTTTTTAATGATAAAAGCTAGAAGGAATTTACTAAAGTTCTAAAATTAAGTTGGATCTTATTTACATTATACCATATAATTTTTGAGTTTATTGCACCAACTACTTTGTGTTATCTATACTTCTATATTATTATATAATTTTCCTTCCCCGTAAATTAATTACCTTTTGATATCTAATCTCTTACTTAATTTGGACTGCCATTAATTTAACAATTAATTAATTTAAATATTTTCTCTCTCTTCTTTTCACTTTTCTACTTTTTTTTTCTCTTCTTTCTTTTCTCCCCCCTCTTCTCTCTTCCTAATTGAATTTATCAATAGTTTAAATTTTTTACTTATTTAACTATAAAAATTTCACCTTACCAAAAAAAAAAACTATAAAAAATTCTTTTTAACATGTTATAAATTTTGTAAATATATTAAAAATAATTAATATTACTATACATAAAATTTTATTTGTATTTATAAATTTATACTATCTAAATTTATATATTATTAATAATATTTTAATTTATATCGCACATGCATCGAGTGTCTGTATATCATAGTCCCTGATAACAATTAGTATGGAGAACCGTGTGTTAGTTTAAGTAGCTCATCGCCCTCAGAGTAAAAAAAGTCTTTTTTTTTTAAAGCTAAAAAAAGGGTGGGTTATAATTTCTTTTTAATCTGTGGTTATAAATTATAATTTTAACTTTTCCAAATAAAATGAAAATCCCCTGTTGTAAATTGTCCTAAACCCAAGGGCTGAAGTGTAATTTTCATATCTTCCTTTCTTCTCAGTCGACCGTTTAAACGTCGCCGTCCTCCCCCATTTCTGTGGCTTCAGCCTACACAGCTCCACCAACTTCAAATTCTACTGCGTAACCTTGTTTCTGTTGCATCTGAATTTCATCAGGCATTCACTTTTCTTATTCTTCGTCTTGTTCTCTGAGCGTAAATTTCTTGATTTCTGTTCGATTCGAAGCCCTAATTTCAAGAAAAGCTTTTTGAATTCATCTTATATACATTCCGGGATAAGTGTATGTATATATAAACAATGGTGGGCGCTTCGTTGGCTGGCTTGCAAGATCACCTCAAGTTAGCGAGAGAGTACGCAGTTGAAGGACTCTACGACACTTCTGTTATTTTCTTCGATGGCGCCATTGCTCAGATCAACAAGTAATTTTCTTTGATCTTTTTCTGTTCCCGAATCTCCCCAGGCTCATTTCGTTTCTATGATTATTTATTGTACTAATTTGAGAGTCTGAAGCTAATTGGGAGCTTAATTGTTTATAAGATCTTTTAGATTGAACATTTCTTTACTGTCTGATTAAGAAATGAGTGTAAGAGAAATGAACGAATAATAGAAAAAGGGAAGATTTTGGGGTTGGACGATCTTTACTGGAGTTAGGAATTTTACTGTTCTTTTGAATTTTCTGCTATTTTTGTTTGTTTTGCTGGAGAACTGTTTCATACTTCTGTTTTTACAATGCTGAAATTAGTTACCTTTCAATTTTGTATAGGCATTTGAATACAGTTGATGACCCTTTGCTGCGTACAAAATGGATGAATGTTAAGAAAGCGATCTCAGAAGAAACAGAGGTGGTTAAGCAGTTGGATGCTGAGAAAAGGTCGTTTAAGGAAGTTCCTGTTGGTAGACGTCCTAATTCTCCTCCTATTTCAACAAAATCATCTTTTGTATTTCAACCGTTGGATGAATATCCTACTTCTTCTGGTGGTGGTTCTTCAATGGACGATCCTGATGTGTGGAGGCCACCTAGTCGAGATCCAACGGGCAGGAGGCCAACAAGAACTGGTCAAATGGGCATGAGAAAATCACCACAAGATGGTAGTTGGGGAAGTCGTGGAGGCTCCACAACAAGACCATCCGGGCGAGGAGGAAGAACAGGTGCTTCTAGTAAGGTCAACACTGGAGTTCGAGGATCGACTACTGGAAAGAAAGGCTCTGGGAAATCCACATCTGGAAAAGCGGATTCTGTTGTAAGTTAAAAGCTTTAAGCTGTTTGTTTACTTTTAAGCTTTAAGCTGTTCCATCTTATGCAACTTGGTTTATATAGTAGCTATATGTTGGATTGCCAGAACCCCCTATCTTCAATAGAGTTTTTTACAAATCTTAAATTTTTTGTTTTCATTGGTAGTTTTTCAATGCATAAACTGAATGTAAATTTGAACAAGTTAATCAGTACTCGACATCCATATGAATGATGAGTATCATTCATTTCTTATTGATTTTTTGTTTGTAATTTTCAGAATGGTGATTCTGAGGATGGTAAGAAAAAAGTGCAATATGAGGGTCCCGATGCTGATCTGGCAGCCATGCTTGAAAGAGATGTGTTGGACTCCTCTCCTGGTGTAAGATGGGATGATGTGGCCGGGCTGAGTGAAGCAAAAAGACTTCTAGAAGAAGCTGTCGTTCTTCCTCTTTGGATGCCTGAATATTTCCAGGTTTGTGATATACTTACTTGGAAATGAATGATTACTGTTCTATAATTTCCCCAAAATTAATCACGAAACTCTTCATATCTGCTCTTAGGGAATTCGGAGGCCATGGAAAGGTGTTCTCATGTTTGGGCCTCCAGGTACTGGGAAGACTCTTCTTGCTAAAGCAGTTGCTACTGAGTGTGGGACGACTTTTTTTAATGTTTCTTCTGCCACATTGGCTTCCAAATGGCGTGGAGAAAGTGAAAGAATGGTCAGATGCTTGTTTGATCTTGCACGCGCTCATGCTCCCAGTACAATATTCATAGATGAGATTGATTCTCTTTGCAATTCTCGTGGGTAAGAAATAAATTACTTTTTGTGCTCGTAAATTATTTTTTGCCTATTATAAATAAAGACAATGTCTGAGAAGAATGCTTGAACCATTCGACTTGTTTTACAATTTTAAAGTGTGTTTTTGCAAACTGTACTGTTTCTGGAGAAGCTAAAGTAGAAATTGAAGTTGTAAAAGTGAGTAGTGCTTTGAATAAAAAAAGTACTTAGTTTAAAAGAAAGCAGTTGAATGTTGAAAAAAAAAAGTTGAGAAGCATTTTTATTAGACTAATCAAACTTAAATTAATTTACAAAAATAACCTAGAAGCTGAAGCTGAAGCTAAAGGTTTGTCCTGGGTGCTTCTAGCCTATTTCTGCCTAATCAGAAGCTGGTTTATCAAACAACCAGAAAGTGCTGAAAAAATGGCAAAAAGAACTAAAGTGCTTTTTTATAGAGTTTACAAACACTCCCAAAGAATATTTAGATATTACTTTTTGAAATTATATTTCCAGAATAACTTTCTGAAAATGAAAAAAGAAATATTATCAATAAACTAATCTTTTGTGGTTTTTATACGTGAATGCTGTTTAACTCTTGAAAAAATAATTTTAAATTGTTTTATTTTGTTATACATGAAAGCATGCCTTCTCTCGTTCTTAAATATGAAAAGAATTGCCAACTATCTAATATATTCGTTTTTTGTGGCATTTTCTTTACCAGGTTCAAGGCAAGAGTGATTTTGCATTATTGGTTATTTTCTTTTTTTTTTTTTTGTTTGAGATCCTTGATGCATGAGCTATTTCTATTTTTATAGAGCTTCTGGAGAACATGAGTCATCTAGAAGGGTGAAATCTGAACTCCTCGTTCAGGTAGATGGTGTAAATGCAACTGGCACCAATGAAGATGGTACACGTAAGATAGTGATGGTTTTAGCTGCTACAAATTTTCCTTGGGATATAGATGAAGCACTTAGGTTAGCCCTTTTTCCCCCCTCTTTTTGACCTTTTTGTGTAGCATTATTTTCTTTGTTCAAAGTCTTTCTAGGTTTATCCTGTTGTCTGATTTATCAATTTTGAGAGCAGGAGGCGGCTGGAGAAAAGAATATACATTCCCTTACCAAGTTTTGAGTCTCGTAAGGCGCTTATACGGATAAATTTGAAAACAGTGGAGGTAACAACTTTTTTCAGAGTTTATCTTGGTTTCATGGACTTTATAAATGTCTCCTGGATGAAAATGTTGACATTTTGAGGATATTTAGATCATCCATGAGAATAATTATATAGGTTTTGGTCTATTTTCTTCTATTAAATTCTTTCTCTGATGAAATTAAGATTTTGGATGCAAAGTAGGTGCTTATAGTGAAACATTTTTGGATCTCACTTTCAAAATATACCATCTAAATACATATCTAAATTTTTAAACAGTGTTGATTATGAAAACCCCCTGTAGTTGCAAATATTACTAATACCCCCCTAAGGTTGGTTTCAGTTTTACTATTTTCACCAGACGTCAGTTAAATGGATTGAAAATGCTGACATCAGCAAAACTTTTCGTTATATAAATTTCATGTTCCTCAAGCTGTGTTTTTATAAAATGCCGTAATAGTTAAATATCAATTCGAACATGTTGTAATTGTTGAAAATATCAATTATCATATAATATCCTCTTAAAACTCTATGCATTCATATCTTACAATCTCAATCAGGTTGCTCAAGATGTTGATATAGATGAAGTAGCGAGAAAGACGGAGGGCTACAGTGGAGACGATCTAACAAATGTTTGTAGAGATGCATCATTAAATGGGATGAGGAGATTAATAGCAGGAAAGACGCGTGATGAGATTAAGAACATGCCCAAAGACGAGATTTCAAAGGATCCCGTTGCAATGTGCGACTTTTTAGAAGCCATTGCTAAGGTTCAGCCTAGTGTTTCGGCTGCTGATATTGAAAAACACGAAAAGTGGATGTCTGAATTTGGATCAGCATAAAAAGATAATGTCTCTCTTTCTCTTTTGGTGCTTCCTGTATCTGATTGCAGCTTCTGATTCGAACTAAATTCTGTGTTAGCTGTTTTGGTTTGATTGTTTAAGAATTGGTGAGAGGTTTCTCACATTGTTGTGTTACTTCGTATTAGTAAAATTTGTACTGAAAATCGACATTAGTTTCATCTAGCTACTGATGGGTACAGAATTGCTGTTCAGCTCATTAAGAAAGCTGTTATTTATAATCTTTTTGTATATTTTGGATATCTTGTTTTTTCTTAAGGGAACATCTCGCTTTGATCCCATAAAAGATGTCGATTACTCCCATTCAAAATCAAGAAACTAAACGAAATCAAGAAATTGAAGGATAAAGTAGATGAGAAGCAGTTCAAAATTTCAGTCACGGAGAACCGGGCGGTTTCATTAACCCAGGACCGGTTTGACAGGGATGACTGTTCAACCGCGGATTTGAACGATATTGTCATAAATGAGCGGTTTTTGAGTGAGTCCGGTCTAAAGACTTGATGGGACCAGTTTCGTGACGGGTTGACGGCCCCCAGGGTTGAATCGGTTGGTCCAGTCTGGGTTATGACAAATGTAACAATAATTAACTTTGTAATGTGATCGGTCTCTTCCTAAGGTACAAATCTATGGATCATTACTTAAAACTATGATATCATTTATTCTATTAAAGACGGCGAAAAGGTTTGATGTGTACTTTAATTGTCATACTACATTGTTGCAAAAATCGAGTATTTTATTGTCCCATCGCCTTCTCCGCCTTTAAAAAATTGCAAATAACTAAACTCAAAACTACATAATGTTTGGCAATTACAAGAACACATCTAACTCTAAATTTGTCCAATACTCTTGCAAAAATTATTTTTAAATCACTCTCTACAAAGAAGGCACGTAAAACAAATTAAGGATTTTTGCAATTAATTTCGTTCGTATTTCCTTTTGAAAATGACACAATACTATTTAATACAATATATAGGACAAATCATAGATTACATCTTGCATAAATATGTTGTTTCGAGTCTCTTAATTCTCCACAGCATCCAAAGAATATGGAAGGATTTTTTGTTCCTCTCTTCTTCTTTCTCTTCCTTCTTCATGTTCCAGTCCATGCAGCAGGTACTAGGTTTCCTCTCTCTCGCTCTCTCTTAATTTCATATTTTCATTACTATTTTTTGTGTGTACAGATGATATTTGTGCACATAAGGATTGTGGAAAAGGAACATGTGTGCCTGATGGTACATTTCTGGGGCCAGGGTTTAGTTGTGAATGCTACCCAGGATGGAACAAAATTCAGTTAGGTCCTTTGACCTTCCCCAGTTGTGTCGTTCCAAACTGTAAGTCCGTAATCTGTATACTTAGAGCTTGTTTACTTTTAGTTTACAAGGCAGATCCCACTTCATATATCTAGCTAATCACTCCTTATTCTGCGCGACCATTTTGAATAGGGGACAATTAAACACAATGTATGTCTACACATCACGTGTTTAATTATGAAAATGAAAATTAGGGGACAAAATCTTTAAAGTGAATTTGAATAGTACGACAAATCCAAAATATCTAAGTTTAAGAAAGTGAAACTTTTGAGTTGCACCATAAGTACTATTTGACCAATAATTTGATTTTGGATTTGCAGGCACTCTAGACTTTGGATGCGGGGGTAGTGCGCCGCCACCACCTCCTCTGCCACCACCGGCGCCATTCAATCCTTTCAACCGTAAGAGAAAATTTTACTTCTGCGTAAATAATTAATTTGGAGACAAAAAAAAAAAACTAAAATAAAAGGTATAACTATTTTTGGCAGCTTGTAATTTTGTATGGTGTGGTGAGGGGACCTGCGTCGTTGATGGTACGGGGTATTACTGTAAATGTTATGAAGGATATGCTAATTTGTTCAATCTCTCTACCGTAGCTTGCTTCAAATCATGTAAGATTCTTTATTCCTATTTTAAAATTTCAAGATTGTATTGCACATTTCATAATTGGCAATTTTTAAAACAGATGAATTTTTATTAGGAATTTTCTATGAAAATTCAAGAAAAAAGTTTGTATATTTGTCTAATGTCAAAATGTGAATTGTTTGACAGGTTCATTCGGAGCAGATTGTAGAGGAATTGGGCTTGGTCCGCCCGTAACACCACCACCACCACCACCACCAAATGGTATGCATGTTTTGATCATTATTTTCAATATATTATGATAAAACTGTATTTGATATTTATTTATTTATTGTCTTGGAAGGATCGGATACCATTTCCAAGAAGTCGGGGAGTTATGATGGCTTCAATATGTTACTATTATCTGCAGTTATTTTGGCTTTAATCATGTAATCACTCGCTCATAGACTAGCTAGACTGGTTTATATATACATATATGGTGTATATTCAGCAATATATTTAAGACTTCGGACCTTGTAATTAAGAAACAATTGAGTTGATCAACATAGTTTTCTGAATGCAAGATCATATATCTTGGCTATATAATGGGCCACATTAGCTTACGTACACGGTACACATTTATCGTCTTCAGCTTTCAGCTTTTAAGCTGTGTGTATTTTGCAACCATTACAACTCTAATGGAAGCTAGATTTTGCAAACTTTAAGCCCCGTCTTAAATTTTAGCCTATCATGATTTCTTCACCTCGAGTGACCAGGGCGGTACTTCATGTACCAGTAGGGGGCCATTGCCCCCCTGATTTCCAAAAAAAAATAAATTTATATATAAAAAAGTTTCGTCCATCATTAAAAAAAATATTTTACAGTTTGCTCTTCTTTCTAAAGGTGAAATAGTTTGAAGCTTGTAACTAGAACAGGGGAGAAAACAGAGTTATAATATCTCTTCTAATGTTTAAGCTTATAAGTTTGCTATAAACCTTTCAAATATTGAATAGGTTAGCTTAGTACGTACTCTCTTTTGTAGCGAAGATCCAAGTTAAAAATGTTAATATTTGATAACCTGATGTCTAATGGAGAATTACATTTGCTGCTGCTGATTGATTATAGTGGCCTGTATGTTAAAAGCATAGTCCTAATCAATTCGAATCTTATGATATTGTTTATTTATCATGTCTGTAAAATGTGGATTACAAAATGATCATAAAATTGTTGATGATCTGTGTTCTGATAGTGAAAGATAGACGAGTACTTGTTACTGAGATTCCTAGAGCTATAAATCCACATGCATAATTATTCATTTGCTAAATATTGAATCACAGTGAAGATAAGAAGAAACACATAGAGGGGGGTGAGCTGTAATTTAGGGTGTCACATTTCTGGTCTTTGTATTTTGTTATTTTATACCGTTTTCCGGATTTCCTTACTCGACCCGATTCAATTCCTCATGCAGTCGCCTGGTAGAACTAGGTTCCGCGCCTCCCGGCCAACTTGTCACAGGGGAGGTTTCCGTAATATTATGTAATATTAGTTTGTCTTGTTTTCGATAAGAACATGAATGGAAAACGTATGTTATTGGCAGATTTTTAACATGATATTTCTTTATATGAGAAAACATATTGTCCTTAGACTGATGTAAATGTTTCGAGATCCAGCAATTAACATTGTTATTATATTATAACTAAAGACGGCCAAAAGTCTGTTACTTTAATTTTGTCATATTTGCGGTGTCGTCCCATCAGGCCATCACGGCATCACCTTCTCCGCCTATGAAAATAGCAAACAGCTGCTAAAGTTGAAATTACATAATAATGTTGGCAATTACAAGACCACCTCAAACTCTAAGTTTAATTTGTCCAAAACTCATACAGAAATTACTTTCTCTCATTGCATCCAAATAGTATGGAAGGGTTCATCTTTCTTCCTCTCTTCTTCCTCGTCCTTCTTCATGTTCCATGTTTAATCCATGCACAAGGTATTCTCTCTCTCTCTCTCTCTCTCTCTCTCTCTCTCATGTCCTTACTATTTTTGGTGCATGTACAGATGATGTTTGTGCAGACAAGGATTGTGGGCAGGGAACATGTGTGCCTAAGAGTAGTTCAATCCTAGGGTTCGATTGTGTATGCTTCAAAGGATGGAAACAATTTCAAATTGGTCCCTTGTTCTTCCCTAGTTGTGTCTTTCCAAATTGTAAGTAATTTATATATCTACACATTTCCCTAATAATACCCAATTTACTATATGGGTCAGGCCAGTTACGAAAATCCCTATGAGATTTACTATTTACGATAAACACTTTGAAATCTTGTAAGCTTACACTTACCTCACGAGGAGGTATTTGTAAGATGTTACAGAGGGTATTATGTATATATTTTTATGTTTCAAGGTAGATATTTGTATTAATGTTTCAGCTAACCGGGGATATTTGTTACTGAATAAATTCAATTAATTTGCAGGTACTGTAAATCTTCAATGTGGGGGCAGTGCGCCACCGTCTCCTCCTCCGACCCCGGCGCCACTACTAATCAATCCTTTCAGCCGTATGTGAAACAAAACTAGATTCAATTTTCATGAATAATAACATAATTATGGGAAAGAAAAAGAAATAAAAGGTATGATTGCTATTTTTTCACAGCTTGTAATTTCGTATGGTGCGGTGATGGGACCTGTGTTGTTAATGGAACTGGCCATTACTGCCAATGCAATGAAGGATCAAACAATTTACTCAATCTCACTGATGCAGCTTGCTTCAAGAAATGTAAGATTTCTTTATCCCTTTTTTCTGTAATTAGATATAGGGCTAATTACGTTTAGATCCCGTGAGAGTCTGTGAAGCTAGAGTTGGTGACCCTCTTGTTTGAAAAATTACATCTTGATCCATCCACGAAATTGATAATTATAAAAAACACCCATGTGCTAGGTTTCTGTTACTTTTTTGCTGACGTCATCAAACTTGACTACTTGAGGTGTGATTTTAACTTTCCACCCCTATGTTTTTTGTACCCTTTATTTATTCCATGGGTTACCCCATATCTTACTGGGTTACATGTATACAATAAATTTAGATGGGTGTTATTTGAAATTTTTAAAACCAATGCTAATTTATAAAAAAAAGATAAGATTTCTTCACATAGGTACTAGAAAGTTTTCCTAATCGTTTTTATTTGTATTCATCTCAAATAAAACTGATTTTTCATGTTAAAAGCTCAACAGAAAATGCACAAGTGCGCTTGAAATTAATGATAAATGTATACAAAGGTATGCGATGCACATTTTATAATTTCATAATTGTTTTTATGTTAGCTAAATTTTTTTACAAGGTCTCATTAAACATTAGAATTTTGAAGCATGTCAATATGTTTCTTTGTTTGACAGGTTCCTTTGGAAAAGATTGTGGTGTGCTTGGTTTTGGTGATGATCCGCTTCTAACACCACCACCACCGGCACCACTACCGCCACCATCGCCACCACTACCACCACCATCAGCACGGCCGCCATCAAATGGTAGGTGATGTTTATAATTTAGTTCTAATTTTTCCTTGATTAATACTTTAATAGGGATAATTACACAAACCCTTGAGATTTGCTTAAAAATCTAAAAAATCATAAAAACCGTGAAACCTTACAAATACTCCCTATAAACTAAAATATTACAAACACCCCCTTAAGGTTCGCTAATTTATCTGTAATTTCTCTCAAATTTGAGCAGTATTTTCTCCATATTAATTCTTTTTTTTTTTTGCCTGTTGGAAGGTTCGAATACCATTTCCAAGAACTCAGGGAGTTATGGTGGCCTTAGTCTGTTATTGTTATCTGGAGTTATTTCGGTTTTCTTCCTGTAACGCTACACTAGTTTATATAGATGTTTATGTTTATCCAACAATACTATATTTGTATTTGAACCACCAGAATTTGCTGAGTATCGTTTCAGAGTTGGAATAAACCATCGGAAGAAATTTTAGATCGTTTTTTAGCTGAGAAAACTAGACTAGAATAGTCTTTATTTCTTTCTTTGCTAACCAAAAAAAATTGTATTTGAACTTAGCATTTCTTAAAAACACATAGCCAAGATATAATCAGATCGAATGTTACAAACGCTACATGGGCCTATTTGATTTCACATGTAAGGCCCATTCCATGGCCCGGTGTGCATAGTATAACTGCAAACATATTTTTTTTTTAGAATAAACATTTATTTTTTATTTATATTATATCTACAATTTCTTTTCCATATGTAACCACATTCATGATACATAAATTCATAAAAGATTGAGACAATAATGTGTCAAAGAACTTTTCCAGGTTCGGGTATTTCAGACACTTAATTCGGGCCGACTCTCTCAATCAAGTTACTCCATGCATAAATTAGAGTTTGAACCATAAATTTTATTTGAATGATCTAATACACGGTTCCACTAGACCAACTGACTTTTGGTTGTATCAAATAGTTGCGACTATGGCCAAACAATAATTCATAGGCCCATCTACCAATTTTTTTTTTCAATAAATTGTAAAATATCTAGTGTTTGCAGAACTACTTAAAGGTACTTTTCTAAATAAATTTTTTGTTTCATAATTATTGATTCATATTGAGTACAAAGCATGTAGTCCATTTTATTTTTGTGTAGCATGTGACTCTTATCTTATCCAACTTATTTCTACTACCTACGGAAGAAAGAATTCCAATGTTTTCAATATTTAGTGTCAGTTAAATTTTTCTATGTTATAATATAATTCTCTGCAAACAAGTATGTCGGGACGTTGAGATTTTTATCTAAACAGCTACAAACTATGAAATACGGACACGGATATAGTGACACGGACACGACACGATACGGATACGACGACACGGATTTTTTTCGATATTTTACACTAGAGAAGTATCCGACACGGTGTCGGACACGACACAACACGACCAGATATGATTTTTAGAAGTGTCCGTGCATCATAGGTTACAAATTATTAATATTTTTCTAATAGGATTCTGACTTATAAAAACAAAACTAAAATGTCGCATTAATCACCAACAAACTAATAATAATAACAATAACAAGTATTAAATATATACAAAGGAAGAAATATGAAAAAAAAAGGAAAAAATACTAAAAACTCCTTAAAATAAACTTTTATATTCAAAAAATTCATGAATATTTTTGTTAATCTAAAATACCCATTCCATCAATTTTTCAATCTAAAAGACCCTATTGTTGGCTTTAGTCCATTTTCAAGACAAATTTACCCGTAAATTTCTTAAATTAGTTTTTTTTTATGTTTTAATTATAAATTCATATATATATATTGTAACGACCCGAATATTTTAATTATATTATTAATTATTACGCGAATTCTTTCTTGTCTAATTTCTCGATCTATCCAATTAGATTAATTAATCTTGTGGAAAAGAATTATTTAACCTATCTTTTAAATACCCTCAATTACTTAAATTACATAAATGCCCTTGAAAGCCTAAATGACCATTTTACCCCCCATTCTCCTCGAGATATTTTCCTAAATATCTACATATCTCTCTCATTCTCTCATTACACACAAAGAAGGAAAAAGAAGAAAGGAAGGAGAAAGAAGGAGAAGGAGGGAATCTTCCCGACGCCCTACCGAGCCCGTTTCTCGCCCAATCGACGAGCCGTGAAAACCCGAACGATCCTCACTACATTCTCTACCGGCAATCCTTTTACCCCATTTCATTCCGTTCGTTCTTTCTTGCGATTTTCGTGATTTAGATATAGGATTTTTATAGGATTGGGTTTTCGTGTTTAGGAAGATTTACTCGGCCATTTTACGTAATTTTTGTGCCTATGTGTAGCTAATATGGTATAGATGATTATATGTGAAAATTATGATGTTTTATGGTGTAAATTAGGAGATGTATGAATTTATATGTTGATTTTCGCGTGTGAGGTTTCGTGATCTATTGAGTCTGCTGCTCAGTAGATCCACACGGGCGAACGCACGGTCTTGATCAAGCCCGTGCCCGTTTGCACCTGCACGGTCTTGGCACCGTGCTCAAGACCGTGCGTGAGGCCGTGCACCTCTATTTGTGCTTGCACCGGCTAGCCTAGCCTGTGCGTTGGTCGGTGCAACCTAGTTAGTGGATTTTCTAGCCTTTTCCTTTCTTGCACTTCGGGAATTGGGTCAACCCCACTCATTTAAATGTTGACTTTTCACATACGACCTCCGAATATCAATCCGATTTCACCTATAGCTTCCTCGAGCCTCGGGATTTGATATTCTTCATAATTTACAATTTATCCGACCCTATTTGACCGTCAATTGACACCTTTCTCGTTTAGGGATTTTATTCCACCTTTCCCGTTCCTTATCCGTTTGATCCCGTATTCGCGAGAGAGTTCCTTATATTATTTTAAGCATGCCTACGTGCCCTAATTGCGTTTTAGCATGTCTTTGATATTTAATTTCTAATGTTCTCCCATTAATTATAACTGCATTAATACTCCTTTAAATGTTGTTCCATATTTTATATATCCTTACATGTTTAATTATCTGACTTTCCATATTGCACCTGTAGCATGAGTGGAGTTTATATGAATTGCCGTGCATCATCTGTTGTCTTGTGTCTTACTTTTAGTATTGTCGGTCTTGTTTTCATCCTCTAGGCCCTATGTATTCCAGGTGGGACCAACGAGGGAGAAACTTGACTACCGCTTGCTTTCATACTGTCGTGTTGAGCCAGGTAAGAGTTTTAAATTGTTTTCAACTGGAGTAAGAACATAGTTACTTAGGTTTGCGAAATAAACCACTATCCCGCTTTCTTATTACTTGTTGTATCGCCTTTACTATTTCTCTATCTGCTTAGTCAAACAGTTTTGATAGCAAACCAAAATGTTTTAAATACTTTCAACTAGAGGTAAGGAAAACCCATTTGTTTTA
This sequence comes from Verbena officinalis, assembly GCA_958496215.1. Taxonomy (NCBI): domain Eukaryota; kingdom Viridiplantae; phylum Streptophyta; class Magnoliopsida; order Lamiales; family Verbenaceae; genus Verbena; species Verbena officinalis. The sequence continues at coordinate 2,578,673 of OY292391.1, forward strand.
AATGCGAACTTTGGTCTCTCGACCTCGCAATTATAACCTTGTCTCGAATGGCCTCTTTGGCCTCCCACACCCCGATTTCCTACTTTCGAATGACCCTTTTGGCCACCCAAACTATCATTGATTTCAAAAGCGAGCCATAGATTGATTAATGATTTGGGCCCGGAGTATACAAGAGGTGAGCCTGAAGACGAGCGTCTAGGGCAAATCCCGATGTATACTTCTATACGTGTTGACTTAGGCCGGTTAGGAGGTTGACTAGCCTAAGTTAATGCGAACGGTGGTGCTAACCGCGTCTCCTTAATTCACTGTACGGTGGTGCTAATCGCGTCTCCTTAAATTCTGATGGGATCACAACTTTTGGTGGTGGAGTACTTGGCTATATGCTTGCATGATTTTCATAATTGGGAGTTATAAGGAGAGAGCGTTCTCGCCGGGATACAATATTGCATGATTTATTGCATTCTTGCTTGTGTAATTGTTTTACGGCTTTCGTTACAAGTCGAAGCACATTCCGGTCTCCTTCCTTTAGCATATGTATTTCCCTATATATATATAAAACCCGGAAGCGTGACCCGAACTTGCCCAACCTAAGCCTCCTTTATTATTCAATTAATTAGTTGAATTACTAGCCGTGTTTATTTATAGTTTCCAACTTATTTATATCATGCCTTTCGAACTCGTAACGGCCTCGTGACTCAACTAACATCCTTTCAATTTATCAGCTTGACATTATGTGCAAATGGTTCTTAAAGGATCCGGTTCGTCAACCTTTTCGTGTTTTCTAAGCAAGCCGAACCCGAGTGTTATCTTGTATTATCGTTTTGCAACTTATATTTCGTTGTTTGTATTTTTTTTCAAAACGGGCAACATTCACTATTTTGATTTTAAAAGATAAACGACGAACTGTGATCAAAACTCCCTTTACTGAGTATCCTTTATACTCATCCCTTATGTTTTGGTTATTGCTTCAGGTAGACAGGTGGCGGCATCACCTATCTTGTCAGTCGGCATCAGCAGGTCTAGATAGGCTCAGTCTTTCTGGTTTGTCTTGTCAGTGGTCCCAACAACCGTCGAGTCTTATTTATTGTATTTATTTACTTTACGTACTTATGTGCCCCTGATGTGGGATAGTTGACGATATCTAGGATTGTACAGGATAGACTAGTTGAGCCATGGATGGCACTACGTGTTGTTATTCCGTTGTATTTCGAATTGCACATGTTTAATTGATATTATGTTAGCCTCGTAGGCGTTTATGGATTTATTTGATTATCTTTTAAATCGCTTCCGCATTGCTCTGTATGGTTATGGTTGTTGTTGGGATGTTGTCGTTGTTGCCGATGGTTATTGCTTGAGTGTCGTTCGCCGGAGTGGGTTTTTGAATTGAGACCCCTCGCTGAAGCTCGAGAGTCCATTTCGGTGCGGATGTGGCGTTCCTTCTTCAAGGGGCACTACATATATATATATATATATATATATATATATATATATATATATATATATAACTTATCAAGATTTTAACTTTTTATTTAATTTTAAATTAAATTATCTCAATCATATGTATAAATAACATTTCAAAAACGATTTTCACATACATATATAGAGATATATTTGTATATTTAACTGGAAAAATATTTTTTACTAAAATATTAATATATAAAAGTCATTATTATAAAAAAAATATTTAAATAACATAAAGAGAAGAAAATATTATAAAATTAATCATTATGTTTTTAATCTAAAAATTACTTAAGATTAATTTAGTCTAAACATTAAATTTTGGGCTTTATAAAATGAAAAATTGATCAAATGAGTATTTTAGATTAATAAAAATATTCATGGATTTTTTTGGATATAAAAATTTATTTTAGGAAGTTTTTAGTATTTTTCTAAAAAAAAATACTTATCAGTTCATTTAATTTCTCAATATGAGCTATTGTGCTCAGCTCAGTCTGCTCGACCCATTGAGTTTCAGTTTGCATTTTTTTATTTAATATTCATAACAATATGATTAAATATGAGTTCTCATAATTCTCATTATAAATATGAGATTTATAAGGAACTTTTTATAATTTACTGAAATATCCTTCTCAAAGTTACTAATAAAAAAATAAAATTTCTTCTGTTAAAATGACAGTTTCTTACTATCTAATATATTCTAGACCAAAAAAAATAATAAAATCTAACATATATATTTTTACTATACACGGGTGTGACAAAAAATTATTGGAAAATTACCATAATTCTTAAATTCTATGGGCAACTTGACTTTTATGTATGACACACTAACACTGATCTCTGCACTCTACTTATATATATATATGTTTATTCTTTTATCAGGCCACATAATTACTTTTTTTGAACTGAATTATCAGTTCGGGTAATTCTACTTTGAGGACCTTTAATTCAGTTTGGGATTTAATAACAGTTAAAACTCTTCACCCTTTCCAGCAACTAATGTATTTGGTGGGGATCGAACAACTCTCTACTTTATACATATTATAATATAACAAAACGTCAAGCCTTACATGTGTGGTATTGGTGGCTACACGTATTGTATACGTCTCTTGCCATAAAACTTCATGATTTTAATACTATTATAATAAATTTATATGCGACGTATATCCCACCTGAGAATGGAGAACATATTAATGTTTTTGTATTTTACCTAGCTACCTCTCTAAACTTAGTTATTTTAGGTAAATACTGCTAGCTAATTAAAAATTAGATGTATCTAAGGCTGTAATAGTGTAATAGATAGTTGAAAATCCGATATTTGTACGTGTGTCCGCACCCGTTCAAAGGAATACTAATCGTGACTGACCGATTATAGATATTTGAATCATAAACAAATAAGAATATGATAATTAAACATCCGATCTCTCATTTCTGACTATTTACAATCGTAGTTTTTTTTTTCTTTAATAATATGTTTATAACTTACCCCCAACTACCATTTGTTATAAAAACAATAATGCAAAATAAAAAATTAATTAAATATGGGACAATTTTATCGATCCTGGCTAGATCTGGCTTTCGCCCATCACTCCAATAACGTACTTATGGAGGTCCATCATCATGCCAGCCAATTCTTCCAGATATCTTCATCAAATTTCAGTGATCATTTGATTACTTCATAATTTATCATTAAATTCCTGTCTCCTTTTAATCTCTTGGAAATGGGTTCAGGTAGAAACAAAATTCTCCTGAGCCAAAATAAAAAAATAAAAAAAATCGACAAACAATCTCATTATGTATTGTATCAGACTAGCTAATCATCTTCCTTTACATGATCATCCCAAATTAAACAGATTATAATACTAAGCTGATGATAATTGTATGTGATATAGATATTGGGTAAATTACACGAAAACCCCTGAGTTTTGTGCCTTTTACAATTTCACCGTTTGAGTCTTGCAACCTTACACTTACCTCCCTGAGGGGGGTATTTGTAAGGTTTTTCAATGGGTATTATGTATACATTTTTATGTTTCAAGGGGGTATATTTGTAAGGTTTCAGCTGACTTGCAGGGGGTATTTGTCAGTTTTTAAAGTTTTGATTCGGATTTTAAAGCCAACTTGAAGGGATGTTTGTGTAATTATACATTTATATATAGGTTACATAGTGAGCTAAAGAAACAGTAGTTAGGTGAAATTTGGAGGCAGTCAAGATCACTTTCACATCGATCATGCAAATGCAGTAATAGCTACGCTTGAGGACAAAGCATGCAATTGGCCAACCAAAATATTTCTGTCGAAATAACTTAGGTTTGGGCCGGGCTTAATTCCTCGATTTATTACATTCTCTTTTTTTCTTAATTTTGGTCTTTTGGCGTTTTTTTAAATCGCATTTATAAGTCTAGATTCGAACTAGCTAGGTTGACAGTAAAAATGTAAAGCTTTCTAGCTTCAGTACTGATAAAACTAAGATGCATGTGTGGTAAGGGTCTCAAAGCTTTACTTAATCTCATGAATCTCCTAGCTAGCTAGCTAGCTCTAATCATGATCTCAAAACTAAGTTGTTATACATTTAATAATTTTAAATTTTCTAATCCCCTAATCATAATTTTTCCAAGAACATAAATACTCTTTTTTATTCTACTATTTAAGTAGTAAAATCAGAACTGACCTTTTGAAAATACTAGCTTGTTTAGTTATGGCCTCTGAGGCAACAAGAAAAGTTAAAAACGGACATTTTTTTCCAAATTTACATAACGTTTATATGTCATATTATATTATATATCTAGTGGAATGAGAGACACTAAATCTCTAGGTTGGGAGTTAGGATCGTCCTCAATTGGACTTTTACACCCGAACTCAGAAAAAAATTGGGTGGGAATTAAATCAAAACAATATATATAAGGGATAATTACAGAAAACCCCTTAAATTTAGAATTTTTTTTTTTGAAAATATCCTGATACCTTGAAACATTACAAACACATCCCTGATCAGCTAAAACTTTACAAATACCCCCCTTGAAATATAAGAATGTATACAAAATACCCTTACAAAACTTTACAAATATCCCCCTTAAGAGATAAGCGTAAGGTAACAAGGTTTTGGGATATTTTTGTAAATAAGGAAAATCTCCTGCTGGCCCTAAATAATGATTTTAAAAATATAATATCTCGCCTGGTGGACTTCAGAATAGTACTGCAGCTCTTGGGAAAAGAACATGCAATTAATATATAACCCTTCGTTGTTCCTTGGGGGTCACTAAGCCTCTCCCTACCTAACAAGTTAAAAAACCCTAACTAGGCATACTTCCAAAAATCAAAATAAAAACAAAACAAAACTTAATACAAATTCCATTAGTAGTACAAATACATAAATACATATATATTCATTTATATGTAAAACTCCAGTCCCAGTCACATGAAAAAAGTTAACCTTTGGCCTATTAACGTCATATTAATTAATTCTTTCGATTAAAAATAAAACACAGAATTTAGAATTTCTCGAAAAACCGTTTGCTCATGTGGACGTTAACTGATCTTTTCTTTTTTTTTTTTTCAAGTATTTATTTAATTTTAGTTTAATATAATTCCCTTCTCTATAGGAATGCTCTACTACCACTGGTTTCGCCAACATGTGATCTCTGAAAATGGACAGGTAAATTTCTATTAGCCAATCACAATTCATTGCACATAAATATTTTATACTTTTGGCTAGTGAATATTAAGTTTTAAACAAGGGGCTGTGGATTTTTATGTTAAGGTTTTTGGATTATTTTTTATGTGCAACACGTACCACTGATGGAAAGAATTAGTTGTATACGTACGTATGTAATCTGTGTATAGATGTATAGCATAAAACTAGAATAAGGTTAAATAATATTATTACATATGTCCATGCTTTTAATATCTTCATAATTGAGTCAAAATCGCATAATTACATGTAAAACATCATACATCGAATTTTGATTATTTTTATACCATCGGAAACATGCACATATATATCTTTTCTCTCACAGTCCATTTATATAAGAATCAATGTATGTGTTCTTCTAATCTAGATCTCGGCTTCCTTGACAAAGCAATGTGAGCGACGTGCTCAGATGGATCTAGAGGTTCGCCGTGTCAAGGCAGCAGTACTTCCAATGTGTGTCCTTCATCAGATTCTCAGGAATGCATGGTCAGATCCTTAACTCAAATCACCTCATATCAAGATATGTTGGTTTCGAGCTTCATCTTCAATCTATTTCTTGTCGCGTCTTTTGAGGCTCTAGTTCCCAGGGAATTCGAATAATCAATGCATTTTAAATTCTAGTCGACATTGGTGCAAGCCTCTATTTACCAAATTTCTAAATCAAATGTCATTAACTCATTATTAATTGGATTGATGACAAAAACAAAAAGGTAGAGACAACCAAACATACCTTTATATTAAAAGTGATCTTCCGTCGGCCGATATATATGACGCACGATCGAACAGGTCTTAACATTCTAACTTCCAGAAATTTTCTTAATCAATTGATTACATAATCAATTGAATTTAGATATGAACTATATTTGTTAATTTTAGCTATTTATTAATTAGGGAGGAGTATTGTTCATGATGTTACCAACAAAAGAGTATTGTTCATGCAATTTGGTCATGAGTGTCCTGTTTAAAAGTAAGAAATAAGCTAGCTAGGTAATATATCAGCAATTGTTTTAAAATAGTGGTCTTACTCTTGCACTACCATAGCCTAACAAATCAAGGTATTCGATTTCTTATTGTCGGCCTCAAATATTATTACTTTTATGAAAACGAAATTATATAGTCTCATCCACAACTTTTAGATAGATACTGTTTAAAGTTATATATTCACTAATAATGAAGTGTTTGAATAAATTGTTTAATTAATGACTTTAATCACGGCCCCAGAAAGGAAAATGGTGTGATAAGTGTCATGCTCCGAACTAGCAAGTCCGTTTAAATAAGATATTGAATTTACTGAGTGCAATTTAAAACTGAACTTAAATTACTATCTAAAAAGGATATCCAATAGATGCACATGAGTTCTTGGCCATACTTATGTACTGAAACAATTTTCTTCAACTTTTCGACGTGGGATGAGGTATTACAATCACACATATTTCAAAACGCAATGTCCTATCAATGGAGTGACATAGTCCATTATCAATCCATTAGTGTTGGGGCTCTAGACGTGGATCCTACACTTATAGCACTTTGTCCTACGGGTTCAAGAAGTGACTTCCACAGGTGTAGCACTTTAGCGCCCCATGATAGTTTATTAATTAACTCTCACAACTAGCGATCGACTCTGATACTATTTGTTATTAATTTTCCGGATCACAAACCTATTGAATGTGAAAATAAACTTTCAAATCCATTAAACATAACCTGAAATTAGTGCTAAATTACTATCCAAAACGTATATCCTATGGATGCACTTGAGTTATTTAATTATAGTTATGTACGGAAACAATTTTCTTTTTCACTTAATTTCATAGATATGGTATTACAATAAATCTATAAACCAATCATTACAATGATTAAATTGGAGTTTGGTATTGCATTGTTCACCACATCAACAGCAAAGTTTTATACACTAATTAGCCAAAAGTTCGATTAATTAATCGTACTAATGTGGTAATTATAACATCTAATTATTACTTCCTTTCTTTTCCTTCCTTTTGGGTTTTGCCGACAACCCATTGACCAATACTGGATTAGTCAGCCCGTAGACACATAATTTTCAACTTAATTTTAACAAATTAATATACCTTGTTATACTTTAATATTTTAGACAAATTTTGCCTGTGACGTAATTAAACTTGAAATGCGAGTGGTGGTTCCACCTTGCGACAGAAAGTTAACGGAGGCATCTTCCATTTTCCTAATCGAGCATTAATTAAAAAGTAAAAACATTATTATTATCTTTAATAAATTAAAAGTTTGAAAATAGTGAAAAGTTCCAAATTTAGATAATTAATTCTTGGGCCCATCCCATACTTTACCTAAAATAACGGTCAAATTATTTCTTAAATTTTCAATCGAAAGCATCATTATATATATAAATTCCCGTCTAAATAATTAGATTTGAGTATTCTGAAGTGTCCAATATTTATATTTAGATCCTTTTAATTTCATTTAGGGATATTGAGTTTTTTCATCCGAACTATCAGTGTTTTTTGAGATTTCCATCTAAACTAATTTTTCGTACACTTTACCATCTGAACTACACGAAACTTACATTTTACCATCGCCGTCCAATTTTAAGCGGAATATTCCTTCTTGATAACAAACTGAGATGATAACGTGTTAGTTTCGTGTAGTTCAAATATAGGAAAAATTAATTTAGATAACAAACTCAAAAAACGCTGATAGTTCGCAGGGAAAAAATCAATATTACTTTCATTTATTACATATTTGTTCCTAGTATAGTTTCTTTCATTACATATTAATCTCTAAAATTGGTAATATATAATAAATGAAACTATTCGATCTAGGGACTAATAGATAAAAAACAAACTAGAAATTAAAAACCTACGTATAAATATGATAAACTTTAGGCAGTTCTTTGTAATTTTCACTAGAATATATATATGACACAAACTCGAGCATGGTCCATATATAAATGAAATAAAATATTAAAAACTTATAAAATTGAAAAAACTTAACCATGCACATTAGTGGCACGTGAAGAGGATGTGCATGTGGAAAGATAAATATGCATGTGTATGTGTCGTTTGGGAGCACATGACCATATATATATGGTCCATGTATATATGTGTATGTCCTTTGGCATGCATGGCGCGGCCAAAACATGACATGGCTTTCTTTGTTCCCATGCTATTGTGGTTACCATTACCACCACATAAAAAACTGAATACAAACAAAAAGAAATTTTTAAATATTGCTGATCGATTAAATAATTATTAATTCAAAAAGAGCTTATCTTTTTCGTATGTGGAGATAATTCACAAATACTCTTAAAAATTTCATTATGTAGTATTATGTCGTGTCTAATCATATCTGATAATTTCTCTAATGATAACATTAAAAAAAATTGTATCACTGCGATAATATTCCATTATCCGTAGAGTATTTTGTATATTTTTTTCAAACTTCAAGGATAATGGATGAAGAGATTACACACTATCGAAGTCATCTCTGAGCCTTTTTCTTCCATTAATTTAGTATATGATATGATATTCATGTATTTGGTCGTATGTTGTCATAGGCTCATACTATTTGATGATAAAAACATGCAAATGTCAACCAGATTGTGAGTCACTTAGCCATGTCCTAGACGGTAGAAAAGTTTCATCAACTCCGAAACGACGAGGACAAAATGGTCATTTTCCTTTGTCTGTTAGTGAAAGAGGGATTAGGACCAAGAGGTGATTGTGATATTTTTCTACTTGAGGACAAGACAAAGGCACATGGTGAGTGTATTGGGTCCTCTCCTTAATTGGAACACATCCTTTGTTTTGTGAGGTTGAGATATACCCTTAATTATTTCTTGCCTCAACTAAGTAAGAGGACAATATGGTCCTTTCCACTTTTGTTTTTGTTCTACTTGTTCATTTTATACACACATACATACGGACAAAACACGATATAGATACGGCAATACGGATTTTTCTCGATATTATACATTAGATCAAAAAATTTCGACAAGGCTATCGGACATGGCATGATATGACACGATAGTATATGGTTTTTGGAGGTATCCGTGCTATCATATATACATATACGTACGTGTATATTACAACAATCTTTTATCATTTCTTTGTCCCACACTCCTACTCCCACCAATTAGTATTTTACTCCACTATACCTCAAAGAAACACCAATCAAACTCCACCTCTCCACACACACACACACACAAAATAAATTTCAAAAATCCATTCCTACTGAGTAGTCACCATCCTCCCATCTCTATATAAACACATTAGACACACCCTGAATTCTCCTACAACACATTTTTTCCTCCAACTTTTCTCACTACAAATCTAGTCCTACTATATCTATAATACGAGGACTCAATTAGAAACCAAAACTTTCTTCAATAATTTATAAAAAAAAAAAAAAAATCCCTTCTTCACAATTTCCCACAAACAAAAAATGCCTTCGAGAGTGGTCAATTCCCACCAAAAATTTTTGGACCTAAAGTCCTTCAAAGAACTACCCGACACCCATGCATGGACGTCGCAGGTCGACGACGGTACTACCGGTGACGCTCGCGGCAACTTTTGTAATTCCGAGAACGTCCCCATGATCGATCTGAATAATGAAAACGCCACCGAGCTTATAGGCCGTGCATGCAAGAGTTGGGGTGTGTTCCAAGTTATTAACCACAATATTTCCAAGAATTTGCTTGATGAAGTAGTGTTGGTGGGAAGTAAACTTTTCTCTCTCCCCATGCACCAGAAGCTCAGGGCGGCTCGCCAGGCGGATGGCGTGACGGGATACGGCGTGGCCCGTATTTCTTCTTTCTTCCCCAAGCTCATGTGGTCCGAAGGGTTCACCATTGCCGGCTCGCCCCTTGAACATGCCCGCCAACTTTGGCCCCATGATTACCAAAACTTCTGGTATGTCTCATGATCAAGATTCTTGCTTTAGTCTCTGTTCTCTCTCTCTCCACTATAATCAGGGATGGATCATAAATTAATTTAGGCATAAGCAAGATGGAAAATATTTTTTCTTTAATTCTTTCAGGGTGATGAAAATAGCATTTTTTTTTTTTTAAAACTTTATGTACACAAATAAAGATTATTAAAGGCCACAAAAATTTACAGGGGCCGGCCGGGCGCCCCACCCGCACCTAGTAGCTCCGTCTACGTCTGTGATCATGTTTGTATATATTTCATGGCTTTCACAATTTCAATATCTGATAATATGTGGAAAAAGACTGATTATTGTCTTTTTCTGATTTCAAGATTTCGAAAAGTAAATAATATGAAAACCAAGAAATTCTGGATAGAATCCTTTAATTTGGTTTCTAGTAAAATACATAATTTATTAATGCTGTAATTTAAATTCGATTTCTTTATTATTTTTCAGTGATACTGTAGAAGAATACCAAAACGCAATGAAAAAGCTGGCCAACCAGCTGATGTGGCTGATGCTCGGTTCATTAGGCATACAAAGCGACGACGACGTGAAATGGGCGAGCCCGAAAGGCAGATCCGTATCCGGATCCGATGCCCTACAGCTAAATTCATATCCAGCATGTCCAGACCCAGATCGAGCCATGGGTCTGGCGGCTCACACGGACTCCACCATCCTCACCATCCTCCACCAGAGCAACACGAGCGGTCTACAAGTGCTCCCCGAGGGCACGAACAAGTGGATCACGGTGCCGCCCCACCCGGGTGCCCTAGTGATCCACGTTGGTGACCTAATGCACATTTTGTCGAACGGGTTGTACCCGAGCGTGCTCCATCGGGCGGTAGTGAACCGGACCCGACACCGGTTGTCTGTAGCCTACTTATATGGTCCACCATCAGGTGTCAAAATCAGCCCACTTCCGAAATTGGTAGACCATTTCCACCCCCCGCTATATAGGCCAATCACTTGGAGTGAATACCTAGGCACTAAGGCCAAGCATTTCGACAAAGCACTCACATCAGTACGGCTGTGCGCCCCTAGAAATGGATCATTTGTCGACACAAACGATCATAATAGTGTACAAGTTGGCTAGCTAGAAATCTTGATTATTGATCGAGCGAGTATCATCGAAATTAATGTATAATTAATTAAGTACTTATAACCAAGATATTGATTGCACCAAATTTATCGTCTTCTGTGGTGGGGGTACTGCCCTGGGGGGTTTCATTTTCTTGGAGGGTTGTGGGATTCAAACAAATTACGAGTGTCTTTTGCTGTGTATGAGAAAACGATATGGGAAAATAGGAAATATTTAAAAAAGATTATTGATTTTGAATATTTGGGAAGTAAAGGACAGAGAAGCTAGCCGACATTGTTTTTATACCCCGGATATAAAGGAAATCTTCCCTAGAAAGAAAAAGACATGCAGTGATGATCATGAGGATAAAAAATGGTTGAATGATTGGGGTCATGTATGTATTGGAAAGCTCATCACAGACAAATAATGTATATATGACGACTATGAATAAATACAATCATCTTTAATTTTGCAAACTGATATCAGGCAAAACAACGACCACACGAACAAGTTGAGCAGCATTTAGAAACGTAGCCGGCCATATATATTTTATCGATTCGATCTCTGTCCTCTCCCTCTCTCTGTTGGGAAAATTTTGGGCATTATTGTAAAGACAGGAGTGACAGTTCTTGCAGTGTTTTCTGAGTTTTAGATGTATCTTTTCATGGAACCATATGCATCTTGTTGAAAAGGGGTAAATTTTATACCATAAGCAAGAATTATATATATATATATGTTTTTACCACAAACTGTAGCAATTTTGACTTTCAAACTAACTAGTTGCAGATTGAATGTTCTTCTATCTATATAAATAGTGATTAAGAGATCATTTTAGAGTTCATGTCTGCATTTGATTTTGAAAAATCAAAAGCAGAATGTTATCTGCACACTATAATATTAATATAGCTAGCAATAAAAAAAATGACAATATGAAAAGAGTTATCATCACTACAAGAAAACAGTCAAAAACCAACGGAACAAGGCCGTTGTAAAGGCATTGCAAATTTTCAACGAAACAGCAACGCCATACCAACAAAAACCAGGAAATTATAAAATAAAGGATTACTGATGAAAATATGGTCGCTAAGGTATCGCAAATGTCAATATTAAATAAAAATAATTAGAAAACTTTACCAACGAGTTGTTGTCGTCGCAACGGCATTGGTAATTTTAATGGTAAATAAAATTAATTTGAAAAAATATTACAAACAACACTACGATCGTCGTTGTAAAAGGGTCGCAAATATGAATATCAAATAAAAAGATTTACCAACGATTATATTAATGATATAATGATTAAACTTTTCATTTTTTATTACGCTTTTACTACTGCATGGGTCATCATTATATTAGGTCTAAGTGGCAAGGGAGACCTGGTAAAAAAATATACCGTTCAAAAAATACTGAGTTATCTTAAATTGAGTACGAACAATCCTATTTTATGAGTTTATACATATACTTGAAATATTACTGTATATATTTTTATTGTTTTGCTGTTATAGAATATATGACTCGTGTGCTCCTATATGGAATATACACAAGTAACCTTGAATATATAATAAGTTGCACCAGAATATATGGAATATACACAAGTAACCTTGAATATATAATAAGTTGCACCACAATATGATTTTCTGCGCAGTTAACTATTTTATCATTAATGATTTATTTAATTTTTATTTTATTATTTTTTTTTTTTTTTGAGATTCTCACTATAATGATTTCTATAAGGGGTGTCTGCAATCTGATAGAAAATACTTTTGTGGTTTAGTTTTAAAAAGCAGAAGTCTGAGTACTTTTGTTTTTCTTCTTAATTTAGTTTAAGAGAAGTTAAAAGTATTTTCTAGAATTTCCCAATTGAAAAAACAACAACAAAAACATAGAAAAACACACTAAACACAAGGCCTACAACACGAAATGTCGATCGTGATAGCTAAAGGTGCTTAACTTATTTGTCTTAATTATATTTGTTGTGTTTTTTTCTTTTCTATTTTTGCCTAGTTACCCCTATATAGATTTTCGAAACAAAAAATCTTGTCCATTCTTTAGTCGTATAGTAAAAAAAAAAACCTATAGCTTTTAGACAAAATTAAAAGTGCACTACCTTTAGCTATCACAACATTTCATGATCACTCAAAAATAGCTAGCCAACCTATTTTTTCCTCTGTCTGATCATCTTTGGCAATTTCACTTTTTTGATCTTCTTATCCTAAATTAGTCGTCGCCTATATAGCTTTAATTTTGTAACGCGTCGAATACATTGAGCAACTTGAATTTCTGGCCCCGTGCAACACTGATACTAGCACCAGGTTTCGGTGGGATCGATCGATTTGGGTGGTACGTATAGTAAGGAAATTAATAGGGGAGAATGTGACAAATAAATAGTAGAAAAGGACATTAAATAGAGCTTGTTCATAAATAGCAAAGTTTTTGTCCAAAGTTTCGTGATTCAAGATACCACTATAAGAGGTCATGACATGATTTTTAAAAGAAAAATCATTTTGAAAAAGCCTATAAGTTATATTAATATTGAGTACTCGTTGAAATTTGCATGGAAATATTGTATAGGTTTTTGTCCAATTATTATACGACTAAGTGTATATCCCACTATAAGAAACTATAATTTAGGAGACTATTTAATGCAGTTTGGCTGTTTCGCGAACGAAAATCTCTCTTCACCAGTTTTATTCCTGGTAAATGTATTTGGACATTCCACCGGACTCTGAAAAAAAGGCTTGGGTACGAGAAAGAAATAAGGATCCAAGTTTATCTTGTCTCGCTTAACTCTGTTGTGGTATCGCCGACCCAAAATAAGAAAATTAAGGCTATTAAATAGAGCAAATAAAAGAACACTAGAATTTACGATGTTCGGCCAATTTAGCCTACGTTTCCGAACATTATCAAAGTATATTTCACAAAGGAAATATTACAAAGAGAGAGAGAGGAAAAAATAAATGCCTTAAAAGAGGGAGAGGCTATTTGTTTGGGATGCTTAACTAAAGGGAGTGAGGCCTCCTTTTATAATTATAAGGAAGCCCACTCCTGACTCCTTTTTTCCAATGTGGGACAAAACCCACTCAAATAACATAAGCCAAAAACAACAAATCTCCACCTTGGCGAATGTTTGCGTCTCCAAATCTCTCTCAGACATATCTTCAGTAGTGTCACCAAATGCCATCTTCAATTATTGAGAACATTAATCAAGTTCAAACAGTATTGGAACTTGATTGATGTTACAACCTTTGTTAGCATATCATCAGGATTCTCCGTGGTCGGAATCTTCGGAATTATGACTCCACTTTCTTCCAAAATGTCTTGTATGAAGTAATAACGAACATTGATATGCTTCGTCCTTGCCTGGTAAACTTGATTCTTTGCTAAGTGGATAGCACTCTGACTATCACAATGCACTTTGATGTGCTCCTGTTGAATCCCTAATTCACCAGGCAACCCTTGAAGCCAAATAGCTTCTTTTACAGCCTTTGTAGCTGCCATATACTCTGCCTCTGTAGTAGACAAAGCAACAGTTGACTGCAAAGTAGATCTCCAACTAACTGGTGCCTTCGCAAGAGCAAATACGTAACTAGTAGTAGATCGTCGTTTATCCAAATCACTTGCATAGTCGGAATCGCAATATCCAACTACATTTTGGCCATCATGTGTATCCTGCTGAAACACTAAATCTACAGTGTTCAAAATATACCGCAGAATCCATTTCACAGCTTGCCAATGAACCTTGCCAGGATCATGCATGTACCTGCTCACAACGCCAACTGCTTGTTAAATATCAGGTCTTGTACACACCATTGCATACATCAGGCTTCCAACCACCTTTGCATATGGGACTTTTGCCATGTATTCCCGTTCTTCATTTGTCTTTGGAGATAACTGATTGCTAAGCTTCAGATGAGGAGCAAGCGGAGTACTTACAGGTTTTGCTTCTTTATCCATACCAAAATGCTGTAGTACCTTCTTCAAATACTGCTTCTGTGTCAGCCACATATTGCTTCTCTGTCTATCCCTGCTTATCTCCATTCCGAGAATCTTTTTGGCTTCTCCCAAATCCTTCATCTCGAACTCTTTACCCAACTGAGCCTTCAACTTATCAATCTCAGTTGGACTCTTTGATGCTATCAGCATATGATCAACATATAAGAGTAGATAGATGTAGGACCCATCTTGTAGCTTGCGCAAATATACACAGTGATCATATTTGCTTCGTGTGTACCTTTGCCCCAACATAAACTTGTCAAGTCGTTTGTACCACTGCCTCGGGGATTGCTTCAATCCGTACAATGATTTGTTTAGTTTACAAACCTAGTTTTCTTTACCAGCAATCTTGTATCCATCTGGCTCAGACATATAGATTTCCTCCTTGAAGTTACCGTGTAGAAACGCGGTTTTCACATCAAGTTGGGCTAGCTCCAAATTCAACTGTGCTACCAAGGCCAACAAAATCCTAATGGAGGAGTGCTTAACAACTGGAGAAAACACCTCATTATAGTCAACTCCCTCCTTCTGAGTATAGCCTTTTGCTACCAACCTTGTCTTGTAGCGAACATCTTTCTTGTCAGGAAATCCTTATTTCTTTGCAAATACCCATTTGCATCCAACTGCCTTCTTTCCATCTGGTAGTTGCGCCAACTTCCACGTCTTGTTCTTCTGAAGAGATTGCATCTCTTCTTCCCTTTCATCCTTCCATCTACTATTTTCTGAACTTCAGATGGCTTCTGGAAAGGTGGATGGAACATCATCAACAATTGGAAGTGCAAAGCTACCATGTCAGCAAAACGAGCGAGCTTTTGAGTTTTTCGTCTTGCCCTTCTAATGGCAATTGGCTCTGATTGCTGTTGAGGTTCTTGGGTCAGAACCTCCTCCTCATCTGACTCTTCTTCTGTCGTAGAAGAGTTACATATAGTGTCCATTTCTGGACTAACCACTATCTTCTCAAACTCCACCTGTTTCGATGTACACTCCACCTGCTTTGGAGTACCATTGGTCTCTTCTCGAGTTACCTTATTCAGTATGACAGATTCGTCAAAGGTAACATCCCTGCTTACGATTGTCTTCTGCCTCTAGACACCAAACACGGTATCCCTTTACTTCAGCATTGAAGCCCATAAATAGCGCCTTCTTTGCTCGAGGATCCAACTTTGATTTATTCACATGATAGTATGCAGTAGAACCAAATATGCACATAGTATCGTAATCTGTTGCAGGTCTTCCAGACCATACCTCCAAAGGAGTCTTTCCACCTATTGCAGACGATGGAAAATGGTAAACGAGATGTTGAGCGTATGTCATAGCCTCAGCCCAAAACGTTCTGTCTAACCCAGCATTAGACAACATACAACGAACTTTCTCCACTAGTGTTCGATTCATCCGCTCTGACACCCCATTCTGCTGTGGTATTTTTCTTACTGTGAAGTGCCGAACTATGTTATTTTCGTGGCATACCTCCTAGAATGGATCATTCTTGTATTCTCCACCATTGTCTGTTCGGAGAACTTTGATCTTTCTTCCAATCTGGTTCTCAACTTGAGTTTTCCACTTTAGAAAAACTCTAAGTACCTCATTTTTGCTCTTCATATTAAACACCTATACTCTTCTGGAAAAATCATCAATAAAGGTGACAAAATAATGTTTACCTCCAAGAAACGGAGTCTTGGCAGATCCCTAAATATTTGAGTGCACATAATCCAAAATACCCTTTGCATTATGGATGGCCCCTCCAAGTTTCACCCTTCTTTGTTTTCCCAGAACACAATACTCGCAAAATTCTAATTTGCAAGTCTTCCCACCTTTCAACAATCCTTGCTTGGCAAGAATTTGTAAGGATTTTTTACCAGCATGTCTCAACCGTACATGCCACAACTTTGTTGCATCTAAATCTTTCTTGCTACTCGAAGTTGCTACTGCTGCTGTCCCAACCGCTGTATTACCTTGGTAGTAATACAGATTATTCCTCCTCACACCCTTCAACATTACGAGTACCCCTGAAGTTGCTTTAAGAATTCTATCTCGCATCGTCACAATCAGGCCTTTTGACTCCAAGTCCCCCCAATGAGATGAGATTCTTTGTCAAACTGGGCACGTACCGAACATCCTTCAGAATTCTGGTAGATCCATCATGATTCTGCAACTTGATTGAACCTACCCCAGCTGTTTTACATGTATTGTCATTTCCTATGTAAACAACTCTGCCATCAAATTCTTCTAGATCGAAGAACCACTCCCGAATGGGAGACATATGGTAGGTGCACCCGGAATCCAGTATCCATTCGTCTGAATGAGATGTGGAAGGTGATACTGTTAAAGAAACATCTGACTCTGCATCACTTTTGCATTCTGCAAAGTTCGTATCTTGCGGAGTTTTTCGTTTCTTTAACCTTGGACAGTCTTTCTTCCAGTGTCCTTTCTCATGACAGAAAGCACACTCATCTTTGGCAACTCTGCTTCTAGATTTAGATCGTCCTCTCCTCCCGTTTGACTGATTTTGTGAATGCCCTCTCACAACTAGGGCTTCTGAAGCTCCACCAGTACTTCCCTTCTTATCTTTCCTCCTCAGTTCATAGCTGTACAAGGCTACACAGACTTCACTGAGAGAAACATTAGCCTTCCCATGGAGTAGGGTTGTCTCAAGAAACTCAAACTCCTCCGGAAGTGATCCCAACAACATCAAGGCCAAATCCTCATCTCCAAAAGTCACATCCAAATTCAATAAATCAGCAACCAGCTGATTAAAATTGGTAATGTGCTCATTCATCGTAGTACTAGGAACATAAGTGAAACGAAATAGTCTTTTCTTCATATGCAACTTATTTTGACTGTTTTTCTTCAAGAATTTCTCCTCTAATGCCTTCCACAGCTTGCTTGCAGAAGTTTCTTTACAAAACGTATACTTCTGCTCTATGGAAAGACATGAGCGAATTGTACCACATGCTAATCGGTTGATGGTCTTCCATTCTTTATCATCAACCCCTTCTGGTTTCTTTTCTTCAATGGCAGTATCTAGACCTTGCTGGAACAGAACATCCAGAAGTTCACTTTGCCACATGCCGAAATGACCGGTTCCGTCAAAAGTTTCGACTTGAAATCTCGTACTCGGGACTCCATTCCTCGTCAAATTATACGAGGTGGAAGCCGACGGATTTTCTTCTTTCGTTATTTCTGCTACAACTTCTATTTAATAGCTACAAATGCGTGATACCAACGAAGCCTCAGGAAACGTTTCTGATGTGGAAGATCAGACTAAGCTGCAACCACAGAGCATACTCCGACACAAATGCGCAATACCAACGGAGCTTCGGGAAGCATTTCTGATGTGGAAGATCAGACTAAACTGCAACCACAAAGCATACTCTGACACAAATGCGCAATACCAACGGAGATTCGGGAAGCGTTTCTGATAAGTGGTTTATTTGCATGATTATTTATTACATTTTCGCCCTTTCTATGACTTTAATTGTCCTTTTTGCTATGATTTGGTTTACTTTGCTGATTTGGATGTTGGATTAGAGCTTTTGATAAAAAAGTAGCTAGAAGTTGCAATTTTTGAACTGTTTTGGAAAGTCACGTTTACGTGATCACGTTTTCAGGTCCAGTTCACTGAAGAGGCCTATCTTGCATGGGATTCACTTTCCTTTTCGGATGCAAGATCTTTCTCACGCGTTTTGCTGCGATTGTGGACTCGATTTTGGTCAACTTTCATCTGAAAAAGAGCTCCTAATTCCTTATCCACCTATGGGCTTTTGGTTGGGCTTTACCTTGAATAATTTACACAATTCCTAGGGCACAAAAGAAGAGAACACACGGCAGATTTGGGAGGCAAAAGATAGACTTAACACACAGAAAATACGCAGTAGCAGTTAAAGGATTGAGAGAGTAGAAAATTGGAGTAACTTAGGAGCACTTGGAAAAGTCAATCACGTAACACCAGAGGGCAATAACCTTGGAGAATTTGGCACTACATCATCACACCTATATCATCTACATCTTATTTATTGGAAACATTCAGTGAAGAACATTGTTATTATTATTTTATTTGTTTTGATGAATTCCTTAGTTTTTATATTTGTTAGATTTTAATTATTAGTAGCTAGTTTATTATTCTAGTTGGGGGATTTTTGCCTAAGTTCTTAAACACTTGTGAGACCTAATTGATTTCATAATTCGACTATTCAGTATTTATTAGAATTTCTATGTTTCATGCTTATTGTGATTGATTTGATTGTTTGATCTGGCCAATTGAATTCTTGAATTAATTGCATAGTGTCTTCATGTGTATTGGAGGGGTTATCCAATATAGATGATTTGAGAGATGAGCTAGTAATAGGGTAGTTGCGAAATTATCCGGGGTGTTAGTGGAATTCTATAATCGGGTTTGAATTAGCATGGTGTTAGTGTTTAATTAACTCGAGTCTATGTTTCTTAGATTGAATGTTGTTGATAGATTGAACTCCTAGAGGGGTTATCGAAGAGTTATCTATTGATTAGGGATTAATTGTAAGGTATAGGCCCTGATTAGTCCAATTCTAAGAAGAAACGAGGTCGTCTAAGGTATTGATGACTATAGTAGGCTTATTGATAGTTGAATGCTTATTCTTGCGTCTATGATCAAGTCGAGAACTTAGGTGAATCATTCCTCAACTAGACTTTTCTCACATATATTTTTATTCCCTAGTTTTTATTTATTTCCTAGCTTATTTTCTCGTTGATTAGTTTTTTAGTTGAAAAATTAAAAAATACAAAACAAGATCCTTATTTTAATTGCTTTCTTTAATTGAGCTTTCTAGTTTATTAGTAGTTTAGATTGGTAGCTTAGAAACTCTTCCAAAAACCCCCATTTTACTACTTTCAATAATATTTCTGATTTTCAAAAGATATTATTTCCAACCAATCCCTGTGTTCGACCCTATTTATCACTATACGCAATTTGTATTATTTGGTAGATTGGAATTATAAATATTATTTTTGGTGGATTCGACACCCATCAGTTTCTGATGTGGAAGATCAGACTAAGCTGCAACCACAGAGCATACTCCGACACCTTGGCTCTGATACCACTTGTTGTGGTATCGCTGACCGACACCTTGGCTCTGATACCACTTGTTGTGGTATCGCCGACCCAAAATAAGAAAATTAAGGCTATTAAATAGAGCAAATAAAAGAACACCAGAATTTATGAGGTTCAGCCAATTTAGCCTACGTCCCCAGACACTACCAAAATATATTTCACAAAGGAAATATTACAAAGAGAGAGAGAGGAAAAAACAAATGCCTTAGAAGAGGTAGAGGCTATTTGTTTGGGATGCTTAACTAAAGGGAGTGAGGTCTCCTTTTATAGTTATAAGGAGGCCCACTCTTAACTCCCTTTTCCAATGTGGGACAAAACCCACTCAAATAACATAAGCCAAAAACAACATACTCATCGAGCAGTGATTATCCCGGAATACAGATCTGATCATGCCCTTAAGATTCAAATAAGAAAAGAGTTTCAAACCTTTAATTTATGCATGCACGACGTGACACCAAGATTTGATCGATTACTCTTCTTATTTTTTTATTTCCTTTCTATAGATACTGATAAGGTTCTTTTCTCGGAGCTTGCCTGCTAATAATTCTAAAGCCTAACGAGCTACGTTAAGAATACAGATGTATCCACGTACGATTCAAAGTCCGTGGATATATATTACTCATTTTCTATTATCCTACTATATGCAAATTAAAAAAACAATATGCTCCATCCGACACTTGATACGTTGTACTGGTTAGTTAGACGATAGGAGAATGTGTACGAAAAAAGTATATTTTCAGTTTGTTAACCAAAAGAAAATCAAAGCAAGTTTAATTATATCCACATGTCATTCATTCAATGTTATAAAACTATATATCAAGTTACAAAATCAGAAATTAAAGCCAACAAATTAACAGGACCATGGAAGTGTGAAACAATGATGACTAAGTCCACTTGCAAAGAGGATCGATCGGAAATCCCACTTTCCAAATTGCCACCATTCTTGCAAGATTTATTTTCTAGATATTTCTTTATGAAATTTCTGTTGGTAATTATCCAATCTGAACAGCTACTACTACAACCAATACTCCCACTTAGGAGACAATTGGAATTCGAAATTGGAAATTCGTAAGGATAAATCCAATTTGTGGGATTCGTTCTGTCTAGCAAAAAATGTAATTGAATCAAGCAAGATCCATGAGGATAATATATATGTATTTCTTTTTCTTTTGTTTTTTGGCGTTTCTACTTTATATCGATCGGAAAAGAAATCTATATATATATAGCTGCTGAAAAATCAAATATTCACTCAATCAAAAACCTCCAAATTCTTCCGCAATTATTGAACACTATCATCCAAATTGCTTCGTACTCTTACACATCAAGACAAATTACACCCACTTTTCACCTAAAATAATAAAATCAAATTAAAAAAATAAATGGGATAGTCATGAAGAAAAAAGGAAGAACAAGCAGAAAAGATCATATTGGTCCCTATCACTTTCTCTTGGTTTTCTTGTCAACTATTATTAAAGTTATGACGGAGAAAAATCGGAACAATCAACAACAATTTATGTGGCATGGGGAATACCGACGAAGAGGTTAAAAGCAGCAAATACTTTGGAAATTAAAAGAATATTTTGATAAGATGTTAGGTGTTAATCACAATATAGTGTCGTAATTCTTCGTAACGAGGCCTCAATAAACTCCTAAAAACCGTAAAAACCAGTTGTTGAAGGGAAAATATAATAACCTATCATTATAAGCAAATTGAGGATTTTGTGATTAAGTGAATTGTTAAGGAGTTTAATGTTATATCTGAAAATAGAGGAACTAAATTGTAATTAGCTCAAATTTCAGGGATAGCATTTTTTTAATTGTTTGGATGGTGGTTGAAGAAAAAGTAAAATCAAATGACGAACTGCAGTCAAACAACATATATAGTTCAAATGAGAAAATATATATTTTAAAAAAAATCCTTAAAGAAGTACTCTTATGGTGAGCCTATATACATCTTTAAACTAATGTGGTGTGGCTTAGTTGGCAACACAGACTGAGTTTGTGGAAGAGTTTCTGGTTCGATCCCCACTAAACATACTCGCTGATAGAGGTGAGGAGCCTTAACTGTGACTAAGCCCCAAACCGAATTAAAGGCACTCAATATAGGATTTTCCGAACCGCTTATTTACAACAAAAAAAATATACATCTTCAAGAAAGTCCAGTTTTTTTTTTTTTTTTCAAATTGTGATTTAATCTTGATGATCAGAGCATAATAATGAGATAATTGTGCGGCAAGTCCAAACAGGTTATTGTGGTACTGTCTATCAAGTTTGAAAAAATATCTAGTTCTGTCTCCTAATCTATTGATTCTTTTACATAAATTGAGATTGTGGTCTGATCTTTGATAAAAATTTCTTGCAGTTAGCAGACAAGAAAATTAGCGGATTTATTCGTTGTTCAAATTGAATATGGTTGAAGGAGATAATGTCGAAGAATTTAGATAGACATACAATATCTCGGCAGCTGTCGGCATACATTTTTTCACATTTATAAGGCAGAAAAACTAGATCATACTTCTACCTATACATGCAAAGGATAATTTTTATTGGTTCTTAAGTACATTTACATTGGTCGAACTGGGTCGGAGATTTTCTAGTTAAGTTAGTCACTAAATTACGTGACTGGGTGGTAGAATGGAAGACTATTTAATTTATTGATACTTGATAGTCAAAAAATGCTTTTTATCATTTTGGGGCTTAGAATTTTCTGTCAGTACTTATTCTATCATATTTGGTTTTATTTGGATAAAGCAGAAGTATATTAAAAGGATAATCCTTTTCTATTGATTTTGAGGGAACAAAAAGTAATGTTTGATAGTTGATATTATAATTTTGTTTTTAGATTAGGGCATTTAAAGTCCGACAACAGTAACTCACTGAATTATAGGCATCTTAAAAGTGAGATAGTTGGCCGAAAAATTTAAGACTGTTTCATATTCAAAGTCAGGACTCGAAACCCGACGCTTGATTAAGGATGGATGAGTTTCCACTCAACCAAGCTTCTTGGTTTAATTGATACTATTATCATGACCCAAAAAAAAATTGAAAATTTATTCTAGCTTTGGTATCCATAGAAAAAAAAATCGATTTTTTCAGGTTTTCTTAGAATTTTCTATTCCATTTCAATTTTATTTCCGTCTCTGCCTAAACCATCATCTTTTTTCAATCTATCAGTATATCTCTTGAGAAATGTGTGTTAAAATCAATTTTTATTGATTTTACAATGCTACAAATTAGGTTGGGCCTGAAATTGGATTTGTTGCGTTGATGCAGGCCATTTGCCTTCTGGGTTAAGAAAACATTCACTTCTATTCTTAGCAAATCGATTTACTCAATTCAAACTGGCCCAAAACGTATTTGTGTTTAGACAAAAAAAGAAAGGGATAATTACACTTACACCCCCTCAATTTAGGGGTAAATACAGTTAACACCACTTCAACTATTGAAAATTATAGATAGATCCTCTAACCCTAACGGAAACCTAAAAAACATAATGAAAAGTTATAAAATGGCTAAATTATACATAACATTTTTGTTATAGTGTTTTCTATACATGAGATGAGCGAATTGATTAAGTTGTTATCCAGTTAATAAAACGTTAGCATCTACTTGGAAACAAGACAATAACTAACCGCAGGACCTAAGTGTTAGACGGAGTTATAGTCAAGGGGGTGTCTCTGTAATTTCCAATAGCAGAGGGGGTCTTGCTGTATCTTTCCTTAAGCCGAGGGGGTGTAAATGTAATTATCCCAAAAAAAAAGGAGAACACTGAAAAGTTTATTTATACAAAGTTTCCGCGATTTAATAAAAGAGATCATAAAACTCTACCAGAAATTCTTGTCATTATTTATTATACAACTCATAATTGCAAACAGAATTCTGATTCCTGCCATAGCCACGAAATTCAGAACTTCACATGCAGATACCTCATAATTAACAATAATACTAAATACTCAATAACACAAAGATCAATGCTGATTTAGATATGGCTGAAATCACAATTTTCCAGATTAATTTAGGCTCCACAATAAGCCTTTAGAGCGTCCGGCGAAGTCCGTCCAGCTTCGGAGTAGTAAAAATTAAGAAATTCAACATGATCAAAGGGCTTGAATAGTAAGGGATGCTCTTCATCAACCATCTCTTGCGGAGCCTGAATTATATATCCTGATTTTGGAACTGAAAATAATCCAATTGAGTATCTAGCTTCATTTCCAGTCATCATCACCCTGTGACAGGGAGAATGCAGCCTACCATTTGTCCATGCCTGCACACCATCATGAAAAATGAAGTTCGTATATATTTATTGAACTATAGGTACGTCATAATTATAACGGAGATTTACATCTACCACCCTTTAGGTTTGGTTAAATTACAAAAACCCCCCCAAGGTTTCCTCGGATTCTAGTTATGTTCACACCACGGGAAAGCGTCTTGTCTTCTGCAATCTATTGTTGTAAGGTTCAATGCAATTTAAAACCACGGGAAAGCGTCTTGTCTTCTGCAATCTATTGTTGTAAGGTTCAATGCAATTTAAAGCCTAATCGTTGTTGGTCCGGACCTCTATTTGCCATATTTTCACAAGAATAATGAAACCTCAAGGGGCTTTTTGTAATTTATGAAATAAGAGGGACTAATTTGTAATTACACGAAATATAAAGGGTAGTGGATGTAAATTGCCAGAGATTGAAATACTTACATGTAGAGAGTCCCCAATCATGACAACAAAAGAATCTAGTGATGGCTCAACAGTGAACCACTTCCCATCTTTTGTCAGCACTTCTAATCCATTGATCTCGTTCTGATACAATATGGTGACAATGTTCTTATCGGTGTGGGATGTCAGTCCAAGCTTACTCTCTTCTTTTTGAGGCCCGTCGTACTTCTGAACTCGAGCTAGATAATTCGTCGAACTCATGTGCTCATCCATGTATTTTTCAAGTCCGAGGCTCTCCACAATCATCTTCCTCACAATCTTGTCCAACTCAGATAACTGCTCAGAGAAAGACTGTACACTTTTGCTGGTAAAAAGCAAGAAATGCATATTATCTTAGGAGATTTCGAAATATTTTCCTATGTTTTTATAAACACACATACCTAAACGTGGGGTTGCCTTGGGACCACATGAGATTTGTGAAACTTTCCATTTTTTCATTGGAGAGAGCATCCTCAATTCCCATGCTCTCATACAATGGAACAATAGGATATTGTCCAACATAGCCATGGTAAGGTTTGTTGGACCTGTTAATTAGTTTGGTCTGTAAAGGGAGATCGAAAAGTTGTTTTATTCCATCAATTGTTGATTTTCGGAGATTAAGAGGAATTTCGTCGAATTTGGCTTCAAAACAACCAAATTCTTGTAGGGCTTTTAGGACTTGGGTTTTCAGGGAATCCCACATCGGAGTTTCTTGTTTCAGGTTGGAGAAATCTATGACTGGAAGCTTTATGGTTTCAGAACCCATTTCTTATAATTTACTTGTTAGAAAAAAAATATATATATGTAAGAGTATATATGTTGAGGCCTTTTGTTTTGAGATTCTAATTTTGAAGTTTTTTAAGGTATTTATAGATACCAATTGTCTTGAATTTCCTAGTTCTCCATAACTAGTTATGATTTCACCAGTTGGTTCCTATTTACATTTGATTGATTTTGGGTTTTTTCACTTGGATCGTACAGGAAAACATTTATAATAAAACATCTTAGGCTAAATTATACTCAATTACATAATATATATATATATATATATATATATATATATATATATATATATATATATATATATATATATATATTAAATGATGATATATACTTCTTTTCTTTTTCATAAAACTGATTGCTACAAGTTTGATAATGACAAGTGATATATGTAAATTATCACTATTTATAATTAGTGACAGATATTATGACTTAGTTCTATAGGGGCTTTTTAACGCTGGACCTCTTGTGTTATGTCTAATTAGCATGTTGGACTCTGTGATATGAATTATCACACAAATAGACTTTGTGGTTCTAATTAATTAGCACACATAATCCCCATTTCTTGATTTGGAGTTCATACGCTTGGTATGTAGTTGAGATTTCATTTTTTTCTAACTTTTTCTATCTATAAAATGTTAGTTTTACCCCAATTTTATCCAAATTAGTTTCTAATGCAATGTTGCTTACAGAACCCTGTATTATTAAAAGAAAAGAAAATATGGAGTATTTGATCATATCTAAGAAGGGACAATTATTGTATTTTACATCCCTAAACACAACTGAATGAATCTGGGGAGCGATGAACATGTCTGAAAAACATAGGGTTCTGAATATTAATTTTCACATCATAGGGTTTTACGTGCTAATTACAAATAATAGAGAGCTTTTGGTGCTATATGCTCTTTTGTATAGTTTTCAGCGATTTTCTCTGTCTCCTTTTTCGATAGTGATATTTGGATAACTAATCATTTAATAATAAAGTGATTGTAATTATTCTTAGGATTAACTCTTCAAGAGATCATGGGCATTGTTCTCACTCAACAGCAGATCTAGGTTTCAAATTAATTATTTCTTGATGCCCTTCGTGATGTTTTTGGCTTTTTTACTAATGAATTTTCTGAGCAAGGTCCGATCCCGCTAGCTAGATACAAATCCTAAATAATAAATTAGATGAGTACGTTTTCTGACGATGACATTTTCACTTTAATAGTATATCATGAAATTTATAAACTATTAAAATTTTAAGAATGCGACTTCTGGTTATATACTTCCAAAAGCAAAGAGGTCCTTTTGTTTTTTCCGCCCGAAATTTTTTTCGGGCATGTGTACTACAGAGGTCCAATTGATTCCTTTTATTTTAAAATTTACAAAAATATTCTTGAAGTTTTATAAGTCTTGTAACACCTTCAACGGATTTTGGTTATGTTCCTACACCGGAAGAGTCTTCTCTCATACATTCCATTGGTGTGAGATTAATGTAGTTTAAAGTTTAGTCGACATCGTTCAAAGCTAACCTCTATTTGTCACATTTTCACAAATTTTACATGAATAATGAAACCTCAATGGTGTTATTGTAATTTATCTAACAAGAGAGGGACTAATTTGTAATTTTACCAAACCTTAGGGATAGTGGATGTAAATTGCATTTATTTTTATGAGCTTGAAACATATCTTTAGCTTCAATTTCATCAATCCAAACGCAAGTATGCTTGTTTTGGCATTTACAAACCATATTATTTTCCTTAAAGATCCTCAGTTTTCATATTTTACACCACTTAGAAGCAAATCTCAAACATCATGAGAACATCCACGAATTACTAATATACAAATTTTATACTTAAAAACATTCAACAATATTACAATACAATATGTTATGTACTCAAATTCCACAATATTTTTGGATGGCTCCCCTCATCTTTGGCCCTCCATCCTTGCAGTATTCAACGAATTCCAAATTACTGAAAGATTTGAATTTCAGTGGATTTTGCTCATCCACTAGCTCCTCTGGTACTTGCAAAATGCCGCGAATGAAAGTGAACAGAGCGATCGAATACTTTTCTTCAGTTCCTGATCTTGCAGTGACCTTGTGGAGGGGGCTGCATATTCTGCCATTGCTCCATGCCTGAACAGTTATTAGATTTAGGATTTAGGATATGCATTTTTAAATTTAATATATACTTGAACTCCAAGGAGTTTTTTGTAATTTACGAAACAAGATGGACTAATTTGTAATTCCATAAAACCTAAGGGGTAGTGGATGTAAATTGCCCTAAAACATACAATGACTGACTATTATACATAAAATGCCAAAAAAGTTAAAAATGAATAATGACAGTTGAGAAATATTTGAAAACGATATCTTACCATGAACGGTTCACCAGCTATGATTATGAATTTTCCAAGAGATGGTTCGAAATCGATCCACTCACCATCAGGAGTTTCAATCTGCAAACCTTTCACTTCATTCGTACCAATTATAGCCATAAAACTCTTGTCTCTATGTGGTATAAGACCAATATTGCTCTTGTTTTCACTCGGCGACCGATATTTCATTAGTCTTGTCATGTAAAATGATGATTCGATTAAAGGGTCGTAGTATTTCTGCAATCCATAGCTGCTAGCCACCATTTTCTTCACCGTGTGATCCAATTCCAAAAGCAGCTTGCAGTATGAGTGTATCGTTTTGCTATACAAGAAATAAGGGGACATTAAAAGAAATGAGTCTTGAGTTATGAAATCCAAATACACTCTACACAAGTATTGAATATATGAGGGACTATGCAGTAATTTTTCAAGTTAGGGGGATCGATTTGTAATTTTCCAATATAATTGTGATGTCAAGGCCATATAGAATTTTTGTGCTCACTTGTATATCACAACAACAGTAATGCAAGAAAAACGAACAAAACAGAGAGAGAAAATGAATCACCAGAATTTATCATGGCCATCAGGCCACATAAGGCTGGAGAATTTCTCAACAGCTTCAACTGTATCGCCGTTTTCAATACCGAAATATTCGAAAAGTGGCATGACAGAGTAATTTCCACCATAACCAAACCCTGGAATTTCAGAAATGTGTTTCTTCTTAGTTCCAAGGGGAAGACCAAACAACTGATCCTTCAACAGGGCGAACATCTCCTCGTGCAGCTCTGAAGTGATGATGTTCTCGAACGAAACCACGAAACATCCGTACAATTCCAGGGCCTGTCGGACTGAATCCGATGCGTATTTCCAGGAGCTTGTGCCCGGAGTGGAGTTCTTTTCATTGAATTCTATTATCGGAAGTTTATGTTCAGAAGCCATTGCGCTGTGATTTGGTTTTGATAGCTAGGGAGTTTAGATATGTTAAAAGTAAGCACATAATTTAATGTGATACTTAATATTATGCGGTAGATTCAACGATAAATTCAAACCAAATACAATCTATTGAGATTAGTTAATTATTGGGAAATTTACACACTACCCTGAGGTTTGATGGAATTACAAATTAGTCCCACTTATGTTATAAATTACAAAAACCCCTTTGAGGTTTCATATTTTCATTATCCATGTAAAATTTGTGAAAATGTGATAAGTAGAAGCTTTGACCGACATCGACTAGGTTTAAAACTGCATTGACTCTTACACCCACAGAGTGAAGGAGACAAGACCTTCCAATGGTGTGAACGTAACCAATACCCGATGAAATAATGCTTGTGATGCAATTGATTGTGTGACCAATCACGTTCTAAATTAATCCGAATTTAATTAACTGGGATGTTACCCTTGATTATGCTTTCGCTTTTTTTTTGGTATAATCTTGTGATTAAAGAGATTGTAAGTTTTTTTTGAATTAGCTCCATAACTGAATTTGACCCAAAAAAAAAGAGATTGTAAGTTTTGAGGGTCAACAATGTTTGGATTTACTTACTGAATAATATATAATTTTAATTCATTGTTTCATACTTGATAGTTCATACAAATTTTATACAAGGGAAAATGTAAAAACGAGACAGAACTATAGTAATATGACATTTTGGTATGGTAATAAAAATAAATTACACAACGTTATTACCCCATTATTACATCAATTCATATACAAATTAAAATACATTGGTGTAATAAGATATATGCACATATATTCGATCTTAAACTCCACAATAAGCCTTGAGAGGAGACTCTGTTCCCCTGCCTTCCGTATCATAAAAGTGAAGAAATTTGTAATGATAAAATGGCTTAAACTGCAGTGGATGATCATCATCAACCAGCTCCTGGGGGACTTGAATTTCGACATCCTTAATAAATGTAAACATCCCAAGTGAGTATCTTTCTTCACTCCCCTTCATTACAACACGATGAGTTGGAGGTTCTATTCTCCCATTAGTCCATGCCTGATAAACAATAACAAGAAACTAAAATTATTAAACTGTAAATGTAAAATATCATTGCAGAGATAATAACTACAGGTAAATTTAGTATCAAAGAGATAACAATCCATACTAAAAAACTGCAGAAACAACCGACGGTCATGAAAGATTGCTTGCTTAGTAGCATATTTAAATGGGAGAATGACACAAACCCCCCTGAGGTTTGTTTAAAAACCTGAAAAACCATGAAATCTTGAAACCTTACAAATACCCCCCTCAAGGGGGTAAGTGTAAGGTTGCAAGGTTCTAATGGTGAAATTGTAATAGAAAAGATGAAATAGGAAACTTTGAATGTGCATCTCCACTTATATAATTCTGTATATTTACGGTTACATTTACATATACACATCATAAGTATTGGTAAACAAACAAGTAATTCGAATGTAATAGAAGATGTAAATAATACAGTTTATATATATAACAGCGGATCGGATCTGAACTGAACTAATCAAAGAATTGCAATTAAGAGCATGGTTACGTACCATACAGGCATCTCCTGCCATGACAACGAAAGACAAGGGCGAGGGATCAACCGGTATCCAGTCACCATCTTTCGCCTTAATTTCGAGGCCCTTTACTTGATGCTGGTGGAGGATGGACATGAAAGTCTTGTCCGTGTGAGGAATAATGCCCAAATCAGTTTCATCTTTAGCTGGTATCCGATACTTTATAAACTTGAGAAGGTACGAGGTTGCTCCAAGCAATGATTGATAGCTATTCTCTATTCCATAACTCTCGGACACCATCCTCATCACTACTTGATCAAGTTCTCTCAAAAGCTTGGAGTATTCTAAAGCAGTTTCACTAATCAAAAACAGAGATTTGGACTGATCAACTAAAATCTTGCAAATTGAATTAGAGTAGAACCTTATAAATACAAAGTTAACTGTTAAATATAAATTGGTGGCAAATTACCAGAAATGGTCATTCCCAGATGGCCACATGACATTGGTAAATCCCTCTACTCCTTCGCGAGTCGTTGCATTCTCAATCCCTAAATTTTCATACAAAGGGATAAAAGGCAACTGGCCGACATATCCATGAGAGGGCGTGTTGGAAACATTTCGAACTTTCACATGAGTTGGGAGACTAAATAATTCTTCTGAAACATGAAAAATTGCTTGATGCAAATCCAGGGAGAATTTGCTGTAAATGGCGCAGAAGCAACCATACTCTTCGAGTGCACGAACCACATCTTTGGCAGTCGACAGCCAAGAAGTCGAACCAGACATTAAAATTTTCTCAGAAAATTCTATTATGGGAAGGGTTCGATTTGCTGTAGAACCCATGAGTGATGACTTGGTGTTTCCTTCTTTCTTGTTTTTTTGGCTGAATTAGATACAATTGAAGCTTGTATAGCAAAATAGATGAAACTGCGTAATTTTGGGGATTAATTACATTTGGACCCGAGTGAGTTTATTAAAGGGATAATTACATTTACACCATATTTAATTAGGAAAAAATACAACAAGACCCCTCTACCATTGGAAATTACAGAGACGCCTCATCGACTATAACTCTGTCTAACACTTAGTTTCTGCAGTTAGTTATTTTCGTTCATTTCATTTATAGCAAACATTATAACAAAAAAGTAATGGGTAATTTAGTCATTTTATAACTTTCCGAAGTGATTAAATTGTTGACTTGTTAATAATACATTAGTATCTACTTATTAATAAAAAAATGACTAACTGCAAGACCTATGTATTAGAAAGAGTCATAATCGAAGGGACGTCTCTCTAATTTCCAATAGTAGAGAGAGTCTTGTTGTATTTATTCCTAAGTTGAAGGAGTGTAAGTGTAATTATCCCCTTTGTAATTTAATAAAGGGGACAATTACATTTACACCTCCTTTGTAATTTAATAAAGGGGATAATTACATTTACACCCCCTTTGTAATTTAAGTGTAATTACAAAGGGGATAATTACATTTATACCCCCTTGACTTATGAAAAAATCCAGCAAAACCCTCTCTACTATTAGAAATTGATGGGTGTCGAATCCACCAAAAATAATACTTATAATTCCGATCTACCAAATAACACAAATTGCATATAGTGGTAAATAGGGTCGAACACAGGGATTGGTTGGAAATAATATCTTTTGAAAACCGGAAGATTTATTGAAAGTAGTAAAAGGGGGGGTTTGGAGAATATCTAAACTACTAATTACCTAGAAAACTCAACTAAAGAAAGCAATTAAAATAATGATCTTATTTTATATTTTTGGATTTTTCAACTAAACAACTACAAAATAAACTAGGAAACAAATAAAAACTAGAGAATAAAAATATATGAGGAAAAATGCCTAGTTGGGAGATAATTCACCTAAGTTCTCTACTCGATCCCGGATGCAAGAATAATCATTCAACTATCGATAAGCCTACTATAGTCATCAACTACCTTAGACGACCTCGTTTCTTCTTAAGATTAGACTAATCAGGGCCTACGCCTTACAATTAGTCCCTAATTAATAGACAACCCTTCGATAACACCTCTAGGAGTTTAATTTATTAACAGCATTCGATTTAAGAAAGATAGACTCGAGTCAATTAAACACTAACACCATGCTAATTTAAACCCGATTATAAAATTCCACTAATGCCCCGGATAATAATTTTGCAACTACCCTAGCACTAATTCGTCTCTAAGTTCACATACATCAAATATCCCTTCAACATATGCAAAGACATTATGCAATTCACTCAAATACTCAATTGACCAGATCAAATAAAGAGATAAATCACAATAATCAAGAAAGACAGAAATTCATATAAATATCGAAAAGTAAAATCTCATAACAATTCGGTCTCACAAGTTTGTAGAACTTAGGCAAATCCCCCAACTAGAATAATAAACTAGCTACTAATAATTAAAATCTAACAATTTAAAAACTATAGAATTCATCAAAACAATAAACAAGAAAAGAAAAGGAAAGAAAACAATGTTTGCTTCACTGATGATTCCCACGAAAAAGACAGGTTCTATGAAGTGCTTGAATAGTCTCCCGAATTTCTCTCCGATTCCTCCTCAGAAATTCGTCCTCCAAAACTGCTGTAAGTTGCGTGTGAGAAGGTCTGAAAGTCTGCCTTCTTCTGTCCCTCCTCTGCCCTAGCGATAAGTCTTTCTCCTCCAAATCTCAAAGATTGCGTGTAAATCTCTTCTAAACCCAAGCCCAGCAAAAAGCCCATAATTGAATAAGGAAAGGAGTGTAAAATATGCAGAAGGTCGCCTAAAATCTGGTCCAAGGCCGCTGAAAACGCGTGAAAGGGAATTTGAATCCGAAAAGGAAAGTGAATCCTGCACAAGATAGGACTCTTCAGCGAACTGGACCCGAGAACGTGATCACGTAAACGTGACTTGTACAAAACAGCTCCAAAATTGCGACTTTTAGCTTCTTTTAAACAATAACTCCAATCCTACACCCAAATCAACAAATTGGATCAATTCACATAAATAAGGACAATTAAACATCGAAGAATGGGGGCAAATGTATCATAAAAACGTGCAATATAACCACTTATCAGAAATTACAGAGACGTCCCTTCGACTATGACTCTGTCTAACACTTAGGTTCTGCAGTTAGTTATTTTCGCTCATTTCATGTATAGCAAGCACTATAACAAAAAAATAATGGGTAATTTAGTCATTTTACGATTTTCCGAAGTGATTAAGTTGTTGACTTGTTAATAAAATGTTAGTATCTACTTGGAAAGAAAAAAATGACTAACTGCAAGACCTACGTATTAGATAAGGTCATAATCGAAAGGACATCTCTGTAATTTCCAATAGTAGAGAGAGTCTTGTTATATTTATTCCTAAATTGAAGGATTGTAAGTGTAATTATCCCTTTATTAAATTACAAATTGTGACTTTCTTAGTCAAATTATATCATTTACACTCCATCGAAATTTTATAATTACAAAACGTAAAAAAGATATTTTAATATTCAATCATATATTTGTAACCTGACAATAACATTTTTTTTTTTTTTGGTTATGAAAGGGAGCTAAAGCTCACATTTCGGAAAGAAGAACCTCCAGAACCTCGACAGGTGGTTCGGACCAAACCTTACAAAAGCTATCAACTCTATGTCCTAACTTGGCTAAAACATCTGCACAAGCGTTGCCTTCTCTTGTAGAGTGCTGAAAACGGACATTTTGTTTGTATCTTATCTTATTGGCCCACATTCTGCAGATAATATAAAAGGGAGAAAAATAATTTATTTTTTAATAAAACATATAAAAAGTCTAATATTATAATCTTACTATTCTAAATATTATTGAAATGGGACTGGATCATAAGATTAAGACCTATGATGCACAGATACTCCTAAAAATCCTATTTTTCTATATCGTGTCTTGTCCGGCATAGTATCGGATACCCGTGTCGGACACTTATCTGGTATAAAATATCGAAAAAAATCCGTATCGCCGTATTCGTGTCGTGTCTTGTCCGTATCGACGTGTTTTATGGAGTAAGAGTTAAGACTAGGACGTAGTGATATATATATCACAAAATATGTAGAAATCTTCAATGATAGATATATCTTTGATTGATTAGGACTAAGTGGTCCTAAGCTTAGGTTCTCGAAAGATACACTCTAATTATCATCGAATCAAATAACTCTCACGGTTTTGGAGGCATCTATATAATTAAACATATACGGTTTTCCTTTCATCACAAAATTGTCAATAATCTAGTCATGTAGTTCTATTTAAAATGTTTTTATTTTTATTTTTTTGTTAAAGAGGAGCACATATTAAAACAAAACGTATCAACAATTCGGTCCCCTCCAGGTTCTTATTAATAATTGCAAATTGGCAATGATTTAGTACAATCTTCTCATAAAATACCGATTTATTTTTTTTTGGTAAAGATAAAATACCGATTTATGTTGTCTAGCAAGTACAACATTAAAGTAAACAAATGGTGAATAATGTTGAACAAACTATGTTCTAAAAATCTTATTCTGCGTGTCGTCGTATTTATGTCGAAAAAATATCCATGTGGCCATATTCATATCATATCGTGTCTATATCGACATTTCCGTGTCCGTATTTCATAGATAACTACATATATTAATCTATCAACCTAGTCATCCCTACTTCAATTATCAATATATATAATTTTTTAACAGAAAATCGTTGTCCATAGTTGGTCTCCTTCAATCTCTCAACACTTTCTGGTCCCCTTCAATTATAACTAATTTTTGGCCCCCCTAGAGAATAGCTTATTATATTTTTAAATCGTTTTTTTTTGTTAATTTATTGAGGAACTAAAATAAAACTAATTCGTACCTCATTGTTTAATAATATGGGTTTCTTTCTTGACTAAATATCACCACAATTAATTTATTAAAACTAAGTTATCATTATGATATCTGGCTGATTATGATGTATCAGATTAGTTCACACATTCAATGTACACATTTAAACTATTGAATTTGTCCTAATGGCCACCAGATGCTACTTTTAATGTGGAGGTTTAGGTTCGATTTCTTACAATATCATAACAAGGATCGAATTGTGTGCGTGAGTTTAAAAAAAAAAAATTACGTTTCAGTGACCCATTTCAGCGGTCAGGACCCGTCACTGATTTCTTTGGTGACCACGAAGTTCTTGCGGTCAGTAATAGTGACTGCTTCTGCTGTTACTAATTTCAAAAAATTCGGTCACTAAACTGAATTATAAATTTATAACACCTTACTAACCAACACAAAGTTGCGACCGACCCTGCAGCCACAAACTGAAAGTCTCATTTCCTTAACTTTTTTGGGCCAATAAAACCTGTTATTAGAATTCAATTTGAATCAGCTATAACCAAATCAATGCATCAAATTCATAATCCAATAAAAGCAAACCACAATCTCATCCAACTTCAATACTTATTACAAGGTTTTTTAGGAGGGTATTTGTAAGTTTTCAATTACATTTTTATATATATTTTCGGGGGCATTTGTGAGGAGGTTTTCAGGTTTGGATGGTGTTTCAGATTTTTAAGCATTCAACAAGATACATATAACTTCACTCCTCAAGTATAACACAACAATCAACTTATTGGTAATACATAACGAGAATAACATTGTTCCTACAAAATACTTACATAATCCAACATTCAATGGAAGAAAAATTAAACCACATTTCTCGAGTCCCTTAATTCAGATTAGAAGTACCGCAGAAATCCTTGAGAATATTTTGGGATCTTCGGCCTTGATCCGTAGTGTAAAAGTTTAACAAATCAACATGGACAAATGGTTTGAACTGCAAGGGATGTTCATCGTCAACTAGCTCTTCTGGTATTTCTACCATCTTGCTGAGAAAAGAAAACAGAGCAATTGTGTATCTGGTTTCTTTTCCATTCTCGTTCAGGGTAACTTTGTGGTTGGGAGAAAGCACCCTATCATTGCTCCATGCCTAATTACCAAGAAACAACATAACATTAATACTTTCAAGAATCATGTAACGAAAATAAATTGCCGAATTACGTACGGTTCCCTTGAAGTTTTCCATAATTATAAAATATCCCCTCTATTTTTAAAATTTACATAATACCCCCTCTGATTGAAACCTCAGGGGGTTTTCTGTAAATTTTTAAAATAGAGGAGATATTTTGTAATTAGGGAAAACCTTAGGGGTACTGCATGTAGTTCAGCTAAAACAAATTTATGAAATTATCCATCACTCAGAAACTTAACACACAGACACAGACAAACACAAGAAGAATTTGTTGAGCAAAAAATTTGTTAATCACCTTGCATGCATCGCCAGCCATGACAACGAAAGAGGATGGTGGAAATGTGACATTAATCCATTCTCCATCTCTTGCCTTAATTTCAAGGCCGGAAATGTGATTCTGATAAAGTAAAGTGATGAAGCTCTTATCTGTGTGAGATGGAAAAGCCATATTGCTCTCTCCTTCTTCGGGAGCTCGATATTTCAAGAACCGAAGAAGATATGTTGTCGCTTCAATGTGTGAATCGGCGTGCTTCTGCACATCGTAGCTCTCAAATAGCATTTTTATCACAATTTTTTCTAGCTCTGCAACCTTCTTCGCAAAGGACTTTGAGGTCTCACTAACAACGGCAAATTAAATAAGAAAATTAAAAGTTATTCTATTAGTAAAGAAATAGTCCCAAGAAACATAGATGTCAAAATAAATTATTGCCAAATCCTATAATTAAGTATTCAAATTCTTGAACAAATCCAAATTAATATTGTGTCAGTATGCATACCAGAAAGAATCATTTCCATTAGGCCACATGAGATTAGTAAAACTTTGAGCTCCTTCAAGTGTGGTTGCGTAGTCAATGCCCAGGCCTTCGTGGAGGGGCACAATGGGAATTTGACCCACATAGCCATGGTAAGGCTTTTCATTTATGTTCTGTACTTTAGTTTCAGTGGGAAGTTCAAATAATTCATCAGCTGCTTGGAAGATTGATTTGTGAAGTTGAGGTGAAATTTTGTCATACAAAGCTATAAAACAGCCATGATTTTCAAGGGCTTGTCTTATTTCTTTGCATGCAGATGACCAACAATTTGAGCCTGGCTCCATACCTTCCTTGGTGAAATCCACAACTATTAGATTAGCAAGAGTTATTGAACCCATGACTTCTTTTTTTGTTTTTTTCCTTTTTCTTTCTGGTTTTAATTTGGAGAGTTTTGACTTAGGAATATGAGGGATAATTTGAGATATAATTATCTAGCTATCGCTTTTGTGTGGTATTTTATAGTGTTCTCTAGTTGAAGATGTAGGATAAATTACCAATAAGTGACATAATTGAAGTCTTAATAATTACGAAAAACCCCCTGAGGTTTAGTACTTATAAATTCAATACACCATCCAAACCTTGAAACCTTACCTGAGTTTTTACTTCGTTGACATTCACACTTTGAAACCTTGAAACATTAAGAAACTTAGCCTGAGGTTTGTAAAACATTACGAATACCCCTAAAACTAACGGGAAATCGTTGATTTTCGTTGACTTTGGGATATTTGTAATGTTTTAAGGTTTGGATGGTGTCTTCGAATGTGTTGCAAATGTTAGGAAACTATTTTGAAGATTGGAAAGTTTGAATAATTTTTCGTTGAAAAGCACTAAACTCATGATGCTATCAATAAATAAACTCTCAATTATTGTTTTAGTTAAGAAGTTTGTTAAATATCAGACCTAAAGATAGACTTAAATATTTCTATATGGTGGTGATCTACCAATCTGTCAACTTGTTAGTCGGTCATATCCACGGTTGAACTGAGTGTACGTGCAACAGGTTCTGTTAACCAACCACATTCTGACATGGACACACGACACGGACACGACACGACATAGACATGGTAATCAAATTATATCTCACATTCACATAATAAAATATTCAAATTTCCCACTTTATTTTCTCGAAAATTAATAATATTTAATAATAATTTATCTGAAAAAGATTAGTGCCAATAAATTGTCTGATGGATTATTTCCTCGGGAATTAATTCCCAAAAGTCTGTTGGAGTTCTCTCAGTACCAGAAGAACTGGTTTTAGTTACCGCTGAATCGGTCAGTAGTGATCCTACTAAAATCGGTAACTAACAGGATTCGTGACCCACTGTGCACAAAACCCTCGTATGTGACGAGGATGGCTCCAAGAGGATACGAGGAGACCTCTGCATTATTAATTAACTAAATTCACAACCATCTCCGAGTCAACTTCCACCACAAGTTTCTCAGATCCATTGTTCCCATTTTCCATAATATAATAATTGAGTGATCAATTATCCAATATGTGATGTTTTTATAAAAACAATTCAATGAAATCGGCTAGAAAGCAGTCATTTTTCAGTCACTAATAGTGATTGCTGGAAGCAGTCAGTAAAACAGGGTCACAAATGCCATGATTTGTTATATTCTCCGAGAAAAATATTCCCTCAAAAATTGGTTGTTCTCTTATAGTGATTTGAATTGGGAGGGTCGGAAAAAAAATATATGTTTTATATATTTATTCATTGCTCTTTTCATAGAATGGTTGCAAATTGCAATCAGTCAATTATACTAATATATCAAATCGAATCAAGTGTAATTTATTACTATTATCACAAGAGAAAAAGGTAAATAAATAAGCAAATTACTAACTACTACCAAGTACTAAATAAACAAACATAAATATCGAACCTACGACCTTTTGGATTATAGGAACTCCACCTAATATTTATTCATTTTCCTTAATCACAACAATAAAACCACAACACAACAGCAATCCTTATCAGAAGACATTTGAAAAAAATATGCATACTCAATCATTTTCAAACACCACAATAGGTTTTGATAGCATTCTCAAGTCTTCTGTTCTCTTCTCTGCTGTAAAATTCTAGAAATTTGAGGTGATCAAATGCCTTATACTGCAGAGGATGCTCATCATCGACCAGTTCTTCCGGTGTTTGCATCATAATTTTCTCCATGAACGAGAATTGTGCAATGGAATATCTTGCTTCTTTTCCCTCCATAGTCACTCTATGATGGGGGGATTTTATTCTATTATTGCTCCATGCCTAGTCCAAACAAAGTTCTTCGTCATTCACATAGGTTTATTAATTATTTTCATAATGATGTAAATAATAGAAAATAGAAGAAAAATACATTTTTTAATTCCATAGTTATGCCCTTGTTATTTTTTTTCCCGTCCATCGATACAAAGTACAAACGTTTAAAACGTAGAAAGCCAAGGATTTTGTGACAAAAATATGTTTGTCCTAAAAGGTTAAAGAGGCATGGCTATTGTGACAAAAAATAACCTAAAATTACAGCAACAATTATATCTTTTGTGACGAATTCAAATTGGTCACAATTTGTTGTGACTAAAGAACCCTTTGTCACATAAACCTTTTGTGACAGATTGTCATGACGAATCTTGACGAAAATATTGGTTATTGTGACTTAAATTTTCGTCATAAAAAACTCATTTTCTTGTAATGAATATTTATTTCAAAAAATTATGAAAAAATTAGCTTAGAAAATTACAGACTCACCATAATTGCATCACCAGCCATAACGACTACGGATGAAGGAGAAAGGTCACGAACACAAAACCACTCACCATCTTTGGCTTTAATCTCCAAACCATCGATTTGATTCTGATGAATTGTGGACATAAAACTCTTATCTGTATGTGAAACAAATCCCATTTTATTTTCATCAATCTTAGGTTCCCTGTATTTCATGACCCTGCAAAGATAGTTAGCCGAACTGATGTGGGATTCATAGTACTTTCCGACTCCGTAGCCCTCAAATACCATTTGGACAACGGTTTTTTCCAATTCTGCTGCTAATTTTGTGTATGAAAGAAACTGCTCACTGAAAAACAGAATGTAAAGTACGAAGGAGAAAAGGATTAGTATAACTTATTACTGTTAAATATTACAATTTACACAGGCATTCTAGGATCACAGCTAGAATATAGCCTTTTTCTAATAGATGAGTACATCGCTATTTGATATTTTCTAGTAGTTGTTTTCTTACCTCCATAAAAATTAAACAGCAAAATGAAAATTGGCGAAACGAATTTCCAACTTCTGTATTTAATCATGAAAGACTAAAATAAGGGCAACTTTCATCCACTATCCCTGTTTGGTGTAATTACAAATTAGTCCCTTTTGCTTCATAAATTACAAAAAAGCACCTTGACGTTTCACTATCATGTAAATTTTGTGAAAATCTGGCAAGTAGAGGTTTTGACCGTCGTCAGCTAGGCTTTATACTGCATTGACTCTTACACCAATGGACTGCAAAATCCGATGAAGGTGTTGCAAGAGTTATGATACCTAAGGGGCGTTTTTGAAATTTTTTAAACAAGAGGGACTAATTTGTAATTAAACCAAACCTGAAGGGTGGTAGACATATATCTTTTTTTAAACAAATGCAGTGTACCTAAACTCGACATTTCCATTTGCCCACATGAGTTGGGTGAAATCTTGAATCCCTTCAAGGGTATTGGCATTATCAATGCCCATGCTTTCATAGAGGGGAATTAGTGGGATTTGACCCACATAACCATACAAGGGCTTTGTGGACTTGTTTTGGACTTTGGTCTGAGTTGGGAGATTAAATAATTCTTCAAGTGCATGAAAAGCTCCATTATGGACTTCTTGGGTGATTTTATCATACAATGCTACAAAACAGCCATATTCCTCTAGTGCAGAAACTACTTCATTGCATAACCTGGACCATGATTCTGTCCCAGGTTTCAACTGTTTGGTTGTGAAATCAATGACAGGGAGTTTGTGAGCTACGAGTGAATCCATGAATGTGTCTGTGTGTGTGTTAGAGAGAAAGAGAGAGTTTTGAACTTAAAACTCAAGCTAAAAAATATAAACCAGGGACTATTTTTGCTAATGTCTGTTTGGCTTATTTATAACTAGAAAATACCATTTGTATGTTTTTTTACATCATAACCTAAAAGTATTCTACTCTACTGTGTCGTGCGTATCCGACACCGTGTCAGACGCTTTTCTAGTGTAAAATATTGAATAAATTTGTGTCGCCGTGTTCTTGTTCGTGTCGCTGTATCCGTGTCCGTGTTTCATAGAGTATAAGTTAGAGTCTCTGTTTTGCAATTTGCTAATAAAATAAAATTGAAGGGTGGAAGAAATAAAAACTTTCAAATCAGTGGGATTGTATAAGACAAGCAATGGAAAAGGTTAGAGATTGAAAGGAATGGTTTAATCATATACATTAAAAACAGAACTAGAACTACTAATCAAGATTATCACATTCAAGGATGTTAAGTTTGTCTTATGGTCCCCTTCAATAATGTTGTATTATACATTTCCTTCGTGTAAAACGAAATACGAATGATTATTTTTAAATATATTATCACCATATTTTTGTCCTATTTTAAGTTAGTACATGACAAATTTCAATAGCAACATTTAGTACTAATTAAATAATTGTCGCATAAGTTGATTGGTTGCATAGTATAATATAGATTGCAAGATTTGTCATATTAAGTAGGGGAATTTACATCTGATTACCCTCAAAAGTTTGTAGTATTTACAATTTACTCCCTCTAGTTTGAAAAATAACGATATAGTTACTAACTTTAAAAACTCCTAAAAGTTCAACGGAAAACTTAAAAAGGACTTATGCTTTATGAAATGCTTCACAATATCCCAAGCTTGAGGGCATTTCAAATTTACAATCGTTTACAGTATGGCCAAAAGTTCTACACAAGTGGAACTTCAACCTTAATTTTATCATTTTCCAGTACTGGAATTAGCTTTCTAATTGCATATCACCGCCTTTCGAAATTGAATATCTTGATGGAAATTCCAAATGTGAAAATAAAAGTAAGAGTAAATGCAACAATCACGCATGCAACCTCTCCCAGGAAATCATGTCTAAAACCAAAGTAACTTCTCAAGAACTCCTTCACCGTTTGCTCCGGGTAAATGTAGTTCTCCAAATCTCCGAATTGAGACGTAGTCAAACCGTATAGTGTCCAAGCAACTGGATCCGCCCAAGCAAACCATCTCCACCATACAGGTATTCTCTGTGCCAGATAGTTCGAAGGCGACAAAAATTCAGTATATATGTTTAGTCACTAATAAGTTTCTTTTTTCTTGTATTCTTGCAAACACCCTTTATAGTTGCTATTAAGAGAATGAGTTTGTTTGAACTTACTGGGCGCGGAATTATGAATCCGGAGAAGATGTTCCATAAAGTGACAAATGTTGCACCAATTATGGACGCAATGTGGTGATTCGGTGACACGGCCACGGTCATCATGCCATAGAAAGTGAAGTACAATAGCGTAAAATACATGATGAATATATACCAGAAGAATTTCGCTGCTGTCCATTCAAATCCAATCATCGCATAAACAATGACGCCATACACCAAAACTTGTGCAAACACATATGGAAATTCTATTGCAACCTACGACAAAGAGGAGGAATATGTGGGATTTTAATGAACTATTTTCTATATATCGAACAAAATCAAGAATTCATAAATAAAAACAAGTAGATTATTATTATTATTAGTTATAAACCTGTGCAATGGCATACGGCATGGATGAGTACATTCCTGCTGCTCTTTCTCTATAGAAAACTGTTCTCTCAACAGCAACGACAGGCTGAACAGATACGCCATTTTGAATGCCCAAGAACAGGACAGATGCATACATAGAACCCACGGCGTTGAGTATATCCCCTATGCTATTCCTGCTCATTTTTCCAAAATACACCAAAATTAGCATTTTCTTAGAGCAAATTGCACTTCACCCCCTGAAAATTATCAATATTTACACTTACCCCCCTCAAAGTCCGAAAAGGGGACTCACCCATGAAGTTATAAAATCTTTAATAGTTTGCCCCGATCTGATGCAAAGTGCTAAAGAGTTTACGCTCCAAGAGGGTGAGCTTCTTTTTCAAATTTTTTTTTTTTTTTCGGGGGGGGGGGGGGGGGGG
This sequence comes from Verbena officinalis, assembly GCA_958496215.1. Lineage (NCBI taxonomy): Eukaryota > Viridiplantae > Streptophyta > Magnoliopsida > Lamiales > Verbenaceae > Verbena > Verbena officinalis. Next base: position 2,622,223 of record OY292391.1, read on the forward strand.
GGGGGGGTAAATTTGTTAGATGGGCTGAAAAAAACAGCAGAGTTACATGCTGACCTCTTAGAGCCGATGTCCCAAAACATGCTTCCAAACATGAGAGCTATGAAAGTTGTGAACAGAAATCTAACGGCAGTATAAGGTGGATTTCTCCAGTATGACCAGTATTGTTTCCAAAGGCAAGCCGTGCATTGGATATGGAACGGTTGAGTGTATCGACTAGGAAAATATAATTCTTTTGTACCCGGGCTCGGTGTATTTAGCTCCCTAATGAGAGCTTTGTTCCTCCTGAAAGGTTTCATTTTGTAAATTCAGCTTTTTGGTAACAAACTAGAAATAACTTGAAAAATGGACACACCATTTGCTAGTAGAACTCTTAACCTGTATAATTCAGAAGTTTTATACACCTCGGCAAAATCAATTTCTAAGGCCATTTCCTGGGCTGAGGCAGTAGCTTCCAGCATCCAGGTTGCCGGGTTATATCCGTCTTTGATTTTACTAACTCCTGGAATGCTCTTTACAGAAAAAGGAAACAATCAAGATTCCATAAAATAAAATATAAGTTTGAAAAAGAGATATAGCATTCTCATTTCTTGGCTTTTTTCTCGTTTACACAAACTCACCTCAAAGTACTTGATCAGGTGGCAAGAATATTGTCCCAATGGCCCGACATATATCTCTTCTCCCCCTCGTTTCAGTAGAAATAGCTGGTAAATAATGTAATACTTCAGTCGAAGAATATAATAGAACAGCTATCTATACTATTACATAAAGCACCAGCACCATTTAATTACCTCATCAAAAGCTTCAAATAAATCGATGCTAGGCTGGTGTATGGTGCATACGACGGTCCTTCCAGTGTCCACGGTGTTCCTCACAGTTCTCATTACAATTGCAGCAGCTCTTGCATCTAATCCTGAAGTTGGTTCATCCATGAATATTATAGAAGGATTTGCAACGAGCTCAACCGCTATAGTTAGCCTTTTTCGCTGCTCAGTCGAGAGGCCATTAACCCCAGGTAACCCCACTAATGCCCCTCTTAATGGTGTGAGTTCCACAAGCTCCATGACTTCATCAACAAACATCTGCAAAAACATACAGGGAGTGTTTGGTAGATGTTTTTGCTTCCGAGATGTTTTGGCAAATACTTACGAAAATACCAAGAAGCATAAAAAAGTTGGTTCCCAACTGTTTCCAGGTTCTAGTGTTTATCCTGAGGTTTGACCTAATTACACAAACATACTCTGAGATCTGGAAAATTACATAAACATAACCTGAACTCTTAACTTTTGTTAGAGAACCTTAATGAAAAAGTGTACTTTCATGTTATGATCCTGGTATTCTTGTTAAAAATACAAATAAAATCAGATCTTATTGAATGGATATTCCCGAAATTCGTCTAACAACTTCACAGATGTCAAAAAAAATTCTTTGACAGAATAAGTTTCTATAATTTCCCAAACCTCAAGATATGTTTGCGTAATTAGGCCAAACCTCAGTGTATGTGAATGTATATATCCCCTTTTTTTTTGCTTAAGAAAAGCAAAACTAGTCATCTACCAAATACTACACAAGCGCCATGTTTTATTCCAGCTAAATTGCGAACACCTCAATGGCCATAATATCCTACAACGAGCTGATTTTTCTGCATAAATTCAAATTAATGGACTTCTTTTATAAACTAACCTTTCTAGTTTTAGCATCAACATCTGGAGCCAAACGTAGCCAAGCTGAATAAAGCAATGATTCATGTACAGTAACATGAGGGGAATGTATATCATTTTGCTCACAATATCCCGAAATTCTAGCAAATGTTTCTTGCTTTTTGGGGTACCCCGAAATTGTGATATTCCCATCTATATATCCTCCTGTTTTCCGACCAGCAAGAACATCCATCAGAGTCGTTTTTCCCGCCCCACTAACTCCCATCAAAGCTGTTAGAACACCGGGCCTAAAAGCACCGCTTACGCCTTTCAGAAGCACAAGTTTATCCTCAAGAATACCTTTGGCTTTCATTTCCTGAAAATCAGATTAATTTATAGAACATTCCAGGGTCATTGACATCTGTACACCTTGAGAGATTGCAAAATACACTGAGCCCTAACAATTTTAAAAAACTTACAAACCACCCCGGGAAGTTTGAAAACATCACAAGTAATTTCATTTTGGGTCAATTACGAATACACCCCTGAAATTTATGCGTTTACGAAAAATACCCTGAAACCCATTACGAAATTGTCCCTGAGGTTTGCAAACCATAACAAATACAACCCTCAAACTAACAGAAAATCGTTGACATTCGTTGTCTCAGGGTGCTTTTTTTAATTTTCAAGGTTTGACGGTGTTTCTCGTAAAATGGACAAACCTCGGGGGTTTTTCGTAATTATTCCCTTCTTTCAGGAGTGGTTTGTTTTCTTTTCAAACTTACCTGTGGCATGTCGACAGAGTAGACAATTTCGTCAAAAGTGATGGAATGTGGTTCAAATGGAAGAATCATCCCTTTCTTAACATGACTACTTATTCCCGTCTCATCATCATTTTGATTGTCGTCACTTTCTTCAGGTATCGTTGCTTGACTCTTTCCAAAAGCTATATAAATAACTAGATTACTTATGCAAGAGTTTCCAAAAAAACATTATTTAGTTGCAGTATAGAGGAATTAGGGACACTTACAGTTCAGATAAGTAAGAGCTACCACGAAAAGCATGTTGAATACGACTGTGAATCCCAATAATGCCCCAACTCCTATCCAATACATTTTTGCTTCCGGCAAAAATCCTCTTGATTTTAGGACAATAACTCCTAATGTTTCATTTGTGAACGGGACGACCTTAGGACATAAAATTTAATCAATGATCCGGTAATTAACTAAAATTATTATGAGCAAGTTTTGAAAATATGAACTCACATTATTCCAGTTATTGCCTCTAAATTCGTTCACAAGAAGTGCACTTTGTGCATACATTAACGGCGACGACCAATAACCCCATATCCACCATTTTGGTACATCCACTGCAGCAACAACAGGAAAATTAAGAGAGATAGAGAGAGGGAACTAAGTAAAATTATCATTTTTGGTACCAGATATTCTGCTTGCCTCAGAGTCGATATCATAAGTTTCAATTTGCGTCAATTTTAATACATTTAAACATATACATGTATCAAATTAGTAAATGAATTTGATGCTACTTTTCTTCTATACCTCGCGACAAGATAATACCACCCATTGCAAAAAGAAGGAACAGAACAAATGCACCAAACGTGTTTGCAATAATCATGTTCCTTCCAACTGCTCCCATCAGTCTGAATAATCCACCCGCCATCTGGTTTAGAAGTAAGAGGACCAAGTATTGCTTGAACAATCTGCAAATAAAGATTCTTGATTTATCATCACTCCATGTAAGAACTCAAAAGTTTCATCTCCGTAATATAGAATATTTTTACCTTCCAACATTTGGATCAAATCCTATGACATAATAAGTGATAAAAACCCAAAAACCAACTTCAATAAGTGACATAGGTATCGAGAGTATCCACTTGGGAAGAGCATAAATCCATGAAGGGAAAAAGAGAGAGTCTCTTTGTTTGTAGAAGACTGGAAGTTTATAAATTGTCATGGAAACTTCTATCATGCCATTGAACATCATGAGGGTCGCCGCGAAGAATAAAGCACCAATATATATATAACCATCTTCCACATTGCGCCGGTTCATATTAGTTCTGAGGAATACTGTCATAGTAATAAATGACAGTAGAATAACCTGAGCAACAACATAAGCATTCACACATTATTAACTGATTAATGCTGAAAAGGACCATATATTATATATATAGGGATGGAGCCAACCAAAATAACAACATAAACAACATTTTTGCAGTTGTGATGGCTAAAATTCATTTTATAAATTATAACATGATAGTACTTATTTCAAGTATTTTGGTAATACTTATTTCAAGTATTTTGGTAATGGAAACTTCCAAATCATTCAAGATTTGTCTTTCTTCTATTATAATTAAGGGATAATTACGAAAAAAAACTGAGGTTTATAAACCTTACGAGTACCCCCCACCCCACCCCACCCCAAGTTTTTACACAGTTTACATTCAAACGTTGAAATATTACTAAACTTTCCTTGATGTTTATAAAACATTACGAATACCCCCCTAAAACTAATGGAGAATCGTTGACTTTCATTGACTTTGGATGTATTTGCAATGTTTCAAGGTTTGGATGGTGTCTGGGAATGTTTTGCAAACCTCAGGGAGCTATCCGTAAGGTTGGGTGGTTTGGAAGGTTTTTCGGGGAAAAGTGCAAACCTCGGCCGCTCGACCGGCCTACTAAAACGATAAATTTGTTTTTCATATATTAAATATTTTCTTTCGCCCCCTACAAAAGTAAAATTCCCGACTCTGGCCCTATTTAAATACCAACCTGTGAAATCTTGAAGAAATACACAAACGAGTTTCTCTTCATGAGCAAGATTTCTCTCGACCAGCATGCTTTCATTAATTCTTTCAAAGTTGTACCATATTTTCTGGTTGTTAAAGCAGCTGGGTGGCTTTTGCTCTTGTCGAATGGGGATGAAAGATTATCCTTTAGTTCCCTACCCCTATGGAATGATTGAAATGCTTCAACAAATTCATTCACTGTCACAAATCTGTAAGGCTCATCAACACGCGCCCAATATTGCTGCTGATCTTTCTTCGATGTTACCTGTAATAGAAACATTTTCAACTGGTGTCACAAAATCAAAAAAGGGTCAAATATTCAGTGTCTCAAATAGTGAGTTTAAATACATACTTCTTGCAAGAAATCGGCGACTCCTTTCCTTTCCGGGCATTTGAATCCCACAGATTCAAAGAATTCGAGCACGTTATGACGAGGGCCTTGATAAACAATTTGGCCATCAGACAACAAAATGATGTCATCAAATAGTTCATAAGTCTCGGGTGCCGGCTGAAGGAGAGATATAAGAGCAGTTCCACTGAGAATGTGGACATATTGTCTCAATGAACTCACAATTTGGAATGTTGTTGAACTGTCCAATCCTGTTGATATCTCATCCATGAAAAGAGCATTTGTTGGTCCGACGAGCATCTCACCTGTGATTTTTAGTTTGAATATTAATACTAAGAATTGATAGAACAACTCTTTTTTTCAATTTTTTAGCTTTTTATTGCTATTTTGCTTTCTCACAAAATAAATTTTTAATTACCTGTTGTTACGCGTTTTCTCTGTCCACCTGATATTCCTCTAACTAGTTCGTCTCCAACCACAGTATCGGCACAAACCTCCAGGCCTAAAAGCTGAATAGATAGATACAGAATTTGTTCTCATTTATACTATTATAGGTAATTTCCAAAAGCTGAGGGACTAAATTGTAATTCCACTAAACCTCAAGGGGTGTACCATGTAATTTTCCCTTAAGATTATTATACCTTCAGAACATAATCCGTCATTACGTTCGCTTCTTGTCCTTCGGTAGCAACAGCCTACATCATGCAAGAGTGCATACGAATATTTTTTATTCAACTTTCACAATCACATAAATATTATAATTTCTCTACTTTAAATTCAGAAAAACAGTGAAGTTTTTTACCTTCATGAAGAGATCAATATCTGAATCAGGCTTGATATTTGCTGTCTTTTCCCTTCTAGACAATTCAGACAACATTTCTAAGAAGTAATGATCAGTGACATCACTTTCCACAACAAAAAATAAAAAAAGAAAATTAAATTTCGTCGGTCGTTACTAACCATATCTAGATCCAATCCCCTGACATCTTGCAGAAAATTCTAGAGTTTCTCTCACCGTCATTTCTCCAATGTGGACATCATATTGGCTAATGTATGCAGCAGTTGTTTGGGGCACAAACTCATTCATCCTGTGCCCGTTATAAGTCACACTTCCAGAAAACTGTTGTTTTCATTAATTGTTTACTATTTTGTTATTTCTACGTCAGAAATTTAAACAAGATAAACTATCTAAATGGTGAAAATTTTGATGACTTGACCTTCAAAGAAGCATCCAGTTTTCCTGACAAAGCCAACAACAAAGTCGTCTTTCCTGAACTCGGAGGACCTAGCAGCAATGTCATTCTTCAAAAGGTATGCAAGAAAATAGATTAGACAATGATTTTTTCAAGAAATAGTTAGTCTAAATGTAATTACAATTATCTATTTCATCTCCAACCTGCCAGGTTTAATGATGCCGCTGACATCTTGTAGAATCGAAATATGTTTCTTCTTGCTAGGAAGTATATGTAGATAACTTAGGAATCCCTGTTGACATGGAAAAAATGAATGTTGATGAACTTTTATGGAAAATTACACTTAGACCCCAAAGGAGTTTGCTAAATTACAACTCTTGAATTTGGTAAACTCCTTTGGGGTCTAAGTGTAATTTTCCCTAACTTTTATTATTTTTCTCTGCCAGTAAGATACGAAAATAAATGATATCTTGAATTTTCAAGAAAATAATTCTTTAACCTCCAATATATTAATAGTGTAGTTAATAAAGGTCGGCAACGATCTCCCCCCTATGTAGGCTTCTGCACCAACATTTAGATTCTCAAATCTAACTTCTATTGTTGGCAACTGAATCCCAACTCTGCCAAACAAAAAAAAAAAAAAAGTTATTAATAATAAGGGAGAACTTCATACAGTACCCCTAGGTTTTCCATAATTACAAAATATCCCCTCTGTTTTCTAACTTTACAGAAAACCCCCTGAGGTTTCAAACAATTAAAAATTACAGGGGTGTTTTTTGCAAGATTTGGCATAAAGTACATGGGGTTATTTAGATTTTTGAAATTGTTTGAAATATCAAGGGGTTTTCTGTAATTTTTGAAAACAGATGGGGGTATTTTGTAATTATGAAAAAAATTGGGGATACTGTATGTAATTCGCCCATATAATAATAATAACTAAAATGAAAGCACAGAAAAGTCATTAGCATTCTTGGAAATCATAGACAATGAAATAAATCAAATAAAACTGCATATTTTTGCTAATGTGGTGTCACCTGTCAATCCGGTCCCTAAGCTTCCATAAAAACTTCTCATTATCTTCATCAGATGCTTTTATCAGCCTATCAAGCAAGTCTTTTCGTTCTTGAAATCCAAGATTTCTTATATCAACTTCACTCGTGCCGCCACTGGGTCCCACGAGAATCCCTCTCGTGAGACGATCATAAGTAGGAAGTTTTTCGAGTGCAGCCCATTTTAGAGCTTCTTCATCATCTTCAAAGCGTGCAGAATGCGAGAAAACTTCAAAACTGTTCCTCCAGTGTGAGGTACTGTTTGATCTAAAACTTGTACTTGCTTTGTAAAGATCAGCCTGAGCCATTTAATCGACAAGGCAAAATGAAAAGGAAAAATGCAACATTTATAGATTGGAAGAGAATGTTGTGTTTATCTTCTAGACAGGTTGAATTATTCAGGAAAAATAGGACATCTATCAAGGAGAAACTGGAAAGCTAATTGAAAATATGCCCAAATTCTAGGATTTAGGGGTGGCTTGTATTTAATTATCTCATGTATAGGATTGCCTTACAAAATTCAATATAGTTTACCTTAGTGTTCATTTAGAACTAAACAATATAATATTGTATAATATGATATAAATCCATAGGGGGTGTGTATTGTACTTACCAACCGACCGAACCGAAGTTTCGGTAACCCGAAATTTCGATATGCCGAAATGGCGTACTGAATACCGAACGTTTTGGTTTGGTTTTTACCTCGAGCAAAAGAAGCGTTTGGTAGAATTCCCACACACGTCGCTTCAAGATCTCTTTGTCGGTCACCCACTGTTCACTAATTTTTTTATTTTTTTCCTCCTCGCCACTAGGCCAAGGAATCTTTTTTTTTTAACGGAAACCGGCGAGCACCGTAGAGCTTTTACCGAGGACACCACCTCATATCATACCAAAAAATAAAATAATTCTCTTTGTTAAAACATTTTTCTCCTCCAAAAATATGATTTAAATGGTTTTACATTAATTAAATTTTTATATATAAATATTAATGCAATGCATATATATTAGTAATAATATAGAGAAATCATGAAATTATATTCTGGCTAGGGAGCTCGAGCCTAGAGCCCTAGACATAGCTGACTTGAAACCGTCTCGAACGAACAATAGGAATAAAGGCTATGAACAATGTTCTGGATATATTATATATTGGGATAATTACAAAAAAATCCTGAAGTTGTTTTAAAATTCATAACACCATCCAAATTTGAAAACTTTACAAATACCCCTTAAAATGTAAAAATGTAAGTGAAACCTTACAAATACCCCCTGAAAAAAACTTACAAATACCCCCTCTCAGGGATAAATGTAAGATTACAAGATTTTAGGGTATTTTCCGTAAACGACGTAAGCTCTGAGGACAATTGTGGTAACTGGCCCTTATATATTTAAAATTAGGAAAACTTGAACAGGAAATCAAGTGCATGGCCTGGATGTAGCAAGAACCTTCCTCATATCATCCATCTTGGCTTTGCATCATTTATTTATTTATTCGAAGTCCAATAAATTCTAGTTAAATAAAACATAGGAATGACTAAGATTATTATTTCTATATTTCTATTAGATTATTCTCCTGAACTGCAAAGGAACAAAATCAAATTCATTAAAAACATGACTTATATTATTATTTCTATATCTGTTTTGTCAGAAATAGTGTGCCATAGCATTGAATGTTGAGTAGTAAAAATGAATTAGATAAATGGGGAAAATGCTGCACAAAGAGATTTGGTGTTTACCACTTGCATTAAACTAAGTACAAAATGTAGCATAGTATAGGACAATAGGACTGCTGAGACAAAGTACCTTTTTATAGGTGGGGCTTCATAAATGTCACAGGCTCACAGCATTTATGATTCTTCAAGCAAACTCTTCTTAAATTCAAAGGTGTACTCCTAATTCAGTAGCTTTTATTATTTTTATATTTTAATATTGATATATAAGGTATTTTCATTTCTAACATATATCTACAATAAAACAATGAAATGACTCATGAAAAAGTAATAATATTATTTTGGAATATATAGTTTTTAAACTTCAAAACTATAAGTTTCTGGTCCATCAAGCATAACCTCAACTCTTGACCAAAACAAGGAAAAAAACTCAAACTTTATGCATATTCATTTCAGCATTGATGTAAACATAATGGAGTCCCGAGACTATCAAGTATTAAATTTGCAACTTTGTGAATATGAACACAATGAAACAGCTTACACAAGTCCCCACCTACAGTACTCTAAGCCCGTGATTTTCAGTTAGTTTGAGGGTATTTTCCGTTACCATCGGCCAAACATCAGGTCTTTTTTTTTGTAATTTTCAAGGTTTGAGGGTGTTTTTCGTAAAAGGCACAATCCTCATGGGGTTATTTGTAATCACATGGAAGCTTTTTCTCATATTGTTGACTCTTCCAATGACTAATGCACTTGATTAAAGACAGTAATGCCAATTTCAATACACAAAATTGGGAAATAGAAAAGGGGAATATCAAAATGTGATACCTGGCAATTGAATTTCATAAGAGCGGAGTCAGAAAAATTATTACACTTTCAATGGAAGTGTCTGATTATAGCTTCCTGCTTCATGGCTAAAGACTACTTGTCTGAATCCATACAAACTGCTTCTGCTTTTGCTTCACTTTCCAACTGGGATGCATCTCTTCCAAGTTTTTCTATTCTTTTTTTTGCCTTCTCATCCACGATTATTTTTCAAGTTGGAAAAAGTTTCTCTCGAACTAAATAAATCAGATCAGTGTTCTGATTGCAACTACAAAGTAAAATGATATAACTATTCGAATTCAAAAGGTTAACATAGAAATAATGAAATACAAAATTCAATAAGATCAGATGATAGAAATAATCTAAACTGCATACCATTTTATAACTCATGTTTTCTCTGTGGTTAGAGGAAAAAACAAATATTAGCTATACCGAAAAACAAGATCAGTGTTTCAAATGATTAATTATATATCAAGTTAAGAGATATTACATAGTATTAAGTACACATCTTTCCTTCATCTTTATCAGAGAACACCAAAAAAAAAAAAAAAAAAAAAAAAAACTAACATCAGCAATTAACTTACATTGATTTGCTTTAACATTGAAAAACTCACATTCACCTTAATCATTCTGCATCATGCTCTTTCTCCTCACATGTACCATTTTTATTGACAGCAGCAAGCTCAGCTTCAACCGACATGGATGGCAATCTCTCATACACTTTAGAACCGAAAGGCATAAATTTCCCTTGTCCAATTCTTTTCCTAATCTCCTCATAATTCCATCTCTGCTGAACATAAACACAAACCGCCAAAAGAACTGCAATTATCGGTATCCCAATATCTCCAATCTTGGAAAAATAATCCATTTTCGGGTTCACAAATTCATATTCTTCAGAAAAGTAAGGATTCGAAAAGGGGGACCTCATGAAATCATATATATGAGGAAGAAGTCGAACCGAAGTTATCCCAAGATAATACATTTTCCCAAGAGGTTTAGATTGAATTCTCCACATTAAATTACCAATTACTTGAGGAAGAAGAAAGAAGTCCTGAACAAGACCAAGATACTCCTCCAGCTCAGTCTCCCATTCTTTTATTTCATGTGCATATCCAGTAGAATCAATAAAACGCGACGTCGCCAGAGGTTTATAACTTGTATTAAAATAATGAACAACAAGAACAAGAAGATATCCAACTACATGTATAATCAAAGTTGTGTAAAGAACTTTCTTGTCACTTGGAACCTTGTGAGGCTCAAGTGGGGCCCGCGTAAGAAGTCTGACACGTGATTTCCACACTTTCTGGGTTAGCCTCAGAGTTAGTGAAAAAGCAACCAAAACAAGAAATTTCACAGAGTAGTCAACGACTTTGATCCATTGACTATTCTGCAGCTCGTATGACTCATTCTCACTAAAATCAGTAGCTGCTTTCTTCAGAAGCATTTCTGCACCAGTAATCAATGGAAGACCATATCCAAGAGCTTGTACTCCAAGCATTACGAGCGACACATAGGGAATGGAGTCATTATTCCCTCTAATGTAAAAAAGCTGACTCAAAATGCAAGCAATTGCAATAGACAATGAAAGAATATGAAGGATCCCTTCGACACCTCTTCTTGAGAGAATATCTTCACGTTGCTTCCTATACATAATAGGAACCGTTTGGAGCTTGATTGGGGGAAAATATAACGGATCATCTTCGTTCCTTTGGCTGATTAAGGAAATCCTAGCCGTTGGATTAACCAACCAACGAGCAGTGGTTGGTGGATAAGCAATCACAGCTTCTATTAAACAATCCAGCCCATTTTCAAGATCCATACTTTCATACAACGTCTTCCACGAGGCACGAACGTCTCGACAACCAATGAGATACATTTTCCCAACATGTGGGTCGTAAATCCCCTCAACAAAAAGTGAAGAAAAGTTTGTATACCAGTGTCCCACTAGGTTAAGCTGACCAGATACATTAAGAAGCAGCTGTTTTTCCGTGTATTCAACAGCTTCATTTTCGTGATGAAAAGTCGACAAATCTTGTTTAGGCCAAGAACGACCAAACAAAGGGCCAATGGACAAAATCTCCATTTCCAAGTCAGTTTTTTCAAGAAAAGAATTGGGAAATGGATCAGGAACAGCAGGAATGTGAAGGGTGAGATCTTCTGAGAGGAGAGAGAGACTATTACGGAAACTTTCTCTGTCTTCGATTTTCGGAAATGTCAAGAGCGATTTCTTGATTACTGTCCCTATGTTAAAGGGCTCGTCTTTTTCGAGAACTACACCAGCAGCGTTTATTTTGGAGTATTTGTAATAAGGACGAGAAGCAGTGTACTGGTCCCAGAGCTCTGCAGGTCGAACAACCTTTTCAAATGCTAAAGGGAAGTATGACTTAGTACTCGGATTTATACTTGAGAAAGTACCCAAAAGTATGCTCCTTTGGTTTATCGAAAACGAAAGAGGAACATATATACAGATACGAGTATGACAGCTGTTGTGGAACTCAGAACAACCAATCATGCAAAGCTGTCCACTAGAAGATTTCCATGTTCCTTCAGCAGAGAGAGTCATATTACTAAGCCCAGTTCTCTGTGTAGCAGTGAATTGATTCTCTGAAGGAGGAACAGCTCTAAGCACTGAAGAGACCCTTGTAATAAAACCAGAATTTTTGTCTGAAGTTGTATTCTCACAACGAACGTCCTGAAGGACGAGCTTGACATTCTTGAAACTCCCATCTGTAGCATTAATCTCCTTATCTGATGAAAATGGGCCCAATTTGCTGCAGAAATCATCTGTGTCGTTGCATTTCCAGTTTGGAAAAACAGTCAATGCTTCTTGGTGAGTAAATCTCTCAAGAATGACACAAAAGTCGAACCCTTTGTATATCTCAATTTCATCGTTGATCAAATTGTCGTTATAGGGGTAAGGATCACAAGCTTTTGAAACAAGATTTTCTGAGAATTGATAGTTCAAAGAAGCGCTCAACCAAGAAGATACACGAACTTCATCAAAGTACTTGGGGTTTGACTTTGAATTCAAACTTTTCATGCTTCCGGAAACTGCTCTGCTGGTCAAAGTCAACATTTTAGGATAACGAAGCACGAGTAATATCTGATCGTCTTGTGTGAGAAGCGGCTGATTAGTGTAACCAAATTCTTTCACCCAGCTCCATTGATCAGATGAATCGAGCTGTCGAGAAGGCAAAACAGTATTTCCTAACAAACACATTACTCTCTCACCATGGTTTTTATCAGATTCTGTGTAGATCCCTTGAAAATTGATAGAAAGCTGTGAATGGCTTGGATATATATCGAATCTTGGCGGATTTCCTTCATATGGTTTTTCTGAGAGCAAACCTTCGATAGTTATGCCCATTTGCAAAATCCCACTTACAAATATGGAGTTCTTGGAATGATGACGGCCATCAACATCAGTAACCCAAAAGGAAACCAAGTTTAATGGGGATCGAAGATCGGTTGAAAGTTCTCTATCATCAAATGGCATTAATTGAGCACCACTCAATTCCTGCCACCAATCTCCATTCAAGAAAGAAAGTCCCTCTTTAATGGTGTACAATCTACTATCATCAGGTTTTAGTTCAGCCGCAGATTTTAACACAACGGCACATTGTTTGTTTATCTCATCAATTCTATCATAATTGTAGCTCGCAGAATGCTTACTCCCACCAACTCCAAAACCCCCTTTATTTACAAAGTACGAATTTGCAGAACGAATGCATAGCACTATTAACAACACAATCAGAGTCCGAGATGCAGCAACAGAAGATATCATATCCATGGCTATAAATGAGTCAACAGACAAAAGGGGGGAAGATTCTTTTCTTAAGGGTTTCGCGACTGCCCAGATGGAAAAATTGTAATCTTGAACAACCCAGATAGGGATTTCACTATAAAGTGAGTGAATTAGGAGTTTACAACACTTACCAAGAAATTATCGAGTCGTGGGCCTTGTAGCTTCAACAATTGTTAAAAAGAAAAGGCGTGATCCTCAGCAATATGAGAACTGCAATCATGATCTTGGGCCAGAACGGTTTGTAGTTGAAGTTCAAGGTAGGGGTTTTCTGTAAGTCAGTAAAGTGAACAAGTGTAGATCAAGAGTGGGAGGGAAGTGAGAAGACTTGAAGTTAAAGTCAAGCGATGCAAATGACAGATGAGTCAACCTATTTGACCTTTTCTCTTCTTTTATTATATTTTCTTTTTTATTTGTTGTCATCATTTTTATATGGGAGATGTTGTCCAACTCAAACTTCTATATTGAGATTAATATCCAGTGCTTATTGAGTCAAATCGTAATGGTTGAATTTCTACAATAAGTTTTTCATTAGAATTTTTAGCTTTCATTTTTCCAACAATTGATAACACATACACATTAAATATACATCTTATGCAAATTCGCAAGAGCTTAAATGCACATATGCATCTATCGTCTCTGGAAATTGAAAGTCTTGACAGAGAATGCAAATATAAAACCAAAAACAACTCCAAATCCAACTACAACACCAGCAACAACACCAATAAAATCGTGTCTGTACCCAAAGTAACTTCTCAAAAACTCTTCAACGGTTTGTTTTGTGTCTAGCTCATCTTGTACGTCTCCGAACTGCGATGCAACTAAACCATACAAGGTCCACGCTACCGGATTCCCGTAATGGTACCATCTCCACCAAACTGGTGTCCTCTGTTGTCCAACAATTCAAAAAAACAAACAAAAAGAAAATCTGAAATTAGTTTGTTCATCATTTATCCTTACTATATAAATAACGATTTGTGAATATGTGGGAAATAGAAGTACTTACCGGTCTTGGAATTATGAATCCTGAGAAGAGGTTCCATAAAGCGTAGAATGAGAAGGATATGATGTTGGCTATGTTCTGATTAGGAGTTGCTGCCACAGCCATCATGCCGTAGTAGGTGAAGTACATTAGAGTAAAGAACATGAAAAAAATATACCAAAAGTATTTAGCAGCTATCCATTCAAAACCAATCATTGCATACACAATGGTTCCATATATGATTGCCGAAGCAAAATTATATGGAATTTCAATCACAGCCTGCAATTTGAAAACAATAAAAAAAAAAAAAAAAACAGAAATGTCAAGTTTGGCATTTCCACGTAGCAAATTCAAACTACCAACAATTCTTTATTTTATTACTTTTCTTTTTTCTTGGGCAAATTACATACAATACTCCTAACGTTTTCCGTAATTACAAAATACCCCCTTTTTTTAAAAATTACAGAAAACCCCCTGAGCTTTCAAACAATTACAAATTCTATATGGAATCTTACAAAAACAACCCTGTAATTTGTAACTGTTTGAAAGCTCAGGGGGTTTCCGTAATTTTTTAAAATAAAAGGGGCGTTTTGTAATTATGACAAACCTTAGGGTTACTGTATGTCTTTCCCCCTTTTTTCTTAGCGATTTCCAGCTGATTTTCCAACTACCTGTCCAAATGCATACGGTAAAGCCGAATACAATCCAGCTGCTTTTTCTCTATAAAAGACAGTTCGTTCTACAGACACCACTGGAATTACGGAAGAGGCAATCTGGACCCCGAGAAAGAAGACTGAAGCATACATAGATCCCATAGAATTAGTAATGTCTTGCTGAGTACCCCTGCAGTTAATGTATTGAATTCCACAATGAAAATTTAATTAACAACCACTCAGAAAAACTTTGGAAATGAATTCGAAAAGATAATTTTATGCTTGCTTACTTTTTGGAACCAAGATCCCAGAACATTGATCCAAAAATGAGGGCTAAAAAAGCCGTATACAGAATTCTTACGGCAGAATAAAGAGGATTACGCCAATACGACCAATGTTGTTTCCATAGGCAGGCTATGCATTGCGTGAGGAAAGGCTGAGAATATTTAGTTTGGAAATGCAGATCTTTCTTGTCAGGACGAGGGGTACTTAGCTCGCTAATCAAAGCTTTATTCCTCCTGAAAATTTAATTTCTCAGTGTTATTTTCAGTATTATTTATAGGGTCAGAGGCTTATGCCGTTTACGAAAATACCCCGAAACTTTGAAACATTACATTATCCCCAGATTTGAAAACCATAACAAATACCCTCCTAAAACTAATGGAGACTAGGGGGTATTTGTAATTTTTCAAGGTTTGAGCGTGCTTTTCGTAAATGAACAAACCTCGGTGGGGTTTCGTAATTATCAGTTATTTGCAGCATGATTAGCATATGCAAATCTGTCATTATACATTGATTCCTGGGTGAACTGACCTATAAAGTTCTGAGCTTTTGTAAAGTTCAGTAAAATCAACTCCCAGCATCATTTCTTGGGCTGAAGATGTAACCTCCAACATCCACGTTGCTGGATTATAGCCGTCCCGAATCTTTGTAACTCCTTCGATTCCCTTCATTTATTTTAAAGAATCAGAATTAACTTCATATAACTAAACTATTCATCATAACAGTATTTCTTTTTGTTTGATTATGATGTTGATTCTCTTGGCTCACCTCAAAGTATTGGATTAAACTGCAAGAATGGCGACCCACGGGCCCCACGTATATCTCTTGTCCCCCTCGTTTCATCAGAAATAGCTGCAAATATTAAATAAACCGACAATCTAATCAAAGATTCCATTTTTTTTTTTTTTTTGGTTGTTGTTAATCAAAGATTCCGTATGAAAGAAAGAAATGATGATAAATCTTGCAATTTTCCAAAAGTATCATCTTGCCTCGTCAAAGGATTCAAATATGTCGATACTAGGCTGATGGATGGTGCAAACCACAGTCCTTCCAGTGTCTACAGTGTTTCTGACTGCTCTCATTACAATTGCAGCAGCTCTTGCATCTAATCCTGAAGTTGGTTCATCCATGAATATTATGGATGGGTTTGCCACCAGCTCGACTGCTATAGTTAGCCTCTTTCGCTGCTCAGTCGAAAGGCCATTGACCCCAGGTAACCCCACTAGTCCTTGTTTTAGTGGAGTGAGTTCTACAAGTTCCATAACATTTTCCACAAATGCCTGAAATGCAGACAGAACAAAGACTAAGTTGATTTGTCAGTGAGTTTTCGTAATTAGATCAAACTTCAGATGTAGTAAATGTAATTTTCCCTAAAAAAAAATGCAGGATGCCCCCGACTTCATGCTAGTGTGACATAGGCTAGCTCACCTTTCGGGTTTCTGGAGCTACTTCTCGTGGCAAACGTAGCCAAGCAGAGAAAACGAGGGACTCGTAAACTGTAACACAAGGAGAGTGGATATCATTTTGTTCACAGTATCCAGAAATCCGGGCAAATGTCTCTTGCTTCTTCGGATAACCCGATATCGTGATATTTCCCTCTATATATCCGCCTGTTTTCCTACCGGCCAATACATCCATAAGTGTAGTTTTACCAGCCCCACTAACTCCCATTAAAGCTGTGAGAACACCTGGTCTGAAAGCTCCACTTACACCCTTCAAAAGTACTAATCTATCTTCAGTAGCACCCTGATTTTTCATTTCCTGCAAATCATTTTAATATGAATAAGGCATATTTAAAATGATGTTCCAGTGTTGTTCGCCATTGAGTCTCAATCATAAGACAATTAAGGATCACTTGAGGTTGTGAGATAATAGTTACCTGAGGCATGTCCACAGAGTACTTGACTTCATCAAATACTATGGAGTGTGGTTCAAACGGAAGAACGACTTTACTCTTCCGTTTATCATCTTCTCTTTCTAGAATTTATATGGAAACTAATCACAAGCTTATATATAAGAACTCAAAGAAATACTTTATCTCCTTGAGATATAGGGAAAATTACATATAGTACCCAAGGTTTGTCATAATTACATAATACCCCTACTTTAAAATACAAAAAAAACCCCTAAGATTTCTATCAAATACAAATTACAGGGTTTTTTTTTCTTTCTAAAATTGTGTATAAAGTACAGGGGGTATTTTGTTAGATTTTTGCAGTTGTTTGAAACCTCAGGGGGTTTTCTGTAATATTTAAAAAAGGGGTTATTTTGTAATTATTTAAAATCTTAAGGGTACAGTATGTAATTCGCCCTGAGATATATATATATCACCTATTCCTTCATTTGAACCATCATTCTCATTCTCTGATAGCACTGCTTGAGGTTTCCCCAAGGCTGAAATATGCAACAACATTTTACGGCAAAGATTTCTGTAACAAAATGTTTAAAAAAGTACGAAAATTGAGTGATACTCACGATTAAGATAAGTTAGAGCCAGAGTGCTGATACAATTGAGCAAAAGTATCATGCCTAATAATGCCCCTATTCCTATCCAGTACCAGTATGAACCTGAGAAAAACCCGAGTGACTCTAGAACTTCGACTCCCAACGATACATTCGCATTTGGAGAAGCCTTCAATAAGAAACACAAAATTTGAATAACATTTCGTATTATTTAAAACTAAATCAGAAAAAAGAAAAAGCAATATCATGATTGTGGATATCGAAACTCACGTGTTTCCAACTATGACCTCTGAATTCGTTCACAAGAATGGCATTGTCTCCATACATAATTGGGGAGATATAGTAAGCCCAAATCCACCATTTTTTCACATTCACTGGAAAAAAGAGAAAAAAAGTGAAATCTAATTTGATATTTTTCATTTTCGCTTTTGGGTAAATTACATGCAGTACCCCTAAGATTTGTCACAATTGCAAAATACCCCATCTATTCTCAAACAATTACAAGAATCTAACAAAATGACCCCTATACTTTACACAAAATCTTACAAATGTAGTTTGTAACTGTTTGAAACCTCAGGGGTTTTTTTGTAATTTTTTAAAATAGAGAGGTTATTTCATAAAGATGGCAAAACCTTAGGAGTACTGTATGTCATTGGCCTTTCCTTTATCCTTTTGGATATTCCAGGAATTATAACTTAAAAACAATAATGCACGACTACATACCTCGTGATATGACAAAACCACTCATAGCAAAAACAAGAAGCAATACAAAGAACCCGAACGTGTTGGCTATGATCATGTTCCTACCCGTCGCCCCAATCAACCGAAACAAAGACGATGCAGCTTGCATTTGAAGTAACAACACCAAGTAATATTTGACAAACCTATTGGAATGTACAGATTCAAGATTGTGATATCAAAAGAGCGCCATAACCAAACACTCAATGGCACATATTTAGTTATATATCCTATACTCTTACCTCCCAAAATTCGGATCAAATCCGATTTCATAGTAAGTGAAAATGGTAAAGAAAGCTACTTCAACCGCACTAACAGCGATGCTGACGATCCATGCGGGAAGAGCATACGCCCAAGCAGGAAAAAAGTAAAAATTTCTTTGCTTATAGAAAACTGGAAGCTTTTGAATAATCATGGCTATCTCAGCCATTCCATTGAATGTGACCATTGTGACAGCAAAAAATAGAGCACCGGCATATATCCTTCCATCTGTTGGGTTGTCTCGGTGCATTTTGGGACGAAGGAAGAGTGTCATGAATATGATAGCTATTACACTAATCTAAAGATTCAAAAGATTATTAGTAACGACTCACCATGTATAATCAAAACAACAAGGACAGAGCTATTACAAAGTTGGAGTTAATTGTACAGATCAGTTTGGGGCCTTTACGAGAAAAAGCCTTAAGACCTTGAAAATTACAATAAACACCCTGAGTCAACAATTATCAACGATTTTCCGTTAGCTTGAGGGGGCTATTAGATATGATTTGCGAAATCTCAGGGTGTTTTTCTAAATTTTCAAGGCTTCAGGGTATCTTTTTCGTAAACTGCATAAAACTCAGGGTCGTAATTGACCCTATATTTTTTATACTAGAATATAAAATTTCCATCCACAAATAATAAAATGGCCTATATATACATATAATTTTCTGACTCAGTTTCTGTATGACAAACATAACAATACTGACCTGGGCGAGTTTGAAGACATAGAGGAAAGAGTTTCTCTTCATCAATAGTAGTTCTCTGGATGCACAAGCTTTCAAGAGCTCACTTTTGCTGACACCGTATGCTTTTGTTGTCAAAGCAGCCGGATGGCTTTTCTTCTTATCGAATGGGGTTGCGAGCTCAGCCGTTAGTCTCTTCCCGACATGAAATAATTTGAATGCTTCAGCAAATTCCTTGTCTGAAATAAACCTGTAAGGCTTATCATTTTCCGCCCAATACTGTTGCTGATCTTTCTTTGACGTAACCTGCGTCAAATTTAAATTTGAGTCCTCAATTAACAATATTTTTTTCATAGGCTGAATTACATACAATATCCCTAACATTTTCCATAATTACAAAATACCCCCTACAATTTGTGGTTGTTTGAAATCTCAGGGGGTCTTCTGTAATTTTGAAAACAGAAGGGGTATTTTGTAACTATGATAAACCTTAGGGGTATTGTATGTAATTCGCCCTTTTTCATATTGAAGCAAATTTTCGCTCAAATGGCTATGAAATATCTTACTTCTTGCAAGAAATCAGCAACTCCTTTTCTCTCAGGGCATTTGAAACCCATAGATTCGAAGAACTCAAGAACATTCTCACGAGGGCCCTGATAAACAATCTGTCCTTCAGATATGAGAATTATATCATCAAATAGATCATATGTCTCGGGTTCTGGTTGAAGGAGTGAAATAAGAACAGTCCCTTTTAGAATATGGATGGATTGTCCAAGGGAATTCACAACTTGGAATGTGGTGGAGCTGTCCAATCCGGTTGATATCTCGTCCATGAAAAGTGCCTTTGCTGGTCCGACCAACATCTCGCCTGTATTTTTGAGAGAATTACAAAAATTTACAGCTTAAACCAACTTCTACAGAAATTAGTTATGTTCATGAAGAAATATAGCCGTTTTATTTGGCGAATTACATACTACACCCCTAAGGTTTTCAGTAGTTACAAACTACCCCCTCTATTTTCAAAAATTACAGAAAACTCCCTGAGGTTTCAAACAATTACAAAAATCTAATAAAATACCACATGTATGTAATTAACCTTTTATTTACCTGTTGTTACACGTTTTTTCTGTCCACCGGAGATTCCTCTAATCATGTCATCTCCTACGACGGTATCAGCACAAATGTCCAATCCCAGTATCTGCAAAGATAGTTAAGTTTATCTGTGTTGTGTGTATAGATATGTAAATAATACAAGAGTGTGTAAACACTTACCCTGAGAATGTAATCTGTGACAATACTTGCTTCCTGGCCTTCTATGGCTGCCGCCTAAACAATTTAAACAGTAACGTAGTTATATACCGCATCAAAATTATGAATCTTTTTTTATTTAAATTATTTGTCCCGATTGTGTCAAATCTTACTTTCATGTATATATCCAGATCAGGATCAGGCTTTATATTTGCCTCCTTTTCTCTTCTTGATAATTCTGCCAGCATTTCTGCGAAATTTTCCATGATCATGAGAATGATCACAACAGCTACTATCCATGTAATAATATATCGAAAGGCTAATAATTGCCGACTAACCATGATTGCTTCCAACTCCTTGACATCTTGCAGAGAATGCCAATGTTTCTCTTACAGTCATTTCTCCAGTATGGACATCATGTTGGCTAATGTATGCTGCTGTTCTCTGAGGAATAAATTCCTTCAGGCCATGTCCATTATATGTTACACTCCCTGAACACTGATCATCCCAAAATTTCAAAGTTTAGAGTTAAATACATTTTAACCCCTATGAAATTCACAAATTTCAAAATTACCTCTAGTCAAAAATTAAATATGAAAATCTATGAAAAAAACCAATATCTCCCCCTAAAATAAAAATCTTCGACTCTATATAGGTAAGATGTTTGGCGACTTGACCTTCAAATTAGGATCAAGCATCCCAGCCAAAGCCAACAAAAGCGTAGTCTTTCCGGAACTTGGAGGGCCTAAAAGAAGTGTCATCCTGCGAAAACATGACAATAAAACAGAAAACAAACATGGAAATTCAATCTTGAACATACACAGATCAGCAAACTTAGCTAAAATGAAGTAAAATACAAATCTGGTAGCGGCTTTTTACCGGCTAGGCTTCAGGATTCCACTAACATCATTTAGGATAGTGAACGGCTTCTTTTTGCTTGGAAGAATATGAAGATAGCTTGAGAACGCCTTAAAAAGAAACACAAGTTAGATTGAAAATTAACTAATTCCTATAAGCTGAAAGAGATATTTAAATTGATTGATTACATGAACTTTTACCTCAAAGATATTGATAAAGAAGTTCAAGAAAGAAGGCAAAGCTCTGCTTGCTGTAAAGGCTTCTGTTTCTATTTTAAGGTGCTCAAATCTTACTTCAATAGTTGGCAAATCTAATCCAACCCTGAAAAGAAAAAAAATAAAGAAAACACAAAATAAATCACAACGAGAAGTGCAAAATAAGTTGGAACTAGCTATAGCTACTTGAAAATTTTGTATACCTATCAATTCGTTTTTTGAGCTTCAACAAGAACTTTTCATTATCTTCTTCTGCAACCTTAACAAGCCTCTCAAGCAAAACTTTTCTCTGCTGAAATCCAAGATCCTCTACATCGATCTCATCGGCAACGCCGCCTCTCGACCCCAACAGAAGACCTTTTCTCAAACGATCAAAAGTCGGAAGCTTCTCAAGGGCAGCCCATTTCAAAGCCTCTTCATCATCATCTTCGACTCGTGATGAACTCGAAAATATTTCCAAACCATTATTCCTCCAGGCTGAAGCATTTCTCCTTAAGCTGTTTCCACCTCCGTAGGCATTACTAATATCCATTTTCTAAGGAAACGGCAAGCAAAACAGTATTATTACAAAATTTATTATTTTGATCCTACTTGTAGTTTCTTAAATAAATGCAGGATACTTGTGTAAATTTCATGCATGCATATATAAATGATGCATTCAAACTGCAAAGACTGAAAGACTTAAGACTTAGTTTTATAGAGCAAAAAATAGATATCTATGCCCTAAGGGTGGGGTGGGTGGGGGTAGTATATATATTTCCATACATACCCTCTGAATTTAGTATAATTACAAATACCTTGCTAGTTTTAGACTCACTAAAATCGCCTTAAACATGGTTTGGTCGTTGTAATACCTAGAGATAAAAGAAAAAAAAATCTAAAACCCCTATTTATTGCAGAAAAGAAAACAACAAAATCTAAAATGAATATCCAAAATACCCCTCATTTTCTTCCCCAAATTTCCAGGCCTCATTGATCATATCAAATCAAACACAGATATAATATGCATAAATAATTAAAAATATAGGGATAACTACAGAAAACCCCGAGATTAGATCTTGAAATATTACAAATACCCCCCTGATCAACTGAAACCTTACAAATACCCCCTGAAATATAAAAATATATACAAAATACCCCACCCCACCCCACAGGGGGGGGGGGTAAGTGTAAGGCCGTTACAAGTTTTCAGGGGTATTTTTCGAAAACGGAGTAAACCTCAAGGGGTTTTTCGTAACTAGCCCTTAAATATAGATAGATTACACACATGCAAGCTGCACAACCTAATTTTAGTAATAGCCTACGTACTGAAATAGTAGAAGCAACTTACTAGTTCCACTTGCACCTCTACGAAGTTTGTAACAAAACTTATCGCGGTGGCGCAGCCTCTATAAAACTTTGAAAGTGATCGATCTCTGATTATTTCAAAAGCTTAGTTATATATCTAAGAAGAAGAATTTATTACAGTCTCTGAGAACAAAAATGTAGACTATAGTACTAGCTAGTCACTAGAATCTAGATTATGCTAGTTTAGGTTCAGCTATATCGACATATATATACTAATTAATTATATTTGTGGTAATAATTGTTTATGGGTTCGTTCAACATGAATTAACAAATATGAAATAATTAACACCATGTAAGTTTCGATTGGATAATTTATCCAAAATAAGAGATCTTGATTAGATAACTAGTGAATATATTGGAAATAGAAGATCATTTAAATGCTTATAGTTAGAGAATTACACATACACCCCCTCAACTTTATGCCTGTCTTTACATACATATAATTACTCCTTTGAGGTTGATTTTTTAAGTTAGGGTACTTAATGTTTTCTGTTAAATTTATCATGTACCGTTCCAAAATTACCCCTGAGGACTGAAACGTAACTTATTTAATTCCAGATGGGGATTATTTTTTGGTTACATCAACTTTTCCTTCACATAATTACTAAAACCTCCCCTGTAAGATATATATTACAAAAGGGACACAAAGACATACGCACTTTAAGGAGTGAAGCGCATGAGTAGTATTACTTTTTTGCTTGTTTTTTGTCAAATGATATATGAGGGGCCCCGTTGTATTTAATTTCTTACAGTGGGATTATTTGAGATTTTTTTTCCACAACGTGGTAAACTACATTTAACTCTGTAGTCTGCATAACAGGGGCAGCTACACAAACCCCGCATTTTTTACAATTTTATTGTCGGAACCTTACAATCTTATACTTATCTCCTGAGGGTTATTTGTAAGGTATTTTAGGGGTAATATATATACGTTTTTATATTTCAAGGGAGTATTTGTAAAGTTTCAATTTAACAGAAATATTTGTAATATTTACAAAAATTTTGATAACTTTTCGAACTTTTAAGCAAACTTTAGAAATTGTATAATTATTCCGTACATAATATTTAATATAGATACGGTTCTCTAGAAAGAATCTTACCGGCTAGTGATCCCTAATGATCACATATCATACACGTAAATCCAAATAAACTCGAGAATTGACGAGCCCCTTCCCCCCACCCCCCTCCATAAGGATTAAGGAAGGACAGAAAATTTGAACCAGCAATTAAATTGGTGAGGACAAAGTCGTGACACTTTTAAAACTATTAACTTTTCTTTTTGGTACAATTAAAACTAGTGCGAATTACATTGGGGTCCCTAACATTTGTTATATTTACGTCCTAGTCCCTTGACCGGTCAACCGTTAGTCAATTCTGTTAATTTTCTGGTACCGTTGTGTCCGTCTCATCGAGCTGATGAATTTGGACTATAAATTTATCTGATTCGGTGAAGAAACGAGAAAGTTACAAGCAGAAGAAATTTTTCTCTATTTCTTCACCAATCAAAAAAACTAGAATGAAGGTAAAAAAACGAAACTAAAGAGACATAAATATAAATATGACAAAGTTCAGGGATCCCATTGTTTCTTATCTTTACCTGATAGATATAGGGAAATTTACATCTACTAGCTTAGGAACACAACTCTTAAAGTTAAGTTTGAATAATAATAGCATAGGCACTGATGAATGCATGCAAAATCCAAATAAGATGTAAATTAGCTATAAGTTTGAGTTTCAATATTTTATATTATAAATATTTATCAAATTATTTAAGTTTATGCCTTGCCAACTCTCCCAAAAATCTCTACCTATAGTACAGTGACAGTAGTATCGTAGCATTAGGGTTTAGGAGAAGTCCTGCAGGCCCCGACTGCTCCATAGCTATATACAGATTCAAACTTGCTTAATTATGATCAAATATAAATATTATAGGTACAATTATTTGCTACATCAAATATTCGCAATTTTCAACAAAATAGATTTCGGATCCAAGGCAAAAATAATAATGTGACAACATGAAAATTTAACGTGTTTTCCATTCCAAATTGGTGGAATCTTGAATTTTGACTCTAGTTTTTTGTCATATTTCATATATTAATATATTTAGTAGACTAATTTTATTTCTTTTGAAACTATTTAGTAGACTAATTTTTTTTTTTTTTTTGAAACTATTTAGTAGACTAATTTGTGGATATGAAATATGACAAAAAACTTGAGTCAAATTTCAAGATTCCACCAATTTGGAACGGAAAACACGTTAAACTTTCATGTTGTCACATTATTTTTGCCTTGGATCTGAAATCTTTTCCTTTTTTAAACTTTTTTCGAAGATCCGAAATCTATTTTGTTGAAAATTGCGAATATTTGATGTAACAAATAATTGTACCTATAATTGAAGAGACAAATAGCCAGATGAAACAGATACTGTTCAGTTATTGAACCTCCCATAATGCCCTCCGTTTTTGAATAATTAATAAGGAGGTGAGATTAAGGTAATCTTCATTTTCAAACAAGATCCTGACAAGCAGGGACTCCAAGCTAATCTTGGTATATAATCTATGGAGAATAAGATTAAGTCATCTTAATTTTTAACCAGTCTTCCAGTTCAAACTGCGATGTTTGTGTTTATTTTTCCTTGTTTTGTTTTCTACAGTGAAAATACAACTTCACTTATGAATCTATCGCCTCTGGAAATTCAACGCTCTGAATGACAATGCAAAAGTAATAGCAAAAAGAACTGCAAATCCAGGAACCACAACTGCAACCACACCAATAAAATGGTGTCTGAATCCGAAGCGATGTTTCAAGAACTCTTGAACTGATTGCCCATTGTCCATCTGGTCTTTAATATCTCCAAACTGTGCTGCAAGTAAACCGTATAAGGACCACGACACGGGACATGCCCAATGGTACCATCTCCACCATGCCGGTGTTATCTGTGTCCAAAGTCAAATTCAAGTGCTTTTATATCAAAGGATATTGGAGTATTGGTAGAATGAAAAAGATTTCACTATACAAGAAAATTGAAAATTAGCGACAAAATACAGAACATATACAGAAAACCCCTTGATATTTTGGGAATTACCAACTCCCCCTGGGATTTTGAGGCTAACGAAATATAGTGAACTTCAGGGGGGAATTGGTAATTTCTGAAACCTCAGGAACTTTTCTGTATTTGAACTAAACCTTATGGATAGTTGGTAATTATCTCTTGTCACTTAATATATATATATATATATATATATAAAATAAATTTGTTGTGTAGAGAGAGAACATACTGGTCTTGGAATTACGAATCCAGAGAAGACGTTCCATAAGGAGTAAAGTGCAGCAGATAGGATGGTGGAGATTTGCTGATTAGGAGTGATAGCGCACATCATCATGCCGAAGTAGGTAAAGTATAATACCGAGAAGAACGTAAAATAGAACCACCACATGAACTTTTTGGCTGTCCATTCAAAGCCAATCATCGCATACACAATGGGGCTGTATATGATGGTCTGAGCAAAACTATATAGAATTTCAATGACAACCTGCAAGAGCAGTATTGGAGTAAGAATTAGAATGTCACAATTTCTCTTATCTAAAATTCTAGTTTCGTCCCTATCACTTTCACCTGTCCAAAGGCAAATGCCCAGGCAGAATACAATCCGGCTGCTCTTTCTCTGTAAGAGACTATTCGCTCGACACCCACCACTGGCTGCACTTGTGAGCCGTTTTGGATTCCCAACAAGAATACGGATACATACATAGACCCCATAGCATTTAAAATATCTTGTTCAGTACTCCTGCGCGTTTATGAAATTTTAACCATACATGTTTTTTTAAACAAATTAGGTGCATACCAAGTTATGTTCAACTTACTTTCTGGAACCAAGATCGAAGAAAATCGAACCAATCATTAAGCTTATGACAGTCACATATAAGATTTTAACTGCAGTATATAGAGGATTACGCCAGTACGACCAATATTGCTTCCACAGGCAAGCCAGGCATTGATTCAACAAAGGTTGCGCATACTTAGTCTGAAAATGCAGGTCACTCGTGCCAGGTCGTGGGACACTTAACTCATTGATGAGAGCTTTATTCCTCCTAAGTCGCCGCAGATTACAATTATCAGAAACAGTGTTTATATTTGCAAACATTGTCTTAAGTTCAGGAAAGGGGTAAAAATTTGAACTTTTAACGGTATTATATTTCTTTAAAGGATGCAGAACTATTTTTTTAAAATATGAAGTGAAATTACCTATATAATTCTGAGTTTTTATACACTTGTGCAAAATCAATACCCAACATCATTTCTTGCGCTGAAGATGAAACCTCAAGCATCCATGTTGATGGATTGTAGCCATGCCTAATTTTTGGTACTCCCTCAATTCCCTAGATATGGAGATAAGAGTACCAGAATGCGACATTATCAGTTAATTGTATCGATTCTGAACACAGATATCTGCTGTGTGTAATAATTTAATTCAAAGATTATAATAGAAATTAAGGCGAATTACATACAGTACCCCTAAGGTTTGACATAATTACAAAATACCCCTTTGTTTCAGAAATTACAGAAATCTCCCTAGGTTTCAAACAGTTACCAAATTCAGGGGTTTTTTTGTAAGATCTTGTATAAAGTACACGGGGTATTTTGTTAGATTTTGTAATTGTTTTGAAAGTTCTGTAATTTTTTAAAATAGAGGGGGTATTTTGTAATTATGCCAAACTTTAAGGATACTGTATGTAATTTTCCGTTGAAATTAAGAGAGGCTGAAATCAATTTTTACACCCAGCAGAGTTCACTGAGTATTAACTTATTTTTATATGACAAAATAACAAATAATTTTTTAACATGTACAAAATATACTTTCTTTATTTGTTCTCTAACTCACCTCAAAGTACTTGATCAAATCACAGGAATGTCGACCCAATGGCCCGACATATATCTCTTGTCCCCCTCTCTTCATCAAAAACAACTGCAAATTTCCCAAAGAAAGAATAATAATAATCTTCAGTGAAATTTAACCAGATAGAAACACATTACTTCATCATAAGTGTGATCATTTACTTCATCAAAAGATTCAAATATGTCGATGCTAGGCTGATGAATTGTGCAAACCACCGTCCTTCCCGTGTCCACAGTGTTCCTCACTGTTCTCATTACAATTGCAGCAGCTCTTGCATCTAATCCTGAAGTTGGTTCATCCATGAATATAATTGATGGATTTGCCACCAGCTCGACTGCAATTGTTAGCCTCTTTCGTTGCTCGGGTGACAAGCCACTGACCCCAGGTAGCCCAACTAGTCCTCCTCTTAGAGGAGTCAGTTCCACGAGCTCCATCACTTTCTCCACAAACATCTGTGATATTTTCAACACAATATATACTATGGTCTATGGTCATAATAATCAAGTAGGGTCTATATGTAATTAAACCTTAAATATATGAAACATTTTTGCTTCGCTCTTTGCAGCTCCATGTGACATTGTACTTATCTCCATTCAAATTGTAAAAGATTCACATAATTAACTTCCACTAGTTTTTATACAGGATTGTAATTTCAGTGGTCACAAGAGGGTTATTTTTGTAATTTTAAGACCAACATGGAAGGTTTTGTGCAATTATGTTCAAGTCTTCATATGTTACATAAATAACTAACCTTTCTGGTTTCAGAATCAACATTCGAGGGCAAACGAAGCCAAGCTGAGAAAATAAGGGATTCGTAAACCGTAACGTAAGGAGAGTGGATATCAGTTTGTTCACAGTATCCAGAAATCCGAGCAAACGTGTCTTGCTTCTTCGGATAACCAGAGATTGAGATATTCCCTTCAATGTATCCGCTTGTTTTTCGACCAGCCAGCACGTCCATAAGTGTAGTTTTACCTGCCCCACTAACTCCCATTAGAGCTGTCAAAACACCTGGCCTGAAAGATCCACTAATACCATGTAGAAGAACCAATCTATCTTCAGTAGCACCACGGTCTTTCATTTGCTGCAGTTAAATTTTTGAAACAATTATCCCTTAATTTTCCCAATACACTACTAAAAAAGTACTTGAATTCGACAAATATTTGTGATACTTTTTGAAATTGTCACAACAAGTCACTTATTGAGACACTAAGTCACTTCAACACACGACTCTCTTAGCAAGTGTCTATTTTTGCGACAGTTTTTGATGTTTCAATATCTCTTCTTTCTAGTAATGATAATAGATCCAATGTGATATATCTCCTCAAACGAAAAAATAAAAAAGGTGGAATAGAAAAATATTCTAGTTACCTGTGGCATGTCCACAGAGTACCTGACCTCATCAAATGTGATTGAGTGTTGTTCGAATGGAATAATGAATCCCTTGCTTTTGTTTCTATCATATCTCTCTGCATTTTGTCAATGGATAGAAAAGCTGAAATTCGAACGAAACATGCATACAAGTGCAACCCCAAAAGTTATCTCAAAAAGTGAAGATTGTCATTTGAATTTTCGATTTGAGAGATATCGATACCGTATTAAAAAATGGACTACAGGCCTTGTGAGCCAACCCCAAAAGGCTAGTTTAGGAGAGAAAGATTGCCAACCCTATATATTGAACATCACTTCTTTAAACTCGACGTGGAATCAACATTAGACACTCACCATTCTCTCCATATGAAATACCAGTCTCATTCTCGTTACTTGTGTTGTCTTCGGGCACAACAGCTTGAGGCTTCACCAATTCTGAAACACATCGCGAAATAACTTAAATGCATAATCTTCCAAATAACCAAAGATTCTTAAACTGGAGAATCAAGAACTTAAAAATATATACTCACGGTTTAGATATGTGAGCGCCAGAATGGAAAAACCATTGTATACCAGTACCATGGCTAATAGTGCTCCCAATCCTATCCAATACCAGCATTTGCCTGGATAATATTCCAGTGACCTTATAACCTCGACTCCGAGGGACACATTGTGGTTTGGTAAAACCTTTGAAAAAGAAAATGAAATGTACGTTATCTTCACAAGTATGAAAATAATATGGGTGAATTACCCAAACCCACTGAGATTTACTGCATTTACATAAAAACACCCTGAAACCTTGATACCTTACATTTACCCCCCTGGGGTATTTGTAAGGTTTCAAGATTTTTTTGCATTTCTAGGGGGGTTTTTGTAAGGTTTTAAGGTTATAATGATGTTTTGGATTTTTTAGGTAACTTCAGGGCTTTTTTCGTAATTTTCCCAAATATTATTGTGATTAAACAAGACATTAGTAACATTTGAAAGAAACTTACACGTCCCCATTTGTGCCCTCTGAATTCATTCGCAAGTAGAGCGTTCTCGGCATACATTACTATTGAGGTGTAGTAACCCCATAACCAATACTTCCTAACATGCTCTGCAAAACATTCGCCAAGAAAGCGAAGAAGAAAATAATGAGGGAAACATGTCGTTTTAGCATGTGAATCTAGCAAAACGGGGTCGAGTATAGTGTCCTCTCTCTCACTACTATGTGTATTACATACACAAACTTGTCGTCTTAGTTTCCGAATTCAATTATATGTATATATGTACAATATTACCTCTTGACAGTAAATATCCACTCGTACACAAAGTTACCACCATCATTAAGTAGCTGTATGTTATTGCAATAATCATGTTCCTACTGACTGATCCAATCAGTCGATATATGGCAGTTGCAGCCTGCATTTCGACTAAGAGCACCAAAAAGTGTTTGAACAATCTGCAAAGATCATGAATTCTTTAATGAGGCTATATCAACCTAATTAAATCATTACTTTTCGGTATTATATATAACTAAACCTGTATTCAATAAGTAATAAGTGAAATTTTTTTTTTGACCTTTTGAAATGCTTATTTACCTTCCAACGTTCGGATCATACCCAATTTCGTAATAAGTGAGTCCTACATAGACAGCAACTTCAATAACTTGAGCAGGGATTCTGACTATCCATGAGGGAATAGCATAAGCCCATGCAGGATAAAAGAAAGAATCTCGTTGCTTGTAGAAGACAGGAAGTCTTTGAATGATCATGGCGACATCTGTGATTCCCCCTAACAAGATTGTGGCAACAGAGTAATAAAGCGCACCATTAAGCAGGCGTCCGTCGCGTAGGGTTCGATGGAGTCGTGTGCGAAAGAAGAGAGTCATTACTATGAAACCCATTATGGCAAACTACATGGAAGAATTAAAGAGGTTATTACGACCAACAAAATCATAAGACATAACGAATTAGAGCTTGATCGTCATCGACTGTAACTATGTGTTATTACATAAGTTCTTTTGTCTTAGTTCTAAATTACACTAACCACGCGTTCAGACTTATCTTTATATAACTCAAGTCTACCAATTGAAATCTCATTTTTTGTCCCATGTGTGTAAGATCATGTTTAGTTTTGGTCACGTTTAATATGAATGTCTCACATTGTAACCATATCTTTCAAAAAAAATCTCAGTTTTAAATACTAATTAGGCTGCTACTATTTAATGAAAAATGCACGGGGTTATCACAAGATATTTAATTAAGATCATCTGGTGATAATCTATTAAATATCTAACTTATGTTAGCCAGAGGACTAAAATTTGGACAATTTCAAATATATGGAATGTGAAGTGAGAACTTTGTTTTCAATGAGACCAAAAATAGATACAACCAGATATATGGGACCAAGGATAAAGACTTTCACTTACTTGCCAGCTTTCAAATTCTAAAGAACTTCTAAACCTACTCTGGCAAATGTGATTGATATAACCAGACTCTATTATGAAATTTTGTAAGGATAACATTTTTGTGGTCAAAAAAGGGTGTTTTTCATTTTAAAAATTAGGGAGAATTACATACAATAGCCTTAAGCTTTGCCATTATTACAAAATACCCCGTCTATTTTCAAAAATTACATAAACCCCCCTGGGGTTTTGAACAATTACAAATTATAGGGGGTTTTGTAAGATTTTGTTTAAAGTGCAGGGGGGTATTTTGTAAGGTTCTTGTAGTGGTTTGAAGCTCAGGGGGTTTTCTTTAATTTTTAAAAATAGAGGGGGTATTTTGTAATTATGGAAAACCTTAGGGATACTGTATGTAATTCACCTTAAAAACTATTAGAGGATAAATTTATGTAAGGACAGTGTATATAGGATATAAGGCATAAAATTGCTGACCCTAAAGATCCTGAAGAGGTAGAAGAATGAGTTTCGCTTCATAAGCAATACTTCTCTAGCGGCACAAGCTTTAAGTATCTCTACTTTGTTAACACCATAGTTTGAAGTTGCCAGAGACGCTGGATGGCTTTTACTCTTGTCGAAGGGTATAGCAAGCTCCTCATTTATTTCTTGCCCATATTTAGACGACTTGAATGCTTCTGCAAATTCCTTAACTGTAATATACCTGTAAGCCTTTTCTTGATCTGCCCAATACTGCTCTTGGTCTTTCTTTGATGTCACCTGTATAAAACAGTATGTACGGTAAAGTGTCCTGTGATGGAATTCCACCGGAATATATAATATTTATATGTAAAAATTTGTCTTTTCAAGAATTTAAACATGGTTGATCGCCCCCGCCGGTCCTGAATGTGACTTCATCCCTTAAAGTAATTCAGATATCAAAATGTAACAACAGGAAACCGAAAACAAACATCGGAAATTGGAATGATTGTTAGAGCTCATGACTAATTGTTTATGGTTCTAAAACCTACTTCTTGCAAGAAGTCTGCAGCTCCTTTCCTCTCGGGGCATTTAAAGCCCATATACTCAAAGAACTCGAATACATTTTCGCGAGGTCCCTCGTAAACAATCTCTCCCTCAGATATGAGAATGATATCATCAAATAGATTATATGTCTCAGGTTCAGGTTGGAGGAGGGAAATAACTGCAGTCCCTTTGAGAATGTGAACAAATTGTCTTATTGAGTTAACCACTTGGAAAGTTGTTGAACTGTCTAAGCCGGTCGATATTTCATCCATGAAAAATGCCTTTGCTGGTCCGACTAACATCTCTCCTGTTATATTGACAATTGAGAAGTTAAAAATAAAGCTTAATATATATATTACACAAATAGTATTTTTAGATATTGAAAATTGAGTTCCACCTGTTGTAACACGCTTTCTTTGACCTCCGGATATTCCCCTGATCATTTGATCTCCTACCATAGTGTCAGCACACACATCTAATCCTAAAATCTGCAATGTAATTTAGTTTTATTGAGATATTTCCTTTCAAACGTGAAATAAAAGGATTAGAGATTCATGCAACCTTAATAATATAATCTGTGACAACATTGGCATCTTGTCCTTCCATTGCTGCTACCTATATGATTCGAATCAGAGTACGTTTTAGTTCCTCATGTTACATCTTAAAATCAGAACCAAAATGTTTATAAAATGAAATGTTTATATGAAGCACTTCAAATGGTTTAATTCTGACATACTTTCATGTACATATCGATATCAGGATCAGGCTTTATGTTTGCTTGTTTTTCTCTTCTTGAGAGTTCTGTCAGCATTTCTGCAGAATTCAAATTGAAAAGTTTATTAATTGGATAACAGTATTTATTTTCTTTGCCTTTTGAAATTAAGATCAAAATTAGTTTTTGACTAACCATAACTGCTTCCAACTCCTTGACATCTTGCAGAGAATGCCAATGTTTCTCTTACAGTCATTTCACCTATGTGGACATCACTTTGGCTTATGTATGCTGCAGTTCTTTGAGGTACAAATTCTTTCATGCTATGTCCATTATATGTAACTGTTCCTGATACCTGGTTATCAAGAATAAAAATTTCAGTTTATGAGGAAGAAACTAAATATAGTTTTATTTATTAATTAATAGGATAGTTACAAAAAAAAACTCTGAGGTGACATCTTGTTTCTGAAAACACCCAGAAACCTTGAAACATTACAAATACCCCCTTGAAACATGAAAGTGTATACTTAATACCCTTGAAAAACCTTACGAATACCCCCCTCAGGGAGTTAAGTGTAACGTTACAAGGTTTCAGGGTGTTTCATAAATAGCGTAAACCTCAGGGAAATTTTATCAAAAAATTAATTTCGGTAACTACGTGCACAAGCTCAAAACATGAAATACTAGAAGATATGTACAGCTGAACCTTCAAAGCAGGATCAAGCTTTCCAGCCAAAGCCAACATTAGTGTTGTTTTTCCAGAACTAGGAGGGCCTAACAGAAGTGTTATTCTGCAAATATATAAGATATATAGAGCAAGATAATTAATCAGTCTGTTGGTATGTTAAACGATCGATCACTTTAAACTTAAGTTTCTTTTGTACCGTCCAGGCTTCAAAATCCCGCTGACATCTTGAAGGATAGAGAGATGCTTCTTTCTGCTTGGGATTAAGTGAAGATAGGTAGCAAATCCCTTAATACAAAACACAAACATGAGCTAATTAGATTAATTAACAAGTGCTATATATGTGAGAGGAAGAATTTGATGATTTACATTAGTTCTTACCTCTAGGATGTTGGTAAAAAAGTTTTTGAAAGTTGGCAAAGCTCTGCTGCCGACGTAAACTTCTGTTTCAACGTTCAGGTGCTCGAATCTGACTTCTATTGTTGGAAAATCTATTCCAACTCTGGAAATTACTATGTTATTAGATTTATATATCTCAGCAATTGAGAAATTTCATCAGTTAAATAAGTTCCATATTAAAATGTTTGATAGAAGCAAATATGTATGATCAAAAATGATTTTTTTTCTATACTAAAGCTGGAACGAAGTTAAAATGCGACGATACCAAAAATGAGATTATCCAAGATGTTGATTCTTGAAATATATAAGTCTAGATCACGAATTTTACCTGTCAATACGATTTTTAATCCTCAATAGAAACTTCTCATTATCATCTTCTACAACTTTGACAAGCCTTTCGACCAACTCTTTCCTTTCCTGAAACCCGAGATTTTGTAGATCAACCTCACTGACAGCGCCTCCTGAGCCGAGCAGAAGGCCTTTTCGTAGACGATCAAACGTGGGAAGCTTTTCTAACGCAGCCCATTTTAATGCCTCATCGTCATTTTCATCATGAACTCTTGATGAACCAGCTGAAAAGATGTCAAGAACATCATCCCTGAAAGCTGATGAAGCACTTCTCCTGAAGCTGATACTATTCTTGCTGCCTCTGCGGACGTCGTTCCTGTCCATTTTTAATTGCAGAATTGAAAATGAAATATAGAATTTGCTAAATAAAACACTATACTATTACTCGCTGATCAGTGGACATGATCACTTCGGCAGAAGAAAATGAATGAGATGTATAATTAATTCTACACATTTGAAGCGGTATAAGTAGCTTAAATGCATGAAACCAGTGAAATAAATTATGATATTAAAAAAGTACGTCTGTCTTACATGTTTTAGCTTACCCTCCATTACAACCATTTATTGATCTCAATTTTGCACAAAACGACATTTTCGAAATATCTAATTCACCCTTTTACTTGTTCTCTGGTGACTGTTACTCTGTCATCACATTTTATATGTTCTTTTCTGTACGAAATTATTATTTTCGGATTTATTTGTAATACAGGGTTACTTTTTTCTTTTTTTTAAAAAGATTTAATACAGGGTTAGTCTTGCCAACTTTTGAAAATACAAGATTTTTTCTTGAGGGTTAGTTTTATGTAGCCTTCTGAGTTTTATGTTGAAAATTAAATACAGGATATATTTATGTAATTAATTCCCCAAGTAATTAGATCAAATCAATCTGCAGGCAACAAAAAAGCACTCCCCTTTTTTCCCAATTTTTGATTCGATGTGACTTCAATTCGCCAAAAACATCAATATGTAACTTGTTAATTATGGCCCAATTTTAGGCAAACATTTCAAAAACATTCACGATCAAAGTAGCACAAACCCTAATAAATATTTGTAATTACGATGCATGGATACTCCTAAAAATTCTATCATTTCATGTTGTGTTGTGTCCGATACCGTGTCGGATACTCGTATCGAACACTTATCTAATATAAAATATCGAAAAAAATCTATATTGTGTCGTGTCCGTGTCTATATCCATGTTTCATATAGCTAGGTGGTTGTTAGTTCAGAGTTGCTTTGAACACTAACAACATCAATCTATCCATTATTGCTTAAGTTTTATTTTTGTTGGTAACAACAATAGGACATGATCGATCACCACAACGTCCTAAAAGTCAAGCGGTTGATTTTCGTTGCCCTTATTAAATGTGGCCTACGTGACCCATTACTTGGATAAATACAGGCTAATTGCATGTAGACATACATCTTGCGTAATTTTCATTAAATGTTGTAGTTGGGAGTAATTCTTTAATAGTTTCTTAAAGATTTAGGTGATGTGTTTTTGTTTTCTCATGCAGTCAACAAATATATATATATATATATATATATATATATATATATATATATATATATATATATAATAACTAATAAATAAATGACGGTTTATACTATTAGTAGGTAGCCTTTTTTTTAAGAAATGATAAATATTTATTATTGTTATTTTTTTTTTGGTAATGATAAATATTTAGTTGACATATAATAATAGATACAAAGGAAGATATTATTAAATAAAACGAGATAAAAACAAAGTTCAAAACTATATTAAACAATTCTTGCCGTTAGGATTATTAAAAAGGTAATATTACAAATTTCGTCCCGTAAGTTCACCACTTGAATTCAAAGTTTATTTCTTTCTAAGTTTATTTTTCAAAATTCATTTGGTATAATTATTTTTTTTCATCTGAACTATGATATTTTTTACACTTTACTATCTAAAGTTTTTTTCTTTGTTGTGTGCCTCCTGAACTAAGCAAATTTTTGTACTTTGCCATTTCCGACGAAAAAATTCCACCGAAAATTGAATCGTATCATATGAGAAACATAGGTCCATGTTGTATTGCTCTCCTTAATGTCTCGAAAATAAACCCTCAATCAATTTCAGAAAACTCGAAGTTCTTATAATCCAATTGAATATTTAAAAATAATATATATATCAAAGTCGTCTTTATTTCAATTGGGTGATAAAAACTCCATATTTTCTAAAATTGATTGAGGATTTAGTTTCGAGACGTTAAGGGGGGCAATACAACGTGAACCTATGTTTCTCATATGACACGATGCAATTTTCCGGTGGAATTTCCGGCGGCTGAGATGGCACAGTGCTAAATTCATATAGTTCAAAAAGCAAACTGCAAGAAAAAAAAATTTAGATGATAAAATGTAAAAATTATCATAGTTCGAATAGGAAAAAATCTTTTATATATCCCAATTAACTTTTCATATTATATTGTGCAATTAATTTAAGTCTGATTTTAACCGAAAATTTTCAAAAAGTCCGCTCTACATTCTTATAATCTCTTGTGCACTGCGAAAGGTTTCGGAATAGCCCTACCTTACTCCTTCGAACCAAATTAAAGCCAATAGATCTTGCTACTAGAAAACCTAAGGATAATTGTTATATAGTAGTTTCGCTTTAATGCAGCATAAGCTAGTAAAGTGAATCTACTAAAATATGTATACTATGATTAAAATTTAGTGTGAAACTCTAACACAATTAATGTCCTGACGGAGTTCGGCCAAATTAGCTACCTGCTAGACGGCTAAACCACATGAGAAGGTTTAGACGTTAAAAAAAAAATTAGAAATTTCAGATTGCTTCATTTTAAATGGCTTTTTTCCCCACACAAATTTCCAAATTCAAAGCCCTCTTCAGCAAAATTAATAGATACAAAGTGATTTGTCTTCTATGAGTTCTACCTAGCTTATATTCACAATTCGAAGTAAGAGTAGAGGAAAAATCATATGAATATTCAGTGGTTACATGAAGTATCTGGTGGTCAATTTTGCTGAATTTCGTTCAAGGGAATTAAAATTAGACAAGTAGACAACCATAATCGATTAAGAGGGTGTTTGACTATGGTTATAAGCTTTTTAAAATATCTTATAAATTGTTTAAAAGTTTATAAGATGTTGCAAAGTGTTGGTAAATATTTTTTGAAAAGAGCTTATAAGCTTTTAAAATAAGATGATAAGAACCTATAAACTCCTTAAAAATAAATTATTGATGGTATCCCATAGTTGGGTCTGGCCCACTAGGACAAAAACCCCATAAACTCATTACATTCATGGACTGAGCCCTAAAAGCAGGGATAAGAGTCCTAATTCCAGTAAACCTCTATTTCAATAAAACCCTAATCTGACTAAATAATATAATCCAAAAAAAAAAAGGAAATAGAATCCTTCTAAAGGAAGGAATCCTAATCCCTAATAAGATTTGGACTACGAACATGTCTATATAAAGGATTCAACACATTGAAATTACTTAGAATTATACATGAAAAATATTGAAAAGTTATCAAACACATTGAAATTACTTAGAATTATACACGAAAAAATATTGAAAATTTATTTTGATAGGTATCAGTTAGGAATCCCAACTTATTTTAAGATCTTAACACACTCCCATATATTCTCACTATATAAATTACATAATTACCATTACTAACATTTTATAAGCTCATGGTTTTATTTTTATCCAAACAATTTCGAACTTTATTCTTAAAATAAGATTTAATAGATGTGAGAGCTTATAAACTTTTTAAAATAAGCTTAGCCAAAGAGCTTGAAAGTCATATTAAGTCTTAACTAATCTTCAAGTTCAAACTGCGATGATTTTGTTTTTTGTTTCTTGTTTTGTTTTCTACAGTGAATACAACTTCACTTATGAATTAATGTATCGCCTGAAATTCAATGCTCTGATAGACAATGCAAAAGCAATAGGCAAAAGAACTGCAAATCCAGGAACCACAACATGCAGCCACCACACCAACAAAATGGTGTCTGAATCCGAAGTGATGTTTCACGAACTCTTGAACTGATAGCCCGGCCATTGTCCATCTGGTCTAATTTAATATCTCCAAACTGTGCCGCAAGTAAACCGTATAAGGACCACGACACCGGACATGTCCAATGTTACCATCTCCACCACGGACGAGTGCGTAGAAGGGAATTGAAGGGCGAAGAAAAAGAGAAAAATAAGTAACGATGATGCATGGTGGCGTCATTTTTTCCGGTGTGGATTGTGTTGTGGTGGTGTTGCTGGTTTCTAGCAGCGGCAGGTGGTGGTGTGGCGGTGGTTGGTGTGGAGAGGGTTCAATGATTAAGTTTTGGGATTAATATAAAAATAATATAATATATTAAAGAAAAAATTATTATACTATGGAGGTATAGTTTTATTCTTGACAAAGATTTGGCCTACATTTGGATAAGGAGGGAGAAGGCTTATTTTTTGAAATGTGAAGGAGGTTTTTTTGGAATAAATTTTTCATAGGGGTGTATTTTTAAATATTCATTTTTCACGAGGGTGTAAATTGCATTTAATTCTTTTATTTTATATAGAGATCAGAGATGAGAGATATAGTTGATTATTAGGAAAATCTTCCGTGACAGTTGCACTGTGGTTGAAAGTGGAAAGGAATATAAAAGGGATATAGATTAATAATTTGATTTTGATACGGGTTTTATTTAAGGAATAATTACACTTACACTCCTCAATTTAAGGGTAAATATAATAATACTCGTTCCTCACCCTCAATTATTGAAAATTGCAGATAGATCCTCTAACCCTAACGAAAACCTAATAAACCAAACTGAAAGTTGTAAAATGAGTAAATTACTCATAACATTTTTGTTATGGTGTTTACTATACATGAAATAAGCGAAGTGTTGTACAATTAATAAAATGTTAACATCTACTAATTGGAAATAAAAAATAACTAAAGGCAGAATTTAAGTGTAAAATGAATAAATTGCACAGATTATTGATGATATCAAAATGAATTCGGATTTGCAATTTACCTAATACTATTTGATTCTAACATGTAAAGGGAATAGTACTCATTCAATTTTTTATGATAATTTTATTTTAATTGGGCTTTTGATGTACTTTGTAGCTTCCCAACTTGATTTGTTTTGCTAAATAAAGAGAAGGGAACCTCCTAGCAGCTAGAAAACCCCACGACCGGTTGCTAAAAAAAATATAGCAAAGTGATTAACTAAATTGTTGTTCAGTTAATAAAACGTTAGCATCTACTTGAAAATAAAAAAAATGACTAAAAACAGGATTTAAATATTAAACATAGCCATAGTCAAGAGGGTGTTTCTATAATTTCCAATAATAAAAAAAGTCTTGTTATATTCTTCCCTAAATCGATGAATATAAATGTAATTATTTCTTTATTTAAATGTCAATTCATCTTTCACAAGTCACAACAGCTAAATCCCATTATTTATGGGATTTTATTAAGTATTAGACACGAGTATGGATGTTTGGAACAAGTATTTCTTTCTCTTACATTTTTATTTTTTTATAGTCAACTCTCTCTCTCTCTCTTACTTACGGTATACTATACATAATAAGCGTGGTTAGTGTCTCCACGGTTCTATGGATTGAGACTTTGCTATGATCAAAGCCATGTTTTTTTGTTTTTTTTTTTTGTGCTAATGCTAAACAAGAGTTCTATAAATAGGAGACAGTACTGTGGCTACAACTTCCACATATATACACAAGTGAACCAGCATGACTCCGCTGTATTTACTTTGCTACATCATCTACCACATTATCATTTCCACCGTATTCTCTCTCACCCTCGCCTTCCGCCATCTCCTAAGCCGTGTCTCCGCCGCCGGTCGTTTTAGGAGCTGTAAGGAATATCCAGGAAATGTTGTAGCACTCTATGAAGGGACCGTGTGAAAGCGTAGAATGAAATGCAGAGTAAAAGGGGAAAAATAATCCCTAAAATTCTGATTAATGAATTGTATATTTTTACAGTAATGTGGCACCTATATTTATATTTATGCCAAAGTCAACATACTGACTTTCTACTTCTAAGAAGACGCATAACAGAAGAAGCGTACTTCTA
The DNA here is from genome assembly GCA_958496215.1 of Verbena officinalis. Classification (NCBI taxonomy): domain Eukaryota; kingdom Viridiplantae; phylum Streptophyta; class Magnoliopsida; order Lamiales; family Verbenaceae; genus Verbena; species Verbena officinalis. The sequence goes on from OY292391.1 coordinate 2,663,180, forward strand.
TTTGGTTTTATAACTTATAAAATATATATAATTCTACACCCCCTCCTCAAGGGGGAGTTTGGTAAGGATCGTGCAAACCCAACTTGGACAGTAAAAATTGAAAACGAGCAGGTGATAAAATCTTGGTAAACAAATCTGCAAGTTGCTCCTTGGTGGCTTTATGCATGATATTGATGAAGCCTCCTTTGTATTCATTTCTCACTACATGACAATCTATTTCCAGATGTTTCGTTCTCTCATGGTAAACTGGATTCTCAGCAATGTACTGAGCGGCTTGGCTGTCACTGTGTAGATCAATGGGAAGAGTGACAGGAACATCAAGATCTTTTAAAATGTAAGAGATCCACTTTAATTCGCGAACAGTGGCTCCCATACTTCTGTATTCTGCTTCTGCACTGGATGAAGACACAGTGACCTGTTTCTTAGACTTCCAAGAGATGAGGGCACCTCCAAGGAATATACAGTAGCCAGTAATCGACCGCCGTGTATCCGGGCAGGTAGCCCAATCTGCATCACAGAAACCTGTTACCTGCAATGAACTAGAAACAGGAAAATATAACCCTAAAGAAGGGAAATTTTTCAGATACCGGAGGATATGATGGACAGCATCCCAATGGGATTTACAGGGACCATTGACAAACTGACTTAGCTGTTGAACAGCATAAGTGATGTCTGGCCGAGTCATGTTTAAGTACAACAACCTCCCAACTAATCTTCTATACTTTTCTGGATCAGCAAGTCTATGAGAATCAGAATTGTCAGAATAGTGCGGCGAAACAGAATTGTCAGAATAGTGCGGCATTGGATCTGTACTTGTAGTGCGGCGAAACAGAATTGTCAGAATAGTGAAAGGATTAAGTTGAATCAGTTTCTCATGGGCTTGAACGAGAACTACAATCATCTTGCAAATCAAATCCTGGTTATGGATCCAATGCCTGATGTAGACAAGGCTTATTCAATGATTATGAGTGTTGAAAAGGGAAATGATGTGCGATCTGGCGCATCTGAAGGAATTGAAAACTCTGTAATGGCTGTAAATCAGGGAAAACCTAAAGGAGATAGAAGGTTTGGGAACACTGGTGGACAAAACACATTCAAGAAGGTGGACAAATCCCATTTGAAATGTCCAACCTGCGGATATACAGGGCATAGTGAGGATACTTGTTTCAAAATACATGGTATCACAGAGCAGTATACGATCCATGAATCTTCTCTCAAATCAGACCATCTGATCTCAAATCTTCTTCGCTAAGAAATCGCGAAGAGATATACCTCTTGAAATCTGTTCTTCGCTAAACAAATTGCGAAGAAAATAATTTTTTTCTGGAACTCACTCGTCTGAAGAAATCATGGCGGTGGAGAAGAACAAAAACAAGATCATCACATATGAGAACGGGCATCCGCTTTACTTGCAAGCCTCGGATATTCCTGGTCAGGTTCTGGTCTCAAACCCTCTGAACGGCAACAACTACACTTCCTGGAGTAGAGCAATGTTAATGACGCTCGGTGCGAAGGGAAAATTAGGGTTCATAAATGGAAAAATCACCATGCCTGACGAAGAATCAGAAGATCTGGAGCAGTGGACACGAGTCGATTGCATGGTCAAATCTTGGATAACAAATTCTATGACGAAGGAATTAGGAGAAAATTTCATGTACACAACAACTGCTAGACATCTATGGAAGGTCTTGGAAACTCGTTTCGGTGGATCTAATGGACCTCTCGTCTATCAAGTTCAGAAAGAAACAACCTCGATGAAACAAGGCGGCATGACTGTGGCACAGTACTTTACGAAGCTGAGCAAATTATGGGATGAACTTCAGGTAATTTTTCCAGCTCTGATACCATGTGAAAGCGTAGAATGAAATGCAGAGTAAAAGGGGAAAAATAATCCCTAAAATTCTGATTAATGAATTGTATATTTTTACAGTAATGTGGCACCTATATTTATATTTATGCCAAAGTCAACATACTGACTTTCTACTTCTAAGAAGACGCATAACAGAAGAAGCGTACTTCTATTTGGTTTTATAACTTATAAAATATATATAATTCTACAGACCGTCTGCCACGTTCGACGCCACCCGGTCCGCAATTCCTTTAAGTTCCCGGCACGTTATGCTCTCATTAACCTTGAACTTCCACCCTACTCCCCTCCCAATTATCTCTCTGCTGATCATGTTCGTCGTGCCGCCAACACAAATGGACCTGTGTAATTATACATGTCTCCCTTTACTCAAAATTTCACTTTTGGTACAGTAATTTTAGGGTCGGTGAATTACATATGAGTTCCTAACGTTTGTCATATTTACATTTAGGTCCATCTAGATGCGTTTAGTATATTTAGGTCCCTAGACTGACTTATCTTTGGTCAAATTTAACGTAAAATGTGGGTCTCTAGATGTAAGTGATACTTAAGATCATTTAGTTTAACTTATATTATATATATTTAGGTGCGGTTAGATGCATTTATTACATTTAGGTACTTGGATAGACCTACATTTGGTCAAATTTAACGTAAAACGTGCATATATATTTAAATGTAAGTGATACCTAATATCATTTAGTTTAACTTATATTGTATATATTTAGGTCTCACCAATAATTTAGAAGTAAATGTTGACCAATTTATGGATCTATATGTAAAAATATTGATAAATTTGAGATCTATATGTAATAAACGTATCTAAATGGACCTAAATATGAATATGGAAAACCGCAGGACTCAAAGGTAATTCGCCCATAAATTTACGTTTGATCAATTTTGGTAATATTTCTTCAAATGTCATTCCATAAGATTCTAGCATTACAAAATCATGTCTAGTTTAACTCTGATCTTGAAGCTGTTGAATTGTGCATATATCAAACAGTTTTCTTCTAAGAATACCCCCAAGTATGGGGTACGAAAGAAGTCCAGTTAATATCTACTACTGCTACGACATTGAAGGCTCAGGCTCAGACTCAGGGCGAACGTTGAAAAAATGCATGGTTGAGGTGAAAAAAAATGCATTGTTTTTTCATGATAGAGTACTATTACTATACACTTTAATTAATTAATATGTTGATTTCAGGCCTATAATACACCATGGGGTGAAAGCGTAACATTTGTGTTCAACCCAAGCTCTGATCTCGTACCAAAAGCTGAATATATAAGCCCATTTATGGTTAGTCGATCTATCTCCCTTTTTACATATATACATTTCCAGTTTAATTAATTACGGAAACCCTAAGGATTAATTAATTAATTGGCCTATTACTCAAAATTTCATGTATTTTCTTACACTTAATTTGATCAAACTCAACTTAATCTTGTTCTTATTTTATTTTTGTTTTTTTGGTAGAGGTCTTGTAATGTCCCACATCGATTTGGTAAAGAGAACGAAACCCATTTATAAGTGGGTTGAAACCTTACATGGCATACGCGTTTCAAAGTCTTGAGGGGGCGCATCCAAAGAGGACAATATATGCTTGTCGGGCTGACCTTGGGCTGTTACAAATGGTATCAGAGCCAGTGCCGGTAAGGCCGGTGTGCCAGCGAGGGCGCTGGGCCCCCAAGGGGGGTGGATTGTAATGTCCCACATCAGTTTGGTAAGGAGAACGAAGCCCCTTTATAAATGGGTTGAAATCTTACCTGACATACGCGTTTTAAAGCCTTAAGGGGGCGTACTGGACCATCGAACCTGGTGGCTTTCCAAAGAGGACAATATATGATTGTCGGGCTGACCTTGGGCTGTTACAAATGGTATCAGAGCCAGTGCCGGTAAGGCTGGTGTGCCAACAAGGACGCTGGGCTCCCAAGGGGGGTGGATTGTAATGTCCCACATCGGTTTGGTAAGGAGAACGAAGCCCCTTTATAAATGGGTTGAAACCTTACCTGGCATATGCGTTTTAAAGCCTTGAGGGGGCGCACTGGGCCATCGAGCCTGGTGACTTTCCACAGAGGACAATATATGCTTGTAGGACTGACCTTGAGCTGTTACAGGTCTTGTGTTATTTTAATACCAGACTGATTATTAATTTTCTCAATTTCTGATGCCTAACCTATGCTTTATCAACCCAAGATATAGTGTTATGATATACATAAAGCTAATTTTTACAATATGCCCCGAAGGGCATTTTTGTCTCATTATAGTTGACTACGGATTTTTTTGGAAACAAATAGTATTTTAAATTAGCTTTAATTCTTTTTTTGTTCCAATTCATTTTTATTTTTTTTAAACCATCCCATATCGAATAATAAAAAATGTGGGGTTTACTATATAATGGCGTCCGGCTTGGCAAATCTTCCCTCTCAAACTAGTTTTTGGGGGTTGAGTTAGGTCAAGGTCCATTAATTCAACATGGTATGAGACCTGTCTCTCCTTGTAGATGTTCATTTATGCAATCATTTCATGCTCCAGTTTGTCTCGCATATTCCGCGGCCTTGGGCGTGACATGGGTGTGTTAAACTATCCCATATCGAATAATTAAATATATGAGGTTCAACATATAATGGCTTGGCAAACCTCCTCTTTCAAGCTATTTTTTGGGGTTGAATTAGATTAAAATCTATTAATTTAATATTTTTTTCTGAATTTATTTAAAAGATCTTGAGTTTCGTCAAACTAAACCAACACAAGTTTGATATTTTCATAATGTAGTTTTCAAAATCACAGGAGATTTCGAGTTCCAACTACATTATGAAAATACCAACCGTACGGTAACGAATTAAATAAAACAATATTAGATTGCCGACACTATTACTGGAAAGTAAATAGGTCGATCGGTTTATACTAGAATTCAGATCATGACATTATTATATGCTTTTTTATTTTCAAAATTAACTCGTAAAATCATTACTATTGTTATTGTTATGAAAGAGAAGTGCTTTACGGGAGGAGGGTTTGGAAACTAATAGTAGGCCATGAGCTATGATGTACGTATATTTCTAAAATTCGTATTCTGATATGTCGTGTTGTATTTGATACCATGTCGGATATTCATGTCGGACACTTCTTTAATGTAAAATATCGAAAAAAATTCATATTATGTCGGATTCGTGTCTGTGTTTCATAGGCCATGAGTTATCAGAAGATGCGAGGAGCCGAGGGCCATGCAATCCTAGAGAACTAATAAGAGAATCACAACTGCCCTGAGCGGTCCTCCTGACCTTGGCGGGACTTAGAAGCTTATCTCTCAATAATTTCTGGAATACAGGGACCGTAGCACACCATGAATCATTCCATATTTTATCATGTTTCTGATGTACAAGATCCTCTTATACGAGGCAAGTACAAAGCATACTAAATGATAAATGGAGTATATTATACTAGACCCCTTGAGGGTTTAGGAAGAACTAAGAACTAGAAATTTAAGCTAACATGCTTAGAGAGAGAGAAAGTATATGAAGTAGAAGATTTATTGATCTTAACTTGAAGAAAACTTATAAATACAAAACCCTATTTATAGGGAGCGGACTCCAACCTATTATACAAATCAACCTATAAATTTTGACATCCAAATCTTATCTTAAGCATAAGAATCTGAGGTGTCAACCATACATGCAAATTAAGAATCTGAGATTACAAAGGTTCAAAAGGGTCAAAAGGACCATGCCTAATACAAACAAACTAAAAAGTACATTAGGTAAAAGCATAGTAAAAGCATGATATTAAAGATAAAATCTTTAATAATGCCATGGGCCCTGTGAATCCAGTAAGGGCTGTAAATCTTCCCATGATGCGCATGCATCTGGTCCGGGACCAGTGTATCCGACATAGTCACGTGTCGGTGACACCTACGTGTAATGAACAGCAGGGGCTGGATCCTCAGCTTCTGCCATTTCTGTATCTTCTCTCCCAGGTGATGGTTTGCGTATTTTTCGGTTTATCTCCTTTGCTTCTGCAGTGGCATCAAAGATGACATCTGGAATGGAGGATACTAAAGTAGTGTTTGATCTAATTCCAGGAAGGTGGATGGGGACGTGATTAGCAAAACAGAGATGCTAAAAGACTTTGTTGTCTTCTTCTGGGTGTTGACCTATACCACCATCAGTAGTAGTAAGGAAATAACTGTAAGTGCTGGCAACGAGTTTGTTCTGAGAGTTGGTATGGTACGGCCTATGGAGTATCATTACTGTCATGGGATTTTCCATATGTTTGTTTTCTTTGAGGAGGTTTTTCAGAATCTTGATCCATTGCTTTTTGGTCCATCGACCATAGAGGAATCTGGTGAGATTGCAGCTTAGATTGTTGAACTGGATTGCGGCAAGCAGGGCTTTTGGGTTGATTTCAATCGCAGCATAATTTGAAACGGTAAGGCACCAGAGGTACCAGAAGTATTCTACTGAGAAAGCTACTCGGTTTGTGAAAGAGAAGATCGGAAGGAAAAGGTAATCTGGGGAGAACCTTCCCTTTTCGAGTGGTTGTCCTCTTTCGAAAAGGAACTTGGCTTGGTAGTAGAAAATATGATTTCGAGCAAAGTTCTCGACTTCTTGAAGGGTGTTTAGTGGTTCTGACGTAGGTGGAAATTCTGGGAGAACTGGTTCTTCTGTGATTGTTGGTATTTCGTAGGATCTTGCTGAAGATGATGATGCCATGTATATCAGTGGTATGGTTTTGCTGGAGGAGATGAGATAGATCTTTTTTGGCCTGGAGAGTAGATCTGGGATGAGGTTGTGGTCTCCTTTTATATGTTTCACTTCGAACTGGTATTTAGAAAATCAGTCTTTTAATCTTAGTAGCTGTAGCTCTGGAATCCCCTTGTTTTTGAATTCGAGGATTCTGGGAAAAGATGAGTTGTCCATTTGCACAATAAAGTGGTGTCCAATCAAGTGGAACTCAAACTTTTTGATCCCATTTTTGACGGCCATGATCTCGTTGTACACTATATGATAGTGTTTCTCTGCCTCTCTAAATTGTCCACTAGCATGTCCACAGTAATGCTTTTTCCCATCAATCTCTTCAATCAAAATGGCACCCCAGTATTTGTCGCTAGCGTCTGTTTGGAGAATACGTGTTCCTTTGTCAGGAATCTTTAATGGTGGGGGTTGCTGGCATAGTTCTTTTAGTTTCTTGATAGCTGTTGTCTGATCCGGTCCCCAAGGTGGGGGTGTCTTTTTGAGCATCTTTGAGAGTTGGCACCTGTATTTGGAACACTATGGCAGGAAGTCCTTTATGTAATTGACTATTCCAAGGAACTGCTGAATTTCCTTAACTGTTAAGTTGTCTTCTGGAAATTTGTATAGCTCATGTGCAATGTGAGGACCTGGATGGTATTTTTCTTCTGAGAACTTCATTCCTAAGAATTCAATACTGGATTGACCAATATGACTCTTTTTTTCTGACAACATGATTCCTTTGGTTTGGACAATTTGTAGGAACTGTTGTAGTAACTCTTCATAGGCCTCCTTATTTTTGGAAAATATGAGGATATCATCAATGTAGACCAGAGCACTGATCATCAATGTAGACCAGAGCACTGTAAAGAATAGGCTCAAATAACCGTGTCATGGCCTTCTGGAACCGTGTCAAATATCACAACTTTGAGCCCAAAAGGCATGACAGTCCATTGGTATTGGGCCGTAGGTATATAGAATGTTGTTTTATACCTATATTTTGGATTGATGCCCAATTGTCAAAACACAGCTTTCAGATCGAACTTTGAGAATATTTGGGCTTGGGCCAGCTGTGAGAACAGCATCTGTGTGCGAGGCAATGGAAACTTGTCATCAGTCAGGAAATGGTTAAGGGGCTTATAATCAATAACAAGCCGCTTCTTTCCCCTTATCTGTTCAGCCCTTTTGTTGACATAAAAGGCTTGACAGGCCCAATTTGACTTTGTTGGTTCGATTAGGCCCAATCGTTGGAGTTGGGCACATTCTTGCTTTGCGAGCGCAAGACCATCAGGAGTTATTCCTGGATGTGTAGCTTTTGTTGGATTCACATCTTCATTCATTTTGAAAGGGAGTTGAATGAAGAATTCTTCGTTTTTCCACAAGGGAGACGGATGAGTGAATTCAGCATGAGAATCAGCACAGCAGTCTTGCAATTTTGAAGCAATACTCTGGAACTCTTTGGGTGAGTTAGACAAGGCATATATCTTCTGAAGTGTTGTGTAAGACTGGAAATGCCTTTTGTATTTTATGCCTATGGGTAGAATCATGAGTTTCTGCGTTTTGTGGTAAAGATCAAATCTAATGAGAATATCTTTTCCATGGAGTTTGCTTCCAATGACTTTCATCCAAATAATATAGTCTGGAAAGAATTGTATTCCGATTGGATGTTTGGTAATGAGAGAGGTCTTGAACTGTTGACCATCTGCTGCCTGGAAATACTCATAGTGCGTTGTCCATGCTTCTTTTGGTAAAATATCTGGATTCATCATGGACTTCATAGCTCCTGTATCCATAAATCCTATAGCCTTGATTGGCCTGCCATATTTTGATGAGAGGATCTGGACATGGATATGTGGAGAGGGAACAGCGACTTCCTGTCCCATGATATTTGGAGGAGGATCAGCTGGAGGAGGAGCAACTTGTTGTCCTATCGCTTTTGTTTTGAAGATAGGAAGGTGTTCTTCCTCCGGGGTCGGATCTTCTTCATCCGAAATTTCTTCCTCGAGGATGAAGACAGTTTCTTCATCCTTTTCATCTTGTTCTGAAAACAAAGACTCAACGTTCGTGTCTTCAAGAGTAGTGTCTGCATACTGGAGGATGTGGGTGACCATTCTTGCAGATTTTGCTCTATTCTTGGGACAATTTTTTACAAAATGTCGTTTCTTCTTGCAGATAAAGCATCTGTCAGCTCTTTTCTTTCGGAAAGTCTTCTTCCTAAAGAACCTCAGGCGTTCTTTTTTTTTGGGTGGCCTTCTGCCTTTTGACTTTTGCGATGAGGAGCAATTTGCACAGTTGCAATCCGACTTAGACCCGTATTTTATTTCTAAGTGAGGCTTCTTGCAGGCTTTCTTTAGTACAGAGGAGTTTTTGACTAAAGATTTGAACATAGACTGCTGCTCACATAGTTTTTCGATTGTTGCTATAGACATCTGATGGATTTCTCCGATGGTGATTTGGTCAATATCCTTTCCTGTGCTCGTAATCATCCGATGTAATTCAGGCTGAATTTCTTGTGGCAAGGATGCGATGTAGACGTGCTTCAGGTTGGGATCATTATACCCATTCAGAGTATAGTATAATTCAGACATTCTTTTATAGTGGAAATCGAAGTCTTTCTTTAGCAATGAGCAACACTTCATGGAGAAGTAGTTTTGCTGGGCCAGCTTGTTGTAGAGAGTACTATCTCCAAGATATTCTTGGTGAATTGTTCCAAGACTTCAGCCGTTGAGGCTTGGAAGAGAGTTATCAGTAGATACTCCCCGAGGGATTGGAACCATTCTCTCAGTGATCCTGTGAATCTGGATGAGAACTCCCTTAGGATTGTTGGAAGATGTTCTTCATTGGTTCTTTGGAGATCTATCCATGCTGCAAATGAATGCAGTCTTTCTCTCCTTTTGTTGACGGGAATATCATCGAATGTAAACCAAGGGCCATTTGTAGGCTTAGATGTCTTTTGCTCTGTATTTTGTGAGACTGGAGGATCTTCGTCAATTTCCTCCGCTTCTTCAGTCTGTTCATCCTGATTTGTCGCAGATGTCTGTCCGTCAGCCATTAGGATTTGAGAAATATCAGCGTATGCCTGTTCAGAGGTATTTGAATCCTGGACAGAATAGTCTGAGCTTTCTGATGAAGTGTCAGAGTAATCTCGTTGTGGTTCTTGGACCATTAATGATGCAGGAGGAGTTGTATCATCGATCTGAGCCTTCATTTTGCTTTTATCTTTAGAAAATAGTTTTTTGGGGGTAGGCTTTGGCTCGAAGGGTATTTCAGAGGCCATGAAGAATTGTTTAGTATAATCAGGAGATGTGCTAGGAGGATCATAAAAGGAAGAAGTCATGGAGGAATGGAAGACTTGGGACAAATCTCTTTTTCCTGTCATTTTCCATGAATTCTAGATCCTTTTTGAGTTTCCTGATTTCTGCCTCTTTTCTATCAAATTCTTGACCTGATCTTCGTTGTGCGATCAGCTGTCTGAGCTCTCTGTCAAGAATTTCGATGCGATTGACAAATTTTCTGTATATCTTGTCAAGTTCTTTTTCTAGGGCATCGACCTTTGTGTTGTTTGCCTGGACATGAGACAAGACTTTATCAACTTTAGAATCGAGTTGGATCAGAGTCTTGTTCTGAGCCACGGCATTAGACGTCTGCCAGTTAAGAACTTCCTCTCCTTGGGAGAGAGTGGCAGTAGTTCGTCCGTCTTGGTCAATGGTGGTGTGTTGGACAAAAGGTCTAGTGGACACTTGTCCTCCTGATCGTCTTTCCAAGGGAGGAAAGTCAGCATCGTAAGCACCTTGAAACATCATGCATGGTTGGAGAGGAGCTGGAGGTGGGATGACACAAGGCAAAGTGCTCCTGCAACTCCTGTGTTGTTCCTTTCTTAGGAAGGCCAGAGCCTCATCATACCATGATAATGGTTGTGCTACTGTGGAGGGATCATAATCTGGATCCCTTGGTTTGTCTTCTCTGCAGGAGAGTCTTTGCTTCCTGGCCCCTCTTCGTCTTCTTCGTCGAGCTGCTTCGCTCTGATCATCGTCTGATTCGTCATCAGTGTTTTTCCATGAAGATGGACATCCTGGGTCACACATAGATGGATCTGGGTCCCAAACCCAATGGCCATCTACCTTGTCTGTGTAGATCTCTTTTCCATCAGCCATGAAGCTACTGATGGGGAGATATGTGATGAGAGGGTAGGTCATCCTATTAGAAGCGTCGACAGGTAGTATCATGAGCTGTGTGAAAATTGTTATGTCCGAAGATGAGGATTCTTCTTCTTTTGGCAGCTTGAAAACGGTCTTTGTCCTGCCATCACTTAATTTTTTGAACTCGTAGGTAGTAGACCTAACAAGTTCATGAGTCTACTGGAGGAACTCATAATTCGTGATCCACTCGGTAGGCATCAACTTTTCAAGCTCCTTTCGAGGGATTTGCCGCGGTACTTGGACGATGGTAGGAACATCATATCCAGAATCTGAAAATACCATAAGAGCGTCTGGAGAACCAGATCCTTGTAGATCTAGTCCATGGTTTTGCAACCTGTAAACCAACTGGTGGTGAAGTGTTGTAGTAACGGCTGAAGCTATTTGTTCTGCTCCAGAGATCTGAACTTGAACTTTCAGAGATGTGGGGAGATTTGTGTCTCCCAAGGACATAGCGAAGTTTGGAAAGAACGTCAAAACTGTGCTTCCACTATTAAAAGTGGTGACAAATGTTCCGATGACAGCGTCTTCATACTTGACATAGCGAGTGTCCAAGAGGGCCAGTCTGGCTGTGACTGGGAGGCCTTTTCTTCCTTGATAGGAGAGAACTAGGCGGACTGCTCCGAAGTGAAGGTGTGTGTAACCTTCTTTTTTCCATGAGGTGATGAACTCTGACGGGATGGAGAGAGTGACATATTGCTCTCTTTTGGAGTGTGGAAGATCACATTTATCTAGTCTGGAAGACTGGACAAATTCTTTTGTTTGTGGTCTCGAGGAGGAGATCAGAGACCTGATTCCTCGTAAGGAACCTCTTTTCCTGTAAATATTATATGGGCTAATAACAGGGGGAACAGTCTGTTCTATAATAGCAGTTTCAGGAATTGTGGAGTATTTAACAAGATTTTCTATTTTACTAGTAGAGTGGCGAGGTAGTCCCAGGATCATAGTTCTACTAAATGTGGGGAAAGTGAAGATGAGATAGAAATCAACTGATCGGGAGATGTAGGGATTGTAGTCATGTTGGGCAAGAGATCTTAGTTCTTCTTCTACCACTCTTTGAAATCTACTATAATATACTCATATGCACCCTGGGGTTGCTTTTGAAAAACATGGCTCTGATACACGAGAAGTCGGGAGCCCTGCAATCCCAGAGAACTATTAAGAGAATCACAACTACCCTGAGCGATCCTTCTATCCTAATTAAGCGTATGCCGAAACAAACAAAAAGGAACGGGAAATAATATATGTGAATTATTAATCAAATCTAGGAAATTGACTAATGATTTGACTCAGGTTACAAAAAGGAACCTGAAAAATAATGATTTTTGAAATTGACTAAAAGCATTTTTGTCTCAATATATTTGAGTCTGACTAATGATTTCTTTGGGAACAAATAGTATTTTAAATTACCTTTCTCTTTTTCTGTTTTCCAATTAGAACCTAAAATTTACTCGGGAGATGGTGAGTTTCGTCTCACTAAACCATCTCACATTTGGTATTAAAATGGCAAGGATTTCGAGTAGAAAGGCCAATATTTTCAAAAAAAATTTAATCCCGTAATTAACCCTCTTAGCTTATAAATTTCTTATTTGGCACCTGATATATTATATTGCAACCACTATTAATAAAGGATATGGATAGCAACTGGAGGTTCAAAGTGAGTGAACCTGGGCACAATCTGTACGCAATTTTCACAGTACAGCATCCAAAATTTGGTAATTATTTCTCAGGTTCATTGACTGCCAAGAGAGTCAAAAATATCAAATCCTTTAAGCCCGAGGTCGACTATGAAGCATTCTTCTGGTTAATGCCCCATAAAGTTTCAATTATTGCATATTGGAATGTAAGTTCAAATTCATTATGAATTCTATCTAATAATAACAAGATTAATATACATATTATTCAGTACTTTATATGTTAATATTTTAGGCTCTTAGGCTTTGGTGGAAAAATGTTCCTTTTTATGAACATCCAAGAAAAAGTAATCCAGCATATAGGGAAGAAACCTTTGCACGGGATAACAAGATTCAATGTTGTCCGGTCTTTGCAAACAAACTACAGCCGGAAAAGGTAAGATCAAACATCGGTCGCAACTTCATCTGGAAAGATTCTAAGTGGCCCTCGTCTTGCTGGTGCCGCTGATCGATCATGCCAACTTAATTCACAAATATTAATGATTCAGGATCAAAGGTCGTTATCTATTAGTACTATATATAAAATTAATAAACTATCATCTATATTTATTTTTAGTGTACTTGAGAATGTATATATCACTCTAATAAAACATCAATATCATGCAACGACTCGATCTCATGATTATCTTCACTATTATGTGCAAATTTATGTAGCTAATTAATTAATTAATTACTCGTTCAGTCACACAACTTTACAAAATTCTCTATCAGCTTTATTAGATTAGTTTTTTCCAAATCAAGGTAATTAAATATCACCATTCAATACAAAGTAACTTCCGGTATTGTGATTCAATCCAATAAGGGATAATTACAACTATCCCTGATCAGCTGAACCCTTACAAATGGTGGCGGAAGTTGTTGAAATCTGGGAAACGTCACATGACATGAGTGCATAGCTAATGGAGTTGCTAATAGTCTAGCTTGATCTTCTGTTTTTGTTTCAGTTTTGCTGATGTACTCTGTTTCCTTTTGAGTTTTAAGTCCTTTTTCACCAAAAAAAAAAAAAAAAAAGGACTGGAAGTCTGGAACCTCTGTGTAAGTAAATTTGATTAGATATCTTTTTCTTTTATTATATTGTAGTTATTTGCCTGAGGATTAATATTACTTTTGAACCATAAATTGTCTTACGTTCAATTTTGATAGAAAACTTTTCAGTTAAAGTTTAATTTATATCATTTTTTATACAAAAGGAAACTTCGCATTAATTTATGAAAAGTAAAATTAAGTTATTGATATCAAAAGTACGATTAATCCTTTCTTTAGCATAGTTCTTGCTATTTCACGCTTTTTTTTGTGACTTTTGTTTTCCAACTAAAAAGAGAATCACCGAACATGGTGCGAATAAGTATATAAATTAAAAATATTAGCCCAACCATGTAATATTCAAATACAAGTACAAAATTCACTTTTTATAAGAACTAATCAACAATTCTTTGACCTGCTAAAACCAAGAACATATTTGATGGCCCAAACACGTTTTTACGTTTTCGATCTGCTTCCAAAAACAGCGGGCCGAACATTCTTATTCTACACCTCTAACATTAGGGACCTGGCTCCGCCTCCTTACTTGTTAATTAGCCTTCTTCTTATCCTGGCTCCATTACCGGCTCCAATGACATATATTCTCTCGACAACTTTATCCAAGAACTTGGAATATGCTTCCCTCCAAGAATCATTCAGCAACAGAACAGTAGAACATATCCAAATTGCAGTAACAAATCCAATTCCCATACTCAAGTAGAATGATTGAAATTCAGAATGATCAATATTTTGCTGGTTCTTTTCTTCACATCGAGGATCATCGTACAACTTTTCCGAGCAGGCCCTCTCCAGAGGACTCCCACAGAGTTCTTCGTTCTTCAAGTAGACGTCAGACGTCAAATTATGCACAAATGGAATTTTCCCAGACAAGTTGTTATAAGACAAATTAAGTAATACCAGGAATTTAAGCTCAAATATCCCATCTGGAATCGAGCAAAATAGCTTATTTTTCGAAAGATCGAGAGCTTCCAATCCAATGATAGCACCAATATCAGAAGGAATTGCTCCTGAAAGATTATTCCCTGACAGGTTCAAGTATTGCAATCCAATAAGGCTCGTAAGTTCTTCAGGGATAGCTCCTGATAACTGATTCGTTGAAAGATCAATTAGCCTTATAATTATCTTTTTCTGCTTAGCTATCCTGATCAATGTTTTCCGGAAATCCTTTTTGTAGGCCATGCTGGGATCATAGGTAAAGGACCGGACATCTTCAATCATTGCCATGGTAAGAAAATTGTCAACGCACCTTGGTATAGTTCCTGAAAGAGAATTCGGCCTGAGATCCAAGTTAATTAGATGATTCAGTTGGCATAACTCAATTGGAATTTCTCCACTCAAGTTGTTATGTCCGAGAATGAGGAACATCAGATTCTGAAAGCTCTCTCCGATCCATGGAGTCAATTCACCTGAGAGCATATTATCCGAAGATCAAGAACAAACAAATTGGTCAAGTGCTTCAAAGATGAAGGAATATCTCCAGAAAAGAAATTTCGATCTAGTCTCAGTGCCTTGAGATTAATTAGATGTCCGATCGAGGACCGTATTTGGCCTGATAGAGCATTCCTGGCTAAATTCAGGTTAATTAATTTTTCCCCGTGTGTCCAGCAATCAGGAAATGGCCCTGAAAAGTTATTGTAACTCAAGTCTATGTAGGTGAGGGAGTTGTTTTCAACCAATGTTGACATATGGATGTAATAGGGCCAGAAAATTTATTTTCAGTCAAGATCAGAGACACCAAATTGGGGGAAATATGAGGTAAAGAACCAACAAGCATATCAGTACTGAGAGATGGAGTTTTGTTGAAAAATCAGGGATTTCGCCGCTTAACTCGTTCTCAGAAAGATTCAATTTCTCCAAATTTACAGACAGATTCCCGAACCAATGAGGGATCGTGTCTGAAATTCCAGCATTAGATATATCAACAGATGAGAACTCTATCTGTGTTTGAAGCCATCTTGGAAATTTACGACCGAGTTGACAAGACTGGAGGTGTATAACATCAATTTGGAAACAAGGTATCCATTTTGCACTCACGTTGAGAACAATCTTATGGTTAGAGGACAAATCCAACACGCGCAAATGACTGAAATTCAGCAACTCTTCGGAAAATATATCCTCCAACGAATTTGAAGAAACATCCAGGACTACTAACTGGGAAAGGTTTGCTATACTTTGCGAAAACGGCCCTTTGAGATGATTACTGGAAAGATATAGCTCTTTCAGGGAAGATGATCCCTTAAGATCTGGAAAATCACCAGTTAAGAAGTTTTCTGAAAGATCAAGAGTGGTTAGAGATGTAATAAGTTTTCCAAATTCATTTGGTATTGAACCAGCTAACTGACTACTTCCGAGATTTAGAGCGACAAGAGTCCTGCTAATGTTGAGTAACCAACGAGGGATTGGAGAATTGAAGTGGTTAAACGAGAGGTCAAGAACTTCAAGTGAAGTGAGATTTACCAAAGGCAGTATTTGAGGCAAGAGGGAAATCCTACAAGCAGAGAAGGATAAGATTCTCAAGGAAGACAGACTATTAACTGTATCCAACCAATTCACCACATTACCAAGATCAACTCCACTTAAATCAAGTATCTGCAAACCAGAAACCCCAATAAGCCAATCAAGAGTGTCGACTCTCAAAGAAAAACTATTTCCACAGAGGTCAAGAGCATGCAGTTTCGAAAGGTTTCCGAGTTGGTCCGGAATTCTTCCCCTAAGGTTGGCATTAGACAAGTTCAGATACTCTAAATTCTTGAGAGAACCCATAAATTCAGGAACTTGTACTTGCCTAAAATCATTCAGGCTTAGATCGAGGCGCGTTAAATATGGCAAATCAAGCAAAGAATCTCTGAGCTCACCTTGGAAAATATCAGTTGAATTGTGGCTATGAAGATCGAGGGCAGAAACGTGCCCTCTCTTATAGTTGCATGTTACTCCTTTCCATTTACAGCAATCTTGTTCAAGACTCCAAGAGGAGAAACGTGCAGATGGATTGAAGCCTTGAATGAATTTCAGAAGAGCAGCTCTTTCACTTCCAAAGCAAAGACCTGTTGACAGGTTTTGATGATCTGAACTGGATTCAGTGGGTCTGAGGGAAAATCCAGCTAACAAGAATAAAAGCCACAAAGTGAAGTTTGCCATGGATTTTGAGAAGATTAGCTGCAATCAAGATTTGTAGCAGTAGTGATGGTGAATGAGTTTGTAACTCTTTCATGTGGATTTATTGTCAAGGGTCAAAGCTAATTTAAGGTCATTTTCAATCACAAATTTAAAAAAAAAAAATCGTGATAGGAGGTTTTTTTCATACAGGAGACTTTGACTTGCTTGACTCAAGTAAACCAATGCAAAATTATTAGTCAATCTTCTGATGGAGAAAAAGACCTCAGAAGTTGACAAGAAAATCATTCCGAAGGAGACAACTTCTTAGACCTTATTAGTCAATTCGATATCCCTTTCGTCGAAATTGTTTATAATTCTACATATTATGCAATCCACAGAGTGTGTGGATGTAATATTTGGAGAAGAGAGGAAAATGAGGAGTAAAAACAAACTAGAGTTAGATTGGAAAATCACAGTACTAGTATCAGCCAACAAGCAGAAATCCAGGAAGCTAACACAAGGTCTAGCAAAGCATAGCATCAAACAATGATTGAAAATGCCAACACAAGGTCTACCGAAAACAACACACCAAATACGGCCCATTGGATGGTTGATCAGATAGCTAGGATTTCAGTAGTTAGCCAAACGAGCGAAGATGATTCACTGTATTTTTTTTTCCCAATTAAGCTGAAAACACTCACTGTTATCAATAGGCTGCAACATGAAACTATTCTTTCTGGCTGGGGTATAGAAGGGATTTTAAGTACTCTCACTCTCTCTGTTGTAATTGCTTGCATTTTGAGGCCGGTTTTACTTTACCGGTAACATGGAATATGTTCCATGTGTATTGATTTCAGTTTAACTTTGAGACTAAAGGGGGGAATTTTTGTAATTACTCATAGTTATAAGGGAGGTCAGTGCTAAGACCTCAAAAAATAAAATTTGATGGGACTTCCATTTCTTATTAAGAATGCTAAAGATTTGTTTGTTGCGGGTAACTTCAAAGAGAATCATGTATACAGGAAATTGAGCCTGAGTTTTAAATGAGGAGGCAAATTTGAAGTATTTCGGTTTTTTAATGTGTATAAATCAATCATATTACAATCAAACGAAGTGTCACGTGTAATTCAATCAATTACAAGTATGCTATCTCAATTCTCCACCTCTAAGCCAAGAATCCTTCTCAAATTAAGATCTTTGGTAAAAGAGAAGGAACTTTTCATTCAATGATGCAAAATTCATCAATTATATAAAATAAAGTTAGAAAAATCGATCAAATGAAAACATAAAATGTCACATTATTCACGTATTTACGAAAACTACATATTACCAATTAAGTCATTAATCTTCGAAAATCATCAATACAATGATTCCCTCCACTTGTTTGAATTCCTCCCCCGTACACGGCCAACTTTTATCGGCGTTTTCAGCCCGGCACCGGTACGATCACCATCCCCTTCAATATTTTCCCCTGATTTATTTGCCCTAAAACCAGGAAATATCCCAATCTTCTTCCAGCTGAAATGATAATTATATCCCACTTTCTTCTTATCCAACACGTTCGCAATCTGCCTTTCCATGTCCATGCACTGGCTCTGCAGCCTCAGAACGTCCTCTTTCAACCGATTGATTTCCATCTGTTGCGTCATCATTTCGCGCTTCGACAGGCACCGAATCGGGGCGTCGAGTCCGAATAACGGGCTCCGGGTTCCGCTTAGGGATCCGCTCCATTTGATGTGTTTGCTGAGTTTGTTTTGCTCTGAGAGGAGAACTTGGATTACGGCCCGAACAGGAAGCCTCTCGTTCCGGGCTGCATGGAGAGAAGCCTCTGTCGAGAGCTTTCTGCTGTCGAGTAAATTGCAGAGTCTCTTTCTATCTTGCTTTGATAAACCTGGATGTGCCTACGAAAGATGGTAAAACGAGATGAGGAAAAATCTGTTCGAGTCTGATTATGGTAAATGAGTATATTTTGTAATGTAGTCATTAGCTCTAGGGGGTTATTTGTAATTATACTTTTAACTCGACGGATCTGAATGCTATTTTTAAGGTGTGGTCACTAGCGGGGCCGGTAAAGCCCAAAATATAGAGGTTTTGGGTAACATGGCCAAAGTTGAGAGGTGTTTATGTTATACAATTATCTCATAATTATACAAACAACATAGCACAACTTACTTTGAGGTATATATCAATGGCCCTATAAAGGGCATCATCCTTAGACCTCGCATGCCTCGGCAGTGCGCCGGCTAGCGCCACAAACTCCGTCATTCCCAAATGCGAATCAATGGCGGCTTCAGCCAGATAGCCATCCACAAGCTTAGCCACCTTCATAAGTGCGGCTCCGCTCCTCCAAACATCCTCAAAGCCCACAAACCTCATCACCAGCCGAAGAATCAGCTCCACATCCAACAACCTCGTACAATCATGGCTGAAACAAGGTATCATCAGCTCCTCGAGCGAAGCTTGGTCGAGCTGCCAAGAAACACGCTTTTCCAGCTCTGCTCGAGACTCAGCCGCCACACCGACCATGTTAGCCACTCGTAGGAGCCGTAAGAGGAAGTTGCAGGAAATGGTATTCTTCTCTGTGGGCAGAATGGAGACTA
Organism: Verbena officinalis; assembly: GCA_958496215.1. Classification (NCBI taxonomy): domain Eukaryota; kingdom Viridiplantae; phylum Streptophyta; class Magnoliopsida; order Lamiales; family Verbenaceae; genus Verbena; species Verbena officinalis. Next base: position 2,682,402 of record OY292391.1, read on the forward strand.
GATTTTCGATGAAGAACTTCTTTTTGGCCCATGAAGCCGTGATGCGTTTTGGGCTGGCCATGGGGGTTTGCGGCTCAGCTCCGGCTAAGTCAGGGAGCCATTTGGAGGCGTAATGTGTGATGATTGAGCCGACAAGCTCGGGTTTGGCTCCCTTGGCTTGGATTTCTGAGAGGAGCTTGAAGAAATGGTCTGTGTTGGAAATGGAGGCTTCGTTGAGCAACAACTGGGATAATGTGGTGGAAGATTCTTGCAATGGAGCCACATTCTGTTGCATTTTTGGGTGAAGTTTGAGGTTTTGGGAGTTGTTTGTTGAGAGCTTTTTCCTATCAAGTGCTAATGTGGAATATAGCTATCTTCAAGAAATGGTACTATTACATCACTTATATAACTACCTAAGATCTGATATATTAATTCCTACTTTCAACAAAAAGAGAAAGAAGAAGTTCCCAAAATACCCTCCATATTAAGATCCTATGACGATTCAGGCCGATCCTGAAATTTAGTATATTTACAACTCCATCCCTATAGTTGTTGAAATTTTCAATAAATGTATAAATATTCTAAAAATATCGCCACTAAAGTTTTCAACTTGGGTATCTTCGTAGATTCTTTTGGAAAATTTACACATTTATAATAACTTCAGGGACTAAACGGTGAGAGATCCATTTCAAGTCACTATCATATATCTTTGTGGTGTTAAAGAGTTTACTTCTTTATCTAAAAGAGAGTATGTCTCTGAGGTGTCATTTTTGGATGGAATATTTGCATTAAATCTCAGTGTCTTCCTCTTCCTCATTTCCTCCTCTGGTTAAATTCCGCTATATCTATGGTGAAAACTGGAAAGAACTATGTGGATATGAATTATCCAGAACCAAACCATACGAAACCAAGGAGATGTGCTGAATTTTTTGTCTACATTTGGCAGAGCATTTAATGAAATATGTCACAAGAGTGACCGAGTGAGCCCCAGTGTTCACAAGAGAGAATGATGCCATACAAGAAAAATCCTTACTTGCGAGATATTTAACCAAAAAATTTGGGGGGTCCAAGTGGTAATTAGAAAAAAGGGTCAATATGTGAAATAATCAAGATTATGGTTCTTCAAAACGCTATCTCAGAAGTTCTTCAACTCTCAAAATAGGGAAAGAAGAAAACGAATTTTCATTTTTCAATAACATGCATTATTCTACAACAAAGGACAGAGCCTTGTCACAACATCTCAATAGGATGATGCTAACTCTCAACTAACAGAAAATAACCAACTACATTAACTATTTAAAAAATATAACATTCCATATCTATCGAACCGATAGGCTTAATCAGTGACAATGACTAACAAGCTCCGATTATTTCACAACCCGAAACAAAATCTTAAAAAAAAAAAGGAACAATTTTTTTCTTTTCTTTCGAAGAAAAAAAGAATCCGAGCAAATCTTTTTCTAAATTATCTATCTTTATTCCTCTTCTCGAGGCACGAAATGATCACACGCTTCGAGGAGATGAGGATTCGGATGAAGCGTTGGAAGAGGCTTCGTTTGAGGACACGATTGGAATTTTGACAGCAGCTCTTTCCATTTCTTTTTCAAGCTCTTCTTCTTGCCTCAATGCAGTAAACTGCGTATCTAAGGAACGAGCAGCGGCCAACCATGCAAGAACAATTACAAGAAGTATGCCTCCAAGGTATGGAGTCGAATTTGCAAGGGAACCGAAGGTTAAAATCATGAATTGTTGAATCAAAGCACCTCCTGATTTTCCCAAAGGATTGCAGACAACATCGATTGCTGCTTTGCCTTTAACCTGAGGAGAGATTATTTAAATTGTGATTTAGGTGACGAAAGTTGTTTTAATTCAGTCAATTTAATTTGAGAGACTGCTAACTGTTGCTAAAAGTAGTATATTGATTAAAAAATAATGAACAAACGGCTGTTAAAACTTAGGCAGGAGTTGCTTTCAGCTTTATTCTGCTTAAAGAAGCATGGGCATTCCAAACACTCCCCAGCCACCCGAAAAACAGGACAAAGCAAAGAAGTCACGAAATACTTATTTTTTTACTTCTAACTTTTTCCAAACACCCCCTTAACTAAAAAATTCGATCAATTTAATTTGGGAAAGCTAGTATTATTTGGCTTTCGCAGAAACATTTGCATTTTGGGGAAGCTAAAGATGTAAAAAATTGGAATAGTAACAGTGAGGGAGGAGTGTTTGGAAAAAACACAAGCTAAGAAAAAAGTAGTCTAGTGTTTGGAAAAAAAAGGTTGAAAAACAATCTTACTACTCCAAAAGCACTTATTTTGATAAAATTTCCACAAATGCCAACTTAGCTCATAACTTCAAAACCAACAGGGTGAAATTTCGGAAGAGCAAATTTTACCTTGGTGTCTTCATCTAAAGGAATGTAAGCCATTTCCTTGCACGGATCAAACAAGCTGTATTTCGCACTCTTACTAAAAATATTCTGCATCGCTCCAACATAAACAGCTGCTAAAAGTGGAGTAACTCCAAAACTAGCAAGAGCTGGAGAAAGAGGACCACCAAACAAAATCAATGAAAAGAATCCAACTCCAGTTAGAAGCAAAACGGTTGGAGTAATCTTTGCTGCCACTCCCCAACCGTATTTGTTAAAGATCCATTGACTCAAAAGCATCATTGTGAAAGTTGCTATTCCAGTTGCAGTCGAGAAGTCACCCATAAATGATGAGTATTCATTTGGGGTTGGGAACTGTGCAATTTTACAGAGATGGGGAAATTAATTAATTGAAAATTCATATATTATAAATATTGAGGTAAAGTGAAGGGCTCGTTTTATTTTTACCTGAGCTTTGAGTTTTGATTTCCATGTGACCTCGACAAGGTTGATGCTAATACCGTAGGCTACCACCAAAGTCGCGAGATCTCTTATGTATGGTGATGATACCAAAAATTTTAAGCTCTCCATTGTGCTCATTTTCGGCTTCGCCTGAAGAAGATAAACAATTAGAATCTGAAAAAAGCACTGCCAAAGGTCCTACAGTCTTCCAGCTTTTTTTAAGCAGAAATCACAAAAGAACAATTTATGTATTTTTCAATCTAGAAGCAGAAAAAAATAACTTAAAGAGTATGGAAACACTCCCATATAGAGATAATAAAGTTGCTAATGATGGCACAATTATGACGCCATTAAAAAGAAACAAACTAAAAGAAGGCATCAAAATCTATAAAGAGAACTAGATCTCTAAGAATAACAACGCAAAACAAAAACAACATAATCTTTGCAGCCAATTAATTACCTTTTTCTTCATACTACGGGTGGGAAGAGGAACATTGTTATTCACCCACCAATAAAGGCCACAAATTGCAAATCCCATCGCTACCACAATACTCATCATTCCCTTGAGAGAAAGGGCCCAACCATCAACACCAGGACCTAGAGTTTGCCTCATTTGAGAGAAGTATTTCACGGTACGACCAGAGAAAATAAGGGCAATATTTGCGCCAAGTCCAAATAGAGGATAGAATTTCTTCGCTTCCTCAACAGTTGTAATCTGCAGAAAAATACATTGAACTAGACATGATAAGTTTTCAATTCCATACTTATGTTAAGATGATTTTCTTTATCGTCCCGCTTCATGCAGAATTGACTCATTCTAAAAAATAACCACTTTCGAATCAAATTAAGGGAAAACAATCCCGGCTTTGTCAAAATTCAAAAACAAGAGGACCCCATCAAATATATTCTTGTAAAAGAGAAATTTTGCTAACTGAAAGAATAACCCAACAACCGTTCAAGTTATCACTTAACCAAGTTCAATCCATCTCCACATTATAATATAAGTAAATACCTCAAACACAGGACAAACAATCAACAAACAAATGAATCAATGTAGGCATTATTAACACTTTCCTCAAATAAATTGTTTTTCATCAAAAGAAAGAATCTTGTTAAGTATAATTAGATGCATAATTCGAAAAAACACATGCAAACAAAAAGATGTAATACTGAGACAAGACTATTTATTACCTGATTAGCAAAACCCCAGAAGAGAACTGAAACAACCACACTTCCCCAAAGCTCAGCCATCACATAAAACAAGCAAAAGCTCCAAATTCTCAAAATTGCAAGAGGACCAAGAAATCTCGGACCCAGTGTATTAAGCAGCTTATCAGCAAGAGCAGTGGGATGAAAATAGTTGCTGAGAGGATACAACACAAACCCAAACGCCCCAAAAAACCCGATAAACGGAAGAATAACACTGTAGAAAAGAGCCTGTTTTGGCAACACATCACTCAATTTGGCGTACAGGAGCATGAATCCAATAGCCATAGGCAAATTCACCCATGTTTTCAAAAAAGGTATAATTTCAGCACTAGACCCTTTAGCTGTCACCACTAAAACATCCTTAGTATCTCTCAGAATGGTATAATTAAAAAGAATACAAAAAAACATCAACCCAAGAGGTATAATTTTCTTGAGAGTCACAATCTCAAGACCCATGAATTTAGGAGGTTCTTTCTCTCCTCCATATAAAGGCTGCCCATCAGCAGCAGCAGCAGCCTCAGCTCTACATATAGGAGAGTTTCTGTTGTTTTGACCAATAAGCTGAGGGTTTTGGATAAATCCTTGAAACTTTGAGAACCCATTAAGAGATAAAGAGGCTTTGTTAAGAATGTTTGGTTTAAATGAACGGCTTTTCTCTATGGGGCTAAATCTGTACCTCAAACCCTGTGACGGCTGTGGAATGAGAGAAGCTCTGGTTCTGGGGTTTGAAGGCAATGAAAGAAGCCCTTTTGATTGTAAAACGCCTTGCATTTTCTCCACTCCTCTCTCTCCCTCTCTTTCTCTTCTCGCTTCAACACAAGCTTCTTTTGCAAGATAAGGTGCAAAGATTGGATTTTTATGAAATGAACATAAGAGAGAAAGAGAGATGGAGATAAGGTTGGGTGACGGACTGGAGATAGATAGTTTTAGCTCGGAGAGGAGAGGGTTTGAGCAAGATATACAAATATTCTTTATATAGAAACGAGAGAAACGAAAACCCTTGAATTCTTGGCGATATGCAGACAAAATTAAATTATAAATAAACGAAAATCTTTATGTCAGGGATTTGCAGTAATATGGGTTTTATTAGTCTAAATTCAGTGTTTGAACAATTCTTCTCACTAAATTATCCCACTTGCATTGCTACTCTTTTTGGTTTAGGTGAAGAAAAGTAGAACAAATATCTCGGACCGAAAAATATATATATATATATATATATAATTCAAAAATAAAAACAAAAATAGAGGTTCATGAAAAAGGGGAAAGGAAACTTGGAAGGGAGAAAGATATTTTAGGATCGGATCCAACGAAAAGTGCAAGAGACTCATGTGAAGAAAGTGCAACTCCAGTTGGAGCCAATGAGGCCTCGAGATATTTTCTCATTCAAATTTTGTGGCTATTGGTTTCTTATTTTTCTTTGTGTTTCTTTTATTTTATGGAGAATAATATTTATTATTTTTGGAAATTTATCGAAATTGTAAAAGAGTTATTTGAAATATATCGAAAATTTCGGATTAAAATATAATTTATCCTGTATTTTACATTAGGATTAGGAACCTTCCTTCCACCTTAGTTTTGTTGGAAAGTGGACTATAATGATGCTCCATATTTGACTAAACATGATTGAATGAGAATGGCTTGGTCAAATAAAATAATAATTACAAACTCACAATAAGGCACGACGCACGTGTTGGGCGTGCGTAGAGTTCTTTTATTTGTATATTATTATCTAATAACAAAAATTTTATTCGATTTATAATTTGTGTTTGCACGATCTGAATATTGGAATATAACTATAATACAATTACAAAAATATGAATTATTTTTCATATTTTTTATTAAATAGATGTCAAACACGGGTGACTAACATAATACAAGAATGCACAGTGAGTTTTTAGGATTTATCGTGTATGATGGCCCTCCATGGATTCACTAAAGTTGTAAAAGTAAGATCTTGAATACCACTTGTAAATAATCTAAGGAACATCGTAGGAATAGAAACCACTAAAGGTACTAAAGAAACAAGAACAATAACGACTAGTTCATCTACTAAGATATTCCCAAAAAGTCGAAAACTAAGTGACAAGGGCTTTGCATCATGCATGATAAGTTTTTATTCATTAAAAATAAAAAAATTTGTGAAAAGAGCCTCAAGTTCGATCCCCACTAAACACATTTGTTGGAAGAGGTGGAGAGCCTTAACTGTGACTAAACTCTGAACTAGATTAAGGGTACTCAATGTAGGATTACCCAAATCGGTAAATCACACCAAAAAAAAATTTTTTTTTTTAATTTATCGTACAAATAATAAAATGTTAAAAGTACATAGCTAAGCTAATGCTTGAGCAGTTGGGCCCATTGTACGAGGTAAATCACTTACTATGATTAGCCTAAATTGTGGTGGACTATTAGTGGGCCTTGAGCCCAATTAGTAACCTTTCAAAATAGAAATTAGTGAAGCCCATAAAATCCGGCCCAATTTTGTCAGCCACAAACAATCTTCTCATAATAATCTGTTTTTCTCTTAACTGAAATAATAATTGATTGATTTTTTCCGATCTAACGAGAAAGAGAGATAGTGGAAGAGAAGGGAGTGCCACGATGGTGACGTCATCGAGTTCATGGACGCAGGCTTTGATTCAGATCTCTCCATACACCTTCTCCGCCGTGGGAATCGCCATTTCTATCGGCGTTTCCGTCCTCGGCGCCGCCTGGTAATTTTCCTTTAATTCGCGTTGTTGGATTTGCTTTTGCTGGTTCGTTTCGCCTGATTTTGGATCAAATTTTGGAACTTGTAGGGGAATTTATATAACCGGGAGTAGTTTAATTGGTGCTGCCATCAAGGCTCCTCGCATTACTTCCAAAAACCTAATCAGGTAATTTTCAAATCTCTGAGTTTATGATTTAGATTTTCGATTAATTCGGCGAATGCGGTATTGATTTGCGCGAGAAGAGTCAAGTAGTCGAAATTATTGCCTAATTGTTGTGTTTTTGCTTGTTTAATGTTAATTTGTTTAAAAAAATATGCTTGATGGGGGACGTACACTTAGGAATTGAACTTGTAAAAATTAGATTGTGCATAAATTATCTTCAAATCTGATGTTATCTAATTAGTCACTCAACTGTTCAAGAATCTGATTGACACTGAGACTTGAGATGTGAATGTCAACCAAATCTACTTAAGAGAATGTCATTGGGTGAGGGGAAAATGAAAGAATCCCCTACACAGTAGTTTTGGGGATTATCAAAAGGTTAATGCTGAAAAGAAAGTTGTTTTAAGAAAAATCAAAGAGTCATCAGTTGAAGGTTAAAAAAGAGCGAACCTGATCGTAGTTTCTTTGCTGTACTCTTCTTATGCCTATTTGGGCTCTTTGTTATCTTGCGTTTATTTCACATCATTTACATGTTACCTTTTTGTTCTTGTATGTCTGCTTCTGAAGAAGTGGAAAGTTTGCTATGTGGTGTTTATGTTAGAATTTCCCAACATCTATCTTTACCACTGCCTAGAAATAAAATGTTTAATTCAACTGAGGTGTTTGATTCAGCCATGAGCTGCATGGATCTCTCACATAGGAGGATATAATTATATTATAAAGGACTGGAAAATTGTTGATACATCATTTGCCTCAGGTCTTGTATCACATTTAACCTGTGTTGCTTCACCCTCTTTTGAGGGCCCGATGCCAACCCAGTGAAACTTCTATAATTAGATGCCTGCTGCCAATGATATAGTAGTTGAATTAGACGAGAAATGTATTATTTAGTAATATTCTAAGTATATTAAGAACGCAGGACAAATTACAAAAGATATTAGTGCAAGCACTATTTGCTATGAAACCCAAATAAAATGCCTCTGACACAGTTAGGATTCATGTAAACCCTTTATGTTAGTGGATTTTTAGGATGAAAAAAGCCAGATATAATTTTCCTTAAAACACTTTGAAAAATTAACTGTTGCGATAAGGCTAGTAATGAGCGAGTCATATTACTAATAACATACTCCCAAGTGACATATCTCCGTGGTTGGTCTGTCCTGTTGATTAGTGAGCAAAATTAAACTTTAAACATCCTCTTGAAAGTAATGATCTGTACCTACCTACTCATTCAAACTTCTTGTATTATTGCTAACTTTTTCTACGTTAGTGTGATTTTCTGTGAGGCTGTTGCCATATATGGAGTTATTGTGGCCATCATTCTTCAGACAAAGCTAGAAAGTGTGCCTAAATCTAAGATGTACGACCCAGAATCCATGAGAGCAGGCTATGCTATATTTGCATCTGGAATTATTGTGGGCTTTGCAAATCTCGTCTGTGGGTGAGTCCTCATTTTCTCAGATCATCTTCAATTTAAAGCCACTTTTCTTCTCGTTTCTAATTGTTTTGTTTTGGTCGTCTTTTTCTTCCACATAGGCTATGTGTTGGAATAATAGGAAGCAGCTGCGCTTTATCAGATGCACAAAACTCGACCCTCTTTGTTAAGATTCTCGTTATAGAGATCTTTGGAAGTGCTCTTGGATTATTTGGTGTCATTGTCGGCATTATTATGTCTGCCCAAGCAACTTGGCCATCTAAGGTGTGAAATGCTTATTATTGCAAACTCTATGTTACCAGTTGTTGAATGTTTTGTAATGCTTAATATTTTTCTCTATCCGTGTAGTTTGGTTTTTGTATTCTTTTTATTTTTGTTGCTGTTGTGCAACATAGATGTGATGAAACTTGGTTGAAAAACAAGTGAGGAACCGAGAGTCCAATCATATACCACTTGGGTTCTGTATGTAATTTCGTTCGATTAATAAATTTGGCCCATTTGAGTTCCCTGCTTATTTGTTTTCTATACATATCTATGCTGCTAGTTCCTACGAGGTGGCTGTGCCAGATTCTATGATTTTCTTTAAAAGTTATTTTTGTGCGTTTAGATCAAACAAAAAATTAGAAATAAAGTGTTTTGTTATGATGTTTCTGCTTAAAAAAAGCTACAGGCTGCAAGCACCTTTGAGCGGTGCTCTTCTCAGTTTTTTCCAGCTTTTAGGTTCTTTTTTCTGTTATTTAAAAGTGATTTTATACTCTTCATTTCAAACATTACCAACCTTTTCTATTTTAAATTTGGGCAAATTGCATCTACTGCCCCGACCTTTGCCTTAATTAAAATTTACTCCTTATGTTTTTAGAAATTACGAAAAACTCCGTGACACATCACTTTAATGCCAAAAACTCCCTGAAATAGAGGGATGGAATTTATTTCATCCTTTAAATCTTCACAAAACTTTATTTTCTAAGTTTTGCTTCGCCCAAAAATAGAGGTTTTTGCAAACACCATTCAAAATTTAAAGTCATATCTTTTCTTTCTTAGGTTGATCTGCACTTCCTATATCTCAACTTCCATTAGGTTCACCAACCTTCATCTCAGACATGGACAACTCAACCACTAACCACCCATCCCACTACTCAACATAGCACACGAATCAACACAAACAAATTATCATAAAATTACATTTCGATATATAATTATATATTCTGTCGACACCACCCAAAGTGCCAAAGGCTGGAAACATTCAGGACACTCAAATTACAATTAAACCCCATAACAAATTGCGAATCCGAAAAATCACTTATTACCCCTATTACAGTTTCCCCCCATATCTCTCAACTCTCTCATCAATCCAAGCCCTCATATCAGCCAAGACCATATTAGCACTCTCATCAGGCTCACCTTGTATCAATGAGTGAGCCAATCCTTCATAAAGCTTCAGAGTCTTGTCCTCGCAGCTCGCCTTCTCATACAACATTTCGGAGCCAGAAGGGCATGTCACCCCATCAGAAGTACCGTGGACCGTCAGGAAGGGGATTGTGACCTTTTCGAAATTGTTTTGGACATAATCACATTGTCTGGATATTTCCCTCATTGTTCCCACTCTAGGTTTTCCAGTGTATCTTCTTGGATTGCTTGCAATGATCTTGAGTTTCTCGGGGTCTCTAATGGCTTTGCCAACCATTTTGTTGTCGGGCATTGCTGCCCATGTGTCAGCTAGTCCGAAGAGCAGTCCGAACACGAATAAGTGTACCTTCAGAAACAAGATCATAGTGTAAGATATAGGTTAAATACATTGGTGTTTGCAAACTCCAATGCTTTTGGAGAAGCTAAAGTTGGAAAAATGTGGAGTCGTAAAAGTAGAGTGTGGAAAAAAAAAAGAAAAGCACGAGAAAAAGTGATTGAATGTTTGGAAATAAAAAAGCTAAGAAGCGCTTTTACTGATCTCAAGAAACTTCTATTAATTTACAAAAATAACCTAATAGCTAAGGAATATTCCATATTACAGCTCCCACCCTCCCAGAATTGGAAACAATATATGCCTGTATGTCATACGAATTTAATCAGAAACCAGGAATATAAACACATTCGGAAAAAAATTCAACATATATCTAAAATCAGCCTCAGATACATAGAATATTACCTTAGAGGGCTTCATCGGCTCAGGAATAACAAACAAGGGCGCCGAGAAAATCAAACCAGTCCACAGATCCTTCTCCGACTGAAAATACATCAACATTGTGGCAAGCCCGCCCATCGATTCCCCAAATAGAAAAGCCGGCAAATCCTTATACTCATCACTCCTCCTCACACTCTTAAAAAAACACAGCGAAGCAGCAGCCACCTTGTCGAGGTCTCCGAGGTAGCACCGAACACCGTCGGAGCGGCCGTGGCCGAGCAAATCGGCGGCGAACACGGCGTACCCCCAATTGGCGTAGCTGATGCAGATCTTCTGGAACATCCAGCCGGTATCGGATCCGTACCCGTGGGACATATAAACGGACGCTTTTACGGGAAGGTTCGGGTCGAGTGGGAGGAACGATTGTGTGAAGAGCTTGCCGTGGGGGGTTTCGAAGTAGGATTTGGTGTTGCGGACGCCTTCGGAGGCGTAGAATTCTTCTTCCGGAGTGTCGCCCCAGTAATTTGGGGACGGCGGCGGTGGGACAGAAGTGGGTTGCTCCGTCGACATTTCTGTGGCGGTGGTTGTGGCGGCGGACGGTGGCGGAAATTTGCAACTGGTGGACGGTAAATAGAGTGATTCTGATTGGGTACTTGGCGGGTGGGTTTAAAAAGGAGGGGATGGGATGGGAGTAGGTAGACCAACTTCTGGTGGGGTCCACCATTAGAGTATAGTATATCGCAAAAGTAAGAGTTAATTGCATTTTTCTCCCATAATTTGACATGTTTTCTATTTGAATCCCATACTAATTAATCTTTGTAATTTTGGTCCCGAAAATAACAAAAATGAAAAATGAGATTTCCATTCAAAGAGTGAAGAGTCTTTGTAAATTAAGTTGACTATTGACTTGTTAAAGAAAGACTATCACATTTTCAGATACAAAAAGTTCGACAAAGTATCCTATCATCTTGGCTGGGAATTCAAGACTGGTCAAATAAGCTCTGCTGGAAATCTGAAGAATATATAGCTTTGCCTGAGTAAGTCCTTTTTCTTTTTTTTTCTTTGATTTTGTTTTAGCTTTTTAGGTGACGAATCTGACTATCTGAGTATTTCTTTCTTAGATCTAGATATGTTTTGTTTGCAGGTAATTTTTCAATTATTGTTTTAATTTTCACCACATTTTCGCTATATATCCATAACCAAGACTTGCGAAACAGAGCATTGCAAACTCAGTCAAAATGTCAGGGCAAGATCAACTTACTCTTCGCGTTGACCAAATGCTCAAGGACTTAACATTTTCGCAGTCAAGACCCTCAATGTACAGAGTTAGTGATGATATACGCAGCACAAATGAGAAAGCATACGATCCAAAAATCATCGCGATTGGCCCATTTCACCGCGACAAACCCCACCTCAAGAAAATGGATCCCCAAAAAAGGAGATACCTGAAGCTGCTTCTTGATTATAAAAGAGAGTCGACCGTTGACAGATATGTCAAAGCGATCAGAGTTTTGGAACCAAGAGCTCGCGAATGTTACGCAGAAGAAGTCACACTCGACAAAGATGAGTTTGTGCATATGTTGCTTCTTGATGGTATTTTTATACTCCAATTTCTGCGCGAATATTGTTGGAGGCAACAGCAGATTCAGAACGGGCAAGTGGTGGATGATGAGAACAATCCCATTTTCCACTTGGGAAATATTAAAAACTATGTGATGTTTGATTTGGTGCTCTTTGAGAACCAAATTCCTTTATTTATCCTTGAGAAGCTCTTCGAGCTATCCAAGAGTAATGATCAGGAGAAGATGAGTGACTTAGTTCGGCCTTTATTATCATCGCCTGAAATGCTAAATGGGATTTCATTTTCATCTGGTCAAGCTCACCATCTCCTTGGTTTAGTACATTACATCGAATGTTTGTCGTTTGCTCAAAGAATATCTAGAAGACGTGATACTAACAAAGGTGTGCAAGTGCAGCATATAGATTCAGCTACAGAGCTGAACTATTGCGGTGTAAGATTCATCAGGGAGTGGGAATCTGATTCCGACCCAAGTCGTAGTTACTTGGACATCAGATTTCTGAAGGGAGTAGAAAACAAGATTTGGATTCCAACAATAGACATTTCAGATGGGACAGAGTCTCGGTTAAGAAATATGATTGCGTTCGAATATTATCTCCCACATAATGCCTCAAAGTATGTGACTGATTATACATTCTTTATGCGTAACTTAATCCAGGGATCGGAAGATGCACAATTGCTGAGGCGTTGTGGAATCATTAACAACTGTTTAGGGGGCGATGAGATGGTTTATTGCTTGCTTAATCAAGTGGGGACTAATTTGCAAATCTCCGACAAGTTTTCATATTCTGATGTTTTTAGTGATCTGGATCATCATTGTAGAGATAAAAGGAATAAATGGGTTGCTGTATTGAGGCGTGATTATTTCAATAGCCCGTGGGTTATGATTAATTTCATAGGAGCCATTGTATTCACGCTCATACTCAGTGTGCTCCAGACTGTGTTTACTATCCTCTCCTACTGTAAGTTCACTACAAACACCTGGGCTAGGACATTTATATTCTTTCCAACTTTTGCATGCATTTTGGTATCCAACCCTTTTCTTTTGAAAAATTAGTGTCCCAACTTTCGATACGTAATTGTGCCGTGGGACATTACATAGGGTAAAAACGATATTTTTTGGACAAAATAAAGTACATGGTTTGATGCTTCCGTTTCAGCGGCAGCAGCGACCGGAACTAACATAACCCACCGGCGCGCCCCGTCCTCATGAACCCAAAAAACCTAAGCTTTGTCGGCCTTTTAATTTATGATTTAAAATCCTAAGTTTTGTTGTTGTTTTTTTCTTTTCGATTTTCGAGTATACATTGTATCATTTTTCAATGGGCCAGTTACAAAAAATTTCTGAGGTTTACGTCATTAACAAAAAATACCCTGAAACTTTATAATCTAATATTTATTTCCTAAGAGAGGGTATTTGTAAAGTTTTACTTACATATTTATATATATGATTTATTCATATCGTGCCCATCTAACACTCTATAAGATCCCCCATCTGTTTTGCTCAATCAGTCAACATTCAAAGAAAAATCAATGTTTGTCGGAATCTAACGAAATATTCCTATCACATTTCCTATTTCTCTTGCAACTTTCCATGGAAAATTCTGAATTGTGGATTTCAAAGTAGTAACGAATTATTTTGTTTTTGTAGATGATGATACGAAAAAGGGCAGCTGATTTTTGCATGGATTCAAATTTAGAGGTAGAAGAATCTATGAATTGGATTGTCGGAAGCAAAGTTGTTTGTGGTGAAACGGCATTTCAGGCCTCAGTCTTATTCTATTTTTATTGTTAAACGTTTCTATATTGTTTTGAGTTTTACAGTTTTCTTTTGGGTAATAATGTTATACTATTTATCTATTTTGTTAATAGAAAAATGTTGGCATTATTATAATTCGTGCAAATTTTATTAGATGCTCTAATAAATGTGATAGTAGTCAGTGGTGACCCAATTGCTCAGACTTTTACTATGAAATCTCTCTCAAGCCTCAAGTCTTTGAAATATTTTGGGCTTAGCTGGTTGAGTTGGGAAAAATCTAGATAGAAAGCCCTCTTTAGAACATTCTCTTAGTAAAAAGGATCATTTTTTCAAAATCATAGATAAAAGACCCTGAAATAAAAATCTTCTTTTAGTCTAAAGGATCTGTTTTATTAAAATATTAATATTTTTGCCTAGTCATCAAATTAATTTATTTTTTATTTAGTTTTTTCAAAAATTAATTTTCTTTTATATTTTCTTTTAATCCAATTTCCAAGTCATCATTTTTAATTAAAAAAATATTTTCTTTCCATCACTTTCCCAAATTATTTTCTTCTCTTCTTGTTCTTCCCCGCGACAACCCCTGAACTAAAAGAAGGAAACCAGAAAGTTCTTTTTCGGGAAGCTCAAGCTTCTGTATCCCCTTTCTTCGGAAATTCAGCTTCAGCATCCGATATCTTCTTCAGCTTCTGATTCTGCCTGGAATGTGCTGATATTTGCAAAATTTAGGGTTCACTAATTCCTTTAGTGTGTGGCGCAATTCTTTTCTGGATTTATGTGTTTGAAGAATAATCCATTCCAATTGTTTTCATGTTTATCAATTATGTATATTAGGCCGAGTTAATTTTTACACAATCAGGCTCTCGATAATTTGCGTTAAATTGAATAATGGCTTATCCATACGAGGAAGGTGTGGATCTCGCGCCCATCCGTCTCTTGGCTAGTATTGAATACGATTCTCATATGCATATCTGCTCAATTAGACATGATACGAAGATAATGGACATATACCAATTTGTCATTACAAAATGGCCTTAATCTCAGAGAAGTCGCATTATTTTGAAATATCTTGCCCCTCATGCCACGGGCCACTCTATCAGACTGTCGCAGGATGAGGATGTCGCGAATATGATCATGCTGCACAAGGTGCTTAAACGGGTCTTATCACCATGAGAGTGTCTTTTACGGATGATCAACAACTGGCATCAATGTCGGAGGAGGAGGTATTATGTTGAGAGAGGCTGAGACAGAGAGAGGGAGAGGCGGCCAATACTGTTGTACTTTATGAGATGAGAATTACTTTAGTATAATTTTTCTTCATTTGTTTGTATGTTGTTTTCTTGAGTTGCTTTGGATACTGTTAGCGTTTGTTGGTTTGGATATTTTGTGACTGGAGTTGAGTACATCAATTTTCTGTTTAGTATGTACTTTAATTTCAATACTTCCAGGTATTGTATACTATACTTTGATTCCGGATCCCAGTACTCTAATTTAGCACAGCTGTATTTGATGTATTGTAACATATAAGAAAAACTTACTATATTTGAATTTGTACTCTATTCCAATAACTGAGTACCTTGATATCTCAACGTAGTACTTTATAAGTATGAACCAGTACTCGATTCTCTATATTCCCACAAATGGTCTATAATAAAAATATATTGAAATACCTGATATATTGGAAACTATACTTTGATTTCGGCAAAGCGTACTCTATTTTTGCACCGCTATACTTGATATCTATTTTCCAGTACTCGATTCTCTATATTTGCAGAAAAGGTCTGTAATAAAAATATATAAAAAATAAATATGATATTGGGAAGTGGATAGTTGCAGGGAACGCTTCTTGACATCCTCGTCGGATTTTTTCGTATTAATAAATAATATATTGAAATACCTGATATGTTGGAAACTATATTTTGATATCGGCTAATCGTACTCTATTTTTGCAACCGTTATACTTGATATCTATTTTCTAATACTTCTTTCTCTATATTTGCAGAAATGGTATGTAATATTTCTCTATTTTTTCCTTTCTCTCTTCCTCTCTTACTCTCTGATTCATTCGGCTTCCCATCTGCCACAGTCTTATCAATTTATTAAATTGAAGAGACTCTTGGACTGACTTTTCTCATCAACCGTCGTTGCAACTCCCGAGGTAAGTGGAGGAAAACGTTGGTTTTCTATGTAATATTTGAGTTCTTTAAGGATATTGTAGTCTTTTCGTAAAATAAAATAAAAGAAAATAGAAATTATTTTTTTTGGATGAGTTGGCAGAAATAATATTTTTTATTAAAACAGGTCCTTAATACTAAAGATCTTTATTTCATGTACTTTTGCATATGACTTTTAAAAACAGGTCCTTCTTTCTATCAAAAAATAAATAAAATTGGGCATTCTCCCTAGTTTTCTCTTGAGTTGGATTGTGAGAGACCAGGTAAGGCCCAACTTCCCAAGAGTATCGGCCCAATTCGACGGAAGTAAATGGGCATATGCCATATGGTCCATAGATCATGATGAAGAAGAGTGGGACAAATGATCAAACAAGTATAAAGATTAAGGGGGTGATTGTAAAAACTTCTACTTTGCGAAATGTTAAAAGTCAGTAAAAAGTTGAGAGTGGCTGTAGCAAAAATACATAACACTTTTAAATAATTGAAAAAATAGCCTAAAACCTGGCAAACGCACCCCCTAAGTATTTGTAATTCGGGCATATAATAAGAGGGGAGGTAGATGTAACATACCCTAAAATTAATATGCCAGTAAACACGGTTTGTACACTGAAAAAAAGCAAAGCAAAGAAGCGTTAGAAATATTCAAAGAGGATGTGAAGTGTGATTTAGAATTTAGATAGGTCATTATCGTGTTTGTTGAGAAACAGCAAAGTCTCATAAGAGTGTGGACCAGTAAAAGTTGATTGACTGTCATTTCATAACAATATAACACATTGAGACCCACAAAAGAATGTCGTTGCATTAGATAATGGTTAGGAATTGATAATTTCAATTAGGAAAATGATTTAGTTCCAGAATTTAAGTCCAGAATAACCAAAATTAGATTTTTTTATAGTGGGTTTCCTAATTTACCCTTTTAATTTCAATCAAAGCATTTAATCACTCAGTTTAATATTAATTACAGAATGTTCTTTTCCAAAATTTTTGTTTTTCCAACAATCTTAAATGTTCTTTTTGTGGATATGGTCGGCACCCAAAAAAAAAAGAAGTCAGGCACAAATTTTTAAAAATAAACTTTTCTACAAACTTTTTATTTCATTTTTAATTTATTATAAATATAAAGAAATATAAGTATAAAAGGTTAATTAAATTATTTTAAAATTTAAAATTTAATTAAAATTTTGGAAGTGAATTTTAAATTTTGCGTAATGAGACTGCTTAAATGCTTCGCTTGTTTGCTCTCATGGTTATGATTATTCCATTTTAAAAAAATATATATTTTAAAAGAGCTTTTTTTTAATATAAAGTAAGAAATGTGGATTGAAACCAATGACTTTAAATTAGAGAGGTAAGAAACTATGTCACTTTTAACAGTTATTTGTATAAAAAATTTATCGCGGATAAAAGTGTTATATTTAATCGTTTTAAAAAATAAATTAAAATAAAATGTAGTTTAAGTGTGCAAAATACATTGTTGTTTGAAGTATTTCCAAATTGATGTGTTTAATAATAAGTTTTTTCTTTCAGAAAAGACATATTATTTGAAATTTAAATATATAAATTACAAAATGATAAATATTTTTGTTGAATTTTAAGATGTGTAATATTCTAATTTTAATTTTGTATATTTAACATTTAGAGTTTAATTTCAATCGAAGTATTTAATCACTGAGTTTACTATTTAGAATTTAATTAAGTAAATAAAACTACCACTTTTTTATCTGAGTTACTCTTGACGGTTTAGATTGAAAAACCTAAGAAAATATTTTTTTTCCAAAAAATCAAATTTTTATTATTCTAATTAATTTTGAGATAGATAAGTTTGTAATTTTAATTTTGAAAATGTCATGCTAATCAAAGTATTTAATCACTAAGTTTAATTTCATCTAAAAAGATTTTTTTTTTTGTAATTTAATTAGGCCATAATACTTTAATAATTTTTTTTTCTTTTTCTGAATGATCAGAAGTTGTAAAACTAATATTTTTCCCCTTTCTTTGAAATTAAAAGTTGTTAAAAACTTGATGGTGATGTATTATTTGTCAATTATTTTATTTTTAATTAAGGCTAAATATTATTTATAAGTTTGTAAGTATTAATTAGCTATTCATATACTTGCACAAATAATGATACATCTTGGAATTAAAATTCATTAATAACAACAAACTTTTATTGGAAATAACATCAATTAAATACTATATCATAAAATATAATATAAAAGAAAATTATGTAATGAAAACAGTTTATTTTAGTATAGGGGTATTTTTGTAAAAATAAGAATTCTGGACCATTAAGAGTTTTGGAACCAAGAGCTCGCGAATGTTACGCAGAAGAAGTCACACTCGACAAAGATGAGTTTGTGCATATGTTGCTTCTTGATGGTATTTTTATACTCCAATTTCTGCGCGAATATTGTTGGAGGCAACAGCAGATTCAGAACGGGCAAGTGGTGGATGATGAGAACAATCCCATTTTCCACTTGGGAAATATTAAAAACTATGTGATGTTTGATTTTTCGAATATTATCTCCCACATAATGCCCCAAAGTATGCAACTGATTACACTTTCTTTATGTGTAACTTAATCCAGGGATCGGAAGATGCACAATTGCTGAGGCGTTTTGGCATCATTAGCAACTGGTTAGGAGGCGCTGAGATGGTTTATTTCTTGCTTAATCAAGTGGGGACTAATTTGCAAATTTCAGACAAGTTTTCTTATTCTGATGTCTTTAGTGATCTGAATGATCATTGTAGACTTGGAAGGAATAAATGGATGGCTGTATTGAGGCGTGATTATTTCAATAGCCCGTGGGTTATGATTAATTTCATAGGAGCCGTTGTACTAAGCCTTACACTTAGTATCGTCCAGACTATGGTTGCTGTCCTCTCCTACAGTAAGTTCACTACAAACACCTTGGACGTGTATATGTGTAGAGATTTTCATTTTCATTCCGGGTTACTTGTGTCAAGCACCGCACCCAGTCCTTTGGGAACTTATGCACTTTTTTTGACAACTCAGGGTTCAACCGTTGATGAACTTACCTGTAAATCCCCGGCTGAATCCTTATGAAATATTCCGTTACATTTCAGCAAAAATGTTTTTTTTTTTTTTAATTTGAGACAAACTAAAGCACCTGGTTTGGTACTGCCGTGTCGGCGGCGGCAACAGAAGCTAACCAAATCCGCTGGTGCTCCGCGTTCTCACGAACTTGTTTCAGCCTATATTCACGTTTTTCATGTTTTCAAAAACCTAAGCTTTGTTGTTTATTTTTCTTCAGACAACTTCGCAGTTCCCATATATACTATTTTAGTATGTTTCAATTTCTCTAAACTATAGCTTGCCCAACTAACACTGTATAAGATCTATAAGATCTCCCTTCTGTTTCATTTGATTTCTAAAAATTAACAAGTGATTGCCAAATCCAACCAAATATTCAATTAGATTCTGTTGGATTTACACTTGGTAACACAGACACAAAATTATCAAAGGTTGGACACTGAGCTCTGAAAAAAGTTGGGTACGTACCAAAGTGAAAAAACCCACAAAGAATCGAGTGCATGGTTGACACAATTAACCCAAATAATTTAATGCCCAACGATTTAGCCGTTGTTCATTTTTTGGTGTCATTCATTACGATTTTAGTTTGCGTTTCTTTTAAATAGTATATGAAACAAATAAGAGTTAAATCGTGTGACAATAATGAAACATTTCCCACTTTTGTTGCGACTTTCCATGGAAAATTCTGAATTGTGGATTTCAAAGTAGGAACGAATTATTTTGTTTTTGTAGATAATGATACAAAAAAGGGCAGCTGATATTTGCAATTTTGCATGGACTCAAAAGTTAAAGGTAAAATCTATCTCAGGGGAATTGTGGACTGTCGGAAGCAAAGTTGTTTGTGGTGAAACGGCATTTCATGCCTCACAGCCTCAGTCTTATAATACTATTTTTTTTGTGAAAACGTTTCTATATTGTTCTGAGTTTCTGAATTTTCTTTTGTCTAATAATGTTTATCTACTTTGTTAATAGAAAAATGCTGGCGTTATTATTATAATTCGTGCAAATTTTATTAGATGTGATAGTAGTCAGTAATGACCCAATTGCCCAACTACCCAAGAGCGTCGGCCCAATTCGAGGGAAGTAAACGTACGGGCAGATGCAATATGGTCCATAGCTCATGATCAAGAAGAGTGGAACAATTTGGTCAAATAGTGGCCCAAATGATCAAACAAGCTGAACAATGATTAAGGGGGTGATTGTAAAAACTTCTGCTATTCGAAAGGTTAAAAGTTGTAAAAAGTTGAGAGTGCATGGCTGGAGCAAAAATACAAAAACACTTTTAAATAATTGAAAAAAATAACCTAAAAGCTGGCAAAACGCACCCCTAAGTATGTGTAATTCTGGCGTATAATAGGGGAGGTAGATGTAATATAACCTAAACTTAAATATCCCAGTAAACACGGTTTGTACACTGAAATAAAACAAAGCAAAGAAGCTTAGAAATATTCAAAGAGCATCTGAAGTGTGATTTAGAATTTAGATATGTCATTATTAGTGCTTGTTGAGAAACAGCAAAGTCTCATAAGTGGAGCAGTGAAAGTTGATTATTATTATCTTCTTTTGATGGAGCAAATTGACTGGCATTTGATCACAATATAACACATTGAGACCCACAAAAGAATGTCGTTGCATTAGATAATGGTTACTGGTTAGGAATTGAAAATTTAAATTAACTTTTGCTACAGCTTTTGGACTTTTTCCTATTAATTGTTGTAAGAATAATTGAGTGATTATAATCTAGACCATAGGATGATCTATTTAAACAAAAGTTCTTGTACCAAAAAAAAAAATAATAATAATAAGAAGATACCTCTTAGATAATATATTGAAAAAGTCTTACATGCCGGAGGTTTGAATTTCATTAATTATTTTAGAGTTGTGATGTACAAATTCAGACTGTGACACGTATTCTTTTTTTTAATATTTTTGAAAATTGTATCTTGACGTGTCGTGTTGTGTTTGATACGATGTCGGATACGTGTATCGGGCATTTTCCTGGTATAAAATATTGAAAAAAATTCATATCATCATATCCAATTATCCATATCGTATTGTGCCCGTATCATCTCATTCGTATCCGTGTTTCATAAATGACTTGTCTTTGACCATTTTAAGAGTCCTCTGTTCTTTGTGCTGGTCTAGGATCTAGGAAATTGGAGTTTGGAGCCTATCTAATTGTGTTTTCCTAGAAAAATACATTTTGCACGTCAAAACTTTGTTAGATTTTGTTCGTTAATCTTATTAATTAATTGCCATTTTTTTTAATTATTATTTGACTAGTTTGGGTTAAAGATTTAACATCTCGAGGTAGTTCACAATCTTGAGGTGATATTCCACTACGAATGTTTTTAACATTAGATACTAGGGATAATTATACTTGCATCTCTCGATTTAGTAGTAAATATAGTAAAAAAATTTATACTAATGAAAATTATAGAGACACCCCCTCGACTATAGTTCTATTTAACACTTAGGTCCTGCCATTAGTTATTTTCTTATTTCTAAGTAGATGCTAATATTTTATTAATTGCACAACAACTTAATCACTTCGCTCATTTCATATATAGCAAACACTATAGTAAATATATTATGAGTAATTTAGTCATTTTATAATTTTTTCTTATGTTATTTAGGTTTTCGTTAGGGTAAGAAGATCTATCTGTAATTTTCAATAGTACAGGGATCTTGCTGTATTTTCTCCTAAATCAAGGGGTGTAAGTGTAATTATCCCTAAGATTCTATTATGGTAAATTGTTTTAACTTTAATAATTATTAAGCCTCTGATAAATAATATTAGGTGTAATTTATTATTTTAAAATGGGTTGTGTTGGTAAGTTTTTGACTAATTGGGGCCGGAATGTAATTTCATATATTTAATTGGGGTCTAAATGTAATTAATATTCCACACACACACGTACAAAACAACCTCAACTTCTTCTTAACACACTGCTAACTTTCTCTCTCTCACGTACAAAAACGGAGGATAGACAATTACGAGAAAATTACAAGTCCTGACGAGAAAAAATAGACAAAACCGGAAATGCAGAGAAGATTCCTTCTCCATTTAATTCTGTTCTTGTTTTAGAAGCTCCGCAAAAATCTGAGGATCAGAGAAAATTTTGGAATCAATCATTTCATTCAAGCGCGGCGCGTGGTCGGTCGTTCGTGGCGTTAATTCGAGATCGCCGGCCGTGGGATTAGACGCCGGGAGATGGCCATTGCGGTCCACTCTCACCTGGCCACCTTTTCTTCGTCGTGTTCTGATAATGTGTTGATTTTCACGCGCCATGGGATTGTCAGCGGGCCTACTTGAAATATTTTCAAATTGATCCTCTCTGACTCTGAGTTGATTGTTCGAGGAAAGAAATTAAGAGAAAGGGAAATAAGAGATGGCGGTGAAGGGAGGTTGGTGGTGGGAGAAGGCGCGGAGGGGCGTGCGGACGGTATATTTCATGGTGGTGATGATAGCGTCGCTTCTGGTAGTGTCGTTGCCGTTGGTAGTGGCTATATGCGACGCCGTTTTGCCCTGTTTGTTGATTCCGAGCTTCACGTGCGTGAAATGTTATGGTTTTAGGGAACATTTGCAGAGATACGCCTTCAAGAGCTCGCTTATGGATATTCCTCTTGTTTCCATCGTTAGATCTCTCATCATCATCTGTATGTTTTTTGCTCTTTTGGGTTTCTTTTCTGCCGAATTTTCGAGTTAAAGGAAACGTAGAGGGGCTAGCTTTTGAAATTTGGTCTGTTTAAGGTTCTTGCTTTGCCATTTGAGATCCTGCCTTTGAAAAAATTTCTTTACCTTTCTTTTTCATCATTTTGAGAAGTAGAGACTGATAAGGCCCCTCTGGATATGAATTCTCTTTGATTGTTGCTCGGTACATATTGTCTCTTACACTATTAGATAACAATTGAAAAAATTCTTGATGTTGTGTTAACTATTTTAGTGAAAAGGTTAGTTTGATGATCCTTTTTCTACTTTTCATCCTTTATTGAAGGCTTGAAGCTTCTTCCTTCTTGTAATTTATTCTCTAAGCAAATCTTTATTTCAAATTTCAAGAATATGTTTGCCTTTTACAAGTACTCCGATGCTCTTGTTTCAAAGCCCTTATATCCGGATAAACCATATGCAGATAAATTTAGACTCATTAGATTTGTTATAGTGGGTGATCTTTCCTATACAAAATACCATTCAGTTTCATCTCTGTATTTACTGAGCTATTGCATGAACAAATGACTACGAATCTGACAGTTTTGAGGACTTTCTTGAACTCATGAACACGAAACTGACTTGTCAAATGAAAACAGGTATATATTTACTTTGCAATGGACAAGCGCTGTCGCATGGGCCCTATCTAGGAACTGTAACATTCTGCTCCCTCTCTTCAATACTACTCCTTTCTGTGAAGGCTTGTTTTTTCACTGTCAATTCTCAACTTGAGGCTGAAGCTTCAACTTCTCTTTCAAGGAAGAGGCTCCACCTCAAGAAGTCCTGGGGAATGCCTGTATTATTTCTCTCATCTGTTGTCTTTGCTCTCGGACACATTGTTGTGGCCTATCGTAAAAGTTGCAAAGCTAGAAGGAAACTCGTTCTTCACCGTATTGATCCAGAAGCAGTAAGTTCATTAAATTTCTTGCCTCTTCACTATTTTACGTTCTTCTGTCATTTACACATACTTTAGTTCTAGGAAAGAATAGGTTGGTGTTTGCGAATACTACTACTTTTGAAGAAGCTAAAGTAGAAGTAAAACTTGTAAAAAGCTGGTTTCCCAAACTGCTGAAAAAAAGCACTTGGCACAAAAGTTTTTTTTTTTTAGTTTGCAAACACACTACAGCACTACGTAGTTTAGCTAAATGATTTCATTAAGTAATAACACTCCATTGCTAATCCAGAGAGATTTAAATTCATTAAGCTTTCCAGCAATGCATTAAAGCCCTCAATATCTGGAGTTACACTACTTTCTGCTTTAAGGTCCATGATAAGTAGTTTGACCTTTTCAAGCAATTTGTTGGTCCCCAAAACCGTGACCATTTCAGCATACAGAAATAATTGAGGCTTATACCACTCCTCTTTCCTCACATCCTCAAAAACCTTAAGGGCCAAAAGACATTGATTCTGGCGAAGGAGTTCGCGTAGAACAGCAATCATATCAAACTTCAGTAAACGCCGGAGTTTGGTGTCAAATACTTGCTCCAGAGATTCCTGTGATTGTCTTGCAGCCCGCTTCAATGCTTGAACTGTTTGGATAGCCTCAATGCTGAGATTTCGCCCCTTCTGAAGGGGTTTTCTATTCTTGCTTCTGTCTCTCATCACTATGCTCCTACTTTTCTGAGGATTCAGCCATACATTTGATTTGATTTGCACCCCTCCTACTCCTAGTTGGATTACATTTGTAAAACAGTTCATTCCAGCCAAATTCATTAAGTTAATCCCTAGCAGAATCAATAGTTGAATATCATTCAGTGGATCAAGTTCAGTTTCAGTTAATTCAGACTTCCTGAGAAACCCAACAGATTGTCTTGTGTAAAGAGACACGACTAGTAATTAATTAAGATTATAGTGTCATATAGTAGACGGAGGAAAATGACGAAACAGAATCTTTTTTTTTTTAGTAACAGAATCTATTTTTGACTAGGAAGAATTGAACTTGCAAGCCAACCAGTTAGGCACCACCTGGAAAACAGAAAGAACCACAACAGACTACAGAGCAAATAGAAGTGATAAAATAAACTATAAACTAAGCAAACAAGTTAGAGAGAGCAATACAGTGAAGAAGACGAGGAGAGGAAATAAGCAAAAGTGTGGAAGAGTGCCTCACAGTCGCTTCTCGATATACTCCAATTACATTTTGCAGGAGGGGATGACGTATTTTGATGTCTGAATTTAATAGGTCAGTTTTTGCTCAAGCTCAAAATTTGCCTTCGCTTGAGCTTCGACGGTACACGGAGGCGCTGGAGAAGGCGTAGCTTCGGAGGTGGGCGGCGGTGGGCGGCTACTGGTGCGAGGAGAGGGCTTGTCGGATGCTGAGAGACGCGCGGCGCTAAGGTGGTGGACCGTGGACGGCGAGGGACTGGTGGTAGTGGTGGTGGGCGGTGAGCAGCGACTGTGAGTGGCGGGTGGGCGGAGAGGGGCTGTGGGCTGCTAAGATAGGCGCGGGGCTGGAGGTGATGGACGGCGAGAGGCTGGTGGTGGTCGGCGGTGGGCGGAAAGGGGCTGGTGGCCGTGGGTGGTGAGTGGTGGGCGACTAGGGTTTGGGTCTTTTGGGAATTAGGATTTAACACTTCAAAGGAGAAAGAAAAAGAGAAGAAAGAAGGAAAAAGGGAAGGGAAGACCAAACACAAGAAGAGTTTTTTCCAAAATATTACTCTATTAAAAAATATTTCCTAAATTATTACTCTAACAAAATTATTTATCATACTATTACTCACACTGCCACATGTATTGTGAAATTGGCAAAAATTTAATTAACTTAATTCTTTGTTCTCTTTCCTATTTTATAGCCACAGAAGTAGAAACTTTTTCCAACCAAAAAAATAAAGTAGGAACTTTTCCTCAATCTATTTTATACCTTTTAGGTTTATTTAGTTGTATTTTCAAGTTTCGGTATTTTCTAAAGCTAATAATTATTTTCATTTCTTTCATGTACATGAAAAGGAATAAAAAAATTAATAATTCATTTTACTTTCTTTTTAAGGATATCATGAAATCAAATAAAATTTATATTGCAAATTTAATTCACAAAATTTTGGGTTCTTGATTTTGGGTTTTTGGGTTTTATTTTCTAAATCTATTTTATTTAAGATCCAATCTTTGTGGACACTAATGTGTTTATGCATGAAATGATGTCTAAAAAAGGACCAAACTTTACATGGGATAACTCCAAGAATTAAATACCCCAAAATTCCATCACTACTGATTCTTATAAATTCTCCCCTAAATCTCATTCAACCAAAAGATTATTATAAATGCATCATAACACATTTATTACAAAACTACATCTTCTACAAGGAATGTCTACACCATGCAGAGTCGCAAGAAATTCAACAGAAAAACTTCAAAATTCAACCCAATCTCAAAAACCCAGAAAAAATAAGTAATCTTTTCCCCAAATCACAATCCCTTAGTCCAATATTAATCTGAAGTTCTTGTGAATGCTTATAAATCCAAATTGGGAGAAATTTATTTTCTATCCCTGAACTATTGGCTATTTTCAGATTTTGTCCCTATAAGTTCAAAGCTATCATATTATGTCCCTGGATTTTCAAAATTTGTCAATATCCATCCTTCCATCAGTCAACACGTTAGTTGACTGATGGAAGTTGGTCTAGTGCCTATTTCTCCCGTCCCTAGACTTCCTTCTCGTCAATAAAACTCTAAATTAGCGCCCTAAACCTAAATTGAAAGAGGGTCCTAAAATCCACAAAAATAAGCTCAAAGGGCCCTTCCTGCAGTAGCAGTTCTAACTTCACATCAGACGAGGCTGGAAAAAAAGAAATTTTGTGGTTGTGGCTATGTGCAATGGTTGAGCCAGGTGTGAAGGTAGAACGCAAGAAGATTGACCCTTTGAGTTCATTTTTGTGAATTTTGGAAAAATAATGGAAATCCCTCTTTCAATTTACGTTTAGGCATAAGATTAGGGTTTTATGACAAGAAATAAGGGCGGGAGAAATAGACGTCAGGCCAACTTCCGTCAGTCAACTAACGAGTTGACTGACGGAAGGACATAGATTGATAAATTTTGAAAACCTAGGTACACAATGTAATAGTTCTGAACTTGTAGGAATAAGATCTAAATATGACCAATAGTTCAAGAACAAAAAATGAAATTCTCCCATCCAAATCTCTACCATAAGCTTTATATATTGAAAGATCAACATTTAACAAGATAATTATCAATTATTTAACCACAACATTGTTTTATTTTCCATATTAGTACTTGTCATGAAAACTTTTGATAAATTAGTAGCATGTAATAAAACTTTTAACTACTTGTAGAATTGCTTTAACCTTGATGAGTGTATTAATTTTATGAATTATACTTTCTTTGAATAGATGATAAGTACAATGGCCAATGGGGCTAATGATGATTGTGAGTGCTTTTTGGTCATTTTGGAAAGGATAAAATAGCACTGATGAACTAAAATAAATTAGCTCTACGGAAAAAAGTATCATTATAAGAAGATGAATTATGAAAAAAGCTAGACAATAATAGTTATAAAAAGAAGTCCTCAAACGGAGCAAACCGACCTTAGCTCAGTTGGTAGAGCGGAGGATTGTAGTATGCTAACTGTTAACTGAAATCCTTAGGTCACTGGTTCGAATCCGGTAGGTCGAAATCTATTTTCCTTTTTTAAGTATTTTTTTATTTCATATTAGTCTCTCAAATTTATAATTTCTTTCTATTATAATTTTTTTACTCTTTTTGTTTTTAAAGAAATACATTTAAAGCTTAATAATAATAATAATAATAATAATGTCAATTGTTATTTTTGTCCCTAAAATTTAACTTTTATTTCACATTAGTATCTTGGATTTATACTTTCTTTTTTGTTTTTAAGAAAAATATTTCAAGTCTTAATAATAGTAAGACTGTTATTTTAGTTGCCTAAAATTTCAGTTTTATTTCACATTAATGACTCAAAATCGTAATTTTGTCTTGGTTTAGTCGCTCAACTTATTTTTTTGGTGTCATTCTGAACGGAGAAATCATAATTTTTACTTTTCTTTTATGAAAGAAAAATATTTAAAGTCTTGATAATAATAAGACTAAATGCCACTCTTGCTCCATAAACTAATGTTTTTATTTTCTTGCGGAACACTCAATTAAAATTTCCCAAGAGATGATGAGTAATAAATTTTTGTAAATTTTGGGTGTAAGTGTAAATAAACAAAATTACGATGGTAAAATGCTAATTTCATAATAGTAACGGTAAAATCTAAAAAGAAGGAACGAAATAGAGGCTAGAGCGAGTGAGAATAAATCCGCCCGCACTCACTCAAAAACCCTAGTTGAGATAAATGTGTTAAAGCTGCTTTCCTTATCCTTGCTCTCCAGTTGTGGCGTCTCCGTTACTGAGGCGAGTTGCTATTCATCGTCTTCGGTTGCCAATTACAGACTTCAGTTCCAGCAAATCGAGGTTTGACTCTCATTGCCTGTGTAACTTTTGCGGACTCTATCGCTGTTTATGTGTTTAGCTTACCTCTATAGAGTAAATGTAAATCATAGAATCAAGAGATTTGTTGGCGAAAAATAACTATGAGAAATCTGATTCTGTAAAAGTTGTTGTTGTTGGTCCTGGCTACCAATAAACAGAAAGTTAAACAATTTGTAGTAACCACACACTTACATCCATATCCAAATCAAGAAAAAGAAAATATGCATTCTCTGGAAGAAAGCCCACTGATAGTAGCACATTGACTTGCAAATTGCACTAAATTAGTCTGATATATTTTCAAATTAGTAAATTAATTAAAGAAATAAAATAATTAAACAGATCTTTCATAAATAAAACCTTAATGAAATGCACTAATTAAATTCAGATTAATTATATAACAAACAGAAACAACATAAGAATATTGTTGTTTTCTTTGTTTACTCTGTTTTCTGTATATACTCCCTTATTGAAAGCCTAAGAATTAGATATCTAAAGAAACTGACTTTAAGTCTTTAAGAATTAAGCCAATTCACATAAATGAAATATCTCCCAATTCACTGTACAGGACAATTATTTTTAAAACCAAATTTTCGGCCAAGCAAGATATCATGAGATCATACTAATCAAAGCAATTACGAAAAAAATTCAATTCCGTTGCCACTGAATAAAAGAAGTCAGTTCAGGACTATTATCAAACAGTTTATCTTAGTTACGACCTTTTTTTTCGTCATTTTCGTACTGCTATAAGTCTAATAAGATATCATGTATTATACTAATCCAAGAAATTATGAAAAAATATCAACTCTATTGCCACTGAATAAAAGAACTCAGTTCAGGACTTTTATCAAACACTTAGTTATATAAGTCTAATTAGCGATAAAATAGTAGCATCATCAGTTTAATAGAAATACTTTCATTTTAGTATAGATACTAACACAAAGTAAACTTTTAAAGAACATATTTCCTGAGTTCTAAAAAAATTTTAATTTACTCACCTAGCATAATTTAACTTGCTAACCTTTTAGAGAATAAACACTACATTACTTGCTGTACTTTGAATTCCGGTCAGTGACCTCTATTTATTTGCTCTGCTGAAAAAAACTGCTACTGATGCTCTTGCATTTCTCTATGTTTACAATTCCTGATTTCCCGATTTTTCTTTTTTGTGAAGTTAAGGAAAAAGATCAAGTTCAAGATAGATAGAAGTGGGTAACGAAATCAGTTGTCGTGACTGCTACTAATACAACATCTCATTTGTAATCCAATCTACAGACAATGAAAATAGCTTCTCTATATAAAATTGCTCGTGCCCATCCAAACCTTAGCCCCAAAACCAACCTTTTACTATTTCGTTCTTTTCAACCCGATTTTGTTCCGAGAGATCCCAATGCCAAGCCCATCAAATACAAATACCCAGCTTTCTATGACCCATATGGGCCGAGGCCTCCACCTTCAGACAAGATTGTTCAGCTAGCTGAAAAAATTGCATCTTTGCCACCAGAAGAGCGATTTCAGATCGGTCCAGCTCTAAGGGAAAAAGTGATGCATCCCAAGTTGGAACCAATTTCTGTGGAAGGAATCGATTTGGGTACTCCAGGCGGGGCCCGCCCCGCTCAGGCTGCAGAGAAAAAGGCTGAGAAAACCACATTTGATATTAAGTTGGAGAAATTTGATGCAGGTGCAAAACTTAAGGTGATCAAAGAGATCCGTTCTTTTACTGATTTGGGATTGAAGGAAGCTAAGGATTTGGTTGAGAAAGTGCCGGTCATACTCAAGCAACAGGTCACGAAAGATGAGGCAAATACCATCATTGAGAAAATTAAAGCCGTTGGAGGAGTTGCTGTCATGGAATAGTGAGATACTTATAGCGTGTTTTTAAGATTTTCTGATTTTTCTCACAACCTTGTATATTTTGATCAAGGATAACGGGAATAATTTGTTTGATACTTGGGTGTTGTGTTAGAAAACTATTCAATAGTTGAGGAATCTTGAGGAGATGGGCATTTTTTGAGGAAAATCTATATGGTTGTGGTTGTAATCGCTTTCTTTTCTGCTCCTTGTTTCATAATAATATTGCAGTAAAAGCGCTGTTTTCTGTTTAGTTTTTTTATTTCAGACACAAATCATGTCTTCAGCTCTGGTTTCTGTATTTTTTTGCTAATTTTAGACAAAAATCATTTGGGCGAAGCTCTGATTTCTGTTAAGTTTTGTTGTTTCAGACAAAATTCATATGTGAAGCTCTGTTTTCTGTTTAGTTTTGCTATTTCATACACATCATTTGTTGGGAACAACTTTCTGCTGATCTTTAGCAGAGAAAATCAGATGTTTCATATCACAATCCGTGCTTCCCGGCTAACTTCTAACATAAAGCTGCTTAATGCATTGTGATAGGTCTTAGACAATGATACATAGAAATTATTGGACAAGACCGAACTTTACTATTCCAACAAAAACCACTTCTGGATTCTGAAGCAAGCTAACAACTTCTAGAAGACTAGACTAATATATATATATTGTTACAAGCTACAACAAACATCAATGGAGTTCTCCAATCATACTAAACAAGATTCTCTTTTTCTGGATTAGCGTTATATATATCTGCATAATGGCGTAAAAGAACAGTTATCGCCATGAAGAATATGGATATTTCTGGCCAAACATGTGCTTGAACCTACTATCTAGTCAAAAAGGCCCTCGTCTTGCCAGATATCTACTAAGAAGTCGACCATCTCCTGCAAAAAGTCCATAAATACTTCACGGATGCACTCCAAAGGAAATATGTGTGCGTATATATTTTAAAGTTAATTACATCTAGTGCCCTCATGAGATTCATTGATTACAACTCGAACCCCAATTCTGAAACATATCACAACTCGCCCACGAGTTTGAAATATTGTACCTTGTAAGATTTTTCAGAATAGGGTACAGGTTGTAATTACTGAATCTCATGAGGGGGATAGATGTAATTAAGCCATTATTATACATATAATATGTATATGAATGTGTTAGAGAAGATGAAAGTCTGATAACTTACGGTTAAAGGGATCCGTTCTGGAAAAGGATCATGATTTGAGAGCAGGTCTTCATAGGTTGTGGACCAACTGTAGGAGCAATCAAGAAGAACCAATTACAGAATTATAATAGCGAATTTTTTAACAAAAGTTTCTCAGAGCTTATATGTGACAGTGTCGATGATTATGTACTTGAATCCCATCTCATAAATGGGTTCAATCTAGTTCATCCATTAGCATGATCAAAGCTGAACCAAATCGCATCTCACTAAATAGACATAGTCGGAAAATTTTACACAAATTGTTAAAATTCCCTTTATTAGGAACAATCATAGCGAAACAAAAAGAAGGAAATTACTTACGAGTACCTTATAATGGGATCATTTAGAGTCTTTTCTGACCTATGAGATGCATTTCCAATCCATTTTCTCCTGCTCTCGTTCCATGCAATCAAAGCTACATTTCGTAGTTTAGACATATTACACAACTAGCAATTACGTTTCTTGATATTTTCTATATGAAATATTTTTAATTTTTATATACCATAATACTCAACTCTTTGAAGATTGTGAAGATAAAGAGTAACAGCAAGACCTACCTTGATTGACAAATACGGAAGTGCTAGAGGTATTATTATTCTCTGCCGGCTTTTTTTGTTCATTGGGGAGTTTGGAATTTTCCACAGGTCTCTTTTCGGTGTTGTGGAACATTCTACCTTCGACTTCCATCATGTTTTGAATGAAAAATCATTCCCCTTTTAGTAGTTGTCTGAAAACCAAACTACACTGAGTTTGGTGAAGAAACACAGATCTGCAATTAAAATTCACAAGTGAAGTGAGGCCTTTTAAGTAGGAAATGCAGGTAGTCCAAATATACAGAAATTACAAAATATGATTAGTTGAGTAAACAGTAATTATGCATGAAATGATGTCTAAAAAAGGACCAAACTTTACATGGGATAACTCCAAGAATTAAATACCCCAAAATTCCATCACTACTGATTCTTATAAATTCTCCCCTAAATCTCATTCAACCAAAAGATTATTATAAATGCATCATAACACATTTATTACAAAACTACATCTTCTACAAGGAATGTCTACACCATGCAGAGTCGCAAGAAATTCAACAGAAAAACTTCAAAATTCAACCCAATCTCAAAAACCCAGAAAAAATAAGTAATCTTTTTCCCCAAATCACAATCCCTTAGTCCAATATTAACAGCTGAAACCATCAAAATATCCACTGATCAACAAAACCCACAAGAAATTCCAACAAGATGATGCATATTCATAAATGAAAGACTGAGAAACAGAATCCCGACAACAAAATAACGAAAACATAAACACAATAAACTAAAAAACAGAAAACATAAAAGAAACTAAAAGAAATAAAATATATATATAAAAGAAAAGATTGCACCTTTACTGGGCTCTGCTCTACAGGGGCGCCAAGCAATAAACGGAGAAAAGAAAGATTTGAGAATTGGAAGAGGCGATATATATAGAGGCGCAATGTGGGCTCCAGAATATACAAAGTCATTTTCTCGATTTGGTGGCATCCTCTTTTCAGTTTCGGGTGTGTTTGGCTGTTCTCTAATGAGAATTTTCCGATTTCCCTCGAGATTATTATTTTTCAACTTTTTCTTTCTTGGATAAATAAATAGGGGTAGTTAATTATTTGAAACTTATTTTATATAATATAATTTTATGAGGATCTGTATCACTATATAATCTTGAACTTTCATTGCGGTTATCAGATATTCGTTAAATTTTTTAAAAGCACCTGAAGCTCGCACCAAACAACCCTTATTTCTCTCTCATCCGTCTCTCTCAAGCCGACGTGGAAGTGGCACTTGCTGGATAAACTAAAATATGTCATTGTTCTCTTGGTCTTGATGGTCTAATATACCCCGCTAGAGTGTGCAAAGAGAGGGCGTGCGCTTGAGGGGTGAATTTGTCATTTCGTATAACATGATAAAAGGTGCAAGTTTGCAACGTTGTCGGCGTGTGTAATTTTTGTGTATCTTATGGAAAGTGCCAAATTGTGATGGTGTACCTAACACAAGATATCAATTTTATTTATTAATAAATCTTATGAAAAATAATATTAAATGGTGTTTTTTCTTATAACACGATTCTAGATTAGGACTATCATAAATATCCGACAGTAATTATTATTTTTTTAAAGAAAAATCCTTAAGAGGAGAACTATTTTAACTTAAATTAGCAATAACAAAGTTCAAGTCGCATAATATTAACTTATATTGACATTCTCACAAGTTTTATGGTCAATTAATCTGAAGTTCTTGTGAATGCTTATAAATCCAAATTGGGAGAAATTTATTTTCTATCCCTGAACTATTGGCTATTTTCAGATTTTGTCCCTATAAGTTCAAAGCTATCATATTATGTCCCTGGATTTTCAAAATTTGTCAATATCCATCCTTCCATCAGTCAACACGTTAGTTGACTGATGGAAGTTGGTCTAGTGCCTATTTCTCCCATCCCCATACTTCCTTCTCGTCAATAAAACTCTAAATTAGCGCCCTAAATTTAAATTGAAAGAGGGTCCTAAAATCCACAAAAATAAGCTCAAAGGGCCCTTCCTACAGTAGCAGTTCTAACTTCACATCAGACGAGGCTGGAAAAAAAGAAATTTTGTGGTTGTGGCTATGTGCAATGGTTGAGCCAGGTGTGAAGGTAGAACGCAAGAAGATTGACCCTTTGAGTTCATTTTTGTGAATTTTGGAAAAATAATGGAAATCCCTCTTTCAATTTAAGTTTAGGCATAAAATTAGGGTTTTATGACAAGAAATAAGGGCGGGAGAAATAGGCGTCAGGCCAACTTCCGTCAGTCAACTAACGAGTTGACTGACGGAAGGACATAGATTGATAAATTTTGAAAACCTAGGTACACAATGTAATAGTTTTGAACTTGTAGGAATAAGATCTAAATATGACCAATAGTTCAAGAAAAAAAATGAAATTCTCCCATCCAAATCTCTACCATAAGCTTTATATATTGAAAGATCAACATTTAACAAGATAATTATCAATTATTTAACCACAACATTGTTTTATCTTGCATATTAGTACTTGTCATGAAAACTTTTGATAAATTAGTAGCATGTAATAAAACTTTTAACTACTTGTAGAATTGCTTTAACCTTGATGGGTGTATTAATTTTATGAATTATACTTTCTTTGAATAGATGATAAGTACAATGGCCAATGGGGCTAATGATGATTGTGAGTGCTTTTTGGTCATTTTGGAAAGGATAAAATAGCACTGATGAACTAAAATAAATTAGCTCTACGGAAAAAAGTATCATTATAAGAAGATGAATTATGAAAAAAGCTAGACAATAATAGTGATAAAAAGAAGTCCTCCCTCCAACTGAACAAACCGACCTTAGCTCAGTTAGTAGAGCGGAGGACTGTAGTATGCTAACTGTTAACTGAAATCCTTAGGTCACTGGTTCGAATCCGGTAGGTCGGAATCTTTTTTCCTTTTTTAAGTATTTTTTTTATTTCATATTAGTCTCTCAAATTTATAATTTCTTTCTATTATAATTTCTTTCTGAACCCCAATTTCTTTTCCAGCTAGCGCACAAAAACTACATCTCCAGAGTAGAAATTACACGCAGAAATACAGAAAACTACATAAAATTCCAATGCTCACATGCTCTTATAGTATGCGTTTCAGTAGATTGAATGCAAATACAGGCAATCCCCGCAACTGAAATTAGACAATTGTAAATGAAAAATCTTCAGCAAACACACTCCGAAGCCAACTCATTTTCCCCCTGTGCAGCGGCAAGAAAATGGCAAACCAACGATTTATCTTAATTTGATTATTCCACTTCACAACATCAGAAATTAAAACCAAAACGAGAAAACCCACGAAGAAAATAAACATTTCCTCAGGAAACGCCAGCTAGATCGATGACCAAAATGGCAAATTCACGATTTACACCAGATTTCTAGGACAAGCGACAAATGAAAAAAAAAAAAAAAAAACAACATAAACGGTAAACACTGAATGGAAAACGAATCAAACCTTGATTAAGTAACTGAAGTTGATATGATATCAACGTGTCTCAGTAGACAATGAGATGCCACAGCTGGAGAAAGGGCTGATAGAAAACTAGGGTTTTTATGGTGTGCGTATCTAATTAGCAAATTTATTCGTTTTTTTGTAAAAGGAGTTCCTGGAGAAGGTTTTTATTAATACGTATAAATAATTAAGTTACTCTTCCAACCTTATACCATTATTTTTGGAATTTTTTGGGGGGAAATGTAAAATGTATGATATATATTTATTGTTTATTTTATTTTATATGCACATGACATATATTTAATTAATTTGAGTAAAAAATATAAGGTTAATTAGAGTTATATTATTTTAATTTTAACTTAAGGAGTGAAAGACTAAAACATAAATTGACACCTTCTCTATTTAGGTTTGTTTTCTTGGAGTTTTTTTTCCAAAATATTACTGTACAAAGAAATAATTCCCAAACTATTATTAGTCAAACAATATTTATCATTCCATTACTTTTATGACCACGTTTAATGTTATGTTGCAGAAGTTAATTATTAGTTGGAAATAAATGTAAATCATAGAATCAAGAGATTTGTTGGCGAAAAATAACTATGAGAAATCTGATTCTGTAAAAGTTGTTGTTGTTGGTCCTGGCTACCAATAAACAGAAAGTTAAACAATTTGTAGTAACCACACACTTACATCCATATCCAAATCAAGAAAAAGAAAATATGCATTCTCTGGAAGAAAGCCCACTGATAGTAGCACATTGACTTGCAAATTGCACTAAATTAGTCTGATATATTTTCAAATTAGTAAATTAATTAAAGAAATAAAATAATTAAACAGATCTTTCATAAATAAAACCTTAATGAAATGCACTAATTAAATTCAGATTAATTATATAACAAACAGAAACAACATAAGAATATTGTTGTTTTCTTTGTTTACTCTGTTTTCTGTATATACTCCCTTATTGAAAGCCTAAGAATTAGATATCTAAAGAAACTGACTTTAAGTCTTTAAGAATTAAGCCAATTCACATAAATGAAATATCTCCCAATTCACTGTACAGGACAATTATTTTTAAAACCAAATTTTCGGCCAAGCAAGATATCATGAGATCATACTAATCAAAGCAATTACGAAAAAAATTCAATTCCGTTGCCACTGAATAAAAGAAGTCAGTTCAGGACTATTATCAAACAGTTTATCTTAGTTACGACCTTTTTTTTCGTCATTTTCGTACTGCTATAAGTCTAATAAGATATCATGTATTATACTAATCCAAGAAATTATGAAAAAATATCAACTCTATTGCCACTGAATAAAAGAACTCAGTTCAGGACTTTTATCAAACACTTAGTTATATAAGTCTAATTAGCGATAAAATAGTAGCATCATCAGTTTAATAGAAATACTTTCGTTTTAGTATAGATACTAACACAAAGTAAACTTTTAAAGAACATATTTCCTGAGTTCTAAAAAAATTTTAATTTACTCACCTAGCATAATTTAACTTGCTAACCTTTTAGAGAATATATGTGAATTCACTAATGTTTGAATATCGTAGAATCAGAATATATGTTGAAGAAAAATAACAATGGGGCTCGAGTAAAGCTGGTGAACACAAAAGAAGTTAGAAATTCTCCCTAAGTAGATCATGCTACTAATACAACCTTAATGAGTAAAATGACTTTCTCACCATGTAGAATTACTTGCTTTTTACTTCAACTTATCTGGACTTCAGGTGTATATTGTTGTCAGAGTGCTTTCTTCCAATTGCTTGTAATAATATCTATTATAGATACTTGAATGTAATCGATTCAAAGGAAAAAGGTCAGAATGATAATCTTTGTAAGTGGCAGACAAAGGAATTTCAAATAAATCCATGAAAAATTGTACAATATGACTATTCAAACATCAAAACTGTGGGAAAGACATATAGAGAGATGGATAGAAAGTAACTTGAAAACAAAAGTTGAAAGTACCTTAGACAATGTCCATTGTAGGCATCGACGAAAGCCACAAAACCATGAAGAATACTATTAAAACCTGATAAGAATAGATTTAAAATTTAAATGTGTGTACTGCACATTTAAGAAGGAATAATTAAAGGATTGAAATTAAATAATAAGCCCACAAAATTCAACCGTAAAATTATCAAACTCAAGGTAAAAGTTGAAGTAAACTATATAGGAAAGGAGAGAGTAAAAGGAAATCAAGAAAAAGGCAGAGCCTCAAATGAATATATACCTACAGATATCTATCTACTAATGCTTATGTGCTCCTTTCACTAATTATACCTACACATATCTATATACTAATGCTTATGTGCTCCTTTCACTATATATTCCCTAGCAAACTCAACATATCCTTGTAACAAATGTATGATCAAAGCAAATTTCACAGAAATGAGTTAACATTATAAGTGTGGTAACCGTAAATGTGCTTTCTCCTTGATTGCTTATTAAATAAATCAACAATTCAAAAGCTAAACTCACTAACTCCCTCCCACCCACAGCCACTGGATAAAAGAATTCCGGTCAGGACTTTTATCAAACAGGTTATATACTCCACAGCTCATTCCTCTTAAAACCGAATAAATGAGAAAAATGACATAAGTAACATTTGCAAATCTAACCTTTATAAGGATTTCCGCACTTTGACAGGACCAGAATCAGCGACGGGGTTCGATGAGACAGAGAGAAGATGGTGAAGGTCTGTTGGGGCGTGCAATGAAGTTGGAGAGATGGGTCTGGACAAACTCCAAAACTGAAGCAGATAATTTACCAAAAGATTAGAACAGAAGCTGAAGCGGATATTCGAACATTCTTGTCAATTGAGTTTAGGAAGAAGATGAACATTATCTATACTATAATAAATACCTGAGTTTCTTCACAAAACTTTGCCACTTACTGATTCCCCAAATATATGAAGTCTAGAATTTCTCTGTTGAATTATTGTGCATTGATTTGAGAACGGATGTATGAATTTGAGTTGAGAATAGAAAAGAAACCCAGAGACATAAATTTCAGTTTGACGTGGGAACTTGAATTGAACGTGGGTGGCTTGAGTTGAACGTGGGTGGAGCCGTGGAGGACTTGAAAGCAAATTTTCAAATAAGTCGTGGAGAGCTCTTTTGTTTTATTGAAAAAATTAAGGGTATAATTGGTAACTCGAAAAATTGGTGTTGCGGTGTCACAAACCGCCATTTATGAGTGAAAAATGACTTCTCTTATAGTATAGATAGATATAGTATAGAAGATATAGATATAAAAATAGATAAACCAAAAAAAGACCATAAAAATTGTATAAATGATAAATGGGACTTTGAGGATTTAAGAATGACTGTAACCTACTTCATGTCTTCTTCACCAAAGAGAAAGTGCGTCTTTAGTTCGAAATCAAGAACAGAAAATGTCTGGAAAGGGAAAATACAGCGACGATGAGGAGGATGATACCTTCTATTATCGCTACTCCTCCACCGGCACCTCAGCGTCCGCCCACTCACCATCAGCCACCACCTCCAAATCCTCCCGCGGCCTAGCCCCGTCGAAATCCACAGTCTACATCAGCAACATCGACTTCAACCTCACGAACTCCGATCTCCACACAATCTTCTCCACCTTCGGCAAGGTCTCGTAGGTCACGGTCCTCAAGGACCGCGTTACCCGCCAGAGCAAGGGCGTGGCTTTCGTCCTTTTCGTCAATCGCGACGACGCCGTCAAAGCCGCCAAGGGGATGGACAAGAAAATTCTCAACGGAAGAACGCTACGCGCCTCGATCGCCGCGGACAACGGACGCGCGACGCAATTCATCAGGAAGAAGGTGTACAAGGATAAGAGCAGGTGTTACGAGTGCGGAGAGGAGGGGCATTTGTCGTACGAGTGTCCCAGGAATTTTCTAGGGCCGAGGGATCGTCCGGTGGCGAAGAGAGGAAGGCGCAGAGGCGGCGCCTCCGCCGGAGGAGGTGGAGGGAGTAGGGGGAAGATTTATGAGGACGATTTTGAGGCGGAGGAGGAAGAGGGAGAGGTTGATTTTGAAACGGAGAATTGGGCGTCGGTGGTGGATGGAGGAGATGTGGCGGAGGAGAGGCTGTTGAGGGGTGACGGGGAGAAGGGCGGAGGAGTGAGAAAGGAGAAGAAGAGAGAGAAGAGGAAAGGGTATTTTAGCGATGAGAGTGAAGAAGATGATTGAAGCTGAATTTAATTTCTTCTTGAATTTAATTTATATGTTTGAATTCTTGGGAGTATAATAAGACTGAGTTTCTGTGTTTGTGAAGCTGACAGTGTTTATACTTTTCTCCATGAATTTATATATCATTTTTGATGAATTAATGTATGTTCGATGCTGTGTTTATGAACTGCAGTAAGAATACATCAAAATTCAAAACTGATATATTTTTTGGATTTAACAGTAACATTATCCACTAAACTACAATGTCATGTTCATTTTTGCAATAAACTACACAGGAAGTTAGTAAGAGATACACTTGCTACTGGAGGCCTATAGCAACGCAATTCATCTGGTAATGGCCTAAGATTTTCCTTTGATCTTCACTCTCCCTCAGCTCATAACGCAAGCCTTCGAAAGTCGACACCTGAGACTCTTTAGTCTTAAGCAAACAGTGGATTTGAAGGATTTTCAAAGACGGATTTCTCAACTCTTCAAGCCGAGTGCCTTCATATTAGCAGTGTTCAATTCGACATGCTTTCCTAGCCTGTTCAAGAGAAATAGAAAAATATCTTCTTGACCGGTTTGTAATTCATTCAATAAATAATACATTGTTGGTAAGAAGTGATTTAAAAAAAACTGAGTAAAGTGATTCCCGGAAAAGAAAACAATAAAACGGGATTAATAAGTGTAGAACTAGATCAAAACTTACGCAAGATCAGTAGGAAGCCTGAAACCACCAATACGAATGCGCTTCAGAGCATGAATCTGAAAAATTGAAACAAGGACAGCAAAAGATGTGGGAAATAATTAATAGACATGAGATGTTTGTTTTAGCATTTAGTCCATCTTTACATATAGGGCAAATTACATACGGGTACACTGATGAAGATTGGTGTATTTATTGATTGATCACTCTTTTCAGAAATTATAATATAGTCCTGAAGTTTTAATAAATGTGTAGATCTTCCCAAAATACCACCAGCTGAAAACCTAAGTGGGGGTATTTTCCGAATATATATATATATAATTATTGAAAATCTGAGGGACTATATGGTAATTTCTCAAATTAGAGAAATCACTTTAAAAATACACCAAACTTCAGGTACCCGTTAATTTGCTCAACATATTCCACCGTACCTGAAGTCCAGCATGTTTCACAAGTTCTCGTACTTCATGGTTTCTTCCCTCATGAACCTGCAACATTTAGAATTCACAATCATATCGTTTTTAATTTTTATTTTTACAATCATATCGTTTCAAACTGTAAATGTTTAAAAACTGTAAACTTCAAAAGGTATAGAAAAGAGTACCACAATGCGAATACGAGGCCTTGAAATATCTGGCTGATTTGGCAACAACTCGACCAAATCAGGGGTACAATGGACACCATCTATAGCTGTTCCCTCACTAATCGCAATCAAGTTTCGCTTACTCACTGGACCATTAATAGTTGCAATGTATCTGCGATTCACCAAATCATAAAGTGCATTTATTAGATTAAAGAAGGATCAAAGTGAGATTAAAAATTCAAGTTTGGGACTGAGATCAGCAAGTACTTGAATATACATTGAGGAGAAAAAGATCTTACTCCTTGGTTAGATTAGACGAAGGATGTGAAACCTTATTAGCAAACTCGCCTATAGAAGGCATACAAACAGCACATTAATAAAAAAATTTATTTACTTATATAGCTATATATATCAATGCATAATCCAGAACAAAAACCTATACCATCATTTGTCACTATAATCAAACCAGTCGTGCCCACATCGAGACGGCCTACTGTGAAGAGCCTCGGCGGTGGTAGTCCAGGATTTCTTTTATCCTGAAGGAAAAGTAACATATTTTAAGCCAGTAAATATAATGTTACAAAAGAAGTTTGTTGCTAACTAAACTTCAAGAACTAAAAGTCTTAGTAAATTAGGGTGGTCAGTCATACCCAACTCTTCATAAAATCATCGAAGAGAGTCATCACAGATTTTGTCTCTTTTTCTCCAGCTGAGCATATATAACTGTAAATTTTGAATTTTTGCATCAACTAAACTACATCATTGAAATGAAGCTAAGATTTCAGAGACCAAATTATAGGAGATGAAATTGACGAACCCTTTTGGCTTGTTGAGAGCAAGATAAACCTTTGGAGGAAGCTTCTTGGGCAAACGGCTTCCATTAACATATATCATATCCCTCCCGGGATCAACTTTTGTCTGCACGACAACCATATTACTTAAACAGACAACTTTTCATGTCAACAATCAGGGTAATACAGGTATGGTCAGAATATACATACGGGGGGGGGGGTGTTTGCAAAAACTTCTGCTTTTGGAAAAGCTAAAGTTGTAAAAAGTTGGGAGTGTTTTGGAGACAAAAATAGAGAAACACTTTTCAGTAAAAGAAACTAAAAGGCTGAGAAAAGCACCTTTAAAGTGGTTCTAGCTTATTTCAGCTTATTTTAAGCGAAAAACTGACCTGTGGTGTGTTGCAGACCGAACCATTGACAGTCACTTTCCCTTTGAATATCAACTCTTCACAACTCCTCCTGGATGCAACTGCTAACAAAATCATGTTATGTATGAGAACATAATCATAAACAGAGAGCAAATATTGAATGCAATAGATGAAAACATGAAATCAGGTACATTCAGAACGATCATACGCATGCAATTTCTACAGAGCACAATAAGGTGCATTCAGAGCAGCACTACGTACAACACTCAGATGCAATGGATGAAACTAATACTAGTATTACCTCCTGCAGCTGCCAACACCTTCGCGAGCCGCTGCGGAGGCTCGCGGAATCTCTCATTATAAAACCTTCGAGCAGCCTTGGAGTATTTCGGCTCAGGTGTCGGCCTGGATTGTCTAGAAACAACTATACCCTCTTTCTTCTTCTTTCTCTGCGTATTTTCATTCGCCATGGCATTGAGGAACCGCGCCGGCGGCGTCCGTCGGAGGGTGAGATTGGCATTTTCGTCTCTGACATTCCATGGGATGTACAGCTGGTCTCCTAGTTCCTCACTCGGAGAATCCGATGAATCCGAGCTGGGGCTCGAGGGTTTTTGTAATTGGGGTTTGGGTTTAGGAGGGGCAAACTTGATGTTGGATTGGGTGGTAGTGGTGGACAGAGATGAGGTGATGACGGTCCGGAGGTGGGTGCGGGGGAGGTTGATGGAGGTCCTGGAGAGATGGAGGCTTGTGAAAGCGGTGGCTGCCGCCGCTATCGCCGCCATATCGCGGTGGTGCTGCGGGAAAATGAAAATCGAAGTAGCAGTCCTTCACTAGCTCAGTCACATGTGTTTGTCTCCGGTTGGGTACTTGGGGATAAAGTTTTGAAAATAATTAAAAATCTTTATATATATAACCATT
Organism: Verbena officinalis; assembly: GCA_958496215.1. Classification (NCBI taxonomy): domain Eukaryota; kingdom Viridiplantae; phylum Streptophyta; class Magnoliopsida; order Lamiales; family Verbenaceae; genus Verbena; species Verbena officinalis. Next base: position 2,725,170 of record OY292391.1, read on the forward strand.
GGCTTTGTCCTAATGACCACCACACTTGGAAATTTGGATTCAATTCTTTGCCATGCTAAGGATCGAATTGTGTGTGTATTAAAATATATAAGATCTGGGTTTGATTCCTTGCCATGCCAAAAATTGAATTGTGTGTATTAAAAAATATATATATATTCACAAAGATTATAGTGTATTTAAAAATAAAATGTGAAAATAAGAAATAGGAATAAGTCAATATTCACAAAATTAATAGAAAAGGAAGAAGTTAACATTAAATAATGAAGGATTTTATTATCACTCAATAAAAAATTTGGAGTGAAATTAATATTTTGGGAGTGTAAATAACAACTCTCATATATAATATATTAATATAATATTTTTCTTTATTTTTAATTTGATTATATACTATATTACTTTTTTTGACAACTAAAGTAAAGTAATGCTAATTAAACTTTACTCAAAACTACTTAGTACTTACTATGGAATAACATTGTGAGTAGTTAAGGTATACAAAATTAAAATTACTTGATGATATATAATATTCCAACCCCTGAAGTTTGGGGTATTACCATCATCACCCCCATATATTTGCAATTCTTGAAATCAGATCCACTTTTTCCCCCTAGAACAATTTTATTGCATCCAATCAACTATATTAATATTTCAAAGAGAAACTATTATAATATTATTTATCAACTATGAAATATAAAAAATCATTATATAACATCAATATATCATTAGCCCTAATTTCAACATTACAATAAATATCATAGTACACTTCAAGAGCTCTCTCTTACATGTATATACTTCTCAACAATTAACATTTACCCCCCTATTAACAAACCAAACATCAAAATAACTTTAAAAACACCACACATCTACTGATCTACACCTTCCTACAACTTTCTTACAACATCAATACCAACACCAACACCGTGTCAAAACAACAAAAAATCAATAGTAAAATCCTCCATTTCCCCACAAAAATAAAAAATAAATATTAAAAAGAAAGAAGAAACCGTCAAGAAACGACCTCCTCATCGACCCGTTGGAGAAGCTCCAAGACACTCCCGGCTTTCCTCTTCACTCTCTCCGTCCTGTTCTCTGACAACTCCTTCAGCGCCACCTCAGCACCGAGTTCCCTAGCAATTTTCAAGAATTGCCCGTTTCCGGTGCACAAAGACCACAATATAGCAGCACCATTTTCCCTATTCCTAGGCGACCCTGTCCTAATAACCTCAACCAAGACCCCAACCGGCTCGGCCTGACCAATAGCCACTTTCCCTTCGTGATGGCTTGCAAGAATGGCCAAAATAGCCAATGCCTCATCCACCATCCCACCACCCGGATCCTTAAGCAGTCTCATGAGTGGGCCCACGATACCTGCCCGAACTGCCCGAACTTTATTCCCTTGATAGGTCGATAGGTTGAATATAGCCGTGGCGGCGTCTTTTTTACCCTTTGGGGTGCCCTGACAGAGGAGGTCGATTAGGGGGGGGGATGGCCCCCGCCGCCCCTATGGCTACTTTATTCTCGTCGACAACTGATAGGCTGAAAAGGGTGGCGGCTGCGTTTTCTCGAGCTTCCGTGCTCCCATTTTTAAGGACGTCGACAATGTCCGGTATCGCGCCTGAATTTACGATATTGCCCTTGTTGGCCTCATTTATGGAGAGGTTGAGGAGGGCTGTCACAGCATGTTCTTGAGTTCTAGAATCTTGGGAGGAGAGGAGTTCAACTAGAAGCGGGATTGCTCCTGCTTCTGCTATGCATATTCGGTTGTCAGCGTTTCTTTTGGCCAGCAATCGGAGCTCGCCTGCTGCAGCCCGTTGCTGCTCGGGATTCCCGTTGGCGAGTTTTTGGAGTAAAGAGTCTATTGCAGCACGGTCACAGTCAGACCCACCAAGTGCTGATCCTTTGTTTCTGCAGTTATTGCCTTGCTTTTTAGGAAGTTCGACTCCGTTGCTCTCGCACCATAATGCTATGAGACTTTTGAGCACATAATTGGGGGTTAAGGTAGTGTGGAGGAGGGTTTGTTGGGTTTTGGGGCAGGTCTTGTGGCCCGCATCTAGCCATTTTTGAATGCACGATCGCTCGTATGTCTGCATTTTGGGAGCAAATGAGAATTAGTGACTAAATTGTGATAATTACAATGACCTGCTGACTCACTATTTAAATTACAGATATCTCCCCTGTAACGTTCTCCACGTAGTTAAATGATGTCATCATCCAATTTTTTAAGTCTTTTAAGGTCAATTACAGGTATATATCCTCTTCAAGATTGTAATATTCAAGTTGCTACCAGAAAGTTTGGAAAAACAATATAAAACAATCCCTAAGTTTTTTAAAATTGCACAAACAACCTAGTTTGGAAAATTACAAAAACCATTCGTCCATTCCCTAATATTAATGGTTTTTGTAATTTTATACATTGTTAGGGAATGCTTTGTAGTTTTTTCAAATTTATTGTTATCAACTGTAACATGGGAATCTCATAAGGGGTATAAATGTAATTAAGTAAATAAGTTCTCCCAATTTGTTCTCAATAAGCTACCCGAGTTTTTTTGATAAATTTTGTCAGTTTGTATTATATTTCGATAATTCTAGGACCAGAAGGGGGTATTCTTAATTTTCAAAACTAAGAGGGGAGGTTAGTGTAATTACACATAGTTACAGTTCCGGACAAAATAATTGACCCTAAATAGCAAAGAGTAATATTCAAACCTGGCCGGTAGACACAATGACGGGATCTTTCATCAACTCCAGTGATATCGGGCAACGAAAATCATCTGGTATGATGGGAGATCTATGCTTAATCGACATCTTATCAATTTCAGCAGCAGCAGCATCAATGTCAGGATTATCCATCATCACACAATCTTTGAGCTTCCTCAGAAGAAACGACATCGTCTCAAAATACTACTCCGAAATTCCCTCAGGTACACCACCGCACGATATAACCATATCGTGTATAGTAAGAGATTCTTTCTTGATATCAGTTATAGTTTTCAAATGCAGCTTTTCTGAAAGCCTCTTGAAAACTATTGGATCAGGATCGTCTTCCATTTGAGCTGAAGCTAAGTCCATTACTAGTTGCAAATCAGGTGATTCCATTCGACCAGTTGCTCTTTTAAATTGTGCGTGTAGAAGTTCAATCTAAAGAAATCAAAAATGAATGTATTATGAATAAAGGCGAATAAATGGGGAAGTATGTAATTAGGTAATTGTATCAGGGTAAATATGTAATCTTGTACCTGTTCTCGAACCTCTTCAGGAATATCGAGTTTATTATACGGGATCTGATTCAGTGCTTCTTCGATATGTTTGGTAACATTTTCGAATTTGCTGGCGATTTTGTCAATTTGTAGAGCCTGTAATAAATAGGCCAGCACGATATCAAAATTTATGTCTTCTTACTCTCTTTTTTTGAAAAAAAATTAATATTTACTGATCTATACAATACCAGAATGCACATATAACAGAATTTCTGTCAATATCTTGATAAAAATTATCATTACAATATTATAACTCATTCTATCTGATTAATGATCCTGTAATGATAAAAAATTTCATATTCTTGTAAATAAGTAAGAATCAGAATCCAATTGCTCAACACCATTCTAAGATTGTTAGCTTTCATTTCTACTAGTCTAAGTTAAATTTCAACATCCATCCATAATTACTCAGAAAAATATTGCAAAAAGATCAAATTTTTGTACATCTATATTACCTGGAAAATCTTGCTGCCTTCATTGACCGATTTCAGCAGCTCAAGAGCCGAGGCAAGAGCTCTTCTGAGCGAGTCAAGCCCCTTAACGACGTCGTCTCCGAGCTCCTCCTCTCCCCCACCGTCCTTCAACTCTTCGGACAAAGGGCTCAAAAGCTTCACCCTTCTCACCAGATTACCGTACATCTTCTTAGAAACCGTTCGGCACTCGGGCAACGCGGAGATTTCCCTAACCAACTCACTGAGTTGACTCAGTATCCCGTCCTCGTTTGGATTCTCCGCCATCATAGACCAAAAATACCAAGAAAACGCGTGAATTGGAGGTCTTCGGAGATTTAAGAGAGGCCCAGATGAAGAAAATCGGTATGATCGGAGATGAGTATTGGTGGGCTGGTGGAGAAAAAACCTAACACGGTTTTCTCAAGCGGAAACTGGTGGAATTTTGTGGGATATTAAGCGCGATAAGGGAAGTCCGCAGAAAAAAACCAAGGAAAATTGAATTTGATGTGAAAGGGAATGTAATTGAGGAGGTGAAGTTGGATCAAGAGCTGGACTTTTTGAGAGAGAGAGGGAGAGAGAGAGATTTTCTTATTCTTCTTTTGTTTTTTCCTCTGTAATTTGAAAGTTTCTCGTTGTAATAATGAAAGCTTGGTTTTTTATTTGGGAATTGTTATGATGAGGTTTGATTTGAACAAGTTAGCGAAATAGAATTTTTTTTTTTCCTCTTAAAAAAAAAATCTTTTTTTTTTTTTAATTTTCCCAAGATTCTTGGTTTGGATCCTCTGATTACTTAGAGATATACGCGGTAATAAGCTTTTCTCCCAATTTTTATCATAGATCAGTGGATATGTGTCCAACAAAATATGAAAGGGAAAATTTTACAATTAATTAGTCAAATTTTAGTTTATTGGGGGTTTAGAGATGTAAGTTTTAAAAATAATAAAATTCATTCCGCAGCTTTAAATATCTAGCAAAATACAGATAATTTACGTCAAAAGTTCATTAAATTGCTTGAAAAAGTTGTCGCACGTGATTATATTTTTTTGCCACACTTGTTTAATTGGCATCCAATTGGGCCAATTTCAGTCCAAATAGTTGTTACTTTATTAAATAATGCCACACATAAGCCAAATAATTGTACGTTTAATTTCTTGTTTATGTGACATTATTTAATGACATTGTAATTATTTGAACTGAAATCAGTCATGGTAATATGCTAACTAGGCAAGTGTGTCCGCAAAATACATTCACGCGTGTCGCATATGACTTTTCCAGGCGACTTAATGAATTTCCGGCGAGAATTATCTCTATTTTACCGATTTTCAAAACTATGTGATAAATTTTATAAATTTTGAAACTTATGTCCATGAAACTCCAATAAATCAAAATTGACCGATAAATTGTACAATTTTTAATAATTGTTATTTTAAAAGTTTTTTGTGTCGGTTGTTTTAGAAGTAAAAAAAAAAAAAAAAAAACTAAAATTGTGGTAAGATTCACAGTTTAAAACCGTATAATATCTCTACTACTATTGGTCAGTTGGTACTAGAAAGAAACGACGACGTCGTATGTACAATTTCATTTTCTTCCATAAATCGGGATAAGATAAATCCCAAGTCTGGAAATGAACTGGGGGACACATAGAAGAACAAGAAAACGATAATGGCGAGCACCTTATCAGTTTCCGATCATGGAGCTTTCATGGAGAAATTCACTCTGTTGCCTAATCCTTCATCTCATAAACTTCCCTTAAATGGCCTTACTTTTGCTGTTAAAGATATGTCAGTGTTTAAATGTGTGCGCATATGTAAATGAATAATCTATCTTATGTTGAAAAAGGATGTTTTTTAGCTTATGGGCTTTTCATATATATGCTTTTGAGCTTTTCTTGTGAGTAATAATTCAATTTCTTGATTAAGTTTTCATGGTGTCGTTCATTTATCTGGGCAGAAAGCAATCATATTCCATATCTCTGCAGACATAAAAAAATAATGATGAATTCTTTAATTTTTCATACCTTTGATGTCATTCTTGTGTTGTATGCTTAATATAAATGTATTATCTTTGCTGTGACATTTATACTCTTGCTGCATAGATTTGATGTTGAGGGATATGTAACTGGTTTCGGAAATCCCGACTGGGCAAGAACGCATTCAATAGCCACATCGACTGCACCGGCTGTTCTATCTGTGTTGAATGCAGGTGCCACTTGTGTTGGCAAAACTGTAATGGATGAAATGGCTTACAGGTTTGAATATATGTGAATTTATTTTAGAAAATAGAGTGATATCAAGTTATTTTATTGATTTATGACATTCTTGATTTATTCAAAAATGTTTATGTGTCAGCATCAACGGTGAAAATATACATTATGGTACACCGGTCAATCCATGTGCAGCAGATAGGGTGCCAGGAGGATCATCCAGTGGCTCTGCAGTTGCTGTTGGTGCAATGCTTGCTGATTTCTCCTTAGGCGATTAATTTTTCTTGTAATGATTGCAAGTATTTATGTTGTTTTTAGACCCCCTGACATTACGCTTCGCCCCCTGTAATATGGAAAATTACATCTGTGGAGGGGGTAATTAGGGAAGCTTACTCCATAAATCTGATGGGAAATGTTGGGAGTCCTTCACAAAGCAGACAGAAGGGCAATTTGTAAACAGAGTCAAAGTACAGGGGGTCTATGTGTAATTAGACCAAATATCAGGGGGACTAGACGTAATTCACCCTAATTATTAATTGAATACCAGGTACTGACACTGGAGGAAGTGTGAGAGTTCCAGCATCATATTGCGGAATTCTTGATTTTCGCCCATCCCATGGGCTCGTTTCAACATCTGGAGTAATACCGATGGCTCAGAGCTTTGATACAGTTGGTAATGACTCAAATAAAAGTTTTTGGCTTGTTCTTGCTATACATATCAGTACAACTCTGCATGATTGTGTTTCTCTCTCTCTCTCTCTGTGTTGTCTTTATATTTTCTGAATTTCTCGTTAATTTCTCTTTTAGGATGGTTCGCTAGAGATCCAACTATATTGAAGCAAGTTGGAGAGATTCTACTGCAATTGCAAGATGATAATCCGGCAACACTGAGTCAGCTCATTATAGCAGAAGATTGTTTCAATCTTCTAGATATTCCTCGTGAACGACTGACAGAAATTCTCGTTCGCTCAGTAGAGAAGCTACATGGAAGTAAGCTAATTTCCATTATTCTATTGTTTTAAATGTTTCTAAATGTGATGAAGCTTTTAAATAAATATTGTGTAGGTCAGAAAATACAATATACAAATCTTGGAAACTTTGTTGAGGCCAAAGTTCCAAGCTTGAAGCATTTTATGGACAAAAATACTAAGGATAATATACCTTCATTAGCAGCGCTTTCAAGCGCCATGCGATTACTTCAAAGGTGCCAATTATGATTTTTATTTTTTTTTACTTTCATTTTTTTTTTTGGTCAGATTTTTTTTAGTTTCATACTTATATGATCTTTGGTATTTTTAATACTTTCTTTTTGATATCTAAAATAAATTTATTAATAAGATCAGGTATGAATTCAAGAAAAATCATGGCGAATGGATTAGTTCGGTTAAGCCTAATTTAGGACCTGGAATATCAGAAAGAGTACGGGACGCTCTTCAGACTACAGATGAAAGTATAGATTTATGTTATCTATTGAAAAACGAACTCCGTGCAGCTTTGAGTGATCTACTAGGGGTAATATTTTTGCACTCCCTTTTTCCCTTTGAATTATTCATTGTTATTGAGGACTATGCTAAGTAAGAAACACTAATTACAATTCCCTCCCGTACAACTATTTACAATTACAAAAGAATCCCCTCTTGGTGTGAAAATTACAGATACCTAGTTTCTTTTCACCCTACAGTTGTTACCCCTTTTAAATTAGTAAAACTTTGTTCGTCGAGTTAGACTTATATATATAGCATGCATATTGGGTGATGTTTTTTTAATTACTGTCATTGTTTTTAATTTCCTTGTATAAACAATACACAGGATTTTGGAATCCTTGCAATTCCTACAGTTCCAGGCCCTCCACCAAAGCTACAAACAGAGCCGACGACACTGGAAAACTTTCGTGCAAAGGCTTTTAGTTTATTATCTGTAGCCGGAGTTTCAGGATTTTGCCAGGTCTCTCTCTCTCTCTCTCTCTGTCTCTATGATCTCTGATATCTCTCTCTCTCTCGATTACTGTTATTTTACTTGGGATATATATATCTATCGATGTTGATGAAAACAGGTGAGCATACCGTTAGGCATGCATGAAGATCTCCCAATTGCAGTTTCTTTGGTGGCGAAACATGGTTCTGATGGATTCTTGCTCACTTTCGTGGACAATCTTTACAAAAGTATCAATCAAGAAACCTAATTAAATATATATACATATAGTTCATGTGTAATTTTCACTCTTACCAACTTTCTATAATTTTCTTGCAATTTTCTATTTTAATTGGTCAATTTTAGCGCATAACAACAGGCTTCTTGCCTCGTGGAAGCTGCAGCCAATCAAACTCACATATATATTAATTACACCTTATATATATATATATATATATATATATATATATATATTTAATTAGTCCATATCTGTTTGTTGAATCTTGAATTATATGAGCAAACCCAAATTGACCACTGACAGGCCGTAACGTGGACGGCAGACGTATGAATACTTCTAACTGGATGGCAACGGGCCGGGTCCTCGCAGTTCTGAACCCGGAACCGAACCGTTAGAACCATAACGGTTCCAGAACCGTCATTTCTGGGTCGGTTCCTGGAACCATTAGAATGGAATCGTGTGGTTCTGGTTCTGGACCCGACCTGGACCCGGACCCAGATCTGCCCAAGAACCTCAGTTGGACCCGCTTCAAGAACTGCAATTTCTAAGTCTTTCACTCTATCTTCCTATGTCTATTCAATTAATATATATAATTCTTTGAAATTTACGATAAAAATATTGAGTTATTTTCGTTCTCCATTTAACTGAAGGAAGTTAAAACAATATTTTTTTAAAAAAAATTGTATTTCCTATGTATTTCAATACTATTATCTTTTTAATAATTTAAGATTATTCGATTTTCTAATTATAATTCTTCTATTGTATGTTTTAACTCTAAATTAATTAATTTAAAAAGTGAAATACCTATTATAGTTAAAATAGGATGTGAGTATTATAGTTAAAGTAATCACGTTCCAGTTAAAATAATTTAATAAGCATTTAAACAGTTCATTGAACATTAATTTAATTTTACTTATCTGAGTTTATAAATATCTTGTAATAATATTATTATTTGTTGGATTATCTATTTAGATACTTATTTATTATATAAAGCTTATTTTAATTTCCAATATTACATAAGTTTTATTAATTTAATTTCCATGTTCGAGCATGGATTCAAATAAAGTAGGTTCAATGTGTCTAAACTTAATTTGCGGAATCGGGTTCAAAACGGGTCTTATGAGTCATAGTCTGTCAAATTAAGGGTTCGACGGGTCTAAACTCAATTTTGTGGAACCGGGTCTAAAAACAATTCTAACGGGTCTAGCGGTTCTGGCGGGTCCATAAATAGTTCCAATGGGTCCGACGGTTTCGGACCCGAATGGTTCCTCGCGGGTCCAGAACCATACAATTCCTCACGGTTCTTAGTAGATCCTTGTGACGCCCCGCAATTTAGCCTAACCGAGTTTTAAGTTGTAGAGATTAACGGAATTTTATAAATTATTTTGGACTCTAAAATATTGAAATTGAAAGTTTTAGGTGTTATTTTAAAATAAACCTAAAATATTGAAAAAAGATTGAAATAAACAAAAGAAAAATGCAGCCTGCTCCTTCTTAGATTGAAAGTTTTAGGTGTTATTTTACAATAAACCTAAAATAATGATTTTTTCCCATCCGAACTATAGTGATTTTTGCACTTTATCATCTAAATTTTTTTTCTCACATTTTGCCTCCTGAACTATATACATTTTTGCAATTTGCCATCTCCGATGGAAATATACCACCGGAAAATTGCATCGTGTCATATAAGAATCATAGATTCATGTTGTATTGCTCTCCTCAACATATCGAAAATAAATCCTCAATCAATTTTAGAAAACTTGGAGTTTTTATCACCCAATTGAATATTTAAAAATAATCTATCAAATTTGTCATTATTCCAATTGGGTAATAAAAACTTCAAGTCTTCTGAAATTGATTGAGGGTTTATTTTTGAGACATTAAGGGGAGTAATACAACATCGATCTATGTTTTTCATATGTCACGATAAAATTTCCCTGTGAAATATTTCCATCAGAGATGGCGAATTGCCAAAAATTATTTAGTTTAGGAGGCAAACTGTCAGAAAAAAAATTTAGATGGTAAAGTGCAAAAATCGTCATAGTTCGGATGGGAAAAAATCTTTATCCCTAAAGCAATCATGCACACCCACCTCTCTCCCATTACTCTCGTGCACACACACATCTACACCTACTAAATGCGCGAAAAAAACGTACATCTATATCTCTCACGTTTTTTCACGGAATCGATGGAATTTGGTGTTGAAATTATTCATCTCGACTAGACGAACACATTGGTGGTAGCAATCAACGTTTCACACGGCTGAGGCACGAAGGCGCGGCGACGACGAAGTGGTTCGACGGTGGTGATTTCGCCGGCGATTTGAGTGCGGGTCATGGGATTTCTCAACGTTTCAACGAGACGAAACTATCTGTGGTGAGTGAACAACGAGGAACATGGCCGGAGGTGCGCGACGGCACGACGACAGTCGCGGGTAGCGCGGTGGTCGGCGATGATTTTCGGCGAGTTTCTCCGACGAACTTCTTAGGGGTTTCGAAGGTATGGACATGGGCTTTCAGAATATCCAATCGATTTCTGGAAATTATAGTTGGTTTGTGAGGAATTTACGCTTGAAGGATTTAGGGTTTATAGGGAATGGGTTTGATTAAATCTGAAATTAAATCCAAATGGTTGGAAATTTTGAGAAGACTTGGGATTGTAACGAGCTTGAAGAGAGGGACCAACCAGAATTTTTGGTGAATTTTCTGACGACTGCCGGTGGTGCTCCGGCGGCAGCGATGGTGACTTTGGGACAGAATTTAACACTCGTCGTGTTGAACCCGATTATGGTAATATCGTGTTAATTGGATACACGGATATTATAATTTGACATTTAATAGCTACTTGAACGCAATAAATTCCTATAATTTAGCGACTGAAACTGGACCTGGGCATAAATTACCACACCAGAATTGGAATAGTATAATTAAACTTGAGCAGAGCAAATGATTGATTCATAAAATAAAGAAAAAATGTTGTGCTTATAATACGAATTTATATTTGAATTATAGTCTTCAGCTAAAATGTATAGAGTAATGACGTAATTGAATTATGTCGTGTTGTTGGACTAAAGGCATTTGAACTATTACCTAAAGCATAATACCAATAAATATAGAAATCTATAGAGATTATAGAAGTGATCGATAGTGAGAATAAATTGTCTGCTTAGCTAATTGTAACTTGTTATCAGGTCTTATGATTCGTCATGAGGACAGTGGGTTTAGTGCAGCGGACTCTAAATAACAGGTGGGGGATGAACCCTCTCTTGCTGGAGACTGAACAAATCCGTACATCGTTCTCTAACTTGTGCTTTTATTGCTTTCGTGAACCTTAATTGCCTTTTACCGCAATTGCTTAAATTGTTATTTGGGCATTTTTTTATCGTACGATTGTGTGATTGTGAATTCGAAAGTGTTTGTCAATAAAGGGACTAAGTGTTGTGCGGGGTAAGGTGTTACACCATGAGAGCCTCTTCTTGAGCCTGTGTGGCCAAGCGCTCCATGTGCAGTATCCATCGCTTGAGCCCGTATGAGCCACCTCTGGATTCCCTAATTGATAGTGATCAATTGAAAGTGAAACCCAGTGATCGGTGTGTGGCGGCTATTGGGGGGACCTGTAGTTCGCATTTATATTTATTCCATTGAGGGCCCCCATGGAACGACCATGCGAGGGCTCCTGCTGGTCGATGTGTAGTGAGTGTCTAGTGTGGCCACCTAGAGTGAAGGCGATATAAGGCTGGACGGCTGGACCCTAAACCATTTGATTCCTTGAAAATCAAAGTGATCGATTGATTGTGTACTTACAGTGAATTGCTCTCATGTTACACCTGATCGATCGTTTAAACTACAAGTGTTTCTTTTCTTGTTGTGAAATCAAGTGAAATTGCTTTATTACTGTATCTTTATAATTGTTTGAGTACCCTATTGAGTCACTTGACACACTTCTCCTATTATTTTGTGTTCTGTTCTCCAGAATATATGAAGTGAAGTATAAGGGTGGAATTGGACTAACAGTGTTGTAAATAGATCATGGGTTGGAGTTTTGAGTTACAGGTTCATTTTTGTGTTTAGTTTCTGATATCGTTAGTACTCAAACTTGAATATTTAATATCTGGGCTGGGGCGTTACAATCCGGTTCGGATCGAGTCCCATCCCGAGTTCTAAGTTCTAACTTATTATCTCTTACATTAAATAATTTCTCTCTTCTCTTTTTTTGTTTTTTTAAATATACCGGCGAAGGTGGACCGTATAGTTTATAAGGAGACCCCTCATTTATTTTCAAAGTTAATAGTTTGTGGCCCATGCCTTATTTGCTTGCATGGACAATGCATGATATTGACCGTTGACTTATTAAATTAATTGATAGTGGTGACTGGTGAAAGTCTGTTTTAAGTACTAAGATGGTCCTGGATTCGAGTTTCCGTAAATGTGAATATTGATTTTGTTTATATTGTTGTATATATATAGTATTTGGGTTCTCTTGTTTGAGAATTAATAGTTAGTTCTTCAAAATTGATAATTGATTCTTGAATTTTTTTGATGATTTATGTTATAGTTAGTTTTTGATTGAAGAAATATTGTATACTATGTTGCACGGATACGGACATGGGGACACGGATACGACACGACACGAACACGGCGACACGGATTTTTTAAAAATTTTAGGACACGACACGGCTGACTAATATAAATTTTAATAAAATATAAATGTTTATATTATACAAATATTAATTAAAAAATAAATTTATCACAATATAATATAATTATTAGTAAAATTTAAATATACGAATTGATTATTATGTTAAAAGAATATTATAATTTGTATATTATAATATTATGAGAATCAATTAAAAATGATGAAAAAAAAAATTAATTAATTTAATATATTGTTTCATTCATTTATAATTTTTTATTTTTTTAAAATAAATTTTGACACTTTTAAATAAAAAAAATAAAAAAATGAGTTTGCCGTGTCGGACACTTCCTCAGTCGTGTCCTAGCCGTGTCGGACACTCCCCCAGCCGTGTCCGACACCGTGTCCGAAATTTATTTATTTTTCGGACACTTTTTGGCGTGTCCGACACGACAAAAAATTTGCCGTGTCCATACTTTGGAGATTGTATATAATTGAGTTCCAACTTCTAACTTATCTGCGTGTTTGTATATGGAATAGTTGGATTGAGATTACCTCCGGTGGTAAAAATTGGGTGGAATAAAACAAAAAACACAAAAATGGGCAATATTCAGATCATGATATGCACAATTGCAGGAAGCACGTGCATGATATTTTATGGTCCGGTCCAGGTGTACCTAATCCCACTGGGCCTTGAAATGAAATTTTACGATATTTTTATGTGCCCCTCAACTTTGAGCTCATTTATAAATTATAAGTTATTTTTCATCTTAAACGTGTAGAAAGAGTCGAACTCGATGAGTCAGGCTTGAAATTTTTTGTAGCCCCAACACGTCGAGTTTGTGTTTGAAAATATTTTTTCATGAGCTCGATTTGTATTAATATAACTAGCAAATCGCGATACTTGTGTAAAATAAATATGAAGATTATCAAAATGATCAATCATAAGCAATATATAGTAAACTATATATATATATATATATATATATATATATATATATATATATATATATATATATATATATATATATTATTTCTAGCTAGTTGAATTCATTTAAATATTGAAGATCAATTAGTATGAAGAAATTCATAATCTAAATTATGGGACTTGAATTAAACATTAATCAAATTTTCACTTGTAGATTAATGTTCATAATGCGCATACATGCATGCACTTCATATTGATTTATATCTTAACATGAATTTGAATGCCAATCATACCAACGAAATAAGATTAATTAAAATTTTAAAATTAACAAGATTTTAATTCATGGTAAGAAAACTATAATTGTAATATTTTTTTTATTACTAAAAAGGTCCAAGAATAAGAACTCCACGTTAAATAAAAATATCCAAACCTAAGTCTAGGATTCCTCCTTATTCCTTCCTCAACATCTAGCCATGGAAGAAAATAATAAAATAAATAAATAAAATAAATCAAACTAACCAGTCATTAATAATCAATCAATCACTGTCGGGATCAATATCTTGATGAGCCCAAGGATACTCATTGCGAATGCTCTCCTCCTCTTCTTCAGTCAAATCGTTCTCAATCCTGAATGCTTTCCTCACCCATTTCACGCTTTTGTTCTTCATCACATCCGCAATCTTCATCGACACCGCCCTCAGCAGCTCCTTAATATTCAGATAATTCGCAGCAACGGTGAGATCGAAGAGATTCACCAACTCCTCGCCTTCGAGAAACTCCGCATGAAACTTCTCCCTGTCCTCCTCAGTGTTGGGTACCTTCACGAATTTGTTGAGGTACGTGATTACTTTCGCTAGGGTTTTCCCATCCACGACTGGGAGAGGAATCACGCTGTCTGCGCAGTCGTCCTCCACCATGTTGTTCAACGTTTCCGCAAAGGAGGCCGCATTTGATAGAATTGTGAATTCCTGACCGTCGGAGCTTTTTAGGGTTAGGTTTATCGGCTCCTTCTCCTCCACGGGGGCGGCTGTGGAGGTGTCCATTGGTTGAGCTCCCTGTTCGGATGCCATTGGAGATGATATCTGTGTGGTGTGGGGATGTGTGTGTGATTACGTTTTTCTAGACAGAGGGAAATAGGGGAGTGAATTGTGTGTATTTATAGTCTAGTCTTGTGTTGCTTGTATCCTGTCTGGATTTTTTATTTTTGGGAGATTTAATGCATACTGAAAATAGCACCTGAGGACATGATCTACTTCAACTTCTAGCTTCTATTTATTTCTATAAATTAATAAAAGTTTCTTGAGAATAACGCATATATCTTAAAATCAAAAAATGAATAGAAAAGACAATAAAAATATATAATCGTTAAATAAAAGAAGATATATAACAAGAAGGTTGCAAAAATTACAACATTATCCTTAATTTTTATTTTTTTAAAAAAGAAAAATAGGGGATAAATGCAAAATCGGGATACCAACTCCACCCCACAAGCATTTTTGGGATACCAAGATATGCACTGGTTTTTTCGGGATGATAAAACCAAAAAATTGGCAATTTCATGATTCCGATCATCGGAACCCTAAAATGACGTCGTTTTAAGTCGTTTTAACTCACTTGAATGTCACGTGATTTCTGAAAACCAGCATTTTCGGCTAGTTTTTCGGCCGGTTTTAGGGTTCCGATGATCGGAATCATGAATTGCCAATTTTTTGGTTATATAATCCCGAAAAAACCAATGCACATCTTGGTATCCCGAAAATGCTTGTGGGGTGGAGTTGGTATCCCGATTTTGCATTTTTCCCAGAAAAATAGACAAGAAAAAAGCACTTGTTGAAAATCGTACACAACATACAAAAATTCTACACCAGATTCGATTAAACCGTACCCAACAAAGAGTTGTATAGTTGTGCTTGGTTTTAGCCTTTAGGGTAGGAAAGCGTCAAGGGACAAAGGAATTTAATTTGAATTTTATTAATGTGAAAAATTGCCAGAAATTTAAATCAATAATTAAGACATCATCCGGATTTTTAGCACTTACGGATTCTCTATGATGTCAAAACATGTACAAGACTTCTTCAAATAGAAAATAGTAGTAATTAATATATCTATAAGTTTATAAATCTATATAATTTCATAAAAAGATCTATTAAATACTTAAAATTAAGACTTTTAATAAAATGCAAAATCAAAATTTATCTAACTCATAAACAAATTATTTTACACAGCTATATAGTATACATAAAGATATGCTCGCATCATTAGGTAGAACGCAACAATCAATATGCCAAAAAAAATATATTTATGGCGAATTACATCTCCGAGTTGATTACAATTTAGTCCCTCTATTTTAGAAATTACAATAAACTCCCTGAAATAGGTTGAGTTTTTGCATTTTTTGGCTCCGTGTCATAAAGTTTCAGGAAGCCTTTTGTAATATAATGAAATGTAAGGGAGTTATTTGTAATTTCTAAAAAAGGAGGAACTAAATTGTAATTAGAGCCAATGGCGGAGCCACATGTAGTTGAGGGGGTACAATTGACCCCCCTCAACTTTTGAAATTTTTACATATATCTGTATATAAAATGTATTAATTAGGTATTGTGTTTGATTTTCATGTGATAATTGCTCAATTGACCCCCTCATAAAGTCATAAATTTATATAGGATGTGGTCAAGAATATTAAAAAATATATTACAAAATCGAAGATTTTCATTTAATATTATTTAAATTGAATATAAGTAACTGAGTCATAAAATATGGTAAGTTATGAAAATTCTCCTAAGGTTTAATCCGTTTACGAAAAATTCACTGAAACCTTGTAACCTTGCACATACCCCTGAAGAAGTATTTGTAAGGTTTTTTAGGAGGTATTATGTATATATTTTTATGTTTCAAGCTAGTATTTTTAAGGTTTTAGCTGACTGGAGGTATTTATAACTTTTCAATATTTCAAGGTGCTCTTAAAAAAGACCTAAATTTTAAGAGTGTTTTTTGTAATTATCCTTATAAAATAAGAGACTAAAAATTTATACTGGAATGACCCTCCTGAACAAATTTTCTGGCTCCGCCACTGATTAGAGCAAACCTCAAGAATAGTAAATATAATTCGCCCATATATTTATCAAGACATGCGTAAGTATACACATGCATGAGTAATAATTATCATTGTGAAGGATCAACTTACATGTACTTTGCTGGCTCCATCTGATTTTCTGCTAGCATTCACTTGATAGTAAAGGAGGCATATAATCAGCATCCTTCAAATTTGCAGACAAATCCTTCAACACTCCATATATCTCACTGCACTGAGGATGTTTTCTGTCTCTAGATACAAAACAGTTGGCATAACCAGAAACATCAATCCAACTGCAACCAATCTCCTTCACCAAACCTCTTTCCACCATTTCTCTTCTCACATTCTTCACATATTCCCAGTTTCCCTCTTCTGCATGTATGTTGGAAAGAAGAACGTGATAACCCGAAACCCTATCTGAGCCCTCCATTTCGAGCAATTTATTAGCAACGATTTTGCCCAACTCGAATTCTTGATGAATTTTGCATGCAGAAAGAAGTGATCCCCATATTCCAAACACATTACCTTCTTTACCCAATTTTTGTGCAAATTCATAAGCTTCAATTACTCTCCCGACTCTTCCTAACATGTCCACAACGCAAGCATAATGTTCTGTTGAGGGTTTTATCATATATTCACTTTCCATGGAGTTAAATAGTTCAAGGCCTTCGTTGATTAAACCTATGTAGCTACAAGCAGATAATACTTCTACAAAGGTTATAGCATCAGGGTTGATATTGGATTCTTTCATTGAGTGGAAGAGCAGAAGCGCTTTCTCGCCCATTCCGTGTTGGGCATATCCCAGTATCATGTTAGTGTACGTGACCGAATTTCTTTCAGGCAGTCTCGCAAACACTTTCTCTGCGTAAGCAATGTCACCTGATTTCGAGTACATGTCGACCAAAGCGGACCCCACAAACACGTTTTTGTGCAAGAAATTGTGAATGGCGAATCCGTGGAGTATTCTTCCCAGTGATATGCTTCCCAACTGGCTGCATACGGGAAGAATTGAAGCGAATGTGACTGCATTTGGCATTATATTCTCCTCCAGCATTTGCTTAAAGATGATTAAAGACTGCTGAAACAACCCATTTTGGGCGCTTCCAGAAATCATAGCGTTCCACACAGCTGGATCGCTTTTACCTTCACAATTCTTCTTAAAGATTGTTTCTGCAGCTTGTACTAAACCGGATTTTGAATACATATCTATGAGATAACTCTCCATTCCATTGAAATAATGCCATGTCTGACCAGATAAGCATGCGTCTGTTTACCAATTTCTTGATTTCTGAGATTTGATGCTGCAGAAAGTAAAGCAGTAATTGTTACTTCGTCGAGTTGAAAACCCAGCTTTTGCATTTCCTGCACGAGCGTCAACCCTTCATCGTCCAAGCCGTTCTGCACAAGAGCACATATCATGGTATTCCAAGAAACAACATCTCTTTCCTGCATTTCACTAAAGACTTTGAACGAATCTTCAATCGAGTCGCACCTTGAGTACAAAGATACAAGTGCATTGAGAAGAACAACAGAATAAGCCGAGGAGCTTTTTATTAAGTATGAATGTAGTTGTTGGGCAAGCTCCAACTGTAGCAAATCGGAAGCTGCAGTTAGTGCTGAGAGAAAGGTAACATCATCTATATCACCACTTTCTTGCGCTTCCAATGCATTAATAAATAGTTCGAGTGCAAGAATCGGGCAATTATTCTGAACATAACCACCAATCATAGTGTTCCAAACATGAGCATTCTTCACCAAGCAATTCTCAAAAATCTTCCTAGCAGAATCAAGGCAGCCAAGCTCCCCATACATGGTAATGGTAGAACTCACAACAAATAAATCATTAACATACTCGTCACCTAATTTTGTTGCCATCCCGTAAACTGCATTAGCAATCTGAATATCCCCTAAACCAGAAACAGCTGGGAATACATTTATGAAACTAACAACAGTGGGATTAAAGCCCATCTTCATCATCATCACCAAATGCCTAACTGCCTCCATAAATCTACCCGTCTTTGCATACCAAGCAATCATAGTGTTCCAGGAAACTACATTTCGTTTACGCATAGTCCTAAACACCCTCTCCACCAAATCACACTGTGAGCTCAAAAGACAAGACGTATACATATTCAACAAAGAATTGTGGATAATCCTACTGGAATATACATCGGAACGCAAAAGATGGAAGTGCACAGCTTTACCTATCACAAGCTGCTTCGTCTCAGCACAAGCTTTCAGAACAGAAGAATAAGTGTAGGCATCAAGCCTCCGATCATCTGATGGCTTGATGCTCCAGAGCATGCGGGAGTAGAGGGATACAGCTTCGTGGGGCATGTTGTTGCAAATGTAGCCAATAATAATAGTGTTCCATAGGACAGTGGTCGGTTAGGGAATTGCGTCGAATAGTTGGCGAGCCAGCTCGAGATGCCCTTGTCTGCAGAGCTCGCTCAAGCGGAAGCGGATGGTTTTGGCCTTGGGAGGTGAGCGCTGGTCTTCACGCGAAGGACATGACTGCTGTTGGCTGAGGTGCGGCGGCGACGAGGCGGTTGGGAGTATGGAGGCAGAGTACCTACGGTGGTGAGTTTGTGCTACGGTGGATGAGGAAAAGGAGAGGGGCAGTGGTGGAGAAGACATGGCCGCACGCACCATTTTCTCTTTTATCCTTGTAATACTTAGTCTTTCCTATATTTATTTATTTAGCTATTTTGGATTTATTTATTACTGCTTTATCAGGAATTAACAATTGAAGAATTACTTTTGGGTTGATTATTGGATTGGATTCGTCCAAGTGAGAAAAGAAAGAAAAAATTAAGTCAATCGACCTAATTAAGGAATTTGAGAGGGAATTAGTAATCTTAATGATGTATTGCGATAAAATTAAGGCCCAATTACATCTATTAGCCCTAAAGTTATGTTAAATTACAAATCAACCTCTAGTTTTAAAACTCACCACATACTCGGTCCATTATGTTTTAATAAATATATAAATCTTCCAAAAATACTGGGAAAATTCTATTTTTGGTCCCATACGATTAAAGTGAGGTCAAAGTTAGTCCCAGAGTGTTCATAAATCCTCTTAAAATCCCATAAGATTCAAAAGTTGGACACTAGTAGTCCATCCGTTAGTTTTTTGACGGAAATTGCATACGTGGCAGTTAATATGCTATTTTTTAACCTTTTTTTCTTATTTTTTCCAAAAAAAATTGGCTGAATTATATTTTTGGTCTTATAACTATAGTTCTAGAATAATTTTGGTCCTTAGGTTTTGCAATTTTTCAATTTTATTATATAACTTATGATTTAATAATATTTTAAAATTTTCTTATATCTTGGAATGCATGGACACGGCAGTTTTTACTGCCGTGCCGTGTCCGACACGTGTCGGACACGGACACGGGTCCGACACGGCTCCGACACATGTCGGACACGGCAAAAATTAAAAAAAAAAAAAAAAGAAAAAGAAAAAATTCAGACACGGTGTCCGACACGGCTGGAGGAGTGTCCGACACGACAAACTCAATTTTTTTATTTTATTTTTATTTTTTTATTTAAAATGGTCAAAATTTATTTGAAAAAAAATAAAAAATTATAAATGAATGAAACGGTGTATTAAATTAATTTAAATTTATTTTTTCATTATTTTTAATTGATTCTCACAATATTATAATATACAAATTATAATATTCTCTTAACATAATAATCAATTCATATATTTAAATTTTACTAATAATTATATTATATTGTGATAAATTTATTTTTTAATTAATATTTGTACATATATTATATATGAACATTTATATTTTTATTAAAATTTATATTAGTCAGCCGTGTCAGAGCCGTGTCGTGTCCTAAAATTTTTAAAAAATCCGTGTCGCCGTGTCCGTGTCGTGTCGTGTCCGTGTCCGTGCAACATAGCTTATATCTAATAATTACCACCAATGCCCTTGTCGTTTCTTCCTCGCCACCGCCGCCTCCCTTGTCATCCAGACACCGTCGAGCGCCCCTGTCGTTTTCTTCCTCACCACCACCGCCTCCCTTGTCGTCCAGACCACCGACGACCCTGTTGTTTTCTTACTCGCCACCCCTGTCTTTTTCTTCCTCGCCTGATGCCATCCAGATCCATCGTCCTAGTCGTTTTTCCACGTCGGATCCCATACATACCCCTGTATCGTTTTCCATGGTGGTGGAAGAATATCACTGATCTGAAACGAAGCAAAAGGGGCAACTCTTCCTCTCTATTTTTCTGATCTGACGCTATGTGGAGAAGAAGATGGGCGGTGTTTCTTGGTCGCCCCATGTGGTGGCGCAACCATGCCATCACTTTCTGACCATCGAGCCACCTCTGCCATAATCTGTGATGTACGTCACTGGACTGATTGAAGATGAAAGATACGACCTTGTTCAGAAACGGGTCGACCCGGTTTCTCATGAAAGTTCTTTTTCCTAATTAATATAATTTTAAAGGATTATTTAAATATAAGAATTTTTTAAAATATTATTAAATCATATGTTAGATGATAAAATTGAGAAATTGTAAAAGCTAAGGACCAAAATTGCTCTAGACTATAGTTATAGAACTAAAAATATAATTAAGACAAATATTTGTTTGAAAAAAATAAAAAAAAGGTTAAAAAATAATATACTAACTGCCACATGTGCAATTTCCGTCTAAAATCTAACGGAAGGACAAAAAATGTCCACTTTTTGAATCTTATGGGACTTTAAGAGGATTTATGAACACTGTGGGACTAACTTTGACCTCGTTTTAATCTTATGGGACCAAAAGTGAAATTTTTTCAAAAATACTCGATATAATTCTATTTTCAGATATTACAAAAACAACCTAACGTTTCACTTTATTACAAAAAACTCCCAAAAAACTATACATGCTAAGCCAAGAAATGCAAATAAACAGTCTATTACAGGGAGCTTTTTCTAATTAAATATAAATTTTTTAAAACTCATCTCAAACCTCAGGGGTAGTAGATGTAATTTACCCTTAAAAACAAATAAACAACTTGATTTAACACACATTTAAGAAGGTCCAATCCTGTTAAACATCATCTGTAGGTATTAGTGTATTACAATTGCACACTCCTTAGAAACATGAGGGCAAAGCTGAAAACAACAAATTTAGACAATATGCATTCTTACAACATAATACATGTGGTGGTGTCTGGTTCATCAAGTATACAGCTAAATTGACACAATCAGAATATACAGTTACAATACAGGCAGACCATGCTACCTTCAGTACACTTAAGAAGGAGGGGACGGGCGCGGTAGTCTCTTCGCAAGCTCCTATCAAATCAAAGCATCCCAAAAAAAAAAAATAATAATAATAATAAATAAAGTTTGCATAAAAAAAGGTGGAAAAAAGAGAAGTTGAGGAAAGCAAGAAACAGACCTCGAAGAGCTGGTTTATGTTGTCTGCTGTCTTTGCAGATGTCTCGATGAAAAACATTCCATTCTTTTCAGCATAGTCAGTTCCATCCTTCAAGGAAATGTGATACAGTAACATAAATAAGATAGATATGCTATTTGAAAAGGAAAGTAATCCAGAATATATATATCTGCTCTCACTTGAACGGATATTTCTCGTTTTTCCTGGAGATCAGCTTTGTTACCAACAAGAGCCATGACTATATCTGGACTTCCATGCTTTTGTAATTCCTAACAACGCCAAAAATGAAATTCCTGGTTGAGGAAATACAATATAAAGAAATATTTATTATGATATTCTGCTAAAAAAAGAAGCACTATATTATACCTTAACCCAATACTGTGCCTTAGCGAAAGATTCAGGACTAGTTATATCATACACAACAACTGCAACTGCAGCACCTCGATAATACAATGGAGCCAGAGCTGCATACCTGGACGATAAAGGGAAGAGGATTGCTAAGGTAGTGTTAGCAAATTCTTTATAAACAAAAAAAGTACTTTGTGCTAAGTGCTTTCTTTCAGCACTTTGGGAGTGTTTGGAAAACCATCTCCGCTTATTTCAAGCATAATCCCAGGACATGCTTTTGGCTTCAGCCTCTAGCTTCTTTAGTAAGTAAATGAAAGTTTTTTGGGAATAGTAAAAGAGTTTTTAAGTTCATTTCCCAAACACTCCCTACTTTACAACAAATTTTAAAACTCTAACTTCTACTTTAGCTTCTCCAGATGTAGTAGAGTTTGGAAACAATAACATAATATTCATAAATTGACAATAGGGAGAATGGGATTTAATTTGGAGGTTGGCATGAGGATATTCCTTTTCTAGAACATATAAACCTATAAATGAGTAATATATGATATTTTAACTTAAAGAATACCTTTCTTGTCCTGCAGTGTCCCATATTTCAAATTTCACTGTCGTAGAGTCCTGTAAAGCTATTGTCTGAGACAAGAAAGATGCTCCAACAGTGACCTGAAATCATAAAAGACATTTCAGTCTCGATAATTCTATCACAAATTTGAGACATTCAACTTAAGTAAGTCCTGTTATATCCATTACCTTTGATGTTGGATCAAACTGACCACGAACAAAACGAAGAACAATGCAACTTTTCCCAACGCCAGAATCACCTAATAGCACCAACTGCAAAAGATTATTAGAAATGATGAGTGCACTAGATGAGATTTTGTTATTGCTTTTGCTCTTCACATTTTTTAACCACTTCTACGAGGACAAACTCAGAAATTTCCTTCAAAATGATGTAAGCTTAAAGGACCTTTTTTTTGGTTAATTGCTATGTTAATGGTTGCAGAACAGCCAAAACATTATGCAGATCTAACCACATGCAATCCATCTAGTATTTTAACATGAGTTACATACTGTATGAATATGACTGCTGAGAATCGAACTTTTATGAATAGTAGGAAACAAAGCCATTTCAGGGGATTATGTCCTTGCATTATTTCCATAGTAATATTTCAATCAAACTGAATACCGACCCTTGACCAAATGCAAGAAAAGTTAGCAGGCGACTCCAAAACTATAGAATTCACTATTTGCTTTACATAATTCCATTCACAGGTATGACAACACCGGAAATCAATATGAAACCATTTCCCCTTTCTACCAAACTAAGTTAAATCATTTTTTTCAGTGTATGTAATATGTATAACTCCCTTAATTTCAAGCTTGCACAATCATTACCTTAACACGAAGGTTTTTCGAATCATTCACGCCTCCATTTTCCTGATTAATACCACCAGCCGGCCCGGTATTTCTAGCTATACATATACAAAATTCAACATATAAACATAAGATATAATGCAAATCCAAGTTGTCAATAAAACTAAAAACAATCGAGAATCTCAAGCTCAAATGTGCGCCAAATAACCCGTAACCATCCGAGTGAACTAATCAACTGGATTTTACGTTGTTACTAAATAAGCAAAGAAGTAGGAAGAAAACGCACAAACAATATAGATACATAGAATTTGGGGGTTTTTTATGATCAATGATTATAAAAAATGAATGGTAAGCCCTAAATGATGAAATCCACCTGGTACAGACGAAGAACAGCCCATCGAACAGCAAATTATCCTGTATACGATTGGTGTCTATATATCAAGCCCCAATTACAAATTTTCCCCTCTAGGGTTTATCGTAAAGATAAAACTGAGATCAAAACTGAAATGCCGCCGAGTGTGTGTCAATGTGTGAAAGAGAGAGAAGCTGAAATTGGAAAATTATAAAATGTACAGAAAATTATGAAAACGTATATATATTTTTTTTAATTTTGTTATTCAATAATTAATTAAACTACATCAATGGGCTCATGGACAATTGGATACTCTAAATGGGCTTCGATAAATACAAATACTTAGTATCAGCCCAGTTCTATATGGACCTGGAAAACACAATGGGTCACTATTACGATTTTAGTAGTTTACAATCTGATCTGTTTTATAACAATTCACTATAGTAACATTATTAAAAAAAAAAAAAACTAACTCACCACTTTGGCGTGGAATGTTAAAATTATATCATCCTACAAAACAAGTATACCCACATGATAATAATAATAATTGAGGAAAAAAGATTGTCCTTGTTTTGGTTAATTCAAATCAACCTTAGACAATGTTTTAAATATATACTTGTTAATCTTCCTAAACATGATTATATGACCAACTTGTCATAAAAACCTTATCCTAGTACTGTGGAGTGTTACAACCCCAATTAAAAGTATTTGGAGGAAAATCACCAAAAA
Source organism: Verbena officinalis (assembly GCA_958496215.1). NCBI lineage: Eukaryota > Viridiplantae > Streptophyta > Magnoliopsida > Lamiales > Verbenaceae > Verbena > Verbena officinalis. Next base: position 2,750,071 of record OY292391.1, read on the forward strand.
TGATTTTGATAATATCTCTGACCTTTGGTCGCTAAATATTCTTTTTAAAAGCAATTCTTGATGATGCACAGTTGCACACATGAGATTGTAAATTTGTAATTATTCTCACAAATAAGATACTATTATTAAATTTTATTATTAATAAATATATACTTTTCTCACTCAATAGACATTAAACGAAATTCATATATAATAGAAATAATTACTAATTATCCTAAGCTACGATATAAATACAAAATAACCCCATGAAATGTCAAAAAATTACCAACATCTCCCCTTAGATTTTACTCCTTCCAAAATTCACTAACTGCTTGTCAACACTCATTTGAAAAGGTAATTTCGTTTTTCAAAAAATAACCTTTGCTTGACTGGTTCTTAGTTAAAAGAAAATAAAAAAATTAATAACCTTTTTCTTTTTTCTTTCAACCTTTTTTTCAAGTGATATATAATAATTTACCACTCCTATTTGTTTTTCTGTTAAACTTAAAAATTCAGAGAAAAAATGGTAACTATTCCCATATAATTTATAATTTTATCCATCTCAAAAACCATAAAAAAGAGGTGAATTACATCTTCACCCCTATAGACTGTTCTAATTACAATATAGTCCTTCTAATTTTTCAGAAATTACAAAAAGCTCCTTAACAGTTCACTTTATTACAAAGAACACCCTAAAGCTATATAACATTAAAGCCAAAAGGTACAAACAAGCAACCCATTTCTGAGAATATTTGTAATATCAAAGATTTTATGCAGTTCTTTAAAATTAGAGAGACTAAATTGTAATTATCATATAACAGTATATGTAATTGTCAAATAAGTGCAGCAAAAAGCTCAGTCTAACTAATGACCAGCAGGGTGTACGTATCAGTCACTCCAATTCAGTACACATATATACATTAAAAAAATGGAAAAACACTAATATTTGACGGCATATAGATTCAAAATTTGGATCTTTTGATTTTCCCTAAATACAACAAAAAAAGAGAGAAAAAAAATAAAGAAAAAGGATTTCATGATATAAAAATGATATATCTATCAAGAGTCGTTGCAATGATCTTGCCAGCAAAGTAGCATGACGACGCAGCGGCGGAGAATGTAAAACCTGGCTCTCTGCTCCTTCACCAGACAATCGCAGCTCCGACGCAACCTCTTGCAAAAGCTGCTCTTTTCCACTTCTCCGTTCATGAAGAAGGCGGCGGCGGCGATGGAGGTGGTTTAGTGAAGTATTAGCGAGTTTAAATATATATATATGCAGTATTGGCACACTTGGCAGTGGTGTTGATGATATATAAGTATTATTAAGTAATATATATATATATATATATATATATATATAATAATATATGTGACTGGCCTGGAACTGAAGATCTCATCTTTGAGTGGGGTCCACTCACTTAAGATAATTTTATTGATTTTTTTAATAGTTAAGAATCTGGAGTTTGTTGGTTACTTTTAGGTAGGGGTAGCAATTGGGTTGGGTTGGGTGGTTTAGTGTTGGGTTGGAACGAATTCGTGTTGAAAATTAGTAAATTCAAACTTATTTTATTAAGTCGCAAACCCATTAAGGATAAACCCAAACACAACCCAAAATTTATCGTGTCAATCCAACCCAATCCATTAATAAATAACTAAAAGAAAATTTATCGAAAAATAAATTCAAAAACTCAAACCCTAAAAATAAAAAAACAATATGCAATATTTTACTAATATTAGACTCCTACTTTACTAATATTCTTTATCCATTTTTTTTTCTTTGTTGTAGTTTTCCTAAGGAGTAAGTTTGTTGTAATTATTAATTTTTTCTAATAAAAAAGTATATGGGTTCGTGTTGGATCGTGTTGAGTTCGTGTTGTGGGTTATCCAATAAAATTACCGTGTTTATCGTATAACCCACAACCCAACCCAAACCCACCCAAAAACTTCATGTTTCTTATCGTGTTGACCCATTATCAACCCAACCCTATAAGCCCAAACCCAAATCAAATAATATCGTGTTGAATTGTGTTGGGTCAAAAATTGCCACCCTTACTTTTAGGATTCTACTCCCATTCAAAATATATTTAAATTTGGTATCATATATGAAAGAAATAGCATATTGTAATATTATTTTCGGAATTTTTTTTGGTTTCCCATCAATTTTTTCGAGAGATCGAGTACTGCAAAAGTCCAATTAAAATAATCCGCCCAATCTAATTGCTCAATCTAACTAATTACATTTGTATTAGTACCAAAAATTGGTCCACACTCTACATTAATGTAGAAAAAGAAGTACTAAATGAATCCCTTGTGTATAACCTAAAACCTAAATTACAAGAAAATTAATAATTTGAGGTGGAAAAGTGATCATTTTATTTGTTCGTCCAGTAGTCAACATCAACACGGATGGTTGGGCCAGGGCCTACTATCTCACGTGTAGTGTAGTTGGGCCGATTCACGGATCTGTAGATCAAGGTCAAACACAATTTTCATGTTCCATTTGAAAATTATTGCCAACTTTATTTTTCAATAATTTAATTAATGGGAGTTTGAATTTTCATGGCAACCAACAACTATAAAATTGTGTGTGGCTTGAAAAATACCCTATTAAGGTGGTGTTTGTAAATTTTAGATAAAAATCATTTTTAAAAAGATATTTGTTATAAGCATTTTGGATTTTAAAACACTTTCCAATTTAGTTTGAATGTGAGGAGAAAATAGCTAATTTTGAGGCACCAAAGGACTCAAGTTTGGCTTTCCCTTGATCCCAAGGTTATTGAGCCGGGTCGTATGACTTAGGACGAACCGCTAAGCTATTATTGTGGGCCAACAGTATTATCGGACACTTTGGAAAAAAAAAACAGGCTCAATAATTGGGCTTGATTATCTACTTTAATTGAGCAAAGCTAAACGGTAAAGCCCAATAAGAAACACAAGAAAATTGAAGGGACCAAAAAAGGAAAAATAAAATAAAAGGTCAAAAAGACGGAAATATTCGGCACTCTAGAAGAAAGTAGCTAAAAAATTCGCCGGTCATAGTTAGATACAATCAGAAGAGGCGAATTCTCCCATGAGTATTGGGAAATTCCAACAATGGAAGTCAAAAGATTTCTATCGATCCATATTTTAGCTGCGCTTCTTTTACTGGGATTTGTTTATTATGTGACAATTTTCGTATTCATTGAAGATTGTTTCGGAATTCAGAGCTCAGTTGGGTTGCTAAACTCCATGATCTTCAGTTTTTTGGCTAAACTCTGTGTTTTTACCTTTTTGTTATGCGTTTGTTCGGACCCAGGCGGAGTCCCATCTGGTTATGTACCCGACGTCGAAGAAAATCAAGGCTCAGATTCAGAATTCAAGAAGAATGTGAGCATTTTTCCTTATGTAGCAATATTTCAGCATTGTGAAGAATTTATTTTGCTGAAAAGTTTGAATCTTTATAAGGCCCATTTTGTAAAAAAGCTACCTTTTAATTGATTGGAATTCTTCTTGTTTTTATTGGTTAACTGTACTTAATTTTATTAATTGGTTGAGCATCTGTGGTGTATGTGATTTGAGTGCATACTTTTTTTCTGGTGATTTTGATTGGTCAATCAAATGAATTGCTGAATATTTTGAGCTCTCTTGAATCGAGCAAAAGGGCAGAAAAAGACGCTTGTTTTTCTTTTTTTTTAATGTATGTATTACTGTAGAAGTAGGGAGTTTTAGAGGTGATAAAAATAAGTTTGCATCATTTTACATTATGATTGTGTATTTTGATGGAGAGACTATGATCTATTAAGCTCATTTGGCGAACCCATTTATTAATTTTCTCTTAGGATTACAACTTTATGTCTGCATGCTGCAAGAACAAGAGTAAAGTTTTTACCTTTCAATTTGATTCATGAAATTTCAAGAACTATCTCCATTTCCAAAAGCTTCTTTCTTGGACGTATATGGAACTAATGTTTTAGGATCAATTACAAATAACCCCCTCTGGTTTGCGCCGTTTATGAAAGACACCCTGAAACCTTAAAAATTATGAAAAATACCCTACGGTCTGGCAAATCATAAAGAAAAACACCCTCAAACTAACAAATAATCGTTGAATCAGGGGGGTTTTCGTAAATACTCCTAATTTTTAACTTGTTTAATTTGGTATTTATGGCTTTTAGAGTATACAACCGAGGCAATGTGACAAGTGTTCAGCCCACAAACCTCCCAGAGCTCATCATTGCCGTGTGTGCTGAAGATGTGTTTTAAGGATGGTGGGTGCTCTCTGTAATTTCTTTGTTTCGTTTTTTCATTTTCATTGTGCATATTAATTTTGAATATAATATCTTGTAATTGCAAAAATGAAGCAGGATCACCACTGTGCTTGGATTAATAACTGTGTGGGCCACAAAAACCACAAGTCCTATCTTCTTTTAGTCTTCTATACAGCTATTGCAAGCATGTATTCTACTGTAAGCTTAATTTGTTCATTTATGTTTATATAGAGAGAGATTTTTTCTTTTTTATCTATTTTATGTTTACCTATTGTCCATTTTCAGACTCTTATAATAAGCTGCACGCTTCATAAGGACTGGGATTACAATGGCAGCAACCACATCAAGAACTTTTTATGTGAGTTCATCTAGATTCCCTGACGTTTGGTCTAATTACACTTAGACCCCCCTTACTATAGGAAATTACACCTACACCCCTTGTAATTTAACTCTATCTTGCAAATTGCACCTTCCGTCTGCTTTGGTTAGAGTTCCTGAAACTTTCCATCAGATTTATGGACTAAACTGCCTAAATTACCCCTCGAGGGATTTTTTTTGCCCTAACTTAGTAGATTTTGTGTTTATGAAATTGAGTGAAGTCATAACAAATTTATGGAGGGGCACAAAACATGTCCTGGTTGAGGGCATTTTAGTCACACTAGGGCATAAACTTCCACCTATGGAGGAGAAATTTGGGCAGCTTATTCCATAATCTGGCAGGAAAAGTTAGAAACCCTAAAAGTAGGAAAGGGAAATTTGCCAGACGGAGTCAAAATACTAGGGGTTTAGGTGTAATTTCACATAGTGCAGGGGTATAACTGTAATTTAACCAAATGTCAGGGGGTAATTTACCCTAAAATTTAAATCAGTTTTTTGCTAATTTTAGATGTATGTAAATTAATTTTCAAGCATCTATGTTTCAAACTGATCTCATTGAGTTGAATATTTCAGGTCGGTTGTGGAGTTTTGTGTATAGGTTTAAGTTTGACACTCGGGAGTCTCCTCATCTGGCATATATATCTCACTTTACATAATATGACAACAATAGAGGTACAAGGATCATTTGTTTTTAACCATTGAATTTACTTCATTCATATCTCTTAATGGTAATTGATGATCTCATTGTGACATTTTATCTTTTAGTACCATGAGGGAAAACGAGCTGCATGGTTGGCGAGGAAGTCAGGGATGAATTATCACCATCCTTATGATGTTGGTTCTTACAAGAATCTTACTCTGGTATTTTCCCTATAGCTCTCATGATTATCTGTTTAGAAATTTAGTTTAATTGATAATATAGTATTTTTTATTTTTTTTAAAATAATTACAGTTATGACTTTTGAGTTCTGTACTACATATGTATATTATACTGACTTAATTACATCTAGACCCCTACCTAATCTCTTCACCTGGTTATCAGGTTCTTTCTTGCAAAACAGTTTTCTCCGGTTATCAGAAGGTCCCACGATCACCAACTCCTTCTGGTGGAAAATCTTTCGGAACTGAAGGTGAAACAAGGAGGGGAGCACCGATCTTGGCCCATGGTGATGAGCAGCTTCCAGTTAGTTTTCTCGCTGATATAGACAGCTTGTTTCTTTCTTGTCAAGGGCTCACAGTTCACTACAAGATAACCATGCCAGGATATTATTCCCGTTCCTTATCCTTCACCACGTTATGTGACCGGCCATCACTGAGCATACCAATAAAACCCCAATTTCATAGGAGCATTAGCAGCCAATTCCACAGCAATATCTCCCCTCTCTACACGCCCCTCCTTGCCAGCTCGCCAACTTCGCCAATATCAGAGGATATTCCTATTTTGAGCTTAAATGAGTGTGAAGAGGAACTGAGTAAATTGGGGTCTCCACAGAAGGAACAAGATTTGGAAGCAAATGAACAGCTGGGAATTGTTTTAGTCCATGGCTTTGGAGGAGGAGTTTTCTCGTGGAGAAAGATAATGGGTGTTCTTGCCAGTCAAATGGGCTGTCCAGTAGCTGCTTTTGATAGGCCTGGATGGGGTTTGACATCGAGACCCCGGAAGAAGGATTGGGAGGAAAATCAATTGAGTAATCCGTACAAGATTGATAATCAGGTGATTATTTTGATGCTTATGTATTATTTTCTGTATTTACTGTAGCAGCACTAATCGATTTTAGCATGCTTTCGCTCTTATCTTCTCTAAGACTTGTTATATGTCTCCTTTGATGCATTGGGAATTTAGGAGTAATGTCTGTGACACGTGGAGATACGATAGAGATAAATGAAGTCGTAGGCAAACGTTGATATTCTTTTTTCTCTTTTGGTTATTGGTTGAAGATATATTCAATTTTCCCTTGAAATTAAGAATTTGGCGCACCAGTCAAGTATTAAGTGATGCTTGAGGATTAATTCTAATGGTTTCCTATTTTTTTGACTCAATTTTGGATTTTGTCTCTTTCCTTCTCTATTAGGCATCCACCTGCTTGATTACGCCATAAGTTATGAGCCATTTGGAGGAGATTGCAGATATACTACAGAAACAGTATTCGTAATTCATATAATCATATTAATCAGATCAAAGAATTCAATGGATAATGATTACTTATTTCCTAATCAATGTACCTTATGGCATTCATGACTTGAAATCTTTGATATGATTCTTCCAACATAGGCAAACCATTAATTACAACTCTAAGGGGTTTGCATGCATATCATCAAGCTGTATACATGATGCTTTAGTTACTTCGAAACATGTCCTTTTTTTGCATTGTGTTTTTGTTTATTCTGTTTTTGTTTTCTCTATTGAACCTGTATTTCAATGGTTAGTTGATTTTATTTTTCAGGTGGATCTACTTCTTTCCTTTTGCTTGGAATTGGGTTTTTCCTCAGTTGTGCTTGTTGGGCATGATGATGGAGGACTGCTTGCCATGAAAGCTGCACAAAAAGTCCATACATCTTCAAATTCTATGAATGTGAGTCAGTTGCTTTGAGAATGGATAGAGAAGATTTTGGAATAATCAACATAATGTGGAGCTAAAAGACATTGTTTGTGGATCATACTTGAGAATTTTGACTCGTAGTTGATTTTGATAATACCATAAACTATAAATAGCACTAATAAAGTGAAGATAGTTTAAATGACACTAATGTTGAGAATACTTGTTTCTTTTTAGTAAAAACGCTGTGAAAGTTGTTTGTTACTTAAAAACTTGTCCCATACGTTGCAGCTTGATATAAGGGGGTTATACTACTAAACATGAGCTTGTCACGAGAATTGGTTCCTTCCTTTGCGAGAATACTTTTACGCACTTCACTTGGCAAAAAACACTTGGTTCAGCCTCTTCTCCGAACAGAAATTACTCAAGTGGTGAACCGACGTGCTTGGTACGATGCAACAAAACTTACCACGGAAGTCTTAAGGCTATATAAGGTATTTCACATTTAAACAATTTCTCTGAATTCTCAATCTATTACAACAATTGGATTGATAATCTGAAATATAGTTTGCTTATTGTGGAGTTATACTTACTGGTCTGAATGAATGTGAGTGAGTTTAGGTTCAAAAGTCAAAACTACTTTGCTGGGTCTAGAGGACATACTAAACATTATCAACAAATAAAATCGTCTTTATAGTACTTGGAGAGTGTTTGAAGACTCTTAAAAGAAGCATTTTTGTGTTTTTTGCTCGTTTTCAGCACTCTCAGCTTTATTTTATTAAGCTAGAAGCTGAAAGCGATTAAATTTTAGCTTCAGCTTCTAGTTTCTGGGTTCCTTTTGTAAATAAATGTAAGCTTGATTAGACTAGAAGTAATTCTCGATTTTTTCCTTCAAACACTCAATTACTTCATTTCTATTTTTCACTTTCTTTCTTCTTTTTTGTTTTTTCATTTTACCACTCCAACTTCTTACAACTTCTGCTACAGGACCCATTGCATATAGAAGGTTGGGATGAGGCACTTCACGAAATCGGGAAACTTTCATACGAGACAGTTTTATCACCGCAAGATGCTGCTTTGTTGCTCAAAGATGTTCAAACATTGCCAGTTTTAGTTATTGCTGGGGCCGAAGATGTACTTGTCCCGGTAAAATCTGTTCAAACTATGGCTTCTAACTTTGTAAATTCTGTAAGTTCATTTCTTTTAACTTTCTCTCCCTCCAACATCTCTCTTTAATTCAACGTGTCAAATAAAAGTTATTATTTATTTATTTCCATTATAATTCTCTCTTGCAGAGACTGGTTGCAATATCTGGTTGTGGCCATCTTCCACACGAGGAATGTCCCAAGGCATTGCTCGCAGCTATATCGCCTTTCATTTCTAGACTTTTATTAAGAGAGTTTCAAAGCTAAAATAGCTTTCCACCTTTTTTCTTTTTTACTTTTCCATTATTTGCCCCTTTTTCTTGTAAATTATCTCAGGAGGAGCAGACCAAGTTCATCTCTCCTCTTGGATACTTTTCGGATTGGTTGCGGTTAGTTAATTTTTCCAGGGTTTTGGTACATTTGTGATGTTCTGAACTATGCCCATAGTTTGTGTGAAAGCTCGCAGTTATTTCCCACAAACAATTGCGGCTGCAATTAGCAAAAGAATGAGAAGAGACAGATTTCCATACATTGGTAAGATTGGGAGAAGTTTGTAAATACATTTGAATTAGATGTACAATGACATTAGCTCCAAAGATGTAGAACAAGGAAAAATTGCTGAGATGAACATGCATCACCAGCATTGATTAATCTCTACTTTTTCATAAATTCACTAAGGAGGTGTTTGAAAAACTTCTGCTTTTAGAGAAGTTTAAGTAGAAACAAAAGTTGTACACAATTGTAGTGGTAAAATAGTGAAGTGCTTGGAACAAAAAATACAATAAAAAAGTTGAGTTTTTGAAGAAAAGAAGTTGCAAAATATTTTTGAAGAAGCTTTTGTACTTTTTGTACTTACCGAAGTAACCTAAGACCTTGAAATTGAAGTCAAAATGAGGTCCATAAATGCTTCTAGCTTATTTCACTTAAAAATAAACAGAAAAAGAGTTTTCAAACACTTCTCAAATGCTGGAAAAAAAAAGCTAAAAACACAGAAGTAATATTATTTAGAGTTAGCACATTACTTAAATTCGAGTTCGTCAATTTCGGAAGAAGATTATTTTATTATTTTTTTTCACAAGAGAGTTCTCTGGTAAATAAAACATACCTCTAATATGCGTACTACAAATTGTTTTGAGAAGTTGAGGAAGATCAAGATTTGACATATTTTAGATGATATTTCAAGTCAAATCATCGTTAGACCCCACCATATCTGTTTGAACCCTAAATCTTGCTTAAGAAATACAACCATATCTGCCAAAAATCGTCCCTTGAACTAAGAAACCATACTCCTTAACTGAAAATAACAAATCCTTCATAAGTTATGAAATCGAAATCACATTTTACCCGTGAAAATCAAGGCCGGTGAAGATGAAGGATCAAGCTTATCTTTATTATTTCAAAAGATAAATTTCTGTAACATTTACGCCACCCTTACAACATCATGCTGAGATATAACAAACACAAAGAAAAAACAGAAAAAATATAACCTAGTCAGCTTCCGTCGCCTTTTGATTGGCTGTTGGCTTATCACTCATCACATCAGTCTTATCTTCTTCAGCAATATGTGTATTCTCAATCTGGTGCGCCACCTCATCGGCAACATCTTTAACATTCTGGGCAGGTAAATTCGGAGCATTAGAAGTTTCTTGCTCAGAATTGTTCAAAGGACCAGTTTGCCATATTCGGATAGTTCCATCTTCAGATCCAGAAGCATATGATTCACCCCCCGGTGAAAAACGCACACAGTGAACTGGACCATGGTGTCCCTTGTTGCAACCTAAACATGACCAAATGAAAAGTAAAAATTTAAGGATTGAGGCAATATTTGAGTAAAATAAAAAGAAGTGTTTTTTCTGGTTTTAGTTTACATGCAATAAGTAAAGTGTTCTGTTTTGCTGCTTCTGCTTAAAATGTGTAGGAAGTGTTGCAGGCTCTAGAAGACACACTTTTGTGCTTTTTACTTTTCCTTCAGCACATTGAGTTTGCGATCGTTTGGATAATCAGTTTCTGCTTAATTTAACCAGAAATAAGCTAGAAGCACCCAAGGACCAACTTGTAGCTTCAGCTTCTAGGGTTTTTTCGTAAATAAAAAGAAGTATTTTAGTCTAATAGAAGTGCTTCTCAACTTTTTTTACCACAAACACTCAAGACTACTTCTTCTTAAATCTCCACTTTTTTCTCAAACACTCCTCACTTTTACAACTTTAACTTCTAATTAATCTTCTTAAGAAGCAGTAGAGTTTACAAACACCCAAATACACACTTTCGGGTTTTTTTTTCGGCTTCTATTTTTTTTTCCTGTGATTTTGAATTGCTTTTATACGACTTTAGATTCTTAAAAAGTAACAGGGTTTGCAAACACCTTCTAAGTCTATAATTCTTAAACAGTAAGATGGCAGCTGGGAAAAAAATGATGAGGAACTTACCGATTTCTGCTCCTGTGTGAAAATCGAGTACACGAATCCACATATCTTCTCCACCAGCAATAAACTTATTGCCATACTTTGGCTCCAAAGAAGCAGATTCCACAATGCAGGGCATGTCATAACTCTTTACCAACCCAAAGCTGTTAGAGAAGTGTTGACAAATTATTAGACTTGCTAAATCATTAAAAAAGTAGATTTTAAGAATCGTATGATAGAAGCAGGTGTATAGATTAAGAACTAGATAAAGTCTTACTGATTTGCATCCCAAAATTTGACAGTTGACCCATCGGCAGTTGTTATGTATCGTCCATCTTGACTCACTTCAGCACTGGTTACAGAAGACTTGGTCTCAAGTGTTCGAACGATTGTGCCAGTTCTTACATCCCATAACCTAAGACCAACATTCATTGACGAAATTTAAAATCATGCATTGAAAAGTTAATGCCGAAATTGGGATACTTCGAAATTGCTAGCATCGTGTCGACATGGATAAACTGACAGGTTATCAGGTGATGTTAAATTTTAATTATTAGGAAGGAGTTGACATTGTCTATGATTAAGAGTTTTGAAAGTGTAAAATACTATGCAAGAATTTGCAAGATATCAGATACATCAAACCTAGACAAATAAAGTGCCTTGCTTTATAAAAGATTGGATGAAAATCAATTTATTTTCTGAAGATGTGGCATATAAACCTAGGATTCTAAATAATACACAACAGATGAGCCACTATTTAATTCATCATTCATTTCATACATGCACTGGCAAAGAGCCAATAAATAATGAAAATATTTTGAATCATCAGTAACATAGATATATTTATTTCAATATATCCGGGTACCATTGTAGGACCTATCCGGCGTAGCAAGCCATGGAGGAACCCTTTATAGTCTTGATGTAATTGGGGCTTGTAAATAAAGGATGGCATTCGGACTTGTAATGGTTATAAGGTTTAGAATCCTTGTAGGGGTAATAAATAGTTCTAGTCAGTGTATTTCCTTCCTAACTGGCTTATGATTCTCATTTCCCTGATGGTAAAGAAAGATCCCTAGTAAACCTTCTCAATAGTCTAAGTCCCCTGGAAAGTGTGTTCCCCGAGTGTGATTTGAAAAGGCCCCAGCCTATCCCCTTTTGTAATCCCGCATTCCTATTCTAGCATACCTCACACCACCCATATCGGTACAGGAGCCTAAGATAGTCTGATCACTGTGGAGCCATGCAATGGTTCGCACTGAACCAGGAGACTTCTCAATTTCCCTTGGAGGAGCATCAGGCCGGTTCAAATCAAATATTCGAAGGACTTTTTCCATTCCTCCAGTTAGCAGAAGGTGAGTATCCTGCAAATTTATGAAACAACTTCAATCATTTTATCTTCATAATATCATCATATTGGTTTGTACCAAAATCCACATAAACTATGACTAAGAATAGAAAGTAAACCAATTAAGTATTTGAAGTAAGAAAATTGGCAAAATCATACCTCTGAGAAGGCACATGCACGAACTATGTGCTTGTGCTCAAACGAATGCAATTCGTCACCAGTTAATGCATCCCATAATTTCCTGCAGCCAATATACAATCAGGATGCAACGTGAGTCTTATTAACAAAGGTAGAATAAAAATTAACATTTAGTCAGAATCTCATTGTTTGTTACAGAAAAGAAGGCATGTCGAGACATTCACTCACGCTGAAAAATCAGCAGATGCAGAGGCAGCACGCATAGCATGTTTATCCAGGCAACAACTCCAAACTGCACCTTTATGTCCTTGAAAAGTTCCAATCCAATCTCCAGTCTCTCCATTTCTCAACATTGGGGTGGAGTCTGAACAGAGTTCCCAAGACCCATAAATATTTAATCAAAGCATCATTACTAAAGAAAAATGTAATTCACAGAGCACATTTCTGACTCACCTCCTACTTCAGAGAAATTCCATTTTTTTTTTCTTTGCAATTGTGTATGTTCTAAAAACAGCTAGTACATCCATGGAACAAAAAAAAAAAGAAAACAGTACTATTTTTACAGTTTAGGAACAAAAATTGCAGCTTTCAAATAATATCCACAGACAATATCTAATCTATCCAATATACTATTTCTCCAGACATCTAAATGCTTCTCCCATAGGTAAGAAAAATACCACCTCAATATCCAGGTGGAAAAAAATAACATACAAGGTGTCCAATCACAAAGGGAAGTGAGTATTCAGGTCCTGTTTTGAAGAACTAAAACTAACTGATAATATAGTGTGACCTTATACATGTATATAAGTATCTACATTTTTAAGTGTATCATAGAAATGTGAACATAACATATTAGAAAACCATGGTTATCGCGTCCAGATAAACCCATAGTCATTATGAGTGTCTGAGAGTCTTAGCTGCCCACTAATGATAAAAGAAAACAACTTAATTCAAATAAATTAGGCTAGTATCGCATCTTTCAACGCAGCCTCAGCAGGATCAATAAGAATTAATGATCGAGATATTGCATTTACAATGCCAAACCAAAGAATAACATTAACCTACAATTCATCAGTTTCACGTAATGAATGATTAGCATGGGAAACAACACATTTCATCTAAACGGTATAAAAGTTACCCTTGCTTGCACTAACAAGGAAGTATCCATCCGGTGTAATCGGGCTGTAGAACAAATCAACAACTGGACGTGAATGCCCATGGCAAACCAATGGAGCTAAAACCTTCTTCTTATCCATTCTTCGACTGCTCAAGATATCACCCCAATAAAAGACTTCTCCTTTTAAATATACACGACACTATTCAAATCAACACCAAAAGAACCCTAGTCCCCAATCCCAATCCAGAATTCAAGGACCAAAATACTTGAAATTCAATCTCAAAATTCTGACAATTGACACCCAAAAAAACAGTACGCCAAATTGCCTTAGAAATTAAAAAAAAAAAGAATGTCCTCTTTCGGTCAGAGAACGACAATTAAAGAGCAACACAATAAAAATTGATCACAAAAAAAAAATAATAAAAAAAAATTACGGAAAAGCGAAACTAATATCAATGCGTGTGTGTATAGAGTGGCGGCAATGAACACAGGTGGGAAAACCCTAATCTTCAAACTGAGATCGGTTGAAATTGTGAGCGGATCCACACCTTCTAACCCTATATATATCAGAGCTTATTGGTTATTTTCTGTAAAATTGGAAGATAAAGAAGAGAAAATCTAAGGAGAAAATAGAAACTCCATAAGTATAAAACTGGACTATAGGGCTAGACGCAACAAGGTTGGACATGCCTCGCTTTATTTATAGGGAGAAATTCTCGGCGTCCGCTATTTGCTCTTTTCCTTTCTCGTTTTTCATTTTTTTCATGTTCTTCTGTCTTTGAGGTTTTGCAACGAATACCCTCCACTTCCAACAATTTCTAGAAGTGACCCATATTAAAAGAAAATTATCATATACTAATAGTTGCTTGCATTTAAGAATTAAGAGTTCTTGTATGCACCGGATTTAGATAATATCTACCGGAATAGTTTAGATTCTGCCACATTTACAATTCATTTTAAAAAATTTAAAATAGAAAATATAATTCAATCTAAATCGGTGGATGCATATATTGGATTCATACACTGAATTCCTACGAGAATTTTGCAGAAATATGTCTTTTAAGAAGTTGTTTATATTTCTTTATTGCATTCAGGAGTGATTTTATGGTATGAGTTGATTAAGATGTGAATCCATCGATGGTTCAGACTGTTTACTTTTATGGTTTCAATTTTTGTTAAATTCTCTTATATTAGGCCATTTGTTTAATTTGCCAGTTAAAAGACATATTGGGCCAGACAATGATTGTGGATGTTTGGCTAAATTTCAGCTATGGGCCGATAATTGTATTGTAGACAAAAATTGCTAAAAAAATGACTCAGTTTATAGTCCTTTGAATTAGGCTATGAAATATAAACATCCTTTTCTGATTATTTTCTATGGATAAATGCCATTAGAGATAAATGCAAACAACTTCTATGTAGGGGAATTAGGTTGATTTATTTGCTCCACTCACTTTTAAAAAAAATCAAACCGGCAAAGCCGTGGGGTTTTAAAAGAAATCAAAAAGTGAAATTGGAAAAATGCATCATTACAATTAAGCCAAAAATATAAGAAATAATAGGCCCAAAAAAGAGCCCATTAATTACTGTCAAGGGAGTTCATCACTAAATGGGCCTTAACCAAAAATTGATCAAATAAGATCTCTGTTAGTAGGCCCAACAAGTAGACAACAACAACCCATCCATTTTTACCAAATCTGACGTCGTTTTCGTTAAACTAATCAAATGTCACGCAAAAGAAAAAGCGCATAAAAAGGTAGTGCGTCGTGACAAGAAAAGAATTAAGCGTACTTGACCAACTTGTACCCCACGTAGACGATCTTATCCATAAAAAACACTCACAGAAATTAGAAATACTTTACTACCAAAGAGAAACTGAGAAACACACACAAACACCAACACACACTTACTCTCCCTTTCTCTCACTATCATCAGCGACAAAATCATCAATGGCGACACGACTTCCTTCTTTCCGCACTCCGATCGTCTACTCCGCCGCGAAACCGAACTCCGGCAACCGCAGAAACCCCGCGGGTGTCCAATCCAGTAACTGGTGGGCCCCGATATTCGGGTGGTCTTCGGAGCCGGACTACATCAACGGTGGCGTCAAGATCGAAGCAGGCGAAGCGGACTCCGGCAACGAACCGGGTCGGATCGCGGCGGAGAAGAACATTTTCCGCGGTTGCTTCACGGAGGAGAAGGCGAAGGAGCTGCGTAAAAAGACGAGAGAGACCTCAAATTTTCACGATATTATGTACCACTCCGCGATCGCCTCCAGGCTCGCGTCCGACGTGTCGCCTCGTTGACTTTAACCTTTGACTTTCCCGGTGAGGCGGTGAATGGTATGGTAAATAATCAATCTGTCGACTATGCTTGAATTTGGCTTTCGTTTTTGCTGATTTTGTTTGTCTTTTTGGTTGTTGGGAATTGTAGAAATTAAATGTATTAGTATTTAGTGGTGTGTTTGGATGTAATTTAGAGATGTTTGGTAAATTTGTATCTGGATTCTGGAATGCCTCCACTCCATGATTGTTGTGATTTTGTCTCTAATGGATGTTATTGTGTTGAATCTTGAATCTTGGACAGGGATTCAGGGAGTAACTGAGATTTGGTAATGACTTGAGTTTTGTGAGAATATTCCTAACAAGGTTCCATGGAAGGGGGAGAAAATATCAAAATATCTTCTTCTGTGTCTTTATCCCCTTTGTCACACTTGGGTTTGTGCCGGAAGCCTGGACAATTATTAGGGTATTATTCGTATTTGATGTAACTTAGTTAGTTTAACCAAATGTGAGCAAAATGATATAAAAATTTCACTTTGTTGAATTTAAAAATAAATTAATAATAATGCACACGTATTACTAATCTAATCCACAATGTTGGCGTCGTTCAACTTGAAGCCCAATTAGGACCCCATTGAGAACATGAATTTCACCTAATGTTGAGTTGGACTGGACTCCATTTGGATCTATAGTAGCCCATTGGGCTAATTCGCCATACACTTGATCCAACAGGACTATATGATCAAAATTCAATAAAGCCCATGTGTGTGTGTATTTGAGAGAGAGCTGCAATTTATCATTAAATTGGTGTATGCAAGCGTATGGTTTTCTGATGAGTTGTGAGTTGGAGGTCAACCCTTAAAAATAGTTGAATTAGGTTCTGTTATTAACAAGAAATCACGTATAAAGATTTAATGCCAGCACATTGTATACTTTTTGTACCAATTAATCCACTTTGATAGTATTGAAAACTTCGACCAAATTTAGTTTATAGAATCATCTCTAATGTACAAACATTCACAAGACATGATAAGAATATGATAAATTTGTACTAGACAGGTATCCAATATATACTCATACCGTGATTATAAAACCGCCCATTTCAATTCATTGAGATGACTTAAGATAGCATATATTGATCGAGCTAGCTAGCTCTCCTTGAGATCATGTCTCTCATTCCACATACAACTCGAGAATATTTTAACCAAGAATAATATTAATTAATACAGTGCTGCAAAAGTTAATATTTTGCTTAGCTACCAAATCATACAATCTCACTAATTATTGCATGCATGCACATGTAACTGGATTACATGACTATTGCCGACCAAAAGCATAGACCTGAAAATGGAAAGCATTGACTTGCACAATAATTTCAATTAAAGAAATAAATTATAAGTTATAAGTACGTACTCCATGAAATTAATACCAGATATTGATTCTCTCTCTCTCTCTCTCAATATATATATATATATATATATATATATATATGCTGGCCGGAGCAAATCTGGGATACTAAAATTATATATATCACCTTCGTCGAACGTCCCAAATATAATCCCACTCATACATGATTAATCAGTAGCTGTAGGCACAAGATACATAATAAAATGACAAGAATACTGCTGAGCAGACCAAAAAACAGGTTGCGTGGAGTATCATTTCTTGTGGGTTGGCTGGCATGTTTCCGACCTGCCCCAGATGAAACCCTAACCAAAAACTAATTCAATTATAAATAAACTATATATGTACATTGTAATTAATTAATTTGGTGTATTAATGTGATCAAATGGTCCTACCCCAGATGAAACCCTATCCAATAACTTCAATTACTTATAAATTATACATGTAATTTAATTAATTTATGGTATACATTAATTAATGTTGCTTAAAAAGTACATAAATTTAATTAGCATAAAAATTGTTACTATTTTTCATTATTTTCATAACATAATAAAATAAGCGCACTCAACTCAATATATTCCTTCCAAGTTCCATACCTAGAATTATGGTGGCTGATTCTTTTCTTTTCCTAGTCTTGTGCTAGTATTGCACGTGCATGCGGTCGATCATTGTATCAGACCTACACTTTGATAAATTCTAATAAAAATATAAATTATTCTATTGGTTATGTCGAGATGTTTAAATATTTAACGATACATCTCTCTAACACCTTGAACTTTTAGATGAGGTGATTATTTTTCATGGTATCATTGTATTATTATTTCTTGAATTGTCCAAAATAACATAAACAACCTTAAGCACCAAATCCCCATAACCAAAATGACAGAGCCTTTTCACTTAGGTCTCAAAAACTAATTAAACAATTATGGTGGCACTCATTGCAATTTCCTAGAAATTGAGGGGCCTTCTCATTGACAAAAACGCATAAAACCCCATGCAATCCTTCTCCATTTTCATTCAAACATCTACTCGTCTTCCCACCCAAAACACACACAGAAAAAACACACAGAGTCAACATATATATGAAGAGAGATATGAACTTACAGATACTGCTACTCGTTGCCAGTTTCAGCATTGCGTTATGCATAAAAGATGGTAAATTTCTAACGTCTTTATGGATTGAATCTGATCACAAAATCAGGCTTTTAATCAATAATTTAATTATAAGTTTTCGTCTAACCCATTTTTGGATTTCTTTTATCTCATGATCAGGACCATTGCCTAATGGTAACTTTGAGTTTGGCCCTAAGCCCAGACAAATGAAGGGTACAAAGGTAACAGATCCCCACGCCATACCCTCTTGGGAAATCTCCGGCTTCGTCGAGTACATAAAATCCGGCCAAAAACAAGGCGACATGATGCTGGTGGTGCCGGAGGGCGCCTCCGCGGTGCGTCTCGGCGACGAGGCATCAATCAAGACCAAACTCAATGTTACGAAAGGCATGTTTTACACCATCTCGTTTAGTGCTGGAAGAACTTGCGCACAAGAGGAGAAATTAAATGTGTCGATTTTGCTCAAAAGGGGACCAACAGAATGGGGTGTTATGCCTATCCAAACTGTTTACAGTAGTGATGGTTGGGATACTTATTGCTGGGGATTCTTGGCAAAATCAAATGAGATTGAGATTATGATCCATAATCCGGGAAAAGAGAAGGACCCGGCTTGTGGCCCGCTTATTGATTCGGTTGCAATCAAGGTCTTAACTCGTCCTACAAGACAAAGAGGTAAGCTTTTCAAGGTTTTGAAGGTTTTTTTGGATTTTTAAGTAGATTTGGTAGGATTGTGTAATTATTTCTAAAGTTTTGAATTAAGGTATCATTAGCTTCACTTTGATTCTCTCAAATTTGATGCCGTACACTTCCATTAAAAGCAATGTTAATACTTAATACATTTGCAAATTTAGTTGTTGAGGTTTAAACGCAAATCACGTGATTTCAATCTTTAAAAATTATCATGATTTGCAGAATTGATAAAACTATTGTAAGTTGAAATTTATGGTATAATCTAAATTAAGAAATAGGAAAAAAAGAAATAGGAAAAACTATATAAGAATCCCCAATATATTGTCATATTTACATATAAATATTATCAAGGGACCTATATGTAAATATATATGGCAATATGTGGGACTCCTATGTAATTTTCCCTAAGAAATATGAAAGGAACGGTACCAAAATTGAATAGAGATTCAGTTCTGGTACCAAGAGTGAGATTATCTAAAAACATATAACTATTTATTTAAATACAATTTCATTTTATTGTAATTCGAAAATTAATATTTCCTACATAATAATGCAGGTAACATGTTGAAAAATGGAAATTTTGAAGAGGGTCCATACATCTTCCCTAAGACATCTTGGGGCGCCTTGATTCCTCCATACATCGAAGATGCTCACTCACCGCTGCCCGGGTGGATAGTTGAATCCTTGAAAGCTGTAAAATACATTGATTCCGATCACTTTAGGGTGCCCGAGGGCAAACGGGCAGTCGAATTGGTTGCAGGAAGAGAAAGTGCATTAGTACAAATTGTGAAAACCGTACCGGGAAAAACTTACGTCCTCGTATTCTCAGTAGGCGATGCGAAAAATTCTTGTCAAGGATCAATGATGATTGAAGCAACTGCAGGCAGAAACGTTGTTCAAGTTCCTTATGCATCGAAAGGAACTGGAGGATTCAAACGTGCTAAGCTTAGGTTTAAGGCAATATCATCTCGTACGAGGATTAGGTTTTTGAGCACATTTTATCATATGAAGAGTGATAATACAGGTTCTTTGTGCGGTCCGGTGATCGATGATGTGAGGTTGGTTGGTGTTAGACGTGTCTAATCAAAGTTTGGACATTTTCGAACTCTCTCTGGACCTCATTTCATGATGGCGCCTGAGGAATTGAAAATGGAACATAATTTGGTTGCATGTCTTATTGTGATTATAAGTTACTATCTAAATTGAGAACTCTTTTCTTTTTTTCCCCTTTACCATGTAACGAAAAAGAAGAGGGATTTAGTGTTTGTTTTACAATGTTATTAATTTACGTGTAACTATATTATTATATTACTAGTTCAGAAAATGAATGAACACTGAGTTATAAATTATTATTGAGTTAGTTACACAAAATTTCTGTGATTTAATTTGCTTTTTTATGATCATTAGAATCTTGTAACCTTACACTTACTGATCTTGAGAAGGTATTTGTAAAGTTTTTCGGGAGTATTATATATGTATATATTTCTATATATGTCAGATTATTTGTAAAGTTTCGATCAATTGACCAGGAGATATTTGTAAGATTTCAAGATTTCGATAATTTTTAATCAAACTTCATGGATTTTTATAATCATCCCTAAATTATATATATCTTACATTATACTGGCAATTCCCAAATTCATTGTGAAATTAAATGTGAAAAGATATATACGATAACTTCATAAATACGACGGCGTGAATCATTAAAATGGAAACAGATATTGATCCTGATGCTTAATTATACAATATGAAATACATACAGCGACAAATAAATAATAGATCATCACCAGTATTATTTTACACACAAAACAGAATAAAAAGACTAGAAAACAACCATATATCATCAATATGGATCACTGAAAGCATAAAAATTAATAGGTGACAACTTCCATGAACTCGATCGGGATCTTCCCCCATATATAGCCCGCATTACCTGTGGATTCAAGCAAGCAACCGCATGAAGACTGCCACAACAAACACATCAAACCACAACGAACCAATCAAGAACCGAAGTAAAATTAATATTACGTTTGGTTACTACATTGGGTTTCTTCAGTACCCACTCTTACAGAAACTCAACTGCGGCTTTTTCACAGCTTAGCTTAGCTGAGACACCGTTTCGTTGAGCTTCCATGAACTCGGGATCATTCCCCATAAGCCGCATTACCCGAGGATCCAAGCAAGCAACCACATACAGACCGCCACCAGATGATTCTGGCGCCGGACCAACAATCATTGAACCGTCAGCTTTTACACTCGCTCCTGTCTGAACCCCCACCGGTTTTCCCCAACCAAAATCATTTCCAAACACGTCAAACCACGGCGTACCAGTCACGGAAATAAAATTAATATTACTTTAATTTTGGTTATTACATTGGGTTTCTTCAGTAACTGCGGCTTTTTCACCGCTTAGCTGAGCCACCATTTCGTTGAGCTTCAGAGCAGCCCATACGAGTCCATTACTCAAAAGCTCAGCTTCACTAGTAGAAAATGTAACAGGAAAAGATGTGTTCTCGAGATACCCATCAGGAAAATTAGGAATTCTTCCTCTCAAACTAACGGCCAAAAAGCAATAACACATCTCATTTTGGTCGTAACCGGATCCGCTTCGAGAAACCTGATGCCTTATACGGGTGACGGATCTCCACAGGTGGGCCGAAATTGCTTGTAAGGAGGAGATTTTATCAGTGCCCGCTTCGTGATTTGCCTTGGCTTTGAGTTTTGCGAGGTTTTCTATGCTGAAGTGGAACATCCTATCGAGTAATGGGGGTAAGGAGAAGTTATGCTTTGAAGGAACAGGAATGAAGTTGTGAGTATTGTTGCTTGGATACAAATTATGTTCGAAAACAGGTTTATTCGATATAGAATCACAACCTCAGGAAATCTCGGCCCATGAGTTGATGAACTGCCAGAAAGAATGTCCTTCTACTACAGCATGATTTCCTGTGATGCCCATAAAATAGCCATCCACGAGCTCGGTGATTTGCACCGCGAGTAGAGGATTAGAAATGCCATCATAATTGGTGAGCCCTTTACCTAGGAAAAAGGATGAGACAATCTCAGGTACGTAAGTAGGTTTTAAGATGTCGGAAACCCTCACGCCATGCGCAATTGCATGAGTGAATTCGACTCCTGCATTATTACAATCTAGGAATACAGATATCATGTTATCATCATCATCATCATCATCATCATCGTTTTTGATGATTCCTAGACGGCCGGCTAGTGGAGGATAAAAGTCTAGGGTTCGGGCGAGGGATTTTTTCATATGATGAATAAAGGTTTCGAATTGGAATTCTTGAGGTTGATCGGGTTTGTGATATAAAGGTCCTCCTTGGAGACGGCTATATGGGATTAGAAGCAGGTCTAATGGAGTTAGCTCGATCTATTCTGGTATTGGAAGTTGCATTGGTTGCCATTCCAAATGAACATGAAGATATCACATCAACTTTTGCCATTTTTTCGGGATAAGAAGTACAAATTGAACAGAGAGATCAATCTTTGATCAAAATTTGGGAAGTGGGGTGGTTTTCTTTAATCTTTTCGTTTATCATGTACATATATATGAGTTGGAGGAATCATGGTGCATTTGCCTTATTATATATTTTATTTGAGGTTTTAACTATTGCATTTATCAACGATAATTGAGGAATTAATTAGCAATAATTGAGGATTATAATTTGATTTTATTCTTTTATTTATCCGATCGATTACATATCTCTTGTACCGTTGTACGCGTACGTAATCTACCTTTTTATTATGTTGTTGGATAGGCAATTACTGATTATAGCTTCCATCATGGAGCTTAATGTATAGTTTGTTATTTGTATACTATTTCTTTTTGTTTATTTGGAACTAGTATACTCTGCAAATCACGGACACGGCAAAAAATTTGTCGTGCAATGTCCGACACGGCTCCGACAAGTGTCGGACACGGCAAAAAGTGTCCAAAAAAAAAAATTAGGACACGGTTTCGGACACGGCTGGGAGAGTGTCCGACACGGCAAACTCAATTTTTTTTAATTTTTTTATTTAAGGGTCAAAATTTATTTGAAAAAAAATAAAAAATTATAAATGAATGAAACGGTGTATTAAATTAATTTAAATTTATTTTTTCATCATTTTTAATTGATTCTCACAATATTATAATATACAAATTATAATATTCTTTTAACATAATAATCAATTCGTATATTTAAATTTTACTAATAATTATATTATATTGTGATAAATTTATTTTTTAATTAATATTTGTACATATATTATATATGAACATTTAAATTTTTATTAAAATTTATATTAGTTAGTCGTGTCGGAGCCGTGTCGTGTCCTAAAATTTTTAAAAAATCCGTGCCGCCGTATCCTTATCGTGTCGTGTCCGTGTCCGTGTCTGTGTAACATAGAGTATACTGCATTTACCTTATTATTTAATTTGGCTCGAGGATGATCAGAATATTTGACAACTAGTACTTGTGTTGGAGGAATCATGGTGCATTTACTTTATTATTTAATTAGGCCCGAGGAAACGCAGATAATTTTGTTAATTGGTCTCATAAATAATACATACATTTACAAATTTAATTAGCAGTTGAGGTTTATCCACAAACGTACAAATCACGCTATTTCAATCTTTAAAAGTTTCCCTGATCTTTTTTTATATAAGAAAGATAAAAGAAAATAAAACTAAACAAAATTGCTAGCTTAACTTCTAGGGGTTCGGTCCACTAAAATTGTAATAAATTGTAACGTCTTACGGTATCCAAACTAAGAAATATGAAAGGAATGGTACCAACATTAATAGGAACTCAGTTCTGGTACAAAAGTGAGATTATCTAAAACATATAACTATTTATTTAAATATAATTTCATTTTATATATTGTAATTTGAATATTAATATATCCTCCATAGTGCAGGTTATAACATGTTGAGAAATGGAAACTTTTTGAAGCGGGTCCATACTTCTTCCCTAAGACATATATATATCGATCATTGGGCGTCTTAATTCCTCCATACATCGAAGATGCTCGAGTAGTCAACTGCTGCCCGGCCGAACGGATATATATATATATATAATTGAATCTTTTGAAAGCTGTAAAATACATATATAGATTCCGATCACTTCGGGGCAGTCGAATTGGTTGCGGGAAGAGAAAGTGCATTGTCAGTGGACGGTACGAAAAATTCTTTTGCCAGGATCAATGATGATCGAAGCAACTGTAGGCAGAAATGTTGTTCAAGTTTCCATATGCATCGAAGGGATCTAGTCTAGCTAGTAGCTTCTCATCTGGCCAGTAGATCATCAATTGACTTTTAGTCATCAATTTTCATTTAATATTTTCTTGTTTCATTTGGTTTCGATCGAGAGTTCTAAGTAGAGTTCTAAGTATGTTCATATTTGTAGTGTTGATATCTTAAAAAAATTGGTCAATGTATTTCAAGAGATCATAATTAATTTTAGTAAATATTGTAAATAAAACTTATATGTTATGTACAAACCTCTTTTAATTTACTAATCCTATGAACATGCACGGTGACAAGTTAGACACAATCCTGTGTACGTGTGCACAATATAATCAATTTTTTTGACACATAAAACCTCTTTTACTAAATGAATATATCATCTGTGACAAGTTTTACATATATCCATTGGATCATATTTGATTAATTATATAATTAAATGATTTGCAAATCATATATATATATATTATATATATGAAAATGAGTGAGTGGAATGTTTTAGGAAATATGATTATGTGCCATTGAAGTGGATTAGTTAGAATTGATCCATTTTGCCATGTAGATTGTTTCTATAATTAATTTCATTAATTATTATTTTTATAACTTACAATGTATTTATTGATATTCCATATTTTTGTTTATATTAAAATTTGTAACTCCCACTTAATTATAGAACTATATAACTAATTTATAAAATATTGAAATTTAATTTTTAAAAAATAATTTTAAATAAATTTTAATAAGCTTTAGAGTTATCTATATTGCATTGAATATTCATTAATAAAAATAAAAATAAAATAATGTATTTCATAAATCCATTAAAAAAAATTATATTTAATATTTTAATTCCTATCAAATATTTTTAACAAAGTGGATTCAATTATATTTTTTTTTGGTGCATACATAGTGGATTCAAATGAAATTTATCTAATTAAAATAAGGAAGAAAATTTTATTATATAAGTTTTATTAAGTTTCTCATGTTCATTTTGTGGTGGCAAAGTTATATTTTATTTCAATTTAAATAGATTTATTAAATTATTATATTCGAAATATTAATATTTTTATATTATAAAAGAAATTTTAATAATAAAAAGAATATTACCATTAATTAATAATGAAATGATAACAAACTATTTAACAAAAAATATAATACCAAGTATAATAATTAGATCTTTTTTCGACAAAAAAGATAAAAAGATTTCAATCAATATTTATATGGGCTATTATTAAATATTTTTTGAATTATAATTGTTATTTTAATATTTATATAACAGTCATGATATTCCTTCTATATATAAATATATATATATATATATATAAATATATATTCTCTCTATTACAAATATAATAATCAGTACTTCGTCATAAAAAATCATATTACTATTTTTATACATTTAAAATGAGTTTTTTATATACATTATCCCTGATTATTTTATAAAATGAATTACTTTGGTGTATGTGCTTCAAATTTTGAATTAATAATTTTTAATATATTGTTAATAATCATATAAAAAAAAATATGGTTCAATTTATTTAATAATATATATTTTATAATTAAATTTTTCCGTGCAACGTATAGAATAAAAAGCTAGTTAAAAGAGAATATGGCTCCACGCCTTAAATGTAAATCGTATGCCATGGCAAATTAATGTTGTCCCATTCATACGTTTGTTGAGTGCTATTCTTGTCACATATAATTAGCAGTGGGACTTAATTCTCTTTTGAAAAATACAGAGGTCTCTGTAGACGGACGAAGACTAATAAAGTCAAGTCAAGTTAACTTGAATGTGGTCTACAAATATTACTAATGCGAACACCGAAAGTAAAGGAGTGATAATTTTTTCTTCTACTACTAGCTAGATCTTAATTACAACTGACAAATCAAAGAAGTCTTTTAGTCTGAACAAGACTTAAATATATAGTGGAGTCAACTTGAGGTTGGAATAGATAATTAATTAATATGACTGCAGAACTAGCTCCATCAAAGCTTGGGAAGCTTCTATGTGAAGATGTAGGTTTTTGGCAAGTAAATCTCACGGTAGAGACCTGCCGAGGTGTTAATTGAATTTTTAGAAGGGGTACGAGACTTCGATCTGAAATCAAGGAACAAGGGGTCATTTGGCTGGAGAATATTTTTTTTGGCGTTAAACCTTTGACATTCAAATTAGTAAACTTAAACTGAAAGACTTTAGAGAGAGAAAGTATGAGTTTGAGAGAATGTAATTAATTGTACTTACCAACCATAATAAATTATGGATATTGTAGCGCCCCCTGAAGGAGGACCGCCACATCCGCACCGAAACGGATTCCCGAGCTTCAGCGAGGGGCCTCAACTCAAAAACCCACTCCGGCGAACGGCACTCAAGCAAACACTACCGGCAACAGCAACGACATCCCAACAACAACCACACTAAACAGAGGAAAGCGGAAGCGATTAATGTAAGCAATCAAATTTCATAAAAGCCTACAAGGCTATCATAATATCAAGAAACATTTATAAATCAGAATACAATAAAATAACAACACGTAATGCCATCCATGGCTCAACTAGTCTATCCTATACAATCCTAGATATCGTCAACTATCCCACATCAGGGGCACATAAGATACATGAATTAAATAAAGCAGTAAAAGGTT
Source organism: Verbena officinalis (assembly GCA_958496215.1). NCBI lineage: Eukaryota > Viridiplantae > Streptophyta > Magnoliopsida > Lamiales > Verbenaceae > Verbena > Verbena officinalis. The sequence continues at coordinate 2,776,726 of OY292391.1, forward strand.
CGAAAGCAAATAAAGACAGTAAACAGGACTCGACGGTTGTTGGGACCACAGACAAGACAAACCAGAAAGACTGAGCCTATCTAGACCTGCTGATGCCGACTGACAAGATAGGTGACGTCGCCACCTGTCTACCTGAAGCAAGAACCAAAATAGCAGGGGTGAGTATAAAGGATACTCAGTAAGGGGTTTTGATCACAGTTCGTCATTTATCTCTTAAAACCAAAAGTGGTGAGTGTTGCCCGTTTTGAGAAAGAAAATAAATACGAAATATAAGTTGTAAAATGACACAAAGCGACACTCGGGTTCGGCTTATTTGAAAATACAAATGGTTGACGAACCGGATCTTTCAAAATATTTGCACGTAATATCAAGCCGATTGAAAGAATATTAGTTGAGTAATAAAGAAGGCTTAGGGTAGCAAGTACGAGTCACATTTCCGGGTTTTATATATATATATAGGGAAATACATATGATTATTGAAGAAAACCGGAATGTGCTTCGACTTGTCACGGAAGCCATAAAACAATTAGACAAGCAATAAATGCAGTAAATCATGCCATAATGTGTCCCGGCGAGAGCGGGCCCTCTCCTTATATATCCCCATTGAAAAACATGCAAGCAAGTACTCCATCTCCAAGGTTCATGGACCACTCAGAATTTATGGAAACGCGTGTTAACAACGTCACCCTTAACAGAATTTTCTAGGAAGCGCGTAGCCTACAACGCCACCCTCGCACTAACTCAGGTTAGTCAACCTCCTGGCTGACCTAAGCAGATACGGATTGGAGTATCCATCGGGATCTGCCCTGGACGCTCGTCCCCAGGCTCACCTCCTAAATACTCCGGGCCCCAAGTCATACACGGTTCAGTGCTCGCAGTTGAAAAATGATGATAGTTAGGTGGCCAAAAGGGCCATTCACAATTGGGGAATCGGGATGTGGAAGGCCAAAGGGACCATTCGAGACAAGGTTATATTTGCGAGGCCGAGAGACCAAAATTCGCATTTAAAACAAAAGGGTTTTCCTTGTCTCTAGTTGAAAGCATTTCAAATCATTTTGGTTTTGCTATTAAAAGGTTGACTAAGCACATAAGGAATAGTAAAGGCAGTACGACAAGTAATAAGAAAAAGCGGGGTAATCATTTATTTTGCAACCTATAATAGTCTATGTCCTTGCCCCAGTTAAAAATAAGTTAAACCCTTACCTGGCTCGACAAGACAGTATGAAAGCAAGCGGTAGTCAGGTTTCTCCCTCGTTGGACCCACCTGTAATACACAGGGCCTAGAGGATGAAAACAAGACCAACAATACTAAAAGCAAGACACAAGACAACAGACGATGCACGGCAATTCAAATAGAATCCAATCATGCAATAAACGAAATATGGGAAGTAAATCAATTAAACATGTAAATTACGGTACGACAATTAAAGAATATTAATGAAATGTTAAATAACGAAAGAACGTAAATAATAAATATTAAAGGCATGCTTAAACGCAATTAGGGTACGTAGACATGCTTAAATAATATAAGGACGTTCTCTCGCGAATACGGGGTCAAACGGACAAGAAACGGAAAAGATGAAATAAATCCCTAAACGAGCAAGGTGTCAATTGACGGTCAATTAGGGTCGGGTAAATTGTAAATTATGAAGAATATCAAATCCCAAGGCTCGAGGAAGCTATAGGTGAAATCGGATTGATATTCGGAGGTCGTATGAGAAAAGTCAACATTTAAATGAGTGGGGTTGACCAATTCCCGAAGTGCAAGAAAGGAAAAGGCTGGAAAATACACTAAGTATGTTGCACCGGCCAACGCACGGGCTTACGCACGGGCTTGGCAAGCCGGTGCAAGCACAAAAGGGGTTGCACGGCCTCCCGCACGGTCTTGAGCACGGTGTCAAGACCGTGCAGGTGCAAACGGCCATGCGCACGGGCCTGTGCACGGGCTCAAGCCCGTGCAGGAAGAAAAGAGAAGCGCACGGGCTCTTGCACGGTCTTGCTCAAGACCGTGCGTTCGCCCGTGTGGATCTACTGAGCAGCAGACTCAGCAGATCGCGAACCTCATACGCGAAAATCAAAATATAAATTCATATATCTCCTAATCTACACCATAAAACATCCTAAATTTCACATATAATCATATATATCATATAAGCTACACATAGACACAAGAATCACGTAAAATGGTCAAGTAATTCTTCCTAAACACGAAAATCCTAATATATATAATTCTATATATAAATCACGAAAAATCGCAAGAAATAACGAACGGAATGAAATGGGGTAAAAGGATTACCGGTAGATAATGTAGTGAGGGTCGTTCGGGTTTTCACGGCTCGTCGATCGGGCGAGAAATGAGCTCGGTAGGGCGTCGGGAAGATCTTTCTCTTTTCTTCTCCTTCTTTCTCCTTTCTTTCTTCTTTCTTTCTTTCTTTCTATGTAATGAGAAAATGAGAGAGATGGGTAGATATTTAAGAAAATATCTCGGGAGGGTAAAATGGTCATTTAGGCTTTCAAGGGCATTTATGTAATTTAAGTAGTTAAGGGTATTTAAAAGATAGGTTAAATCAATCTTTTCCACAAGATTGATTAATCCAATTGGATAGATCGAGAAATTAGGCAAGAAAGAATTCGCGTAAATATTAATAATATAATACAAATATTCGGGTCGTTACAGATATATATAGTAGAATTTACAACACGCACAAGTATATGTTTTAGGTTAGCGTTAAATGCATCGACTTCAACCTCTGCAACATAATCTGAATCAGATAAATTGTTTTAAGAATGGTCCCCTGAACAAGGTCGTTTGTACTATTCGCATTTAATGTGCTAGTGGATTTGGTGGGCATGCCCTATGATGTGACAGGATATGACCTAGATCCTATTAATCATCGTCATTTAGGCATAGCTAGTCTTGAGAACGCCATTTGGATAGATCGTTTTTCCTTTTCAATTGGAGCTGAAGAGGTCAAGATCTATGGTCGGTATCTTGACCTCGCTAATATCAAGGGTACCCCAAGGCCTTGAGGTTGAGGTCGGTGATTGATCAGTCGACCGCCCAATATGGTTCACACTTGTTAGACTTTGGGTTGATTTCGAGTTGTCAGCACAACCTACGTGAACATTTAACCTGTAGTATCATGTCATGTCTACGATCATAATTATATCATGTCATCAAATATGGAGTTCTTTTTTTTTTCTATTTGTTTGATAGAAATTCCAAAAATGACGTTCAAGAAACGGAGGAAAAATTACACAAAAAGGATGCCAACTCCATCTAAGTAGCATTATGACATCAGCTTTGGTAATGACAAAACTGTCAAAATAAGTCAAAAATTTTGGCATTTTCAAGATTCTGGCCACCAGAAATAGAAAAGTGGCTGAAAAATTACATGTGTATGTCACGTGTAACATGATTAATTATTTTTATATCCCTAATCAAATTCACCATTTGCAATTCATACTCATATTATAAAAAATATTTCAATCTTACACCATAAAATAAAAAATTATAAAAAAATCCCAGTATCCTACCATCATTGCATATTGAAATAATTTTTCTTTTATTTTTTTCTTCCACAACCGACGAGCCATCACAGATTTTCCATAAATTCCACCACCAGCCTACTATTAAATCCGCCGCCAGAAGTCATGGTGGAGCCGCCATTGGTCCCACCACCTTCTTTTACCTTCGCCAATAGATTTTCTAAAAACTTATAGGTAACATAATCTTCCCAATGTAATTATCACTATAAATTAATGAAAATGTTAAGAAAACCTCAATCTTTTTTCCCATGAGCGGCGAGGCTTGGTTGTGGTGATGATGGTAGTTGTTAGGGATCGATAGGACTGAGACAGAAAAAAGGGGGAAGAAAAAGAAATTAAAATGAGAAAAAATCCCTTTTTTTTTTTGTAATTTTAATTATCATATAAAAAATTTCTACACTTAAATGTTAAATCTTAAATATATTTTTTATTTTTTTTAATATTTTATTTTATGGGGTAAGATTACAATATTTTTTAAAATATGATTAAATGTTGTAATTAATGAATTTATTAGGGATGTATAAATAATTAATCCTGTCACATGTGACATATACGTGGGGTTTTTCGACCACTTTTCTAGTTCCGATGATTAGAATCCTTAAAATGCCAATTTTTTTGACTTCTTTAGATATTTTTGTCATGACCAAAGTCGGTATCCTTAAAATGCTACATGATTGGGTAGAGTTGGCATCATTTTTTCTTCTACTACTAGCTAGATCTTAGTTACAACTGACAAATCAAAGAAGTCTTTTAGTCTTAACAAGACTTAAATATATAGTGGAGTCAACTTGAGGTTGGAATAGATAATTAATTCATATGACTGCAGAACTAGCTCCATCAAAGCTTGGGAAACTTCCATGTGAAGATGTAGGTTTTTGGTAAGTAAATCTCACGGTAGAGACCTGCCGATGTGTCAATTGAATTTTTAGAAGGGGTACGAGACTTCGATCTGAAATCAAGGAACAAGGGAGTCATTTGGCTGGAGAATATTTTTTTTGGCGTTAAAATCTTTGACATTCAAATCAGTAAACTTAAACTGAAAGACTTTAAAGAGAGAAAGTATGAGTTTGAGAGAATATAATTAATTGTACTTACCAACCATAATAAATTATGGATATTTATCGTAAAATTAACAACATGCACAAGTATATGTTTTAGGTTAGCGTTAAATGCATCGACTTCAACCTCTGCAACATATTCTGAATCAGATAAATTGTTTTAAGAATGGTCCCCTGAACAAGGTCGTTTGTACTATTCGCATTTAATGTGCTAGTGGATTTGGTGGACTTGCCCTATGATGTGACAGGATATGACCTAAATCCTATCAATCATACGTCATTTGGGCATAGCTAGCCTTGAGAACACCATTTGGATATATCGTTTTTCCTTTTCAATTGAAGCTGAAGAGGTCAAGATCTATGGTCGGTATCTTAACCTCGCCAATATCAAGGGTACCCCAGGGCCTTGAGGTTGAGGTCAGTGATTGATCGGTCAACCGCCCAATATGGTTCACACTTGTTAGACTTTGGGTTGATTTCGAGTTGTCAGCACAACCGATGTGAACATTTAACCCGTAGTATCATGTCATGTCTACGATCATAATTATATCATGTCATCTTATATAGAGTTCCTTTTTTTTTTTCTATTTGTTTGACAGAAATTCCAAAAGTGACGTTCAAGAAACGGAGGGAAAATTACACAAAAAGGATGCCAACTCCATCTAAGTAGCATTATGACATCAGCTTTGGTAATGACAAAACTGTCAAAATAAGTCAAAAAATTTGCATTTTAAAGATTTCGGCCACCAGAAATAGAAAAGTGGCTGAAAAATTACATGTGTATGTCACGTGTAACAGGATTAATTATTTTTATATCCCTAATCAAATTCGCCATTTGCAATTCATACTCATATTATAAAAAATATTTCAATCTTACACCATAAAATAAAAAATTATAAAAAAATCCCATTATCCTACCATCATTGCATATTGAAATAATTTTTCTTTTATTTTTTTCTTCCACAACCGACGAGCCATCACAGATTTGCCATAAATTCCACCACCAGCCTACTATTAAATTCGCCGCCAGAAGTCATGGTGGAGCCGCCATTGGTCCCACCACCTTCTTTTACCTTCGCCAATAGATTTCCTAAAAACTTATAGGTAACATAATCTTCCCAATGTAATTATCACTATAAATTAATGAAGATGTTAAGAAAACCTCAATCTTTTTCCCCATGAGCAGCGAGGCTTGGTTGTGGTGATGATGGTAGTTGTTAGGGATCAGGGCTGAGACAGAAAAAAGGGGGAAGAAAAAGAAATTAAAATGAGAAAAAATCTCTTTTTTTTTTTTAATTTTAATTATCACATAAAAAATTTCTACACTTAAATGTTAAATCTTAAATATTTTTTTTAATATTTTATTTTATGGGGTAAGATTACAATATTTTTTAAAATATGATTAAATGTTGTAATTAATGAATTTATTAGAGATGTATAAATAATTAATCCTGTCACACGTGACATGTACGTCTGGTTTTTCGCCCACTTTTTTAGTTCCGATGATTAGAATCCTTAAAATGCCAATTTTTTTGACTTATTTAGATATTTTTGTCATGACCAAAGTTGGTATCCTTAAAATGCTACGTGATTGGGTAGGGTTGGCATCATTGTTTTGTAAGTTTCCCAGAAACGGATAGAAATAAGAACCACTCAAATTTTCCACTATCCCTATCCTTTCAACTTTTCCACGACTTCTAAATTCCACAATACGCTCAATTATAATTGCTTTTTTGTTGGGCCAATCGACCATGTTTAGTATAATATATGTAAAAATCGTATGAATTATAAAATGCATAAAAATCCTAAAGCTAGGGGTTCAAACCAGTCGAGCCTCAATTTTTAAATCGTTCAAACTTTTTATCATTTCTATCTATTTATACTAGTCCTACAGTAAAATTGAATGATTTTGAGAAGATATTTTTTTTAATTAATGCGGGAATCTTGATTTACACAATGAGGAGAATTTGATATGTGTTATCAAATGTTTGGCCTGAAATTTTAGTGATTTTGCTGACAAATTTTCGAAAATAATTGGGGATTATGACCAAAATATAACAAAAATTGTAAAACAAAATTAAAAAAAGTTAAAACGACCCATTAAAATCCAAAAATATCGAAGTTAGATGATGAAACTTACAATTTAGTCTTTTTCTATATAATACGATGAGGAATTCGCCGTATCACCATATATAACACCTCAAAGAAACCATAAACCTCACTTATACATCATGGATAACACTAGCTATTACATTTTTGCATGCACTCTGCTATTGGTAAACTATCAAATGCTTTGCCTAGCCAGGAGCCCTTCAAGGCTCAACCTTTCTACAGATCAATCCGCCCTTCTCGCCCTCAAAGCTCACATCACTTTAGACCCTTATCATATTCTCACAAGCAATTGGACCATATCAACCTCTGTCTGCAATTGGATCGGCGTCACTTGCGGCTCTCGTCACCGTAGAGTGGCCGCCGTCGAAATTCCCGACATGGGCCTCACTGGCACCATTCCCCCACAACTAGGAAACCTTTCATTCCTAGTCTCACTCAACCTAAGAAACAACCTTTTCAGTGGCAATTTGCCACAAGAATTCTCTCGCCTGCGCCGTTTGAGGTTTATTTCTCTCAGACTTAACAAGTTGAGTGGAGAAATACCATCATGGTTTGGGCTTTTACCTAAACTTGAGTACTTGTCCCTAAGAAACAACAGCTTCACGGGATTCATCCCGGAATCCTTGTCAAACCTTTCAAATCTCGAAGTACTTGATATTTCTTCCAATTCTTTAGAAGGAAGCATTCCGCAAGAATTCGGGAGCATTCTCAGTTTGCAGTTTTTGAATTTGCAGTTCAATCATCTCTCAGGGTCTATACCACCATCCATATTTAACATGTCGAGTTTAAAAGCTATAGGTTTCACATCAAATGAATTGAGTGGCAGTCTTCCAACTGACTTGTGTGCTAACCTTCCATTTCTTGAAGGGATTGCGTTCTCTAACAATCAGCTGAGCGGCCCAATTCCGTCGGGGCTATCCCAATGTTCGAAACTTCAACATTTGTCCTTGTCTTGCAACTCTTTTAGCGGGCAAATACCAAGAGAAATTGGGATGTTAAGATCGCTCCAAGATTTATTCCTCCAGCATAACTATTTAACTGGTATATATATAGTTTACATTCATAATTAGCATCTCATTGTCATGATGATAACATTCTAAACTACAAATTTGATAGGTGACATCCCACAGGAGATTGGCAATCTTGAAAGCCTCGTTGTGTTTGGCAGTGAATCAAACCAGATCACGGGCGAACTGCCAGTCAGCATCTGTAACATTTCTTCTCTGCAATATCTATCACTAGGCACTAACAAGTTCACTGGGAGCCTCCCAAGAGAGATTGGAAATCTTACAATGCTCAACTACTTGTTCCTCCGGGAGAACAGCTTCACAGGTTCAACTCACTAATAATAAGCCCATGAGTGCCTGTGTTATCAGTCTCTATTTTCGTATTTTCAACTATTTTTTTTCCACTCAAAAATAGAACTGTTTCACTCATTTTCAACAAAACCACAACTCATTTTTATGCTTGTAGCGGGCCCTAAGAATGTAAATAAATACAAGACTTTGAATTCATTCGTATCCTTATAAAAAGGATATATATATCCGCATTCATTGAAATTGGATATTATTCGTATTCGATTATAGACATTTAAGTTATGAACAATGCGGATAAATAGTCTCCTAATATATTTTGATTATTTTAGAGAAAAATACTAAAATACTCCTTAGATGAACTTTTATATCCGAATGAATATATTTATTAATCTAAAATACGTATTCCATTATATTTTCATTCTAAAAAGCCTAAAATTTAGCTTTTAGACTAAATTATCCTTAAGTTAAACTTTTTGGCTTTTTGGACTTTTTAGGATGAAAATTTGATAAAACGGGTATTTTAAATTAATAAATATATTTATAGGTTCTTTTTAATATAAAAATTTATTTTAGGAGTTTTTTTTAGTATTTTTCCCTAAGAAGATAAAAGCTTATAAATTTTTGGTATATGGCAGCTGCAAATTAAATGTCAATTAATATGGCCAGGTTTGCATTGGTTTTAATTGAAAAAATAAATAATATGAAAAGGGTCTTAAATTTGCTTAAAGAAAAACTAAAAATTATGGTGCATTTTTGCAAATTTTGGATTTTATGTCCCAAAATGTCAACTTAGTATGGGAAATTCGGACCACATTCGACCGAACTAACTAGTAAATCACGCCATTAAGAATTAGGAAAAATTACACATGGGTCCCGTCTTTTGGGGTATTTATAATTAGGTACAGGAGAATCGATTTTTTACAAATTAGTCCAAATTTTCGTTGACCGTTAGTCAAACTTAACATTCCGTTAAAAATTTTTAAAAGAAAATTATAAAATGACTAAATTACCCTTTGGACTGCATTGTAAAGTTGTTAAACTATAAGTACCTAAATATAAAATATCTTGCCGCCGCCACCGTTGCTGGAGCTACCACCCAGGTGGTCGATACCTTATACCACGACGATCCTCTCGTCGTGCCCGTTATATCCCCCAAGTCCATTTTCCCACTCGACAACCACACCGGATTTAATTTCAGTTCAAATGTTCGAAAATCCACTTAAACTCTAAATTCTTAGATCTGAAATTAACGAAGATTCGACTGTTGGATTTTCGATCCAACTTCACCACCAGCTTACCCATGACGCGTAGATTGGAAATATCATACGGCTCGACCGTGTCCGTCACCGGAGAGTGACTCGCCACCACTTGACCTCCGTGCCACATTCGTGGTCTCGTTACTCCGTTGTCGGTATGAACCAGGGGTCGCCACCACCACCGTTATCTTCGTCTCGTCGAGACCTTCAAGATCCTTGTGGTCTCCACCCTCGTTATTGGCAAAATGCGGAAAACTCCCATCGCCGCCACAGTCGCGGCTCCTAGCGCCGCCGTCACTGAGTTCCAGGCATCGACACCACCACCGTTAGGTTCGTCGTGAGGAGGGCTTCCATTCCATGTAATTTCAGCCCAACACTCTGACTGGAAGGTTGTCACAGCCGTGACTTCTTCGCGAGGAATTTTATATTTAGGTCCTTATAATTTGACGATTTAACAATGCAGTCCAAAAGGGTAATCCAGTCCTTTCATAATTTTTTTTCTTTTTTTTTTTAAATTTTTAACAGAAATGTTAACTTTGACTAACGGTCAACGAAATTTTAGACTAATTTACTTTGTAAAAAATCGATTCTCTTGGACCTAAATGTAAATACCCCAAAAGACGGGATTCGGATTTAATTGTCCCTAAGAATTAAGATTCTCTTCAAATTAACTCTAATTTAAAATAGGAATATTTCAATCAAATATCTTCAGAAAATGGAGAACTTGAATATTAGTAGCTCATTTTCCAAAAAAAAAACAAAGAAAACAGAATATTAGACTATTAGTAGTTTGTTTAGATCTGAATGCTTAATTTCAACTTTGGCAGGAGTTTTACCAAGAGAAATTGGCAAACTTTACCAACTGAAGGAATTAGCGACAGACGTTAACAGCTTCATTGCTGCTTCGATTCCACCCGAGTTCTTTAACATTTCGACTCTTGAGATGCTTTCACTTACACAAAATGGCCTGATAGGTACTCTTCCCACTGATTTAGGTCATAGGTTGCCTTTTCTTAAAAGCCTTGTTCTGGGAAGTAATTATTTGAGTGGAGCAATACCTGATTCTATCTCTAACTGCTCTAAACTCACTGTTCTATCACTCGGTCATAACAAATTCACTGGCATTGTACCTTCCTTTCTCGGCAGCCTAAGACTTCTCGAACGTCTTACCCTGAATGACAATGACCTGAGGATAGAATCATCTTCGTCGGAGTTGAGTTTCATTACTTCATTGACAAATTGCAGATCTTTATCTAGTTTCTCAGTTAGTGGTAATCCTCTTGGTGGAGTCATCCCAGCTTCAGTTGGGAATCTATCTACCTCGTTGCAGCATTTTACTGCAGCCAATTGTATAATTAAAGGGAGCATTCCGGTAGAAATCGGCAATTTGAGTAACTTGGTGAGGCTAACTTTAGGCAGCAATGAAATAGTTGGTGTAATTCCACTTACTATCAAGTATTTGCATAAGCTTCAAGCGTTATATCTCCGTAACAACAATATCGGAGGCTCCATTCCATCGACTGTGTGTGATTTATCTGACTTGAGTGTGTTATATCTAGGAGAAAACCAAATTTCAGGTTCAATTCCTGAATGTTTAGGAAATGTCACGTCTTTAAGAGAAATTTATCTAGGTTCCAACATGTTTTCGTCTGTCATACCATCAAGCTTGTGGCGTCTTAAAGATTTGATGGTGCTAAACTTGTCCTCAAATTCCTTGACTGGATTTTTACATCCAGAAATAGGTAATTTGGTGACAGCAATCCACATAGATATATCCATGAATCAGTTATCAGGGTATGTTCCAAGCACAATTGGACAGTTACAAAAACTGGCTAGTTTTTCTTTGGCACATAATCGACTGAAAGGTCCTATTCCTATCTCTATAGGGAACATGATCAGTTTGGTAACTCTAGACCTCTCTTATAACAACCTTTCTGGTTCAATCCCAAAGTCCATGGAGACACTTCAACATCTCGACTTCTTCAATGTCTCTTTCAACGCTTTAGTTGGAGAAATTCCGACTGGTGGTCCTTTTAGAAACTTCACGATAGAGTCTTTTAAGGCCAATGAGGCATTATGTGGAATCCAAAGATTCAACGTCTCACATTGTCGTACAGTGTCTAAAAACGAAGGAATGAAGAAGAAGGTGAAGTTGGCTTTATTTATTCTTTGTGCGGTTGTTGCGGTTATCACGGTTGTCTCTTTGACCTTTATCTGCATGAGGTATAGAAAGAAAAAGAAGGCAACAGGTTCAGTTGAAGGGCTAGTGTCCACTATGCCGGAAAGAATTTCCTACTATGAACTTTTAACAGCGACGCAACAGCTCCATGAAAGCAATTTACTCGGAACGGGAAGCTTCGGCTCCGTTTACAAAGGTATTTTCAGAACCGGAAAAGTTATGGCTATAAAAGTGTTCAATTTGCAACTAGAAGATGCCTTTAAGAGTTTTGACGTCGAGTGTGAAGTGCTACGCAACGTTCGTCACAGAAATCTCACCAAGGTCATAAGCAGTTGTTCCAACGAGGATTTCAAAGCACTGGTACTTGAATTTATGCCCAACGGAAGCCTTGAAAAATGGTTATATTCCCACAACTATTGCTTGGATGTCATGCAAAGATTGAACATTATGATTGATGTTGCATCTGCACTGGAATATCTCCACCATGGTTATTCGACACCAATTGTCCACTGCGATTTGAAGCCTAGTAATGTCTTGTTAAATGAAGACATGACTGCCCATGTAAGTGATTTCGGGATAGCAAAGTTGTTGGGGGAAGAGGAGAGTATTAAGCACACCAACACCCTAGCAACACTCGGCTATATTGCTCCAGGTAAATCTTCCTACTTTAAGATTAATCATGCACTTATATTTTCTGCTTTCATATACGAGTTGGATGTTACTTTTTAATTTAGGGCCAGTTATGAAAATTTCCCTAAGATTTATGTCATTTACGAAAAACACTCTGAAACCTTGTAACCTTACATTTATCCCGTTGAGGGAGGTACTTGTAAGGTTTTTCAGGGGATATTAAGTCTACATTTTTATGTTTCAATGGGGTATTTGTAAGATTTCAGCTGATCAGAGATGTATTTGTAATTTTAAGATTTCTGGGGTTATCAAAAGAAAAAAAAAGACATAACCTCAGGTTTTTTTTTGTAATTATCCCTTTAATTTATTCAGTTACTATAACTTCGTATTTCTACGATACCTAATAATTCTTTGTTCTAGAGTATGGTTCGGAAGGGCTAGTTTCCATAAGGTGTGATGTTTATAGCTTCGGTGTCATGTTGATGGAAACGTTTACAAGAAAAAGGCCTAGCAACGAAATGTTTGCTGGAGATTTGAGCTTGAAGAGTTGGATTGAAAGCTCACTACCTTGGTCACTTTTCCGGGTCATAGATTCTAACTTGCTGAATCCTGAAGTGCAACACTTCGACAAAAAATTGGAATGCATATCATCCATACTGAAGCTGTCTTTGAAGTGCTCACAAGAATCTCCCGGGGATAGGATAAACATGAAAGAAGCTGTAGCAGAGCTTAAAAAAATTGAACATCAATTTTTAGCATAAAAAGGAGGATTCTGGAATACAATTGTACGGCCCGTACTGAAATAGGTTGAACTCTATTGAATGTTTTGTATTATACTTATGATTCTATTGAAAATTTAACTTTTCAATAAATGTTTCTTGACTTCTCCAATTATTTTGTTTATCCCAAGATTCTTGTATACCAACTGCCTACATATCTATATTATATATGACACTCCAAACATATAGAACTTGTCCCAGATTCGATTATTTAGTGACATTATAGGTTAAAGACAACAAACATACATTATACTACTAACTTGAATTGTGATATATTCAAATTGCTGAATCTCATGTGTAGACAGCATGATGCAAATGCAACGCTGACTTAACCAAGAAAATGTACATATTAACTAAAGATATTGACCATAAAAGCCAATCTTCAAGAAAGGGAAATTGGATCATTAAGTTATTGGTTCGACTTTATCTAATGTGCAGAAACCAATCTTTGCGCAATAACACACACAGGTGTAGAGTAAATAACTGGCACAATGACAAACTTATTTTTCCTCCATCACTCACTTGTACAAAACTTGACGGTCAAAGAAAACTTGAGAGTTTTAGTTGACAACATCAAGAACCAACTTCCTGGACTTGAGAACTGACCATCTCAACCGTCTGTAATACCCAGCTTGGAGAAGGGCAAGTGACAATACTAATATCCATTTGAAACCCATCTGTGGAATGGAAGAAGGTCAGACAAACGAGGGCAAGGATTTGTTCAAATATAAGAGAAACTGAAAATTATATTGACTCTAAAACTGCACAAGTTTAATTCAACTACTGCTCATCAGAAATGAGAGATTGGAGAAGTAGGGGGGAGGAAATACCAGCTTTCGTTCTTCCATTTCCGGTTCAGCAGCCCATGACAAAAATGTCACGATATCTTTTCCCATCTGCACAATATGGAAGAATAGCGTCATATATGTTTTTCAATGGGGAAAATTTTAGAAACCCAAAACTCAAATTGCAAGTAACCTGTGCTTCAGTAGCAGGGGTCCCATCTTCATACTCAACAGCACCATCGTTAAGCATTTTAGGCATCGCAATTGCTCCACCAGGGAAGTAAGGATTATAGTGAAGCCCTTCCCTAATCTATCACACAGCAACAATTTACTTTTTAACACAATAAGTACTATGTCAAATAAACAACAAACAAGAGAGCAAATTGGAAAAAAGTAAAAAGAACAGAAATTACCGAAACGCCAGCAGGAGGATCACGGTAACCAGTTAGAAGAGCGAAAACATAGTTCTGACCATTATGGCGAGCCTGAGACGGAAAATCATTACTAAATTAAGTTAGATATATATTTAGGTTAATTACATCTAGCCCCCTACTGAGATTCATTAGTTATAACTAATACCAAATTTTTTAAAAACATACTTGAAATATTACCTCCGAGCATCCACCCAAACCGATTTCAGAGATAATATTTTCAAACTCGCAAGAGGGTTATTTGTAATTTTTTTCAAACTTGAGAGTGCTCGGAGGTCATGAGGGGTGAGGGGGGAGGCATACATTGTAAGGAATTTCAGAAATCAGGTACTACTTGTAATTAGGGAAACTCACAGAAAGGGCCAGATGCAATTAATCCTATACATATTTCATAAATTACACACTGAATCTTGGATGAATATGAGATAATACCTTGGTGATAAGACTTAAATCAGGTGGATATGCTCCTCCATTTGCAAATCTTGCAGCTTGTTCATTAGGATACGGCTGAGGTAAACGATCGCTCAGCTTCCCTGGCCGAGTAAACATCTCACCCTCATCATTTGGACCATCAACCACTTCAATTTCTGCAGCCATAGCTTTAGTTTCTTCCTCAGTATAAGCCACACCGACAAGATCACGATAAGAAATTAGTGACATTGAGTGGCATGATGCACAAACTTGCTGATAAACCTGGTGGCCTCGACGAATCCTGACACAAGTTATGTTCAAAGTTCATATACAAAACCTATTGATGGTATTTAACCTATACAATATAGAGCATGAATAGAAAAATAAATCCAATTCAATTAAAGGGCTTGCAAAACTTTTCATGACAATACCAATAATAGATCAAACTAGTATTTTCCAAATGTATTTAATTAAATCTGCCGTGATTTCTTTACTTACGAAGAATGGTCATATGACTTAAGAATGCCTTGGTGAGGCCATGGATAGCTAGGACACTCTAATCCATGTTCAGCCTCATCAGAATAAGCAACTGTAGCAAAACTTAGAAGCCCTGAAGCTCCTGCACCAAAAAGGGCAAATGTTCTCAAGAACTTCGAACCAGTAGAATCAGATACATCTTGACCTAGCTTTTCAAGAAATGTTGGTACAGCCTGGAAAATATGCAAAAAAAAAATGTCATTGATATTTGAAAACAAAACAAATCTCCATTTCGGAAATTTTAAATGCATCACTAAAGAGAAAGACCCTGCTCTCGACTTTATACAAAAATATCCTATTTCCGAAATTGAACTCAACTTGAAATATCTAAAATACATCAGGAATATAAATTTTAGAAAACAATAGTGCTTAATAATTACAACCCGTTAGGCCAATAATGATATCAGTTGAACAGAAGTAACAAAAACAGCACCTTGAAATCAGAGGCTGCAAGAGGGGGCTCATTCACAGCACTTCGGCGAGCGAATTGCGCGATAAATCTGTTGGCTTTAGCAAATCCTGATTTTCAACATAAAATGCAAAACAAAATCAAATTACATTTCATACCGAATTGAAAAGCAATGACTAGCAGCTGAATAACCATCTTAGGAAACAAAGCATCGATTTTCACTGAAGCCTACTCAACTATGACAAGAAAACACGTCGCCAAAACATCGAAAATGTAAAACCAATCGGAATCCATAAAATGAAATAACAAGATAAATGTACATCAAAAGAACGTAGAGCTTACTCATTTCGATCGTCTTTCAAGCTACTCAGAAAGGGATTGTGTTACCAAAGGGAAGAAATCTGAAGAATTAGTGTGTGCTGGAGAGAGAGAGAGAGAGAGATGAGAGGCGTGTGGCGAAGAGGACCGAGCAAATGGGCGGTTCAGAATTGATGAAGTCACTAACCGGGTTTGGCCAACACTAATTAGATTTAGATTTTAATGCGTGCAAACAACTCAACTAATGGAGAAACTAAACTACATATTTAAATTTTATTTTCCCATATTTAGAACTAAGTAAGTAATTTTTTTATTAAGTCTTTGCAATCACATATAGTTTTCGATATTTTATATTAGAAAAATATTCATACAACACATTTGTTAGTAAAATATAGGACGGGTACTTTATGTTTTTCTATACGTGAATATTTTTTATATTTTTACTGAAAAATACGTTCAAAAAATTCGCAAGAAAAACGGAGTTTGATATAATATGTACTTTGATAAATACGAGTACAATATGATTATTAAGAAAGAAAACGGAATTAAAAAAAGGGGAATACTCCTATGTATTTTTTTTTTTAATTTTATGTAAGTTTTACATATAACATACTTACATTTACTTTAAATATTATAAATATTTTAATTATAAATAAAATAGTTAAATATATAATTTAGAGATAAATATTTAGATAATGTTTAATTTTCTTATAAGTTAATTTAATATTTCATTAATATAAATAAATACTTTTGATGTACATTATTTTTAAAATAACTTTGATATTTTTAAAAGTTTAAATAAATATTATTTTTATAAAAAAATTGAGTTTTATTCGTTAAGTATTATATGAGATATATATAATATGTGTACTAAACGTATGACATTAAAAATACGAGTATTATTCATTAAGTTCAGAATGTATATAGAAAACAAAAGTATTTTTACGCATTTTTACTATACTAGTATAATACGTATTTTTATTAATGGATTACAACACAAGTAAAATATAATTTTTAAAATTATTATTGATCACAAATACTAGACCAATATTATTGGATAGTTGGACATAACAAGAAAAGGGAAATATCCGTATAATGCATTAAAAGCTCTACAAGAAAGCCCGTTGGGCCTCGCCAAACTCAGCTCACATCTCCTATTAATAGAACGTCTCTCCCGTCATCGCCGTCGTTCCTCCGCCGTCCAGCACCGACTCTGCCGTTCGTCTGTAACACCCAACGACTCTCCCTCCGTCACCCTTTCTCTCTGGCGCTCTCTCTCCTCTCTCCCGTCGCATTTATCCACAGTCCTCTTTCTTGCTCAGGTACCGAGAGAAATGCCTTCATTTTTTAATTTATGTTTGTGCTTTGTTGGGTTGTCGGTTGTCCTTGGGAGTTTTGAGGAGTCATTTTATGATTTATTTCGATTTATTCCTTCTCTTTTTGGGTTTAATTTGCTACCCATTTTGAGTTATTGGCGTATGGTTCAGATAAGATTATGTTTTCATGGGATAGTGTAGAAACCCAAGATGGGATCTATAGTTGCAGACGGAAGTAATGAGAGAGACGAAGAGAAAAGTTGTAAAATCAGAGAATTATTATTAATCTGTAAAAAGATCGGAACACTATTAATATGGCCCAATAGCATTCAACCCAGAAGTCCAATGACAACTAAGACTAACTGCTAGAAAAGCCCAACAATAACAAATAAAATATAGATACAATCCAATAGATAGTAAGACAAGATTACTGGGCGTCATTAGTTTTGCATTCAAAAAGATCAAGCAGACAGATTTTTTTCCCTGTTCTGCTCAGATTTTCGTCAGTATTTGATTCAATATAATTAATAAATAGTAAATCTTGAAATAGACATCCTCTTAAAAGCAGAAGTTAAAAATTAAAAGCCCATCACTGATGTGATCTGGTTTAGAATAACTATGATTTTACTCAAGTTGATGAGTAGAGGTTGTAGAAGTAAATGATTTGTTTACAGTAAAAAAATTGAATTTTGAATGCAGTCATTAGATTTATTGGTGTTAGTGTGTGTAAATGTATGTAAATTTGGTGTTAGTATGTGTATATTGGTGTTGGTGTGTTAGGGGTATTTTAGACATTTACATAATGAATTTAATAAAAACCTATAGGAAGATTTTTATTGGATCCATTAGCAACTCATGCTCAATCCATCTACGACCTACTCCAAAACCACTAAAAAACCGACCTATTTATTAGCCAAAATTTTTGGATCCATGTTAGACCCAATCCATTTCAAACCGACCCAACTTAATCCAAACCAAACCCAACCCAAATCACCATTTTGACACCCATTTTGGATATGTCCACGTATTTTTTAAATTCTTTTCGTATTTACTGTCTAATTATATAAATTATTTTTAAGTTATTAAAAATTCAACAAATATATTATACAAAATTAATATAGTATGTATGACGCTTTTATAATTAATACGTTTTCAACCTAATTTAAGTAGCCAATTCCATTGGAAATATAATTGTGTTTCAGTAGGGTGATAGCGATATAACGGCTTTGATAACCAAAAGCGTGGTGACTCATCTGATATTTCAAACGAGAAGAGAAACCTTTGGAGAAAAGTAACTCTGAGGAATTAGAAAAAAAGGATAATGGCATCAACAGCTCCTAGGATATCCATTATACTCCAGTGTAATTCCAACAAAAAGCCTTTCTTTGCCGGCAATTCAAGGAGCACTTTAACCAATTCTTTCTGCCCGCGTCAGGCGACGGTGCCGCGCTCCACCGTTCTTTGCTTCTCCAGCCGCCGTCGTGAAAGGCCCACCCCATCTGTCTCTTCCAAGAAAAATAACAAGGTATCAACATACTTTTTATGTTTGAGCAAATATGAGCTGGAATTATTTGGAGGCCAAAAAAAGAGTTCAATTTTTTTGTGTTTACTGTGCATTTGTGCTGAAATATATCAGCTGCTTTATTTATTCTGTGTAATTTTAACGCCGAAGAAATGGTCTAGTTAATGGTGTAATTTACTAGTTTTCTTGGCTTCATGAGAGATGAAAGTGTTATAAGTGAAGGAATCTGGTTATGATAGTAATAAATTATGTTTCCTATGCAGAAAAAACCCACTCAAAAAATTGTGAAAGAAAATGATGATGTAGACGAAGATGCTTTCGAGGCGCTTTTCCAGCAGCTCGAAGAAGATTTGAAAAATGATGAATTAAATGGTAATGATGGCTTAGATGATGATATAAATGAGGAAGAGCTGGCAAAACTTGAGCAAGAATTAGCCGAGGCTTTTGCGGAGGATGATGAATTATTTGGGGCATTGGAATCTCTTGCTGGTGGAGTGACTAAGAATGAGGAAGAAGAAGATGATGATGATGATGATGAGGAGGAGGAGGAGGAGGAGGAGGATCAATCTGAAGTTGACGATGAATTTGAAGATGAAGAAGAAGAAATGCCGATAAAGCTTAAAAGTTGGCAACTTAGGAGGTTGGGATATGCTTTGAAAAATGGACGTCGCAAGACTAGTGTGAGTCTACTCTCCCAACAATAAATCAAAAGTTTTGATGTTTTTTTTTTTTTTATATATGTGACATTTCTTATAAGATGTTCTGGAGCTTATAAGTTGTAGTTGTGTTTAGTTAGAATGAGAGGTTATTAGTTCTTTTTGGTATAATAATGGTGAACCAAATACGATAAAGTTAAAATACTGAAACTGTAGTAAGGGGGTGTTTGTTAAAACTTCTGTTCAAGGAAATAGGTGAAGTTGTAAAAGTTTGGAGGGTTTGAAGAACTGAAGAAAGTATAAAACCCCTTTAAATAATTGCAAAAGAACCAAGAAGCTGAACAGAACACTTCATTTCTGCTTTTCTTAAGCTAAAAGTTGAAAAACACTTCTTTTCCGAGTTTGTAAAAACTCCCTAAATAATTTTGAGAGGGTTGAAATCTGATATTGAAAGAAACTATAAGGACATGTATGCTAGCCTACTATATATAATTAGGCAACTTATAAGACTTCTTTTTACTACTAGCTTACAAGCTCCAAATATCTTATTTCTGGAGCTTATTAACTGTTTTACCATAAAAATTACCAATAAAAAAATTTGTTAATGATTTAGCCTTTTGATGTCGAGAATGTGATGAACCTTTCGTCTTTCCTAATTGTAGTTTGATAGTAATTGCTCTGTTTTGTTCTTTCTGTACTTGCAGATAAAAAATCTTGCTGCTGATCTATGTCTAGATCGAGCTGTTGTTCTGAAATTACTTCGTGACCCTCCTCCAAATCTCGTCATGCTGAGTGCTACTTTACCCGACAAACCCGTTCCAACAATCTTGGATCCCATGGAGAAACCTGTGGAAGATGTTCCTTTGGAGATAACATCAACAGAAGAAGAAGCTGCAAAAGCTGATGTTGAGGAGAAATTGCCAGTTCATGTCATGCAAAGCAACTGGACTGCTCGTAAGAGGATCAAGAAAGTTCAAGTTGAAACTCTTGAACAAGTGTATAGACGAACAAAGCGCCCAACTGTGAGTCAAAATACTTCAACTTGAATATTGCAATCTTTCTTGCAGTGAAAACTAAGAAATGATTTATGCATCAATAACATTCGAGAAAAAATCTAATACAAGGAATAAGTTTAGTTTGGATAAGACTTTTACTAAGAATTGGTTCTTTTGGAGAACTTTTCTTGCAATTAATTCGTTCTAATGTGTCGTAAATCGTATCTTATTTGTGCCTTAAATCAATGCAGAATACCATGATTAGCAGCATTGTGCACGTTACGAATCTGCCTCGTAAAAAAGTAGTGAAATGGTTTGAAGATAAACGAGGTGAAGAAGGGGTACCTGAACAGCGGGTGCCATATCAACGTCGACCTGCTACTGAATCCGTCTTTACCAGCTAAAGAACCTAGCTACCATAGTAACTTTCTGGGAGTTTGAATTATTGCATATATATAGATTGCTAAATCAGAATTCAATAGGAGGACAGCTTATTAAAATACATAGTGGTCCTGACTAAGGAAATCGCTCTCGCATTGTATGACGAAAGCCCTTTATTAAATGAATTCCGCGGAGAGAGACGTACGATATTAAGAAATAGAATCAGGTCTTTGAGGATCCAGTATTAGCTAGCAAATGTATGGACTCATACTACAGAAAGGCGTTATACATTTATTTCTCCTTTGCCTTACTGAAAGGCTGTTCAAACAATGAAATGAAGCTGAGTACGAAAGGCTCATTGCCGGGAAGAAGACAGTGCTTTACCGAAGAAGGCGCACCGGTTGATGCCAAGAAGTAGGCTGGCTTGTTGGTAGAGTTCCGCATAAGGTCAAAAGACCGATGAGCCTGCTTTCATTCGTAGCGGGACACGGTCTGTCAAGAGGCGATAAGAAGTCAGAAGTCCTTCATTCCTGTCCTCGCCCTTGGGCTTTGAATAGTGTCCCCGACTATATAGTAGTCCGTCTTCCAAACCCCTTATAATCAAAGACTACCGAAAAGAACATAGGAATTTCTAGTCTTAGAATCGAGTTGGACCTTTGATTAATTAACATCTCTTTTTTATTGACCATTGTCTTTGCGAAGGTTCGAACGGAATGTCGGGAAGTTCGTTCCTTAGCCTAGAAACTCACTCGGAATCCGCTAATCAGTCTTTTGCTGGCTAACTCGTGCAATCAACGACAAATTCCTTCGCCTTAGTAAGCTAAGCAAGCCTGCACGGGTCTTTAGGTCTTGACTTCCTTTCAATTTAAAATAAGGATTTGTCCCGCCGTGTAAGAATGTCTTATCCGCTCTCCTTCTAGAATAGAGAAGAGGAGGCGAAGAGAGATCGAAGACGAAAATTTTCTGAAGCAGTGCGGGGTTTTCGTCAAACTGCACCCGAGCCAGGGGGTTGAATGTCGAAACCAACCCTCTTTGCTTTGATCAAAAGGAAGGGCAAAGTTTCGCGTGTTGTTCGGGAGCAGATCGAATGAACAGATAAAGATTATTATGGTTAGATTTCGACCGTTTTTTTGGCTTGCTGCAAGCTGGGCTCAGGGACTGCGGCCCTATATTTCTATTTTCTTTCTTTTTTTTTTCTCAAATTGAGAAAAAAAAAAGAAAGAAAATAGAAATTCAGACTCTGAGGTAAGTAGGGGTGGAGTCCATTCGTCCTTTGGCAGGCGTCGGTAATCTGTAGCGAAGGAGTATCCCAACACCTTTCATTCGGTTTTCACATCTACTCTTATTTACCGTTTTCCTTAACGGGTAGTTTATGTTTGGTCCTTTCGGGGCGCCTGACCTGGGCGGATGGCGCTTCGTAACGGCTTGTCTGGGGTCCAGCGGTCGTTGAAACAGCAGAATGTTCGGGTCACGATGACCAGCCCGTCGATCTTGAATTGCGATTGGGCCTCCCGGGACCGGAGATAGAAAGGGACAATTTCCTTGAGGAGAGTGTATAATACCTCGTATATTAGTGTACCTCCCAAGAACCTCACATCTCGGCACAGTGGAACGTGTAACCCGCCTGCTGTTCCATTCAACTACATACGTTTCTGTTCGTGGATTGTCAACTCTTCCATCATAGTCTAGAAGCCTTACAACATAGTTATCACTCTCTAGAAGTTTAGGTGAATATTTGAAATTGAAACAAAACAAATCTCCATTTTGGATATTAAAAATGAGGCTAGACGAATTCCTAGCTAAACAGTATTGGGCAATACGGTTACCCGAACGACAAACGAAAGAAAATGAATAAGAGTGGATAAGTGACAGAGCTTCCCTAATATTCCCAAAAAAGTTACCAACATTACATAAATCATAATCTAAAGAAAGCACATACATGTGTTAATACATTCTAACAATCACCTTCAAACACCACACAATTAATTCCAGCCTTTGCGCACAGCCAGAAGAACAGCTTCACTGGCAACAACAACTTCCGCCTCATAGCCCTAGCTCAAAGAGGCCCCGCACCTTCCCGGCCGCCCAAGCAGCACAACCGCCCGATGCATCCCGAGCCACCACACCAAAACCATGCGCCATCTCTTCCTTAAAAGTTGCCCAGTCAAAATTAACTTTGATGTAACCATTATCCGGGGTCTCCAACATGAATTAATATTGTAATTGACAGATAACATTTTAAAGTAATTGGAATAAAGTAACATCTTCTTTCTAATGTGTGAACATAAATTTAGATTTCATGAACTTCTAATTAAGCCCTCTTTCCTTTTCATTTTTATTTTGGTTTGAAATTTTATGCTACTATTTTAAATATGCCAATCTTCCAAATCCAAAAATTTGCTTTTACATTAATTTTCAAATGTAATCTTATTGTATATGTTTCATTGGAACCCCAATTGGTTTTAAAATGGATCTAAACTTTTGATGTGTTGGGCCATAGTAAGAATTTGGTAGCTAAATCTTAAAAGCCAAATCTATCTATTAATATGAGATGTAAACTGAGTTTGGCGAGGCCCAACGGGCTTTCTTTTAGAGCTTTTATATGGATATTCTTCTTTTTCTTTTTCTTTATAGTGTAAAATATCGAAAAAAAAAATTGTATTAACGTATTTATGTTGTGTCGTATCCGTATCATTGTATCTCTGTCCGTATATCACGTATAATAATTTACTAAGTCCAAAAATGACCGAACATGTATCCTTCCGGGACCATGATTTTGGGATTGATGTTTTCTTTTTTTTTTTTTGGATTGATGTTGAAAAAATGAAAATGTTGAAACTGATTGATGACTAAAAACTCCAACAAACTAACGACATTAATAAATTGTTTAAGACAAACTTTCTCTTCCACGAATTAGGAGGTGATTCATATAAAATTAGTGGTGTTTCTAGCTCATGTATTTATAGAAAAAAAAATTTTGTTGGGAAATTTAATTAATATTTTCCAGTTATGAATAAAAATATATTAATATGGATCGAAGGTTTGTTGAAAATATTATGGAACGAAAAAATTTGACGAAAGAAAAAAGTGGTGTTTTTTCACGAAAAATCAAATAACCTTTTCTATATTATTATGAAATTGTGTTATAAATACGATTGCTATTAAACCCGCAAGTACATATACATGAAAATCTCGTATTAAGGATATAATATTTCAACCTTGTCTGATGTATGAGTGGAATCCAGACCCAATTCATGCAAGAATTTGCCTTTTTTTTTTAATAAGAAAATACGACTCAATTATTGACGCCAACATGACATTTGCAAAGCCATAAATACTAGAATTTTCTATCACCTTAAAAAGCGGTTAGACATTGGAGAGAAATTAAATGAACACATACATAAATTCAAAACCAAAACCCCAAAATACATTGAACATGATCAAAAAACACATATGCTTTCCAAATCTTTATTTTTCTTGGTTTAATCTCATCATAATGATATTGAAATTTCGATCTAAAGGAGACATACAAGATTCTTTTTTCGAAATTCTATTAATTTTCCCTAGCTAGGCTTTATTTGTCTCAACTACACACAATGTTATGTTGAAGGAATATTCAGGATAAGAAAGAGTTGGCACTTTCAACAGTATGGACATTCGTAATGTCAACACCTCACCAAGTTTGCTGGCCCAAAAGTGTTGAGAAAATTAAATAAAATAAAATTTTATATATTGTTTTAAAATTGGAATTAATATGAATATTTTAAGTGGGCCTTCGGAATAGTTGAGGTTTGTAAACAGTCAAAAAAAAAGCCCACTAACTAACAGACTGGAAAAGGAATCCTAACCAGTTAAAAAGAATAGACAAATTGGATGATCGAACAACTAGAAAATGTTTGACTTCAACTTTTCGAATATTTTAAGTGTTAACTAACTTTTTGTACTTGCAAGTATTCTTATAAGCGCATGTTATTGTTTGGAATTTTTTGAAGTTCTTGTCAATCACAAAATGCTCAAGGTTATAATTAACCTAGAAAAAGAGAAAATTCTTTAAGGTTGTGAGGAGGAGTAATAGCTGATGAGCCCCTAATTTAACCGTGAAGATTGAGATTACAAAGTTCTACGAATTCGAGTTCGAGTTCGAGTTCTTGGGTTTTTAGATTCGAATAGGTTGACTTTAAGTTGGATTATTGATTGATAGATTATTGCGACAATCTTTATTATACTATAGCAACAAAAATATTCACTTTATATGCACAACAATACAATTATTGTCAATTTTGAAGTTTCTAGCTACCAAAAAATATCTTGTCTAAAATGTTATTCTAACTAAACTCCAAGAAAAGATATTCAAATAATTTTTGAACCATTTGCGATTAGTTAATGTTCTTGAGATTTATTTAAGGAAATGGAATAAAGTTGTAATTAAAAATTAATATAAAATGATGAATACTCTAATTAATCATCATTCCATGGTCAGACACTTGTTGAATTGTTCCAAATTAGTTTACTATAACCCAAGTTGCAATAATTCGATACACATTTCCTGGCGTGATACAGAACAAAACAAAACCGAGAAATAAGGACATAAAATATAGTGTCAAGGAGAAAAAGACATTTGTCTGAAAAGCAGAGAAGTCGAAAAGGCAAAGGCAATGGTTTTAAAGAGACAAAACATTGGTTTAGTTCAGGGGTTATCCCAGTTTTATTTAATATTTTTTTTTAGCCTAAAATATTTGACGTGAATACAAATTAACCCTCTCTTGTTTCAGACATTACGAAAACCCCCCTCTATATTTTAAAAATATTTATGTAAAATTTACTAATTGGGACAACATGCCGCAAAAGTGGTTATCACTGGTCGGTACGTAGTAACAGACAAATCTAATGCTGCTCCCACTTTTTATTTAAACTAATAATTTCACTTTTTTTTGGATTTATTTCTGAAACTTTCTTGCTTTCTTTCTGCCAAAAAATATAGCCTGTGGCTTGCTTTCTGGTGTTATCTTCTTGTTGGTTCGCACGAAACATTTGCGGGCTGCTAGCTTTATTACTTTACCAAGATTAACTTTGTTTTTGTTTGTTAATACAGATAATAATAACAATATTAATATGAAACACAGGACCATAATTTTAGGGCTCGAGATAAATTCATTTTTGAGCTTACTTTAATTAAGTTGATTTAATCTAAAATTTTATTTATAGAGAAAAGAGATATTACTCATGTCTCTAGGGGCTCCTTTCTTTTTTGGTAATTCTTTCTAGGAGCATAATACTTGCTTTTTAGAATATGATTATTCCATATCTTAATTATTTGAAGAAATTATTTATTATTAGCGGATCGACGAGAAAGTTTAAATATTTAGAGTTTAGCGATTAATATAATAAAATTTTAACAAATAATTAAGTTGCTAAATGTCAAACCAATTACAACAACTTGGGCATTAATGAACAGATTAATATAATGGAGTACTAATAAATAAATATTTAATGTCATGATCATAGACAAAGCAAAGAGCCAGACTTGTATGTCTGTCCACGTGATGCACGAACACGGCACGATAATAATAAGTTTTGCTCTATTTTTTTTCTAAGTCCAAAAATGTAAGTGTAATTATCTCTTAAAATAATAGCAATTCATCATTGACAATTGTAATTAACGACCCTTGAAAAAAATCCTAAAAAAAATAAAATAAAAGAAAAATGCATGTCCACCAATTATGTTTCTATTAAAAAAAAAAGCTATTGGTACTGCTCAGAGTTCTTCCCTGAGTCATCTGAGAAGAAGCAAACAAAATACTGATATGCAATTCTAACAACTTTTGCTTTGAATCCAACCCCTGCAAGTCATTTCATTTCAATAATGGGAAATATCATTCACTAACCAATTAAATATCACATGGCCACTCACATATATTACATCATAATTCTGAAAAAAAATATCTATGTCGCTGACAAATCAGAAAAAAAAAAAAAAAAAAAAACCTTTCTGTAATTTTTTATTTCTATTTTTCTTTAATCTCTTTTATGGCTGAAAAGACAATTAATAAAAATATGAAGTCTGCTGCCCAGTTTTTCTTGTAAAAAAATTGCTGCTAAGGACAAGATATGGGTGATATGTTTATGTTCTGATGAAGCAGAGAGTTTTGTCTCTGTGTGAAAGAAAAATATGTGTCAATTGATTCATCATGATTTCTTGCAGCAAAGTACAATTGAGTGTGCGATTGAATAATAATATAAATATATAGAATTTTTCTGTTTTTTTTCTTTGGTTTGTTGTGGAATTTGCAACAACATAAATATTTATTCCTTTTGCGGCCAATTGATCCATAACTATCATTCATACAATTATAAGGACACATCAAGAATTAATGTTTGGACTTTGGAAACTTAGGAAAGTGATTATGATTTGTTTGAAACTCTCCACTTCGCATAGATCAGTACTAGAAATTAACCTATATTTCTTGGAGTCCATGCTATCATGTCATAATTTTGAACCATTGTCATGCTAGTTTTGTAAAAGGGTGTCTGCAAATTGAAAAACAAAAAAAGAAGATTCTTTTGCTTTTAGTTTAAAAATGGGAGTTGTTATTTGCACTCCTAATTTGTTATTCACACTCTAAATTTATAATTATATGACAAAAATATCCCTCCTTCTTTCTTGCTAATTTATTACTTTTAAATTTCTTTGAAATGACTTCAGGCTAAATTAGTGCTATTTTATGTTGTTTTAACATTTTCTTTGTTATTTAACCTATCATCTTTTGAATTTTAATTATTAAAAAAATCAAATTCTTCATCATTTTTTAGAGTCCTGATTATAGAGTTTTAAGCTATACAATAATAAATATTTATATATATTTATAAATCTCATTTTGAATTTAATATTTTGTAAATTATTATTTTGATGTATAAAATGTTATAAGTTAACTGATTTCATAAGTTATAATGAGAATTTATAATTATGCTCCACAAATTATTAATAGCGCTATACTTTATTTTATTGTTATTAACTCTATAAATGGCCCAATTAACATATTTTTATTTCTTAAATTTTAATGAAATTTAATAAAATGATAAATTTTTTGAGTTTATTATGAAAAAATTATTTAATTTAACAAGAATAAAATGTAAAAAAAAAAGAATAAGTTAGAAAAGGTTAAATATGAAAAAGAAGAGTAACTAAACATGAAATAAGGAGGGATATTTTTGTCATATTATAAAAGTTTGGAGTGTGAATAACAATTTGGGAGTGTAAATAACAATTCCCTTAAAAAAATAGTGCGAATTACCCAATTCACATGTTTACACAGTATTTACGAAAAACATTCTGAAATCTTGAAACTTTACATATATTTACACTCCCGAGGGGTGTAAATGTAAGGTTTTTCAGGGGGTATTTGTAAGGTTTCAAGATTACAATGTTGTTTTGGATTTTTTAGGTAACCGCAAGAGGTCATTAATAATTTTCCCTAAAAAATATTGAAAGAGTGTTTTCGTTTACTATTTTGCTTATAATAATCAAATTTTAGTCCTGTGAATTGAGTAACTGGGATTGAAGGATCACCCCCAATTGAACTTTTGCAGAATCTGATTCCGAAAATAATCTAATGGAAAACCCTAAAAGACAATAAAACAAAAGGTTAGTTACATTTACATTCCATGAAACTTTACTAAACTACAAGTTGTGATCCTTATATTCCAAATTTTAATGGCAAAACCCCAAAAATTGGATGTATTTTCTAAATTCATTTAGGTGTAAGTATAATTGTGTGACTAAGACCATCATAATTTGTAGTACTTTAGCAAACTTCGAGGGATAGTAAATGTAATTAATTCTAAAACAAAAAAGAACGTCCATAGCAGAAGAATGACCGATCGGGTGGTAATTATATGATTAATGAAGCAAGATCATGCCTATTTTGGGTTAAACTTTATTTTAGGTTGAACAGTTAGTGCATTGTCACAATTGCCCCTGACAATGTAATGTCCCTGCACGCAATTACTATTGAGAAGCAGAAGCAGCATAAAGGAAGAGCTGGAAGCGACTTAACTGAGAAAGGATAGGAAATAGAAATATATATATATATTGATGATATGTGGACAAAAAAGGGGCCAAAATTACATGATTGGATGTTGCAGCTAGCAAAAGAAGATGATACGAATATAAAGGCCACAGCCCACAGTCATCACTTTGGAGTTTTCTCTAATTTTTTTTTTTCATTTAATAAGAAAAATAAATAAAGATAAAAGAAATTGGAAATGCTTGTTAGATTCTTTTCAGTGTTGGAAAATGAACTGATTTTCAGTTGCAGATTGGCAATATGTGGATGATTGCACTGCAAAAAGATAATGATGATTGATCCTTTTTTCTTTTTGAAAAAGAAAAAATTATATTTTCTTTAAAGAAAATAAAAAGGGGGAAAAAGACAATGGGACATTCAATTTTCTGACGTCATCTACCATTTAAACTAGTTGTTAGTAAGAGTAAAAGCCTAAAAGGTGACGACAGCATGAGGTGCGGCTACCACATAAAGTTAATCCATGACATAATTGGGAAATTTGATTATGTACATAATAGGAAACCCGAGGCAGGACACAATTACTGCATAAATTGTTGTTTGGGAGTATAATTTAGTTACCATTAAAAAATAATTCGAGAGTATCATGTCGTATCGTGTCATACTATATCAAATATCGTATTATATGTTTGTTTTGAATAAATATCTAATAGCAATATAAATTATCCTGTTTCGTATCCGTGCATTATAGTTTGAGGATTTATTTATATTTTTTTCCGAAGGTTAAGACTATGCAACTTGCTCCAAGAATAATGTAACTTGTAAGCAGTATACTCCAAACAATTACGTGACTCCAGACAAATACGTATAGTATAAACCTCTCCTCTACTTTATATTGAAGATAAATCAACACGAATTTTTCATAATTTAAAATGAAAAAAATTAAAAAGTTCACTTTAAGTGGTGTGGCTGACATACTTTGAGGGACATGTCTATATTTATCAAACACCTTTAGTTTTTTTTTTTTAATATTTACAGAGTGAGTGATAAAAGATAAATAATTAAAATTTAAATCCTTTTAAATTATTTGACAAAAGAGTTTTATTTGATCCAATTTTTTCTATATATGTTTTCTTCATACCATACGGGTTAAAACTCTATTTCTTTTTTATTTCTAAAATGCATAGTGAATAGGTTTTGTTTTTTCTTGTACTTATGCGAATTTGTATATAAATTTAATTATTATTAATTATAAAAACGGGTATGAACTTATATAAATACTAAAAATTATATAAAAAGTATTGTATTGTACAATTTCGTTATCTGGGACCTACAATGTCATACATATCATGTCATTATTTTTCTGTCGCGTCTTGTTAGTTGATAGTACAAGATATAACAAAATATTACGTTCACCTATATATATATATATAAAAGATGATTTCACGGATTTAGCTTTTGGTTAAAAATTCAAAAAATTATAGAAAGTTTAAAACTTTATAAATACTTATTTGAATATAGAAATATATGATACATAATGCCTTGAAAAATTTACAAATATCTCTTTAAAATATAAAAATTTATATATTATATCCTTTTAAAAATCTTACAAATATTCCATCAGAAGTAAATGTAAGATTTCGATAGAGTCACAAAAAAAAACATGAAAACACAAAAACCCTTGCAAGACGAGTCAGAAAGTAGCAGCCTGTGTTCATCACAATTCGTAATGTTACGTGATGGATAACGTTTCAAATGTGCATCTCGTGAATGCAAAGCCTATGTGATGTTGTCTTATGTAATATATAATATAATAACAAATCAATTACATAGAAATTAATGAAATTAATTACCAACATCACCAGAAGAAAAACATACGTCTGGAACTTTGAATAACGCGTTGAATTATATATATTAAGATATAAAGACGGCCGACTCTGAATAAATTGGGAAGAAACTCAACTAATTTCTGATTTTCGACATACCTAATACTAGAGATAATGTAATATAGTCTCATAATTATTAATGTCAATTTACGCGTGAAAAATATTATATATATAGAGCATCCGCTTAAAAATAAATAGAGCCCACAATGACATCTATCAGATCAATTTTTATTTAAATTAAAGAAATTAATTAATATTCACAAACCGAAAGTTGACTTTGCAAGTTTACCATCAGAACCATACAAACTTACATTTACCCTCTGGAAGGGTATTTCGTATTTGTAGAGTTTTTTAGGGGTATTATGTATTGAATTTTTTATTTATTTTAAGGGAGTATTTGTAAGGTTTCATATTATCAGAGAATATTTGTAAAGTTTCGGTTATTTTTCGGATTTTAAACAAAGATATTAGATATGGGGTTTGTGTAATTATATTTTTCTGTTCCATCAAATATGTATTGTAAAGATTGAGAAAATGCAACACTTTGTTTTATTATTTCAAGATATGGTGTTTTTTTGGGGAGGGGGGTAGAGTGTAATTTTATTTAGACAAATGTAACGGATTGGTCAGTGGTTATTAGAGATGGAAGCAAGAGTGGGTGGGGTGGGAAAGAGGAGAGGAGAGAATGAAGCTGCTCGCAATATTTTCTTATTTGTGTGTTGGTTTCTTCCTTTATAAAAAGCACATGGCATAGACACATCTAAAGGGTCCCTTAGCAGACAAAGTCTTTAGATGGCTGTACTTATTGTTGCATGAAGATAGTGTTTTCTGAATTCTGTAATTTCAGTACAAATGGAGCTAAGGATCGATAGGGATCACTCAACCAAGACTAGTCATTGTAATGCTCTCTCCACCCCCACCCCCACCCCCTCTTCTTTTTTTTTGTAAATTCTTGAAAAGGGTTTTTTTAATTAATTAATAAATTTTATTTGGTTATGTGATTGAGATGATCAAGAAGATGGAATAATGAATTGATACTGGTGTGATTTGACAGGTGTAAGACAAATTATGAGTAGAAAAACGTGGGGAGGGGGGTTAATTTAAAGTATATAAATGACAAATAGCAAAGCGATGAACCAAACACAAAGGATTTTGCGTGAATAAAAATGAACAAGGGTTTACCTACTAACATTAACTTTTTTTAAATACTACTATACATGTAACAGAGACAACAGACATATTATTATATTTTTCACAAAAAAGGGCAAAACATCTGATATGCAGTTTTCACACTCTGCTCTCTATCTTCTTGGAAAGGAATTGCACCAAAACTCTGGAAATTAGTGGAACACCCAATCCCCATAGCCCAATGTCATTACCCATGTTCAATTTTCTTCCAATATAATCATTTTTCTTTTCTTAATTTTAGAGTTAAAATGAGAAATATTAGACAAGCAGCTGGTGTCGAATTCATTATTTTAAATATAAATAGACAATGAAATCGACACATGTCATAAATTAATCGTGACACTAACATAGTCGAATTGAACCTAAATAATTAGGGAAAAATTATGTGATAGGGGATAATTCCATCCGTTCACGTGCTATGATCTTAATGGTCCCAGAGCCATATGGACCAAATCAAAGTCATCCCAGTTGACCGATCAATGACTCTCGCGGTCGATGACCCCGACCGTAAGGTCAAAACCGCCCGTTGCGGAAATGACCTGATCGATGGTCAAGCATAAAGCTCCCGACCACGATCGTGAGGATAACGTACATGTTAGGTTCGGGTTAGAAAGCATATTCAATCTAAGCCCGTTCGTTGAGGAAGCGAGACATAGCTGTCGAGCCCGACCACGTCCCATCAAAAAGATCCGCTCTATTTGCGGCTGCATTAAATGCGTCCACTTGCCGCCGTACTTAAGATTGGACAGATGTGACAGGAACATCCCTTTTAAGGAATGTTGCAGACCTTTTGTTCGAGCATTAAATGCACACTCTTCACAGTATACTTAGTGCTTGTTAATCTCGCCTATAAATATCCCCAACATTTATTATGGTTGGTAAGCTTTTATTATCGCTCCGACCGTACTCTCTTATTTTCACCCTTTTTACTAATAATGATTTGAGTGTCGGAGGTGCTACGTCGGAGACAACCTTCTCTGACCAAATGACCCCTTGTTCTTGTGTCTCAGGTCGAAGTCGTTCCTTTCTACTACAAATTTAATTGCTACGCTCGGACACGTGAACGACCAGATTCCCGTACCAAAAACCGACTTCATCACTTAGCTAAAAAGTAAGTGACATAGCATTTATTGGGTGCACTTAAAATTAAAAGTATCATATAGAAAAAAAAAATATCGCCTTTCGTCCTTTAATTATGAATTTTATAGATTTTAGTCCTCGTCTTTTTTTTATTTTTTTCACATTTAGTCCTGTTTATCTCTAATTTTCGTGTCTACATCCCCAATTTCCCTCCGATCCGAAATACTCTCTCGCCTAAAAACATATACATATATAAGAAAAATACGAAAAATGGAGCCAAAAAAAAAAGAGAAATTAAAAGGGTTGGGGTGGGGGGGTGCATGGATTGAGGTGCAAATGGCCCCATGATGTTTTGGTAGTATTAAGACAAGATTAAGGGAAGTGGGCTAGCATGGGGCACCCATGGTTTGGGACAACCAAGGCACATCCCCCCGCTAACACAGCAAAAAGGAGCAATAAAATAGACAGCCTTGTTCCCATGTGCTCATATTTAAGAGCAACCTTCCAAAACACAACTCCTCCAATGCCTCCTCTTCTCAATTCCCCAGCTTAAAAATCATTTCATTTTTCTTTCTTACAAAACACCATTGTATAATTTACTAAATTACAACCCCCTCCCCTCCCCTCCCCTCCCCTTGGGCTACCACTCACTAGCAGTCTATATAGGAGGACCCCGCCCCGGCCCGGTGGCATACTTCTAGTTCTCCCAACACCTACTTACACCTGTGTTTTCTGGGGCTCCGGCGGACCAACCGTCGGTAATCAAAACAATGGAGCATCGTCGATGTCGACCCATCTAAGTAATAATTTTTTTTAAAAAAAATAAAAATTAATTAATTACGCGTCACCTTTTCAAGAATTGAATGCTACAGTGATGTTCGGACTATGGACATCGATGGTGACATCATCAACGTTAGTTTGCCTGTCTGTTTGTTTTGATTGAATGGATTTAATTATTGTGAAAATATTTAATTTTTTTAATTTTATTAATTACAAATTCTCAAAATTATTAGTTACTTTTACAAAATTCTTGGAACCGAACTGATAATTAAGGAAAGTGATCACTAAAGTGACAAAAAGGATAAAAATGGTTAAAGTAGTTGAACTCATGAGTGGGGCAAATTAGGTTTAGAATCATATTATGTGGGAATGACATTAGTGGGAAAAAGACTTGGGGAGAATATATCAATCAATTGAAAGGGAATTTTCGCAGTTTATCTTACTTATACTTTTGGATCTATAAAACACATACACAGACACGGCGACACGACTACGACGATACGGATTTTTTCAACATTTTATATTAAAAAAGTGTCCGACACGATGTCGATCACGACACGACACTGCATCATAGAATTTTTAGGATTATTCGTGCATCATAACTTTTGGATCGATATTTAATTTGGAGTTATAATCAAACCAAATTTCTGTCATTTCCTCAAACGTCGGGGAGAGACCCCCTAATAAAAACTAGGGTCAAACATGCATGTGCCTAGTATTATTTTCCCCCCACAATCATACATTGCATCACAAGATATATCTAAAAAGATTATATGATCTTTTTTTCGCTTCTTCTTTAAGAACGATTATTATTTTATTTTTCAACTTAAATAATAGAGTACTATGCTCTCATGTTGCATAATATTATAAGTTTAAAAATTCATCATCACCTAATTGTCATGACGTAAATAGCTTATCTGCCTCTATTTATTTAAGGTGAAGTTAGGGAAAAAAATAGTCTGAAACCTTGTAAATTTATACTCACCTTCTAGAAGGGGGTGTTTGTTAGATTTTTTATGAGGTATTTGTAAGATTTCAGTTGACCAGGGGATATTTGTAATGTTTCAACGTATTTTCAGAAAGATAAAAAAAGACCTAACTTCAGGGGTTATTTTGTAATTATTCCTTTACTTTATAATATTTAGGAAAGTTGAAATTCTGCCTATAATACTTTTTTAATTAGTTTCTCACCTGGTTTTCATCCACGGGTCGATTAATCATACTCGGGTATTGCAGAAATCTTAAAATAAGTTTTATTTTCTTAGAAAAAGACAAGAAAAAGGAAAAAAATGAAGAGAAAAAAACAGGGGGGTAGTTTAGTTAATGTGTAATTCAAGAGAATTGATAGAAACTGTGGCAGAAAACTTTCACCATCTCTCTCTCTGTTACAAACATAATTAAGAATGAAATTTCATTTTCCAACTAATTATAGTATAGCACATACATTCATAGTAATGCAGGGTATCTATTTGGTAGCAATTAAAAGCTTTTTCAGGTTGGCCAAAGTGTTGTTTCTGGACACATGACATGATCAGAGCAATGGCCACAACCTATATTAATGTGTGTCTCATAAATGAAATTCTCATTTATGATCAGTCTTCTTTTTTCTTTTTTTTTTTTCTTTTTTTAATCTTCATTATTCAGAAATAAATAAAAAAATAAAAAAAACCCCATCAGGGGTAATCTTGTCATGAACATGACACCTCTCTTTTAAATTTTAATTGTATTTTTGCTAGCTCAACTAGTTGACCTTAATTTTCTTCATAAGGGGTTGCTTCTGTAATTTAATTTCCTCTGCCTTGTTAAGCCCATCTTCATCCTATTGTCCTACACAACAGACAAGAAACCTCTACTTTCTCTTCTCTGTATAAAAACAAACACAATCCAGCCAGCCACCCAAAACAATATTTTCTCACCCCCACCTCCACCCACAAAACAAATAGTACTCCTCCTCTCAAGAATTAATCCCACATCGAGCTAGCTAGAAATTATCAAGAAAGCATGGGAGATTACTTCCATTTGTTTTGGTTCCTTCTGATCTCATATATTGTGCTGGTTTTTGTGGTAAAAGTTGTAGTTCATCTATGGTGGACGCCGCGGAGAATTGAGAATCACTTCTTGAAGCAAGGGATTAAAGGGCCTAAATATCAGCTTTTCTTGGGCAATTTGAAGGAGCTTGCTACCTTGAATATGAGGGCTCAGAATCTACCTATGCCTCTCTCCCACAATATACTTCCAAGAGTTCTCTCTTTCTACCATCATTGGAAGAAAATATACGGTAATTAACATTTTATGTCATTTAAAAAATGTCGTCTTAATTTCCATCTCTTTCTGGGTAATTATACTTTAAAATCTTTGATCTTCTGCGAAGCTGCTTTGTCTTCTTCGTGGGTTTACAAAGCCAGACTTCAAGATTTTTGTACTCTTCCTATAACTTTTCAAATATATATACACATTAGTACTCCTCAGCCAAGATAGAGTTAAGTGTTAGCTGTGAGGAGGATCATTGTGTGTGTTCGGTGTAGGGTCTACATAATCCATTGCCTTGGAATAATGTGATAAAAACTATCACTTTTTTTCTCTCTCTGCTTCCTCTTTTGGTAAACATTATATATGTTTAATCTTTTTGATTAGAGTATATAAACTACAAAGGTTTAATTTTTACATGCAATTTTTGGAGGGGTGTTTAAGTAATTAATTAATTTTTGTAATCATAATTGCTGCAGGTTCAACATTTCTTGTATGGTTTGGGCCAACTCCTCGTCTAACAATTTCTGATCCAGCTCTCATCAGGGAGATTTTCATCTTAAAACCAGAGCTTTTTGAGAAAAACGAGTCGCCTCTACTTGTGAAGAAAATTGAAGGTGATGGTTTGTTAAGTCTTAAAGGAGAAAAATGGGCTCACCATAGAAAGATCATTCAACCAACTTTTCATACCGAAAATCTCAAGGTAATTAACTAAGTAGTATTTAATTTATTCAACAAAAATAATCCAATTTTTTTCTTCTTTTTCTCAATTTTGAATGTATATTATTTTTTTATTATAAATAGTTAATGATACCCATGATGGCGAAAAGCATGGAAGAAGCACTTATGAAGTGGTCTTCAAAAATGTCGACTTCTGGGAAAGTTGAAATAGAAGTATCAGATTGGTTCCAAAATCTGGTGGAAGATGTGATCACAAGAGCCACTTTTGGAAGCAGCTACGAAGATGGCAAAGCTATTTTTCAACTGCAATCACAGCAAATGGTCCACGCCACCGAAGCTTATCAGAAAGTTTTCATTCCTGGCTATAGGTAATTTTAATTAATTATTAATTAATTAATTGCTGCATAATTAATGCTGTCCCAATTAGTAATAAACATCATTGTATTGTAATTAATTAATAACTCCACTTCTCAATTATTATGATCTCACTATCATATCTGCTTAGGACACTATAATTTGAAATTAATTCAAAGTTCCCGAATTTGGGTTTCTAATTTCTTGTTTTTCTTTATAAAAAAATAGTTAGAAATTTAAAAAGTACTCCATGTTTTCGTCCTAGGTATCTAGTTTATCCAATATTCTCTACTAGGTGCACTCTATAGACACCTCTCTAGTATAAAATATCGAAAAAAATTCATATCGCCGTACATGTATCTGTGTTTTGAGAAAACCCGAATTTCAGGTACCTTTAATTTTTCTTTTTTATATTTTAATAGTTGAAATTCTGTCAAAAGGGAGTATATGTGTTTTTTATTTAATTAATTGTTTTCTGATAATTATATATAGGTTCTTGCCGACTAAAAAGAACAGAATATCTTGGAGATTGGAAAAAGAAATTCGTAAATCGTTGTTGAAGCTCATCGATCGAAGGCGGAGCTGGAGAAACTCTGGGGTTTGTCAGGAGCTGTCAGACGAATGTCCTAACGATTTATTGGAACTCATGATCAAAGCCAGTCTCAAAGACGACAGTAGCCATGATGAATCGTCGCTGTCCATAACACCCAACGACGTCGTTGAGGAATGCAAGACCATCTTCTTCGCCGGCAAACACACGACGACGAATCTGCTGACGTGGATCACCGTCCTGCTCGCCATGCATCCCCAATGGCAGGAACAGGCACGTGAGGAGGTCCTCAGAGTTTGCGGGTCACGTGACATCCCTACTAAAGATGATCTTGCTAAGCTCAAAACGGTAACACCTCTCTCTCTCCTAATTTTTTTTTACTAATTTCTTTCATTCTCTCTCTGGTCTGGTCCCCTCCAAGTACACTATAATTTTGGGTTAATTATACGCTATGATATACGGATATTCCCAAATATCATATACTATCGCGTCCGATACGAGTATCAGATACTTTTTTAATATAAAATATCGAAAAAAATATGTGTCGCTGTATCCGTGTCATGTCGTATTCTGTTGCTGTGTTCGTATCCATGTTTCATAGATTATATATTTATATATAAATATACCCTAAAGTTTGAGCTAATAAGCAACCTATTTAAGAGAATTTTCTTGTAATAAAGTGAAATGTCATGATTTTTTTTATAATTTTGAAAATAGAGGGATTAAAATATAATTAATTCAAATTTCTTTTTTAAACAAAATAAGTAAAATTATTACTATTTTTTTTACTTAAAAACATAAGAAAGAAAAAGAAATATCTTGTCTTGATAATTGTTCCCCTTACAAAAATAAAAATTTTAAAAGTGAAACTTTAACATGTGTTCGATGCGGAAAAAAAGGGGTCTTATCTTCTGGATAGGAGTAATTCCTAGGTGACATAATTAAGGGATACATCTCAAAAATATCAAATCTTAGAATGTCTAACAGCCTGTTTTTTTCTATATTTTCAAATTTATTTATAATAATTCGATCATATTTGAATATTTCTTGGTGTTTGAACTTTTTTTTATTAAATTCGATTTTGTCATTATGAAAAGTCGAACTCAAACTTCCACATTAAAAGTAATATATGGTGGTTATTGGGATTTGAACTTTGAAGTAATGCAAATTTAATACCAAGAATTAGAATAACCTGTCACATGGATATGTTCTTAATACGTACTCTTCTAAAAAATTTATAATGTAATGTCATGTCGGACATTCATGTGAGATACTTATATAATACTAAATATTAAAAAAAAATAAAAGTGAACCGTCGTATCTGTATTTGTGTGCGTGCATCAGAGAGCAAATATAAACAAACAAACTGCAATATTTAATATTTATTCATACAATGTCCCACATTTTAGACAAAAACACTAACATTGAGCAATTCTTGATCTAAAAAAATAAATAAAATTAAAACACGTAGCTATGATTATTTTTCGAAAGTCAACTTAAACCAAGACCTTTAAAATAACAAAAATAGAGCCGGAAATTCAATTTTTTTTTAATTTGCTCAACTAATTTAATTAATTAGTGTTGTCTTCCATATGCAGCTGGGAATGATTCTGAACGAATCACTGAGACTGTACCCACCAGCAGTGGCAATAATCCGACGGGCCAAGACGGATATCCAGTTGGGTGGGCTCCACATCCTGCGAGGAACTGAACTCCTTATCCCAATCCTGGCCGTCCATCACGATCCCGCTCTATGGTGCCACGACGCACACGAATTCAACCCAGCTAGATTCGCCAAAGGCGTGGCTCACGCCGCCAAAGACCCCATGGCTTTCATGCCTTTCGGCTTGGGAGCGCGCCGATGCATCGGCCAGAATCTAGCCGTTTTGCAGGCCAAATTAGCCGTCGCGATGATACTCCAGCGCTTCTCGTTTGAGCTCGCGCCGACTTATCAGCACGCGCCGGCGGTGCTCATAATGCTACACCCACAACATGGTGCACCAATTGTGTTTAGGAAATTATAGTATTGTTTCTTTCTTTATTTCTTTTTAAGTGGAAATTAAAAATATATATATATTTGGTGGTGAAAAAAGTATGCCTTTACTTGGGTCAGTGGTTTAATCGATCACACAAGAAAAAAAAAAGTTTTTAATTGTTATTACTGTCTTCTCACTTGTACAAGTTCCACTTAGGGATTTTAGAGTTTCTAACTTGGTCCTTTTTTCTTTTCTTTTTTTTTTTTCCTTTCTAACTTGAAGATCGTTTTGTTAGGAGTTTGGTCTAACCAAGTTCGTACCAGTCTGTTTAACGTTGTACTTCGTATGATTTTCCGACCCTTGAGGTGAAATACTATGTAAATTCTTGATTTATGCTTGTATACACCATGGTTCTAGTAAGTAAACTGCCTTTGAGATCGATCACTTGGTCTTGTTAATCTAGTACTTGGAATTTGTTCATTAACTTTTTTTTAACTTTTTCTTATGTTGCACCTTGCTTTGATCAATTGTCCGTAATTTAATATATTTATTTTATTAATCTTCAATAAAATTAACCAGTTATTTAGTTATAAATTATCGGGACCTGAACTTCACCCACCTAAGTTTTGTACTGAATTATCTAAAAAGCATGCAGTATCATGGCTGTCAAGGTGATTGCTTGAAGTTTAGAATTGAGATTCTTGGATCTGCCTATTTTGTCCATATTTGAGCAAGAATAAAGAATATGATCGAATACAGCTAAAATCCTAGAATATAACGTAGTATGATAGCAAAAAATTGATGTCTCGATCCTTTGTAAATTGTTTCCTTGTACGTACTATAGTTAGCTACCTAGTATTATATACTAATTCATACTTGAATCGAAATTTATTTGCATCAATCTCGTTTCAAGTTACGAAAGGCTAGCTAGCTTCCCAATTCTCTATCACATTAAACTATGTCACCGCCATGCAACAATTTAAAATTTGATGATCAGGTGGGGGCGACGAATCAGGGACACGGATACGGCGATATTGATTTTTTTCGATATTTTACACAAGAGAAGTATCGGACTAGTTATAATACAGTAGGATAGAATTTTTAGAAGTGTTCGTGTATCATATGGTGGGATTTTAAGTAACAAAACAAAGTTTGGACTATAAATTTTCCAATACATAGATATCAATTTGTCGATCGAGTAGTTATTCATAATTTATTAAATACTAGTTACTAATATTTAGTAATTAATTACAATTTACTTTTTCTAATTATGGAAATAACGACATATTTCCTAATATTTCAAAAACACTTCCGCCAAGTTTGACGGAAATTTTTAAAAGACTATTACGAGTTATTAAAATTTTCCTTAAAAGCGCAATTATCAAAGTTAATATATGAATTAAAAACCCCACAATGATCATTAATTTCATTATTTGATAGAATTTTCAAAATTTCCGATATGATCCTTAGTTTTTTTTACAGAATTTTTTTTTAAATATTAGGGACCATATCATTATTTTTTAAACCAAGGAGAAAATTATAAATACCCCAAATGTAAGGGTGGTCAGATGTAAACTCCCTCGTATCACTAATGCACGGATACGGCAACTTTTGTGTCCGGCATGTGTCGGACACGAACATAGACACGGTTCCGACACGGCAAAAAGTGTTCGAAAATTTAAAAAAAAAAAATCCAACACAGCAAGGACACGGCTAGGATACGCAAGGGACACGGCTGGGATATGGAAAGGACATGGCAAACTCAATTTTTTTTATTTTTTTCTATTTTTATATTTAAAAAGATCAAAATTTATTTGAGAAAAAATAAAAAATTATAAATGAATAAAACAGTGTATTAAATTAATTTAAATTTTTTTTTATCATTTTCAATTGATTATCACAATATTATAATCTACAAATTATAATGTTCTTTTAACATAGTAATCAATTCGTACAATTAAATTTTGCTAATAATTATATTATATTGTGATAAATTTATTTTTTAATTAATGTTTGTACATATAATATATATGAACACTTATATTTTTATTAAAATTTATATTAGTCAGCCCTGTCGGAGCCATATTGTGTCCTAAAATTTTTAAAAAATCCATGTTACCGTATCCGTGTCGTGTCGTGTCCGTATCCCCGTATCCATATCCGTACAACATAGCGTCGTATACATTCCAAACCTTTTTCCTTGAGAAAATAGATGGGTAAGAAAAAAAACAGGAAAATTTTCAATATGAAGAGAGTCGAATTAATACTAATTAAAATTACGTCTAGAGTTTTCAAAATAATAATTAAAAAGCACTGTGGACATGAATCTTCTGTATATAACATATATTTCTATGTATATGATTAATTATTTAGTGTGTATTTGATTGAACTATACATCGTATTTCATTTAATTGTAATATGGTAGAATTCCACGCATTTAAAAAAAGACATATTTAATAAATTTTGCAACTTAAAATTATGTGCATAATTAATTCCGAGGTCATGATCATTATTGATTGGAAGCTGCATCACTGGCAAACCGTGTTAGCAGCTGAAGCCTTGAACACCAATAAATGAACAAATCCATTCTTATAATTTTGCTGGATATTAATTTCGAAATTCAACTATCATCAATCAACAGTATTAAACCATCTCACATCGAATAATAAAAAATGTGGGGTTCACTATATAATGGTTTGGCAAACCACCCCTCTTGAGCTAGCTTTTGAGGGTTGAGTTAGGCCAAGGTCCATTAATTCTAACATGGTATCAGAGCGTATTCGATTCTCGACCTGTCTCTCCACTCCTGTTCTCCTCGCAGATATTCCTGCAAATTATTTCATGCTCCAGTTTGTCCCGCATATTCCGCGGCCCTGGGCTTGACGGGGGTTTGTTAAACCATCCCACATCGAATAATCAAATATAAGGGTTCACTATATAATGGCTTAGCAAACCTCCCCTCTCAAGCTAGCTTTTGGGGGTTGAGTTAGATCAAAGTTCATTAATTCAACATAGTATCAAAGCGGGTTCAATTCTCGGCATGTCTCTCCACCCCTGGTCCTCGCAGATATCCTGCAAATCATTTTACGCTCTAGTTTGTCCCGCATATTCCGCGGCCCTGGGCGTGACGGGGGTGTGTTAAACCATCCTACATCGAATGGCTTGGCAAACCTCCTCTCTAGAGCTAGCTTTCGGGGGTTGAGTTAGGTCAAGTGTATTAATTCAACACACATATTTGATTAATCGATGTGGGATGGTTTAACAAATAGAAAAACCTTGACACCTTAATGATCCGATGTATTTGGCACCTGAAATTAGCAAAGTTTAAAAACTAATTAAGGTGACAAAATTGTAAACAAATAAGTATATATTTTTCTACTTTATGGACATTAATCATTGATTTAATTAATAATGTATACTTTTTTTTGCCAAGAACCGGTCAAGTCGACCGCGGGATTAGGAGGGTCCAGCCTCATATATTAAAAGTTGAAATCAAAAAATCCGAGAAATACATCAGTAAGATAGACAAAGTGCCTACAGAAAGCTTAAATGCAACAAAGTGATAAAAACACAAATACAACGAAAGCACAACATTCTTCCAAAACGAAGTGAAATAGGACGTCCGCCTGAGGGGTACGAGTTTCGTACTTGTCAAGTTGGACCCTTTAATTTTTCCAAAGCAAGGAAGTCTATGGCCACCAAGGATCTTCTCAATATCATTATGAGTCATAGCATTGTTGCATTCACAGTCAGCGCGATACGCTCGAAGGCTCCAATTATTAAAGTACCGGTTCAAGGTAATGGTATTTTGTACAATAATACTAGCCGAAGCAATGTCACTTTGTACACTTAAAAATAGTAATCAATAAATTAATGAAAGTAAGCTGGCTATATATAGAAAAGAAAGAATTATTGTGTAATTGTAGTAATTGAAGAAGCTATAATTGATCAATAACATGGAATGACAATTGTACAAATCAATCATTAATAATGCAATACTCAAACGATCAGTGAAAAACATGGGCAGTTGACTCTCTTATTAATTAAACTCAACTGTACTTCGGATATTAAATTCTGAAAATAATTTTTTAATTGTGTTTATGGAATGAAATAAGTCAGTCAGATTCCAATTTACTCGTTGTCGTGCGTGGAGTTGAGAAAAGGAAAATGGGAAGGGAAACAAGTTTGTCCCCTCAACTCTTTCCTCATGTTCCAATATTGATGGGCATGTAAATATTTTCTCAAAATTCTTGTCTTTTATTTAATCCATTGTAAATTATTGATACACTGTAAGAATAAAGTTACCATGTGAGTATTGTAATAATCCTAAAATTGTCAAACTATTATACAGAAGATTTGATGTGACATATTCCTGCCACGTGTTCTAATCGCGTCTACAAACTGCCTTGACGAAACCAAGAGCAAATCTCCTTCTGAAACGATTAGGTATTACTTTCGAATAGTTCATCTCGAGGAAACCTCCTTGCTCCACCTGCTCGAACTAAGATCCTCCCTAGATATCATTTGGGCTTGGCCAATCAGCTCGAACTACTTCTCGAGAGGAACGACACATATATAACAAAATGCTTATTTATATCTTTATCGCATTCCAGCTAAGGTAACTGACCTACATCAAACAAAACCCTAATTTAACTTGGAAACTCTTCACTGATGGGCTCTATCATTAACTGAATGATGAGACCCACCTATAAATACTTGAACTTATTATGATGAAAGGCACGCGCACTTTACATACCAAAACTCTGCTAAATTCTCACCTCGGATTATAACAAACACCCTCATAATGATCTCTTTTAACTT
Organism: Verbena officinalis; assembly: GCA_958496215.1. Classification (NCBI taxonomy): domain Eukaryota; kingdom Viridiplantae; phylum Streptophyta; class Magnoliopsida; order Lamiales; family Verbenaceae; genus Verbena; species Verbena officinalis. The sequence goes on from OY292391.1 coordinate 2,820,950, forward strand.
AACTCAGTGGAAGGTCTTGTAATTTAATTCAGTGAAAAGTCTCTGAAATCATTTCAAGCTTGTCCTTTAATTTACTTCATTTCTGATTGTTCTTAGCAGATCAAAGAACCCCAAATTCACATAAGTACATAACTGATCCTGCCATTGGGAAGAATTTCATCCGTCGGATTCGTCCCGGCATCATCAAGATCAAATTTCCAAAATTATCTTGCAGGTTCTTTTATCTTTACATCAAATAAAAGTATCACGAAGTTTTAGCCATTAAGCGTGTTTAGTTGAGTTCATAAAAACGTTTTAAAAGCAGCAGATAGAATTTTGCAGCCACCAACGTGGCGTGTTCTCATCCAATCCCACCCCTTCTCTTTCCAACTCCCACTATCCTGCGCCCGGTGCGCAGGCTCACGTAAATGGCCCTTTTCAACAGCTAGTAACTGGCCACCTCACTCTTTCCCCCCAGCGCACATTAGTACAGCTCCCTCCTTTTAATTTGAGGCGGGAAACACGTATACCGTTTAAAAACCAAGCTTCCAATTCTCTTCTGTTCAATGCGATTCCCAGTTTTCTCACACTCTTCACCTCTGAACCCGACAATGGCGTCCGGATCTAATTCCTTGATGTGGTTCAGAAAGGGGCTCCGAGTACATGATAATCCTGCGCTAGAGTATGCCTCCAAGGTGTCGGATTGTTTGTACCCAGTTTTCGTGATCGACCCGCACTATATGGAGCCTGACCCAAACGCATTCTCCCCCGGATCGAAACGTGCTGGGTTGAATCGGATTAGGTTTTTGCTCGAGAGTCTGGTTGATCTCGACTTGAATCTCAAAAAATTGGGGTCGCGTTTGGTGGTGCTTAAAGGGGAGCCTAGCGAGGTCTTGTTTCACTGCTTGAAAGAGGTATTTCTCTCCTTTGACGATTATTTCAGGATCTTTGCAAAGAAAATGGAGTAATACTTTGAGTTTATTGGATTATGTTGTTTGGATCTCGGGAGTTGATATAATTACTTGTTGAGATTGAAGTTTTTAATATCCAATATGAACTAAGCCTCACTAACTTAATAAGCTGAGAAAATCAGTACTAAGTATAAGAATGCCGAGCTACTTTATCTTGTTTGTGTTAAATTAAAATTGTAGCACAAATGAATTTGCGTTCTTAATATTATCAATCAATGTTTACCCTTACCCTTAGCTTGAACAGAAGTTCATAAGCTTGAAAAATGTGTCTTGACCTGGCTGGAGTTGTTTTACACGATTACGTGGGCGTTTGAGTGACGGTTTTGAATATCAATTTTGTGACAATTGTTGTAGCTGTACTGCTGCTTACGATGCATGGCTCTAAGTTTAGGTAAAGAAAGTGCATTATAAGTTGAGAGACAACAGTGGTTTTAACAAATGAATCCATATGGAAGTTTAGTTGTGAAATTTTGTTCTATTCTGATTTTCAGATGACAATAAAGTGATGTGTACATCTTCTTAGGTGATCTTAATCGTTTTCGGGTTTACTTTACTAGAGCCCATTGCTACACAGTCATAAATATAAGACACAAGATTCAGTGCAATACCACCTTTAGTTCCTCTAGAACTTATGATTTTGTTCTTACTTCTGATTCTGCTTTTGTACGTGGAAACAGATGTACCGTTGTCATTTCTGTTGAGAACAACTCCTTGTTTTGTGTCCAATTACTTCAAAGACATAATTAGTTTGTAGCCTCCATGCTGCCAAGTGATACAACTCATTACAAACTGGTAACCGACCATTTGATGAGTTTGTAATAGGTGTTTTGTTATCCTTGAAATTGCCCCATTATGATAGAAAATGTACCTTGATTATGATGAGTAGACATTTCCATGTGATGGCAAATAACATTAATAGTATTGTTTACAACATCTCTTGCAAATTTAACCCTTTGTTATTGAGTATGCTACACAAAGTTTTTATGGGTAATTTAATAACGTAGGACCTAAATAATTAAATTCATGCGGTAAAGATAACTTATGGACAGAGCATTAATGCTGTAATCAGTTTGAAGAGTGCACATTGTTCTATTATACTTCTATTACTTCTGCGCTTATCTTCTAAATCATTGTTTTTCTTTGAACCACCAGTGGAGCATAAAGAAGCTGTGCTTTGAATTTGACACGGATCCATATTATCAAGCTATGGATGATAAAGTCAAAGTAAGTTCCATGAAAATCTTAATACATCTCTACTCTGTTAGGGTGTCCGAGTCACAATGCAGCTGGAGAGGACTAGCAGGGTTCTTAATATCATTTTATTAAATTTTTCATCTGTATACTTCAATATTTCTTAGAAGAAATTGTTTAATGTTTCATCCTACAGAAATATGCTACTGCTGCTGGTATTGAAATTTTCTCTCCTGTGAGTCATACACTCTTCAATCCTGCAGATATTGTAAAGAAGGTACATATGTGCTTATGCAAAGAAAACATGATTTTCCTACTGTTCAAATATAATGATAAATCACTTGGAATATCAATGTTTTATTTTGTTTTTGCTCATTTGGTCCTAGAATGGTGGAAGACCACCTTTGACTTATCAATCTTTTGTCAAACTTGCTGGGGAGCCCTCATGGGCTTCATCTCCTGTTTTGATGGAGCTTACTTGCCTTCCTCCTGTTGGAAGTGTTCCAATTTCAGAAGTCCCATCAATCAAAGAGCTTGGCTATGAGGACATACCAGAGGTAATGGTTAGTAAGGTATTTAGAGGTCCTTTTACGTCAAGCTTTATCTAAAGATTATTTATGGACAGGATGAGAGGACTCCCTTCAAAGGTGGTGAATCTGAAGCATTAAGAAGGTTGAGAGAATCGATTTCGAACAAGGTATGCAGGAATATATTCCACATTCTCTTGAATATGCTTCAAGAAGTTCTGTTTTCAGTGTATAAGGTAGTCTATATGCTTCAAGAAGTTCTTGAATGCACTTCCATTTGGGAACGAGAACCTCAATTTTACAATATTTATGGTGATTTTGCAAAGAAACTACAGCTACCAGATTGTTCAAAATTTTCTGGTGCCAAGTTATGAAATTCTGCTTGTTTCTGTAGAATTGCAGTTGCTAATTCTCTTTTCCGTAGGAGTGGGTGGCTAACTTTGAGAAACCCAAGGGGAATCCAACTTCATTTCTAAAACCAGCAACTACTGTTTTATCACCTTATTTAAAGGTATGCCACTCACCGTACCTTTATTTCTGTATTTCCCTGGTGTCTTCTTACTCTACCTTTATTTCTGTATTTCCCTGGTGTCTTCTTATCTTTATTTCTGTATTTCCCTGGTGTCTTCTTATCTTTAATTTCTCTTTCTTCAAAATTTTGGAAGTTTGGTTGTCTATCTTCCAGGCACTTCTACCAATGCCTTCAAGAGGTTCAGAAAAGTGTGAAAAAGCATACTTCTCCTCCAGTTTCCCTTCTTGGACAGGTTAGTTTGCTATTTATTTCAGTTATTACAGAAATATATCCAACTGATAATCTTAATTTTTGTAGCTGTTGTGGCGAGATTTCTTCTACACAGTTGCTTTTAGCACTCCTAATTTTGACCGGATGAAGGATAATAGAATCTGCAAACAGGTACTGAAAGGATTTATTGTGCCTTAATGCCTTTGTTTTTTTTTTTCTTTTTACTGACACATTTATTGATCATTTGCTTTGGTCTGAGATAGTCTTTTACTTCTACCTATTAACTATTTGGAATTACTCTATGGTTTTCAGTGAAAGCATATTCGGTTTGTTTTCAGAATGCTAAGATATTGTGTGATACTTTACTCTGAGAAAATCTGTGCAAACTTCAATTTCTTCAATTACTTCAAATTAAAGGACAACATCATGTCTCTTGCATTTTTTTTAATCATATCATAGTATGTTTTCATTTTCTGATAATCAAAATTATATTACATCATTCAAACAAATATTCCGGTGTTACAGTTGAATATCTTTTTTGGAGAACATAATGTGAAGTTCCTATTCACAGATTAATATTCGTACTTCATAAGAAAATATGCTTACACAAATACTTTTAATAAAAAAGATCAGCAGCTTCTCCTCAGGGAGAAAATGCCTGGGTTGGTCATACACCATGTATATTGATATATGAAATCATATATTATTTATTCATTTTAAACGAGTTTCTTATGTAGATACCATGGAAAAATGATGACGAATTGCTAGCTGCATGGAGAGATGCTAGGACTGGATTTCCATGGATCGATGCCATAATGATTCAGGTTAGTTTTAAAAAATTATCCGAAATTCTCACTCTTTTCATATAGTTTTGCTAGTTTTCTCCATGTTTAATTGTTCATGGAAAATCTTTCGATCTAAACTTTATTTTGATAGAACAGCTTCGAAAATGGGGCTGGATGCACCACCTTGCTCGGCACTGTGTTGCTTGTTTCCTTACTCGTGGAGATCTGGTAATTTACGTCATTTATGATTTATCTATGTAATTCCATATCTAAATAAGTCCTAAATATATTCTCTCATTGATAAATGATAATGGTTGAAATTCTAACAGTTTGTACATTGGGAAAGAGGACGTGAAGTTTTTGACAGACTTCTTATTGATTCTGATTGGTCAATCAATAATGCTAACTGGATGTGGTTGTCATGCTCATCATTCTTTTACCAGGTTTGCAAAAAGTTCACCTTATTTCATCCAGGCTCTTGTTAACTATATATGTTAGCAGTTACAGATTTTTTTATTTGTTTTATTTCAGTATAATCGCATCTATTCTCCAATCTCATTTGGGAAGAAATATGACCCAAATGGAAATTACATCAGGCATTTTCTCCCAATACTGAAAGGTATGCTCATATAAAGCTTTATGATTTTGCAATGTTTTCTTTTTTGTCATCTTTAAGGTGATATTAGTTTTGCAGATATGCCTAAGGAGTATATATATGAGCCATGGACAGCTCCAGTAAGCATACAAACCAAAGCAAAATGCATTATCGGAAAAGATTATCCGAAGCCAGGTTAGTTTCAGAAGTATCTTATATCAGTTGCTTAGAGTAGCACGAATCATTGATAATGTTAATTTTGCATGTTTTCAAATCTCTGTTTAGTGGTGGCCCATGATATTGCAAGTAAAGAATGCAAGCAGATACTACACGAAGCGTATGAATTGAACAAAAGGTTAGATGGGAAGGTTAAAGAAGATGACCTGAAAAGTTTGATGAGAAAAACGGAGAAGGAAGATAAGAGGGAGAATGCAAAATCCAAGAAGCTGAAACAGACTGCTATCGATTTACATCCGAAACAAAGTAAATGAAGATGAAACCAACTACTAATTATTATTTACTCGAAGTTGAGACATCAGATTAAGCTAGCATAGTGTCATCATTTGACGATTTACTTAAATCAAAATGTAGTTCTTAGGGAAATGCTCATTTTCAAAGGTTAATAAGAATTTACATTCCTCATATTGTATTATTCGTACTAGCTAGAATATGTAAGTTTGGTACTTAATAAAGACAGACATATAAATATTTTAGATTCTAATATTTATGGGACAAAATTTTGTCCAACTAAAAAGTATATGATACAGGAAGCTAGCTGGAAAAGCTGCTAACTAGTAGACAAAATGTATGCTAAGAATTTAATTCAAATAACTAAGCACAAAAATGAAGAGGCCGCCTAGCATGGATCCCAAGGAAAGAGTGGTCATCTTCGGACCTGATGATTTGCTGCCTGCAGGTGGAGGACTGCTACCGTGTTTGCCGTCTCCATGTGATGACGGTGATGATGCCGAATGTGATTTATCCGATGACGACGATGACTTTTTGACACCAGTGTCGAACATGATCTCAAACTTACACGTTTTAGTGGAAGGATCGGTTTTTGTAATGGTAGCGAGACCGTTGAAGTCACAACCATCCTTCTGGTCCACGGTTTGGAAATACGCGTTGAATGCGTACGAAGCCTTGGCCTTACCTTTGAGCCCGCTGCAGCTGGTGGTCTCGTTGCCAATCATGGAGCAATCCGCACGATCACAAGCGTATTTAACGTTGTCGTCCAACTTGGATTCGTCGGCGTCCGACTTGGCGACACACCACTGTTTTCTAAATACTTGACCCCCTTTGCACCGGTTAGGTTTTTTCCGTTGCCCAAATCGACTGAGTATTTCAAGGATCCGTCGATGTTGAAAATACGCCAGTGGCGCTCGAATGGTCTCGGGCCGGGATAAATAGTCTTGTTATTCTCATCAAGCAGCCCGAATAGGTAAACGTCGGGTGGGTTGTTAGGGCGCTTTGGGGTTCCCCTGCCGGATTTGATGAACCTGATCCAGAGATAACTCCAAATTTAGTAACTAATAATATATAGGGCGAGTTACATACAGTACCCTCAAGGTTTTTTCAAATTATATAATATCCCCTATATTTTCAAAAGTTACAGAAACATCCCCCGATGTTTCAAATAATTACAAAAATCTAACGAATGTTACGAATCGATTCTCTTGTTTGAGAATCTAATGTATAGTCCCTAATGTTTTTAATAAATATGTAAATATTCAAAAAACACCTTCACTTTGGGGTTCAGCTCGAGGTATTTCCAGAAGTTTTAAGATCTACACATGTATTGAAACTTCAGAGATTATACAGTTATTTCAGTGGAGTGAAATAAACAAAAGGTGGGGTCAGCTCCTGACCTGATCATTCCCTGCATGAACTTTTGCGCCCACTTGTTGTCGGCCAAATGTGCACCTTCTGACGGCCATCCAATTTCCCCAACAATGATTTCCATGTTCAGAGCGTTGTGTTTCTCTAGAGCGTAAAGTAGATTTTCGATGTTGAAGTCGAGAGCATTGAAGTATTGATCCTTCTTGCTGGGTTGATCGATAATGCTCGCGTAGTCCGGGTTGAAATGTTTATCGTAGCGTTGGGAGAAAAAAAGGGTAGAAATTGACGGAGATGGGACATTTGTTGTCGTTTAAGAACTTTACGATGTCGTGCAATATATCTTTGACGTTATCACGGAAGTCGCCGAGAGCTGCCGGGCCGTTGTATGCCAAAATGTCGGCATTGAATGGAATGGTGGTCTGCACGTCTTTGGCTAAACCAGCCTTGGTCAGGGCAGTGTGGCTGTTCTTCACGGCTGGAAAGAGTGATTTCACGAACATGCCCTTGTATTCCTTGAGGAAAGGCTCATTGCCAACACCAACATATCTGCATTAATTAATATGCATAATAATTAAAGATAATTATGGAAAACCCATAGATCTTTTTTTTTTAAAACAGTCTGAAACCTTAAAACATTACAAATACCTCCCCCCATTCAGCTGAAATATTACAAATATCCCCCTTGAAATATAAAAATGTATACAAAATTTCCCTTAAAAACCTTACAAATACCCCCATCAAGGGGATAAGTGTAAGGTGATGTTGTAGGTTTCAATTTGTACTACTATTTAATTACCTTATGTCAACCTTCTTTTCCCTGTAGTGGGAAATATTCTTGGCTACATATTCCTCAGCCTGCTTAGAGTCACCCATGTTGGAATTATCATTTAGTAGACTTTATGTATAGGTGGGCCTGCATTTGGGCCATTTTTGGCTTTGTAATTTTCATTGTATGGGCCGGTTTCCTTGGCCCAATTTTGAGTTGTTTTATTTTTCTTTTGCTAGTCAGGTTTTTATCTTGCGAACTCTATTATTATTTTGCCCAACCAATTAATGAGAATATCGTTTTCTTGACTAAATTTTCTCTCTCTTTTTCGCACTGTTCATCTTCTTCACGAAACCTTAGCTACTCCATAGATCTTGCCATGTTTCTATCTGGTTTCTACATGGTATCAGAGCAGGCTGTATAATAATTTCAGAGCAGGCTGTCTCCTAAATTAATAATTTCACGCTCCAGGTTATTTCCCGATAATTGGGCCTGGGCGTGAGGGGAGCATGTTGGCTATTCCACATCGAATAAATACCTAACTCTAAACTACCTTATAAGCTTAAGCAACCCTCACCTCATTAGCTAGCTTTTGTGGGTGAGTTAGGGTCAGGCACCCTAACTAACATGGTATCATGAGCTAAAGATCCTCGCCTGTGATCTCGCCTTCATCGTGAATCTCTGATTCGCGATCTACGTTTCCTTCGTGAAATTTCTGATTCGCGATTTATTTTTTTTTCATTTTTTTTTCTGTCTTCTTCGACCATATCAATCGCAGATCTACATACTTTCCTATAATTTTCTTCGATCTGGCACTTGATCTATCTAGATCCATAGTCTATCTCCCAGATCTTACTTATTTCATTATCAGATATGTCCTATACTTCTTACTCTACATCCAGATCTACTATAATCTTCATAATCCTCTTACTATCATGACTCAGACGTCGCCTGACAAGAAGCTATCCACCTTAGAGTCCTCTACATCGATCATCGCTGCTGACGACATCTACTTCTTCCACACTGGAGAGCAACCCGGCCTCAATCTCATCACCACCGTATTTGACGGTACCAATTTTATGCACTAGAGCCACTCCGTCAAGATCGGATTATATGCCAAGTCCAAGATAGGTTTTATTGACGGTACTATTCAAGAACCAGCGGAGTCAGATTCTGGTTACCAAAAATGGAAAAGAGCAAGCATGATGATAGTTGGCTGGATTCTCAATTCTATGACAAAAGAATTACATGATTCGTTCTCTTACGTCAATTCCGCTCGTCAACTCTGGAGGGACGTAGAACACAGATATGGACGATCCAACGGGCCGCTCCTCTATCAGCTCAAGAAGGATCTCAATGCTATAAATCAAGGAACACAGAGCCTAGCCTCTTATCTTATGAAACTGCAACTCTTGTGTGATGAAATTACTCATCTGAAACCTCCACCGCGTTGTACCTGTGGACACTACACCTGCGATATCAACAGACGAATACAACACTCTGTGGAAGCTGATACCCTTATCCATTTCTTGATGGGTTTAAACGACATCTACAATATAGCTCGGGACAATATACTTTCTAGTGATCCAATTCCTGCTATCAATCACGCATTCTCTATCTTGCAGAGATTGGAATCACAAAGATCCTCTCATGTTGCTAGTTCTGACAACTCTGCACATAATGCCAACTCTAACTCCAGCGCTGCATCCCTTTCCAGGAATTCCCCTGTTCAGAAATTTAATGCTGGTAACAAAGACGAGCGCTATTGCTCTAAATGCGACAGTACTACGCATAATATTGAAAATTGTTTTAAAATACATGGATACCCTGATTGGTACGATGATTTTAAGAAAACCAGGGGAATAACTGGAGGAAGGGGAGGCAGAGGTGTAGGGCGTAGTTCTAATTTCAACAATAGGAGATAGAATGTTAATTCTATCCAATCCGATACTCCATTTGATTCTAATGTTGTTGGAAACCCTGATGTAACTAATAAAATTACCTCCCTTGTTCTGGAACTGAGTAAAATGATCCAGGGAAATTCCTCTGGGAATGTTGAGCTCACTAATTTTGCTGGTGCAGTGGAGTACTCAGGTACCTCTAATTCTACTGATTTATGTGTTATTGATTACAGTAAATGTTGGATTATCGATACGGGTGCCTCTAGTCACATGTGTTGCTCTCTTGACATGCTTACTGATATTACGCATTGCTATAAGAAAATTACTGTTACATTACTTGATGGATCTGTGAAGTTAGTCTCTCATATAGGAACTGTTCAAATTACTGATCAATTAGTTTTGAAAAAGGTCCTATACATACCATGTTTTAAACACAATCTCTTATCAGTGAGGCAACTCACAAATGACACTGATTCTGTCTTTACCTTTCTTCCGACAAAATGTTTTCTGCAGGACCAGAATTCTAACAAAACCATTGCCACTGGAAAGGCTATTAGAAACCTCTACATTTTAAATGGTCATTTGAATAAAAATTCTAAACATTATGTTAGAAACACTTCTGACGCTTTGAACTGTAATGCTGTGAATTGTATACCTGTTGATCTTAGAACCTGGCACTTTAGGCTGGGCCATATTGGTAAGAATGCTATGAAGCATATGAATCTTAGTATATCTACTGTCAATAATGTTGAACCATGTGATACATGTCATTCTGCTAAACAACATAGGTTATCTTTCCCTACTAGCTCCATCACTACTTTGCATGCCTTTGATTTGATTCACATGGATCTGGCGGGCCCTTATAAGAGGCCATCTTTAAGTAACTGTCATTACTTTCTCACTATAGTTGATGATTATACTAGGTGTACTTGGACTTATATGATGTGTTATAAACAGTCGACTTATTCTGTTATAGAATCTTTTATTAAAATGGTTCTTACTCAGTTTGATACTAAGATTAAATGCATTAGATCTGATAATGGTACTGAGTTTGTCAATTACAATATGTCCAAACTGCTTTCTGATTTTGGCATTCTTCACCAAACTTCCTGTCCACACACACCACAGCAAAATGGTGTGGTGGAGATGAAGCATAGACATTTGCTTGAGGTTGCAAGAGGTTTAATTTTTCAAGCATCATTACCCCTTAAGTTCTGGGGAGAGTCTATTTTAACTGCTACATACATTATTAATAGAACTCCTTCTGCTGTTCTTAAGTGGAAGACTCCTTATGAAATACTCTATGGATATAAACCTAATTATACTCATCTTAGAGTCTTTGGTTGTCTCTGTTATAGTGCCAACACTAAACATCACAAAGATAAATTCGAGTCTAGGGCAAATAAGTGTATATTCATTGGGTATAGTACTGTTCAGAAGGGATACAAGTTATATGACCTTCTTGATCACAAAGTACTCATTTCTAGAGATGTCAACTTCTATGAACATGTCTTCCCCTATTCTCAAACTCCTGTTGATTACACCAAGCTCTCTGAATCTATTCCTATTACTTTCCCTACTAATGATAATGTTCCTGATTTTCAGAATTACAACATTGAATCTCCTCCATCCACTCCTATAGCTGTCACTAATCCCTCTGAATCTGAAGTTGTCACTCAAAATGTTTCTCCTTCTTTGTATGATCAGAATATTGACCATCATTCTGACAAAGATCTCTCTCCTGAATTAGCTGATACTGATCCTTCTGATACTTTTGTTCCTAGAGTCAGTGAAATTTGCTCCCAAATATTTAGACCAATATGTCTGTGATACTGCTTTCACTATATCTGCGACGCCCCCACGGAGGACCTCGGACCAAGTAGGGCCCGCAGGGACACCGCCCGCACGACTTTGCCGAGGTTCGCAAGGCTTGCCTCGACTTAGCCGTAAGCTAAGCAGAAACTAAAGGTACAGTAAAGCATAATTCAAGTAAAACAATACATCAGAGTTCAATTCATAGCAGGATAGTTTTAATTATCTAAGGGAAAGGGTAAGATTTTGCCTAATATAATAATATCCGACACGGGGACCATAAGTAACATCAACACATAACTTGTAAGGTACCATTTCAAAAGTAAAGTACAGTCTAACTCCGATTTTGGGGAAGGACTTTAAATTTACAAACTGACATATGTTTACAAGTTCAACTCAGATCCATATATCAGCAAACAAAAGCAGGCAAGGTAGCACATTCCCTTTAACCCAGTCGCTCCTCACCTAAACGTACTTCCTGCTTCGGGATATCTGAAATACGGGCCAATTATGAAAGGAGTAAGTCAAACTGACTTAGTGATTCAAATAATAGATAATCATAAGAATCAGAATCAGATGCATGGACAGACGAGATATAACACAGGATATAAATTATTTACAGGCACATGATACGAGCTACGACACACAGTTCACCTTATGACTCCCAGACATTATAAAACAATAAACCTCCAAACTCCATGTCAGGGTGCCCCCTGACTAACGGTAGCGAGAGTCCCACGTGCCCGTGAGATCATCTCTTCTGGTTCGGCTATCGTGACTAATCTCCCAGCCAACGAAACGGCAAACCTCGGTGCGGGCGCTACCTCGCACAGAATAACCGACGGTCCGAGCCGCCCAGCTATTCTGTTTGAGACTACCCCTGGGCCCCAGTCTTCCTCTTGGGCGTCCCCAAAGGTGCAACAGTAGACAGTACAGAACAGAATAGCTCGTAGAACATAACAGGCGGGATTTTGTTTTAAAATAAAAGAGTTCATTGGATGCAGTACATATAGATACAAAGCCATTTGATATCAAATCATTTTTCTTAAAACGTTCAATGAAATTAGTAGCTAAATTATCTATATATAAGTAATAGCATATTGGGGAGAAAACATTAAAAGTCATAAAGTAAAGGTCATACGAAGGGCTTACATATATATTAGGTATTTATATATATATATATGTATTCCAGTTTTAGAAAAATAATAATAAGATTTTTCCTCACCGTTACCAGTAGATCGTTTGGGATTTGCTACACCTGAGTAACAAGATAGATAATTTAAGGTTTAGAGTGAGACTTAATCTATCTAATGGTAAACCCAACCCGACTCAATCAATAAAGTCAATTAACGAATAGCAATCTCATTGTTCAAGCCCAAGTATGTGGTTACTACATATTCTTACGCAAGAAAGTATCAAATTTGTACATGTAGTCCACACTATTCCTTAGAAGTCTCTTATCAGACAATTATGAGAGATAACTAAGCTGCATAACAATTTGGGACAAATATAGCAATTATTAACAAACTTAGATAAAGCTCACCACTCAAGATTCGTATTACAGAAGTAAGTAGAGCTCAACAATTAAATGAACTAGATACTTCAGTTCTTGATCTACAGCTAACATTTCATTCTTCTTTTACTCTTAATTTTTCCTTATTTATAACTTGATTATTGTTTTAGTTCAATTCATGAAGCAAACTAAATTAATTACAACTGATTTCGTAGAGTGGAAACTAGTACAGTAAGCTTAATTAAACATCTAGAAAAGAATTATAAGCATTAACTAATAATTAAATTAAGAATTCTTATGTTTAGGGGTAACAGGGATACACGACATAGATCTATCCATCTTATATTTTATACTTTATTCAAGAATTCTTTCTAATCCTAGGTTCTGGGCTTCTATTTCTAATATATAATATATATAAATTTACATGATTATACTAGTTATTGAGCAATTAAGAAGAAACTAACTAAGCCTATATTAGACAATCATTTTCTTAATCATGCCCTCGAAAAAGGGAAACTTAAACAAAGTAACTGAATAAATAAATAAGGCATAGTCGTTAAGATCATAACATGTTTGAGTCAAAGTGATTAGCACTCTTATTTTAATTAAAGAAAATTATATACTTACGAGCCATAACACAACTACATACTATCCCTTCTTGATTAACTTAATTTCCACAGTGATATATCTAAACGAAAAGCAACACACTTGTGCCAAATTAAAATTAAACCTCATGTTCATAAAAAAAAAGAAAAATAAAACCATACCTTAACTCGAAAGCTTTACGGACAGATTATGGAAGAAGGTGGATTTGAGAGAGATAGTATAGCTTTTTCCACTTAGCTATTTTAGTGTAAAAGGTGAAAGAGGGTTAAAAGTTACTACACCTAAGTGAATGAGTAGGACGATTGTGGGACAGGTGTTGATTAGTGAAGGTAATGCCGTGTACTGATGATAGTCCTTTAATTGCATTCATTTTCTCAATTTGTTTGTTTTTTTTTTTTTTTTTTTTTTTTTTTTTTTTAAAACTTGTCAATGTATATACATATATTACACATATACTTATCGAATATTAATAATCACTACTATATATTAATGTAAAAATTTAGATTGCGCAATTACTATGCCAGGCAAATGTGAATGCATGCTATGACATGGTTTTCTTCTTAGTTTACCTTTACCCGACGTTTTCAAATTTCGAGGCGTCACAATATCTGTTCCTAATAGTTCTTTGACAACTTCAGATCTCTTTCCTTATAGTGCAGCTTATAATAAATTTTTTGCCAACATCTCTACTATTCCTGAACCCACATCATATAGACAAGCTGTCAAATATGATGTGTGGGTTCAAGCTATGAATAGAGAGCTTGATGCTTTGGAGCAGAATGATACATGACAACTGTAACAACCCGTTATTTGAATATTGATCCGGTAGACCCATTTGTTTTATTTTACGTCTTTTGTGAATTTTGTGATTATATATCATTACATTTTACAAGGAGTTAATAAGTATGAGTGAATTTTGGTTTTTAAACCATTTCATGGCAACGTGTGATCAATCGCATGAGTTTCGACTGTAATATTGTTTAGTTCCGACAACATGCTATTTTTAGTAAGTTTGGCATAATTACATTTTTGCCCCTTTGTTTCTAAGACAAGTCAAACTTTGACTTAACCGTCTCTCTCTCTCCCTCATCTCACACTTCACGTAAACAAGAAAAAGAGAAGAAGAAAGAAGAGAAAAAAGAGAAGAAAAAGAAGAGCTTTGATTGATCCTCCCGATTTCGTTTTCCGACCAAATTCCGAGCCGTGAAAACCTACGAACTCCGCGCGATCTTTTCTTCGAGTAAGCTTCTCACACCTTTCGTGTTTAATGCTTCCTAGGCTTCGATTTTCAAGATTTTATGAATAGTTGAATAATGTATGAAATATGTGATTTTGGGTGAATTTGTGGATTGTTTTTCGTGTTTATTGGTTCTATAGGTAGATGATGGGTAAGAGAATATCATATGTGAAGATTAATATGAGTATTTAACGTTTTGATGTTGATATATGGATTTTTGGGTTTAGTTTCGCGTAGGGTTTGTTTTCTGCTAATTTTTTGTTGTTTCTTGATTCACACGGCCTTTGCACACGGGGTGTTGCAATCCCGTATGCACCTGCGCGGGCTCTCTCACGGCCTGGTGAAAGGCCGTGCGTGTGGGTGTATTGTGCACGGGCTCCTGGTCACGGCCTCAATCCCGTGTGCAAGACCCCGTGTGTAGTCATTTTTTACCCCTGAACCTTCTGTAAGCCGCACTGCTACTTTGCACTGTAGGTACCACCGAGACTCGTCTTTTCTGAATTATTTCTTCACTCATGTATTCTATATTTATGAGATAGATACGAATTGCATGATTTACGAATTTATCGCATGTTCGTGACTGTGAATAGTGCGTTTGAAGTTTTCGACTAATTTTCTAACTTTTGCATACGATGTCCGTTTCTTCCGAAACTCGAATGCATACCTTCTTATGGTATATTAAGGATGTTCATGAAATTTCGTTGCATTTGAACTCAATTTTCATATCTAAATTCGTGAATTACTTCAATTATTGATAATTTGAGCCTTAGTGATATATGTGGTTGATTTGGTATTAGCCGTGCGTCGTCGTTAGTCTTATGTGGTTGTGTCCTTGTGTTTTGCAGACGATACTCCCGTGGAGTAGCGTGCCAGTCCCGCTTGCTCTCTCTTTTGTTAAGCCAACAGGTGGGGTTTTCAGTTTCTAATTGTATACGATAATACGTACATAATACCAACCCTACTACTCGATAAGCCTCGTTTTACGATTTATTTTCCATCCGTTTATATATACAGTAGATATTTAAGCTTATACTTTTATGATCTTGAAAACGTTTTAATATGAAAAGTATTATGTATAAGTTTGTGAAATGTTTACGAAAGAGGCAAGTAAACCTTTGTTTTCTAAAAGCGAACTTTGGGATTATAGCCTCGCACACGACTTGCCTCGAACGGTCTTTTGACCACATGAAATGTTTGAAAAGCGAGCTATGTATACGTATGTGTATGATCTATTCTGATGGGCCCAGAGTAAGGACGATAGGGCGAAGTCGGTAGACATCGGGTCTACGACGGAAATCCTATAGTTTTCTCCACCTTTGGGAGCTCAGGGTGAGGCCGGAGTGGCAGCCCTTTGAGTACCTGAGCTGTTTATGTTTGATCTGTGTAGTTAGGGGTTGCTCCCTGATTACAACCGGATGAATAAGGAGGGTTTCTGTTTTATGATTTGACTGGTGGTTCAGAACTCTTCTCGCTGAGTTATAAGTTACCTTATGTTTTATTTTGAGCTAGATCACCAACCGATTGCGAAAACCTTACTTCTGTTGTTTTCTTTCTGTTTAAAACTGGTGATCTACTTTCGTTTCTTCATATGTACTGTTATTTTTTCCCACACTTAGTCGTTTGACTAACCCCCCTTTGTCTCACCCTTGGTTTCAGGATCCTAGGCGGGCTTCATAGCTTGTGTCGTCGTCGTCAGTCGAGTTGCATTTCTTTTGCTCATGTAAACTGGTGTCCTTAGTTGGCTCGTATACTTGATATGTATATTATGTAGGACAGGAGTTAGCTTATGAATTATGTTCGGGAATTCGGTTGTTGAACCCGTTGTAAATTTTTACTAGTATGTAATTGAATTTGCTAGCCTTGGTGGGCTTTATCTAACTGTGCAATTGTTCTATTGCCATTGCTTATGTTTCCTTTATTGCTTCCGCTTTTAGTTTGTCATTGTTTTAAAACTCCCGCCTAGTAAATGAGTTTGGTTTGCCGTTTGCTGGGTTTTGGCTCGGGTCGGATTCCTTTCGATTTCGGGTAAGGATTCGGTGCGGGGCGTGCGTTTACCCGTTTGGCGGGGTCCGCTACAGCAACATACATATCTTCCTCCTGGCAAACGTGCCATAGGATCTAAGTGGGTTTATAAGGTGAAATATAACCCTGATGGTACTGTTGAAAGGTACAAAGCCAAATTAGTGGCTAAAGGGTATAACCAGACATTTGAGATTGATTATTTTGACAGTTTCTCTCCTGTGGCCAAACTAGTCACTGTCAGAATCGTTTTGGCTATTTCCACTGCTCTTTGTTGGTCCCTCTATCAACTAGATATCAACAATGCCTTCTTGCATGGATATCTAGATGAAGAGGTCTATTTACAACCCCCTGAAGGTTACACTAAAATAAAAAGGGGACAAGTTTGCAAGTTAACTAAATCCCTCTATGGTCTGAAACAGGCCTCACGGCAATGGAATCAGGAATTTACTAATAAACTAATTCTCTTTGGTTTTAAGCAATCTGTTTATGATCATTGTCTCTTTACTTATCAAAAGAATTCTATTTTTATTGCCTTATTAGTTTATGTAGATGATGTTTTGCTTACTGGTTCTGATGAGGTTATTATGCAGCAAGTAAAAGATTATTTACATAAACTATTCACTATAAAGGATCTTGGACATGCTAAATATTTCCTTGGGCTGGAAATATCCAGATGTGCATTTGGATTACTTCTTACCCAAAGGAAATATATTCTTGACATATTACATGACACTGGGATGGCTACATCTAGAAGTGTTGTTACTCCCTTACCTGCAGGACACAAATTTGATGAGAAAAGTCATTTACTTGAGGATCCTAGTCAGTATAGAAGGCTGGTTGGGAGACTACTCTATCTGAATCTTTCAAGACCAGACATCATCTTTGCAACAGTTGAGCCAATTTGTCAATAAACCAAGGGAGTCACACTTACATTCTGCTTATCATGTTTTGAAGTACCTTAATGGTACTCTATCTACTAGTTTATTATTTTCAACTGATAATGATTTCTCTTTATCTGCATATTATGATGCAGATTGGGCAGGTTGCCCCACTACCAGAAAGTCAATTACTGGGTATTGTGTATTTTTGGGTCCTTCATTAGTCTTTTGGAAGTCTAAAAAGCAGACAACCGTTTCTAGGAGCAGCTGTGAAGCTGAATATAGAAGCATGGCCACTAGAGTATGTAAGCTTCAGTGGCTTCTCTTTATTCTTGTAGAATTTGGTATCTCTCCTCCTTTACCCATTCCCTTACATTGTGATAATCAATCTGCACTTAATCTTACTGAAAATCCTGTTTGTCACGAAAGATCCAAACATATAGAAATTGACTGTCATATTACTTGAAATAAATATAAGGAAGGTGTTATTTTACCATTACATGTATCTTCTAAGTTGCAGCTTGCAGATGTTTTCACCAAGGCCTTATCTGGACCTCTCTTTTCCAGCTTATTGTCCAAGATAGGTCTTGTGTTCCACAAAGCCCCATCTTGAGGGGGGCTGTTGGAATTATCATTTAGTAGACTTTATGTATAGGTGGGCCTGCATTTGGGCCATTTTTGGCTTTGTAATTTTCATTGTATGGGCCGGTTTCCTTGGCCCAATTTTGAGTTGTTTTATTTTTCTTTTGTCAGTCAGGTTTTTATCTTGCGAACTCTATTATTATTTTGCCCAACCAATTAATGAGAATATCGACTAAATTTCCTCTCTCTTTTTTTCGCATTGTTCATCTTCTCCACGAAACCTTAGCTGCTCCATAAATCTTGCCATGTTTCTATCTGGTTTCTACAACCCAACCTCTGTAACTCGTCGTTCGGAATTCCGACAAAGGTTTTGATACCAGTCCCAGCAAGAGCATCAAGCAAATCAGGATCAGCGTCGAACAGTTTCACCTTGTCACCTCCATTGTCTTGCACCAATTTCACAATGACTGAAGCTGGAAGTCTGTGCGTGGTTATGGTTCCGATGTTGAAACCGAGCCCAATTTCTTTCTTTTATCTTCTGCAGATACAACGAGTACCTGTCCGCCGATTAATACGAGGAAGAAGACGGGGAAAAAGTGACGAGAACCCATGTTGAACATCATTCGCCAACAGGATTCTCAGTGATCAATCACCTTATTTATGTACCTTATTCACACGTCTGATCATAATCATGCAGCAACAAATACAAACAATAATTCAGTCAAATTAACATATAACAATGGGAAAATTTGAAATGTGTACAAGAATTTATATACCTTCGTCGATCGGCCCTTCTGCTAGCTTGTTTTTTGTTTTTTTTTTTAAAGTTAAATAGTGATTAATTGATTAGGTATGATTATCCATGTATATATATACTATTTAATTGTCCGTGTATGGAGGGTGCCCCATGAAAATAGGTTTCGAACATAGTAAATCATATGTTCTTCCGGAATTGGCTAAGAAGCTTACAAGTATACAACACAAGTACAAACGTTTGTTGGACTAATAATGCTAGTTTTGACTTTTGGGATAATTACAAAAGCCCCCTGGGATTATGTCTTATTTTTTGGAAACACCCTGAAACTTTGAAATTCTACAAATACTCCCTACAGGTTAGCTGAAACCTAACGAATATACTCCTTAAAACTAAAAAATATATACATAATACTCCTAAAAAACTTACAGATACCCCTCAAGGGATAAGTATACAATATGTGACTAAATATAAGAAATCCGTAATGAATAAATGTAAAATCAAAATAAGCTTAATTTAGTTATGTGGTGAGAGATGGCAGATGCTAATGTTTCCTCTTTGTTCGAAGTTATCTATCTTTTTCACTTTTCTTTATTCGATATTTTCTCACTTCTCAGCATATATTATAGGAAAAATAATTTTTTGTCTCCTCTACTATTACGTGTTTTAAAATTTTGCCTCCTGACATATTTTTTGAAATCAACATTTAAGTCCACATTGAATTTTCTCCCTTTTTAGGAGGAATTGCAATTAATCCAATTTTCCTATTACCAAAGTTGCTAATAGATACAACACGACTCATCCAAAGTTGGTGATTGACAAAATTTAAAATCGGTAAAGGATAAAACAGGAAGAAAATAAAGGGAAGCACGTACGAAGCCATCACACGTGTGAATCAGCAACTGCAACAATTCTCTTCTCCACCCTACGCAGAAATACACTCAAAAACGCCTCCCAACTCTCATTTCCTTTTCCCAGTTTTCATCTTCGCCATAATTTTAGCAACAAAATTTTAGAGAGAGAGAGACTGATTTTCTTTCATCAAAGGGGGCGACCTGAGATCAATTCGAACTCCATCGAATCCGAATCATGTTTAGGAGGCTCGCTATCCAGCTTCGAAATCTCGGGCCCGCCCGATCCGCTGCCAAGACTACTCGATTTGCTGTTGGATCTTCCAGAGATCCGGAGAATGTTCTCCGTGCTTTGCCCACCATCTCTCGCCACTTCTCCACTGAATCTGGTTTGTTCATAAACCCTAATTTTGTTGGTTTCTCAAATCTTTGTTATGATTATGGGGATAGATAATTGTGTTATTTGAAAAGTGATTTTGTGGGCGTTCGTCTTTTTTTTTTGTCTTTAATGGAATGTGTTTTATAGGGAATGTAACTAAAAGAGTGGAGGATGTAATGCCAATTGCCACTGGTCATGAGCGTGAAGAGCTCGAGGCTGAGCTTCAAGTGAGTATTTTCCATTCAATTATTCGTTACCTGTCATTCTTTCTTTCTTTTTTTTTTTGGATGGTCAAGTTTGAATTTTTGGCTATTTGTATGTCTAACCCATTTTTTGTTGTTTAAATTTCTATTATGATTAGGGAAAGGACATACTGGAGATTAACCACCCGTGTGGTCCATTTGGAACAAAGGTCAGTCTTTTATCAACTTAAATGTCTCTGTGTTGATCAACTTGGGTGTGTTTAGAGATTGTCTTAATGGAGACTAGGTCTAATTAGAAATGTACTCGGTATAATGCTGTGTAAAACATTCAGAGTTTTCTTTTGTGGTTTTAAAATACACGTCTATACAGTATTTGGTGCTAGATTCTCATGTCTCAGTAGAATGCTGTGTAAGAAGCTATTCCATGCACTTTTTCCTTTTAAATGGTCTAATTTCTAATGAAGAAAATATTATTTAAGGTATATGTATTACTCTGGGATTGAGCAAAATATTCCCTATTGTCAGTTTCCGGTTGTTGCTAGTTACTGCAAAGTAATCTCATCTTCTCTGTTCCCTTCTTTGGGTGGTGGGAGACTTTAGAGTCTGTTGTGTATGTGGATACGTTACCCATTATTGATTTAATTGTTGCAATTGTTTAAATTTTGCTCCAATTGCAGTAACTAGGCCTCATGTTTTTTGGCACATTTAGTTGAATAAAGCTGAAGGTTGTAGTTCTTATTCTATGGTGATTTTGTATTATTGCCTAATGCCTACTTAGGATGATGGAAAAAGAACTTAATACTTGTAAATACTAATTCCTAAGTTCCATGTTGAGACATTAAATGCTAAAACCCTCTCAAATCAACCAACAGTTACTATAAATCAAGAGACCTACTACCTCATATAATGTTGATTAGTGATGTTGGTGGCATTGCATCTCTACTCCCTATTTTCACTTTTTTTATGTATTAAAAAATAATTCTGCTTCTGTTCCTCAAAAGAACATTGGGGAAAGTAGCAACTAACACAAGCAAAACCCAAAAAAGGAAAAGGGAAGAGGTAGATTGAAGAGAAGAAAAGGAATAGTAATTATTACAAGCTTATCCCTTTCTTATAGGATGCTTTATGGACCATATTCTTGTTTTCGTGCAGGAAGAACCTGCTCTGATCCAGTCTTATTATGACAGAAGAATTGTAGGATGCCCTGGAGGTGAAGGCGGTAAGGCTTATTTATGTTGCTTTTGTTTCTTATGATCTTATCTGTGTAGTTAAAGGTTGTTACCTTATAATAATCTTATTACTGGGTTCTGACTGTATGATTTTCAATAGAGGATGAGCATGATGTTGTTTGGTTCTGGCTTGAGAAGGGCAAGCCACATGAATGCCCAGTATGCTACCAATACTTTGTGGTAAGAACACAGCCTACTAAATTAAATAGAATTAATTATATTTGATTACATGCTGCAAATTTAGTTCGATAAGTAGCTGAAATCACGCTACGGCTATATATTTGTGTGATATGCTTTCTATGAAATTGTATAATTTGTAGACGGTATTGATTTTAATAGCAAGCAAGTCAATTAATTATTCTTGATTCATTTTCCTATCGTTTGGTGTAGTGATTAAAAAAAAGGTTGAGATGAGTATCGACATGGAAGCATCAATTTCTTTATCTTGTTAGTTTTTTCGTTATCAAAATGTTGATCAACATTTTTTCTGATTACAGTTGGAAGTGGTTGGCCCAGGCGGACCTCCTGATGGACATGATGATGGAGATCATCATTGAATATAGTTGGCAATTTTGGTGCCAGAATAAGATCTGGTGAGAGAATGAAAATGATGGATTGTGTAAAATTCTTCAGGATTCAAGAGCTTTTATTCGTTTT
Source organism: Verbena officinalis (assembly GCA_958496215.1). Lineage (NCBI taxonomy): Eukaryota > Viridiplantae > Streptophyta > Magnoliopsida > Lamiales > Verbenaceae > Verbena > Verbena officinalis. The sequence continues at coordinate 2,842,969 of OY292391.1, forward strand.
GCTTTTGCTGTTTGTTGGTCTTAGTTATGAAGTTGCTTTTGCGACAAATTTAACCTGTTTCTTGATGGTTTTTGGGTGGAGATATGAATTTACATACTTTCTCATCCAGCACATAATAATTAATGGCAAACACATGTACTTTCATTTCTGCAGCTCTTATTGTCTTCAAACATGAAGATCTGATGCATAGTAGTCTATTTTTCAGTTTGTTCATTTAAGCCTTTTGCATATTCCTTCAGTTAATGATATATAGTGAGCATTTATTGATTTGACTTCATTAAATTTGAGCTTTTATTGAAGCATATTCATTCAGTTAGCTATGGGCAAGCATTGGTTGTTATTCCTGGAAAGGTGATGTCCTCATCTTTTTAAGGTTTGACCCGTACGCAATAAACTTTTATAGTTTGACAGCATTCTTGAACATGTAGTCCGACACTAATTATCAGTTGGTCGGTGGAAGGAAAGAGACACTACATCTAACTTGTGCATGGAATAATTGAGTTGGGTTGGGTTGGGAGGGTCGTCTCCAATTAGGCCTCTACAGACCCAAAAAATAGAGTGGTCTAGTTTCAGATTATGATATATGTCGCTCGTGTTCCCAACTCATTGCAAATTAGAGATCAAATAATGATGTTGATCGTTCCAACTTATGGAACTGCGAAATAATAAAAATAATAAAACGAACTAATTAATTGGTCTGTCAGCATATGTATGCACCTCCACCCCACGTCTTGTTTAGGAGACGATCGAGAAACGCGAATCGAAACAAGTGAGTGTGACCGTACAACTTAATCGCTTTGATCATTTTGTGTATAGCAAACATTATAACAAAAATGTTATGGATAATTTAATTATTTTACAACTTTTCGTTAGGTTTAGAGGATCTATCTGTAATTTCCAATAGTATGGGGGGTCTTGTTGTATTTACCCCTAAGTCGAGAGGGTGTAAGTGTAATTATCCCTATAATTTTATCTGATTTTATTTAGGTCTCTTACTAATGAATTGATTTCTGTAGGTGAATTGTTTTTGCATTTTCAGGAAATTTTAAAAATTTTAATTTAATTATTATGGGACGAGTTCTCCCAACTCCCAAGTCCTATACCGCTATACGTCATGAACCTGGGACGGGATTCTCAACATAAAAGAAGAGTTATATTCGTCTTAGGAGTGTACCAATATAAATAAGTAATATCCCAACATCATATCGTCTCAGAACTACAGGTACACAAATATCTCTCTCTCTCTAGGTTAGAATCTTGATTTGTGTACTAATTTGCTCGCTTTGTTTTTTGCTGATCTTTACATATTTATTAGGTAAAGATCAATCAAAATGGCAAAGGGAAAAGGGAACCAACGTGACAAGGTGAAAGCCAGTTTCCTGTTCTTATCTTTTTCTTCTTAACCCTAGATTAAGAATATCTTATTAATTCTTGATTCAGCATACAATTACAGTTATATATATTTAGGTGTCAAACACAATTAAGCATGTTTAATATGTAGGGCGAATTACCCAACCTTCCCTGAGGTTACGGCATTCACGAAAAACACCCTGGTGAAACTTTGAAACCTTACACTTACATTTATTATTACACCCCTATTGGGGGTAAATGTAAGGTTTTCAGGAGGTTATTTGTAAGGTTTTAAGGTTACAGTACTGGTGTTTTGTATTTTTTTAGTTAACCTTTAGTAATTTTCCCTAATATGTAATCTAATTAATCTAATAGGATTCAAGTAATGAGGACAGAATCAGTAGATTGCCTGATGATGTTTTGGTATCAATACTCTCAAGTTGACAGTACGAGAAGCCACGAAGACTAGCATCCTGTCTACTCGATGGAGGCACCTCTGCTACAATATTACTCGTATCAATTTCGACAACGTGGGACCTACACAAAATAGGAAAAAATAAAAATGTCGGAAATTTTTTGAAGAAAAACGTCCCCCGGCGCTGTGTCAAGTGGATTCATCACTTCTTGGATACACACAAGAGAGATCTTATTACAGATGAATTCAGAGTGAAAATTCCTAATAAATCCTCATCGGGTGCGAATATTGACAAATGGTGTAAGTTTGCATTCTCAAGGGGAGCTGGAGTTCTCGAGATAGACCTAAACTTACCATCTGGTGAATATAGTTTTGGTCGTCATCATGAAATTATCCACCACAGTTTCTCGGTTGAAAAAGCTTTGATCAATCACAAAGGTCCGATGTTGCCGGGATTCAAAACAGTTAAATCGTTGTCTTTAAATCTAGTTGACGTGGACGATCTCGAGCTTTTGGTTTCTAACTGTGATGTTCTTGAAAGTTTGTCCATCAGAGATTCGAGAGAGTTGAATAATGTAATAGTGGCCGGACACAAGACATTGAAGCACTTGGACATACGTGGCGAAGCTATTAAATTGATCGACATTCGAAACCTGATCAACCTTGTTTCCTTTAGATATCATTATACGGGTGCAGAGATGTTCAACCTCATTGCGGAAAATGTTCCAAAATTGATTGAGATTGACTCAGGTGGTTCCAGGGATGCAGTTTTTCAATTTCCTGACAAGCTTTCACAATCCATTGATCAACTTGTGCAGGTTTCTCTGGCGATACACTCCTGTAGATGGAACTGGGTAAGGAATCTCTCTCTGGCTCTTATTTTTCATATATAAATGGGCTGGCTGGTTATATTTAGGTTTGACGAAATTACAAAAATACTCCCTCAGTTTTTGTTTATTACGAAAAACCTTTCTGAAGTTAATTATTTAATCTGCAGTACATTATAAGGCCTCCAATTCTTCCAAAATTAATGAACGTAAAACATCTGGTGGTAGAAGCCCACATGAACTACGGCATATATATCTTCGATCTCATTAGTCTTGTCCACGAGTCTCCTCTCTTGCAAGAACTACACGTTCAGTTTGGTTATAACATAATCGATTATAGCGTAACATCAATATTCAATTTACCTCATTGGGAACAAGAGCCCCATCACAACCTTATCACGGTCAAGTTCTCTGGATACAAAGGGACAGAATCTCAATTCAAATTTGCATCGAACATCTTGAAGAATGCTCTCAAACTAGAAAAGTTGATCATCGATAAACCTCGGACAAGACATGTCACAGATCTTGCTCGGGCATGGCACCAGCTTAGACGAGTCTAGATCTATTAACTAGCTAGCTGTCCATTTTATGGTAATTATTTGTTCATTTCATTATTCACTAAGTATCTAATTAGCTAGGTTTCATTTATTATACGAATCAAGATTCTTGTTAAGGACCTTTAAATTCTATTCGATTTAGTATTTTAGTTTAGTTTAGAATTAACTTATAATTTGGTTACATTTAGTCTAGTACTCTAGTTACATTTGGATTTTTCATAGAAAATTACACATAAATCTCCATAATTTGACTCAGTCGTACAACATGTCTCATTTTATACCCTTGTGTTGGAGTTTTTGCCGCTTTCCGCCACACTTATGAAATATACAATACAGCCCTAGTTATCCCTATATAGGCAAAAATACGTGGGGCACTGATTTAATATGACTGCAATATTGTCAACTTGAAAAGTTTAATGTCCTCCATTGACTTTTAGTCGCCTAAAATATATTAAATTCGGGTATAAGAAACTTTTCGTGCATAATTTACTCCATAATTCTGCAAACGAAAAGGCAATTTATAAGACCGAGTTAAATTACTGGGGATTTATGTAAGTTCCTGGGGTTTAAGTGTAATTAGATAAAATGTCATAAAATCTAGATTTAATTCACCCTACATTAAATTATTTCATCTTTTTTATACATGTTTATTTGCATGCAATTAAGTGAAAAAGGGAGCATAGGCTCTCTAATGCTAGCTAGCTACTACAAGAAAAAACGTTTTTTACTACGATCAAAAATTCGTAGTGAAAGGCCAAAATTCGTAGTAAAAACCTTTTTACTCCGAATTTTGAGCGTAGTTAATACTGGCGTAACAAATATATTTACTATGGTTAAAAAACGTAGTAAAAACTTATTACTACGAATTTTCCAGCATTTACTACGGTACTTTTTTGTAGTAAATAAAATCGAATAGTGGAACCTTTTTGCTACGAGCTTCATACACGTAGTAAAAGACATCATTAACTACAAACACAATTCGTAGCCAATATCTTTATAGAAATTTATTCAGAATTTTAATTTATATACATTTATATTTTTACCGCAAATTCAATATTATAGATCTGGATCCAATCCAAATATATGATCAACAAGACACCAAATTAACTATTTTATACCAATCAACAGTTTATATATATTGAATCTGTGCATAATCACCAACACCCTTTTAAAAGGGATATATACAAATATATCTGACAATTACACCCATCATAAAACAAAACTGGTTACATAAAGAACCTACCAACAGGGTGAATGGGTGATTATGAAAATATCTTACTATACATCAAAGTTTATCAGAGGCTAACCATATATATCAACCTAAATATTCAAGTGCTTCTATCCTAACAAATGAAGTTGCCTCATTATAGTTAGAAGCCCGTCAAAAATCAACCAAAATGCTTCATTTTACATTTTGCATAACCTGTAACAAGAAACGTGTAATAAATGTAACTTCATATGCATTATTCTAGTAAGTGGTAACCAAGGAACCAACCTGATTAACTTACTATATAGGAAAGTCAATAAGTAAAACATGAACTTTTCACCTACTAACTGAATCAAAGGTATTCTTATTAGAAAATTGACTTATGAGTACGATCCCTACCTGGCCTCAGCGGCTGAGCCTCCTAAAACTCCACCAAAGTACCATTCTAAACTTCTTTCTCTTAGCCATTTTCACATATGCTGGTCTCCACTAACTATATCTTCAACATCTTGTATTTGCTTTTTCATTATCTGTCTTCTTCAATTCTCAGCACTTGCAGCTCAACTTCCGCAGAAACTAAGCTTCAAAAAATGATCTCAATATTAAGCAAGCTTTAGCAAATCAATTTTTGCAGAAACTCAAACTAAGATCAAGTTTTGTAAAAACTGAGCAAAAACAAAGAATAAACACACTTTAAAGCAAATTACATTTTGTTAAGGTTGAATCATAACGACTGACTTCAATTTGGACTTTATCGCCTATCAGTATCTGTTAACGGGAGAATTCCAATAATTACTTATTGAATAACAAATAAATAGAAGATCAGTAAGAAAAAATTGGTAAAAGTAGAGAAAGAGGCGGTACATCATATTAGACTTCTTTCTCTCTTAATAACACTTAATGGTACAGACCAATCACCCCAACTAAATATATTCAAAGTGTAATATATTGAAGCAATTATAGGCTAATCATACCTCTCTATTTATCAGATCACGTATCACTGGAGAGTGTGAAATATTATTTTTATTCACAAAGCAAAGTTCATTTTTTATTCTTTTTAATACACTGACATTAGATTACACTTTGGTCACATGAAAACTATCTAAACATGAACTGGGGTGAAACATGGGGGCTGGAGAGGAGTTCAATTCAATAGATTACTAAACAACCCAATTAAATAGGAAGGTTGGTTTTGGTTAGATAACTGATAAAGGTCAAATAATCAACATAATCAACAAATACACAGCGATCGATGCTGATAAAAAAGCAAAAATTATTCCTTCAAATATCAAGTCATTGTTCAATCAAGCCGAATTAAATATGGATTCCAAAAAACAACACATTCAATCATAGAGGAAGTTAGAGTGTCATCCCATAATACAAAATCATACTGATTCTCAATTGCATTCAAAAACCATCACATATCATATCATGATTGTACTCCCGAACCATCTAACAAAAGAGAAAAAGAGTAAATTGGATGAACTTACCTCTAGAGTCCAGGGACAAAAAACAATAAACTTAGAGCATCGTGAATACCTGCAATTAGAAACATGGCCAAGTACCATTCTTAGCCATATTAATAATCAAGGGAAATTTTTCTCCAAAAGTGAGCAATAGAAATAAAAAACACCTAGAAACTTCACCTTTAAAAGCAAAAAAACAGTGAAAATAGGAAAAATAAAAGATTGCTCTACTCATCGGCTTACTTCTCTCCGGGCCCTTAATTTGTTCCAACAAATTATAGAGAAATAATCATTTATCTGATTTGAAAACCAAAATTCTTGTTTTTTGATTCTATTATTATATAGAATTGAATAGAAAATATTCAAGCAACAACAAAAAGAAGAAAGACTATGTCCATTCTTTTTCTTGTTACATTTGATTTTCATTTTCCGAACTAAAAAAGAAACTTTCGATTCTTCCACAATGCATTTTTCTCTTATGATTTTAGTGTTTTTTTCGATCCGTATCCATCTTATGGTTACGGAAGCAAATAGAGCTTTTGCACATTTTCGTTAATCCATGAACAGGATCTAGACATCTCGATCGGAAAAGAATCAAGAGAAAAAGAAAGAATCGGAATTGATCGATAGATTTCTCGAAACAAACGAAATTCTTCGATCTCAATTTCGGGCGTATGAAATTCGCTTGCCGCGGATAAAGACGACTTTCCTATTCGTGCTAATTCTTGTAGTGCTTGACTCAGTCTTTCCGTCAGTCCTAAATCTGTCTCGTAGGAAATGTCGTAGTATGAAAAAAGTAGGGCATTCTCCCTTCGGGTGTCATATTTTGGCCGAGTTTACCGTACCTCCGGCCCCTATGTTAGGCGGCCGTAATATTTTGTTACGTTCTACCGCTCTGACGCCTGCCCAGTGCCGGAAGGTCAAGGAAGTTGGTGACCTGATGACAGGGGAGCCGGCGACCGGGGGGTTAGAATCACAGGCCTCTCGAGGGGGCTCTCTGGCTTGGTAAGGCCCAGCTTCCTTGTTCTTGCGGGAGGATCCGGGCAAAGTCCATCCTTTTTCGAAATAGTTGGGCCCAATGGTCTAACTTATGGTTGCCATGACCTTGATCCGAATAGGGGTCGAAATCCATAGTTGCACCAAGAACCGTAGCACCAATCCTACAATATGGTTGCAGCCAGAGGAAAGGATCCAGGGTTGCCTGAGGCCCTGAGAGCCAGGATGCTTGCTCTTGAAGATGAAGTGAATTCTTCTCCGGAGGTTCCCTTCCCGAATGCGAATCTCTATCTCTTTGCGGCTACAGCCTATTCTAATAGGACCCATATTCAATCTCTTAAGTGACTTCTGAACACTAGCTAGCTCTGGACCTCTCCTTAGTAAGACCGTCAGTGGCTATCAAGATCAATCTCATTGTTGAAGGCGGAGAGAGGGCCTGTAGTAGCTTGACAGTAGGAAGAGTCTAAAGGTCTAACCGGTGCTATTGACTCTGGTGCTTTCGTATCCGATCTAAGAGCGGGAGTACCCGAAATGGATTTCTCTGTTTCCTGGAGCAAAGGTTATTCGTTTCTTTTCTCATCGTTCGGACCACCCATTATTTTGAGGACTGTTGAGCAGAGAGAATTGGCTCATGGAGTAATAAGAAGAAATTCAAATTGGAAGCTATGTGGGTGAAATCAGACGAGTGTGAAGAAGTAATTAGACAGCAATGGGACTCTCCTGATGTCCTACCACAGCTGGTTGGTATAAAGGGTGAACAGATTAGCCAATGCTGCGGTCGATTGGGTGGGGAATCCTGACTGACTGTGTCGACCTTACTGGGTGCAGAGCTATGGGAGTTCCACTTACCGAGGCCGGGGCTGCTTAAAAGAGACCGCATAGTAGCCTTCTTTGGGTGGTTCAACCCGGATCTGCCCTCGCAAGTCTTCTCTGCATTTTGGGAGATTAGGTGCCTAGCCTCAGATGGAGCAAAGCGGATTTCCCCGATTAGGACTATAGTAGTGCTTTCCCTCCTTCATCCCTTCGTTCCAATCCATCCAGACATATATGGCAACCCTTACTAATTGCCCTTGCACTCCTACCCCCAGCTCTCACCTTCGTCTCTGCTGCCTCCGCTCCAGCTTGAAATATTACCTATGCAATCACAGCTCAGTCATTGACTGGCGAACTAAAATGGATAGCTGCTGGGAGAATTGCGACTGATGAATCGCGATCAGCCGCTGATTCCCTTGCCGTTGGATTCGTGCCTCAAGACTCTGCCACTGGGACTCGGTCGGAAGAATCTACTGCGGCCATCTCTACCCACCTTTATGAATTCTAACCCCAACCGGCCATGACAAGGCTTAATTTATTAGAACCCTTGTAGTTTAGAAAGACCGGGAGCTGGGAAACACGCTCACTCATACTGACGGAAGGCATTATGTTGGGTAGCGGACAAGCAGAGGAAGAAATGCACTGGTAGCGCTAACGACCCCCATATCATAAGGGGGAAAAAGAATTCAATAATTTCCTGATCAATCAAGTACCCCCTTCAAATGAAAGATTTACAGTGTCTACTAATAAAGAAATCAACAGACGAGGTAACTATAAGGAGCAAATAAGTTATAAGGGAGGTACGTGTACTTCTGAAATGAGAGATGTTTGTGAAAATATTTATACTTTATGGGGGGACAGGGAGCTGTAATATTTGCTACTAACTATCAAGGGTAAGAAAGTTATGATGTGATACTAACCCAAGATCACTAAGTCCAATATTAAATCACTAGTCTCCATACCGGATAATCGAACAACAGCCATTTGTATTAGGTAGGCAGTACCTCCTCTCTTGTCCATTAGATTTTTTCCAATGACTCAGCAACATTCTTGAAGGCCTATAATGAATCAAATGAATGTTAATCAATCTGAAATTAAATAAAAAGGAAATATTCACAAGAGCTGTATTTTAATAGTAGAAGTTTTTAATTCGAAGTTAATGTAAACATTATCGTGATTTTTTTACCATTCCCTATATAAATATTTGAATAACTTTTATGAGAACAATAATACCTCCGACTTAAACTTTTGATAGAATAACTTATAATTGATGAGAAATACCACATATATAAATTTCACCCATTTTTGCTTTCAACTTATATAATAAATTTCAAGATTCTTTGATCACAACCCAGAAGAGTTAGAATCGCCGAGCAAAAAAACCATATTGCAGAAATTGCTGCCTGCGAAGACACCAATTTTTGCATTTAAAATTTGTACAATCCAAAAACCGACACGACACGTAATCAATTTATGGAACAAAACCCACCATCTGTTCAATCTAGAATCCACATCCTCAAAACCCCATTAAAAGGGTAACTTAGAAACAAAAGAAAAAAATATAATTTGCAGACAAACTGATAAAAACAAATGAGAAATTGAGGGCATCTAAACAAAAAGGAAGAAGTTATTAAGTTACAAACTTGATACTGTTGAATATTTTTCCTATTTTCCCATTATTAGTTTTTCTGTTAGTAAGCTGTACAGTTTTAGTTAGCTTAGCTGTTGATATTTTGTTAAATGGTTTGTTCTTTAAAGTGAAACACAATCTAACGGAGGGAAATGAAAATTTTGAGAGGCAAAAGTTTTCAAGGCATTAAATTTTTTATTTCATTTTAATTTAAAGTGAAAATTATCAAACCTACGTCGTTTTAATTGATTATTTACTACGATTTATATATCGTAGTAAATGTCCGTTTTATTCCGTATTTATTCGCTACGATGATAATTTCGTAGCAAATAACTATTATTGACTACGTTAAATACAACGTAGTAAAAAAATTCGTAGCAACAGGCCATTTTTCTTGTAGTAGCTAGTATTAATTCCCTCTAATTGTGAACTAATTATCCAAATAATAGTCACATCAAACTTTTGATGAGCATATTACTCGGCACTCGCCCTTTACTGCTTTTCTTGCGAGGGAAATTAATGCAGAAACTTTTATTCTATACTTGACAAAATTATTAAAGCCAGGTAATAATACTAATTTAATTAAATAAACTGAAATTAGTAACTTTAATATCACAAACATTTTATAAAAACAAAATTAATTTACATTGAATTTGTTTCATTGATTCCTTTTTTTAAATTTTCTTGTCTTCGTCGTTCGGGCAATTATTTAATCAATTATCTTGCTTGAAAGTCGCCTAACATCAATTCTGAAGACGTTGATTTCCCTGATTTTATTTGGTCTGTTTTATTTTTGGATTCGATTTAATAATACATGTCCTTTTCCCTTCAAAAAAGATAAACAAGAATTTTAAAATTAAACTTTTTTGTACCTATGGATTCTTGTTTTGTTACCTATTGGTAATAGTAGAGTTGACATAAAAAAGATATCGCTTAAACTACTCGATCTCCTAAAAGGAGGGAAGAAAGGACTTTGCCCAACTTGTCTTAATTAAAAAGTAAGATTCTCTTTATTTTGTTTAAAGTAAACCATAATCATATTATATTTCTTGACTCTTAAGTCAAAGACGTTAATCATCATCATCACTTTCTTTTTTAAACTTGCTGCAAAAATTAACCCATTTTTGTCCTAAAATTACGATTATGGTTTTGCAGCTGGTCACTAATTTAATTATTCAAGGTGAAATGTAAATAATTTATTTATTTTTAACAAATTAAAGAACTAGTAGTAGTATTAATATATTATCTCAATGTCACGATTCGGACCTAGGACCTGCTGTACGTGAGTATAAGCTTCGAACCCACTGAGTATAACTTTGTACTTGAAATTGGATACACACTACTATCCAAAAGAAATATTCATTCGTTGTACTTGAATTCTAACTTATAAACCTATTTTTTTTCAATCACTCCTCCTTCAGAAATGCGACGTATGTCCGACCCACTGGTAGGGACTGTAGAGGTGACTCCTACACGTCTAGCACTTACCTCTCACGATTGACTGTTGGCTTTGATACCACCTGTCATGCTCCAGACCCGAAGGACCGTTAGACGTGAGTATAAGTTTTGAAACCCATTGAGTGTAACCAAAAATTAAACCTAAATACTGCCCAAAGAGAATAAGCATTAGATAAACTTGAATAGTAACTTATAAACTCATTTTTTTCCTTCAAATTTCGATGTAGGATAACTAATCTCTAAGAGTCTAAATTTCAATTTTAGCAACTTATCAGTTATCACTTGGAAGAACTAATTCTTGGTGAAAGTTATCTTATACCATTGCTTAAAGCATCTAGCCTTTTAAGTGGTGGACGAACTTTAACTAATTTTTGATGTACAGTAAGTAATTTGAAATAATTTTATGAAAATATTAGTGGCATTGGCTCTTAATTATGTATAGCATTATAATAGTATGTAGTTGTGCACATCATTTTAGGTTTGAAAAAAATGTGCATTATCTGGCTAATCTAATCCGAGTGAGATTGTTTTAGATAATCCATCATCATTACTCCTTTTAATAATCCATAATAATTATATTCCTTTTTGTAACTTGTACTTTTCTAAGAAACAAACAAAACACTAATTGAAGAAAGTCCATGATGGCATGATTATTATGTAAAATATGGGCCCAGATGCTGACGAGGTAAATGGGCCACAAAATCCAACATAGACGGGCCACTTATTGGCAAATCTCTCTTCGTGCCTCTTCGGCTCTTCCTGCCTTTCAAAGAAGTGTTCAATGGATACGACATGGCACAATAATTTTTAAGAAGTGTTCGTGCAATTGAGAAGGGAGCATAACACAATGTTTTTAGTGCAATTAATTCAACTAAGCTTCTATAAGATATTTAGTTCAATTTTCTTTCGAAATTATGAAATATATACACAAAAATATCAATTACTTTCTTTTTTTTCGTTTTGGTAGAAAATATCAATTACTTTCTAGTTCTTGGTTAACAAATAATAGTTTGAAATAAAATTTCAGATAAGTTCAAGTAAAATTATAAACAAGTTCGATGTAGCTGCTATATTTTGTACCTTTTGATATTTTTTGTAATTATATTTGAATTTCTTGGTAAAACATGGACAACCAGATTGGTAAATCTATAACTTATAGAGATGATAATATGATATATAAAAAATAAATTTTACATAAATACATTAAAAACAAACAGCTCATTTTACAGGCTAAGAGACATATAAGGCGATGCCCTGTTTAAGTCACAAGATGTCATCCAATAAAACTCCAATTTTGGACTTTTTAATGAGTACAAACAAATTGAACTTCTAAGTGTCGTATTTTCGTATAGAACTATGATGACGAATATGTCTTTTAATTTTAAATAGTAATTATTATTTATTTAAAAACATAAATAAGCAACAAGCTTCAACATCTAATGCAGACTTTAACTTCTAATTTTTAGATTATTTTTATAATTAAAAGTGAAAGTTTCAAGAAAATAGTAAAGTGTTTCTTGATTTTTTTCCCCCTTTTTTTCAAATACTTAACTATTTTTACTTGTTTTATTTTAATAAACACTCCTTTTTCTTGCTATACTACTTTTTTTGATAAAATTTTACTTCTCAAAAACATAGAATTTGCAAATAACCTTGAATTGAAAACATTAGAGTTGAGAGTGGAGATAGACGTCAAAAAGGTTAGTGGCAAACAAGAAAAGGGCTAGAAACATATAAAACTTCCACATGCTTTCTTAGTACATCCATCTCAGTTTCCACTCCAACAATAAAAGTGTACCACAGAATGGTAATATTCCTATTTCCTATGTATATCAAACTTTTATTACATGTATGATGTACCACAGGAAATATACAATACTATATTATTTTATATAATATATTTCTGAATAGTAGTGTCAGAAATATGCTGTGGCACAATGATGATAAATTGGACATTTGAACTTCACATTCAAGATAATGGGCATCTATCAATCATCAGAAAATACATAAACAAATGATTGAAAGTAAGATATTTTTCTTATTATTTCACCTAAATTGAATTATTCCTTTGTTGTTTTCAGAAAAAAAAATATTCTTGAAGTTGTAGTTGGAGGCAGGGGAGCTTTATTTATAGCCACTATCTGAGAGAGCATAAATTCCCCCATTCTATGCTGTAAATCTAGAGCCATCCTCCTACCTCAACGGTTCAGGAAAATCACATAAGAAATCTTAAATAAGTATTTTTTTTCCTTTTTTGTTGGTATGATTCTTTGTTCATGAAAATTGAAAAGATTGCTTGCTTTTTGTCATTGTCTTTACCTCTCCTTTTCATCGATGCTCCCTTCTCTCTCTCTCTCTCTCTCTCTCTCTCTCTCTCTCTCTTTCTTTTTTTTTGAGTTTCTAGGCAATGTGCAGCTGGTTCACACATACATGTTTTATTCCATTTACAACCTACCCTTTTGAGTATAAATAGGGCAAGCCCAATTTCAGTTGTCTTCATTGCATTCAAGTTTGTTTTTTGATATAAAACTATCAAGAAAAGTTATTGGGAATTCATAGAAAAGGAAAGAAAAACTGCAGTTGGCCAAAATGAGCTATTCAAATTCATCAATGGGCTCTGGTAAGTTGGCAAATTTCCTTCTTTTTTGATATTTGTTTTCTTGACTCCATTCTGTTCGATGAAATGCCTACTTACTGGAATTACTCATTTCAGTTTTCTGTTTTGGCTAAATGTATGTATTCAATCTCTCGAAAGTGGCATACTGATTTCTTTTACAAAAATATATTTCTCAGGGAGCAGAACAGGTAGAAGAGCACTTGAATTTGGTAGAACATATGTGGTTAAGCCTAAAGGAAAACACCAGGCTACAATTGTTTGGCTGCATGGACTTGGTGATAATGGCTCCAGGTATAATTTATTGCTTTGAATCATTTTTTAAATTATTTTTCCCCCTTTTTTGTACATTATTTTTATTTTTATGATAAAGGGTATCATAAAGTTTTTGCTTTAATGGAATTGAGATATCACAAACCACCCATTTTAGCTCTTTACTGCCTGTCTCTGTTTTTAGTTGACGTGGTTTGGTTTAAGAAACTGATTTTTGGGTTGATCATTTAAATTATAAGTTGAGGGTTTATATTCATTATCATCATTTTTGGGTTATAAATGTTATAAAATCTTAAATTAGTATGAGCATCTTGATTTACAGTGAGCAAGTTGTGTTTGATATTTTATTACTCTTGGGTAAATAGTATATACTTTACAACAAAGTGTCATACGAGTGGACTTTATATCGCTAAAGGGAGAGAAAAGTTCATCAATCTAATAGAATGTCAATGGAAACAAACTTGTACTGTTCACACTCATCCTACATAAAAAAAAAAAAAAACTTTAGTGTAGAATATTCCTACAGTAATTGAGGTGATGAGGAAAAGCTTTGTCTCCGCCAAAACTTGAAAGAGCTTCAACTTTTCGCCTTTTAGTTTAATTAAGCTTTTGATGAGCAAAAATGGCATTTCCTATAACTGTAAAGCATTTAATATCTTATCTGATTATAGCTCAATAAAAAATCTTGAATCAAAAGGTATATATGCTCCATTTCCATGTATGTTTTGACGGGACTGCTAATTCACTTTTAATTCTGTAGTACACTCAAGAAGCAAAAAGAACTTCATTTATTTATTTTCTTTAGGAAAAAAACGAAAGAAAATAATATTTACGTCGGCAAAGTTTCTTGACATAGTCATATTTAACATGTATGAATATTTTTTACTTTTATGCACATTTTAGATATCCTTTTTAATTTGTATTTATAGACAGACTCCCCACTTTTAAGCATATAGTTAACATTGTTTCTTTAACATAATGACAGAGTAAAATATAATTGTTTTGCTCATGATTTTCTTCTATATTTCTTTCTGCAGTTTGTCACAACTTTTGGAAAGTCTTCCTCTTTCAAATGTAAGCATTATCTTCACTGTAATTGTTTTTTTATCTATTTATTCTATTGGGTTTACTTTCCAGAAATTTTATTCAGAACTTTGTTTGTGAATGTGCATTGAATTTTGTAATGCAGATAAAATGGATTTGCCCTACTGCTCCTACTCGCCCTGTGGCTCTACTCGGTGGATTTCCTTGCACTGCTTGTAAGTGAAAAAAAAAATAAAAGTAGAAAATTCAATTTCACTAAAATAACTTACGGTTATTTAAACTGAATTATATTAATTATACGATATTATATCAGGGTTCGACGTGGGAGAGCTTTCTGAAGATTGTCCAGATGATTTTGAAGGATTAGATGCCTCAGCAGCACATATTGCTAATCTGTTGTCTACAGAGCCTGCTGACAGTAAGATTCTCTATTTTCAAATTAACTTGTCATTTTCAGAAGATTGTATGAACTTTATATCATAAAAGCTTTTCTTTCTACTTTATATTAGGATTCTTGTTCACATTCGGTAATTAGCATATATGGAATTTCCTGGTGGGATTTACAGCATCATATTTTCATATTCACCCTTTCTGGACATAATATCTATCAATTTCCACAAGATTTTTTTTAATATTATTTTTTTGAATATGCTTATTATAATTAAATAATCACCAACTTGCTTTGTTAATTGCAGTTAAACTCGGTATTGGAGGCTTCAGTATGGGTGCTGCTACTGCTTTATATTCTGCAACTTGCTTTGCTCAAGGAAAGTATGGAAATGGATACCCTTATCCTGTTAATCTCAGGGCCATTGTTGGTCTAAGTGGTTGGCTTCCTGGTGCTAGGTAAATACACCCACAAAATAAAAGCTAAAAATAATTTCAACACCATGAAAATTTTCAATCTTTTTTTGTGGAAAATAATTTATTTCTCTTGATTAAATCTTGACCGTCTGATATTCGAGGAGCATGAGAAACAAGATTGAAGGATCACACGAAGCTGCAAGACGTGCTGCATCGCTCCCAATTCTGCTCTCACACGGACTATGTAAGTTCAACCCTTTGAAATTTTCTTTCTAGGCTAACTGCAAAAATAATAAATCAAATCTGTTCTTTTGTAAGTCTAATTAGCTTCTTCAACAGGTGATGAAGTGGTTCCTCACAAGCATGGAGAAAAGTCCTACCATGCTCTTAACCTAGCCGGTTTCCGAAACCTGTCGTTTAAAACCTATGAAGGGTATCTATCTTTTTCATCTAAAATAAGCTAAATTCTTCCTAAGTTTTTCTTAGAATATTGTATGAAAAATGATTTCTTTTTTGTTATTTTTTAGGATGGGTCACTATACTGTGCCTAAGGAGATGGATGATGTCTGCAATTGGTTAAGTACAAGGCTGGGACTTTAGGACTATTGTTGAGTTGTAGTTGCAATCAGTGGGGATTTGGAGAAGAGTTATAGAAGTTAGTGTTTTTATTACAGTTTTGACTACTACAAAAATAAGATTCAAATGGGGTGTATTTTGGTGTTTATTATTATGAATTATGATAGTATATTGTATTGTAATCATCATTGTATAAGGCTGTGAACTCTTTTTGGGATGTCCATTCTTTCTTTGTTTTCTTTTAAATGTTCTTGTAATAAGATGCATATGTAAGAATATATATAGTTGGGACATAGACTTCCTGCTCATACGAATATTGTTGGGTCAGTTACGAAAATTTTCTTGAGGTTTATGCCATTTATCAAAAATATTCTTGAATTTTGTGACCTTATACTTACCTTCCAAATGGAGTATTTGTAAGATTTTTCAGTGGGTATTACGTATATATTTTTATGGGTGTAGTTGTAAGATTTCAGCTACCGAGGTAGTATTTATAATGTTTCAAGGTTTTATGGTATTTTCATAAAAAAGATACTTAATCTCGAGGGTTTTTTTTTTTTTTTTTTTTGTAATTATCCCAATATTGGGACAATAAAATCGTGAACATTTTAAAAAAGCGATATTCAGAGAATGTAGCAACTCTTAGCTAAACTCCCTGGTTAGGGTTTTAAAAGCAGAACCCTTTCTTCACCGGGGGAGAGTTTATTAAACAATCTATTTAAATTTCTATTTAATTAAATAACCCTCAAGTTTGAAACTCTTTAATAGATCACCTTTTTTACTAATTAACATGAATAATAATATTAATAATTTATCTAATTAAGAAAAATAGTTTACCCACTTTTAAAAATGTAATTTTAACCCCAAAACTTATAAATACTACAAATTAAACCTAAAAATATTTACAAACCCTAATTTCTCATCATATTTTTCCCAATTTCACGAATCTTTTATCCTCTCTTCTTCACCTTCCTTCATTTTTCTTGCATTTTCTCTATGTAGAAGACATCATTTCAAGGTATTTGACCACTTATTCTTCTCTTTTTCAAACATTCTTCCAAATACTTCTATATTGAAACCCTACATTATCAAAAGAAGTTTTGTGGTCCAAGATAAAATATATTTATTGCAAGAGGAGAGTAGATTAAGGAGGATTTCCACAAAAGTTGAACTAGAAAGTTGAAGGTAAGAACTATTTTGTACCCATATCAAATATATATTTAGTTGGGAAGATGGGTAATGAGATTTTGATGATTTTTTGCGAATTTTTTTTTCTGTTCTGAGCGTAAGCGATTTTGCGACTCATAAGCGATCTCAGAGATAGCTTATAGGACGCGAGATCGCTTATTAACAGTCCCCACGTTTAGCGCTTTGAAAAAGCGATCTTGCGTCCCTTAAGCGATCTCTGAGATCGCTTAAGCGTCGCAAGATTGCTTATTAACAGGCCGCACGTTTAGCTCTTTGAAAAAGCGATCTCACGTCCCTTAAGCGATCTCTGAGATCGCTTAAGGGTCGCGAGATCACTTATTAATTTAGCGCTTTGAAAAAGCGATCTCGCGTCCCTTAAGCGGGTCGTGAGATCGCTTATTAACAGATTTCGCATCCAATAAGACCTCTCTTTTAGCAATCACAATAAGCACTTCTAACAAGGATATTTAAGCACTTCTATATACAAAATTACACTATAATCTTTTTAAATTCAAGTTTATAATTTTCTAAGCAATTTACTGATATTCTTTTTTTTTTATAATGCAGATATTTAATTGCATCAATGGAAGTATTTATTGTAGGTGTTGTATATGGCGAGTGGGTGGAGAAAGAAAGTGGTTGGGAGTGGTATGCAAAAGGTAATGTAACTACACCACTTCTTTTGAGTACAGATACTACTTATGAGATGTTTATTGATGAAATTATCAAAAAGAACGAGCTGAGTTGCTTACCTACTCATGTACATGTGAAGTATATTATAACAAATGCACCTCCGAACGAAAAAGTACATCCTACTGAAATAAAGTCGGATGAAGATCTAATGATGTACAAAAGTGATGTTGGTTGTGGTGGTTGGAGGCCCATTTTAAAAGTCTCTATATCTCATGTTGGAGAGGACAATCAATTTGAATTACCGAAAATTTGTTCACCAAACGAGAATACAATATTTGATTTTGATTTCAATGGTGAAGATGAGACTATGGATGTAGATGAGAACAATAAATTGGAAGAACTTAATGAAGAACAAAATAAGATTACGGATAAAGATAATAGTCTAACCGATCATCTACTTCTAGAGGATGGTGATACCGATGAAGAAACTATGTTGAGTCGAGAAATGTTAGAGGGAAAAACAGGAGGTGAAGTTGGAAAACTTACATATCACACATTTGATGACGGATCGGATTTGTATGAAGGATATTTGTTCAATGACAAGATGCACGCGATAAGGAAGATAAAATTTGTTGCTGTGAAAGGAAAATTTGAGTTTGTAACAAAAAAATCTACAAAATCACTAATTGTTGTTGGATGTTCTTCCCCAAATTGCAAGTGGTGGATTCGATGTGTTAAGAACCCCGATTCAAGTAAATTTGTTATTAGAAAATACATTTGTGAGCACATATGTGGTTTGGAACATATTTTAGGTGAATATCGGCAAGCATTGGCTGATGTTATTGGAGAGTTCATGAAGCCTCTATTTGTAAATGGAAAAGGTCCTACATCCAGTGATTTGAAGCATTATGTGAAAACACACTTAGGATGTACTGTGAGTTATTGGAAATGTTGGAAAGGGAGACAACGTGCAAAAGATTTTGTGAGAGGAACACCAGAACATGGGTTCGCAGTTCTTGAAGCATATCATCATATTTTAGAGTTGACAAATCAAGGAACCAAGACAGATTTAACGGTTGATGAAGAAAATAGATTTCTTTATTTTTTCGTAGCTTTTGGACTGTGCATAAGGGGGTTTGCGTTAATGAGGAAAATTGTAGCCCTTGATGGTTGTTTTTTAACTGGAAAGTTTGGTGGTACATTATTTGTTGCCACTGCACAAGACGGTGAGAACCATATATATCCTATTGCATGGGCAGTAGTTGACTCTGAGAATGACAAATCATGGGGGTGGTTTTTGAAACATTTGCAAGATATAGTTCCTGACAGTGATGAGTTATGCATAATATCCGACAGGAACCAGTCTATAAAGAATTCAATTGCAAAAGTTTACCCTATGGCGCATCATGGGTATTGCATGAGGCACCTCGGAGAGAACTTAAGGACAAAATTCAAGCGTGGTGAAATTATTCGTCCCTATTATTCGGCAGCCCAAGCTTATACACTTGATGACTTTCATGAGCATTTTCGCCAAATTCGACGGATCGAAAGCAAAGCGGCCGACTATCTTGAGCATGATGTTGGATTCCACCGATAGAGTAGAGCTCATTCTCCTGCAAACAGGTTTAACATTATGACAACCAACATAGCTGAGTCTATTAATGCAAGGATTCTAATAGAAAGAGAATTTTCAATTATCGCTCTTTTTGATGCAATACAAAGAATACTTTCTACGTGGTTTTATGAGCGTCGTATGGAAATGGTTGATTGCACAACGATATTAGTTTCATCCAAAGAAAGCCAATTGCGCAAAAATTTGAAACTTTCCAATGTACTTGTGGCAAGTCCAATTAATGTGCATGAATTCATTGTGCGCGGTGGAAGTCAGGATGTTGTTGTTGATCTTAATAAAAAAGAATGCAGCTGTAGAGTTTTTAATATTGACAAGATTCCATGTTCTCATGCACTAGCTGCTATTAGAGAACAAAAACTACCGGATTTCGGTAGGAGAATCTACACATTTTGCTCTCCTACCTATAAAACTAAAAGTTTCTTGCATGCTTATGTAGAAATTATATATCCTACTCCAACAGAGGAACAATGAGAGGTACCCGAATCAGTGGCAAATATAATCATTTATCCGCCAAAAATAAAGGTATCAAGGGGCAGAAAAAGAGTTAAGAGGATTCCTTCCGCTTGTGAGGGCAACAAGAAGAAAAACATGTGTTCGAAATGTAAGCAACCGGGTCACAAGAAGCGTACTTGCAACCAACCACCTCTTGACCAAATTTATATTTTCAAATTGTGTACAATTTATATTTTTTGATTGTACAATTTATATTTTTGGATTGTACAATTTATATCTCGGAGATCGCTTAAAGGGACGTGAGATCGCTTATTAACAGTTTGCGCACGTTTAGCGCTTTGAAAAAGCGATCTCGCGTCTCATAAGCGATCTCGCGTCTCATAAGCGATCTCTAAGATCGCTTTTATACAAAAATCAAATTAATAAATTAAAATAGAAGAAATTCGTGTAAAAAAATTAAAGTAGATTATTTTGTAAATTCAAAAATATTTATATGGATTTAATTAGTAATCATCAAACTTGACAGGACGCTCGATCGATTAAACCCTAAACCATAAACTCAAAACCCTAAACCCTAAACCCTAAACCCATAAACTAATACGTAATTATTGCTGCAAAGTTATTCTTTAAGAAAATTTAATTTAAAGTAAATTGTGAAAAGCAGAAAGTTGAAGACATTCGACTAGGTTTTATTTTTAAAAACAATCTCAAACATCATATATAATTTGATTGACAAAAGTCTTGTTCTACAAATACAATTCATATAATGTTCCATTAAACCATTAGTTGCAAGCTCATAATAAAATATTTCCCAAGTGTGTTTGACAAAATAAAGAAATTGTTCTAACTATTTACACACTACTTTAGTAAATTCATATACTATAATATAGATTAATCCGATAAACTTGATTTCTGTTGAATACTCGTGCACTAATTTTGGATTACCATATTTGAGAGAATTTTTACTAAAATAATCTTTAATTCATGTAATTCGTGCTTTTATTTTTTTAATTTTGAGTTTGAGATCCAAAATAATCACGAATTTCTTCTATATACAAAATCACACTATATACAAAATATTTAAGCACTTCTATATACAAATCACACTATATACAAAATATACGTGTAAATATACAAAATACACAAAATATACAAAATATACAACGTGTAAATATACAAAATACACAAAATATACAAAATCACACTATATACAAAATCACACTATTTATTTTTTACATATCACTTCTTTTTGAAAGATCTCTATAGCTAGAGTCTCTCGGAAGTATGGAATTGTGGAGTCGTTAAGTAAATCAATGGGAGTCTTAGTCATATGGAATTCCACGAATTTAAGTGCATATATCCCACAATCTCCACTGCAATTTAAAAACAACGAAAATATAAAACACTATAATCTAGAAAATTAATAAAACAAAAGGATAGTTTAAGGCACTAACCCATGTAAATTTGAGGGTAAGTTGTCAACGAAGTCGTATTTCCACCGCCGGTCAAATATTTCCGGTTTCAAATAAGAAAACTGGCAGGAAGCTTTTAGTAGGTTTGAAAATAGCACGGACGGTGCCCACATTACCCGATCTAAAGCCTCTTTTCTATAGCAAGTTCTATTGCAATCGAGAAGTTCAATTTTTCCCTCATCAAGAAACCACACAATTGTAATCCAATGCATATTTGTAATATTTAATATACCGTAAACTTTTTGAACTTCACGCCAATTTCGTCCGTTATGTGGTCTCTTTCCTTCAAAATATTCATCAAATGTATCATTATATCGAGACCTAAGGAGAAGCTTCTCAACGTCTACCATACTCATCGTATTCCCTTGTTTGACGTTTTTCTTCGCTTTTGTTTCCGGATTACTTTGCTTCAGTTTCCAAAGGCGTTGAACTTCTCCATCAAGAACTTGCCCAAAATAAGCATGAAGGACTGCACAATGTTGATCATAAAATTGAGGAAAACGCCTTTGTTTAAACCTTATAAGAGTTAGTCCTTCCTACAGGTGCTGCATTAAAAAGTATTACTAATAAGTATATATAAAAGTATTATATAATGTATAAATATATTGAAATATATACATATACTTACAGAATCCTCAAACCAAGCTCCTACATTCAATATCTGATCAAAAAAGTGATGCAAATACTCCCCATTACAACATTTCGCCCACTTCGATTTGTCTTTTCCATTGTACCAATGGTAAAATGATCTCTTTTTTTCTTCGGAAATAGACATTAAAATATTCCGGGGTTGTTCCACCTTTTTGTCATCAATCTTTGTTTTTTTCAAGGCTCCATCTGCAGTGTATGGTGATGTTAAGTAATGACTTCTTTTTCTTTCTCTTTCTGGTCGTTCTTCAACATTTTGTTGAACGAAGTCATCTTTCTTCTCCAACTCTTCTTTTGTTCGAACAATATCAAAATCTTTCCTCAACTCTCCCAACTCAACAACCGCAAAATCAACTCTCTTGCTCAACTCTCCCAACCCTTCCACCACAAAATCAACTTTCTGGTTGAACATCTTTTGTTCTTTGATTATGGTGTTCAGTAATTCCACTATTTCAGAATCGGGAGCAGAAGAAGGTGGTGGTGGTGGTGGTGTGCTTTTCAACTCTCCTACACATTCTTGCGTAGAAGAAGGCAATGGTAGTGGAGTTATGGCGTTTTTAATTCCAAATGCGTCCTCATCAGGTGAGACAATTAGATTAGTCAGCTTTGTGACACCTTCCAATGTCTTCTTCAATCGATCAATATTCTCATCCGAAACATCCTTAAGCTCTTCGAATGATAATATATATTGTTCTCTCATTACACGTTTTGAAGGAATTAAAAACGGATGCACAACCACCTAAAATTAGATTTAGACATATTAGCTAGGCAATAACATAAAAATATTATTGAAAATTACAAGTATCAAAACCATTGTGTTGCAATCTAACCTCGTTTGATTTTAGTAGTGATTCAAGCATGTCGTAATCCCATTTTGCAACTCTCTTCAAATGATATTGTAACATTCTCGGAATTGGCCGTAATGAATCTTTATTTTATGGAATAAACCCACCTCTGAGTCTTACAAAAAGGGGAATAGCTTCATACGCCCACACCTAAATGCATGTAAACAAATTATATTATAATTTATAACAACATATAAACGAATCAGGAATGAAAAAATAACATGAAATTATTATTACCATAAATGCCCATGGAAAGCCTTGGATGTTGAACTTTTGCAAAGTTTTATTTCCTTGGCACTCCTTATAAGCTCGAATGACGTCTTACCCCACGGAAAAGAGTTGAAGTAATCAATATCATTCACAATCGAGATCCAAAGTGGTTCAACATTTTTGCTTCCATCCTTGGCCATAAGAACATAGTGTAGGAATAGTACAAGACAAATCTTCAACTTATCTCTTGTACCATAAGCTTTGTCATTAAGCATATTTTCTAAATCTTTACCCCTAACACCATTTCTTTCTCCTAAAATCTTCTCTAAGAATTCATTTCCGTTCTTTATGACCTTATTTTCAACATCGTTGCTAGGCATAGGTCCGCAATTAAGGCCGGTAAGAAGGGCAAATTCTTTCATCCCAAAGCATAACCACATCTCGAAGTTCTTCCTACTTTCAACAGAATGGAGCAACATGTAGTGATAAAGCAACCCCAGAAAGATCAAATCGTTTGACAAGTCAAGAAAATGACCAAAACAAGTCTTATGAAATAACGCCATCACCTTCGCATTGTGATGAAGGTACTCTTTTATTGGACAAATTTAGACCAAGACGATCTCACCGTATAATTTTCCGGAAAATACGCGGAGTCATCTTTCACCGTGCGTACGTTAAAGTCGCGTACGTCGATTGACTTCGAATGTTCTGGAATGGAAAGCATGTCTAAATCTTCCCCATCCTCCTCATTCTCCTACATATAAAGAAAAAAAAATGAAGTCTTCATATTTCCACAAATATAGTAACTTTCATATTCTCCAACCAAATAGAAGTACCTCATTTTCCCCACTTGTGGTTAAAGTCTTGCCAGAATCCATCAAATATAGCTAATCCAAATATTGATTAATGAATTGACACACACAATTTCATCGCTTAAATATGATCAAATTTAGAAATATAATAATATATGTTTATTCATAAATATAAGTGTAAATTATATTAAGTGATCGTTTCATTTCATAAGTGTATAAGAATGCAAGAACAATTTATACCATTTTGACAGCTATTTTTTCTTCCTCTAGTACTTCTTCATGATGAGGATTCTCCGGATCCTGTTCAGGAAAGAAAATAAATAATTTTAAGCGCAATCTGTTAATAAGCGATCTCGCGTCGCTTAAGCGATCTCAGAGATCGCTTATGGGACGCGAGATCGCTTTTCAAAGTGCTAAACGAGCGCAATCTGTTAATAAGCGATCTCGCGTCCCTTAAGCGATCTTCGAGATCGCTTAAGCGAGGCGAGATTGCTTATTAAAGAGAAATCGCTTGCAAAGCAGAACAGCAAAAAAATTTTGTGCAATCTGTTAATAAGCGATCTCGCGTCCTTAAGCAATCTTGGAGATCGCTTGTGGGACGCGAGATCGCTTATTAACGCGAAATCGCTTGCAAAGCAGAACATCAAAAAAAAATTCATGCGCACTGTTAACAAGCGATCTCGCGTCCCATAAGTGATCTTGGAGATCGCTTATGGGATGCGATCCGAGATCACTTATGGGACGCGAGATCGCTTATGTTGCGAAATTGCTTGCAAAGAATCAGAACAACAAAAAAATTTTGGCATTCAAAAACATCATAAAAATCAAACATTTATACCTTATATTGGTGTTCTTCAATAACTTTTTCTTCAAAATGTTGAGATAATTGGGCTTTTTTCGTAGTCTTCTTTAGAGATTCTCTAATAATTGTTATTTTTCTAAAGAAAAGAAGAGAAGAAACGGGAAGAAGAAGGAAACGTTGATGAAACTTGAAGCAGGAAGCGATATCAGCAAAGAAGAAAAAGTTCTCTTGTTCTTTTCTCAAGCGATAAGCGATCGCACAGTAAGGGTTAGGGCTTTTTCTACGTTTTTATTTTCTTAATTTCAGGTTTAACGCTTTTTTAGCTATTTTTTTATTTAATAATAGTATAATAATTATTATTATTTAAAGATTAATCTAAAAAAAATGAAAAATAAATTGAGGGTTATTTGTTTAAAAGGAAACTTCAGAAAACCTATTTAGTTTCCGCCGTCTCAGTCCGCCTAAAATCAGGAACATTAACATGACACGAAATTCAGCTCCGGTGGTCGAGTCACTGCCTTCGCTTCTGGTAAGGTTCTATGCTTTTTCCGGGATCTTATATAACAGAGAACTAGGGTTCCTTGTAAAATGTCTCACTGACATTGTCCGTGAAATTATTGATTATTCTCGTTCTCTACTCTGTGTATTATCTGTCGGAAACATGTTAATGTAGGCATTGGAATACTGATATGAGTTTGTTTTACAGGTCCCTTTTCTTTGGTTGTTTGAAAAAGCGGTTTCTTCTCCAGATCTGGTGAAGTTTATCCATAAGCATCGTTGGCGCCGTCTGTGGAAACTATTGTGCTAAGATGTGAAAAAATTCTACCTTGCATTCTTCCTATTGTGTAGTTGAGCTCTAGTTGTTGTTGCTTCCATAATTTTCGGCGCAGATCTTATATACACACATCAGCATAAGTGTTCCCACAGACGGCGCCAATGATGCAAAGGGGAATTGTGACGGACCACAACTTTGAAGGTTCCATGAGCAAGTTTTGTTGCTTCTTATTAACTTTTTTTGGAGGAAATGAGTTAGAGGCGGTAAATTTTTTCACTAACCTATATGATAGTTAAGCTAAATAAGTTAATCAGTGTGAGAAAGTAGACATGAAAGCATTAATTTAGAATGCACTTCAAACGAAAATTTAACCTTACCGAAGGTTCCTTTTCTTTTAATCACGCAGTTATCTGATTCTTTGTTTAGATTCTTGACTGTTAACTGCAAATCTGTATTCTCCTCTGAGTCTGAAATATTTCTGGGCAGACAACCTATAACTTGTTTCCAAAGTCTGTAATTTACAACCTATGAAGGATATCTACTTTATCCAGAACTAAATTAAATTCCCTCCTTAAGTTTTTCTAATATCCAAGAACTACAACTTACAATGATTGGAATCTAATGCATCTTGTCTCTTTGTCAGCTTCTTGATCCTCATTACTGGTAATATGTTTGTTACTAGTGTATAATCAGTTGTTTCTGTATATTTGATTGTTTAATCGAGTTGGGACTTTCGTGGATGATTCCTTTGAGGCTGATTCATCGTTTGTTTATTACTCGCAGCTGATGAAAATTTCTCCTTCTTTTTGTTCTTTACAGAATGCAGAATATTATCAAATAGGAAAACCTTGTTATTGTAGATTCACTGGAGACAGACAGGGAAGTATGGCTGCAGCTGAGGTTACATCTGGAGAATCATGATTTTGGTTTTGCTAATGAAGGGAAATTGTACAATGAGGAGAGCGTTGATTTGCAGTTGCAAATTTGCAATTACTGGATTGAAGAGCTATGGAATGTGTTTATATTTATGGTAGTATATTGTAATCTCTGTATAACTTCCTGTTTATGATGAACCTAATAGATATTCATTATTGCAATGCATATAGATTTCTTACCTCAGTGAGTTATTGTACATATAAATTGTTGACTAAAAAATTTCTGCCTGCTGAAGGGCATAACTGATAGTTCAAAATGACTTTCTCTAAGTTTCAAAGTCAAAAAATGATATAAAGTGTTCGTCAAACAAAGATGTAGTTGAGGAGGGTAATTGTAGTTTGTCAAACATGAGGACAAATTTTGTAATTTAACAATAAATAAGAGGTACAAAATTGAGAATTTCAAGTTTATAAAATTGCTATTTTACTAATTAATTTTTATTTTACAAAAGCATGTTATGATTTCAAGTTATATGATTTTATAACTTCATTTTTTTTTTTTTGTTATTTAACAATAAAAATCCTTATTTTTTCTTGATAAGAAAAATAATGAAAATCCTTACGACTATGAATATCCTACGGCTATTGATATTCTTGAGAGCTACAATCCGAATTTCGGGTCGAAAGAGAAGGTCAGACGTCATCTGAGTTGGGTGAAACCGTGTTTGTCTTAAATTAAACTTAACACTGTTGGTGGTGTTAAATTGGAAAATAGAAGTGCAGCAGCAGGTGGCCTGCTCAGAGATTATAATGGAGATTGGATTACGGGATTCTCACTGAATCTCGGGACAAATACGATCACCTTGGCCGAGCTTATGGGTATCAAAGAAGGTCTCCGTATTGCTTGGGAGAGGAGAATCGAGAAACTATATATCGAGATTGACTCAAAAGTTGTCCTTCAACTGATCAAGTTTGCTAACACGGAGTATCACCCCTTTGGATCCCTAATCGAAGACTGCAGATTCTTTTTAGGCAGACTGTAGATCATAGAATTCTGCCATATAAGTTGGGAAGGAAACGACTATACTGATATCCTTGCAAAAAAAAAAGCATAATCAGGATCCCCTTTTAATTAAGTAGACTGAACCCCTAAGGAAGTTATTAGTTTCATTGCTTCTGATGCAAGCAATTTAGTTTAATTTTTTTTGCTTGTTTTTCTACCCAAAAAAATGGATATCCTACAAGTTTCACCCTATCGGACAAGAGAATCGTAGACAATTTAAGAAAGCGCATTTACAGATTAACCAACTCTTTACAAAAACGCATTTTCCCTAGTCTTCACTCTTCAATCTTCACAAACACTCTTCTCTGGTCTGGTTAGGGTTTAAGTTTTAGTCAAAAACCCTTCTTCACCGCCAAAACCCTAATTAGGGTTTCTAGACGACAGCAAAGAGTTCACCAACTATGAATTACAGATTCCAAAATCTTCTAGGCGCGCCCTACCGCGGCGGAAACGCCGTTGTAGTGAACAATAACTTGTTAATTTCGCCGGTCGGAAACCGTGTCTCTGTCACGAACCTCCTCAAATCGGAGACAATAACATTACCCTGCCAAGCCTCCACCAACATCCGCCGTGTCGCAGCCTCAGCTGACGGTGTATTTCTCCTCACCGTTGACGAGAACAACCGCTGTCTTTTTATAAACCTTCCCCGCCGCGCCGTCCTACACCGCCTCTCGTTCAAACATCCTGTTGCTGATGTGAAATTCAGCCCCGACGGCCGATTCATTGCCGTCGCTGCCGGTAAGCTTCTTCAGATATGGCGTTCCCCGGGATTTAAGAAGGAATTTTTTCCCTTCGAGTTGATTAAGACGTTCGCTGATTGTAATGATCGTATTACATCGCTTGATTGGAGCCCTAACTCGGATTATATAGTTGCCGGGTCGAAAGATTTGACTGCAAGGCTTTTTTATTTGAATAAAACCGAGAAGAAGAGTAGTTACGTCAAGCCATTTTTATTTCTGGGTCATAGAGATGTACTTGTGGGAGCATTTTTCGGAGTTGATAAGAAGACTAATGTTGTTACAAAAGTTTATACTTTATCACGAGATGGTGCAATATTTAGCTGGGGTTATAATGTCAATGATGGTAAATCAGAGGAAATGGAGGAAACTCTTTCAGAGCCAGATTCTCCAGGGACACCTGAGCAGGGGCAGGAGCAGAATAAGGAAGATGAAAACAAGGTTAATTTGAAGAAAAGGAAGGATATTGATGCTAAAGAAGACGAATTGGAGGAAGAAAATGGAGTTTTATTGCATAAGATGAAGTGGGAGTTGTTGAAAAAGGATTTCTTCTCACAAGCACCAGCGAAATTATCAGCATGCCATTATCATAAGGGGCTTGATATGGTGGTGGTAGGTTTCTCTAATGGAGTTTTTGCACTCTACCAGATGCCTGATTTTGTGTGCATTCACTTATTGTCTATTTCACGAGAGAAAATCACTGCTGCTGTATTTAATGATCATGGGAATTGGTTAACATTTGGGTGTGCAAAGCTTGGGCAGTTACTCGTGTGGGAGTGGAAATCAGAGAGTTATATACTGAAGCAACAGGGACATTATTTTGATGTGAATTGCCTTGCTTTTTCACCGGATTCACAGCTGTTGGCTACAGGAGCAGATGATAACAAAATCAAGGTAAAAGAAAGCCCCATGCTCGGTTATCATTAGTTTTTCATTTTGATGTGAATGCTAAAATATATTATCCAGCCCCATGGTCTTTGAATAACAACAGAACCAATTGGTATAGTTATAAACTACCAATTGTCATTTTCTTGTCTGAGTTGAGGTCAAAATATGTTAAGAAGTAGACTTTTTCTGTAAATAATTTAAATGTGCTTAGGTGTTTTTGCATTTTCAAGGTTCACAGTGGCAGAAGTTCATCCAAACTCCATTTCCAATAAGCTAAGAATGAGAATTTGTTCTACTTCTATTTACAGGTTTGGACGGTCTCTTCAGGATTCTGTTTTGTGACATTCTCTGAGCATACAAATGCTGTTACTGCACTGGATTTCATGGCTAACAACCATTGTCTACTGAGTGCATCTCTGGATGGTACTGTTCGTGCATGGGATTTGTTTCGTTATCGAAATTTTAGAACCTTTGTGACCCCAACGCCAAAGCAGTTTGTTTCTTTAGCCTCGGATCAGAGTGGTGAAGTCATTTGTGCTGGAACTCTTGATTCATTTGAGGTGTTTGATATTTGCAGCTTAGTCTTTTGACATTTTCATTGATATTGCGTTATGATTGAATTTACTGATGATGCAACATCTCAATGATTCTGTGTAGATATTCGTGTGGTCAATGAAGACAGGACGGTTGCTGGATGTTCTCAGCGGCCATGAGGCTCCTGTTCATGGATTAATGTTTTCTCCCACTAATGTAAGTGCCTTTTGTTTTTGGGTTATATTTGATGATGTGAATAAATATTAGGCGAACTACATCCACTACCCCTTGAGATAATTACAATTTAGTCCATGTATTTTCAGAAATGAAAAAATAATCACTGACATTTCACTCTCTTACCAAAAACTCCCTGAAAACATACATTATGAAGCCCAAAAATTCAAAAAAGAGACGAAGCCCAAAAATGCAAAAAACTATATCAGGGAGTTTTTTGAATTAAAGTAAAATGTCAGAGAATTTTTTGTAATTTCTTAAAACAGAGGGACCAAATTGTAATTAACTCAAAGTTTCACCCAAAAATTAAATAATCCCTTTTTGATTTCATCTGCCTCGGATCTTAAAATCAATAACTATTTTTTCCTCCTGAACATGCAGGCTATCTTGACTTCCTCCTCTTGGGACAAAACTGTTCGTTTGTGGGACATTTTTGACGGAAGAGGTGGCGTTGAGAAATTCGATCATACACATGATGTCCTTACAGTTGTTTACAGGCCAGATGGTAAACAGCTAGCTTGCAGCACTCTAGATGGGCAAATTCATTTCTGGGACCCAATACAAGGCTTGGAAATGTTCTCAATTGAAGGCCGTAGAGATATTGCTGGTGGTCGTCTAATGACTGATCGCAGATCAGCTGCGAACTCTTCTGCTGGAAAGTGCTTCACAACCTTGTGTTATTCTGCTGATGGGAGTTACATATTAGCTGGTGGGAGCAGTAAATACATTTGTATGTATGATGTTGCTGATCAGGTTAGTGCTAATCTAAGTTTGTTTTCTCTACTCAAAAGCTCATATTGAAAACCTATTGATTTGTTGATAAGTCTGTTATGGTTGTTGGTGACATTGTTTTAATCACTTCTTGAAGCAACAGAAAGGCGTGTGAGGTGCTGTTATGTTTATTACATAATCTGTTCTTTTACAATTTGCAATATGAATTACTTTAGCTAGTTTCCTATCTCCTTCAAAGAGCGAGCTGAAACTTCTCAAGAATCATTTCCACATACCTATTCTGTTATATGCCGCCTGGTTTCATTTTCATTTTGCCCTTTTTGACATCTACTGTTGGAAGTCCAACCTTTTTCTTTCTTGGCCCATTTTCTTGTATTAACCATACGTGTTTTTCATTCGTGCCTAGATAGAGTCCAAAGATAATATATTCATTAATGGCCATCACATCAATTTGTAAATTACTGTCAACTCGTGAATACAATCAAATACAGGAATTCAAAAATCTGTCAAAAATGGCATTTCACTATAGATAATCTTGAAAATGTTTTGAAAATGAACCTAGCAAAATGTTGATTTTTGGTGCTGTAGTAGTTATAATTTCAATCTCAAATTACGTCGCCTTCTTTTACTATGGCAAAGATTATAATCTGCTGCTTGACATGTTTTGCATGTATTGTACCTATTTATTCTGCACTGTAACTGAAGGAAGCATTTACAAAATATATATCAGGTACTGCTGAGGAGATTCCAAATAACTCACAATCTATCATTAGATGGGGTTCTTGATTTCTTAAACTCGAAGAATATGACTGAGGCAGGACCATTGGATTTGATAGATGATGATAATAGTGACACAGAGGACGGTGTGGATAAGCAAACACAAAGTAAATATGCATATGATTTGCCAGGATCAATGCCCAACCATGGGAGGCCTATTGTAAGAACGAAGTGCTTGAGAATTGCACCGACGGGCAGAAGTTGGGCAGCTGCAACTACAGAAGGGGTTCTGATATATTCTATGGACGAGTCCTTTATATTTGACCCCACTGATTTGGACATTGATGTTACACCAGAGGTAATCGTTATAAACATTCTTAGTTAATAAGTTTCTTTAGATCTTTGGCCATTATTTACTAGCATGAATTTAAATTAACAAGCGCCATTCTGGGATTTTGCAAGGAAAAGAAAGAAATTCAAAATTCTCAATTTGTTTGGTTGTTAAGGAAAATAAACCATCCAAATTAAAAGAACATGATGAAAATTGGTTAATAGGGGTGAAGTGTTTGATGAAATAGAGTGAAAATGAATGTGGGAGTTGAAGACTTAATATTATAAACATAAGACTAAATCACAAAGTTACAAGTGTGTTTTTCTTGTTTCTCTCCCTTCCCTTCACATTTTGTGTGGAAAATGCATTTCCCTTCGTAAATATGTATCTTCCTTTCTGTAGTCTGTAGTAACCAAACACCAAATACAAATTTTCTCATCATTTTCTTTTATTTTCCTTCCTAAAATCCTAGAATAAGGACACACAGTGGTTAGCAATACTCATCTCTCTTCTTTGTTGTACAAATGCTGATTTATTAGATCTGTGCTTTATTATCTATTTATCTGTCTTTTCTATTTTGATTAGGCGGTCGATGCAGCTCTAAACGACGATCAACCGAAAAGAGCTTTAATCCTCAGCCTTCGTCTAAATGAAGACTCCCTTATAAAGAAGTGTATCGTTGCTGTCGCTCCCTCAGATATACCAGCTGTCGCTTCATCAGTTCCCTCGAGATATTTACAAAGATTAGTTGAGGCACTTGCAGATCTTCTGGAGAAGTGTCCACATTTGGAGTTCATTCTCAGATGGTGCCAGGTTAATATAAAATTACAATTTCTTTACCATATACATTCATCATCACATGAAATACTGTCAGCTTAGTTTACTCAATTTTTGTTTCGTTTGTTTGCATTGCAGGAACTCTGCAAATCCCATGGCAACTCTATTCAGCAGAATTCAAGAAACCTACTTCCTGCTCTAAAATCCTTGCAAAAGGCAATTACCAGACTACATCAAGATTTTGCGGAAACCTGTTCTTCCAATGAGTATATGCTTCGATATCTGTGTTCCACAAGCAACAAGAAATAGTAGCACTGATTATGATCTCAATCCAAACAAGGTAAGAATTTTTTTCGGAAAGTTGAGGTTTATCTTTAGCAGCCCAATTAGAAATGACTCTTTTCTCGTCACATCATTTGTCATTCCACTTGAAACATAGGACAACGATTTGAACATTTTTACATCTTTTCACTCTGCGCAGGGATTATTATTATCAGGACAATAGGGCTTTAAAGAATGAAACTTGTATCGTAGAAGAGCCCCACAATAGCAGTCGCGCGCTGCGTGCTGTTAGAAACTCAGAAAATTTTGGTAGTATAGTTTGTGCAAAATCTCATCCTTCATTAGCGGGTATAGGGAAGAGTTGTGAGCTATTTATGCTGGCAGAAGAGAAAAGATTGATCAGATGATGTATGACAAGTGTATATTATCTTCGACTCTTTGTTTCTCGACTTCACCTCATATTTCAATCTAAATATTACTTTAATCCTTATCAATTTACCTTATATTTCAATTGTATTTCAACATGTCGGATTAAGATAACTAAAAGTAGCTCAATTTTAAATTTTAGTAAATCAAGAAAATTATGGATATAATTAATATGCTTTGACACGATGTAGATCCATTGTTTTTGGATAAGTTCATTCGTTCGCCTCCCAAACGAAGATGCTACTTCTCTTTTTTGACTTCAAGAAAAGAAAATGTGAACATATTTTTTCCCCTGATATAGAGATATAATCACACAAAAACATACATAAATCACAAATCCAACATTTCATTAAATAAGCCGTTGGAACAACATTATTAAAAGCTACATTCTTTCCACCCCGGGAGTGTGAAACAAAACTCCAGGGAAACTAGGAAAAGTACTTTCTTTCTTCTTTACCAAGCCCGATTTAAAAGAAACAAGAAAACAAAACACAACAACACAACAAGAAAACAAGGAACAAACTTTCCTTCAACCCCTCAACTAATAATCCCTTTTATTGCGTATATTTTCATCCTCGTCCTCATCCGCCATACCAAAAGTATGCTTCACCGCGTCCGCCGCGCCCTGGGCCATGCCCTTCATTTGCTCGCCGGTTTTCTGCATGATTCCGCCGGTTTTCTCTTTCCCAGCCTGGGCGGTCTCCTTGCCGCTCTGCGCCATCTGAGACGCCTTTTCCTTGGTGGCTTCAGCTGCCCCTGCCGCCTTCTCCTTGGCGGTGCCCATGGCGCTTCCAGTTTTATACTCGGCATCGTGGGTGCCCTGAGAAGCCTTGTCTTTGGCTCCTTGGGCCTTGTCCTTCATTGTGTCCACTGCTTGCCCTGTTTTCTCCTGCAGCCAGTAATTTCAACATTAATTGCAAGAAAATATATATCTAATTATACAGAATATTACACACAGACTGTGATGTGCAGTGTTACCTGAGCTTGGCCCTTGGCTTCACCAGCTCTGTACCTTTGCTCGTGGGACGCCATTTTGCATGCAAAGTTGATTGAGATCTAAAGTAGAAGTACTGAAATTCGATTGAATTGAAATTGGAAATCGTTTGAAAGCCAACTGATTTTAGAACTTGGATATATAGGTGAGTGAAAAGGGTTTCTTGCATGAGGTTTATATAGATATTGCTGGGGTTCAGGGAGCTGCCACGTGTCCAGCTCTTCGACGCGTGTTAGGTTGACGTGCCATTCAGCAGTGAGCTTTGTTAGATAAACTATTGTTAAGTGAGGATCAGATCAATGACGATGCATATTGCAACCACAAACACAAGATAGGTTCTTCAGATTTGGTGATGGGGCCTTTTCTTCTGGTTTTTCTTTTTGCAATTTCATTATGCGGTTGAAAAGATTTGTTTTTTTTTTTTTGAAAAAGGAAGTTAAACAATCTTCTTTTTTTTTTTTGATTTTGAATTCACATGGCATTTGAAATTCTTTTTGTTACACTTCGATATTTTCTATCCGATAGATTCTACTTCTCATTCGATATTTCTATTTCTTTCAAATTATTTTAATTTTATTAGTTCATTCATTCGTAAAAGGGGAAGTTAAGAAAAAAAAAGAATCGACCGTTCAAGTAACCCCATTGGATGGGAAAATGGTAGTAAGAGAAACATATATATGGGGTCTATATCAATCTATATTGAATTGACTTCTCGATTTAGGGATAAATACAGCAAGATTCCCTGTACTATTAGAAATTACAGATAGATTCTCTTATTTTAATGAAAATCTAAAAAAACTTAATAACAAGTTGTAAAATAATTAAATTACTCATACATGAAATGTGGGAAGTGATTAAGTTGTTATTCAATTAATAAAACGTTAACATCTACTTGAAAACAATAAAATAATTTAACAGTAGGACCGAAGTGTTAGACAGAGCCATGATTGAGGGGGTGTTTCTATAATTTTCAATAGTAGAGAGGATCTTGCTGTATTTTTCCCTATTTTGAGGGTGTAAATGTAATTATCCCTGTATAATATGAGAGGTAAAATGGTGTATGCATTCAACATGAGTTGTAAGGGGATAGAGAATAGGGTTGAAATGCCATTTTCCCAAGAAACTTAATTGACAATTTCATTACAAAATTTGAAATAGACCGCCGCCCGCAGCGGTCGCCACAAAATTAATATGTCCAGTCCAAGTGTTAATTGATGCACATGCTTAGGCACTGAATGCTTACTAATTGGCCGGAGACTTTTATGACGATTAAACAAGTCTATAAATTCACTTGCAAAGCTGCGATATATAATAATACATATCTAACTTAATACAATTTGATTGTCTATTCTTATTTAATTTCCGAAGAACGACACAAAAGCCAGAAACATGGCAAGCCAAGGTCCCAACAACAGTAACAATGCCGGACAACAAATTCCAGGCCAGACTCAGGTAAAATATAGTTTATTATTTTTTCAGATTGATTTTATTTATTAATTTAGTTGATAATAACTAGATATATTTTCTTAATAATTAGGGTAATTATATCTTTGAATCTAAGTGCAGATGATGAGAGATGACCAGTTGAATCAGCCATCTAACACAAATAACGAAGGCGGCGGAAACAACTTTCTTGATGAGGTATATATACATCTAACTCAATTTTCTCTAACTACGCCATGATCGAAAAATTGGGTCTTTACAGTATTTGAGCTCGAACAATTATAATGAGCCTTGATAATCTTATTACTTTACTTGTCTAATTATTTTGATTGAAAAATATTGTGAAGACTGGAACTCATGTCAAGAACATGGCACAAGGGCAGCCGATGTGGGAAAAGGAGCTGCTCAAGGCGTTGTCGGCATTGCCCGTGGTGCCGCCCTAGGGGCCGCTAACGTTGCGCAAGGAGCATCCGACATCGTCAAGAATACATTCGCATCGAACAATCCCGAGGCTGCAAATAATCCCGGAAACGCAGGTAATACAGGCAACCACCCAAGCAACCCTAGCTCTAGGGTTTGAGTCTTGAAAAATTGCTTACATGATCCGAGTTTCGTTAGAAACTAATGTAAGATTCATGCATAGCTAGCTTAATTTACTTATTCCTCAATTAGTACTGCATTGTCCAAATTACAGTGGACTGTTTAGTAATTGTCTATTTTTCTTTTGTGACAGACATTCATTGGAGTTTTTTTGTAATAAATAATACTCTTTTTGAATGAATGCTTAAGATTTTTGACTTTATTATAATAATCTAGTCTTAAATTTAAATATTAGGACTTGGATGACTTTTGTAATTGTCAAAAAAAAGTCAAGCATTTGTTTTGTGTAGTCAAAAGAAGAAAAAGAAAATTAAATAGATAAGCAAATCTAGAATTTGGGCCCCCGTTCAATGTTTCCTGTTCTGGCGCTGTTCTTCGTCAATATAGCTGCTGCCAAAGAGAATTCCTCTGGCAGCTGCCCACCACAATCTTCTCTTTTCTCTACATTCACATGGCGGCGAGTAAGTTCTCTCACCCACACACACACGCAGAATATCGTCTGTGCTGTTACGCTTTACTCCGTTTATCCATCAATGTATATATTTTTGTCGTTTCTTCTTCTGTTAATCTACCTGTTAATTGTTATGCATATTTCCGTAATAGGGTTCCATTTCGCTTTATTTGTTTGGATTTCTGTGAATGCACTTTTCAGAATATTCCTTCTTTAATGGTTCTTTTTGTTTCTGGTGGTTTGGGGGCTTCAGGCATTAGAATAAAGAACTTGGATTTCAGTTCTGCGAAACATAAATTGGGAACTCTGCAGCCTCCACATGGTTTAAGGACTCAAAAAGCTGTTGAATTTGGCGGGTTGGTGTT
Source organism: Verbena officinalis (assembly GCA_958496215.1). NCBI lineage: Eukaryota > Viridiplantae > Streptophyta > Magnoliopsida > Lamiales > Verbenaceae > Verbena > Verbena officinalis. The sequence continues at coordinate 2,879,919 of OY292391.1, forward strand.
GTCGAATAGATCAAAAAAGCAGATAATTGCTTGTCGGAGTTCGGCTGCTGAAGCTGATTGTGAGTTTTTTTGGGATTGATTTATTGCATTAAGTATGTTATGTTTCACTTTAACTATGAATCTTGTGAAAATAAGCTATTATTTGAATTTAAGTGAAAGACTACTGTTTCATTGAATGATCTGTTCATTGCTTTTTGGCTATGTTTTTAGGATGAAGAGTTATTAAATGCATTATTTGGCGTATTTAATGTTCAAAAAACTGATTTTGATTGCTTTTCATCGTATCCATAAGCTGTAAGCGGCATTTATACCTGTTACTGCAAGAAAATTCATTTCTAGTATAATCTTCTACTTTTTGTTTCTGTTTTTAATCCAGTCTTTTGTTATTTAAGCCAATGTGGAGGATAATTCTAAAGAAACTCGGGCGACAGATGGATTAAGCCAACGTGTTCCCAAAGCATCTGAGGTAAGTTTAATAATCCTGATTATAGGTTTATTTTTCTGTTGTGTCGTCTCACTGGTAAAAAAGATGTAGAATTGTTGAAAAAGAAAAAGAAAAACAAAACTGATTTGGATATGTGATTTTACAGATAAAATCTCTTTTGACGGAGCTATGCGACACAACCTCGATTGTCGAGTTTGAACTTAAAGTGAGCAATTTTTGTTTCTCTTTTATATTTCTTGGATAGTATCGATATGATTGTAAAATCTATATTAAATGTATATATTGTGTTTACTTACTTGCTTTTCATGGTTATAAGCTTAGGGGATTCCGGTTAAAAGTGTTGAGAAACTTAGCCGAGCAAAGTGCACCACAAATACCTCCAGTTCCTGCTGTTCGTACAGTTGCTGAGCCAGCCTCATCGACATCTTTAGCCCTATATAAACCAGTTTCTTCCTCAACTGGAGTTTCACAATTGCTTGAGAGGGCAGCCGATGAGGGTTTGTTGATAATTAATTCTCCAACGGTACAAATCCAACACATATATATTAGGGAAAATTACATGTGTACTAATCCTGATAGTTGACTTAATTACAATTTAGTCCCTCAGGGAGTTTTTTGTAATTTTTGAAAACAGAGGAACAAATTGTAATTAAATCAAACCTCAGGGGTAGTAGACGTAATTTGGCCGATATATAATAACAATTGTAATTAGTGAGCTTTTTCTGGATATCTTTTTCACAATGTTTATACCGAATGAAGGTTGGACAGTTTTGGACATCTCGAAAAATTAAAGGGGCGAGGCTACGTCCAGCTTGCAAGGAGGTATTTTTTCTTGTGATGTAATCATATACTATGTTATAGTTATTTTTATTTACTACGCTCATCGAGTGTGCGATGTCACTAGTTTTAATTTATTGTTGCTTAACAGAAAGACATGATAAAGGAGGGCAAGGTTGTCTGCTATATCGAACAGCTAAGTAGCCAGATCCCTGTTGAGGTATGTGCCTTACATAAAATTTCATTCAAATTAACATTTGCACTATTCATTGAGTTTTTTCGGTTTCTTGGTGCAGTCTAAGATAGCAGGGGAGGTTGTTAAGATACTTGTAAGAAATGGTGGTATGTATCTCTCTTGTTCAATTTTTTTTCTTTTTATTCTCGTTTCGATCGATTATTAAGTGTCTTTTACTGTTGATATTTACAGATCCTGTTGGTTATGGAGATCCTCTTATTGCAATTCTTCCTTCCTTTCCTGGAATAAAGAAGCTTCTGTAGATTCTCCTAGATAACATATCAAGATTCCTGGTTCTAGTTATCTGTTTTGGTAGATTTACTTCATAATTTTACTTCAAATCTTGTTGTCTCCAATTGTGTATACCAGACTGCGAGACGAATACTGTCAAATTGACAGATTAAATAGATGACTTTTAGTTGCTTTTATGATTATTTAAATTTAAATCTAATAGAATATTGGGATAATTACACTTACACTCCATCGACTTAGGGGTAAATACAACAAGACCCCCTCAACTATTGAAAATTACAGATAGATCCTCTAATCCTAACGGAAACCTAAAAAACTTAACGGAAAGTTGTAAAATGATTAAATTATCCATAACATTTTTGTTATAGCGTTTGCTATACATGAAATAAGTGAAATGATTAAGTTGTTGTTCAGTTAATAAAATATTAATATCTATTTGGAAATAAGAAAATGACTAACGACTGATCTAAGTGTTAGACAGAGCATAGTTGAGGGAGTGTCTCTGTAATTTCCAATAGTACATGGAGTTTTGTTATATTTTTCCCTAAGTCAAGGGGTGTAAATGTAATTATCCCTAGAATGTATGTTTCTATTTACAGAATTTATACTGTATTGAATTCTTTTCGTACATGCATTTTGAAAACTTAACTGATTTGGAATCTCATGGCTAAGTCAATTGAATTATACATTAATTTCTTTACGGACCGAATAAAAAAATAATTAGTTTTTTCCAGAAAATATCTTCATAATCCATATATATCTCAGCAGAAAAATAAGGGTTTTTGTAATACCAGTCTTCCAACATTTTCCCTCTTATAAATAACCCTCTGCTTTTTGGCCTACAAATCTTCCAACGCACCAACTTTACATTGTTCAATTTTAGCGAGTAATATACTGTTGCACTCGAAATACTTTCCTTTTTAAAACTTTCACGATCAAGTGTTCATCTTTACGCACGTCAACTTCTTCATCAAAGTTTTAGTTTCTCAAGCTCAAAATCCAGTTAATCTTTCTCCATTTTCTTGAAATCTTCATTTCTTGCCAAATATTTCACATGTCGCGTCAGGTGAAGTATATAATTTCCTGGGTTTTTTCTTCAAATATCTTCCTTCGCAATCTTGAAAAAATGAGCGACTTTAATAAGTCTCAAGTTTCTCGCCCAACTGATTCTGGCGGCAGAGACCAACAATCTTTACCAGTTCGCCCTAATTCTGATTTAGAAAATCCCACTTCTTCTGGGGGGATTTCAAATCGTCGTTCCAAACCTTGCTATCAGTTCCGAAAGGGCAAATGTTACGATGTAAGTTGTCGTTTTTCTCATGTGCATGGGGATATCCAGAAAATTCAAGAATGTCCTATGTCATCTACTAAAGGAAATTGCCCTTTTGGGGATACTTGCAAATATCTTCATAAAGATGATCAAAATCGTGGACAAAATCAAGATGATCAAAATCGTGGACAAAATCAAGATAATGAGTCGGTGGTTTTTCACAAGAAGAAGCCCTGTAAACTATGGAGGAAATCTGGTGCATGTAGTTTTGGGGAGACGTGTCGTTTTGCCCATGGAAAAGCAGGTGATGATTTCTCTCTTTTTTTTTTTCAATTGAAATAAAGGATCTTTTGTTGTTCTAATTTTATATGGTTTTGTGATTTATTGAAGAATGTTCGTCTTTAAGTATATCTGTTTGTTATTGTTTGATTTGAGGGCCAATTACGAAAGCAACCAAAAACCTTTAAAATTACAGAAAACACCCTGTAACAAAAATCACCCTCAAACTAACATAATAACGTTGACTCAGGGTGGTTTTTGTAATTTTCAAGGTTACGGGGTGATTTTTGTAAAAGGCACAAACCTCACGGGCTTTTTCGTAATTATTCCTTGATATAAAGTTGCTAAACAGTTAATGACTTGATCCAAGTTATGAAATTAGTGACCATCGAGAAAGAAACAGAAATCTGATTGATCATTTGCTTTCAAGTGTACGCTGTATGTATCCAAATTTGATGATTTGAACTGAATCAGAATTGATATTGCATTATATATGCGTGACTCTTGTTAATTTCTTTACGTTTCCTTCATTTTAGGGGGATTTTGAATCTAATTCCAATTAATTTTATGGGCATGCAGAGCTCAGAGAAACTCATGTCCCACAGCCCAGAGAAACTCATGTCCATGCAGAGCTCAGAGAAACTCATGTCCATGCTGAGACTGGAAACTCCAGCACCTTACGTTTTGACAAGCTGGAAGAAAAACATTTCTCCAAAAGTGACAGTAGGAAGATCAGTGAAGTCTATGCCGATTGGATCGATGAATGATGATGATATATAGCCACAATATGTTCTGGAATGTAATTCTGAAAAGACAGAGAAGAGCCTCCCATTTTTCTTGATTTTTTACGAAGACAGTTTTTGTAGCATGTTCTTGAAACAGAGAGACATCAACTACTGATATATGCAAAATAAATGAGAATTTTCAATTACATGAGTAAGAATTTCAGAAGCTCAAAGAAAGCAAGCATGGTTTATAAAGCTAGGGATAATTATCAACTACCCCCTGAGGTTTGGCCTAACTACAAAAAAACCCAATGAGGTTTGGAAAAGTACCAAATCCCCCCTGAAGTTTCACTCTCTCACAAAACATGGTAATTTTACCATCGCCGTTGGTTTTTCTGTTAGACTTAAAACTTCAGGGGGAATTTGGTAATTTCTGGAAACCTCATGAAAACCTACAAACAACAAATAATGAAAGAACAGAGGAAAAGTTCACTATATGAGTTCAAAGAATGGTATCAAAATAAAATTCAGAGATTAAGTGTTTCCTAGCACAAAACTCAAATGTACTTGGCCTTCAAGTGATTTTGTACCCTCTTAACAATGCAGTCAAATTGGCAACATCTTATAAGTTTTCTCACATCCCTTCTAATAGAAAGGAACGCGATAATTACCGCGATAATCATCTTATAGTGATAAGTGCAAAGATCTTCACTTGCATGTCTTCCACAAAACATTTCCCTGATAATACTCCATAAAATGAGAATCAAACCAAATAAGCCCATTCGTCCTCGTTTCATCAACCCTAAAAGAGCTCCAGCCACACATAGGTAACTTCCCGCAATAATCTGTAGTAATTTTTGTTATAAGAAACTGTAAATTTCACGTATTATAAAGAAGGTGCTGAATAAATTTAAGGATAATTACACTCCCATACTAGAGGTTTGGTCTAATTACTCAAATATTTTACATAATTATGTTGAATCTCAGGGTATGTGAGTGTAATTGTCCATTAATTAATTTACAAACCTCCAAGTGTTTGAGATCATTTGAGGCGATACTTGATTGACTCATATTAGACTTGTAAGAGTTCACTAGTTGATCAGGATCTGGAATTGGTGTTTTCTCCATGAAAGAACTCATAATCGCGCCTGGATAGAGAAGGGTTTTTACTATAAATCCAGGGAAAATTTCACTCGCAATCAATTGGCATGCCGTTATGTCTATTGGTGTTTGACATGTACCAATTCTGCAAGGGAATCTGAATATATACCAATGGACAAATTCAGTATTTAAATTTTCAAAACTCCATATTTGAATTTGAAATAGAATTTAATAAGGAAAAAAATTTATCTTGAAGTAGGGGCCATAAAGTTGAGAAACCCTAGCATTTAACTTACGTAGGAAGATCTAGGGTTTCTGTAGATACCATTAGAACATTGAATAAATGACATAGCTTCACTCAGAAAAGCAAAAAAAAAAACGCTAAATTAAATAAATGGTATACCTGAAAAGTGGAACTTGTAAAATTATTATGAAGAAATACAAGCGAGAGGCGACATTAGCTATGATGTCTGCCCATTTTCTTGATGAGAACCCCATGTTACCAAATTTTGGTAAATGTACAAATTTTTTTTACCCTATATAATTTTTATTTTTAAGCTCTTTTTTGTGTGGAGTGTGGATCATAAAACCAATTGGAGAATACTTGAAATTGGATCCCAATAACCTTAACTCTTTTCTTTGGATAGATTTTTTAAGCCCACTCCAATTTTTTATCCAAACTTCAAAATAATTAGAAAATTGAGCCAATTCTTATACTAAAAATAACTGAATTAATACTGAACTGACAGAGCATCACAAAAGCCAAACATATTTTCGGAGGAATACTCATGTTGACTTGCAAACAACATAGAAACATAAAAAAACAAACACATATAGCAAACTTAAACAAACAAAGACACTAGACTTAAAACGGAAATAACTTCAACAACGCTTAGTCTTCGTCTTCGTAGTAGATGGTGAATCGGTCACAATGACCGGACATCTTCAACTGATCATAAGTTAATTTTTCTTGCGTCTTTGTCATCCCAGAAATGACGACGTTTCCCTTCCAATTTTTGTGCTCGTTGAGGAAGTGGATTAGTCCATCCACGCCATCCTTTTGTGTCACGACAATATTTTCCTCCTTAGATAGATCTTCAATGTATTGATCTAATAACGACTTCAGATTGTTCCGTTCTGTAATCAGACCTTCTCTTTCAGTTAGTAAGTTGGCAAGCTTTCCAAGCGCCTATAAAAGGAAAACATGGATATGTAATTCTTAGAGTAAAATAGGTGTTGAGAAAAAACAAATTACAAAACTAGTACTACTTACTCCTTGATCATCAGCCATTTTCGTTCACTTAGTAGAACCTCAGATGTATAGATGTAATTATACTTATAAGTTACTGGAAAGGGTGATTCTCAAATAGTATATGTGTTGCTTAATATATAGCGGTAGAAATCATGTCAAAGAAATGAGAAGTGGTTGGGGTGGCTAAAGTGTGACATTGACCAAGTCTTGGTAATGCTTTGACACACTATCATGGAAATCAAATGTGTCAACAAAGTTCATTTAATCACTTTTTCAATTTTATTATATAAAATTTTAAATTTTGGTAATTTTGGTCCAGCTCTCGACGAAAAAGAGTGAATATAATTGGCATCTTACGTGCATGGCATGTATTTTTCCGGTAATTTCATCAAGTTCCCCCCAACTCCGACTAAATTTGTTGAAATATTAAATTTAAATGACGAAATTGTAAAAGTGACATCGGAAAGAATTAAAGTCCGAAAGTATAAATTTTACAGAGACTAACGTAGCAATGTTACCTTATAATATACTAACACAAGGGTAGATTAGTCTATAGTTTTATAAAACTAGTCTACCATATATGGTCACCGATGAAACCATCATAAAATCATTTTGCAAGCAACATGAACTAGTTTCAAGTTCATTTTTTAGTAATTTTTTTAGGAATAATTACATTTACACCCCATCGACTTAGGAAAAATACAGCAATATCTCATTTACTATTAGAAATTATAGAGACATGCCCTCGACTATGGCTTTGTTTAACACTTAGGTCTTGTCTTTAGTTATTTTCTTATTTTTAAGTAGATGCCAACATTTTATTAACTGGACAACAACTTAATCACTTCGTTTATTTCATGTATAGCAAACACTATAATAAAAATAATATGGGTAATTTAGTCATTTTATAACATTCGTTGAGTTTTTTAGATTTCCATTAAGATTAGTGAATCTATATGTAATTTCCAATAGTTAAAGGGGTATTTATCCGTAAGTGTAATTATCCCTATTTTGTAACTATATTGATAGAGTAATACAATCATTATTGTAAGAAGAAAAAAGGAGAAGATGCCAAAGCTGAAAAAGAAAGATGCAGAGAGACTCTTGTAATTATTCATATTCATATACACTTGCCCTTTCACCTCTTCCAAATACCACTATTATAGTTCATTTATACAAACATAGAAAAAAGGTACAATTCCTACACAATTTTAAAAAATAATTTCACAGGTAACTACTGGACCACGTTTTTGTTCATGTGGGCACGCATCTTAAGGCAAAATCTATACACCCATCAATGTTAAAGAAACAATCTAATCATTGATCCTAAGTTACCCATGTTGGGAATTGGTGTCAAATATATTATACTCGTCTACTCCAAAATTTGCCAACATTATCACGAATTAATCGACTTTTTCTTGAAAAAATGTGGAGTAGTCTCCCCTTAGATCTCTTAGCCAACATTTTTTCCCACCTCTCGCCGGATTCCATTGCCAGAGCCAGGGCCGCCTGCCGGAATTGGCACGCCGCCGCTGAATTTGCCTCCATGCGCCGCCACCATCCACCATGGTTTGTAGCTTTGCCTACCCGTAATTTGGGCTTTTCTTGCTATGCCCACAACCCAATTACAAACAATTGGCATGTTTTGCTTCTTGAAAATACCATAAGCCCCATAAAACCCATTGCCACGATTGGAAGCTTAATTCTCTTAAAAATCACGAGCACAACCTCTCTTCAGCTAGCAATTAGCAATCCTTTTACCAAACAATTCAGAACCCTCCCGAAGTTAAACGTCGCCAGAACTAATCCAGCAGTGGGAGCGGTGGAAAACAGTAATCCGACTCAAAACTTTTCAGTAACGGGTTTCAAGATTTATGTCGCCGGCGGGATGTCGGAGGCGGCAAGCGGCGGCGCTGTTTACCAGCCAACAATAGAGATGTACGATTCGGTTCTCGACGAGTGGACAATTATCGGGCCAATGCCGGTTGAATTCGCGGTCAGGCTAACTGTGTGGACACCCAACGAAAGCGTGCACTCAAATGGGATACTCTACTGGATGACCTCCGCTCGCGCTTACAGCGTGATGGGATTCGACATTCCGTCGAACACCTGGCGTGAGTTGAACGTCCCGATGGCTGACAGGCTTGAATTCGCCGCGCTGGTGCCGAGAAACGGGGAATTGGCGATCGTCGGCGGGAGGGGCGGCGGAGAAGCGTGCGTTTGGGAGCTCGGCGGAGATGGTGGGTGGAATTTGGCCGGAACGGTGCCGTTTGAGATGGGAATTAGAGCTTTCGGAGATGAGAAAAATTGGGGGAGTGTGAAGTGTGTGGGAATTGAAGGGTTTGTTTGCCTGTACAGAGATATTGGATCAGGGATTATAGTTTGGAGGAAGATGATTGATAAATGGGATTGGATTGAAGGGTGCTGTTCCATTAGAGGAAAGAAGATTCAGAATTTCGCCATTAGAGGATTGTTGCTGCATCCTAATCTGGTTCGTTCTTTGTTTTAATCTGTAGGATACGGATAAGGTTCGATATTTTATATTAGAGAAGTATTGGATATGAGTATCGGATACCACACCACAGGATAACATATTTAGAAGTATCCATCTGGTTTGACATTTTATACTAGAGAAGTATTGGATACGAGTATCGAATATCACACCACAAAATAAGATATTTAGAAGTATCAATTCATCATAAGTTTTAATCCAGTTGAAGAAATTACTCAGAGCTTTGTTCATTAGATTGTATATTTTGTATATTTAATACCATAGATTGTAAAATAAGTTTTTGGTATTTATTTGTCCATAAATATACGCTATTGATTCTTAGTCTTTTTTCTACAAAGGTCATTTGATTTTATTACAATTATTCTTAACATCAATTTCAAACAAATATTCAAACATTATCCGAATGGCAACGTTACATGATCATCTCAATTTTAAAAAAAAAAATATATCAAAATAAAATTAATTTTTTCATTCATTATATTCACCTTCGCCATCATACTCTAGTAAATATTTGATAGCACCATATTTATTTAAAATATTGAAGATAAATTTATGATGTAATTGAGAATTAAAGAAATTTATTGGAAGTTCTTTCATATATGAATATATACTATGATATATATTTAAAATATTTTTGAGTACGTTAGAAAGTTTTTTTCCATCATGAGATATTTTAAATGTACATCCTCAATTTGAGAAAACTAAATGTATAACAGTATAAATACATGTACAGTAGTTTGTTATTATCAATACTATATTTATAGATTAAATTGATTAGACAGATTTAATAACTTTTTTCATTTTACAATGCTAAAACTCTTTTTTAAGTTGATATATAATGGGCCTTTTAATAATATTGGAGCCCAAATAGCTTGGGCTGAAATAATTTAAAGACCCCCGAAAAATATTGGAAAAACTAGGCAAAAAGACCAAGTTGATTTTTTTAGAAAGAAAGACCAGCTTTAAAAATTGTGAGTTAAAAAGACTTGAAATGGAGAAATCTTAGAAATAAGGACCTGTTTTGAAAAAAATATTATTATTATTTTTCATTTTTATAAAATAAGTTTTTCTAATATGTGGGTTCAATACAGAATCGAATACGAAGATAGAGTTGTGAGTGCTAATTTTCTAAACCAAGGTACTCTGTGGCGAAATCAAAGTATAAAATACAACATATCAAGTTTTTTTTATATATTCTTTATTATTATAAAATAGACCGCGTGCGTGTCGAGAGAACTTCGCTCCAACTCGTGAATTCCATATATAAACTCCAATATCACATTTATTTTTAATATATTTTTTACTACAGACCTTCACTTGAATATAGAGAATCGAGTACAGGTTCATACTTATAAAGTACTAATATTCAAAATCAAGGTACGTCGTGGACTGGCGCAAAGTATAAATTCCCATAAAAGAAGTTTTTCTATTATGTCGGTCAAATAGAGAATCGACTACCAATCCCTACTTATAAGGTTTTGAGAAGCAAAATTGAAGTATGTGATTTCCCAAAACATGTACTAATCTCACTATTACGAGATATTTGAGTCAATTTCCTGGATATAAAACCAAAATATCACATTAACATTTCTAATACAAATCAGAAGTTTGCGAATGTCAAGAGAAATGCACGCAAATATCCTTACATGTCCATGAAGCACAATTCAACATTACAGTATATGTTTTCATCAGAGGAATTAAAATATTACGAAACAAATAAAGCCGTTAATCATCGCCATCCGTGCTATCTTTTGCCTGCAATATTTTTGAGTTTAAACGTGTCGTTACATAGGTTTGGACTGCCTTTTTTGTTAGTTGCTTCTTTTTAGCTGTTCGCAACGTGTGTTTTGCCAGTTGAGCCATGATCTCTCCCACAGCAAGGTATGACAGACAGTAAACTTTATGATATGGTTCCCCTTTGTTCACAATCTCTGCATATGCCTCAAAGAAGTTGTTTTGCATGCTCTTTCCCCAAATCAACTTGTACAAATCAGTCTCAAATATCTGAGCTTATCTACCGTTGTAAATAACCGCATCGGAGTCTTTGACTCCTCTCATGATGAACGCATCAACTATTTACTTTTCTTCTTCGCTCAAATCATCTTTTCCATCGTAATTAACATTCCCAACATAAACAACACATTGTTGAGCGACAGAGTAAGGCATGTCTTTATTCTTGGGGGACCTTATTGCTTTTTCTTTCATCCTCTTCTTCTTAGGAGTTTCTGTCGGGGGCATCATGAAATCGTGGTCTTTTCTTTTCTTTTTTCTGTTAGTTCTGCCTCTGACACTCTCTGCAATATTAAGATCGGAAATGACATTACATATAACTTCTTCATATTCTAACACATTCGATCTCTTGGATCGTATTTCTTTTCTACGACCCTTATCTGACTCCGACTCGTCATCAGAAATAACTCAACACTCTGATTCATCAACTTCATCCTCACTGTCTGCATCCATAGCAACATTATCACTCTCTTCATCATCATCAACTTTCTCACTCATCTCTTTCTCACTCATATCTTTCTCACTCACCTCTTCTTTATCACTCATCTCTTTCTCAATCTCATCTTTCACACTCTCCTCACTCTCTTCTTTCTCAATCTCCTCTTTCTCATTCTCCTCTTTCTCACCCTCAGTCTCAACATCTTTCTCTTTTCCCTCAGTCTCATCAACTTTCTCTTTTGCTTCAGTCAAATCAACTTTCTCTTTTCCAGGACCATGATTCTGAATAACCACATCAATTAAATGGTTGAACATCCCATGGTTGAACATGCCATCCTTAGTGTTCTTTCTTTTGTCTCTCACATCATCCCCAGTGTGATCAATTCCTTTGCTTACAATAGCCCTAATCAAATCCCTCAATAAAACTTGCAGTGTTTCCATATCTGCATTCCCTGCTGTAGCCACTGCTGGGGCTAACAATTCCCTCTCCTTGTCAAAACTGGCAGTGATGTCCACGAGCTTGAAAAATAAAGATAAAAATAACTATACTTAATTCTATATAAAATTTTTGAATCAGTTACAATTAATTAAATGTTACACCCAAAAAAATACTTACGTCGATCTTGGTGATCCCATCCAACATGGAGTTGGCCTTTACTTTATTACTAGGGATGACAGGCTTTATCCCTTGCCATCTGAAAAAGCGAGGGAAAGCTCGCACCAAACTGGGCTGGCCATAACAAGAAAAATGCTCAAAAAACCAGCCCTATTGCATTAAAAATAAAAATATATTTAAAATCACATGTACAAAGACAAGCACAATTAAAAAGTTACAAACTACAATGAAAATTACCATCAACATATGTATTATTCTTCAAGAGATGTCGCCTCATACCATTGAGCAAATATTTGTAGACTGCAACACCCCAAGAATAATCACCAATTACTGACAAATCATCGACATAACACAAAAGCCCCTGCGGCACAGTGTACGTGCTCGTAGGAAACAACAAACAGACAAAAACAAACAATATATACATGTGATAGAAATCCTCGAGATCGGAATGGTCGTTACTTCTGACCAAAACATCAAATCTATTTAAAATATTTGCTCTTTTAAGTTGACTTGCTTGGTTTTAAAATATTTCTCAAATGTTTTAGATGGCAGCTTAATATCGGGATCAACATGGAGACCATAATGTTGAAGACCAGTCACTATTGAAAACTCAGACGTCGTGAAAGGAACAACAACGTCTTCACCGAAAATAAACTCGCATGTTTTCCAGTCAAACCTGGACAATAGGGAACCAAGCCTAGAGTACGACCCCTGTCCTATAGGTATGGATATGAAATGATAAAAAGGAGTTGTTTTTATGGCTTCAAAATGCTAGTCCTTCATTACTTTTTTAAGAACTTCCATCGAAGAGGCAAAGTAGTTGGGGGAACATCGGGTGCAGATGGGTGGTGTCTCTTTTTTTTTTCTCCTTCCGAGGTTTACCGGAAACGTCGGACCTCTTCCTACCCATTTCTGCAATTAGGGTACGAAATTCCAATATTAATGCATAAATTTCAGAAATTAAAGTAGATATGGGACAACAAAATATTGGTTAACACGATCTAGGAAATTACTTTAACCAAACCAAAACATGCGAATTTAGGGTATAAAATTTCAATAATGCAGCATAAATTAGGGCAAAATAAGTGTGACAAAGTTCAAAAATTAGTGACAAATAATTTCAATTTTCGAGGACTGGAGATACCTTAAACTTCTCTCCTTCTCTTTCCCTGAAAATTGGCTGCTTCTACTCGTTCGACGGGTATGAGATGTGCGCTGGTATTGTGTTCAGATAAGAATATGATGATAGTTTACTGAGGTGAGTGAGACCAATGTGACTTCTGTATCTCTCTCACTCCCGCCATTCTTTCTTCTTCTGAGCTTGTCCTCAGTAGCTGGTCGCCTAAAATTCTCTGTGTCTTCCCCTCGTCGTCGTCGTTGTTGTCATAAGGTGGGAGATCAAACTGGTTTTCCTCAGTAATATTTAACTTCTTCGAGGGTATTTTGGTCTTTTCGCATCAAAATAGGTCCTTATTTCTAAGATCTCTCCATTTTAGGTCCTTTTAACTCACACTTTTTAAAATTGGTCCTTATTTCTAAAACGATATGTAAAATTGGTCCTTCTGTCTAATTTTCCGAAAAATATTCTTTAAATACCACCACACCCACAGGCCCACTCCAATTTTTCATCCAAAATTAAAAAAAAAATAGAAAATTCAGTACACTAAAAATAACTGAATTAATATTAAACTGACAATAGCCAACATGTTTTCAAAGAAAGACATGCAAACAATGGAGAAGTATAAAAAAAATATAACGAGATTATTTGCTTCTCATTAGACAAATCATGAATATATTCATTACCAGAGTAAAATAGTTATTTATAATATAAAACAATAAAGTAAGCTACAAAAATAATAGCAAATGTAATACTTACTCCTTCGTTGGCCATTTTCTTCCAATTACAAATTTGGATGTATTAAACTATAGTTTAAAGATAAATGTCGGATAGTTATCAAATTGTTGATCTTGATCCATTTATTTTAAAATCGAATTTGTTAATAATATATTTTAATTGGTTGGAATAGTTAAAATTCGAAAGGGATTCAGATTAAAATCTGCCGCTTTGACAGCCCTATTTGATCCGGTCCAACAAGATTTATAGTCCAATAACCTAATGGATCAGGACTCGGCTCAGATGGTGAAATACTCAGTGGTCCATTCGTATTAACTGGTCAAGCTTTTATTTGTGTTGGTCCAAGTTATTACTATATCCATTGTTATTGATTTTTTTTGGTTATTATATCCCTTGTTATTGATGTTGATATTCAACTTGTATACTTTTTTTTATGTTTTAATCTATATCAACATATCATTAATATTCATCCGAAATGATTATAACAATTCACCAATACAAGTCGCAAATCACTAGCTCGAGTGGAGCAATGACCCTCTAGTCGGGCAATCCTCCCCAATAAGGACCGATTTTGGGTCAATCCGACTAATAAAGACGGACGATATCACTATCTATTTGTATTGTAAGCTTGAACTTCCCTCGTATGATTCTACCATTTTGGAGAAGGTCATCAATCACAGTTGTAGGTTTACGATCTAGAATAATTACTTTCATGTCAATCTTAAAGTCAATGTGCAGTTCATATATATAAAAATCTTAATTAAATACAACTATATAATCAACGAACCCATCCGTTTTTTGTCCACATGCTTAGGGACGTGTGGCTATTAGTTTTTCCTAATAGTCATTCTGTTTATGAAGTTTGTTCAAGATCATAATTAAGTTGGATTAATCCTATTCATATCTGACTTTTAAGCTTAATTGTTTTTGACCTTTTTTTGGTTTTCCCTTTGTTCTGTTCCTATTGCCAGTTCCGATTTTAGAGCGCTTGTTTTTTGACTTCAAATTCGTCGTAGACGAGTTGTTGATGGGCTACGAATTTGGTGCTTAGGTCAAAGCAACTTTGTTGTAATTAAATAAAACATTAATGTCAAATAATGTTTTAATTTGTAACTAAAACCAACCTAACACATGCATGTTCGTTGGATATATTAGCGTGATTCGGGCGGTTCGGTTGTTAATTAATAATTATGCATTCGTTCGTTAACAATCTAATAATCAACGCTAATATAATAAATTGTAATTTTCATTGTTTTGTGTAGTTAGTCAGTGTAATTTCTTTCATTATTAGTTAGTTAGTTTAGTCTTGCGCTTCTGTTAATTACTTCATCGCTTTCTTTCTTCTTTTACGTTTTATGCTTGTTGGGTTGAGCACACGCGCTTCTCTTATAAATACGTTGTAGCCGTTGGCTCCCAATTAATTAATTTTTGATAATTCAATTTTATTTTTCATCGTCTTCTTCGCTTGTTCTCTGTTCTTCCGCCTGCGCTACTGAAATTCTTCATAATACAAAGTAATTAATAGAATATGTTTTCTATGTCGATGACGTTGCAAGAATTATCCCCAAAAATGTTTCCTATCTTAATTTCCTTAGAAGATGTTTGGTATTGAAGATTATGCCAGATTCAGTGCTTTGATCTACTTTAATTTTTTGTTTAGTATATGAGATCAACTCATGCGAACTTTAACACTTAATCTTCGGCCCTTAAGATTTAAGCAGATTGAGTAAGATATAAATCACACCATAAGGAATGAAATTTAAATTTCAGCCATGATGAATTTTCAATCTTAGATACCAAACTTAATATATAATTACACATATTTTCTCATAATATCATTTAATTAGAATTGACCAAGATTAACAATAAAAAACTTGTTTTTGATACCATTAACCATACACCTTCTTAGCTTATTGATAATACACAAATTATCATTAATTAATCATATTGAGTGACAATATTATTGTTTTGTCATTAATAATCAAACTAATTTTATAACTTTATTTTCGAATTAAATAGTGACGAGAACTTTCTCCAAATTTCTGTCAAATTTCAAAATCCAAATACTAACATTCAATACTTGAAACATAATATAATCTTTAGGATTTATTAACTCATAATTTCTTAATAATGGCCGCAATATGATGTGACTTCTATAGTTCTATACAACACCCAAACAAATATAAATTAAAAGTGATAACCATGACCCAACAATTAAAAGAGAATTATTGTCAACCTCCCCTTTTTTAAAATCAAAATTTAGCTCTTTAAAGACAATTCTCACAAGGTGATGATGACATTGTTGGCAACTTGACATTTTGATAAAATGTACTTTGCAAATATAAATTAGAAAATTACATATAGCTAGATCAGATCTAATGGCATTTGATTTAATTATATTTATTTTACAATAGGAAATGACACCAAAATTTCTTGGCTTCTAGCACTTTAACTCCATCTTATAATCGCTCATTCTGTTTGTTTTTGATAAGATTTCTAATATTTTCCATCAGATTTTAATGGTAAACTATCTACATTCTCCTTACACATGTGGGAGAGGTTGTTATTTTCAAGGTAACTTAATAGATTTTGTGTAATTGAAAGTTTATTTGAGTTGTACATTCTAAAATTTTAAAGAAAAACGATCATAACCCTAATAAAAACTAATATATTAAGAGACAATTTGTATGATGAAGTCAAATTACAACTGATTCAGGAGTAACTTTTAATAATATAAAATATTTACATATAAGTAGACTAAATATCAATTTTTTTAGAGGTGTTTGAAATATTCAAATGCTTAATTATGACGGGATCATAAAAGGAGGCAACAAAATTATTGGCACAAAGGGCCCCTTACTTACCATATTTTCAACACTTACTCAACTGGGAAATTTCAAGTCGCCATGTTTGAATTGGAACTCTACAGTCTCGTTTATGTTTTATTTCATTTTTCTGTGGCGACGTTCATTGTGCCTGCAGACATTAATTAGATTAAGTTCACGATTTCCTCATGCTAAATACAACAAATTAACCACAAATCATATTTTTCAATCCTCTCTTCCTCTCTCTATCTTCTCCTGTCAGACTCTTCAATAGTTTTTACTTTGGATAATTACATTTACACCCCCTTTGATTTAGGAAAAAATACAGCAAGACCCCCTCGACTATTGGAAATTACAGAGACACCCCATTAACTATGATTCCTTCTGACATTTAGGTTATGCTGTGAGTCAATTTCTTGTTTTCATGTAGACGCTAACGTTTTATTAACTAGACAACAATACAACTCAATCACTTTCGCTCATTCCACGTATAGTAAACACTATAACAAAAATATTATAGGTAATCTAGTCATTTTGCAACTTTCCGTTAAGTTTTTTTAAGTTTCCGTTTAGGTTAGAGGGTCTGTTTGTAATTTCCAATAGTTGAGGAGATCTTGTTATATTTACACCTTAGTCGAGGGATGTAAGTGTAATTATGCTTTTTTACTTTTTTAGCTTATGGTAGGCACAGTGAGGGAAGTTCCAAAATGCTCCAAAATCATCTGAATCGACAAATATGCTCCAAATCAGCTGTATCTAATCTGATAACAAACATAGAATTTTACCAGATTCTATAAACCTGGCCAACAAGCTGATTTTATCATCCACATTAATATTTTATTCCCAATTATTACTTGATTAATGCCTTGTCTCTCTCTCACCAAAAGTTTGTGATTCTTTTTGTTTCTGTTTGGGGGTTTGAATCTATATTTAATTAGGTAGATATCTATCTAACGCATAATGATTTTCAGGTAGATACATATACAATTTTAGGTTGTATAGTACGATTATAAATAAATTGTTGTCACACATTTTTCTATGTATAATTTAAGTAAAAATTCACTAGATTCCCCTTAAGCTAGCAAAGTTTAGTGTTTGAATCTTAATTTGTACTTGAAATAATTGGGTTGAGACTTGAGAAAGTTGCTCTTAATTGGACCTCTTCAATATCCAGATGGAAAAACAGATGGAATTGATAACTTGAAGGCATTAATGCAATTTGCCCTTACATATTAAATCCATTTTGGAGAATAGACCAATAAATTAAATTAGGGAACAAAAAAGTCTTGACGCCATTGACAAAGTTCCCCTCTCTGACTTTCTCTTCTAAATTCTAATCAACCACATTATGATCTCCAATCTTTTTCATGATCAACCCACTATCTCTCTTTCTCTCCACATGAGTTTTAATTATTTCAAGAAATAAATGACGAGCATAAATAAATTAATAACTAACCAATTAAGATTGCTTTTAGAAATTTGAGTGGAGAAATATCTATCGATAAACAATTATTTTTGCGAAAATACAAAAGAATTTGAGTACTCAAAAATGTTCAAATACTATTGTTTAGAAAATTAAATGTTAAAAAGTACTACTAGATATAAGGTATAATTAATCAGCCGGAGAAGAGAAAATTCAAATTAAAATAAAAAAGGGCATAGCTATGGTGTGCGCCAACTAATTATATTAAACACTATGGGGTGTTTGCAAACTCTACTGTTTTTAGAAAAATTAAAGTTAAAAAAAAATATAATAGCAAAAGTAGGAAGTGTTTGAAAAAATAAGTTAAAAACATGGAGAAAAAGTAGTTGAGTGTTTGGGAAAAAAGATGAGAATTACTTCTAATTTTAATAAAATTACTCATTAAAGTTATTTTAATTATAAAAATACCTAAAATCTAGAATTAGAATCCAAAAACATGTATTTAACTGTTTCTAGATTCTGGCTTATTTTTACTTAAAATTTAACAGAAGTAGCGAGTGTTTGGAATACAAAGTACTAAAAAAAATCACTTCTATAATTAGAAGTAATTTTTTTTTTAATGTTTGCAAACACTCTCTATATATAATTAAAATAAATCTAGAATTTTCAACTCCCCATTAAATGCTCTTATTTCTCTTAAAATGTTTGACATGTAATTACGACTCATATCAAATACCTATCTAATGATAAATATTTTAAAAATTTGATGTCGTTCCATATCCATATTTGTAGAATACAATAGATCACAATTTAATCGATTTTAAGAATATATATAAAAGCAACGTTATCACGGATGTCAATGGAAGAAGAATGACTATAAGATGCAAGTAAGTTAAATAGGATTAGACTGAAAAAGAGAATCGTGAGCTTTATATAATTACATTTAATTATAGGGGAACAAGCTGAAAACGTTATAATATATCGTAAAAGTCGCATCATAGGCACCGCAAACACGCTTAGTTTCAAACGACCGTATATATATATATATATATAACAAAATACATACACGCATGTCATCATAAGAAGTAAAAAAGGTGTGGCCTCTGTAATCTGTATATCCCCACACGCACCTTTCCTAATAATTCACAGCCAGGCCTTCCATCCGAGAAATCTCCAGACAAAACCCAGAAACCTCAACACAGAGAGAGAGAGAGAGAGAGAGAGAGAGAGAGAGAATTAAGGTTGGACTAGTTAGTTAAACACAGAAATTAAGATTTGTCGATCGATGGCGGCTTTACCGAGATCTGAAGTATCATTCAGGAGACAGGGCTCATCGGGATTAGTATGGGACGACAAGTTCCTGTCAGGAGAACTGAATCAGCTCGCCAAGCAACAAAAGGAAGAGAAAAACAACAAGAAATTACAAGATAAAAGCAACAAGCCCCAGCAATTACAAACAGAAGATGATGATGGTCGGCCCGCCGGATTGACGATCGAGAGGAGCCGATCCAACGGCGGACGCGGAGCCTACCGCGGAAGAGTCTCCCCGGCTATTGAGCCGCCGTCTCCCAAGGTTTCCGCCTGTGGTTTGTGCGGTGCTTTCGGGAAAAGTAATAAAACGCGCGGCCGCCGGCCGCCCAAGTCCGGGAAGCGCGTGATGTGATGTCTCCGTCGAGAGGAGACGATATGGTGCGTGACGGTGTACGTGTTCATTTCCAATGACCATGTTTCATTTCTTTTACCTTTTTATTTCAATTTTAATTTCTTCCGTATTATGTTGTGTTCTTATGGTTTTTTTTCTCATAGATTTTCTATTTGATCTTAGGTTGTAGGGAGGAGTATAGCTTTTTCATTTTTTTCTTTGTTTTCTTTTTCAAATTTGAATGTTACCTCAGTTTAAACAAATCGATGTTGCTATTGGGTGAAAGGCCTAAATTTGAGCTAGCTGTTTGCAGTGTACAAATGAAATTTTCTCTATGTTCAACATATTCTCTAGCCTTTGCAGTATCATTTTGTAGATTTTTTTTTTTGTTTAATTCTTTCTTTAATTTCAAGTTTGTTCATGACATGATTTGATCAATATTACATTTTTCAATTACACATTTTTGGGTCGTGTAAAAAAGGGAAAATTATTGTTTAACAAGTGAAAATTTGAAAATGGAAAAATTCCTATATGAACATGATTATGACTATATAAACGCACTAAATAATATCATTATTATACCACATTTACATATTACTGTTCTTTTCCAAAGGATTAAAAATAAGATGAATGGTACGTCTGAACAATTAATAATTGTTCTAATTATACTTTGTATTCTAAACTAAAGGAAATTACACTTAGATCACTTAGAATATAGATGAGAAAAGTTTTTGTCTTAATTTAGTATATAGTATGTGACTAAATTGTCCTCAAGCGGGATAAGTTTTGTGTCCTTTGTAGCCTTTCAATCACACAAAATCATCTTTAATTAAGACTAAAAAAATCGCTTTATTGAATGGTAAGTTTGGCAGTTTAGTCCATTAAATCTGACAATAAAAAGAACTCTTAACTCAAAATATAGGGGTTCCAAGTGTAATTTCCCGTAATACAAGAGGTGTAATGTGGGGTCTAAATGTAATTCATCATGATAATTTGAAACATGTAAACATATGTGGATCCAAAATTAGGTTTACATGAGAATTTTCCATGGAAATGAAGATATATGCACAAAAATAAGGATCTTTACGTTACATCCCAATGATGAATTATCATTAATTATTACTTCCTAGATAATGAATGTAACGTATGGCGGTCTTGCACTATGTGTCTGCCAAAATGATTTTTAATTTTAAGGTCGTTAGGCCATCAAATACGACCTAATCTACACTTGACGTCTTGACCTAAAACAAAAAGGGAAAGACAAAAAGAGGTACGAATCAATCATTTTTCTTACACACCTTGATCATTTTTTAAGAATATAAATAATGTGTCTTAAATGACCCACATGGGTGCATGAGATGAGAGACTTTTCAATACAGGGGGAAGATGAGGGCATATTCGTCATGTCACGCTAAATGTTGCCTTTTTCTCAAAATTGAGCTAGAAATTGTGATATGATCGGGTGGGTCGGGTAAGTATTTAAAATATTGAATAACTTATGATGCATGGCTAAGGAGTCGGTCATTGAATTTATTATTATTATTTGGATAAGTACTTTCGGTTACAACTTACAATGGATTTCAAATCCTTTTTCATATTTTTAAGGAATTACATATACTTCACTGAAGTTTTTCATATTTATATTTAGATTTACTTAGATACATTTATTGTATTTAGGTCCCTAGATTGGTCTGTTTCTGGTCAAATTTAACGTAAAACGTGGGTTTATAGATGTAAGCGACATCCAAGATCATTTTATTTAACTTGTAATAATATACATTTAGGTCCCACCATCGATTTAGAAGCGAATGTTGACCAATTTAGGAACTTATCTGTAACAAAAGCATCTAAATATAAATATGGCAAACGTCAAGAACCCAAATGCAATTCGCACTATTTTTCAAATGAATCATTAACAACAATTTAATTATAAATAAATATATATAATATTGCATAATTGTTTTACGACAAATCCTAAGATAAACTCTAGGATTCGACATAAGCGGCTCTAGCTAGGTGCAATAAATCTCCTTTCCTTTGTGGTCCATCCTATATATATATCCTATTTATCAACGTTATCTCCTCCGACCCCATGCAAGAACCATGCCATATTCTTACACACTTCCATCCCCACCAGATACTCATTCAGCCGAAGTACATAATGTTTTATTTTCTATTTCACAATATTAATTATTAGTTATGCCTATATCTTGTGATTAATTTACATTGTAAGTTCAGCTCCAAATAAGCTATATATATGTCGTCGTTATCAATACAAGCATGATGTTAAATACAGATATGGAAATTAAAAAGAAGAAGATAATTTTGGCATTATTGCAAATATACTATTGTTTGATTGTAGTGCACATGTTGTAATAACTGATACAAACTCATCAATTCCCACACCATATATACCTTACTGGTGCAAGCCAGAATTAGATTAATTGCGCACTTCCATACCATATTTTTGCCTAGCTATGGAATTAATAAGAAAATAAAAAACATCCTCCAACAGTCGAGAAGAGTTTAATTACACATATGTGGTTGGCAAGACAAGATGTTGGGCATGTAATGGGCCAGTACCTCCCTGTTCAGATAATATATATGCTTCAACAATTAGACATTACATGTGACATTATATAACCTTTGTAGGACAAACACTTGTAGCAGTGTTCGTGTGATCGCGTCTCCTTCCCTTGTCTTAA
Source organism: Verbena officinalis (assembly GCA_958496215.1). Taxonomy (NCBI): domain Eukaryota; kingdom Viridiplantae; phylum Streptophyta; class Magnoliopsida; order Lamiales; family Verbenaceae; genus Verbena; species Verbena officinalis. The sequence continues at coordinate 2,902,281 of OY292391.1, forward strand.
TTTTAAACTAATTTAAAAGAATTTTTATTCAATTTTAGGGCAATTATACATTTATTATCCCTAAAATTTGGTGCAACTACAAATAAGTTTCAAAAAATTTTATTTCTTCTATTATTGACCTAAAATTTGTGAAAATCAGCAGACAAATTAAAGGAAACTTTGATTGGTGTGGCCGTGTGGGCTAAGTTTTAAGTTGCAGGTCCGAAGTGACTCTTGGAATAATCGACTGCAAGAGACAAGGTACTTCGTCTAGTATGAATTAATAAAGCTAGAATTTGAAGAAGATTTTACATGAATAATGATTTTTAGGGTTGCAGGTGACTTGTAAAATAGGAGAAACTGATTTTCACTTGCACTAAACTTTAGGGATTCTAAGAAATAGTTTATTTCGATGGATGGCTATCCAATTAGATAGTGTTATGGTTAGATTAATTTTTTGTTATTTTACAAAAACTAATGTTTACTTTACTAGACTATGGATTTGCAATTATATGATTTATATCTGATATGACTAACTTGTTCACTTTAATTTGTTCAAACCTATGGACTAAATTGAAAAAGTCCAAAATATCCTCAACTTAAATATAATCAAAAGCACCCCAAATGCCCATTTCTACATACGATTTTTATATGTAATCTGAACAAGAAATGATTTTTAAACGTATGAACTATTGTCAGATATGATTCTTCCATTACAATCCGACATACAAATTCAAAGTATTGCTGAACTCAAAATATTATGCTAATAAGCTGGTAATAAAATATTTCATAATTTATAAAAACACAAATCTCAAAATTAAAATATTTCATAATTCATAAGCACATGTGGACAAAAGAGGCATTCAAAAGCAACATGTCCTAAGCCAAGTGATGAAATAATTACAAAAACAAGCTTGGCAATCAACAATAAAGTTTTAATAAAAGACAACATAATGTAAATCAATAAAGTCGGTGGCATTTATGTGATAATATTGAAAAGTTGGGTAGAATGGTAATTGTAAAAAACCGTGTTGTGAATGGGTTATGTAAAAACTCAATTTGGGAGTTGCTATATAACATAGTGATAGCATAGCGAAAAATCTCACTTTTAGTCCCATACATTACGAAAATATCACTTTACGTCCCATAAAGTATAAAAAATCTCACTTTACGTCCCAAAGTGCAAAAAATCTCACTTTACATCCCATAAAGTGTGAAAAATCTCACTTTATGTCTCAAAGTGAGATTTTAATTACTTCTATCAAATTAATGGCCACGTGCAAGTCACGTGTGTTGACGTCTAATCAATTAACGGAATCTCACTTTGGAACGTAAAGTGAGATTTTTTGCACTTTATGGACATAAAGTGAGATTTCCGTAATATATGAGATTAAAAACGAAATGTGGGTACTTTATGGGATTGGGCCATGCCTTTAGCACGAGACTCCCCATCAATTAAAGTAAACACTAGATTATGGGGGGTTATATACACAATATGGTCTAATCTAGTAAAGTAAACTATTTCTAAGTGTAAAGCTCCCTAAATTTTGTGATTTTACCCTCAAAGTGGTAGTGCTTTATTCTTCGTAAGAGATCAAACTTGCACCGTGAATTAAAGTCTAAAAAGGGACCAAAAAAAAGTACTGATTGCAAAGATTTTGAATAAGTGATGCTAAGGCCTAAGATCTTCAACAGGTCTTGTCCCATAATTCAATTAGTTGGTGGATTTAGTACTATTAATGTGACTTTGAGGGCAAATAAATAACAATCAACCTAGTAGTGATTAGCAATTAATTATGGTAATTTGTTTATGGGACACAACTAAGCAATAATTACAAACAATCATATGTTTGTTGACAGTTAGCTAATGATCATTCTGTCACGAGATAACCAGCTGTGTATCAATTTCACACAACTTAAAGCAATTTGTGCAAGTTTTATAGCATTATACATTATTAATAATTATTTAAAAAACTATACATTTGTTTTTTTTAACTTATATTAAATTGCTAAAATAAATACTATTTGTTAGCTAGCCAAGCCCAATTAGAAGGTCCAAGTTTGAAAGTGGTTTATTTGTTTGGGCCTAGCCTTAACGATTTAGGCTTTATTGGGTAAAGTATGATTTATTGGACTGAACTTCAATAATATACAACTTGAAATTATGAGCTTACTTTTCAGTTAAGTTCAGGGGGTTAAATACACCAAGTCAAAGGTTGGGGATAATGTTCATCTAATCCCAAAGGTTGGAGGGTCTTTTGTAATTTACTAATTAACCCTTGTTTTTTAAGAAATGCTTTTAACTTTATCTTTGTAGTGTTTTCAGTTTCTGTAAAAATATCCAGAGCCAGAATAACATCGCAAGAAAGTCAACACATTGTAAAGAAGAAAAAAAACACATAAATTACATTTATTTAATAATACTGCAAATATATAGCTAAAATTTACATAAAGAAAGTGATTAAATAGATTGAGATTATTGAAAATCGTGAGTATAAATATATGGATAAAAGCTTATTGCTTGGGATTATGGAGTTAATCACACTAAATCAAAAGGTAAGAAGTAATGTGCATTCAACTCGCAAGATTAGGGATCGGAGTGTAATTAACATAATCTATCATTTGCAGGACAACTCCAACTCGATTTTAAAGAATATGAGTACCCAACACTTATACTTGAAAGATGCTGAATCAAAAAAATCTGGGAGTGCGAAGTTGGGACACTCAGTTGTGGGGCTGCAAATTCTAGAAGAGCCGCCTGTGGAGCTCTTGGATATCCTTAGAGAGGATGCTAGCTTAGTTAGTTAGTTTTATTTCTTGTTGTTTTAGTTTCTTGTTGTCTTTATCTACCTAAAAAAACAATTGACTGATCTTATAATAAATATTTAGGATTTTGCCCAAGATGCACAAAATATCCTGAATTGCTATCTTTCCCAATTTGAAAGCTACAAAACTAAGAGGCCCTTTCACTGTGTCATGTATGCTTCTTGTTTAATTTGTTTTGGTGCCATAGCCAATAGTTTTGTCTTAGAAAAGTGTAGAGAAAATCGGAGTTTCCATGACCAATTGAGGCATTACACGAAATGTTAATGATGATTCAGATGTCTAGAATAGAAAAAGAACGTTTCTACATACTCGTAATTCCACGATTTTTAGTCGTGAAGAAACTTTTCAAATACTTGAGGAAAAATTTAATAGTAGCATAATGAAATGCAGAATAATCTCAGCTATTGGACGGGGAGGTGTAGGTAAGACTATAGTTACAAAGAAGACGTATCAGAAAGTGAAAAACAATTTAAACGAAATACAGTTAAACCTTTATGCATACAAAGTACCACTAATTAATTGTTCTAGCCCCAAAATTCCCATATATTGCATGCATGGTTAAGTCATATATAAGTGGTGGAGAATAAAAAGAGAATACCCCGATTGTCATTTAACAAGTAGAAAATAGAAATAATTTATCCTAAGAAAGGTTGAAGATGAATGATTAAGTCCCACGTAAAGTGCTGGCGGAAGTGTTGGTGCCGGTACTGGTGGAAATGGAATAAGGTGGACGGGGCACCTCCTGCCTTCGTGACCAGGATCTTCAACATAGTGAAACAAAATACTTAGAGACATAATTTCACTGCCTAAGAAAGATATCCGATTCCCATATATAAGCTATAAGCTTATCATTTTGCCTTTGCATTTGTTAGATTATATTTGGGCCTATTTCTTGGGCCATTACATTTTTTGTATTTTCTTTTTCTTTTCTGCCCTATGTGGGCCTTTTCTAGTTCTTGGGCTTAGCATTATTTTCAGCCCATTTGCTATATTAGATATATATGTACTTGTCCTAATTTCCAGATTAATCTAATGCGTGTTTTTCTGTCTCAGCCGCTCCTTTCTCTCTCGTCTTCTTCCTTCACACACCCAAACCCTAATTTGTTTTTAGCTTCTGAACCAAGTCTAACAGCATTGACATAATATTAAGATATAATTAATAAATTGCTCAAAAGAAATGATAGAAGTCTAACAGCATTGACATAATATTAAGATATAATTAATAAATTGCTCAAAAGAAATGATAATAGCGGAAGGGTTCTGAATGACAACTCACTTCATTCCAATACTTAGAAAGATAGTTGATGAAAATGATTGTAAATCTAACCTATATATTTAACTTTTTCAAATTGATGTTGTATATTTAATATATCCAAGGATGAAAAAAAGCTTTCAAAAATCATAAAAAATGTTTCAATATATCCTAATATATATTTATAATTGAATGAATTTTTAATAAACTTCTTTAACTATCTATTCAATTAAAATTTCATTATTAACATTTTAGATCAATATGATGCTAATACTATATATTTTAATATGCTCTTTATATTTCTTTTAAATTCTTATTCTTTAATATGCATAGCTCAATTCGTATCGTCGTATTCATGTTGTGTCGTATTCGTATCCGTGCAATATTGATGCGGTTAAACCCCCTAACCTTCTGAAGTTGTGTGCGGGAACCCCCATCCAGTTAAAAGATTAGGGGATTAACTGCACCAAAATCAAAGGTTGGGGTAATGTTCTTGACAGTTCTTCTAACCCCAAAGATTAAAGTGTGTTCGTAATTAACTCTTATTCTTTTCTTTTTTTTGTTTACTTAACTCTTATTTTTTAAAAAATGCTTTTTGACGGAATGACGGTTTCTGGAAAATATTTACAGCGCGGAACAACATTGAAAGAGAAGCAACACATTGTAAAGAAAGAAAAAAAAAACTTAAAACTATATTTATCTAATATTGAAAATATTTAGCTAGAACTTACATAAAGAAAGTGGTTAAATAGATTCATATTATCTAAAATCGTGAATATAATTTCACTTGTTCATAATTCAAAGAGTTTATTTTCATAATATTACTCTTAACGAAAAATAATTCCCAAACTATTACTCTAGTACTTTAATTAGACTAATTTATTTATTAATTTGAGTTTTTACTTATTCTTTTACTTTTAGTCTAATTTATTATAATTTCACACCTTTTCTAAATTTTTATTATTTATCACTCTTAATATGAATGAAAAATTTATTTGATAAATTCTTAAATGTAATTTTATAATATTACCAAAATAAAAATAAAAATAACGACAAGAAAAAAGTAGTTATGACATAACTATTGTTTAAACATTAAGATTGTAGAAATATGTGTATAGGGGCTTATATGTAATTTTGTGTGTTTTAGTTAGTTATTTTGTAATTAGCTAGGCATGCTTTATTAGTCAGATTAGCTTTATTCTAAACGGAGCCTATTTTGTATATAAACTGTATTACTCTGATGATCTGATAATAATGGAAATTTACATAGTATCAAATCTCTTCTTTCCAATTTGAACAAAGATTTAGTTATGCTGAAAGAAACTGAAGCTAAGAAACTGATTTTATGGTAAAAGATGGTGAAATTCGTAAATGAAAAATTCCAATAAATTCGCTTAAAAATATATAACTAAAAATAAATAAAATATTTAGGTAATAGGTAATATAACCATTGGGGTTTGACCTAATGGCTACCAGATATTACTTCAGATGTAGAGGTTTGGGATTCGATTTCTTGCCATGACAAGTATCGCAATTCATGCAGTTGTATGAGTAATAATATGGGAAATACTTGTAAAAAAGAGTAATATTTTGGGAATTATTTTTTATTAGAGTAATAGTACGAGAAATAAACTCTAATTTTTAAAGGACGTTTTGAAAATTGTTTGATCCTATGACAATGAAAAGGTTAAAACAATTGAGGTTTCATGATGTTATTTTTTTGGTATAATTACAGTAACACTTCATTGATTAATGGAAAAATATAGTAATAATCCCCTCAACTATTGAAAATTACAGACAGACCCCTAATTCTAATAGAAATTAGGGGTGTAACCGAGAAAACCAAACCGAATCGAATTAACCGTACCGAATATTTTTGGTTTTGGTTATTAATTTACAAAACCAAAATTTTCGGTTTGGCTTCGATAAAAATCGAATGATTATCGGTTTTTACCGAAACCGAAATTTAAGTTATATATTTTTTTATTATTATTAGTCGTATTATATAATATATACTCCTACCAAAATATTTTAGCCAAATTTTATCTTCTAATATGCATTTTTTTATATTTCTATCTAATTCAATTTCTATTTTTATCATAACTTAAAATATAATAACGTAGAATTAGAATAAAATACTACAAATATATACATAGAATTAGGCCATATCATGAGCTATGAAAACATGTTGCTATTATATTAGTATTTTGGTTACATTTTTCCAATTATTTTCTATTTTTTATTTTTATATTTTCAAAGTTTTTGGTTTTATTTAATTTTTACCGAAACCGAACTGAAATATTTTGGTTTTTACAAAACCAAAACCGATGTATTTGGTATGGTATATGGTTACTACAAAACAATACCGAAAATTCGGTTAATCGAACCAAAAAATCGAATTTTCGGTTATTAACCAAATGAACAGCCCCAACGGAAACCTAAAAAACGTTAACGAAAAGTTGCTAAATGACTAAATCATCCATAATATTTTTGTTATAGTATTTGCTATACGTGAAATGAGAAGTGATTGAGCTGTTGTTTAGTTAATAACACATTAGCGTCTATGTGAAAACAATGAATGTTTAACAGGAGGACCTGAGTGTTAGACGGAGCATAGTTGATAGGATATTTCTATACTTTTCAATAATCGATGAAGTCTTGTTGTATTTTCTCCTAAGTTGAGGAGGTGTAAATGCAATTATCCCTATTTTCTATTAATTTATGAACGTTAGGTGTCTTGATAAGTAGTCGAATAACAAAAGAAAATATTTTAATTAAAAAAGGAGAGATAAAACCAATTTTTTGAGTCATGTGTTTATAGTCCCCCAGCCTATATTTTGATGTGATTGACCCCCTAATCAGGACTGAATGGGCTTTTAGTGCACAACTTAAATTATGGGTTAATCGCACCAAATCAAAGGTCGGAGGTAATGCGCATTGAACTCCTACGATTAGGGAGTGTCCACAATTAACCTTTCTATATGAGTACCAGTTCTATTATTACTTTTGGAAGTAATTCATCTATTGGCTTTTCAAAATTGAAAGAATCATTAATATTTAGAGATAATTATCAATTATCTCTACAAGTTAGGACTTAAATACAAAATACTCCATAAAATTTAAAAATTAGCAATGTCTTGTAGAGGTTTTCCTCTCGCTCATATACTTCGCCAATAGTTAGTAACAAACATTTATTTAAAATGAAAGGTATATTATATAATGAAGAAAATATATAAATAGAAACATAAATTACTTAGTGGAATTGAAAAAGAGAAGGTAGAAAAAATTAATAAATAATAAAACTTGAAAAAAGGAGAGAGAGAAAATATGGAAGATTGAGAGGAGAGATAACAAAGTTATGGAAGAAAATAGATGATTAAAGAATTGAGAGAGAAAGGAGGAGTGGGAGAAAATTGAAGAAAAAATCAACATTAAAAAGAGGAGAAAAGAGAGAGAAAAGAAAGGGAAAAATACAAAAAAAACCCTTAAAATAAAATTTTATATCTAAAAAACATATTTTTGTTAATCTAAAATACCCATTTCCTCAATTTATCATTCTAAAAAACCCAAATGTTGACTTTGATCCATTTTTTTTGACAATTTTACCCTTTAATTTCTTAAATTAGTTTTTTGTTTGATTATAAATTAATTTTATTCATATATTAATTTAAAAATAAAAAAATAAAAATTAATTCATCAAGATTTTTTTTTTGTTTAATTTAATTTAAAAAATTACATTATCTCAATTAATTATATTGCAAATAAAATTTAAGAAAATATTCACACACCCACATACACATATCTTACTGAAAAACTATTTTTTTTCAAAACCATTTAATTTATTACACTTTTTATTTACAAAATTTATATGAAAAACATAAGGATAAAAAATATTATAAAAACTAATAATTATATTTTAAATCTAAAACGTATTTAAGGGTAGTTTAGTCTAAGAATTAAATTTTGGGCCTTTTAGAATGAAAAATCTATAAAATGGGTATTTTAGATAAACGAAAATAATCATAGATTTTTTGGATATAAAAATTTATGTTAAGAAGTTTTTGGTATTTTTCCCAAAAAAATTAAATAAATAATTTTTAACAATCCAAATTAAGTAAGAGACAAAAGTAATTATTAAGTGGGGAATGTGGTTTATATAATAGTATTGATATTTACTTATTGAAATGGTCTTGAAGCTTCATAACTCGATAGATAATAGATTCAATAGTATAGTTGATTAAAGAACGTGAGAATGAAAAGAGGAGAGGGAAAAAATTAACGTGGAAATAACTAATAAGAGAGAGGAGAAAAAAAATATCTTAATTAAATAATTTTTGATAATATCCAAATTAAGTGAGGTATTAAGTGGAGAATGTACTTTATATAATAGTATAGTATTTACTTATTCGAATGGTCTTGAAGTTTCATAATTAACTAAATATATACTAGACTAATTTTCCTTCGTAATTCGGAGGTATGGAATAGAAGAAAAATATATGTTTCTGCGTACTCGTAATTCCATGGTTTTTAGTCGTGAAGAAACTTTTTAAATACGTGAGGAGAAAATGCAGAAAAATATAATGAAATGTAGAATAATCTCAGTTGTGGGCCAGGAGGTGTAGGTAAGACTACAGTTGGTAAGAAGAAGTATATGGAAGTGAAAAATAATTTCCAATGTTGTACTATGGTGTATGTCTCACGAAAGCCGAACGTGGATGATCTTTTACGTGACATACCGAGACAAGTAGGCCTCCACGAGGATAAGATCAAGGAAACTTTGGAGGACAACCTACGTTTGTTTCTTGAGCAGAAGAGATATATAATTTATCTTCATGATATGTGGGAACAACAACCGTGGGATTACCTAGGAAATGTCCTGCCGACCAATTCAGAAACTGGTAGTCGAATAATCCTTACTTCTCAAGATATTGAGGTTTGGAATTTTCCTAGAAGATAAAGAAATTTTTGTCTCCGGGTTGATCCACATTTGTGTAGCTGAGGAGCCTATTAAAGTTGATGGGTCTAGAAAACTTAACAGCATCATGCAAGCTAAGTTAGAAGAGCTAATATCGAGGAATTTAATCCAAGTTTATAGAAGAAAACATGATGGGAGGATTAAAAGTTTTCGGATTCATGATCTTCTTCACAATCTTTGCACTCGAGAAGCGGAGAGCTCTTACTTTTTCTGTACTTGGCATAAGCTAAAATCACAACCTGATTATATAACTTCAGCTATGTCTAGAGTCACGTCCAATTCATCTTGCAGTAGTGAGAATCCCAACTCTGTAAATATCAAATTTCCTTGTTGCGAAAAAGTGGTGTGAAAAAATATAAGAATATGAGGACGAATACTTTAGGAAGAGGAGGAAGTGGAGAGGAGAACACTTAACGATATTTTTCTCTACTCGAATCAACACTTATATGAATTCAAAATACTTTAACAACTCAACTCTTCTTTCTTTCAACTTGTTGTACTCTTTTACTCAAAAAAAATAACGAAGTTATCTATTTATACTGGTCTTTAGACAAATGTAAAGACATAAAATAAATACCACAATAAAACTAGATAAATGCCAAATAACTTTTGGCTTCACCACTACACCACTACTTCACTACCATATAATAAAACAAACCTCACTTTTAATTATATTTATTCTCTAGCAAATCTTCCCTTGTCCCATGATGTCAAGCTTAATTAGCCACTTTCAACACGCCTCCTAAGCTTGACTCCATCATGCCGAGTAGACTTCTCAGCTTCTCGAAAACTTTACGTTTGAGGGACTTCGTGAAAATATTTACAATTTGACCTCTGGTTTTCAAATACTTCACTTGAACTTATTTCTTCGTGATACTCTCTCGAATGAAATGAAATGAGTATCGATGTGCTTACTCCGATCATGATACACGGGATCTTTTGCTAATGTAATTGCTGACTTGTAATCAACATAAATCATTGTTGGTTCAGTTTGCTTAATGTTCATCTCGTTAAGCAAATTCCTTAGCCATAGTGCATGACAAACACTTGATTTTGCAGCCACATACTCAGCTTCACAAGTTGACAATGCCACCATTGGCTGCTTCTTCGATGTCCATGTAAAAGAAGTTTTTCCATAGAAAAACACAAATCCACTAGTGCTTTTACGATCATCAATATCTCCTGCCAAATCGCTGTCACAATATCCCACTAATTTCACCTCATTAGTAGTAGGATAAAATAAATCAAAACTGATTATACCTTTGAGATATCGAAGTATGCTTTTTGCCACATTAAAATGATAAATTGTCGGGTTCTCCATGTATCGACTAACCACCCCGACAGCATAAAGAATATCCGGGCCTCGTACACGTCAAGTACCTTAGACTCCCGATTAAACTTTTGAATGATGTGGAATCAACTCATTTTCCACCGGTAAAACTTGACAGCTTTTCTCCAACTTCAATTAGGGTGTTGATTGCCTTGTAATCCTCCATCTTGAATTTCTTTAACACCTCTTTTGCATAGCCTTCTTGAGAGATGAAAATTCCACCGTCTCTTTGTTTCACCTCAATTCCAAGGTAGTATGACATTAGGGCAATGCCAGTCATCTCGAACTCCTTGGACATTTCTTTCTTGAAATTCTCCAGCATTTGCATATTGTTACCTATAAAGATCAAACCATCAATATATAAACATATTATTAATATGTATTCTTTTTCTTTCTTTACATAACGAGCATGTTCGTGAGGGCATTTCTCAAGTTCCTTCTCTTGTAAATATTTATCAATCCGACTATTCCATGCTCTCTGGGCCTGCTTCAAACCATACAAAGTTTTCCTTAATTTTAACATGTTGTTTGTTTGACCTCGAACAGTGTAACCCTCTGGTTGTTCGATGCACACCTCCATTTGACGAATTTTCCATTTGTTTTGTACTGCCATCGAAATCAAAAGTTTGATTGTCTCAATCTTGCAACTGGGGCGAAGACTTCATCATAGTCAATTCCAGCCTGTTGCTTGTAACCTTTCACTACAAGTCTCATAGTCAATTCCAGCCTGTTGCTTGTAACCTTTCACTACAAGTCTCGCCTTGTAGCGCTCAACTTCACCTTGTGAATTTCTTTTGATTTTGGAAACCCATTTCACTCCAATGGGCCTGTGTCCTGGTGGCAACATGGTTAATTCCCACGTATCATTTCTTTTGATGGCATCAATCTCATCATTCATAGCCTTTCTCCATTTTTGACTTCTCAATTCCTCATCGAAGTCAATTGGCTCCGTATCTGCAAATAAACAAAACAAAGTATTGTTTTCATTCATTTCTTCATATATATCGATCAAGGGTATCTTCCTTTGAGGACCAATGCTAGAATCGGGTTCTGACGAGGTGGAACTAGTTGGTGATTGTAGTGTCGGGATGACTTGCTCCTGTAACTCTTCTTCGTTTTTACCTCGATTTGACTCCAACTCGACAAGATAGAAATTGTACTACTCCTTTTCATCAGAACTCCAATCCCACGAACTATTCTCATCAAAGTGATCATGACTCACTTTGATTCTGTTGTTGACAGGGTCACACAACTGATAACCTTTAGAATGTTGATCATATCCAACAAAAATGTACCTTTCGCTTTTGTCATCGAGCTTGCTCCTTTGTTGATCGGGAACATGCATATGTATAATGCTTCTAAACACCTTCAAATGGGATACACTAGGCTTGTATCCACTCTATGCTTCTTATGGAGTTTGATTCCACACACTTCTTGTTGGACTTTGATTTGACAGGTACACGGCACACTCCATAGCTTCTGCCCATAACTCCTTGGGCAAATCTTTACTTTTTAACATGCTTCAAGCCATGATTAAAATGGACCGATTCTTTCTTTCTGCCATTCCATTCTGCTGGGGTGAGTACAGATTGGTCATGGGATGCCGAATCCTATTCTCGTCATATAATTTCTTGAACTCCGTTGAGGTAAACTCTCCTCGATCTGATCGAAGTGACTTAATTTGATAGCCACTTTGCTTCTCCACCATTGCCTTGATTTTAAAGGCTGAGAATGCTTCGGATTACTCCTTGAGGAAGTACACCCACGTCTTCCTGCTATAATCATTAATGAACAAGATAAAGTACCTGTTCTTTCCCAATGAGTTTGGATTGATAAGGCCACACATATCGGTGTGAACCAACTCCAACGGCTCGTTTGCTCTCGTTTCTAACTCCTTTGGGAAACTCTGGCAATGTTGTTTCCCTACGAGACAACCTTCACACAATTGTTCGGGGCGGTCTTTGAAAAATAGTCTATTAACCATTATCTTTGTTGACATCAACTTTAGGCCTCCAAAATTGAGAGGTCCGAGCCTCAAGTGCCATAACCAAGATTGGTCTTCAACACATGCTTTCAAGCATATCGCCATATCATTCTTGATATTCATCAGGAACATTCCGTTACTTGTCATCGGCACATGAGATATGAGGCTGCCTTTTTCATTTCGAATATTGAGATTTCTATCTTTCATGTGGATATCGTATCCGTTCTCCAACAACTAGCCCATACTCAGAATATTCGCCTTCATCCCGAAAACATAGTACATGTTCGAGATAAATTGGTGATCTCTATTCTTCAAACGAATAAGAATATTATCTCGTCCTTTAATTTATATTTTCGATGAGTCTCCAAAAGAGATATCATCGGTCATTGAGTTGTTCATCTCCACGAACTAGTGTTTGTGTCCACATATGTGATTGTTGGCACCAGTATCAAGATACCAAGTTCTTTCATTTCCTTCGTCTTATTGTTTGTGGCCTAACAAGAGGGCATCACCATTGACTTTATGTTCTTCAGCGAGGTGGGTTTTCTCCTTGCCATCATTTGTTTTATTTTGACACTCATAGGTACTGTCCAAATTGATGACAATTCTAGCACTCAACATCTTTTCTGCTTTGCCACCTCATTTGGTCTCCTCGTCCTCAAAATCGACCTCGTGTTGGTCGAGAGTCGACTTGAGTTTCTTCACTTTGATTGAAAGTCTGGGTACCTCGACCTTTGCCACTGCCACGACCTCGACCACGGCCACATCCACGTCGATGGTTACTTCCATCGACATCGTCTCTTTTCTCACCAATATGCATCTTTGCCTGAAGAGCCTGTTCGATTGGCTCTTTAGCTCTTTTTCTCATTTTCTCCTCGTATACTTGTAATTTACCGACTAGCTCGTCGACTTTCATAGTCTCCAGATCGTTGGACTCATCTATGGCCACGACGATATGATTGAACTTCTGATTTAGAGATCGAAGTATCTTCTCTACAACTCGGGTGTCTTCCATCTTTTCACCATTACTTTCAAGTTGATTTACAATTGAAAGTATTCTTGATATGCATTCAAAAACAGCTTCAGATTCCTTCATTTGCAGTGACTCAAATTCTCCTCGAAGAGCCTGCAAACTCACTTTCTTCACTTTGTTAATACCCTAGAAAGTATTAGCAAGAGTATCCCAAGCCTTTTTTGCATGTCGGCTTGTGCAATTTTCCCAAAAATATTATCATCCACGGTAAGTTGGATGAACGAGAGAGCCTTTTGTTCTCTCATTTTTGTTTCTCGTGCAGTTTGTTTGACTGCATTACTAGCACATGCTAGATTTTATAGCTCCACATATTCTTCTTCGACATTTTTCCAAACTTCTTGTCCACCAAGGAATGCCTTCATTTGGACGACCCACCGTTCATGATTTTCTTTTGTAAGTTTGGGAAAAGGGATAGCACTCATCGTTGCCATTTCGACGTGGCTCTAATGCCACTTTGTTGCGAAAATATGGTGGAAAATATAAAAATATGAAGACGAGTACTTAGGAAGAGGAGGAAGTGGAGAGGAGAACACTCAACGATATTTTTCTCTACTCGAATCAACACTTGTATAAACTCAAAATACTTTAACAACTCAACTCTTCTTTCTTTCAACTTGTTGTACTCTCTTACTCAAAACAAATAACCAAGCTATCTATTTATACTAGTCTCTAGACAAATGTAAAGACATAAAATAAATACCACAATAAAACTAGATAAATGTCAAATGACTTTTGGCTTCACCACTACTCCACTACCATATAATTAAACCTCACTTTTAATTATATTTATTCTCTAGCAACTCTTCATTTGACCCATAATGTCAAGATTAATTAACCACTTTCAACATTCCTAAAAACCTATATATTCTTTGCTCTGTTTTAATGAAGAGAAAGAACTTTTTACTTTTATCAAAACATTTGTCTTAGACTTGAAGACCTTTTGATTATAGAATTGCCACCGAGGGGAATGTATTCTCTTCCAGATGAGATTGGGGTACTGGGTAGCTTGATCTACCTTAGGTTGTGTGGTCATTTTAGTGAAATTCCCTTAACGATAGGCAGCCTCAAAAAGTTAGAGAGATTGAGAATTTCGGGAGGTTGCCCGATGAACATTTCAAGTCTTCAAAGTATTCTGCAAATGAACACCTTGAGGCATTTATCTCTACTGTCGGTCCATGTTTTGGATTACAAGGGAGAGGAAGTTGAGGTAGCTTTACCAAGGCCGGAAACTTTATACCTTTGTCGTGTAAAAGGGTACTCAGCAACATTCAACTTCTTGAAGAAAATTTCCAAATTAAAAAAGTTAACTTTATCTTTTAAGTCATTTGATGACATATTTGAGGTACTGTCCGATGGCGCATCTGCATTACAAAAATTAGAGAGTCTCAAGTTAGTTCCCGAATCCAGATCCTTGATGAGAAGATTGGACATAAGAAGATTGGACCTTTCGCAGTATCAGAATTTATTGAAGTTGAATATCCACCTTCCTGGGCTCAATTTTGATATAAGGTTGGTTATATTTTTCCCAAACCTCATCAAGCTCACTTTATCGATTAGGTTGGAAGAGCATGGCTTGGAAATCTTAAAAGGACACTCCAAATTGGAGATCCTTAAGGGGATATTTATAAAGTTTTCATTTTTAAGGGAATATTTGTAAAATTTTCAAGTTTGGATAATATTTTTGATTTTAAAAACAAGCCTCAAGAGTTTTTTTTTTTAATTATCCTAAAAATATAATTAATATTAACGACATCTATATTAGTTCGTTTCTTCTTCTAGTTTGCTCTTCTCTGTATACATTCATGAATGCAAGCATTTGCATCCATATTTTAGTTATTATGTTTTATATATTGTAGCATCCTAGTCTTGATTGTCTTGAGACTACTAAATTGGTAAGCTTAACCCATCACCTGCAATCAAACTTCTTATAATCATAGCTGTTAACTTCGTCGTATAGTTCATGAAATCAATGGATCAAAATTGGGGTTAATATCTATTTCGGTACCGTAACATTATCCTTATTTAATTTTGGTACAAAACTGATTACTTTTCTTAATTTCTTACCATAACTTATAATTTGTATCAATTTTTGTATATTCGGGCTTGAACTATTTAATTACTATGACGGATATATCGTTAATATCCAAAGTAAAAAAGTAACAAATACATGAGATTGGGAGTTAGTAATTAACGGCTCAAACCCGAATATACCAAATTAAAATTGATACAAATGATAAGTTATGGTATCAAAATTGAGAATAGTAATCAAATGACGAATATCGTCGTTCTCTATCGCAACATCCCGCAGGTTGTAAAAATGGAGGGAAAGGAAAGAGAGAGAGTGTGCAAGTGAATTAGGTTTTGGAGGGTATGAAACTTATAGGCAAATTAGTATTTTCACAAAAATTGATAGCAAAGTTAAAATTGAAACTTAGATCTATTGGGTACCTAAAATGACCATTGAAAAAAATGGATAGCAAAACCTAAATTTTTTGAGGAAATAATCATTTAACGGCAATTTTTCGTAGGAAATGTGCGTCTTAATATCAAATTATTTTGGTGTGTGCTTCAAATTATGAGTTAATTATTTATATGTATTGTTAATAATTATATAAGAAAATATGATTCAATTTATTTAATAATATATATTTTATAAATAGATTTTCCCGTGCAACGTAGAGAATATATATATATATTAATTTATAAAAAAAACTCTGTTAAATTTGTAATATATATTCAAGTTGTTAATATATAAACTATAATTAATATTAATATATTAAATTTATAATTATAAATTAATTTTTCGATGCAACACAGGGATTAAAAGCTAGTATTTTGTTAAAAATCTTTGAGTAATTAGCCATCTAGAAACATGTATACTTACTATCCGTATAAATTAATATAAATTCAAATTTGAAAGAATCAATGTCAATTAAGGGAAGCAGTTACAAATTTATATCAGTAGTTAAAGCTTGTCTAACTAACATAAATTCATCTTCAACAACCAAGTAAAGTTTTTTGATTTAATTAAAAAACTCAAAAAAATCATAAAACAGTATTCAGTTTTCGCACAATTGAGAGGTCAAACTGCTCTAAAATATAATAGAGTATAAATGTTTTCCCTAATTTCACATTTATGCAATCTCTACAAATTTTTAGCTATTTTTAAATTTTAAAACTCAAATACTTGTAGAGAAGACAATCAAATGGCAGATGCTATCGTTGAAGCAGTCATTGGCAAAGCTATAGAAATGGCTGCAGATCAGCTAGTCCAAATGGGGAGTAGTCTGCACCATTTGCAGGACAACGTCAACTCGATTCTACGACATATGAGAACCTTGCACTCTTACCTGAAAGATGTTGAATCAAAAAAATCTGGGAGTGCGCAATTGATTGATCTGATAAAAAATATCCAGGATCTTGCCCTAGATGCACAAAAAATTCTAGATAGCTATCTTCCCCAATTTGAACGCTACAAAACTAAGGGGCCTTTTCATTGTATCAAATATGCTTCTTGTTTCCTGTGTTTTGGTGCTGTAGCCAATAGTTTTGCTTCAGAAATTGAGACAATCAAGAAAAGGGTAGAGGAAATCGGAGTTTACATGACCAACTATGGCATAACACCGGATGGTAATGAGGATTCAGAGGTCTGGAATAAAAGAAGAATGTTTCTGCGTACTCGTAATTCCATGGTTTTTGGTCGTGAAGAAACTTTTCAAATACTTGAGGAGAAAATGCAGAGCACTGTAATGAAATGTAGAATAATCTCAGTTGTTGGGCCAGGAGGTGTAGGTAAGACTACAGTTGCTAAGAAGAAGTATTTGGAAGTGAAAAATAATTTTCAATCTTGTGCCATGGTGTATGTATCACAAAAACCAGACGTGGATGAGCTTTTACGTGACATAGCGACACAAGTAGGCCTCCACGAGGATAAGATCAAGAAAAATTTGGAGGACAACCTACGTTTGTTTCTCGAGCAGAAGAGATATATAATTTATCTTGATGATATATGGGAACGACAACTGTGGGATCACTTAGGAAATGTCCTGCCGACCAATTCAGAAACTGGTAGTCGAATAATCGTTACTTCTCAAAATATTGAGGTTTGTAGATACATTGGTGGTCAGAGCTCTTTGGTCGAGATGAAACTTTTAACTAAAGGTGAAGGAGCCGAACTTTTCATCAATTTGATGTTGCTCGAATCGGAAGAAGATCCTCTCCCGAAGGTATTCAAAAATATTGGTGACAAGATAGTAGAAAAGTGTGGTGGTTTGCCATTGGCTGTCATGGTTGCTGCAGGCATGTTGCGAGCTAAAGAAAGGCGTATAGATGTTTGGAAACAAGTACTTGAAAGTATGAATGTAGGTGTTGAAAATGATGATTGTCAAAAGATTTTGGCTCTAAGTTATCAGGATTTACCTAGAGCGTTAAAGAATTTCTTTTTTACTTTGGAATCTTTCCAGAAGATAAAGAAATTTTTGTCTCCGAGTTGATCCACATTTGTGTAGCTGAGGAGCTTATTAAAGTTGATGGGTCCAGAAAACTTAACAGCATCATGCAAGCTAAGTTAGGAGAGCTAATATCGAGGAATTTAATCCAAGTTTCTAAAAGAAAACATGATGGGAGGATTAAAAGTTTTCGGATTCATGATCTTCTTCACAATCTTTGCACTCGGAAAGCGGAGAACTCTTACTTTTTCTGTACTTGGCATAAGCTAAAATCACTACCTGATTATATAACTTCAGCTATGTCTAGAGTCACCTCCAATTCATCTTGCTGTAGTGAGTGTCCCAACTCTGAAAATATCAGATTTCCTAAAAACCTACATTCTTTGCTCTGCTTTAATGAAGAGAACGAACTTTTTACTTTTATCAAAACATTTGCATCAGACTTGAAGACCTTGCAAGTTTTGATTATAGAATTGCCACCGAGGGGAATGTATTCTCTTCCAAATGAGATTGGGGTATTGAGTAGCTTGATCTACCTTAAGTTGTCCGGTTGTTTTAGTGAAATTCCCTATACGATAGGCAGCCTCAGAAAGTTAGAGAGATTGAGAATTTCGGGAGGTTGCCCGATGAACATTTCAAGTCTTCAAAGTATTCTGCAAATGAACACCTTGAGGCACTTATCCCTAGGGTCGGTCCATGTTTTGGGTTATAAGGGAGAGGAAGTCGAGGTAGCTTTACCAAGACTGGAAACTTTGTACTTTTGTCGCATAAAAGGGTACTCAGCAACATTCAACTTCTTGAAGAAACTTTCCAAATTAAAAAAGTTAACTTTATCTTTTAAGTCATTTGATGACATATTTGAGGTACTGTCCGATGGCGCATCTGCATTACAAAAATTAGAGAGTCTCAAGTTAGTTCCCGAGTCCAGATCCTTGATGAGAAGATTGGACATAAGAAGATTGGACCTTTCGCAGTATCAGAATTTATTGAAGTTGAATATCCACCTCCCTGGGCTCAATTTTGATATAAGGTTGGTTATATTTTCCCCAAACCTCATCAAGCTCACTTTATCGATTAGGTTGGAAGAGCATGGCTTGGAAATCTTAAAAGGACACTCCAAATTGGAGATCCTTAAACTGAAGAGATGTCATATGCACAATTTAAATTTGTCCGGTGAGAACAGTTTTCCGCAACTTCAAGTACTAGTGCTTTCGGAGTCGGTTTTCAATGAATTGATTGTGGATGAAATAGGAATGCCCAAACTTTATAAGGTGGTATACAAGTCTTCTCGTCGTGTGGCACATCAAATTATTCCTGACAGACTCAAAAAATTGATGGACAATATTGGAGAGGTCAGTATTCTAAAAACTCCTAAACATGCGTACATGCATATAATAGACTTTGGAAAAAAATTAAGGGCCAATTACGAAAATCCGATGAGGTTTATGCCGTTTAAGAAAAACACTCTGAAACTTTGTTACATTTACACCTAAGAAGGAGTATTTGTAAGATTTCACTTATATTTTTACATTTTAATTCGAGAATATTTGTAAAGTTTTCAAGTTTGAATGATATTTTGGATTTTAAAATAAAGCTCAGGAGTTTTTTTCTTAATTATCCCAAAAATTAATATTATTGACATCTATATTAGCTAGTTCGTCTTTTCTTCTAGTTTGCTCTTCTCTGTATACATTCATGCATGCATGCATTTGCATCCATATTTTAGTTATTATGTTTTATATATTGTAGCATCCTAGTCTTGATTGTCTTGAGACTACTAATTTGGTAAACTTAACCCATCACCTGCAATCAAACTTCTTATAATCATAGCTGTTAACTTGTCGTATGATGCATGAAATCAATAGATCAAAATTAAGGTTAATATCAGTTTTGGTACCGTAACTTTGTCCTTGTTTAATTTTCTTAATTTAGTACCATAACTTAGGACTTGAGCTGTTTAATTACTAATGACGGATCGTTAATATCCAAAATAAAAACTTAACGAATACATGAGATTTGGCGTTAGTAATTATTAATGGCTCAAGCTCGAATATACCAAAATTGATACAAATGATAAGTTATGACATTAAAATTAAGAATAGTAATCAATTTGATACCAAAACCAAAAGTAATATTAACCATCAAAATTGTTTGCCCAACTAATTAACTAGCATTCTTACAATTAATCAACTTAGCTATCATTATTAGTTAATTTCTTAATCACTCTTTATTTGATGTTACATATAGTCTAATTAAAATCTCTAATTATATCATTATTTGTTTTCTCTTGTAGTGAAAGGAGGTAAACTTAGAACACGTTGGCATGCAATCGCAAGGTGATAATTCCAGAGCATTGCTTTCAGATAATGATTTCGCTCGATCTAGCGTGTTCTTGAAGACTCTACATTGGCTTGCAATCGAATTCTGATCTATAGATATTCCCTAAAAAAATGAAAAATATTGGTTTGCTACTAAATCTAATTATATTGTTTTCAAATTTCAAGTTTGTCTCTCGGTCTGTTTGTTTGCTATGGATTGTGAAGTTGTGATAGTTTCTTGTACTAAATATGTATTTGAAGTTCACTTTGGGTTGTTAGCTGTGGTCTCTGAACATTCCTGTATTACTTTCGACCTTAAGGACCCATTTGTTTGCAGGTTAAATTATTTAAATTGGTAATCACATCTCTGATTACTACATTCTCATTTATGTGATTATATAACTAATGTTTGGTTCGTCTTATATATTATAGGCAAGGAAATAAATTATATTCCTTACTCACGTTTGGTTTTTGCATAATTAACGTGGAATGTAATTCATATTTGGAGAAAAGACTTCTATATCCTTATATTTTATTTACACAATCTAATTCAATATTTATCCAAAAATGAAGGTATAAAATATTGGAAAAAATCTGAGGAAAATATTTTTCACCAATACGGATATTAATTATTTAAATTTATATATTGTATATATTAATTTTGATCATCTTAATTCTTTTCAATTATTAATACACTTGTTTATTTATTTTTATTATGTATAAAAAGAAAAATAAGGAAAGTCAAGATTATTTTTTCTTACCTAAAAAATCAAAAACATATTCTCTCATCTCTTTTGCTAACAAAAAATATGGAATAGGAGATCTCAATTTTTCAAATATTTTTCAACTTACAAGAAGTTAATTTTGTTTTCTGGAACACTAAATTGAATCACAATCAAAATACTTTTAGAAAAGATCTTAGAAAATATTTCTTTCGCAATTATGCAATATCAACAATTAAAAAAATTGCACCTATAGTTATGCAATTAATAAATTAAAATAAAGTTTGAGAAAAAATGGTTGTGTACTTGGATAAGATGAAACTTGAAAGCTTGTGATGAAAAAAATTTATATATTAAATAAGGGAGAAAAAAGAAAATTAAAAAAAATGCAGGATAAAAAAGTCAACAAAATTTTAGATGGTAAGTGAGCGAAAGATTATTTGATTAAGTTATCAAAATACCACATAAAAATAAGGAATATGATAACCTCTTATATTACCAACTTTTGGAATTTAGACTACTTTACTTAAATTAAAAAAAGTTACCAAACACAATAATTTAATATTTGGTAATCATTTGTTTGTCTGTTTTCTCTTATATTTTCTTTTTCCGTACGTTTTGCTTATAAATTTGTTGCTCTCTTTCTCTCTCTCTTTGAAGTTCAAACTTGAAAGTTGTTGATTGCTTGCCTCAAGCTCAGTTTTTGCTAACCTACATCAAACAAATGAACATCAAAACTATCTTTCTGTGATACTGAAATTCTTCACGAAAAAATAAATAGATACTGTGACGTTTTTATTTTTTTGTGATGCCGAAAAGCGCATCACAGTAAGATTTAAAAAAAAAAAAAAAAAAAACCGCATCACAGTCACACACGTGTGGATTAGTTTGTACTAATTTGTAGTACTGGGTATTAATGCTCACTGAAACTTAAAACATTTGAATTAGCGATCAACCCAAAAGTACTAAAGACGCGCTAAAGCTATAATTTTAGTTACCTTTTCCTTCTATTGATTCTGCAATCAAAGACGTAAAAGTAGTAAAAACTTCCCTTCCTTTTTGCTACAAAAAATCTCTAATTCTTTTGGCAATATATAAATAATTGCAGTTGTCGTCTCTATATCGCAATAAAATTTCAACTTGCCCCTGAAAAAAGAAGGGAATAGTAGGCTAATCATCACCCTGTTTGTTAAAATTCATCTGTGCCTCCCCAGAGGCCAAGAAACCCTAGGTCCAGATTGAAGCTGCTGGTGGTATGTATGCGAAGATTTTTTTTTTCCTTTGAAATTTTGAAGTTATTGTTAGTTTTTTTTTTTTTATATGGATAAACTGGTAAAGTATTGTAGTGCCTCGATATAATGTACTTATGTTCGAATTTTTAGAGCACAAGCTTTGTTTTAGTAAATAAAGAATATTTATATGTGGTACTGTTTCGTGGTCCCCCAGATGAGCACTTTGTATTCAAAATTTTTATGTGTAGGAGTACAATCAATTCATGGTTCATGTATTTGAGATATTGTGTGGTTTTGGTTGGATGTTTTCACAGGGGTATAAGTATTTGGCTTAATTTGTGATGGAGAAAGAAACAAATCTTCCTTCAAAAGTTGGCGAACTGGCTGAAGCAAAGATTTTCCAGTTTGGTTTTGCCGGTGCATGGTTTCGGTGCAAGGTAATGAAGAATGTCTAACTAATTGTACTGTTTTTGCTCCTCAACTCTGCAGTCCTGATGTTTCTTTCTATTGTTTTTCGATTACATGTATAGTTGAGGAACTTTTTGCAATCCTCCGACTGGAACTTCTAACCTTTTCTTCGACAATTTTATTAATGTTTAATCATTCTGCGGTTTTTGAGTTTTTCCTGCATAATACTACTTCGTGTATTGACTGAACAGTACTAATCCTGCAAAGCTGCATAACATTAATTTCTGCAAATACATAAACATATGTTTCCCCTTTATCAGATTACAGAGTTTTCCAAGAGAAAAGGGGAAATTGGATATGCCTTAGAATATTATGACTTCCCTGATGAAAGTAAGTCGCCAGCCTATAATTTTTCTCTTTGGTTCAAATTTGTGATACATCTGCCGAAAGTTTTCGGTCCTAATTGAACTAATTCTTCAGTTTAATTGTTGCTTTCTGCAGAACTGAAATGGATGAAGCTGTGTCAGCTGCCCCATCTTTATGAGGGGAAGGGAGAAGTGAGACATAGAGAGCTGATGATAAGGCCACCCTATCCATGTATCTATAGTGAAGATCAAATGCCTGATGTCAACATGATTTCAGAAGTTGCAATGATCGTAAATAATTCCTGGAAGGTGGGCGATTTGGTGGACTGGTTGAATACTAACTGTTATTGGTCTGGAAAGATAATACAGTTATTGGGTGATGCAAGGCCAAGGTAATAATCCTGATTTGTGTGAATGTGTTTTGCTGCAGCAACTGATACATTACCTTCCATAATTTTTACACGATAAGTTGATAACGTAGCAACTATGGTAATTTTGTAATTAGGTTCTTCTTGTCATGATGTAAGGCTTTCCTGAAGTATGGGTGTATTTATTTGTTTCGCACACTCACGGACGTATTTTTAATGGTATTGATTAAAGTTTTGGCGCTTTCACCACTTTCATGACTCTCATTTGTTAGTTTTTCAACTTCATGTGGTGGAGTACTTAAAAAATTTTATATCCATTATTTTGAATGTAGAAAAGTGTTCTGAATGATGCAAATACAAAATCTTGCTAACTGAATATTACTAGAATTTGAAACTATGTTGTTTTTGAAACTATGTTGTGTCTTTGATATCATCATGTACTCTGATTAATAATATACTGATTTGGGGTTTTGTCTCTTCAGATTGAGCTGAAACCACCACGTTTTGGTGAAGGTTCAGTTTACGAAGCTCATTACGAGGATCTTCGCCCATCTTTAGATTGGGCTCCAGAATCTGGTTGGACAGTGCGGACTCAGGTTTGTATCTTTCCTCTTCTTTATGGATACTGTTAAAAATTGTATCTGTTTCTTCCTGCTATTCAGAAAATTGACACTTCTTTATTAGGAAATGCATAAATGTCCATATATGTTATCTATTGGGAGATTCCACTAAGTGATTTATGTTGTGCTAGCTGAAAATAATCATTAGGCTTGTCTATATTGAGTATTGGGATCCATATCTAGAGAAGGTTTACAAGATTCAGATAAATTTGAATAGGCTTGCCGATCTTAGTTTGTTTAATATTTACTCTTTTATGATTGGTGTACTTATCTGTCTCTTATGATTCGTTTCAGGATGGTGACACTGGTACCACTTGTTTTCGGGTTATAAAACCTATAAATCGAGGTACAGTCCACTATTTACACCCTATTCTTTCGACTGAGCTTATTGTGAGCCAAATCAAATCTGTTTAAATGCCAAATAAGTGCAACTGTTTGACCTGAGATTGCTCCTTGCATCTTTGGCCTTTGTATAATTATCATTTGTATGATCAAAGTCAGTTCATAAAGCTTCTTCTTTGCGGTTTACCTCTTTTCTGAGTTCATTAGTCTACTCTGGATTTCGGCCCTGTTCTCGATTTTGTTGATTCTTTCAGACAGTGAAACAAGTAAAATCCTTGTCTCTGTAACCAAATAGTTGTGTAGCCTGGACTATGTTTCCTTACATTACATGATGAAGTAATTAGTAAGAATCTAATATAATTTGGTGGCTCTCGTGTTGGTGTATCCTCAAAAGGTCAAACAATAACATGATGCTTGTAAATGGCAAGATATTAAAAATCTGATCTAAAATGCGGCAACTTTTTCGGTTTTACATCACAACCCGCTGATTCTTTTCTTCCACCAATAATGCAGTTCAAGAAGCCGAGTCTATTCAGGCGACAGCTGGACCATCTTTCTCCTCTCCAGTCACCTCCAAGTCCTTAGCTTCTTCAGATGAAGTCAATTTCTCGGCAACAGCAGAAATGAAGAAGCAATCAACAGTTTCCAATGAAGTAAAGAATATAGAAGAAAAAAACTCGAGCCTGGGATGTGAGGCACCAGATACTGATTCTGTGCAGATTTCAGCTGAAACTAATGCAGCCCATGAAGTTGCAAATGAGAATGACCAGAAATATGAAGCAGGATATTTGGACTGGGTGAAAATGATGCGCAGCCATTCGGAAAGGAAATGGATGCGCAGGGCAGCAGGCAGCTATTATGGAGTTGAAATATATTAAAAAGATCAAATTAAAGGCTGAAAAAGATTGATTTTGTCGTCGAGATGTGAAAGTGTTTTTGCCTTTTCTTTCTTTCAATTGTTGCTCCACTGCATTTCTGCTTCTAGGCTACAAGACCCTATTGTACTTCTTTAAAACTAGATTTCTTTTTTTCCTTTTTTGTTAAATCTCTCTTCCTATATATTAATCTTCCACACGAACAGGACAGATACGCAGAGGGTGAAACTAAAAATACATAAAATGGCGCAGTTTGCTAATAAGCCTGCAATGCAGACTTCAGGAATTACTGTATAAAGATTGATCTCTCAGTCTCTCTGTCACCAACCAACATCAGAGTATTTTCTTTTTCTCCAATGCCATTCACAATTCAATCTGTTCAAAGTACATGCATGCATTTAATAGCCGCACTAATGGAGAATTGGGTCACTATTTCGGAATTCGGATTAGCGGCCGAAGAGATCTAGAATGGGAAAATGAATTAAATAATAATAATTGTTTTTAAATTGTCAATTTGACTTGGTGTGATCAACCCAAAACTAAAGACGGTGCCTATAAAATTTGAAAGAAAGAGAATACCAAAAGTCAAAACTCAAAAGTAAGAATACCAAAAGTCTTCCCCTCCAAAGTTTCTTGGCCTGAAAATGAGCAAGCTGAGTTCTTCTTCTCCATCACAATATGCATTTTCATGTTATTTGAAATATTCTTTTCTTTACATTCTATACATCATCTTCTATTTCCTCGATTTTACAACAAATGCAAATGGGTTTAGTCCATTATTTAAGCTGCTGCCCAGTAATGAGATTTGCAGAAATACTTCCAGCAGATTAAGAACTGTGCGTCTTAACATCAACGATTTTGGTGCTAAAGGAGATGGATTCACTGACGACACTAAGGTACCTGCATTCTTTACTTGACTAAATATGAAATACAACCTTCTTTTATTGCGATAATGTGAGAAATATTATTATTATTTTTTTTTTTGGGTGAAATGAGAAATATATATGTTGCAGTAATATTAATGTTTGAATAGAATGTTGGTTTTCTTCTTAAATTAATTTGACAAGAATGCTATAATCTGTAAATAATTTTGTTTTAAAGGTAATACCAGTAATGTTTGGGTCTTTATTTGTTGGCATAATGGAGCATATTGTACAGCAAATTTGCAACAGAAATCTTAGTCCTATATGATTAAGGGGATGTTTGCAAACTCCACTTCTTTTGGAGAAGTTAAAGTAGAAGCTAAAATTGTAAAAAACAGTAGAGGAGTAGAAGCACATAGTGTTTGGGAAAAAAATGTGAATCAAAAAAGAACATAAAAAATTGTGCGTTTGGAAAGAAAGTTAAGAAGCACTTTTACTGCTATCAAGAAATTTATTTACAAAAGGAAAACCTATAAGCTAGAAGCTGAAGCCAAAAGCATGTCCTTAGATGCTTTAAGCTCTTAAGGTATTTCTGCTTGAATTTAGCAGAAGTTGGGAGTGATGAAAACCCAAAGTGCTGAATAGAAAAGC
This sequence comes from Verbena officinalis, assembly GCA_958496215.1. Classification (NCBI taxonomy): domain Eukaryota; kingdom Viridiplantae; phylum Streptophyta; class Magnoliopsida; order Lamiales; family Verbenaceae; genus Verbena; species Verbena officinalis. Next base: position 2,928,872 of record OY292391.1, read on the forward strand.
TAAAAGTGCTTTTTTTTTTAGTTTGTGAATTGCAAATACTCTCTAAGAGCATAACTAGACCTGAAGATAGGGATTTGATTATTGTATTCAGTAATCATAATTGTGGTGTTTCATTCAGAAATTTTGTCTGTTAATCCTATAGTTATAACTTTATGGAATCAGTGTTTGCAAGAAATTTGGAAGGTAGCATGTTCTTTATCATCTCCGGCAAAAATTGTACTCCCTGCAGGCAACTTTTATCTATTTCGACCAATTAACTTTGTTGGACCTTGCCGTTCAAAGGTGACACTAAAGGTAAGAATTTATAGTTTACCTTAAAACATGTTCTAAGAACTAAAATCTATACTAGTTTAGGAATTTAATGTAATATTTTCTAGATTGCTGGCAGTATTTATGCCCCAAAAGATCCTCAAGCATGGGATGGTTTGGATGTACATAAATGGCTCTATTTCGATGGAGTTAACCACCTCAAAATAGAAGGGTATGGGATGATCAAAGGGTCGGGCCAGAAATGGTGGGCAAGATCATGCAAGAAAAATGACTCTAATGTATACTACTTACTTCCTCCCATTATAAATATGTATAATTACACCAACAACCCCTGAGATTTGGTTTAAATTACAAAAAATTACCCAATTGGGTGTTCTTGTAATTTCCATAATCTCAGGATAATTTTCTATATTTACCCTAAACCTTAGGGAGTATTGGTGTAATTATCCCTTACATGTGTATGTTTTTCTAATTTGATATCTTTTCTTTGGCAGCCTTGCACGCACGCGCCAACGGTTAGTATATCTCATACCTTATTCATGAAGAAAAGAAATAATTATTTGATGATTTTCCTGATTGTTGTTATCAAGAATGAGTTTATTATATATAATCAAAGGGATAGTTACAGCTAGCCCCCCTGAAGTGTGGTCTAAATACAACCAGTACCCTTGGGGTTTTGGAAATTACATTTACAGCCCCTGAGGTTTGAAACCGTCTTAATGCAGGCAGTTACTTTCCACAAATGCAACAACTTGAAAGTGAGGAATCTAAATTTGGTTTATAGTCCACAAATTCACATGGCATTTACACACTGTAATCGTGTTGCTGCTTCCAACATCACGATTATAGCGCCTGCAGATAGCCCTAACACTGACGGGATCCACATTAGTGCTTCGACAAATGTTGAACTCAATGATATCATTATTGGCACAGGTGTGCTGTTGTGTGAAAAAAATAGGCTTATAATATTTCTTAATTTAATTTCTAAATTTTCTTTGTTCTGTCACTTCTGTAAATTGGGGCAGGAGACGACTGCATTTCCATAGTGAGCAATTCTTCCAGGATTCGCATGAAAAATATTATATGTGTGTCGGGCCACGGCATAAGGTAATATAACAAAATTGCCTTAATGGCCTTGTTTGTTTTATGGTATAGGGTTGTGTAATATACATTCTTTACACTGGATAAAAAGAAAAATTTGTCAGAAAGCTGTGGATAAAAATTTCAATATATGTTACTATGTTAGTTGCATGTTTGGAAACTGATATTTTTTGTTGGTAGTATTCATCTTCAAGGGATAATTACCAACTAAACCCTGAGGTATGACCTAAATACAAAGAACCCCGTGAGGTTTCAGAAATTACCAACTCCCCACTGAAGTTTTAAGCCTAGCGGGAAAACTAACGGCAATGGTAAAATAACCATGTTGCCCTTGACGGAAAGAGCTGAAAGAAAAAAGAAAAAGGATGATTTTTGAAAAACCAACATTACCTTCATTTAAAATGAATGTTTGTTATGTTACTATCGGCTGATTAAGTTTGTGAGAGAGAGTGAAACTTCAGGGGTGTGTTGGTAATTTCTGAAACCTCATGGGGTTTTTGTACTTAGGCCATACCTCGGGGGTAGTTGGTAATTATCCCTATATTCAGAAATGGTTAATGTTTTTTTACTGCTACTAAATAGAAGGTATTAGACTGCATTCACTAAATTTCCCTTAAATGTTTTCTCTAATTTTGTAAAATCAAGTTGAAATCTGAATTGTCTTTTTCTGTCTTCCTAAACGACCCCACCCCTATGTATTAATGTATCCCGTATAAGGTAGGGAAACATAGCAGAAAACAAACAAGACCTTAATAGTTGAAAGAATACAACATGCATTATTTTATTGCTAAAATCAAATGAGGGCCTTACAAATTAGCTAGCTGATTATAACGGCTCGTTTGGCAGTATTGGAAGTTTGGGAAAGCACAATTCATATGATACAGTGCACGATGTTACTGTTAGTCTAGCATTACTGTCAAATCTGGAGAATGGTCTTAGGATCAAAACATGGCAGGTAACATTTCTTTCCAATCTTTAGTCATTTAAAAGAGCTCGGTTAAATTTTTAACATACACGAACGCGCACTCACAGACTTGTATATGTACGTGTGTAAGTCATTTTCTTACATCCTAGCTCGCTCGTGTCGGCACTTTTTTCTTTGAATCAACAGGGAGGTCGCGGTTTTGTAAGGAAAATTACATTCGAGAACATATGGATGCAAAATGTCTCAAATCCAATTATAGTAAATCAGTATTACTGTGACTCTTCTAAGACTTGTCCAAACCAGGTAATTACTATTGTCTTCATTAGCAGCAGAGCCAGAAAAAAAATTCAGTAGGGTCGCTGCTAAATATCAAGTGATGATCTAATTATAAATATAAATTTTTAATATATGCACCCCATTAAACAAAAAAATCAAATTTATAATTTTATTTTGGGTCAATTACAAATAACCCCCTGAGGTTTGCGCTGTTTACGATAAACACCTTGCAACCTTGACACCCTCAGAATCATTGACTTGGGGGTTTTTTTGTAATTTTCAAGATTTCAATGTGTTTTTAGTAAATGACACAAACCTCAGGGTTTTTTTTCGTAATTATTCCTTTTATATTATTTGATATTGTTTTAAATTTCTGGTGCAGACTTCAGCTGTGAGTATCGACACGATATCCTTTCGTGGGATCAAAGGAACTTCAGCTACAGAGGAAGCTATAATATTTGCATGCAGTGATAGTTATCCATGTAAAAGATTATATTTGGAAAACATCAATCTTGTAACATCATCTGGAACTGGAACTTCAAAATCATTCTGTTGGGAATCGTACGGAATGAGCTCAGGCATGGTGTACCCTCCATCTTGTGTTACATCTGGTGACATTATCATTCGGCATCAAGTTATGGACAACTCAACAAGGTGGCATAAAGATTATTATGCTCTCTTTTAAGACAAGAATACATAGAACGGGCGATGTAATCACCATATGTATATTTTTTTTGAAATTTTGCAATTCGAAAGTGCCATTAAAGATGGAATCATGTAACATACTGATAGTTATGTAGTGATCTTTTTATAACAATTTTGCAGTTCATGCAGCTGAAAAAAGTAAGATGACAAAATCCTAACTGCGGAAGTCAATATCAGAGTTTGAAATCGATGTAATGATATTTAATTAGAGTGAATTCACCTACACCCCGTGACATTTGGTCTATTTACATTTGAAACCCTATACTATTGAAAATTACACCTAGATCCCCTACACTTTGACCCTGTCTTACAAGTTGCTGCTTTCGGTTGCTTTAGTTTGGATTCCTAATGTTTTCGATCTAGTAAGTTGTCCAAATTATCCCTTCAGAGGCGTGAAAAGTTTTGTGCCATGTGTGACTACAATAAATTTGAGAGGTTCTATGATGTAATATTCAGTCACACAAAACTTTTTTCCACCCATGGAGCGATAATTTGGGCACTTTACTCCGTAAAACTGGCCGAAAAAACGGCAGAAAACCTTACCTAAAGGTCCTAAACATACAGAAATCGCAATTTTTTAAGATGCTCAAACTATTAAGGGGTTTACATGTAATTTTTCATAGTAGATGGGGTCTAAGTGATTGTAATCCATTTCAATGGTTCCAAATAAAAAAGATTAATACAATTGGAGTAACCTATATATCCAATTATGTAAGCTGTCCAATCGAGATGAGATAGAACCTTTTCTTTTTTTTTTTTTTTTTTGAAATGAGAACCAAGCACATTTTAGGCTTGTTAATCCATTTTAAGTTTAAGCTCATTTCAAAAGTTCTTGGTAAAAAAAAAAAGGAAATAGTATTAATATAAGTAATCTTCCCTAACACTAGCTTTTATCCCCTGCTTTGCACGGAAAAATTTAATTATAAAATATACATTATTAAATAAATCGAATCATATTTTTTTATATGATTATTAATAATTCATCAAAAATTATGAATTCAGAATTTGAAGCACACACACTAAAGTAATTCATTATAAAATAATCAGGAATTATGTATATAAAAAACTCATTTTAAATATATAAAAATAGTAATATAATTTTTTTATGACGAAGTACTGATTTTATATTTGTAATAGACAGAATACTATGTTGCATGGACACGGACACGGGGACAAGGACACTACACGACACGGACACGGCGACACGGATTTTTTAAAAATTTTAGGACACGACACGGCTGACTAATATAAATTTTAATAAATATATAAATGTTCATATATAATATATGTACAAATATTAATTAAAAATAAATTTATCACAATATAATATAATTATTAGTAAAATTTAAAGATACGAATTGATTATTATGTTAAAAGAATATTATAATTTGTATATTATAATATTGTGAGAATCAATTAAAAATGATAAAAAATATATTTAAATTAATTTAATACACCGTTCCATTCATTTATAATTTTTTATTTTTTCTCAAATAAATTTTGACCCTTTTAAATAAAAAAAATAAAAAAAATAAAAAAAATTGAGTTTGTCGTTTCAGACACTTCCCTCAGCCGTGTCCTAGCCGTGTCGGACATTCCCCCAGCCGTGTCCGACACCGTGTCCTAATCTTTTTTTTTTTCGGACACTTTTTGCCTTGTCCGACACGTGTTGGAGCCGTGTCGGACCCGTGTCCGTGTCCGACACATGTCGGACACTGCACGGTAAATTTTTTGCCGTGTCCATGCTTTGCAGAGAGAATATATATTTATACATATATGTATATAGAAAGAATACCATGAATGTTATATAAATATTAAAATAACAATTATAATACAAAAAATACTTAATAATAGACCATATAAATATTGATTGAAATCTCTTTATCTTTTTGATCGAAAAAAGAGCTAATTATTATACTTGGTATTATCTTTTTTGTTAAATAATTTGTTATTATTTCATTATTAATTAATGATAATATTCATTTCATTATTGAAATTTCTTTTATATTATAAAAATATTAATATTTCGAATATAATAATTTAATAAATCTATTTACATTGAAATAAAATATAACTTTGCCACCGCAAAATGAACATGAGATACATGCATTTAGAAAAAAATTTCCCAAAAAAATCAATTATTTATTTATTTTATATTATTAATATAATAATAAAATTTAATTAAATAAAAATTTCTTCCTTATTTTAGTAAGATAAATTTCATTTGAATCCACTATGTATGCACCAAAAAAATAAAATTTGAATACACTATGTCGAACATATTTGATAGGAATTAAAATATTAAATATAATTTTTAATGGATTTATGGAATATATTATTTTATCTTTATTTTTATTAACGAATATTCAATGCAGTATAGATAACGTAACTCTAAATATTATTAAGATTTATTTAAAATTATTTTTTAAAAAATAAATTATATTTCAATATTTTATAAATTAGTTATATAGTTCTATAATTAAATGGGAGTTACAAATTTTTATTATAAACAAAAATATGGAATGTCAATAAGTACATATGTAAGTTATAAAAATAATAATTGATAAAATTAATTATAGAAACAATCTACATGGCAAAATGGATCAATTCTAACTAATCCACTTCATTGCCACATAAATATCTTTCCTAAAACATTCCACTAACTCATTTTCATATATATATATATGATTACTCCAAGTGATTTACATTTAACTAGCACAAAAACTTGCTCAAGAAAGTAGTTTCCTAGGCCTTCTTGTTGCCTTGTTGCAGGGAGACAAGACGTTTCTAGTAGTGTGAATATAATCAAATTTGACAAAGTTCGTACACGAATAATGAAATATCAAAAGTATTTATTGAAGCAAGACAAGACTGATTTGTAATTATAGCAAACTTGCTATATTTGTTAATTATCAACCAAAAAAAATGTTATGTTTGTTGAGGCTATGATCAGTACCAAATTAATTAGGCGACTTAGGAATATAATATAATCAATTTGTTATTTGCGTGAAAATAATTAATAGGACATTGATCTAATCCATATGATAATCCCAATTCCAAGTTTGTGTCTGTCAAACACATAATAATTTAATTACAAAGTACCCCAATAATTGAAATGTTGTCTCCCTTCATCATCATATGTTCATCATTTACGCCAGTCAGCAAAGCATGTGCATTGTAAGGGGTCCAAATATTTCCCGTATTATGTGATGGAAAAATCATGTGAATGCATTAACAACCTAGACACAGCCAAAACTTAGGTTCTTTCATTTTTTCAGGCAGAGATGCCATACTCATATTTAATTCAGAATCTATAGTACCCTTTCTTGTCAATATTAATTTAATGGACTTATTTAAAAAGAAAAAGATGACACTGAAAAAAATCAATATTCTCAATCCTGAAACTTATGGTTAGGCTATCATAGCGTCAAGCTGCTAATTCACGTCACTTCGTGATCGCAAGATGTTTATGAGTGTGTATGTAATGTGATGCAAGAACAATTTCAAGAATTTTAGCCACCTGAAAAAATGGAAGTGAAATATAGTGAGAACTTGCTCATTTTACTTTTATGTGAATAATACCAAATCTAAACTAGCTTTATATTTTAAGATTGTTAATTGCATTAATTAGTTGTGCAGGTTAAGCTCATAACTTAGTTCAATGTAGTCAAGATTTATCCAATGTGTAATAACTTTCGGTTCAACAACGTCTCTTAAGCCGCAAGCTGGTGATACTTTTGAGTAGTTCTAACTTCTAAGTTTTGACCACATTTCGTGTTAGAAATTCCTTATTACTACAAATAATTTTTCTATAATATTCTTTGAAAGTCGATATCTTATTTTGTCAGTCTTTTAGTGATTTCACGTGATACGATATGGGATTTGACATCCTGTCAAATTAATTGTGTATTTACGTTATTTTTATTTTATTTTAGACCCGATTTTTAATTTTTGGATTAGAGTATTATAGATATCCAATTTAAGCGACTCTCTCAATTCAATTACTAGAATTAATCTTGAATTGACGATATGGGAATTAATCTTGAATTGACGTTATGGGATATTGAGCATGGATGGTATATTATTATATATCAATGAGATGATTTGATCCAACTTCCACATAAAATAAATGTATTTAAATAATATATATAAAAAAATTATCAATATGGTGTGACTCAGTTGGCCGACAATATAAACTGAATTTGTGAGAATAATCTCAGGTTCGATTCCCACTAAACGCACTCACTGGGAGGGATGAAGAGTTCAAAGAATCTTAAAATCAATTATAAAAAAAAAAAAAACCCACTTTTGACTTTTCGAATATGAATTCAATAACTTATTGTTTATGAAAAGGTATCCATGTAATATTAAGCAACCCTTATAGCTCAAGCAGTCTCCCTATAAATATGGATGACTGATATCCCAATTGAGAACAAGTAAAAAGAAAATCAATAAAATCACCATCAGGAAGAAAATAAATTAAACTAGCTCAGATGGATAGCTCCAGTACCAAACCACCCTTCCACAAATCAAAATTTATTGATGAAGAAGAAAAAAAATTGCTCAAAAGTTTGGATGTGAGAGAGATCAGAGGCGGCGCACCGGCACGGCCAGAGGAGAAGAAAAAAGTGGTGGTGGCGCCGCCACCAAAGAAGGCAACAGCAGACATTGACGAAAGTGCAGAAGCATTCATAACGAAATTTAGGCAACAATTGGTGCTGCAGAGGCTGGAGTCTATTGAGAATTACGAGCAAATGCTCAAAAGGGGAACTAATTATGAATCTACCTAATATAATAAAATTTCTCTATTTTTTGTCTTCTTGTTTGGTCAATAAGATTTGCATAACTTGTTGTTTGTTAATCTAGCTAAATATTGTATCTTGGTGTTTAATTGGCAAATTAGTCAATTCGTCTTATGTTTTTGTATTTTTTTCTTTTTTCTTCTGTTGAATCATCCCACATCGAATAATCAAAGATGTGGTGTTCATATAACTTGGTAAATCTCTCATATTAAGCTAATTTTTGGGATTAATTTAGATCAAAATCCATTAATTCAACATAATATCAGAGCGGGTTCAATTCTCGGTTTACCAAACAAAATTAGTTCTGCTCGCCATATGTGGAAAACGACATTTACCAAACGAATATCACATCTTATTTCTGGAAAGAAATATCGACTCAAAATTTCAATTTGATCATATTTTTTCAATTCTATTTGTCATTCTATCCTCAACATTTTTCCACCGAACGGCCTTCTTGATCTTGAACCCTACCTACAGTACCATACTACCATGTAGGGCAAACACAATATAATATACGAACATTTTAGACTAAAAAACAAATTCCGGGGAATCATGATGAATTGGTTGTTTGTGAAAAATCGATGGCGTTTCATTTGTCATCTATGAAACACGGATACCGACACGACACGAATTTTTTTCGATATTTTACACTAGAAAAGTGTCCGACATAGTGTCTGACACGACACGACAAGACAGGATAAGATTTTTAGAAGTATCCATGCATCATAATTTGTCACATAAAAAAGCTGGTCCATAGGATTGCAAGCAACCCAGTTACCTGTCTCACATTGAATAAATACTAAACTCGTAAACTATCTTATAAGTTTGAGCGACCTTCACCTTATTAGCTAGCTTTTGTGATTGAGTTAAGCTCAAACACTTTAACTAACATAGTATCAGAACAAGTTATACCCAGGTTGATCCCCGATTGTTCGGGCCCGAACGTGAGGGACGGGTGTTAACCGTCCAACATCGAATAAATACTAAACTCTTAAACTAACTTATAAGCTTCAGCAACCCTCATCTCATTAACTAACCTACACGTGCCCAACTTGCAATTTTTTACAAATTAAAATGACCAATTTAACCCTCATTTAACAACTCTAAATCTTTTTTTTTTCTTCTATTTTTCCGTCATCTTCTCCATTCCAACCCCTAGCTAACACCATGTCTACCACATACCATTGTAGTCTGCAACCACGCACCACCGCCGGCGGCCGCCATCTTCGGCGAGAAAAGGTTACTCCCTAAAGAACCATAGTAAAGAAGTACACAAAAATAAGATGCACGTACTAAAATTAATACACCTGGCTAACGTACGTGTGCGCAGCCCATTAATTCCACGTGCCTAAAATAAACTCAATGATCCAAACCGATATTCCCAAGTAGGCTGAATAGTACATCCCCACGATGTAGACTAATTGTCTACCACGATTAATATGTTTATTTTGTCTGAAATACTTCGATCAGAGTGAACATTTCTATTTTAAAAAATTATGCACATTTATATTGCATATATACAACCACTTGTAAAAGTCATAACTGGACTACTACGTACTTTAATAACCCATAATCTAACAAATTTTAATATGCAAAAGTACAGTACATATTAGTTAAGAAATTATCAATAGGATTTTTGGTACAAATTTTCTTTAACATAAGATTTTTAGTACAACTTATTCCATATTCAAAATTTCTAGTGTATATTTCATGACGCAATATTTGTCATTTCATATCTGGAAAAAAAATAAAAAAAACACAATAATATTCGCAATTCAAATAAGTGGGTTAGATTTTTCATGCCCATTTTAAAGAAACAAAAGATTTTTTAAATGATATATTTTTTCACAAATTTTTCCAGTAGCTTAATTAGACATTTAGACCTAACACAAGAGTAATTCAGGTAGATACCCCATATTTTATGTTTTTCTTTGTGTATATATACTTCCATGAATTAATTAAATATCAATGGTGTAGAGAATTCAAATGCTATGGTAAAGTCGACATTTTAAAAGTCATGTTGCTAATAAGTAATTAATATGTTTATTATCACTTTAAACACATAAATTTAAGTAGTCCAAGACTGTATGAAACACGGACACGACACGATATCGATTTTTTTTTTGACATTTTACACTAGAAAAGTGTCCGACACGGTATCGTACACAATACGGCAGAATAAAATTTTTAGAAGTGTTTGTGTATTATAGTCCAGACTACATTAATACTAATATATGACATGAATAAGAAATTCTGGATTTCTCTGTGAAGATGAGGATATATAACGTAGCATTAGGGTAGGAGAAGTCCAGGTTTACTGCTCCATAGCTACCTACAAATTCAAACTTGTTTAACTATGATAAATTTTGGGATTAAATGATTAATAAATATCGCATATATAGCGTTAGGCGTATGCCAACAAATAGCTCATTTTGCCAAGGATTTCTGGGCATGATGGCCGGCGATGAGCCGATGACGAGACCCCATATATGATCACAAAAATCATGAATGCTAGTATGAATTTTCTATATAAAAGTATCTTTGACGGATTTGTTCTCATGCATTCTTCCATATATAATGAATTATATTTAATATTCATTATGATCATAATATGATTGAATTGTATATTATTTCTTCCATATATAATGAATTATATTTAATATTCATTATGATCATAATATGATTGAATTGTATATTATACTTGTGAGTTCTTAGAGTTCTGTCAGACAAAAAATAACTCTAATAAATTAATAATGATTTAAGATAAGGATAAACATATGACGGTGACTGTTTGATTATTGTAAGCAACCAAGTTAGAGAAGAGGAGTAAAATTCTATGTACAAGCCAGAGACGAGTCAAGAGTCACGAGAGGAAGAGCAAAATTCAAAGAAGAAAAATTGGATTTCCATTTCCTATTTTCGACCCAAGGCCAAAAATGTCTTATTACAACCTAGAACACCAAAACAAACACGAAACAACAAAAGAAGAAAGAGAAAGAAAATTACGAAAAACGCAAACAGACAAAAAGTTGGCAACGGGGATATCCCACGGCTGCCGAGGGCTAAAACAGACAATTCACTTAATACTTCAAATATCTAAGGCTGTACCACGGAGACATGGATCTGCTGCTTCTGCGGCTGTTGCTGCGCTCTCTGAAGGTTGACTCTGGAGCAAGAACGTACAACTTCTCCAGCCAATGGTATCATCGGGATATTATCGCAGTTGCAGATTTCGATCATGAAACCATCTGGATCGTGGAAAAATAATTGGTCCACGAAGATCCCACCTTCTTCTACTCTCTGCTTCACCCAATTAATTCCCATTTCTGACAGCTTTTTCTCCACCATGCCCATGCTCTCGCACTGACATACAAGTACATCAATCATTCAACTATTTTTGCATGTGAATATATATTTGCAAATAAATTATGTCGGAATCAAGAAACATGATACTTGTCTGGGGCTAGACGCATAATCTTTTTCTTAAATATAGTTAATTAAAGGACAATGGTGCTGATTTTATTTTAAGCACATCCACATCATTCGACTCGTACTATACTCTTATCGTAATAAGGAGACTGAATTCAAATCTCCACATTGAGAGTAATAATGGTGTAGATATATTAATGTTTTTCTATTTTATTTTTTTATAATAATTTACTTGAATTAAGGGCATGCTTGCTCAAACTACGATGCTAGTCAGTTTCGTTGAAAAAAAATGGCGTGTTTGCTCAAACTTCGATTGTAAATAGAAGCTAAAGTTGTAAAATTTAAGAGGGTTTTAAGGAAAAAATACAAAAGAAAACATTTCATTTGAGTGCTTATAATTTCAGTTTGTTTTTAGCAGAAAACAACAAATTAAAACAAAACATTTCATTTGAGTTTTAATTAACTTTTAAACCTAAAGTGGAAAACTATTTTTCTATGGAAAACTTTGCAGTTGCTGCCTAATATGTACGTGTGGTTTTGAGACGATCATTGTTTTGTCTTTGTGGATCCCAATTGAGTAGAAGTAATACAAGTCACTTCGACAATGACTTGTACATAATTATAAATAGGAAATAGAGAATTTAAAAATAGCTTAAGCAATATTATACAATTATCGAAGTTGATGTTCTGATCTGGGAAAAAACAAAATTGATCGACCAAGCTAACACTAATTAGACATTTTTCTTTAAAAATTTAATATTCTATACTTGCAACATTTTCTTTTTCTTAACCATTTGGTCGACATTCATAGTATGAAATAGAGACATGAACATGATGATACAGACAAGACACGACACAGATACAATAATACGGATTTTTTCTTTAATATTTTATACTAGAGAAGTGTCTGACATGATATCGGACAGAATACGACGTGGTATGAGATAGGATTTTTAGAATAATCCTTTACATCTAGTTCCTAGCTCAACCAGAAAACTTGTATACCAACCTAATTTACGCTTAATTAGACACGTACGTATAAACTAAAAGCCTCAGATTGTATGTATTTGTTGATTTATTAAGAAAAAATATTATGCGAATTTGAACAAAACAAGCATTAAATTATCCAAAAAACAACACCACCAGCTTATTTAAAAATTTACCTAACTCGGTATGATGACATAAATGTGGGAATTATCAACATAAATAAATAAAAATTATGCTGAAATAATCACCTGGAAAGAAATGTGATTATCCTTAGGATTAATCACGGTTTTCTTCGGCATGTTTTCAGGATCCTCTGATTGCAATAGATGAATCCCAATCCCATGACCAAATAGCCTGCAAAATTTATCAAAAATCAAATTAAATCACAGCCCAGAAACTGAAATCCAACAACTAATAACTCTGATTTTGGCATGGAATCGATCAGATTTTTTTTTCTCACTTACCAAGCTCCATCAAATTTCAACGATCCGGGTCTCCTGACAGGCATAAATCCAAGAACATTCTGATAAAAATCAGTGGATTCTTCAACCGATTTGCAGACAACTGAGATGTGGTTTAGCGATGATAGGTGTAATGGGTTTCCCTTATTCTCCTTCATCTTCTGATTTCTTTGTTCTTTTTCTCGATAAAACAAGAAAATTAGGATGTTTTAAATGAAATGTTTGTTGAAATGAGATTTCTAGCAAATTCCAAGAAAGTGTGTTGTGTGTGTGGAGGATCGGAGAAGTAGTGGAAAAATGAACAGATTAAGACGAAGAAGTAGGCTGAATCATGGGATTACGAATGATGCTATTGGATATATATAGAACAGAGTCTCTATTTATAAAAAAAAAAAAAAGAGAGAAAATATAGAGGAGCTCGACACTTGGGGCTTGATTTGCACAAGTGTCTAATATTTGATTCCTAGGACACGTAAGATCTCACGTTGCTGACTAGGATCATATATTACAGCTAATCATCTATCAATTTGTGGGGTCCTCTACAATTTCATGGTTTCACGATTTTGTAAATAATACACTTGAAACAAATATTTGAGTAATTACATCTACATCCACCAAAATTTCATAAATAATTATAGTTACGAGCTAAATTTTTTTCCTAAATTAGGTCTATTTTCAATAGAGAAGAGACTAGCATCAAACCAATTTAAACCTCTGGTCATAATTTGAACTATACTTTTCATGCAATTGGTGGGACGTCCCAATTAGGAACATAGTTTTTGTAGAAATAATTCAGGAAAATATCCAATCAGATCAACTGGCAATCAGCATTTTTATTCTTGAAATGCGAGACTACTGCAGTATCCCACATCGATTGTGAAAGAGAACGAAACTTTTCTTATAATGAATGGATACTTTTACCTTATAGGCACGTTATAAAGTCGTAAAATGCATTCCCCAAGTGGTTCTCCCAAAACAAACAATATCTATAAGAGAGTTTTCGGATTGTTATATAGAACTCAACTGATTTTCTTTTATTTTTTTCTACAGGGGAATGTATATCACGGGGTTGGTAAGTTTGGACGTTAATGTTGATGAGTTCCGAAATTTCTAGAAACAAGAAACTAAAGGCATTTATAATTTATGCGGATAATCAATTATTGCAAAATCTCAGTCGGATCAAAGATGTATACGTGCGTTGTCATTTTTGTGGATTTACTTGAAATAGTTGAATTTATTGAGAGGAGATGGTCAAAGATGAAAAGTAAAATAGTTGGGCAATCAAAACTATCTTTGATTCAAACGGGATATAATAATACAGACACAATATAATAATAAAGAAAAATTAATATTAATGATAAAAGTCAAAGTAAAAACGTGAACACCATCATCAATTGAATTAACTACAACTATTTAGTGATAATTTATTATATCCCTAATATAAACCAACATAAACATTAAACAAGAAAGGAGCTCAGTCCTTTTGAGGAACAATCTTGATTTTAGAACCACTACTTGCTGGAGTGAGTTTGGCGTACGTTCGGGATTTTGGAGGTCCAAGACAGGCTTAAGTTGATGAGAACAGACGTTCTATAATTAATTAGTTTTATTGTTTATTTAATTAAGTAATAATTTCGACCAAAAAAAGCAAGTAATAATCCATCACAAATCACAGCCACTAAATTTGTCGGTTTACTTTTTGACAATTTAGTTCAAAATGTAATGATAATTATATTGCATTTTTTAAAAGTTTAAACGTTTATCTTGCCAAACTAATCATATATATATATATGAAAATGATTAAGTGGGATGTTTTAGGAAACATGCTTATATGTTAATGAGATGAATTAGTTAAAATTAGTCCATTTTGCCATGTAGATTGTTTCTATAATTAAGTTCATTAATTATTATTTTTGTAACTTACATATATATATTTAATTGACATTCCATATATTTGTTTATATTAAATAATTTGTAACTCCTATTTAATTATAAAATCATATAACTACTTTATATAATATTGATATTGAAAATTTCAATCAATAAATAATTTTAAGTAAATATTTAATAAGATTTACTAATCATTTAGAAGAATTACCATTCAACAAATATTAACAATATTTGGGTAAAAGATTATTTAATTGTATAATTAATATTTTTTTATTTTGCATTTTTTTTATCTATCATGTAATTATTTTTTTAATTTTTTTTAATTATTTGTGGAGGTCACATAATTACATACATTTTTTAAAATATATGTTTAATTAAATTTTATTGTTATCTTAATATTATAAAATAATAAAATAATTATCTTTTTAGAAAAATCTCTAAATACACATGCTTCATTTTCATTTTGCGGTGGAATAATTATATTTCATTTCAATGTGAATAAATTAATTAAGTTATTATATTTAATTATTAGTATTTTCATAATATAAAGGAAATCATATATATATATATATATATATATATATATATATATATATATATATATATATATATATATGAAATGAATTAGTGAGATATTTTAGGAAACATGATTATGTGTTAATGAGATGGATTAGTTAGAATTAGTTCATTTTGCTATGTAGATTATTTCTATAATTAAGTTTATTAATTATTTTTTTTAAATGACATATATATTTAATTGATATTTCATATATTGGTTTATATTAAAAGGATGGTAACTCCTATTTAATTATAGAATTATATAACTATTTTATATAATATTGATATTAAAAATTTCATTCAAGAAATAATTTTAAGTAAATTTGAATAAGCTTTGCAAATTATTATGAACTTTACATTTAAGTGCTAAAAAATATATATATGATTGAAGAGGAGCTTAAAACTATTTATAATTTAGATATAATATTTATTTTGTACATGAAAGCATAGTATAGAAGAATTACCATTCAAAAATATTAACAATATTTGGGTAAAAGATAATTTAGTTCTATAATTATTATTTTTTTATTTTGTATTCTTTTTATCTATCATGTAATTCTATTTTCAAAATTTCTTTTAATTATTTGTGAGGTCACATAATTACATACATTTTTTAAAATATTTAACTAAATTTTATTATTACCTTAATATTATAAAATAAATAAATAATTGGTTTTTTTAGAAAAACTTCTAAATACACGTGTTTCATTGCGGTGGAAAAATTATATTTCATTTCAATATGAAAAAATTTATTAAATTATTATATATAAATATTAATATTGTCATAATATAAAGGTAATTTCAATAATGAAATGAATATTATTGTTAATTAATAATGAAATAATAACAAATTATTCAAAAAAAAATATCAAGTATACAAGAGATTCCAATAATTATTTATATGATCTATTATTAAATATTTTTTTATATTTTAATTATTATTTTAATATTTTTATATCAATTGTGTGCGTGATTGTAAAATTATATATATATATATATATATATATATATATATATATATATATATATGTAACGACCCGAAAATTCCAGAATTAATTCTTGGGATAAGTATTCGACATTTAGTTGAATTTTATATGAAAAGATTTAACTTTGTTAGTTAATCTTAATTTATTATAATTATTTCAATATCTTTAACCTTTTATAATTACATTTTCTACCCCTCGAATTATTCTAATCTTTATAAACGAACCTACAATCTTCTAAAATACCCTTGCACTACCTTGAACACACCCACACTATCTTGAACACACTCACACCCTCTTGAACACACTTCTTGCACCCTCTTGGTTACATAATCCATCGAGAGAGAGAGAGAGAGAGAGAAGAGAAGGAGAAGGGAGAGGAAGAAGGAGAAGGAAAGGAAATCTCGTTTCGAATTCGTTTCTCGACCGATTTAAATTCCGAGACCAGTTTTACGATCCTCATTCGATTCTTTATCGGTAACCTTCTTTCTCCAATTCATTTCATCCATTAAATCTTTCAATTTTTATAGTTTTTATATTGAATATATATTTGATGAATTTCTTGATTCGTAGGTTATAGTTTATCATTTTTAGCGTAGTTCGGATCAAATGATAGATACTAATGTGTTCAATGCATGAGTGTGAATTTTACATGTTAATTTTAGCCTTAGAATCCCCCATATTTGATTTTTGCATGAAACTCCCGAGAAAACCTTAAAAATCGCGTTTCTGCACCTGGGTGTTGGAACCACACGGCCCAACGCACGGTCTTGCTCAAGACCGTGCGCCGGACCGTGCACAGCCATTTAACCTTGCACCGGCTTGCGCACGCCGGTGCACCAGGCCGTGTGCCTTTATTTCAGCCTGCACGGTCTTGGTTTCGTGCTCAAGACCGTGCACTAGGCCGTGCGTTAGCCCGTGCGAATGCCTTAGCCAATTTTCCAGCCTTTTTCCTTAGTTGCTCTCGGTAATGGGGTCAAATAGCCAATACTAAAAGTTGACTTTTTGCATACGATCCCCTAAAATCGAGCCGTTTTCACCTATAGCTTCCTTATGATTCAAGGATGAATATTGGGTAAAGTTTTCAAAATTCCGATCTCGTTCGGACCTTGAATCGAGCCTTTTTCGTTTAGGGCTTTTTCCCCGATTTTTGAATGTTGTCCGAAAAATCCGAAAATCGCATGAGTGCTTCTTTTTAATATTATATGCATGAATGTACAATTAGAATTTCAATTGAGTATGTTTATCATGGTTAATTTCGTATTTTTAGTTTAATTGATTTAACTGTATTTTAATTGTATATTCATTTGATACGTGTTGTTTATTGGTTTTAATTGCAATGTAGTCTTTGAGAGTCGTTGTCGTGTCTTGTCTTATGTAGTTTTGTCGTCTGTTAGTTTCAGGCTGTCTTGTCAGGACTCAGCTTGGATTGTCTTGTCGTCCCGTGTTTCCAGGTGAGGGTTTTAAAATGATTTCAAACGGAGTAAGAATTCTTTTAATTATTGCGAACTCCCCTTATGTGCTCATCTTTCTTCGTTTTCATGTCTCGTATAATTATTAGATATTTAATCTATATTTTAAGGTTGCTCTCAAATGATTTAATATTAAATTGTACTTATGAGTATTCCTAAAATATTTTATTTTCATATGGCAAGAAAAATTATTTATTTTAAGCGTGACGGTTTGACTTAGGATTTATACCCTTCGTCGTCATTCAAACTTGCCCAAATTCAATTTATGTACGGTTTTCAAAGCGAGCAAATTCATGACATTTCAACATGGGGCCCGGGAAAGTATCCGAAGGTTATACCTGGGGACGAGCGTCTAGGGGTAATCCGAGGTGCTTCTCCCAAAACTAAGCGTCAATCGTGGCCCGTCAGGAGTTGATAGCCACGGTTGGGAGTGATGGTGGGCGTTGCATTCGTTGCACGTTTTCCTAAAATTCACAGTCGCCCGAAATAGCGATTCGGGGTCAGACACCGGTGATGGAGTGTATGAACGTGAAGGGGTTTTAAGGAGGAACAGGCCCATTCTCGCTGGGATATTATTTGCGTGCATGTTACTGCTTTAATTATTTATTATCTATTTAATGTCGTGTATGCAAGTCGAAGCACGATCCGGATTTTCTTCAATTATGCAAATGTATTTTCATATATATATAATTTAAAACCCGGACACGTGGCTCGTACTTGATCCCTCTTAACCTTCACTGAGTGTTTTTACTCACCCCCTATTTTTAATTCTTACTTCAGGTCGACAGGTGGCGTTGTCACCTATCATGTCAGTCGGCAGCAGCAAGTCTAGGTTGGCTCGTGTGTCTTGTCTTGTCAGTGTCCCAACAACAGTCGTGTTCTTGTTATGAATTTATTTAATTATGTATTTTGGATTATGCTTTAATTTAAGTACTTACGTGCCCCTGATGTGGGATAGATTAGACTGGCCACGAATGGCATTGATTATATTATGATTGAGACTGATGTATGAATTACGTGGCCATGGATGGCTTGTATGATATTTTATATAATTGTTATTACTTCCGCAACTCTGATTTAATTATTATTTATTGCTGTTGTTGTTGGGATGTCGTTTGCTGTTGCTAGTTTTGCCTGATTGATTGCCGTTCGCCGGGATGGATTTTTAAATGGGGTACTTATACCTCGTTTGAAGGTTTGTCTCGGTGCGGATGTGGTGTCCTTTCTCCGGCCAAGGAAAGGGGCGCTACAGTCAGTGGTATCAGAGCCTAGGTTCCCGAACAGGAACCGAAAGCTCTAGTATCTCGTCTGTCTTGCATGGGGTGTCTGTCAGTTTGGTGTCAGTTCGTGTCGAGTTCGTGTTTTGACAAGTGTTTGTCTCATCTTGGTGCTTAAAATTGTAGACGATTACGGTTGGCTTAATTAACCGACTGGCAATCTTTTATAAATTTATGTACTAAGGAAGATGTAACGCGAGTCGATCGTGGAACACTGTGCGTGTCTTACATGGTTTGGTCTGTCGTAGTGTGTGTCGGTAGGATTTTGTTGAGTGATTGAGCATGCTTATGTATTTACGAATTGTTGGCATCATCTCTCACAAGACATGCACCTATCTTGCCAAATAGTTGTGAATGCAGGTATGCCGCGTAAGAAAGCTAGATCGAATCCGCCACTACCTCCACTTCAGACTACGTCAGGATCAACGCACTCGTATTCGACGGGAGAGTTGGAAATAGCTCAGGGAGCAGATAGCGTGACAGAATACGAGGCCAAATTTGCCTACCTGACTAACTACTCACCAAACCGGGAGCCAGATCAAAGGAACAGAGCCGCGAGATTTATATCTGGATTGAGGCATGAAATTCGCCAAGTACTCATAGGTCTTGGATGTTGTTCTTATGCTGAAGCTGTTGGCCGAGCCTTGCGGGCAGAAGCAGAGTTTGAAATGAGAGCTAGGAATGCTCGACCGATCACTTTAACGAACCCGTCTTATGGATCGAGAATTCCAGTGGCTGTTCGTACAACTTCTCACAGAAAAGAGGCGATGACCAGTGGAACCAGTGAGAGCACCATCCTTTGCTCGTATTGCCATAAGCCAAATCATCTCGCAGAGTACTGCCGGAAACGACTGGGGCAGTGTTTGCTGTGTGGATTCCCTGACCACCTTCTCGACAATTGTCCTAATAAGAGGACACCTAAGGAAGAGGATTGTGGATGAGGATTCTGGGGATTCAGGGTTCTTAATTCAGAGAGGGAGGCTACCGTAGAATAAAGCATGAAGGGGCAGTGTTTGGGGACGTACCGTAAATGAGAAGCCACGACATCGAAGGACTTGAAAGGAATAATGGGAGACGAGAACGGACTTCATTACTCGGAATAAAAGGTACCGTGCATTTTCATAACATTCATATTTCTTGTATTCAATTTATTAATTGCGCGGTATTATGTAAATATTATTTGATTGAACTCCGGATTAAATCCGGGGTGTTTTCGAAAATTTTCGCGTTTTAATTCGATCCAGGGGTGCTTGCACCCCCTAACGCACGGTCTTGCTCAAGACCGTGCGGTTCAGCTCAAGCCCGTGCAAGCCAGTTCAGCGCTAAACCGCTGAACCGGCTGGACCGCTCCACACGGGCCAGCGCACGCCCGTGCGTCCGGCCGTGTGTCCCTATTTTGCCCTTTTTAAACCTATTTCGCGTGCTGACTTGCAGCAGCTCTTTTCACCCCTTTTCTCTCCACTTCCAGCAACAGAAACTTGCGATTTTTCCCAAAATTTTTCCCCAATCTTTTCAAGCCAATAACTTTCGATCCGTCCGTTGGATCTTCCTAATTTTCGGAAGGTACGTAGTCTACATTACGTATTTCAATTAGTTGGGTTTTGAGGACGATCCGTCGAGCCGATCTTACACACATTGCTGCCCAAAATACACGCACGCCAAGTGTTCGACAAAATTCCCGAGTGAGGAATTTCATCAAATTCAATCCTACAAGCTTCCAACAACAATCTCACATGGCCGCCGAAGGTTCTCGACGTAGGAGGAGACGAGATGACCCTCCATCTCCACTCCCATTCAATGTGGATATTTCAAATGCATTCCAAGTTAAAATATTTAGGAGAATGCATGAACGCCCGGTGTTTTCCACCAAATTTCTCGACATCGAAGCATTAGGAAATTTGGGACTTGGCCCCGGTATTGCTCGATACATAGAAGACGTGGGATGGACCACATTCTTGGACATAAGAAGGAATTCGTACCCCCGGCTTGTGTACGAATTCATTGCAACACTTCAAGTACTTCCCCATGAAGACGATGCCGAGCTACCATTCAAAATTGAGTTCCGAGCTTTTAATGAAGATTATGAGCTCACTCTTCGGCAACTAACAAGGCATTTTGGACTACCCATCCGGGGTATGATAAGCCGTGAAGTTGGATGGTCCGAAGCCGAAGCTTGGAGAAATGTCTCCACTTCTCGAAGACCCTTTCAACAAGGAAAATCGAAGGCAACCGACCTTCGTGATGCCGCTTTGAGGACTTTCCACCGGTTCCTCTCATGTACCGTTTTCGCTAGAGGAGATAGCTACGGTTCAATTAATATTGAGGAACTCTACGTCCTTGATTGCGCGGTTCGAAGGCAAGCAGTCAACGGCATTATGTTTTTCCTTCGTTATGTAGAATATGTAGGTACCCGGCCTAAAGGAGAAATCAGAATTGGGTCCTACATTACCGCGATCTTAGAGTGTGCCGGAGTGACCGGCATGGATCGAATGGCCCCGGCAGGAGCCGAGGATTCAACAATTTCCTACAAGCAACTCGCCCAAATGAAACTTTGTAGGAAAGTTAGAGGACGACATGGTCGTTATGTGCCAATGACGGCCGAGGAAGCCGCTGCCGGTAGTGATGGCGACGATGAAGAGGATACCGATTTAGGAGGTCATCATGAGGAAGACCGACAAGAGAGAGAGGAGCAAATGATGGAACAACTTTACGAAGCAGGAGGCTTCGCTCCTCAGCAGGTTCCGTATGTACCCGATCCTCCTAGAACCGAAGAGGTTCCATTCCAGCAGGGCTTTGAGGATTACCCGACACAGCATCAGGCTGGATCTTCCCAATGGGACAGATCAAGTGAGGAACAATGGAGTCAGTTTCTACAAGCGGAGTCGGACGCCCGAAGCCGATGGGAGACCGACAGGTGGACGATTTGGGGAAACCGTTTCACCACTTTCGCCGAGCAGACCACCGAACGTCTAGATCGACAGTCGGCCGATCTCCGAGAGGTTCGCGCTGACCTACAAGAATTCAGACTCGAGACCCGACGCAACCAGACTGAGCTTCGGGAGCAGATTACCGGTCTCGAGAGATCCATCACTGATCAACTTGCCAACTATCTGAGCCGCCTTGGCAGGTCGCCTAACTCTGGAGCACCTGATTCTTAGTTGGCATTAGTTTTTCCCTAATTTTTCGTTGTTTTCATTTTTATTGTAATTTGAATTTCAGTTGAACTATTATGTATGAACTATGTGTTAAATGTTTATTTGAATTTAACTGTTAACTGTTCATTTTAATTAATTGCTTATGTGTTAATTGCGCGATTTTGTATGATGAACTTTTAAATGTTGTGATATACTTCCTTTAATAAACCCCGAGGTTCGGAGTAGAATCTGAGGACAGATTCTTTTAAAGGAGGGAGTATTGTAACGACCCGAAAATTTCAGAATTAATTCTTGGGATAAGTATTCGACATTTAGTTGAATTTTATATGAAAAGATTTAACTTTGTTAGTTAATCTTAATTTATTATAATTATTTCAATATCTTTAACCTTTTATAATTACATTTTCTACCCCTCGAATTATTCTAATCTTTATAAACGAACCTACAATCTTCTAAAATACCCTTGCACTACCTTGAACACACCCACACTATCTTGAACACACTCACACCCTCTTGAACACACTTCTTGCACCCTCTTGGTTACATAATCCATCGAGAGAGAGAGAGAGAGAGAAGAGAAGGAGAAGGGAGAGGAAGAAGGAGAAGGAAAGGAAATCTCGTTCCGAATTCGTTTCTCGACCGATTTAAATTCCGAGACCAGTTTTACGATCCTCATTCGATTCTTTATCGGTAACCTTCTTTCTCCAATTCATTTCATCCATTAAATCTTTCAATTTTTATAGTTTTTATATTGAATATATATTTGATGAATTTCTTGATTCGTAGGTTATAGTTTATCATTTTTAGCGTAGTTCGGATCAAATGATAGATACTAATGTGTTCAATGCATGAGTGTGAATTTTACATGTTAATTTTAGCCTTAGAATCCCCCATATTTGATTTTTGCATGAAACTCCCGAGAAAACCTTAAAAATCGCGTTTCTGCACCTGGGTGTTGGAACCACACGGCCCACCGCACGGTCTTGCTCAAGACCGTGCGCCGGACCGTGCACAGCCATTTAACATTGCACCGGCTTGCGCACGCCGGTGCACCAGGCCGTGTGCCTTTATTTCAGCCTGCACGGTCTTGGTTTCGTGCTCAAGACCGTGCACTAGGCCGTGCGTTAGCCCGTGCGAATGCCTTAGCCAATTTTCCAGCCTTTTTCCTTAGTTGCTCTCGGTAATGGGGTCAAATAGCCAATACTAAAAGTTGACTTTTTGCATACGACCCCCTAAAATCGAGCCGTTTTCACCTATAGCTTCCTTATGATTCAAGGATGAATATTGGGTAAAGTTTTCAAAATTCCGATCTCGTTCGGACCTTGAATCGAGCCTTTTTCGTTTAGGGCTTTTTCCCCGATTTTTGAATGTTGTCCGAAAAATCCGAAAATCGCATGAGTGCTTCTTTTTAATATTATATGCATGAATGTACAATTAGAATTTCAATTGAGTATGTTTATCATGGTTAATTTCGTATTTTTAGTTTAATTGATTTAACTGTATTTTAATTGTATATTCATTTGATACGTGTTGTTTATTGGTTTTAATTGCAATGTAGTCTTTGAGAGTCGTTGTCGTGTCTTGTCTTATGTAGTTTTGTCGTCTGTTAGTTTCAGGCTGTCTTGTCAGGACTCAGCTTGGATTGTCTTGTCGTCCCGTGTTTCCAGGTGAGGGTTTTAAAATGATTTCAAACGGAGTAAGAATTCTTTTAATTATTGCGAACTCCCCTTATGTGCTCATCTTTCTTCGTTTTCATGTCTCGTATAATTATTAGATATTTAATCTATATTTTAAGGTTGCTCTCAAATGATTTAATATTAAATTGTACTTATGAGTATTCCTAAAATATTTTATTTTCATATGGCAAGAAAAATTATTTATTTTAAGCGTGACGGTTTGACTTAGGATTTATACCCTTCGTCGTCACTCAAACTTGCCCAAATTCAATTTATGTACGGTTTTCAAAGCGAGCAAATTCATGACATTTCAACATGGGGCCCGGGAAAGTATCCGAAGGTTATACCTGGGGACGAGCGTCTAGGGGTAATCCGAGGTGCTTCTCCCAAAACTAAGCGTCAATCGTGGCCCGTCAGGAGTTGATAGCCACGGTTGGGAGTGATGGTGGGCGTTGCATTCGTTGCACGTTTTCCTAAAATTCACAGTCGCCCGAAATAGCGATTCGGGGTCAGACACCGGTGATGGAGTGTATGAACGTGAAGGGGTTTTAAGGAGGAACAGGCCCATTCTCGCTGGGATATTATTTGCGTGCATGTTACTGCTTTAATTATTTATTATCTATTTAATGTCGTGTATGCAAGTCGAAGCACGATCCGGATTTTCTTCAATTATGCAAATGTATTTTCATATATATATAATTTAAAACCCGGACACGTGGCTCGTACTTGATCCCTCTTAACCTTCACTGAGTGTTTTTACTCACCCCCTATTTTTAATTCTTACTTCAGGTCGACAGGTGGCGTTGTCACCTATCATGTCAGTCGGCAGCAGCAAGTCTAGGTTGGCTCGTGTGTCTTGTCTTGTCAGTGTCCCAACAACAGTCGTGTTCTTGTTATGAATTTATTTAATTATGTATTTTGGATTATGCTTTAATTTAAGTACTTACGTGCCCCTGATGTGGGATAGATTAGACTGGCCACGAATGGCATTGATTATATTATGATTGAGACTGATGTATGAATTACGTGGCCATGGATGGCTTGTATGATATTTTATATAATTGTTATTACTTCCGCAACTCTGATTTAATTATTATTTATTGCTGTTGTTGTTGGGATGTCGTTTGCTGTTGCTAGTTTTGCCTGATTGATTGCCGTTCGCCGGGATGGATTTTTAAATGGGGTACTTATACCTCGTTTGAAGGTTTGTCTCGGTGCGGATGTGGTGTCCTTTCTCCGGCCAAGGAAAGGGGCGCTACAATATATATATAAATATATTACCTCTATTACAAATACAAAATCATATCATATTACTATTTTATATATTTAAAATGAGTTTTTCATATATATACTTCATTATTATTTTATAAAAAGAATTATTTTGTTCTTTGTTTCAAATTATGAGTTAATTATTTATATGTATTGTTAATAATTATATAAGAAAAACCATTAGGATTTGACCCAGTAGCTACTAGATATTACTTCAAATATGGAGGTTCGGGGTTCGACTCCTTACAATGACAAGAATTAAATTTTTAAAAAGAAAAGAAAATAATTATATAAGAAAATATGATTCAATTTATTTAATAATTTATATTTTATAAATAGATTTTTCTACTAAATTTATGACACATATTCAAGTTGTTAATATATAACTGTATTTAATATTAATATATTAAATTTATAATTATAAATTCTAGTATGATTTGAGAAGTGACCCCAGTAATAAAGAACGAAGATACCACCATTATTACTCATTATTAATCTCATAAAAGTATATAAATTAAACTATAAAAGCTAGTTACTTACTTAGATTATGATTAGATATGTTATATAATAAATCATAAAACATGTTTACTTCGATTTGCTTGGGGCCTTGTATAAGGAGGTGGGCCTTAGACTAATTGGGTTATCACCATGGATAATAATCTAGTGAAAAAGTAGTAGCTATTTAATCTATTCATAAGCAATGTAAATAAACGTTAGATTAGTTAAATTATAAATTGGTAATAAATTCATAACTAATCTATTAGTTGTCAATAATTAACAATTAACAAACTTAAAAATATTTTTATTCTTCTTTGAAATAAATTAAAGAGTATTATTACATATGACAAAATATAACTTAGCTTCAATTATTTTCGAGTTAACTACACTTGGGAACACTGAATTTGGTGTATTAATTACAAATCAATCCCTAAACTTTGAAAAATTATCATATAGTATCTGGAATTTTCAACAAACGTGTAAATATTTCGAAACTACTTCCACTAAGGGTTTCAACATAACTAAGGGTTTATTTGATGACATTTTCAAAAAATTTACACATTTATGAAATCCTCAAGTATATAAATGTATATATAGTAATTTTTCAAATGGGAATTAAGAATCAATTTATATATATACCATACTTCATGGTAACCTGATATATAGTTCATCAATTATTTTGTAATAATAGTTAATATATAGTTTTTCATGTATTAATTACTTGTTCAGATCTACCTTTGTTTGTTAATCTTACTTTATACATTTGTCGCCACTATATATAATTAATTAATAAAACTAATAACACGTCCATCACATCATTCTTTTAAGTGGAAAACTAATCTTGCATAATAAAGTAAGTACATATTTTATTGACGGTCGGTAGCCAGCTCGCCTCTCTGACACTAACAAGTTTAGTGGAAATAAAAAACGCATGAACAGCAATGACAAGCCAAAACAAGAAGACAAGATTGGTTTATCCCATGTTTTAATTAACCTAATTATATAATACTTTATCAATCTTAAGTATCCTAACATCTTGTGACGTTCGAAATTGGTCAAGCTTTTGGTTTAATACTGCATGGATCTTACCAAAAACTAGAAAAGAAAATGACAGAAAAGATAAATAAATAGGAAGGCAGAAAAGAGAAAAGAAAAGGACAAAAAGAAAGCTCTACAACCTACTAATATATTCCCCAAATTATTAATTTTTTAAGTAAAAGTAACATTAGAAATTATATATATATATATATATATATATATATATATATATATATATATATATATATATATAATATATTGATTGTTATATCCGAATTTTTCACGTTCGGTAAATCTAATTAGTAATTTAAATAATCTTTTACAAATGATGATTGTTTTCACCATTTTGTGTGCGTTAACGATTATTCCTTATTTTTCTTTTTCGTATTTCGTCGTTCAGATAACCATGTTGTCCACTGTCTTATAAGAAATTTTTCTAGCATTATTTTTGGGGATTTTAATATTTCTATTGTTGCTAAGTTTGTTTTATTGTCGGGTGTTTGACGATTTAATGAAATAGACTTATTTCTTAAAAAAAATCATCATTTTATTGTAAGTAATCAACCATCAACTTCTATAATTGCTATGAAGCTAGCTGTCACTACAAGTCTACACCTAAAGTAAAAGTTGACTGTAATAAACTGCACTAACATTTCGTCAGTTATTTATTGGTCTAATTTATAAATTATACAAATTAATCATACACTGAGCATATATATAATAAGATCACTATATATAGAGACACGTTAATTTAAGCAAGTAACCTGTTTTAAACATGCAAGAGTACGACGGTCGATAAGCAACCTTTAATTTGATGAAGAAGTTAGTTACTAATACAACCTCAATATGAAAGAGAATTACGGCTCATAATATCGACATTTGATTTAGTTATCAATAATCAGTGAATAATTAACCAATCACAGTACGTACTTCAATGTTGTCACAAGTTTGTAGAAATTAAAATTTATAAGAATAAATTAAAGTATATATAAGGCATGGAAAACAACTCGTTCAACGACGACAGATTTATTTTCATCATGTAATTACTAATTAATTTATAAATTATTAATGAATAATCATCGATAATTCATAATTCGGATGCTAGCAATACACAAGGATTCAGGTTTATAGGGGTACACGAGAATTCAGGTTTACAGGGGTTCAGGTGTTGAAAGAAATCAAAACTGGAATTATTGCTGGAAATGGATGGTCTGGTTGTAGTTCCTAACGAGGATTATGCGACACACGACTAAGCGACGCAGCCTGGTCCAGCCCAAGCCCATGCCCATGTCCATGCACGGGCACAGAGACAGTGCGGTACATGACCCATTAAATCGTCTAACTTGAGTTCCATAATTAATAATACTAACTTACATTAACTATTAATATAGTTGAAATCAAATTTGGATTGCCGGAAGCTAGCTGTTACGGGAAATCAAATTTGGACACATTAAGCGTGGGAGGAATGAAGCTGCTGATAAGTTATCATAGGTCATAAGATTGTTAGTAGAGTTTGTTTTTTAGAAGAGCCTCCAACTGAGCTTGTTCAGTTGGCTTGTGCTTAGTTTGTTTTCTTTTGGTTTTTGCTTTTGCTGTTTGTTTTTGCATCAAAAAAAATTAATATAGTTGAATGTAATTAATATGATAATCAATGTGGGACTTTCAAATATTAATATGCATTTTCATATCCGAATTAATATACACTTATTAATATGGGATTAGCACTAAAAGCATATTCTCAACAAGTATCCCAAGGTTTACAAGAAGGTCACGCGTATGGCATTCTTAAATAACGTTAACTGGAGGGCTTTGACGAGGCAATTCACTAACACTAGTGTATATATGGTGTATTTTTCAAGTTGGACCAGTGCATCCTCTAAATGTCATATTGTCATGCATGTGGTGTTCCCTTCAAACCAAATACTCTCCTCTATCTTGAGATTCTGACTCCACCACTGATTTTACGATCATACCAAATACATATTTATATTGGTAATATATAAAAGAATGCATTACAAAATTGATTAATCCTTGCTCAACTAATCCACCTTAACTTGAAATTGATGATTCATTATGTTAGATACTAGAATAAACATTATTTGGGAGGAAATTATTGTTGTATTGATTTCTATGTAACCATACAATGAGAGAATAAGAATGCATATACTGTACAATATCGACTATCTAAGGAAAGTCAAACATATTTTTAAGAATCATAGAAAATCCCTAAATTGTAGACCTTTCCTAACTAGCATAATTAGTATTAGATTTATTCCTATCGCACAGATGGAGTATTTTCTAATTAGTAGGTAATTTAAGGAATATTCATACTGATTTCTTGGGTTATTAATTAATATAAATTAATAATATAAGGATGTTTGGTGGGAGAAGGTGAATTATTGAAAATGACTTCAGATGCATTTTTATTTAATCTGCATTAAGAATTCACGAGTACAATATTGCATCAATATCAGCAAAAATCCCGACCAAAAAAAAAATCATAGACAGTTTATTAAATGATAATATAAAATTTATTTTAATTGCAAACGCTCTCAAACTGTTGAAACAAGGCAAATGCCAAACAGGCCCATGCCCAAACACATTTTTTTGTTTTTTTTGTGGGTTTACAAAGAAAATCTAAATTCAATTTTGCTTTTCCAACTTACAAATATTACCAAAAGGTCCATAAACATTGCATACAGGCCCAAGCCCAATCATTTGGCCAGAGAGGCATTATCAAACAAAGAAATCAAGAAAAGAATATCAAATAGCACCCCGAAGATCAAAGACAATAGCTTCAATTTTTAGTCTGAAAACAGTGTTTTTCATGGAATTTATGTACCTCTGCCTATTTTAGATCCCTAATCCTTCCATATGCATGGCAATTAGATTACTTCTCCACTTTCTTCCCTCATTCCCATAAACTCAAAACTTTCGAAAAATTTCCTATTGTCAAACACTTCACATCTCATTGAATCGACGTTGATTCCCAGCAAATAATCACAAGCCCTCCTTCTCAAAACCTTGTCAACGAGCTCTCACGCATTCTAAGAGATTACAGAAGCCCCCAGCACGATATTGAATCAGCGGTTACTCCATTTGTTTCTAACCTTTCTACGAACTTAGTTGAGCAAGTTCTGAAAAGGTGCAGAAATCTCGGATTTTCTGCTCATAGATTCTTTCTCTGGGCTCAGAGAATCCCGGGTTTTATTCACAGCAAAGAAAGTCATCAGATTCTCGTTGATATCTTAGGGAGCAGCAGACAGTTCCCGTTTCTGTGGGATTTTTTAGTGGAGATGAAAAAGTCGGAATCGTGTGAGATTAGTAGAGAAATTTTCTGGATTGTTTTCAGGGCTTATAGTAGAGCTAATCTACCGGGTGATTCCATAAGGGCTTTTAATAAGATGGTGGATTTTGGGATTAGGCCTTGTTTGGACGATCTTGATCAGCTTTTGTATGTTTTGTGTAAAAGGAATCATATTAAGCAAGCTCAGGAATTATTTGACCGAATTAAGGATGGTGATTTGAGTCCAACTGTGAAAACTTACAGCATTTTGATGAAAGGGTGGGGTGATATTGGTGCGGCGGGTGAAGCACAGAAAGTGTTCGATGAAATGCTTGAAAAAGGTTGTGAGGTGGATTTGCTTGCTTGGAATGGCGTTCTTGATGCTCTATGTAAAGGAGGAAAGGTGAGTGAAGCATATGAGTTATTTCAAGGGATGAAAAGTATTGGGCTTAAACCAGATGCTTATTCATATTCAATCTTCATTCATGCTTCCTGTGAAGCTATCGATATTCATTCAGCTTCCTAGATTCCATGAAAAGGTACAATCTGATGAACTATACCAAATGTGTTCACTTACAACTGTATCATCAAGAAAGAGCTAACTGCACTGATCCCCTGTGTTAGTGAAAAGTAGCATAAAAGACCATATGTTACAAAAATTAGCATAGAAAATCATGTGTTTTCAAATAATAGCTGACCTACCCCAACCTAGGTACGACATCATTAAAAAATCAGTCAATGTTTTTTCCAAATGGTTGAATCTTTTTCTCGGGGAATTATTCCCCTTTGAAGAACCAAGCGTATAATCATCAAATCTTTGTGCCAGTATTTTGTTCGAGAGACATTAATACACTTCTCGTAGAAGATTTAGAGTGGGTTCCTTAATAGTCGTCTCGTTCGAAGCGATTGAACGAGGTTAGTTCGGGTCCAAAATTTACATGATGTTGTTCGTCGAATTTCCTTTTCTTTTTTTTTTTTTTTTGAAATCTTCCTCAGATTTTGAACAAGTGTTATGTTATAATATATATTGATGGAATTCTTAATAATGTTCTGTTGGATACGTGAATAGCTTGGGTTTTCTGTCTATAAGTTCAGAAGCTCACTAGATAGGGTTGAGGGTTTTGAAAACCTAAGGTTTGCACATTATTTTCTGTACTATAATTTCGCGTAGTTTTGATTTCTCAATAATTACGAATTCATGTATGTTTCTTAAATTGGGAGGATTAGAAGATTTCTTAAATTCTTCTAGTAGTTTGTTTAAAAAAATTGTCTCAATAAGAATCAGTGAATCACCAATTTCACGGGTGGGCTGAAAACTTGTTGCATAGTTATTATTATTCTTTTTTCTTTTTTTGGTTCAAATTTAGTAATTTGCTGAGGGACAAAACAAAAAGGGAGAAATTCACTTTTTGTCCCTAAACTATCGGCCATTTTCAGATTGTGTCCTTACAAGTTCAAGACTATCGCATTGTGTCCTTGTATTTTCAAAAATTTTCACTTCTTGTTCTCCTGTCACCCAAACTGTTAATTGACTAACAGAAGTTTGTCACGTGACTATCACATGTTTTATTTGCCCTAACCTCAGTTTATTTGCTCAAAACAGAAAAATTCCCAATTTCTCTCTAGCTTCACCCGCTACTCCCCTAAAACCTTAACTCTCCAATTTCTCTCTGAAAATCGTGTTTTTTTCCGAAATTCCACGAAAATGAGCTCAAAGGGCCAATCTTCTGGAAGTAGCGGCTCGACCTTCGCTTCAGATGAGGCTGGAAATAAGAAAATCTGTGGTTGTGGCTATGTGGTGTCGTTGCAAATCGCATGGACTGATAATAATGCGGGAAGGAGATTTTGGAGCTGCCCTTTCCCTACGGTAATAGCCAAGTTGTGCCTGTTTTGTTTTCTGGAAAATTTCGTTGATTTGAGTAATGAAGATTCTTTAATTTGCGTTTTGAATTTTTCTTTTTCTTTTCATGTTGCAGAAGTCACCTCAATCCTGCAAGTATTTCGAATTTTATGATAAACCTGTGAGTTCATAGTTGAAATCTCTGTTGTTGAGCCAGCGTAGGAGAATTTAAAGAACTTCAATTTGAATTGGGTCAGAAAAATACAAAAATTACTAGTTTGGAAGTTGAGTTGAGTAAGAACATGCAAAAAGAGGATGATTTGAAGATGGAGTGTCTTGCTAAGGATGTTGAGATTGGTGTCTTAATGAAACAGGTTGATAAACATAGAGCCAACATAAGCATGAAGAAGAGATGTAATTCAGCCTTATTTATTTGCTTGTTTTGCCTTTTTGTATTGTGGTATTTGTCATCCTTGTAATAAAAGTGCTTATCTGTAATAAAAGTGCTTTTTTTGATTGATTTTCCACTTATGAAATTGGTGTTGCTTAATAAAACACGTGATAGTCACGTGACTAACTTCCGTTAGTCAATTAACAGTTGGAGGACAAGAAGTGAAAATTTTTGAAAACACAGAGGCACAATTGGACTTGTAAGAACACAATCTGAAAATGGCCAATAACTCAGGGACAAAAAGTGAAATTCTCCCATACAAAAACATAGTTTGATGTAATCTTTTACATTTGTGGAAAATATCAGTCATGAACTCAAATCTAAATAGGTAATTTAATAGTGGCATACTTCTATTTGTATAAAAAATCTGTCTTGAATTTGAAACCAAATAAATTGATCAAACTCAATTTAGTTGGGAATCAATAAAGATTTTCTACTTAAAAGAAATTTGAATAATTCAATTAAACTCATTAGTTTCATAAAGAAAACGAGGAGTATAGGGGAAGACAAAGCACTGGCAAAAAGTTTCAATATTTGATAACTTCCATTTGAAGTGAACATAAAAAAGCTAGACTATCACTGTCAAAATTTTCTAATAATTGTCTTTACTCAATGATTGTTTAGGATGCAAAAATTGCACTATGTTGAGTTTTGGATTGGGGGAGACTTCACTGAAATTCCAGGCAAGGGGTGGAAGTATACTGGAGGGAAGGTCTGTAAATGCAAACTCATTCTTGATTATATGGAGAGACACCATTTGAACATAATTTACCAAGAGCTTGGAGGTGTGGGCATAAATATTGAATTCTTCTATGTGAGACCAGGTACGACGATAGATGAAGGATTGGTGGATATAGATAGTATTCATTCAGTTGTAAGGATAATAAACGAGCTAAATACAGCAAAACCTTGTATTATATGAAAGTGTCATCAAAAATCCTGTATTATATTTTTATACATAGAAGATCTTGCATTTTCAAAAATTATTACAACGCCCCCAACCTATTCATAAAAATCTGAAGGCCCAATATTACCGTCACATAAAGAAGCTAATTACACCTTGTGTTATACAAAAATATCACAAAAAATCCCGTGTTATATTTTTATACATAGTTAGCTCTCACATAAATATGTATTCCAGTGTATTACACCAAAATTTTTATTTATTTTTTATTTTCCAATTTTTCTTATTATTTTGTTTTGTTTCTTACTTTTCTTTTTTCTAAATTCATCTTCAAGGATACATCTGCAATTTGAATTGAAAAATTGGAACACATCTATGGCGGCGGAGGAAGATAGTACCATAAAAGGAAAGAAGGGTGGCGACGGCATAGAGAGAGGTCGTGAGAGAGAGGCTAAGAGAGAGAAAGGTCGGAAAAGAGAGATGGAATCCGATGACGGCGCCTTTGCCGGATCTTGAGAGAAGAAAAGAGACGGGCTGAAGAAAGAAAAAAAAAAGTGAAGAAGATTTCATAATAACATAAATAATACTTTGAATTTTATTATAATTTTATAAAATACCATGTATAATTTAAATATTATCAGATTTTTTATTTTTTAAACTATATTAAATAAGATTTATATTTTTTATTTTTTGAATTTATAATTAATAAAATTCAAATTTCAGATTTTTTTTCTGAAAAAAATAGGAAAATATATTAATTTAAATCAAAATTTACAAAACGTTCAATACAAACGGTAATCACTCCCAAATTAACGCAGATCGAAGCCGTATTCCTAGCAAGAACGTGAGCTACACAATTCGCTGCACGTTTAACAAAAGAAAAATTACAAGAAGTAAATCCTACCCCTAAAACCTTAACTTCCTCAACAATGTTGCCAAGCTAAGAATGACCTGCACTAGAGCTACGCAGCTTCTGAATAAGACTTCTACAGTCTCCTTCAATAATAATTCGATTCCATCCATTCTCTTGGGCCAAACGAATTGCATGTAAAGCCGCCAAAGATTCTGCATACTCAGTATCTTGTGGACCTTGGATACTCTTTCCTTCCCACGCAATCACGGTACCATTTCCATCTCTAACCACAATCCCAATCCCCACTTCATTAAGCTTCTTAAATAATGCACCATCAAAATTAATTTTAACAAAATTTGGTGGAGGTTTGCGCCACTTGTTCTCTGCACTCCGACCAGCTAACTCCAGCGCTCCATTTTCATTTTTCAACAACATTACGTGAAGCCTGAAGAGAAGGTGCAGGGCATGCAAGACTTTGTTCAACACTGAATCCGGTTGCAAAATTAACCACCTCAAGTGGTGTAGATTCAAGATTTTCAGCCCATTCTTATTCCTAAACCACCACAGTGACCAAAAAATAGAACAAAACTTTAGAGCAATCATCTTCACTAAGGGGTCATTTGGATGGAGGGATTTGTGCTTGATGAATTTCAAATCCATTATCCATATCCATTTAATCCATTTGGCAAAAAATATAAATTAACGGATCTTAAATCCATCCATAAGCCCGATGAATTTGAATACCAATTTTCAATGGAATTGAAATTCACTAAATTCCCTAGTCATTTCAAATCCATTTATTCTATCTCAATCCACACACCCACTTACTAGGCACAAATTTTTAATTTTTGTATTTTCTCTCTCTAATCTCTCTTTCCAATTTCCCCCTCAAATTTCTCTCTCTCCTCATCCACTCTCCAAATTTTCTTTGCACTCTCTCTCTTATTTTTTTCCATGGAATTTCTCTCTCTTCAGTTTTTCCAACAATTTCCCCCTCTCTCTTCAATCTCTCCCAAAATTACTTCTCTCTTCTCCTACTCTTTTCTCCTTTCAAATGCTATGCCGGTATGCCCTGATCCCCTCCCCTCCCTCTCACATCCTCTCTCTCTCTACATTTTCTCTCTCTTTTTTTCCATATCTTTTTTCTCAGTAATTATTGGTATTTATGAGTTATAAAATAATAAACCTAAGCATTAGAATATAAACAAAATTTAAAATAACTTTTAGTTAAGAACAAATTTTGGAGGTAGGAATTTAAAATCTATTCACAAAGTTTTATGTATCCAAATAAAGGATTTCCAAACCAATAGATTTGAAATCAAAGGTTCCCAAATTCAAATCACTCAATCCAAATAGGCCCTAAGGATATTAATTGCTCTCTCCACACCCCTACCAACATTTGCTTCAAGATTACGAGTTATAGCCCACGGGATATTTGACAATGCCCATACTTGGCGTGCAAAGGGGCACGAGACCAATGCATGCCTAATATCCTCACAAAATAATCACAAATGGAACAAGAAGAGTTAACTTGACACCTCCCTTTGATGAGGTTATCACATGTAGGTAAAATATTGTGACAAATACACCAAATAAAAACTTTAACCTTAGGAGTAACTTTTAACTTCCAAATCATTTGCCATACCTTCAAGTAATTAGACCCCTAGTCAATCCCCCTTACAGACAAAGATAGCTCCAACGGAAGATGATAAGCGCTTTTCACTGAGAATTGACCGGTAAGCGAGTAGTGCCACATAAGATTGTCCGGTCTTGGAGACTGACCAAGTGGGACATTTAAAATTTCCTTTGCATCTTCCGGCGCAAAGATGGTCTCAATAAGAGGTTTATTCCATGCAACTTGGCCTGGGAGAAATAAATCCGAAACCTGATCCACGTCAAAGTTCCGGGCCAATGGAGCTCCTGGCCGAAAAGAGGGACTCCTTTTCAGAATTTTTAACCCTTTTAATTTTTATTATTTATTAAATATTCTTTTATCATATATTAAATACAAAATTAAAAAAATTTGTTTTTTGAATTTTTTAAATAATTTTTTCATCAAACTTAGGTTTTTCAAAATGTGTGGTATTGGAACACATGCAAGACTTAGGGATAATATGGTCATTTTAGGGCAAAAAATAACAAAAAAATAATGTTACTAGCACATCGTGCGTGTGTTTGTGCGTAGAGTTTTTTGTGATCATTTTATTTAAATACAAGATTTTCTATTTATAAAAATATAACATAGGATTTTGGGTGCAGAAACCATCACAAGGATGTGGACTCGGTGAGAATGCTTGCTGTGAAGATGTATGCCTGGTCTAGGTAAGGCATGGGATAAGGATGGTAATGACACAACAATGAGGGTGATATCAGAAGACCAAGGTTGTCCTATTTTCTTACTTAGAAATGAGGAAGAACCCATTCAAACACAAGTTCAAGAAGCTGACCACCAAGAAGCTGATCAAGTTCCAGAAGATAATGATTAGGTTCCAGAAGCTGATCAAGTTCCGAAAGATGATCAGGTTCCAGAATCTGATCAATTTCCTGAAGTTAATCAAGTTTCATAAGCTGATCAAGCTCCTGAAGCTAATGAAGTTCTAGAAGCAGAAGTCAATCAACTTTCACAATTTCAATCTAGCTAATTAAAGTTGACGATCCAGAATTTAACCAATTGTTTGAGAAGAACATGCAGGAAGAAAGCCATATGAGAAGTCAAAGAGTATTTCTAAGGTGCTGGCAAGGATGAAACAAAAGAACTATGGAGAAGAGGAACCCTCCACAAGACACGAAGTAATTGAAGGAATTTTTTTTTTTTTTTTCTTAAATGAGTAATTGAAGGAATGAAGAAGTTATTTTTGTTGCCCTAAATATGCTATTTAGCTTTTCTTTTGATGAATTATATTAAATAGATAGTGGTGGGGTAAGTATGTCTGGTTGGTAGTAGTGTCATTACTATTATTTTGACAGCCTTTATTCCTTTATGGGTTGGGCGATTCTACATAAGTGATCAAGTGTGTTGGTGCCCCACTCCACTCACATTATGCCATGTGTTCATGTGATAATTAATAGCTTTTTCCCAATTTTTTATTATTATGACTTCATTTTTTGTTTTAACTTAATATATATTCATTGCATATTCTAATTTAAATCAGGTATAGTTTTTAATTAAAAATATTATTAATGTATATATATATATATTTAATTTAATAAACTTGTAATTTTTTTACAGGTTTATTTTAATAATAATTAGAATCAAGAAAATCAAAGTAACTTGTGAAACTTTGAATATTATATATTTTGATATTTTTGGCATCTTGAATTTAGTATGTTAATTAATTCATCGTTTAAATAGACAGTTATTATATTACTGAAATTATTTTTTATTAATAACTTTTATATTATTATTTTCTTATAAAAAAAATTGAAATTGATTTAAAAGTTAGAAATTAGTTTAGACAAAATAAAAATAGAATTTTTTTTATTGGTTGTTTGATTAAAAAAAAACAGAGAAAAAAAAAAAGGAAGAAAGAGACCCGCATGGTAGTTTTGGGAAAACTTATTATTCACTCTATGGGACCCTTTCATTTAGTGCAATAAAATAAAAAGGAAGAAAAGGCTGGGTCCCACGGGTAAAAGAAGAAGAAATCAAAATTCTGGACACACGTCAAGCACTGAAATCAGTTGGGCACCTATTTTTTTTTTTTTTTTTTTTGAAACTCACAAGACCTATTATATCAATCAAACAACAGAGTCAGATACAAAAGCATCAACTACATCGGGAATATCATGTTCCCCTTCTTGAAAATTCCTAGCATTTCTAGCTAAGATATGAGCCACGGAGTTGGCATTCCTACGAACAATAGATATTCTAGCATGATTAATATCAGCAAGCAAATCTTTAATAGCCTGGACTAAGGAACCGAAGTCAGAAAAGTCTTCCTCAGTTGAGCTAATTTTATCCAACAACACCTTGCAATCTCCTTCCAGAATCACTTCATTCCAGCCCCTTCTTTTGATCAGATCAGCAGCGGCTTTTGCAGCATAAGTTTCAGCGAGCTCAGGCAAAGGGTTTCCAGCCAATCGACATGAAGACCAGGCCACACAACTGTTAGAAGCATCTCTAGCACAAACACCCCAACTAAATTCGTTACTCTCACGAAAAGTACGAAAGGTGGCTCCATCAAAATTAACTTTTATTAAACCTGTGGAGGGAGGCATCCATTTTGAGGGTGCAGAGGAGGGAATAGGTTGAGCTTTGGTGAGAACTCCCGCCAAATACGAATCACAGAAGTTCTTTGCAAAGCGAGCGACATCAGCCGGGTGTGAGATTTCATCTTCTATGACACGCTTGTTCCGGTGCCACCAAATCGCCCAAAGAGTGGTGAGGAACAACGCTCCTTCTTTCGTATCCAATTTCTTAACAGCTCGTCTAATCCATTCCTCGATATCTTCGTGCGTAAAGTCCATAATCAGCCCCGTGAAGAATAGAAGGGCCTATGTTTGGCGAGCGAAATCACAATCGAAAAAGATGTGCTTCCTATTTTCAGTACCTTGACCGCAGAGGTGACAAGAGATTTCCACCATGCAATGTCGGTGTTTCAGGTTCGTAAGTGTAGGGATAGCATTTTTGCAAAGTTTCCAAATGAAAACCCTGATTTTAGGAGCAATCCGAGCCTGCCAAACAAAGTCCCAATTGGAGGGAATGGAGCTGCCAGGTTCAGAAACAGAAGAGGGATCAAGCTTGGCAATGTGATATGCACTATTGACCGTGAACCGGCCATTTTTGTTGTAGTGCCAAATAAGTCGATCCGGGCAATTCTCATTACCAATCAGAATGGCACAAATCAGGTCAGCGTCTGCATTCAGAAACTCTTGCCAAACAAGATTCTCGTTCCATGTACGTGTCTCGGGATTGATCAAGTCCGCTGCTCTCGTGATGTTGGAAGTTGCTGCATAGTTGACTATGGGGCGGAAAGATAGAGGTCTGGGCAGCCACCTATCTTCCCAAACCTTGATCCGATAACCATTCCCGATTCTCCAACGTGTCCCTGTTTCAATCACCTGTTTTGCCGCCATAAGACTTCGCCATGTGAGGGAGGGGTTGTAGCCTGCATTTGCATTCAAGAAATCGACTCGTCAAAAATATCTTGCCTTTAGGATACGACTGAGAAGACCTTGTGGGTTCGTGATTATTCTCCAACATTGTTTTGCGAGAAGCGCAAGGTTGAAGGCCTTTAAGTTCCGGAAGCCCATTCCCCCATCTTGTTTAGATTTGCAAAGAAGTTGCCAATTTGTCCAATGAATTTTGTTTGATTGTCCACTGTTCCACCAAAAATCTCTAATCATTTTTTCGACATCATCAACAAGGTAGTCCGGCAATTTAAAGCAACTCATGGAGTATGATGGAATGGCTTGAAGCACTGCTTTGATGAGAATTTCTTTGCCCGCTTGCGAGAGAGTCTTCTCTGACCAACCTTTAATTTTATTCCAAATTTGTTCTCTAATATTTTGAAAGACCTCCCGTTTTTTTGCTCCAACCATCGTGGGAAGTCCAAGGTATTTATCATGTTTTTCCACCATCTGGACACCAAGTAAATGAACCACTCTTTCTCGGGTTTCGGGCAGCACATTGGGACTGAAGACGATGGTTGATTTTTGGTAGTTTACTTCTTGGCCCGAAACTTTCTCGTACTTGCGAAGTACTTCATGAATACCCTCGGCAGCCTCATCATTAGCGTTTGCAAAGATCATTGTGCCATCGACGAATAGTAGGTGTGAAACAGATGGGGCTCGTTTACAAATAGCAACACCTTGGATTCTTGAATCGCGTTCCAGTAACCTGCTAAAGACTTCTGCACAGATAAGGAAAAGATAAGGCGAGAGGGGATCCCCTTAACGGAGGCCTCTCCCGGGGGAGACACAACTAAAAACCGTTAAGAACAAAGGCATATTTCACTGAGGACACACATAGGCGAATGAGATTGACAAAATTCGATTCAAATCCTAATTTCAAGAGTACCTTCTCCAAGAAAATCCATTCCACCCGATCATACGCTTTACTCATGTCAAGTTTGAGGGCGAAATGTCCTACTTTACCTTTTTTCCTATGCTTAATAAAGTGATTGACTTCAAAAGCAACAAGAATATTGTCTGTGATGAGTCTATTAGGAACAAATGCACTTTGGGATTGGGAGCTGATGGAATTCATGATCGGTTTCAGGCGGTTGGTGATGGCTTTGGAAGCTAATTTATACATGACCGTGCACAAACTAATAGGTCTGAGTTGAGACATGGTCTCAGGGGCGGGGTTCTTAGGGATTAGAACAATATGAGTGAAATGCATATTAGGAGTAGACTGACCTTCATTAAGAAATCTAAGAACACACGAAACAACATCATTACGAACGAAAGGCTAGAATTTTTGAAAAAAGATAGAAGGCATACCGTCCGGACCCGGGGCTTTGAGGGGGAACATTTGTGCTAGT
The DNA here is from genome assembly GCA_958496215.1 of Verbena officinalis. Lineage (NCBI taxonomy): Eukaryota > Viridiplantae > Streptophyta > Magnoliopsida > Lamiales > Verbenaceae > Verbena > Verbena officinalis. The sequence goes on from OY292391.1 coordinate 2,969,463, forward strand.
GCTTTGTCGATTTCGGTTGCATTGAAAGGGACCCGCAGCCTGCTATTCTCCTCTGCCGAAACCCGTGAATTCACACAATCAAGCACCTCATCGATATCATCCAAACTGGGAGCCCTCGAAGTGAAAATCAATTGGAAGTATCTTTCCACAACGCCCCTGATGCTAGTTTCCGATTCGCACCACTTTTCGTTCTCATCAATGAGCCTTTTGATGGTGTTTTTATCTCGTCTGCTATTTGCCCGTGAGTGAAAATACGAAGTATTGCGATCGCCTTCCTTGAGCCAATGGGATTTGGCTCGTTGTTGCCACTTTCTCTCCTCTCTTGCATACCACTCATCGATTTCCGCCTTAAGCTCAGTTTCTTTTTGTTTGGACAGTTCTGTGATCATCCCCTGACGAATTTTGATCAATTGTTCCTCGAGATCTTTGATGCGTTTCTCTGGATCGTGGAAGGTTTCCTTACTCCATCGGATTAGCCCAATCCGACATTGCTCAATTTTCGCCCATGCAGTATTTTTCTCATTCAGCATTGGTCCCCCCCGTCCACTCTTGTTCCACCAACTTAGCACATTCGTCGTGTCTCAGCCACATAGATTCAAACTTAAAGTCGGGCTTCCCCTTTCTTTTTTTCTTGCGTATAGTTTTGTGAAAGATGGTGAGAATGGGGCTATGATTAGATGTGGCAGATGTGAGATGGTGAATATGGAAATTCGGGAATTTGCTGATCCAGGCCGGATTAGCTACACAACGGTCCAGCCGGCTTCGGATTGTGTCAGGAAATTTCTGGTTGTTTGACCATGTAAAGCTAGCTCCTTCAAAACCCAAGTCTGATAGATCACACTGGTGAATGCATTCTTGAAAGGCACGGATCCTGCCTGGCGGGCGGGGGACACCACCTATCTGTTCTTCGTTGGACAAGACTTCGTTAAAATCACCAGAAACGAGCCATGGCATGTTAAAGCGTAAGCCTAACTAGGAGAGGATGTTCTAGGAATCACGACGCTGATCTTGTTTGGAATTGCCGTAAAAACCCGTGAACCGCCAATTCGAAATGTCAGAATTGCAGGTGATACTGACATCAATATGGTTTCGAGAGAAGCTTAATAGAGAAACCACAATGTCTTTTTTCCAGAATAAAGCCAACCCACCACTCTGTCCGATAACATCCACACCAAGGCCAAATAGGTTGAATTTAGATTTCAGTTCTTCTATACACCTTTTCTTGCATTAAGTCTCCGAGATGAAGACTAAATCGGGGTTGTGGGAATCAATAAGGTTCCCCAGCTCCTGAACTGTTCAGGTACCCCAGAATCCCCGACAGTTCCAACTGATGAGACTCATAATGCCCGGCGGGGCTGCCCTGCCGCCTCCTCCGATTCATTGAATTTGGGGTCCGAGTTTGAGGGACAGATGACTTGTTTTTTAGTCTGGGGTTTGGGAGTAGAGGAATTGACATCCAAGGGGCGTTTGCGTCTATCACTGCAAGGATTAGATGTGCTGCTCAAGGTTTTAGGATGGGGCAGAGTAGTGCTTTGGGGTTTTAGAGAGTGACGGGTGTGACGTCGGGTATAGCCGAGTTTCTTAGGTGTGGTTTGGTGATGAGGAGTGGCGAATAGGAATTGATTGTCCACTGTAAAATGGACATTGACGAGGAGGTGCTGGTCGGGAATCGGAGCAAGTGGGTTACGAGAGGAGGGGGGCACATTCATGACGAGGTCCGATATATCTCCGGTGGAGAAAATGATGGTGGAGGAGTTGGGATGGGTGATTAGGAGAGGGTCAACGTTTTCTTTATCGATGAGGGAGGGAGCTGTGGCGAAATCTTCCAGATCCGATAGGTGGGTGTTGGATTTTTTGGTCCAGGGATCGGGTGGGTCGGTGCGGTCCTGGTGGGTGTGGGTCGGGTCAGGTAATTTGGTCATGGTTGGTTGGTGAGCTGGGTTATTGTATAAGCTGCTGGGTGTGAGTGATGTGGCTGGGTTTGAGGATAAGGAGATATGGGCCACATTTTGGGATGGATAATTTCCTCGTTGGGCCAGTTAGAGGATTTGGGGCATGTCAGTTGGGGGGCCTCTTCAGGATAAGTGATAGGCTTAGATATCAAGTTGGAATAAGAAGCGGGCGGGTCTCTGTCTCTGATATCTTCCGTACAGATCTGGAACGGCGTATGCAGAGGGTTTCTGAAGGAGTATGCGACATCCAATAGAGAGGAGTTCATAGTGAAAGAGGTAAATATGTGATTTGTGGGAATTGTTGTTGGGATCTTTTCATGAAAAGGGAATGGAAGTTCCATGGGTTGGAGAGAACTGAAGGATATATGACTTGACTTGTGTACAATCAATTGGTGAGAGATATGGAATGGGGGAAAGTTGTCAGGCTTTTCCTTGTACTGGGAATTATCTGTGGTGGAGGTACCTGAAAGGGGAAGTTTGCAGCTTGTTTGCGGGCAGAAGTTAGGTGTAGTAGAGGTATAGGTTTTTTGAATTTTTGTAGGGGTAAAATGGTCATCCGACTTTTTGGGCGGGACAAAGGTGGGGATTTTTGTTTCAGGAGTGTTGCCGGAGTTGGGGTTTTTCCAGCCTGAACCGCCGACTTTGGTTGAAGCCTGGAGCCAAGGACCATAAGGATAGTTCGGGCTTGGGTAGGAAAAGTTTTCTTCACAAAGTTTAGGGCAGAATTTTGCTTGGTGATCACAAATTCCACAGATATAGCAGAAATTAGGGAGCTTTTCATACATGAATGTGAGGAGGAGCTCCTCATCTCCAGTAGGATTTCTGACTTGCATAGCTCGCCGGAGTGGTTTGGTCATGTCTAGTCCGACGCGGAGGCGGAGCAGGGTCGAGAAAGAATATCCCTCTTTCCCGTTGATATCGACCTCTTTGCACAACCCCAATTTATTGCCAATAAACTCACCCATTGTTGCGGTTCTCATACCCAGTGGCAAACCTTTAGCAAGCACATGGAAGTCACAAGTACTAAGTTCTGTGATAAGGGGGTCTTCGTCGGGTTCTATGGCTTTGAGGATTAGGAGATTCTTTTCAAAAGACCATGGAACGCCGTTTAGAACTCGTCGTCGGTCAATGTCATGGTAGAAAACCATAAGGAAACGCCCATTATCCAGCTTTTTTATGTCCATTCCTTTAATGGTGTTGATGGCCGAGCTCATAGTTTTCCGAAAGTTCTCGAACTTGGGTGGTCTGTTAGCCAGGATTCTCCCGACAAGCCAAAATTTTTTCGCCGCCGGTGGTTTTTTCCACGTTTCTAATGGAGCGACCCACCCATCTTCTTCCTCTTCTGTAAGAGAGAGGGCCCTGCTGACCCAGCTTGATTCTTCATCCATGATATCGTGAGGTGCTGAACTGGATGAGGCAGCGCGGGTAAAGACAGGGGATGAAAACCAGGGAACGAGCTCCAAACTCTGCAAACGAAAGTCAAAAAAGCAGGAAGACAAATGCAAAGGAAAATAGCTGAAAATAGAGTCCTAAAATCACAGACAAATTGAGAAAAGAGAAAAAGACAAACCGACCCACTAATTTTTTCTCGGTTTGCAACCGACCCACTCATGACCAAAAGGAAGTAATTGCCTCATGGTGAGTAAATGCGGATGATTGGATGTAGGGCAGCCTAGGGAGAAGATCTTGAGCTACACCATTAATGGAGAGGGAGCAGTGTATTGTGAGGATATGGAGAGTTAACAGTTAAATCTCTCATGCGAGAGTAGAGAGAGACTCTCATGCGAGAGTAGAAACCTTCATAGCAAATTAAAAGTTGAGGTGTTAAAAATTTTGAACTGACGGTTGAACATAGACGTTGGGCACCTATACACTTATGTATAATCGACTCCCCAATACTGGATATTGTTTTTTCTTTGTTGTTGGCGGTGTGTTACGTTTTTGGACAATTACCTTTCTTTACAGGATTCATTTTATTCTACCCAATGTTTAAGTAGATTGTGAATCATTGGATTTGGATTATAATTTGATGATTTCATAAAGTATAATAAAATTAAATGATGGTATTATTAAGTATGATTTTATTACTTAGAATGCAGTTAGGTAAATAACTAATTGGGTAGGGTCTAAAGAGCCCCTTTATGGCTTTATCCATGTAATATATGACTTTATCGATCTAATATATGACAGGTTACTATTACTAAATTATTGATTAAGAAATTTATTGTATCATTGTTCCTTTGACATGTTAATGCAATTTAAATTAGAATTGATCGTGACATTGGTGCAATTTTAATTAGAATGAGTTTTTCTGTAATTTAACTTACATATTTGATTTTTGGGAGATAAATTAGCATTTAAGACATATGAGTTGTGGTATGGTGATACAATATTTAGTTATATTCAGGTAAAAAAGGGTTATTTTGGACATTTTCGGTCAAAAAGTTGAAAATAATGCAATATGAGTCGCATCCCTAGTGCGTGTCACAAAACATGGGCGCAGAGTCTTTCGTGACCTATTACTTCAAATACAGGGTGTTCTATGGTAATTATGCTAATTTTTGTAATATAGGATTTTTTATGCGATAAGAACGGTAAAATCGACGAAGCTTATGAGCTTCTCAACAATGATAGTGGACATTCCGACCGTGCCACGTGTCCTGATCCTAGCAGTCAGCTCATGCCACGTGGCAGTGTCCAGAGTTCTTGACAGTGACCCCGATCGCAGGTCTCCGACCAGACGAATGGATTCGCCAAGCATGATATTCATCCGATCGAGGACCGATCACCGTAAGAGTCGGGAGGTCTCGATCGGATCCTCTCTTTGCCCACGAGGGCCATCGCCCCAACAACCCTCTAGGCCGAGCGGTGCTGCTCGACCACCTCACGGTCTGGCGAGGCTACTAAGGCCACGCGTCCCAGACGCTGCCGTCCAAAGCCCAACTGCAGGGCAATGAAGGAGGGCCCACCAGATCCCACCCTTTAAGGATCGTACGAAATCCTCTGCTAATCTCCTGAACCCAACATTAAATGCCTGCAGGTCAACGCAGACATGCATTAAATGCACACCCCCCAAGGTGTACTTAGTGTGTGTTATCATCCACTATATATACTCCCAGCGTTTATTATTGTTGGTAAGCTCTCATTAATTACTCCGATCGCATCTAGTTGTTCCGATCTATTCTCCCTTACTCGAATATATTATTTCTAGCGTTGACTTAATTCAGTGGAGGGGCTACGCCGGAGACAATCCCCTCCGGCCAAGTAACCCAGTGTTCAGTGTTTTCAGATTGAAGTCGGATCCCCTCTACAAATTCAACTGACAAGCAGGACACGTGGTCGACCCTCGACCCCCGACCAAAAACAGACCTCATCAAACGAGATGATCGAAACAGAAGTTAAACCCGACACTTGCAGCTACAATACTATTTTATCCTATCATTGTGATCAGAACGAAGTCAATATGGCCCTTAAGCTAATATCAAGAATGGATAAAGATTCTTGCCAACCCGACAGACATACCTACAACATATGGTGCTTAAAATGCTAATCAGAATAGGGAGATTTGATAGAATGGAGAAAGTTTTGTAATCAGTAAAAAAGAGATGTTTGATAGTCTAGTGTGAAACTACGTACTGGGGAATTGTTGGGAATTGTATTTCAAAGCAATGTAGGGAAATTTTGGGCTCACAATATGCCATGCATGGTTTCAAAGCAATCGGAACGACGCCTCCCGTTCTATCTTGACGAACAGGAACGTTCGTTCCCTAAAATGTTCCTGAAACGCCATTATAACGGTAAACTAGCCAAGTGTTGAGAATTATCGTTTGTGAGAGGAGTGGCTGGAGAGAGAGAGAGAATTTAGGGTAGAAGCGTACGTGGTACGTGAAAACGCTATCACTAAGACAAACTCTGTACATGTATACGCCCAAAACTAATACAATATGTATAATCCTACACCGCCATATTCTTCCAGGTTTGTTTTATTTTTCTTGTTATCATAATTAGTATAAGTAGAAGACTTTTTCTTGCACACCAGTTGCACCTCCACCTGCAACACCGAAAAGACCATATGTGAAGAATCCCAGTACTCTTAACCAGATCGTATGCAACATGCAAAAAACATTCAAGAAGAAAAGGGCACCGGAGCCATGGAAGCCCTGACTTTGCTTAATTATGTATTTGTTTAGTGATTATGATATTAGGACAAGTACAACTTTATCGTTTTGGGTCACATGCCTTTTTTTGGTTCTGGACCTTCTTGGAATTGGCATGTGAAAGTGGTCCCATTTTGTTTGGTGGGGTGGCATTGGTATTTGGTTGTCGGCAATTTTTAATGCCTTCTAGTGTTGATATTACTTTTTCTTTTTTTTTTTTTGGAATCTTGTGTTGATATTACTGCTTTTATGGAATCTATACTATTATATTTGATATCAATGTGTTAACTTAGAATTAAATTTTTTTTTAAACAAAATGTGTTAATTAGTTGTTAAACATTAACTAATATTTAATTATTTTATGTTCCCAATAACTTTTACACTCCTAAAATTGGAAAAACCATAACTTGAAATTTAAATTTTGGATTAACTTTTACGCTATTCCGCTGTTTTATAGTATCACTATCACGTGTCTTCTTCATTTTAGTTTTCAACTGGCAGTGAGAACATACACTGTTTTATAGTATCACTATCACGTGTCTTCTTCATTTTAATTTTCGGACTTGGAGAGATGAACCACCACCAGGCACCGTCGAAATCAGAGTAAAGCACCACCATCCGGCATCAGTTTTCGTTCCCGGCTCCACCACCAGACGCGGTGGGACTCGGAAAGAGCACCACCACCAGACGCTTTCGCCAGAGCAGATCATCTTTGCTACTGATTGAATGGGTTTGTTTTTCTCTTCTCTTTGAAGAGTTTTGGTGGACGTTAAATAGAAAATCTTTTGATTAAGTTTTATGTAAATTTGAAATAAAAGTGAGACCCAAAGATCCTTGATGTTGTGAATTTTATGGGTTTAAAACTGAAATAATGTTGTGGACTTTTATTTTTTTAAATCTGAAATATGTAATTGGATGAGCAAGAAGATTGATATTTTTTTTTTTGCATTTTGGTTGCAGGTTTTGGCTTCTAGATTTTATGTTCCTGAGCATTGCAGATGCCTCGGGTAATTATACGGTTAGTTTGAAAGAGGGAATAATTAAATCGTAATATTTGTTAATACTTTGGAGAATGATGATTATGATTTTGAATTCTCAAACTTTTCTCAGAATCCCATCCAACTTTTGGTGTTTTTACCCGAAACTTTGTGGTTTTTTCCGAGTACTTTTCGCTTCTTTGCATGGAGGGACTGATAAATGAATTTAACTATGAAAAACTAACTCGTTCAGAGATATAATAGATTCAATGTTCACTCACGTTCCATGTTTGCAGATAGATTTGTGATTTAATATTAATAAACGTATTGCTTAATTGTTCAATGTAAGAATAAATTTGGAGCCAAGATAAACACCATGAATATAGAACACCATGACAATTAATAGCGTATCTGATTCCGCCATTAAGATGGATGATGGACGAGTGCAATAATCGGCTGGCTAGATCTTCCTCTCCTTCTCTCTCAGATATTTGACAGTTTTGTATAGGAAAGCGATTCAAGACGTAGAGAGTGGAGAGGGGACCTAGCCACCCTATGAGCCTTCCCATCACAAGTTTTTTAGAATAGGCCTACACCAGCTGTCAGACCACATCTGTTAAAACTAAAGCCTCACAATAATGGGTCAAACTAAATAGAACTTATAAGTCTTGTCAATGAGTTCAATGTTTTCTGTGGGAACTTTCATGTACTCCTGATGTTGCAAAAGGTAAACTAATTTGTTAGATTAGTTTATCTTTCACATAGTTTTTTTATAATATGTTTGGTTTTTTGTGTTGGAAAACTCTGATTGCAAACAATAGCTCAAGAATTCATCTACTGATGCATGGCCATGAATGATGTTTGTTGAGAAAAATCATAAGTGCTTCAACTGCTGTTCTGTAATAGCTATTAGAGCAGCTCTTCTTAAAAAAAAAAAAAAAAAGCATATTGTCTCAGTTGTTTGAGTATTCATGAATTCGTTGCTGTTTTAAAATTTATATTAACTATTATAGAATTTGAATCTTTTAAATGGAGCTAAAAGATTATTTATATATAGAGTTTATTTAACTGTAAATATAACTTCTCTCTTTAATAATTTAAATAAGCTTCCAATGTCTTAGTATAGTTTTTAATAAATAAACTCATGTAGATTATTATTTATTCCAAGGCATAAACAAAATTAGGAATATTGAATCAAAAGAGGTTTCTCACGCCCGCTAGTAACAAATAAAGTGGATTACACTATTAAGTATCAACAAATTATCATGGGCTCATTCATAGACAGCCGCCCATAATAAATTATTAATAGTGTATTCCACTTTATTCATGAGCACGAGTCCTTAGTGTGACCATTAGCCCATTATAATTTGATCACATTACGGGCTAATCTCAGTTTTTTTTAAAGTTATATTTTTAAGCCTAAATTACATACATTTATAAATATAGGTAGTTTATTGAATTATACACATTTTTTTTAAAAAAAAGCAAAGGTAGTTCATTATTCTTCTAAAAAAGCAAGGTAAGTTCATGGGGCCCTTTCCTTTTTTTTTTTTTTGGTCAACCATTCCTTTTTTTTTTTTTGGTCGGACATGGTTGATGAATAAACACCTCATTCTTTACGAAACCCTTGGGTCACGCGTTTTTCTCCTCCATCAAAATAAACTCCCGTCTGATCCGTGGAGATGGTGGTGGCAGCGGTTGGAGATCTGTGCGATGGTGGTGGCGAATGGCAGATCTGGCGTCGGCGGAGTGTTTTCTTTTTCTTTTTTGTAGTACTGCAACAATAAAAAACAGAAAGAGCAAAAGACCAAAAAAAACTAAGCAGCGGCGTCTACATCTTTGAGCAGCAACTCGAGCAGGCAATCAGGAGGAGGGTTTTTTATGGTTTACATGTCTACTGTTCTTTTGTTTTTCCGAATAAAGTTGTTTGCTTGGTGTGATGGAATTTAATCTCCAGGTTCCAGTAAATAAAATCGAGTTATTGGAGATAAGGCTGCTGCCGGGGGCCTTTTGAGAGACCAAAATGGTAATTGGTTGGGTGGATTTTCTATGAATATTGGACATACATCTATCACTGTTGCTGAATTGTGAGGTGTTGGTAAGGACTGAAATTTGCTTGGGACCGACGGGTGGGGAGAATTATTGTGAAAATTGATTCCAAAGTTGTGGTTGACTTGATCGATAAATACCGGGAACCACCCCGTTGTTGGGATCATTGAAGACTGCCGAAGTTTGTCTGGAAATTGGAAGGCTGGGAGTCTCGTCTTCAACTCAACTTTTTGTGCCGACTGGTTGGCAAAGATAGGCCATGATTTGAATAGAAGAAACTTTATTTGGGAGGATCCACCCCAAGACCTGCTTCAGCTTCTGGAGGCTGATTGTTGAGGGTGTTTACAGCCGATTGTTGAGGGTGTTTTGCAACCTCTAAAAAAACATTACTTCTCTTAGAAGTGTTTTTTTAGTACTTGAGAGTTTTTTAGTACTTTAGATGCCAAACACTCTCAACTTCTGCAACATTTAAGTAAAATAAGTTAGAATCTAGAATTATGAGGGTGTTTGCAAATCTAGAATTATGAGGGTGTTTGCACTAATCCAAAAGGACGTAAAGGTATATTTTTGAATTCTAATTCTAGATTTTAGATATTTTATTATTAAAATAAAACTTAAATTAGTATTTTATTAAAATTAGAAGTGATTTTCAGTTTTTTTTTCAAATATTTATTTACTTTTTCTCTTTGCTTTTAGTTTTTCTTTTAAATACTCTTTAGTAAATTAACTTCTACTTTAACTTTTGCAGAAGTACTAGAGTTTGCAAATACTTCCTATAGGTTTTGGATTCTGATTCTGGATTTTTGTTATTTTCATAATTACAATAAAACTTTAATTAGTAGTTTTATTAAATTTAGAAGTGAATCTCAACCATTTTTTCCAAACATTCAACTATTTTTTTTCTTTGTTTTTAGTTTTTTTTTTCTAAACACTCTCTACTTTTACTACTATAAGTTTTTCAACTTTAACTTTTGCAGAAGCAGTAGAGTTTGCAAACACGCCCTCTATTGCTGCCCTCTATTGCAAACTCGCCCTCTATTGCGTTGTAGTTTGCTTTTTTCCTTTTCTGTAAAAAGAAAAAAAAGAGAGCTAAACAAAAACTAAAGGCGGATTTGCTAGATGAATATGGGCAACGGACGTTGCATAAACTAAAGTCAAACTTGCAACCTGAATTGGTTTAATTGATACAAGAAACTCCGGGTCCCTTGTGGCGTGGAATGGTGATTCTCGGATTTGGGCAGGCTTGTCCAACGGGCGGTACTCGTGCAGCTCGGCATACGAGACTTTAAGAGATCAACCGGATGAGGAGGAAGGGGATTGGAAGTGGATCTGGAAATTAAACACGCCGAGACGAGAGTTTGTTTAGGAGTGCATTAAGGTTGGACCGGCATTTTGGCGAGAGTGAGGGTGTACACGGTGCCTTAATGGTCGGGAGAATATTCTCCATATCCTCTCACAATGCTCACGGTTAGATGGGTGTGGGAATACATCTTAATGCCGACGAAATGGAGGGAGTTTGTCAGAGTAGATGAAAGCAATTGGGCTCGTAATATGCTTGGCCGAAACTTTCGTAAATCGTTAGGCTGGAGTGTGAATGGTAGTTGGTTTTCATAGCTACTGCTCGGTACATTTGGAAAATTCGAAACAAGTGGAGCTATCAAAATAAGGATGAACCACTTAGAGTGACGGTTCATGCAATTAAGGGCTTGCTTGAGGGAGAAAATGTCGTGGATTAAGTCTCCTACGGGATGTGTTAAACCCAATAGCTTTCTTCAAAATACGAAAGCAGCAATGGCGGGCGGCGTTGTAAGGAGTGATAGGGGTGAATGGCTTATGGGTTTCACAATGAAATTAGGCGGAGTTTCAATCAATGTGGCTGAATTGCTTGGACTTCATGGGAGCCTTCGTATCGCTTGGGAAAGGAGATTTTCTAGTTGAAGTGGATGTCGACTCTGAGATTGTGTTTAATTTGATTAATAGTAATATGAGGGATCATCCATTAGAGAATATTATAAGTGATTGTCGAGTTTTACTTCGCAATCCATGGCAGGCGAGCATAAAACATGTTTAGAGGGAAAGGAATGGGTTGGCGGATTTTATGGCTAAGCACGGCCATAATTTGGATGAGAACTTGAAGATATGGGATGACATCCCTACTGAGTTGGACGAAGAATTGGGAGCCGCTGAACTTTGTTTTGCTTAGTTTGCTTTTTTTTTTTTAGTTTCTTATGCACAAAAAAACAAGAAGTATACAAAAAAAGAAGTATACAAATAAAGAGCTAATTAAGTATACAAAAACTGACCGACGTTAATCCTCCGTTCCATCGTCAGCACCCCATTCCAATTGCAAATCATCACACAAACGCCATACCAATTCAGAGATGCATTCCAATGATCGCACCAAGTGCTGTGGGGAAAACCTAATAATCACTTCGGTTCTCTCCTCCTTGATCTAAAACGGCTCAATTCGCCAAGGTACGTCGCCTCAGTTCCCAATCATTTATTTTAACTCACGGGAAAGTGTATTTTGCTGAAATTTAGATTCGTTCGTATACATCTACTAATTATACTAATTGGAGGTACTGAAAACAGGTTAGAAAGAGTACAAATATGGAGTCTTTGGAGAATTGTGGAATGATGGTCTTCCAATTGGTGGCTTTAAGGACATCCTGCTGGTTAGTATTTTCTGCTTTTTGTTTGTTTTTGTAGATCTAATAATAAAGACATTGAATATCAATTAAATTATATAATCCGAGCCTATAGAACGGATCCGGTTCAAGTAAGGTCATATATAAAAAATATATATATACATCTATCTATTCTATTATTATTATTATTATTATTATTATTTATTTTATTTTATTTTTTTCTATTGTAAAAGTACGAGTTTCTTTCGTTGATTTAAGTTTGTCACTTTTCTTGTAAAATTAAATATTTTTTTTAGTAAAACTCATCCTTACTAATAAACGGTATTTTCAAAACTGTAATTTTGTAATTATAAATAATAAAGTAGTTCAGTCTAACTAGAATTGTATTCACAATGATAATATATAGCAAAGAAACTTAATAATACTAGGATTCATCTATAAAATAAAAAATACAATAATAACTTCTTTTTTTTTTTTGATAAATCGAACCAAAAAGAAGAAACAGACCACCGGAACTAATCTGGTACCTGGTGATCTTTTTTTTTGACATCTTAATATCATAACTATATAATGAAATTATAAAAGATCCTATAAATAAATTAAATATGTAGATAATATTGAAATAAGTAGTTTCAAAGTGATTTGGAGTTGGTAATAAAATGCTTGTCGAGTATAGAGTTTACATATAAAAAATATACAAAATTATTTAAAGATTATTTATTTTACATATATATATATATGAAAATGAGTTAGTGAATGTTTTAGGAAATATATTTATGTGGCAATGAAGTGGATTAGTTAGAATTGATCAATTTTGCCATGTAGATTATTTCTATAATTAATTTTATTAATTATTATTTTTGTAACTTACCTATGCACTTATTAACATTCCATATTTTTGTTTATATTAAAATTTTGTAACTCCCATTAATTATAGAACTATATAACTAATTTATATAATATTAAAAAAAAATATTTCAAAAAGTAAATTTAAGTAAATTTTAATAAGCTTTAGAGTTATCCATTAAAATAATGTATTCCATAAATTCATTAAAAAATTATATTTAATATTTTAATTCCTATCAAATATTTTTGACATAGTGGATTCAAATAAAAATTTATCTGACTAAAGTAAGGAAGAAAATTTTATAACATAAGTTTAATTAAATTTTAATATTATAAAATAAATAAATAATTGATTTTCTCAGGTAAAAGATTCCAACTACACGTGTCCATGTTCACTAGTTGTTATCCCCTACGTTGTACGGGAAATTATTAATAAAACATGTAAATAATTAATTCATAATTTGAAAAATACACTAAAATAATTTTTTTATAAAATAATCATGAACTATGTATATTAAAATTAGTAATGATATTTTTATAACAAATTAGTGATTTTGTATTTATAATAGAGCGAATATATATATATATATATATTTTAAAACTCACGCACATGTTTTAAAACTCACGCACACGTACAATCGATACAAAAATATTAAAATATAAAAAAAAAATTTAATAATAGACCATATATATATAAATAATGATTGAAATCTCTTGTATACTTGATATTATTATTTTGTTGAATAATTTGTTATTATTTCATTATTAATTAATAATAATAATCATTTTATTATTGAAATTTCCTTTATATTATGAAAATACTAATATTTAAATATAATAACTTAATCAATTTATTAACATTGAAATGAATTATAATTTTTCTACTGCAAAATGAAAATGAAACACGTGTATTTAGCAAATTTTCTAAAAAAAATTAATTATTTTATTATTTTATAATATTAAGATACTAATAAAATTTAATTAAATATACATTTTAAAAAATGTATGTAATTATGTGACCCTTAAAAGAAATGTTGGAAAAATAATTACATGATAGATAAAACGAATACAAAATAAAAAAAATATTAATTATAGAACTAAATAATCTTTTATCCAAATATTGTTATTAATATTTGTTGAATGGTAATTCTTCTGTACTACACTTTCATGTACAAATTGAATATTATATTTAAATTATAAATAGTTTTAAGATTCTCTTCAATCATATATATTTTTAGCACATAAATATAAAGTTCATATTAATTAGTAAAGCTTATTAAAATTTACTTAAAATTATTTTTTGATTGAAATTTTCAATATCAATACTATATAAAGTAGTTATATAATTTTATAATTAAATAGGAGTTACAAATTATTTAATATAAATAGATATATGCACTGTCAATTAAATATATACGTAAGTTAGAAAAACAATAATTAATGAATTTAATTATAGAAACAATGTACATGACAAAATAGACTAATTCTAACTAATCCATTTCATTAACACATAAGCATGTTTCCTGAAACATCCCACTTAATCGTTTTCATATATATATATATATATATATATATATATATATATATATATATATATGATTTTACGGTGGCAAAGCTATATTTTATTTCAATGTAAATAGATTTATTAAATTATGGTATTCGAAATATTAATATTTTCATAATATAAAAGTAATTTCAATAATGAAATGAATATTATTATTAATTAATAATGAAACAATAACAAATTATTTAACAATAAAGATAATACTAAGTATAAGAATTAGCTCTTTATTCGACCAAAAAGACAAAAAGATTCCAATCAATATTTATATGGTCTATTCTTAATTTTTTTTTTTTGTCTATTCTCAAGTATTTTTTGTATTTTAATTATTATTTTAATATTTATATAACTGTCATGAAATTCATTCTCTCTCTCTATATATGTATAAATATATATTATCTCTATAACAAATATAAAATCAGTACTTCGTCATAAAAAAATCATATTTCTATTTTTATACATTTAAAATAATTTTTTGTATACATAATTCCTGATTATTTTATAAAATTAATTACTTTGGTGTATGTGTTTCAAATTCTGAATTAATAATTTTTGATATATTGTTAATTATCATATAAAAAAATATGATTCAATTTATTTAATAATATATATTTTATAATTAAATTTCTCGTGCAACGTAGGGGATAAAAACTAGTTAAATATTAATATCTACGCTATGCTCTTCCTAATATTAAATAATCTTTTTCATTATAAGTTGAATTAATATTAAATAGCAAGTATCAAATTAAAACCCAAAAACTTCTGGAGAAAATAAAACAACATATTAAGATAGTGTCAACTTATATAAAAGTGATAGAAACTTAAAGATAGCAAGTATTTAATGGTATTAATATTCATTCTTACCGTTATAATATAATTTAATATAATATTATCAACAATAATTACTTTATCAAACTTACATCAAATTGAGAAAATATAATATGACTTCTATGAAATAAGCTACTACTACTACAAATAATTTATATCAAATATATCATAGGTAATCAGAAGAGAATAAAAAAACTCCTAAATTATAATTGCTATATCTAAGATTACAAGAAACTAACACAAAAAATAATATCAACACTGATAAGTATAGTAATTATACAAAAATTATAATCATCATATTATAACAATTGAATGATATCAACAATAACTACTTATCAAAACTTAGATTAATTTTGTCACAAAAAAAACTTAGATTAATTTGAAAAAATGTAATATGATTTGACCTTGAACTGAGCTATTATTATTATAATTAAAGCTGGTGGAAAATGATAACGAGCATATGGATATTGTAATAGTACCATTATATGATTAATTCCCAAATACTCCCTAAAGGCAGACAAGTTAGTTAACTAAAATTTCACAAGCATAATATTCTAATAAAAAGTAATTAGTTTGTAGAGTAGACTCACTAAAGAGAAAGAGTAATATAAAACTTAAATTTCATAAGTATAAAAAGAAGTAAACTCGTCAGTTAAATAATTCTGTATTTGTTACTTAATGCATATAATACCTATTTATAGTGTATACAATACTATAATTAGAAGTATGATAAGTTAAAACTACTTTATTTTATATTTCCTATTTATTTCCATATAATATCTACTTATGTTATAGTAAGAAATCTTAGAGTAGACTCTAAATTTATATATATATATATATATATATATATATATATAATTAAATAAATAATTTTTTTTATGTATGTTTATGTATCTAAATTTGGATGCTGTTTATTGAGTTTATATAAGAGGTGGAGTTGTTAGTAAGGTCGATTTTGTTAAAAAAAAAGATTCAAATAGTGAAATATATCCGAATTAATAACTTAAAAAGTACATATAATTAAATGAATTATTTTGCGACCTTTCGGATACTAGAATTTTGAAATACAAAATCAAAATCAAAATCATATCATATTACTATTTTTATATATTTAAAATGAGTTTTATATATATAGTTTGGGGGTTTGTTTTAAAAGAGAATTATTTTGGTATGTGTTTCAAATTATACATTAATTATTTATATATATTGTTAATAATTATATAAGAAAATATGATTTAATTTATTTAATAATTTATATTTTATAAATAGATTTTTCTGTTAAATTTGTGATATATATTCAAGTTGTTAATATATATCTATTATTAATATTAATATATTAAATTTATAATTATAAAGTAATTTCTCGATGTAATGCAGGGTTAAAAGCTAGTTAATTATAGAAATAATTTATATGGCAAAATAGATCAATTCTAACTTATCCACTTCATTGATACATAAATATCTTTCCTAAAACATTTCAGTCATTCATTTTCATATATATATATATATATATATATGATTTGTGAAGTAGTTAATTGAGGGAAAACTTTTATGAGAGTGGGTGCATGAACATCGGGGTCATGCAAAAATTTCCCGTTAGTTGAGTGTCCCCAAATTGGAGTGAGCCCAAAACTTTACCATTAGCAACTCCCTCGTCTAAATCGACATATACTCCGGCGTTAATCATGCAAGCATTTCCGATTAAAATCATGGTAACTCTTCCCCTGCTATTTTTAGCTTTCATCTTCCCTTCATCAGAATCAAGATTGATTGCACGCCCTCAGCCGCTAACATCCTTCAAAATCTACGAATCCCAGGTCTGAGAGTTTCGGAATTTTATGATTCTTCAAAGATTTTTTGATTTCTTCCAAAATTTGCCCTTTCGCTAGTTAAATTGTTACCGTTCTTCCACAGAATACAGGGATATGTTCGTTTTCAGTAAGCGTAAGGACTAGTTGCTCTTCCACTCAATACACAAAAGATCGTATCAGTCTTGCGTTTGCTGATGCTTACGGAAATCAGGTTTTGATCGTATCATAACCATTTTAATTTTAATTGCTGTTTTTAAGGCAATCTTTGTGGTTATTTTTGATAGAGCTATATTAGACTTAAGTTAGCAGCAAAGGTGTTTGTGTTTATGTCCCAATGAATTTAGAACTTGTATACTTATGTCCACAATGTAAGCCAATTGGGATGTTTACATTCCCATCTTGATGACCCAAAACTAACGCACGTACCCGGAAGTTATCAGGAGAATGGCCACCTATTCTGCGCGAGGAATTTTATCTGTCAGCTTAAACTGCTGTTATTGTAGCTGCTTTATGCTAATTCTCATCTTTGTGATGTTGTCTAATTTACAACAATTGCCACTCCTTTTGGATAGCATAAACTTTTCTGTGAAACAAGCTGCTCCATGTTGCTTATATTACAACTCGTTTAACAGACCTAAGTGAACATGCTTATCCAGCAATTTCCTTCTTATTAACTTGGCATTATAGAAAATGACTTGGGGTACCATCTTGAAAAGTAAGCAAGCTCTTAGCCTTCAAGCATCTACATGCCAACTATCTGTCTCTTTCATTTGATGAAAGTCTACTGTTTGAGCAAGTTGGCTTCAATTTAATCTTAATTCTTAATTTCAATCTATGTAGGTATATGCACCAAGACTGGATGATCCTCAATCGAGGACATTTGAGAGATGCTCATCTGATACATTTCAAATAACTGGGCCATGCACGTATCAGATATGTTATTTGTACCTCTACATAAGTGGACAAGATGGATGGATGCCATATGATATCACGGTCCAAGGATATAATTCGAACCCCGTCACGTTCTATTACAATGTGGTTATACCTGCAGATACTTGGTATGGATTTAATCACTGTTCCGGCACTAGAGCTGCTTCATTAGCAATGAAGTAAGAGTAAATTTTACTTTAATCGAAGTAAAATGGAGATACTGAATACATCTACTGATCTAATTATACTAATTGGAGATACTGAAAATAGGTCAGAAAGAGTACAAATATGGAGTCTTCGGAGAATTTTGGAATGGCGGCCTTCCAATTGGACCATTCGAGGGCATCCTGCTGGTTAGTATTTTCTGCTTTTTGTTTGTTTTGTAGATCTTGTGATATGGATTCTAACTTAATTCAGAATACCAAATTATGCTATTTAATAAGATTTATTGTATAGGCAACTACTAATACCTCTGATTAGGATACTTTTTCCAATAAATATTCTTATCAGTTTTAAATGTGAATCATCCTGTAATTTTGAAGAACTGCTGAAGGGCAAAAATTTGGCAACTCTATTTGCCCTATTAGGATTGCTATCATTCATGTGGTTGGAATCTGGAAGCAACAGTTCTGTATATGATAAATTGGGAGAACCCTGTATCTGGATCCAGATTTTAAGTCTTCATGATTGGTACCTAGGTAAAAGTTATCATTTACTAGTAAGAGAATGAGCATCAAAGCTTTGAGCCTGTGGTTTGCTGTTAATGACCCCAATACCCCATTTCAAGCTTAGGTATAAGGACAATTACATATATTAATGTATATAACATAAGCATTTGGTGATAAAGCTTTATTTATGAAACTAGCTTGGACATTTTGTTAAACATATTGTATCCACTTTTCCTTTTTTTAATCAATATACTAATCTCCAGATTCCAGTAAATAAAAGTGATTTATATTGATATTATGTTATTTGAACTTTTTTGTGTTCTGTGATGAGTTATATTTTTCAGTACAATTTTTTAAGAAGATTGGTTGACATTTGTTATGTGGGATGAGTGTTAGGGTAGAGATTTTAAGTTTATATTCTTGAACCCTTATGTGGGCTGTGATATTCAAATAGTAATCTTCCCACATTGCTTTCGATTCTGGGAGAGGTGCCCAATGGGTCACAAACTGAAGTACTGCTGCGTTCGTCCTTTTCACAGGTTGCAAAATGTCTTTAGAGTCAGGATCAATTATTGGCAGAGAGCTGGGAACTCTGTCAACATTTCCCACCTTGTGCTTTTCAATTATCTTAAAAAGGCATGCATATTTGGAATTTAGTTCCCAGAGTTTGTTATTTCTCACAGAAAGTTGTATATAGGGTTTAAGCTCATTTTTCACTTCACATTTGGCTTGTTCAGGTATTGCTGTTACCATAAACAAACACACTGCCCCATCTTTTCCCTTCCTTCTGAATAATTTATGGAGTTTCTTCCCAGTAATCATTCTTAAGTTCATCTCATTCTTCTTTCCTTGCAATTGAACTGTTTGCTTATCAATTGAACTTGATCAACTTGTTTGATCTTTTGAATTGAACTGTTTGCTTATCAAAATCAAAAGTCATTGGCCCAAACTTCCTCCAGAGATCATCACAGATGACCATATCACAACCCCCAACCTCAGTAATCTAAATCCAGTTGAAAATATATGACCTCCCATTTCCCACTTGAAGTCAGTGCATTTTGCATTGCAGTTGATCTTTCCTCCATCAGCTACTGTAACAAGAAGAGGGTTTGTACACTCTATTTGACACTTCAATTTCTTAGCTGTCTCAGGATCTAAGAAAGTGTGTGTGCTGCCTGTATCCACTAAAATAGAAATGGAGTGACCTTTAACTTTCCCAACATGTTCGAGAGTATCTTGAGTAACTTGTCCAGCAAATGCATTCACTGAGATGTGCATCTCCTCATCAACTGCATCCTCAAATTCAATCACTACACTTCATTCTTTTTCTTCATTGTCTTCTTCCCCAATGATAACAAACAACTTCTTGCATCTGTGTCCTATATGATAAACTTCATCACTGTTGAAACACAATCCTCTCTTCCTTCTAGCATCCATTTCTTCACTTGCAAGTCTCTTTACTGGTGGATATTTGGTATCACCCGGTGGACTAGTCCCTATTATATCTTTATCAGGTACATTATCCTTGAGATACCAGCTTTTTTGAACAATTCTTCCTCCTTTGTTTAGTGTCTCTAGGAAGCTCTCTTGTCTCTTGGCTAAGGATATTGCATGAGCCAAGGTATCAGGAGCAAACATCTCAACCATTTGACATATTTCCTCTTTCAACCCACTGACAAAGCTTTTTACAAAATATTCTTCAGTTAATGCCCTATTATTGCTACTCAAAAATGATTTTAACTCCTCAAATCTCACTGCATATTCTTCCACAGATTTCTCCTGCTTCAGTTTGTTAAATAGCCCAACTAAGTTCATCTCCTTTTGTTTCGAAAATCTCTGCAACACCATCTCACAGAAAATTCCCCAGCCCATTTTCTATTTTCCCTCCATGTAATCCAAATACCAATTGTCAGCCACACCCTCCATGTTCATAGCAGCTAGCATCACCTTCTCATAATCACTCATTTGATTAAATAAGAAGTATCTCTGGCACTTCCTCAACCAATTTCTAGGATCTTCACCATTGAACTTGGTAAATTCCATTCTATTTTTCAGCTGATTACTACTCTGAGTATCGTTACTCTTCAATGTGGGTGAAGGTAATATACCTGAGTCGGTGCGAGGTCTGATAGGAGGTATTACTGGCGGCATGTGATGTTGGGTCGCTGAACCCCCCGTAGCTTCTGCATAGGTTGATGCTACCTCTGCTGCAGTCTCCTTACCTTTCATTCCACATGACACAACCGCAGGATTTCATCCATCTTCTGATTCATTGGATCTATCGTTGAATCGATGCGAATTGTTACTTCATCCAGCTTCTTGTTAATATCTTCCTGTCCCTCAGCCAATGTCTCATATCTATCTTGCAGCGTGTCAAACAATTACTCCAAATCGTCGATCTGTTGCGCCTGAGGTTTAGTCATCTTGCCCACGTAGATCGAACTGCTCTGATACCACTGTTAAGGATTGGAACTATGTTTGGTATGTTCTGGATATTAAATACAGTAAAATAAAGATAACAAGAGAAGAATTGAGGAAGGGAGAGAGATTAAGGAAAGTTCAGAGAGAAGAATAACTAACATCAAAACTGAGGTAATTATAAATTTCTAACTAACTCCGCTTTTCCTCTTATAATCAATATAAATTTATACTGAGGTAATATAACTAACTCCGGTTTTCCTCTATATAAATTTCTAGAGCTAAAATAACTTAAAAACTGATGTAATTATAGTTGGAATGAAGATCTGTCTAGTTAGTTTCTGAATTTTTCATCTCTTGCATATGTCTTGAGGACGTTTATGGACGGTTTGTTGTAGTATAGTATCCTTACAGGGTAGCTAATTGTAATTTAAGTTGTTAGGAGGGTTGTTAGTGTTAGCCTACGCTAGCGGGAAGTTTGTAATCTGTTAGCTACTTAGCTTTAATGTAGGATAGTTAACATGCACTCACGTGCATGATAGTCATGTTTAGTATCTCTAGTTGTAGGCTTGTAGTATCTATACATTCTGTACTTGCATAATAAGAATTTACAGAATTATTTATACTTCATCTTCTAGAAGTATTCTGCCTAGTTTTTTGTACATGGTGTGTTGAACGTTTATGTTGTCGTGTAGGATCTCTTCTCATATCACCAACATCATATTCTGTTCATTACGACCAGAAACCTGCCAATAAGGAGTCATCTGGAATTCCCATTGGGTTCGTGATCCTCGTCATGGGACTTGGCTTTGTAGCTTTGCTGATTATCGGTTATTACTGTTTAAAGTGGCTGCATGGACGTAACAGTTCGGCTTGAAAATATATGCTAGAAAAAATGGCAAAACTTTTTGGAGAATGATAACAAGTGTGTTCCGAATTTTCCATTTCCTGACTCGGGAAATTAACCCGAGGAAAAGTATGAAAATTGACTAGGCTTTTTGGTAAGTTTTGTAGTGTTCATCAGTACAACTTCCAAGACTTCTGATCTTGGCATTGTTATTGATACTTGCGCTTTTTACTCGAGCTACTTTATTTTTCAATTTTTTTATTTTCATTTACCATCAATTTATGGGCGTAAATTGGTAATTTTCTCTTTCGCGTATAATATATGTTGTATATTAATGACAGGGGGAGACGTCCATACAATATGACTCAGAGATGTAAAGTAGGCCTATTACCGGCCCATCAATAACCCAACTCAGACCCATTAAAGTTACACGGTCTAGCTGATCCATCCATTTTGGACCCACTAGAATAGACCCAATCCAACCAAAAACCATTGAGTAAAGATGTAAATCAGGCCTATTCTTTTTTTTTTTTTTTAAATTAGTATTTTTTGGTCATATGTCTGAACTCAGAAATCAGGCCTTCTTGTTCGAGTTAAAAATAAAATCATATCATATATAGATATTAACTTAGTAATTATCATTTTTTCTTAAAATATTATAATATATGGTGAATAACATTCAAATTAAACCCTAGACATTTATTTTTAATAGGCGTTATGAAGAATCCTCTGTTTTTAATATTTACATTGGAAATAATACTGTGTTTTTCAAAAATTAGTCCACTTTTCCTTAGGTCCTCATTACATGTTTTTTTGATAACAAAAGGTATTCACTATCAAGAATAAAACCATGGGTTTTTTTTGACATAATTAAGAATATCATACTCGCGGATACTGATAGTTATGAATTGCACAGGGAAATGTAATGAAAATTTCAAAAATTAACGATGGTTTTTACATAGGATAAACACAAGCATTCACTAAACAAATGACAAAACATAACATGATATTGTATTGATGAATTGAAAATAGAATAACGTTGTGATTTTATTTAATTAAAGACTTGTTGGAAAAAAAACCTAAATTATTTTAAGCAAATCTATGTTAAAATCATCGAGAAAATCTAAAAGTAAAAACGTACCTTAATCCGTACGAAAAGTTGACTCCACATATTGATCTAGGATTGAGAGCTTCTAAGCCTCGATATGACATCACGTATCACCCTCATTTGACGGATTGCGGAATTGACTAGGCACATAGTCACTTATATGAGGATAAGTTGGAGGAGGTGCTGTCTGATTGGATGAATCATAAGCAATAGGATATGATGGTAATGCATTGTATGAAGGTTGTGCATATGAAAATTGACTTCCGTTGTGATGATAGTATTCGAATCCTCTATACCTGATGCTGCTACCGCTACTTCCTGAAGATCCAAAAGGTACCCTCCCGTACCTCCCACTAGAAGCCAAATGATCCCAATATCTGTTGTATGCATTATAGTCGAAGAATCCTTCTGACCGATTATGTATAACAATGTTTCCAGACGAATAATCAAAATATCTTCCACTGGAGCTACCATGACTTCTATCATCGTACCATTGAGAATTAGAGCGATCGAGATGATAAATTACTATCACGTCTGTTCCCATAGTTCTGTTGGTATCCTCCTAATCCTAAAACTTGGAGTTGCTCATTTACACTTTGATATCCTCTTCTAGACGTTCCACCAGGATAAGAGTAATCATTACCACTTGATAAATCTGCCTCAAAGCTACACTCTTGTTATATTCCTGGATGATAACCGTGGTCTGTATCTTGAGTTGCATAATAATTTTCAACTCCTTGTGCCCAAGTCATACTGGTATTATGCTGACTATGATGATACTCAGAACCGCCCCTATCGATATTTTCTTGAACTCCACCAGTTCCACCATCATATTCTGGGCCATGATCATCATCAGTTTTATTATCACTATCTTCATCACTGTTATTATTCTCACGACTTGTTTCAATGCCTTTTCTTTTTTGCCTTTCTTATTAATGTCTCACTACTCTAATTAGTCTTGCGACTTGCTTCAATGCCTTTCCCTTTTTGTTTTCTTATTAATGCCTCATTACTTTGCTAATAAAAGGTATTCACTATCAAGTATAAAATCATGAGTTTTTTTTCTTCCCATAATTAAGAATATCATAATAGCGGATACTGATAGTTATGAATTGCACATGGAAATGTAATGAAAATTTCAAAAATTAACGGTGGTTCTTACATAGGATAAACACAAGCATTCACTAAACAAATGACAAAACATAACATGATATTGTATTGTTGAATTGAAAATAGAACAACGTTGTGATTATATTTAACGACAGAAACCCTAAATTCTTTTAATTAAGCCAATCATGCGAAAATTATCAAGATAATTTAAAAACAGAAGCGTAACTTAATCCACTTAGTTTTCTAGAAATACCTTACCTTATTGCTTAGACTTATTTCAGACCTTTTGATGTGCCTATTGCTAGTGATGCAGCAAATGCAATTGAACTCAGAGATGTAAATATCAGGAAATTGTCATTCGCCATCGACACTCTCCCATTCCCATTAATACCGACTCCGCCAGGGGGACCGAGCACTGCCTGATACGTGGTGATGGCTATGAGCACCGCCACCAGCAGGATAGAATTTATCGGATCTCTGCCGGCAGACCTATGTCTAGATATATTTCGAGCTTCATTATTTTCTCAAAAATGCTTATTGGTGAGCTGTAATAATTTGCTAATAATGCGGGGTCAGAATTAATGAATGGTGATCCACTTTCGGCTCGTTTGCGCCGTAAGATTTGAAGAGCTTGTCATTCACTGCAGGTGGGAGTTTCATTGCCATATCGAGGGCTGTGAAACCTTTTGAGTTATTGGTATTGATTGGGTCGTCTTTCATCAACATCTCCATAATCTAATCTCAAAACAATATGACGATAATGCATGTCATTAAAGATTAAGTCAAGTACTTATTAAATGAATAATTTAATAAATTACGTACATAGGATTCTTAAATTACATAGGATTCCACATGTAATTAGTCCTTAAGATTTTTCTCAGAAGACAGGGTTAAAAGCTGAGTTCTCATTAACTTTTTATGATGCTGTCGGCGAATATACTAAACAATTTTAACAAGTTTAATGTTATGCTTAATTAGGAATTACATATTATTTTAATCATAGAAACTTCACTGAGTAAAAGTTCATGCGTAATTATGGTGTCAATTCGGATGGATTTGGGTTATTGGATCAAGGTAGAGTAGGAGTCACAATTAATTTTTTGCACTCAACACGATTCAATATAATATTATTGAGTTTGAGTTGTGGGTGATGGATTTGGGTTGATAATGAGTTAATACAATAATTAAGACACAAAAGTATTAGGTGAGTTAGGTTAGTTGTGGGTTAATTGCATGCTAATTTTATTGGACAACATCGATGCGAATCAACATAAATTTTTATTTTAAAAAGAAATTATAATTATTACATTCATTCGTTTTGGATCAACAACCCAACTCAAAAGTCAAATGAACAAGAAATAAAACCACAACTACAACATTAATCGATTTAGAGAGTGTTACGTACTTTAACCACTTGAAATTCATTAAGTTTATAAATATATATTTTTTTATTGCTTATAAAATATTATAATTAGTTTTTACAAAGGGAAAATTGCATTTTTGGTACTGTAGATATGCATTAGTGGGAAAAGTAGTACACTAGTTTGTAAATATAGAAATTATAGTTCTATAGGTTTTAGATATTGGAATTATAGTCCTATAAATTTTAAAAATTTACGGAACTATAATTCCAATATTTACAAACCAGTATATATATACCACTTTTCCCACTAATACAAACCTATGCATGGGACGAAAAATACAATTTCCCTTTTACATATCCTGGGTCTTTGGGGATCGATTGAAGTTTGAAACCGAAAATGCAAAAGTTTCTATTGAAAATATAATATTATCTCCGTGTAATTTACACAATTTAGTATTTTTAGTAGTTTCGTTTGTGACTTTTGAGCGTGATTATGTTATTTTTAATGTTTTTGAATAATTATTATATTTTATATATATAGTGGATAGGTAGAGTTTTAAACAATATTATTACTATGATATATGGATTTAGAATTTAAGTTTCGATAATGTTGTTTTTCAAATTATTCATTAATAAATTGAGTTGGGTCGAAACAATAATTTTAATCATATATATATATATATATATATATATATATATATATGAAAATGAATGAGTGAAATGTTTTAGAAAATATGTTTATGTGGCAATGCAGTGGATAAGTTAGAATTGATCCATTTTGCCATGTAGATTGTTTCTATAATTAATTATAACTTACATATGTATTTATTGATTTTCCATACTTTTGTTTATATCAATTATCAAAAAGTTTGTAACTCCTATTTAATTATAGAGCTATATAACTACTTTATATAATATTAAATTTTTTTTTTTTCAAAATATGGTTTTAAGTAAATTTTAACAAGCTTTAGAGTTATCCATACGGTATTGAATGTTCGTTAATAAAAATAAAGACAAAATAATGTATTCAATATATCCATTAAAAAATTATATTTAATATTTTAATTTCTAACAAATATTTTTGATATAGCAAATTCAAATGAAAATTTATATAACTAAAGTAAGGAATTTTTTTTTAAATATAAGTTTAAATAAATTTTATTATTATTTTAATAATATAAAATAAATAAATAATTAATTTTCTTGAATTTTTTTTTCCAAATACACGCGTCTCATGTTCATTTTGTGGTAGAAAAGTTATATTTATTTCAACGTAAATAAATTTTTTAAATTATTATATTTGAGTATTAATATTTTTCATAATATAAAAGAAATTTTAATAATGAAATGAATATTATTATGACTCAATAACGAAACAATAACATATTATTTAATAAAAAAATAATATAAAGTATAATAAATAACTATTTTTTCGATCAAATAGACAAAGAGATTCCAATCATTATTATATACATGGTCTATTATTAAATATTTTTTTAGTATTTTAATTATCATTTTAATATTTCTATAACCGTCATGATATTCCTTCTCTCTCTCTCTCTCTCTCTCTATATATATATATATATATATATATATATATATATTCTCTCTATTATAAATATAAAATCAGTACTTTGTCTTAAAAATATCATATTACTATTTTTATACATTTAAAATGAGTTTTTTATATACAAAATTCCTGATTATTTTATAAAATGAATTACTTTGGTGTGTACGCTTCAAATTCTAAATTAATAATTTTTGAAATATTGTTAATATCATATAAAAAATATAATATAATTTATTTAATAATATATATTTTATAAGTAAATTACCCCATACAACATATAACGCAGGAGTTAAAAAACTAGTTTGGATTACCCTTAATGAACTTGATGTTTGACCAGCTGAGTTGGAATTTACTACTTTTCAAAAATATGAACTTACTTTACCTAATAGTCTAACACGAACCAACTCAACTCAATTCACACTCAAACAAACAGGTTTAAGTTGGGTTCAAATTAACTTGATAACCAACTAATCAACTGATCACCTAAGTGCTTCTAATGATATTAAGAAATTAGCTAGCTCTTTATGGGCAAATCCAGTTATGAAAGTTAAAAAGTCTTGAAAGTTTTAATTAGTTCTTTTTTATGATCTAGAAGAAGGATTAATTTTCAGGGAATTGCTCCATTAATTACTTTTAACTTAAAATCTTTGTCTTAATACATCTACTTTGCTTTTCATTTTCCCTTCACATCCTTCAAGAGACAACTTCCTCATTCATAACAAATTATATAAAAGAGATGTTACCTGAATTTATATGAAAGATGTTGGCATTCGGTTCTTCCGACGAGGAGCTTCACAGTACTATGCAACTATTGATACAATTTTGGTTTGAGGTTGAATGATTGGAGCTTCATTTAAAATAGATTTGAACAATCACGTGTGACTGAAAGGAATAAAACAAAATTGAGTTGAAAGAAAGTAGAAAAAAGCTGCTAATTTTATCAATGATTTGAGGAAAATAAAATTTGGAATAGTGTTAAAAGTAAAAAAAGGCTGTTCCAATTAACTCATTGCAGTATTTTATTGGGAGGAAAGGGGGAAAAATACAAAAGAAAGAAAAAAAAAATTATATTTTCTTACCGTTTCGTTTGCAACGCCGTTCCATTATCGCGATCTTGGCCGATTTCTCATTAGAGTGACCGCCATGGATACATAGCTGCTTCACCCCGAACTAGTGGACCAGTACTTGTCGTTCCCGTTCCGTGACGGCGAACCATGCTGCCACATGGACAGCACTCTCCCATGAACAGTCAACTCCTTGATCGAATCTGCGCAACAGTTGAGAAATATAGCCAAATTATTAACATCATCTATTTGGGTTCAGCTTTACCATGGCTCTGACAGTCTCCGTGTGGCCGCCTTGCCTGGCCAGGTCCAAAGGGCTGCAACCATATGTGTCCAGTTTCTTCCCAAATGAAGGCATTAGCCTCTGGATTTCGAGCGCCAGCTGCGTCCGCCCTTCCCAGGCTGCTAAGTGCAGCGGCGTCTCCACGAACTGCTTTGGTCGAAACCCTGGAAAAATTCTGGGTCCTGCCTTATTATTAAGTACAAGGCATCAAGCTCTTCATATTCGGAAAAAAGACCAACAGTTTTTCCATTTTTGCTTTGTGGGATGTTCCTTCGAGTGAGGAAATTAATATCTATCACTATTGGGGAAGGCATCCTCAAGCTTGCTTAGTTAGGTTTTTAAGTTCTCTTTTGTACGAAAAAGATCAAGAAAACATGCAAAAATGGAAACTGGAAATCAATTATAATTGGAGTGATCAGTGATAAATATATTACAAGAAAAATAAATATTAGTTACAATATACTGAAATAGAGAAGTTGGCAAACCTCAGTTTGATTGTTGGAAGCGGCAAGATGCAAAACATTATTTCCGTTGAAAGATGTAAAAGGTAGATGTGGAGTGATCAGTAATGAATAATCATCTTAATTTCTCGGGTTAGCTAATTTTATAGCTGGAGACGTTAATTATTATTATTATAATGTTTCCACAAGACTGAAGCTAATCAATCGAAGATTAATGGTGGACAAAGCATAAATAAAGCTAGACCCTCAAATTAAAGAAAGAGCGTGATCAATATTAGTCAATTAAACGTGTCCCACAAAAGCAAAAGTAAAGAAGCATAATAATTAAAGACAGATTCCAAGTGATTTCATTCAAATTTTCAAATGTACACTTTCGGTTTTTATTTTGACTTTTGCAGTTGTTCAAATTCGCAAGTGCATCGGATAAATTTTCAAATAAATCGCGCCGTATAAGTTGATTTAATGAGTCCCAAACTCTCCTATTTTATTTCTAAATATTTGATGTAATAACAAATGCATCATAAGATTAAGAAAAAAATTTAATCCATTAAAATTATTCAAATATTAATTATCTCATTAAGGGCATGCCTTTGTGCTTCAATGTCTGGTTCTAGTCTCTTAATTATAATTTTCAATCCTTACCTCATCTCATTAGTATATACACTAGTTCCATAATAGTTTAGTGTCAGATTTAAAAAATATGCTGAAATTAATCCAAAATACAATGACAAAATATTAAATCAAATTTATTGTTACTAATGTCCAAATAATTTATATATTTACCTGCAGTGTGAAAATGTTGATGGAACTATTTGTACCTTTGATCATCAATCACATCCCAGTAAGGCTTATTAAAATGTTTAACAACTTCTTCTATTGCCAATTTAGCTCTATCCATGGTCTTAAATGATAGCTAAAGTGGATTTCCTATCCCCGATCAACAAGCTTTAAAACTTTCACAAGTGGTTCCATTACCGACTGAATTTCTCGTGCCCTTTTCTAGAAATGATTGTCCAATATGAATTTGTACACTTTTTCAGCTTCTCTTCGTCTCCTGGAATTGTACTTGTCCCACTCAGGAGAAGTATATTTTTTTCAAATATGATTGATGTCGAATGAACTTTCTATGGCGATGAATTATGTAGCAAATCTTGTAATTTCCGGCCTCAACAATTCTCTATCATTTGTATAGGTCTTGATGATCAGGTTCACAAGTTTGTCACTATTATAAATAAAGCTCGTGATTTATTTTGCTTTCGCCATGTAAATCATGGGCATTTCTCCCATATCTTCTAGCATCACATCAATACAATGCGCCTGCACAAGGAGACCAAAACAGATGTCGTCTTTCCAACATAAGAGATTGACCAGCAGACTTCATTGAACTTTCACTATCAGTTACCACTTGCACAACATTTTGCTCCCATACCTCATTAATCACTTTATTCAAGAGTGACAAAGTATAATGGGTCATTTTTTTCTTATTCGTACAGTCTACTGATGAATGAAATATCATTTGACGGTGACAATATATCATAAAATTTGTTATGGGATGTTTATTATGACTGCTCCAACCATCACATAATTGTACATCCGTACTCCGGCTATTTATTTTTCAAAGTGGTTATATAACCATCAATTTCTTCCACTTCCTCATTCAAATAAATTCTACCAATTTGGCGGCCCAAATGACCTTTAATTCTCGGCCCAGCATCAGTAATAGTATCAATCATTGTTTGATAATAAGACACACTATCAGCAGCATTAAACAGGATAGAATTGAACAAAAAGAATTTTGAAATGGCCTTACCAACCCCTTCGATTTTTTGACGAGTGAACCAGTTCTTGATACTCTTTTAATTAGCTTAGTTGGGAGCATGTAAGAATCAATGCATTTTGATACTTGAGTAGAGTTTTCTTCTTTACTGCTAAAACTACGCGACATTCCTCGTTTAACCCCTGTAGTTGATGGATGCACCATGATGTCCTACAAGTAGCAAAATTAAATTAATAAAATATTATGAAAAGTATGTAAATCACAAAGTTTATAATTTCATCATACCTGCACCAGATTGTTTATGTATATCATCTTAAAAGTTGCTCATTTTTCGACTTTCGCGCATGGCATTACGGAATTGTTTTCAAAACATATTTCATCGGCTTTTCCTCTTGTAATCAATATTTCTAGAGCTAAACTAACTTCAACATTGAGGTAATTATAGTTTGAATGAAGATCTGTCTAGCTAGTTTCTGAAATTTTCATCTCTTTCATATGGAAGTTTGAGGACGGTTTGTTGCACATGGAAATGTAATGAAAATTGCAAAAATTAACGGTGGTTTTTACATAGGATAAACACAAGCATTCACTAAACAAATGACAAAACATAACATGATATTGTATTGTTGAATTGAAAATAGAACAACGTTGTGATTATATTGAACGACTTGTTGGAGAAACCCTAAATTTTTTTAATTAGCCAATCATGTTAAAATTATTGAGATAATTTAAAAGCAAAGTGTACCTTAATCTGCACGAAAAGTTGACTCCACATATGGATCTAGAATTTAGTGCTTCTAAGCCTCAATATGCCTTCGCTTATTTGACTTAGGGACTACAAACCTATATAAATTACATATGACACTTTAATTACGGGTCAATCAATTATCTATGTATATTATAAAAGTATGAGTTTCTTCCGGTGATTTAAGTTTGTCACTTTTCTGATGATGACTATAATGCCCCTTTAATAATGTATATTCTTATTAAATAGCTATACAAATATATAAATTCATAATTATATAAATAATAAAGTAATTTAATAATACCTAGGACTCTATAGTTGAGTGATTTAGTAGGAATAATAGAATCATTTAAGAGTCCTACTTAATTAAAATCTTCTTATATTTTACTAATTATAATATGTAATATACTTCTTATATTTTACTAATTATAATAATTACATATATGTTACCAATCATTTGTTATTGCCGGAATATATTATGTACAAAAATGTTAAGTTTGACTAACAGTCAATGAAATTTTGGACTAATTTGTAAAAAATTGATTCTTCTGGACCTAAATATAAATACCTAAAAAGACGGGGACTTAGGTGTAATTTTCCCTAATAATAATAATAGACTAAGTATACGATAAATATAAAAAATTAAAATTAATTAGATTATACGATTAAACAGGAAATATATATAGAAGAAGTTATTAAAAATGCTTATAGAAGAGAAAGAAAAAATACAAGCTGGAACTTTGAAAGAAAAAACGTACATAAAAAAGAACTGCGGCTTAAAATTACAAGTTAGACTAACATCATTGATTTTGAACTAAAATCATAAATATGTATTGAGTTCTGCTTATTAAAGTTAACATATGTTAATCTAATGTTTATTATTTTATCTTTATGATTTTATTTAATGAGTGTGGGACTCTGAAAGTAAAGAGGAGAGAATAAATTAAAGAAGAGAAAAGAGACAGTAAAATATAAAAATACATTAAAGATAGTCAAGGAAAATTGGGAAGGGAGAGCAAAGATAATATATAAAAATTTACGAAAAAGAACAAATAAATAGAAAAAATTGACAAGTAATAATAAAGGTTGTTACTTTAAGGTGTCATGTTGTTCTAACTCATATACACTTTAGAATCAACCTTATGGAACTTAAAATAATACTGCTCATTAAAATTAATGTGCAATAAATGTATTAGCTAAAATAATATATTAAAAAACTAAAATAAATAATAATTTTACACGCGCAAAGCACGTGCTCTTTACTAGTAATTAAAAAAGTGTCTGAATTTATATACAGATAAAGACTGATCATACTCAAATATAATTATTTCTATACATAAGCCCGCCCTTAAACTAAATTACAAGTACACATAATATATTAATGCATGGCCAGAGATCTTTAATGATATAGCTGATCCATAGTCTGGCTTCTCTAATTAGCTGGTCCATCAATCATAATTAGGAAATTACTAACACAAATTACATCTGACTATCCTTTAGTTAATAGTATTTACAAATTAATCCGGCTAGCTAGTTTGAGAAATAATTAACAGTACATACAGTTCTTGAGTTTTGGAATACTTTCCAAGAGATCTATTTGTAAATACCCTAAATTCTAATCTAATCATGTAGGTTTCTGATCTTGCCATCATGTATCATGTAGACTGTAGACATCTGATCTTGCTATCAGAGTTAATTAATTAGTGCTGGAATATTTGATGTGAAGCAACATCGTTATTCGTGACAGGCGATAGAAGTAGTATCCTCTCAGCTCCCTCGTAGCCCGCACATAATTGTGGCCGGGCAACATAAAACCCTTCACCAATACAATCGGATATAAATTGAGGAGGGACTTACCGGTGATGATGAGAACGTAGGTTTTTCTACCCGATGGCGATATAACATTCGTAGCCTCCAAATAACTTATCATCATAAAAAACAGAGACATGTAGAGAAAAAGATTGTACAGGCGACTGGGGAGAACCATCACAACCATTGCCAGTGACGCAGCAAATGCAATTGAACTCAGAGATGTGAATATCAGAAAATTATCATTCGCCATAGACACTATTCCATTCCCATTAATACCGATTCCGCCAGGGGGACTGAGCACCGCCTGATACGTGGTGGTGGCAATGAGCACCGCCACCACCAGGATAGAATTTCGGATCTCTGCCGGCAGACCTATGTCTAGATATATTTCGAGCTTCATTATTTTCTCAAAAATGCTTATTGGTGAGCTGAAATAATTTGCTCACAATGCGGGGTCAGGATTAATGAATGGGGATCCACTTTTGGCTCGTTTGCGCAGTAAGATTTGAAGAGCTTGCTCATTCACTGCAGGTGTGAGTTTCATTACCATATCGAGGGCTGTGAACCCTTTTGAGTTCTTGGTATTGATTGGGACGTCTTTCATCAACATCTCCATAATCTAATCTCAAAACAATATGATAATACATGTCATTAAAGATTAAGTCAAGTACTTATTGAATGAATAGTTTAATAATTACGTACATAGGATTCTTAAAATATCATAGGATTCCACATGTAATTAGTCCTTAAGATTTTTCTCAGAAGAGAGTTAAAAGCTGAGTTCTCATTAACTTTTTATCATGATGCTGTCGGCGAAAAAACTAAACAATTTTAACAAGTTTTAATTTTATACTTAGTTAGGAATTAAAAATTATTTTAATCCTAGAAATTAAACTTCACTGAGTAAAAGTTTGTGTAATTATGATGTCAATTCGGGAATTGGATCAAGGTAGAGTAGGAGTGACAATCTTTCACTGATGAACACCATAATTCAACATGATTCAATATGATATTATTGAGTTTGAGTTGTGGGTTATCGGGTTGGGTTGATAATGAGTCGACATGATAAGACACAAAATTATTAGGTGAGTTAGGATTGAATTATGGGTTACATGATAAACATGATAATTTTATTGGATAACTCGGTAACACGACCCAATACTAATCAGCTTAGGTTTTTATTTAATTTTTTTTTTTTATAATTATAACATTCATTCATTTTGGATCAACAAAACCAAACTCAAAAGTCAAATGAACAAAAATTAATTAAATAAAACCGCAACTACAATATTAATCGATTTAGAGAGTGCATGTTACTTCAACCACTTTAACCGCATGCATGAGTCGGATTAGGTTACCGAATTGGATCAGGTTTTGAATATATAATCAGTAAATTTATTAAGAAGGAAAATCTCAAAATCATGAGAGGGAGAAATATACTACTATACGGAAATAGAGAACGCTGGCAAACCTCAGTTTGATTGGTGGAAGCGGCAAGATGTAAAACATTATCTCCGTTCAAATCCCTCCATCACAGCACCGTTGTTTCATCAGCCCTTTCGAGCCACCCGAACAAAACCCTGAAAGCCTCCAACTTCTTATTCTTCACTGCCACATGGACAGCACTCTCCCCATGAACAGTCAACTCCTTGTTCGAATCTGCGCAACAGTTGAGAAATATAGCCAAATTACTAACATCATCTATTTGAGCTGCGTAATGCAGCGGCGTGAAGCCCTCTCTCCCATGCACGCATACGAGCTCTGGGTTCAGCTTTACCATGGCACTGATAGTCTCCGTGTGGCCGCCTTGCATGGCCAGGTCCAAAGGGCTGCAACCATCTGTGTTCAGTTTCTTCTGAAGGCATTAGCCTCTGGATTTCTAGCGCCAACTGCGTCCTCCCTTCCCAGGCTGCTAAGTGCAGAGGCGTCTCCACGAACTGTTTCTGGTCGAAAGCCTGAAAAAATTCTGGGTCCTGCGTTATTATTAAGTACAAGGCATCAAGTTCTTCATATTCGGAAAAAAGACAACAGTTTTTCCATTTTTGCTTTGTGGGATGTTCCTTCGAGTGAGGAAATATCTATCACTGTCAAGGAAGGACGCATCCTCAAGCTTGCTTAGTTAGGGTTTTAAGTTCTCTTTTGTACGAAAAAGAAGAAAACAAAAATGGAAAACTGGAAATCAATTATACGTGGAGTTGTGGAGTGATCAGTGATGAATGATCATCTTAATTTCTTGGTTTAGCTAATTTTATAGCAGGGACGTTAATAATTATGGCTTTAATTATTATTATTATTATTGTAACAATTAATTGTAATTATGGCTTTAATTATTATTATTATTGTAACAATTAATTGTTATTATTATTATAATGTTTCCACAAGACTGAAGACTTAATTAGACAAAATTTGTCAAAAGATATCATGTTTAAAGCTAATCAATCGAAGATTAATGCTGGAAAAGCATAAATAAAGCTAGCTAGACAATCAAATTAAAGAAGCGGGTGATTTCCAAGTATCTCATACCGGCCTTTAGCCCTTCGAAGAAAGGGAGATCTAGCGCGTGATCCTAGCAATTTCTTTCTTCTTTTAAGGAATACAGTAGTCAATCAGACGTGTCGCACAAAACAAAAGTAAAAAGCTTAATAATTAAAGACCCTAATTAGAAAGATTCCAATCGATTTCATTCAAATTTCCAAATGTACACTTTCGATTTTTATTTTGACTTTTGAGCATCCATTTATCATTCACTACAACAAAAATGGGATATGGGGCTGTTTTATATGCTTTTAAAGGATTCAAAAAAGCCTTCAAACCTTTACAGGCATTTAACAAAGTCAGCTCCCGTAGATGAAGTCGCAAATGATATCGAGGCACCTTTATGAAATGCCTCCATTGAAATTTATAAGGGCATTTTTCAACTTTTAGAGGCTATTCTAAGTACCTCCATAAAAACCATTCAAGGGCTACAAACTAGAAACAGCTCCTATAGATTTATGCAAAGGAGGCAATTATACAACAAGTGCCTTCATTAAAAAGATATAAAGGCTAGTCTAATATATCAAAATCGCCACTGCTACATATGCAAAAAAAATCCAAAATCTATTACCAAACAAAATATGCTAAATCAAGCAACTCATAATAAACTCCACAAAGCTCATACAAAATTTAATGGAATTCAATTTTAATCGAACTAAAAACATCCCATTCTCAAAAAGAGATTCATCCCATGATATTTACATTTATTACATGAGGAATTTTGAAAAAAAAAATCATACACATTTTCTTCGTCTTTTCAAGGCCAAAAAATGGCAAATCAAGCACCTTGCAATTCAGTACCATGAGGCTCCCTGTAATATAGTCCAAAGCAGACAATTGGCAGTAAGATCATCAAAGTTTTCCATCCTACTTTTTTGCCAAGAGTTTGGATGTGATTGAATTAAATTTTTCTTCTACAAGAATTAACCAGACCAACAGAAAAGCTAATAAGATTTGACCAAGAATTCAAATGTTCGCTTGAAGCACCAATAGCATAAAGAGTTATACAATCATAGAACATGAAAATCAAGAATTACTAGAAACACACATTCCAAATAATTCAGGGTGCTCAATCCAATAGTCACATAGCAAGATTGAGAAAGGGGAGATAATAGTGTATATTAGTTCGTTGATATTATAAAACGTTATTCCACCAAAATAGAAAAAGTTTGCAATCTCAGTTTCTAACGCTTCATAAAATATAGCATCTTTAGCTAAATAACATAGAAGAAATATCAAATGCAATAAAAGTAAAAGAGCATACCTTAAAGAAGGTGTGGAGCCTGACTCTTTACAATCACCTATTAAAAAATGTGATTCTTTAAGGCAAAAATCTAAGTGAATAAGCAAACTAAAAGTTCATAAATTCTAATAAATTTACCTTAATTGACGGCCAAGCTATTTTCGATCCGACAGCTTCTTTGATAGTTGAGAAGTGACCACGACGTGTTATAAGAAAATCTTGTTCTTTGATAGCTATTTCTATATATACCTCCCAAAAGGCGGGCCCTAGTTTGAATTCTCCAACTACTTTGTTGGGATCCTTACAAATAATTCTACCTCGTGACACAACTTGTTCTTGAGCAGTAAAATTTATCAAATCAACTCGGAGTGCCTGTAATATACTTGGCACAATCAAGATCTATAATTTAAAATTAAAAAGTAAGCTGAACCAAACGACTATCTATCACAATATAGAGTGAACCTTACCTTAATTCCTTTGTCTTCTAGCCTTTTCTTCTTCTTTAATAATGGTTTCTGAACCTAACAAAATTGAAACAAATAGGTACTTATAGTAATTGAACAGTTTGAGAAATAGAATAAATACAATGATTAAATATTGATCATATGGACCATAGAGTGCTTAAGTCGGGTAGATGATTAAGCTTGAGCTAAAGGAGGTTGCTCTAGTGGTTGACTTGATTCAGTTAAGTCAGGCGGTAGTACACGTTTGCTAAGTCTATTAGTGCTGATTTGCTGCAGAGGCTCACGAGGTATTGACAACTGCAAGAAAAAAAGCTTTTAGCAACAGAAAGAACATATCATCAACAAATAAACAATAAAATACATATAACCTGTGAATTTTTTTGTGTTGGGGCATGTGTATAATCTGTATGTTGTGTAAAATCAACGTGTGCACTTGGCATGTTCTTCATAGCCAGCATCATCGATCTCATTTGCATTGACATGTCCTCAATTGTCTTTTGCATCCCTAGCATTTTCTCTTCCATAGCATGCATGCGCTCTTCAGATGATCTAACAGCATGATCTGCTATCCTTTTATTCTCCATTCGAGTTGGTTGTGGTCCATAAACATTAGAAGGTGATGGCCCAAGTCCAAACGTACGCACATGCCCATGACAATCTTCTCCTAAAACCCGGGATAAGGAATCATTCCTAGAAGCAGCACATCGAGACAATTCTGGTTGATCAAGTTCAACAACAGACAATTGATCCTAAAAATCCATATAACTAGTTAGTTGATGTTACATTAAAAAAAATTAAAAATATATTATCAATTGA
This sequence comes from Verbena officinalis, assembly GCA_958496215.1. NCBI lineage: Eukaryota > Viridiplantae > Streptophyta > Magnoliopsida > Lamiales > Verbenaceae > Verbena > Verbena officinalis. The sequence continues at coordinate 3,007,506 of OY292391.1, forward strand.
AACTTTAGTGATTTGATTAGAAACATACCATTATTTCAGCAGATCTTAAGTCCACGGGCAGCTTATTCTTCGTTCTGTGTGTGATACGAAATACTTCAGCACGTGATGGAACCAATCCACCTCTCTTCTCAGTCTTCACACAAGGAAAAAGAATATTATCAATCACATTATTTATTTCCACATTAATAAACTTAATATTTCTTCAATTACCTCGATAGCACGTATTCGTGCAAAACTCTTCCGTCCAGCTGTGTGAGTCGTTTGGAGTTTGGAACGACCATCTTTACCTATTATACTCCGTTTCTGGAAAGTATAATGTAATGCAATTCAATAGCAATTTTTTCATCAAAATATGAAATAATGTAATTATATTTAACAACAAAAAGAATTAAATACCTTTCCTTTTTCAGAATCGCAATATTGATTGAGTGCCAACCACTGGTCTTCATGAACTCGTGGTGGCACATTTGCTACTCGTTCAGAAATACTCAAAGTGGGATCATAGTAAGCCGCCTTTAATCTTGACTTATAATCTTTCCACTTCTTTCCCAAGGACTTGAATATATATATATGCTTTAAGCTCCAAACTTGGTTTAAAGTTTCTCTACACCAAAACATGAAATAGAGTACAATATAAATCTATATAAATTTACAGAAATACAATTTAAATAAAAAATCACATAATACCTCAACTTCCGACCACATAAGTTCCTTGAGGTTCAATGGAATAGCTCTCCAATCCAAAATATCTAAAGGTGCTAATTGATTGTTTCTTGCTATCACTCCCAAATACGTCTCAAGTTCAATGGAGTCATGTCCTATGGGTTGAGCCCATTCATTGTATTCAATATTTAGTGGATGATATTCTACTCATTCGGAATGATTCAGGAATATTGTCAGCAGTCAAGATTTGGCTGTCAAATCAGACCTAGGTGAAGCCAGTTATATTCTAGGGATCAGACATTGTCGTGATCGTAAGAATAAAATGATTGATTTATCACAGACAACATATATAGATAAAATGCTGGCAAGATATAATATGGCTAACTCTAAGAAAGGTTCATTACCTTTCAGACATGGAGTTCATCTATCCTAGGATCAGTGTCCTAAAACAACTGAAGAGATATAAGAGATGAAGTGTATTCTGTATGCTTCGGCAGTTGGAAGCCTTATGTATGCCATGTTATGTACAAGGTCGGATATCTGTTATGCAGTAGGTCTACTCAGTAGATATCAGTCAAACCCTGGACCCCAGCACTGGATAGCAGTAAAGCATATATTGAAGTACTTGAGAAGAACTCGAGATTATATGCTTATCTATCCCAGTGATGAGCTCATTCTTATAGGGTACACAGATTCAAATTTTCAATCTGATCTGGACTCTAGACGTTCGACATCTGGATATGTGTTTACTCTGGGAGGAGGAGCCGTAAGTTGGAGGAGTATTAAGCAAACTTGCATTGCTGACTCCACCATAGAAGCCAAATACGTGGCAGCTTCGGAAGCAACCAAAGAAGCATATTGGTTCCAAAATTTCTTATAGATCTAGAAGATCATAAAGATTGACTACATATTGATACTCATGTAGAAGGGATGGGTCTTAGATGCGTAGCCAATTAGATCTAGGGCAAATGAGAGATTGTTGGGATTAGTGTCCTGAAAATCCAATTATTTTGTAAATACTTCGTATTTTGTTGGATTAATGAAACAAAAATTATTGCAAGTTATGAGTATTTTATGTATTTAATAATTAATGACGTGTGATGGTATTTTTATATGAAATGTGTTTCATAGGAAAAGATTTTAAATACCAAAATCACATGTCATTATAGCTCTAGTCGGTATGATAAAAATATATTCTTATCAAGGCTATAATGTGTTATATAAGATGATTAGTCTTTCGTCATAGGGAATAGAGATTTCGATTATAACACATTGATGATTTTCAATGGGATTAGAAACATAGAACTGGACCATTGAGATTATTCATTTTATACTGCTATCTAAAATGAATAAATCTTAGATGTATTGGACTCTTATTCCTGGTAGTATTTCAACTTTAGGCATGTAGTGTTAATCACTGTAATGTACTCAGAAGTGAGGCCTCAATATAGAGTGGCTAAAATCCTTTGCACGTTCGGTGATTGCATGAAATGTGCTCAAGAGAATTATTGATGAAGGAATCTGTGGCCTTGCTGAAAGGTTAAAAGATATTTATAAAATAGCTTTGCAAAGTTCGAATTAAAACTTTAGCCAAAGTACTTCATGTCATATGTCACCGAAGTTGTATGTTGAATGTGTTTCACATACAGAAAATTTGGACTTAAGACAAATCAAGAAATCTCAGATTGAAGGTGGAAAATAAATGATAGTAGAAATAATTTATTTTTCACAAATATCTACACGGAGGAGTAAAATACGAAATTATTCTAGATTAAGAAATTCGTGAATAATTTAATTAATTTTAGAGCACAACCATATTTATTTAGTAGAATTAAATATATTACAGCAATGCCTGGTCAGTGTGGACTCGGATTGTGATCCCGATTTAGGCGGTGTTACAAACATTAATATTTTGATTTATATTAAAAAAAAATGATGGAGGTCCAAACATCCACAAAAATTCCTTTCTGATGCTAAGTTTGTCAATTTGAACACATATCAAGACAAAGTTGTACATATAATTAATGCACAATCCTACCTCCAATCGTTTGTTACAAATCTACTATTTTTGGAAAAGTTAAAAGTTGAAGTTGAAAAAAAGTATAATAAAAAAAGAAGGAAATGTTTGAAAAAAAAAAGCTAAAAGCAGAAAGTAAAAGTAGTTGATTATTTGAAAAAAAAAAGTCAAAAATTACTTTTAATTTTAATAAAACCACTGACTAAAGTTTTCCCTTCAATAGAATTGTTAAATTTGATTTTTTTAAAATTTTTTTTTGGTATTTGTTGAATTTGATTTAAACAAGTGAAAAAGTAGTCATTGGAAGACAATTCTTCGTCACAAAAAATCAGGGTCTTTGCCTGTACCTCGGACAACCTCTTTCTCACTGTATTTTGTATTTTTATATTTCATAGCATTTTAAATAAATACGATTCTTATATATTAGTTTTATTTGTCGCAAATTCTTAAACACTAGTAATAACCACGTCCTAGGGCACGGGATACAATTTATTAAAAGAGAAGATTAAAACTATTTTTATTTGTTTAAAATATACAAATTCATAAAATTCAAATCATAACTAATTCATTATTTGTTACCAACTATCAAGTATTTGATTGATTAGAGAATTAATTCTTGTCCCATAATAATAGCGGTGGTACAAAATATAAAATAATTATATTATTCTTTTTTAATATAAATTATAATTGAATTTACCATAAATAAATTATAAAATTATTTATATTTAGTATTAGAAAATGATAAAATAAATTTGAATTCAATTTCCATAACAAACTTATTTTAAATAATATTAGATTTACTAAGTTAAAAGTAAAAGATATTTAGATTATTTTGAATAATCTTATTTTGAATTTATTTAAAATTATTGGTTATATTTAATTTCATACGTGTCAAAATAGAGTATAATGAGACTATTCATATACGATGCTTAGGTGAATAGCCTTAAGACTTCTGAATTATAAAATATAGATTATTTTGAAATAATCTTTAAATTAATCTTTTCTGTTTTGAATGCTCAATTTATAAAATAGTTTAAAGTTTTTACTTTTTTATGAAAAAATAAAATAATATAAGTCCAAGTGCTTTCCAAATCAAATGGATCGAAGTTTTTCAAAATAATATTATATTAAAAGAGAAAACAAGCATATGGGATTAAATTTGGATCTTGGATATTGAGTATTTATTGGGTCTACACTCAGGCCCAGACCCATAAAAAAAATTATATTGAGTCTGGGTCTGGGCTTGGGCATTGAGCATAAACATCGGGTTTGGGCTGAGGCCCATTCATTTACAAATTGCCTTAAACATGTAATCTTCCTATTTTATCCTTGTAACTACACTTAGATTTTATATGCGTGAAAAACAATGAGAGGGCAATTATATAAATTGCAAAATCGATTGCGTTTAAGAACACAATAAATGGTTTAATGCAGAAATTCTGAGGGCTGAAGTGAAGAAGGGCACAAGAAAAACCCAAAAGATGTACCACATTCTGGCGCCTGCAGGTATGTTTTACTTTCTTGTTATCATTAGTACAAGTAGAAGATTTTTAATGCTTCTCTATTTGTTCGATTTTTAAATATAAATTCCTATTTGATAGCTCTTCTTTTTTTTTTTTTTTTTTTGTGTGTGTGTGTGTTCGACTTTTTTTTTTTTTTTTTTTGTGTGTGTTCGACTATTGTTAGCTTAATCAACGATCAGTATGAAATTGTGAATTTTGGATTCCCAACGGCACGTGAATTAATGGTGAGTTGCCGGATTATCCGTTTCGATTGAATGTGGAAGAAGAAGGATTTAGTTACATACAGTAACTTCCGTTTCCATAGAAGGATTTAGATTATCCAATACAGTAACTTCCGTTTCGCTTTATTCTTCTTACTTGGGGCTGAATCCACCTTCCCTATTGAGTTTGCGACAATGCGTTAATTTGCATGCTAGTGTATTCCTTTGTCTTTGTGTGGTCAGTTTAGTTAGTTTTTGTGTTACTTTTTAGGTAACACCGTTCCTCTGAGTGTAGTGGGACCAATCTCGTTTTTATAGGTTATATTTTTTGTGTTCACGTTACAACTTAGAAAGCCTCTTTATCATGGCGGATGATCATTACCCCATTCTTTACCAAACCCTTAATCTATATTTTTCTCCTCCACCAAAATCAAACTTCGATCTTATCTGTGCGATGGTGGTGGCGCGGCGGTTGCAGATCTGTGCGATGGTGGTGGCGATTGGCAGATCTGGTGGTGGCGGATCTGTACGATGGAGACTGTGGCAGAGTGGAGTAATGGGGATCGAGAGGGGTACTGGCGTCGATCGGCGGAGGGGAGCCGGCGGCAGAATGGCGGGTGTAGGAGGTTTAGCTGCTATTTTGATACCATCCGATTCGACGTAAACTTATTACGGTTTACATGCCTAATGTTCTTTTGCGTTTTGCTTGGTGTGATGGAATTTAATCTCCAGATTCGAGTAAGTAAAAGTGAGTTATATTGATATTATCATATGATGTTCTTGATACTCTTTTGTGTTATGTGATGAGTTATATTTTTTCACTTCCATTTTTCAAAAAATTGGTTGACACTCCAAGGATTGACATGCGGCATTAATATTATTTTATTCTTTTACAAGTTCTCAACTTATTTACTGTTGCCTTTTTACATGTTTTTTTTTTTTAATTTCATTCTTGTTATGGTAAGAAGTTGAATCCCAAACCTCCACATCTAGAGTAATATTCGATCCTTTTTACATGTTTTCTAATAGTAAAAGTTTTAAAAATGATATTGATGTGAGATTACACTAATTTAAAACAATAATTGTTTCTTAAATATTATATTTTTGAAATAAAATTTTGATTTTATGATATTTTTATGTTGTCATTAGAAAAAATATATATTTTATTATTTTTAAATTAAATTTAATATAACATTTCATTCATTTTTTATTATTTTTTTTTCTTAAATAAAATATGATTCTTAAAATTGAAAAAAAAAAAACATATTTGCTTATAGTGAATTAACTTGAATCATTTTCTTTTTTTTTTATAGGAACGAAAAATCATGTCTGGAAATTTAAACAAATTAAAAGTGAATGAAAGAGTAAATAAATAAATAATCATGTACACGCTCAAAGCCACCTGTTAATTTTTGGAGTCACGTGCGAATTTCCCCTTATGTAGGCTGTGCTTTTTCTTGGGCTGATTTTGATTCTCAGTTTTGTTGATCAGTTAATCATTTACTAGTAAGAGACTGAGCATTAAAGCTTTGAGCTTCTGGTTTGATGTTAATGACCCCATTTCAAGCTTAGGTATAAGGACGATTTTTTATGGTTTACATGCCTACTGTTGTTTTGTTTTTTGCTTGGTGTGATGGAATTTAAGCTCCAGATTCCAGTAAATAATTGTGAGTTATATTGATATTATGCTCTTGATACTTTTTTTTTGTTATATGATGAGTTTTACCATCTGATAAACCGCCTGATAACCTATCTAATTAGCTGTTAGATTAGTTAATTAGGTTCAGTTATGTTAGTTAGTTAGTTAGTTAGTTTTATTTCTGTCCATACACGTGTAGGCTCCAGATTAGATAATTAGTTCTATTGTATCTAATTCGATGGCTATTGTATCTAATTTGCTTCTTCTTCAATAAAATCAGATACAATGTAGCACCAGATTCATGATCTCTTTCTCTTATGAAAGCTTTATTTATGAGACTAGCTTGAACATTAATTTGGTTAAACATATTACATCTGATGAGTTATATTTTTTCTTCAATTTTTTAAGAAGATTGGTTGACATTTCTTATGTGGGATTAGTGTTAGGGTAGAGATTTTAAGTTCATATTTTTAAACCCTTATGTGGGCTGTGCTTTTTGTGGGGTCTCGATAGGGTTATAAGTGCAATTTGTTCCAATTGTTATAGAAACTTCAACTGTTCTCTGTTTTATGACCCTAGTTTTTTGGTTTTGTTTATTTTTGTTTGCAGCGATAGTTCTACTGTCAGATATTGGAAGTACTGCAGGTATGTGATTTTTGTCTTGATTCTTTTAATGACCTTCACTATTGTGTTCAATGTTGAATTCTCTGTTGAATGTGATATTCTAATGAGGGAGCGTATGGCAGCGATTGATTATTTCTTACTAATGAGTGTTTTAATGAAATTATATATCTGTGTGAAACCCTAAACAATCTACCATTGAATCATTGTATGCTCTAGTAATTTTATAATGAAATTTCTAGCAGACCAGTTTTCAATGGGTAGGAATGACACCATAGTTGTTGTCCAAGTGCTGAGAATGATTTTTCTTGGTATGATGATGAACACACTGTTGTTATTGGAAATGTTTGATGAATTCAATCTCTGCACAACTATATATGTACTTTCCCAAATGTTAGCTGTTTACAATGTTGGGGTCAAAAAGTTGTATTCCAGCCCCAAAATGGATTCCATGTTGCGAATTATATTACTGAAGTATTTTAGTGTTGTGTGGAGGTTTAACTTCCATTTTGAAATAATTATTGCTTTCCATGAATTTCAGCTAATATAAGCTTATCCTGTATTTATTTTTTAAGTTAATTAAGAGGGTGTTTGGGTGAGCTTATAAGATATTTTAAGGAGCTTATAAGATGTTGTAAAGTGTTTGGTAAATATTTTTAAAAATAAACTTATAAGCTCTTAAAAAGGAACTTATAAGCTCTTAAAATAAGATGTTAGGAGCTTATAAGCTCCTTTAAAATAAGTTAGGAATCCCAACTTATTTTTAAGATCTTAACACATACACCTACCCTTTGACCATATTAATTACATAATTGTCATTACTAAATCTTATATGCTCATAGTCTTATTTTTATCCACACACTTTTAGATCGTATTTTTAAAATAAGATCTAACATCTTATAAGCTCTAAAAACATTTTATAAAATGTAAGAGCTTATGAGCTCTTTAAAATAAACTTAGCCAAACACCCACTAAGTCATGAATAAAAGTTTTTACTCGTGTTGTACTGAACTTCATAAGAATAATTTTTTCTAATGTTTTTGGCCTTTTTTTAATGGGCTAAAGTAAACAAGTTCCATATTCCAGATATTCAGATAATATAACCCAACTCCTTGTGGCCCAAAGTAAACAGATTTATCTGACTTATAGCTGATTATATATCAGCTGTTATCCAAACCAACTAAAAAACCTATAGAGAGAAGTAAACGGATATCTATACATTCTGTACTTTTACATTGTAGTGAACTTCCATAATAACAATTTGCAGAATTATTTGTTCTTCATCATCTAGAAATATTCTGCCTGGTTTTGTATATGGTTTGTTGAACGTTTATGTTGTCTTGTAGGGTCTCCTCCCAGATCACCATCAAATCTTGTTCGTCACGACCAGAAATCTGCAAATAAGGAGACATTTGGAATTCCTACTATGTACGCGATCATCATCATTATAGTTCTCTTGGTTTTTGTAGCTTGTGGGCTTGTTTGTTGTTTCAAGAGGATGCAGAGACGGTGTGATTCATAAGTGTGTTCCGAATTTCCCATTTCTTGACTCGGGAAATTAACCCGAGAAAAGTACTAAAATTGACTAGGCTTTTTGGTAAGTTTTGTTGCACTATGTTCATCATCATCATTACCACTTTCAAGACTTTTGATCTTGCCATTGTTATTGATAATCACGTTTTTTACTCAAGCTAGTTTATTTTTCAAATTTTTACCATCAATTTACTAGCGAAAATTGGTATTTTTTCTCTTTCGCGTATAATTGTAAATATATTTTATATATTGCACAAATTAGTAAATAATAAATGTATATATATATATATATATACATATATATATATATATATATATATATATAGTCGTGTCGAAGCCGTGTCGTGTCCTAAATTTTTAAAAAAAATTCGTGTCATCGTGTTTGTGTCGTGTCCGTGTCATAATATCTGTGTCCGTGCATCATTCTCCAAAACCATCCAAACCTAGCATGCATGATATTTTATCATTTTTGTCGGATTAGGTTACCGGATTGGATCAGGTTTTGACACCCTAATAATAAGTAGGGAAAATTACATTGGGGTTCCTGAAATTTATATTTAGGTCTCTCTAGTTTCATTTTTTACGTTCTAGTCCTTTGACCAGTCAACCATTAGTCAATTCCGTTAATTTTCTGATTCTTCTCATCGAGATGATGAGTTTTGAATATAAATTTGTCTGATTCATTGAAGAAATGTGAAATTTTGGTCTATTTACACAATTAAAGGAAAATTTCTTAAGCTTCTAAATTTCTCGTTTCTTCACTGAATCAGATAAATTTATAGTCCAAATTTATCATCTCGATAATACGAACACGACGGTACCAGAAAATTAACATAACTGACTAACGGTTGGCCGGTCAAGGGACTATGATATAAAAAACGAAATTAGAAAAATCTAAATATAAATATGACAAACGTTAGGGACTCTAATGTAATTCGCCCTAGTAAGTAAATCTAAGTAGGAAAATCATGAGAGGGAGAAATATGGCAAACCTCAGTTTGATTGTTGGAAGCGGCAAGATGTAAAACATTATCTCCGTTCAAAGATGTAAAAGGTAGATGTGGAGTGATCAGTAATGAATGATCATCTTAATATCTTCGTTTAGCTTTATATATAGAAGGATACGTTAATTATTATTATTATTATTATAATGTTTCCACTCGGACAAAATCTGTCAAAAGATATCATGGTTTAAAGCTAATCAATCGAAATTAATGGCGGACAAAGCATAAATAAAGCTAGACCCTCAAATTAAAGAAAGCGCGTGATCAATATTAGTCAATCAAACGTGTCCCGCAAAAGCAAAAGTAAAGAATCATAATAATTAAAGACAGATTCCAAGCGATTCATTCAAACTAGCTTTTAACTCCTGCGTTGCATCGGAAAATTAATTTATAATTATAAATTTAATATATTAATATTAATTATAGTTTATATATTAACAACTTGAATATATATCACAAATTTAACAGAGACTTTTTTATAAATTAATATACATATATATATTCTCTATGTTGCACAGAAAAATCTATTTATAAAATATATATTATTAAATAAATTGAATCATATTTTCTTATATAATTATTAGCAATACATATAAATAATTAACTCATAATTTGAAACACACACCAAAATAATTCTTTTTATAAAATAATTATACTCTATATATATGAAAAACCTTATTTTAAATATATAAAAATAGTAATATGATATGATTTTGTATTTTTATAATAGAGGGAATATATATATATATATATATATATATATATATATATTTTAAATCACGCACACAATCAATATAAAAATATTTAAATAATAATTAAAATATAGAAAATATTTAATAATAGACCATATAAATAATTATTGGAATCTCTTGTATACTTGGTATTATTTTTTTGTTGAATAATTTATTATTATTTTATTATTAATTAACAATAATATTCATTTTATTATTGAAATTTCCTTTATATTATGGCAATATTAATATTTATATGTAATAACTTAATAAATTTATTCACATTGAAATTAAATATAATTTTTCCACCGCAAAATGGAAATGAAACACGTGTATTTAGAGATTTTTTCTAAAAAAACCAACTATTTATTTATTTTATAATATTAAGGTAATAATAAAATTTAATTAAACTTATATTCTAAAAAATATACGTATTATGTGACCCCACAAGTAATTAAAAGAAATTTTGAAAATACAATTACATGATAGATAAAAAGAATACAAAATAAAAAAATATTAATTATAGAACTAAATAATCTTTTACCCAAATATTGTTAATATTTTGTGAATGGTAATTCTTCTATACTATGCTTTCATGTACAAATTGAATATTATATCTAAACTATAAATAGTTTTAAGCTCCCCTTGAATCATATATATATTTTTTAGCATTTAAATGTAAAGTTCATAATAATTAGCAAAGCTTATTAAAATTTACTTAAAATTAAACCAATATATGGAATATCAATTAAATATATATGTAAGTTACAAAAATCACAATTAATGAACTTAATTATAGAAATAATCTACATGGCAAAATGAACTAATTTTAACTAATCCAACTCATTAACACATAAGCATGTTTCCTAAAACATCTCACTCATTCATTTTCATATATATATATATATATATATATATATGATTTCCAAATGTACACTTTCGGTGTTTATTTTGACTTTTGCAGCATACTTGATTTGAATCTCTGGCGTTGCATTGAGAAATTAATTTATATTTATAAATTTAATATATTAATATTAATTATAATTATATATTAATAACTTGAATATATATTACAAATTTAATAGAAAAATCTATTTATAAAATATAAATTATTAAATAAATTGAATCATATTTTCTTATGTAATTATTAAAAATACATATAAATAATTAACTCATAATTTGAAACACACATCAAAATAATGTTGTGATGTGGATAATTTATATGAGAGGATGGATGAAAGAGGATAGGGAATAGGCGAGTGTTGTGATTTGGCTAGGTTGTAGTGATAGCGTTGGAGGTAGGATGGAGTTGTCTAGGTTCGGGAGGAGCGATGAAGAGGAAGGGTATCGGCAGTGGTTGGGATGGTGGGGAAATTGGACGAGGATTATGTGGTGTTGGGGTTGGGTTGGGCGGCTGGCGCTAGGGAACGCTCGTTGGGTGCGGACGCCTGGGGTAGAGCGCTAGATGCGGGCGGGAGTAAGGGGAAAGAAAGGGGCTGGGGCGGTGCGAGAGTTTGGGGAGTATGTGCAGGAGGGGTATGTGGGAAAGGGGAGAGAGCAAGAGGAGGATACGCGGAAGGGGTTTGCAAGAGCGGGGCAAGATTTTGTGCAGGAGGCGCGGGTGGTGTATGCAGGAATGGGGCGAGAGCATGAGGAGGATGTGCGGAAGGGGTGTGCGGGTGTGGGGCGAAATTTTGTGCAGGAGACGCGGGTTGTGTATGTGGGAGCGAGGTGAGATCTTGTGCAGGAGGCACGGGAGTGGAACGAGAGCTGGGGCTGGGTGGGCGGGATCGACTAAGGGTGACTCGGTAGTGATGGGCGAGAGAGGTGGGGTGTCGGGAAAAGTGTATAGTGTTTCAGGCATGATGGGAGGGGTATAGATGGTTGGGCCATGGGCGTTTCATGTAGGAAGATTGTTCCAAAAATTTTGATATTACGAGAAGTAAGGATTTCATTTGTGTCGATGTCTTGGATAATGTATGCCTTGGTTCCAGATTTGAATCCCAGAAAAATACACTTGCGTGCCCCCGGAGCTAATTGGACCTGTTATGGGTTTAGTATGGAAACAAAACATAAACAACCAAATACACGAAGTAGAGATAAATTGAGGGGAAGGGATTAGTGAAGAAGTTCAAAAGGAATTTTATTTTGCAAAAGTGGGGAACGAAGTCTATTTATGATACACACAACATCAATTATGACATAAGACCAAAATGGTTTATGTAATTTTGATTGAAAAAAGAGTGTACAGGCAACGTTTAAAATATGTTGGTGTTTCCGTTCGACGATGCCATTTTGTTTTTGCGTTTAACTCAAGAAGTTTGATTTTTGGCAAAATTAATGAAGTTTATGAGTTGTTGTCTAACTTCGAATTTTTGTTTGATAAAAGTAACCCAAGTCTAACAAGAAAAGTCATCAACAATTGGCAAAATATCGACATGCAATATTGAAAAAATACTAGATGAAACCAAATTGCTAGAGAAAAAAGGCAGCTTGCGTTGTTTAGCTAATTGTCAAACATCACATAACTTGTCAACATGTAAACAATTAACAATGGGAAATAGTTTGTGTATAATCGATAAAATAGAGTTCGATAAATGTCCTAGTCTGTAATGCCACAAATTATTGTCAGAAATAGTACTCGAGAAATTAATGTAATTCAAATGGAAAATAACAGGGATTAAAGGAACATGAAAAATTAATATATAAGCCATCTCGAACATCAGCTGAACCAATCGGAGTCCAACTCTGTAAATCCTGAATCAAACATTTATTAGATTAAAAGATAAAGCAGCATTGTAGACTTTTTCTAAGTTGAGGAACAAAGATTAAATTAAACTTAAATGGAGGAATAAATAAAACATTAGATAAAATAAGTTATGTCGGTGAGATGGACAGTGCCGGCTCGGAGGCCGATAGACATTGTCCATTAGGGAGGTTAATTGATACCAGGGCAATGAATATAAGATTGGAAAATAGGTTTTTTGAAAAACATATGTGATCTGTTGTCCCCGCGTCAATTATCCAATCATTGGAAAAAGGAGAAATAGCAAAAGCAAAAGATATACTTTCGGTAAAGAGATGGTGAGTGAGTTTGGTTGTGAAGTTGAGGTCGAGACTTGGTTCACCGAGTAAGGTTGTTATGATTGGAGGAGGGATAGCAGCTGATTGTATTGATTGATAGTGAGGGTCTGTTGAGGTGATTGTGTCATGGGGGTGTGTTTGGGTCGGTGGCGGTAGGCCGGGTGGTGTTAGAGGCGTAGATGGCAGTGCCGAGCGGGTTTTTAAACTGGAAATTGGGTGGGAATCCGTGGTTTTTGTAACAAGTAACTCCGGTGTGATTAGGTCCACCACAATGACGGCATTTCTTTTCGGGAGGAGCATTAGGGTCCTTTTTGTAGGGTTGGGAATTGGACGATCCCTTGTGTTAGTTTTGGGTAAATTTTTGGTGGGAGTTTCGGTAGGGAGGGTTTGAAGTGGCAGCAAAGGATTTGTGCTCGAGGGGTGTATGAAGTTGACGTTCTTGTTGGGTAACCATGGCAAAAACTTTAGTTAAAGTGGGGAGGGGGTCGATGAGCATGATTTGGGAATGGGATATGGAAAAACAGTCGTGTAATCCGTTATGAAATCGGATAACACAATCGCTTTCTTTGTATAGGGCGCAAATCACAAGTGCAAATCGGAATAGAGCGCAAATTATAATATTCATACCATAATATTTTTAAAAGAGTAAAATAGTCGGAGATTGATGAGTCACCTTATTTAACGGAAAATAGTTCTTCTTGGAGTTCGGCTATGTGAAACGCATCACCATAGGAGAACCGGTCCTTCAGGTCGTCGGTCCATATATCCGAGTCCCGATCCATCCAAAGCACACTCTATTTGATTTGAGGGGTGAAGCACTGCGTAATCCATGAAACGATGGTTGTGTTGCAGCAAATCCAAATCAGGTAGAGAGCATGAGACAACGCCGGAGGTGGGAGATCGTCGGTGACAAAATTGTACTTGTTTTTGGAAAGGAGTGCCATTTTCATGGCCCGACTCCATGGGTGATAATTGGAGCCGTCGAGTGGTGGTGCAACGAGAGCGATCGAGTGCCGAATTTTCATTGGCATGAAGATAGTATGGGCTTGACGAAGTAAGTTTCCCTTCAGCAGCATCAATTTGTTCGGCGGTTGACATGATTGGAGATGGAGTGGAACGGTGTGAGGGATGATGAATATTTGTCAGAATGTTTGATTGAGGAAGAAAAAAAAAAGTGAAACCCTAATCAACGTGATAGAGCACGACTAGGGAGGTGATAGAAAGAATTGTGAAATTCTAATCAATATTTGTTTACTGATACCATATTAGAATTGAGAGAAAATAATAATTAAACAATATATTTATGGCCAAATTGCATTTTTGATCCTGTAATTATCGAAAAGTAACATTATTAGTTCTAAAAAAGAAAAAGAAAAGACATAAAGATGTATAAATAAGAAAAAGAAAAGACATAATTAAAAAGGGTAAGAAGCCGGCCGTTTGTTATCTTTGCAATAAGGAAGGAGACGTTGTTGATTGATCTTGTGTAGGATCTTCTGTTGGTGAAGTAACATGGTAAGAAGCCGTGATGGTGTAGTGTCTGGTAAGAATATTACCCCGACTTTAAGAGGTTTAGGAGGTTTAATTTTTGTGTTTTTTATGTAATACTGTTAAAGGCCTCTGAGTGGTCCTTAGTGGGACCAATCTCATTTTTATAAGTTATATTTTTTGCGTTCACATTACAACTTACAAGCCTAAATTAGGGGCTCTTTCACGGGAGAATCAATACCCCATTCTTGACCAAACCCTTATATCACAGGCATTTTTCTCTTCCACCAAAATCAAACTTCGATCTTAATTATCTGTGCGATGGTGCTGCGGTTGCAGATCTGGTGGCGGCGGATCTGTACGATGGAGACGGTGGCAGAGTGGAGAAATGGGGAGAGGGGTGGCGTCGGCAGAGGGAGCCGGCGGCAGAAGGGCGGGTGTAGGAGGTTTAGCTGCTATTTTGATACCATCCGATTCGACGTAAAATTATTATATGGTTTACATGCCTACTGTTGTTTTGTTTTTTGCTTGGTGTGATGGAATTTAAGCTCCAGATTCCAGTAAATAATTGTGAGTTATATTGATATTATGCTCTTGATACTTTTTTTTGTTATATGATGAGTTTTACCATCTGATAAACCGCCTGATAACCTATCTAATTAGCTGTTAGATTAGTTAATTAGGTTCAGTTATGTTAGTTAGTTAGTTAGTTAGTTTTATTTCTGTCCATACACGTGTAGGCTCCAGATTAGATAATTAGTTCTATTGTATCTAATTCGATGGCTATTGTATCTAATTTGCTTCTTCTTCAATAAAATCAGATACAATGTAGCACCATATTCATGATCTCTTTTAGGGCAAATTATACACGGTTCTCTAACGATTGCCCTATTTACATCTAGGTTCAGGAGAATTATTTTTTTACAAATTAGTTCATTGACTAGCTGGCCGTTAGTTAAAGTTAATATTTCTGTTAAAAAACATAAAAATAAAATAAATAAATTATGAAACGACTGCATTATCCTTTGAACTGCATTGTAAAATTGTCAATTTATAAGGACCTAAATGTAAAATTTCTCGTCGCTGCCACCACCGTCGGAGCCACCACCTAGGTGGTCGACACCTTATACCAAGACGATCCTCCCGTCGAGCCCATCATATCCCCCCAAGTCCGTTTTCTCATTCGACAACCACACCGGATTTAATTTCAATTCTAATATTCGGATTTTACTCTAAAAATCTAGAAATTTCAATTCGAAATTAACGACGATTTGTTCATCGAATTTTTGATCCGATTTCACCAATGGCTTACCCATGAAGAGTAGATCGGAAACCTGGTCGTCGGAGTTCGTTGCCGGAAACGTAGCGCCGCCACCTCTGCCACCGCGCTGCCTTCGGAGCTCTGTTCCTCCACCATCGGTGAGAACCAGAGGTTGAGACCACCACCATACAACTCGTCTCGTCAAGAGCTTCCAAATCTTGGTGGTCTTCGCCCTCGTAGCTGGCCGGAAAGTCGTCCTACCTCCGCCGTCGCGCCACCTTCGGATCCAACAACGAGGGCAGAGACCACCAAGATCAATATAAATTTCTAGAGCTTATAAACTAACTTCAAAACTGAGGTAATTATAGTTGGAATGAGGATCTGTCCATTTAGTTTCTGAAATTTTCATCTCTTTCATATGTCTTGAGGACGTCTGTGGACGGTTTGTTGCACATGGAAATGGAATGAAAATTGCAAAAATTAATCGTTTTTACATAGGATAAACACAAGCATTCACTAAACAAATGACAAAACATAACATGATATTGTATTGTTGATCATGAATTGAAAATAGAACAACGTTGTGATTATATTTAACGACGGCTTGTTGGAGAAACCCTAAATTCTTTACGCCAATCATATTAAAATTATCGAGATATCTAAAAACAGAAGCGTAACTTAATCCATACAAAAAGCTAACTCCACATATTGATCTAGGATTGAGAGCTTCTAAGCCTCGATACGCTGTCACGTATCTAACTAAGGGACAACAAACCTATATATAAATTAAATATGACACTTTAATTACGGATCCATCAATTATAATTAAAAAAGTGTCTGAACTTATATACAAATAAAGTCGCATGCTCAAATATAATCATTTCTATGTATAAGCCCAACTAAATTACAACATAATATATTACATGGTCAGAGATCTTTAATGATATAGCTGATCCATAGTCGGGCTTCTCTGATTAGCTGGTTCATCGATCATAATTAGGAAATTACTAACTCAAATTACATCTGACTATCCTTTAGTTAATAGTATTTACAAATTAATCTCTCTAATTTGAGAAATAACGATATATACAGTTCCTGAATTTTGCAGAAAATCTGAAAACACACCCATTTAGGGTTTCTTATAAGATATTTTCTGGAGTATTTTTTGTAGAAATTAAATTCAAGAATTATATATATGATTAATATTTCCCAAACTAGAGAGATGTATTTGTAAATACTCTAAATTCTAATCATGTAGTCATCTCTTGCCATCATCAGAGTTAATTAGTGGTAGAATATAATTCCTGTGAAGCATCATGTATCGCCATGGCCTGGTGACGGCGATAGAAGTTGTAGCCTTTCAGCTTCCTCGTAGCCCGCACATAATTGTGGCCGGGCATCATAAAGCCCTTCACCAATACAATCGGATATAAAATGAGGAGGGACATACCGGTGATGATGAGAACGTAGTTTTTTCCCGGTGGCCATATAACATTCATGGCCTCCAAATAACTTATCATCATAAATAACAGAGACATGTAGAGAAAAAGATTGTACAGGCGACTGGGGAGAACCATCATAATCATTGCCAGTGACGCAGCAAATGCAATTGAACTCAGAGATGTGAATATCAGAAAATTGTCATTCGCCATCGACACTATCCCATTCCCATTAATACCGACTCCCCCAGGGGGACTGAGAACCGCCTGATACGTGGTGGTGGCTATGAGCACCGCCACCACCAGGATAGCATTTCGGATCTCTCCTGGCAGACCTATGTCTAGATATATTTCGAGCTTCATTATTTTCTCAAAAATGCTTATTGGTGAGCTGAAATAATTTGCTAACAATGCGGGGTCAGGATTAATGAATGGGGATCCACTTTTGGCTTGTTTGCGCTGTAAGATTTGAAGAGCTTGCTCATTCACTGCAGGTGGGAGTTCCATTACCATATCGAGGGCTGTGAACCCTTTTGAGTTCTTGGTATCGATTGGGACGTCTTTCGTCAACATCTCCATAATCTAATCTCAAAACAATATGACGATAATGCATGTCATTAAAGATTAAGTCAAGTACTTATTGAATGAATAGTTTAATAATTACGTACATAGGATTCTTAAATTACATAGGATTCCACATGTAATTAGTCCTTAAGATTTTTCTCAGAAGACAGTTAAAAGCTGAGTTCTCATTAACTTTTTATCATGATGCTGTCGGCGAAAATACTAAACAATTTTAACAAGTTTTAATTTTATACTTAGTTAGGAATTAAAAATTATTTTAATCCTAGAAATTAAACTTCACTGAGTAAAAGTTTGTGTAATTATGATGTCAATTCGGGAATTGGATCAAGGTAGAGTAGGAGTGACAATCTTTGACTGATGAACACCATAATTCAACATGATTCAATATGATATTATTGAGTTTGAGTTGTGGGTTATCGGGTTGGGTTGATAATGGGTCGACATGATAAGACACAAAATTATTAGGTGAATTAGGGTTGAATTGTGGGTTACATGATAAACATGATAATTTTATTGGATAACTCGGTAACACGACCCAATACTAATCAGCTTAGGTTTTTATTTATTTATTTTTTTTTTATAATTATTACATTCATTCATTTTGGATCAACAAAACCAAACTCAAAAGTCAAATGAACAAAAATTAATTAAATAAAACCGCAACTACAATATTAATCGATTTAGAGAGTGCATGTTACTTTAACCACTTTAACCGCATGCATGAGTCGGATTAGGTTACCGATCGAATTGGATCAGGTTTTGAATAATCAGTAAATTTAAGAAGGAAAATCATGAGAGGGAGAAATATACTACTATACTGAAATAGAGAAGCTGGCAAACCTCAGTTTGATTGGTGGAAGCGGCAAGATGTAAAACATTATTTCCGTTCAAATCCCTCCATGACAGTACCGTTGTTTTATCAGCCCTTTTGAGCCACCCAAACAAAACCTTGAAAGCCTCCAGCTTCTCATTCTTCACTGCCACATGGACAGCACTCTCCCCACAAACAGTCAACTCCTTGATCGAATCTGCGCAATAGTTGAGAAATATAGCCAAATTATTAACATCATCTATTTGAGCTGCGTAATGCAGCGGCGTGAAGCCCTCTCTCCCTTGCACGCATACGAGCTCTGGGTTCAGCTTTACCATAGCTTTGACAGTCTCCGTGTGGCCGCCTTGCATGGCCAGGTCCAAAGGGCTGCAACCATATGTGTCCAGTTTCTTCCCAAATGAAGGCATTAGCCTCTGGATTTCGAGCGCCAGCTGCGTCCGTCCTTCCCAGGCTGCTAAGTGCAGCGGCGTCTCCACGAACTGTTTCTGGTCGAAAGCCTGAAAAAATTCTGGGTCCTGCGTTATTATTAAGTACAAGGCATCAAGTTCTTCATCTTCGGAAAAAGACAACAGTTTTTCCATTTTTGCTTTGTGGGATGTTCCTTCGAGTGAGGAAATATCTATCACTGTTAAGGAAGGACGCATCCTCAAGCTTGCTTAGTTAGGTTTTTAAGCTCTCTTTTGTACGAAAAAGAAGAAAACAAAAATGGAAAACTGGAAATCAATTATTCGTGGAGTTGTGGAGTGATCAGTGATGAATGATCATCTTAATTTCTTGGTTTAGCTAATTTTATAGCAGGAGACGTTACTAATTAAGGCTTTAATTATTGTTATTATTGTAACAATTAATTGTTATTGTTATTATTATTATAATGTTTCCACAAGACTGATCCTTTGTCAAAAGAGATCATGTTTAAAGCTAATTAATCAATCTAAAATGTTGGACAAATTAAGCATAAATAAAGATCCAGAAAAGAGAATATTTCCAAGAATTTCATTCCCTTTAGGCCTTAGAAGACAGGAAGATCTAGCGTGATCCCAAAGTTTCTTTCTTCTTTTAAGGAATACAGATCAATATTAGTCAATCAAACGTGTCGCACAAAAGAAAAGTAAAAGAATAATAATTAATTAATTAAAGACCCTAAAAAGATTCCAAGCGAGATTTCATCAAATTTCCAAATGTACACTTTCTATTTTTATTTTGAGCATCCATCACTAACGACGAACTCAAGAAAATGACAAAATGTTGGTAGCTTGGGTAATCTGCGCGCATAACAATTTATAGAACATAAAATTAAATATCTAATAAAACGTAGAAGGGTACTGAATTAATTAATACATCTACTATCCTGGTATTACTAATAATAAGATGTAGTGTTGTGTAATGTGTACGGGAAAAAATGCAAAATCGGGATACCAATTCTACCCCACAAGTATTTTCAGGATATCAAGATGTGCACTGATTTTTTCGGGATGATATAACAAAAAAATTGACAATTTGATGAATTCGGCGACCAAAATCACAAAACGTCGTCTTTTCTTGACATGTGCTCACGGAAATCCATTTTCCAGCAAATTTGTATGACATGGCAGTACAAGCACATCCAACTGTGTATTTGTCTATGCCATGTGGATATAAATAATTTAAAAAAATTAAAATACATGGCATTAAAACTAGAGGAAAATTTCCCTCTAAAAACATAATTTCCCTCAAATATTTATAATTTTCATCAATTTTAATTAAGAAAAAAAAATTTATTCACCAAAATTAATATGTTTTCTCCACAAATTTGAAACCCAAAATTCATCCACACAGCCACCCCTGCGGTCACCGTCACCACAAAAGTCAAAAGTCCCTCTACAATGGCTCAAGTATGAAGGACCTTCAGAGACGGACCTCCGAGCATGTGGCCGTACTAAATCGGCATAACCTCAGAAATCGCGAGTGTTCTGGCCGCGGCATAACCTCATATCTATACAAAGATGATCTAGAAAAGATTTAGAAAAGACCAGAGGAGGTGGACGGTGGATTTAGATCTAGAAAAGAGTACTGGACGAGGTGGGCGGTGGATTTAGATTACAAAGAATCAGAGGAGGTGGGCAAGATCTGCTACCAGCCTACCACCATCCGATTCTTTTTCTTTTGCAAAATAAGATCTTAGAAATTTTTATTTTCAATCGGAGAAGATGGGCGGAGGATTAGAGAGAGAATAAGATTAGTAGTTATTTTGCTAAATTTGGATTGCTTAGTGGCGGCTGTTGGTGAACTTCTCTTAGATTGTGCTGCTGATCGAGACTCTGGAGAATGGTAGCAATTTGTGCTGCGAAATCAGAGTCCCTCCTCTACGTTCTCATCATCACCGGTATGTCCCTCCTCATTTTATATCCGATTGTATTGGTGAAGGGCTTTATGATGCCCGGCCACAATTATGTGCGGACTACGAGGAAGCTGCAAGGCTACAACTTCTATCGCCGTCTCGAGGCCATGGCGATGTTGCTGCCCAAAAAATATTAATATTAGCACTGATTAATTCTGATGGCAAGAGATGACTACATGAGAATTTAGGATATTTACAAATAGATCTCTCTCTAGTTTGTGAAATAATTCAATAAATATATAAAAGATTCAAAAAATACCCCAGAAAATATCTTATAAGAGACCCTAAATGGGGCGTTTTCGGATTTTTTTGGTAATTTATTGTAAAACTCAGGAACTGTATCCTTATTTTTTAAATGAAAGGGATTAATTTATAAATACTATTAGATATAATTTGCGTTAGTAATTTCCTTATTATGATTGATGGACCAGCTAATCAGAGAAGCTCGACTATGGATCAGCTATATCATTAAAGATGTCTGACCATATAATGTATTATGTTGTAATTTAGTTTAATGGGCTTATATATAGAAATAACTATATTTGAGTATAAGTCTTTATTGAATTAAATGCACTCAAAACTTGTGTTATTTGAAAGTGACAAAAACATCTTATGACACAAAAAATCACATAAAAAATCCTATCTTATTGATAATTTGTTCACAGCCCCTTAACTTCAATTTGATGTATTTTAGGCATGAAATTCCAATATTACCCCCAAAAAGATATTTTTTTTCTTATTTTGTTTTGCTTTTACAGAAAACAGAAATAAGATGAAAAGAATAAAAAATAAAATAAAACGATAATTTAAATATATTTGTTAGAATTAAATAAATAATAAAACAAATTTTATTAGAACGTTATAAATACCGTAATATAGTTTCAATAAATACCGTTATAAATACGGTAATATGTATCAGGTTTTTAATTTTATTACTTAAATACAAATTTTGAAATTTTTGATCCTTTGAATTTATATTATTTATCAAATGTTATTTTATCGAAACTTATTAAATACAAATTTAAGATTTTCAATCTTTTGAATCTATTAAATATATTTTTTTTTTATCAGAATTAGATTTCCTAAAAGTTTGGTGGAACATGTACCCTAAATAAGTTTTGTGGAACATGTACCAGATTTAGGGGTATGTTGGACATTATTTAGGGCGAAAAATGCCAAGGAAACCAATCTCAGTTGCAAATCCCGATTGCTTTATTTAAATACAAGTTTTTCTATGTGACTTTTCATGTCACAGGATTTTTCGTGCTACTTTCGTATAATACAAGGTTTTGAGAGCATTTAACTCAGTCTTTATTTGTATATAAATTTAGACATTTTTTTAATTGATGGACCCATAATTAAAGTGTCGTATTTAATTTATATAGGTTTGTAGTCCCTAAGTCAGATACGTAACGGCGTATCGAGGATTAGAAACTCTAAATATATCCTAGATCAATATGTGGAGTCTAACTTTTTCGTGCGAATTAAGGTACGTTTCCATTTTTAAATTATCTCGATAATTTTAGCATGATTGGCTTAAAAGAATTTAGGGTTTCTCCAACAAGTCGTTAAATATAATTACAACGTTGTTCTAGCTATTTTCAAGTCAACAATACAGTATCATGTTATGTTTTGTCATTGTAATGCTTGTGTTTATCCTATGTAAAAACGACCGTTAATTTTGCAATTTTCATTACATTTCCCTGTGCAATTCATAACTATCCGCTAGTATCTATGTTTTCAAACTTGTACCGGATATCAAATCAGAGGCCTTACTAGTCACTGGTTTGATAGGTTCAACGTTGAACCGGTATGACGTCATAATAAATATTTATTTTACTTAATTATATATAATATTATATATGATGAGGGTATTTTTTGGTAAGTGATCTGGGTCGACCACGTGTTTTGATCTGTCAGTTGAATTTGTATAGTGGAGTCCGACTTTGACATGAGAAACACGGGGTTACTTGGCAGGAGGGGGTTGTCTCCGGCGTAGCCCCTTCACTGAATTAAGTCAGTCTATGAATAGGATATTCGAATAAAGAGGGAAATGGTCGGAGCCATTAATGAAGAAAGCTTACCAACCATAATAAATGTCCGGGATATTTATAGGATGGCACCACACACACTAAGTACACTGTTTGGATGTGCATGCATTAAATGCGTCGACTGCAGGGCCTTTAATGCCTGAGCCTCGAGTCAGATTTATTCCTTAAAATGAATGATTATCTGTCACTTCGGATTGTACATAGTACGGAGGATAGTCAGGGCAGGTGCGGCGCATTTAATACAGCTACAGTAGATCGAGCGTGCGGGGATGGGACAGGTTCAAACTAAGCGCCTCGACTCTCTAGTCATGCTCCTAGAGATGAATACTGAAGATCGACCAACAATCATCGAGCGTGTGACGCTCGAGCTAGAGGCTTGCTCTTCCTGAACGGTCATCGTGACGGTCGACCGTCAGGCTCATTCACCCAGTTAACCGTTGGACTTGGACTTCGACCACGTGGCGAGTGGACTTTGATTGGGTACATGTGGCATTTGATTTACTAAGATCATGCCACGTGTATTTTCCAGAATATCCACTATCAATATAAATTTCAAAATTATAGATAAATTTTCAAATTTCCAATTGTACACTTTCGATCTTTATTTTGACTTTTGAACATCCATCATTAACTCAAGAAAATGTTGGTAGCTTGGGTAATCGATATAGTGTTGTGTACGTATATACTTCAATTTTCTAAAAGGGGTGTATGCATGCATGCTTCAAATTTGTTCAAATTGGGTAAGTGCATCCGATAAATTTTCAAATAAATCGTGCCGTATAAGTTGATTTAATCTGTATAGTTGAGTGTGATTGTGTGAGGGGAAAAACAAACTGAAATTTTGGGTTAGTTAAAAAAAAAAAAAAAAAAAAAGAAAACAACAACAACAACCAAGTAGGGAAAACTCAAAATTTCCTGCCCGATTCCAAAGCCCAATCATTGATGTTGTCTGTGGAGGAGCATTGGTTCACGACGACTTTGAAAGAGATGACTTAGAGGCAGTTTGACTAAACTTATTTTAAAGAACTTACCAATTCTCACATCTTATAAGATATTTTTTGAGTTTATAAGATGTTAAATCTTATTTTAAGAATAAGATTTAAAAGTGTTTGGATAAAAATAAAATCATGAGCTTATAAGATGTAAGTAATGGCAATTATGTAATTAATTTGGTGAAAATGTAAGGGAGTGTATTAAGATCTTAAAATAAGTTGGGATTCCTAACTTATTTTTAAGGAGTTTATAAGCTCCTAACATCTCATTTTAAGATCTTATAAGCTCCTTTTAAAAAATATTTACACTTCGCAACATCTTATAAGCTCTTAAACATCTTATAAGATGTTTTAAAGAGTTTATAAGCTTAGCAAAACACCCTCTTAATTCCGTTGATGCAGTTTAGATAGGTTTTTGCCGTCTTATTCATTCTATATGGGAATTTAAGTAGATGAAAAACTCAGAAAATGTTTTTCAAAACACCTGAAACATGCTTTGGGAAATGGGGTGATTTGAAGAAAAAATTTGGAATAACTACTCATTTCAAAATAATGGACCCCAAACATGTTCTTTGGTTTTTTGTTTTTGGAAACAGGAAATTTAATAGTGGGCCAAACGGCCCCTAATTCTGTTGTCACTATAAAACTTTTGAAACAAGCCCAATGCCAAACAGGCCCAAACCCAAACAAAATCTAAAGTCAATTTTGTTTTTCCAACTTACAAATATTACCAACTATATTGCATACAGGCCCAAGCCCTATCATTTGGGCAGACATTATCAAACAAAAAAAATCAAGAAAAGAATATCAAATAGCACCCAGAAACCGAAGATCAAAAGACTATTGCTTCTTTTTTCGTCTGAAAACAGTGTTTCTAATTTTTCATGGAAATTAAGTACTTTTGCCTATTTTAGATCCCTAATTCTTCCATATGCATGGCAATTAGATTACTTCTCCGCTCTTTCTTCCCTTATTCCCATAAACTCACAACTTTCGACAAATTTCCGAGCGTCAAACGCTTCACATCTCATTCAATCGACGTTGATTCCCAGCAAATAATCACAAGCCCTCCTTCTCAAAACCTTGTCAACGAGCTCTCACGCATTCTAAGCGATTACAGAAGCCCCCAGCACGATATTGAATCAGCGCTCACTCCATTTGTTTCCAACCTTTCTACGAACTTAGTTGAACAAGTTCTGAAAAGGTGTAGAAATCTCGGATTTTCTGCTCATAGATTCTTTCTCTGGGCTCAGACAATCCCGGGTTTTAATCACAGCAAAGAAAGTCATCACATTCTGGTGGATATCTTAGGGAGCAGCAGACAGTTCCCCTTTCTGTGGGATTTTTTAATGGAGATGAAAAAGTCGGAATCGTGTGAGATTAGTAGGGAAATTTTCTGGATTGTTTTCAGGGCTTATAGTAGAGCTAATCTACCAGGTGATGCCATAAGGGCTTTTAATAAGATGGTGGATTTTGGGATTAGGCCTTGTTTGGATGATCTTGATCAGCTTTTGTATGCTTTGTGTAAAAGGAAGCATATTAAGCAAGCTCAGGAATTCTTTGACCGAATTAGGGATGGTGATTTGAGTCCAACTGTGAAAACTTACAGCATTTTGATGAAAGGGTGGGGTGATATTGGTGATGCCGGTGAAGCACAGAAAGTGTTCGATGAAATGCTTGAAAGAGGTTGTGAGGTGGATTTGCTTGCTTGGAATGGAGTTCTTTATGCTCTATGTAAAGGAGGAAAGGTGAGTGAAGCATATGAGTTATTTCAAGGGATGAAGAGTAAAGGGCTTAAACCAGATGCTTATTCATATTCAATTTTCATTCATGCTTCCTGTGAAGCTAACGATATTCATTCAGCTTTTAGAGTCCTAGACTCCATGAAAAGGTACAATCTTGTACCAAATGTGTTCACTTACAACTGTATCATCAAGAAACTCTGTAAGAACGGTAAAATCGACGAAGCTTATGAGCTTCTCAACGAGATGATCGAAACAGAAGTTAAACCCGATACTTGGAGCTACAACACTATTTTATCCTATCATTGTGATCAGAACGAAGTCAATATGGCTCTTAAGCTAATATCCAGAATGGATAAAGTTTCTTGCCAACCCGATAGACATACCTACAATATGGTGCTTAAAATGCTAATCAGAATAGGGAGATTCGATAGAATGGAAAAGGTTTGGTATTCGATGGAAAAGAGAGGATTTTATCCCGCAGTGTCGACATATGCAGTGATGATTCATGGGCTTTGTAAGAAGAGAGAGAAACTCGAAGAAGCTTGTAAGTATTTCGAGATGATGATTGATGAAGGGGTACCGCCTTATAATACGACGTGTGAATTGTTGAGGAATAAACTTGTTGGACAAGGATTTGCAGAGCAAGCTGATATTCTTGCAGATAAGATGGAAAAAAGCACTTGTCAATCTATTCAAGAGGTGGCGAATTGGATGAGAGGTACTAGGACCCTTGGAAGGTCGAGAAATGAAGAAGAATTTTCTGACCAAAGTGATTATTGAGTAGGTTTGATACATTACGTTTTTTTTTTTTTTTTTTTTTTAATGATACATTACGTTTTAACGAAGCCATCATCGTATTGAATAACAAAAAGATTGTATTTTTATTTATAGGAAAAAAAAGATTGTATTTTTTTTTTTGGTCGGAATTGTATTTTTATATAGTTAGGGAAAACAAGATTGTATTTTTTTAATAGGGAAAAAAAAGATTGTATTGTTTTTTATATGAATCTATGCACAATTCCGCATGGGTTATCTTTATTTGCTTGTGCAATTTCAAGATTGAAGCTTGGGAGTTGGGATGGCCAAAGCTAGAGAGCATTGAAACAGAAAAAAAAGTTTTTTGTGGAAAAGCCGTTGACACGGTGATACGGACACTCTGCAAGATCTCAATCAAAGTATATGAAAACGTTAACATACAACAAGAAGTAATTGCATTATTTATAACCAAAAATAATAATAATAATAATTGCATTATTTTAAAAGTATAAAAATCCATAAAATAACGCATCAGCATTTTCCTACAGAAAACGAAAAATAGTTTAAAACTAGGGGTGATTATTGATGGGGAATATCTTGGAGAATACACGTGGCACACTCGTAAAAGAGTCAAAACGCCACGTGTATCTAAACCCGGGTCAACCCACGCTTGACTCAAGAACATGCTCGAGGGTCGACCATAGCTCGCCCTGATACCCCGACCGTCATTACAATGTAGAACCTCCCGGGTGCCATATATCAACCCTTCAGGCTCGAGGATCGATATTCGACTCGCTAATCCTCCTAGAACGTAGATCGAGGGTCGACCTCCGGAGGCTCGAACCTGTCCCATCCCTACACGGTCGACCCCGCAGCAGCCGCATTAATTGCGCCGTATCTACTCTGATTGCCTTCCGTATTCTGTATCTCCAGAAGTGACAGGCAATCAGTCCTGTCAGGGAATGAGTCAGATCCGAGGCACAGGCATTAAATGCCCCACGGTCGAGGCCATACCCGATAGGTATGAAGCCTCCCTATAAATACCCCCATCATTTATTGTGGTAGGTAAGCTCTTGGAGTTAATAACTTTGACTTCCATTCTCTCTTGACGAATATCCTATTCGAAACTGACTTAATTCAGTGGAGAGGCTACGCCGGAGACAACCCTCTCCGGCCAAAGTAATCCCATGCTAGTGCTTTTCAGGTCATAGCCGAACTCCCATCTACAAATTCAACTGTTTGTCTGGGCCACGTGGACGATCCAGATCCCGTACCAAAAAACGACATCATCAGTTTGGCGCCGTCTGTGGGAATAAAGACTTTCGACCTTAGAGCGATCGAGCGTTAGCGATGGTGAACAAGAAAACAAAAAGCACCCACAGCATCGTCAGGACTCGATCTCAAATCGAGGCTGATCGGGCCACTGCCGCCGCTGAAGAACAAGCGGCCTTCGCCGCCCGACTGGAAGAAATCGACCGACCTCAGGGGGCAAACCCTCTCAACGAGGTGGAAGAGGACGCTATCTCACGGGCGGACCTACCCGCAGTCATACTCCCTGCTCAACCATCAGCCCAAGATCTAGCCGCGTACACCAGTCAGGTCTACGAAGAGGCTAGGCAGGCTCTCGAAGCGGGAAGGCCCATAAGGGTGATCCCCCTCACAGTCAATGTCACTGAGCCCTCTCCCATACAATATAGGCTATCTCGACCTCCCCTTGTCCCTCGAGCTCATACTCACGCAGGAAGGAGGAACGAGGGCCGCAGGCCCGAAGCTGCCCGACCTCCGCGTTATCTGTAACGACCCGAAAATTCCAGAATTAATTCTTGGGATAAGTATTCGACATTTAGTTGAATTTTATATGAAAAGATTTAACTTTGTTAGTTAATCTTAATTTATTATAATTATTTCAATATCTTTAACCTTTTATAATTACTTTTTCCACCCCTCGAATTATTCTAATCTATATAAACGAACCTACAATCTTCTAAAATACCCTTGCACTACCTTGAACACACCCACACCCTCTTGAACACACTTCTTGCACCCTCTTGGTTACATAATCCATCGAGAGAGAGAGAGAGAGAGAAGAGAAGGAGAAGGGAGAGGAAGAAGGAGAAGGAAAGGAAATCTCGTTCCGAATTCGTTTCTCGACCGATTTAAATTCCGAGACCAGTTTTACGATCCTCATTCGATTCTTTATCGGTAACCTTCTTTCTCCAATTCATTTCATCCATTAAATCTTTCAATTTTTATAGTTTTTATATTGAATATATATTTGATGAATTTCTTGATTCGTAGGTTATAGTTTATCATTTTTAGCGTAGTTCGGATCAAATGATAGATACTAATGTGTTCAATGCATGAGTGTGAATTTTACATGTTAATTTTAGCCTTAGAATCCCCCATATTTGATTTTTGCATGAAACTTTCGAGAAAACCTTAAAAATCGCGTTTCTGCACCTGGGTGTTGGAACCACACGGCCCAACGCACGGTCTTGCTCAAGACCGTGCGCCGGACCGTGCACAGCCATTTAACCTTGCACCGGCTTGCGCACGCCGGTGCAACAGGCCGTGTGCCTTTGTTTCAGCCTGCACGGTCTTGGTTTCGTGCTCAAGACCGTGCACTAGGCCGTGCGTTAGCCCGTGTGTATGCCTTAGCCAATTTTCCAGCCTTTTTCCTTAGTTGCTCACGGTAATGGGGTCAAATAGCCAATACTAAAAGTTGACTTTTTGCATACGACCCCCTAAAATCGAGCCGTTTTCACCTATAGCTTCCTTATGATTCAAGGATGAATATTTGGTAAAGTTTTCAAAATTCCGAACTCGTTCGGACCTTGAATCGAACCTTTTTCGTTTAGGGCTTTTTCCCCAATTTTTGAATGTTGTCCGAAAAATCCGAAAATCGCATGAGTGCTTCTTTTTAATATTATATGAATGAATGTGCAATTAGAATTTCAATTGAGTATGTTTATCATTGTTAATTTCGTATTTTTAGTTTAATTGATTTAATTGTATTTTAATTGTATATTCATTTGATACATGTTGTTTATTGGTTTTAATTGCAATGTAGTCTTTGAGAGTCGTTGTCGTGTCTTGTCTTATGTGATTTTGTCGTCTGTTAGTTTCAGGCTGTCTTGTCAGGACATTGCTTGGAGTGTCTTGTCGTTCCGTGTTTCCAGGTGAGGGTTTTAAAATGATTTCAAACGGAGTAAGAATTCTTTTAATTATTGCGAACTCCCCTTATGTGCTCATCTTGCCTCGTTTTCCTTTCTCGTATAATTATTAGATATTTAATCTATACTTTAAGGTTGCTCTCAAATGATTTAATATTAAATTGTACTTATGAGTATCCCTAAAAGATTTTATTTTTATATGGCAAGTAAAATTATTTATTTTAAGCGTGACGGTTTGACTTAGGATTTATACCCTTCGTCGTCACTCAAACTTGCTCAAATTTAATTTATGTACGGTTTTCAAAGCGAGCAAATTCATGACATTTCAACATGGGGCCCGGGAAAGTATCCGAAGGTTATACCTGGGGACGAGCGTCTAGGGGTAATCCGAGGTGCTTCTCCCAAAACTAAGCGTCAATCGTGGCCCGTCAGGAGTTGATAGCCACGGTTGGGAGTGATGGTGGGCGTTGCATTCGTTGCACGTTTTCCTAAAATTCACAGTCGCCCGAAATAGCGATTCGGGGTCAGACACCGGTGATGGAGTATATGAACGTGAAGGGGTTATAAGGAGGAACAGGCCCATTCTCGCTGGGATATTATTTGCGTGCATGTTACTGCTTTAATTATTTATTATCTATTTAATATCGTGTATACAAGTCGAAGCACGATCCGGATTTTCTTCAATTATGCAAATGTATTTTCATATATATATAATTTAAAACCCGGACACGTGGCTCGTACTTGATCCCTCTTAACCTTCACTGAGTGTTTTTACTCACCCCCCCATTTTAATTCTTACTTCAGGTCGACAGGTGGCGTTGTCACCTATCATGTCAGTCGGCAGCAGCAGGTCTAGGTTGGCTCGTGTGTCTTGTCTTGTCAGTGTCCCAACAACAGTCGTGTTCTTGTTATGAATTTATTTAATTATGTATTTTAGATTATGCTTTAATTTAAGTACTTACGTGCCCCTGATGTGGGATAGATTAGACTGGCCACGAATGGCATTGATTATATTATGAATGAGACTGATGTATGAATTACGTGGCCATGGATGGCTTATATGATATTTTTTTATAATTGCATTACTTCCGCAACTCTGATTTAATTATTAATTATTGCTGTTGTTGTTGGGCTGTCCTTTGCTGTTGCTAGTTTTGCTTGATTGATTGCCGTTCGCCGGGATGGATTTTTAAATGGGGTACTTATACCTCGTTTGAAGGTTTGTCTCGGTGCGGATGTGGTGTCCTTTCTCCGGCCAAGGAAAGGGGCGCTACAGCCAGTGGTATCAGAGCCTAGGTTCCCGAACAGGAACCGAAAGCTCTAGTATCTCGTCTGTCTTGCATGGGGTGTCTGTCAGCTTGGTGTCAGTTCGTGTCGAGTTCGTGTTTTGACAAGTGTTTGTCTCATCTTGGTGCTTAAAATTGTAGACGATTACGGTTGGCTTAATTAACCGACTGGCAATCTTTTATAAATTTCTGTACTAAGGAAGATGTAACGCGAGTCGATCGTGGAACACTGTGCGTGTCTTACATGGTTTTGTCTGTCGTAGTGTGTGTCGGTAGGATTTTGTTGAGTGATTGAGCATGCTTATGTATTTACTAATTGTTGGCATCATCTCTCACAAGACATGCACCTATCTTGCCAAATAGTTGTGAACGCAGGTATGCCGCGTAAGAAAGCTAGATCGAATCCGCCACTACCTCCACTTCAGACTACGTCAGGATCAACGCACTCGTATTCGACGGGAGAGTTGGAAATAGCTCAGGGAGCAGATAGCGTGACGGAATACGAGGCCAGATTTGCCTACCTGACTAACTACTCACCAAACCGGGAGCCAGATCAAAGGAACAGAGCCGCGAGATTTATATCTGGATTGAGGCATGAAATTCGCCAAGTACTCATAGGTCTTGGATGTTGTTCTTATGCTGAAGCTGTTGGCCGAGCCTTGCGGGCAGAAGCAGAGTTTGAAATGAGAGCTAGGAATGCTCGACCGATCACTTTAACGAACCCGTCTTATGGATCGAGAATTCCAGTGGCTGTTCGTACAACTCCTCACAGAAAAGAGGCGACGACCAGTGGAACCAGTGAGAGCACCATCCCTTGCTCGTATTGCCATAAGCCCAATCATCTCGCAGAGTACTGCCGGAAACGACTGGGACAGTGTTTATTGTGTGGATCCCCTGACCACCTTCTCGACAATTGTCCTAATAAGAGGACACCTAAGGAAGAGGATTGTGGATGAGGATTCTGGGGATTCAGGGTTCTTAATTCAGAGAGGGAGGCTACCGGAGAATAAAGCATGAAGGGGCAGTGTTTGGGGACGTACCGTAAATGAGAAGCCACGACATCGAAGGACTTGAAAGGAATAATGGGAGACGAGAACGGACTTCATTACTCAGAATAAAAGGTACCGTGCATTTTCATAACATTCATATTTCCCGTATTCAATTTATTAATTGCGCCGTATTATGTAATTATTATTTGTGTGAACTCCGGATTAAATCCGGAGTGTTTTCGAAAAAATTTCGCGTTTTAATTCGATCCAGGGGTGCTTGCACGCCCTAACGCACGGTCTTGCTCAAGACCGTGCGGTTCAGCTCAATCCCGTGCAAGCCAGTTCAGCGTTAAACCGCTGAACCGGCTGGACCGCTCCACACGGGCCAGCGCACGCCCGTGCGTCCGGCCGTGTGTCCCTATTTTGCCCTTTTAAAACCTATTTCCGCGAGAAATCATACAGAAACTTTCTACCCCATTTTCTCTCCACTTCCAGCAACAGAAACTTGCGAATTTTTCCCCAATTTCATCCTCCAATCTTTGCGAGCCCATAACTTTCGATCCGTCCGTTGGATCTTCCTAATTTTCGGAAGGTACGTAGTCTACATTACGTATTTCAATTAGTTGGGTTTTGAGGACGATCCGTCGAGCCGATCTTGCACACATTGCTGCCCAAAGTACACGCACGCCAAGTGTTCGACAAAATTTCCGAGTGAGGAACAATGGAGTCAGTTTCTACAAGCGGAGTCGGACGCCCGAAGCCGATGGGAGACCGACAGGTGGACGATTTGGGGAAACCGTTTCACCACTTTCGCCGAGCAGACCACCGAACGTCTAGATCGACAGTCGGCCGATCTCCGAGAAGTTCGCGCTGACCTACAAGAATTCAGACTCGAGACCCGACGCAACCAGACTGAGCTTCGGGAGCAGATTACCGGTCTCGAGAGATCCATCACTGATCAACTTGCCAACTATCTGAGCCGCCTTGGCAGGTCGCCTAACTCTGGAGCACCTGATTCTTAGTTGGCATTAGTTTTTCCCTAATTTCTCGTTGTTTTCGTTTTAATTGTAATTTGAATTTCAGCTGAACTATTATGTATGAACTATGTGTTAAATGTTTATTTGAATTTAACTGTTAACTGTTCATTTTAATTAATTGCTTATGTGTTAATTGCGCGATTTTGTATGATGAACTTTTAAATGTTGTGATATACTTCCTTTAATAAACCCCGAGGTTCGGAGTAGAATCTGAGGACAGATTCTTTTAAAGGAGGGAGTATTGTAACGACCCGAAAATTCCAGAATTAATTCTTGGGATAAGTATTCGACATTTAGTTGAATTTTATATGAAAAGATTTAACTTTGTTAGTTAATCTTAATTTATTATAATTATTTCAATATCTTTAACCTTTTATAATTACTTTTTCCACCCCTCGAATTATTCTAATCTATATAAACGAACCTACAATCTTCTAAAATACCCTTGCACTACCTTGAACACACCCACACCCTCTTGAACACACTTCTTGCACCCTCTTGGTTACATAATCCATCGAGAGAGAGAGAGAGAGAGAAGAGAAGGAGAAGGGAGAGGAAGAAGGAGAAGGAAAGGAAATCTCGTTCCGAATTCGTTTCTCGACCGATTTAAATTCCGAGACCAGTTTTACGATCCTCATTCGATTCTTTATCGGTAACCTTCTTTCTCCAATTCATTTCATCCATTAAATCTTTCAATTTTTATAGTTTTTATATTGAATATATATTTGATGAATTTCTTGATTCGTAGGTTATAGTTTATCATTTTTAGCGTAGTTCGGATCAAATGATAGATACTAATGTGTTCAATGCATGAGTGTGAATTTTACATGTTAATTTTAGCCTTAGAATCCCCCATATTTGATTTTTGCATGAAACTTTCGAGAAAACCTTAAAAATCGCGTTTCTGCACCTGGGTGTTGGAACCACACGGCCCAACGCACGGTCTTGCTCAAGACCGTGCGCCGGACCGTGCACAGCCATTTAACCTTGCACCGGCTTGCGCACGCCGGTGCAACAGGCCGTGTGCCTTTGTTTCAGCCTGCACGGTCTTGGTTTCGTGCTCAAGACCGTGCACTAGGCCGTGCGTTAGCCCGTGTGTATGCCTTAGCCAATTTTCCAGCCTTTTTCCTTAGTTGCTCACGGTAATGGGGTCAAATAGCCAATACTAAAAGTTGACTTTTTGCATACGACCCCCTAAAATCGAGCCGTTTTCACCTATAGCTTCCTTATGATTCAAGGATGAATATTTGGTAAAGTTTTCAAAATTCCGAACTCGTTCGGACCTTGAATCGAACCTTTTTCGTTTAGGGCTTTTTCCCCAATTTTTGAATGTTGTCCGAAAAATCCGAAAATCGCATGAGTGCTTCTTTTTAATATTATATGAATGAATGTGCAATTAGAATTTCAATTGAGTATGTTTATCATTGTTAATTTCGTATTTTTAGTTTAATTGATTTAATTGTATTTTAATTGTATATTCATTTGATACATGTTGTTTATTGGTTTTAATTGCAATGTAGTCTTTGAGAGTCGTTGTCGTGTCTTGTCTTATGTGATTTTGTCGTCTGTTAGTTTCAGGCTGTCTTGTCAGGACATTGCTTGGAGTGTCTTGTCGTTCCGTGTTTCCAGGTGAGGGTTTTAAAATGATTTCAAACGGAGTAAGAATTCTTTTAATTATTGCGAACTCCCCTTATGTGCTCATCTTGCCTCGTTTTCCTTTCTCGTATAATTATTAGATATTTAATCTATACTTTAAGGTTGCTCTCAAATGATTTAATATTAAATTGTACTTATGAGTATCCCTAAAAGATTTTATTTTTATATGGCAAGTAAAATTATTTATTTTAAGCGTGACGGTTTGACTTAGGATTTATACCCTTCGTCGTCACTCAAACTTGCTCAAATTTAATTTATGTACGGTTTTCAAAGCGAGCAAATTCATGACATTTCAACATGGGGCCCGGGAAAGTATCCGAAGGTTATACCTGGGGACGAGCGTCTAGGGGTAATCCGAGGTGCTTCTCCCAAAACTAAGCGTCAATCGTGGCCCGTCAGGAGTTGATAGCCACGGTTGGGAGTGATGGTGGGCGTTGCATTCGTTGCACGTTTTCCTAAAATTCACAGTCGCCCGAAATAGCGATTCGGGGTCAGACACCGGTGATGGAGTATATGAACGTGAAGGGGTTATAAGGAGGAACAGGCCCATTCTCGCTGGGATATTATTTGCGTGCATGTTACTGCTTTAATTATTTATTATCTATTTAATATCGTGTATACAAGTCGAAGCACGATCCGGATTTTCTTCAATTATGCAAATGTATTTTCATATATATATAATTTAAAACCCGGACACGTGGCTCGTACTTGATCCCTCTTAACCTTCACTGAGTGTTTTTACTCACCCCCCCATTTTAATTCTTACTTCAGGTCGACAGGTGGCGTTGTCACCTATCATGTCAGTCGGCAGCAGCAGGTCTAGGTTGGCTCGTGTGTCTTGTCTTGTCAGTGTCCCAACAACAGTCGTGTTCTTGTTATGAATTTATTTAATTATGTATTTTAGATTATGCTTTAATTTAAGTACTTACGTGCCCCTGATGTGGGATAGATTAGACTGGCCACGAATGGCATTGATTATATTATGAATGAGACTGATGTATGAATTACGTGGCCATGGATGGCTTATATGATATTTTTTTATAATTGCATTACTTCCGCAACTCTGATTTAATTATTAATTATTGCTGTTGTTGTTGGGTTGTCCTTTGCTGTTGCTAGTTTTGCTTGATTGATTGCCGTTCGCCGGGATGGATTTTTAAATGGGGTACTTATACCTCGTTTGAAGGTTTGTCTCGGTGCGGATGTGGTGTCCTTTCTCCGGCCAAGGAAAGGGGCGCTACATTATCCCGCTGACCATTCCCCGGAGGGGGAAGATGAGAATAACGGCCACACGGTCCAGAGGCCAGAAAAGGCGCATGTCGCCGAACAAGAAAACGAGCCTGAGGAGGAGGGCTACTATGATGATGAATACGATCGAGAAGAATTCGACGATCAAATCAATGTAAGGGACTACGTCCCCCCACCTCCCATCCGTCGGAGGGCATATTCACAGCCTATCCGACCTATACATCCACATCAGGTCCGCCCTACGGGCGGGCTCAAGCAGGACGCTAGACGTCCCCCTCCTCCCCGACTTCCGGCCAGGGAGAGGTTAACAAACAAATACGCCGGCGTCCCACCATTCGGGGATTTGAGGGACAGACTTCCCCCCCGACGTGAGGTTGCTCGTAACGAGCACTGGGAACCCGAGCGTAACGCGCGGAGCAGGCGACAAAGGCTGTCACCATTTACAGAGGAGATCCTCAGCGAGGATCCAGGATCGACCGCTATCCCCCGGGACCTTCCCATCTACGATGGGAAAACCGACCCCGGCGACCACATAACCAGCTTCGAGCTGTCAATGAACCTGTTCCCCCATACTCCGCACACATGGGCCAAGGTTCTAGCCACCACCTTCAAAGGGGCGGCGCTCGACTGGTTCCTCAGGCAACCACCCGCCTCAATAAGGTCTTATGACGAGCTCTCCACAGCGCTCGAGGGCCACTTCTCCCCCCTAATCCAAGATAGGCTTGGGGTGTCGCGACTGGATTCCATAGTCCAGGGAGTGAGCGAATCCCTACGGGATTACTTCACTCGGTTCAACGCAGAATTGGTCCGTGTCGCACCGCCGAACCTGGCAGTCGTCCTCAGCGCCTTGGGGAAAAACTGCCACTGCCGTGACTTCACCAAGGATATCCTTGGCCGAGTTCCCATAAACAGCCTGAGGGACATCCAGGACTGTGCCACGAAGTGGATGGACTATGAAGAGATTGAAGGGAGCTACTGGGCGAATCACGGTCAAGCCATGCTGCGAAGTATTGGTCGAGCCCCCGCTCACAGCAACTACTACAATCGGTCTCGCGGCCCTGAAGACCGAAGTCCCCCTGCATCCAGTCGAGGGAAGAATAAGGGTCGTCAAGAGAGCGGCGCTCGACCCGAGGGAAGCTCAAGCGTTCGGCGGCCCGACCGGGAGAAATACGAGCCCCTGATATGCGCTGTAGGGGATATCCTCCCTAAAATCCCTAGGAAACTCCTCAATTACCCCAAGAAGTTGAAGCTCAACCTGCGGAAGATCGATGACTCTAAATACTGTGAGTTCCACGATCAGCCGGGGCATGATACAAACGACTGTAACCAACTGAAGGATGAGGTCGAGAGGCTCATCCAAGGGGGGCATCTTGCCGAGTTCGTCAAGAGATTGAAGAGGAATAGGGATCGGGGGCGTGAGCGGCGCTGCAATGAGAATGAAGACAGGCGGTCGAGGTCTAGGTCTCGATCGCCCCCGCCCAAGCGGAATCAACGGGATGGAAAACAAGCTATCTCCCCTAACACGATTCCGAACGCGCCAACCCACGGTCGAATCGATATGATCGTGGGGGGCCCCGATGGGGGAGATACCAGGACATCCCGAAAGAGGGGGATTCGCCGCGCTCAAACCAGCCTCCATGGCCCCCACGAAGTGCTGCAAGTAGAGCCCGGAGAAGAATGGAAGCAAAAGGAGGTGGCTTTCAGCGATAGGGACTTTCATCTAGATCCCCATCGGGACGGCGTAACGCCGAGTTGTCCGATGGTGGTAACTTTAGATATTGCAAACTACGCTGTAAGTAAATGTTTGGTTGATACTGGAGCTAGTTCAAACATTGTTCTTTACTCGACTCTTCAGCGAATGCATTTGAGTAAATTAAGATATGAACCAGTAAAAACAACCCTCAAAGGCTTTGGAGGCTCGATCATCGCCCCAAAAGGCCAGATTAAAATGCTCACTTCCATGGGCGTCCATCCCGCTCGAACGACGATGGAGATTAACTGGGTCGTCGTTGACATCCCTGACTTCCCGTATAACATGATTTTGGGTCGACCCGGCCTCATTGACTTCAAGGCCGTTATCTCGACCTACCACCAAAAGATCAAACTCCCGACTCCCTACGGGATCGGGGAAGTATGCTGTGACTTAGCCGAGTCTTGGGCTTGCTACGCAATTGCCAACGAGGCTCGACTCCCCACAGAAGACGTGCTTAAGCCTGGCGATCTCATCATAGATGATGCAGATGATGACGAAATGATCCCCGACCCCGAAGGGGATGGGGCCTCGCGCTCTAAAATGAGTACTCATGAAGCTCGAAAGAAAAGGAAGGTGGACGAGTCCCGGCTGTCAGCAGCCGAGGACACTCGGTTGGTCCAACTCGACCCTCAGGATCGAGAAAAAACCACCAGGGTCGGAGCGAGTCTCGAGGGAAAACAGTTGGAGTGCCTCACCATCTTCCTACAGGAGAATGCGGACGTCTTCGCCTGGAAGGCCAAAGATCTGGAGGGGGTCGACCCAAGGATAATCTCGCACTACCTAAACATTGACCCTGCCTTCAAACCCATAAAACAAAGATTAAGGACCCAAAGTGTCGTCCGTAATTCGATCATCGAAGATGAAGTCAACAAATTGCTCGATGCCGGGTATATCACTCCAGAAAAATACGTCGATTGGCTCTGCAATGTGGTCCTCGTGGCCAAGACAGGAGGCAAATGGAGGATGTGCAACGACTTCACTGACCTAAATCGGCCGTGTCCTAAGGACCCTTACCCTCTTCCCCGGATCGACCAACTGGTCGACTCGACCGCCGGATGCGAGCTGATGAGCATGATGGATGCCTTCCAAGGGTATTATCAGATTAGGATGGCTCCCCAAGACCAAAAACACACGGCGTTCATCGTTGTCAAGGGGATATATTGCTTCAAAGTGATGCCATTCGGGCTCAAGAACGCAGGAGCTACCTATCAAAGGCTGGTTAACCTGATCTTTGATCCCTTGATTGGAAAAACGGTGGAATTATATGTGGACGACATGATCGTCAAGAGTTTAAAAGCGGAAAATCATCAAAACGACCTTAGCGAGATGTTTGCCTTGATAAGAAAACATCGCCTCAAGCTCAATCCCCTGAAATGTGTGTTCGGGGTTAAAGGAGGAAAGTTTTTGGGATATATGGTAAGCCAACGAGGGATCGAGGCCAACCCGGAAAAAATCGCGGCCGTTATTAACATACCCCGACCAGAAACCATCAGGGGGGTCCAGCAATTGGTCGGGCGAATCGTAGCACTTAACAGGTTCATATCTCGATCGGCCGAGCGTAATTTGCCCTTCTTCAAAATATTGAGAGATGTGAAAAAGTTCGAGTGGACGGAGGAGTGCGACCGAGCCTTTGAAGAAATGAAGAGATACCTGGCATCCGCTCCGCTGATCGCCAAACCCGAGCAAGGGGAGATACTCTATCTCTACCTCGCCGTCTCAGACGAAACCATAAGCTCGGTTCTAGTAACCATCAGGGATCGGAAACACCTCCCGGTATATTATGTAAGCAAGATCCTTCACGGGGCAGAGACTCGATACCTGGAGATCGAGAAGTTTGCGCTTGCCTTGGTGGTCTCTTCAAGGAAGCTACGCCCATATTTTCAAGCGCACGAGATCGTCGTCCTGACCGACCAACCGCTGAAGCAGGTGATGGCAAAACCAGATAGCTCGGGTCGACTGATCAAGTGGGCTATTGAGCTCGGGCAATTTGATATCACTTTCCAACCCAGGGTCGCCATACAAGCTCAAGTCCTCGCAGACTTTCTGGTCGAGAAAACAACCAGGGCAAAGACATCTAAAAGCAAGAATACTCATTGGCTCCTGAAGGTCGACGGTTCGTCGACCGCCCAGGGTGGGGGCGCGGGGATCTCTCTAACAAACCCGGATGGGTTGGATCTAGACTTTGCCATCGGTCTGAACTTTCGAGTCACCAATAACGAAGCGGAGTATGAAGCACTCATTGCAGGACTGAAAACCGCACTCGAAAGCGGGGCCAAGTCGATCGCGGTTATCACCGATTCGCAACTCGTTGCACACCAAGTCCAAGGACTCTACGAGGCCCGAGAGGAAAACATGATCCGATACCTGGAGACGGTACGCAAGCTAACAGCCCAGCTCACCAGCTTCGCGATCAACCAAGTGCCCAGGGAGGAGAACACGAGGGCCGACGTGTTGTCCAAGCTTGCCAATGGCCTTAAGGGCACCGAGGAACGCGAAATCACCTTCAAAATCGCCAATCATCGAGCCATCGACGGGCCCGAGTCAGCTATAATCACGATCGACCCTGAAGAGCCCTGCTGGCTCGATGAAATCGTGCTATATCTAAGAGACGGAGTGCTGCCACAGGATCGAAGCGCCGCTCGGCGATTACGTCACCGGGCTACAAGATATACCCTCGATCCCGAGGGTCGACTCTACAAACGAGGTAACCGCCGACCCCCGATGAGGTGTCTCCGACCCTCGCAAGTTGAAGAGGTTCTCTACGAGATCCACGCAGGAAGTTGCGGTAACCATGCGGGAGGCCGATCTCTGGCTAGAAAAGTAACACGAGCTGGTTACTTTTGGCCGACCCTCGAGAGAGACGCCGAAAGATGTTCCAGGCGTTGCGTCAAGTGCCAAAAAACAGGAAATTATTCCCACAAGCACGCCGCGGAAATGATAGCCATCGATGTTTCATGGCCATTTGATCAATGGGGGATCGACATAGTGGGGCCACTCCCGACGTCCACCGTGCGGCAGGCTGAATATTGCATCGTGGCCTGCGAGTACTTCTCCAAGTGGGTCGAGGCAATAGCCGTCAGGAAGACGACCTCTAAGGTCATCCAGAACTTCATATGGAAGAACATAGTATGTCGGTTCGGAGTGCCTCGAATCCTAATTTGCGACAATGGGCCTCAATTCAGGGCCGACGACATGAAAGAATGGTGCAAGGACCATGGGATCGATCAGCGATTTGCTTCGGTCGGATACCCACAAGCAAATGGGCAGGCGGAGGTGACCAATCGCACCATCCTCCGAAGTTTCAGCGCTCGACTCGACGCCAAAAGGAAGGCGTGGGCAGATGAGCTTGATGAGGTTTTATGGGCCTACAGGACCACCCCGCGGACCGCCACAGGCGAGACCCCATTTGCTCTCGTCTATGGATCGGAAGCCTTGATTCCCACGGAATTGCTCCACGAGACTGCTCGAGTCTCACACTTCCAGTTAGCTCAAAACAACGAAGGGCGAGCGCTCGAGCTAGATCTCATTGAGGAGAAGCGCCATCGTGCGTTAGGACGAATGCGGCAACACAAGGCGGCTGCCGCTCGAAGCTACAACAAAAACGTTCGACCCTTAAGCTTCCAAGTGGGCGACCTAGTCCTAAAAAAGGTTGAGGTGTCTAGGAAAGTTAAGAAGCTCGAGGAAAAATGGGATGGACCGTATCGTGTTGCACGGATCGCCAAAAACAACGCATATAGGCTGGAAACCTTAGGCTCGGAATCCGAGGAGTTGCCTCGACCATGGAATGCCTACAATTTAAAATTGTATTATCCTTAGAACCGATCCTTACGGGATTTGGATATGTAACTCCTCTCGAAGGGCCCTACATGTAATAGCTATGCTTGTGTTGAATACATCATAAGAATTCTTGTTTTAGCAGCATCTACAGTTAATCAGCATTTCAACAACGAAGCTGGGGACTCGAGCGTAAAACTCGAGCCCACGCAGTTCAAACAACCCTTAGTTTGAAGCTACGCTTCAGCAA
Organism: Verbena officinalis; assembly: GCA_958496215.1. Classification (NCBI taxonomy): domain Eukaryota; kingdom Viridiplantae; phylum Streptophyta; class Magnoliopsida; order Lamiales; family Verbenaceae; genus Verbena; species Verbena officinalis. The sequence continues at coordinate 3,049,213 of OY292391.1, forward strand.
GGGGGTTGGGGACTCGAGCGTAAAACTCGAGCCCACGAAGTTCACAAACAACCCTTCGTTTGAAGCTCTGCTTCAGCAGGGGAGATGGAGACTCGAGCGTAAAACTCGAGCCCACAAAGTCGGCAACCCTTTGTTAAGGCTACGCTTCAGAAAAGGAGCTGGGGACTCGAGCGTAAAACTCGAGCCCCCCAATGTTGCAACGGCTCCCTATGGAAGTTACGCTCCACCCCAGGAAGCCGGGAACTCGAGCCCGAACCCTTGGTTGGAATTAAGTTTCAACAAGTAAAGCAAGGATTCGAGTGAAATTTGATAAACAAAGCTCGAGCATGAAACTCGAGCCCGAACCCTTGGTTGGAATTAAGTTTTAACATATAAAGCAGAGATTAAGTGGCAGTATGTAAAGCAAAGACTCGAGTGAAATGTAAAGTATTAAATTTCATTAAAAAATCAAAATGCTATTACAAGGCTCGAGCCTACTGCTCGAGGAGGGAATCCTATTACAATTGAAAAAATGAGAAAAGGGGGCTCAAGGATCGGCAGGGGCAGTCGACTTGCTCGGGCCAGGCTCGAGCACCAGAGAGCTCAACCACTCGAGCTCCGCCGCAGACCATGCAGGCTCGGCCTCATTTGGATCTACCGAGGGGAATAGGAGATCCATGGAAGGCTCCAGCGGTTCGTCCTTCCCGTCGTATGGCTTCTTCATGATTTCGGCAAGGAGCCTTTGGACCACAAAGCCATATGGATGCTGGTCGGGATCGGACGTTTCGACGGTAGTCTTCGTCACTACCGCTTGAGCCTCAGCGTCGGGGGCCACCTCCTTCTGAGGACGAGGGTCGTCTGCGGTTATCCCGACCCTGGAGAGATCAGCGCCTGGGACAATCAGATTCTGGGCCTGTAACTGGGCCAGGCAGAGCGCATGGCCTTCCTTGAAATCGTCAAACGCCTTAATGGCGCTGGCCTTCTCGAACATGGGCCCCTCCGCGAATTTTTTCACAGCCCATCGCCCTATTGCCATCTGAGCCTTTTTGAGGAAGCCCCGAGCCTTGCCGCGATACTTGGCCTCCATCTCCTGCTCGACGGCCGCCCGACCAGCAGCCTGCCCCTTAACGAAACCCTCTTGGGCCTCGAGCCTGAGGGATCGAGCCTCCCCCTCGAGCCTAGAGACCTCGAGGGTTCGCTCCTCGACCGCCGCCAGAAGCTCGATCTCCCTCTCCTTGAGCTTCTTGTTCTCCGATTCCAGCAGTTGGGCGGACTGCTGAAATCCTTGGGCTTGCCTCTTCCAGTCGCCCACCTTTTGCTCCTCGACCTCTTTCTTGAGGTCGACCCACCGCCGCTTGTAAAATTGCTTCCTCGACCGGAGGGCCTTGGCGTATTGCACTAGGCCATGCGCGATCGGAGCAGTGCGCTGCAAGGTCGACACAAAAAAGGTGGATTAGTTCAAAATCGAGTAAAGAAACTTGAAGTGAAATACGATAGTGACTTACTGAAATGAAGGCGGTGGCGAGGTTACGCTCGAAGGTCTCTAGCGACCATTCGGCCATGCGCCTGTGGTCGGGCTCGGTCGCCACCGATCGCCAGATGGCCCTGACGGCCTCAAAATCCGATCCCGCGTTGAGAAGGGATCGGGGTTGCCCCTCGACTAGCTCCGGGACCCCTCCCGGGAAGTGAGGCTCGGCCACGGGAAGGTAATCCCTTATGCGGCGTATCATAAACTCGACGCTCGTCTCGGAGCCCGAGTCGTCCGTCGGCTCACTAGTCGACCCTTTGCCCTTCATCTTTTTGGATTGTGGAGCGGGTTTGCGGGTAGGCCTGGGAGCCGGTCTCTTTCGGGTCAGAGGCTCGGCCTCCGCTTCTTCTTCCTCTAGGTCGACCGGGGCGGGGTCGACCGCTCGGCTGGACCCCTCCGAGGGCCTCTTGAATAGCCCCTTGCCGAGTCCGGGGCCTTGGCGGGGTAGCGACAAACCCGCTCCCGTATCCGCGCCGAGGATAGCAGGCTCGACTGCGGGAAGCTCGGGCCGACTCTGGACGGCCTCGTTGAGCTCGGCCAGCTTCTCCTCGGCCAGCTTCTCGTGTTCGGGCAACAGAGCCTTGCCCAAGCTTTGAAGGAAAGAAGTCCTGGATGCCATGAGGATGTTGGTATCTGCAAAAAACATCAACTCGATCAGAAACAGTTAGAAAGGAGAAACATATGATTAGCTTAAGGAAAAGAAACAGAAGAAAAAGACATATACCCAGGACAAATCCCTCTCGCACTCTCCCGCACCCGATACCCGCGGCTGCTAAGTTCTCCTCTTGGCAGAAAGTCCTACAGTCGAGCAGGACCTGGTCGGTACAAGCCTCCCGACCCAGGAACCCCATGATCAACTCAATAGACTCCTCGAGGTCCTCATCCTTTGAGGGTCGGAGGGTCGGAGGCCTATTGTCTTCCCATTGGGTCGGGATGAGAAAACCCTCTGGGTGTTGGACGATCACAAACTCGGCCTTCCACTGGTCGCCGTGAGAAGATGTGGGAATGGAGAATATCTTTTTACCCCTCTTCTGGGATAAGCTGTAGAAACCCTCGCCGGAAGGGGAAGAAGCGGAGAGGGTGAACATCTGAAAGAATCGAGCCCGCGTCGGCTCGAGCCTCAGGATCCTCATCAAAACAAAGAAGCAGGAGATGAGGGAGAAGCAGTTGGCAGTCATCTGGCTCGGGCAGACCCGCAAACCTCGGAACAAGCTAGTGTACTGAGTATTCCCGACCAGGCGGAAGCCGTTCATGACCGCGTTATAATTAACGGCTATCTCCCCATGAGCTTGCCTGCCCAGGACGTCGTCCTTCGTCGCCACTCGAATCAAATACGGCGCTGGCAGGTTCAACCGATCTACGATCCTCAGGAACTGCTCCTCAGAAACCCCTCCCACTATGCTGTCATAGGGGGCAGGGGCTCCCTTCTCCGACGGTTGGGGCTCGACCCCAGCATCTCTCGACCCTCCCGCCGACTTTTCCGGAGCGGCGGATGTCCTCCCACGGTATGAGCGCTGGGGCAAGGCAGCGGCGACCCGACCGCGCGGCCGGACGATGGTCGTCTCCTCGCGACCACTGGTGGATGCGCCCTTGTTCTTGTTAAGCCCCGTGGCACTACGGGATGTAACCTCTACCTCTGATTCTGAGTCGGTGTCGAACCCTAAGTCGACTACGTCGAAGCGGGCTTCATACTCTCTCAACCTCTCACTCGATCCCTCAGACGCTCCCGACATTTTTATAGTTTTAAACAAAATGCAAGAGTTGAGGGTCGGGGATTACCTAAGTGTGGACGGTGTTTACGCTCGAGACAAATTCCTGCGCCTGTGATTTTCTCGCTAAAATTGCTTCTGCTCGGAGTGAATATTCAGAAAACGTAAGAAATGAGAAAGGGCTAGGCCCTTATTTATAGTAGTCAGGCCTCGGAATACGGAACGTCGCCATAATTACTCTTTATTAGGCTGACGAATCAAGCGCGCCTTCCCGAGAACGAACTGACGGTCGACCTACTTTATTGTCGGTAGCGTGTAACGGTGAAGCGGGGTTGCGTGGCCCGATTAAAGGAGGCCACGTGGACCGAGCTTCAAAGTGATGGTCGATTTCAGATCCCGGTCGAATAAATTCGACCGAAACCTGGGGGACTCGTGATGGGGAATATCTTGGAGAATACACGTGGCACACTCGTAAAAGAGTCAAAACGCCACGTGTATCTAAACCCGGGTCAACCCATGCTTGACTCAAGAACATGCTCGAGGGTCGACCATAGCTCGCCCTGATACCCCGACCGTCATTACAATGTAGAACCTCCCGGGTGCCATATATCAACCCTTCAGGCTCGAGGATCGATATTCGACTCGCTAATCCTCCTAGAACGTAGATCGAGGGTCGACCTCCGGAGGCTCGAACCTGTCCCATCCCTACACGGTCGACCCCGCAGCAGCCGCATTAATTGCGCCGTATCTACTCTGATTGCCTTCCGTATTCTGTATCTCCAGAAGTGACAGGCAATCAGTCTTGTCAGGGAATGAGTCAGATCCGAGGCACAGGCATTAAATGCCCCACGGTCGAGGCCATACCCGATAGGTATGAAGCCTCCCTATAAATACCCCCATCATTTATTGTGGTAGGTAAGCTCTTGGAGTTAATAACTTTGACTTCCATTCTCTCTTGACGAATATCCTATTCGAAACTGACTTAATTCAGTGGAGAGGCTACGCCGGAGACAACCCTCTCCGGCCAAAGTAATCCCATGCTAGTGCTTTTCAGGTCATAGCCGAACTCCCATCTACAAATTCAACTGTTTGTCTGGGCCACGTGGACGATCCAGATCCCGTACCAAAAAACGACATCATCAATTATGGTTCGGTTTCGGTTTTTTTCCAATCAATTTCAAACCGAACTATTATATGCGGTTTTTTAATATGTAAATTTCAAATTGCGATTTTGTAAAGTAAAACTAATAGTGCGGTTTGACGTGGTTTCGGTGCGGTTTGCGGTTTAAATAATTCAAATCATTAACTATCCATAACTACAAATATAATAACTTCAAACATCAATTTGACACTTTATATGTTTGTAGATTAAATTTTTTGCAAAGTATAGTTATTCGCCCCTAAATATTAGGGTTTACTTTAATTAAAATTAAAATTTATACTGAGATTTTACGTGAAAGTATTAAATTTGATATATAATAGGTTACACTTTTCTTTTTTAAAAATAGTTATTAATATTCTTTTAAAAATTTAAATAAACTACGCTAATAAATATAATTATATATAGTATATAAATATACACGACTCGGTTCGGTTTGATCGGTGCGGTTTGTGGTCTAAATTGTAACCTAATCTATTTTTCGGTGCGGTTTTGATAGAAATAATTAAACCGCGGCTTCTTAAATAAATTGATAAATACGGTTCGGTTTGGTGCTGTTCGATTCGGTTTTGCGGTTTTTAAAAAAATCTGCTCAGCCCTATTTAAAACCCAAAAAAAAAAAGGGAAAAAGGCGGAAAAAGTTGCAATAACTGTAATCTGTCTCCTTCCATCTTCCTTTCTAGTATTAACAGTTAACACATAAAAATTTGCAGAAATCACAAAGAGAACCACGCAAACATAGTACGAATCCAGAGATCCATTCCAATGATTACCCCAACGGTGGGGAAAACCCTAATAATCACAGCAGGCTTATTCTTCTCCGTATTCCTCGTCCTAATTCTGTTCTCACCGTCTTTGCCCTTTTATCCAACCCTGCTCAACTCGCCAAGGTAAGTCACCCCGGTTGCCAATTTTTGTTTTTTCGCTCGCGGAAATGTGTATATTGCTGAACTTTCGATTCATATGCGCGGCATTTGGTCTCTTTTCTGTACGTGTACGTCTTCTGATCTGATTGTATTAATTGGAAACAGGTCAGAAAGAATAGAGATATGGAGTCTCCGGAGAATTGTCGAATGGCGGCCTTGCAATTGGTGGCTTCGAGGGCATCCTGCTGGTTAGTTGTTTTTTTTCTCCTTTCTGTTTGTTTTGCAGATCTTATGTTATGGATTCAAATTTAGATTAGATTACTACATTATGCTTTTTAGTAAGATTTACTGTTTAGGCAATTATTAGTTCTGATAATGGATTGATAAGTTGGGAGTTGGTATTTTGCCTTTGGGGGAAAAAGGATAGATTGGTAGGATAGGATGGTAGCTATATTTTGATCTTTACTGGGAAGGCATTGGAATGTGTGGAAAATGACACTGTAAATTCTCTTTACATGGACTTTTAATGTGAATATTGTTTCAGAATTCTGTATCTTAGCCTTCTGCTCTTCCTTGGTAGTAACTCTGAGTAAGATAGTTGTCCAGTAAATATTAATTTCAGTTTCAATTGTGAATCATCCTGAAATATTGGATAACTGCAGTGTGAAATTTTTGCATCTTTATTTTTTCTAAGTGAAACGTTGACTGGCGTCAAGTGCAGACATTTTGCATTGGTTTTTTCTGTTGAAATGCTGCAGCTCTGCCAGCTAAGAGCAATGGGTATATTCGAGTTGATTGCTATGGTGGGCTCAATCAGATGAGGAGGGACGTGAGTACTTTATTGTTTTGTCTTATTCTTTTCAGATCTTTCATTTCTTGTGGTAAAATTGTTTCATCAACTGATTTAACTGCAGTTTTGTGATGGTGTTGGTATTGCTCGCTTGCTGAACGCTACACTTATTCTTCCCAAATTTGAAGCGGCTACATATTGGAACGAATCTAGGTAAATTTCGTAAATCTTTTGACTGTAATAAGCTCTATGAAATGATATCTTGTTAACAAACAATTACCCCATAACTGATTAAAATTTTAGTTTCCCTGACTTGTAATTTAATCATGCAGTGGATTTGGAGATGTGTTTGATGTGGATTACTTCATTCAACAAATGAATGGCTTTGTTCATGTTGTGAAGGAGTTGCCTGCAGAGCTTGCATCAAAAGAGCCTGTTAGAGTTGACTGTAGCAAGCGCAAAGGCTCATTTGATTATGTAGAAGCTGTTCTGCCGTCACTTTTGGAGCATCACTACATTTCAATCACTCCAGCAATGAGTCAAAGAAGAGATAGGTACTTTACATTTCAACCTGTTGCTGTTTCCTTGATCTTCAAAAGAAGAAAAGAAGGGTGGGGTGGGGTGTGGGGGTGAAGAGGAAAAATGGTATACTGTTTCCTTGATGAGGCAAATCTGGTGATATCCATCTTTCTTCTTATCGTGTCATGTATATAAGAATTCCATTAGATTAGTTTAAGGGAGATTTACATCTAATACCCTGAGAATTTGTGTAATTACACATTACTCTCTCTTGTTTTAAAATTGACATAACACGCTGAGGTTTCATTATTCATGTAAGACCTTCGTCGGATTTTGACTACGTCCTCACCAACGAAACCATCTTGTCTCCTGAAGTCCAACAGTAATGTTCACAATTTTTACATGGATAATGAAACCTCAAATTTTTTTCTGTAATTTCTGAAATAAGCGGGACTAACTTGTAATTATGCCATCCCTCAGGGGAAGTAGATGTAGATTGCCCTTATTTTACTTTAAAGATTTCGAAAAGCACCTTTTCATCAATATACTGCAGGTACCCTCAGCATGCAAAAGCTGCTCTTTGTCAAGCTTGCTACAAAGCTCTGCAATTAACCACTCCACTAGAGAAGAAAGGCTCCAACCTTCTAGAAGCTATACCAAAACCCTTTCTCTCACTTCACCTCCGTTTCGAACCTGACATGGTTGCTTATAGCCAATGCGAATTCTCCACTCTCTCTCCTTCTTCAATCCAAGCAATAGAAAAAGCCCGAAAAAATCCTGAATTGGAAAACCGGAAACCCTGGACAGGAGAACAAGCTCATTTATGGAGAAACAGAGGAAAATGTCCTCTCACACCAAATGAAACCGCATTTATCCTTCAATCTCTTGGTATACCCACAAATACAAACATATATTTGGCAGCCGGAGATGGTTTATTGGAACCTCAAGGGTTGACTTCTGTATACCCTAATGTATTTACCAAATCTACCCTTATGAATAGTGAGGATTTTAGAAATATGCATGGGAATACAAAAGCTGCTTTGGATTATTATGTGTCAATCAACAGTGATTCGTATATGGCTACGTATTTTGGCAATATGGATAAAATGGTTGCTGCGATGCGGGCATTTAAGGGGTTGTATAAGACGCTTTTCTTGAGTAGGAGGGACTTTGCAGCTTTTGCTTCTAAGGGGTTAAAGGGGAAGGAGTTGATGGAAGCGCTTTGGAAGGTTCATAAAGATGATTTTGTGAATGGGATAGGTTCTGCTTTGAATGATTGCTTCTGTGAATTCAAACTATGAGGTTTGGATTTGGGTTTGTTTTTGCGGAATTTGAGAATGTATATGCATGTAATTTTAAGCATAATTGACTTAGGTATGCCTTTTGTGATAATTCAAGCAATCTTTTGTTTAAGCTTGGTTTTAATCTGCGCATTATTCATTTGAGGGGTTTTTGAATTGTATTGTTCTTTGATTCTGGAAAATTTTGTATTCTAGTTTCTGTTGTAACTGATTTAAGGGTTGTTGAGGAAATTTTCAGTTGGATGATGAGAAATCTCGAGTTCTTTCTGCATATGTAGTCTTAAATGTTAATTCATTCTGTATTCCAGAATAGAGTATTCAATTGAATACAAAGATATCGTCCACCTAAAAATGCATTCTTATTTTCTTGAAAAAACTGTCGTGAATCAATGAGTTCTAAATTTAAGGATGAGAAATCTTTAATTTTTAGGTGAATCATACTTGGATCCCTGGTGTGTATAAAAACTACAAGTGGTAACCCTTTTAGATGAAATATTACACATACACCCATTGGTAAATTTCTAAATTACACATACACCCCTAATGTCTAGGGTTCTGTCAGAATATCTTAGCTCCGTCAAAACTATCCGGTGAACTACTCATACTCCTGCGACCCTTTTGAATCTAAAAGGGGTGTGTTTGTAATTTGGTAAAATGATAAAAATTGCAAATTAAGGAATCGATCCTATACGAGCAGAAAATACATCAAAGAAGCAGGTCCATCAAGTATTTTAATATGATAAGTTTTGAACGCAACCTTGTCTTTTTCAATGAAGTAATAATATGAATATACAAAAAGATAACATAGATTAAAAAATGTTCTGTATTTGATCTTAAAATCTCTATCCAAATAAAAATTGATGTATCTGTTGACGATCTTCATTTTGTTTAGTCTTTTGACGTAATGACGAGCAAACCTAATGCACCAATAAGAATGTACTGAAAGAGAAGGAGAATCCGTGTCAATATCTTTTTCGATGTTTTTAGTTATATCTGATATGCCTCAGAAACAAAGAGTAATTAGAGGATAATATAAAAGCAGAAATGAAAGAATGAATGAAATTTTACGAACCTTGATTACTGGCATATCAGTCATAATGATGGTGGCATAACCAACATAAGGTAAGAAACTGCAAACGATGGACAACAAGTTAATTTTCTTTTCTCCTTTGCATCTCAATGAGAGAAAAAAACTTGTTCTGCTCATTATTAAAAATAGAATAGGGATAATTACAGCCACACCCCCTAAGATAAGAAGAAATACAGCCAGAATCTCCGATGTTTGGGAAATTACATCTACGCCCTGTCAGAGTCAGACTAACGAGAGTTACAAAGCCCTAACAGAAGTTGAGAACTTCCCGTTATGGCCTTACTTCATTTGAAAAGTCAAAACAAGGGTCAAGAGTTTGATTTTACAGACAAAGGCAAATTAGGATTTTCATTAAAAAAATTATTATGATCAACAAATTCTATTAAAAGAATTTAAGGGCTAGATCTAAGTCTAAGAAACATTCAAACATTAGGGGTGTAGACGTAATGTCCTATACATACCTTAGCGATACTAGCTATATTAGCCCTAACATTAAGGGGTCTAACTGTAATTATCCCCAACAGAATAGTTCAGATATGTTTACCCAACAGCTCTTCCTTTGATGTGGTGACGGTGTAGCCAGAGCTGACCAGGAGCATATAAGGTTATGTCATCGTAGGGATTGTTATCCCCTGACAACAAAAGCAAACATATATATATACATATAATTTCATTTCAGTTTCACCAAAAAAAATAATAATAATAATAATTTCATTTCAGGAAAATAAATGGGATTAAAAAATGAAATTTTCGGAATAACTGGTAAAAGCAGCACCTTTTGTTAGGATATCAACTTCGCCTGTATCTCGCCTTTCATGGACCTAATTGAAAAATGAAAAGCACCATAAGATATGGTACACAATTAAATATAATCTTTATTTATTTGTTTATCTTTTTTTTTTTTTTGTTATCACCAGTTTATTTGACAAAACTCCACATATAATGACGATGTTTACCTTAGTTACACGATGGACAATTGGAATGTCACGACCCTAAAAATAATAAAAAGGAAGAAATGATATGAATTGGAAAAGGTAAAAAAACAAGTAGAATAAACAAGACATTTTGATTTAAAAAAAAATCGACGAAGGATAGCAACATGTATAGAATAGAGAACTCTTACATCAAAGTTATACACAACAATTTCACCTACTCGAACGGGATCTCGACCCATATGCAAGAATAAAATGTCTCCCTGTATATAAAATATGTCAAAATTATACACAACAATTTCTTTTTTTTTTCCTTCAAGAAAATATTATTTGAGCTTACTCTACTAAATCCAGGTTCCATGCTCTCGGAAATAACAACAACAATAGGGGATTCACTTCCAGTAATGCACACCAATGTCTTCCATATCATCAGTGCTGATGCAACAATCATACCTAAACAAAAAAGAATTAGAATAACGAATCTAACACAACTTTTCATCTGATAGTATCTGAAAGTATTTTGACTATAACTAGCAAAAAATCATCGATCTCAACTCTTCAAGTCCATTAGCAATCTTAGACTCACATCATTACTACTTAAATTTGATCACATATTTTGTCTTTTTTTTGGCTTCTATATCCTTTAATTTCTATCTCTCTCCGATTCTCTCCCTTTCTAGCATTCACTAATGAAAAAAGTAAAATTTTAGTACATAATTACAGCCACTTTAGTCTCAAATATGCCTCCAACAACATAATCACCAATAAAAAAACATCTTGCTTTTACAAAACAGCCATAAAAATCATATTTTTACAAAAAAAAAATAACATTTCAAATAAGGGATTATCAAACCCTTTTCGTCCCAAGCTTCAATCTTGGCAATGCAGAAGCAAACATAGCCCTCAAAGAGTCGAGCATTTTTGAGAATCCATATAAAAAAAAATACAATCTTTTTCCTCCTACAGATATAAACTGGAAAACATAAAGAGTCCCATGAGACTATTTCTGCAAAAACCCAAAATTCTACCCAAAAGGGTCTGCAGAATTACACAGATCACTGAAGCCAAGCAAAAATACTGGGAGACAGAAAAGAAAAAAAAAAAAGAAGAACAAGAAGAGTTAAAAGAAAGAAACCTAGGGTAACTGTCTGATGGAGAGCCTGCCGAATTTGTATAGATTTTATTGAATCAATGGTGTCTCCAATCCACCCCATTTCTTCAGTTCAAACTCAAAATTCTTGCAAGTTTTCTGAATTTGCGGAAAATGGAGAAGAGACTTTGCTGTTAACTATTATAAAAAGGTGATGTGTTGGCAGCATAGAGGACTCTGATTGGCCAGATCATAGACCTGTGACTCGGAGAGACATGTTTTCAACGCCTACGTGGCATTTGTTTACAAGAATTTGTTCTGTTACATTTTCTTTAGTCAAATCTCATTAATTTGGCAGAAAAAATAACTCACATTTTAGTAATTTTCATTTTTCAGTCATGCCATTTTTATTCTTCAAAAAATAAATAAAAAATTAATAATCTTTTTTTTATTTTTATTGATAAAGACATATTCTTTCATTAGTATAAAAGAAAAAAAAATATTAATAGAATTAGAGTTGCAGGTACTTCCACGTGGCACCTTTTACATGGCTTTCAGAACCATAAAATTCCTGTTTTGCCCCCAAACTTCGTCATCCTACCTTTGGTATTTACGTAATTAAAAGGAAGTTTTATGTTAATTATCTCACTTATGTTGATTTTTATTATCTCGTTGAATATTTTTCGCCAAACGTGCTTCCACGATTCGGTTACTCTGAATGGCGCTCGTCGTACCAGTCAAGTGCCCCAAACTGAACGTGTCACTCCCAGCGCACGTTAGTCCTCTCCGCCGTCGGTTTAAGGTTTTGGCCACTCTGTCGTCGTCCCCTCGCCGTGATGCTGCGGCGGTGGACTGGGTGAAGGAAACTGCGAGCTTTTTCGAGCAGGATTCCAGGCCTATCATGTTGTTTGACGGTAGTTTATTACTCCATTTTAGTTTTTTTATTTTTCTTCAGAAATTTCATTTCAGCTTTTATTAATGATAATGAGGAAATGCAAGTTTCAGTTTTGATTGAATTCGAGTAAACAAAAGTACCGTTTCTGTCCAAAAATGTAGTCTTTTTTTATTTTTTATTTTTTAATTTTATTTTATGTTTGTGTGATAGGTGTTTGCAATCTATGTAATGGAGGAGTGAAGTTTGTCCGAGACAATGATCGCCGAAGGTTGGATTTTTAAAAGAATGTTGGTTTTGATTTTCAGGATAACTTTTCTTGAACTCTGCTTAAGCTCTAATTTGGAAATTTCGAAATTTAAAGGTAAACAGCCCAATATTTTCCAGGAATATTAGGTTTGAGGCTCTACAAAGTGAAGCAGGCAAGAAACTGTTGCAGAGATCTGGAAGAGCATCTGATGATATTTCAAGTGTTGTTCTTGTTGAAAGAGATCGGTATATTGTCTGTGTGAATGTTTGAAGTTAGTAAAAATATAACAAGTTGTAATTGATATGTGAAATGGATTTTCATGATGGTTTGTGGATTTCGAATTCAGGTCTTATATAAAGTCGGAAGCTGTACTGAAGATTATGGAATATATAAATTTGCCATTTCCCCAGTTGGCATTCTTTATGCAATTTGTACCTCTGTAAGTCAAAACTAGTTCGTATTCTACTTTTTGTATACAAGGAAATACATTATTTATCATATTCATTCTTGTTATTACTTTTGCAGATTTATACGGGATTTTGTGTACGAGAATGTTGCAGATAACAGATACAATTTTTTCGGCCGCACAGATTCATGTGACATATAGCCTATCAGATAAATTCGGTATTCTTTATGAAGAAGTGGGCAAGATGTTTTTTGCCTTGTAAGTAAACAATTCATAAATAGAATAAAACGGTGATTTTCCTGCTTTTCCTTTCTTTCGTCCATTCATTGTTCAATTGGCTTCATTTCTGTGTGATAAGATTGCAAATGGTGAGAGTTTATAATGTAAATAATCTTATTTGTAAATGACTCGGTCAGTCTGAAGTTTTCTTTCCTAGAGGTAAATGCTAACTACTTTCTATTCAAAATTATATGGATATAATACATATGGGGATATAAAAATCCATGAAAACTGCAGCCTAGTCGTATAAGTCTTCTCTTATGGGGAAAAATGCTAAAGCTTTACTCCGTAAGGCAGTTGACAATTGGGTTCGAAGTACGAGCTCTTCCATGAGCATTGATGCAGTGAGCCGATGTTGGATTATTTGGATAAATTGATTTTATGTCAACATCTTCCAATATGATATTAGTGCAAGGAACAGTTTTGCTGCAGCTGAAATTAATTGTAGCATTCTTGGACCCCGATGTTCCATGGAGCCCTGAATATGTCACATCACTAACTTTCACAGCAGACGTCTGATCGAAGGGACAAACAAGTTAGATCCCAAACAAAAAAAAAAAAAAAAAAAAAGAAAAAATTACAAAATTTAGATGCTTACTTTGTTGGCACATTTCTTATGAGGGCAGTAATACTGGTCAATGATAACAGGGTTATTTGCAGCTATGAAGGTTATGTTTGAAAAGACGATGTTCCTAGCAAATCCTGCACCTCCCTACAGAAGAAGAAACAAAAATGAAAGGTAAAAAAAACGACCCTTTATACTTTGGATATGATCCACTTTACTAGATTCTGGCTTATTGAGGTTTTGTTTTTTTGGGTGAATTATATACAGCACCCCTAAGGTTTTCTATAATTACAAAATACCCTCCGCTGTTTTCGAAAATTACAGAAAACCCCTGAGGTTTCAAACTATAAAAAATCTTACAAAACCCCACTGTAATTTGTAATTGTTTGAAACCTCAGGGCTTTCTGTAATTTTTGAAAACAGGAGAGGTACTTCGTAATTATGGTAAACCTTAGGGGTACCATATGTAATTCGCCCTTCTTTTTTTTTACCTGCCATGTTTTGATCCTGACTCCATTATCAGATCTATTGAAAGTGCAATTCGTTATGCTTATCCCTTCTACTTCCTCATGCCGTCCCTTTTTCCCTAAACTCCCAATACTGCAACGGAAACACGAAAACTTCTTTCATCACAAGAATTGCTTAGCTACATCAAGTTTTTGGTTTACCAAGAAGGTTAGAGATATGTACCTTATTCCATGTCCAGGACCACATTTTATATTGGAAATGGAGACATTTGAAGTACCTCCATTAATAGCAATGCAATCATCCCCTTTAATGATAGGATTGATAATTAGAATATATAGCATGTATACAAATCAGTAGACACAAAAAATGGAATTATAATGGGATAATACCTACCAGTTTCCATGACCGAGTCGGTAATTTGAAGATTTGTTGAACCACTTATGTCGATTCCATCTGTGTTGGGACTTTTGGCAGGGGCAGTCATTTTCAGGTGGGAAATGATTGCGTTGTTGCATTGGTTTATCGAGAGATGGTTGTTTTGGCTGTTCCTGAATTTCAACCCCCTCACTTGCAGTTGTTCGCAGTGTGAAAACCTCATTGCCTTAAAAATCTCGTAAAAACTTGATGAGTTAAAAAAAGTAGTATTAAGAGGAATTTAAACTACCAATTTGATTTACTTACGGCGGGCCGTTCCCCTTCCTGAAACAAAAGGAATAGGAAGTTTGTCAGGAACATAGTAGAAAAAAGGAATAATTACAGGTAAACCCCTGAGGTTAGGCGTAAATACAGTTACATCCCCTGACGTTTGAAAAATTACATCTACACCCCCTCAGACTAACAGTTGTTACGAAACTCTTAACAAAAGTTGTGAAGTAAAAAACTCAGACCCTTTTATATTTTCAATTCACTGAAATATTATGATAAAGTCAGCAAATTCAGTTAAAAAACTTACATGTTTCCACCATGTATCTCCTCGACCGTCTATGAGTCCTTGTCCGTTTCCCACCACTTTTAAGCCCTCCACTTTATGAAAGTAGAGCCATTCATCATCGTCTCCTTTCTTTTTCCACGCTGATCGTGGAGGTGCGACAATGCTTCCCAAGATCTATTATAAGTTTCATAAACTCGTAAAACAACTGATGTAGAAAGAGAGTTTATTCACTAAATTGAGGATGTATTTGTTTTTACCTCAAATGTAATGGACTCAGATTTGCAGGGGCCTTGAAATGCAACTCGAGGAACCAAATACGTCTTCCCTCCCGATACTGTTATTTTCGCTTTTCCAGTCGCTTTTTTGCAAGCTGCCTTCCATGCCAACTGAAAAGCCTATAACAAAGTTTTGGCCAGAAAATGTGGATTAGAAACAGTATAATGTATCATGCCAGGTACAAAAAGAATACTGGAAGACGAAATTATGATATTGATTACTTCAGTGTCATATGTTTTTCCATCTCCGACTGCTCCAAAATCTGAGACATCGTATATTGTCTCTACAGTGGGAGGCGACTTATGATTACGAGAATTTGAAGGAGTTCGATGCGCGCCAATAGCCATAACGAATCCCATAAAAGCCAACCACAAAATCAATATACGTGTAAAATTTGCCTGCAACAGTAAGTTTTGAATTGGGGAAACAGAAAAATAATAAAATCGATCAAACATATGTTTTTGTTATTTCTTACAAATGATATGCAAAGTAATCTTCTACTTACTGAAAACCGAGTCATAATTCTTTTTGTATTATACTTTGATGAATTCTGAAAAGAACACCTTAATTAGTTCTTGTTAAGAAAGACAAAAGAAAGTAGTTCCCGTATATGCTTGGGGTAATGCATGCAGGTGACCAAATTTATAGGAGAATTCATTAAAGAATTTTAATTTGCAAGTGTCAACCCAGAAAGTTTAATTTTGTTAGCCAAATTTTGTTATTAGGCAGTCTGAACAATAATCATTTGAAATTTGGAAATTCAAGATTAAGACTAATGTTTCATGGGTTTGGTAAAACACAACTGCAACTCTACTGTGTTTCTCAATTCCAGTCTTTGTGGCTTTGTTATCATCCCATTTCCGTGGATCTTGGTCTCTTTTATTAGATTACATCATTTACTGTTTTTTCCTTAACTATAAAATCTTACATTTGTTTTATTTATGATAATAATGAAATAAAACTTGTTGTCATTAAATATAAGTTATTCATGAAATTGATATTGTCAACATCATCTCCCATAAATAAAATCAAAGATGAATTACATAGGGGTCTCCACAGATTATCATATTTACATATATGTTCCTCTTGTTTTATTTTTTATATCTTAGTCCCTTGACTGATCAACCGATAGTCAGTTCCGGTAATTTTCCGGTATCATTATGTTCGTCTCATTGAGACATTGAATTTGGAATATAAATTTGTCTGATTCGGTGAAGAAACGGAAAATTTGGACTATACACACAATTGAAGGAAAATTTTTAAGCTTGTAACTTTCTCGTTTCATCACCGAATCAGACAAATTTATAGTTCAAATTCAATGTCTCGATGAGACGAACACAACGGTACCGGGAAATTAACGGAACTGACTAACGGTTGACTGGTCAAGGGACTAAGATATAAAAAATGAAACAAGAGGGACCTATATATAAATATGACAATCTGTGGAACCATTATGTAATTCACCCTAAAATCAAATATGTTTCATTTACAAGAATTTCTCAAGTCAACGAATAATGGATGACCTACTAATTTCTTTTCGAATAGAAATACGGCATAAGTGTCAAGTGATCTACCAATAAGAACTCATGACCAAATTAAACAGTTGATACTAATTCAGGATTCAAAATCAACCATCCCGAAACACAATTCAAGAAGAAAAGAAATAAAATTTAGTAACCAATTTGGTGTTGTTCCTGTCTGTAGATCATTTTTCTCGTCCAATTAGTCCTAACTCCCAAGTTTCTCTTGACTTTTGACTGTTGGTGGAGTAATCACCAAACAAATTTCATCAACGTGGAAGAAAATCCATTATTTGCTTCTCTGAGATCTTCCCAACTTAGGTTAATCTTGTTAGAATATGTATAATATTAGAAATACCAGAATAAGCATGCGTTTATGTATAAAAATAGGGAGAATTACATACAGTATCCCTAAGGTTTGTCAAATTACAAAATAACCCCTCTGTTTTAAAAAATAACAGAAACCCTCCCTGAGGTTTCAAACAATTACAAAAATCTAACGAAATTCCCCCTGTACTCGGTACAAAATCTTACAAGAAAATCCATGTAATTTATAATTGTTTGAAACTCCAAGGGGTTTCCTGTAATTTTTTAAGACGGGGTATTTTGTAATTATGGAAAACATTAGGGTACTACATGTAATTCGGCCACATGAACAATATATGAGGAATTGAGGACCAAACTCAAGAAAAAATCTTACATCTCCGCGTTGGTCTTTTGAGCTATACGAAAAAAAAGAAAGAAAATGGGGATAAATAAAACTACTGCATGGTGAATGATATTTCTGCAAATAATTCTTCGAGTTTTCTGAATTATTCAATACATCATTTATAAACTGAACCCTTTATTCTTTTTCCTACCACTATTTGAATATTATGAAACCAATATTGGCTATTACTATTACAACCAAAAAACTTGTAAAAGACCTAAAACATAGTTGATAGGCAATTGACAGAAGGATTGCATGTCCCGTTAGCCGTTCCGTAAGCGTTCTGGCACGAAACAGACGGCGCATTGCGTAATGGATCAGATGATGTAATTTCAATATCTTTAACTGTGATGTTTGTGCATGGAATTGTGCTGCTGCACTGCAAACTGATCGCCGTCGTGTTCCTGCAATCAGCTGTTCCTCGGAGTCCCGTGTAACTCACATCACTGATGTTCACAGCAGATGTCTGATCTATGAACAAATTATTATGATCAGTGTTTGATGATTGATTTGATTATCTTAAGGATGAATTACATTTATGTACTCTAAAATTTGGCGTATTTACAAATCAGTCCCTCATGTTTGAGAATTTACGATATAGTCCTAAGGTTTTCGGTAAATGTGAAAATATTTCGAAAATAACCCACTTAGGGTTTCACTGCGTGTTGTTTGGGGTATTTTCAGAAAATTTATCCATTTATTGAAATCCTAGGGACTATATGGTAATTTTTGAAACAGGAGGGATTGGTTTTCGAATAAAACACAATATTTTTACTTTATTTTTGCATGTTTTGTGAGGGCAGTAAAATTGGTCGATGATGACGGGGCGGTTGGCCTCTATGAAGCTTATGTTCATGAAGTTGATGTTCCTGGCATAACCGGAACCTCCCTACACAAGAACAACTCAGAAATTAAGTAAGAGAAAATTAACAGTTGGTCAATTACACAAAACCTTGTGAGGTTTCTTCTTTTCACAATTTCACCATCGTAACCAGCTTGTAACCTTACACTTACCTCCCTAAGGGGAGTATTTGTAAGGTTTTTCAAAGGGTATTATGTATACATTTTTTAAAGGGGATATTTGTAAGGTTTCAATTTACTAGAGGGGTGTTTGTAAAGTTTCAAGGTTTCTTGATGGTTTTTCGGAGTTTTAACCAGAACCTCAGGGGGTTTGTGTAATTATCCCTTAATTAAGAGTTTAGTACTATAATTACCTGCCATGTTTTGATCCTGAGTCCATTGGTAGTTCTGTTCAAAGTGCAATTCCTCACATCTATCCTCTCGACATGGTCTTCTTTTCCATTTTCTCCTAAACTCCCAATGCTTAATTCCAAAAGAAACAAAAAGGAGAAAATTAAATTAAACTTTCGATCATATGTAAATTTGTAACATATTAATAGGACAAGTTAATAATTACGTACCTTATCCCATGCCCAAGAGCACAGTAAACCCCAGATATTGTGACATTGGAAGTGCCTCCTTTGATTGCAATACAATCATCTCCTTTTATCATGATAAATTAAAGCACATTCAAGGAGATCGAGATAAACTTTTATCAAACAAATTATCGACGTCAAATCATCGCTTATGTTAGTGTCATTAATTATTGGGATAATTACAAAAAAAAAAACCCTGAGGATTGTTATAAAATCCAAAACACCATATATCAAACCAGAAAAACTTACAAATATCTCATTGAAATGTAAAAATATAAGTGAAACCTTACAAATACCCCCTCTCAGGGGAGTAAATGTAAGGTTATAAGGTTTCAAGGTATTTTTCGTAAATAACGTAAACCTCAGGAGAATTTTTGTAACGGGCCCCTTAATTATTTGAAATAAAGAATTTGAACTGAAAATTTTGGAGACCTGTTTCCATGGTGCAGTTTTCAATACGAACATTGGCGGAATAGCCGACGTCAATCCCGTCAGTGTTGGGGCTTTTTTCAGGGGCAACGATGTGAAGGCTTGAAATGTTTGCATTATCACATAGTGTTATGGACAGATGAAACTTTGGTGGGTTTATATGTTTCAATCCACTTATTTGGAGATTCTTACACTCTGAAAATTGCAATGCCTGGATCCAGAATCCCATCAACTCAACATCATATATCTTACATATATTTTATAAGGACTACTTCATTTATTTATTTTTACTAATATAATTATAAATAGGCAATATCGTAAATTGGTACAGTAAGTTCATCATCAGTGAAAATGTCAACATCGTCGGTGAGACACTCAATCACAACCATTAGATTCTCTTCATCATTTTGGTCAAGAAAATGAACAAAATTCGATCGTTATGATGGAGCGTTATCACTGATAAGTTTTGAATTTTTCGGACAAATTTTTGGCAAATTTTGAAAATTCGTGTCAAAGTGGGAGTAATTAATTCATACCAAATCAAAAGTTAAAAAGAAAAATTTATGAAAAACAAACTTAAACAAGATTAAAATTCGAAAGTGATAAATATTCAACTTACTGTGGGTCGTGCGTTGTCGCCACTGCCCTGAAATAGAAGGATGAGTTTTGTATTAACGTAGATTGAATGGTAATTGTACTCCTAATTTCGAATATAATTTCCGATTAATTATATTATTGTTTAATTAATTGACCTTTTTCCACCAAGAATCTCCTTGTCCATCAATCAATCCCTCTTCATTTCCTACTACCGTGAGCCCGTCGACTCTAAGAAACTTGAGCCATTGGCCTCCACTTTTCTTTTTCCATGCTGATTTTGGTTGTGCCACAATGCTTCCTAATATCTCAAACGTAATGTTTTGGCATTTGCATGGCCCTTCAAACTGAATTGGAGACACCAAAAATGTCTTCCCACTCGGTACGCTTATCTTAACACTACTGTTCCAAACTTGTTGGCAAGCTGCCTTCCAAACCGATTCAAAAACCTGTCATGTGTTTTTAGGGAACAAAATTAGGAACTAATTGTATTTTTAGTCCAATAACTACCGGCTTGCAGTATTTTGGATTCTAAGTTTTTTTCACTTGCAATTTTAGTCATCTAATTTCAAAATTATAGTAATTTTTAGTCCTTCAGTCGCCTTAACCTTGATTTCTCGCCGGAAATTGACACGTGGTATGTCGGAGATATATACACATAAGTTTCAGTTTTCTCATTGTTCACAATAGCATATATATGCAATGGGGTAGATATTGTTATTTGCATCTACCTCCACCTGATATTGTTATACCTGGGTTTGAGGTAAAGCTAATTACGTGTATCTCCGATATGCTACGTGCCAATTTCCAGCACGAAAATAGGGCCCCGGCGATTGAAGGACTAAAATTGCTATAATTCCGAAATTATAGGACTAAATTTACAAGTGAAAAAGTCTTAGGACCCAGAATGCTACAAATCAGTAGTTACATGACTAAAAATAAAATTTGGCCGAAAGTTAATTAAAAACTGATAAATTCACAGCATTTTTTAAAGTTAAGAAAGAAATAATTAATGGTGAAATTGTGCAAAAGAGGAATTAATTAATAGTCATTACTTTAGAATCATCTATTTTTCCATCTCCAACAGCTCCGAATTTGGTGACATCAAGTACTGTGGTTGGTGGAACCGGCGCCGCCGCCGGAGATGATGCATGTTGGCCATAATTATAATAAGATTCAGATGAAATTTCGTACGCCCCCAATATAGTGCTTATTTCCAACCATGCCCACCATAGAATAAGAAAATACGCCAAAAACCCCTACGAGGATTAATGAAGTTTCAATCAGAAATAAGAATTAATGCAAAATAAAGCAAGCAGTGTAATATCTTTTTCTTTTTTTGAATTGAGATTTGAGACTAATGTCTTACCGCAAAGGAAATGATAAAAGTAGATAAATAAACAAGTTAATATGTAAAATTACATGATAAAGAATCATGCATGTCAAGAGAAAACAAATAAAAACTCTACAATCATATTTGTCATATTACGTAGGAGTCCTGAAGTTTATCATATAATTTATATCTAGGTTTCTCTAGTTTTATTTTTTACATATTACTCCCTAGAATAGTTTCATTTATTACATAATTAGTCCAATTACACGGACTAATATTCTAGGGACTAATACGTAAAATAAAATTAGAGGGATCTAATGTAAATATGACAAACTTTAGGTTACTCAGATATAATTATTTCTATTTAAAAAAAAAACTAAAACATGATATTTATTTAAAATAAATCAAAATTTTCGTACCATTATTTAGTAGTTTTTGTGAAGGAATATTGGCTAAAGAATTCTTTAAACAAGATGTTTATCTCATGTATAAGTTTAATTTAGATATGGTCGAAATATATAGGAGTACATAATCTGTGAAATGATTTTAGTGAAAGTCAACAAATTAAAGAGATTTTAATATTGAGAGCCATTTTTTCTATTGTGAGATCATCTAAAATTAATTCTTAATTAGCATTCATATTCCAATTATCTAAGGTCGATGGGATTAATTAATTAGATTTCCCATGAAATGGTATAACACAATTAAAAAGACCTCCGGATTTTCATTGCAGTGATAAATTATTGAGGGGAATTTACATTCACCACTCTTAGGGTTTCATTATTTAGCCCATCTTCTTTGAGGAATTACAAAATTCCTTTCAAATTTTATTATTTGTGTAAACTAAGAGAAAATCATAGTAAATGAGGCTTTGATTGATGTTGATTACATTTTAAATCATATTGATCTTTAGAATGTGTTGGTGTGAGTTGAATATTTTCAAAATCTGATGAAAGCTTTACATGAATAATGAAACATCAATTTTTTTTTTATAATTTATAATTAAGCTAATTAAGCTAGAAGATTTAAAAAATTAAAAAATTCCTCTCATTGATAATGAAGTTGATTAATGTGACTAAATTCAAGTTTTCTCCAATTATTACTTAATTTTATTGAGTAATCCAAACTCATTTTTTTGAATTTTTTACATTCTTGAAGAGTTAAATGATTTCTAGGATCAAAATCTATTGTTGGATCAAATTAATTGACATTATCAATTTAAATAAATTAAATTATAAATAGATACCAAATAACTATCCAAAATTAAATTATTAGAGTCTAAATACAAGTTTCTTATAAAAAATTAGGAAAATGATGTGTATTCGTATCATATATAGCAGTGGTGAAGGGTTGGATTCATTTATGCATCTCCCTTGGATTAACTATTTCGTTCTCGATTAACTCCTAACATATTTCCACCTTAGGCACAAATAATATTTGATAATTAATCTAAGTACAACATAGCCCTTCTCCTTGATCTCTTCTTGCGGTGTCTATCCATTTCCATCGTCTCAAACGTACGGGCAACCGTATACAAACTTCTATAATGGTGTAACACAATGTTGTCCAACTAATCCAGATGCTCCACATATTTATCAACCATCGTCAGTAAAGTTAAGAAATTCAAAATAGCAGCAATCACAGAAAGCAAAAAGAGAGTCCAAAAGTATTTGCACGATACACCATTGATGGTCATAGACAATATTACACCTGTTAGCTATGATAGAAGACATAATTGGGAGAAAGTAATTCCTTGTATTAATTTTTTTTTTAATATTCGAGGGATACAAGATACAAGATATATAGACTGTACAATATCTCTTATCTAAGGAAAGTCAAATTTGGATTATATCAAATCCCTAACTTCTAGTATTTCCTTAACTAACACTCCCCCTCAAGTTGAGTATCGGGTCAACGATGTTCAATTTGCGTAACACCTCACTAAATATCCTCTCGTTCACAGCTTTCGTGAGAATATCTGCTAGCTAGTCCTCGGATCTTACGAATGGCATCTCAATAACTTTATCCTCCAGTTTCTCCTTAATAAAATGCCTGTCCACTTCCACGTGTTTTGTGCGGTCGTGTTGTACCGGGTTTTCTGAAATACTGATGGCAGCTCGACTATCACATCTTAACTCACACGCTCCGATTGCTGGAAAGCCAATCTCTGCCAGTAGCTTCCTCAACCACAATATTTCTGTTATTTCTCGTGCAATTCCTCGAAACTCTGCTTCTGCACTTGAGAGTGCTACAACTTTCTGCTTCTTACTTCTCCAAGTCACCAAATTGCCTCCCACTAATGTAAAGTATCCCGAGGTTGACCTTCTGTCTATTGGATTTCCGGCCCAGTCTGCATCGGTGTAAGCTTCGATGTTGAGATGTCCATGTCTCTGAAACAGTACTCCCCTTCCCGGATGTCCCTTTAGGTAACGACAAACTCTAATTGCCGCCTCCATATGCTCTTTCTGGGATCGATGCATGAACTGACTCAGGATTCCTACTGCATATGCCATGTCTGGTCGGGTATGGGACAGATAGATCAGTTTTCCAACTAATTGTTGATACTGACCCTTATCGGCTTCTTCTGTCCCATCTACTATTTGTAGCCCATGATTTGGGATCATCGGAGTGTCAGCTGGCTTACACTCAAGAAGTCCGACCTCAGCCAGAAGGTCCAAAACAAACTTTCGCTGAGAGATAAAGATACCTCGTCTGGACCGTAATACCTCTATCCCAAGAAAGTACTTTAGCTCTCCCAAGTCCTTCATCTCAAATTCTTGAAACAGATTTCCTCGCAACTCTGAAATTTCCTCTACGTCATCTCCCGTGATGATCATGTCATCTACATAGATGATAAGACAAGTCACGAATCCATCTCTTCTCTTGAGAAAAAGTGTATGGTCCGAGTTACTCTGGTTATAACCATATTTCTTCATAGCTGCAGTAAACCTCCCAAACCACGCTCTCGGTGACTGTTTCAACCCATACAGAGCTTTTCGTAGTTTGCACACTTCTCTGTTCCCAAAATTACCAGTAAACCCAGGTGGTGGTTCCATATACACTTCTTCTCTAAGATCCCCATGCAAGAATGCATTCTTGACATCAAACTGGTGCAATCTCCAATCTCGATTGGCAGCTACAGAGAACAGCACTCTGATTGTATCGATCTTGGCTACGGGTGAGAAAGTCTCAGAGTAATCTATGCCGTAGGTCTGAGTATACCCTTTTGCCACTAGTCTGGCTTTGTACCTCTCGATACTCCCATCTGCACGGTGTTTTATTGTGAAGACCCACCGACATCCAACCATCTTCTTCCCATTGGGAAGTATACATTTCTCCCAAGTTCCATTTTTCTCAAGTGCCTCCATTTCTGTCTCCATCGCACGGACCCACTTTTCTTCAGTGAGAGCCTCCTCCACTCTAGTCGGAATTCTGGTGGAATAGATTGAAGTAGCACATGCAAGAGCCTGTTTAGACAAGTTTCCTTTTGCCATGTCGGCTACTGGGTATTTAGGAGTTCTGCCCATGTGTTCTGGTTCATATCGTTTAGGTGGAACCACTTGATTTGCTCTTGGAGGCAAGGTATACCTGTTTTCCTGTACTCCTTCAGTTTGTTCCTCCCCCTGTGTTTGTATCCCATCTCTATCGGACTCTCCTTCATTCTGCCCTGCATTGTTAGTTTCATTTTGAACTAAAGAAACATCACTGGAGTCACAATGTACCTCAGGATCCTCAGTTTGCTCGGTTCGAGTGATGGGATCATTTTGCATGGACAATTGTTCTGTGGGACGGGTGGTCGGCTCGGTGGTTCCGCCTACTTGCTCTGTTGGGACTATGTCCGGCCAAGAATGTGACACCCAACCTAGTGGATCCTGTCTAGACTCCCTCTGACCACTGGGTTGGATAAAGAAATATTCTGTTTCAAGAAAATCACAGTCCATGGTCGTATAAAGACGCCGAGTACTAGGGTGGTAACACCGGTATCCTTTCTGATGAACCCCATAACCCACAAACACACACTTAAAGGAACAGGGATCAAGTTTGGTATGAGTGGACTTAGGAATGTGAACAAAGACCGAACACCCAAATACTTTAGGAGGAAGGACCAACGAGGAAGGTATACTGATCTTACGACTCAAAAACTGCAAGGGTGTGGCAAACTGGAGTGCTTTAGTGGGTAAACGATTCACAAGATAAACCAATGTGGCAACTGCCTCAGGCCAAAGATACTTGGGACACTTAGATTCAATCATAACGGCGCGGGACATCTCAAGGAGCTGGCGGTTTTTACGTTCAGCCACCCCATTTTGCTGAGGAGTATGGGAACAAGAAGTCTGATGGATTATCCCATTAGATTGAAAGAATTGTTTTAAGGTGGTATTGACATATTCCCCCCCGTTATCCGACCGAAGGACCTGAATATGTGATTTGTACTGAGTTTGAACCATCTTAAAAAATTCAACAAATTTCAAAGGAACATCGGACTTATGTTTGAGAAAATAGACCCACATCATGCGAGAGCAATCATCGATAAACAAAAGGAAATATTTCAAACCATGGTCACCAGTATCCGGGGCAGGGCCCCCCCAGACATCAGAATGAATAAGAGAAAAAACTTCAGTAGCTCGAGAATTCGAGGAGGAAAATTGTTGCCTATGACTTTTCGAAAGTATACATGTTTCACAACTCAACTGACTAGTCTTAGGAAAAATACTAGGAAATAAAGCTTGTAAGTAGCCTATAGATGGGTGACCTAACCGACGGTGCCACAACCACTGTTGGCGGTTCACTGTCCCGTGAGCAAGCGCTGCAGTTCCGTGTTGAGCAACCTCGTCCACATAGTACAATCCCCGACGTTCAGTACCACGCCCAATCACTCTCCCTGACTGAAGATCCTGCAAAAGACAGAAGGTGGGGAACATTAGCACAACACAATTTAACTCATTTGTAACGTGACTGATAGACAGTAACTTGCACGATAAATTAGGAACAAAAAGACAATTTTTTAATTTCAATGAAGGGGATAAATTTATAGTTCCTGCGCCCACAACAGGTGACACCCCGCCATTAGCATCCTGAATAGTCATTTTTCGAGGAGTAGTGCACCCATCAAAATCTGACCGGTCATACGTCATCGTGTCTGTTGCTCCACAATCAAATATCCACTGATCATTTTTTTTACTGCTCTGTGCATTGGTGTGAAGGGCCATACGCTGCTGTACATTTGAGGAACAAGACAAAGGCACATTTTGCATATTATGAAATAACTGAAAATTGGGTGGGGGGTAGAATGGGAATTTCTCTCATTCATGCCCAATACCTAAGTAGGCTGCTCCTTCTCTCTCGTGATTTCCGCCTCCCACTTCTCCTTCTTGCCCAATTTCGTCGGCTGCCCTAGCGCCCCCTTGGGCGGTGTGTGCCGCCGCCTGTCTTCCTCCTTCGTGACCGGAACGACTGGCGCTCCGCCACCCTTCTGGCCATCCGATCAACTCATAACACTGATCCGTTGTGTGCCCGCTACGATTGCACTGTTCACATTTGATTTGGGTTTTTTTATCGCCCCTGTTATGTCCGCTGCTATTCTGTCCGGTGGCGCCGCCGCTCCGGCGCGGGGCCATAGTCGCCCGCTTTGGTGGTCCCGCCTGGGGCCTGGTGGCGCCCCACTGCCCCGCCGACGCTGTACTTCGCCCAACTTGATTTCCGGCGAGAAAACTTGACCCGACTCCGTCCGCCGATGATGACCGCTGACCTCCGAGAATTTCGCGTCGTGTTCCCTCTCGTCGGATGGTGGCATAAGCCCGTTCAACGGTCGGGAGAGGGGTTTCCTTCAGTAAATCTCTCCGATCGGCATCGTACTTATCGTCGATCCCGGCGAGAAATTGGAACAATTGGGTCTCAACTCTGAGGCGGTTGAAGACTTTGATGTCGTCTTCGTTCACCATGGGATTGGGCTGGCGGATCTCTATTTCTCTCCAGATCCGCTGGAGCTCGCTGTAATACGTCTCAATACTTTCGCCTCCTTGCTTGAGGTTGTTCGCGCGAGTGGTGAGATCGAATATCTGAAGCCCGTCTCCACCGTGGCTGTAGGTGGATTGAAGGGCGCTCCATAGGGCTTTTACTGACAGATACTCAGCATAAGCTGGGACTAATTCTGATTCCATATTGTCGAGAAGCCATGAACAAACTATGAGATCGGTTTGTTCCCTTTTGGCGTAGGCCGGACTTTCAGCTGCCGGCGGTGGAGGAGTTCCGGTGAGGTGGCTGAGTTTACCTCGTCCTCCGATTGCTATCTTGATTAATCGAGCCCAAAGGGAGTAATTGGACTGATTTAATTTCACGCTAACTGAGATATTTTGTGGAATACTGTGGGTTTGATGATTTTCTGTTTGGGGCTGCAGGTTTTGGAGAAGGCTTGCTAATTGTGTGGCTAAGGAGTCAACGGGCTGCTGTGACTCCTTGCCGGTGGTGCTGTGACTGTCGTCGGCCATAGCCGGGAGAGGTATAGGTATATGATGAGCTAGGTTCGGATCCGTTTAATGGGTCGTCGCTCGCACTGATACCATGTTAGCTATGATAGAAGACATAATTGGGAGAAAGTAATTCCTTGTATTAATTTTTTTTTAATATTCGAGGGATACAAGATACAAGATATATAGACTGTACAATATCTCTTATCTAAGGAAAGTCAAATTTGGATTATATCAAATCCCTAACTTCTAGTATTTCCTTAACTAACAACACCTTGAAAAATGAAAAAATAGTTGGCCAATTGAAATACATTCGATTCAATTGCCATTATTTACTCTTGTTTATGCTCCAGCTTCTCCTGGAAGTGAGAAAATATACTACACTGCACTCCAGACGGGTTTTCCGCAGTAGCCTCCTTCTCCTTTACCATTTTGTTGATGCGAAACGCGAGAGATTGTTGATGCCAAACACAAGATGAGTCCAAAATTATTAGGCCTTCCCCGCAGGCCCAAAGCAATTAATAAAAAAATTGCAAAAGGCCTCTACAATTAATATAAGTAGTATTTTAAGAATATTCTAAAATTGAACGTTAAAATGCCAATTCATGAGATAGCTAGTTTTTTTATTAGGTTAGTCAAATTCATGTAATTCCTAACCCCATCAACTACTCCAAATCACTTTAAAATACCATGATCTAACTTATTTCCACCTTTATAAATTGAGGCAAAAATACTATTTGATAACTATCTAACATTTATCTTTAAACTAGAGTTTAATACATTCAAGTTTGTAATTGAAAGAAAATAGCCAACCAAGAAGTAAGTATTACATTTAACATTTATCTTTAAATTGTAGTTTAATACGTTCAAGTTTCTAACTGGACCAAAATGGACAACAAAGGAGTAAGTATTATTTAGTAATTAAATAAGAGAAAATGAAGAATTGAGTAGACATGCGGAGAATGTCAAAACAAAAATAAAGAAATATATTCATGATCTGAGAAGCAGTAGCTCAAAAAGGATCATGTGGATGGACTTATCCACTTCCTTAAAACTGATGAAATTTGGAATCGAGAGGTTGTCATCTTTGGGACAAAAAAGTTCAGAAGAGACTCATTAATCAATTGAAGCTAGATTGCAGTTGATTGTACAAAAGTGCTAATTAATCTCGTTATACTTCTCTATATAATGAAAGTTAGTTGTGCTTCAAAAAAGAAGTTGATGATCCCTATTATGCTTTCTCGCATATGTATGAAGACCTCTTTGTTTGATTATTAAATGTTTGTTAACTTTGTTTTATTTTTTAAAAAAAAAGGTTGAGTTTGATTAAATGTGAATTGCAATATTATTATGTCCCAAATCAAGTAACTATTGTCTAATACTTTTAGCTAAAGAATTGATATGCATTAATAAAATATGAAGTTTTAGCCCGGACAGCTTGGTCGAAGCTAAACTATACAATGACAAATAAACTATACATTTTCTACAACATCATCGGCTTCCCAAGGACCCGTTGCTATAATCACATGGTTAAGGATCATCATTCTTGTTTATTAAGTAATTATTTAATAATCCCATAATTGATATAATAATAACACTAATTAATTTATCTTACAACATTAAATGAAAAATAATATTATTTCATAAGGCAGTTGACAGCAGGCTTTGTGTGAGTAGCTTTTCCATGAGCATTGAAACAATAGGCAAAAACTTTCTTTGCTGGAGCAGCCGGTTTTATATAAACCCGGTCGAGCACAATATTTTTGCATCCAATTGTTTGGCTGCAACTCAAATTAATCACTCTTTCTGCAGTTGACGTCCCGCTTATTCCCCTAAACGATACATCACTTACAGCAACACCCGATGTCTGCAATGTTGAATAATAAAAAATTTAAATCAATACTAGTGGAAAAGAGCAAAATTGTAAAAAATATTCTAAAAATGTGTAATTTTTAGAATCAGATGGGAGGTGGTTGAAAACTGTGGTAAAATCTGAACTCTGGATTTGTTTGTTAAGTTTCTGACAATTTGTAAAGGGTGTTTCTTGTAATATTTATCTTCAAAGTATTTCAGGGGATGTTTTTGTAATATTTGCAGTAAAAGTTTCACAGGGGAGGTTTTTGTAATTAATTAAAAACTGCCCACATACCCAATATCTCCAGGGGGGTCGGATGTAATTTTTAGAACTTTAGAGCTTACATAGTTTTGGCAATTCTCGCGAAGAGGGCAGTAAAATTGTTCGATTTCGATAGGATTATTCACTGCCTCAAATCTTATTCCTTCAAATGATATCTTTCTAGCGTATCCTCTTCCTCCCTGCAAAACCAAACAAAGTACCATATAATGACACTGATTTAAGCAACTCTAATCCGAATTTGATTATTTATATATAGTTGGTTAATTGCTTACCTGCAAAGTCTTGATTCTTACTCCAGTCAGGGTTTTTTTCAGTGTACAATTTCGTACACGTACATTTTCGACAACGTCATTGCCTCCGCCTCCCAAGGATCCGATGCTATAATCATGTGATTAAGGATCGATCAACATTCTTGTTAATGAAGTCATTATTAACTAAAACACGACTTAATTTAGAAGTAATAGGGTTTTATTGTTTTGAAGAAGTGAGAAAAAAAGAAAAAAAAAAAAACCAACCTGATACCGTGACCCGGCCCGCATGTTATTCCACTAATATCAATATTGGAAGATCCCGCACTGACAGCAATGCAGTCATCACCTATACAACATAACTACAATTAATATAATTTGTCTAAATAAATTTCTAATGTTAGTAAGAAAATATAAGTACCTGTAGCAATGAAAGAGTTTCGAATCTGAACTTTCGTCGAGCCAGAGATGCCGATTGCGTCGGTGTTAGGGCTATCTCCGGGGGCGATTATACGTAGATTAGATACTACAGCATCATTAGTTGACATTATTAAAATGTGTCTTCCAGGTCCATTGATTTTTGAAAATCCATCCAGTCGTAGCCCGTTACATCTCCGGAATATCATTCCCTATTTATTTAATGTGATTATTCGTTATTGAAATTGATTTATAAATTAGTGAAAATGGGGAAAAAAAGAAATAGTTTTAGCAATTAGCAGTTGTGCATGGTATCAGATTTTACTTACTAATGGTCCCTTGCAGTTTACACCCTGCACCAAGAAAAAAAAAGAAAGGAAAATATTATATAAATTTCACCCTGTTGTGATATTCTATGGAAAAAATTACGGAAACCCCCCAGAGGTTAGATCTTTTTTCAAAAAAACACCTTGAAACCTTGAAACATTACGAATATCCCCAGCGTCAACGATTGCCAAAGATTTTCTGTTAGTTTAAGGAGAGTATTCGTAATGTTTTGCAAACTTCAGTGTAATTTTCATAATAATTCAAGGTTTCAGTGTGTTTTTAATTCGTAAACAACACAAACCTCAGGGTTTTTTCGTAACTCGTCCATATTCAATGGACTAAAGTCGAAAAGTATTATATAATTAGTTTGAAAATTGAATTACTTTAGCTGGATTATCAAAGCAAGGTATAGTAGGCCACCAAGAAGAACCCTGGCCATCAATTACTCCTTTGCCCTTGAGAACGAGTCCATTGACATTGGCGAATATGATCCATGCATTGTTCTGTTTCCCATGACTCCATGCCGATGCTGATTTCATAGGGGCAACAAAATTCCCAGACAACTGCCAAATAATAATATTATATATGATGTTAATTAACAAAATTCCCAGATACTTAACTATTAAGATGTTACTTAATTAGTAACAGGGAGATTCACATCTAAAATTCCTTAGGTTTGGTCTAATTACAAATTAGTCCCTCATGTTCTAAAAATTACAAAAACACCCCTGAGGTTTCATTATTCTTGTAAGAACTTCATCAGATTTTGGCTATGTTCACACCACTGTAAGTGTCTTGTCTCCTGGAGTCGCATTGGTATAAAAGTCAATGCAGTTTAAAGTCAGTCGATGCCAGACAAAGCCTCTATTTGCCACATTTTCACAAATTTTACAATAAATATGAAACCTCAAGGGTTTTTTTTTTCTTCATCATTTATGAAACAAGAGAGACTAATTTGTAATTATATTAAACTTGAGGGGTAGTGGATGATAATTACCAGCATATAAATACGTGAGGATTTGCATGGCCCGTTGAACGTTAAAGGGTTCAAAAGGAACGTCCTCTTTGAGGGTATATGAATAACTGGGATACTGGATTTGGCCTCGCTTTGGCAGGCTGCTTTCCACGCTCTCAAAAATGCCTGCGATTATCCAAAACAAGAATAAAATTAGGGATAATTACAAAAAACTCCCTGTCGTTTGCTTCAAAATCCAAAACACCATCTAATTCTGAAAACCTTACACAATACCCCCTACAATGTCAAAATGTAAGTAAAACCTTACAAATACCCCCTCTTGGAGGTAAATGTAAGGTTACAAGGTTCCGGGGTGTTCTTCGTAAATGGGTTTCAGTACACATATATACAGAATTACGTGTGAAACTTAAATATGAGAATTAAAGAAAAAACAATTACTTGTGAATCATCAGCTCTTCCATTTCCAACTGCTCCATATTTCATCACATTGAAAAGAGTTGTTGCTCCAAGTACAGAACAGTTCATGCACAGTACTATCAATAATATGGTAATTAGACGATCCTGCAGTACTTGAGAAATCATCTTTTAATTAGCTTTCAGATAAAATTCCGTACAAATCATTGATCAACTTTGAGAACAATTTATAAACAGATAACTTGCACCTAGGTACCTGTACATTGTAATTGATTTCTTCAAGAAAGTTAAAGAGATAATTACTAACGTGTATTTGACATTACGACTAATTACGTGATTATTTAAATTCTAATCAACCATATAATTGTATCTTGTCGTACAAAGGACCACTTTTTTTTTCTATGAATCAGTTGACTTTTTTGATTAATTCAGTTTGAGTAATTTTCATTTTCTAGCTAATTTCTGATTAATTAAGCCATTATCGTATTTTTATTCATAAAAATTACAAAACGTAGAATATTATTTGTGACACTGACGTAAATAACGAATTACGTTTGGTAGTTATTTGACCAAAGTCGATTAAAATATTGATCCGGGCACATGCAAACGCAATAATGCACATTTTAGGGACCCTCGATTTCACTCGATCGTTTCCCACCTTAAAAACTCACGTGCATAGCATGTGCGAGTATCAAAATAAAATATTTTGTCAGAAAGTAGTCGGAGGAAGTAATCTGTAAAACCCATAAATATAAGGAGGTAATTTGTAAATTCCGTAAAGGCCTATTTGGATGAATGGATTTGGGTCCGATGGATTTTAAATCCTTTGTCCAAATCCATTTCATTCATTTGGGAAAAAATATAAATCAAATGATTTGAAATCCACTCATAAACCCAATGAATTTGAACATCAATTTTCAATAGATTTAAAATTCACTCTAACCCCTAGTCATTTCAAATTCACTCATCCTATATCACCCCACCAACTAACATCTCTCACAAATAAATTAAAAAGAATGTATTATCCTTTCTCGTTACTTTATTGCATACTTAATTTTGAAATAAATTAATAATATTAAGGTTTAAGTTTCTAACTACAAATAATATGTAAAAATTAATTTGAAATACTATACTTGTGTAATTTGTTGATGTAATAGGAACTAGTATATTGTCCATGAACGGATCAGATTGGTGCAATTTTGAAAAAGGGTTTCTCGAGTCAGTTTTAACAATTACAGGGTTTCTTGTGTCAATTATAATTATTCTTACTGTGTTAGTTTTACCTATCATAATTGCATCTATCCTTTATGTGAGAAACTATGACGAATAAGAGGCATATGTCTAAGCCTGAGGCTGTTACCAACATGTACAGTTTGCTCTTTGGCTTATCAGCTATACAGGAGATGTTGTTTGAAAAGAACCTAGAGATTGAGGTTGAAATTAAAGTGTTGAGATAGATGGACTCCATTCTAATCAAGACTGAGGTTGACTTGGTAGCTGTTGAGCTGCTTGTTAGAGAGGGATATATCAGGGTGTTTTCATACCTGAGAATGTCAATCTTATTGCAAATGTCAATGCATTGAATGCGATCAATGGAAACTAGTAGAAGAGATCATTTTTCTTCTACCAAAATTAATGATTTTTTTCTCTTAAAGTAATTAGACTAATATGGATTATTACTTAGATTTGGACTATGTATAAGTTAGTCAAGTTCATGTAGTTCCAAATCAATCAACTACTCCAAATCACTTTCACATATAATGATCTAACATATTTTCACTTCTATAAATTGAGGCACAAATACTATTCGATAACAACCCAATCGTTAAACTATAATTTAATACATTCAAGTTTCTAACTAGACGAAAATAATCAACCAAGCAGTAAGTATTATTTGGTATTATTTTTGTAATTTACTTTATATTTTTATTAGAATTAGTTATTCTACTATACTAATTACATATTAATGTTGGTAAAAAAAAAGTGAACCGATATAGTACCCTTCACTCCAAATACTTAGAGACACAGATCCTAAGGGAGATTTACTCATTTGATGCGGGTGTACTAACTTTTTTTGTTTGCAGGATTAAGTGTTTTGGAGTTGTTATTGATCAGATTATTCATGATTTGCTGGACGTTTGGTTAAGAGGTTGGACTTGCTGGCATTCGATTAGATCGTGGTGGATTTATTATTCCCTTTTGGATACTTTGGTTTATGCTTTTGAGTGGTGGCTCCTTCCCATCAAATGCTACTGTGGGATTTGGGTTGTTACTCACTATGATTCATTTTTTGTCCGTTTTTCAAGTCCAGAAGAGGCAAATTTTGCTTTTTTTGGGTTAGGTTAGTCAAGTTCATGTAATTCCTAACGAATCAACTACTCCAAATCACTTTCAAATATAATGATCTAAAATATTTCCACCTCTATAAATCGAGGCACAAATAATATTTGAAAACTATCCAATATTTATCTTTAAACTATAGTTTAATACATTCAAATTTGTAATTCGACGAAAATGAGCAACCAAGGAGAATGTTTTTTTTTTCTTTAAATTCAATCATTGTCATTGCAAGGAGTCGAACCCCAAACCTCCACATCTGAAATAATATCTGGTGGTCATTGAGTCAAAACGCAATAGTTTATTTATTTTTTATTTTTTTATTTTTTTAACTGTGAGAACCTGGAAAATAAAGACTAGTACTAAGGCCTCATTTGGGTATATTTCCTGTAAATGGATTGCGATCACTGAATAGTAAAATAAAATTTCAAACTTGTGCAGCAAAATCCCAATTACACTAATGTCTTCAAGACTTCAACGCAAAAATCCTAAAATGATGAATTCCATAACAAAAATGCATTATCCTAAAATGATGAATTCCTCAATCTCAAATGAGAAAACATACTTCAACATTCATGTATTTTTACTAGAGATTACAAGTTCAAAAGAGATGATGAAAGTCGATCTTCCCGCCTCCCTTAAATACAGAATATCACCATTTTTCTACTGATGAAAAGGTTAAACATTTGGTTCAACAATTGTTTTGGTACCACTCCTCCACTATGTACTATCCTGAATGTTATTGTTGTAATTTACTTTATTTTTTCATATTAGAAATAGTTATTTTACTATATTAATTATATATTAATGTTTCTATACTATGTACTTGAGAGTCTTAATAAGTTACTAAACCAAAAAAAGAAATTGAGTAGATATGCTAACAATGTCAAAACAAAAATGAATAATTATATTCATGATTTATCTAAAAAGAAGAAAATAATGGTGAAATAATGTGGATGGACTTATCCACTTCCTTTAAAATGATGAAAATTGGAAAGGAAAGGTCGTCATCTTCGAGATGAAAAATGTTCAGGACTAACTCGAATATCAATTCAAGAATACATTTGATAGTGATCGATATACGATCATCTACGAAAATACTAATTAGTCTCTATATATGTTTCATTAAAGGGGTAGATGATACCAGATTATGCTTTCTTATAACTGTGTGTTTGTTTGTTTAAGTCTTATAGTAGTGTGTTTATATTAGTAATGTTTTCTTTTTAATGTTTCTCTGTTGTTTTCAAGTTAACATCAGCATTTCTTTGATTTTTTTTTTTTTTTTTTTTTGTGCAAAAGAAATAGCAAATAGGCTATCTAAATGAAATTAATAAAGTACAAAAATATAATTTAAGGAACTCTACTCAAATTAAATCTAAAAAGAAGCTAGAGGGATAATAAATAATATCAACACTATATTTATATAAAATATTGTAGATAAATTTATAATTAAAAAAATTATTGGAATTTCATTGAAATATAAAGATATACTTGAATATTCTGAAATATTTTTGATGACTTTAAAATTTTTCTTTCAACCATTAGATATTTTGAATATATAATATCAATTTGAGAAAGTTAAATTTATAAATAGATGTATAATAATTATGAAAAATTGAACATAACTGGGTCAGATTTTCCAAATTTTTAGTTAGAACTCATTCATTTTCTTTTTAATATTTTAATTATATCTTAATATTATCTCTATAATTTTACTATAAAATATGATAATACACGTGCAGAGCACGTATAACTTCCTAGTAAAATAGTAAATGGATCTTAACCCATATCATTTAGTCTCCCAAGTTGTTAGTTTTGGAAGGAAAGAAGTGGAATTCAAAGGCAACAACTTTTTTTTTAATTACAAAGTTTCGTATCAAGAATACAATGAATTACAAGAAACTTTATTTCTTATCAAGGACACTCTACCAAAAAATTACAGAAGATTAGAAGACATTACACGGAATAATCCAGGTAGCTGAAATATTAATCACAGCAAAGCCTAAAAATAGTAGCCTTGACAAGTACAGCATAACCCTTCTCCTTGATCTCTTCTTGCGGTGTCCATCCATCTGCATCTCAAACGTATGGGCAACCGTATACAAACTTCTATAACGGTATAACACAATATTGTCCAACTAGTCCAGATGCTCCACATATTTATCAGCGATCGCCAGTAAAGTGAAGAAATTCAAAACAACAGCGATCACGGAAAGCAAAAAGAGAACCCAAAAGTAATTGCAAGTTCCACCATTGATGGTGATGAACAATATTACACCTTGAAAAATAAAAAAATAGTTGGCCAATTGAAATATATTCGATTCAATTGCCATTATTTGCTCTTGTTTTTGCTCCAGCTTCTCCTGGAAGTGAGAAAATATACTACTCTGCCATCAAGACGGGTTTTCCGGAGTAGCCTCCTTCTCCTTTACCATTTTATTGATGCGGAGAGATTGTTGATGTGAAACGCGAGGTTTTTTTTTTTTAAATTCGATCCTTGTCATTGCAAGTAGTCGAACCTCAGACCGAAAAATATAAAATATATAAAGAAGAAATATGAAAAAACATATTCCGCTGCCATAAAGAAAAGGAAAGCGACACATTTTTTTTTCTTCTAAAAGAAGGGCGAAATTGAAGGAAAAAAATGTTCTGGGGGCAATTTTTTTGTTTTTCCTTCCTTCAGTCCTTCCCGCCTGTTCTGGCCTTTGACTGGTTTCACTTTAAAAGAAATAGATATTCCCCCAACTGTCAGACTCCTCCAGATATTGATGTAGGCAGACTCAGAAATGGTCTTTATGAGTAATTGAAAGAAGTTGTTACAATTCATGAACTGCATACATGATGACGAATTGTTGTGGTGAAGTGTTATATACTTATCATGTCGAAATTAAGTCCATTGCTAATCCTGACATGGTGTTGGAGAAAGTCATTGATTACATCAAAAATGATTTAACATTAGTCATGTCACTGTTCAGATAGAACCAGAACAAAAGTCATGAAGCATCTTCATGAATGATCGACCCGAGTACCAATGTACTTGTAAAGAAATTCAGTTTCGTTTATTAATTTCTATGTTTGTTTTTAGCTTCTCTGAGTTCAATTAGTATTTTTTTTTTTACTTTTTCAAAGTTCAACTAACTTTTCAGATTATCAAGTTATAACGTGAAATTAAGTAATTACTTTCAATGTGAATATAATGTTACATATTATATATTAAATGATAAATATTCTTATATTGTAACTTGATAAATATTTAACTATGTAATGTTTTTTATCTTTACGTCTCATAGATTATAATAATATAATTGAGTATTTTCATTTGCTATTACCAATTAGTTATCAACTTATCATAAATTAATACATATTGACATTTTAGTGCATAACTATTATCATTGTGATCTATTAGAATTTGTAATTTATTTTGGAGGAAATTATATTGTCCAGCGAATTTGCACGTTTGATCCAATCAAATTGACTACTAATTTGTTAAAGCCCATTTTTTTTCCCTGACTGGTTTGATGAGAGAGGAGGCCCATGAATTAGGTCACCTAAAATTCCACCTCTCGGCCCAATAATTAAGTACATCCGACCTGATATGGACCATTTAGGTAGAACACCCGATATAATTATAATAATACATTGTGATGCATGAATACGGATATGATGATACACCCACAACACGATACAGACAAGGCTATCATACGATTTTTTGTTCAATATTTAGTTTTTGAAAAGTGTCCAATACGACGTCGAACATGACACGATATTGCTTGTTAAATTTTTTAGAAGTGTCAGTGTATCATAGAAAATACGTTCGGGACAAAACACAAGAAATAAAAAGCTACCGTATTTCCGATCATTTTTTTCCCTTTTTCTGTCTTTTTTGATTGACTGGAATTATTTCAAAAACCCTTAAATTGGAAAAGAGAATGCACTTAGGGGATATAATGTCCAAAAGTCATCCTTTTTGGGGCCAAAAATACATACAGTTAAAGTTATTGGACCAAAAACTAATTAACTCTCCAGTTTTTCTCGGTGCTATAGAGTTTATATTTTGACAAAATAGAAATTATTTTCACTAAATAAATTTAGTTAGTGATAAAAGAGTATTGATTTCGAACAAATAAGCATATAGTATTGACGAATTTATATATTACACAATTACCATCCATTAGGATAATTTAGTGATTCGGCGATATTTTAATTTAATCAGAAATTTCTATTTTAAGTTTTTGAAAACAAGAGTAACATTAGTAGAAAGAATTTTACATCTTACTGCCATATCATTTAGGTCAATTCAGCTTGCATTCCCATGTTTGGTGAAAGCAAGCCTGGAGCTTTAATTTTATATCTGGAAATAATTAATTACTGGTGTTAATTTTAT
The DNA here is from genome assembly GCA_958496215.1 of Verbena officinalis. Taxonomy (NCBI): domain Eukaryota; kingdom Viridiplantae; phylum Streptophyta; class Magnoliopsida; order Lamiales; family Verbenaceae; genus Verbena; species Verbena officinalis. The sequence continues at coordinate 3,087,971 of OY292391.1, forward strand.
TTATGAGAGTTAGTACGTAGACCAACAAATTCCAGCTCATGCATTCATGTGGTTAGCATTAGCAATACTTAGCATCATTCATAAAAGGTGGTGTGTCTTAGTTGGCAATACGGGCTGAGTTTATGAAAAGAATCTTAACTATAACTAAGCCCCGAACCAGATTAAGGGCCCTCAATGTAGGATTTCCAGAACGAATAATTAACACCTAAAAAAATTGGGAATTTTGATTTGTTGCCTCTCTTAATTAAGATTGTGGAATTCAGGAATTTAATATTGACGGATGAGATTAGATTTTCTCTTGATTCTTTTGGATTTGTCTAAGTTTACTTTTTATAAATAATCTTGTAATTTTCGATTTTACTATGATTGCTAATTCTCGCCAGAATATCACCAAAAAAATCGCCATCATCACCAAGTAAGATACCCATCACAATCATTGAAATTATCTCATTGTATTGGTCAAGATCCCCATATCAATTGATAAATAATAATTTATTAAATCGTCCAATTTTTACCGATTTCGACCCTTCTATATTAAATCCTAAACCCTAAACCCAATTTGTTTTAGCTAGATAAATGCATAATTGCAAAAACAATTATTTTCTCTCGGTAACTAATAGAGCGAATTACATAAGGGTCCCTACACATTGCTATATTTATATATAGGTCCCTCTTGTTTCATTTTTTATATACTAGTCCATTGACCGGTCAACTGTTAGTCAGTTCCGCTAATTTCCTGGTACCGTTTTGTTGTCTCATCGAGACATTGAATTTGAAATATAAATTTATCTGATTCGGTGAATAAACGGAAAATTTGGACTATACATACAATTGAAGGAAAATTTCTTAAGCTTATAACTTTCTCGTTTTTTTACCAAATCAGACAAATTTATAGTTCTAATTCATCGTCTCGATGAGACGAACACAACGGTACTAGAAAATTAACGGAACTGACTAATGGTTGACTGATTAAGGGATTATAATGTAAAAAATAAAATAAGAAGAACCTATATATAAATATAACAATAGGTGGGGATCCTATGTAATTCGTACTAATTAGTATACTATAGTCAACGACTTCAAATTATTAATAAGAACAGCCCCTATGATTTGGTTCTAGGATAGTCTAATATTCCTGCACGGCTGCACCACACCTCCACCCATCTCCAACTTATAGCTAGCACGATGTAGCCATTAATTAGGACCAAACAAATATTATGTAATAAAATAAATAAAAAACAATAAATTACAACTGGGTCCTTCCAGAATATTTGTGATACTTATAACATAGTCCCTTTTATTTTATTTATTACATATAAGTTCATGATATTTGGAATCTTTAAAAAAGTTCCCATCCATATTAAGTTTTCGTCATCTGAATTCCATATATTCGATTCTTTTTCCAAAAATACCGTCATGTGGGCTGGAAACTTTATGACCCTTATTTGAGAGATGAAGGTACTCTTAGGGACTGGTTTGTAATATTTTCAAATGTAGGGCTTGTTAACGACTTCCTGCAAATTTCGTTAAGTCTTACAAAATATTATCGATTTTGGGGACTTATATATAACGAAATAAGAGGAATTACGTAAATATTTTAAATTTGGAGGGACCCAAATGTAATTCGCCGTAATTACTCTCCAACTCTAATTAAGAATAATAAGTAAAATTTTGTCTGACATTTAATGAGATATATCCAAATTAACAGATCTAAACCACAATTATGATACAGCCACCACAATCTTTTTATCTCTATGTTAGGTGCCTATAAAGGCCCAATCCCCATAGCAGAAGCTACGTATTTTGGAGCTGGAGCTCTACGAAGGTTAGACTCCTCTACAAAAGAACTAAAGTCATAAAGCAATCAAGGATATCTCTAATAGCCTTTAATTCTCTGTAGGGACTAAAGTGCAATAATAAAAAAAAGTTAATTGACACATTTATCCTTGGAAAAATCACAACCCTAAAAGGTTCATCAAAAAATTAATGGGTAGTAAGGTTGAACTAAATCAAAGCTTCGGCATACAAATTTTCTTTTCCAGGGACTAAAATGATACTATTATTAAACTTTAGAGACCAAAAGTGAAATTCTTCCAAATTTGAAAATTCCTTGTAGAATGCAAATTTGGGAATAGAGATCAGGCCAAAAGATTATATTTGCAAATATCATAAAATCCGGGACTGAGATTAAATTCTATCCTTATGGTAGGTAGTAGAGATTTTGTAATAAACAACTACATTCTTCCTCAAAAAAAAAAAAATATATACATTCTTTATTGGGATAATCACATAAAACCCTTGAGATTTGCTTAAAAATCCGAAATACTATCCAAACGTGAAAATCTTACAAATAAACCCCCAACCCCCCAAAACAAATATAAGTAAAACCTTACATATATCCCCTATAATATTTGTAAGATTTGAAGATTTCAGTGGTGTTTCGAATTTTTTTAGGAAAGCTCAGGGGTTCTATGTAATGCTACCCCACTCTTTTAATTCTTCATTTATACCGTTATCATTATCCACGTTTCCAAAGATTCAATTTTTTTCTGATTCAATCACATTCTACATTTTTGTCTGTAAGCTAGCTTTTCAGATCCAGTCTCTTTATCCGATCCATTGTGTTCAAATATTATATGATCTCTTCCTTTTCAGGGTTTTTAATCATCTTTGAATTTGTTTCATATAATTAAGGTGAACGTAACATCGATCAATGGCTCAGATCTCGCTTCATGGAACTCTTCATGTCACAAGCTATGAAGTTGATAAGCTCATGCACTCTAGCAGAGGTGGGAATTTCTTCAACAAGGTATAATTTTGATCTCAAAAATCAACTTTTCACCGTCTTTACAAATTATAGCCTTGTTGCCATCATGAGCTTTTCATATAGCTGGCTTGCCTTTTTGTTGGTCTGCTCCTATGATCACTGCTTGCAGCATTTTATATCACAAAATAATGTCAGATTAATCAAACATTCAAACTAAAAGTACTTTTACGGGGCAAATTTCATGCAAAATATATATATATATATAGTAGTTTTCCATCCAATTTTTTTGGAGATCAGGTTCTCACATTAGTATATTCATATAATTATTTTCAAGGTATTGAGAATACGCCTCTTTTATTAAAGTATCCATAGAACATTAGGACTATTTATTGTTTTGTAAAATGTAAGAGTTTTGTTCATCAAAAGGATGGAAGAGGTTTAAAGTAACTGAAATGAAACTGTTTAATTATATTATGATCAGATCAATCCTTCCTATTCAATAAGGTAATAAAATAATAACCTGTTATTATTTCACTTTATTTTCTGTTATCCAGTTTTTTATTCCCATTTTCTTAATATTGGTTAGTTTTTTTAATTTTTTATTATTATATAATATCACTTTCTAGCTGTGTTCTGTAAATGAAAATTTACCACTGACTATATATTCATTTGATTGTATATACCATATAACATGTATAAATTTAGCATTAATTACCTTGTGGCCGGTATTAGTTTCCTAGAGTGATCTTTATTTGCGAAATGAATTGAAATAGGGTTGTAACCATCAAATGTCGTAATTTAGCAATTTAGTGCTATGCTAGCTTAGCTCGAGATTTTAGGTTCGAGTCCTGAGAACATAGTTACCGTCATTAGTCGGAATAGTTTATACCTTAGTGGTCCGATTCTACTCCGCTCATATAAATGTGCTTCGAAAAAGAAAATGAAATAGTTTTGTAGAATGGACGGCTTTTAAAGTAACTGCAATTATAATCTGAAAATCATCCCTTATCTTTTTTTTTTTATATATATATTACACCATTTTTACGTTTTCTAGCTAGTTATTGCTTTGGTCGTTAGACGTAAGGTTAATAATGTCGCTCAAATTTTAATTAGAAATGCAGTTTATACCTACATTGGTTAGGATGATATCCCCGATTTTATAACGAATTATGTAATTTTTTATTGTAATTAATAATATAACCTTTTTTCTTAAAAAAAATATAAAGGTGACAGAATTGCTAATACAAAATATGAAAAGAAACAAGCAACGTGCCGAGAACCCACTAGAGATCTGTGCACTTAATTACCAATTTACCACATCCCAATTCCAAATTATTATTTCCGACCTTAGTAATTAAACAAAAAAATTCGACTTTATTTAAACCCTCAATTAATTGTACACTAATATCAATGAATCGATTCCTAAACAAACGTGCCTAAAAGTCTGAAATCAAGACAATCATCACTAATATCATATTCTATTTATGATTGTATTCCTATGAATTCTATGTTGAATTTTTTTTTTTTTTTTTAACTTTTGAAGATTTATATCTTGGGCTTTATCCAACCACGCAAGATCATAGATCATATCAAGTTTTTATATACAACTACGTCTACTAACTGCCATATATTTTTATAAAAAAAAAAAAAAAAATTGTTTGAAAGACGAAGTTGTCCATATCTACATGTATTTGTTTCCCACGTTGCTGAAAATTGATGGACGACTTTTACTTGAGACAGAAAAAGAAAAAAAATCAGCAGTACGTTAATGCCAGTAATAATCACTCGTTTGATGCTATCTTTCTGTTAGAATCCCACTACCATGAACCACTTTTTCCGGCGGAGGAGCTCGATGACGGGCAAGTGGCTATTAAGTGGCGTCGTCAGAAAAGTACAACCTTCAGAAACTTCTCGGTATTTTCGTGAATTGTCGGAAAATGTTGAAGTTGGGTCGTGGAAATCACTGGAGGGTCTGGTGAAATGCCCTGCAAATTACGCTCCCTTAACGCCGATAAGTTTTCTGGAGAGAGCTGCAAAGGTTTACAGAGATACGACTTCGATTGTGTACGGTTCTGTGCAATTCACTTGGGAACAGACTTTTCTGAGGTGTATTAAGCTTGCTTCTGCTTTGGATCAGTTGGGGATTTCAAGGGGCGATGTGGTAAATTTGTACTTCTATGCCATATTTCAGTGTTTTTCTTTTTCCTGCCTGTGATTTGTGATCCCACTTTTTCCTGAATGTGTTTGCCTTTGTTCATTATTCACTGAATTTGAAGTACTTTTCTCACAAATTAAGAAAATATGTTGTCTCTTATGATGCTCTGTCAATTCTTGTGGCAAGTTGAAAGCGTATATTTGGTGATTCTGATGCAGCGTGTTTTGAACAGGTAGCAACTCTGGCCCCTAACGTACCAGCAATGCAGGAATTACATTTCGCAGTGCCAATGGCCGGAGCAATTATCTGCACATTGAACACGCGTCTTGATTCATCTATGATATCAATCCTCCTACAGCATTCAGAAGCCAAGATCGTCTTCGTCGACGAACAATTGCTCAGCATTGCTCAAGAAACATTTGCTCTTCTAGCACAAACCAAGGCCAAACCACCGATTCTCGTCGTAATCCATGACCATAATACCCCTCCACCTCCCTCCAAAACCGTTACCAACACACACGAGTACGAGACTCTCCTAGCAAGTGGAGATAGCAAGTACACCATCAAACGACCCACAAACGAGTGGGACCCAATAAGTATCAACTACACGTCCGGGACGACGAACCGTCCCAAAGGGGTGATCTACAACCATAGGGGATCATATCTTAATGCGCTCGCCTCCCCATCCATTCACGGAATGAGTAAAAATCCTGTCTATCTTTGGACGGTCCCAATGTTCCACTGCAACGGCTGGTGCCTGATATGGGGGCTGGCTGCTCTGGGTGGGACGAATATTTGCCTCAGGCGCGTCTTGCCCAAGGAAATATTCGACACCATAGAACTGAACAGGGTTACACACATGAGCGGAGCTCCGACGGTTCTAAATATGATCATTAATTCAAGTGAAAAAAGACGGTTGCCCCACATGGTTGATATAATGACTGGCGGGGCCCCACCACCGCCACCGGTCCTTGACCAGATAGAAGGGCTTGGTTTTAGGGTTTCCCACTTATATGGGCTCACGGAAACATATGGCCCGGGCACGACGTGTGTGTGGAAGCCCGAATGGGATTCTTTGACCCGTCAGGAACAACTGAGGCTGAAAGCTAGACAAGGGGTGGGCCATTTTGGCCTCGAGGAAGTCGATGTGAAAGATACTTGTACTATGGAGAGTGTACCTAGTGACGGGAAAACAATAGGTGAGGTGATGTTTAGGGGAAATACTGTAATGAGCGGATATCTAAAAGACGTAAAAGCCACTGAGGCGGCTTTTGCTGGCGGATGGTTCAGAAGTGGGGATCTGGCTGTCAAACATGGAGACAGTTATATAGAAGTCAAGGATAGACTGAAAGACATTGTGATATCTGGTGGGGAGAATATAAGCACGGTTGAAGTGGAAACTGCTTTGTACAGTCATCCAGCTGTTCTAGAAGCTGCTGTTGTGGCGCGGCCGGATAATCACTGGGGCCAGACACCTTGTGCATTCGTTAAGTTGAAGGAAGGATTCGAGGTTTCTTCTCAGGAGATGATAGACTTTTGTAGGGAACATTTGCCTCATTATATGGCACCAAAGACTGTTATTTTTGAAGAACTCCCAAAGACTTCGACCGGGAAGATTCAGAAATATTTACTTAGGGAGAAAGCTCAGGCCCTAGGAAGCCTTTCTTGAGCACCTCTTCATTGTTTCATGTACAAGTAATATTCTTGTTTGACCATAGTTTGAAGTATGAATTTGCAACATTGTTTAAATTGAACCAAATTGAAGTTTCCAACAGATACAAGTTGAAATAAACTGACATTGACAAAGTACAGAAGAAACTGACCATGATAACATAGAACAATCAAAATTAACAAAAACCAGTTGTTTCTACAAACTCATGTATCATAGTTTACAAATTTACTCTTACTTCATTGCCAATGAAGCAGCGCTAGTGCCAGAACAGTGATTAAATCCATACCAAGTATCTGCAGGTATAACCACATTGTAATAGAACGTGACGGGCTTCGTATTATATCCTTGGACCGTGATATCATACGGCATCCATCCATCTCGTCCACTTCTGTAGAGGTACAAATAACATATCTGATACGTACATGGCCCGGTTATTTGAAATGTATCAGATGAGCATCTCTCAAATGTCCTCGATCGAGGATCATCCAGTCTTGCTGCGTATACCTATATAGATTGAAATCAAGAATTAAGATTAAATTGAAGCCAACTTGCTCAAACAGTATACTTTCGTCAAATGAAAGAGACAGATAGTTGGCATTGAGATGCTTGAAGGCTAAATTCATTGTGACATAAACACAAACACCTTTGCTGCTAAATCCTACTCAAGTCTAATATATCTCTTTATAAAAAATAATCACACAGATTGCCTTAGAAACAGCAATTAAAATTAAAATGGTTATGATTATTAAATAGTTGAGCCAAAAATCAAAACCTGATTTCCGTAAGCATCGCCAAACGAAAGACTGATACGATCCCTTGTGTATCGAGTGGAAGAGCAACTAGTCCTTACGCTTACCGAAAACGAACATGTCCCTGCATTCTGTACAAGAACAGTAACAATCTAACTCGCAAAAGAGCAAATTTTGAAAAAAAATCAACAAATCTTTGAAGATTCATAAGTTTCAGACATTCTCAGACCTGGGTTTTGTTAATGTTGAAGGATGTTAGCGGCTGAGGGCGTGGAATAATCGATCTTGATTCTGATGAAGAGAAGATGAAAGCGAAAAATAGCAGGAAAAACAGAGTCCTCATGATCTCCATTGAAGCAGAAAAAACCTTGAATTTGAATTGACGATGTTTACAAGGAAGAGGGTTGTTATTTATATGATCAACACGGGTAGCACGTTGTCGGATTGTTGGTCGGTTAAAATTGTTTTCTAGTGATAGATCTGACTCTGGACTGGAGTCTGGAGTATACGTTCTACTAATAAACACGTCCCCAAGTTTGGTACATTTTGGACTTTCTTCTGCTTAAGTGTTGAGGCAAAGACTCATCAATGGTGTGTAACTTCAACCGAGAATAAATGCGATGTATACACCTTTTGCTTTCTTGAAGCCGATAAGAACATAAATCACTAATTTCTATTTTGAGATTTTAAGAGGTATTTGCAGAAATTTCTGGTTTTGAAGAAGGTAAAATTGAGAGTGTTTGATTAGAAAAATGTAAGAAATACTTAGGAATAGTAAAAAAATTCACTTATTTCGGTTTATTCTATAAACAGAAGCCATAAAGCAAAATACTAGTACTTCCTTTGAGCCCTTTTTAAGCTAAATGTAGAAAATTACACTTTGTTACAATTTACAAACACTACCTAAATATTCAAGTTAAAACCTATCTACATAACGTAGAACGTACTAATTATTTGAGATGACTATAAATTAATACTGATCTGAGTTTCCAATAATTTTTTTCTTTATACTGAACATGCGATGAGCCGACTCTGAACATTAGGGTGTGAGCTTATCATAGTTGGCCTTCTTAAACGAATAAGACTTGATGTGTGATGAGGTTCTCACCTTATCATATTCGATAGAGCCTTTCGGGCAACATGACCGGTAGATGTTCAAGACGACGACTTTTCAGTTGAAAAATAATACTAACTAAACAATTAGAAAATTACTCAGAGACTCAAAATAATCATCGATTTTCACCATTCCATGTTAAAAAGAAGTTAAAACTATATATAGATCACAAAAGTGCATTTGTTCAGCATGAAACACCAAATGCAGCACAAATGAAGGTATTTCTTATTTGTAACATCATTTATTTTGACGCCTTTAATCTATCGAATCAAACATGCTCAAGCGAAAACAAAGGTGTTACGGTGATCAGAACTCGATTGGTGGTTTCAGTCGTATGAGTCTTTTGATTCTATCTTTGTCGGTGTTCTCCAATAATCCCTTCAAAGAAAAAAAAAATTCATAGTACTCTAATTTCGGCCCTAGTGAGAAGAGAAAATACACAATATTACTCACCTTACAGACAATCTCATCCAAGCACAAGCATATTTTTCCGTATTTGTCAAGGAAAAGACGTTCGGTTGGAGCTTTTCCACATACATCCTTCAGGGTTCCGGTTATCACTAAGACAGCTTCTCCCACTAAATTAAGAAAAGAAATCAAGAAATTGTACTAATTCTTTCCTGATACAATAAAATAATCCCATAAAAAGAACAGATAAAATAAGAATGCTGTACTTACGGGCTAGTTCATCGTACTCATCCTTGCCAACAAGATATATACTGACATCCCCAAACATTGTGTATACAATATAAACTGACCTGTACAATTAGCATACTGATAGTTAAATGATACAGATACAAAAGTGCGTTGTATTTGTGCAGTAGCTTTCGCAAGTCATAAGCTTCCTACAAGAAACCAAAAAAAAAAGGGCATTTTCTTATTTCTAATGTTCCTTATTTACTGATTCACTCAGGCTTAAACCTTTAATTTTGCACCCTTCATTAGAAGAAGCTATAACAAATGAGAATTACATACAGTACCCTAAGGTTTTTCTATATTACAAAATACCCCATCTGCTTCAGAAATTACATAACACCCCCTGAGGTTTCTAACAATTATAAGAATTTAACAGAACGTGTGTAACATTTATGCCCATAGCTTCCGTAAACGATTATATTTGCTAATTATAAAAAACTTACAAAAACCTCTGTATTTTATACAAAAGAACAGTACGATCCATAAAGTTTTTGATAATTACAAAATCCCCCCTGAGTGAATAAATGTCATAAAAAATACGAAATTAAGGCAAAGGGGTATTCTTTAAATAACAATAAAAAACTAACAGATAAGTGACTGAAATCCTAAAGGCTGTTAGATTTTTGTAATTATTTGAAATTTTGGGGGGTTTTATGCAATTTTTGAAAACAATATTTTGTGATTGTGGAAAACGTTTGGGTAAAGTATGTAATTCGCCTAAGCAATATCACACTAACACACATAATAAAATCATTATCTATTCAGAAAACAGTAAGTAAATGATAACGTACTATTTGACACAAGAAAATGTCTTCAATAGAGTTAACCAAATCACTACATTGCAAAACAGTGATTTCAATAGCTCTCTGTAGAAATGAATCACATCGACCATTTTCAGATTCACTAAACCAAATATCATGTCATTTCCACAATCTTCACCATAAAAAAAGGGCAAAATAACTACAAGCATAGCACAATTTTTTCAAGACAACCCAATTTCCGGTCCTTTCTCTTTTCAACATCTCTAAATGACTGTGACAACTTACTGAAGCTATAACATGTTGAAATTTTCGAAAGCTGATGCAAAAGCATGACCGAAAACAAGCAATAAGCATGCATAATCACGATTTTATCCACAAAAAAAGAAAATGTAATAAAGAAAAACGTGAGAAATGAGAAAATTCTATATCATACTTGTGATTAGCAACAAGGAGCTCCTCATTCCTGACTCCTTGAAGATTATCTGCCCCCAATTTCACTAAGAAGGATCTCCAATGCAAACGTTCCTCAGCTGGAACTCCATTGAAACTGCAAAATGCAAAAACCTTCAATTTGTTACGATAGCTACCACAATCTTTAGTAGACTCAAACATATACTTCCAATCGAACAAATCCCCAATGAGTATATGAAAAAATTAAAATTTAGAGAAGCCAAAAATAATCTCTATTAAGAATTAAAGCTACGTTTACAGAAGGATGGAGTAAAATCACACAATTATTTCAGCATACGTAAGAATGACGGGAATAAACAATGATGTGCCTAAACAATTCCTAATAAGTGTTGTGAGATTTTTCATCACAAAAAGAAAGAAAATGTACCGTTCGACGAGAATATTTCCTTCGGAGTTTGCGATCATGGCTGCCAGCAACATTTTCGTTCCACCGGAATCTCTAATCGGACTAACGACATTTCCCTGCGTAATATGCAGTGTAAAGTTGTGAATTAGATTGGCTAGCGTTTATTCCTTCTCTCATTTGTTCGGTACAACAGAAAGCGTGTTTGTTGCTTTGCTTTGTAACAACCTAATATGAAACACGGATACGAACTCGGCAACACGGACATGGACACGACACGACACGACACGACACAGATACGACGACATAGATTTTTTTTCACATTTTATACTAGAAAAGTATCGGATTCGAATACGACACGATACGATGAAATTTGTAAAAGTGTATGTGTATCATAGGTAACAACTAACAACTAAATGACCAGGGTTGTGTAATACTTTACTAAAAAATTCTTAAAATTAATTTTAAATATAACAAATCCATGAATTAAATTTTTATTAAATTTCAATAATTTCTAAAAGACAATAATGATGGTATATCATATTTTGGACTTAGTCCAATCAGACTTAAAAACCTAAATAATGCTTTATGGACTGTGGACTTAACAAATCGGATTGGACTTAATGAATTTAATTAATAAAGCCCAAGGTAATTATGAATCCTAAACCGTTAATAACTCTAAAAGAAGGTAATTTGACGCAGTAAAAACTCTAACCCTAATACGATTTGGATTACGAACAAGTCTATATAAAGCGGTCAGAGCCCCCATAATCAATTATCGAATAAACCCTAAGAGTACTCGAAGAACTCCCAAACACTCTGCCGAAAGAGCCGCGTTCGGCCATCGCCGCACCTCGTCCGAGCAGTGCGAAATCGTCTGAGCATCACACAAAACACTCCTAAAAACCCTAAAACCCTACATACAATTATCAAGGGCCCTTTTTCGAGGCGCCTTGATAATCACGAATCCTACTCAATCCTTCAAACCAAACATAGGATTTATTGACGCGAAAATCAACACGCATCAATTGGTGCCGTCTGTGAGAAAGAAGACTGAGATTCACAAAAGCCAAAAACAATAAGTTCTTCGTACTCGGATTTGTCTTGTGCATAAGTTTCTAATTGTCTTTTATTTTATACCATGGTACACGACGTACAGCAGAGTAAAACTTGGAATAAAATCGAATATATATATATATATATATATATATATATATATATATATATTCGGAAATCTATTACATATATTTGTTAGGAAAAGTTTTGAAAAGTTATTTTATATATATCACCGAATATACTCCTACATACGTATAGGTTGTTCGGAAAATTTCGGAAATTTAATGCATATATTTGATCGGAAATAAAATATGTATTGATGTGCCATAATTTCATAATGTCACATGGTTAATCCCTCTCCACTCGTCTCACGTAAAAGAATATCACCCATTTACTAAAACAAACACCAAGTATTCCTCTCGAAGGTAACATTCGAGGAGACATCCCCAGAAATAGCACGAAGTCCACACTTCGCCATACTCCACCTCGAAGAAGAACGCCTTAGCTCGAACCAGTCCTCGAGATAATGGTATTTCACCTGAAAACCGCCCAACTACGGATAACTTCCCACTATTCTTAGTGGCCCCAAAATCAGGGAATAACTGATCCAACAATCCCAGTCAATTCAAGATAACCGCCACGTTCAGAACGTGGTCCATAACTCATCCCACGATCTGAGAAATCACTTATAAATATTCAGAAACACAACCAAGTAAGGTACGCACAATTTACATATCAAAACTCTGCCAAAATATTCTCTCAAGTATCTCTACATACATTCGTTATCCTCTGGTGCCTAATTTAACTCAGTGGAGGATCAATGCTGGCTTAAACCCCAGCTTTGTCTTAACCTTAGAGTTCTTGGCTGTTCTTAGCAGGTAGAATCCACAAATATCAACAGATCGTTGCTGAATTCAAGAAGTTCTCTCCTCGAAACTTCAAGTCATTTTTCAGCATCATCATGTATATATCCTTAATAAGCATAGAATATATACATGTTGTTCGGAAAGGCCAAAATGCATTTTTTAGTCTTGTAACTATCCACTTTTATGGTTTTTGGTCCTTATGTTTTTGAATTTGTAAATTTAGTCCTATATGTTCTAAATCAAGCAAATTTAGTCATATATGTCCTAAAATCAAGCAATTTTGGTCCTCCACATTCAGGCGACTAGCTAGGATTCCGGCAAGTCGAGGACCAAAATTGCTTGATTTTAGAACATATAGGACTACATTATCTTGATTTAGAACATATAGGACTAAATTTGCAAATTTAAAAACCTTAGAACAAAAAACTAGAAAAGTAGATAGTTATAGGACTAAAAAAGTCCAAAATCGAGGACCTAATTGTAGAAGCATGCATGCACGTACACATATAGTCGTGAATTATTCTTACAAAATTCGATCCTCTCTCTCTCTTAGTGAATTTGAGTTTCTGACTAATTAAAGAATATTCATTCTCCGACCGACATTACATCTTATACACTTAATTTAATTGAAGGGTTCTTGCGGATCAGGCTGACTGTTTAGCGTAATAGGAACATGGGAAGGCGAAAATTTCCTGGCAAGAGGGAATCTAGCTGGTGAGCCTCAACGAGCATCGACTAGGAGGAGCAAAAGGAAATTAGGATCGTCGGATCCTGCAAATAATTAATGGGAGAGTTGTTCGTGTCTCCATACAATTCTTTACCCGGGAACATACGACTATACAGATTATACGGAATATAAATATCTGTTCGCCATCGTTGCAACGCCGTCGTGTTGTTGCGTCGTCACCCGTTCCCGTCAGCCTCCAGTTATATACGCAGACGCCACAACGGTGGAGGTTCTACCGAGCAACAGATCTATTTGTTCAAGCTTGTCGAGGCCCGACACCACCTACGCGTTGATTTATTCAAAGTCGAAATATCGACATAAGTGGAAACGAGGTCGGGATAACCAAAGCCTGAGACGTGAAGCAAGAGAAATCTAAACATTCCGAGCAGAAAATATATACGAGAAGCGAAAAAGATGATGTTACGCATTAAACATCCGAAATATTTACGAGCATGATCGAGGAATGGCTCCACCTTTTCGCCATGAAGGCGCGCGTTGATGCATGCATGTCGCCTACCTTCGGTATCTTCTTTTAGTTATTTGCACACATATGTGATGGATATCTCCGGCCGCCTATATATATATAGAAAAGGATAGTGGTTAACATCTCCTTTTTAGATTTAATTGTTTAACATTTCTCACTATTAATGAGATAAGAGACAGGAAAAGGCATTATCCTTCACGGAAGGTAGAATTGATCGGCTAAAGAATTTCGCAATAAAGGAAACATAGGCGGGATATCAGTTCGATCCATGGCCACAGTTGCAGCGCCGCCGCGTCGTCACATCGCCGTCCAATCCCATGCACCGAAGGACATCCATTGCCGCCCTTTCATAGTCAATAGTCGCCGCTGCTGCTCGTCACGATTCCAGCCCTCTCGTCGGAATCTGCAGGCCATCATCGATCATCGGAATAAGGATTTAACCATGTGACGAAGAAATTGTGATTAAATTTCATTATAAATTTGTGCTCGAGATGCCGTATGCTTCGACGGGAACGCACCAGACGACAGCGAAGGGAAGTTACTTGATCTCATATTTATGCATTCGTAAACAATTAAAATTTGTTCGTTTCTTTAAACCGGTTGAACGCCGTGTAAAATTGTTGAAGAGGGTGAAGGTTGTCGAATAAATAAATAAAAAAAAAAAAGGAGAGAGAAAGAAAGAAGTCCCAATTTAAAAGGGACTTGATTTGAAAATTGATGCCCCAATTTCCATCGGTATTGATTTGCTCAAAATTGATAGGGCACAATTGATTATACGAAGATTTGAAAAATTACTCCAAACTCATCATCGGTAGTCGACATACGCAAAGCTCGCATCAAAGTTAACTTGTCTGATTTTGATTTCCGAAGACCGTTTTCTATATTCAAGGTTTTTATGTTAATTTCGTGTTTGTTTGCGATTAGATGATTACAACGACAAGGAAGAGGAAATCGAAGGGGATTACGATGATGTAGAAGTCAACGATGTCAGAGACGAAGGGAAATCAAACGAAGAATTGGTTTGTCCGTTTTTTGCTCCGAGGATTTCGATCGGTTTTATTATGTTCGGCGAGACGAAATTACAAACTGGAGCCATTAGCATTTTGGCAAGGTGGCGGATATGGATTTACACGGGTTCAGGCTTGGCATAGAACCTGCAATAATTTTTGAATTAATTATATGCTCGCCTTCTGAAGAGTAATTTGAAGGCTTCGAGTGTTGGATTCTTGGGAATATTCAGGCAGGGGTAAAGAAGTAATTGAACATGTAGCGGATGAAACTCAATCGGGGAAATCAAATGGGCATCTCGGAGTCCGTCTTTCAAAGCTGAAATGGCACTTCATCACTACACACCCAACTTTCGACGACGACGGGAGAATGGAAAGGCAGTTGGAGGAGGACGTGCAGAAGGCAGTAGTCGAGAAAGGAGAAACCTTCGAGGTTTAACTGATAGAGATTGATTAAACGGCAGCCCGCATTCCTGGACGGTTGACGGCTTCGGCAGCAGACTGATTAATTTTTTGAAGAGATTCAGGTCATGAAGGCAAGCACGATCAGCAGAAGAAATCCGTGCTGGAGAAGGTGAAGGATAACTTAATTAATTCCATCAAGCTATTAGAAACGAAGATAACAAGAATAAAGAGATGATCGATAAAAGGATGTTTCGCCCATGTTTCTTGTTTTGTCGATGACGAAAACAAAGCTTTAGGCGAGTTGTTTTGTAATTGTCGTAAATGATCTTGTAGCGCCCCTTTCCATGGACGGAGAAAGGACACCACATCCGCACCGAGACGAACCCCCAAACGAGATAGATGTACCCCATTTAAAAATCCATCCCGGCGAACGGCAATCAATCAAGCAAAACCAGCAACAGCATAACGACACCCCAACAACAACAGCAGTAAAAGAAATAACAGAGTTGCGGAAGCTAATTCAAATATAAAGTAAATCATATAAGCCCTCCATGGCAACGTAATTCATACATCATTCTCAATCATTATATAATAAATGCCCTTCATGGCCAGTCTATCCTATTCCACATCAGGGACACGTAAGTACGGAAAATAAAGCATAATCCGAAATACATAATTAATTCAAATCATAAATAAGGACACGACTGTTGTTGGGACACTGACAAGACAAGACACACGAGCCAACCTAGACCTGCTGCTGCCGACTGACAAGATAGGTGACAACGCCACCTGTCGACCTGAAGTAAGAATCAAAATAGTGGGGGTGAGTACAAAAGATACTCAGTGAGGGTAAAGAGGGAACAAGTACGAGCCACGTTTCCGGGTTTTGATTATATGTATATAGGAAAATGCATTTGCATAATTGAAGAAAATCCGGATCGTGCTTCGACTTGCATACACGATAATAATTAATGATAATAAAGAATTTAAAGCGGTAAATGCAAGCAATTAATATCCCAGCGAGAATGAGCCTGTTCCTCCTTATAACCCCCTCAATAACATGTAACTCCATCACCGGTGTCTGACCCCGAAGTGCGACCCCGGGCGACTGTGAATTTCAGGAAAACGTGCAACGAATGCAACGCCCACCATCGCTCCCAACCGTGGCTATCAACTCCTGACGGGCCACGATTTACGCTTATTTTTGGTAGAAGCACCTCGGATTACACCCTGGACGCTCGTCCCCAGATGCAACCTCCGGATACCTTCCCGGGCCCATTTGAAATAACACGACTTTGCTCGCTTTGAAAAACAAACATATAAATTGATGCCATAAGGCAATTTGGGCAAGTTTGGGTGACGACGAAGGGGGTAAATCCTAAATCAAACCGTCACGCTTAAAAGAAAGAATTTTACTTGCCTTATGAAAATAAAATGATTTAGAGATACTCATAAGTACAAGTTAATATTAAAACCTTTATGAGAATCATGAAAATATAGATTAAATATCTAATAGATATACGAGAAAGGAAATCAAAGCAAGATGAACACATAAGGGGTAGTTCGCAATAAATTAAAAGAATTCTTACTCCGTTTGAAAGCATTTTAAAACCCTCACCTGGAAACACGGAAACGACAAGACAATCCAAGCTATGTCCTGAAAAGACGGCCTGAAACTAACAGACGACAAGAACCACATAAGACAAGACACGACAACGACTCACGAAAACTACATCACATGAAAAACCAATAAACGTCATGTAGCAATTGAATTTACAATTAAAATGCAATTAAATCAATTAAATTAAAAGTATGAAATTAACGATGCTAAACATGCTCAATTGAAATTCTAATTGCACATTCATGCATATAATATTGTAAAGAAGCACTCATGCGATTTTCGGATTTTTCGGACGACATTCAAAATTTGGGGAAAAACCCTAAACGAAAAAGGCTCGATTCAAGGTCCGAACGAGGTCGGAATTTTGAAAACTTTACGAAATATTCATCCTTGAATCATATGGAAGCTATAGGCGAAAACGGCTCGATTTTAGGGGGTCGTATGCAAAAAGTCAACTTTTATTTTTGGCCATTTGACCCCATTACCGAGAGCAACTAAGGAAAAAGGCTGGAAATTTGGCTAAGGCATTCGCACGGGCTAACGCACGGCCTTGTGCACGGTCTTGAGCACGCACTCAAGACCGTGCAAGCGGAAACAAGCATGCACTGGCTTCTGCACCGGCGTGCGCAAGCCGGTGCAAGTTAAAGGTGTGTGCACGGTCGTGCCAAGACCGTGCGTTGGACCGTGTGGTTCCATCTCACAGGTGCAGAAACGCGATTTCAAGGTTTTTCTCGAGAGTTTCATCCTAAAATCAATTAGGGTGGATTCTAAGGCTAAAAACAACATATAAAATTCACACTCATGCATTGTACACATTAATAGCTACCATTTGATCCGAACTATACTAAAAATGGTAAACTATAACCTACAAATCAATTAAATCATCAAATATTTATTTCAATTTAAAATCTATAAAAACGAAGGATTTAATGGATGAAACGAATTGGAGAAAGAAGGTTACCGATACAGAATTGAATGAGGATCGTAAATCTGGTCTCGAAATTTCGATCGATCGAGCAACGGATTCGGAACGGGATTTTCTTTTCTCTCCTTCTTCTTCTTCCTTTCTCCTTCTCTTCTCTCCTTCTCTCTCTCTCGATTTGTAAATGTATTCAAGAGTGTGCAAGAGAGTGTGCACAAGGGGGTGTAAGTGCGTTCAAGATAGTGTGGGTGTGTCCAAGATAGTGCAAAGGTGTTTCAAGGGGGTGTAGGTTCGTTTAGAGATTAAAATAATTTCGAGGGGTAGAAAGTGTAATTATAAATGGTTGAGAATATGGAAATAATTATAATAAATTAAAATTAGCTAACGAAGCTAATCTTTTCATATAAAATTCAACGAAATGTCGAATAATTATTTCGAGAATATATTCTGGAATTTTCGGGTCGTTACAGATCCTTTTTCCGTAAAGGGGGTCACTATAATAAAATTTTAAATTTTGTTTGGAGGAGAGGTAGTACGGAAAATGTCCCTACCTCTCCTCCCATGTGCGGTGTCGTTTCTCTTTTTCTTTTTGATCGCTTTTTACATAAGTCGAATGCATGAACGGTTCGACTGTCGATAATCACACAAATCTTAAGACTGACGATATTTACGAAAAGGAAAAACTTAAAAAACTTTCTAGCAACGATGAAGTGGAAAACGATGAACTTAAAACAATGAAAAGATTTAGGCTGCCTTCGGACTTGAAATAAAAAGGCCTTCGGGCTACGAAGAGTCTGAGGACTATAAAAAGCCATCGGGTTATGAAGAGTCTGAGGACTATAAATCGAACAAGCCCCCGGACTAGACAAACTTTGAACTTTAATTTCGGACTTTTAAGACAACGGTTTTTTCGATAACAAAAGGCCTGCGATCCTCGAACTTAAAAATCGATAAGTGAAAGCGTAAAAGACATACAATTAAAGGAAGGTTCATCTAAAGAACAAACGAGAAAAACAAATGTTCCTCAAGCAAAAAGCGAATGTTTTGACGAAGTGTTTTTTTGAACATCAAATCCCCAAAGGATGCTGAAGGAATATCCCCCCGAACTTATGGATATGATTTTAACAAGTTGCTCGAGGGAGGGAGTACGGAGTATACTCAAAGAACAAAGAGCAAAAAATCAACTTGTTAAAATTCGACGAATACAAAAAAACTTAAGTCAAACGGCATTTGAAAATCCTATCCGACTTATTGGGATAATTCGTCCGAAGACACAATTACCTTTTTTTCATTCTATCCACCAAAGGATGACATCTGAAGGGCAATAGTCAGTCGAAATAAAGAAATTTGCTTGCTCGGAAACAAGAAGGATACTTCGATTTTGTTGAGACGATCAGTTTGTCGAAAAACGAGCCAGGTAGATTAAATAATTTGCTCGTCAAGAAACTTGGGCTATTCGAGGAACTTGATCGTTCTTGTTAGAAGGAAAAGGGGTAGTAAAAAAAATGACGGATACAAACGACGAAGATATACATGAATAACGAAGTTACGAAAAAATCGAAGTCATAAACAAACGAATAAACATACGAGGTCACGAATAAACTTACTAATGAAAGCAGAAGCGACGAGCACTCACAAAATGATGAAATTTACGAATATATTAAAAGACGAGCAAAGAAGAATAGAGCAGACAAACAGAGGATCGACGAATATAAGGAAAAACTAACGAAGCAGATGAAACGGATAAAACAAATAGGAACAAAAATTCACGAGCAAAGTGCGAAAAAAATGAACGACTATTTTCTCCCCTCGAAACGGCATAAACAAAAATGAATACTTTTTCGGTTATATCTATACCCTAAAGATGACGAAATCTTTTTGAAATTAGGATATTGAATTTGGATATTAGGTGCTCGGAGCAAGGCAAGGAGCCCTTGCTTCCAAAAAATAAATTAACCCCTCGAGTAGAAGGGGGTGGAGAGATTCCCGGATGAAAAGATTTATACAATGGGGAAGCTCACTCGAGAAATTATCTTAAATTTCATTCGGATTGATGAAAGTCAAAAGTAAGAACGAACGGTTGAGATCGATTTTAAGTTAGGGTTACACGAATTAAAAGTAGCCACATTTTAAACCTTTTACGAAGAGAGGTATTCGGAACTTATAAGTAATTTGAAGGAAAAGACGAAGTAAATATTTGTATTCGGATATAAATAAGGATCGATTTGCCGGATAAGACGAGTTCTCGTGCCTTTTTGTGAACTTGCGATTCGAATTCATCCCCAAAATGGAGTGTTCGAAACATGGGTAGACAATGTCTTGGCCAAATAAGGATAAGGTGTTTGGGCATTGACGAACGAATGATGTATGGACATAACTCTGAGACGAGCACGATTATCTCAAATTCGTCCCGAAATTGAGAATTAGGGGGGAATAATGATGGTATATCATATTTTGGGTTTAGCC
Source organism: Verbena officinalis (assembly GCA_958496215.1). Taxonomy (NCBI): domain Eukaryota; kingdom Viridiplantae; phylum Streptophyta; class Magnoliopsida; order Lamiales; family Verbenaceae; genus Verbena; species Verbena officinalis. The sequence continues at coordinate 3,108,253 of OY292391.1, forward strand.
TAATAAGACTTAAAAACCCAAATAATGCTTTATGGACTATGGACTTAACAAATCGGACTGGACTTAATGAATTTAATTAATAAAGCCCAAGGTAATTATGAATCCAAACCGTTAATAACTGTAACGGCACGTCCCCAAATACGGTGCGACGTGACGTCCCGCACCAAGTCATAATCCACAACCAGAACTAAAGGTCCAGTTATGAACTACAACCTGGCGAACGAAAAATAATTACCAGGCGGATCTGCTTTACAAAATGATAAGACAAAGAACAATAATACAGCGGAAGCAAATTAGCACAACCTATCCCACTCAGGGAGCTAGAACAACCATAATCCAAAACACAATTATAAAGCCCACCAAGGCCACTGAAAATATAATATCAACATTCAAACTGATTTACATAATTTACATCTACCACTTCTAGGGTTTTAAATATTTATCCAGATACATAGACGGATATGAAATCACCTAAACAAAAGTAAATGACTCCAAGGACACGACCTGAATCCGCCTAGCAACAAAACCCTGAAAAGACAACAACAGAGTAATGGGGTTAGTCAAAGCGACTAAGTGAGGGGGCTGTAATACGTATATATTATTGAAACAACCGAAAGATTCACCAGTTTGTAAATGAAAAGAAAGCAAAGGAAAAATAAGGGTTTTCACAATTATTGGTGAATCGAATAATTTCGCATTAAAGTAAAAGCTCGGCGAGACGAGCATCAACCACCTATTTCATAATATCAGAAATATCAAATAAACCTCCCTTATTCCTCCTTGTGTAGACAGGTAGCTAGCCCGCTACTATATAATCATGCAAGGACAAATATCCAATACATCTTCGGCTGAGGATATAGACTAGATCCCGTCCGGCGCAGGTACTCAAAAGGGTTGCCACTCCGGTCATACCCTCGAGCTCCCATCAGTTTGGAGTCCAGAGCATTGAGATCCACCGTAGACCCGACGTCTATCCGGCTTCACCCCGTACCCTGAAGTCCGGGCCCAATTGTATAATGTGGCTCAATGGCCAGGCCGAAAGGCCAAGATAATGTTCTCGCATTCCAAATACTCATATGGTCAAAGGGACCAATTTCAATCCATTTTATACCCTTTCGAGCTAATAGAGCTCTCGAGGGGTTATACATAATAATTTGATATCAACGCATTTTTCTTTAAACTCATTAATATAGTATGGTTGAAATAGCTACTACGTATAATATAAACATGGGGAAAGAAACATAAAAACATAAAAGACAGGCTTCGGGTATATATGGAATATTTACATACGTATAAGGAAAGCCGAATTCGGAAAAGAAACCCCACCTGGATAATCCTGCAAAAAGGGCAAAAGAAAGAAGACCAACTACTGCCCAGACGAACTACCACCTGAAACCAAATACAACACAACCAAGTAAGACGACAACACGACGCACGGCTTATTCTTAATGCAATAACCACTTAGTTAAATCAAAGAAGGGCAATTAGGGCAATTATTCAATGAAACGAATGAAATATCAAACTTCAAGCTTATAATCATACTTAAACACAATTAGGTTTCATAGACATGCTTAAAATACTATAAAGAAGCATACATTCAAGTTTTGAAGCAATCGGAAAAGAATTGCGAAAAGCGTATAATTCCCTAAACGAAAATCAGTTCGTTTCACGATCAAACGGTATTGGAAAAATTCAAACTCTATGGATTATTAAGTTTTAAAGCGCTATGGACTTAATGGCGAAGTCGGATTTTGAAAATAATATCAAACGAAGAAAGTAGCATTTGAAATTTTTGACTTCCAGAGACTTTTGAACTAAAATCGGGTCACACGGGCTACACACACGGCCTGATCAAGGCCGTGTGCGATTTTGGGAACACGCACGGCCTGTCCACACGGCCTGATCAAGGCCGTGTGCAACTTTGAAACATGCACGGCCTACCCACACGGCCTGATGCAAGGCCGTGTGGGGTGGAAAACACGCACGGTCTTGCTACACGGCCTGTTTTCGCGAATTTTCAGCAGAACGCGAAGAACTTCGCACAGAAGCAGCAAAACTTCGTCAAATCTTTACCAAAATACCATTTTCAATCAGATTTTCATATTACAAACTTCAACAAATATCAAAGATCACAATGGCAACACATAGGATCAAGAATCATCGAAAACTACGGAGTATAGCGATCAAACTATCGAAAAATCCAACTTCGAAACAATTTATCCAAAACATACTCAAACGACAACGGAATCAAATGGAACTTGAATAATACCTGTAGAGAATGTTATAAGGATCACGTAGGTTCTTACGGATTGAAATTTGGTTAAGAAACGAACTCGAAAGATCGAATTGAAGTTTTAAAGAAAATTCTTTATTTTTCTTTCTTTCTTTTCTTTTCCTTCGGCTGTTTAAGTGTAATTAAGAAAAAGAAAAGGAAAAGAGAATAAAAAGAAAACCTGAGGTTTAAATGAAAAATCGAAGGGGCATTTTCGTAATTTCGCAAAACTTCATAAAAAGGACATATTAATGAAATATATCAATATTATAGTCAAAACTCATCATTTTAAACGCACATCAACATAGAATAATTTAAATTCACAAATTATCACATTTACGAAAGTTCATATAAAACACACAAATATCACATAAGCACATATGTACCGATCGAATTTTTCCAAACTTGTCCCGTTATCTCAGGAATTCTTACCGGCTTTAGTTTACCAAAAATGTGGGGCGTTACAATAACTCTAAGAGAAGGTAATTTGACGCAGTAAAGAACTCTAACCCTAATACGATTTGGACTACAAACAAGTCTATATAAAGGGGTCGGAACCCCCATAATCAATTATCGAATAAACCCTAAAAGTACTCGAAAAACTCCCAAATACTCTGCCGAAAGAGCCGTGTTCGGCGACCACTACACCTCGTCCTAGCAGTGCGAAATCGTCCGAGCATCACACAGAACACTCCTAAAAACCCTAAAACCCTACACACGATTATCAAGGGGCCATCCTCGAGGCGCCTTGATAATCGCGAATCCTACCCAATCCTTCAAACCAAACGTAGGATTTATTGACGCGAAAATCGACAAGCATCACTCAATTATTGGCTTTTATTACCTTTTTTTGTTTTTTTAATTGTTAAAAATTATCCTTTAATTTCGAATGTTAATGCAATATTTAACTACCTACTATTTATGTATATAATTCTTTTAATAAATTTACTTATGAAGATCTTAATAATTTTATTTATTTATTTACTTTTAAGAAATTATATTATCTAAATTTCAATTTATATATTTGGCCCAATGGCCACGAGATATTATTACTCCAGTGTGGAGGTCTGGGTTTGATTCTTTGCAATGACAAGAGTCGAATTGTGTGCATGTGTTCTTTTTAAAAAATAAAAAATAAATAAATAAAAATAAATTTCAATTTATATAGCAAATTAAGTATATAATATTATCATTTAAAATGTGATTGAAAAATGATAATTATTTTAAAATCCTTATCGATAACCACCTTTGATTTAATCCAAAAATCCCCACCTTTGGTCTGAATAGACAGAAATCTAACCCCGAAACCCATTGCCTTAAACACCCGGCAATGCTCCGGTCCGTTGCGCCACCCTCCGCCACCACCCTCCTCCCCGCTCCTCCGCGCCAGTTCATCTCCGACCAATATGTAAAACTCCACAAGCCCTTCAAACTAAACCACCCCCAATACCCAATCTTGAAGAAACCATTCGCCCCATCAAATTTAATCCTCACAAAAACCCAGAGCAGCAGCAGCTTCCAATTCACCACACCCTCCGAAAATCCGACCGAAAATGAGTGGGATTTCGGAGATGAAGTAATTGAAGAAGGCGAGGACGAGGGAAGCCCCTGGGAAGGCGCGATTTTGTACAAAAGAAACGCGACAATCTCGCATTTGGAATACTGCACCACTCTCGAGAGACTGGGTTTGGATAAGGTGTCATCGAATGTGTCGAGAAGTCGAGCTTCAGAAATGGGTTTGCGCGTGGTGAAGTCCGTCAAAGATTATCCTGATGGGACGCCGGTTTTGATTTCGGTAGATGTTACTAGGAGGAAGCAGAAGCTGAGACTCGACGGAATTGTTAGAACTGTCCTTTCTCTTAATTGCAACAGGTTTTTTTCTTTTAACTCTTCTTTACTTTGATTGCCGTGCTTCTGCACTTGTTTGATATGTTTATTTGTTTGATTTTATAGGCTTGTGCAAGAAATTTAGATGCTATGTTTTTTGTTGCATATGGATGTAGCAGGATTATGTTTTGCTCTTGTGGAAGTTTTCCATTTAGTGTGTAACTGAATCAAGTTAAGTTGAACAAAATCACTTTTAATCTTGGTTTCCTTGAACTCATGTTTGAACTTGATTTGATTATTACATGACTGGAGCTCCAACAATCTCTAAATCTAGCCAAATTCAAGTCAAGCTCGAGCCAAGTTTCAAATCTTTCCCAACGGGAAAGAAAATTCAGTCTTTGTTTGTCATGTTTACAAACCAAATTCAGACGAGCTTTTAGCAATAGAACTCTAATCAAGAATCGAGTTGTTTGATTATCTTTTCAGCCCTATTTCCATTTCTTTATTCTGTATGTAGTTATATCCTGTTTGTAATTAGCTTGATTGAGAACAAAGGTATTGGGATAACAGGGAAGTTAGTGTAGTTGAATTTCCTAGAGCTAATTTATTGGATAAAATAGCGAGCTTAGAATAAAATTCTCTAGAAAGTAAGGATTTCCCCTAACTTCAGTTTTTTGGCATATGCTTTACTATTTAGACTCCCATCTTTATCACATATCAACTATGTTCCAGAGGTTAACGGAATCTGTTCCATAATGACAACACAACAACGTTGAGCCTGGAGTAGTCAAGAAGTTAGCGTGCGGTGTATAGCTACTTCAGAAGATTTTAGTTTGTGATGAATGTTAAAAGTTCTAGGGAACATACCGCGAGATCATCTTAATTAGAATACTTTCCAATTATTTGACTATTGAAATTTGAAATTGAATGATTATTTAGTGAATGAAATCATGAAGTTGTGGATTGATCTCCTCCTTGTGGCAGTGTAGAGACTAGCAAATATTGGAACCACCTAATAGTGCTCCATGGCTAATTTAAATCACTTCTCATAGAAACGAGATCCTGTAATTGGGCCGCAAGGGTGTTCTTTATATTTTTGGATTTTTTTCTTAAAACAGAAAAGGGCCTAGTTAATTTTGGAATAATTACAAAAAGAACCCCTGGGGTTTGGCCGTTTTACAAGAAAACACCCTCAAATCCTGAAAATTATGAAAACCACCCTAAGCCCGTGACTTTCTGTTAGTGTGATGGTGTTTTTTGTAATTTTCAAGGTTTGAGAGTGTTTTTTGTAAATAGCACAAACCTCAGGGGGGTTATTTGTAATTGACCTGTTAATTTATTAGGAGAAGCTTGAATGCTTGATGATTCAATTGTAGAATTCATAAGATATGTATTTTGCTTAACTTAGTGAATTCTCCATATTTGCTCTTCTTTTACTTGCACGTCTCGTATTTACCATTCTTGATGTTCTAAATACACAACTCCCATAATTTTCCCCGCCTCTTCAGGTGCGGTGAGGCAGCTGCGCAGAGCGTATACTCCGATTTCTCACTTTTACTATGCGAAGAACCCATCGAAGAACCAGAAACCATAAACCTAGGCATGATCTTTGGAGAAGAAAAGTCAAAATCTTTCGGACTCGGTGATATAGACGATGATGACGACGCTCTAATTGACTTGGACGATCAGCTCTATTTTCCTGCAGATCAAAAAGTCATCGACATTTCAAAGAACATAAGAGACCTCATACATGTGGAGATCACCATTACAGCTATTTGTGATCCTAAATGCAAAGGTTTATGTCTCAATTGTGGAACCAATCTCAATGTTAGTAACTGTACATGCAGTAAGCGTAAGGCGGAGGGAAAGGGGTATGGACCCCTCGGAGATTTAAGAGAGCAAATGCAGAAATCATGATTTTGATTTATTATAGGGATAAAGATCTTTTCCCATCCGAACTATGACTAGTTTTGCACTTTACCATCTAAACTTTTTTTTTTTGCAGTTTGCCTCCTGAACTATAAGAATTTTTGTAATTTGCCATCTCTGACGAAAATATTCCACCGGAAAGATGCATCGTACCGTATGAGAAACATAGTTTTACGTTGTATTGCTCCCCTTAGTATCTCAAAAATAAACTCTCAATTAATTTCAAAAAATATGGAGTTTTTATCACCCAATTAGAATAACGGCTACTTTGATAGATTATTTTTAAATATTGAATTGGATAATTAGAACTCCAAGTTTTCTGAAATTGACTGAGGGTTTATTTTTGATATATTAAGAAGAGTAATAAACGTGGACGTATGTTTCTCATATGACACGATGCAATTTTTCGGTGGAATATTTTCGTCAGAGATGGCAAATTGCAAAAAAATTTATAGTTCGAGAGGCAAAATGCAAAGAAAAAAAGTTTAGATGGTAACGTGCAAAAGTGGCTATAGTTCGAATGGGAAAAAATCATTATCCCTTTATTATATATTTTTTTTCTTTAGTAAAAGGCATTGTAACTTATTTCGATGAGCCCCATGTATTTTGAATTTCTTTATTTTTATTAAAATGTTACATCTCTCCTTTTCAGTATTATTAATCTATACAAACATTATTTATTTCCTTGAACCTTGTTAGGTCATCGATGATGACACTTGTCAAGATACTGAAGTTGATATGTCATCGTTTCGCAAGAAAACATTCGGCAGCAAATAGCTTCGGGAATTTTTTTATTTGTGCCCATAATACCAATGAAACACGGACGCGACATGATACAAACGTAGAAATACTGATTTTTTTCGATATTTTATACTAAAGAAGTGTCTGACACAGGAGTTCGATATAGTATCGATACGCACATTAACTTTTTTTTAATGTCGCACTCAGTTTTTCCGGTATTTGGAGTTTGGATTTTGCAGAAATTTAATTGGGACAATCCTTTTCTCCTTAATTGGTCCAGATACAAAATAGAGTTTGAACGGTCTTAACACAACCTTGCAAAACTACGTACACTATTTAGGTGGCGATTTTCTAGAGGTCCAACAGTTGAGAGAAGCTCGATCGGAAATTCGGACCCCCAACCAGCACCCACCCTAAAATCACAATTATTTTCTCCTAATGAACAATTATTTTGACCAAGTCTATCATACTCTATACCTCCTTTTTGGTCAAAGAATTAGCATCACAAAATGGAAGCCTATGAGACTAAACCTAATTAGGCAAATTATCATAAAGAATGAAAAAAACAATGAATTGATATGTAACCTACTCTCTTATAGGGCTCCACAATATTTGAACTCACTCTAGCTATAGGCCTTTATGAGGATTGTTCCACAATACAATTTACCTTCGGCTTTGAGCATTATGTTCAAATCTTCACATGGGCTTTAAGCCCCAATTCAGGCATTTTTGTGAATGCTCCAACTACCAAATATTTGCCGCACTAGTGATGATGGCTTAAATTATGAGAGATAATCTTGACATAATACTATTGGATATTGTATCAAAACATTCGTAACTGATATCTTTTCTAATCGTAAAAGTTGAAAAACAAGTTGTGTTCATGCCGTATCGTGTTTTTGTATCACACGTGATCGAAAAAGAACTGAATTAATTAAGAATCTCGGGGCGTTTACAATTCTTAGCAAGATTAATTACTTAATTATAAATCAAAGCTTTTTATTGACATGACACTTCTATCCCTTGAAGAAAGCTTTCAATTGCAAAAACTGGCAACTGCATGAATGATTTCAATGCTCTGTCTGCTTTGTGTTTACACCACATCATAGCTAATAAATTAGTTATATATCTTTAATTTGATTGAATATTCACTAATATCAGTAAAGCACATCTTGATTGATGCTGGAGGAATCTTGTACACATATGTACGATAATTATTTCTTTAACTATATATAGCTTTTTTTTGGTACAAACTATATAGTAATTATTAAACCAGTACCTCCAATAAATACTTCCTCTTGGCTCAATCACCACCACAAAAATAAAAACACGACATTTACCAAGTATTTTGGATTTTTTTTTTTTTAAAAAAAAAGCATTTACAAAATTGACTCCCTGCTTACATAAATTTTTATTTTGCCTAATGGCCATAAATTAATAAAACTAGTAAATATGGCACACTCAATGCGGGTGCGATATAAAATTAAAATATTATTAATATTATATAAATATATTTAAATAGCATAAATTTATAAATACTAATTAAATTTTTTTATAATAATATTAATTATTTTTAATATAACCACAAAACTTATAACATGTTAAAAAAATATATAACATGTTAAAAAGTAATTTTTATAATTAAATAAATAAAATTTTAAATTATTAAGAAATTTAGATAGGAAGAGAGAAAAGAAAGAAAAGAGAAAAAGAATGTGGGGGAGTGGAGAGAAGAGAGATAAAAATACTTAAATTAATGTTAAACTTGTAAATATGACACATTTGATGTGTATGCCAAATAAATATAAATTATAAATTTATAAAGTAATAAAATTATAAATATTACTTTAAAAAATTATAATATATGTCTAAATTATTTTTAATATATACTTTTAAAGTATGATAGATTAAAATTTTATTTTTATAATTTGAATTTAAAAAGAACCTAAAAAAAAGGAAGAGATCAACTGAGTGAAAAAGAGAAGAAAATAACATGAAATATATGAGAGTGAGAGGGAAAAGAAAGGAGATTGGGAAGACCGTAGAGACAGAAAAAGAAATTAATATTTCTTTAAAAAAAAACATCAAGACACCAAATGGGTGAAGATGCATTGTATTATAATAGTGTAGATGACAGTCCAAAAAAGAGTGAGTGACTAAAGACGCTTTATATAATAGTATAGATAACAAGAATTATATATATTGAATTAAGTTCTAAGTATTATATATGACTGACAATCAGCTTCACACATACTAATATCTAGTATTGAAATTAGTGACAATATCACAAGAGAAATACCATAATATTATGTCTCTGTAAAGTTCATGCATGTTTGCTCTAACTCACATCAAAAGTTAGCTGATAAGATGAGGATTATCAGACATTAATATAAAATAGTAAGTAATCTAGTAATTATTCGGTAGGCCACGGTTAACAGTATCATACAAAAACAAAAACTACAATTCTCATTTAGACATACTATTGACATTGCAATGGCTAAACCACTTGTATTAACTATTATGAAAACAGAAACAACATATGATCACGTATATTTTTCCTTTTTACATATATATAGACGTCGTACCTGGCTAGCTAGAGCATTTATTCCACCTTCTAAATATAGATGAAAGAAATTAACTTGATTGGACAAAGCCCTTCATCAAAACAAACCATTTGCTTCAACATGATTGGACAAGCTCCTAACCTAATATTATTATTATTTTATGAAACATCTTGTTGAGAAAGATTATTAAATATGCAGTAGTAATATGTAATAATTAAATAAGATATGTCAGGATCAATCATCAGCGAATTCATTCTATGATCTTGATTATTCTTGAAATTTGAATTTAATTTAATTTAATTCCTGTTGAGAAGTTCTTCAATCATTTGCAGTGCAATCCTTTCCTCTTCATCGATCCCTCCCCTGATCACCTCCGACGCCGTGATATTCTGTACCGCCGCCGGCGCCATCGCCACAGGTTGCAGCGTTTCTTGCCCCTCTGCCGCTGATGGAATAATGTTCGGATCATTGTTTTTCTTCTTTCCCAGCTCAACAGTCATGACCCAGCTCGAATCCGAGCGTGATCCGGCCCGTTTCTGCCACACACCAATGTGGGAATTCTCTGTGTCGAGCCTCAGACAAGTCAGAGATGGCGACGGCGATTTGCAGCATTTCCGAAGCTTAGCGCTGAGAATCGATGATAGTGAAGCGCCTGAAGAAGACGAAGACGACGATGATGACGGAGATATATCCTTCCCATTATCCTGATTCGCCGGAACTGGGAAGTTGGTCTTCGCATTTCTTCCACTCATTAAAACCGCCGCCTCATCATACGCCCGCGCCGCCTCCTCCGCCGTCTCAAATGTCCCCAGCCAGACCCTCCTCTTCCTGTTACAAAAAGATCAAAAATTTTCAAAAACCCATCTCAAGAAAACCAATCACGGCCCAGAATATACACAATGTATATACATAAACACAGACGCACGTATAAATATAAGCTAGCTAGGGTTTAATTTATTCATGCAGATACAATTTTTTTTCTATTTTCCCGGAAAGTAGGGAAAAGTAGCTAGCCGTCTGAGATGACTACATTCTTCATTCTACTGTGTGTGTGTGTGTGATTGATCGATATATATTAGAATTTAATGATAGAGAAGAAGATATTTACAGTAGAGGGTGGCGAATCTCTGACACCCATGAACCCCAGTGGCGTTGTCTGACTCCTCTGAACTTTTTCCCATGTACCATATTTTCCTTTTTCTCTTTTTTCCTTTATATTTCAGAGAAACTGCGAGTTTTAAGCTAGAAATGCAGAAAATGATGATGATTTATATAAGAATGGGTCGAAAAGAGTGTAGTGGTTTTTGAGGTAACAATACGTTTGCACTTTGCAGTGTGATTTATAGCATTTAACAATGAAGTCTCTTGTTGTCGGCGAGCTTAGAGAAGCTATCTTAGCTTTCTGGTTTAGTGGTCCTAAAAGTGGACCACCACCCAAGGCTGCCACCTTTATGGCCGGGCCACCTCTTCGGCCCCCTCTCGCTCTCTCTCTCTAGCTCTCTGTTGTGTAATCCCTTTACTCTGTGCGTACTATGTAGCTACGTACGAGCAATTTCTGTGTATACGTAGATGCATGTGATAGTCCAAAATTTTGCCTAGCTATATCATATATATGCTACGTGGATATATAATTTAACCTTTGAACAAAAATGGAGAAAAGGAAGGTTAAAGCGTAGCCCTTAATTTATGAAGAGTAAACGATTCGTACTTGGATTGCCATCAATTTTTTCTAACTCTAAAATTGCTGATAAGTCAAATCTAGAAATTTTGCTTATCGTTTAATTTTTTTTTTAGACGTGTTATATTTTAGCCCAAATTGTATTTTTGTCCTGAGATTTTTTTACTTGCAATTTTAGTCCTATAATTTCAAAATTATAGCAATCTTAGTCCTTCAATTGCTAGAACCCTACTTTCTTACCAGAAATTGGCACGTGGCATGTCGGAGATATATATATGTAAGCTTCACCTCAGATTTAGGTGTAACAATATCAGTTTGGGTAGATGCAAATAGTAATATCTACCCCATTGAGAAAACGTACTTAAAATTACGTATATCCCCGAAATGACACATGCAAATTTCTGACAAGAAAGTGGGGTTCCGGTAACTAAAGGACTAAAATTGCTATAATTTCGAAATTATAGGACTAAAATTACAAGTGAATATAAAAAACCTTAGAACCCAGAATGCTACAAATCGTTAGTTACATGACTAAAAAATGTAATTGGGCCTTATATTTTATTTTGAGAAGGATGAGTAGAAGATAAAAGTAAATTTAATAATATTTGTGAGAAAATATGAATTGTTACAAGTTTTTGTTCGCGTGGTGTGTAATAAGTCAAAGTTGTCATAGTACAGTCCTGTGGATATACCAACGTGGTTTGGCTTAGTTGGCAACGCAGGTTGAGTTTGTGAAAGAATCTCAGGTTCGATTTCCACTAAACACATTCGCTAGGAAGGGTGAGGAGTCTTAACTGTAACTAAACCCCAAACCTAAAAACAAATAACGGTTGGTATAATCATGTTTTGATTCACTATAAGATGGTAAGTCACTAACCTCAAATTTATATTCATATTATACATCTAATTAACAAAAATACATTACTGGACTTGTAATCTTACAGGTTTTTAATTTTGTCCCTTTTTTTGTGTGTGTGTTGCGAGAATATCCTAATATGAGTATATATCCTGAAATTGAACAGTTTTTGTTGGAATTTTAAGTAGGGTAAAATTGCAAATTTATGTCAGGTAAGTTTACCATTTTTAAACTTTAGTAATATTTAAGTTTGCTTTTTAAAATTCAGCTTATAATTTTCTATTTTATGCAATTCTAGTTCGATTTTGATAGAAATCTCTCAGAAAAATTCAAAACTCAGCGTTAAATCAAACATAAACGCAACTAAAGTTTGAAATGGTAAACTTATAATATATATAGTACGAAATTTACAATTTTGCCTTTTAAATGGTCATGTGCCAATCACATCGGTTGACATTTCTAGCTAGTGAGATTATGAAATTTCGACAAAAAATAGAACCAACATTACAAATTTTTTAAACTATATATATATATAAGAACTTCATTACAAGTCGCTATTACAAACATGACGAAATTACTAAAATAACAAAGCAACAGGATCAAATTCACATATCGAAATTCGACCAAATGTGTTAATTAATTCGGATATATTTCGTCAAATATATGTTTAGTCACTAGTTTATTGTAATTTATATTTGCTAGTATTACGTAACAAGTATATGTGTCAGAATATTCTTTTAATTGTGACATAATCTTGCTTCTCACTAGATTTTCTTTAGTTTTTTTTTTTTTTTTTTAAATTACCGGTTTGGAAAATTCTACATTTAAGGCCCTTAATCCAGTTTGGGGCTTAGTCACAACTCACAGTTAAGGCTCTTCACTCCTCCTAGTGAGTGCGTTTAGTGGGGATCAAACCTGAAGCTCTTCCCACAAATTCAGCCAGTGTTGCCAACGTATATATTAGATTATAATTTTATATAGTTATATATTGAAACTACTAAAAAACATAAGGAAAATTTACAGTAATTATGCCCGAAATTTAGTGCAATTACAAATAATCTATTACATATATAATTAATTCATATATAATCTTTTTTTCTGGAAATAAATAAGTAATTGATCTTTGCCAAAATTAAAATAAATAAATGAATAAGGGTCCAATTTCCGGGAGATAGTTGATTCACGAGATTTGTACTATGAAATAAAAATGGTGGTCCAATAAATTATTAAATGCTTATCTAGATTATTAATGATATGATGAACAATTTATTAAAATTGTATTATTATTGATTCGATAATTGGGGTAAGTTTGATTAGATAGTATAGATTCTAAATCTTTTTATGTAGCTCTTTAACTGTTTCTTAGTGTAAATCAAACTCATATCTATGATTGAATTAGTACTTAGTCTCTGGTAATTAATGATTTCTTGTTTTCCTCCGGCAGTTGATATAGGTCGTCTAAACAACCAGCTGGATCTAGTTAAGCTAGTCACATGACTCGATCAGATTTTTGAAGTCTTAATTCGTCAAGTGTTGAATGAATTATTACTATATATTATTATTGGGATATATAATTAAGGTCAATGTTAAATCTAGGCTCTATATATGACTGTACTATATTAGCAGAAAATATTTGATTCAGATTGCAAAACTGGAACACAAACTTGTGTCAGGTTGCAATTTCGGACCAAAATATGTACCCGTTTCAGTTTTGGTTCGTAACTAGTCAAATTTATCAATTATATTTAAGAACTTTATATATTCCAGCGTCATGCAATTAGTAAGCTCAAACATTCCGTGAAAGTCACGTGTATTTTTTTGGCTGGAAAATTAAAATTAGAGCTTAAATTAATAATTTTGACTAAATACAGGATAAAATTCAAACAGGCACATTTTTCGGTCCGAAATTACAACCCGATATAAGTTTGAATATCAATTTTACACTTTTCTCATATTTGATTGGTGCAAGACATTTTTTGTCTTTTATGAAAGCAAAAGTACATATGTGAAGTCAATTTATAAATTTGTAAATTTTTCCCACGGTAATTAATTTAAGTAATTTTGGTATCATAACTTAATTTAAGTTTAATTTTTATATAAAACTTTTCTCAAACGTGATATCATATGTTCTAATTTATTTATATCTTTTCTATTACATTTAAATTAAGGGCAAATTATACTAGGGTACTTGACATTTGCCATATTTACATCGAGATCCCTCTAGTTTTATTTTTTATATTTTAGTCTCTTGACCGGTCAATAGTTAGTCCGTTCCATTATTTTTCTGGTACCGTTGTATTCTTCTCGTCGAGACGATGAATTTGAAATATAACTTTATCTGATTCGGTGAAGAAACGAGAAATTTGAACTATACACATAACATAATTGAAGGAAAATTTCTTAAGCTTGTAGCTTTCTCGTTTCTTCACCGAATTAGAAAAATTTATAGTTCAAATTTATCGTCTCGATGAGACGAACACAGCAGTAATACTAAAAAATTAACGGAACTGACTAACAGTTGACCGGTCATAGGACTGACGTAGAAAATAAAACTAGAGAGACCTGGATGTAAATATGGTAAATGTTAGGGACCCCGATGTAATTCACCCTTAAATTAATGATCTTTTACTATATATTAGCTTCTTCTGTACTAACTACCAAGAGATAACTTGTAATCAGGAACAGAAATAGAGGAGAATTTTGAGAAGAATATACAGAGTGATCTTCAGTGCCACTCCCCAGTTTTGAAAATTCTTTTGTAGGACCATCAAGTATTAATTGTACGTGGTTATTACATTGGATCGATGTGAACAACTTAGCAGAAGAATTGAAGGACTCTGAAAACTATACTGCAGATGAGTTGATTGGTTTTAGTCTTCGTCTAAAGTAAGGATTGAGGACTGCAATGTCTTATCAAAATTAAATTGAGGACTGAAATGATCAGTAGATCGTCGACTAATTTAACTTGCAGCTTGATGTTTTTTTTAAATTCGAATTTAGCTCAAGAAGGTATATATATGTAATTTCCAAAATAAAGTGATGTTTTTATAATTATGTCGTACTTCAGGGGGAGTAAATGTAATTTACCCCAAATTGTTTGATTGTTAAATTGGTCGATGTTATGAAGTAAAAGATCTTCAATTTACTAACAAGTGTTTAAATGATGGGAGATTTACATTTACTACCCTTCAGGTTTGGTTTAATTAATTATAAATTAATCTCTCTTATTTTTAAAATTACAAAAACACCTCTAATCAGATTTCATAATTCTTGTAACACTTTCGATGGATTTTGATTATGTTCATACCATCGGAAGCGTCTTATCTCCTCCAATCTATTAGTGTAAGAATTAATGCAGCTTAAAGCCTACCTAGTCAAGGTCGGTCAAAACTAGCTCTACTTGCCATATTTTCACAAATTTTACAACCTAAAAGGAGCTTTTATTCTAATTTATGAAACAAGAGAGACTAATTTGTAATTATATTACCAAACGAATGATATTTGCTTTTGATGACGAATAAATTACAAATTAGTCCAAAAAAACAATTGAGTAAGATATATATTAAACTCTTCATATATTTTCAAGAACTCTGCCAACAATTATGAAGTAAATAGAAGCTGACCAAACGCAATAAAGATGATATTAACTCTCTCCATAACAAGCAGTATCCAAGTTAATTGGCTGTACATGCAGTACAGTAAATTGCAAGAAACAAGCAGAAAACGGTTGAAAGTTGATGTGGACATTTTTCCTAGGATATAAACAAATATATATGTATGTTGCATATATAGTGGACCCAAATTTCATTACTTTTTACCTCTAAAACCTTACATTGTGCACCAGTTCGGACAACTATGGATGTTCCTTGCTCGATCTTCTATATGATCATCAACCAAGTATACTTGTTTCTCTGCTGGAAATTAAACACCTCGTCCGCAAGGTTTTCCAAATTCTGTACATGAGATGATCAAGACTGTATATTAAAGGCAAATATAATTTATATATCCAATTAACCAAGAGGGTCTACGTGGTTGGCTGGGAGGGACTCATTCATCTTTAATCAAATGTCAGGAGCTCGATCCCTGACGATTTTGGATACTTTATCGGCACATGCCAATTTCTAGCTAGCTTGCTTTAGGCGAAATAGGACTGAATGTGAGAAAAGAGAGGGTTACCAAACTACAATCCGAGCAATTTAAAGGATAAAAACCCATGGAACATCCATGTATGGTTAATAAATTTTTGGGCCAATTACAATATCCATGGAGCTTGAAATTTAGTCTAATAGGGATAATTAGACTTACACTCCATCGATTTAAAGGTAAATACAGCTAGATCCCTTCTACTATTATCCCCAAGGTCTTTTGCCTTTATTGACTTGTTTTTCTACGTTAATTATCTCTGTTAGTGGGTTTGTTAGGGTTCCATCCATAATGTTTTATTTTATTTTTTCTCTATTAATGCCCTCAGAAGGGCTGGGGTATTTTTTAAGACAAAAATGCTCTCAGGGACTGTTTTGTAATTGTAAATAAGTTGGAGGCTCGTTTTGTAATTTCTTCAACATAAATTTTTAAATGAACCGTACGTTTTTACTAAATATATAGATCATACCATCTTCAACCCAAGGTGGCCGAAACATGCACCACCGCACCGGCGGCCGTCAAATTCTCGTGAAAACCAAATCTATTGCAGCCTGCCTGCAGGGGTTTTCTTTTGGGAAGTTTGGTGGTTTTGCTGCATGGCGGCAGGTCTGGTGGCGGTGGTGGTGGTGGTGCCGTGGTGGCAGTACCAAAATTTTCCAAAAGCTATTTAAGGGATTTTAATTATGGAGAGTAGCGTAATATATTCTTTGCTCCTATTTAAAAGGCAATTGTAATAAGCAGATATCTCATGCAGTTGTCAGACGACACGTGCTTTTACTACATCTAAACTATAATTCTAAGTTTGGTAAAGAATTATGCAAATGAAATTGAGTTTGTTGTTTTTGTTCACAATATTGGCAAACTCTCAATAATTTTAAGCTGTTGCAGACTTTATTCTTTTGGATCCACACTTAATATATAAAACCATATACATCCAACGTGATCTTTTTAAGATATTGGGTAGTTTGCCTCAAAATGATCAACTTAATTATTTATTTTATATTTTCTAAAATATATATAATTCTTCAAGAAAGATAGTATATATATATATATATATATATATATATATATATATATATATATATATATATATATATATATATATATATATATATATATATATGTGTGTGTGTGTCTGTGTTGTGTTGCCGTGTCCGTGTCCGTGTCCGTGTCTGTGTGCATCATTGATGGTTAGTTAATTAGTATATTGTTACATCAATTTTCTTGTATAATAAGTATTTTTGGCTAGTCTATTTAATTTTGTATTGACATTTTCCGAACTAATTGGATTATGAGTGATGTTACTTATTGTTTTTCCTAAATTATGATATCTGAAAAATGTATTTTTCAATAATGTATCAGACACATTAATTAATTTCTAGTTTTTGATAATTCCCTCTACAAAATCATTAGAAAGAATAGTTTAACTACATCGATGGACAATTACATATTGTCACACAAATCTTAATGCATGAGAAACAGTTTTCAATTAATTATTGGGGCCCCCCATCACATGATAGTGACGAAACAATTTTGCAATGACGCCTAAGAGTATAAATACAACACCACCTACTCAACTATTGAAAATTACAGATAGATCCTCTAATTCTAACAGAAACCTTAAAAACATGACGAAAAGTTATAAATAACTAAATTACCCATAATATTTTTGTTATAGTGCTTGCTATATATGAAATGAGCGAAGTGATTAAGTTGTTATCCAGTTAATAAAATATAATTAGCATCTACTTAGAAACAAGAAAATGACTAACGGCACAACCTAAGTGTTAAACAGAGCCATAGTGAATGAGGTGTTTCTGTAATTTCTAATAATAGAGAGAATCTTGTTGTATTTTTCCTTTAGTCGAGGGGATGTAAACGTAATTATTCCAAAATAAAATTTGTCGCTATTAAAAGCTTTTACGCTTACAATTCTGTCGCCAATTAAGGTTTTTTTTAAATTGTAATGACAAAAATAATAATCACAGTAGTTGAATGTACTGACCTTAAAACTTACTGTACCTATTTAAATATTTTTCCAAGTAGAGGCCCCTCTTTGACATTGAAGGAATATGGGAGGACCTCATTACTCTGCCTTTCGTCAAGATCGATCGGCAAAGCCTCCTTTAATGGGGTCTATTGATTGAACTTGTTGGAAGTTTCTATATATTCCAACAAATATTGAAACTTTTCAAAATATTTATCAATACTTTCTGAGAATTGCTAAAAGTAAGCATCAATAATATTTAGTTATGTTTTTTTCCTCAAAGAAGAGTATATTTAAGAGTGACATGTTTTCGAACAGCAGAGAAGAAATCTCTATATAGAAACAAAGAATAGGTAATCCCTGTCATGTACATCATATTCCAAACGAAAATAATTAGGTAATTACTAGCTTGCCAAACCACATGGGATGTTACAAAAAATTAAGTTCTTGATAAAAAAAAGGGAAAATTACATCTAGGTCCCCGTAGTTTGGGGTATTTACATCTAGGTCCAGAAGAATCGATTTATTACATATTAGTCCAATTTTTCGTTGACCATTAGTCAAAGTTGACGGAACCATTAAAAATTAAAAAGAAAAAAGAAAAAAAATTATGAAAGGACTAAATTACCCTTTGGACTGCATTGTAAAATTGTCAAACTACAAGGACCTAAATGTAAAATTTCTCACGAAGAACTCACAGCGGCGGCGTGGTGGACCACGGTGTTTCCGGCAGGAGGCATGAACGCGCACCACCAGGGTTTGGAAGCCCTTGGGACGATGAGTCGAATGGTAGTGGTCGCGCGGCCAGGAGATGTCCGATGGCGGAGATACGGCGGAGGAGTGGCGAACGACTTTCCGGCCAGCACCGAGGGCGGAGACCACCAAGATCTGGAAGCCCTCGACGAAATGAGTTGAATGGTGGTGGTCAAGGCCCTTCACTCTTACCGAAGGTGGAGCTGTGGAGGCGAGAAGTTCTCGCGCGGCGGAGGTGGCGGTGCTACATTTTCCGTTGACGAACTCCGACGAACAGAGGGTATTTTTCGATCTACTCTTCATGGGTAATCCATTGGTTAAGCCGGATCGAGAAATTCGACGAACGAATCGTCGTTAATTTCGAATTAAAATTTCTAGAGTTTTAGGGTAAAATTGTAAAATTTGAATTGAAATTAAATCCGGTGTGGTTGTCGAATGGGAAAACGAACTTGGGGGATATGACGGGCTCGACGAGAGGATCATCGTGGTATAAGGTGTTGGCCACCTGGGTGGTGGCTCCGGCAACGATGGCGGCGGCGAGATATTTTACATTTAGATCCTTACAGTTTGACAATTTTACAATGCAGTACAAAGGATAATTTAGTCATTTCATAATTTTTTCTTTTTTTTTTTAATTTTTAACGGTTCCCTCAACTGGTTCCGTCAACTTTGACTAAGAGTCAACGAAAAATTGGACTAATATGTAATAAATCGATTCTTCTGAACCTATATGTATATACCCCAAACTAAGGGGACCTAGATGTAATTTTCCCTAAAAAAAAACTCGGGTACATCAATTGAATATCGCTTGTCAAGAAGAAGGGTTTAACCAAATGTCAGTGGTTCGAATCCTGACTTTGAGTATGGAGCAGCCTTAAATCTCCTAGCCAGCTGTCCCATGCACCATTTGAGGTGCCTACATTTCATCAAGGAAACTACTCACTGTAATCGACGGTAGATATTCTGGTCTAAGCTAGATTAGACTTAAATGGTACACATATCCAGTGAGTTGGAACTCAACTCTGGCATTCGACACAGACTTGCAGACGTGAAGATGACATATATATAACAAAATGCTACTATATATATATGCATGATCAAAGGTCAGTCGATTTCTTAAACAAAGTTAAGATCCAAAGCTTAGCCATTGCGAACGAAGCAACTGAGTTGGAGGGTCATCGCTTGATCCCTAGCTAATTGGGCATATGCATTGAATATAGCGATCTAATTTCTATTTTTTTCTAGATGAAAAATTGCCTTATATTACCACTCCAAGTCTCGGGTTACTATTCGTTCATGATCAGATCTAAGTTTATGGAAAAATTGCTTGACAGATCTGTAGTTTAATTCGTAGCATATGCACCAACAAGTAGTGTGTTTAAACTTTAAAATATATTAATTAATCTGGGTCAACGTGGGGTTTATTATTTATTGAATTAATTAAATAAAGATCACTTTGGCTCAATAAAGTCTAGTTAGGTGGGATTTAAGAACGAGGAAGCAAGAGACTAAAGTCTCATCCAAAGTGTGTTACGTAGAACCAGGCCAACATCAGCTTAAATTGCTGATATATATTTATGAGATTTAATTTAGGAGCCAGTTCACCAAATTTTTGAAGGGAAAGCCCCTCGATCAACAGAGAAATAATACAAGATCAAGTGCGAAACTTGGGATATAACTCAATCCAATTACGCTAGCTGAGGCTGCATTATTCGCTAGGGTATGAACTACTTTATTAGCTTTACATCGAGCAGACGAAAACAAATGACATTCAAAAGATCTAGCACTATTTCTAATATCTTTAACTATGTTTCCAAGATAAGAAAAAACACTTTGGTCATCAATATATACGTGCATATCCCTACGGCCTACACAATAGTTATAGTTATTACTTTTACAAGGCGCTAGCAAGTGCAATATGTATTATCATAAATAATCTATATTAATTGATATTACCATTTACAAATTTAATAATTTGTAGATTCAAATAAATAATATATAGATGTATTATTTAAACATTCATATAACTAAATAAGTTATGAATAAAGAAACAAAAGTTTTTTCTTTTTTGGTCATTAATAAAGAAACAAAATGCTTATAATTACTTGATATATATTGTAGACATTAATTAATAACGTCACTTAAATTTTTATTTTTATTTTTTGGTCTAACTAGGCATAACGTCAATTAGTTGAAGCGAGGTCTTGTCACAATATATATATATATATATATATATATATATATATATATATTTGTTTTTGTTTTGGGTACAAATTAATAATTATTGTGATGTGATGACAATTAATGAAACAAATAAAGTAACTACAGATGCTATATATATGTGTACATATAATTAGGAAAACATTAATAATATTACAAAAAACTATCACAACAAATATTCCTAAAAAGAAAAAGGAGAGTTTTTTGTAAAACTATAGATTGTACAGGGCTATTTTAGTCTTTTACATTTTACTTAGTCAGCTCTATGTTAGTCGTTGAGATACACGACTTTTATTAGCGTGATTGTATACTTTGTATATAAGGACTTTTTATGCCTTTTTATTAATCATAATAAAATAATAAAATAGTTCCAATATTCCTTCGTTCTACTATTCTCAAACCTCTCTCCAGATTTACTTTTACATTCATGAATTCTTTCATTTTTTTAGCATGCACCGGATCGAAACCTTATGTACGTCCCAAGATACGCAAATACTTCTAAAAGCAAAACCGTGCATATAGCATCGTCCGATACGTATCGAATACTTATTTTATCTATATATTTATGTCTTGACATGTTTGTATCTCCTGCATCATAACTTATATAGGCTAAATATTGGCAAATGTCCATATATAATCTGATCGGGTACGTACCTCGTAAATGCAGTGAGCTAGAGTATATATGAATTGGAGTTTTTTGTATGTAATTTATAGCTGACAATTACGTTTGATCAGTTCCAATAATCTTTGAGCTGGAAGATGACGACGTTGTTGTTCATATTCTAATTAGTGTCCAAATCGTACGTGCTATATAATTATGAGACCACATGACAACTTATGTCAATTCATTTCATCCAAAGTCTCAATCGGCCATTAACTTACCTCAACTACAAATTCAATTACTTGTACCCAAAAAAAAAAAAAAAGAAAGTAATTAATTTAATTACAAAACGATCAGATAACTAGCACCACATGCATAATCATTGAATTTAAATTATTTGACTATTCTCTTTAATTTATAGCAATCACAAACTAATAAGAACCCTACATAATTAAATTTGGGTAAAATCACTCAAAAACCATTAATTACTTTTGTATTCATTTCTTATATATATATATATATATATATATATATATATATATATATATATATATATATATATATATCCCGATATCTCTGATTAAACTAACGTAGCGCCGAACTGTTGAGTTACGCAATTTTGTGATTTCGAACTGTTAAATTACGCTACTAGCTTGTGCTATATATATATATAGAGGTATCGGGTCCGAGTTCCTGAGAACACAACTATCATTGTGTAACCCATCCCACATTGGTTAGGAATCTTGACTTGTGCTAACACATAATGGTGGGTTACCTTCTCCTTTAACAACCGATTTTTAAGGGTGTGTTGGGCTCTTGAGCTCAAGTGCCAGTACTCTGGGGGGATCCATGTGTGTGCATGCTGCTTGGAGAGCCCACCTCGCACGTTCGTGAGCCTGCTCATGTGCTAATATATAATGGTGGATTACATTTCCCCTTAACAACTGGTTTTTAAATGTGTGTTGGACCCCTTATTATACATTGGTAGGAAAATTTTTATACCTTTGACCGATTCGATCTATATAAATGAAATGTGTGATGTGATGTGATTCGAACAAAAAATAAGCAGATAGTTGCCTAAGTGATAATTTGAAGGTTTTTACAACGGGCCAAAAAATAAATGGACTATTAATATATAGTTACATTAATCGCATAACAAGCTGTACTTTTACAAATGGATCTTAATGATTGGCTATTAAAGTTCGAGAAATTGAAGTAGAGTTGGTGCAAAAAGGCTTTCCAAGTATATCAAATTAATACAACCAGCTTGTGGAATGTTATCAATGTTTAAATTGTATATATAAATATAATATAAAAAAAAAATCCAACTGTATGCATTTACGTATGAAAACAATGACAAGTCGCAAAATATTTTATAAAAGTTATTAGTTTAATAGAAAATACTATTAGAATTCGTATTCAGAATTCTACGGAATGAAATACTTAATTTTATAATTGATTTTATTTGTTTTAATTATGAACATTAATACTTGAATAAGATCTATCGGAATATTTTAATTGAAAAATACCACAACTCAGTGAGTTTGCAGTATGATCCCATTTCATGTATGATAACTATATTGAGCTCCATCTGCGGATTGGTTACTGGGCTGAATAGAAATTCAGCTTTCCAACTTTTTCGGAAACTTGGTTGATCTATTTTCATTGGGCCTGACTCACTAAATATGGTCCAATCAATTAAAATCAAAAATTAAACTATATATTATTTTGTGCAAATTATATTGAGGTCATATTTACATCTAAGTTCCTTTAGATTCTTTTTGTTTATATCCTAATCCATTGACCAATCAACCGTACGTTAGTCAGTTCCATTAACTTCCTGGTACCGTTGTATTCATCTCATCGAGGCTATAAATTTTGAGGCTGTTTTTTCACCGAATTAGATAAATTTATATTCCAAATTCATCGTCTCGATGAGACGAACACAACGGTACCAGAAAGTTAACGAAACTGACTAATAATTGACCAGTCAAAACACTTCACTATAAAAAGTAAAATTAAAAAAAATTTAGATATAAATATGACAGACTTCAGCACCCAATATAATTGATCCTATTTTTTTTATTACCACTCGCATTAGGTCCGTATGCAAAGTGATGAAGTCGGCACGAGTGTCTCGTGCATGAGGGCAAGTTAGGTCAATGTGATGGGATTTGGATCGGCATTCAATAACTACACACGCACTTTTAGTAGGGATCTTGTCGGCAACACGGCTACTAGTCTTCTTTTTTCTTTTTCATTTCAATTTCCAATTTTCTAACATATAATACCCATACTTTCCTAAAGGAAGATTATTCAATTGAGAAAGTATTTAAAAAATTATACTTCAATTACTATATGAATGTTCTCATAAAAATTATGAACTTAACCAAAACTTTAATTATTACCAAGAAATTTGTTCTCACATGATTAAGTTCACAACCATTTAATTATTGAGTATACCTCGTTAGAAGAATGTCTACTGGTACAATTTCTTAATTGGAATAGTTTTCAGAAACAAACCTAGCCACAAAAAATATTGAAAAATAAAATTTTTTAAACAGGGTCATCCACCACTGTCGACTACAGTGATTGGTCATTTAGCTAAACTGTGAGATTTACGACAGCTTCATACCCAAAGTCAGAGATTAAACTCTTGATGTTTAGTTAATGACGAATGAGTCACTTCTACCACCACTGACTATAATGACCGATCCTTTCGCTAAATTCGGCATAATATAAGATGTTATCTTTTATGATTTTCATTTATGTATGATCTACTTTTGAAACTTGGTAGTTTTCCACTAATTAGATAGTATTTGGGATAGCTTTACACTGAGGAGTCCATTCATTTATGTGTTTTACAGAATTTTTTTTTATTAAATATTATTGCATATTACAAAGTGTTTGATGCAAAGTAGAAGTTTTTCTTTAGCTAGTAAATTAATGATGGCAACTTGCAAGCATAGTCCAAATTAAAATAAAATGAAAAAAAAGCCATAGGGACTGAAGTGCAATTTTTTAAAAATTTCTGAATGAAAAAAGAAATGGATATTATCATGGATCCCACACACTGAATAAACACGTAATGAACTTAAAATAAGTACCGCAACCGATTGTATAAAAATCGTTATATCTCATCATCACAATTAATTAATAGATAGTGAAAGGGTATAACTTCAATAAGTAGCGCTACGTGTCGGCATGCCACGTGGCTATCAGTGATTGGTCTGTCATATGTATCGGGTGACGATACTGCTTAAGATGGAGCATGATTGGGGATCTGAGATTGCCTTCTCATTTTGAAACACAAGTATATTCTTTTTTTCATGTATTTATAAATACAACCTTAATTTTCTACATAAAGATAGTTTACAAATTATGGCTAAAAGCCTAAAAATGGATTGAATTTTGAAAATTGAATATAACGTATAGACTTTTTTTAACTTGTAATATTAATGCTAATTTAATAAAAATATAGATATATCCCAATAGTAATTTTTATAAATAATTTAAGAAAAAATAAATGATGGTTTTCGTAGTCATCTCTAGGAGAAGTATATATTAAATTAAATATGACATAATATAAATGGTAAATTGTATTTTATCCTATTTATCTATATTCAGAATGAAATTTGACTCATCCCAATTTTATATTAGATTTTATTTTTTATGATGTTGACAAGAGTGTTGGCAAACATCATATTCTGATATATTTGACCACCAAAGAAACTTGAACGAATGTGAGAGGCGCGTAGCAGCTCGATCAAGTGAACTTATATTAGTCAACAGGGAAGAGAAGAAAATGATACGAAAATTCGATATGATGCTCATTGCTCGCTAAACCTCTGTAATATATCTAACAAGTCAAGTTTTTATCTCGGTCGAACACCAACTTAACATATAGAAATGCTACATGATTAACGGGATTTGGTCAAAATAGCCTAGACTAGAATTTTGACAAGAATATAGGACTAAAGTGTAATTTTCAAAAACTCAAAAGAAGAAGAAGTGAAACTAAAGATTGACCCACAAACACACTAAAAACATGTAAGGCACGTATATTCAACTATCATAATCAATTGATAAAGAAACATTCATACATATATAATTCAAGATTTCAATTTTAACAATGCCCTTCCTTTTAGAGGCCCCAACAAATTAAGGCGCAATCACGTATCACCACTTGCTGGTAAAGAGCCACGCTTTACATTTTCCATTGGTCTGTCATATAAGTAAGCTGACAGCAATGTCACCGGACCATAGTTGGATAATTTGATTTGAGAGTGGGGTTGGGGACTTGGGGTTGAGGAATATCTATGATTTCTTTCTCATCATTTTTTGACACACAACGTATATTCTTTTATTATTCATATATTTATATATCCACCCCTCATTTTCAACATATTATGGCCAAGGAACAAAATCTAACCTTGTTGCAAATAACGCCCTAATAGTTTTAAGCTCCATATCATTTTCAACTTTGAGAACAAATTGAAATCACTCTTTTAAATAGTTATTGTTTTATCAATATATTATTACAAACCTTTATCATTTCAAATTATTATGTCAAAAAAATAAATATATTTATATCCTCCATATTTTCCCCACAAATTTATGCTTTTTAATTATTATACTATTGTGTATAAAATATAATTTTGTCAAACACAAACTTATATAGAGTATTTGAAACAAAATTTATCTTTTCCGAAAATAGCTAAAACAAGAATCCTACGTTCTAAATAAAAGAAAATGTCAACCTTTTCTCTAAAAAATGTCTTTCTTTTTTTGCTAAAACAAAAGAAAAAATTGCACGATCCGTCCTTAAACTTTTAATTTACTTGGATTTTAGGGATATAAATTTCTAAAGTTGTAAATTTTATACCGTAGTATTGAAAATTTCATAAAATACAGACCATGTTTGCTATGTTTCATCCCGTAGCATTAAAAATTTCATCATGTAGTATTAAAATTTTTATCCAATAGCATTGAACATTGTCTGTATTTTGCCACATTTTCAATGCTACGTGATGAAATTTATAACTTTAGAAACTTATATTCCTAAAACTCAAGTAAATCAAAGTTGACGGATGAATTATGTATTTTTTTTTCCAAAAAACATAGATAAATAAATAAAATTTCAACCTCTAATTTTCAACTTATGAGACGTGGGAGCAAATCCCAAGATTAAAAAAGTGCCACATGATATTTGTAAATAGCATAAAGATCTGGGCTTCATATTAAATATTAAGAAATTCTGTCCTTCCCTTGATATCAGTCCACCGCGTATGGACTATGGATTTTTTTTCTTGTATAAAACTACTATATCCTCGCTTCTCTGTCCCACTCTCTTTCTATCTATCAGTTACCATTTTTCACACTTGCAAAGATCGGATCACATTCTGCTCATTATCTTGCCCGAATCCGCTAGGATTTTTCACAGTCCGTACGCTTCTTCGATCTCTTTATCCTTTAATTTACTCGTTTTCTGGTACAAGGACCTTTTCTTGATTATTGTTGTTTTGAGATCGTAATTTTCGTCTCTTGGAACTTACTTTTCTGCTATGCATCTTCAAGCAGAGTTTGTAATTTGATGAGGGTTGTTTTTGGTCCTTATTTTTGTTGCAGGTGAAAATCAATGGATCAGATCTTGCTTCATGGGTCTCTTCATGTCACGATCTATGAAGTGGATAGGCTGCACTCTGGAGGAGGCGGGAATTTCTTCAGCAAGGTGTGTTTTTGATGTCGAGATTAGCTCAGAGTACTTTCTTTTTGCTGGAAAATTACTGTTTTTCTCATTTTTAATTTGATATTGTTTTTTCTGTTAAAGATTTGACTATTTTTCATGTGTATGTAGTTAAATGCCATATCATTTTTTGTGGGACTTGTGGATGGAATGGATCTTGTTTCTGTTTACTAAACTGCTTTTAGTGTGATTAGTCTCTGCATCTTTCTGTATATATTCTGTTGCTAGGCCTTTATTCGCTTTTATAGTTTTATATCAACTCTGTTTGAGTAAGGTTTGACTTCTGCTTGAACTTGGTCTAATATGGTCTAATTTGGCCTCTTTTTCATGTTTCAGTTCCCTTTCTTGGAACTTTTGAGTAACCAAATTGAACTTGAAAGTATTGATTGTTAAATAATTAAGTTTATATGATTACTTTCAGCATTTAGTTCGAAGATAATGCAATAAAACTGAAAGTACATGGAAATGTGAGTGACGGATAGGGATTATTTTTGCCTCTTATTGCACAACGATGGCTTAAGGTTCTGAGTTTGATAACATTGGAGCTGTTAAAAGTTAATTATTTTTCACGTAATTCGTGCAAAAACTCGAGTGTTTTAAAATTCCATTAAAATTTCAAAGAAGGGTTTTTGTCAAAATCATTCAAGATTTTCGAAGATGAGTTAACATTATAATGTCGAGAAACAAGACCTTATTCTAGAGTTGCAATCATTATCGTAGAAACCAACATAGAAGTATACATAGTAGCAATATTTTCTTATTCTAGTTCTTATCTTTGACAATCTTGATTAATGTATTTAATCGCGCTTGGTGCATCAGTCTTTACTAATCCTCTCACTTGTGAAAATATTCTTGCAGTTAAAGGAGAACTTTGAGGAGACAGTCGGTATCGGCAAAGGAACTCCCCAAATTTACGCATCAATTGATCTTGAAAAAGCCAGAGTTGGGAGAACAAGAATTATTGAAAAGGAAGCCGACAACCCTAGATGGTACGAGTCTTTCCACATTTACTGTGCTCATATGGCTTCAAACGTCATATTCACAGTCAAAGACGATAATCCCATTGGCGCCACTCTAATCGGTCGAGCTTATGTCCCAGTCGAAGAGCTCTTGGAAGAGGAAGAACTTGATAAGTGGGTCGAAATCCTCGATGAAGAAAAAAATCCCATTAAAGAAGGATCCAAAATCCACGTGAAGCTCCAATTTCTAGATGTTTCCCGTGACCGCAACTTCGCTCGCGGAATTAAAAGTGCGAAATATCCCGGTGTCCCATACACATTCTACCCTCAGAGAACGGGATGTAAGGTTTCCCTTTACCAAGATGCCCACGTCCCAGAAAGTTTTATTCCGAATATATCCTTATCCGGTGGAAACAAATATGAGCCCGCCAGGTGTTGGGAAGATGTGTTCGATGCAATCACCAATGCAAAACACTTCATTTACATAACGGGTTGGTCGGTTTACACTGAGATTGCTTTGATAAGGGATTCGAGGAGGCCTAAGCCGGGAGGCGATATTACACTCGGTGAACTCCTAAAGAACAAAGCGAGCGAAGGCGTTAGGGTTCTTATGCTCGTTTGGGACGACAGAACTTCTGTCGGTTTATTGAAAAAAGACGGTTTGATGGCGACCCACGATGAGGAAACCGAGCAATATTTCCAGGGAACAGATGTTCATTGCATTCTGTGTCCCCGCAATCCAGACAATGGCGGGAGTTTCATCCAAGACATGCAAATCTCGACGATGTTCACTCACCACCAAAAGATCATTGTTGTGGATGGAGAATTGCCTAATGGGGGAGACGAAAGGAGACGAGTCGTGAGCTTTGTTGGAGGAATCGATCTTTGTGACGGGAGATACGATACTCCGTTCCACTCCATTTTCAGGACATTGGACACCGCCCATCACGATGATTTCCATCAACCTAATTTTGAAGGAGCTGCAATCGCCAAAGGTGGGCCGCGCGAACCGTGGCACGATATTCATTCCCGTTTGGAGGGCCCTATTGCTTGGGATGTTCTCTTCAATTTCGAGCAGAGGTGGAAGAAGCAAGGGGGGAAGGACGTGTTGTTAAGTTTGAGGGATTTGGGTGAAGTTATCATTCCTCCGTCACCTGTCATGTTCGAGGACGACCAAGAATCGTGGCACGTTCAGTTATTCAGGTCAATCGATGGTGGGGCCGCCTTCGGCTTCCCAGAAACGCCCGAAGAGGCTGCCCGGGCAGGTCTGGTCAGTGGGAAGGATAACATAATCGACCGAAGTATCCAAGATGCGTATATTCACGCCATTCGTCGGGCCAAGAATTTTATTTATATTGAGAATCAGTATTTTCTTGGAGGGTCTTTTGCCTGGGACAGTAATGATATTAAGGTTGAGGAAATTGGGGCCTTGCATGTAATTCCGAAGGAACTTTCTTTGAAGATTGTGAAGAAGATTGAGGCTGGGGAGAGGTTTACAGTCTATATTGTGGTTCCTATGTGGCCTGAAGGGTTTCCGGAGAGTGCTTCTGTTCAGGCTATATTGGATTGGCAGAGGAGAACAATGGAGATGATGTATAAGGATATTATTAAGGCACTTAGAGCTAAAGGTATTGAGGAGGATCCTAGAAATTACTTGACATTCTTTTGTCTTGGTAATAGAGAGGTGAAGAAGGAGGGAGAATATGAGCCTGCTGAGCAACCTGAACCCGATACAGACTACAAGAAAGCTCAAGAGGCGAGACGTTTCATGATCTACGTCCACGCCAAGATGATGATAGGTAACACACATTAAATATTTTATATATCCTTTCTTAACAGCTTAAACTTACCAGGAAGAATTTCGTGACCAAGGATAGACACACACAAGAAAATTGGGGTTTTTAAAATATAATTGGTGGAATAGGTATTTTAGATGATTTTTTTTTTTTTTTTTTTTTTGGAAATGGATTTTAATTTAAATGGCTCTATAGTTTTTTACACAAATTGTCATCCAAATCATTGCCCTAACACAATCCCTTTTTCATCCCACAGTTGATGACGAATACATAATCATTGGATCAGCCAACATCAACCAAAGATCAATGGACGGTGCCCGTGATTCAGAGATAGCCATGGGGGCTTACCAGCCACACCACATAGCCAGCAGGCAGCCAGCACGTGGTCAGATCCACGGATTCCGGATGGCATTATGGTACGAACATCTCGGCATGCTTGATGAGACGTTCCAACACCCTGAGAGCGAGGAATGTGTGATGAAGGTGAATGAGATGGCCGACAGGTACTGGGATCTCTATGCAAGTGAGGAGCTGGAACGGGATCTGCCAGGTCACTTGCTCAGATACCCCATTGCTGTTTCTAGTGAAGGAGAGATTACGGAACTGCCTGGAGCTGAGTTCTTCCCTGATACTAAAGCTAGGGTTCTCGGGACTAAATCTGACTACCTCCCGCCTATTCTTACAACCTAATGTTCCGTGCCGGGGCTCGTTTTGGAAGTAGCATCTTCGTGTTTGCAGAAAATAAAAATTGTCTTTTTTTTTTTAATGGTGTTGTACTTGTGTGCATACAGAGTTGGTGAGAGTTGATGTTACTGGGGTTTGAATTTAGGTTTGACTTGTGATGACTCTGTTGCCTTTTCAAGTGTATCAGGATTTTCAAGTGAGTTAATGTTGATTGCATACTTATTTTGTTTAAAGGGTGTTGGCGAAACCTAAAGTTAGGGGCATTGCCTTTTTCGATGTTTTTGGGATAATTACGGAATAACACCCTAAGGTTTGATCTTTTCTTGAAAAATACTCTTGAAATTTTGAAAATTACAAAAAAACAAACGACAGAGTCTATGATTTTTTGTCAGTCTTGGCATTTTCTTCATTCGTCATTGGTCAAATCATAGTCAAATCATAGGGTGTTTTCTTCATTCATCATCGGTTCAATAGGATAGAACTCTAAATCTCAAATAACAATTGGTTCAATAGGACAAGACATTCGATTTGACGCTTTATCTTAAGGTCCATAATTCAAATTTTAATCTTGTAATGAAGTAATAGGATTGAAAGAAAGAACCAATATTTGATTTATACCTTACTTGCACCAAGAGTCCAGATAAATTGGATAGGAAACCAAAAAACAATATACAGATGTAAGTTTTTGGAATTAAAAGAAAATCTATTGTGAGGGTCCTGATTTGTCCATTGAAATTGTGATGATAATGATGTGCCAATCTAAAATCAAAAAAAGAATTCGGAATAGACAGTTATGATGGATGGTCCATCCACACAGTTGTTGATTAACCAATGGTTGACATTATAAAAACAAAAATTTTAAAAATCCAAAATTAACCAATGGATGGTGTACATAATAGCTGAACTAGAACTTCTACATGTCATTTTCTATGGTTTATCTCTCCTCATGTTCCCATTACGCCCATGCTTTCATATTTTGTCTAATTTTATGACATTTGTTCATGTGTTTTTGGCAGATTTGATAAAATGCCATGAGTTTTACGCCGTTTATGAAAAGCATTTTAAAATTTTAAAATATTAGGAAAATTACACCAAGGTTTACAAAATATTATAAATATCCTTTAAAACTAACGAAAAATCGTTAACTCGGTAGGTTATTCGTAATGTTTCAAGACTTCAAGGTGTTTACGAAAAAACTTAATCTCATGAGTTAAGTGGCATGGAGAAGGCCTCACCGAATTAAAACTGCTAACTTATTAATGTGACACATGTAAATAGCTTACAGTTCCAAACAGAAATTTAAATAAATGATTTTCTTCTGGAAAATGTTTAGAGCATGACAAGTACCATTTCAAGTGAACTTTGGAAAAGAACCCAAAGCAAAGAGTGACCACATCACCACACATACTCATTTTTTGAGCGTGATTCGTGACATTCACAAGCAAAAGTTAGAAAAAGAGACCCCAAAAAATCAAACACTCTTTGAGCATGACACATGTTATCACAAGTACATTTTCTTATAGTAAAAATAATATTAGAAATTAGGAATAATTACACTAACAGATATACTTGGAATTCTGACTTACTTTAGAGAATCTTAACCTGTCTAAAAAAATACTTTTACAGTATATAATGGATGTCCCGTGTCCGTAAAATGTGTCCAATCACTTTAGAGATATAATGAATTTATTTTTGACAAGGTATATTTATGTAATGTTGCTAAAGTATTTATAAATTATGGATAGAAGCTACTTAGTAAATATGTGAAAAATGAGGCACAAGAAGTCCATGAGTGCCAGAGTTTTGTTGACTGTTCTGGACAAGTTGGTTCAGTAGAAACATCAGTACCTACAGCATCACCAGCCTGTCTTTTTAGTGGGGTTCGCCTTCGTAGAATTAAGCTATGTTTGGTTGGCTTTTTATTACTATGGAGTTAGGGTCAACTATTCTAACTTGTATAATTGTATTTCCTTTTCCATCCATTTCATTAAGTGCACGACATCGAGTTCTTGCACCTAATGACCTAAATACGTATTTGATGATACAACTTGATACACTTTCTTTTTTTTTTTTTGGTCGGAGGATACATGCATGTTAGAACTTATATGTACGTATTATATTTATAATATGTTAGGGAAGAAGAATTTAAATTTGCTTCAATTTGAAAAAGACATTTTATTGAATTATGGTACATATAAATTATAGTTTCCATTAGTTTTTAAATCAAATGAACTAGACTTAAAGATAAGAAAATCTTCTTAAGTTAGTTTGGAAAAAAATATATTTTATAGACAAAAAAAAAAAATCTTTAATTTTTTGTTAACTGGGTACTAACTCTTCAATATATCTCTGGGTGGAAATAACCTTGATCCCATTGATAACGAGTAGGCTCAAATGATTCGATGGGGTAGTTGCTGAACCATACCACATATTTTCAGACTTCCAGCAACAACAAAAGCTTCGTAATAAGAAACATAGATAATTAGATATCAATAATTTTTTTTTTTTTTTTTGTTAACTCTGACAAATTTTTCATTAACTAAAACGTGTTGGCTTATCTGTTTCAAAGAAGACTAATTTATAGAATAAAATTTCTAAATTTTGAAAGTGATTAATACCAAAGAAATATTATCATAAAAAGACTATGTGAAGAAGATTTGAATGATCTTTGCTAATTTTATTTCTTTGAAGAATCTTTTGGCTAATCTTAAAAACTCCAATCCTAATCCATATCTCAAAATCAACATCACTAGCCAACTTGTACAAGATTGCATCCAAACGCGGCCTTAAAATTTTGACCTGTCTTCTCCACGACCATAAACCTCTTTATCCCTCTCCTTTTCTCCTTCCCGTGCGGTGCACTATCACAACACCAAATATTTCAATTCCATTTTCACACTTCTTGTAATTTCTTCCTATTTTCGAAATACTTTCCATTCAAACAAGTGAGACTCTATATATACGAGGGATCTGTTCTAACTCCACAATTCTGATTGATCAGTTCTTGATTAAAAAAAAGTGCTGACTCTGTATATAATTAAATTATTAAATCAAGAAAGCAACCAACAGCCCAGATAACTCCAGATTCTCACGCCTATTTTTTTTTTTTATTCATTTAAAATCTTTTTATTATAAAATACATAAATTTGTCCACACACCAACTCCCAAACCACCCCAACAGATTTTCCAATATAAAAAAACAAAAAATCCATTTTATTGTACGTTATATTCAATTTCCTGCACCAAGTCTTCATTCCTTCCAAGTTCATCATTCATTCATGTCTTCTATGTTGACTTCTCAAGGTCTGGTCTTGGCCACTGCAATGGCCGTCTCCGCCGGCACTATAATCCTATTTGATCTTGTCAAAGAAAAGTATTTCCCTCCAAACCCACAAATTCCAGGAAACCATGAATCCACCCCTGATGAACGACAAGTCCTCAAATCATGCCTATCTTCAGGTAATTTTATAGAACACTTTTCTTGTAATAAACCAGTCTTTCTTGAATATCTTGATCGAATTACTACTTAATTCGGATTGTTTTGTTATTAGCAGGTCGCAAGAGAATCAAGAAGATGAAGAAGAAGAGAGTTCGTTTTGCCGACGATGTGAGAGAGACGAAGGGAAATGGAGAATTGTACAGAAGAGAACAGCAGAGACGAAGATCTGTTGAAATTCAAAAAAGTAGTACTACCAACTCTTGTGGAAATGAGATAATTGAATTGCAGAAAATGCCTGCGAATCGCGCGGCGTTGTACAGTGGGATTCTCAGGGATCGCGTGCACAGAATGGGGTATTCATGCTGATTTGAATGTGATCGATCATCCAGAACTGTAGCTTTTTGTTGGAAAATTTTGTAAATGGAAAAAAAGAAAGAATTGGAGGGGTGAGAATTGAGATTCTTGAATTCTCGAGCCTTTCATTGTAAATACAAGAACTTTTTAGATATAGAATATTCAATTTTTTTTTTTTGTGTTTTTCGGGTGCATGAATCTGAGATTGAGAGCAGAGACTTCTGGCTTAAATTCCTGCAGAAAGCAACTTGAGGTCCACCGGTGAGACAAAAATCGTAATATTGCAGAAAACCCCCTTGAGTTTCATTAATTAGCAGCTTTTCCCTGCAAGTATTATAATGTGTATTTTAACCCCTAGTGTTAATTTTGGTCAACTTCTTGAAGTTGTTGCATTGTCACGAAATAAGTTCTCCTCAAACTTGGAACGTAATCTAATAATATATATTTTTTTTTTTATAGTAAGTGGTAACTTTAGAATGATTACATAATCCAAATTCTTTAAAATAAATAAATGATGAACGATTACAAATGTTTTTAGGAAATATTAATAATTTATTTCTACACGTATGCAAGTTTTGTCCCAAATTTTATTTTTTAAAAACTAGTTTTGTCCCAAAAGTTGGGCCACATACTCTATATGGGGAAAATTTATTTTATATTTGGTCCCATTTGTTTGGAATGAGATAAAACTTGGTCTTATTGTGTTCAAATTTTTTTATTGAAATATATACTATCAATGAAAAAATTTGAACACAATTTGAATATTTGATTTTGTAATATATATTTTAAAATTTATAATTGAGCAATTTATATCGACCCCCATTCTATATAAATTTATAACTTTGTGAGGGGATCAATTGAACAATTATCACATTAAAATCACGTAATACGGAATTAATACATTTTATATACATATATGTTTGAAATTTACAAAAGTTGAGGGGGGTCAATTGCACCCCCTCAACTTAACGTGGCTCCGCCACTGCCGTGGGAGCTAGGTCATGGAGAAACTGCGATTGTGGAAAACAGACCAATATTTGGATGTCGTTGACGAGTGAGAACTGGGCAATAGGTCACTCCTATAGCTTGCACATGCATGAAACCTTCTTCTCGGGTTCTCGCTTGTCCACGACCTCCATAAAGCCAATTCTAACGGAGGAAACGGCTAAATTGGATAAAACTTAACGGAAAGACTTAAATTGTCTACTTTTTGAATTTTACGGGACCAAATAAAAAAATTTGAACACAATGGGACCAAGTTTTACCTCAGTCCAAACAAATGGGACCAAATATGGAATTTTTCCGATAATTGACTAACGGCTACGTGACACACACGTGCACTTTCCGTTTAAAACTTAACGAAATAATCTAAATTGCCCACTTTTTAAATCTTATAAGACTAAATTAAAAAATTTAAACACAATAAAACCAAATTTTATCTCAATCCAAACAAATAGGACCAAATATGGAATTTTTCCCCATATATCTGTGCAAATAGATTGGCTTTTGGCTTTTAAATGGGAAACGAATCTTCTTCCTTTCTTAAAGTCGGTCTAATCAACACATTTGGGAGCCACTTTCAAGAAAGCTCTTTTATTTTATTTTTTGGTTCTAATTAAAGAAAGCTCTATTATTGTTTTAAAAGACTTAGCCCTCACTTTATAATTCTTTAAAATCAAGCAACGAATCAAAAAGAATAATTCTTTGAGTTTGGTTTAGTTTTCTTATTCTGAGCTCGAACGAATTTTAATTTTTAATTGAGTTAAAGCAACTTTATTTGGTATTTTATTGAGTTTTTACTTTGTAAATAATTGAGATAATCCGAGTCGAGTTTTAAATCTTATTTAACCAAACAGGTATATTCGATGGATTAACGTGACGAGTCGAGTGGAGTTTAAAAGATCGATTTGAAATGAATATGGAATTGATTTATTTTCCTATCTTAACTTTATATAATCATTTAAACAGGATGCACGCGTTGCACGAGAGATGGACTTCTATAAAAAGATTAGTTCATAAGTCATAGTTTTACCTGTTAGAAGTTTGCCAAATAAATATATAGTTTAGTAGATAATAAACTAATAGATAAATAATATAAACCAAAAAAAAAAACTAATAGATAAATATTTTTATTAGTTTTTTTTTTTGGTTACAACCTATGTTTTATTAGTTTTTTTGGTTACAACCTATGTTTTGGAACCCGGACCAGACATAGAACTAGCGGTCTTACTGGTTACTGGTTTGACCAGTTCGATCGATGGTCGAACCGATATGACGTGATAAATAAAAAATATTTATTCTTAATTATTTATTTTTAAAAAATAGGAAAAAATAAATAAATATTATATAAATCACTTCTTCCCTTTTAATTACTTTTAATATTGTAGTTTGGAAAGATCCAATTCATAATTAATTTACTGTATCAATTATTTATGTTAAGTTGTATTTAAAACTAATAAGTAATATCCTAATGAAAACTAACCCAATCATTTAAAGCCCAATTATGAAAGCCCATAATAATATACAAAACAAAGGAGGAAAAATTACTCTGGAAATTCTTGTATACATCCCGGTGTATACACCCGCCTCTAATACATGATTAAAATATTATATTTTAATCATGTATTAGAGGCGGGTGTATACACCGGGCCACACCCCGCTCATAGAGAATTTTCCAAATTATACAAACCTAAAATCAAAAGAAAAGAAGCAGCAGCTATGCAATTTTCGCTAATTGTTTATAGATATTGGTATGCATGTATAAGTACCGACAGTGAGAGAGGAATTTTGGGATAAAAAATTCACCTTATAGTGGACAAGAAAAGAAAGACGTATAACATGCATGTAACAATTAAACGAAATTCACCCTTGGTGAGGAACAGAAAATGAGATACAAGTACAATAACTTATAGGTGAAAAATTAAACGGAAGACACCAATTTCACCAGCTGCTTTATTGGTAAAACGAAAGAAATACAAATAATTAATATATAAAAGATCGATCGAAGCCTGGCCGGAAGATTAATGCAATAAGTTCTGATCTATCATGATCAGTATTGTGTTGTATACGTTTTAAGTTCCTCATCCTGTTCAAAGTAGTCCATCTCTGATTCATGCAAATTTATCCAGGCTTCAATGCCATCATTGTTTTTGTTGTTCATTAGAACGAAAAGGCCTTGGGCAGCCACAGCCGCCATACTAACCCAAACGGGTTTCCCAAATCCAAAATCAAGTTCATACTCTCCAGATTTTGACCAATCCGTTATCCACACAGTCTTGTAACCAAGACTAGACTCCTTTTCAAATATCTCAAGCGTACTGTCCACAAAAACCCGTCTTCCAAACTCTTTGTCGCTCAATAAACGTGAGCATTCTTCAACGCCCCGAATCGTTGCTTCCCGCACCTTTAAAACCATTCCGGGGAAATCATTTGCCAGGAGGTTGGCCTCATCCGCATTCAGTTCCAAGTGGGAGTGGGAAACCCAGTAGCCGCAAGAATATTTGGAGATGGGTGGGACAGTTCTTCCTCGTACATTGATTGCTTGCGCCATGACTGAGGCTCTCGACTTGCCGTCGTTTTTCGCCTTGTCAGCACGTAGAAGAGCCTGGGTTAGCACCGAAGACACCACCACGACCCTGGATGCATATGTTTTGGCTAATTTCTCTCTTAGTGTTGATATGGCATTCTTGTCGAACAGAAATCTTCTCGTAACAATACTCTTATCGGGAATTCTCGACAACCCAAAATCTAGAGGGGGCCTGTTCTCGGAGGGGAAGTACAAGGGAGAATCGAAATCTGGGCGGATATCTAATCCCCCTTTGATAGCAGCATTCGCCCAAGCTGTGAGGAATATCCCGACAGAGGCTGAGTCGAAAATCCTGTTTGAAGCGCATGCGCCAATGGCCAGACCACCACATTGAAACTTGTTGATCTGGACCGCCAGCATAGGGTCCGTCGGCTCGTCTACTGCACCAATTTCTTGTGGGAGGAGAGGATTAAGCTGATCAGATTTCACCCGGCCAGTACTTTCAATCAGTTGATCGAGTTGGCAGTTGACTTGTGCTACGCAGAACTCAGCACCCTCATCGTTGCAATCAACCTGATGTTTTTCTTTGTTGTATCTGCCGGCTAGCGGGTAGAAAAGGGGCAGCACCTGAGCTAGCGATTCTTCTAGCTGCAGGATAAGCTGGTTTCCAGCTTTACCTGCAGAAGCATGATGAGATGAATAATAGAGGATGCGAATGACATGCCATGGTGGGTTGAGTTCATCTATTGCGGAGATCTTGTAAGGGTTGAGATGGGAGGGAGTTGGCGTGCATGGTTTTATCAGCTTCCGGCTCACAACATTCACCTTCATAGTATAATTTTTTGCATCATATTATAAGCTCGATATATATCGGATATATATATATATATATATATATATATATATATAATGGCCGGCTCGCTGTTGCACAAACAAAACAAATTAAGTAAGCAAATTAAAAGACATATGCATGATTAATTACAAAATAAATTTCACTATTTTAATTAAAAAGTTGTATCGATCAAAATCGAAAGTGTTTATGTTACATGCTAAATTAAACTTGCAATCTAGCTTAATTACCCTAGAACCGGCCGGGGTACGTACACTACACTTGGTCACCTGAAAATATATATATATATATATATATGAATTAAGATGTTTGCTGCAGGCTAGCTGCTCGGAAGCTCCAGATATATCTCGTGAATTTATAGAAGTGGCCGGTAGTTGTTTATACACAAATAATTTTTGAAGATTGGATTGGATTGGATTTGAAGATGACAATTATTTGAAGATTGGATTTGATTGGATTTGATTGGATTGGATTGGATTTGAAGATTGGTAAACCAATCTTCAAATCCAATCCAATCCGAAGATTGGATAGTAAGATTTGATAGTAACAGTAACTGTCAAATCTTCAAATCCAATCCAATTTTCAAAAATTATTTGTTTACAAACAAATAATTACTTCATCATTAAACAAGAATTTTTAAATATTCGATTGGATCGAAAAGCCAATTATTGTCATAAACTATTTGAAAGTTGGAACCATATATATAACTAATTAAGATAGTACTCATGACCCTGCAACCACTGCATGTATTTTGTGCCATATATGATTGTCAGCGATATCAACGTGGGAACTAAACTAATTAATGCTCATAGGCATGCATAAATGCAGTCATATTTATTGCAATTAATCGTACTTAATTGTGATAGCATTATTTAATTAATTTATTTCCCATATTTGTGGCACCCTAATTTTATATGTTGCCGATATATATATATATAGTACTATATTAGCTTTGTTTATATATGGTATCTGATAAGTGGAAGATCGATTACGAAATAATTAATAATGTCACCGGCACAACTGAGATCTAGTTGAAGGAATGCATGCACGTCGAAGATATATTATGCATGCTATAATTAAGTGGCTTAATTACGAGAGCACGAAAGAAAAGCTATATATATATATATATAAATAATATGAATACATGATCATCATCACTAACTATAATTGCATGCAGTATTAATTATAGCCGTCACTTTGTATATATACGTTCTCATATTAATCAATATACGTTCTCAGTATTAATATACAAATGAATTATCATGATTAGTTGTTGAGCTGTTAATCATACAGAAAATATTGCACAGAATTTGCACAGAAAATTTTCACTTACATAAATGCCCATAGTTGTGTTTTCATCATAATTCTAATTCCCCATACTATATATATTAATTTAGGATAAAGCTAGTGTCTTTAATTAACTTCAATTTCAATTTTCAATTTCCCATCTATTAATTAAATATATAATTAACTTAATTAAAATCTCAAATATTTATACACATAACTGTTAAAAGTGACACCGTTTCTTACCTTTATAATTTAAAGTCATTGGCTTCAATCCATATTTCTTACTTTATATTTAAAAAAAAAAACTCTTTTAAAATAATTTTTTTCTTTTAA
Source organism: Verbena officinalis (assembly GCA_958496215.1). Taxonomy (NCBI): domain Eukaryota; kingdom Viridiplantae; phylum Streptophyta; class Magnoliopsida; order Lamiales; family Verbenaceae; genus Verbena; species Verbena officinalis. The sequence continues at coordinate 3,148,798 of OY292391.1, forward strand.
AATAATTTTTTTTTCTATAAGAGCAAACAAGCGAAGCATTTAAGTAGTTCTCATTAATTATGCAAAATTTTCAATTCATTTCCAAAAATTTAATTAAATTTTAAATCAATTTAATTAACCTTTTATATTTATATTTACAATGAATTAAAAATAAAATAAAAGTTCGCAGAAAAGTTTATTTTCAAAAATTAGTTCCTGACTTTTTTTTTTGTTTGAAAGTGCCGGCCAAATGCACACAAAAATATTTAAAATTGTTAGAAAAACAAAAATTAAATACCTTGGTTTTTTGGGATAATAAAATGTTAGCTAATTTATTTTTATATTAGAGAGAATTGCCTACTAATTTAATTAAAAGGGTAAATTAGGGAATCCACCATAAAAATATATAATTTTGGATATTCTGGACCTAAATTTCTAGGCCTAAATCATTTCCCTTAAATTATTGTTCTATGAAAAAAAGAGAGAAATGATTATATAACTAAATAAAGTATATATTTCTATGTTTTTTCAAAATTTCAAGAAAAAAGAAGCAAATCATGATTTTCGGTAATTAATTTCTTAACGATCAAGATATTCATCATGGGGATATTTATGAGTTTATTGGCATTGATAATGACACTGGGATACACCTTTAAATATCTATAGTTCTATACTATATAATAAAGCAAGAGATTCAACTAAAAATCATTTCTCTCACTTATTTTGTATTGTAAATTTTTTTTTCTCTTTTTCTCTTAAAATATCTTTAATCCCCGTAATATTGTTATTGGTATCTCGCTTATTTTGGATTGTCATTTTTTCTAGCTAATTATTAAAATATCTCTAATCACTTTTCTCATGTACGTTCTTTCATTTATTCATCTTTTTATTCTCTCTCATTTTCTCTCTTCAATTTTAATATTTTATTATTTACTTTCAATTTTTCTTTTTTTTTTTTTTTCAGAGACTTGGTCGAAACAAACCGACCATAAGATTAAAAATGACCCCACCTCATATATATATATATATATATATATATATATATATATGTTACCTCATAAGAGGAAGTTCATAAAGTACATCAACTTAAGAATACATAAAACAACAATAATCCTAATTTGAACATGATAACAGGTACAAAAGTCGAAAGAACTGATAATGTTATTCTTCATGTTCTTCCATCTCCCAAATTGGGCATGCACTTTGTACGATCTGAACCGTTCATCACAGGTTCCCTGTGATAAGTACTCATCATAACCAACTTGGGTCATCCATTCAAAAAGCACGTGTTCAGCAGAAGGTTCCATAGGCCCTCTAGACCGTTCATTCCGTAGGCATGTACTCATGAGATTGGACCCCTTCAACTTAATCATATCGTACGGGAGGAGTCTGATCCATCTATCTTTAACGTTGCCATAATCAATAAATATGCTGCAATTATGAGCTAATTCAATGGCACAATAATCCGGCAAATTCCCATAGCAGTTATATCTAGCCGAAACAATGGCGATATGTACAAATTTTACCATCAATTTCATTAAGTTATGACTAGGCGAAATAATGATATTTTGTACATTGTTTACCATCAAAGTCCGTAAGTACTTACATCGATCTAGCCAAATACTTGACCATGTTAATCTTTGTATTTGATTTCAAATGCCATCCAAATACATCTTAATTTCGTGTTCTCATCAATTATGCATGAGGTAGCATCCATCAGCTCCCTGTATCCAATTTCCCAAGTTCACGTGATTGTGCAAGAAGTAGCCTCCATTTCGCAGCTGTAATTTGCATGGCACAATTTTTCTTCTATCTTTTTTTACTCTATTGTATTTTATTATTTATATATTTTTAATCATATAGTCTTTTACTTAATATTTTTTACTATTTTTTTTAATCGAAACCGACGCGAGTGCACCGTGAAGTTTTTAACGATATAAACTGTGAGGAACAAGTTCCAATCAATAAAACACGACGCTAAGAACATGGCCAGAGATAAGCCATGCACCCAATGAAGATGAAGTTTACCAAGCGTATCGTCTAAAGAATAAAAGCTACAAAGGAAGAAAAGATCTTCCTTATCTATGAAAGTCCTACTACGTACTGACATATATAATCAAAACATCTACTATATATAACAAAAACTTATTGTTTTGGAAGTCGGATGGCTCCAAAGTCACCCAAATGCGAGATGTTGATGATATTGCCACTGCTTCAGCAATTGCTCCCATAAACAATCTTCAAATTCAACCAGAAAGTCCCACAAGTGAACCAAGTCATCAGTAAATTAACCATAGGGTGGAAAAAGAGAAGGATTCCACCAGATAATTTTCTGTAAATGCGAGATGTTGATAATTTTTTTACTACTGAAAAATTGATTCATATATAATTTAATTAATAAGTATTTATAGTTTATATATAATTTATACATGTAATTAAATTATTTTTGCTATACACGTGTATGCCATGCATGGATTTGCTAGTATTAATAGAAAAACGTAATGTAAATATATAAATTTAAAAATTAATATCCTAAAAATAGAGAATTATTATTTAATCAAATTTGATCATATATTAGTAGCTCAATTTAAGAATGTGATTTTATTGAGTCACATGACTAAAGTTCATATAGTTAGTGATTCGATTAATTTATTTAATTTTAGTGAATCAAACTAGCAGGTATCATATTATTAGTAATTTAATTTTGAGTTAGTGAAAACAGATCGAATAGGTAATTCTTAGTATTTAATATACACGAGTGCGGAGTATATAATGAATTATTATCAAAGGTATGGGTAAAATATAATTGGGAAATTTTTTACTTTTATTGATTTTTTTTTTTTTTTTGGTCGGCTTTTACTTTTATTGATGCAAAAACATAATTTATGTAGCTAATTAATTTAAAATTATTATACATTTAATATACTTTAATATTGAATATATTTAGATATTTTTTATTATGGAAATGTCACAAACATATTAGTAATAATGTACATATTTGGCGTTTAATTTAGGACTAAGATTGAGTTTAGAGTTGAAAAATCCATATTGTAGCTATAGATACTGTAACGACCCGAATATTTGTATTATATTATTAATATTTACGCGAATTCTTTCTTGCCTAATTTCTCGATCTATCCAATTGGATTAATCAATCTGGTGGAAAAGATTGATTTAACCTATCTTTTAAATGCCCTCAATTTCTTAAATTACATAAATGCCCTTAAAGACCTAAAGGACCATTTTACCCTTCCGAGATATTTTCCTAAATATCAACCTATCTCTCTCATTCTCTCATAACAAGAAGGAGAAAAGAAAGAGAAAAGAAAGAAAGGAGAAAGAAGGAGAAGAAAGGAGAAAGATCTTCCCGACGCCCTACCGAGCTCGTTTCTCGCCCGATCGACGAGCTGTGAAAACCCGAACGATCCTCACTACATTTTCTACCGGTAATCCTCTTACCCCATTTCATTTCGTTCCCTCTTCGTTGCGATTTTATTGAGTTTTATATAGAATTTTATTATATTAGGATTTTCGTGTTTAGGAAGAATTACTTGACCATTTTACGTGATTCTTGTGTTTATATGTAGCTTATATGATATATATGATTATATGTGAAAATTAGGATGTTTTATGGTGTAGATTAGGAGATATATGAATTTATATTTTGATTTTCGCGTATGAGGTTCGCGATCTGCTGAGTCTGCTGCTCAGTAGATCCACACGGGCGAACGCACGGTCTTGAGCAAGACCGTGCAAGAGCCCGTGCGCTTCACTTTTCAGCCTGCACGGGCTTGAGCCCGTGCGCATGGCCGTTTGCACCTGCACGGTCTTGACACCGTGCTCAAGACCGTGCGGGAGGCCGTGCAACCCCTTTTGTGCTTGCACCGGCTTGCCAAGCCCGTGCGTAAGCCCGTGCGTTGGCCGGTGCAACATACTTAGTATATTTTTCCAGCCTTTTCCTTTCTTGCACTTCGGGAATTGGTCAACCCCACTCATTTGAATGTTGACTTTTCTCATACGACCTCCGAATATCAATCCGATTTCACCTATAGCTTCCTCGAGCCTTGGGATTTGATATTCTTCATAATTTACAATTTACCCGACCCTAATTGACCGTCAATTGACACCTTGCTCGTTTAGGGATTTATTCCATCTTTTCCGTTTCTTGTCCGTTTGACCCCGTTTTCGCGAGAGAGTTCCGTTATATTATTTTAAGCGTGTCTACGTGCCCTAATTGCGTTTAAGCATGCCTTTAATATTTATTATTTACGTTCTTTCATTATTTAACATTTCATTAATATTCTTTAATTGTCGTACCGTAATTTACATGTTTAATTGATTTACTTCCCATATTGCGTTTATTGCATGATTAGATTCTATGTGAATTGCCGTGCGTCATATGTTGTCTTGTGTCTTGCTTTTAGTATTGTCGGTCTTGTTTTCATCCTCTAGGCCCTGTGTATTACAGGTGGGTCCAACGAGGGAGAAACCTGACTACCGCTTGCTTTCATACTGTCTTGTCGAGCCAGGTAAGGGTTTTAAATTGTTTTCAACTGGAGTAAGAACATAGTTACTTAGGTTTGCGAAATAAACCACTATCCCGCTTTCTTATTACTTGTTGTATTGCCTTTACTATTTCTCTATCTGCTTAGTCAAACCGTTTTGATAGCAAACCAAATGATTTGAAATGCTTCCAACTAGAGACAAGTAACTTATTTGTTTTAAAAGTAACTATTTGATCTCTGAGGCACTTATAAGTAATGTCGTTAGGGACTTCCGTCAGTATGCTCCCGAAGCGTACGACGCTTATGAGTATTTCCTAGATCGTTACATCAACTTGTCTCAAAAGCCCCTTTTGCCATTCATACTTAACTACTTGCATCATATTTTCGAACGGCCCTTTTGGCCACTTAAACTATCATTGATTTCAAAAGCGAGCCATAGCCTGTTTTATGACTTGGGCCCGGAGTATACAAGAGGTGAGCCTGGGGACGTGCGTCTAGGGCAAATCCCGATGTATACTTCTAGCGTGTTAACTTGGGCCGGCTAGGAGGTTGGCTAGCCTAAGTTGATGCGAACGGTGGTGCTAATCGCGTCTCCTTAAACCCTGTACGGTGGTGCTGATCGCGTCTCCTTAAATCCTGATGGTGGTGCTAATCGCGTCTCCTTAAATCCTGTTTATGAATCTTGGTGATGGAGTACTTGCTTGCATGTTTTTCAATGGGGAGTTATAAGGAGAGGGCCCGTTCTCGCCGGGACACATTACTGCATGATTTATTGCATTTATTGCTTGTCTAATTGTTTTATGGCTTTCGTGACAAGTCGAAGCACATTCCGGTTTTCTTCAATTATCATATGTACTTCCCTATATATATATAAAACCCGGAGGTGTGACTCGTACTTGCTACCCTAAGTCCCTTTTATTACCCAACTAATATTCTTTCAATCGGCTTGATATTTCGTGCAAATGTTTTAAAGGATCCGGTTCGTCAACCTTTTGTGTTTTCAAATAAGCCGAACCCGAGTGTTGCTTTGTGTCATTTTACAACTTATATTTCGTATTCGTATTCTTTCTCAAAACGGGCAACACTCACCACTTTTAGTTTTAAAAAGATAAATGACGAACTGTGACCAAAACCCCCTTACTGAGTATCCTTTATACTCACCCCTGCTATTTTGGTTCTTGCTTCAGGTAGACAGGTGGCGACGTCACCTATCTTGTCAGTCGGCATCAGCAGGTCTAGATAGGCTCAGTCTTTCTGGTTTGTCTTGTCAGTGGTCCCAACAACTGTCGAGTCTTGTTTATTGTATTTATTTACTTTACGTACTTATGTGCCCCCGATGTGGGATAGTTGAAGATATCTAGGATTGCATAGGGTAGACTAGTTGAGCCATGGTTGGCACTACGTGTTGTTATTATGTTGTATTTCGATTTGCACATGTTTAATTGACATTTATGGAATTTGTCTTGTTATTTAAATCGCTTCCGCATTTCTCTGCTCTTCTCTGGTTGTTGTTGGGATGTCGTTGCTGTTGCCGAAGGTTCTTGCTTGAGTGCCGTTCGCCGGAGTGGGTTTTTGGGTTGAGGCCCCTCGCCGAAGCTCGGGAATCCGTTTCGGTGCGGATGTGGCGGTCCTTCTTCAGGGGGCGCTACAGTCAGTGGTATCAGAGCCTAGGTTCCCAAAAGGAACCGAAGCTTTGTAATCGCGTCCTGTCTTGTCTCTTGTGTCTGCCCGTTTCGTGTCAATGAGACTTAGAGTTTCCAGTCACAGGTGCTTGAGAACTCCTTAGTATTGAAATTGTGATTGATCTTCTCTTGGAATGGCCAACCAACCGTTTGATCTCTTACAATTGTAGTACTGAGTTGGGATCGAATGCAGGTGGATGTGGAACTCGAGGTAGCGTCTGTCTTGTCTTGTCGTCTGGTCGTGTCCTGCTTGGGTCTTGTCGTGTCTAGGTCGTACGGCTATAGGATCGAGTTTTTCTTGTTCTGTGATTTGTTTCATGCTTAACTTGTCTACATGCTATCCGAATCATATATGTATGCTTTGATTAAATTTTATATGCCTTTCGTGACCATTCCATTAACCGAACATGCATCTTTTTCCTAGTTTATTGAGCGCAGGTACATAATGTCTCATCGAAGACCCCCTACCGCTCCCTCATCTCCGAATTCGATTGCAAGGGAGTTAGTGACAGCTATGAGACAGATTGCTGAGCAAGTGCATCAAGAGAGACAACGACAACAGCAGCATATACCTGCGAGACAAACCGAAGGTCAATCCCTGGATAGATTTCTGCACTACAACCCACCTTGCTTCGTGGGTGAACCAGATGACCTTAAAGCCGAGGCTTGGATAGCCGATTTAGAGCGAATCTTCCGGGTTATACATTGCGGGGACCCCGAGAGGGTCGAGTATGCCATCTTTCTCATGAGAGGACCAGCTGAGGATTGGTGGCGTTACATGGAACAAAGATGGATCGCTGAGGGAATTTCGTACACTTGGTCACGGTTCCTATCCGACTTCCGAGAGAAGTACGTGCCGCAAGTGGTACGTGACAGCCGAGAAAGAGAGTTCATGTCCCTCAGCCAAGGAGCTCTCCCTGTTGCACAATACGAGGCACTTTTCAGCCGCCTCATCGTCTATGCTCCTCACATTGCATCTGACGATCGAAGGAGAGCGCGAAAGTTCATCGAGGGACTTCAGCCGGAGATCTTGGAAAGATTAGTAGGATTGGACATTCGAGTTTATCACGAGGCTGTTAACAGAGCTATGAGAGTGGAGTCCGATCTTCAAGAGATGAGACGAGGTATTCCTCACATGAAAGGATCCTCTTTCAACGAGAAGGCAAGAAGAGAACCAGCCGGACCGAGCACTTTTCCGACATCGAGACCACACTACGAGATGCCAAAACCTACCGAACCTGGAGTGGACGAGGACCCCATTCCCTGCGAATATTGTGGGAAGACAAATCACGAGACTGCAAGGTGTAGGAGGAAACTGGGGCGTTGCCTCAGATGTGGGAGTAGCAAGCATCGAGTTCAAGAATGCCCCGACTCAAGCAACCCTCGGGGAAGGAAAAGGGGATCGCGACCATGATACCGACTCGCAGAGGTACATTGCATTGTCATTGCCATTGCATTCATTCATAATATTTTGTTTCGAATGATAATTGCTTTAAATATGTGTTAAGTGTTTTATATAAATTACGTGCTTTAACTGCTTTCAAAATTCACACTTGCACTGATTGAATGATTAGATGCTAAGATTTATGTGACCTCTATGTGGATAGCGTGGAATTCGATAAATTCGTTATACGCTATTAGAGAGTGCTAAGGACAAGGAGTTCTTGGCCGACTAGGATCGATTCTGTTGCGAGTATGTTATGCGGTTCTGGACAGCACCGACGTCGACAAATCGAGTCTGAAGGAGTATACTTCTGAAGGTATGTCTGAAGATGAATCAACTAGTGAAGAGGATAATGAATTATCTGACGAGGATGATTATATGGGAGATGAGCCGACATCGGCTTCTGATGATGACGACTCTGATGTTTCGTATGAAGTCGAGCGAAGAAATGATGAAAATGATGGTTTAATGGAAGGCGGAGAGGAGAAATAATCAAATACCCTTGAAAATGAGAAAACACTCTGTAGAAAGAATAAGAAAGAGTGTGATCTTGAAGAGACAGATTGTGAGAAAGACGAGGAGTACAATAGGAGAAATGATGATGGCGTTACTTCCTGTAAAAGGAACTCTAATCAAGAAACAGGAGAAGGATGTGACAATTGTCATTGAGGATACGAAGAGTACAAGAATCAGTCGGAAGAACGAAATAGATTATGACAGTGAGGATGGACCATTACATTGGGATTTTCTTCTTCGGCGTTAGCCTCGTTTAGGGTTTTTGTAATTCTGTCTTTCGCTTGACTTTGAATTTTATTTGGAATGTTATTTGCATTTAAATATTTTGTTATGCGTGATGTTTTATAATGTATTTTAATTGCTCCTAAATGTTCGTTTTTAATTCGCGTTATTAGAACTCTTAGATTATGCTCCCCTTAACTAACCCCGAAGTCCGGAGGAGAATCTGAGGACAGATTCTCTTGAAGAGGGGAGTATTGTAACGACCCGAATATTTGTATTATATTATTAATATTTACGCGAATTCTTTCTTGCCTAATTTCTCGATCTATCCAATTGGATTAATCAATCTGGTGGAAAAGATTGATTTAACCTATCTTTTAAATGCCCTCAATTTCTTAAATTACATAAATGCCCTTAAAGACCTAAAGGACCATTTTACCCTTCCGAGATATTTTCCTAAATATCAACCTATCTCTCTCATTCTCTCATAACAAGAAGGAGAAAAGAAAGAGAAAAGAAAGAAAGGAGAAAGAAGGAGAAGAAAGGAGAAAGATCTTCCCGACGCCCTACCGAGCTCGTTTCTCGCCCGATCGACGAGCTGTGAAAACCCGAACGATCCTCACTACATTTTCTACCGGTAATCCTCTTACCCCATTTCATTTCGTTCCCTCTTCGTTGCGATTTTATTGAGTTTTATATAGAATTTAATTATATTAGGATTTTCGTGTTTAGGAAGAATTACTTGACCATTTTACGTGATTCTTGTGTTTATATGTAGCTTATATGATATATATGATTATATGTGAAAATTAGGATGTTTTATGGTGTAGATTAGGAGATATATGAATTTATATTTTGATTTTCGCGTATGAGGTTCGCGATCTGCTGAGTCTGCTGCTCAGTAGATCCACACGGGCGAACGCACGGTCTTGAGCAAGACCGTGCAAGAGCCCGTGCGCTTCACTTTTCAGCCTGCACGGGCTTGAGCCCGTGCGCATGGCCGTTTGCACCTGCACGGTCTTGACACCGTGCTCAAGACCGTGCGGGAGGCCGTGCAACCCCTTTTGTGCTTGCACCGGCTTGCCAAGCCCGTGCGTAAGCCCGTGCGTTGGCCGGTGCAACATACTTAGTATATTTTTCCAGCCTTTTCCTTTCTTGCACTTCGGGAATTGGTCAACCCCACTCATTTGAATGTTGACTTTTCTCATACGACCTCCGAATATCAATCCGATTTCACCTATAGCTTCCTCGAGCCTTGGGATTTGATATTCTTCATAATTTACAATTTACCCGACCCTAATTGACCGTCAATTGACACCTTGCTCGTTTAGGGATTTATTCCATCTTTTCCGTTTCTTGTCCGTTTGACCCCGTTTTCGCGAGAGAGTTCCGTTATATTATTTTAAGCGTGTCTACGTGCCCTAATTGCGTTTAAGCATGCCTTTAATATTTATTATTTACGTTCTTTCATTATTTAACATTTCATTAATATTCTTTAATTGTCGTACCGTAATTTACATGTTTAATTGATTTACTTCCCATATTGCGTTTATTGCATGATTAGATTCTATGTGAATTGCCGTGCGTCATATGTTGTCTTGTGTCTTGCTTTTAGTATTGTCGGTCTTGTTTTCATCCTCTAGGCCCTGTGTATTACAGGTGGGTCCAACGAGGGAGAAACCTGACTACCGCTTGCTTTCATACTGTCTTGTCGAGCCAGGTAAGGGTTTTAAATTGTTTTCAACTGGAGTAAGAACATAGTTACTTAGGTTTGCGAAATAAACCACTATCCCGCTTTCTTATTACTTGTTGTATTGCCTTTACTATTTCTCTATCTGCTTAGTCAAACCGTTTTGATAGCAAACCAAATGATTTGAAATGCTTCCAACTAGAGACAAGTAACTTATTTGTTTTAAAAGTAACTATTTGATCTCTGAGGCACTTATAAGTAATGTCGTTAGGGACTTCCGTCAGTATGCTCCCGAAGCGTACGACGCTTATGAGTATTTCCTAGATCGTTACATCAACTTGTCTCAAAAGCCCCTTTTGCCATTCATACTTAACTACTTGCATCATATTTTCGAACGGCCCTTTTGGCCACTTAAACTATCATTGATTTCAAAAGCGAGCCATAGCCTGTTTTATGACTTGGGCCCGGAGTATACAAGAGGTGAGCCTGGGGACGTGCGTCTAGGGCAAATCCCGATGTATACTTCTAGCGTGTTAACTTGGGCCGGCTAGGAGGTTGGCTAGCCTAAGTTGATGCGAACGGTGGTGCTAATCGCGTCTCCTTAAACCCTGTACGGTGGTGCTGATCGCGTCTCCTTAAATCCTGATGGTGGTGCTAATCGCGTCTCCTTAAATCCTGTTTATGAATCTTGGTGATGGAGTACTTGCTTGCATGTTTTTCAATGGGGAGTTATAAGGAGAGGGCCCGTTCTCGCCGGGACACATTACTGCATGATTTATTGCATTTATTGCTTGTCTAATTGTTTTATGGCTTTCGTGACAAGTCGAAGCACATTCCGGTTTTCTTCAATTATCATATGTACTTCCCTATATATATATAAAACCCGGAAGTGTGACTCGTACTTGCTACCCTAAGTCCCTTTTATTACCCAACTAATATTCTTTCAATCGGCTTGATATTTCGTGCAAATGTTTTAAAGGATCCGGTTCGTCAACCTTTTGTGTTTTCAAATAAGCCGAACCCGAGTGTTGCTTTGTGTCATTTTACAACTTATATTTCGTATTCGTATTCTTTCTCAAAACGGGCAACACTCACCACTTTTAGTTTTAAAAAGATAAATGACGAACTGTGACCAAAACCCCCTTACTGAGTATCCTTTATACTCACCCCTGCTATTTTGGTTCTTGCTTCAGGTAGACAGGTGGCGACGTCACCTATCTTGTCAGTCGGCATCAGCAGGTCTAGATAGGCTCAGTCTTTCTGGTTTGTCTTGTCAGTGGTCCCAACAACTGTCGAGTCTTGTTTATTGTATTTATTTACTTTACGTACTTATGTGCCCCCGATGTGGGATAGTTGAAGATATCTAGGATTGCATAGGGTAGACTAGTTGAGCCATGGTTGGCACTACGTGTTGTTATTATGTTGTATTTCGATTTGCACATGTTTAATTGACATTTATGGAATTTGTCTTGTTATTTAAATCGCTTCCGCATTTCTCTGCTCTTCTCTGGTTGTTGTTGGGATGTCGTTGCTGTTGCCGAAGGTTCTTGCTTGAGTGCCGTTCGCCGGAGTGGGTTTTTGGGTTGAGGCCCCTCGCCGAAGCTCGGGAATCCGTTTCGGTGCGGATGTGGCGGTCCTTCTTCAGGGGGCGCTACAGTCAGTGGTATCAGAGCCTAGGTTCCCAAAAGGAACCGAAGCTTTGTAATCGCGTCCTGTCTTGTCTCTTGTGTCTGCCCGTTTCGTGTCAATGAGACTTAGAGTTTCCAGTCACAGGTGCTTGAGAACTCCTTAGTATTGAAATTGTGATTGATCTTCTCTTGGAATGGCCAACCAACCGTTTGATCTCTTACAATTGTAGTACTGAGTTGGGATCGAATGCAGGTGGATGTGGAACTCGAGGTAGCGTCTGTCTTGTCTTGTCGTCTGGTCGTGTCCTGCTTGGGTCTTGTCGTGTCTAGGTCGTACGGCTATAGGATCGAGTTTTTCTTGTTCTGTGATTTGTTTCATGCTTAACTTGTCTACATGCTATCCGAATCATATATGTATGCTTTGATTAAATTTTATATGCCTTTCGTGACCATTCCATTAACCGAACATGCATCTTTTTCCTAGTTTATTGAGCGCAGGTACATAATGTCTCATCGAAGACCCCCTACCGCTCCCTCATCTCCGAATTCGATTGCAAGGGAGTTAGTGACAGCTATGAGACAGATTGCTGAGCAAGTGCATCAAGAGAGACAACGACAACAGCAGCATATACCTGCGAGACAAACCGAAGGTCAATCCCTGGATAGATTTCTGCACTACAACCCACCTTGCTTCGTGGGTGAACCAGATGACCTTAAAGCCGAGGCTTGGATAGCCGATTTAGAGCGAATCTTCCGGGTTATACATTGCGGGGACCCCGAGAGGGTCGAGTATGCCATCTTTCTCATGAGAGGACCAGCTGAGGATTGGTGGCGTTACATGGAACAAAGATGGATCGCTGAGGGAATTTCGTACACTTGGTCACGGTTCCTATCCGACTTCCGAGAGAAGTACGTGCCGCAAGTGGTACGTGACAGCCGAGAAAGAGAGTTCATGTCCCTCAGCCAAGGAGCTCTCCCTGTTGCACAATACGAGGCACTTTTCAGCCGCCTCATCGTCTATGCTCCTCACATTGCATCTGACGATCGAAGGAGAGCGCGAAAGTTCATCGAGGGACTTCAGCCGGAGATCTTGGAAAGATTAGTAGGATTGGACATTCGAGTTTATCACGAGGCTGTTAACAGAGCTATGAGAGTGGAGTCCGATCTTCAAGAGATGAGACGAGGTATTCCTCACATGAAAGGATCCTCTTTCAACGAGAAGGCAAGAAGAGAACCAGCCGGACCGAGCACTTTTCCGACATCGAGACCACACTACGAGATGCCAAAACCTACCGAACCTGGAGTGGACGAGGACCCCATTCCCTGCGAATATTGTGGGAAGACAAATCACGAGACTGCAAGGTGTAGGAGGAAACTGGGGCGTTGCCTCAGATGTGGGAGTAGCAAGCATCGAGTTCAAGAATGCCCCGACTCAAGCAACCCTCGGGGAAGGAAAAGGGGATCGCGACCATGATACCGACTCGCAGAGGTACATTGCATTGTCATTGCCATTGCATTCATTCATAATATTTTGTTTCGAATGATAATTGCTTTAAATATGTGTTAAGTGTTTTATATAAATTACGTGCTTTAACTGCTTTCAAAATTCACACTTGCACTGATTGAATGATTAGATGCTAAGATTTATGTGACCTCTATGTGGATAGCGTGGAATTCGATAAATTCGTTATACGCTATTAGAGAGTGCTAAGGACAAGGAGTTCTTGGCCGACTAGGATCGATTCTGTTGCGAGTATGTTATGCGGTTCTGGACAGCACCGACGTCGACAAATCGAGTCTGAAGGAGTATACTTCTGAAGGTATGTCTGAAGATGAATCAACTAGTGAAGAGGATAATGAATTATCTGACGAGGATGATTATATGGGAGATGAGCCGACATCGGCTTCTGATGATGACGACTCTGATGTTTCGTATGAAGTCGAGCGAAGAAATGATGAAAATGATGGTTTAATGGAAGGCGGAGAGGAGAAATAATCAAATACCCTTGAAAATGAGAAAACACTCTGTAGAAAGAATAAGAAAGAGTGTGATCTTGAAGAGACAGATTGTGAGAAAGACGAGGAGTACAATAGGAGAAATGATGATGGCGTTACTTCCTGTAAAAGGAACTCTAATCAAGAAACAGGAGAAGGATGTGACAATTGTCATTGAGGATACGAAGAGTACAAGAATCAGTCGGAAGAACGAAATAGATTATGACAGTGAGGATGGACCATTACATTGGGATTTTCTTCTTCGGCGTTAGCCTCGTTTAGGGTTTTTGTAATTCTGTCTTTCGCTTGACTTTGAATTTTATTTGGAATGTTATTTGCATTTAAATATTTTGTTATGCGTGATGTTTTATAATGTATTTTAATTGCTCCTAAATGTTCGTTTTTAATTCGCGTTATTAGAACTCTTAGATTATGCTCCCCTTAACTAACCCCGAAGTCCGGAGGAGAATCTGAGGACAGATTCTCTTGAAGAGGGGAGTATTGTAACGACCCGAATATTTGTATTATATTATTAATATTTACGCGAATTCTTTCTTGCCTAATTTCTCGATCTATCCAATTGGATTAATCAATCTGGTGGAAAAGATTGATTTAACCTATCTTTTAAATGCCCTCAATTTCTTAAATTACATAAATGCCCTTAAAGACCTAAAGGACCATTTTACCCTTCCGAGATATTTTCCTAAATATCAACCTATCTCTCTCATTCTCTCATAACAAGAAGGAGAAAAGAAAGAGAAAAGAAAGAGAAAAGAAAGAAAGGAGAAAGAAGGAGAAGAAAGGAGAAAGATCTTCCCGACGCCCTACCGAGCTCGTTTCTCGCCCGATCGACGAGCTGTGAAAACCCGAACGATCCTCACTACATTTTCTACCGGTAATCCTCTTACCCCATTTCATTTCGTTCCCTCTTCGTTGCGATTTTATTGAGTTTTATATAGAATTTAATTATATTAGGATTTTCGTGTTTAGGAAGAATTACTTGACCATTTTACGTGATTCTTGTGTTTATATGTAGCTTATATGATATATATGATTATATGTGAAAATTAGGATGTTTTATGGTGTAGATTAGGAGATATATGAATTTATATTTTGATTTTCGCGTATGAGGTTCGCGATCTGCTGAGTCTGCTGCTCAGTAGATCCACACGGGCGAACGCACGGTCTTGAGCAAGACCGTGCAAGAGCCCGTGCGCTTCACTTTTCAGTCTGCACGGGCTTGAGCCCGTGCGCATGGCCGTTTGCACCTGCACGGTCTTGACACCGTGCTCAAGACCGTGCGGGAGGCCGTGCAACCCCTTTTGTGCTTGCACCGGCTTGCCAAGCCCGTGCGTAAGCCCGTGCGTTGGCCGGTGCAACATACTTAGTATATTTTTCCAGCCTTTTCCTTTCTTGCACTTCGGGAATTGGTCAACCCCACTCATTTGAATGTTGACTTTTCTCATACGACCTCCGAATATCAATCCGATTTCACCTATAGCTTCCTCGAGCCTTGGGATTTGATATTCTTCATAATTTACAATTTACCCGACCCTAATTGACCGTCAATTGACACCTTGCTCGTTTAGGGATTTATTCCATCTTTTCCGTTTCTTGTCCGTTTGACCCCGTTTTCGCGAGAGAGTTCCGTTATATTATTTTAAGCGTGTCTACGTGCCCTAATTGCGTTTAAGCATGCCTTTAATATTTATTATTTACGTTCTTTCATTATTTAACATTTCATTAATATTCTTTAATTGTCGTACCGTAATTTACATGTTTAATTGATTTACTTCCCATATTGCGTTTATTGCATGATTAGATTCTATGTGAATTGCCGTGCGTCATATGTTGTCTTGTGTCTTGCTTTTAGTATTGTCGGTCTTGTTTTCATCCTCTAGGCCCTGTGTATTACAGGTGGGTCCAACGAGGGAGAAACCTGACTACCGCTTGCTTTCATACTGTCTTGTCGAGCCAGGTAAGGGTTTTAAATTGTTTTCAACTGGAGTAAGAACATAGTTACTTAGGTTTGCGAAATAAACCACTATCCCGCTTTCTTATTACTTGTTGTATTGCCTTTACTATTTCTCTATCTGCTTAGTCAAACCGTTTTGATAGCAAACCAAATGATTTGAAATGCTTCCAACTAGAGACAAGTAACTTATTTGTTTTAAAAGTAACTATTTGATCTCTGAGGCACTTATAAGTAATGTCGTTAGGGACTTCCGTCAGTATGCTCCCGAAGCGTACGACGCTTATGAGTATTTCCTAGATCGTTACATCAACTTGTCTCAAAAGCCCCTTTTGCCATTCATACTTAACTACTTGCATCATATTTTCGAACGGCCCTTTTGGCCACTTAAACTATCATTGATTTCAAAAGCGAGCCATAGCCTGTTTTATGACTTGGGCCCGGAGTATACAAGAGGTGAGCCTGGGGACGTGCGTCTAGGGCAAATCCCGATGTATACTTCTAGCGTGTTAACTTGGGCCGGCTAGGAGGTTGGCTAGCCTAAGTTGATGCGAACGGTGGTGCTAATCGCGTCTCCTTAAACCCTGTACGGTGGTGCTGATCGCGTCTCCTTAAATCCTGATGGTGGTGCTAATCGCGTCTCCTTAAATCCTGTTTATGAATCTTGGTGATGGAGTACTTGCTTGCATGTTTTTCAATGGGGAGTTATAAGGAGAGGGCCCGTTCTCGCCGGGACACATTACTGCATGATTTATTGCATTTATTGCTTGTCTAATTGTTTTATGGCTTTCGTGACAAGTCGAAGCACATTCCGGTTTTCTTCAATTATCATATGTACTTCCCTATATATATATAAAACCCGGAAGTGTGACTCGTACTTGCTACCCTAAGTCCCTTTTATTACCCAACTAATATTCTTTCAATCGGCTTGATATTTCGTGCAAATGTTTTAAAGGATCCGGTTCGTCAACCTTTTGTGTTTTCAAATAAGCCGAACCCGAGTGTTGCTTTGTGTCATTTTACAACTTATATTTCGTATTCGTATTCTTTCTCAAAACGGGCAACACTCACCACTTTTAGTTTTAAAAAGATAAATGACGAACTGTGACCAAAACCCCCTTACTGAGTATCCTTTATACTCACCCCTGCTATTTTGGTTCTTGCTTCAGGTAGACAGGTGGCGACGTCACCTATCTTGTCAGTCGGCATCAGCAGGTCTAGATAGGCTCAGTCTTTCTGGTTTGTCTTGTCAGTGGTCCCAACAACTGTCGAGTCTTGTTTATTGTATTTATTTACTTTACGTACTTATGTGCCCCCGATGTGGGATAGTTGAAGATATCTAGGATTGCATAGGGTAGACTAGTTGAGCCATGGTTGGCACTACGTGTTGTTATTATGTTGTATTTCGATTTGCACATGTTTAATTGACATTTATGGAATTTGTCTTGTTATTTAAATCGCTTCCGCATTTCTCTGCTCTTCTCTGGTTGTTGTTGGGATGTCGTTGCTGTTGCCGAAGGTTCTTGCTTGAGTGCCGTTCGCCGGAGTGGGTTTTTGGGTTGAGGCCCCTTGCCGAAGCTCGGGAATCCGTTTCGGTGCGGATGTGGCGGTCCTTCTTCAGGGGGCGCTACAGTCAGTGGTATCAGAGCCTAGGTTCCCAAAAGGAACCGAAGCTTTGTAATCGCGTCCTGTCTTGTCTCTTGTGTCTGCCCGTTTCGTGTCAATGAGACTTAGAGTTTCCAGTCACAGGTGCTTGAGAACTCCTTAGTATTGAAATTGTGATTGATCTTCTCTTGGAATGGCCAACCAACCGTTTGATCTCTTACAATTGTAGTACTGAGTTGGGATCGAATGCAGGTGGATGTGGAACTCGAGGTAGCGTCTGTCTTGTCTTGTCGTCTGGTCGTGTCCTGCTTGGGTCTTGTCGTGTCTAGGTCGTACGGCTATAGGATCGAGTTTTTCTTGTTCTGTGATTTGTTTCATGCTTAACTTGTCTACATGCTATCCGAATCATATATGTATGCTTTGATTAAATTTTATATGCCTTTCGTGACCATTCCATTAACCGAACATGCATCTTTTTCCTAGTTTATTGAGCGCAGGTACATAATGTCTCATCGAAGACCCCCTACCGCTCCCTCATCTCCGAATTCGATTGCAAGGGAGTTAGTGACAGCTATGAGACAGATTGCTGAGCAAGTGCATCAAGAGAGACAACGACAACAGCAGCATATACCTGCGAGACAAACCGAAGGTCAATCCCTGGATAGATTTCTGCACTACAACCCACCTTGCTTCGTGGGTGAACCAGATGACCTTAAAGCCGAGGCTTGGATAGCCGATTTAGAGCGAATCTTCCGGGTTATACATTGCGGGGACCCCGAGAGGGTCGAGTATGCCATCTTTCTCATGAGAGGACCAGCTGAGGATTGGTGGCGTTACATGGAACAAAGATGGATCGCTGAGGGAATTTCGTACACTTGGTCACGGTTCCTATCCGACTTCCGAGAGAAGTACGTGCCGCAAGTGGTACGTGACAGCCGAGAAAGAGAGTTCATGTCCCTCAGCCAAGGAGCTCTCCCTGTTGCACAATACGAGGCACTTTTCAGCCGCCTCATCGTCTATGCTCCTCACATTGCATCTGACGATCGAAGGAGAGCGCGAAAGTTCATCGAGGGACTTCAGCCGGAGATCTTGGAAAGATTAGTAGGATTGGACATTCGAGTTTATCACGAGGCTGTTAACAGAGCTATGAGAGTGGAGTCCGATCTTCAAGAGATGAGACGAGGTATTCCTCACATGAAATGATCCTCTTTCAACGAGAAGGCAAGAAGAGAACCAGCCGGACCGAGCACTTTTCCGACATCGAGACCACACTACGAGATGCCAAAACCTACCGAACCTGGAGTGGACGAGGACCCCATTCCCTGCGAATATTGTGGGAAGACAAATCACGAGACTGCAAGGTGTAGGAGGAAACTGGGGCGTTGCCTCAGATGTGGGAGTAGCAAGCATCGAGTTCAAGAATGCCCCGACTCAAGCAACCCTCGGGGAAGGAAAAGGGGATCGCGACCATGATACCGACTCGCAGAGGTACATTGCATTGTCATTGCCATTGCATTCATTCATAATATTTTGTTTCGAATGATAATTGCTTTAAATATGTGTTAAGTGTTTTATATAAATTACGTGCTTTAACTGCTTTCAAAATTCACACTTGCACTGATTGAATGATTAGATGCTAAGATTTATGTGACCTCTATGTGGATAGCGTGGAATTCGATAAATTCGTTATACGCTATTAGAGAGTGCTAAGGACAAGGAGTTCTTGGCCGACTAGGATCGATTCTGTTGCGAGTATGTTATGCGGTTCTGGACAGCACCGACGTCGACAAATCGAGTCTGAAGGAGTATACTTCTGAAGGTATGTCTAAAGATGAATCAACTAGTGAAGAGGATAATGAATTATCTGACGAGGATGATTATATGGGAGATGAGCCGACATCGGCTTCTGATGATGACGACTCTGATGTTTCGTATGAAGTCGAGCGAAGAAATGATGAAAATGATGGTTTAATGGAAGGCGGAGAGGAGAAATAATCAAATACCCTTGAAAATGAGAAAACACTCTGTAGAAAGAATAAGAAAGAGTGTGATCTTGAAGAGACAGATTGTGAGAAAGACGAGGAGTACAATAGGAGAAATGATGATGGCGTTACTTCCTGTAAAAGGAACTCTAATCAAGAAACAGGAGAAGGATGTGACAATTGTCATTGAGGATACGAAGAGTACAAGAATCAGTCGGAAGAACGAAATAGATTATGACAGTGAGGATGGACCATTACATTGGGATTTTCTTCTTCGGCGTTAGCCTCGTTTAGGGTTTTTGTAATTCTGTCTTTCGCTTGACTTTGAATTTTATTTGGAATGTTATTTGCATTTAAATATTTTGTTATGCGTGATGTTTTATAATGTATTTTAATTGCTCCTAAATGTTCGTTTTTAATTCGCGTTATTAGAACTCTTAGATTATGCTCCCCTTAACTAACCCCGAAGTCCGGAGGAGAATCTGAGGACAGATTCTCTTGAAGAGGGGAGTATTGTAACGACCCGAATATTTGTATTATATTATTAATATTTACGCGAATTCTTTCTTGCCTAATTTCTCGATCTATCCAATTGGATTAATCAATCTGGTGGAAAAGATTGATTTAACCTATCTTTTAAATGCCCTCAATTTCTTAAATTACATAAATGCCCTTAAAGACCTAAAGGACCATTTTACCCTTCCGAGATATTTTCCTAAATATCAACCTATCTCTCTCATTCTCTCATAACAAGAAGGAGAAAAGAAAGAGAAAAGAAAGAAAGGAGAAAGAAGGAGAAGAAAGGAGAAAGATCTTCCCGACGCCCTACCGAGCTCGTTTCTCGCCCGATCGACGAGCTGTGAAAACCCGAACGATCCTCACTACATTTTCTACCGGTAATCCTCTTACCCCATTTCATTTCGTTCCCTCTTCGTTGCGATTTTATTGAGTTTTATATAGAATTTAATTATATTAGGATTTTCGTGTTTAGGAAGAATTACTTGACCATTTTACGTGATTCTTGTGTTTATATGTAGCTTATATGATATATATGATTATATGTGAAAATTAGGATGTTTTATGGTGTAGATTAGGAGATATATGAATTTATATTTTGATTTTCGCGTATGAGGTTCGCGATCTGCTGAGTCTGCTGCTCAGTAGATCCACACGGGCGAACGCACGGTCTTGAGCAAGACCGTGCAAGAGCCCGTGCGCTTCACTTTTCAGCCTGCACGGGCTTGAGCCCGTGCGCATGGCCGTTTGCACCTGCACGGTCTTGACACCGTGCTCAAGACCGTGCGGGAGGCCGTGCAACCCCTTTTGTGCTTGCACCGGCTTGCCAAGCCCGTGCGTAAGCCCGTGCGTTGGCCGGTGCAACATACTTAGTATATTTTTCCAGCCTTTTCCTTTCTTGCACTTCGGGAATTGGTCAACCCCACTCATTTGAATGTTGACTTTTCTCATACGACCTCCGAATATCAATCCGATTTCACCTATAGCTTCCTCGAGCCTTGGGATTTGATATTCTTCATAATTTACAATTTACCCGACCCTAATTGACCGTCAATTGACACCTTGCTCGTTTAGGGATTTATTCCATCTTTTCCGTTTCTTGTCCGTTTGACCCCGTTTTCGCGAGAGAGTTCCGTTATATTATTTTAAGCGTGTCTACGTGCCCTAATTGCGTTTAAGCATGCCTTTAATATTTATTATTTACGTTCTTTCATTATTTAACATTTCATTAATATTCTTTAATTGTCGTACCGTAATTTACATGTTTAATTGATTTACTTCCCATATTGCGTTTATTGCATGATTAGATTCTATGTGAATTGCCGTGCGTCATATGTTGTCTTGTGTCTTGCTTTTAGTATTGTCGGTCTTGTTTTCATCCTCTAGGCCCTGTGTATTACAGGTGGGTCCAACGAGGGAGAAACCTGACTACCGCTTGCTTTCATACTGTCTTGTCGAGCCAGGTAAGGGTTTTAAATTGTTTTCAACTGGAGTAAGAACATAGTTACTTAGGTTTGCGAAATAAACCACTATCCCGCTTTCTTATTACTTGTTGTATTGCCTTTACTATTTCTCTATCTGCTTAGTCAAACCGTTTTGATAGCAAACCAAATGATTTGAAATGCTTCCAACTAGAGACAAGTAACTTATTTGTTTTAAAAGTAACTATTTGATCTCTGAGGCACTTATAAGTAATGTCGTTAGGGACTTCCGTCAGTATGCTCCCGAAGCGTACGACGCTTATGAGTATTTCCTAGATCGTTACATCAACTTGTCTCAAAAGCCCCTTTTGCCATTCATACTTAACTACTTGCATCATATTTTCGAACGGCCCTTTTGGCCACTTAAACTATCATTGATTTCAAAAGCGAGCCATAGCCTGTTTTATGACTTGGGCCCGGAGTATACAAGAGGTGAGCCTGGGGACGTGCGTCTAGGGCAAATCCCGATGTATACTTCTAGCGTGTTAACTTGGGCCGGCTAGGAGGTTGGCTAGCCTAAGTTGATGCGAACGGTGGTGCTAATCGCGTCTCCTTAAACCCTGTACGGTGGTGCTGATCGCGTCTCCTTAAATCCTGATGGTGGTGCTAATCGCGTCTCCTTAAATCCTGTTTATGAATCTTGGTGATGGAGTACTTGCTTGCATGTTTTTCAATGGGGAGTTATAAGGAGAGGGCCCGTTCTCGCCGGGACACATTACTGCATGATTTATTGCATTTATTGCTTGTCTAATTGTTTTATGGCTTTCGTGACAAGTCGAAGCACATTCCGGTTTTCTTCAATTATCATATGTACTTCCCTATATATATATAAAACCCGGAAGTGTGACTCGTACTTGCTACCCTAAGTCCCTTTTATTACCCAACTAATATTCTTTCAATCGGCTTGATATTTCGTGCAAATGTTTTAAAGGATCCGGTTCGTCAACCTTTTGTGTTTTCAAATAAGCCGAACCCGAGTGTTGCTTTGTGTCATTTTACAACTTATATTTCGTATTCGTATTCTTTCTCAAAACGGGCAACACTCACCACTTTTAGTTTTAAAAAGATAAATGACGAACTGTGACCAAAACCCCCTTACTGAGTATCCTTTATACTCACCCCTGCTATTTTGGTTCTTGCTTCAGGTAGACAGGTGGCGACGTCACCTATCTTGTCAGTCGGCATCAGCAGGTCTAGATAGGCTCAGTCTTTCTGGTTTGTCTTGTCAGTGGTCCCAACAACTGTCGAGTCTTGTTTATTGTATTTATTTACTTTACGTACTTATGTGCCCCCGATGTGGGATAGTTGAAGATATCTAGGATTGCATAGGGTAGACTAGTTGAGCCATGGTTGGCACTACGTGTTGTTATTATGTTGTATTTCGATTTGCACATGTTTAATTGACATTTATGGAATTTGTCTTGTTATTTAAATCGCTTCCGCATTTCTCTGCTCTTCTCAGGTTGTTGTTGGGATGTCGTTGCTGTTGCCAAAGGTTCTTGCTTGAGTGCCGTTCGCCGGAGTGGGTTTTTGGGTTGAGGCCCCTCGCCGAAGCTCGGGAATCCGTTTCGGTGCGGATGTGGCGGTCCTTCTTCAGGGGGCGCTACAGATACCATGTCTTAATGGTGCTGATTAAGTGCGCAAGAAAATGATGCGAAATTAAAGCCAAACAACAATGTTTTAATGGTGTTGATTACCAAATAAATTATCTCAAGGGTAATTTTAGAAATTCATAAGCAATAAATCTAATTCCGGATATTTTGGACACATATTTCTGGGTATAAATCACTCTTAGTTGTTAATGAACACATTTGTTTTTAATTAAAATATAGGGATAATCGCATTTTACCCTGACATTTTCCAGATTTTACACTTTTAATCTTAACTCAGCTTTTTTTATTTAAAGTAATTTTAAAAAATTGAGTAATTATCATTAATTTATCCTCTATCCTCTACTACTAATAAAATAAATTCGGTCCTATTTATTTATTTATCAATCCAATGGATCCTCAATCAATCCATATTAATTATAGATTAATTCGTTCATCCAAAGAAGCCATCCTGTGATCTCAAAATGCTATCCCTGTGGTAGGTTTTGGTTCTTTATATAGAGATATGGTATCATTCAGTATGATGTTTCTCAGTTGCTTTTTGTTGACTATTTTATTAGTTTGATTGATAATTATCTTTTGCATATTGACTTCTTTCTTAGGTCTTGTGTTCTAGAGGGCTGGTTTTTTTTTTTTTTTTTTTTTTTTTGGGTATTATTGATCACAATATAATAGGTTTTTTTTTTTTAATTCCTTAGTTATGCTTTTTTGATAGGTTGATTTGTGATTGTTAGCCAGCCTCCAACTTAATTCTTTGACTGAAATTTTGGTTTGGTGGAATAATATGAGATGGAGGCTGGTAATTAAAATACTATATATGGGAATATATTCGGCTCTGTTCCAATATAGTATTTCTCTGATTATCTCCAATATACACTTGGATGGATGCCACATAAGAAAAAATTTAATTCAATGGCATATATTTAGTTCACCTAACCATAAGTTTTAATATATAATTAGTAGATGGTCTTTCTTTTTTTTTAAGGAAAGACCCCCCGAAGGGGGATTAAATTAACTCAAATCATCCAGAACAAGATCACAAGCAAACTGGGAAACATCACCCAAACCAACGCGAGCTGAAGTTGCATTTCTAGCTAAAGCGTGAGCTACTCTATTAGCATCACGTCGAACGAAATAAAACTGAACATTAACAAAACAATTAAACAAACTACGAATATCCAAAATTAAGTTGCCCAAGGACGAAAGATCCTCCGACTCACTTTGAAGCTTATGGATCAAATTGAGACAGTCACCTTCAAATACCACCTTAGACCACCCAAAGTCTCTCGCCAACCAAACCGCCGACAGGCAAGCCAAAGTTTCTGCAAGCTCAGGGTCACTTGGTCCAGGTAACCGCACTGATTCCCAACCCACACACGCGCCTGTCGCATCTCTGCTCACAACCCCAATCCCCACTTCCCAGGCATCCGCAAATACCGCGGCATCGAAATTAACTTTGAACCAACTAAGCGAAGGATGCATCCACCTGTTGGGGAACGGCCGCGCCACCTGAGAGTCTGACGTCAAAGCCGGACGCCCACTAGCAATCGCGTACTCCTTAGCAAAAGATACCACTTCAATTGGCAACCGGACAACTCCCTCAAATTTCTTCTTATTGCTAGAGCCCCAGATAGCCTAAAGAGTAGTCAAGAATTTCCCACTTGCTTCCGAGTCCAACTCCGTGAGTGCCCGATCGAATCATGTCGCAAAGTTAACGCTAAGCTCTGTCACCAGAGCCGGGGAAAAACCCTATTGGGCCCAAACCTCCCGCGCAAAGGAGCAATCCACAAGAGCATGCCCGCGGTCCTCATCAGCTGCACCACACAATGGGCAGCCCCCATCCACTACACAATGTCGCCGACTCAAAGACGAAGCCGTAGGTAAGATATCATGAGCCGCCCTCCAAGCCATCATCAGGACCTTAGGGGCCACCTTAACCTGCCAAATCCGACTCCAGACACTCCTCGCATGGCCGACCGATCCATTAGCTGCAAGCTTGCGTGCCAAGTGATAAGCACTACGTACCGAAAATTGCCCATTTTTTGAGAAATGCCAAATCCTTCTATCCGGACGTTGAACATTGCCCAGCGGGATATCCAAAATGGCTTTAGCGTCGTCTGATTCAAAAATACCATTAACTAAGTCCGAATTCCAGCATCATCCATCCGCCGACAACAATTACTCCACCCATTGAAATTCCATCGAAGAGTCATGAATAGGAACCGGACGGAACGAGGGCCGCGGTACCCAGTTGTGGCGCCAAATGTGCACAGCATCCCCGGAGCCGATCCTCCAACGATAACCAGTACAGATCAAGTATCGCGACTCCCAAAAACTTTTCCAAGTAAATGAAGGTGACCTTCCCAATTGAGCATCTAAGAATTCAGAGTTGGGAAAATACCGAGCTTTGTAAATCCTACTCAGGAGACTATTCGGATGTTGCAAAATTCTTCAGGCCTGTTTGGATAACATTGTTAAATTAAATAGTTTCAGTTCGCGGAAACCTAAGCCCCCTGATTTCTTGTTCCATCACAATTTGTCCCAAGCCAACCAATGCAATTTCTTATTTCCCCGATTGTGCCACCAGAAGTTACAGATAATAGAGTTTAGCTCATTAATAACATAATCCGGCAGCAGAAAATAACTCATAGTGTATGTCGGCATTGCCTACGGCACTGCTTTAATCAGAATTTCCTTCCCGGCGGTGGATAGAAACTTTTCGGAATATCCCTGAATCTTCTGCGTAAGCTTTTCTAGAAGAGAGGCAAAGACTGTGCGCCTCGACTGACCAACGACCGACGGTAGACCCAAGTATAGATCCAAATATTGTATGCGTTGAACTCCCAGGATCCGCACCAGCTCGATCTGGGTCGCCTCCAATACATTGCCACTGAAGGTAATAGATGACTTTCCAAAATTAACAAGCTGACCAGAGACCCGCGCATACCTATCCAAACCGATTTAACAGCATTCAACACGTCGCCCGAAGCTCTCTCGCAGACCAAGGTATGGTCCGCGAACAGGAGATGAGAGACCTTTGGCGCGCCCGCGCACACCTCCAAGTTGCCAGTATTTTCTTCCTCCTGCAGTAAACACGAGAACACCTCTGCACAGAAAATGAATAAATAGAGGGATAAAGGATCCCCCTGCCTAATTCGCCTCTTAGGGGTGAGACCCCCAAACTCAGTACCATCCAACAAGAAAGAATAAGACACTGTAGACACACACTTCATGATCAAGCGAATAAATTTATCAAGAAAACCCAACTTACCAAGCACTTCTCAAGGAACTTCCACTCCACCCTGTCATACACCTTGCTCATGTCAAGTTTTAGAGTGAAATAACCATCTGCCCCTGTGTTCTTACACTTAATAAAATGATTTAGTTCAAAAGCAATCAGGATGTTATCCGTAATCAAGCGATTCGAAATAAAGGCCGATTGACTGGCCGATACAATGTGATCTAAAAGGGGTTTGATTCGGTTAGCTAAAACTTTTGAGGCAATTATATAGATCACATTACATAGGATAATCGGTCGAAACTGAGTAATTAATTCAGGGTTCCGACACTTCGGAATAAGCACAATTAATCAAATATTTTTTTAGAAAATAAAACATAAGGTTTTCTTTTTTTTTTTGTTGATTACTTAATTATATTGTAAAAGCGAATATCTAATTTTTTTTTAAAGTATGTATTAATTTACTAATGAGGTATATATTGATACTTTAATTTAATTTTACTAATGATGGTATTCAATAATTTGGGCTCAACCCAATATGATAAAAGCCCAATAATTATTAAAAGGACATATGGACTAAAGACTTAATAGGATTTAATAATCTGAATTAAGTAAATGCCTAGATAAAATAGAGCCCTAATTTGATTAAAAATTCTGAAGGACCGAAAATTAAGACAGTAAAAAACTCTAACCCTAATACGATTTGGACTACGAGCAAGTATATATAAAGGGGTCGGAATTCCCAATAAAAGGAATCGAAACATATCTAAAAACATGGAGAATACACAAGAATTCCCCAACACTCTGTCGAAAGAGTAACACACGGCTATTGAAAGGCTATTTCCGAGCACTTCAATATTCATGAATCTCAATTAATCACACGAAATAAACACTGGATTTATTGAGACGTAAATCGATACGCATTAATTGGTGTCGTTTGTGGAAAGGACGTCAAGATTACAAGACGCCAAAATTCACATTACGAATAGAAGAGGTGTGATGAATGGCAAAAAAAAGCACGGAGTGCAAAAGTTTGAGATAAGTAGGATCACTGGAAAAGCAGAAGGCGAGATTCCTTCGGTGGTCAAAAAAGAATTTGAGGTCACGATAGAGGAACTTACTACGAGCGGGCCTGTCATCACCTTTGGGCCGACGGATTTGATGGAGGTTCACACTCCACACAACGATGCTCTTGTAATAGCGGCAACGATAGCCCGGCATCAAGTTTCGCGAGTCCTCGTGGATAGCGGAAGTTCAGTAAACGTCGTATTTTTGGAGGCATACAGATAGATGGATTTGGGTCCTACTCGGCTGCAGCAGATCAGGGCTCTGCTGTATGGATTCGGAGGAGAATCTAAGGAGCCTGTAGGACAAATTTACTGGTCGGTAAGTCTGGGATGGGGGATAGCATGAAGACGAGGCATATCAATTTTTATGTGGTGGATGCTCCATCCGCCTACAACGGCATACTCCAAAAATCAGCGTTGAGCCTGTTCAGCGCTGTAGCCTCGCCCTATCATTTAAAAATTAAATATCCAATAGGAAGGAGAATAGGAGAAGTTAGAGGAGATCAGAGGCTGGCTTGTAAATGCTACGTGGTAGCTATCCGAGCAGAGAAGAAAGAGCCTGAACTCCTGGCGGAAAAGGGTACAAAAACAAGAATAGTGTCATGGACACTACCGGACAAGTCACATGAGTAGAACTTTGTCTAGGAGATCCGAACAAGTTCACATGTATCGGAGCTCATTTAGAAAAAAATCTTGCCGAAGAAATAACGGAGATACTTCGACAACATGTCCATATGTTCGCTTTCGGGCAGTCGTATTGTGTCATATACTTTTAAAAGTCTCATTATATCGTATCATGTTCAATACAATATCGGATACTTCTCTAATATAAAATATCAAAAAAATATATGTTGTCATATTGTGTGGTGTTCATATCACCGTGTCCGTATGAATTGTTTTGAAGAACTTTGGGCCAAAAAAAATAATGTTTTTATTAACAAATATTATTAAACACAAAAATATACCTGTCAATGCTAATTTTACCCTTTTATGCCAACTAACAAACAGAGGTATTATTTAAAAAAAAACAAACAAGCAAAAGTATTTTCCCTATTTCACCATTTTGGCAAGTAAATATTAACTTTTTAGTAGTTTTTAGCTGCCCATTCCTTGCCAGTTATTTAACAGTAGAAGACGAAACGTAAGAAAACCTCTCTTACAGGAAAGGGATTTTCGAATCGATTTCAGGGAGGATTGCTGATGCGTTTCTCTCTCAGGTAAAATATGGTAACTCACCGATAATATTTGTTTGGTTAATAATTGCATAAATCTAATTTCTTAATTTTCAGGGGTTTGAGATAGAATCTATTTAATCCCACCTTCCTGTTATCGATGTTTATGGTGGGGGCCTTTTTACGGTTCGGATCGGTTGCTGCTTGGATTTTTCATCTAGTTGCTCGAATGGGGTATGCGTTTCCAATTTCCAAGAAAACGTTTTCATATTCTAGGCTCGCTTCGATTTTTCCGCTTCTGTTTATAATTCGATTCTGATTGGATTGTCTGTTTGCATTTCCGTCTCTTTTGTTTTGGTACGAAAGACAATTTTTATGTACATATATTATTACGTATATGTGTATATCTCTTCTGTGCGTATTTGTGTGAAAGAAGAACGAAGAGCTGTATTTTCTGCAAAATTTTGTGAAACCCTTGATGTATCTGGGATCTTGAATGGGTAACATTGTGTGTTATATTTTAGTGTCTATGTTGCCTGATGGATGCTTGTGATTCCAGTTAATAGTAAAAACTGGACAGACTTTTCTATGCAATTTGAAGTGCTGAAGAGGGAAGACAATGTTAAGATTTATGGGTGGATCGTTTAGGTTTTTTGCTTATGTACTTTTCTTGTGCAAGTTTGTCTCTTTTTTTTATCCCTCTCGAATCTCGATACAATATGACCAAAATTATGTGTCTAGTCATATTTAACATATCAGGAAAAAAAAAAAAAGCAGTTTCGTACTTCCATAGTTTAGTGTTTGAAGGTTTTATTAAACACTAAACTTTGAAAATTCTGGTTCTCTTACTTCCTCAAATTCTTTTGGGTTCTCTCTCAACTCTCTCCAATCCTGATTCTCTGATTTTCTATCTCTTCTCTTATGATCCGTTTCAGTTCATAACAGTTTTGTACTTAATGAAATTTCCTCTGCTAGAATTCGAGTATTGATAATTTCTTGTATCCTGTTTAGTTTGATATTTAGCTGTCTTTTCTAAGTTTAATATTTTCAACAATTTGAAATGTGTTGTCCTCACATGTATACTGCAGCTTGTTATTTTGTTAGATGAATTGAAGCCATGTCTTGATATTCGGTATCTACATAATGCTAAGACAATCATCTTATAGTTTTCATTGTTAATTGGTACAGAGCTGTGATGGTCTTGGGTGTGATGCTAAATCCAAACTGATTTCTTCACTTAAATGTGCTATTGAAAGATCAGAATAACTGTTCTCGATCTGCTCGCAAAATAACAAAAAGAAAGAAGCAAATACCGTATCTTTAGATTTTTTAGGCAGCCAGCACTTGTGTAGATGGACTATAATGGGGTGCAATCCTACAGAAGTAACTCATCAACAAATGTCCCAACTCAAGTTCATGACGCTCATGGTGCTGGCAGCTCAATCGAACAATCTGAATTTGTGAATCATGGTACGTTCATTATGGTAATTAATGGATATGCATTGATTCTTGTTACTGTTCATAGAAATCATGTTTTTGGATTGATTTTTTTATCATTTATTTATATATGTCGATTTGTTTAAGAAGAAAATGTAATATCTTCAAATTGAGAACATTAAATCAACTAAGGGAGTAAGTACTACTCCTAATTTAAATTTATTTATCAGTTAGATTTATGTTACTTGCTGAACATATTATGTTCTTTGTTAACTTCCGATTATGATAGGGAACCTCCTAGAAACCCTTCAAGAAGCACAAGCTGGTTATTTAAAGAGAAAATTAACAACTCTAATTGATTTATGTCTAAATCAATTGTTATGTTCATTCTTTTGTTTCATCTCAATGCTTGCTTACTTTGTAGGTCTTATTTTTTGGAATCGGAGCAGACAGAAATGGAGAAGGGAGAAAAATGCCAGTAGTCGTTCTCAACGGTTGCGGGCCCGGAAAGCAAGGTAAAATAATTTCATTTCGTAAATCATTAAGATCATGCTTCTTCAAGTTCATGAGACCCCATTTTAATTTTTACTTAATTTTTTTAACAGAATTGAAAGTCCGGCTATTCTTAATTTTTCTATTGGTATGTTTTTTGTCAGAACTTTGTGGCTCTGCATGTCTAAGAAGTTTTGGCGTTGCAGTTATGCCACATACGATAGTTGTCTTAGAAGCAACGAGCCACTTCCAAAGCCTATTCCCCTTGGTGTAAGCTTGTTTAATCAAATTCCTTTTTCTTTGGTTGGTTATATGTCCACTTATATAACAGCCATGATCTGATTAATGATAAATTGACAGGAAATGGTAGCTTTTTTAGTTGATATTTGGGAGCCTGGTGGAGGGTATGATTGAAGAGCAAAGTCTTAGGTAATTTGATAAGTAGGACGGCGTTCTTAGTAGGATACTAGGATTGTAATTATCTTTCGAATCTTTTGTGGAACAACGACGATTGTGTTGCAAAAGTTTCTTAACTGGAAATGTTTAGATTTTAATTGTTTTCTGCTCTGGTTATCATGATTTCTCATGATGAATGTAATTATTTGACCCTATTAGTTCATTTATGTTTTTAATGGGCTCTCTCATTTTCGGAAATTCTTGTATGAACCCGGTTTGAAACTCACCAAAATGGTTTTAAGTTATGTCACATTTAACGTACGAACATTCTTTTTCGATGAGATTAAGATGACATAATTTCGTGGATTCAGTGATTATGCGGGGTTCAGATTGGGATTGTCAAGAGTTTTACTTGCTCATTTCTGTCCCGTTAAAAATCGGTTTTATTATTAAAAATGGAATTCATCATTTCCAAATTAAGAACAAATTCAGTAAATCATGTGTAGTTGGGACCCTCAGTATCCAGTCTGAAATTGGAAACTGTATCGCAGCAGTAAAAAGATAACTGATAAATGACGTTAAAAGTGTGGTTCTACAGAAGCAGAGAGGAAGGGAAAGTCGCATCAGGTGGTACTTTAATGTACTAACGAAGGCGTATGCATTTCTGACTAAATTTAAAAAATCATAAGTTACTTGTAATATCAGAAAATGTTTATTAGTGAATGACATTACAATACCTGATCTGACATGAAGGACTAAACTGTACAGTACAGTGCAGTTATCATTGGATTCTCGCAGGCTAACATATGTTGTCCTCCACATTTCTTTTATACTGATAAAAAGAGCTCAACTGTTTGCTTCAATTACTGTTCAGCACCTGAAGTTTTTATAAGGTTTAGTGCAGAAGTGCCCTCATGGCTAGGGGGGATCTAAAAGTAACACAAGTTATAAGATCCTAAAATTATTTTTAGCTAGGTAGTAATATAATCATAAATTATTTACGTTTTAAAAGGAAAAATATCAGTTTTGGTCCCAAGATATTAGTCACATCCCACGTTTGATCCCATAGTTTACGAGTTCATCAAAATTGGCCCTATTCTCCCAAGATTTCATCATTTTAGTCCTTTCTGTGACGGAGATATATGGGATCGATAGCCTAGTTTTAGTCCCAATATATATACTGTACATACAAATTTTATAGTCGTCGTTATAAGTTGTAATATTATGCATGATTTGATTTTACCAAACTAATCTTCGATTGTTCCAGAAGTATTATCAGAATCAAGAAACGCATAAAACTTATTCATAGATTAATCACAATAGAATCTAAAATTGGTTGGTCAGTCAATTGTGTTAGCCCTCTTAGGTCTGCTATCATTAAATGCGCTGGTATCAAAGATATACTGGTATCTAGCATAGTATAATACTTCTGGTACTTAGTGTTTTGTATGAATGACAAAATGAATATTTTCCTTATATACAAATATGCAATTTTTTCTATGCCTACTAATAATTTGCAGGATCAGAAGATTTGGAATAATAGATTTGTTGCACCAAAGAAGGCAAGTTACCGTTGGAGAAAAGAGAGGGTCAATACTTGTTCTTAAAGAGCTATATATATGAGATGGACCAAGAGATGAAGAATTAAGTCTTAAGCCTTGCTGGCTACTGTTTTCGCATACATAGAGTCTTCATCTCATAGTGTGTTTCATTGTTATTCGTACAGAGTGTTGTTAGAAAGCTTGTCAATAGGATTATAAGTTATTTCCTTGAATTTAGTTATTCAAGTGTGTAGAACTTATCCTAGACTCTTTCTACACTTTGTAATTTGTACTTTATTATATTTAATAAAGTCTTCATTCAAAATCCTAAGTATCATACATGTAGGTAGTGGATTAATCTGTCTGATTTGTGTTTTTCACAATTGGAGTGGGCCAAACCACTATACATCATTTGTCTCATTTTTATCTCTGTTTCTATCTTCTGAAACTTCTCTTAGTTCCACCACTTATACCTATACCAAGCTTCAAATTGTTACTGTCGTAACAAAATCTCGTAAATTAAAACTACCAACTTTAAAGCGTTACATCTCTCATTTGTTAGTAATATAAATCTTGTGATATGAAAAACCGCTCCATCCCTAATCAATTTCTGTCTCTGATCTCTACGTTGACTGCTGAGATCAATATCATGAACAATAGGGAACAACATGAGTTTGTCACCTCCAACATTCTGAGTAAACAAATTTCTAATTGTTAACGACATCAACAGATCATTGATTTCAAGGCGTTGTAAGTTTCAAACCTAATCAACATTTTCCAAGAAAGTTGTTAATGAAGCGCGCGTACAGTTGAAATAAATCTTTTTCACACCATAAAAATCAGTCTCTTTTTGTCAATTTCTAAATTGTTGAGTGTTGACTCATGTTTGCATGCATTCGGAAAAATCCAAAGGACTTTTATATATATATATATATATATATATATAGATATATATATGCAATTGGCCAAATTGTATTTTTAGTCCTATAACTATACACTTATTGCATTCTAGGTCCTAAAGTATTTCATTTTGCAGTTTAAATCCCATATATCATAAAATGTAGCAATTTTAGTCCTTGTTTTGCAATTTAAGTCCCTAAGTTGTCGCCGATACTTATGATATACAGGACATAAGTTGCAAAACAATGACTAAAATTGCTACATTTTAAGATATACTGGAGTTAAATTGCAAAATGAAATACCTTAAGATCTAAAATGCGATAAGTGCATAATTACGGGACTAAAAATGCATTTTGGCCTGTGCGATTTTATGCATGAAAGTCCAATTTGATTTTACAAGATGAAAAGTAAAAGAAAAAAAAAATCCGTCTCTCCTCCTTTTCTTTTCTCTTTTTTCTTTCTTTCTAGAAATTACATTTACACCTTTAAACTTAGGGGTAAATACAGCAAAACCCTCTCAACTATTAAAAATTACAGAAACACTCCCTCGATTATGGCTCTGTCTAACACTTAGGTCCTGCCGTTAGTCATTTTCTTGTTTCCTAGTAGATGCTTATAACGTTTTGTTAACTGGACAACAACTTAATCACTTTGCTCGTTTTATGTATAGCAAACACTATAACAAAAATATTGTGGATAATTTAGTTATTTTATAACTTTTCGTTAAGTTTTTTAGGTTTTCGTTATGGTTAGAAGATCTGTCTGTAATTTCCAATAGTTGAGAGGGTGTTACTGTATTTCTTCCTAAGTCGAGGAGTTGTAAGTATAATTATCAAAAAAACGAAAAAAAAAATCTCTCCTCCTTTCCTTTTCTCATTTTTTCTTTCTTTCAATTTGATAATTGCTATTATAGGTTAACTTATTGATGTCCAATGAATCTTAGACATACTGTTTTCTTGATCCGTAATGGGAAACATGATTGAAAAAATAAATACTCCGATTCTAGGGATTTTCAATATATACAGTAAAATCCCAATAAGTCTTGCATTGAAGATTCTCAAAATAATGTCTCTTCCAACTTTTCTTCATCACTTCAACAGTGATCAAACACAACAATTTCCCAAAAGGAGAAAACCAAATTAAACATTATTAATTTCTGTGTGAGAGATCAGATGCATACATGTCATTTAATTGGTGAAGAAGCCCATTCATGCATCATCAATTCATCATATATCACTAACAAAACACTGTAAACTCTCTTGTCCCTTCTTCAGTTTACAGTACTTGTCTTGTCTTCAAATATATAATTCTTCAATAGCTAATTTATCACTCAAATTTACATATTCTGTGTAAATTTCTAAACTCTACCTACTACATTTCCTCTCTAATGGCTCCATCTAGAAACTATCAGCTAGGTCTCGGTCTTGCAGTCAAAACTATTTTCTGTTTCCTTCTCATTTTGCTACCTCCTGAATCAGGTAAACATTTACATATATAAAAAACCCAGCTGATTTTTTTATTGAATACTATGTTCTGATTTGATTATATCTGCAGGTGGGGTTGAGGTGGCATCAAGCAATTACATTTATGATGAGCAGCTGAGGAAGATGATATTGGGATCAAGGCCGCCTGCTTGTGTGAACAAATGCATGAGTTGCAGACCATGCGAGGCTACTTTAGTAATTCCACCACATGACCAGAACCTGCAGAAGAGTAGGGATAATGGTTTTGAAGCATCGTTTCGTAGAGAAGATGGCAGCTATTATCTCCTCTCTTGGAAATGCAGGTGTGGAAATAAGCTTTATCATCCTTGACCATATCATATTCATCCAGAAAACAAGAACAAGGAAACAAATTTCGTGTAATTATTAATCATATTTTTATAATTTTGTTTAGTATTACTGATCTTAGTTTCATGAGATGAGTTGCCACTGAAAGTTAATAATAAATAAATTCTGATGTGGCCTATGGATTAGAGGTTTAGCTGTTTTTTGTTTTCTGTTCTTGATGAAGTTACTGGTTTCTCAATTTTTTGTCTTTAATCATATTTTTTATTACTTTCAGCATCGCTTCTTGTGTTCTGCAAATCTATTATAACTTGGGAGAGATTTAATTGTGTCAGATACCAAGAGATTTTTGTCAGATAGTACCATAATAATCTGAAATTGATGATAAGTTGCACCCTTCAAATAAACAATCTCACATCTTTGTTCAATTATTCATGATTGTCAATAATCATGACTACAAAACTAATCATTTTCTTTTATTGAATGTGTTGGTAATTTAACAAAAAAGAAGGGGTCAACATGTAATTTTAATATCCTAAAAGGGATCTAAATGAAATTAACCTCTTATAAGTTAGGATTTAAACCTTTTCTTATATCTTGTTTTTGAGGTTTACTATCTCATCTTATTAGACAAACTAATGTTGTTTTCGGGATCTAGCTAGTATCGAATATGTTATTAGACCAACTGATATTTGGCAGACCAACTGATATTTGGCATACTAGTAGCAGATGAAAACCTTCTTAATTTATTATAATGTTTTAGAAATTTTTCTTTATCTTGTAAGGTCAAATAGAAATAGCAAAATTACCAAAAGTGAGAGTTATAAAACAAACTTGGCAATATATAGTAATATAAAATACTTTGAAAATTATTTTTGTACCAAATTCTAAATAATTATAATTTAGGACTGATTTTTATATAATCACTTTCATAAGTTGTTAATTTTGTTTTCGATATACTGAGTGAATGAGCCATAAAACCACCAAATTCTAAATAATTATAATTTAGGACTGATTTTTATATAATCACTTTCATAAGTTGTTAATTTTGTTTTCGATATACTGAGTGAATGAGCCATAAAACCACTAAAAGTCAGAAAACTATATTATTTAGGTTTGATTTGACAACACGTACAGGCCTGGGACAAATATAGAAAATTCTTATATGAAATGGAATCTAATTTATACACAAGAGAAATGTATACTTAGATATCTTGCATTCAGTGCATGAATAATTAATTAAGGCAGGCTCCACACCTAGCTAGATTTTTGTACGTAACAACCTCATTTTATAGTTTATACTTACATATAAATTAATATTCGTATTAAGTGTGAGTATCGTATCGTATTTCTGTATTAAAAAATGTTGGAATTATTTAAATGTTTCCAACCTTATCCTACGTACATAGAAATTGAATATTAAATTGATTGAGATGACCCAAAGTTATCGGCCTTTCAAATATTCATTCATTTTCTTTGTCGTTTTTGTTGTTTATGTCTTTTTATGTGTTTTTCAATTATCTGAAGCTAATTAAGCTAGCACTCAGAGAGGCATATGCACCCTTTTCACTTGATTGGACATATCCCCATATTATATTTCACCTTTTTCTTATTATATTTGAAAGGAAAGGAAAGGAAAGGAAAGGAAAGACGATGGGTGGTCAGAATGTATCATAAAATAGAACCAAACATGGTTGGTTGGTGATGTCCTATCGTTTCAACGCCTTTTATTTTTTTTATTTTAGCATTTCAAAGCATTCAAATTTTCATCTTATTCATATATGCACAGTGTAACTGTTCCCAGTGCATGCTTACAGTTAGATCTGTGAATATATGTGATTGAATCTCATGTGTTTATTCTCACTATAAGTTAGTAAATTAGAACAAAAATTGTTGTAACCCAGTGTTTCGATGTTATCTTAGATTAACTCGACTCGATAAATGTAACTACAGTACTCTTCAAGTAGAATGCAACTTTTAAGAAAGTATCATGATAAATACTTTTATCCATAAATGATTAAGTTCTTGTATGATGTTTGAAGTTTCATTTCAAAGTGATTTACATTCAGGTATCTCAAGTTTTGTTTAGTTACAAGTCTATTATCCTATTTGAGAAATTACTTTATAGTTACATACTGAGAAATAAATATTTCGAAAATGTCCTCATTTAGATCTTAAATCCACAATTAAATTCATCTTGGATTGTTTGGCATGCAGAAATGGAACATGAGTAGATTTAAATCCTAGCTTTAATCTTAATTTCATTGGGCTTTTAAATTCACTCAAAATTAGTTCTAAGGAATTAAAATTACATACATATACAAATGAAATGTTCAGGCATAATTTAACCTCAAATACTGATTTATGAGATGAAGACTCCTTAAACGACATCGTTATATTATCTACCGTCGATTATAGTGACTAGTCTCGTTGCGGAATTGTAGGTACCTCAAAGGGTGAAACAATTGAAGAATATTTATTAATGAGAAGAAAATCTTGTTTAGAGAAGAGTTTTATAAATTGTACTAAAAAGTCTGCACAATTTCTTAACAAACACCCTACAAGATCATTTAGCTAGACATTATTATTCATATGCATACAGCGGAAGATTGTTTGGAATGATTGCAGAAATGTGAAACCAAATAAAGTATTTTTAATACATTTATAAAAAAGGAAAGAAGCAAAGCAAAGCATGCATGCTGCTTCTGCTTTAATTATTTTTGTCTAGCTAGCTATTTAGAAAAAAGTGGTTCCCAGCTTACAAAATATATTGATATATATATAATGAGCTAGCTAGCTAGGACATTATTTGTCGACTACTGCTTTGATTTGATTGAGGGTTAAGCTTGCAGTTGCTCCCAAGTCCCAATTTTTGACTTTCTTCAATACCTTCCAAATTAGGAATTCAGTGTAAGATCAATATCTAATTTGTTATTTTAATTAACTTTTCAATATTTTAATTTTATAAGTATATCTGTATTATTTACTTGAGAATATTTATTATTAGACACATTGTCCATTTCTGATGATACTCAGAAGTTGCTAATTACTGATAATAATTTTGTAAGACATAATAAAACAAGTTTGCTAAATGTTTTGGGTTGGGCCAAAGGATAAGCTGTTGCCCATTGAGTTGGGCCAGGCCTAATTTTGTTACTAGAACGATCATTCTAGCCCAGTTAATCATGTAAGAAGTCGTTCACTTATCTGGAAATTAATCCAGAGCCCTATTTTTCGGATAGATTAATGGTGGGTCCAACGCCTGTTTATGATGTTTATATCAACATTTTAAATGTAAATTTATTTAGCTAGTATTGGGGTGGTTGTTTACTTTGAGGCCTTCTGCATTATATAGAGAGGGTTTACTTTAGCATATTAAGCTATATTGTCTAAATAATAAGCCATAATAAATTGTTTACTTCATTAGATGGTGGGTCTTGTGTTAATGCATGAGCCTTATATAAAACTATACTATGACCATGTTATATTACAACTCTCAAATGTAGTTTCTATTTAACCTACCCATAACATATTGAAGTAAACACTAAACTTATTTAAATAACTGGACTATGGGCTGATTGTT
Organism: Verbena officinalis; assembly: GCA_958496215.1. Classification (NCBI taxonomy): domain Eukaryota; kingdom Viridiplantae; phylum Streptophyta; class Magnoliopsida; order Lamiales; family Verbenaceae; genus Verbena; species Verbena officinalis. The sequence continues at coordinate 3,187,238 of OY292391.1, forward strand.
GGGCTGATAACTGAAACCTCGCCTAAATTCACCAAAAAAAAAGTAGCAATTTAATAATCTCACAATCAACATTAAGGGCGGGCTGGACGTGCAATCCATTGGAGTGGGCCTACATAAGTAAATAGGATTCATTGGTTATTTTGAGTTGATAAATGCCAACAAATCCATAAATGAATGACTTCTAAATGTACTAAGCTTGCTAACAAGCCATCTTGATAAAGGTTTGAGCGACCAACGTGGTGTTACTCAGTTGGCAACAAATATTGAATTTGTGCGAAGAATTTGAGATTCAATCCCCATTAAATATATTGGTTAGGAGGAATAAGGATGCTTTTAACTCTGACTAAATCCATTTATATTCCTTTTCCTAAAACAAGTAAATAACAAATATCTTGTTTGGCATTATTTGGAACTAGAAGGTGAACATAAGTACACCAATGAAAAATCGACAGTACAAAAATGCATCAATTCCCACCCGGGAGAACACAACCAAGCAAACGCGAAAAGGGACTGAAAGAGAAGAAAAAATTTCCCTCAAAAATGGCGTCTTGTCCCTTTCGTTACTCCACGACCATTAACCACCACCACCCGCACAACCATGCTCCGCCGCCATTTTATAGTTGCGCAACCACAACCACCAATTCCATGGCCTTCAGCTTTTCTTCTTCGAAAGTTAGTCTCCACCATTCATTTCCCTTCAGGCGCAATTATCGGTTGGGCCGCTGCCGCGCCACCAGCCCACCATCGGAGCCGCCTTCCAAGAAGCAAGCACCTCCGTCTTCAGGTACCCTTTTCCTAATTCTCTTTTATCCTCGGTTTGGACCTTGTTTATCTCCATTAAAGTTGATAGCTGATAAAGTAACGAATATTACTTTGGAGTGACTAGTGAGCTGATTGTGAAATTCTTCTTTCCAATTAGTTGATTTATAGTGGCAACGAATCAATTAGTCATTTATCTTTGCATGCTAAGGATGGTGGAATGATTGAGATTGCAAAGTTGGCTTAGAACCAAGGTATATATGACCTCATTTATTCAGTGGGAAGAGAATCTTTTGATTGGTTAGTGGTAGTGGTGAGCTTTATACTCTATAAAAGTTGAAGAAAATGACTAGATTTAGAAGGACTCCGAAGGCGAAGAACTTTGTTGTGGAATCAATTCCATGACTGATGTTCCAAAATCCATCTTAATTGTTAAATGGAACGACTCTCCTTGAAAGGCCTGAAAAATGAATCAATCTACTCGATGCTTGATTCGAGACTAATTGCCAAAAGCTCGTTTGAACTCAGTTCGTTAAGCATAACAAACCAAGCTTGAACTTAGCTCAGTCCGGTTTAATAATCAAACCAAGCTCAAACAAGATTCAAGCTAGACAAAAAATTCAAATGAAACTTGAACAGTAAATTGTACGATTTGTCTAGACCAGTTTATATCAATTTTCTTAAATTTGACCTTGGTATTAAGAAGGTTGCCTCATATTCTTGCTCATGGTTGTTACTAATGTGATATGTGCTCGAGTGTTGAGTTATAATTAAGATGCCTACACCTGTGGTATGAGTTTCAACTTAGGGTAACTATATCATTTTGCTATTTATGCACAATTTGTATCTGTGTCCAACACATTGATGTCCTAACATGTCATTTTGCAATCAAAATTCATCCACACACTAACTACTTTTAGGTATGAATATTTAATGGAAGTACTTGTGTCTATTACTGATAGTGAACCATGTTTGATAGTGAACAGTTACCTATCGCACAAATTACCGACTTGGTCAGAATATATTATGAGGACAGGAAAAAAATGGAGGTTTTCTGATTTATTTAGAAATTCAATATTCTTTCCGAATGAAATCTAGTGTCAAAATTGTAAACTGAACTTCAAATAACATTTTGAGAAAGGTTCAGCTGTGATTAGTGGAGATGGATATAATTTTACTGTCATGGGTTCGATTCCTACGACTGTGGGCATTAGTCTTTTGTATAGAAGTATAAGTGTTATGTATAGAAGTTTGTTGGCATGCAAATCTCTGTATAGGATGAGTTATTAAGCATGTATCTGATTGTAGTTGATTGAATTGTACATGGTGCTTCATTTGGTTGTAATATGATTGAATTGTACACACCTCCCTTAAAAAAAGCAAACACTCTTATAAAGCTGAAAGACAGCGCTTTTTGAGTTAATTGGTGATATCAGAACAGAGTTCATGATAGACAATATGATTTAAGTCTATTGTTGATTGACTTTGGATGGCCTAAAGTTCCATGATAATGGGAACTCCACATTTTTGTCATGAGAAACTATTGGCAATGCCCGACCAACATCAACATGTTAATTATACTACACTGAATAAAAGTGCTGTACACAATAAATTTTTTGTAATTTCTATTTTTATACATAAAATTTAGAAAATTTGTTATTCCTCCCCCTCTCCCCCAACTTATTTGAAAATTGCCCTCCTACTTATCCAAAATTGTAATTTCGGCCTCTCACTTATGAGAAAATATTCTATACTATACTTGTATTTTTTTTATTGTCTAATCTCACCCCCTCTACTAAAAATCTTGGCTCCGTCCCTTGCTGTACAAAAGCTTATTCTTAGTTTGGGAGTATGCACTTGATTATAGATTATTCCTCTTGCAATTCATGTCTACTTACAAACTGATTTCCCGTGCTGGTAGTTCAGATGGCAATAATTTCATATCATTGGGTTGAGGGGTGCAATTGACCTCCCTCAATTACTTCAAATTCCATTTATATATCGAACAACTTGCTAATAATTGTTATTCGTTAAAAAATTAGAATCAGACACTTTATTGTCATGATTCTTTTTCCAAAAATAATCTATTTGCCCTACCATTTTGTTGCTAGAAAGTGAATTAGCTAAATTTCTGGTAGTTTCAATAGAAACAATATTATCTATCTATTCCACATAACCAGTGATCAAGATACTTTTTTCCAATCATTTTCCCTGAATGCGACAAATATGAACTGTTATCAGGATTTTTTTTGTAATACAGCAGAAAACTCTACATAAAAAATTATCAGTTGGCTTCTTGGCATGCTAGACAGTAGATATCAATAATTTCACTTGGGAATAATTTCGTATGGTAATTATTTTGGTTACGTATCTGAAAACAGCTTCTGATCCACAATGCGCCACTATAGTTACTTAACAGATAGACCTTAAAAATTGGATATTTTTAATTTTCTTTTTTCAATGTATGATGTGTTGGACCAATTAAACTTTTGCTTCTACTACAACCATAGATTATCAATCTTTCTATAAGATAGTTTCATTAAGTTTCTCTTTTCCTATATCTAAATGTCTCATGGTATCTCATTTTATGTTAATCAGGTGTAACAACAACTTTATCCAGATTTCAGGACTCTCTTCAAATCTTCTTTGCTGTGCTATTTTGGATGTCACTTTTCTTCTGGTCTTGTTCATGGGGTGGTGGCAACGGTGGCAGACCAAACAAAGGATCTCGATTCAAGAAATAATTCCATAAGCTTTAATGCTGTACATATTCCACACAATTAAGATATAGCAGATTTAATAGAAAATGATACATATTTTTCAATAAAATTGAATATTTCGACCACAATCAGTCACTCCACTATAATTTCTGGCATATGATCTGGAAGAGACATATTATTTTTATCTATCTTACCTGTTTGTTTTATTACAGAATTATTGATGAGATACACAGGTAACATATTCGGATGAAAAGGTAAGCTACCTGGTCCCCAGTTTGGACAATATCTATACCTTACAAGAGGAAACAATTTATCAGCTGTGGCACATGTTTAGGTCTTATCTTGATAACCAAGTATTACTCTGTCTCAGGATTATTGGTTGAGAGAAATGGGCCCGAACGACCTATCGAGAAATGAAAGTGATGGGCCATTGTTTTTCTGCTCTTTTTCAGAATCGTGGCAGATAGTTATTTGACAACCAAAATGAAGCCTAGGTTTGTGATTCTTGATCGAGTTTTTCATTGAAGTGTTTATTTGATCTAAAGGCATAAAATGGCCATATATTGATGAAGAAAGCCACATGAATGTCTGCTGCTTGTATGTCTTTGTCATCCTGCAAAAATCTGTGCCTTTTTGCTGAGAAATGTTGAAAGGTAGCTTGATTTCTAACAGAAAGTGGAAATAAATCTGAATTGGTGGAGCCCAAGGTTGCTAAATATCATTACTACTGTACTTTCCACATAGTGTGCACTGTTTTATTGTCCAATTAATGAATGTTTGTTAACATGATCTTCCCAAATCCTTCTATTGCCTGCCGAAAAGGTGTAAAGATTATCAGATAATGCCTCTTGGTTTGGCATGCTTGATAATTAGATATTGCAGGGTCAAAACCTTGGCTGATTTATCATACAAATTCAAGAAAAAAATTATAGCAGGTTAAGTACGATGTCTATATTGGTATTCACATGATGATTGTGAGTCAGAGTTAATGGTCCATAAATGAGTCACAGTCACTAATTGTGATGCATGCATACGGGGATGCAAACACGACACGGTATGATACGGATATGGCTAACACAAATTTTCTTCTACCATCTTCTGTTGGACAAAAGGGTCGTTTTCGGCTGAAGGCATATGCAGCAGCTGCGTGTCGGCAGCCGTTTGGCCGCCTGCAAAGTACAAAATGAAGAGAAGAAGAAGAGTCAATTTTCAACGGAAATGAAAACAAGCGGCCAATATCTCATAGCCACTGCTGTTTTATTTCTACGGCGATCGCGTTATGCACCGCAGAAAAATTAAACAAAAGCCGGCCGCTTTTTGAAGTTGACACTCAATTATACAATTCTGGACTCTCGTTTCATATTATTCTTGAAATTCAACAATGTAATTGTTCTAGTTAAATTAAATTATCAAAACTTCTATACTTAACTATATACAATTGTAGCTGTTTAAAAGAGGAATTAGGGCCTATAAGAATCCCAAGAGTTAGTTTAGATATAAAAATGGGATAATAATTTTTTTCCATCCGAACTATAGTGATTTTTGCACTTTATCATTTAAACTTTTTTTTCTTACAATTTGCCTCCTAAACTAAATAATTTTTTGCAATTTGCCATCTCCGATGAAAATATTCTATCGGAAAATTGCATCGTGTCATATGAGAAACATAGGTCGATATTGTATTACTCCCCTTAACGTTTCAAAAATAAACCCTCAATCAATTCCAGAAAACTTGGAGTTTTTATCACCCAATTGGAATAACGGCGAATTTGATAGATTATTTTTAAATATTCAATTGGGTGATAAAAATTTCATGTTTTCTAAAATTGATTGAAGGTTTATTTTCAATACGTTGAGGAAAGCAATACAACATGAACCTATGTTTCTTATATGACATGATGCAATTTTCCGGTGATATATTTCCGTCGGAGATAGCAAATAGCAAAAATATATGTGGTTCAGGAGACAAACTGTGAGAAAAAAAAAGTTTAGATAATAAAGTATAAAAATCGCTATAGTTCGGATAGAAAAAAATCATTATCTCTATAAAAATTGTACAAAAAGTTATAAATACTGGCTCATATTTGATGTGAGATATTTAACACATTTCCTCGCGCCCAAATTGTAATACATGGATGAAACTTAGATCCTTTTTCTTGGTTCTTGCAAGATTTAGGCTATACACTTAAATTATTCGGTTTTCGCTATGTAGATTGTGAAGATTTCAAGAATGAACATCTGTGACTTGTGAGTTGTGAAAGATAGATAGAGTGTGATTAAGTTGTCTAATATATTGTACGAGAAACTGATTTTTTTTTGTGTGTCTTAATCCAGTTCGGGGTTTAGTCACAGTTAAGGCTGTTTATCCCTCCCAACGAATGTGTTTAGTAGGGATCGAACCTGAGGCTCTTCTTACAAATTCAGCATGTGTTGCCAACTGAGCCCCATCACGTTGGTCAAGAAACTGAATTGATTAACTTACAAAAGTGTTATATATTTTTTGAAATGTACGATTTTATTCAATTAATTTTTTTTAAAGTAGTGCATTCACTATAAGTTTTGGTTAATTGTGAACACTGTTGAACCATCATATGTCGAAAAATAAAAAATATGATTTTTATTTTTTAATATATAATGACATGACAAGCCTCCCACTTTGAGCTAGATCTAAAGTACATCTTTTTTCTCGATAAAAATTCTCGTTTTTTTTACACAAAAATTCAAATCACTTAAATATGTTGGGAATATTACAAAGAAATGGAGAAAGAAATCATTAAGAATTGAAAAATACGTTGAGGGGACCAAATGAGTATTTTGATTGTTATTTGGAATATAATTTGAGGGAGTGCATAAGCAACATATTTTAAAAGTTAGTGGATGTATGCAATTAACCCTATATTTTTAAATGAACACTATTATATTATCTTTAGAAGTATATTTATTTCAGTATTAATCTTCAAATGTATGGTCAGGTTTGATCAATCTACTCTCTTTTTTTAAGAGGATTGATCAATCTCTGTCATTATGTAATCTTTATCTAAAATATAAGAAATATAAGAAGATATTCACCATTTATTTTAAATCCATTAGCAATTAGCAACCAAGGATCTCATTGGTCGTCATAGTATAGGTCTTGCCTTTTCTACTTCCTACCTTTGGTGGTGGGCCAAAGCCCTCAATCCTGGCCCCGCCTAAGGCCCACCGCGCTTACTAGCGGCGCCTCCTTTCGCCACCTAAGCCATCTTCACGTGAACATTTTCCACTTTCATGAACATACACAACAATTATTTCATTAAATCAACCAATTAAAAATCTTTGTAAATTCTATCCTCCAAATTCCAATCCTACCGCCAGCATTCAACCTCACTCTCCTATAAAACCCCAACAATTCCGCCACCTTACTCCCTCCAACAAGGAGGAGCTCCGCCTCCAAAAACATAAAAAAGAAGAAGCATGTTAATGAGAAGTTCTTCAACGCCTATCTTGAATTCATGGATACCCAATTCAACAAACGGATCAGGGTCATCGCCCGAATCCAATTCTCTGCCCCAGTTAACGAGAACTCGATCTTTCTGCCTGACGATGTCGTCCGACGAGGGTTCGGGGCGGAGTACTCCGACCCGCAAAGTGTTTGATTCTGATCTCAAAGATTCGGCCAAGCCCAAGAAGAATTTAAGGCTGCCGGCGACCCCGAAGCCCGCGAAACTGAAGGGGAGAAGAGAGGGGCAGGAGACGGGCTCCATTTTCCTGTCGAGTTCGGCTTTGGGCTCTTCTACGGCGGAGGAAGTGTGTTTGAAGGCGCCGGAGAGGGCGCCGCAGACAATGGTGTTGGGCGGAGGAGTTTGGAGTGGCGAAGGTGGTGGGATGTGCGGTGGTGGCAGAGGCGACGACGGGTCGGGTTATAGTTCCCAGGATCCGGGAAGTTGGCATGGGCGTGAGAGTACGAATGCGTACTATGAGATGATGATACAAGCTAATCCTGGAAATGCTCTCTTGTTATCCAATTATGCTAAATTCTTAAAAGAGGTGATTTCTTTTTTATAGCTTAATTACAAGCAAGATTTCAAGAAAATGTTTTGTGATTGTATCTAAATGCTACATAAATACATTGTTTTTATAATCCTTGTATAGTTGAATTCTGAATTTGGAATTACTTCTTGGCTTGTTTGTAGGTTAAGGGAGACTTTGCAAAGGCAGAGGAGTATTGTGGAAGAGCAATTTTGGCTAATCCATCTGATGGCAATGTGTTATCACTTTATGCTGATCTAATATGGCAGACACAAAGAGATGCTGTTAGAGCTGAAGCTTATTTTGATCAAGCTGTTAAATCTGACCCCAATGACTGGTGAGAATATGATACTTTTCCCCATAGTTGCTTCATATCTTGTTAGTATCTTGAGCAAAAAGTTATTGTATTTTTTGATGTAACTCGTTCGAAAACGGCTAACTATACTTGCAGTCACGATTTAGGCTTGAAATGTGAAGTACATGTCAATGATTCCGTATAAAGATCTTGTTTTGTGACATGTTCGAAAATTTCTTGTCAAGGATCTTGAGTCTTGTGGACAGTATTTATGTGGGACTGAGGGAAAATCTTGGCTTTGTTATGATATTTTCGCTCAGTATTTGGGGCCCAAGATATGATTCAAGTAATTAAATTTAATAAAGTTCAAGAATATCTAGAATCTGTACTCATTTTGTCCGGAAAGAAAATACAAGGGAAATTTGTTTTTCATGCTTATTTCCTCTTAAAATCCAAACATGGCATGAATTTGTTAATTTGGGTTTGCATTTTACTAAAAACTGATTCAATATTGATTTTCCCTGCAGTTTTGTGCTGGCTTCATATGCTCGATTCTTGTGGGATGCTGAGGATGACGAAGAAGAGGAAGAGAAGTTCAAAAGCCAACATGGAGCTGAAAGGAATAATTCAGCTTCCAGCTTTTTCCAACAAGATTCTAACTGGCCTCCTCTTGCAGCAGCTTCTTAATCTGAATATCTGATGCTTAATACTTGATGGCTTCATTTAGTGGTAATATTTTACTAATGAATTTCTACATCTTAGTATGTTTTGTTGTTACTATTGTAAATATATATAAAAAGGAAACAAGCTGCTTTCTGACTGTAACATCTTCATATATGAATAAATAATAATGGTATAATGAAATTGATGTTTCTAAGATAGACTAGTGGGGGGACTCTTTGATGGGACAGGGCGAATGTGCTCCGTTATCTCGTTTGAGTTTTTTTGTTGTTATTCATGTTGTGGATGATAGGTTTCTTTCCCGTATGGGGGTTTTTTGTAATATTGATTTTGTGCAGCAAATTGTTGGCCACTTGATGCTTTGAGCAAGATTGTTTTGTTTCCTTACAACTTGTATTTTTGATGTATGTCGAAATCATTATCTTCTTCTGTCACCCTTCAGGAATTCGGCCATAATTGACCACCAAAGTCGGTCCTTGTTGAGTTACAGCAGTTATAGTGAGTTTACTAAAATAGTTCTATTTATTATTAAGGGTAAATTACAAATAATGTCTTGAGGTTTGGCCTGTTTGCGAAAAACATTCAAATATTAAAAATTACAAAATCACCCTTTGGATTTTGATAAAGAAAAACATCTTCAAACTAACGAAAAATCACAGATTCGGAATATTTTTTTAATAATTTTAAAGGTTTTAGGGTGATTTTTCATTTTAATTTTTTTTGGTCTCTGACTTGTAGCTATCTAGAAATATAAACCGTTGGTTGGCGTAACTAGATTACAAAATTGAGAAGCCAATAAATGTCCAATCGTACAGTTTGGAGATAAATGCAATACACCTGAAAAAGATGAAACAAATGGAGTTAATCTTAATTTTGTTACAGAAATTTCATGTTTCTTATTTTTCTCTCAAAATAATTGTTTTCACAATTTGCATCCATAAATAAATTTTTTCAAACTTTAATCTAATTATGGAATATAAATTTACAACCCATAAATAGATTTGTAATTTACATTCCTTAAGTTGAAAAGGTCCTAAAATTGAGACAGGACATTTCAGGGGAAACCCTTTTTTTTTCCAACATAATGAGGTTCAAGACTCATGACATATTGTTTATAATTTAATAATTTAATAGTTTTTATATTTGTTTTTGGTATAAATTACTGCTTCAAATAATCCTATATTGAAGGCCCTTAAATCTTAATCCAGTTCAGAGCTAATCATAGTTAAGGCTCTTCACCCCTCCCAACGAATGTATAATAGTTTTTATATGAATATTCAAAACGCACACTCTATACTTTGTCTATTCGATTTCTATCATCAGAACACCCTGGAACCCGATGAGTGGCCAACAAACATTCTGGAAATCTTACCATTAATGAGGCAACCTCTGTTAACTCATAAACTTCAACTGATTAATATAATTAAACAAACAAAATCTCCCCGAAAAGTTCAACAAAAAGGCAGCAGAAAACAGTAAGAATCAAGATTGATCAGCAACGAAAAGCATGAAAAAAAGGTTAACTTTGAGGTAATGAAAAGTCTGGAATCTTATTCCAATCCCACAACGTTAAACAAACATTTATTTTCACCTGAAATGAAAACCATGTTTAGATTAAGGTTTTGGAATCTTTTTTCACAGTTTTTGTCAATCATCTACGAAAATGGCATGCCTGCTGAGGAAGCATTCCATATCTGAAGTTACCGGTTTTATGGCAGGAGTTGATAATCAAGCTACTATCAATATTAAGTTGTTATCAATTAAAATACTCTTACAAATTGTTCCTAACTATTTCTACAAATGAAATTTTCTTCTGCATTTACTATTCATTTCAAGATGATCGGCTTCTTTTCCTTCTTCCTGTGGTTCATTCTGCTGCTAACTGTTCCATTTTCTGATGGTATGTGCCTTTTCTTAATTATTTGATTTATTAGATACAAATTACAAAATAAAGCTTAAATAATCAAAATATTTGACGAAAAAAAGAATATGTTACTAGAATCGAATATAGGTTAAAATTAACCATTGGGTTTGACCTAATGGCCACCAGATATTACTCCCAATGTGGAGGTCTGGGATTCGACTTCTTGTAATGATAAGGGTCGAATTGTGTGCGTGAGTTTAATAAAAAAAAAAAAGAATATAGGTTAAAATTAGATACCAACACGAAAAGTAATCCTATAATTAGATTTGGAGGCAAGATTGAATTTTGTACAAAATTTGAAAGCTAATTTTGTTATTTTATTGCATTTTCCGTAATTTAAATTTGAGTGGCCTCTGTCTCTAGCTTAGCAATGTTAGACGTACATGAATTTAATTTCAATTTAATGTTTTTTTTTTCCACAAATTACAATCCAATCTTTTTCTAATTAGGTGTTTTAGGGTAAAGAAAATTGGGATAATTATGAAACCCCTGAGGTTAGTTTTTTGTCCTAAAAACACCCTAAGACCTTGAAACATTACAAATACTCCCTGTTCAGCTTTAACCTTACAAATTATCCATTTGAAACATAAAAATGTATGCATAATACCTTCTGAAAAAACCTTAAGATTACCCTTCTCAAAGGGCCAATTATAAGGTTACAAGATTTCAAGACATTTTTTGTAAATAGTATACACCTTAGGGAGATTATCCTAACTAGCCCAAGAAAATTACTAATTTCATTATTAATTTTTCTTTATGCTTCTTTTGTAGTTGTAGTGGTACAGGCTTTCACAGGCACATACGGAATAAACTACGGCAGGATCGCCGACAACATCCCGCCACCGGAAAGCGTCGTAACACTTCTAAAAGCAGCCAAAATCAAGAACGTCCGAATCTACGACGCCGATCACAGCGTCTTACGAGCATTCAGAAATTCCGGCATCGAGATCATCGTCGGACTCGGAAACGAATTTTTGAAAGACATAAGCGTAAACCCAGACAGAGCCCTCGAATGGGTCAAAGAAAACGTGGAGCCATTTCTTCCGGCGACACTCATAAAAGGCATCGCCGTCGGCAACGAGATTCTCGGCGGCGGCGACGTGGAGCTCTGGGAAGTCCTCGTCCCCGCCGTGAAAAATGTCTACAATGCCCTCGACCGTCTCCGTCTCACCAACAGGATAGAGGTCTCCAGCCCGCATTCTGAAGCCGTTTTCGCCACCACCTTCCCGCCGTCGGCGGGGGAATTTAAGGAAAACGTGCTTCCATACATGAGACCGCTTCTGCAGTTCTTTTCTCAAATCGGGACTCCTTTTTACATAAACGCGTACCCGTTTTTAGCCTATATGAGCGACCCCGCCCATATTGATCTCAATTACGCGCTTTTTCTGTCGAATCCAGGGATTTATGATGCGAAGACGAAGCTGCATTATGATAACATGTTTGAGGCTATGATCGATGCGGCTTATGCGGCGTTGGAGAAGATCGGGTTTGGTAAAATGGAAGTTATTGTTTCTGAAACGGGTTGGGCGTCGAAGGGAGACGAGACTGAAGCCGGCGCTAATCTGAAAAACGCGAGGACGTATAACCGGAATTTGAGAAAGCGACTTTTGAAGAAGAAAGGGACTCCTTATCGGCCTAGAAGAGCGATTAAAGCTTACGTTTTTGCGCTGTTTAATGAGAATTTGAAGCCCGGCCCGACTTCTGAGAGGAACTTCGGATTGTTTAAAGCTGATGGGAGTATTTCTTATGATATTGGGTTTACTGGTCTGGTTCCTAGTTCAGCTCCCTCCATTAAGGTACATGTTTTTTAAAGAGTTAATAGTATTGGTTAATTACGAAAACCCCCCTGATATTACGGTAACGAAACTGATGTTAACCTTATTAAGTTTCTTTCTTTTTTCTTTTTGTTGGAAAAAGAAATGATTTTGGGTTGTTAATGGACAGGTGAAGGGACAAGATTGGTTTCGGAGTTTGCAGTTGTTGATTCGTGTAATGTTTGGAGCTGGGGTGCTTTTTGTGATTTCCTGACAATGACCAAACCAGATGAAACCTAATGTTTGTATCAAATAGTGATTTTAGTATGTTTTTCTGGCTCTATTATTGTGTTAAAAATGTAACAATTTAGTTAACACTCCGTATTTCCAGAAGAAGTCCTCTTCAGAATGGAAACGGCCATATAGAAAATCATAAATTGGAAGTCAAAATTATTGATTCTGGAAGCCGTGCTGGAAATTTAGTTGATGAAGAGGTGAAGACTAATAACGTATCAGACACTCATGCATTAGTGATCTCCAGATTAGCAAAAACAAAGTATTAGTTGCAAGATTAGAATTTTAGTTCGGATAATTACACGAACTCAGCCTTGAGTTTTGCTTCAAATTTCAAAAAACCATCAGAAATTCGAAATCTTACAAATACTCATGATTTTGTTAAGTGAAACCTTACAAATACTTTTCTGATCAACTGAGACCTTACAAATACACCCATTGAAACATAAAAATGTATACATAATAGTTAATACTCATGAAAAACCTAAAGAATATCCCGTCATTTGAATTATACATAATTGATTGTTCTTTTTAATTAATTATGAAACTATTTCTTTAGCATAGAAGTCAATGGTACTTAATGCATGACTGAATATTGAAGCTCCGAAGAAATTGCTGATTAAATATTTTTCCATTTTTGCTCATAAAGATACACGTTAATACTAATTAACTAATACCATAGTTGATAAAGTCATCGTCAAAGCAAAATTTTCCAGCGTCACAGCTTCTGCTCTCCAATTATTCTAACTTGTAATGAAGATCGAATTAATTCCACAAGCCAAACTAGAGAGACCGGACCTAAACAGGGCAAGTTGATCTACTGTTCAAGTCCAAGACCATTTCAACAAACATTACCTATATATATGTTATCAAATTCTCATCTCATTCATAGCAACTAGCAAGTAATCCAACATATATAGTTCTCAAATTTCCAATTCCAGTTTGAAAATCAAAATGGATAGAGTTTCAAGGTTGATTGCTTATGCTGCTGTTTTTGTCATGGTTGTGCATTGTGCAGCAGCACAAAATACTGTGCATGTAGTTGGAGATAGCATGGGTTGGACTGTACCTCCAAACAATTCAGTATACTCTAACTGGGCTTCTACTAAAACCTTCAGGGTTGGCGACATTCTAAGTAATTAATTCTCACTTTCTCTTCTCAGTTACGAAAATCACTCTAAGGTTTACACTGTTTATGAAAAATACCTAAAAACCTTAAAGTCTTACACTTACCACTCTGAGAGGGGTATTTGTAAGGTTTTTCAGGAGGCATTATGTATACATTTTTATGTTTTAAGTAGGGTATCTGTAAAGTTCTAACTGACCGAGAGGGTATTTGCTATGTTTTAAGATTTTAGAGTATTTTCAGAAAAAAGATCAAATATCAGGGGGTTTTTTTGTAATTATCCCATAAATCATATTTTTGTTTATTTTCAGCGTTCAACTTTGTGTCCGGCCGACACGATGTTCTCAAAGTGCCCCAAGCCTCGTACGACGCATGCACTCAAGACAACCCCATAGGTGCCGTCATCACCACCGGACCGGCGAACATCACTCTCGACACTGCCGGCGACCACCACTTCATCTGCACTGTCGGCACCCACTGCGCAAATGGACAGAAACTGGCCATAACTGTTGTCTCCTCCACGCCCGGTGGTGCCAATCCGCCGGCAACCACTCCTCCGGCGACCCCCACCACACCTCAGCCTGATGCTTGTGCGCCGGCCCCTTCCTCAACTCCCAATGCTGGTGGGCCCACGACGGCGATGACCCCACGTACCGGACCTCCTCCTCCTGCTTCTGCTTCAGCTTCTTTCGCTAGCAGTTCCTGGCTTATTTTACTGTCCGCGGCCACAGCTTTGATTCTTTGAGAAATTTGTTTTGTTTTTGGGTACTAGTTTTTTAAATGTTACACAATAAATTTTGATTTGAGTAATAATTTATGCTTGTTTTTTTCGTACCAGAATGTTTCTTGTTATTTGACCAGTAAATTTATCTTCAGTGGAAATAGTTTAAAAGCCTTCAAATTTGTTCTCTTTGGAAAGCTAATAGAAAGCAGTTGATAGGTGTCATTTTGGATTGGGTCTTTTCAAAATTCAATTATTAAAAATCTAAGACATTGTTTGTTGGGCCAATTTATTGTATTTAGCAAATGTGTTTTTGGTCAGTTTGATCGTAAAGTCCAATCCAAAACTGATTAGTCAAATTGGCCCAAAAGAAATCAAGCCCAACAACCTAATATCAGACAGAAATGACATCGTAATGTACGTAGAATATTACAATGAAACTGTAGAAAATCCTATTGAAAATGAATCCACATCAGTAGTGACTTCAAATTCAATTACCTCAATTACCTTTTCAAATAATTAGTTGGAAACTTTGAAATCCTTAATTACAGTTGAATAGTCTAGATGGGGCCCAACACTCTGTTTATTCACGTCCACACCTACCTAGCTATATCTAATTTTTATTGTCAATTGCAAGCTGCAAAGTCTATGTATATATACCATATGGAATGACATGAAATGTGTGGCTGTCATGGAGCTAGCTAGGAACTTTTCTTGGTGGTCCTAATATTAACTTTATGGCTCCAAATTAAAGATCTTACAAGACCATCGATATTGTCAACTGAATAATAAATTTGAATATATATATTAATTTGAGGATTGAAATCATGTTATGTTCTCCTTTTAGGATGTGATAAAGCAATTGCACAAAGATTAGGATCTTAATTCATTTCTTATATCAAGATTCAAGTGGAAGTGCTTTCTATTACTTTGTGGAGTCAATTCACCTTTATAGTTTCATAATTGAAGTATATTTAAAATGGATACCAAAAGTGCACTTTAGTTCACATGTTCAATTTCTTTATATTAAGATCATGTTTGGTGCGCGCTTTCAATTATATATATGCTTTTAAAAAGTACGTGCTATACCTTAATTTTCGATTCATCACAATTGGTGGTGGAACATATCTACTATTTCACCTACTTGATAAATATTATTCGTTTCTGCTTAATCAAAAGAAAAAAACGAACTGGAAAAGTTAGAAAATAATATATTTATTTATTAGGGATAATTACAATTAGACCCCATCCACTATTGAAAATTACAGATAGATCCTCTTACCCTAGCGAAAACCTAAAAAAGCTTAACCAAGAGTTGTAAACTGACTAAATTACTGATAATATATTTATTATAGTGTTTGTTGTACATGAAATGGGGAAGTGATTAAGTTGTTGTCCAGTTTGGAAACAATAAAATGACTAATAATAAGATCTAAGTGTCAGACAGAGTTATAATAGAAGGAATTTTCCTATATTTTTTCCTAAGTCGAAGAGTATAAATATAATAATCCCTTATTATCACTTTATTTCGATATTTTCATTATTTTGCTTTTCATATTTTCTTACCTAAACGTCCCTTCATCGATCCAGCGCCAAAGTGTTGATGCGCGCAATTGCCCTTCAAACCCGGTCACCTGCAGCATTATTTTGTCAATTTCTCATATATAAAACAATTAGTACGTAGACTGTTGTCATGTCAAATTTCAAAACCACTGACAATTACAACATATATATATTCCAAAAACAGAATCTTGTGCATGCGTAGTGTAGCTAAAACACTGTTGTTTCACATGATCAATTTAAACTTCGATTGGATGTAGAGACACCAACAGAATATCTATCAAATTGATTCTGCGACACGAATCTTTTTTGACATTATATTTATCATTAGTAGCAGAACTAAAAATTTTGATCAGGGGGTCAACTAAAGCATAATAGCGAGAAAAAAACTTTAAATGCGAAAATAATTATACAAGAGATTTGCGTTTTTTATAATTTTATTATCGGAACCACTATAAGAATATAAGGCTTCAGTGAGGAAAAAATTCATCACAAATTTAATAAAATCCATCACTAAGCAATTTGTGATGGATTTAATCCTTCACAAATTTATCACTATATGCCTTCTCACATATTTATTTTGTGATGGATATAAATTTCAACACAATTTATTTTTGTGATGAGAATTCCATCACTATAAAAAAAAATTCCATCACAGAGTCACAAAAGTAATTGTAAAACCTTTGATGTTATGATGGCCTTTTCCATCACTAATTCCATCACTAAACTAAAACCTATGACAAACTTATTATAAAATCCATCACTAAACTTGGAAGATATAATTTTTATCTGTTATGAACACAATATTAAATCCGTCACTAAACAAAAATTTGCTTTTATTTTTTATTTTTGTCAAAATCAATACTAAATCAATCACAGATCGAAAATGACAATAACAAAACAGTGTTAAAATTTTCAAAATACAAGATCAAAGCTTAAAATGTTTATATTAAACTAATAAAACAATTCAATGAAAAAGTCATTAGCTAAAGTCATTTTTGATACAAAATACTAAAAATTGTTTATTGTTGACATCTAACAGCTTATGTATTATGTTCTTGCTCTGGTAAGACCAGTTTGGCTCCCAAGTGGTTGTGTCTCTTTTGCTAGCAATTTCTGAAAGAAAAAATGGAGAACCATTATTAGATAGATAAACAATTATCATAGTTTCTAACTTACTAGTATTAAGAAATATGAACAAATAAGAAAAATATCAAGAAATATAAATAAAATAAACAAAAAAGAAGAAGAGAAAATTGGTACAGCATGTGGTCTATATCATGTATATTAACACACATAAATGCACAAATTCTAATGTATATAAAACAAAATGGTAAAAAATATACTATTGAAATCCAATAAATTTACCTCTAGGGATATGGGCCATATGGCTTCTTCCTTCAACTACTTTTGACCAAGATCTCTCTGCAACATAAACACATCAAAATCTTACATATTTTCAGTACCTAAGTGAAAAACATCAAGAGTGACAATCCTAAATTGTAAATCAAACCACTGTAATTGAAATAAATGCCACATGTAATAGTCTAGAATACAACGCTAGAGAGCAAAAGTCCTTGCAAATACTAAATAAGATAGGGAAAATTAGAAAATTAGGGAAATAATATATTTTTAAATGTTGTACGGGTGTTCCTGTAATTTTTAGAACTACCAGGTGTGTTCCATGTAATATGTAAATCTTTCTGGGGTAGGTTTTGTATTACTGACCATTGAGATGGGTACTTCAAAGGGACAGAGTTGTAGCTACACCAAAACTGAACAATGACCCTGCATGTAACCAAGCAAACTTTCTGTATTATGTATGTCGCTTTTGGAGAAGCTAAAGTCGTCAAGTTGGAAAAAATTGGAGTCTTTGGAGAAGAAAGTACAAAATAATTTTAAATAACAGAAAAACAAAACCTGAAGCTGAAAAATGTACCACCAAATGTCTAGCTTCTAGCTTATTTCACTCAGAAGAAGTAAAACAAAGTACTTCAATTCTGCTTTCTTTTAAGCTATAAAAGCAGAAAATTGCTTTTGTAAGTTAAAGCAGTACTAATTTTACCCAATAGTGTAAGACTCACCAAAGAATGATCAATATCAGGAGATGCCAAAGATATGACTCCAGCCAAGGTCTCAAGTGCTATCCCTGGTAACATAAATCCAGGTAAGTAGCAAAATTGAGAAGATAATAAACCACATTTGTTAAAAATGCCATATTTATCTCAGTTTTAATGAGTATGAAACCATCTAAAGTGGAAATTGTGTTAAGCTAGCATATATTAATCACAAACAAGTAATTACCAGCAGCATCGGTACTAGATTCAGGATTGCTAGAACTATAACGCCACCTTCCATCACCCTGGCCAAGAGCCTGTAAAGAATCCAACTTTAACTGAAGGATTCATAAAATACAAGTAAGAATTTACAAAACCAGAGATTACCTTTACAGAGCGGAATATTTTATCAGCATCTCCTAGATGAACATCAACTTTAGAACTCTGATCACACCTTCAGGTTCAAACCAAATCTGGCAGCGAGCATTAATGGGTTATTTTAAGTAAATAGTTTTCTTAAAAGTTTTCAGATTCGGTACAAGAACTCAAAATACTATGATATAGTAAGTGTAGGTAGGAAATTGTATCAGCAAATGAACAATTTAAATCAAGTACATTCTTTAATAACTACATTATACTTAATTAGAAAAATATATATTCATATCACAAATTTATTTTAAAATTTTAAGCATGTATTTAACTAAATTTGCTTTTAATTTATGAACTTGAATAACAGTAAGAGTTCAATAAGTTTTCAGGCTCAAAGCTCAACTCAACAGCTATGATATGAAAAATGTCAAAAACGAATACCAAGCTACTCTTATTGAAGTAGATTAGATTATTAATATATCAAAACCATATTTATACACAGCATCAGCTAATCAAATTACTTACTCTGGATAAAGTAAGATTGTATTGTAGAGATGTACGCTTTTCCCTCAAAGTGCTGAGTTTTCCATAATGGCCGCCTTTTCTCTCTTGCCATGCTTGACTGTCTCCTTCATACTGCTGCAAACATGTAGGTATTCTTGTAAGTGCTTGCCGTTATCGTTAAGTGATTGTATCTGCAGAAGCACAGAGCTCCCATTTTCAATGCCGGTAGAAATTGATTATATGTAATTATATATTAAGTTCTTCAAATAAAAAACAGTAAATATCAACTTAAGCATTTGATGCATATCCAAGGCCTTATACATATTTATCCACTTCAATTAAAGTCAAACACATGGTGTGCACAATTGCCAATCCATTATTTTCACAAACATATTAACTAATAACTACAATTCCCAACTAAAAAAATTATATAATTGCAAATGATTATGCATTATGCACATAGAAACACAGAAAATAGAAAAATTAACGGACTTACCAAACAAACATTACCAGCTGGAAATTTTGCCTAAAATCGCCTATACCACCAAACACAAATCCGCAGGAATTTTTTGACCAAAAAAAAAGCAAATCAGCTGAAATTTACACAAAATTGACACGATTTGCACTCCTTGAAACAATTTATCTCGAGATGCATGAACTTTGACTACAAAATTTGAAGAAATAGAAGCTTCCATGAGTTCAATTTACCTTTGATGATTCCCCCGCCGCGAGATGGTGCCTTGGTGGTGGAGAAGCTTCACGGATTCACCGACGCCAGAGAGAGAAAGAGGCGCCGCGATTGGGACTGAGCCGTCGTCGCCCGTCGGTGAGGAAAACAAGTTGGGAGCGCCTGTGAGTTCCTTTAGGCATGTTATCTGTGAGAATTGATAGAATTGGAGTTGGCACTTGGCTGAATAAGCATTAAAAACGTTACTACGTGAGACAACTCTACTAAAAACGTGAGTTAATTATGTCTAATATATGGGCCTGGAGCTGTGCCCAGTTAACTTTCTATTAATTATGTTTGTGTTAATCTCACATAAATTACCTGTTCTTGTATTTCTTTTTAACTGATTATTAATCAATGACGGATCTGTATAGAAATGTGACGGATTAGTGATAAACTTTAATACCATCACAAATTTTAATTATAACAATCCACCACAATTATTATAATGTATACTTATTTTCCCTCAATCTTCTAATCCATTACTATTCCATCACTAATATAAAAAAATTATGATGGAACTATATCTATCACTAATTTTCCATCACTGAAGACTTGCCTTCTTGTAGTGAACCTTGCAACTTTACACATACCTCCTTAGGGGGAAGGGGTATTTGTAAGGTTTTTCATGGGATATTATGTATACATTTTTATATTTTAGGGAGGTATTTGTAAGGTTTTTCATGGAATATTATGTATATATTTTTATATTTCCATGGGGTATTTGTAAGTTTCGAAAGTTCCAACGATTTTTTGGATTTTTGGGAAACCTCAGGGGAATTTGTGTAATTATCTCATATATATATATATATATATATATATATATATATATATATAAGTGATCCAAGTTCTAACCAAGTTGACTTTAATCATTTTATAATATTGACCCCCATTAATATATATTTAGAGTTTTGTGAGGGGGTCAATTAAAGAAATTTAACAAAAACTCTATACACATCTATGTTTATATGTATACACTCTAATGAAAATTTTGGGAGTTGAGGGGGGTCAATTGCACCCCCTCAAGTGTACAAGGCTCCGCTATTGTTTATCATTACAGGAATATCGAATATGAGTGTCCGACACGATATGATACAATAATTTTTTGTAGAAATGTGAGTGATATAAACTATTGTGGAAATAAAATTAAAGATGGATGTCGATTATTTAGAACGTGCACATATTATACTTTTGACAGTACTTTATTAATTTGTACAAAATTAAGGTACATAAGGGGTGAAAAGAGAAGCACGTCCCAGTTATAGCGGCTTTCCTGGGCATCAAATTTCACATCATCTGGATATGCACGCATGTTTCTCCACAAAATAATTTTTGATTTTGGTTCCTCCTAATTGGCCCGCAATCCCACTCCCTTTAACAACGTAAGAAACATATAATCGATCCTCATTATATATGCATGCCTGATTAGGTTGTTAGTTAATTTAGTCCAACTTCTCATATGAACATGCATCCCATACACACACACATTACAGTACACGAAACAGAAGTTTAGGGAGAACTACATGACTATTTGTCCTCAAACTTGTAATCATAATTCAATTTAATTTGTTCTTAGAAATCATTAATTACCTGACAAATTTGGTCCTTAAATTTGATATTTTTCATGTTTACAATGTTTGTCAATATTCTGCCTACTTGATTGTTACAGTACGTAAGTACACTACAAGAAAATTTGGCTTTAGCAACGATTATTGATGGTCGCTAAAAGTGAGAAAATGGTTGCTAAAACTTACAGCAACCAAAATAGGCTTGGTCACATGTGGTCACAACAGGATAGTCACTAAAGGTGCTCAGTGACGATTTATTAAATAGGTCGCTGAAAATGTATGTTTACCGACCATTTAATAATGGTCATTGAAGGTGGAGTCATTAGCAACAACGCTTTTACTCGCTGATGTGAAATATTATGGTAGCTATAACACTAACATGGTTGCTACAAATTAGCATATAGCAACCATACTTTTTGGTTGCTAAAAAGTGACTTTTTAGCAACCAATTTATTGGTCGCAATATTTTTTATATGGTTGTAATATTCATCTAACCTAACATGCTTTAGTGACCAGATTGCAACGATATATTGCTGTTGCTGAAGAATACTTTTTAACGACCAAATAATTGGTTGTAATAAATTCAACTTTTGCTGTAAATTTTGGCATATTTTAAATCATTTAGTTACAAAAATAATGGTTACTAATTATTATATTTTTAGCAGCAAAATACTGGTTGCAAAATTGACTTATGAATGAGTCACTAACATCTTATTAGAAACCTATAAGAAACCGAATAGGTGCTTGGGAAAAGAATTCAACGTATTTTTTATCATTATAAAATACAAACACAATGATGGTTGTCTTAAAGATTTAAACTCAGTTTGCAAATAGTTTATCAAGTGAATGAACCTAGCTAACAATCAATAGTTTTACAATTAAAATACACTCCATATACATGAAATCATAAAGAATCATAACTAGAGTCCACATGAATACTTATAGCTTGCAGATATCCTTAATATAACCACCTTCATTCGCCCTCTAAGTAGACACCAAAAACTGCCCAAAACCTATTCATCTGCTCAAACCCAACCGTCCATCTTAAAATCAAGCTGCCACATCAAAAGAAAAAAAAAATGAATCTGCAAGTAAGCATTCTAAAATCAGCATTCGACCCTAGTACTACTCATGTTAATGTTAAATCCAAAGAACAAAAATATAAGGAATCAAATACAATCCAAGCAACAACTTAAGAAATCGGAGAAATACCTTGCCAATACTGCACATCAAGTAGTTGGATAGCTCAAAAGATTTGTCATTAACCAACATGGCTCAGACCACTACTACCACAAGTAGATTCAAACATTAGAAAATCAGGTATGACACAAATATTAGAAAATAACAAAAAAAAATGCTGGAAACTAAGTTCATTACCATCAAATACATAAGACTTAAATGTGGCTGCAGTATCAAATTGAAATTGTATCAGGAAAAGCGGGCATACAAGATTTGTCTGAACCTGATGTACATTGGATGAAACCCGTCTTGCCGTCTTTTTCAGTGTCTTATAGACACGCCAAGACCGAGGTAAACAAACATCAATAATTTTCTAGCAATTTTGAAAAAAGACATCTTTATAAGTGTTTACTTTTCAGGGTTTTAATGTGGAAACTCAACACACACACACACATTATTCTTTTTTCTGATAGATAATCATCATAATATCAGAAGACTAGGTAAAAGTTATAATCTCACCTAAGGCTGATAATATAACCTTCAGCACTGATGACGTCGGTTTTTGGTAAGCGGTCTGGATCAACCACGTGGTTCCGACAAACAGTTGAATTTGTAAAGGGGAGTCCGACTTTGACCTGAAAAGCACTAGCACGGGGTTACTTGGCCGGAGGGGGTTGTCTCCGGCGTAGCCACTCCACTGAATTAAGTCAGTTTAGAATAGGATATTCGTAAAGAGGAGATGAAAGTCAGAGCTATTAATTAGAAGAGCCTCCTCTACCATAATAAATGATGGGGTATTTATAGGGAGACTTCCCACCTACTGGGTATGGCCCCGACCGTGGGACAATTAATGCCTGTGCCTCGGGTCTGATTCATTCCCTGACAGGAATGATTGCCTGTCACTTCTGGAGATACAGAGTACGGAAGGCAGTCAGAGCAGATACGGCGCAATTAATGCGGCTACGGCGGGGTCGACCGTGTGGGGATGAGGCAGATTCGGCCCTTCGGAGGTCGACCCCCAAGCCACGCTCTTGGAGGTGTGGTGAGTCGAATATCGATCCTCGAGCATGGAGGGGTCGATCTAGGGCCCCCGGGAGGTTCTACAGTTGTTATGACGGTCGAGGTATCAGGATGAACCATGTGCTCGATCATCGAGCATGTTCTTGAGCCAAACGTGGGTTGACCCTGGTTTAGATACACGTGGCGTTTGACTCTCTTAAGATTGTGCCACGTGTATTCTCCAAGATATTCCCCATCACGAGTCCCCCAGGTTTCGGTCGAATTTATTCGACCGGGATCTGAGTTCGACCGCCACCTCGAAGCTCGATACACGTGGCCTCTTTTGGTTGGGCCACGCAACCCCGTTATTACCGTTGCACGCAACTGACAATAAAGTAGGTCGACCGCCAGTTCGTTCTTGGGAAGGCGCACTTGATCCGACAGCCTAATAAAGAGTAATTATGGCGACGTTCCGTATTCCGAGGCCTAACTACTATAAATAAGGGCCTAACCCTTTCTCATTTCTCACGTTTCTTGAATATTCGCTCCGAGCAGAAGCAATTTTAGCAAGAAAATCACAAGCGAAGGAATTTGATTCGAGGTAAAACACCGTCCACTCTTTAGGTAATCCCCGACCCTCAACTCTTGCATTTTATTTACAATTATAAAAAATGTCGGGAGCGTCTGAGGGATCGAGTGAGAGGTAGAGAGAGTATGAAGCCCGCTTTGACGTAGTCGACTTAGGGTTTGACACCGACTCAGAGTCCGAGGTTGAGGTTACATCCCGTAGGGCCGCAGGAGACAACGAGAACAGGGCCACCTCCACCAGTGGTCGCGAGGAGACTACCACCGTTCGGTCGCGCCGTCGGGCTGCAGCTTTGCCCCAGCGCGCGTACCGCAGCAAGACTCCCGCCGCTCCCACGGAAAAGTCGGCGGGAGGATCGAGAGACGCTGGGGTCGATCCCCCACAGTCGGAGAGGGGAGCCCCTGCTCCCTATGATAGCATAGTGGGAGGAGTTTCTGGTGAGCAGTTCGAGAGGATCGTAGATCGATTGAACCTGCCTGCGCCGTACACTATCCGAGCGGCAGCAAAGGACGATGTCCTGGGCAGGCAAGCTCACGGGGAGATAGCCGTCAATTACAACGCAGTCATGAACGGGTTCCGCTTGGTCGGGAACACTCAATATACCAGCTTGTTCCGGAGCTTACGCGTTTGCCCGAGCCAGATGACTGCCAACTGCTTCTCCCTCATCTCCTGCTTCTTCATTTTGATGAGGATCCTGAGGCTCGAGCCGACTCGGGCTCGGTTCTTCCAGATGTTCACCCTCTCCGCTTCTTCCCCTTCGGGCGAGGGCTTCTACAGTTTATCCCAGAAGAGGGGTAAAAAGATATTCTCCATTCCCACATCCTCTCACGGCGATCAATGGAAGGCAAAGTTCGTGATCGTCCAACACCCTGAGGGTTTCCTAATCCCGACCCAATGGGAAGACAATAGGCCTCCGACCCTCCGACACTCCAAGGATGAGGACCTTGAGGAGTCGATTGAGTTGATCATGGGGTTCTTGGGCCGGGAGGTTTGCCCCGACCAAGTCCTGCTCGACTGTAGGACTTTCTGCCGCGAGGAAAATTTAGCGGCCGTGGGTATCGGTTGTGGGAGAGTGCGAGAGGGGTTTGTCCTGGGTACATGTCTTCTTTCCTTCTGTTTCTTTACTTTAAGCTAATCATACATTTCTCCAACTGTTTCTAATCGATTTGCTGTTTTGCAGATACCAGCATCCTCATGGCATCCCGAACCTCTTTCCTTCAAAGCTTGGGCAAGGCTCTGTTGCCCGAGCACGAGCTGGCGGCCGAGGAGAAACTGACCGAGCTCAACGAGGCCGTCCGGAGCCGGCCCGAGCTTCCCGCGGTCGAGCCTGCGATCCTCGGCGCGGATACAGGGGCAGGTCTGTCGCAACCCCGCCAAGGCCCCGGACTCGGCAAGGGGCTATTCAAAAGGCCCTCCGAGGGATCCAGCCGAGCGGTCGACCCCGCCCCGGTCGACCTAGAAGAGGAAGAGGAGGAGGCGGCCGAGCCTCTGTCCCGAAAAAGAGCTGCTCCCAGGCCCGCCCGCAAACCTGCTCCCCAGTCCAAAAAGATGAAGGGCAAAGGGTCGACTAGCGAGGCCCTCCCGGCGGACGACTCGGGCTCCGAGACGAGCGCCGAGTTTATGGCGCGCCGCATAAGGGATCAGATTTTGAGGCAACCCCGATCCCTTCTTAATGCGGGATCAGATTTTGAGGCCGTGAAGGCCATCTGGCGGTCGGTGGCGACCGAGCCCGACCACAAGCGCATGGCCGAATGGTCGTTAGAGACCTTCGAGCGTAATCTCGCCACCGCCTTTATGTCTGTAAATAATTATCGTATTTCATTTATTAATCTCAAGTTTCTTTACTCGATTTTGAACTGATTTACTCTCTTTGTGCCGACCTTGCAGCACACGGCCCCGATCGCTCATGGCCTAGTGCAATACGCCAAGGCCCTCCGGTCGAGGAAGCAATTCTACAAGAGGCGGTGGGTCGACCTCAAGAAGGAGGTCGAGGAGCAGAAGGAGGGCGATTGGAAGAGGCAAGCCCAAGGGTTTCAGCAGTCTGCCCAACTGCTGGAGTCGGAGAACAAAAAGCTCAAGGAGAGGGAGGTTGAGCTTCTGGGGGCTGTCGAGGAGCAAACCCTCGAAGTCTCTAGGCTCGAGGGGGAGGCTCGATCCCTTAGGCTCGAGGCCCAAGAGGGTTTCGTGAAGGGGCAGGCTGCTGGTCGAGCGGCGGCCGAGCGGGAGATGGAGGCCAAGTACTGCCGCAAGGCTCGCGGCTTCCTCCAAAAAGCCCAGATGGCAATGGGGCGATGGGCCGTAAAGAAATTCGTGGAGGGGCCCATGTTCGAGAAGGCCAGCGCCATTAAGGCGTTTGATGATTTTAAAGAAGGCCATGCGCTCTGCCTGGCCCAATTACAGGCCCAGAATTTGATCGTCCCAGGTGCTAATCTCTCCAAGGTCGGAATAGCTGCAGACGACCCTCGCCCTCAGAAGCAGGTTGCCCCCAACGCCGAGGCTCAAGGGGTAGTGACGAAGACTACCGTTGAAACGTCCGAGCCTGACCAGCATCCGTATGGCTTCGTGGTCCAAAGGCTTCTTGCCGAGCTTATGAAGAAGCCGTACGACGGGAAGGACGAACCGCTGGAGCCCACTATGGATCGCCTGTTCCCTTCTGTTGATCCAAATGAGGCCGATCCTGAGTGATCCGCGGCGGAACTCGATTGGTTGAGCTCTTTGGCGCTCGAGGCTGGTCCGAGCGAGCCGGCTGCCCCTGCCGATCCTTGAACCTTTTTTCCATTTTTGAATTGTAATAGGATTCTATCCTCGAGCAATAGGCTCGAGCCTTGTTGTAATATTCCTATTGATCTTAATGAAATTTAGTAATTTTTCATTTGTATCCTCCTTTGCTATTAAATTTCACTCAAATCCTTACTTTACTTGTTGAAACTTAGTTCCCACCAAGGGTTCAGGCTCGAGTTTCATGCTCGAGTTCCAGTTCCTTCGCTGAAGCGTAGCTTCAACAAATGATTGATAACTTTGTGGGCTCGAGTTTTATGCTCGAGTCCCACCTACTTTGCTGAAGCGTAGCTTCAGCAAAGGATTGTTTCAACTTTGTGGGCTCGAGTTTTACGCTCGAGTCCCAACTCCTTTGCTGAAGCGTAGCTTCAACAAAGGATTGTTTCAACTTTGTGGGCTCGAGTTTTACGCTCGAGTCCCAACTTCTTTGCCGAAGCGTAGCTTCAACAAAGAATTGTTTTTAACTTTGTGGGCTCGAGTTTTACGCTCGAGTCCCTAGCTTCGTTGCTAAAGTGCTGAGTGATCGTAGATGCTGCTAAAACAGGAATTCTTATGATGTATTCAACACACACACAGCTATTACAAGTAGGGCCCTTCGAGGGGAGTTACATATCCGAATCCCGTAAGGATCGGTTCTAAGGATAATACAATTTTAAATTGTAGGCATTCCACGGTCGAGGCAACTCTTCAGATTCCGAGCCTAAGGTTTCCAGCCTATATGCGTTGTTTTTGGCGATTCGTGCAACACGGTACGGTCCATCCCATTTCTCCTCGAGCTTTTTAACTTTTCTAGACACCTCAACCTTTCTTAGGACTAGATCGCCCACTTGAAAGCTTAATGGTCGAACGTTTTTGTTGTAGCTTCGAGCGACAGCCGCCTTGTGTTGCTGCATTCGTCCTAACGCACGATGGCGCTTCTCCTCAATAAGATCTAGCTCGAGCGCTCGCCCTTCGTTGTTTTGAGCCAACTGGAAGTGTGAGACTCGAGCAGTCTCGTGGAGCAACTCCGTGGGAATCAAGGCTTCCGACCCATAGACGAGAGCAAATGGAGTTTCGCCTGTGGCGGTCCGTGGGGTGGTCCTGTAGGCCCATAAAACCTCATCGAGCTCATCTGCCCATGCCTTCCTTTTGGCGTCAAGTCGAGCGCTGAGACTTCGAAGGATGGTGCGATTGGTCACTTCCGCTTGCCCATTTGCTTGTGGGTATCCGACCGAAGCGAAACGCTGATCGATCCCATGGTCCTTGCACCATTCTTTCATGTCATCGGCTCTAAATTGAGGCCCATTGTCGCAAATTAGGATTCGAGGCACTCCGAACCGGCATACTATATTCTTCCATATGAAGTTTTGGATGACCTTAGAGGTTGTCTTCCTAACGGCTATTGCCTCGACCCACTTGGAGAAGTACTCGCAGGCCACGATGCAATATTCAGCCTGTCGCACGGTGGACGTTGGGAGTGGCCTCACTATGTCGATCCCCCATTGATCAAATGGCCATGAAACATCGATCGCTATCATTTCCGCGGCATGCTTGTGGGAATAATTTCCTGTTTTTTGGCACTTGACGCAACGCCTGGAACATCTTTCGGCGTCTCTCTCGAGGGTCGGCCAGAAGTAGCCGGCTCGTGTTACTTTCCTAGCCAAAGATCCGCCTCCCGCATGGTTACCGCAGCTTCCTGCGTGGATCTCGTAGAGAACCTCTTCAACTTGCGAGGGTCGGAGACACCTCATTGGGGGTCGGCGGTTACCACGCTTGTAGAGTCGACCTTCGGGATCGAGGGTGTATCTTGTGGCCCGGTGACGTAATCGTCGAGCAGCGTTTTGATCCTGTGGCAGCACTCCGTCTCTTAGATATAACACGATTTCATCGAGCCAACAGGGCTCCTCGGGGTCGATCGTGACTATGGCTGCCTCGGGCCCGTCGATGGCTCGATGATTGGCGATTTTGAAGGGATTTCGCGTTCTTCGGTGCCCTTGAGGCCGTTGGCAAGCTTTGACAACACGTCGGCCCTTGTGTTTTCCTCCCGGGGCACTTGGTTGATCGCGAAGCTGGTGAGCCGGGCTGTTAGCTTGCGTACCACCTCCAAGTATTTGATCATGTTTTCCTCTCGGGCCTCGTAGAGTCCTTGGACTTGGTGTGCAACGAGTTGCGAATCGGTGATAACCGCGATCGACTTGGCACCGCTTTCGAGTGCGGTTTTCAGTCCTGCGATGCGTGCTTCATACTCCGCTTCGTTATTGGTGACCCGAAAGTTCAGACCGACGGCAAAGTCCAGATCTAACCCCTCCGGGTTTGTTAAAGAAATCCCCGCACCTCTGCCCTGGGCGGTCGACGAACCGTCGACCTTCAGGAGCCCATGAGTGTTCTTGCTTTTAGGTGTCTTTGCCATGGTTGTTTTCTCGACCAGAAAGTCTGCGAGGACTTGAGCTTGTATGGCGACCCTGGGTTGGAAAGTGATATCAAATTGTCCAAGCTCAATAGCCCACTTGATCAGTCGACCTGAATTATCTGGTTTTGCCATCACCTGCTTCAGTGGCTAGTCGGTCAGGACAACGATCTCGTGCGCTTGAAAATATGGGCGTAGCTTCCTTGAAGAGACCACTAAGGCTAGCGCAAACTTCTCAATCTCCAGGTATCGAGTTTCTGCTCCGTGTAGGATCTTGCTTACATAATATACCGGGAGATGTTTCCGATCCCTGATGGTTACTAGAACCGAGCTTATGGTTTCGTCTGAGACGGCGAGGTAGAGATAGAGTATCTCCCCTTGCTCGGGTTTGGCGATCAGCAGAGCGGATGCCAGGTATCTCTTCATTTCTTCAAAGGCTCGGTCGCACTCCTCCGTCCACTCAAACTTCTTCACATCTCTCAATATTTTGAAGAAGGGCAAATTACGCTCGGCCGATCGAGATATGAACCTGTTGAGTGCTACGATTCGCCCGACTAATTGTTGGACCCCCCTGATGGTTTCCGGTCGTGGTATGTTAATAACGGCCGAGATTTTTTCCGGGTTGGCCTCGATCCCTCGTTGGCTCACCATGTATCCCAGAAACTTCCCTCCTTTAACCCCGAAAACACATTTCATGGGATTGAGCTTGAGGCGATGCTTTCTTAACAAGGCAAACATCTCACTGAGGTCGTTTTGATGATTTTCCGCCTTCAAACTCTTGATGATCATGTCGTCAACATAAACTTCTACCGTTTTTCCAATCAAGGGGTCAAATATCAGGTTAACCATCCTTTGATAGGTGGCTCCTGCGTTCTTCAGCCCGAATGGCATTACTTTGAAGCAATATATCCCCTTGACAACGATGAACGCCGTGTGTTTTTGGTCTTGGGGAGCCATCCTAATCTGATAATACCCTTGGAAGGCATCCATCATGCTCATTAGCTCACATCCGGCGGTCGAGTCGACTAGTTGGTCGATCCGAGGTAAAGGGTAAGGGTCCTTAGGACACGCCCGATTTAGGTCAGTGAAGTCGTTGCACATCCTCCATTTGCCTCCCGTTTTGGCCACGAGGACCACATTGCAGAGCCAATCGACATACTTTTCTGGAGTGATATATCCGGCATCGAGCAATTTGTTGACTTCATCTTCGATGATCGAGTTGCGGACGACACTTTGGGTCCTTAGTCTTTGTTTTATGGGTTTGAAGGCAGGGTCAATGTTTAGGTAGTGCGAGATTACCCTTGGATCGACCCCCTCCAGATCTTTGGCTTTCCAGGCAAAGACGTCCGCATTCTCCTGCAGGAAGATGGTGAGGCACTCCAACTGTTTTTCCTCGAGACTTGCTCCGACCCTGGTGGTTTTTTCTCGATCCTGAGGATCGAGTTGGACCAACCGAGTGTCCTCCGCTGCCGACAGTCGGGACTCGTCCACCTTCCTTTTCTTTCGAGTTTCGTGGGTACTCATTTTGGAGCGCGAGGCTCCATCTCTTTCTGGGTCGGGGATCCTTTCGTCTTCGTCTGCATCATCCATGATGAGATCGCCAGGTTTAAGCACATCCTCTGTGTGGGGTCGAGCCTCGTTAGCAATTGCGTAGCAAGCCCAAGACTCGGCCAAATCACAGCACACTTCTCCGATCCCGTAGGGAGTCGGGAGTTTGATCTTTTGGTGGTAGGTCGAGATGACGGCCTTGAAGTCAATGAGGCCGGGTCGACCCAAAATCATGTTATAAGGGAAGTCGGGGATATCGACGACGACCCAATTAATTTCCATCGTCGTTCGAGCGGGATGGACGCCCATGGAAGTGAGCATTTTAATCTGGCCTTTTGGGGCGATGATCGAGCCACCAAAGCCTTTGAGAGTTGTTTTTACTGGTTCATATCTCAATTTACTCAAATGCATTCGCTGAAGAGTCGAGTAAAGAACAATGTTCGAGCTAGCTCCAGTATCAACCAAACATTTACTTACAGCGTAGTTTGCAATATCTAAAGTTACCACCATCGGACAACTCGGCGTTACGCCGTCCCGATGGGGATCTAGATGAAAGTCCCTACCGCTATGGGGGCCATGAAGGCTGGTTTGAGCGCGGCGAATCCCTCTCTTTCTGGACGTCCTGGTATCTCCCCCGTCGGGGCCCCCCACAATCATATCAATTCGACCGCGGGTTGGCGCATTTGGGATCGTGTTAGGGGAGATGGTCTGATTTCCATCCCGTTGATTTTGTTTGGGTGGGGGCGATCGAGACCTAGACCTCGACCGCCTGTCCTCATTCTCATTGCAGCGCCGTTCTCGCCCCCGATCCCTATTCCTCTTCAATCTCTTGACAAACTCGGCCAGATGCCCCCCTTGGATGAGCCTCTCGATTTCATCCTTCAGCTGGTTACAGTCGTTTGTGTCATGCCCCGGCTGATCGTGGAACTCACAGTATTTAGAGTCATCAATCTTCCGAAGGTTAAGCTTCAGCTTCTTGGGGTAATTGAGGAGTTTCCCAGGGATTTTAGGAAGGATATCCCCTACCGCACATATCAGGGGCTCGTACTTTTCCCGATCGGGCCGCCGAGTGTTCGAGCTTCCTTCTGGTCGAGCGCCGCTCTCTTGACGACCCTTATTCTTCCCTCGACTGGACGCAGGGGGACTCCGTTCTTTAGGGCCGCGAGATCGATTGTAGTAATTGTTGTGAGCGGGGGCTCGACCAATGCTTCGCAGCATAGCTTGCCCGTGATTTGCCCAGTAGCTCCCTTCGATCTCCTCATAGTCCATCCACTTCGTGGCGCAATCCTGAATGTCCCTTAGGCTGTTTATGGGAACTCGGCCAAGGATATCCTTGGTGAAGTCTCGGCAGTGACAGTTTTTCCCCAAGGCGCTGAGAACGACTGCCAGGTCCTGCGGTGCGACACGGACCAGTTCTGCATTGAACCGAGTGAAGTAATCCCGTAGGGATTCGCTCACTCCCTGGACAATGGAATCCAACCGTGACACCCCAAGCCTGTCTTGGATTAGGGGGGAGAAGTGGCCTTCGAGCGCTGTGGAGAGCTCGTCGTAAGACCTTATGGAGGCGGGAGGTTGCCTGAGGAACCAGTCGAGCGCCGCCCCTTTGAAGGTGGTGGCCAGCACCTTGGCCCATGTGTGCGGGGTATGGGGGAACAGGTTCATTGACAACTCGAAGCTGGTTATGTGGTCACCGGGGTCGGTTTTCCCATCGTAGATAGGAAGGTCCCGAGGAATGGCGGTCGACCCTGGATCCTCGCCGAGGATCTCCTCTGTAATGGCGACAGCCTCTGTCGCCGGCTTCGCGCGTTACGCTCGGGTTCCCATTGCTCGTTACGAGCCGTGTCACGTCGGGGGGGAAGTCTGTCTCTCAAATCCCCGAATGGTGGGACGCCGGCGTATTTGTTTGTTAACCTCTCCCTGACTGGAAGTCGGGGAGGAGGGGGACGTCTAGCGTCCTGCATGAGTCCGCCCGTAGGGCGGACATGATGTGGATGTACAGGTCGGATAGGCTGTGAATATGCCCTCCGACGGATGGGAGGGGGGGGGACGTAGTCCCTTTCGTTGATTTGATCGTCGTATTCCTCTCGATCATATTCGTTATCATAGTAGCCCTCCTCTTCCGGCTCGTTTTCTTGCTCGGCGACATGCGCCTTTTCTGGCCTTTGGACCGTGTGGCCATTATTCTCATCTTCCCCTTCTGGGGCATGGTCAGCAGGATATCGCGGAGGTCGGGCAGCTTCAGGCCTGCGGCCCTCGTTCCCCCTTCCTGCATGAGTTTGAGCCCGCGGGACAGGCGGAGGTCGAGATAGCCGATATTGTATGGGAGAGGGCTCAGTGATATTGACTGTGAGAGGAATCACCCTTATGGGCCTTCCCGCCTTGAGAGCCTGCCTAGCTTCTTCGTAAACCTGACTGGTGTACGCGGCTAAGTCTTGGGCTGAGGGCTGAGCCGGGAGTATGACCGCGGGTAGGTCCGCGCGTGAGATAGCGTCCTCCTCCCCCTCGTCGAGAGGGTTCGCCCCCTGAGGGCGGTCGATCTCTTCGAGTCGGGCGGCGAAGGCCGCCTGTTCTTCAGCAGCGGCTGTAGCTCGATCGGCCTCGATTTGAGATCGAGTCCTGACAATGCTGTGGGTGCTTTTTGTTTTCTTGTTCACCATGGCTAACGCTTGATTGCTCAAAGGTCGAAAGCCTTGATATGATTCCCACAGACGGCGCCAAACTGATGACGTTGGTTTTTGGTAAGCGGTCTGGATCAACCACGTGGTTCCGACAAACAGTTGAATTTGTAAAGGGGAGTCCGACTTTGACCTGAAAAGCACTAGCACGGGGTTACTTGGCCGGAGGGGGTTGTCTCCGGCGTAGCCACTCCACTGAATTAAGTCAGTTTAGAATAGGATATTCGTAAAGAGGAGATGAAAGTCAGAGCTATTAATTAGAAGAGCCTCCTCTACCATAATAAATGATGGGGGTATTTATAGGGAGACTTCCCACCTACTGGGTATGGCCCCGACCGTGGGGCAATTAATGCCTGTGCCTCGGGTCTGATTCATTCCCTGACAGGAATGATTGCCTGTCACTTCTGGAGATACAGAGTACGGAAGGCAGTCAGAGCAGATACGGCGCAATTAATGCGGCTACGGCGGGGTCGACCGTGTGGGGATGAGACAGATTCGGCCCTTCGGAGATCGACCCCCAAGCCACGCTCTTGGAGGTGTGGTGAGTCGAATATCGATCCTCGAGCATGGAGGGGTCGATCTAGGGCCCCCGGGAGGTTCTACAGTTGTTATGACGGTCGAGGTATCAGGATGAACCATGTGCTCGATCATCGAGCATGTTCTTGAGCCAAACGTGGGTTGACCCTGGTTTAGATACACGTGGCGTTTGACTCTCTTAAGATTGTGCCACGTGTATTCTCCAAGATATTCCCCATCAAGCACAATTAAGGACCATATACAAGTCAGAAGACAAGTATATAAAGCTTGAATATTAAGCTCTTCTTTCTCTGAGATTGCACTAGCAATAATCCTATATATATTATAACACTTCAATATAAATCCAGATTAGTCAGGTTAATGGAGCTACATAACATAGTTGAGAAATTTAACCATACCTTCCAAGTTTGTCTTTCCCATTCAAGTCGTGCTCAAACTCTACATGAAAATTCAAACATAAAAGAAACAATGTATAAGAGAGAAAAGTGAGATTTGAATAATAAGCATACTAGTTGGGCAGAAATCCAAAATAGATGATTATGGATTTGTCATTAAATTCCTGTAGAGCAAAGGGAGTGTTGTGCACTACACAAGAAACATTTATGTTAGAATAAGTCCTTGAACAGAGAGCACTATGATTAATGAAAAAGTTCTTTTAAAGAAGACCTTGCAGTGTAAGCTCGATAACTCAGCAATGAGACTTGAAAAAACCATCTCTAGTTGAATGAATATAAAACTTAATTTTTTCTCACAACGCCTTTTTTAACTATCTTGCGGTCAGCATCAGTTTAGGGCTTCTCTCAGTCAGTGCATATCTACTCTGGGAAATGGATTTGATTTAGTATGATTATGTCGAGAATACTACATAAGACAACTGATCCTTAAATCAAATATATATTCCTATTTGGCTTCCTATTTGATTCTTTCTTAGAAAATCAAAAACACCTAAATCACTTGTAATTGCTTTTATATTGAGCTTGATTACAGAAAATTAAACTTAATAGTCAATACAGAATGCTACGAGAATTGGATGTGCTCCTAATGCAGCAATTCGGGGGCAGTAGCAATACCACTCCTCTGCAACTATTATTTCTGCTCATCCACCAAATAAATATCATCAATATTCTTTGGCTCATCTGTCCTAATTGATTACTAAGTGAAAACAACTACTTCTTATAATAAACAAATGATTATTTAATTTTTAGTTGGAAAAAATTACATTGGACTCTTTAATGAAGCAATAAGACAAGCAGATGGTGTGCTTAATTCCAACCACAAAACTAGAAGTATTTTTCTACACTAAATGACAAGTAAATCCAGCTAAATTCATGGAATAATAGGCTATGGATGTATATTTCATGTTTTCCTAAAATTATCACCACAAAGACAAATGATTAATAACCATCAATCAATCTAATTTATCGAACTGGAAAAAATTATGGCTACACCACGAAACACAAATCAACTGGAATTCATACGGAATTGATACAATCTGCACTTCTTCGAACAATTTATCTCGAGATGCATGCACATTGACTACAAAATTAGAAGAAATAGAAGCTGCATGCAAATTTTAAAAAGATTCAACCAAAAACAAAAACCAAACAATAGAAGCTAACCTCGCATACTTGTATCAATTGAAAAGATGAAGGTATGACAAAGAGATAGATTAGCCGCTTTAATGGAGGACAACTGGTGCAGAAGGTCGTGGTGGCGCGAAAGGACCTCGTGGCGAAGCTGGGTGTCGACGAGGCGGAGGTTGGTCGTCCTGAAGTTTTGCGATTCTAGAGGCGACAGAGCCAGAGTATAGGGCGGAGGAGGAGAGCTGCGTGGGATTGAAGTCGAGAGAGAGAAAGGCGGAGAAGATTTGGACGAGAAGAATATTGCTGAGGATGGGAAAAGTGAAAACCTTATTTTTTAAAAATGAAAAGTGAAAAGTGAAAACATATCTATTTCAAATGGTGATACAGACCATTAAATTACTCAAAAGTAACTTTTTAGGAATAATATATCGTTAGTATTTGTAATTATTTTTTTAGCAACCATTTAAAATTGGTAGCTATAAGTATATACTTAGCGACCAAATTTGTTGGTTGTTAATTACCTACTTAAATAACTTATAGCAACCACTCAAGTATATGGTTGCTAACTTGGTCACAATTGATATTTATTTATAGCGACCATGAAATTTGTTGCTAAAATTACTGATTTTGGTCGCTATATTATCTGTAATTACTTGTAATACAGCTGCTACCATCATTAGCTACCAAATATTAATTGGTCACTAAAGAATGTATGTAATCAAATATTTGCCACCAAATAAATTTTGGTTGCTAAAAATATATTTTCAGTGACCGTTTCTTGATCGTCGCTGAGAAATTTGTCGCTAAAACTAGTTTTTCTTGTAGTAACGTAGTAGAAGCGGTCATGTGTGAGGCAAGTGAGTACTAAATTGAGTATATATAGCATTTAGGTTTTCAATGTTCATTTCAGTTCAAAAATCACCATTCATGTACTCTCTATTTCTCTCAGTTATCTCGTACACTTTCCTTCTTCAGATATATGATCATCATTGTTCTTCAAAACTTAATGTCACACCAAACTTAATTCAGGAATTACATATCTCCCCAAGAATTATGAATTGCTGAGGTTTGTAAGAAGAAAGTTTGTGTGGTTGGTTTAATTTGTATATATGTCGAAATTGCAGAATTAGAAAGATTGACAAAATAAACAGCAATAATCCTACTCACTTTCAATGTTTGGAACTTGACCAACGCATGCAAGCAAATCAAAATTGGAAGACTTACATGAACAAGTACTTTTAAGGATAATCATAAGTCAGATTTACATGTACAGTTTTGGCCAGCTTTAGGTGTAAATTAATTTTCCTTCAATTCAATGGTCACGAGCCTCACACGTGGCCACTTTCCATTACCTACTCACTATCAAGTTTATCAAAGAATGGACATTA
This sequence comes from Verbena officinalis, assembly GCA_958496215.1. Classification (NCBI taxonomy): domain Eukaryota; kingdom Viridiplantae; phylum Streptophyta; class Magnoliopsida; order Lamiales; family Verbenaceae; genus Verbena; species Verbena officinalis. Next base: position 3,223,964 of record OY292391.1, read on the forward strand.
CTCACAAAAAATGTCAAGTTTGAGGACCAAATGTGCATGTCAAGTGACGTTTTTTTAAGGAAAAAATTTGATTACAATGACAAGTTTTAAGACAAAAAATGTAACTCTCCCGATAAGTTTATTTCGGTTATTATTCGATGTTTTATTAGTCTGCATGTCCGATTTTCTTAATTCAATTAATTATTATTATTTTTTTTTTGCCGGCAAAGAAACAAACAAAGATTAATCTAGTCTAGTTTTCTCAGCTAAAAAACAATCTAAATTTTCCTTCGCATGGTCATTTCAACTCCAAAACGGGCCTCTCATACATTCTGGCCAATCTTGGCCAAAGTGTCGGCCCTACACCTTTCAGGTTCGAAGGATCTACAACTTCACGTAATTATTTAATTTACTGTGTGGGGTTCATAATTATTCCTCTCTTCATAAACATGGGCGAACTTAATTCCCAAAGTAATCTTAACATGGTATGAGAATCTATGATGATACCAGCCTCCTTCACTAATTGGGGCAATATCCGAGACATGTAATACACAATTCGAGTGATTTTCTAACCTAGCTAGTGCATTTTAGATATGAAGATGAACAAACAAAAGATTTACAACAGCTGTTTCATCAAGATTGAAGAGACAGCCAATAAAACTACACCACCTATCTATTTATCAGACAAAACCAAAAATAGATTAAAAAATAAAAATAAAAAAATCTCCTGCATGCATCTATCTCAATCACATTCTGGATTTTATTTATCGAAGTTCATACCTAAACATGGTATACAAACATATAATATAAAAAATATACTTAAGAAGAAAAATTGGAATCATCACTGGTGGGGTCCACACCAACCCTACTTCCATTCTCATCGCCGTCGTCGTCGTCCGGGCCGGTAATCTGGTCGAGCACCAGAACCAGCCCCATCGCAAACGCGCCGTCGAATCCGGGCTTTAGGGCAAGTACGAAAACGTCCTTACCAAGCACGACATTGGCGGACGCGTCCACTTTGCGGCGTATCTCAGCCACCGCCTCTTTCTCCGTGTTGAAGATGGTGCAGTTCCGGCAAGCGAAGGAGCCGTCGATCTGGTACTCCTCGCTGGGATCTGTGTACACCTCCACCATCATGCTCGATCGTCCGATTATCGATGATCTACGCACGCTGAAGAGGGGCTTCTCACCCTCGATTCCCTCGCCTATGAAGCCTTCCCACCTTTGGTGCAGGCTCGGCCTCTAATTCAGAAACAGGGTAAGGAGAAATCAGTGAGTTGACTCGGCGGGTTGAAGCACATATAGCTTTTATCATATAAATCCATAGTATACAAGTGATAAATGTAGGGTTCTCTTTTCAAATTTTTATGAAGATAGAATCGGAACAGAAGTATAATTCACTTGAGATATTCCCGAATCGACTGAGTTACAACGGTAAACTTCAGCTCAGAATCGAGTAAACGTTACTGCTCAGAAGAATAGGCGAGTTGACTCAATTATAACGGTAAACTAAACTTGAGCTCAGAATCCAGTTTACACTGAAGGAATAAATTCCCGAATCTCAAAATTATTTTGATGAATATAATGAAAAACCTATTAAGTAAACCCAGATAAATTTACCTTGCGTCGGACGGTGAGGATGCATCTACCGGAGTGGTCCATAAGAACTACCTCACCCGTATCGCCGCCGTCTGGGCCGTACGAGTCGACCCGGAAAACGAGTCCCCCCTTGGAGTCATAGGCGGTGAACCCATCGCCGGCGAAGAAAAGGGAGGTTTTCATAACGGTGAAATGGGTTTCTTCTTCGTAGACATACCCATCTTCCACAATCGCCTTGTTCTTCATCATTTTTCTTGCGATTCTTTTCGTTTTTTCAGGCCAGAGCAGAAACTTTATCAGATGAATTGATTTTGTTAGCGCCGTTGTGAGGGAAATGTGTAGTTTATACTTTACAGAGAGAGTGCTTTGACTGCAAGTTTAAGGGAACAGATTTTTTATAAGTTTGGAGAAATAAAAATTATGGACCTGAATTGTAGTTTATGTAACATGTGAAAGGGGCTTTTTTATAATAATATAAAAGTAGAGGGGACAGGCCGGGTCTCATCTACCGGGGCAAGACTGGGGATACCCTCACTTCCATTAATTCCAGTAGTCTATGAAATATAGACACAAAATCGACCATACGGACACGACACGACACGACACGAATATAATAATATGAATTTTTTTTGATATTTTACGTGAGAGAAATGTTCGATACGATATCAAATATATTACGATATAACATAATAAAAATTTTATAAGTGTACGTGCATCATAAATTTTAATTTTCTGTCCACATATGCATTAAACAAATTTGGACTTGTCGACTTTAAGACAAAAAGTTCTGACAATTTATTCTTTTCTTTAAGGTTATTTACATTTCTCTTTTTATAATTTATTTATATGATACATTAACCTTAAACTGACAACCCTAATTATAAAATTTTCATAAAGAACTGGTCGAATTTATTGAATGTTATAGAAGATATCATCAATATACGTAATTTACAATAGAACAAATAGATTGAGAGACGGTTTTAAGTTTTAACAAAGTTTTTGATTGTAGAGACTCGGTGGATTTTGCAACTAACAAGGATATCATCAGATTAGTTGTGTTTTTTTTCCAAGAACCGGCAAGCTGACTGTGGGGTTAAGAGGACCCCCTCATAGATTAAAAGGTCAAATCGGAAAATTCGAAAAATATATGAGTAAGGCAGAAAGAAGATTAGTTGTTTATTTGTATGGTAAGGGAAATAAAAGATTTGGAGTACTAGGGATAAGTCTATATATATAAAGGTAACGAAACCTCCATTAAAAGATCATTGTATTTAATATATGTTAATATAATATGATAGTTCAGTTATAGTAAGAATGAGGCATCAGCATGCACACAACACACGATCGATCGAGCTATATATATATAATATCTATACTCTTTAATGCACGTTGACTGTAAAGAGCTAGCATGATAATGAAATATGAATATCTCGTGTTAATCATATCACATCGAATAATTACTTAAACTAATATCTATCTTATAATGTTTGAGCAACTTCTATTTCATTAGTTAACTTTTATGAGTAAGTTAGGTTCAAGCATCCTATCTAACATGGTATATATCAGAGCAGGCGTTCTAGGTTAACTTTAATTGTTCGGGCATGGCGTGAGAGGCGGATGTTAACCGTCCCATATCGAATAATTACCAAAATAATACCTACCTTATAATGCTTGAGCAACACTCACTTCTGAGTTAACCTCAAGCATGTTTATCTACTTAATTAATGTGATTAATTGGCAATGAAAATGACGTATCATCTATAATATACAAATACTTCTAAATATTTTACCTTATTGTATCCGACACCATATATGAAAAATATCTTTATTATCGTTTTCTTGTCGTATCGTATTCGTATCGTCGTATTTGTATCCGTATTTTATGCATAGAATAATAATCAAAGAGGGGGGTCTGTGTCACACTACTAGTACTACTTTGAAATAGTGGGCGCTGACATTTGTACGCCCTAGCTACTAAAACAATCTTTTTATTTAATGTGACCGACCCGTCATACAAAATATCTTCATAGTATTGGAATTGATACGGTTCAATAGAAACTCTTAACTATAATTAATTATACATAAATTAAAATATCAAAAGAGTTTCTATTGGTTGAGGGTTTCTATTGGTAAGTAAATTATTAAAAGGATTTTCTATTGGTTGTGCTAAAAAACTGGTAAGCAATATCCCATCTACAAATTATTAATCAAGGGTTTTTGTGGTAATTTTCTTTTTATCGTTGAGGGTTTACTTTACAACTTTGATTATTACGTATTCAGTCCCTCTCACAGTCGAACGATTTTTTCCGTTAGTCAACTAGCCGCTGGAGTAAATTTCATAAAATGCCCAAGTGCAAACGTATTGACAATGGGCCTTTATATATAGCAACTAAAGCCCAGCCCATCATGTCAACAGGTCCAGATTCCAGAGGGTAGTCCTTGTCTTCTTGGACCTATGTAGTTTCTGATTAATTTAGGATGGAATTCTGTTTGCAAATTTTTTGTTTTTCACTTCTCCCTTTTAATTTCCTGTTTCTTTTTTTTTTTTTTTTTTTTGTTTCTCCTTTTTGTGAGAAATAGAGATTAATGTGAAAATTGCACGGCTTTTGAGAGTAATATCTTAAAGTATTCAAAATTTCTATGATGTTTGTCATTTTGAAACTGAGAAAGAAAATTCTGTAAAATTCACTGATTAATTGATTGATAGATCGATATCAATAAAACTGAGATTTACTAGGTGCTTTTTTGGTTTACATCAAAAAAGTTACAAGTTCCACAGGGAAAGCACAAAATAAATAAGCAGCTAGCTCTATCCACTAAAAAGCTGATTCCCTATTATACCTAAACTTTGTATTGGAAGTGGGGTAAAATTTGTAATCAGAATCAGAAGCTGCTGCTAAATTGACAAACAGAAAAACCATAATATGCCAAACAAACAAGACCATTCCATAAAAAGGAAATGTCTTTGCAGGTGAAATTCTGTCACTATTAAACCCTCTTTTTTCCATTCGCTTTACGGCTCTAGAATCTGCTTTTCTCTGCTAAAAAAGTACTTGAGACTGTTAAGGGTTGTTTGGCTGTTGCTGCTGCTGCTGTTGCTGCACGGGGTATCTCACTGCAGCTGCTAGGGTTCTTTGCTGCTCAATCTGAATAAATACACCAAAATTATTTGTCAATGTATCCCAAAAAACAACTTAATTGCATATTTGATCCCATAATAAATCACTTTTTGTAATTTTGTAAAAGTTACCTGGAAAAGTTCATGCAGCTTGTTCCTAAGATAACAATACTCGTATTCCAATAGCTCTAAAGCTCTTAAACACCTGCAATTCATGCTAATTATGCAAAAAGTATAAAGTAGAAAAGCATGTGATGGTGATGGCGATGACCACCTTTATAATTTACACACATGCAAAAATGGAAGCCAACCCAAGAACACGTGAAAAAGAAAGAATTTTGACAAGCTTACGACGAAATCAAGGACTTTAATTTTTCCGAAATACAAAAAAGAGCACAAAAATGGAGAAAAAAAAATTGTATGTAGAAAATAATTACCCAGGCCGATTATTTTGGTCAGAAGCAGCACGAAAAGCGACGCATATATTTCTGACCCTTTGAGCACCAATGCTCGAACTGCTACCCATGAACTGGTTTAAATGGATGCCCATTTTCTTGTAGTCCGTAAACTCCCTATCAACCCTATTATTAGATTACACAATCAAAAAAGAAAATTTTCAAAAATTAGGCAATTCAGAAAGAAAAGTGAATTTTTGTGCCTGTATTCAAGTGTTGAAAGAGCCCAAATTAGCTAGTAAAAGCACATATAAAAGCATCAGGAAAACAACTTTTTTCTTTGTGTGTGTGCATGAGAATAGAAAATGGTATTTTTAAATTTAAAAAAGAAAAGGATGATACGTACAACAATCCTCTGAGGTTCCTCAAGAGCTTCTCAGATTCGTGGAAATATATGTTGACGACCTCAGAAACAAAGTTTGGAGATGATTCATCCTGCAACTGCTGCAGCTGCAAGAACTGCTCATCCAACACTCCCTATATTCAAATGTAATAAACACAAAATATAATTAAAATTTCCAATTATATGAGTTATTTTTCACAAAATAATTAATTAATAAACTAATTTTAAATGTATAGTACCTGGTGGAAGAGTAATGCGAGCAAGCGGTTCATATCAGCCCGCAGCTGCTCTATACTGAGTCCCAACATCCACAAAGGTAGACCCGTTTTGTCAAATTTCTTCTTCAACACAAAAAAATTTACAAAAACACCCAAAAAAATCCCAAGAAAAGCAAAAGAAGACACAGGTTTTACTGTTTATATTATGTCTGTATCTTCTTGAGTTTTAACTAAATGTGGGAAGGTTCCAGGTAGCAAAGAATTTGTACTTTGTGTTTTGTGTTCCTACTTCCTAGAATATGACTTAATTGAAAGCTGATTTCAGAGGTGTTATGAAGAGGAATTTAAAGGGTGGCGGTGGATTGTTTGGACCAATGAGAAGATGACACGTTTGCAAATAGTACCGCTGTGCTCATGATGCTTCTCGTGCTCATTTTGTTTCTTTATAATTTTGGGATGTCCGATGTGGGATAGTTTATTTGTAATTCTTTTTAAAAAAACAAAAAAATTGTTCTCTTTTTGTTCTTATATGGGAGAAGTGGAGTGCGAGTGTGTGATTAGTATGATATTTATTGTAATTTATTGGGGAATATCATGTTGAATCATAACTCTTAGGACTGATTTTACTATGATTAGGTAGGGTGTTGGATAATGGAATTGTTTTTTACTATTGATTAGACGGCAAATCACAAAAATATTTACTGTTTAGTGTAATTTTCCAATAGAAATAGTTCAAAATATATAGAAATGTGTTCCAGAATTAACTTATTTTGACTAAATTATTGGTAATTATAGGGTAATTCCATCTGTCCACGTGTCACGATTCTAGCAGTTTCAAAGTCACGTAAACGAAGTAAAAGTCATCTCTCTTGACCGGTCAACAACTCTCGCAATCAATAACCCTGACCGTAAGGTCGGAACTATTCGCTGTGGTGACTCGGCCTATTGATAGTCGGGCCTAAGGTTCCCGACCCGACCACGACCGTGAGGAAAATATCCACGCTGGGGCTGGGTCTAAGGTCGCTCTGAATAAGCCCGTTCCGTCGAGGAGGCGAGGCATAGCAATCAAGCCCGACCGCATCCCATCAAAGAGATCCCCTCTATTTGCGGCTGCATTAATTATGTCCACCGGCTGCCGTACCTAAAACTGGATGGATGTAACAAGAACTTTCCTTTTAAGAAATATCGCAGACCTTCTGATCGAGCATTAAATGTCCCTCAGTCGGGATATTAAATGCACACCCTCAACGGTGTACTTAGGGCTTGTTAATCTCACCTATAAATATCTCAGCATTTATTATGGTTGATAAATTTTCATTACTGTCCGACCATATTCTCTTATTTTCACCATTTTCACTAATACTGAGTTGAGCGTCGGAGGTACTACGCTGAAGACAACCTTCTCTAGCCAAATGACCCCTTTTTTATGTGTTTCAGGTCGAGATTGTTCCTACTCTACTACAAATTTAAATCCTGAGCTCAGACACGTGAACGACTTGGTCTTCGTCTCAAGTAAGATAACTCTTTTTAAATCTCTCCACAGAATCACTTACTATAATTTTATAGTGACTTAAGTCTCCATTCAAGGTTAAAACAATAAGAAAAGTTAACTGGAAAGGAGTTGGAGTAGGACCATTGGCATTTGGCTCCATAAATAATTTTTTCACCCACCCGGCCACAGTCAAATTCACGCGCTCCTTATGAGTGTGAAAAGTAACTGGCCGGCAAGAGTATATGGTGAAAATCGAGATGAATGTGGGGCATCTACCAAACCAGACCAGACCAAAACTTAATTTTTTTACTCATTTTTACTACTGATAACTCTATAGAGCTGGAGTAAATAGTGATTCTACAGTACTAATCAGGAGCTTCAGCTTCAACAACTATTTAACTCTGCAAACTCATTAATTTGATATGTATATATGACGGACGGGTAGTGATTACTGATTAGCTAAGTCTGTCATGTTCAATTAAATTCTTTACATAATCTTTAATTTGATACACAGAGAAAGATTCTGCATGTATACTCTTTAATACGAGATCATATGAGTCATAAGACTAGTCACTGTCACTATCAACTCAAAAAATCTGCAGGAATCTTGAAATTTAAGATTAAAACCAATATATATATATTAATTATTTTGCCATGGAATAAAATAAATTCTGAGGGAGTGAGTGAAATTTGGCGTGGTTTTAGGTGACAGAAGTGTGCGGCGTTTAAAGCCGTCAGTCCCATACCCGACAACTTTTCCCTCAAACTATTCAGTCATTCATAATGCTGTACTTTGCTGCAGGTTGCTGAAATTAAACCTCCTAGCTTTTTACTTTTTTTTAAATTAGCAGAAGCTGCCAAACGGAGACTGCTATAGCTTCTGCAACTTTTCTTTCAACTTTTTTTTTTATCTGATCAGCCCAATTGCTTTATTGTTTCTCATGTAAAAGATAATATTTCTGCCTTTTTTTTTTGTTGGCAGCTTAGGTAGCCTTGAAGTTTGGAGTGTACTCTAATTGGACGCCCGATTAACGGGGTCTCCTGTCAAAACAACACCCTGAATCCTGATGTTTGACAATTCAGGCCCCCCTCTCTATCTCTCCAGTACGAAATATAAAAGGAATAATTTCACATACATCACTTGACTTAAGGTTAAATACGTAGAATTCCTTCAACTATTTAAAATTATAGTGATACCCCTCTTAACTAAGATTTTAACTAACACTTCGATTCTATCTTATCGAGAGTTAGGACTTATATCATTAAAAAGATCCTAAACCGAGGGCTAGTTGTTTTATTTATTTCTAAGTCAAGGTATGTAAGCATAATTATCTATTTTTTAAAGTTAATGGTCGTTAAGGATAAAAATGTTAACTTCACAACTTGATGTTAAGTTTTTAAATATCTATTAGAGAATTTCCAATAATTGAGGATTGTAAGTGTAATTATTCCAATATAAAAAGATCCTAATAAAATATTTTTTTTTTACAATATCAACAACTCTTTTATTCCGGCTACATAATGATTTTTTTTTTTTTGTCTTTTTTATGATAATTTTTATAATATTTCATTTCGAACTATTTTTAGCGGTATATTTGAATTGTACCCAAATTTTGTAGAGTTATTGGCTATGATGCAAGGATATTTCTAAAACTTTTATCATGTAGTCGTGTTATGTTGTGTTCGACACCGTATCCAACACCCGTGTTCGACACTTTTCTAGTGTAAAATATCAGAAAAAATCCGTATCAGCATATATCTATGTGGTGTCGTGTTCATGTCGCCATGTCCATGTCCATGTCCGTATCCGTGTTTCATAGGTCATTGGACATTTTTCTCCAAACCTCTATTTTCCAATTACAATTTAATTATCACACAAATTAAATTTGCATTGTTTTCAATTCTTTCCAGCCTCCTACTTTAATTTATGCATGTCTTGCATTAATTGAGTTTTATTAAAAAATTGATGAGCCCTTCAACATTGGATATAGTATTATAATTATCATAATTGTATACTTAATAATAATGTATATTAAAACGCACGCATGGGTGTAAGAATTCACTTTTTATGTTTTTCTTGTTCTGTGTGTAGAAATTATAATAATACAAAACCTTCTAGCAAGTATGTACAAAACCTTTTTTTTTTAAGTATATATAAATAGGTTTGGAGTTGAGCATTATACAAAAAGACCTCGATTAACTCATTATAATTGGCATGCTGTCATTTCTGACGTAAGCCATTCAAAGTTGAAAGCTTGGAGTAAAATCAAAGTATAAATATTAGAGCGAATTACACAGGATCCTCACAGATTTTTCTATATATATATATATGTTTCTCCTTGTTTCGTTTTTTATATTCTAATCCCTTGACCGGTCATCCATTAGTCAGTTCCGTTTATTTCCTGGTACTGTTATATTCGTCTCATCAAGATATTGAATTTGGAATATAAATATGTCTGATTCGGTGAAGAAACGAGAAATTTAGACTATACACACAATTGAAGGAAAATTTCTTAAGCTTATAATTTTCACGATACACACAAGTGAAGAAAAATTTCTTAAGCTTATAATTTTCTCGTTTCTTCACCGAATCAGACAAATTTATAGTCCAAATTAATTGTCTCACAACGGTACCAAGAAATTAATGGAACTGACTAACGGTTGACCAATCAAGGAACTAGGATGTAAAAAGGAAAACTATGGCAATCTATGGGTACTCCTATATAACTTTTCCTAAATATTAATTGTTATTGTATAATTTTGTCTCCTGTGTATTTTTTAAAATTATTATAAATTCCTGCAAGAGACACTATGATTTACCAATTTCATCCTTGAATTTATAACGAAATTATGAAATATTCATAATATTTTTTAGAAATATATATGTAGTCGATTGTCAGAAACAAACACGCACATACATATATATTAATAAGGACAAATTACAATTTGCACTCCTGAACTATATTTTATGTCGCATTTATCCCCTTAAACTATCAAATGTAACAATTATCCACTTCAATAAAAAAAAATAGACTAAATTACCCTTAGATTTATGTAAATAGAAATACATAGTAATTAATTACCACGCTATTTAAATAATCTAAACCTTTTGGAGATGAAACGTGAAAAAAGTGAGAGAACAAATGGAAAAAGTCCTTGAAATATGAACAATGGAGTAATAATTACTATTATATATTAGTCATATTATTATTAGATTGTGATAGTTTTAAGGAACATTTTCCAACTATAAGTTATTTTACACTAATTACTGAAAACATACATAGAATTCATAATCCTAATCATCATGCTTAGGTTTTATCCAATTCAAACTTAAAACAACTATTTGTTTTTTTAAGTAAAACACTCAAGTTTCACTTTTAGCTTGGATATTCCAAATGTTGGGCTTATGCTTTCCAACTTTTCCTTGTAAATCACTACTCCTAATTAACTAATCAATAATCGTATAGTTCGTGCGCCATCTAAAAGCTATAAGCTAGAGTAATTGGCTTAAGAAAATAATCTAAAAAGCTAAAAGTGTGCCGCTCCAGCTTATTTATTGGTGTAATGGACCCATTGCTCGATAGTCCATGGTCTATACACTCTCAATAAGGATAAGGGATAATTACACACTTATACTCCGACTATTATTAGAAATTGCAGACAAAACCCTATTTAATGAAAACCTAAAAACTTAATATAAAGTTGTGAAATTATCAGTTTACTCTTAACGACTGTCAACTTAAAAAAAGAAATAATTATACCCAGACCCCCATTAATTTACCATTCTTAGTTGTAAAATTGGAAATTTTCTACTAACCTTTCCAGTTATCTGCATCCAATCAAAGGCCCATCACAATATTCATCTAGCAAGCATTGTTTGGGGTTTTATTACAAATTAGGCAAAATTGCAAATTTCATCTCGTAAGTTCATCCATTGATAATCAATTTTGGAGTTTAGTCCTGTTTAAATTTGTTTTCCAAAATCCATCCTATAATTTTTCATTTTGTGCAAATTTAGTCCGATTTTGACTGAAGAAATTCAGAACTAGCCCGAAATTCGCCGAAAAAATTCAAAACTCATCCTTCCGACAAAAAGGATTTGGCTCGAACTCAGCTCAAACTTTTACCAGCCAAGCTCGAACTCGAACCTTTGTCTAATCAGCTCACTCTTAGGCTTGACTCGATTGCATTCCTACCTCGGGTGCATTACACAATACAAAATAAAGGGTTAAAACATTGGGAACTATATATTATCACAACGTTTTTCATTGTGCCAAAAGGACAAGTAATCAAGAAATGGAGAAAAACCTCACAGACTACAAACCATAGCTGTGTTGTCATTTGTTTCTGGCCCTCAGCTATGATAGTTACAAGTATATAAAGTCAAGTTTGTATTTATAAGCCTCTTCAAGTATAGTTCAATTAAATGCCATTTTTTCCTTGTGGAGTGTTGTGGGCAACTTGACATCAGTGGCCAATCCCACAGCTTGAAGAAGCCTAACTAAATACCAAGTCATATCAATTTGCCACCATTCTAATCCATGTCTTGCTGAATATTCAAATGCATGGTGATTATTATGCCAACCCTCTCCAAATGCAAGCACCGCCACCCACCTGCAGATCATTCAATTTTCACTATTTATTTCTTTAATTTCTGTTAGATATCCGTCACATTTCATTGGAAATTACAAGGTGACCCTCTCGGTCTCATGGGGTCTATATGTAATTAACCCATTTATGAGATGTGACATATATCTAACAGAAATTAAATAGTCAAAAAACCAACAGTCTATTGTAACACACAAATTTTGGCATATTCCCTCATCTTCTTAACGGAACCTAGTGTAATTTCCAAGCTCACGAGGGGTGTATTTGTAATATTTTGATTAAGAGGGGTCAACTTGTAATTTCTTATATTCGTGTTGGGATCTAAATGTAATTAACCATTTTATATATACCTGTATTTTACTTCAAAATATTTACATTTTGTCCTCTTAGAAATGGCACAATTGCATGTAAAACAAAGACCAAGGAGGTTACCAATTGTTTCGAGACAGATCGCCAGTGTTCCATGCCTGTTTACCCCAAACATGGCAAGCTGAATTCACTAGCCAAGTGATATGGTACACCCACACGATTCGCACACCCTGAATAACCAGATTCTGACATTATTATCAAAATTTTATACTAACTTATGTAGGATCAGAAATGGTTTGACTCATGCAATTAATAGTTGTGTTTCCAAAAACTAGACATTTATACTATCTTAGTATAGAGTTGAACTATTAAATTACACTAGCTGATGGTAGCTTTTTTCTTACCTTATCTCTATGAAATTAAAGAAAGATTTAGGTTAGTAATTCCATAGAAGGGAAAATTACTAAAAACCCCCTGAGGTTACCTAAAAAATCCAAAACACTACAGTAAACTTGAAACCTTACAAATATCTCCCTGAAAATGCAAAAATATCTTGAAACCTTACAAATACCCCCTGAAAAACCTTACATTTACCCCCACACAAGGGTGTAAATGTAAGGTTTCAGGGTGTTTTTCGTAAATATATATGGTGACTTACCATTCCCCAAACAATGAAGGGAAATCCTCCAAGTGCAAAAAGAAGAGCTCCAAGTGCAATAGGATGAACAACATAAGTGCTTTGAAGAAACTTATAAAAGGGTTGCTTCTCTAAATCTCCAACATTATTTGGCTCCCCACACTGCAAAATAGTATAAGATGATAAGAAAAACAAATTAAATACTTTATACAAGATGACATAAAATATATATTATTAGGGAAAGAATTGAAAAGAATTGCAATTACCCTTTCAACAATAGATTTGGTATCAAAAAGCCAACTCATGTGACTAAACCAAAATCCTTCAAGAGGGCTGTGTGGGTCTTTTTCTGAGTCACAAAACTGATGGTGGTACCTGTGTGTGCTCACCCAGTCAATGGGATTACCCTGAAATTCAAATAGAAAATAAAAACCCAAAATACAAAAAAAAAAAAAAAAAAAAAAGTTTGGAAAAATACCATAATTCCTATTTCAAGACTTAAATTCCATGCCCCTAATACTTTTATTATCAAGAAAAATATATGGTATAAATTAAATTTGATCAAGTCAAAATTTATCAAATGTATATGTATTACATAATACAATTACTTTAGAATTTTGAGAAATTATTTAAAGCAAATTATTAAAAAAAACATATCACCAACCTGAAGTGCTTGAACACCACAATAAGCAAAAAGATACTCAAGCCACTTGGGAAGCTTAAAACTTCTGTGAGCAAGATTTCTATGGAAGGAAAGAGTGATTCCAAGAAGCCCTGTAATAACATACAATCCAACAGCAACAGAAAAAGCAGCCCAATTGAATGTAAATGGAGCAAAAAAACACAACAAATGCATGGCAACCACAACCCCAACTGTAGCCACATCCAAAGTATTCCACTTTCTGTCTGCAAAAACATTTCTCCTCCTCTGCACAACAACATCAGAGAGCAAAATTCTACCAAAGCTTGAATCTTTTCCATCTCCCGAAACTGGTATTGATGCTGCACTCACGATTGGCGCCACCCTTTTGGAAAAAGAACCATTTTTTAGGTAATTATGCGTGAATTTCCTGTTTCTTGCGAAATGTATTGAATGTTTGTGGTTTTTTGTGATTTTTGAGGAAATGGGTCTGAAGGTAAGGGGGTGAAGGGGTGAAAATTGGAGGGGTTTGGGTTTGGACGGTGGTGGCACTATGAGAGCCATTTTCTGGGCTTGGTTTTCAGGTTTTTTGCATTGTGGGGTTTATATAAAATTGTGGGTTGTTGAATTTTTTGAGTTTTTTCAGAATTCATGGTGTAGCTTTGATGTTATCGACCTTACACGGGACGACAACCAAAAACTAAAATGGGAAAAAAAAAAAAAAAAAAAAAGGAAAACCTACGTGGCAAGAAGTTGATAAGGCGGTGAGAGATTTCGTAGGGTGTAATATGAGATTAAAGATAGTGAGAGCTGCTGATAGTGAGGTGAAGATTTTTTTTTTATTTGGGTTCGCTTGAGATATATTTATTTCACATATTTTTGTCATTTTCTGTTTGATGATAGATATTTTTATGGAAATTCAAAGATCTTGTGATGTGTGGTTGCCTTTGTATCTATATGCTATCCTTCTTTTATATGAACCTCAATTCTTGAAATTATCTCCCAAAAATGGCTGCAACTACAGGAGCTACAAGTGCTTCTCTTTTTAACTCTTCTAAGCAAATTGCTTCGGCTTCTAATAGAATTGCAGGTACCTCTCTTTCAGGAACACACGTCATGCTTCTGTTCAGTTTAATATTGCTAATTTGATGCTATTCTCATTCATTTTCACCTAACGAACGAAATTATTTAGTTGGATTAGAAAGTTAGGCTAATCTGATTACTTTTTTGGATCAAGATCTTCGTGATGATGATGTTTTTGAGACCTTTTGTCATGAGACATGAAATAGAAGAAGTTTTTTATTTTTTGCTGGGTAAAATTAGAAGTATCAATTACAAATAACCTCCTGAGATTTTATCGTTTATGAAAAATATGCTGAAACCTTGAAAATTACGGAAAAAACAGCCTAAGATTTAACAAATCATAATGAAAAACATCCTCAAATATGAGAAAAGAAAAGTTCTCATATTTCTCAGCAAAACTATACAATTTTCAAGTTGAAATTTAATAGAATTTAGAGCTATTTTTAAGTGACGATTCTTATATCTAAGCTTCTTATTATGTTGAACTGCAGTTACTAGCTTTTTGGGTGCTCCCTTAAGGATCAATTCCCCAATTAAGAGAAAATTAACTAAAATCAATGGAAAAATCATTGCTGCTGCTGCTGCTGCCGCTGTTGAAGCAGCTCCAGTTCAGGAAGTCAAAGAGTAAGAAAAATCATTTTCATTTTTGTCATTACATTAGGAATAATTACTAAAAAATTCTGAGGTTTTTGCCGTTTACGAAAATCACCCCAAAACTTTGAAAATTACAAAAAAAACACCCTGATTCAACGGTTTTCCATTAGTTTGAGGGTGTTTTTCATTATGATTTGCCAAACCTCAGGGTGTTTTTCGTAATTTCAATGTCCATGGTATTTTTTTGTAAACAGCGCAAATCTCAGGGGGTTATTTGTAATTTTCACTTTTCACTAAATTTCGATGTTTGAGCATTCATTACCGTGTACATATTTCTTCACAGATATGTTCTTCCTTCATGGGCTGAGTTTGACCTTGGAAGAGCTCCTGTATACTGGAAAACAATGAACGGTCTTCCTCCTTCTTCCGTATGTAAAACATATTAGCAAAACCTTAATCAATTTTGATAATTCTTTCAATTCATGTATTAAACTTTGCATACGTTAAAATATTTTCCAGGGAGAAAGATTAAAGCTATTCTATAATCCGGCTGCAAGCAAACTTGTTCCCAACGAACAATTTGGAATCGCATTCAATGGTAAGTTCTCACATGATATCTGAACCTGGTTCATATTCATCAAGCTCTTTTTTCTTGTTTTTTTTTTTTTTTCTTTAATGTTTTGAATAACTTTATAACATTTCTGCAGGAGGTTTCAACCAGCCAATCATGTGTGGAGGTGAGCCAAGAGCAATGCTTCAGAAAGTTAGAGGAAAAGCTGATCCTCCATTTTACACAATCCAAATATGTATCCCCAAGCATGGTATATATATATATCCTCTTCAACAAACATATTGCGATCTTTTTTCTTAAATCTTTATTTATTTAGTTTTGCTTCTGATGTTCTGTAATGCACAGCAATGAGTTTGATATTTTCATTTACAAATGGAACCGACTGGGATGGTCCATACAGACTGCAATTTCAAGTGCCGAAGGGGTGGAGAAACAAACCAATTGAATTTTTCACCGAGGTAATTAGATCATCCTAAAGAAAATGTGGTATTTGATATATTCTTGCCTGTAAATTATAATCTTCTTGTGTTTTTTGGTCCAGGGTCTTGCGGATGAATTGAGTCAAGAAGGTGCATGCGAAGAAGCAATATTTCCAGACTCAAATGTTGTTGGCCAAACATGCGCCATGGTCGGAAACTTAACAGTTGAAGGAGTAAGTAAAATCTTCCCTCCCTATTTTCAGTTATAACCCTGTAAAGTATAGGGATATTACACTCACATACCCTGAGGTTTAGCCTAATTACGCAAATATACCCTGAACTCTAACTGCCATTAGAGAGCCTTTATCAAATGCATGTTTGCAAAATCCATCCAACCACTTAAGAAAATTCTTTGACAGGTTATGTTTCTGCAATTTTTCAAACCTCGGGGTATGTCAGTGTAATTATCTCTAACTTACATAGAACATTGCATATTATAGACAGAAGATATTTTTGTGAAATTTAGAGTCTACTGCTGTAATGCAGGGTGATCGTTGCGATCTTAATCTGGTACTTGGTTGTACGGATCCAAGCTCGCCCATGTTCGATCCGTATGCCAACGTGGACGATGGTTCTTGCCCGCCCTATTCTGATTCTGAGGATTAGTATGAAAACAGAGTATGCATGCAAAAAGGGCTATTTGTTCTTTCAGAGAAAGATGATGATTATTGATTATGTATACTAAATTAAAGCTCATGTATATAACATTTTGGAATTGTTCCATCAGTTACTTAAAAGCATACTGTAATTGGGTCATTTATAGAATTAATAACAATAAAATAAGGTATAGCGCTATTAATAATTTGTGGAGCATAATTATAAATTCTCATTATAACTTATGAAATCAGTTAACTTATAACATTTTATACATCAAAATAATAATTTACAAAATGAGATTTATAAATATATAAATATTTATAGTATAGTTTAAAACTCTATAAGGACTCTAAAAAATGATGAAGAATTTGACTTTTATAATAATTAAAATTCAAAAGATGATAGGTTAAATAAGAAATAAAATGTTAAAACAACATAAAATAGCAATAATTTAGCTTGAAGTCATTTCAAAGAAATTTAAAAGCAATAAATTAGCAAGAAAGAAGGAGGGATATTTCTGTCATATAATTATAAATTTAGAGTGTGAATAACAAATTAGGAGTGCAAATAACAACTCCCGTAAGTAAAATATGGATTATAATTAAGGGCCAGTAACAAAAATCTCCCTGAGATTTACGCTATTTACGAAAAATGCTCTGAAATCTTGTAATCTTACACTTACCCCCTCAATGGGGTATTCGTAAGATTTTTCAGGGGTATTATATATAAATTTTTAAGTTTTGAAGGGGGTATTTGTAATATTTCAATGTTTCAGAGTGTTTTAAGAAAAAAGACATAACATTAAATCAGGAAGGTGTAGTTCAGTAGAAAAAACTCATTCATCCTTAATTAAATGTCAGCAACCTTAAATCTCCTGACAAAGTATATGTCCCACTCTTTGAAGTGCTTACAATTGAGTTAGGGATGGAATTCCACCTAAAATGATATAGTTAGGAGTTAGGATAATATTTTTGTGAGCCACTAGAGATACGAAATAATTGTGCAAATTGACCTATTGAAAAATGCAGGTTCAAGTTCAACAACCTGATTGAAAGAAGAAAGCCCTTTTTGCCCATTTGGCCACGTTTTATGAGATTTCTTGAGCCGTAATGCATTGGTCGGTAGGTTTAACTCGCAAATTTCGTATGGAATAGTTTTACACTTGGTCTGTGATCCTGATCCCTCATGCATGTATTAAGACACGACAAATTTTTAAGTGCTCTAAATTAAATATACTGAAATGTTATTTCGCCTAGCTAGGTAGTGACGTCATCCGATTAGATATATTATTTAAAATAAATCAAGAGAGCGAAGTCTTACAACATTTATTCAAAACACATTAAATGAGGCTAGCTATCTAGGTCTGGAATTTGAATTGAAAATTTTAGTCTGAATGATTTGGTCATAATCAACTAAGTATATCATACTTGTTATTTGATTAGTCATTTTTCTTAAAATATACATAAATCTCCCGATAAATATAAAATATTCACTGATCTCTAATTATACTGATTTATTTGGACTGGTTCGGCATAGAATAACCCAAATATTTGAACATGCATCTACCGACCAACATACAGACTTGCAAGGTAGAGTTAAGTCATAGCCACAATATTTTGAGCAAATTAAAGAAAAAATCTATGAGCATTGAGCACAAATATTAAAGTCTAACGTTCATGATGCCTAGATTGACCAGAAGCAAGTGAGTAGAGAGATAGGTTGGAAACGTAAAGAAGACCATTAAAGTAGACTATGCATGTTATTTATAGTCTATAGATTGGTCGGAAGTCGGAACCAAGAATTTTGTATGGAATAGCAAATAGAGACCAACCCCTAATTGTCCAACTTGACTCCTATTCATTTTCCACGTTCAATTATATATACTGCTCACATGTCTAGTAAATTTAGACATGTCAATGGATACGGGTCCTACCCAAACCCAACCTGGAGCTGAGTTATTTGGGTGGGGTCTAGATCTATTAAATGGGTATGGGGCGGGTCTTGGGTCTTATTTTTAGGACCCGTTTGGGTTTTGGTCGGGTCTTGGGTATATATGAAACCGACTCAGACCCTACCCATATATATATCTATATTTTATATATAAAATTTTATGTTAAGTAATCTAATTAGGGTTGACTACTTACTAACTATGTGACGCCCCTACATCACAATCCCCGAACCGGAACGAGACCCCGAGTGACGGTTAAGGACCTCCACTCGAAAACCCGCTCCGGACAACGAGATTTCATGACCTGGCAACAATGACTCCTAACAAAACAGAGACAACAAGTAAAAGAGTGGAAGCATAAAAACACGAGGGAAATAAAAGCAATACCATCAAGGCTCAACTAAAATAAATCCATAACAACATCATTGTCAGTCATAATCCCTCACAGGGACAAATGTAAAATACTCAGCCAATTCGCTATTCCATAATTTGAACAAGTAAGAGAGTATAAGACAATATCCAAATCATACATCGGTCCAACAAAACATAAATGTACAAAGACCGACACGGACGACCCGGAAAGCTTAACGACCACTGCTGCCACAGCCGACATTGAAATGTAGGACATCTAAACCTGAAGCATGAACCAAAAGAAGTGTGAATCAAAAGAACTCAGTGAGGAGGGGGATATATGTAATATTTAAAACTTGTTCGAATTCACACTTTAGTTGATAGAAAACTAATCTAATAGCGATAAGTTCTCTTTACAATTCATTAAAGCTTTCGTGAATCAAACATGATAATAAAACGTTTTTAAAACATTTAATTCCAAGCGAGAACGGGCCATCTCCTTATAACTCCCAAAATTTATTTCAAATCATAATATGAAATCTCCACAACACCGTTTGGCTTATCAAGGAGCAATCCGAGATTTCACCATAATTACGACATTATACTTAAAAGTACAACACCGGTCAGTATTACTCGAACTAGACTACCTCCGACTAGCTTCAAGTAATACCCTTTGATTATTTAATAGATGATTGTCACTGGGTCTCCATCTATGTATAATCTAGATTATACAACGGGTTTTACCCTAGACGCACGTCTCCAGGTCTCCACCTATCATATAATCTGGGCCCAAATTCCCTCAAAAGCGTCCTCAAGGGGTTAAGTGTTATATTCAACTCGCTTTTGTAATGTTTAGTTCTCCTTTCTCTTTCTCGAGTAAAGGAGCGGTTTCACCAAAAAGGGTCTTTCGAGACAAGGTATGTAACGGCCTAGGACTTCTCTTGTCACGTTGCCGAGTAGACTTGAGGCATACGTGCAAGGTCCCTGACCAAAAGTTACTTTAAAATCAAAGAGTTCTCTTGTCTCTAGTTTGAAAACCATTTGATCAAAGTATACATATATCGTTTTATATGAAAACCGTTTATTCAAATATCAATCATAAAGACAATTGAAATATAAAAGGAATACAATGTTTTCACAATATTTGTTCAATACTTCAGTTGAAAGCGTATAAAACCTCATCTGTAGGCTTCACAAGACAAAAAGAAGGCCCGACGAACTAGGTCTTGTCCCCTTGGGTCCCACCTGTAATACACAAGGCCTCAAGGTAAGACACGACTCGACAATCCAACCAAATAAGACGGACGACTTAGAATGTAAAACATGCTTGATAACGAATCATGTAAAGAAGCACGTAAACAAGTTCAAATGCATGTAATATTAAACATATAAGGCATATGAGTGATATAGAAGCTTGGGAGACCAAAATCAAACGTTTGGGAAAATTACAAAAACTACCCCCGAACACTATTCAAAACTCGAACATGTCCGAACGCCACGAAACTTTCAAAATATTTAGGTTTTAACCTTTAAGGGTTTGTAGTGGCGAAAGAATCGAAAAAAAACGAGGTTCGGAGCAAAATCAGAATTTTTAAACATTTGAACACATTTTTGGCCGCAAACCTCGAAGTGAACACGCTCATGGCCGTGTTTTGAAACACGGCCATTTTTTGGAAAACGCCCATGGCCGTATTTTGAAACACGGCTGTGTAACCAGCCACGGCCTGGTTTTCATCTTCTCCGCGGCATTTTTCAAGATTTGATCCAAAAACTCATTTTTCAACTCCCAAACTTCACCAAACTCAATCCTAATGCTTAATATCATCAACTAACACAAAAACCTCAATAAAACATGAATTTGAAGGTATGAAACACTTATTACAATTTAACCCAAAAGCTTGAAAATGATTCAATGGAGTTTCATGGTTTCTAGGCCCATTCATGCTTCAATAGTCTCAAATAACACTCATGCTAGCATAATATATCATATGAACTTGCAAATCAACTAAAACCATCAAAAGCAAGAAATGGTCAAATTACCTCAAATGAAGAAAATGGAGGAATGGAGGTACAAAGAGCTTCAATGGAGAAACTAGTTGGATCAAAGTGTTCCTTGTATGATAATGAAACTTCGTGTTGATCAAGGGTGCTTGAGGATCAAAGATGGAAGAGCTACGAAAGCTAGGTCACAAAGCTTGAAGAGGAGAAATTTAGAAGAAGGAAAGAAAATTGAAATTGTGTCAAGTGTTGGAGAGAGAGAGAGAGAGAGAGGCGTGAGAGTTAGAGCGAAAAAGAGACACTGGTTTAATCTCGAGCAAGTCCGAGAATACTGAAAATCGCTATTCCGGGCTAAAATATCGACTTATCGAAATTAATCGATATTACAGTCAAAATGACACAAATTAAGCCCTCATTAGCAATACGTGAATAGAAATCCCAAAAAAAATATTTTAACATAATAATTCTCCAAATCAAACTAAATAAATCTCAATCAAACATATAATTCACAAATAAATCCAGCTAACGCGCCGTAACGTACCTCGAAATATCGGGGCATTACAAACTAATTAGTGACCTATATAAGTTTAATAAAAATATTATTTTGTGTTAATAATATGTAGTTTGGAGACTTTGATATTCTTTTGTGTGTAATTTGATAAGATTTAAACTTTATTACATAATATTTATGTTATTTTTTCATATCTAATTTGTGAATTGTGTAAATATAATTTTTAAAAATAATTTTCTAACGGGTCTAGTGGAACAAATTTGGGTCTGACGGGTCTAATGGGTCTTCACGGGTTTGGGGCGGGTATGGGTCTAGACGGGTATGATGCAGGTTTTGGGTCCAAAAAATCTTATTAGGGCGGGTCTTGGGTCTAGTTAGAACCGACCCATACCCTACCCATTGCCATGCCTAAGTATATTTGATGTTTGCACTACCGATACATTGAGTGACGTAGTTTAGCGATTCAGCACTATGCTAGAAGTCTCGAATTCGAGTTTTTCTAAGAACACAAAGAACGCAGTTGTTATTGATAGAAAAGACTTTACACCTAAATAGGTTTGTTTATATTCAAAATTAAAGGGCCTTTTTGTCCATCTATGTTACTCTTTTTTATTTTATTTTTTTTGAAGTTAAGGGGAATATTATGAGTCTATGACTAAATTAGTACGCAACTGATCATACCAACTTTTTGATTAGTGACTAAATTAAAGGGCCTTTTTGATTAGTGAATGTCTTTGTGCGAATCTGAAAAATAACTTTTGTTCCATTTCTACATATGAAGTGTAACGTTTAAGCACAATCTAGTACAAACTTTGAATTTTTCTGTTTCTTTTTTTTTTCTTTAACATTAGAGAATATTTAAGATGCTTTTCATTTTTTACTTTAAAGTTAGGTCTTATTTTCTTCCATTTTTCAGCTTTTTATGATCACTTACAAACTCTCAATACTAACCACATTTTTACAAGACTGCAAAATTAATCACAATTCAAAGTTCAAACAAACAAACAAACAAAAACACTCTACATCTTCATTTTCTTCACAATTGAAGAATCACACAAATCAAGCACCATTAGTTGGTGGCAATATTACACAATTTAGCTTGTAATTTCTTGTTTTCTTCGTACTTTCCAGCCAAGGAGTCGAACAAAACTCCAGCCCCAACTCCCACTGCTAAGTCTATTGTGTAGTGACCTCTCGTGCTCAACAGTCTAATAGCTTGCAGGATATTGAGGATGTCGAAGGTGTAGGCCAGTTCCCATCTCTGCATGCGTTTCATGTCTAATGATGCTATAATTGAGGCTGCAACATGACCTGAATAAAACAGGAAAAACGACACATTTCCAACTGGAAAATCTGCGCCGGACCCCAAGAATCCCTGCATGCCAAGAAACAAGTGGACTATATATAAGATTTTGAATAAAATGAAAAGTTCGAAGCCACACTTTTTATAGATGATGTCAGTTATGTATATATGTCGAAAATAGAGCAATTGAATTGGGAGAGTCATCCCCCAATTAGGTCTCCGCAGTCCGGAAAAAATCAAGTGTGAACCCAAAAATATATGCAATTTGGTGGGTGGGTCTATGTACCCACTTGGGGTCTTCAAAGTATACTATATATGTTGGCATTAACTAGGATCCATCTATTTGTCCTAACCATTTTCCGATTTATCCCAGACAACTTAAAAAAATTTCATAAATGAGGTGGTTTGTGACATGCTGTCAAATGTCATTTTGTTCTTGAAATAAAAGAAGGGGTAAAATGGTATAATTCTTGAAAAATAAATAAATAATAACCTGAGGCAGTGGGAGCTGTGTAGCATATCCAAGAATTCCCCGACATGTGAACATGTACAGTGCTGAGATTGTGGCTCTAGGACGACCCTCAATTAGCCACGCCCACAATATGTACCCTGTTTGCATTCCCACAAATACCTGTATTTAAAAAAGAAAACATATTTTCATAAAACAGCTTATAAATCATTGTATTTCCCTGAAAAACGAGCGGGTAAGATAGAAAGACTTTGTCTTCACATTGAAAATAATATCTGGTGGTCATTATATCAAACCCAATTGTTAACCTTTTTATTACTTGAGGAGGCTAAATTACCAATTTTTATGAATTTTTATTGACTAAATTCCAAAAGAAATTAGGGCGGGCGAGTTTCATCTATTATCCCTAATATTTGTTCTAATTATATATAATCTAGTCATTATGTTTTTGTAAATTACAAAAATTCCTTGACATTTCATTTTATTACAAAAAAGTCCCTATGTTATACAACATGAAGTTAAATACAAATAATCAACTTATTTCACAAGTAATTCTTAATAAAGTGAAATGTAAGAAATTTTTTATAATTTCTAAAAATAGAAAAACTAATTGGAAATTAGTTCAAACTAAGGGATTGGCCAAGAAGTTACGCGGCCACAAAAATTTAGTTCAACAATATGATCTAAACTAATAACTATTTTATCAAATTTTAGCTAGCACGCTTAATAGAAATTTAAGTTTGTAAAAATGAGGAAAGTCCCTTTAGAAGGAAGCTAATTAATAATAAAAAATTGCTCCACTTCCCATTCAACTAGTAAAAGAGAATTAGCTGAAGTTGCATGTCAACATCAAGACCAGATCCACAATGAACAAACCCGCTTTTTGCTCATTCACATTACACTTTGCATGTGCATTAATCTGAATTAAAGCATAACCACACACATGTACATACATGACAAACATGACCAGCTGCACATACACATACACATACATACAGCTATGCATCATGCATGTCCACACACACATACCGTGTTTAGCCCAGCTAGAACCGTGTTAACAGCTGGACTTGCGGAGAGCAACCGGTGGAGGCTCTTTGTGGCGATGAAACCCAGATCGAACGGCGCCGCCGTCTCCGGAATCATGCTGAGCGTGTACTCAACCGCCATGAAGAAAAACAGGGAAGCGGCGAACCCGCACAGGGCGGGGTGCTGGCGCGGCACGCCGAATATATCAGCCGCCGTCCATTTCAGGAAATAGGCGTCGCCTACGGCAGCGGAGAACGAGGTGGTTGCCGATTTTTTCTTCATCATGTCGGGAGAATCAGGGAGGCCGACGCCGTTGGTGTGTGGTGGCGTGGACTTGGTTCTCGGCGGCGAACGGCGGAGGTGGGTGGTTCCGTTCATCGGCGGCCGCGTAGTACTGCGTAAATTTTGCTGGAGATTAGCGTGAAAAGAAGTGATGTTTGGCGAATATATAATAAGAGGGGACTCTGGTGACTGCGGAGTACTCGATGTAAGGTTATGGTGAGATGGAGGGGTAGATAAGTAATTTGGGTGGCGTGGGGCCGTGGGGGTTAGGAATCAAAATTGGTGGGGAAAATTGTTGGATATTTTACCCAAAATGGTGGTCATATATAGTTTGGTGATAAATTGCCAATATTCTAATTTTCTCTTTTTATTTAGAATTAATTACACTTGCATCCCTCAATTTAGAGATAATTAAATACAATAACATCCTCTCAACTATTAAAAATTATAGATAAATCATCTGATCCTAGCATAAACCTAAAAAACTTAATTTAAAGTTATTGTTCAATCAATAAAATGTTAGTATCTATTTAGAAATAAAAAAATAACTAACGACTGAACTTAAGTGTTAGATAGAACCATAGTTGAGAGAATATCTCTATAATTTTTAATAATAGAAAATTTTACTATATTTTTTCTTAAGTTGAGAGACAGTAAATATAATTATTCATTTTATTTAATCACTATGAAAAAGTACGCGACATAAAACATGATACGGATATTAAAATATAATTTTTTTTAACATTTCATACTAAATATGTTTCTAATATTAATATCTCAATTCGACTTCATATCCGACAAACCGACACTCTACGAGATATTTTCTAGAGGTATATTTCACAATCTACCTCACACAGTCACCATGATGTTTTGACTTTTGAATTAAAAAGGTTGAAATAGTCATCAATTAGTGGGTCAAATTAAACCATTGAATGAGGTATAGCTTGATATTATAAATTTCTTTAATGTATGTTTGATAATCAGAATTGATTGTTCCAAGTTTATTTATTGAGGCATTCACTATATGACAATGATATCAGATTTCCTAAAATACCCCCACAGCTTAGTGTTTAATTAATTTATTTTTGTTCCTTTTTCTGGGGTAATGCTTGAATTCAATTCAATTCAATTTTCTTGTTTGGGTGCAAAAGGTTGTGCATTCCTTATTTTCTTTATACATATCCCACACGTAGAAACTTGACCAACTCCGAATTATCAGTTTTCTTTTTATGCTAATCGATTACATCAAATTCACATTTCGGAAACAGAAACTAAAATAGAATTAATTAGCAATTACAAGTAATTTAGTTATTTATTATCGAAATAGAAAATTTCTGGCAACACTCATTAACCACATATCTTTCTTCTGTAAATCTTTCTAAGATTTGACACCACTTTTAGCAAACAAAGCAAATAATATTATCAAGCCATGGTTAATGTTATGTTTGAATTTGAATTAGGTTGGGCGGGCGGCTCTTGGCTCTTTCCGTCAATTAGAAGAAGGCTTGTCAAAAGCTATTTTAAAAGCTGCAATTTTCAGTCAAAGCGTCGCTTTGGCCGAGTGGTTAAGGCGTGTGCCTGCTAAGTACATGGGGTTTCCCCGCGAGAGTTCGAATCTCTCAGGCGACGTTTAAAAACTTTCGCTTTTGCTTTTCTGCAGTACTTTAAGCTTGAAATTGTAATTTTATTTTATTTTTTTTTCTAAATTCTAAAGCCTAATTATATGGATCAAATTAGATTTGCAATGTCCTCCTTCCGATTTTC
The DNA here is from genome assembly GCA_958496215.1 of Verbena officinalis. Lineage (NCBI taxonomy): Eukaryota > Viridiplantae > Streptophyta > Magnoliopsida > Lamiales > Verbenaceae > Verbena > Verbena officinalis. The sequence continues at coordinate 3,250,338 of OY292391.1, forward strand.
AAAAAAAGCGAGGGCCCAAATTCCTCAAACCCAAACCAATACCAATCGAAACATTTTCCATGTAATTGGTAATATAATTTAGAAAGAGAGAGTAATCAATAACATGTACTTGACATCTAACTGACTGAGCTTGGCCAGTTACCAATCACGATTCTTGAGAGAGCATCCACACTCGACTAACCCTAATTATATCTGTAAGGGAAATGAGGCCGGCAACCATACCTAGTTCATCAACAACCCATACGCGATGCACGTGGTTGTTAACGACCTTGTCCACCACCTCCCCGAGGTGGGAGTCCGGCTGACACATGATTAGTTGCTTTGTAGAGTTTCTCAAACCCGAGGCTTCGTGTCGTGGTATCTCCGACAGTTCATTGATGAAATCTACAACGTTTGCGTGCAAGCAAGATCGTAGGAGCGATATCGGGCATCCACGAAGATCCGTTGCTGAAAATGTCCCCACGAGCTTTCTGTCTTTGCCGGCCTGAAATGGGAAATGTGAAATGTGATCACACCCATTGCATAATGTTTCATACAAGGAATTGCATTAAATTGCCAGATTATAAAAAAAATCCTGTAACTTGTAATTGTGTTTGAAACCTCAGGGGGCTTTCTGTAATTTTTTGAAAACAGAGAAAGTATTTTGCAATTATGGCAAAATGTAGGGGTACTCAGTACTGAATGTATTTCGCCCTTTTATATTTAGTTATTTGGTAAGAAATATTACTAAGACAACCTTTATTGGACATAATCACCATCAGAATCCCAAAATTCATACTGTCATTTATTTCCAACTACTAAACTATTCAAATATAATTTCCTGAGGATTGAACTTACATTTATAATCTGTCCATGATCGTCCTCAATATCTTGAGTAGATTCAACAATCGGGACGGCATTAAGCGAAGCTTTGTTCATACACCTAATCGCATCGATCAATTTGGTTTTATCCGAGATCCCGAAAACTATGTCATCAGCCACAGATCCAAGTTGTCTCACCGAGTGGTCAAGAATGCCTCTCAGCTCGTGCTTGTGCACTTTCAAGAACTTGATCAGATCCATTTGTGTAACCATTCGATAGCTCGATGATGACTCAACAAGCTCGGCTCCGGCTATATTTTCCATGTGGCTTTCTGTGGGAACTAAGGCTCTGTGTATCCCTGTACTGAATACTTCCATGCAATCTATAATGCTGATAAAAGAAAATGGTGTGATAATAAATATTTGAGGAACAATGTAAAAAAGCTGTCAATAATTATATGTATCTCAGTTCATATTAAGTGACAAAACAAATTGGTTAGCCGTCACAAAACTTGCAATATAAACTTTCACTATTCGGAATTACTGACAATCAAAATGGTCACAAGCAAAGCAACAAGTTTTTTCAGTACTAACTAAGCAAAATAACTAACCCAGTATTGGAGTTGAGCGTCCACAAGCTTCGGCTCTCAAGACATTTCCCAATAATCGACGACACCGGAACCTGCATCCTCCGCTCTAGCTCACTGCCGCCGTCTTCACCTTCCGACGCCATATCCAGCTCATTCCCGGCAATATGAGCGAGCACATCCAACATGGTCACCATCCCTATATAGTGCTTTCTCGCCGCCCCAGTCTGTTTATCCGTCTCCAAAATCATCGAACCGCCGGCACCAATCCAATGTCCCGGCGGCGCCGCCACAGGCACCGCCAAAACCCGGTAGGCCGTGAGGGCGTTCATCGTGTCAGCAAGAGAAGCAGTGTATGGCACCTCCACAAGTCTTCTCTCTGTTATTAAGTCCTTCACTTTCTTGTCCCTCAACCTCTGCGGCTGAGGGGTGGAAGCGCTGCCGTGAATTGCGGTGGTTTTCTCATCGGCTTTCTTGGCTTGCATTCTTGGTAACTTGGGTTTGAGTTTGGGAAATGAAGATGAGTATCTCGTTGGGAAGATAAAGGCTGCCATACTTTCTACTTTTGTATATGCGCACAAATATGGCATTAAAGGTTTGTCTGATTTTGCATGTACGTGTCAGTCATTCAGTCTGCATGAGGGAGAGGGTTTTGCCACATGGTAACAGTTTAGGTTGTTTACCATATTCCATTCCAGTTTTATTGCTTAAATAAATTTTTGTACAATTTAACTTTAAAACAAATTGACTCTTAAATATGGGCCAATTTTAGGATACAAAAAACTTCTGGACAAAATCCGATAAAAAATTTATATGAACAATAATCACAACAAAATGTAAGAAATAAACCACGTAATGCTCTCTAACACAAGAATGCAGCTTTTCTCAGATTAAGTAGACATCCAATCTTACAAGATTAAGAAAAGAAGAAACAGAGATTAAAAAAGAAGAAAAGAAAAAAACCTATTGTTCAATATATTTCACAAATTGACCTACATATGATCAAACCTATTCTTCTCCTTCCTCCAATGTCTATCAACATCCTGACCACTTTCACCTTTTTTATCTATGTTAGCCCCAAAAGTCTTATTTCCCAAACTGGAAAACCACCTCATTTTCACACTAACAACCATCAGAGCTATGACCTTTTTTTTTACAGAGCTAAGCCCACATAAAGCCCCAATCACTACTAAAGGGAGATTTTTGTCAGCAGTTGAGCAAAATCTGCAGTATCAAAAGCTTAATCATCTTGCTACCTTGATGATTGTTCAGGTGTGGGTGCGCCAGGATTCATGCTTGAACCTACACCATTTTCTTGTGGAGGCACAGTTCCCCATTTTCCTTCATTTTCTAAGGGTTCTAGCACATGGACCCCACCATCGGTCAGTCCCAACGCAAACTGGTTAGGCTCGGTCGGGTGGCCCGTGATCACCAATGGATAAACCCTTGAGCTGTTGTGAATCGGGATATTAGGAAAGTCAGAAACTTTTATATGGATTGATTACGAAAAAACACCCCCAAGATCAAAAAGTTGCAATTTGCACCTGGTAGGCTAACGGCAATCTAAGAAAAAAGTAAAACAGATACTAAATTTTGAAAAAGAAAAGGCTTAAAGTTACAAAATAACAAATCCTATTTTGTAAAACTAAAACACTCCTCATGGCAATAAAGGTAATTTAATATTTTGAATTTTAAGAGATATGCGTACCTTGGATTTGAAGGCATATAGGCTGTGGGGCTGATCCGACACCTCAGTTTCAGTCCTGCAGCTGTGAACACACAAATGCTTCCATCTTCAAAGCTAGTGTAGATTGATTGGCTGTCGCACGAGTATGTGGCGTCTGTTATTGCAGCACTTGATTCCCGTGGGACCCACTGCACAAAAAAATTAAATATAATCTTTATAACTAGTTCTTGCTACATTTCTATTTTGCATCTAAACAACAAGATGAGAGCTCAAAACAAAACCTGATTGATGCAATCCAGTTTGGAGGCCTCATATACGGCTATTTGAGTCTCGTGAACCACCAAAACGTGAGTATGATCCTGTTGAAACTGAACGCGTGTTTGTGCCAGAGGATTTGATGTTCGTCCTGAAGGAATTTGCAAGAACTTGTTTGCCTTCTTTTCCCATCCATCTAAACTCCAAACACATATCTGGAATGCACAAGTCACAACATGAGAAATAATAATAAAGTGGGGGTACATTTTGGAAGATTTACACTTTTTTTTGTTTTGGAAGATTTACACTTTTTTTTTTGGTACATTTATTGAACACACTAGAGGGATCAACTAGTAATTTCACCTAACTACAGAGGTAGAAGAAGTAATTCTCCCTGAAACAAATAAATAAGTAATGGAGGAAAACACATCGACACACACCTGAGCATCAGCTCCTGTGGATACAAGGACATCTAGAACATTGGAGAAGGCTAGTCCAGTCACTCTCTTCTGATGACCTTTGAGCTTGCTTTTTACCTATGCAACACCATTACACCAAAAATATTCAGGTGTACATGAGAAATTAGTACACACGTATATTTGAGGTCATGAATTTGAGTAATCAAATCAATTTTCATTACCTCATCGACTCGAACATTGTAGATTTGTATAGAGGAATCCTCCATGCCAATAGCAATTACATTATTGTCCTGAGGATGGAAGGCCAGAAACGTTGCAGCAGGTGGAGGGGGCATAAAAGTTGTCATTGTCTGCACAGGTGAATAAAATTTACTATAAGAATCTCTCTACAAAGGCCAATATATTCTACTTAAAACCAGAGAAATGTTGTAAACCTTAAATGTCATCATATTAAACAGGGAGATTTTTCCTCCAGATGCCGACATAACATAAGAGTCATTCTTGGACAGTGCAAAGCAAGGAACAGCTTCCTCAAGGTTTGTCTCACTTATGTCGTTGGTCATTAAGATCCCACTGGAAGGTTGCCAAAGTTGGGGTGGCACAGTTGAGCTTGCCTGCAAAATAATTTCACCAAAATAAATAAAACTCAGAATAATATAAACCAAAAGGTAAAAAAAAGTTGTCCTTAAAGAGAGAAGCTATATACCTTTCCAGAAACATTCCTGTCACTTCGTTGCCATTTCCAGAGTTTGTGGACAGCATTATAAGCTAATGCCAAGATGGCACTTCCAGAATTTGTGTAAATTAACCGAATAATCTGAAACATAAAAAGATTCGATGAAGGGAACGAGTCTATTACCATTGATGCTTTTGACAAATTCACCGACAAGTAATTACTATACAAGACATCTACCCGAATTCCCAAATGTGCTATGAATTAGATACGGATTAAAAAAGTGTCTGGTAACTATTTAATTCGAGTATAAACATAATCACATGCTGTGCTGTCACTGAAAGATCACTAGAAAAGAAAAGACTCACACACAGTCACACAAAGGAGGAAGCAAAAATTAACTTAAACAAATTGGTGTTTAGCTAATCTTACCCTAACTGACAACAAACTATCAGGAAGCCTCAAGGAACGGAGTTGAGATTGTTCATTAATTTCAGTTAGCTTCCAAATCTTGGATTTGTCCATCTCCTCAGAAATTCTGGGTTTTGTTTCTGGTAAATTCCTGCTATCTCCATTCTGCAGTAGAGTAATAGTTTGTCAGAACTTCTGTCCTACACAAAACTTAGTTAGAAACTCATATTCCCCAATAACTCACAGAAAATCAAATACTCACCAATGCAATAATGGGTCCCATTGGCGAACTTCTATCTGGAGCCACACTGGTCCCAGCTGCTGATACAGAAGCACCAAATGCACCAACCATAGGCGCCTGTAGAATAAGAGGTTAATTTACAAAAATGAATTACAAAAAAAATCATTTTGACAAAAAAACTTGGTCTTATTACCTTTGAAGCAGGTCCAGCGCGTTGTTCCATTGATCGCATCAGTCGAACACCTTCAACATTTGCTAGTATTTTAACACCATTCTCACTTGTTGATACAGCCAATAGTGTACCTTCCTTACTGAAACGGATGGAAGGAGAAGCCTGAAAAGACAACCAAAACTTCCACCATATATCAATTGATTCTACAGGAATGTTAGAAAGTAACTAAAAGATATTAAATTTAGCTGTTACCGGTAATCCACCACCAGCATCAGTACTAGTCAAAAGGTTAACATTGTCCATGTCCCAAAATTTAATTTTAAACTCGTCACCAGCTGCCAAGAAACGGTTCTTTGTGGTGTCAAATTGCACCACTCCAACTGATCGCTTACCCAGACCCACATACGTCCTCTTCACAGCTCCTTCACTCTCATTCCACTCTACAATGTATGAATCTCCATCTTTGCTCGTCCCACAGGAGAATAACCTATCCGAAGAGGTGAATGAAAATAAAAATTTAGAGAAATATATCAAGAATAATGTGAACATACAAAGGAAAAAATATTCTAGTATACCTTGTCCCATCAGCACTGTACGCCATAGTAGTGCAAGTGTGGCCTGGAGCATCATAATCTACTCTGGAACCCATGTTATCATATAGCCATGCCTTGATCTTTCCATCAACAGCAGTTGAAAAGATGAACTGAAACAAAAAAGAATGAGATATGATGAAAGGAATAATAGCACAAGTAAAAAGGTATTGAACAGAGTCCTGAAAAACAAATGCTAACATTTCCTTTTCATAAAGATATAGCACATAAATACCTGAATATTTTCCTTGTAATGTGGGCAAACAGAGTATACAGGCGCCTCATGACCTTCAAAAGTATATTGCTTAGCACCAGTGGCTGCATCCCAAACCTATGCAATAAGGTCTTTTTAGAGCTTCTGCAAATAGCCTGAGGTTCTTGAAATCTAAGATAGATACTATAAGAATGCAATCAAACCTTGATTGTCTTGTCCTCCCCACAAGTTATAACACTCAATTGCTTGTTCGGATGAGAGAAGGCAAGATCATTGACACTACCAACATGGGCATCAATCTGAAATAAAAACCAAATAGATTCAACCCTAGCCACGGAAAAAGAGATCAGATTATAGAAGAGATTTCTAAAAGTCCAACACAAACCTCAAGGTGGTTCCTTAAATCATCGCCACCATAATAAGCATATAAGTGAACAATGTGTTTTGAGTATGCAACACCTAGATATTTGAAAAAACAATCATTAGCAATAACAAGTTATCCTATGCATATAAGCCTTTCCATTTTCTGGACAAACAATTGAAATGGTTCCATGCACATATTTATAACAAAATTGCAAATGAAGTCCCTAAAAATAATCAATAATTCTTGAGATAAATACCGAAAAGGTTTCCATCAGGACTCCACATGACACGGTTTACTGATGCAGTGTATTCATTAGCCAAAGAAGCCTACAAAAACGTCCAATAAAATTAGCCCCAGTAAATTCATTCCCAATTAAAAAAATGTCTTAATTTCTCAACAGGAAGCCTATACCTGAAGTGTCATTGTACAAGATCCAATGTCCCACACTTTGAAATTTCTGGCAGTAATTCTTTCCCCGCCACTCACTTCCCACACAGAAATTTCGCCAATATTCGTTCCCACTGAAAGAAAAGAAAACATAAAGAATAAGTATCAAAAAAGTTGTTCTCTACACCACTATACTTCATCCATAAACATGGATAAAGACCAAAACATGCATAAAATATTCAACCACTTGACAACAGTTTGCCAGTGAACAATTAAGTATGGGAATATATTAAAAAAAAAATAGTGGGAACAAACCTAGAAGAAGAGTTGGCTGCACTGGGTGGAAATCCATGCTCTTAACAGCAGAACCTTGATTCAAATTAGCCACCACAGCCTTGGGTAAGTCATCAGCAGAAAATGAGGAATGAGCATGGCTTTGACCAGGATACACAACCGGCAATATGTTGACTGGCAGATTGTTGACCTGATAATCGATAATTCATATTAGTTCTGGACAATTAATATAAGCATCAAGATGGAAAGGAGTCCGACACCAAAAACAAGGTTAGTCATAATTGGACAATCAAAATTAACATGTTCAAGAGAAAAGGAGGAATAAGCATGGTGTTAAAAGTATATGGTACCTCCTCTGGAACTCCAAAAGCTCTTGATCTCTTCAAAACGTGCTCAGAATCTGCAGTTTGATAGTCCAGTGCTTGATTGTTAGTAGGAGGAGTCCTAGGACGCTTTAGCATAGACACTATCATGACAATATCGACATAAAACAAACAGTGAATTAGGCAATAATATATTTGTATGGATACATGCTACAATATTGTATCGGTTACGATTCCACCATTGACAACACAAATTTAACAGAAACATTTTGAACTCAAGTAATCATTTAGGAGAAAAAATTAAATTAAATTACCAGCATTATTAGGGGGTGTTAACCCCATGGGTCCTACAGAAACAGCTTGATGTGGAACAGGAGTAGCCATCCATCCCGCAAGTGAGTTTGTCAACTGAGCAGGAGCATGTGGGTATGGCTGTTACGAAAACCAACAATATATTAAGCCACCATAATACGACATAGATTTCCACAAAAATAACATAAATTTCCAGAGAAACTTACAGCAGGACCTCCCATTGGTGGGAATCCACCAACTTTAGGAATTGAGCCCATCAATGGATTAGTCACAGGGGATGGAGCACGAGCACCGTTTGGCTGCCCACAACTGTGGTCCACAAAGAGAGTTTTTATATCAGGATTGGGCTTTGGATTCTTGCAAAGCTGGTGTTGCCAATTTAAACTGCAACGATAACTCTGTCAACATTCATTCAAATGAAAAAGAGTTAATAAAGTTCTATAACAAGAAACCACCTCTGGTTGATGAGTGTTCTCAATCTTGAGTTCTTTAAGCTGGGAAATTGTAGCTTATCACGAAAGAGGGGATTTGCCTCAATCAATTTCTTTAGCTCAAGCAGCATTATAGCCCTAGCTGACTTGGTATCCCCATACTTAGAAAGCTGATCGTTTTCCCTGGTATTAAGGAGTTCTTCTGTCATAATTCATAAGCAGGACGAAGACAGAGCAGAAGAATAATGCTGAAGAAAAAAATAACCTGAGGAAAGTCTATCCCTGGGCCAGAAAGCCACATTCAGAAGACTAAGTTCACTAAAAACATCATCTTCACTCATACTCTTGAAATCCCACAAAAGTGAGCGTATTTCAATTTATAATTAAAAAGATTGATATTGAGTTGATGTAGTATCACAATAGATTTGGACTGTATTACATAAAAGGGATGCAGCAGTAATTATCCTCAGGTCAACAGCCTCAGTTTGAAATTACTAACTTAATATTGTGACACTCCAACTTTTCATTTCAATATCATCCAAAATAGTAACACAAGTTCTTAATCTAAAAAAGATTGACGAAGAGTGACCTCTTAAGCTTTTTGTCCCTTCTTATCTGACTGATTTCATAAACATGCATATATAATCAAGAATCTTCAACCTCGCATAAATATATCTGAAACCAAAGTGGTCAAATCCTCTAGACCAATTTGAAATGAATATCCCAATCTAATATCCAGAAGTTCTTTATCAGTAGCACCTGACTAGCATTCACTCAAGTTCCCATGGAAACATTTTCCAAAATCCCACTCGTTAAACCTCCACAAAAGAAATGGTAAAGACAATTTTATCACCAAATGCATAATGAAAAAAAAATAACCAATTGTAGTCTCACTTATCACCCAAACATCAGAGTAACACTTAAATAGTTATACCTAAAGTTTTGCAAGGTCAAGAGCATTGTAATTTCCTTAAAGAGGTCCTCATTGAATGTCGAAAATACTTTTAAATCTTTCGTCAGAATCTCCACTGCTTTTGCATGATCACGCCTGCCGTAAATGAGAAAAACAAAATCAACAAAACAGAGACATAATTCTCTCGTCAGCAACTCTACTTTCTGAAAGAAAGTTTAAAAACGAAAATAAAGTAAATAAATAAATGCTTACTTGTCAAGAGCCTCAAGATACTTTTGCTTTCGGATCTCGAAGAAAATCTTCATGGAGTAACGATTATCATCAACTTTCGTAAAACCAGACAAATACTTTTCAACCTCGTCCCATTCTCCATTAGTCACTGAATCCTCGAAGTACCTCATATTAAAGAAAAACCCCGACTCCTTCTCCAAGCTTCAATTATATTTAAAAAATCAATGATAATGTTCCCAACAAAGAAAATTTATTAAAAAATTACTCATAAGTTCTAACGAAAAGAAGAAGAGTGAAGCAGCCTTACCTGTGTACAGTACCCTTAAATTTTTCTTCATCGAGAAACTGAAGAATTAAAAAAACCAGCTCTCTGCTTAACGAAGACATCTTCTTAAACGATCAGACAATCTCAACACTCCAGAATTCCGCAGATCCGCTGAAACACCAGTACACCACACGACTTCAAAAGTTAGAACAAAAATTCACACCAAAATTCACGCACACGTCACAAATCCCCAAACCAGACAGAAAGCCAGAGGCAGCAACGAAAAGCAAAAACAACCACAAAACCGCAAATAAGTAACAAAATTGAACACAATCCCAACACCCACAGAGGCAGAAAAACACACACTCGCGCATACAAATAAAACAATTTTACCTCGGAATTCGTGAAGAGAGTGAGATGAAAAGTACAGATCGAGAGAGTTTTTGGGTTTTCTGCAACTTTTTCCTTTCCTTTTTTTTTTTTTTTTTATTTTATTTTCTCTTCCCCCTCACCGATCCTTCTCTCTCTTGTACTCATTTTTCCTCTCTAGGGGTCTCATTTATAAAGTGAGAAAGAGGTGCGGTGTGTGTGGTGCGTGAGAGAGAAAAAGTGTGGTGCTTTTCAAAGCAACTAAATTAAAGGGAAAAAAAGACATCCTTTCGGAACACCCCACGCGCCCTCAGCGCGTGACGTTGGAATATATGCTCCACGGATGTTAGTTGAACTGCACGTGTCCTGTTTACCACGCGCGGTCAGGTACGTGGGCATAAGATAAGATGCCATGTGTGATAACTCACCAGAACCTCCTGTTTGGACGCGCGTGGGTCTTCTCATTCTTCCGAGTCCCTATTAAATGGGCAGTGAATAAGTGATAAGTTGTTCGATTTATAATAAGCAGATTTTTTATTGATAAGCGAGTTTGCTTATAGATAGGTTGAAACGCTTATCAGTTGGCGAAATTTGCGTGCTTCGGAAAGTGGAAATTGCGTGGAAGTTGTGTTTGGCTGAAACCTTTTATACTGAAAAAGTGTCGTGAGTGGTGACCCCAAGACTTTTAAGGTGGATGAGGAATTATCGGGTGTTGCTGGTGTACAACAATGGTTTTGGTACACCCTTTTGTCCATTTTTGACTGGCGAAAAGAAAAATTAATTCCTATTGTGCGAAACAAGAAAATCTATAAAATTTTGGCCGAGTCTATACATACATAAATGACCAAAATGTTGCTAATATCATATGATTATTGATTAAATTTTATTTTAATATATTATAGCACTAATGAGGAAGGTGTGGTCCCACAAACCTAGTTTTGAATTTGGATGATTGGAAAAATTGTGCATGTATGCTTATCATGTGCTTACAATGGTCTACTTGGTGTATTATATATTTGTTGGGTTATGAGTTAAAATGTAAGATGAGAATACCGACACGGTAATATAATATAATTTTTTTTAATATTTTAAGTTCTTGGGCTAATTACATTTTATCTCATGAAGTATGGATGTTTACAATCTAATAGTTGTACGTTTACTGGGTACAATTTAATTTTTTAGACGTGTTGCAATTTGTCATATTAATCTACTTTCCAATCGACTTAGTAAACGTCAGTCGCATGAAATTGACAAGAGTATAGTTTGCATGCTGTGACTGAAGTATGGATTCTTTTTTGCTTTAGGGTCGTTCGACCCTACCCTTGTGGGCATGTGTCCACAAGGGTTGGTTGAGCGACACATGTAAAGAGATTGTCCTCATTTAAATTTAAACTTAAATTAATTTTTTTCTTACAATGAGTTTTACGTTGGGAAGTGGAGCTTTTATCTTTTTTTTTTCTTTTTTTTTTAAAGATAAAATTTATTATACTTACCAACTCATCAACAACCATAATTAATTTTAAAAAAACGATTTCCAACTTAAATTAATTTTTACCTTTTTTTTTCAGCAAATCATATTTACTCTGAAAAAATTTCTACTCCATTGAAGCTTTTGAAGCTCCATTCTGAAGCTTTTGAAGCTCCATTGAAGATTTTCAGGTATGTAACGGTTTTTAATATTTGTTTAGAATAAATTTTTATTATATTGTAATTTTAAGAATAAAAAAAATTTTAACAAGAAAATAAAGTATGGAACTAAAATCCAAAAATGTAAAAATTTCAATTTAGTCATTTTATTAAGACTACCAGATATTTCAAGATTATAAAAAGTACAATACATTTACAAATAATCCTGATTTGTTTGTTTGTTTAAGGTTTTTTGAAGTGAGTATTCTTTTGGTGTATTTGTTTTAAATTTGTATGTTATGGCATCTGCATGATGGTTATTTGGTTTTGATATGGTGAAAACAACATAGAACAGAGGTCATGTTTATTTCTAATTAATTTGTGGGTTCCCCTTCTTTATTTCAAAAAAAAAAAAAAAAAAAAAAACATATTTGAATAGGACAAAGATTGTAAATAAAAAAATATCAAATTAAGCATTTTGCCTTAAAGTTTCGTAAGTTAATAAGGTAAATTATATATATTTAATTATTTTTGCAGAAGTGCTTCACACTTACAGAAGCCATCTGTTAGTTGAGACCGAAGAGTCGTTTTCATCTTGAATTTTATTAAACATTGTATATTTAAGTATATTTGTACTTTGTTATTTAAGATTGTAGTTTGAGATAAATTTAAATTTAAATGGATTTTAATTGATTATTATTTTTGGTTTTGCAGGGAGTTATTTTAGAAATGGAACAAAATCCACCTAATGTTTACACTCTGAACTTGTACAAACTAGTTGAATTGGAAATGGTTGGCTCTTTAAGCTTAGAGTTTGTAGAAGACCCTTCATTTGTTGGCCCTTGTTTTATTCAATTTAGAATGAAATCTCAAAGTCGTGAATCAAATGTTAGAGTTGTGTTATTTGATAAGCAAAAGATTGAGGTAAAGTGCAGTTGTCATAAGTTTGAGTCTACCGGAATATTGTGCAAGCATGCTTTCAAAGTCTTAATCCATGTGAAAGTGCATTCAATACCAGAGCAGTATTTAAAGAAGCGATGGATGAAAAATGTGAAAAATAGGCTGCCTACTTTTGAAAGTGCAAGTGGAAGACAAAGTGAGGCTGGACATATTTCTGAAATGGTGTTTGTTAATCATTCAATGAGATCATTTTATGATATTATTGTGCAATCCAAATCTCATGAGGAAACAAGAAGTATGTTAACAGGAATTCTCGATGATGCTCGCGAGAAAATTACTACTTGTCTTGAGAATTTAAATGATGAACAGACATATGATGATTTTGTTGTTGATGATAGTAATGAACATCAAAATGAAATAGTTGTGCACAATCCTCTTTTTGTCAAATCCAGAGGAATCACAAATGCTCGCATACCATCTCATTGGGATGAAAAGAACAAAAAGGCAAAAGGAAAGGGAAAGGTGGAAAGTTCAAGTAAGTTTTTACTATGTGTTATTATTTATTTTAATTTTTTAGATTCTTTAAATTATTAATTTATTATTTTTTCCTTTTTATTTCCATGATTTTTAGAAAAGAATTCAAAGGCTACTAAACGGAAAGGACAACCAGAAGTTCCAAATGTCACAATGTCACAACAAACAATGAATTCTCAATTATCCTCGTATAATTTTGGATATAATTTTCAAGACGTACCAATTTCATCTCAAGTTCATGCTCATCAACCTAGGAACCAACCGTTTACAGTCATGAATCCTATCATGACTCCCGATATGCATTTAGGGGTAAGTTTAAGTTTAATAAATAAACCCAATAATTAGCAGAACTTTTAAAATAAAAAAATATATTTTGTGTTATACAGGCTACAAATGAAAGTTGGAATGTCGGTGAAAATTTTTCAAGCATGTATCCATCAGGGGATCCGAATTTATTGCAGGTTTGTATATTATATTTTACTTAAATATAATATTTTAAAATTTTTACAACTTCGAAAATAATATAAATATATATTAGTATACTTACAAATTTTTGTATATTTTCTTGCAGGTTTATTTTGATAATAATTGGAACCAACAACATCAAAATGATCGGTGAAATTTGAATTATTTTATGAATGAATATTATACTGATTTCGCATTTAAATTTAATAAGAATATTATGTATCTTTTATTTAATTATCTGTATTTATAAGCAGGTTGTTTTTTTTTTTTAAAAGAAAAAGAGAGAACATATTTGAGTTTAAAAATTTGAGCTACGTAGAAATAGAAAAGAAGAATAACAACCTGCTACTATTTCTCTACCATGATTAACAAGTACCATGATTTAAAAAAAAAAAAAAAAAATTTGAAATGAGGCAACCTTTACACGTGTCCAGTAATTAGCCCTTGTGGGCACATGCCCACAAGGGCAGGATCGAATGACCCTTTGCTTTATCTTTCAAAGTATGATTTTTTGTACACTTTTACCACCTAATTTCTTTATTAATTTCAAGGGACTATCGCTTGTTGACATTCAGACTATCGGAAAATAAATTGAACGTGACAAACCTTGACACAAACCAAAAATTAGATTGTAATGCTAAATTTATAAACTTTGATTTGTAAAAGATACTTCGAGTAGAAGTCGTTAACCCTAAACTCATTTCAGTTAGTTCTCATCTAATCACAAAGTTTAACCATTAGGGTTTACTCCAAATCTTCCATGACCAATAGATATTACTCTAGTGTGGAAGTTCGGGTTAAATTTCTCACAATAACAATGATTAAATTGTGTAAGTGTGTTTTTAAAAAAAGAAAATTCTAATCACAAAGTTTTACAAATTGGCATCTCAAATCAAATTTAGACTAATATATATCAGTCTAATTCTTTGGTCAGTATCTTGTGGAAAATTATATACGAAGTCAGTAGTCAATCAGAATATTATTCTTTTTGAGAGAACTATGCACATAATATTATTACTTTTGTCAAACCATTTACCATTTGTAGAATTTTCACGGATGAATTAATATTTTTGCGTACATGTTACTGGTTGTGACTTTACAACTTCCAAATTCTCGATATGTTAGTTTAATAATTAATTATCAATTCTCGGGCCTGTATATTTAATACAAAATTTGTCACGTCCTGAATTCACGCCCGTTGGATGCAAACCCAAAATAAATATTTTGTTACGTTCCGAATTCGGGAACCCATTAAACGTAATCATAAGTTTCGACACATTTAGCTGGAGCCAATTATCAGTTATCGCACAATCATTGTATAAATATGTTGTTTCAAGACTCTGCACAATGCAAATCATGGAAACTCTTCTTTCATAGTGTACAATATTTTTTTTGTAATTGAAGTTCAAATTTGCCTAGAAAATATTACCAGCTCACCCAAACAAGAACAAATACGATATATAATATTGCTAATAATTTATATATTCTTGATCTTGTTTTCTTCTCCAATGTCAACCAATCTATACACCTACCTTTACCTAAAATTTAGAGCTATTTACTTGTTCGATGTAATATTAAATCGTTCAATTATGTTCAATGGGTTGATAGAATTGTTTTTAGTTTTTATCTTTTTTTATATAAAAGAGAAAGTATACAAATTAAATAAATTGAAGTACAACTAGTATTGTGTTAATCTATGGATTCTATCACATCAATCGAATAATTCTAAAAAATAAAAGAGAAATTTGGCAAAATTAGTACTAACTTTCTTGGAAGAATTGAAAGAAAAATAATTATTTTATTAATTAGAAATATGTTTTTGGTGATAAATTATTATACTTCTAGGTTTATATATTACGACATCACAAGTACCTAAATTTCTAAACCACATTTTGAAATGGGCTTTCTGGCCTATCCCATTTGAAAGAGGCAATCCAAATTAAAGAGCCCAACAAATACTTGGGCCCAAATTAAAATTTTGCAACTTTTTGTCTCTATTGCTGTTTTTCTACAATTTTTTTTTTTTATAAACTATACACACAAAGTACATGAGTAAGCAACATCTAAGTGGTTCAACTCACACTTGATCTATTTTGTATCGCAATTGTAAATCCTAACAATCTCTCTAAAATTTTCATTTTAACTACAACAGGGGTTAGATACACATGACACATCACTTTTTTGAAAATAGATTTCGTAAATTCTGTTTGAAAATCGAATCTTCAAGAATTAGAAATGTGTCTATCGAATTTCGGCTCAATCCATATAAACGAGTTAAAAAAGTAAGCAGAAATCATATTTCTCATTTTTCACTCTATTGCTGTGGGGCCCGCACAAACATGTTTTCCAATTAAAGGTTTATGAATTACACATCTAATCTATTCCTCCACACGAACATCAGCTACATATACATTTACATACAAATCTGTACACATTCACAGTGTAATTTGGCGACAAAGGAATTGTAGCGAAGATGATGTCCGGCAAGTACACAACGATTGACAACCAAAATGTCTCCGGATCTGTTCCGGTAATTCTTCTCTCGATTTTCTGTGTTATTTTCAATTTTTCATATTGGATCTGGTTTCTTTCTATATTTCTGTCTTCGTACGTTTTTAATTTGTTGAGATTGATGTTGTTGCAGGCAGTTGGCGATCCTCCGGCCACTGTTGCCGTGCAATTTGCTGGTACTTCCTTTTTCCTGCAATTCAGTCAGTTAGTTGATGATTAATGTTATTTATTTAGTTAATTGCATTTTGGTTGAATGGTGATGTCCTGTCCAGATTCGAATCTGCAGACATTTCCGCCGTCGGGAGCTCAAGGCAAGATCTCTGGTGGAGCTGGACCACCTCGCGATGCTGATGGTAGTTTTCTGATTTGATCTATTTTGTTATCGCAAATGTTGTGCTGTAAGAGGGAGATTAGAACTGTTTTGGAGATTTATTGCAGTAAACCCTGCCGTATGAAGCTATATTAGATTGGGCTTTTCATTTAAAATAGACGAACATGCATCATGCTATTGATACAACAACAACAACAACAACAACAAAATAGAACAAAGAAATAAATCTTGAAATACATCTTTTATAAGTTTAGATCAGGATGTAAAATTGAGGAGTTTCTTTGGGATGACCAGGGGTTTTGATTCATTATGTAATGAAATCCCTAAAGAATTAATTTTGAAGAACAAAGAAAAAGCCTTGATTAACTAATGAATGAGTGGTCCATCATCCATGGCAGTTAAAAATGGTGAATTGTGCTACTAGAACAATTACAGCAGTATACCTGAGAGTAGTGTGTGAGACAGTTTTGAGAGAGTGGGAAATTCTTTTGTTGGGGATTTCCAAATGAGATGATTGCATCCACATTATTTGCAGTCCTAGAAAATATGGTAAAAATAGCTGGCAATTCAGTGGCTGCTACTCTTACCCGTTCCTTCGAATGTTGTAAATTTAGCTATGCCACATTTTCTTTGGTTAATAATCACCCTTCCCTTCTCCCAAAAGAACAGCATAGAAATTCCGAAGTGTATGACAAATTTTGTTGAAATTCCTTTAAGAGCTTTTCCTTTTCCCCCCACTTATACTTCTTCTTCTCTATTATTCTAATATTATGATTCAGGTGGAAAACTAAAATGTCCATTTTATTTGTTGATTTAGATACATTTGGCAAACCTGCACTAGGTCCTGAAGAGCCCCAGCAAAGTGGTTGGTTTCGAATCTTCACGATTGCTGCATACAGACCCTATTTTGATGTTGACACGTCTGATGTCGTAGAAAGAATAAAAGATTC
Organism: Verbena officinalis; assembly: GCA_958496215.1. Taxonomy (NCBI): domain Eukaryota; kingdom Viridiplantae; phylum Streptophyta; class Magnoliopsida; order Lamiales; family Verbenaceae; genus Verbena; species Verbena officinalis. Next base: position 3,267,594 of record OY292391.1, read on the forward strand.
ACTCTTTCCTTTCAGGGGAACATTCTCCGAAAAGACTGCTGAAAATCCAGATCTGTAAGTTTTGCTTTATTTGACTCATTTCTGGGTGTTGAATGTAATATATGCAGGCAATTACGAGGGATTGGATACTTAATTTTTTGATTCCATAGGTAGATACATATGTAGGGTCATGGTAAAATAACAAACATCTTTCTAATGGATCTTTCGATGTGTATCCACATGCTTATATTCACATATATATTACCCTCTCTCAAAAAGAGGGTCCCAGCCACTGTTACCGTTGGGAACATTAGAGAGTAGATGGAACTGTTTTTCAGCAATAATGGAATGACAATCTCATTGACTCCAAATTAGTTCAGCGATTCAATCCTGCTCATTTCTCTGTCACAGTGCTAGTGATAAGTGATTGTCACAAGTTGTATAGCTTAAATCACATTGACTTATCACAATGCTGTCCTTTTTGTGATTTTTCATGAGGGGTGTGCGTTCTTCGAGACACTAAATTTGACAGTTTACCTTTCTCTTAGTACAAGTAAGCCAGAGGTGATGGTACAGTGCATACCTTTTTCTTTCACTTTTTGTGTAATTGGAATTTGGATCAGTGTGTTATCTTCTTTCACATGCAAGCTGAAGCTGTCTATATTTGCGACTTAGTTTATCCTTAAATTTGTGTTTCAGTCACTATTTGACCTCAATAACAGAAACGCAAAAACAAAATGATTCAAACACATTAGAACATTCTATCATCCTAACATATTAAAATATTTCATCATTTCCTCTCAAGTTGAGCATCCTTGACATTTATTTTGGTTAGGAACTGAGATGAGGCTTAGATCATGGTGTACTGTGACAAAATCAGGTAGATAGATAGGAAGTATGACGAGGGATAAGATTTATCAAATCCTGAGAAAGACAGATAAAGTTATAGCAAAGTCATGACAGAATTTGAGTAAGCTAGTTATATATATTTCTGAATAATTCCCAATTCTTTATATACGATGATTAGGAGATGACAAATCCTAAATATACAAGAGCTCTATATGCCTAAAACAATTTAACTATGATGATAAGGTAAAATAATCTAATAGATATCCCAACACATACTCTAAAATGTACTAATTATCCTTTTTAAGATCAATCTGTTGCATATTCATTTATTATCCCCATATTTGCTGTTAAACTTTGGTGTCTATATTCCATCTCGGCAGGTATGGGCCTTTCTGGATCTGCACTACCCTCATATTTGTGGCTGCTTCCATTGGTACATTCGTTACCTATTTAGCACACAAATTGCAGAAAAAGGCATGGAACTATGACATCTCTCTCGTAACCTGGTCTGCTGGTTTGTTCTATGGCTATGTCACTTTAGTACCACTTGCCCTGTTTATAATCCTCAAATACTTCTCTGCTCCATCGGGCTTCGTTCAGCTTCTGTGCCTGTATGGATACTCATTGTTTATCTTCATTCCGGCTTTGGTAAGATAAAACTTTGCAATTTCTTGCTCATATTTTTATATTTCAGTTCCACGTTGATTTCTGCCCACAGCCAGTAATGTAGTTTGTAGACATATTTGTTGGTAAATTTTTTTCATTATAATTTACATAGCAGCATAGTAGAACTCAGGGGATTGTTTGCAAAATTCAGCTTTTGGAGAAGCTAAAGCTATAATAAGTTGAGAGCAGTAAAGGTTGGGAGTGTTTGAAAAGAAATTACAAAAGCACTTTAAAATAGTAGAAAAGCCTAGAAGCTGAAAATAGCACCCCAAAGGTGCTTTTAGCTTCTAGCTTATTTTAAGCATAAGTCCATTTTTTGTTTTCTTTAAGCTAACAGCAGTCAAGTACATTATTTTGGAGTTCGTGAACACTACCTTCGTCAAAAATCGCATATTTGTGTTTGATAGTTGTATCGAAAAATTTTGAAGTCTGATGAAAATGTGTCGAGCTGTTTCTATTTTTCCGAATGGGAATTTGTTTACTGATACGAAATTTTCGTGTTTGTTGCAGTGTTTATCCGTTGTCCCTCAGGAGATTTTTAGATGGGTTATTGCTGGTATAGCTGGTTTCATGTCTGCTACATTTGTTGCTCTAAACTTGAGAAACCACATTAAGTCTGCAGGTGAAAGATGGTTCTTGATTGTAGCTGGTATATTCTTGTTGCAGCTTGCTCTTGCTTTGGTGCTTAAGTTCTACTTATTCAACGTTAAGATATAAGAAAAGTTGTGCTTTTAGATGCCTTCAACGTGTTACAGATCTAGAGAGAGAGAGTGAGAGAGACTTAATCATACATGAGCTGCAACATACTGTAATTCATTCATTTTTGATAGTAGTGTTATCTGTGCTCTATCCCAACTTTTTATTGGACAAAACTGTGAATACTGATTATATAGCATGAGTTCAATAAACTGTCTTATATTATCTTATTTTTTGACAATATTATAAGTACCATGAGCAATAGGCAAAATCTGTGCTCTAGATGGGAAACTATATGCTTTTATTTTGAATTGTTTCACAATTTCTTAAATGCAAAATCTGATTAAAATAGGCAAATGTTGCAATCGTAGTAGTTGAAAAAGATAGAATTGTTCTGTGATTATATAATCTGACACCAATGATTGGCAGGCCTACCAACCAAGGCTACTTTGGACAATGAATTATGGAGCAGTTGAAACAAACTAGTTGCCATGTGTCTGTACATTTCATGTCCAAAATTTGTTGCCCAAATTAAGTTCTTGCCCTGAGCCAACAAAATAATTGTCCATTTGGTCACCAACATTAGTGCTTTGTCCATCATCTTCTTTCTTCTTTTTCTCTTTTAATATATTTATATATAGCTCATTCACACAATCATATCAGCAAGTGCCGTAACTTAGTTGTTCGACGATATGCTAATTGAACGCAGTTGTCATTAGTAGTATAAAATTTGAAGTTTAAGATGGGATAATATAAAATTTTGAACGAACTTTGAGCTTACAAGATGACAAGATTACTACTATAAAATATTTAAGCAAAAGCGATGGGAGATTGAATAATGGTTAAAATAAGCCTTGTTGCTTTTTTGATAAATAGTACACTTTTTATTTGGTTATGAAGTTGCATGAGTACTGCCAAGCACGTGCCCTCAGTTAGCTCCCCTCCCCCTTTACTGGGATGAAAAAAGCTGGTAGCTTATTTTAATGTAAGTTAGACCTAATTAGGTTTCTGTAATTAATGTTGGGATTATTCAAATTTTAAGTCTTTTTTTATAGTAAACCAGTTACAATGTCAACCAACATTCTAAATTGTAAAAATTGAACAATCAGCTAAACTTTATAAACTAATTAAAGTTAAATTTGAATTAAATAAGCCTAGTCGGCTATCAAATTTAACTGTGTGACGGGTAATAGCTAGAAACGTTGAGTTTATGGTGCTCCTCACGTATCAAGATTCAAGATGTATTAAACTCTAATTAATAGTATAGTACTCTTTTAGTAAGTGTTCAATTCAAACCGCTACGCGGTTGCAATCAAATAATTAAAATGCTTAAAAGCCCACTACCACACCTATATATATCCATGATTGTAAAAGTTTCCACAATTTCAATTATATAATATAATAATAATTTAACTTATATTTTTGAAACGGATTGTCAAATCTAGGGAAAAAAAAGTATAAAATCCCATGTGTTATAGAAAAATTCCACAGAATAAAATTATGTCTTCTAAATTACATGATGTTTGGTGCTGATGTGTTTTTTCTGAGAGAATGAGGGCATTTTGGTCAAGATTTACTTATTAAACGGGACATCAGTCGAACACAAGCAGCGTCAGAACTAAACATCGTATAATTTAAAGTTTAGGTTGAGATGGATTTTTATAACCCATGATATTTCATACCTATTTATTAAATTAACATTAGGTTATTCAACTCCACTAAATCAAATTCCAAATCAAATCAAGGGACTAGGGAGTTATGCATTGTCCCAAAACTAAAATTACACTTACATTCATTAAAAAATTCAAACCTAATGATTTATACTTTCACCATTAAACCCAAACTCATCCTAAAAGCTAAATCTAATTTTTCTCCAGAATGCTAAGTAAGAGGAGTTGTGGCACATCCCAAAGGTTTGAAATTTTAAAATGATGAGAAGTGAGGGACCCAACTAACATTTCAAACTTGAAGAGACTTTCTTTCACACACTGACTCAGACCCACGCGCACCACTGTCATCACCAATATTCCCAATCTCTCTAAGCAAAACCCATATCCAATCACCTTTTACGTTTCGCCATTTTCTCATTTAATAACACCTTTCTTCTTTTCACTTCTGTCCTGATATTCCTTCCTTCTCCATAACTTCACTCAATCTTACCGACTATTTCTTGAAACGTCTTCTGACATCACAAAGGCCTGTTTGGAATCCGAGAAAAAGTGTTTTTTTTTTTTTTATGTTCTTCCCAACCCCTTCGTTGAATCCTTAAAGTTGGTGGTTTTGAACATTAAAGCAGGAAAGAGGGGAGGTTTTGCGACTGGCAGGGCTTGCTTTAATCTCTTTCTTTAATGGGTTTTTATTGGTGAAGAGGAATGGAGGGTTTTTGATGGCTGCTACGAGGAAGTAATAATAAATCGAGGTGAAAATTTGCAGAAAGGAAGGATTTTGCGTGGTGGGGTGTTGAAAAAGTTATGGCTTTTACCTCAATGTTTTGTTGTGTTAAGGGTTCAGATCGGTATGTGCTTTTAATTTGTTGTTTAATTTGGTCAATGCTTATTTCTGTTGGTTTTTGTTATGTTTTGAGTTTCTGGAAACTTAAAGGTACCTTTCTTATGGTTGTTTTTGCATATTTGAAGTTTTATATAATTGTATGATTCATTATTAATACGTTTGTTTCATATTCTTAGCTGCGAAAGAAAGTTTAGGATATTATTTCTCTTTTCTTTAGTGTTGATTCAGATTATAAGTATTTGACCAATTCAGATAAGAAAATGGATGAATCAATTTTCAAGATTATGAGAATTTGATCAATTTTATAAGAAAAAGTGAAAATTTGAATTTGAACAGGAAAAACCAAGGAAAAAAGGAGGCAACATGGAGAATATTTTCTCTGAAGGAATTGCAGCTGGCTACAAATAATTTCAACTACGATAACAAGCTTGGAGAAGGTGGATTTGGTAGTGTTTATTGGGGTCAGCTCTGGGATGGTTCTCAAGTAAGATGATCTGATTATCTTACTATGTTAAAATGAAATAGTAAAGTTTGTGTTGTGGAATGATACTAATTTAGCAAAAGGTGGCATTTTAGGCTAATGTCTTATAAATTCAATTGGGGTTCTGCTTTAGTTAGACTTCCTTTTTGATAGTTTTACTGATAAAAGGATCTTTTTGCCAATATATAGATGCCAAGTACTTATTTGGGGTGATTATTCACAAAATAGTTATAATGTTTGCTTTTTTCAGCATTTCTCCTTATATATTGATTCCATGCTTGATTTCTTCCTTATGAATACTTCAACAGATAGCTGTAAAAAGGTTGAAATCATGGAGTAACAAAGCAGAGATGGAGTTTTCAGTTGAAGTAGAGATACTAGCTCGAGTACGCCACAAGAATTTGCTTACTCTACGTGGGTACTGTGCAGAAGGGCAAGAACGTCTTATAGTCTATGATTACATGACTAATCTGAGCTTATTATCTCACCTTCATGGGCAGCACTCTGCTGAATCTCATCTTGATTGGAGCAGGAGGATGAACATTGCTATAGGTGCAGCTGAAGGCATTGTGTAAGTACCCAAACACAACACTACATGAGAATTGCATAATTTCTGATAAATTTTAGAGCAAATTACATCTAGACCCCCCTCACATTTGATGCATTTACACATAGACCCCTTGTGGTCTGAAAAACTAGACGTGGACCCACTCAAAGTTGGAAACCCTAGCAGATGTAGAAAAGTACCATATTACCCTTAGTCACAATAATGTGGAAAAAGGGGTAAATTACATCTAGACTATCTCACATTTGACATAGACCCCCTGTACTTTGAGAAACTACAGATATGTAGATGTATCAAATGGCAAAACTTGAAATTCATTAAATATGGTAAGAAGGGATAGTGCTAGCACGGACATAAAGTTGAGATGGTCTATGTATATTTTCTCAAACTGTAGGGGGTTGATGGGGAAATCCATTAACTTTGAGGGGGTATATATGTAATTTACCCTAAATTTATATATGTAAAAATTAATCTTTCCCTGCTAATGAACTACACTCATGATATGCCAGCTATCTACACCACCATGCAACCCCACACATAATCCACCGAGACGTCAAAGCGAGCAACGTATTATTAGACAGTGATTTCAAAGCTCAAGTTGCTGATTTTGGATTTGCCAAATTCATCCCTGATGGTGCGACACATGTCACCACAAGAGTAAAGGGTACTCTCGGCTACCTCGCCCCGGAATATGCCATGTTAGGAAAAGCATCTGAGAGCTGTGATGTTTACAGTTTTGGCATCCTCTTGCTTGAGCTTGCTAGTGGAAAAAAGCCATTAGAGAAGCTTGATTCGAATACAAAGCGTGCAATCACGGATTGGGCTTTGCCTCTGGCTTGTGAGAGAAAGTTCAATGAACTTGCTGATAAAAGGCTCAACGGGAAGTATGTAGAACAAGAGTTGAAAAGAGTTGTCTTTATTGGATTAATATGTGCACATAATCTCCCCGAGAAGAGACCTACTATGATTGAAGTTGTTGAGATGCTTAAAGGAGATAAGGAAAAGCTTGCAGCTTTAGAAAGTCATGAAATGTTCAAGAATGCTCCCGTTGCTGAGGATAGTTCGGAGTTTGTCTCGGAGGAGAAGGAGATGAAGCAGGAAATAGAAAATGTTTGAAATATAATCCTTTGAGATGAGATGGGATTGGTTATTTATCCTTGATTTCTTGTTTTTTGGGGATGGAAATTAAATTTGTGAAGTGTTGAAGAATTTTCTTGAATTAAGGATTAGTGTAGTGTTTGCTGGTTTTGGGGTCAAGTAATGGTATTTGGTATTGATGTGCTTGGTAAAAATGGTTCATATTTTGTGTTGATTTTGTTCTGAAAATGAGGAAATTGTTACATTGTATGATTTGATGAATTGGTTTTATTGAATGTTTATTGGTTTTCAACTTTTCATGGTGAATGCAATCAATTTACTCATCAGTTCCATTTTTATAAGGCAACTCCTATACTATTTTGTAGTATTGACTATTTCTTCGTACTATAGACTCGTTTACTTTTTTGAAGTTGAGATTAATGGATGCCCACTTTATGGTGCAAATTTGTTGTGAAATGTAATTATTCCAATAAAAGTTGTATATTTTTTATTTTGAATTATTTGTTCAATTATTTCCACCTTTTCTCTGACAAGTCAACCATAAAATTATATTCAAAAAGATGAATTTTGTCAATGATTTTGGAAAATAATGAAAAATGACAAGGGTTAAAATGTAATAATGAGCAAACCCTAAGGAAGTTGCATTTCATTGGGAAAGCCACAAGAATGAAGTTGTGGATTACGCCAACTCTTATAGATTTTGTGGAGATATTTTGATTGGAATTTGACTATTTTGGGACTGTAAAATCAGATTTGGAGTGAGAATATTAATTCAGAATTATAATTTGATTTTGTCAGATTATGTATCTAAATTTTATTAAAATATTAAATTTTCATATAACACAATTTAATTAGTAGATTTGGCCAATCTGGATTCCGTCTAGAATTTTTTTCCCAAAAAAAAAAAAAAATGTTCAAAGGTCATTTAAAAGTGGGAAAATTGTATTATACATCCAGAAACTTTCAGCCGCTTGAGTTTTAGGGACACTACTTTCAAAATTTGGAGATTACATCTGATAATTTAAAAAAACTAGCAATTTCCATCCACTTTTCGTCGGAATTTCAATTTTCTGACTTAAATTTAGCTCGTGACCCGCACGTGTTTAATTTTCCAAACGTTGACTGAACAAAACACTTAACAAATAACAAAAATCTGACAAAAATAATTTTCCAACTCATCATGCTGACTTGTTTTTCTATTTTTTTTAAAATCTACATGGCAGCTAGCTCTTTAGCTTGGCTGAAAAATTAAATATATGCGGGTCACATGCTGAATTTAAGTCGAAAAATTTAAAATCCGGCGAGAAGTGGATGGAAATTACTAGTTTTTTTAAATTATCGGATGTAATCTCTAAATTTTGAAAATAATGTCCCAATTGTTGGATGAATAATTCAATTTCCCCTTTAAAAATTAAGAAAAAACCTGATTGAAAACCTACATTAAAACATGCGCGATAGTTGCCAAACATTCCCTCCACTCCATTCACCCCAAAACAAAACACGAGAAATATAACGGTCACCTTTTCATAACACATTTCTGAGCCTACCCTCTTCTCTATTGCCTAAAAACCTCGGTCTCTTCAACTTCTTCTTCTTCTTCATTTTAAATACAAATTACGTTATTTCTGCAAATAAATCCCAAGAACTGGATTAATGGTGAAGATTTTACCGAAAACCGCAAACAAAAATCGACCCACATATCGAAAGCTTCCGGAGCAGCCTCTCAAACTCTCTGTTCTTAAATTGGATGGCTCTTCGTTTAGTAAATATTAAGACGACCCACTCTCTCTCTCTCTTTCTCTTATTTTGGTAATTTTCATTTTTTTAAATGTATTTTTGGGGTTAAAATGTTGATTTTGCAGGCTTTCACGTGGCGAGAAATGCTACTGTGGGTAGGCTTAAATTAGCTATTGAGGAAGAATTTAGCCTTTCACGGAAGGATGATAGAAATCATTTATGGTAAGATATTAACAAGATTGTTTATCATTTAACAAGATTGAAGTGTAGTCATTGATAGAACCTGGAAACCAGAAATCTTGCCCAAAAATCTACCTTTTCACAAGAAATTAGAATTCTTAGCTTTGTCCCATGTAAAAAAACAAGCTGTAGAATAGTAATAGGAATTGCAAGCATTGTGTTACACGAATGGATTTCTGATGCTCATTTTGATAGTTACAAGGCTGTGAATTGAATATGGAGATATATAGTTTAATTAATACATTTGAATTATCTGTTTGTAGGTCCCTTGTATGGAGCCACTTTTGTTTATGTTATGAAGATAAAAAGCTTATCAGTGAGAAAGCTTCTATTCAGAAATACGGTATCAAAGACGGCGATCAGGTTCATTAAAATATAAAAATTGCTCAGTTATATAAGCATTGATTTTTATATGTTTTCCTGTTAATTGCTCATTATCATCTGAGATTTTGGATTTACCATTTTCTTTAATAATGCATTGCAGCTTTACTTCATGAAGCATTTGAGAATTGAGCATGCACCGTATCCACTCGAATCCAAGTATCAGAATGTGGAGTACAAAGATTTTTCAGAGTAAGCAGATAATTACAAGATACTCCATTATGAATTCTTGAAACTGAAAAGATTAGCTTTTACAATTTCATGCTCTTATTCTTAAGGGATAGTTACACTCACATACCCTAAGGTGTCACTTAATTAATCGAACATACTCTGAGGTTTGAAAAATTACAGAAACATACACTGAACTCCAATTGCCGTCAGAAAACTTTAACAAGAAATAACACTTTCACGTCACGTTCTTGATTTTTCGGTTAAAAGAAAGCTTTATGGAATGGATGTCTCTTGAATCCGTCCAACCACTTCACGGATGTAAAGAAAATTCCTTGAGAGGGTAGGTTTCTGTAAATTTTCAAACATCAGAGTATGTTTGCGTAATTAGGCTAAACCTAAGAGTATGTGACTGTAATAATCCCTTTTCTAAGATTTGAGCAATGAGAATGAGATGGACTTCCTTTTGTCAGGACAAATGCTCGCGACGCAAGAGTTAAAGGTCATATTGAACAAGAATATGCTGATGATCTTAAGTGCTTACATTATGGAGAAGAATTGGCTAATTTTCCAGTGCCAAAATCGAAGTTAATTCGTTCGCTTAAGGAGTTTTTGTCATGTTCAAGAACTCGACATTTGAAACAGAAAACACTATTGGAAGGAAAGAATTCTCCTTGAAGACTATTCCTTCTGTATAGTTTCTGGTTTAGGAGTTATCAGTTAAGTTGGAGCCATATAAGTAGTTAGCATCGAAATTCGAAACATAGGATGAGCTGAAAGCGGGAGCTCTGAAATATTGAGGTTGTCTAGTTGTATTGAACTAATTAGATGTGAATTTTCAGTCTTGAACCCATTTTCTGGTGAATATTCATGAAATATCTAGTGGAAATACTCTGTATAAGAATGAGTTTTTTCAAGGGGAAAATAGAAGGATAAATACTAAGAAAAAAGAGTGGTCGGGAAAATTCTGAGTTGCTCCATCTTCATAAGATATGCTCATTTCTTATTTTCCTTCAGAAAAAAATATCATTTTCCCATTTCTTCACTCACAATGGCAATTATATAGTGAACAAGAGAAGTTTTCACTTATATGTATATTAAAACAATTTTCACCAATTAGGCGTGTTAGTTCGTGTCGAACACCATATCAGATAGAAGCAGAGACACATAATTTATATGACCCCACTCAATCTACAAAAATCCCTATAAAAATTGTATTTCATATAAGGAAAATATTATAAATTGGATATCTTTAGTTCTAAATTCTAATGAACCCCACCGAATAAATATAAAACTTATTATATCATAGGGTCGAACATGAGACTCTTCTCACAAACTCAGCCTTTATTACCAACTGAGCCACATACCGCGTTGATACTACATCGTTATATATTAACAATTAATTAATCTTTATTTGTACCAAAAAAATTAATTAATCTTTAAATTTCGATAAAATTAGCGAAAGTGGAAATTTATAAAGTGGGTCAACCCTCAGTCAGGAGTCTGGAGTCGGAACTTACTTGCCGGGTACGACGCCGTCACAGTGACTCTTCTTCCTATGGCTTCTAATTGATTAGTCAGCTCCAAACCAGCTCCTCTCAGAACCACGTGTAATCTCTTTTCTTCCTCGTCGTTTCTATTTCTAAGTTTATTTTTCCATTTCTAAGGGGGAAAATCAAGCTTGCGGTCTGTTTCTCTTCACTGGTATGGTATTTTTAATCTGGGTTTTTTTTGTAAAGTTTCAAATAATAATTTTTCTTTGAAGAATTCATGTTCTATTGATCCATCACTTTGAAATAATTCTTGAATTTTGATGTTTCATTTTCCCCAACTTCTGTAGCTTAGGGAAATACTTGGGTAGTGCAAGATGTTTTTTTTTTTCTTTCTAATTATATCTTTTGAAAGAGTTTGTTAATTTATCTGCTTTTGTCAATTGTTTCATCAGGGAAATGGCGGAAGAGATTAAACCATTCACACCAGTAACTCCTTTTGATTACGAGCTGTATGAAGGAGATCCTGATCGATTAAGAACCGTTGATGCGACACCAGCGCTGCCGAACTCGTATATTGATCCTGCATCGCTGAAGCTCAAATACAGGATAGGGCATGGACTTTTTGGTGATGTTTGGGTGGCAACTCATCACCGATCAGCTGCAGATTATGATGAGTATCATGAAATTTCAGTTAAGATGTTGCATCCTGTAAAGAAGGATCACATTAATGAGTTTCTTCATAAGTTTGAACAACTGTGGAAGGATTTGAAGTCCAAACAATTGCAAGGTGTTTGTTGGTTGCATGGTATCTCTGTTGTGTCTGACAAGGTTAATTAAACTTCTTTGTGATTTCTGAAATACATATGCCAATTAAGGTGTTGTTTGTTGTTTTTGCTAGATTAAAACTTTGTGTTTGGTATTTTTGTGTCTGACAGATCTGCATAGCTCTGAAATCTTATGAGGGGTCAATAGGTGATAAAATGGCACGGCTGCAAGGAGGAAAGCTTCCACTACCTGATGTTCTGAGGTAACTGACATATTATTTGTCCTTTTTTTAGCAATGATATCCGTCGTTGCCTCAAAATTACAAATACCTTCGTGTAATTTATTTTCACCTTATGTAGATATTAATGTAGTTAAATGATGTTATAATTCAAAGTTAATGAATTTTTAAATTTGTTCTCGCATGTGTGGATGATGTTATCCATGTTTATTAATCCTTTTTCCTAGGTATTATTAAACTTTGATGCTCAAAAGGGGGTATTTTGTAATTACCAAAACTAAATTGGGATGTTTGTGTAATTACTTATAACTAGTAGGGGTGTTTTTGTAATTGACTCATTTTTTTCAAGAAAGCTCCAACTTATACAAAATGAGAATTCTTTTCAGGTATGGTGTTGAATTAGCCAAAGGAATTCAACAACTTCACCAAATTGGTGTTCTGGTGCTAAACCTTAAGCCGACTAATTTCCTTCTAGATGAAAATGACCATGTTGCCCTTGGGGACTTTGGCATCCCATATCTGCTTCTTGGGATTCCCTGGCTTGATCAGTGTTTAGCCTTCAGGCTTGGGACTCCCAACTATATGGCACCTGAACAGTGGGAACCTGAAACAAGAGGTCCAATAACCTATGAGACTGATTCATGGGGATTTGCATGTAGTATTGTCGAAATGCTGACAGGTACTCCACCCTGGTTTGGAAGATCAGTGGAAGAGATGCATCATGCTGTTGTAATAAGTCAAGAAAAGCCACAAGTTCCAAGTGGTCTTCCTCCTGCTGTAGAAGATGTTCTCAATGACTGTTTTGAGTATGATCTTCGCAACCGACCATTACTGTCGGATATCTTACAAGCATTTGAAAGGTTCTATCTCTCTCTCTCTCTCAAGAATCTAATTTTCTATTCAGTTAACATAACCCCTGTCCCTATGTTTTGGCTAATGACATAAAAAAGTCCACTCAAAATTCAAAATTTCCTCACAGCCTTTTGCTTTTGATGTTGTAGCAAAAAACCTATAAACTTACCGTTTTACCATTGTTCAAAGAAGAAAGGAACAACAATAAAACTTGAGGGTGAAATATAATTTCATACCTTAAAAAATGCATGTGGGGTTTTATGGTGAATGAGCGTGAGATACACAGAAGTTTTTATGCAACTTTTACATTTCATAGAGTTCTTATGAGTTTTGTTTTATTACTTGTGTTTTAACTCTCATTAGTTATAATACAGGGGGTTGGTTGCAATTTACTCATCATTATTTACAAAATGGTTTTCTAAGTATTTGAAAGAGAAGGAGTCCGTCTCTGTTCCTCTTCTGATATAGTTTCCTACTTCTTAAGATTCTCTCTTGAACTAATTTTTTTTTTTTGGGACTTGCAGCTCAAAAAGTGCTGTTTACAGTGACGAATCAAAGAGTAGCAAACTTCATGTAAATAAATCACATTACAATGGATACACCAAATGGTTCCTCTCAAAAGATCATCTTCAGATTGGTGATACAGTTAGATCAAGAAAGGCTCTAAATTTATCTGTAACTGAAGGAAATGTGGTCGGACTCGTAAAGGACAGCGATCGTAAAGAATTTGTACTTGTCCAAATCCCTAACCTCCACAAAAAGCTCAAAGTAAACTCTCTATCACTAGAACGAGTCACCTCTGGTTTTTCATCAGGAGATTCCGTGCGCTTAATTCAAGAAAATCAGAATCATTCATCTCTGGGAATTTTACATTCCATACAACGTGATGGAACTGTTCTTGTTGGTTTTTTAGGTCTAGAAACTCTTTGGAAAGGTAATTCCTCTGAGATCAAATTGGCGGAACCGTTTTTGGTGGGACAATTCGTGAGGTTGAAGGCTGATATCACAACCCCACAATTCGAGTGGCCCCACAAAAGGGGAGGGACGTGGGCCAGTGGGAGAATTTCACGAATTCTTCCGAACGGGTGCCTTGAAGTTAAATTCCCCGGAAGGTTTGTTTTCAGAGATGAATGCAATAGTTTCTTGGCGAATCCTGAGGAAGTGGAGCGTGTGAGTTTTGATACGTGTCCTGGGATTGTGGAGAAATACGAACATGTGGAGGATTTTCATTGGGCTGTGAGACCTCTAACAATTGCTCTTGGTGTGTTTACAGCTACAAAGATTGGAAGCTTTGTAGGAAGAAATGTGAGTGCAAGAATGAATAAACGTAAAAAGATTGACAAGCAGAAGCAGAAGCAGAAGGATGTGGGGAATCAAGACGGCCAAACAGGGGGTAACTCAACGTGGCTTCCACCAAAAGTTGCAAATATTATCTTTAAAGAAAGCCCGCCAATTTCAAATTCTCGGTGAAATGATCACTGTGAATAGGTTCAGAATCTGATTTGAATCAAGCTGCATATTGTGAAGTGATTGGTGACACAGTTTTTAACTGTCACATTAGGTGATGAACTTTGTGTGTATATATAGGTCTTCTTGTTTTCCTGTATATATTTGCCTATATTGCCAAGTTGTATGGATGTGGCTTTTAAGGTGTTAGCTTGTATGTAATTTCAGACTTTCAGTTAGTTGACTGTCTTTTATTTTCTAATTGGTTAGTAATCAGATTTACCCAACTGTGCTTCCTATCTTTCTAAATATACCTTGATGAATCCGAGGATTATAGATAGTGGGTTTTATTTTACAATTTTTTGAAGGGTGATCATTATTTTAAGACAATTTGTTATATTGATTTCTCATTTCATGTAAAAGAGTACTTGCTAATTTCAGATTAACAATCAATAAGTACCTGCTTTTCCTGGTCATAAGTTATAATTTGTCTTTCTAAATACAAGATTGTTGATCATAACTCTAGGACAACAAAAATTATTTTTCTAATAGTGGTTTCTCGTTTGATAACCCCCATGAAGAATCTGAAAATATAGTCACCCATATAAATATTCAGTATTACAATTAGACCCCAATATACCCATTGAGGAATTTGAAAATTACAGAAAAATCCATCTTTCATGAATTAAGTTTAAAAAATAACAGAATACTCCAAAAATATCCAGCATATATAAAAATATCGCAAAAGCAAATTATTACTCTGTTCCCACAAAATTCGTACTCTCTTTCAAATTGCAGTCATACAGAAAACCAGTAGCGGAAGAAAATCACGAAGATGAGGAGAGCTGCGTCTCAACCCTTGCTGTAAACATTCAAAAATCTTCAAGATTTTCTGTAATTTCTTATTTTTTTAACAAGATTGACGATTCCAAGTCTTCTGCAGGAGACATTTTCAAGAAACTGATGAAGATGAAGGGGAAGAAGAAGTCGTTATTATTGAAGATAAAGCATTTGGAGACGCGGCCCCTGTTGCGAAGCCAGTCACATGCATGACACTCCATAGACGAGAACCCAAAAAGCCATGTAAATCATCTTTAATTTTATCATTTTCTGGAAATAATTTCCAGGGTTTCTGCCGTGTTCCTTGAAATCGGAACCAATACTCTGTCTTTCTCTTTGTTGTTAAACATCAAAAAATGCTGCTTTTTGATTTATTGATATGGAATTTGACATTTGTTGGATCGTTTTGTCTTGAATCTGCTCATTTTCATGCATAAATGCCGTTGATTCTTGGAAATGCATCGAATTTCTCTGTCTCTCTGTTTTCTAATAAACTGATTGGTAAACTCTCTCTCTCTCTCTCTCTCTCTCTCTGTTTTTAGTACTCTGATTGGTAAATTCTGTGTTTTATATGCATTGATTGGTAAACCCACTTGTCTCAAAAAGTCAAAAGTTACCATTTTCATAAAAAATCCAGGTAAATTTATTATCCAAAGTTGAACACAATTTCATTTCTTTATTCATCTATCAGGTGAAGAGCTTTTCTCTAGTGAAAAATACGGAGCATGGAGGCAAGAACTAAGAACCAGAACAGCAAGTCTAAAGAAACAGCTGAAAGCTAGATGGGCCATTCAGAAGCTGATTGACGAACAAATCTCCCTATTTCAGGCCCATTTCAATCGGGCCACAAGCCCAACAAAATTAACAGATGTAGCCCAACTTCTCATGCCCAAATGGATTCCAGCCCAAGAACAAGCAGCTTTGTTTTGGCTGGGAGATTGGAGGCCCTCAATTATTCTTGAGCTCCTTCACTCTTTAGCCCACTCTTTATGGGAGCCCATCGGAGTAGAACGAGCTTTAGCCCAACTCATCAACGATATACGAATTGAAGAAGCCGTTATCGATGAGGAAATGACTGAAATCCAAGCAAATAGTGTCCTTTACTTGCCATTTGGCCTGGTTAAAAACGAGGGAAATAAGCTTGGGCCTGGGCATGCTCTAGCCCAAGTAAGATCAGAGTTCAGGAAAGTTCACCGGGTTATCGTCAAGGCCCAAAATCTAAGGTTCAATCTACTTACCCTTTTCTCATAGTGTAACTTATTAATTCATACAATATGGTTAATTATTTGATTGATATTTGCAGGAAGAAGGCACTGGAATTGGCAGTCAGGAAGGTGTTGGGACAGATTGATGCAGCAGAATTTCTAGTTGCATTTGTGGGAATTCAGGATTTAATCCATAAGTTTTCGATTAAATATAAAGCGCGAAACGGCCCGGTATGTATCAAGGAACTTGGAGTATCTCCCAGCAAATTTAACCTCCTTATGGCTCAAGATACTAGTTTACCTGATCGAAATAGTCCCAGTTAGTAGTTCACATTCTTGAAATTGTACAAAATTTATGTACCTTAGCTTTTGTTTTTGTGATGAAAATGCCATGTTTTGAGATTGGAACTTTTGTAATGAATAGATATAGTATTGAGATATGGGGTTCTAAATTGACCTATTATTTGCCTATATATACATTTTATCTAAGTTTTGATAGAACAGTTAAAAGAGAAACATGAGAGAAAAGTGGGTTTATATGTAATATAATAAAAAGTAAAAACAATTTGTTTGTATGGAAAAAGTTGACCTCCATAAGGTGAATCCAAACAATCTCCATCATCGTATACTAAAATTGACCTATCAGTTAGAAGACAGCAAAAACAGAAGTTACAAAAATTGACCTATCACTAATAAAGATAAATACAACTTTTCACAGGATAGATACGGGTCATAAAAATTTCATAAGAAAGATTCGGATCATAAAAGCAAACTGTTTTGTTTTACGTAATGTAAGAAATATTCATGTAATTGATGTATCAAATTGGGAAAATTACACTTACACCCCAAACGAGTTTACTAAGTTATACCTCATGTTAGTCAAACACAGTTACATCCTGCACGAAATTGAATAATTATAAAAACACTCAAGCATTAGGGCTCTATTAGGAAACATTAGGGTTCCATTATTAATTAACGGGATATTCCTTTTTTAATTTTAAAAAATTACACTTAGACCCCAAAAGAGTTTATGATATTACGAATAACACCCAAGTGAAGTTTTGGAGCAAACCCATGGTATAAAAAACTAAGAATATTTTCGATATTTACTATTCATTTTTTAATGCCGTCATCCAGTATATAACGAAACCCTAATGCTTGGATATATTTTGTAATTATTTGATTGAGAGGGTGTTAGACAAACTCGTTTGAGATGGAAGTGTAATTTTCCCTATCAAATATATAGAGTAACTTTGCATCATATGCATGCCACATAAATATTTATAAAATAAAAGAAACACAAAAAAGTAAGCTATATATTAGATAGAAGACAAAGTGAAATTTTTTCTTTTTTTCTTTTCTTTTTCATCATCGATCATTTATGATTTATCATATATAAATCCATCAGTTTGTGGGTCATTGCAGCTAGCATGCCAGTCACATGAAGGCTGAGAAACAAAAGGTTGATATCACATGGGAAAGTGATATGCTAAACTTAGCCAAATAGCTAGCATGCGTTTTATACCAAAAACTCATATCAAATCGATCATCACATTGAAGAATATCTTTGAAAAACAGGCTTTCCCTTGTTATTCACGAACAAAACAATACAGGCAAAATTCCAAATTTGCTACCATGCATATGATTGGAGCGAAGTCAAATTTAATCCCATAGTATTACCATAAGATTCAAAAAGTGGACATTTTTAGTTCTTCTGTTGCATTTTGAACAGAAATCACATGTGTCATGCACGTGTCCGTTACTCAGTTGACTGAAATAGTTTTTAACCTATTTTTCTTAATAAAATGTTTATTATTTTGGTAAAAAAACCAACCTCAACCATTTTTACCCAAATTTGAAACTCTTACTCTAAAATCCTCCTTCACTCCATGATAGAAGGACGAGAAAACTGAAGCTTGAAAGCTGGAAATGAAGCTAGGTAAATGTTGACGAAGATCACACCATCTTTCAAGTCTTGTTAGTGAGTCCTTAAAACCAAAAAAGAATGTCACGATTTGCTCTTGAACGGCTGTTCAGTAACCCTCTGATGTATGCTTTTTAACTTATGAAATTGTCCTTTTTCTTCAGATTGGTCGTTGTTATCTTGAAGTTCTCGCTCTACTCCAAATCAATTCGGGCCTTTTCTAACTTGTTGATTTTTCATAAGGGGCCTGGAATTATGGTTTTGACTCTTGCGGATAAGGGTTCGTCCTCCCAACGAAAAAATCACAAGCAACTCTATCACTCCTATAACTTGCACACAAGCATGAAACCTTCTACCCGGGTTCTCGCTCGTCCATGACGTTAAAATATTGGCTGGTTTACCACAATTGTAATTCCTCCATGATCTAGCATCACCATTGTACATATTGCTTGTTGCAGTTTTTTTCTTTTTCCCAAATTTTTTAATGTGTTTTTGGTGTTTTTTTATCCAAAAATTGGATAGAACCATACATAATAGTGGTGGTTGAGTTCCCGCCAAAATCTATCCACAAACTCTGATTTTTCCTCAAAATAACCAATCCTAACGGAGGAAACGGTGAAATTGGACAAAATGTAACGGAGGGACTAAAAATATCTACTTTTTGAATCTTACGAGACTATAAGTAGATTTTTAACACTGTGAGACTAAGTTTGACCCTCACTCCAATCATATGGGACCAAAAGTAGAATTTTCCCAAACAATACATATTTTTTTAAATACTTACTATTAAGGCAGGTTTTTGATACGAATACTTGCATGGAGAGTTTTTTAGAAGTAATAAAAAGTATAATATCATTATAGAACAAAAAAAAAACTAAAATTCGACCCGATTCGATCCATATAAATATTCTTTTAGAAATAAACGTGAAGAAGACCATTGAACTAAGATTAACATTTAACTGTGTTAAAGAATGATTAAATTTAGATTATCCTAGGTTTAGGCTCACATGCACTAACTAATGATTGTGGGCCATCGAAGTAAAGGAAGTAGATGAGATCGAAAGTTATTTCTATGCAGATACTAATGATCACATAAGTATTGACTAAAGGCAACATATATATATCCCAAATCTTAAAACAGATCTTACTCAAACTTAATTCAATGAGGCTCCAATATGAAATTTGTAAAGGATGTGAACGAATATCTTATCCAAAGTACAATGGATCAAAATCCACAAACTTTTACAGGTATCTTGAAAATTATTTGTTCTAATTTACCATCAAAACCTTAATAAAAAAACACTTATTCTGCCGGAAGTCGTCAATCATCGCTATGACTCGCTGAAATATTTTGTTGGAAATGGTAAAATAGAAAAAACAATTTGTAAAAAAAACTCATGTTAAAGGTAATAATTAAAGGTCGTGGTAACCAGATACTACTCCCAATGTAAAAGTCTAAATTCGATTCCCTATAATGATAAGAATTGAATGTATGCGTGGAGTGAATAATAGGATTTGTAAATAAAACCCGGAGAAGTGCGATATATTAAGATTAAAAAAATTATTAATAATAAAGGTGAAGAGGCCGAGGGGCCTATTATTGAGTTAATAATAAGATGATCATGCTTGACAGTACAACACGCGTGCGCTTAAACAGTGTTATACCTTCTCTCTTAGGGGTCATTTCCTTTATACAAGGCAATCAATTCAAGTTGCTTGCCCTTTATCAATTTCTCCTAATCAATGATAGTAATTAATATTTTAATTATAGCTATTAGTAATTATTAATTTTTTTTCTTAAGCTCATTCATATATATCAAGCCGGTCGGACCCTTTATGTATAAAATTCTCTTTACAGATGATAGTTGTATATATTGGGGACTCGAACTCGAAATCTTTATTTAAATTAGCATACATAATGCTGAACGTCTGAACCACTAAATTATGCAACTTAATGATATTAATAGTGATATTTAGTAAGTGGCAACAAAAACAGTTTATTTAAAAATGATTTTCATTGCCGGAGTTGTCACTCTATATGAAAAAATAATTTTTAAATGCGTTTGACATAATCAGTAACTTTAAGTTTGAACGTGTTTCAGCTCTCACGATCCAGCTTGCTATTGAATCAGCGTAAGGTACTGTTGTTAACTTCGTAAATATTTTTAATATTGCCATAAGTAGTTTTTTTTAATCACTTACAAATTGTTTATTTCAAGAAATAGCAAACAAAGCCCTTATTTTGAATGAGTGTTTAATTCCCATAAAATTCTTTATTTGCACAATTTATTTTTCTCCCTTAAACCCAGTTAACACAACTGGACCCAAAAACTGATGTTAGATAATAATATGAAAATTGGCAGATAAGTAGTGGGTTATGTGGTTTAAGTCGGGCCATTAGCATATGAAAGTAAATATCTCAAACCTTTTAAATTATGCACATAAAAGATGTTTATGGTAGAAGTAAACAAATTCTTAATATGTAATTTGTTAAAATATAATAAAAATTTCCAGTTTTAATTTTTAATCCACTAAAAAAATAAATAAATCTTATATGTACGCGGTAATTACTAGGCAAATTGCTAAATTTATTTTCTATTAAAAACTTATGAATAAAATGGCATCACTTGTATGTATATAACAAGAAAGATTGTGAGTGATGGATGTAGAGGTGATCTGGAAATAATTTGAAAAATTGGTGATATTTCCTTTCACACGCAAACGTTTAAAGGAAGAAAACCTGACAAAGATCTTGACCACACATTTTTAGGAGGGCCCACGTGGCTAGATCTGAGAGTAAGGTCAGCTGATAAGACTTAGCCACGTCAGCTAACCTATGTAGATAAGGGGGACCACCCCGTTATCGCGGATCTCCTGTCCCAGACACTTTGATTCTCTGCCAATTACGAGCCGTAATTCTTTCACTCAAATTACCTTTCTGCCCTCACCTCTCTTTTTGGGGATTTTTATGCACACAAAGACCTCTATTTTGTCATATGATTCATATTTCATACCCACCAAATGATGAAGATTATATTCAATAAAATGTCTAAAGAAAAAGAAGATTAACATTACAAAACACTTCTTGAAAAAAGTTGGATATCGCCATCAAGTGGTATAATTTAGGAATAATTATATTTAGATACCTCGAATTAAGGGAAAATACATCAAGACTCCATCTATTACTGAAAATTATAGAGAAATTCCCTTGACTGTGGTTTTATCTAACACTTAAGTTCTGTCGTTAGTCATTTTCTTATTTCCAAGTAGATTCTAACATTTTATTAACTCGACAATAATTTAATCACTTAACTTATTTATAACAAAAATATTATGGATAATTTAGTCATTTTATAACTTTTCGTTAAGTTTTTTAGGTTTTCTATAGGGTTAGAGGATCTATCTGTAATTTTTAATAGTTGAAGAGGTATTGTTGTATTTACCCCTAAGTCGAGAGGGTGTACGTGTAATTATTACTATAATTTAGTAGTTTGATGATCTGCTAGCTTAATTAGAAGTCTTGGGTTCGAGTCTTATGAAAACAACTCGAATGTAATGATTAAAAAAAACTTTGCACAATCTAGTGGTGCAATCTCTTCATAAATAATTCTTAAATCTATACAAAATTTGGATGATAATTCTTGAATTATGTATTGGGTACAGATCTATCAGCTTGCCTTGTTTCCTCTGTCTTGTTAAGTAGTTGAACATGTCTAATCTATATCTCTATTGTCCTAAGCCCTAACTAATATTTCTCATAATTGGACCTAGCTAGCTCCATAAAAATTTTCACGTTTATATTGTCATTCTTTGCATAATGTATCCAAGTGTCTCATCACTCATCAGAAACATGTTTCAATTATAAACATTGATTAATTTATTAATTATGAATATGAAGTAAGATATTTATAGGCTATGGCTGATATTGAAAACGTAAATCGTAGGCCTCTAAAACAGAGTAGGAAAAAACCTGACAAAAACAACTACTGAATCAGAATTACCCATCAAAAGCATCGGATACCAGACGTATCTGTAAATTACTGAGAATTAAAATCCTACACCCACCAAAAAGGTGTAAAAGAAAATAAAAATGAAATCGAAGTTGGTGTATAAATAATAGCATCACTGAGCTATTGGATCTTCCTCAGTGGAGCTTTTGTCCACCAACCCAAAGATACAGTCTTTATTACATCAAAATAGGCCCTCCATTTAGAGAGAGAAAGCTAACGAACACAAGAGAGTTTTTGTCAGAAAGGATTTCTTCTTTTTAAGTTTTTCTTTAACGTAATCACTAAAAAGAAAGATGTTTGCAGCTGAGAATGGTTTAAGGGGTGACCCAAGATTGAAGGCCATTTCTGATACCATCAGGGTTGTGCCCAATTTTCCTAAACCAGGTCAGAAAGTATCTTTTATTATGCATGTTATGTGATGAAGATGTTTTTGGAGAAATTTATGTTGTTTGTTTGAGTTATATGTATTTTTTTTTCTTGCTCGGTTTTGTTTATGTTTTTGTTTATGGGTTGTCAGGGATTATGTTTCAGGACATAACGACACTTGTCTCAAATCACAAGATCTTCAAACATACTGTTGATATCTTTGTTGACAGATACCGGGACATGGGCATCTCTCTTGTTGCTGGTAATGTATTTTTTCTCTGTAATTACTCAAAATAATATCTGAGTTAAATTGAAAATGGTGATGATGAATGCATGCATAGTCCATTATTATAATAGCTAATTAAGGGCTGTTAATTTCTTGAATCTTGTTGCAGGAGTTGAAGCAAGAGGCTTTATATTTGCTCCCGCAATTGCATTGGCAATTGGTGCTAAATTTGTTCCTCTGCGTAAACCAGGGAAGCTTCCAGGTAAAATAATTTCTATCTTCACTTAAAATTTTAGCCTTTGACGGGATGATTTTGAATAAAAATTGATAGTTCTATAGAGATTAATGTGAATTAATTCACGACTTTGATTTTTAAACACAGAGCTTCTCTTTGAAGTTTTTATAGGCTTTCTTGTTTATTTGTATCCCCTGTTCATCAAAGAACAAAATGTTGAAGAAAATGTGGGATGTTGATGAAATAATTGAATTTGTATTATCCAGGTGAAGTTATTTCCGAAGCATATGAGCTTGAATATGGCCATGATTGTCTGGAAATTCATGTCGGTGTCGTTGAAAAAGGCGAACGAGCATTGGTAATAGATGATTTAGTAGCTACAGGAGGGACCCTTTCTGCAGCGATAAGGCTTCTAGGTCAGCTCCCAAGTTGTTGTTGTTGTTTTCATGAGTTTTGGCAGATTTACAATAAACACCCTCAAACCTTGAAAATTACAAAAACCACCCTGAGCGAACAATTTCCCATTAGTTTGAAGGAAGGGTTATTCGCTATACTGTTTCAATCATCCTTTTTATTGTGTAGAACGTGTCGGCGCTGAGGTTGTTGAGTGTGCATGTGTTATTGGATTGCCACAGGTTAAGGTAACTATTCAATATTCTACTTTTATATGATTTTATTGCTTTTCATCTTGATAAGTTTCTAAAATTACAAACTTGAAAAGCTTTGTCATGTACTTTATCAATTCAAATGTAATGTTATAGTAGGCTAAAACACGTGGCTTAATTTCTTTGTTTATTTTGGATCTTGGAATGAATTAGTCCTTTTTACTAATTTTTCAGGGACAGCGTTTGTTGGATGGAAAACCGTTATACGTCTTGGTGGAACCACGCGATCAGTAGTAAATTCAATTTCTGGTAAGTACTTTAGATACTTATTACTTTTTCTGGAAAAACTGAAATAGAAGTTAAAAGTTGTAAAAAGTTGACTGTTAAAAGCACTCCCAAAGTTGATTCTAGGTTCTAGCTTTGTTAAAAGCAGAATCAGCAACATAAAAACACTCAATTTCTGCTTTCTTTAAGCTAAAAGCAGAAGAATATACATTTTTCGTGTTTGCAAACACTACCTAAGAATTGTATAGCTGCTCATTTAGATCAAAGCTGGAGGCGACAATTGGTTTCAAGAACGTAATTTTGAGCGGATGATCAGAGATGTTTGAGTTTGATCAAATATTTGAAGGTTGACGAAACGATTTCACAGCTTTTTTTCGAATAATCTATGATCCTCCTTCCATTAGTATGAGCTTCATCAACTGAAAATAATTTGTTGTTTCTTGATACTTCCTTGTCAATGAGAATCACTTTTGCCTTGTATTCAAATATTTTGTATCTTCCTCCATCATTGTATCAGTTTGGTGAAAAATGCATTTTCAGGCCTTTTTTCTGTTGTGATTTCTTCAGAAATTTTGTGTTGAAAAAAGAAGTATAAACTGAAGTATTTGAAAAAAAAGAAAATTTTTAAAGAATCAAAGGTGTTTGAGGAACTTCCAAACATTAAAAGAAAGAAGAATGAAAGAAAAAAGAAATAGAAAGAATTACTATATATGTCAGAAAATTGTACAAAATTATTTTCAATATCATTTCGCTATTTAATGAGGTCTAAAATGATAAAACATCACATAATTAGTCAAAAAATTAACTACTGAATTTTTTGAAATGGGAGTTTCAGAAATTAGTAATAGAAGATTAACAATTTATCAAATTTAGTTGGATTTTTGAAATGAAAATATCAGAAAATAGTACTAGAAGATTAACAATTAAACAATTAAACAATTTTAGATTTTAGTTATTAAAATTAGATGTCAAGAAGTGCTCTGGAGTCCTGAACAATTGATAATAAAAATTAGGGTGAATTACATTGATGTCCCTAATGTTTGTCATATTTGCATCTAGGTTTCTTTAGTTTTATTTTTTACATCTTAGTTCCTTGACTGGTTAACTATTGGTCGGTTTCGTTAATTTTATAGTACCGTTATGTTCTCAACGAGACGATGAATTTGAAATATAAATTTATCTGATTCGGTGAAGAAACGAAAAATTTGGATTATACACACAATTGAAGAAAAATTTCTTAAACTTATAACTTTCTCGTTTCTTCACCGAATCAGACAAATTTATATTCCAAATTCATCGTCTCGATGAGACAAACACAACAGTAATAGGAAATTAACAAACTGACTAACGGTTGACCGATTAAGGGACTATAATGTTAAAAATAAAACTGGAGAAACCTAAATGTAAATATGATAAACATCAGGACCTCAATGTAATTAGTCCTTTTTTTAAACCCTTCACCCAAGGAAACTCGCATCTACGCGCTACAAGTCACGTGCAAAACACGAAAACAAGAAAACAAAACAATATATACAAGAATAGTACCTCTGTACCTCGACGCAAAGCTTGGAATCTCACCAATGGAACCTCAAAACCCTCACCGATTCTGATTCAATTGGTTTGTTTATATTGAATATCTGAAGAAACGAATATCGGAAGGAAAAGAATTTGGAAAAAAAATCGAATATTCAATTTAATAAAACGATAGAATGTCTATGGTGTGTGGTAAGAGATCGTTCTTTGAGGATATAGACTCTGCGTCGTCATCGCCGACGTCTGCGTCTCCGCCTCCGTATAAGAAGTTCCGATGCTCTTCATCAACGTCTCCGGGTCGGTTCACTTACTCGCCGGCGGTTCAGACGAATCCAGTTGATGAGCTCAAGGCTTTGTTTCCTGGTATGGAAATTCAGGTGAGTCTTGCACTTTTTATATCCCGAGGTTTACGTGCTGATCAGGATTTCGGTACGTTCTAGGGTTCGGTAGATCTGAATTGTTCATGGGTTATTCATATTTTGGGCAAGAAACGATTAATTTTACATCATGGTTTCTTTATGGGTTTAAGTGTTTATGGTAAAGAAATCTCTAGTTTTCCCTTTTTAGGTTAAAATGGATATCTTATGCATAGTTGCTCATTCTGCTGAAATTTGTTTGACTGGGAATGGAAATTCGCATAAAATTTTATATCCATAATAAAGCGGTATCAGTGATCATCCATGATCTTTTTCCGTCTAAATCTACTGTGTAATTGAAAGGTAGGGAAATGAATGAATTCAGCTCTGAAATATAAGCACCATTGGTTGTTGACATTAGCTAATATAATCACTTTTCCTTTATTCAACTTCTTAATGAGATAGATGGTCTCTTACCCTTTTTTATAACTATTTTCAGCTTCTAGAGAAAGCTTTAGAAGAATCTGGCAATAACTTGGATGTGGCTATTAAGAACCTTCAAGAGCTTTGTCTTGCACATTCCAATGGCTCAGGCTCTACTGCTGAAGCGGACAGGTTTACGGGAAAAGGTATGTTCTTTACATTGATGGCAGATTCAAGGCAACTATACCTGTTGCTAGTTTTCTGATTCATTTATTACTCTGTTTTGAAACAAAGCTTTGCAACATGTGGTTATGTCTCTATGTAGTTACCGCATGTTCTCTGTATTTATTCTTATGATTGTATCTAGTCGCATACCCTATCACGTCATGACAAAAACTTCTGAAATGGAACTTTTATTCGTACTTGAGAGTTGGGATTCCTCCATTTGGATCGTTATCTTGTGTCAAATTTTCCAATTGCACGTTGTCGAAATTCCTGAGTGCACTTCCTATAAGTACCTTTAATACATGTGGAGAGGTTTTCTCATTATGTGTCATCTTATCAAGTCTTCGGAGGGATTCCTAATCACTTGTACGGTGGTTTATGCTATAAAAGAAAGGATCAATTACAAATGTTATCCTAATCTTGTAACTACAGGTGGTAGACCAATTGGTGAGGATGCAGTTACTTTGGAAGAACCTAAGATCGAGAACAAAATGCCAGCAAATGGAGAAGAATGGGTGGATTTATTTGTGAAGAAGATTAGTAGTGCGACTAGCATAGACGAGGCAAAATCCAGAGCAGCCACTATCTTGGAGATTTTGGAGAAGTCCATAAGCTCTACAACTTCTGCTCAGGCAGCTCAAAGTTTTCACAAGGTTCGGATCCATGTTTTCCCGTCAAATAACTATTTAAATTTGTATCAATTGTTCATGAGAGAAAGCTTTATGAAATTATCGATAAA
Source organism: Verbena officinalis (assembly GCA_958496215.1). Lineage (NCBI taxonomy): Eukaryota > Viridiplantae > Streptophyta > Magnoliopsida > Lamiales > Verbenaceae > Verbena > Verbena officinalis. Next base: position 3,294,731 of record OY292391.1, read on the forward strand.
CTAATCGAGTCTGTTTTTGGTTGGATAAAAAAGATTGCTATTGCTTTTACACTGCAAGGGCAAAGTGATTTTCACAAAATTAAAGAATCAGATGAAATGCTATATTTATGTTGTTGTAGGAAAATGTGATGGTAAAAGAACAACTTGAGGCCGCTATGCGTGATAATGCGATCCTTAAACGTGCTGTAGCAATACAGCATGAGCGTCAAAAGGAGATTGATGAGAGGAACCAACAAGTCCAGCAATTGAGGCAGTTGGTCTCGCAGTATCAGGAACAGTTGCGAAATCTTGAGGTTAGTATAGCCTTTTAACTTCAAGTTTGTTTCTTCTTGAGAATTTTGGTTCTGGTTGAAAAAGAAGTAGGAATAATTGCGAAAAACCCCCTAAGGTTAGTGCCGTGTACTAAAAATACCCTGAAACTTTAAAAATTACAAAAACACACCAAGTCCGTGATTTTCCATTTGTTTGAGGGTGTTCTTTGTTATGATTTGCCAAATCTCAGGGTGTTTTGTAATTTTCAAGGTTTCAGGGTGCGTTTCATAAAAGACGCAAATGTCCGGGGGTTATTTGTGATTGACCGAAAGAGATATGAATGCTAATAAATAAAAACTTCCTGTTCATGCAGGTGAACAATTACGCGTTGCAAATGCATTTGCGTCAGGCTCAGCAGAGCAATTCAATCCCTGGGCGTTTCCATCCAGATATCTTCTAATAAATAGGAAATTGTATGACAAAGATCTTCAAATCTGAAATTACTTATATGTTGTAACTTGTAACGAGTAAGAACTTTGATCTATGTGGAGATTATGAAGAGAGATGCTTTTGGAGGAAAAAAGCAGTATGATTTGAGTACTAGGAATCTTAAAGATTATTGAAGGGATAATAATCTTTAGAAATTTAGAATTACGGAGTTAATATAATAGAAATTTAAGACAACGGAATCATACAATTTAGAATTCGGAGTTAATATTTAGACTAAAATTTTATTTTATTTATTGTGCAGAAAGTAGAGCATTGAATTACTGATTTACTGTCAAGTGGTGGTAGTGGAAAGGCCATTAATATACTTCAATGCCACTAGAACAAAAGCTGAAGCAGTAAAAACTCAAGTCCCCTAGCTAGTATAAAAAAAGTTCAGCTTTTATTTTGAAACAACATAATGCAGATACATACAGATTACATAACGAAAATATTCCGTTGATCAAAAACTTCTTTCCAAGAGAACTTTTTACTAATATTATTTTTCAGTGATCATCTTCTTCGGGTGTTATCGCAAGAGGTATCTTTCATACTGAAAGCACACTGCATAATAGATGTTGCCTGTTTCCTCAAAATGGCATTGTCAATGAGAACATCTGTTAGCATCTTCCTCAACTCATCAACGTTGCCACTTCCATGACTAGAATTTGTAGTAGGAGTTGCAACATCTTGTGCAAGGAGACGTGCCTGTTTAATGCCATGGATTATTACTTATTAGTGAGAAGACAATAAGAAGTTGAAAATCAGAAGGGAAAATTAAACTTGGATACCCTGACGCTTGGCCTAATTACACACTTACCCTCAGGTTTGGAAAATTACAGAAACATTCACGTAATATTCCAGTTTTTATGTTAAAACATAATAAATAAAATCCTCAGGGTATGTGAGTGTAATTATCCCTCTAATCAAACTGTATTATTGAGTCTATTCTTCAAATACTACAAAATATTTTCTCCTGTTCACATTTTAGAGACTCTACTCATATAGACATTTCAGTGATGTATGACATTCGGATACATGGGATTATTTACAACCTCATGTTATACTGATTTTTAGTGGTATCTAAGCAGTGGTTCATCTCTAATATTGAACAAGTTAGTTAGATGATAGTCAAAGTACCTCCTCAAGAAGCAGACCAGCACAGTCTCCAAAAGTAGCCACTTTATCAAGAGCATCAGATTGAGACCAAGCATCCACTTTTAGCTTATTGTCTTGTCCAAACAGAAAATTAACATTGCATTCTTCAAGCCGACTACGAAGAATTTCACATTCATGCAGCAATTTTGTGTTGGCAGCATCAATACATTCCGTTTTTATCTTTTCCTTTTCAAGTCTTGCCTGTGGAGAGCATCACAATAGTATGTTATTTTTGTGTTGGATATCAAAAGCAATAATAACATGTTATTGAGAACAGTATAGAAACATAAATTAGAGAAATGTAGCAGATCTAAGTAAAGAATTACCTCAAACTCCATCTTCTCTTTTTCCACCCTGTCAAGCTCCTGCCTCAGTTCTGATTGTGAAATTCGAAGTGACTTAACTTCTCCTTTGGATTTCAAGTCCGCCTCTTCATGACATTTCTGCAAGTTCTGAAGCTGCTCTCTTGTAGAATTCAACTCTTGCCTCAGTTTTTCATTCTCTTTAATGATTGAATTTGTTGTTTCTTCTGCATGATCTTTTCCATCCTGAGTTTTTTTCCCCTCAAATAGTATTACCTTCCCAAAAAAAAAAAAAAGAAAAAGGAGATAAAACAGAGTTCACATGAAACAAATTCAGACCTGTTCGGCTTTCAACGTGAGCTCCATATCCATACACTTTCTTTTTACCTCCTCCATATCCCACTGCATCTGAGTAAATTTTTCCCTTTCAATTAAAATTGCCTTCTCCAGATTTTCTTTGCTACACTTCTTCGTAGATTCAAGCTCAGTTTCCAAATCTTTGACCTGAAAAAGAAGACAGTAATAATATTTAAGTATTTCTACCTGTGGGTGGAACAAATTCAACATAATCAGATGGTAACACTACCATTTCATTCAGCAGAAAACATTCTCATGCTTTTTTCATTTTCTCAAGTTTAGTTCTTGATCTCTTTCAGGAAAATATGCAAACTTGATTTCTAGAATTAATTAATGTCTTCCATTATATTATTTATGTTAATAATATTTTATAGTTTAATATCTAATAGGATATAATATCTAAGATGAGTACAAATCTAATAGGATAGCTTTACGATATCAATTAGGTTTCGATTATGCTGTTTTTATCTGGTTAAAATTCTTGTATTATCTTCACTCTATCCTCTCTCTCTCTCTCTCTCTATATATATATATATATATATATATATATATATATATTATATGTATATATATATATATAGGGATTTTATCCAATACACAAAAATAATTACAATATTTTTCTCTTCCAACAATTAAAACCTCATATTAGCATATGCAGAGCAAGAAAAGTTGCAGGGGTAGCGTCAGGTAAGTACTTCGAAGTTTTAACTTGCTGCAAAAATGGGGGACTAAGTGGATGAAATACATAACATACCTTTGTGGCAAGATACTGTCTTACAGCAAGCTCTTGATTTAACCTTGCTATAAGATCTTCTACATCATTTTTTGATGTGACTAATCGTTGTTGCATGGTATTGAGAAGTTTATTCATCTTCTGCTCCTCATCCATTTGAAAAACCATTTTATCATGTGGCAATTGCAAACCTGAGCTGGGAGGCGTGTCAAGGGATTCTGAAGCTTCTACACTTTCAGAACATTTTGGTGAAGTATCACCAAACTTATCCAGGTCGATTCTTTCATCAAACTTGGGTAAATATTTTTCGTCCTTCCCTTTGTTGAACTCTTTGGGGGGAGTAGAACTATTATTTTCATCGAAAGCTACACTTACAGTTGCTTCATTATTATTCTGGGAACTCAAATTCACATTCAGCACGTGATGATTTGACTCAGAGAATGCTGAAAGGTGAAAATATGCTTCATTATGTGAAATTCAATCTTCTTTGCAAGATATGGGTAACCAAAATATAGGTAGATGTATATTAATTGAGGAATAAAAGAATATACTAGAAATTCTATGATGCTGCAAGGAGACACATACATGACCTTACAACCGCTTCTAATTCAAGAAAGCATGCTACTGCAGCACTTCTTGAGATATCAATATCAGAAAGTACTTTCACCATCCAATCCTCCAAAGAGCACCTACGCTGTGATGAAGTTGCAAAATAAGGAATGTATTGCAATAACTCAAAACTGAAAAATATTAATAAGAACAAATATTCTGCCACATCACAAAAGTAACTCCAGTCGACAAACTAAACTGTGTTTCATCCAAACAATTTAGGAAAACAAACATTTTTCACAACCTAACATTGACATTATCCAGTCTATGACATTTATTCATACGCCAATAAATAACATATATTTTAATGCAGGTGAACTCCATTAGATTGGAAACTGATGAGAAACAATAAATCTGTGATTTACAATTATAATTATAAATAGATCTTTAAGCTTGTTACCTATTTAAAAATGTTTGTTATATAATGCATTTAATTACCGTACGAAATCACATTGTTCAGCTTTACCTTTAATGTTTAAATATTTGCACAGGTAGGCTCCCATAACCACACTAGAGCATCAATGACGTCGGGTTTTCGGTGGAAGGAATTTAATGCACTGAGACAGCTAACATTCGATCACAGGAAGTTGGGAAAAGAAACTGATATTAAGCAGCAGTCATTTGAATATTCTATCTAGGAAGTTAAATTCGCTGACTTAAACTGTAAAAGGACCATATGTGTGTGCATTTACATGTGAAGACACTCAGCATAGCTCTCTACATCAAGCACACAGATAATATCAGCAGTCTCTTGAAGCTTTCCATAATAATAATAGATGGTAAAGGCAAATACTTGTAGATATAATTAAAAAAACATAAACGGCATATGAGCAACAAGGACAAAAAGAAGTTACTAACTTCCTCCAAAAGTGTTGTGCTCTTCTTTCTCAAAAGCCCCTTTGGAGGAGCCGAGGGCATCTTTTTCCTGCTAAAGGACTGCTTCAGCTGCGGAAGACCATTGTAATGTAAGCGGTAAAAGTGTAAGACCGTGCTCATTAAAAACATTAATCGAGGAAGTGCTGGAAAGCACTAATTTAACTACATTAAAAATGGTATCAAATGAAAATGAAGTCAAGTAATCAAGAGACAATGCACTTTTTGGTCTAACTGCAAGATACTGAAGGTCAACCACCTTGTGCTTGCTCCAAAAAAATTTGCCAACTTACATCAGATGACAGCTTCAAGAAATCACTAAATCTTTTTAGCACCTCCCGTGTTGTGGTAACCCCTTCTGATGACTGCAAACCAACTTGAACCCTGTAAAACTGTCATGTACGGATGTTAAAACAGATACAGAAATTTCAAGCTCCTAATACATGACTTCTATATAAAAAAAGATTTTATATAGCCTACAATATATATTATACAGTCAAGACAAATAACAAACTTCATACCACTACAGGCTCTGAGCCTTCTGATTCAGAGAAGATGCTCCAAGAAGGAATGGTGGCAGAATAACTCCATCCTGTGTGGGAATCATGAGGCCAAATGGTATTTGGTCCATCCTACAATGGAAACAGGAGATTCTTCAATATTCCAAGTATATGAGGCCATATCCATGAACATCAATTTCTCAAAACAAAGATAACGGGCACAAAATTGCGCAGGAAATGTGAAGTTCAATAGCATTTTCTATTAATAGTTCATCAAAATATGCAAATCATTTCACGATTGTGGAAAGCAGCAGCAATCTTTAATTTCAGTAGTCTCGTTTTTCATACACTCATATTGATAGGCACACCTATCATTCATCAAGCAACATTTTGCTAACAATAGCACTCCAAAATCCTTTGGACAGTCAATTCTAAATAATTGAGGTAGAACTTCAAGTAACAGAAGAAATACTATATTATCAAACATGCAAATAACTCTACCAACAAACGAAATTACACCCACAATCAAAATGGAAACCCGAGAGATAAAATTATACCCAATTACGGGGAGGAGGGCTCCAGTCCATTCCAAGAGGCAGCGGCGAAGTACCATCGTGTCGATGTTTCGGTGGACTGCTATTCCTCTTGCTATTTTTCAGGATTGCGTTCGAAATCTTTAGTAAATTCTCTTCCTCCTTTTCTCTGAGTCTTCTATCCATGATCATCGAATCAGAGCTCGAAAGGGATTCGACGAAGGTCGGATCACCGTATCCCAGGTCCATGAGTGTGTAATCGAGCCCATACAGATTCATTGCCGCGAGGTGTTTGATGAATTGTTTGCAAGATTAGTTGGCGTGTTCCTCTTTTGCAACTGTGCTAGAACTTCGAACAGCGTGGAGACGAAATATACTACTGGAACTGGAAGTCTAGAACAATCAACAGCTTTAGGGTAAATTGCAACGAATACCCCTGTAGTTTTGATATGTACTATTAAAGTTCCATTAGTCAAGATAATAGCAAAATTACCCTCTAGGAAATGATATTTTTCTTCTTTTTATTTCTTCAATTTCTCAAAATTCTTTTTATTATTTCTCTTTGTGTTTTGTTGTGATACTTTTGAGGATGATTCCTCACTAATTTTAACTTTTTTCCTTGTATATTTTAGAGATAAAATGTATGTGAAAATACTCTCTAATCGTTTCACGGCGTTGTTTATTTTTTAAGAAATATATTATATTTTAGGTGATTATTCAGTAATTAAACTTACGATGTATATAGCGATATAAGTGCCAAATTACCTATTCCACCGTCTTATTCGCTCATATAATATTAGGAATGAGGAAAAATTATATCAAGTCAAAATCCGGCTCGATCAGTCCCCACTAATAATTATATAAAATGTGCTATATATTTTCTGTCATCCTCTAAAATATACATCAATCGCATACGCGATAAATGTAAACATTCATCCTTCAACAAATACAAGTTATTACTGTTATATACTGAATAAACTCAGGGATGGAAAGCGTAGAAAACCATTGAATTGAGAGAGAAAAATCTGGAAGAAAATATTTCTTATTATTAAGAACTGATAAAAAAGAAATAAATGGGAACACTAGCCTAAAAATAGGCAGATAGTTCAACCCTAAAGCCTTAGCTTAGAAACGCGCTTTAATTAAAGAAAACAAAAGCTAACTAACAAAACATAGAAAATTACATAAAAACCCTATATACAAAACTAATATTCCAACATATACACTAACTTCTGTTATTTTCAACTGATCATGTACACAATCTTTGCTACTCCTAATAAATCAATTGGCGCCTCCTCTGAATTTGAGAACTCCCAATCGACATGAACGTGTCAGATCAGCTCCTTTTGTTTGTTGCTTTTCTAACCATTGATAGCTTTAGCAACCACGACGCTCCTGCTTCTGTGGAAGATTTATCTAGCAAAAATCAGGAAGCCACAAATTAAAACTCCTGCTTCTGCTTCTGCTTAATTCTGCTCAAGTTACCTGCTCTCCATTTGAACATCAGTCAAGCTCTGATGATATTCTCCCCAGAATATAGAGCTGTGAAAACGCCTAAGATTGAGATCGCTTCAGTGATTTTCCGAAAGCCGTATGTTCCAAAATCTCGCAATGTGAATTCTGCTTCAACTTCTTATAACAATTACGCATATTCTGCATCACCGCCTTCTTTTCCTTGCTGTGATATTTGGTCCCATGAAAATTAGTACTCGCCTACTCTAAAAAAAATATAGTAAAAGTGTAATAAAATTTGGACAAATTAATTGCAAAATTAGTCCTTTAATTTGACAAATCATATTTATACCCACTATATAACTACGATTTTGTGGCAATTTTAAATAAACTTTCCCCAAAATTGAAATTCGTCACCAAAATTTTCACTGCGTCTGACATGTGCCGACGAAATAAATTGAAGTGTTATATCCCAATTAATTATGGGGTCAAAGTTCAAAGTATTACAAAAAGGTTTAAGTCCTTTTGAATTACCTAATTAGATCATACCTAGTCCTTATGGTGGATCATTTGAGGCTTACAGAAAAAAGGAAAAATGTTCTTAAAGATGTCAAAAGATATTGTTTGATTGGTTTGTGTTGATGTTTTGTGCTTGTACATATATACCAGTTTTTTTTTTTACATTGAAGTCTGCAGGTTTGTTTGTTGGGTGAAAATCAACCGACAGCCATTGTCATGGTCGACGAACATATGTAGCCCACATGATATATCAATCCCTACAAACTTCACATGAATCCGACACAAATGAGATGCTCCTCGATGCAATGCAATATTACCCTTCAATAAAATGAAGTTGGATTTTAGCTAAATCAATTTCAATTTTAATAACTTTATAACGTTAAACTAATTTAGCATGTTGTTGTAGAAATTAAGTGATATATATAGATGTGTGTTAATTGCTTTCTTTATTAGCTAGAATTGAATTCCTAATTAAAATTGAGTAAATATTTAGAATTTTGGACTTGATTATATTTTTTTTTTGATATTCTTGGTAAAGGGCCTTGTATATTAACTAGCTTCTATTGATGAGTTTGACATTATAAAAAAAACGTCGAGCACAATTTACTATGCTTACTGTAAATAAACAGTACTGTAAAATTTAGTAAATTTTGAATATAATCATGTTTTAGTCCTAAATTTTTTTTAATCTTTCGCTTCCCTTAACTAAAATTTTAGCTCTGCCGCTACTTGGTCCGTATTGCACTTTATGAAATCATAATTTTTTTGGCATAATGTAAAATATCACGATATATATATATATATATTTTTTTTTTATGATCAACATTAATTAGAAGTATTAGAGGAGACCTATGTGCAGTACAATAACCTGACCTTTAGTACTTGGGAGCATGAAGCACCATTACACCACCAAATGGACGTAGTTTAGCGATTCGATGCCATGCTAGCTTAACTAGAGGATCTCTAATTCGAGTCTCTGGGAATGCAACAGCCAACAGTCATGATACGGAGAACTTTCACCTTATTAGTCCGACCGGACTCGACCCATATGAATGAACTTTTAAACCAAGAAAAAAATGAGCATTGCATGTATATATGCAATTATATATGTACAAACATATGTCGAGGCTGAGTCGTTGAGTTGTTCCCAGAATACATTACAGACACACAAATAATTTAGAGAGAGAGGATGCAGAAAGGTAGCTAGCTGGTAGCTATAAAAATATATAATGGAAGTAGGTTTCTGAAAACATATATGGTCGGGTACGAGAGAGATCCGTGGAAAACGGGCAAGGGATGATGCAGCATGAGAGAGATCGATAACATCAGAATCAGACCACAAATTCAACACCAAACTATTTTTACCTATTTTTGTGAAACAAACCAAACTCCTGAAATGACATTCTTCACCCCACTAACTTGCAATTCTTCATGCATGCAGTAAAAAAACACACCACTAATCTTCAATTCCCCGCCAACTTCCGCAGTAAAAAACTAAAAAATAAAGAATTAATAATCACCTGCATGCTGATATCCTGAACTGCATGCCCTTCTTAAATAATTAATCAGACATATATAAAAGCTGATATTTGACCTGATTATAAATGCAAATATATAGGTTTAGAAAATTACGAAAAACTTACCCTGAACTGTAATCGACGTTAGACAATTCTAATAGGGAAGAGCACTTTCATGTCAAATCTTAGGATATATGTTTGCATAATTAGGCTAAACTTTCGGGTAATTAATTATCCCTATTTTCTTTTGATGCACTAATTATTAATGACTAAAGTACTAGCAAGCTAGTATATTCATCTTTTCAGCAATAATGGCATTTTTTATCGATGTTGTACAGACACATCTAATTAGCTGTTTTTTTAGTACCCTAAAGGACATAAATCATTTACTTTGCTCATATAATCAGCATACCAATTAATGCAACACATATATATATAAAAGCTGTACTTTAATTTTTCAAATTAATTATATTGTCTGAATTTTAACCAAATTACCCTAACATGAATTAAGCCCTTAATCTTACACAAGTATATATGTGTAACACATTATGCGCATTTCAAATTATTAATTCAAAATGTTTAAAACTTGGAAATTCAGAATTTATTTATTTCCTACCAAGGGTTGAGCTACCGTTCCTGTTTGGTCGGAATTCCATCTGTCAGGGCTGTGACCGACCGAATTCCGACCATTTTTAGGGATTTTTGGTCGGTATTAATTTGGCAGTTTTCTTATAGTGAAACTTTAAACTATAAAAGTAATCAATCATTAATATCCATAACCAATTAAGCATCAAGTTTCCAAATTACATGTAATTCGTCATTTTCCAGATTACTATGATTAATTATGCAAGAACTTCAGAAAACAATATCAAGATTCAACCCATATAAACTGATATATGTCAGTTAAAAAATCTTGTAGCAGATCAAATTCATATATATATATATATATATATTGCTTAAAAATCCAAAAACTTATTTTAGAACTTCATCCCATCGTGATGAACTTAATTTGGCAAAATTGGATCTGAGAATACCCTTTTCTTCAACTGCTACATGATTTTTTCTCTTGATTAAGAAGTAATTAAATAATTTAAGCTAATTAAATGCATATACAATATAATGCAATCAGACTCTATGGAGGAAAAAGTTAAAAACTATATGGTAAATGATATATATTTACCGTGCGTATAGATTGGTCGACATAAATTAACTTGTAGGGCATCGCATCATAGAGATTCCTGTTCTCCATTCCCATCAGAGAGATTACTGCATTAATTAGTTCCTGAAATAAAGAAAATTCAACCCAAAAATAAAAAAGAAAAAGGAAAAAAAAAAAAAAACCCACCAAAATCCAGGCTTTGCCATGTCTTCCCACAGCTTTCTTGAACTTCTGAATGCAAAATTCTCGAAGAATATCATAACATATATAAGAAGTTCAAGAAAGCTGTGGAAAAGCATGACAAGGGATTCTCTATATTTCTTCAGAAACGTAAGAAGCTAGAAATCACTTTCATATAGTTTACCGGCCATACACAAAAACAGAAACAGTACTACTAAGTAAAAGAAAAAGAAACTTTCATGTTTAAGAGATCTGAGTACAAAACCCTTGTCACACAGTTAATTAAACAACTTGAAATTCCAAAAATATGTACCAAATTCTCACTCCTAGCTCCTCTGTGTGTGTGTGTGTGTGTGTGTGTGTGTGTGTGTGTGTGTGAGTGAGTGAGCAATGGAAAGGGGGATTATGAATCATGGTAAACAGAAGCAGAAAGCCAATGGTATTTATAAAAACTAAAAAGATAGACCAGTGAAGAATTGTATTATTATTTACTTCTTTTTTTCTTTTCTTGTTTTTATTGGTTGGAAATTGTAGAAATAAACGAAAAAAAAAACCCATTTATTAACATTTTGTGGAAATTGGAGGGAGGAGAGGACCACTCTATATAATTCAGCAAACAATCTGTTTAAAAAATGCAGCTTTAACAGAGCGTGGGGAGAAAGGTAGGGTTACCCCTCACGTTCTAGGAGTAATACATACAAAAAAGTGAGTGCGCAGGTGGGGTACTAAATAGATATATGGGAAACACAAAAATATAAAAGGAAATCGACCTAGCTATTAATTATATATATATTCAAGAAAAAATGAAATTCATTTTCTTTTTGTATGAATTTCATTGGTTTTATATATCAATTGATGAAAAAAGAATAAAAAAACAAGAACATAGTGATAAATTAACATCCCATCACATGTCAACACATTTTGATCTTTGTACTTGGGAATATGATCGACTAGGGAAGCCACTGTTATTCTCTGTATAATTGGGTCCCAAAATTTCTATTTCTTTTTTGTCCATTTTTAATTTTCACTTTGAAGTGGTTATGTATGCTTTCTCTCCTTTCGTAGATCGACGAATTAATTTTGTAAATAAGGTATAATCTCGATCAGACACGTGGTGTTATCTTAGTGATCAACACCGGTCCAGATCCGAGCTCCATGACCAATTTATATTTCCAACCAGAAACCTCATGGTTTGATCGGATTGAGTGTCAACCAGGGGGTCATTTCGACCGTCAAACCCTCGGTCCCCGAGCGGGTTTAGACCGATCTACCAAGCAGTCAAATCAGTAAGTCGCCTAGCATTAAATGTTGAAAGTACCTGACTGATAACGCTTTACTAGTGAAGATAATCCTGCAGAAACGGCGGTCGATGCATTAAATGCGTACCTAGAAGCATGTGTACTTAGTGCGTATTATACACCACGATAATTATTGATTGGTAAGCACATTTATTATCTTAGTCTAAGCTTATTGACTTGAGCGTCGGAGATTCTACACCGGAGCCAACCCTCTCCGGCCAAGTAATCCCATGTTCATTTGTTTCAGGTCAAAGCGGATCCCCCAATATAAATTCAACTGTCAATTAAGCCCCCCAATATAAATTCAACCGTCAGTTAGGCGGTAAATTCAACTGTCAGTTAAACGGTCTACATTCAATCCTCGAACCCCACCCAAAAACCGACCTTGTCAATAGAAATAGATTATTTTTTACAATTTTAAGACTTTTTTTTTTAACTTATAGGAAGATGTGTGGAAAAAATCAATTTTGCAATTTACGTCGCATGATCTAACGGAAAATTGAGAAGGTACTGACATAAATAAAAAGTTCACCAATGTGATTTAATTTTGGTCGAAAAAAGTAAGTGCGGTGAACGTGGATCGAACACGTGACCTTCAGATCTTCAGTCTGACGCTCTCCCAACTGAGCTATCCCCGCTGTTGAGTTAAGTAATACCTGATAAAATAAATGTATTTGATATAAATTAAAATCATAGTATCAAATAAAATGAAGAAGTTATGTTACCAGAAATGCAATTACCTTTAACTGCATTGTTAAACATTTTGGACTCAGTGTGTCAAACTCGAGAATTTTGGGAGTACTCCGATATGAAAATTAAGTTAAACCTAAAAATATCATAAAATAGGTTGCTTAACGTCTCACGTGACTTGTACGTGGACTCTCTGTTAACATACTAATTAATAATTAATGTTAGTCTGCAATTGTCTCATATTTTATTAAATCTGTTAAATTTTGAGACTCAACCTTAAAATTCAATGTGAAAATCGGTCTAAACCTTGGATCGAAAATAATATTTTCCCTAACGTAAAAGAAAAAGGAAATACTGAGGGCTCTCAAATATTTCAACTTGCAAATAGTACGTATCCTTCAAATGTTTTTTTTATGCGCGGACACTCCTAAAAATCCTATTCCACCATGTCGTGTCGTATCCGATACCGTGTCGGACACTTCTCTAGTGTAAAATATCGAAAAAAATTGAGTCGCCGTATCCGTGACGTGCCGTGTCCTTACCGCCGTGTTTCATAGGTACCAGCAAAGAAATTGAAAAAAAAAAAAGAGGGAAATAATGATATATGATGATAGAGGTGAGGTGAGTGCATGGAGTTGATGAGGAGGAAGGGATAACATAAGTATATTAATATGATCGATCACGCAACCACCACACAAATGGAGTTGTCAGAAATTGCATAGCCATTTTGGAGTGATTGCATAACACAATCGCAGATGCAAATGTAATGTACAACCGTAGCTTTGCTTATCATTATTCAGTTGTGGGGGCATTTACCCAACCAAGCGTGCAACTGCACGGTAGTACTCAATATCCATACAAATCTCTACCTCCATTTCTTACTTTCAAAAATTACAAATAACCCCTCGTATTTTTCTTTGCTAAACATGATAAACTTGGTGTAAAGTCTAGTTTGCCCTTAACATTTATGAATTAAAACATATCTGAAAGGACATATATACTATTTACATGATTCAAGATTTCAATGAAATAGTGGAAAAACAGTAAGTGTGCATGTTAAGGGTGTACATATAATTATATATACCATTGAGATTTGAGAGGACCCTTAACTTACCCTGACAACATTTTTGATCGTCTTATTTCTCGTCATGTGCAGATTGTCAGCGGTGGATGCCATGCATGATCTCATATCTTGGAAACAATTGTTTTTTCGTTTCTAGTTGGACCATACAAATTTTACCCCAACGTCATAGCAGTAGTAAAAATTTAAGTACTGTTATTTCCCTACTTAGTTTAATTTAATATATAAATAAGCCAAGAATTTCTTGGGTATTAGTCTTTTTTTTTTCTTTTGGTTTTTAAGTTCATTTATATGAGTCGAGTGTGTGCATTCTCAAAGAGACTTGAGCTCGAGACTTCTAATTAAGCTAGCATAGCGTCAAACCACTAAACTTAGTCTTTATGTATAGAATTGTTAGTCTTCTATATAGAAGTTTGGTGCATAGTTTATTTGTATGTATTTCTCCTGTATAGTATAAGTTATTTATTATGTTTGTAATTGACTGAACGGAACAGGAATGATTAAGCAAGCAGACCAAGAGAAGCCAGCTATGGAGTGAAGAATTCTCTTATGGGTCAGATTTTGGACCAATATATGCAATATTTCATGATTTAATTTATATTATAATTGCATATTTAAATACTATTTTTTTGAAACGTAAACAATATATGAGTACTCTGTACTTATATACGAAATCAAAGATCAATTGATAGAGAAAAAAAAATTGGTGCAAATGATATGGGTGAGGATATGGTTATGATTCCCATAAAAACTTTAGTTGAAGATAGTGTTGTAACTGTCAATCTGCTGACTACATCTACATGGCCTTCTATCAACTTCGGAGAGCTATGAAATACAGACACCGACACAATACGACATCAATATAGCGATATGGATCTATTTCGATATTTTACACTAGAGAAATGTCCGATACGATATCAGACACTAGAAAATTTTAAGAAGTGTCTGTGTTTTATTGAATATCCTCTATTTTGTGGGGAAAAAAAAAAGACTAGTGTTTTGTTTTCTCTTTTCTTGTTTTACTTGTTTTGTTAATCTCATATATGTGGAGACATTTGCAGTCCTTTTAAGCTATTCGGCTTGCTCGAAATTTTGGTTGGCTCGAAATTTTGGTTGGTATCGAGTGGAGATCGAAGACGATTGTATGAATGTTAATAGAAAGCTTCAAGACTTGGGGGGTCTTTTCTACTTGAGCAATCTCGTTAAAGAGGCTAAATCGTTAATTATTAATTTTAATTTCTGTAATTTTTATTTTATTAAACGTGAAGTTAATTATGTAGCTAATGCGGTTGCTAGAATTACTGTTTATGATTGCCTTGGTTCGGTTCGCTAATTTAAGTTCTTCAAAAAAATAAAAACAGGTTGCTAATTTAAGTAGTCGATTTTCCCTCCATCTTCTCCAAATTACAAAAACCCCTCTTTTCTCTGTAAACCCCATTTCCGAAACCCTCAGCAATCAAAGATGAAGTTCAAAGCATTCCTCACAGACAACGGCATCAACCTCTTGGAGAAACGAATTCTCCCAGCCCTAGACAAATTCGGCAAAATCTGTCACCTCTATCTCACCCGCGACCACGCCTTCTTCCTCCACAACCTCCTCACCGCCGACGGCGTCCAATCCATCGCCCAATTCAAGGTACAATCCCTCTTCCACGACTACCGCATCTCCAGCCAAAACGACGACAAAATCGCCTTCTCAATCGACCTCTCCCTCCTCCACCGCGCCCTCCGTTCGATCCTCACAATCTACATCGACTCCCGCGATTTCAACTCCAACGGCCTCCAAATCAAATTAGTCAAGAAATTGCCGCCGCACTCCACCCAATCGATGCCCTATCTCACACTCGAAGCAAAAGGGTACAAATCCGCAGTCGTTCAAGACGTGCCCGTTTCGAAACCCCTCTCCCGAGCCGACGTTCAGGAGCTTCAGCTTGCTTTAGAGAGCGCACAAGAAATGCCCGCCACTTTAGTTAGGGCACCGGATCTGAATCTGCTTCAGAACTTTGTTGATAAAATGAAGCATGTCGGGGATGTTTTGGGGGTTTCTGTAAGTAAAAATGGGGACTTGCATTTGCAGATTTCGACGACTTTGATTACTTTGGGGGCTGAGTTTAGGAAGCTGGTGGTTTTGGGAGAGAGGGCTGATGAGGTGGAGGATGATCGGAATTTGAGTGCCCAGAGTAGGATTGAGAGGGCTGTGACGAGAGGAGATGCTATGACTGTGCAAGTGAGTGTGAAGCATTTTTTCAAGTGTTTGCAAGGGAGTTTAGCAAAGCCCGATTGTGCATTCTATGGAATTGCTCCTCAAGGTGCTTGCTTGATGGTGATTTTTCAGTTCTATGTTCCGGGGACGAGGCAAACTGATAAATCCATCAGTTTGCATTGTAGGCTGCCGGTTCTTGATCCCGGGTCTAACTGAAGAAGCTTCCAGATTATGTTTATACAGGGACGGAGCCACAATTTAAGATTCTTGGAAAACAAACTCTTATATGTAAATCTATTAAAATTATGTATTTCACCCCCCTTAAAGTGGAAATTATGTATTTCTCTTTCGCCTGATAAAAGTTAAATTAGCCTGTGTCCTTGAGTGTGTAGGTGTTGATAGATGGAATAGAATGTCTTGTATCGCCATATTGATTTATGCTACATTTCATGTGAAACAATGAGTTCTGTTGGATTTTTTTACGCATTCTAAGGACCACCATTCTGCACTCTGTTTTCTGTCTGCTTTGAAGCTTATGAGGTTACTAATTTGATTGCAGTCAGTTGAGTACCTAAGTCATATATTCATATCGATATGCCTTTGTTGATTGTTGTCCATGTTTCAAGTCACAATATGCTGCCTTCCTTTCTTGATCAGAACTCTCATTGAAGTATTGCTTCAGCTAAAACATAGCATATAGGAATAATTACGAAAACCCCCTGTTATTAGTTTAAACATTACCTGAGGTTTGCAGAACATTACGAACACCTTCCTAAAACTAACGGAAAATCATTTATGATCATTGACTTTGGAGGTATTGGTAATGTTTTAAAGTTTCAAAGTGTGATCGCTATGATTTGCAAACCTCAGGGGGTTATCCATAGGGAATCAAGCTTTTAGGGTGTCTTTAGTAAACAGCACACACCTCAGGGGGTTTTATGTAATTGACCTAGAATATATTGCTACCAATCTATCAATAACTGCTGAAATAGTCAAAATAATGATATGTCCACAGTCCACTTGAGGAATAAAGTAAGAAATCTTGAATTCAATATTCTGCTCAATAACTTGCATATTTACACTTCACCTACAGGCAATTGCTTCAATGAGAGAGAATTTTTTGATGAAACAAAGAACACCACCTACAAGTGGTTAACTCGGATAATCGTTTTGGATGCAAACTCTACTTAGAATCTCACCCAATGATTGTGTAGCAAACATGTAACTATCGTGCGATTTCCTACCTTCCTCTACAACTTTCAAAACACATTTATACAAGTTATCATATCTATGCACAGGGTCATTGACATCAATACCATTACAACCATAATTAAAAACGTAGCTCCGTTCCATGTCCTTTCTCCATCTTGCAAGAACATACTGAGGTGGAATCTCCTCCAATCCAATTTGGTTGATAACACTTAATGTATGCCTGCACAAGTAACCCCTAAAATTGAACAAAGCACAAGAACAAAGAACCTCAGAATCAGTATTATTATACAGCACCTCGAATTCCTTCGTTTTTCTTATGTTCTCCTCAACTTGTATATCTTCTTTTACTATGTAAGTCACAACGGGGCCATCAATATTTATCTGTATTATACTAATACAGGAATACATACCCTCTATTTCAACTTGAAACTTCTTGAATATGTTGATTGTGTATAATTTCGAGAGCTGCAACTCGAAATAGAATGTTGACTTTGGCAAACAAGTTGAATTTCTTGATTCTATATCGAATAATGTTTCTCTTTGGACAATTTCAAGCAGAGCTCGATCGTAACTGTTGAGAAACTCTTTAAGAGACATAAATTGGCTCAAGTATCCATCAAAAGGTGAAGATAATTGCTCATTTTCTTTCATGGGAAATAGTCCTCCCAAGAAAACCTCCTTTAAATAAACCGGGACCCACCTCTTACGATCTTCATACAACGTTTTGAACCACTTATGATCCATAAGCCCGTTTCTTTGCAATATTTCCTCCCAAGCCACTTCAAACCCATATACTCTCACTGAATCATAAACTGCTCTATTAAATGCCTCTCTCAGTTCGCTAGAAACATTCTGCATAATGTATGTCGGAGAAAGACAATGAAAAGTTCTAGGAAAAACCTCGGAAATAGCAGTTTGCAAGAATTCACAGTGCCTGGTAATAACAGTTTGTGGAGGTCGTCCCACCATGTATGTGAGCCATGCTCTAAACAACCATATATATGATTCTACTGTCTGACCTGAAACCAAACCACAACCAAACGACACGGTTTGTGCATGATGATTGAGACCAGTAAATACCACTAGTGGAACCTTGTAATTTTCTATCAAAAATGTTGTATCAATGTAGAGAACCTCACCAAAATAACTGTAGGCAGCCCGACACCTCGACTCTGCCCAGAATACATTCCTTAAACATCCTTTCTCGTTTATATCCATGACGTAGAAGAAACTAGGGCTGCCCAACTGCATCCTCGTAAAAAAGTCAAGCATTTCTCGAGCGTCCCCGTGTTTAAGCTTCAATTTATTATCAACCTCATCAATTTCATTCCCCAATTCACTTTCATCAAAATTTAAAACCCTGTTATTATCCTCTGCATCGATGACCACCGTTCTAAACAACTTAATTTTCCCAACTTGTTCAGCTGGCAAAGGTCTCTTACTTCCAAGATCAGTTATTTTATGAGATTTATAGAACTTACCACTAGCTGGACTTGTTAAATGATTATGCTCGAGCTCGACTTCTATAATTCTCCACCTTTTGTTCTCCATTAATCTAAATTTAATCATCGCGGGGCAGCCAGTTCGTGTTTCGGGTCTTGGTCTGTTTGCTTCAGTTTTCTTCTTGAAACCTGCACTGCTGCAGCTTAATTTGCCTCTATACTTCTCCTTGCTCTTTCTATACCAAGTATTACTCACTCTTACTCCAAATCCTTGCTGTTTTGCATAACAATTGTAAAAGTAATAAACATCATCGTAGGACTCGAATTCCATCCCGACAGCCGGAGGCAGAGGATTGTCACCTAGAAGAATATTGCTGGTTTGACTGCCGAATTCTGTCATTGCACAGTTTCCATCAATCTCGAAGTCTTCGGTTTCGTTATCATATGCAGGTTCACTATTGAGAGAAACTCCATCCATCTGGTGAAAGGGGTAAGAACAAAGGGTCAATTACGAATACTTGAGTGTGTTTTCATAATCGAACAAACCTCCGGGTTTTTTTCCGTAATTATCTGAAGAACAAAGAACTACTAAGTAGAAATAGAGAGTAAATTGACAAACCTAAACAAAGATGATTGAAGAATCCTGAAGATATCTTTCTCAGTAAATCTATACTAGCACAGTAGCAGTAATGCACACAATGCGGATAATACCAAACTCGTATTCATAAAAGTTAAACTACATCTTTTAAGTAGCTAGTTAGAACTACTCGACCTCAATTTACGATAGAAGTCACAGAACCCAAGTATACATGCTCTGCTAACTGTGATTATGTATTCACAAATCACAACTCTCGGATTAAATAAAGAAATTTCATCAAGCGTGGTTCCGCGCATAATCAGGAAACAGCTCTTAACTTGAAAAACTAATCAATTATAATCGGAAATTATCAGCAGTTTGATCTCCGGATCCAATTACGTTCAACAGAGACCTATTTGACATCCAACTATTCGCTAAAATTCAGTCTTCAGCTAGTATAGTAATTATGTTAGAATATAAGTACCATATACATATGGGTAAAAGAGCAGAAAATGACTGCTTACTATAGATTATAGTGGTATGTCAATCGGCAGCGCGTCCTGGAATCCGGCGGTTCGGAGGCGGAGCAGTCGCCAGATATGAGTGGGTTGTACAGACAAAACGGTGCCTCCAGGTTTCATTAACAAATCATCGCAGGTTTTGTTAATTGTCGAATTTACCCTTTTGAAAGTTCTTGTTTTAGATAATCCTTTTTTTTTGCAAAAATTTTAGATAATCCTTTGGAACTTCAGAAAAAATAAATTGTTTAATAACTTTGTCATAATAATACTTTTAGGCCAGAAGCTTTGGCGACATTGCAATTTGACCCCTATTTTCTTTTGTGGTTGAAACTTGAAACTGAAGAAACGAAAAATTGGCACCACCAACTTTTCCTTTACTGTTTTTTTTTTAATAAAGGAAACACAAGTTTATTTCATTAAACTGTCAAAATGCACGACAATAAAATCAGGGATATCAAAGTCCCTAAAAATAATTCTAGGCGAATTCCTAGCTAAACAGTGGACAACACGATTACCGAACGCCAAACAAATAATCAATTTCACAGTTTTCTTATAAAATCAACCCCTCTCTATCATTTTCAAACTCAAAAATTTCAGATTATGAAGTCTTTCACATTTCTTGTTCTCAAAAAGTAGTTGGAAAATTCTTATATGAGTGAGTTTTTCGTTACCTGAGAGCGTTCTTCGTAATTTTCAAAGTTTGAGGGTATTTTTCGTAAACACAAACAACAGGGGTTATTTGTAATTGAACCTAACTTCAATAGAGAAGTATTACACAGCAGAAAAATAGCTACACAGTTTTATGTTCAACATTATGAACTCTATCAAGACACTCTTCGAACGCTCTCAACGCAACCTTATAATGGTCCAAAGAGATGACTCCTTCCTCCACAACCTGAGAGCGTTCTTCGTAATTTTCAAAGTTTGAGGGTATTTTTCGTAAACACAAACAACAGGGGTTATTTGTAATTGAACCTAACTTCAATAGAGAAGTATTACACAACAGAAAAATAGCTACACAGTTTTATGTTCAACATTATGAACTCTATCAAGACACTCTTCGAACGCTCTCAACGCAACCTTATAATGGTCCAAAGAGATGACTCCTTCCTCCACAACTTGCAAAGCACTTCTATACAATTGGTCGAACCACTGCACCGGTTGCGTACTATCCCCACAGTTCTGAACATGCAACCTCTTATAATCCTTCTTCCACCTTGACACAACATATTTCGCGGGAATCTCCTCTACACCATTGAAATTCAGCACGCACAACGCATGCCGACACAAATAGCCATAGAAGTTGAAGCAGCTGCAAATGCAACGAACTTCACCAGCCGCTCTATTATAAAGAACTTCAAAATCTCTAATCTCTCTCCGGTGTCCGTCATGTGGGACCCGTTCTTTCACTAAAAATATCGTGATTGGTCCGTCCACGTGCAACTGTGTTGTACTGAAACATGAATACATCTCCTCAACCTCCAATTGGAATCTCTTGAATATTCCCCTAGTGTATATCTTGGACATCTGGAGCTCGAACGAGTATCTTGTTTTCAGCACGGGGGTCGAGTTTCTCGACTCCATGTCAGCATTGACTTCTTCTTTATGCTTTTTCTGCAAGGCTAGTTCGTACTTATCGAGAAATTCTTTTAAAGGTGTTTGCTTGTGTAAGTACTTGTCGAAAAACGCGTTTAAAGTCTCTCCTGGACGAGCAGCAGCCATTCCCATGAAGAACGTGTCTTTTAGGTAAACCGGGGCCCACATGGATCGATCATCGTACAACGATCTCAGCCACTCGTTATCAGCTATCCCGAATTGCTGGATCATGAATGCCCATGCAGATTCGAAGTCACACGGCTTTAAAGCCTCGTAAACTGCTTTAACCAATGATTTCCTTATAGCATCATAGTTTCGGAGCCCGCCTAATTTTTCTGGAACCTTCCTCATGATGTGGGACAAGCCGAAACGATGTTGGGATTTGGGAAACACATTGGAGATGGCGTTCTGCAAAATCTTGCACCTTTCTGTGATAATGGTTTGTGGTGAAATTCCAGATGTACAAGAAAGCCAAGCTTTGAACAGCCAAATGTACGACTCTGATGCCTCGTTGGCAAGAAGCCCACAACCAAGTAACACCGATTGACCATGATGATTGATGCCAACAAATGCAACGAGGGGAATTTCGTATTTATTTGACAAACATGTATTGTCGAAGAAGATTACATCACTAAAGTAACCGTTTGCAGCCCTAGAACGAGCGTCTACCCAGAATAAATTACGTAAACGCCCGTCGTCATTCAGATCCGTTAAGTAAAAGAAATTCGGGTTCGTTAATTGCATACGGCACAAGTAATTATACATTGCTTGTATGTCACCTTTCTTTAAGTTCAACTGATTGATCTGAAGCTGAAGCTGATCTGGTGGAGCTTTTCCCTGCCTTAGATTGGAATTAGAGGAATGGTCACAACCAGAATCGATCACAAGAGCACGGTACAATTTGACTGGTTGGTTTTCAGGATCAGAGTTTGATAGCAGCTTTCTCTTGGTTCCGGAGTTCATTTTTTTAATAGACTTTTGAGTTTTTGCTCCTAACAAATGGTTATGCTCGAGAGAAACTTCAAGAATTCGCCACCTTTTGGAATCACCTAATCTCATTCTCATCATGGCAGGACAACCTGTTCTTGTTTCCTTTCGCATTCGGTTTACATCTTTGACTCTTTTGAATCCTTGACTACTGCAACAGAGTACGGCTCCGTATTTCTCTTTGCTATTTCTTTTGAACCAAGAGTTTTTTACACGCACACTAAATCCTGCCTCTCTGGCATAGCAATTGTAATAATTGTATGCGTCTTCGTAGGAATCGAATTCCATTCCGACTGCAGGAGCAACGAATTCTTTTCTTCCTTCTGAAGTGTCCGCTTCAAGAATGCACATTTGACTATCTAGTGCTGTTTTATTGTCACCGTTTTCTGGTGGAGTCTCGTTGACTAGTTCGTCTGTGGTTTCCTCAGGGTGAAGAGACATTTCTTCCATATAAATTAGGAATCTCTCTCTGAACAGATATATGCCAAGAAAGTACGGAAGTGTTAGAGATAGAGACAAATAACAGGCAGAACAAACTATACTTACTTGAAAAACTAGATTGACAAACAACAATTCTGCGAAAAAAGGATTTTAACTGTTCCGTTCTGCTGAAGATTTCAAACTACGTAATTGGAATTCAATCTTTTCAGTAAATTTGAAGGGAGAGAATGAATCAACAGCGTAGAGGTTAATGTTTCTTGATCCCCAATGTCAGATGATATAGAGTCTAAACCAAAACCAAGAAGTTCCTCATAAAGAGCCAATTAAATTCCTTCACAATATGCAAAATGCAGACTCCTGATATATTCATCTCTTCCGACACAACAGGACAAAAAAATCAAAATAAACAAAGCAAGAAACAGAAAACTCAATATATTTTATCAAGATTCAAAAACACAAAATCCTATCACAAACAGCAGTAAGCTGCAAATGCTACCACAGTAGCAACCAAAAGCAATATTTAGTCATATCACACCCAAGTTTAAAGGGTAATCAGAAGTTCCAGGAAACGATGACATCATTTTTCATCGGCCATGTTTTTAATTAAAATAAATTGAAATAGAGAAAATTTTATGTCCCCTTATCTAAATTCTAATCTAAGCTACACCTCCTTCAATCGAAAATGAAAAGAAAGATACAGAAAAGCTAATAGCTACTCTAAAGATTAAAGCTTTGAACTTTTAAAGCTGACCCTAATCGAGAAGACTGAAAAACCAGTATAATGGTTAAAAATTTTAAGATAGTTTGCACTTCAATATCAAAATTCTGCTCATAAATTCAACTCTTTTCAGTTCCTCAAACCTCTGCATTAATAATTCAGTCGGAAATTGAACTGAATAAGATTTTTCGAACTTACATTTTCCTGAGCCCTTCCTTTTGCATACAATTGACATGGTTTTAAGATAAATCAATCATGCGGCTTACGTATGAGTACTGGGAACGAAGACGCCTAATACCCGAGGCCGGAGAAAATTACCGGTGGCGCTCCGGCGAGAATAAATAATGTATCCGACTATGGTCTAAGGGGCTTCTCTTTGTAGATTTTATTTGTAATTATAAATTTGGGCATTGATTTTTGGTACAAAAATTTGGGCATTGATTATAATCGCATACAATATGGTCTATTGGTCCAAAAAAAAAACCCATCTGAATTATGATAATTTTTGTACTTTACTATCTAAACTTTTTTTTCTTACAGTTTGCCTCCTAAACTAAATAAATTTTTGCAAATTGCTATCTCCGATGGAAATATTCTACCGAAAAATTGCATTGTGTCATATGAGAAATATAGGTCGATATTGTATTACTCCCCTTAGTATTTCAAAAATAAACCCTCAATCAATTTTGAAAAACTTGGAGTTTTTATCACCCAATTGGAATAACGACGAATTTGATAGATTATTTTTAAATATTCAATTGAAGGATAAAAACTCCAAGTTTTCTAAAATTGATTGAGAATTTATTTTCGATATGTTGAGGAGAGCAATACAACGTGAACCTATATTTTTTATATGACACGATGCAATTTTCCGGTGGTATATTTCCGTCGGAGATGGCAAATTGCAAAAATTTATGTAGTTCAGGAGGTAAATTGTAAGAAAAAAAAAGTTTAGATGGTAAAGTGCAAAAATCCCTATAATTGGGATGAGAAAAATCATTATCCCAAAAAGAAATATGCTCTATTGGTCTTTTCCTATTGTTGTATTCTTTTTTCTTGAAACTTAAGTCCTGCCGACCAAAAAAAAAACGTAAGTCCTAAATTAAACTGATAATTGCATCATCTAAAAGTTTGTAACGTAAAATTTGAATAATTTTTATTAATGGAATTTTTCTAAAGTATTATTAATTAATAGAAATTAATTTACTTGATTATTTCCATGAAATCTATTAATAAATATAAAAGAAAACTCAAAGAGGCTTTTTTTAATTGCTCCATGCACTAGTTTGTGTATGGGGGAATTGGATTGAGAGAATCACTTCCAATTGGGTCTTTACAGTACCCTAGCCTGAAAAATCAGTTGGGTAAAAAAAAAAAAAGAAGATTAGAGACTTTTACAAAATTAATAACTCATACCTTGAAATTTAACTTAATTACGCAAGCATACCCCTAAAATTTGAAAAATTACAAATCATATTATGTCATAGAATTTTCATTACATCTCTTAAGTGGGCTGTCGGATTTTACATAGTTCCATGAAACCCTCCTCTTTTGTTATTTTTTGGGGATAATGATTTTTTTCCATCTGAACTATGGCCACTTTTGCACTTTACCATCTAAACTTTTTTTCTTTGCAATTTGCCTCCTGAATTATAAATTTTTTTGCAATTTGCCATCTCTAATGAAAATATTCCACCGGAAAATTGCATCGTGTCATATGAGAAACATACGTCCACGTTTATTACTATTCTTAATATATCAAAAATAAACCCTCAATCAATTTCAGAAAACTTGGAGTTCTAATTATCCAATTGAATATTTAAAAATAATCTATCAAAGTAGCCGTTATTCTAATTGGGAGATAAAAATTCCATATTTTCTGAAATTGATACAGGGTTTATTTTTGAGATACTAGGGGGAGCAATACAACGTAAAACTACGTTTCTCATACGGCACGATGCATCTTTCCGGTGGAATATTTTCGTCAGAGATGGCAAATTACAAAAATTCTTATAATTTAGGAGGCAAACTGCAAATAAAAAAAATTTAAATGGTAAAGTGCAAAACTAGTCATAGTTCGGATGGGAAAAGATCTTTATCCCTATTTTTTAATAAAAAATCAAAAACATAACGTGAAAGTGATCTTTTGTAGTTTTATATTAGGATTCTCTAATGTCAATTAGAGGCTATGGTATATTTCTGCAATTTCCTAAAGCTCAGGTATGTTGTCGTAATTAGACAACCTCAGGGTAATTATCCCAGAATGATACCACCATCAAACCATGCTCTCAAGTACACTAAACTACTCTCTGTATTTACAAGAATCTATATATACACTTGGAAGATTTTTCACACTGTACAGTAACATGACTGAATAAAAATCAGATACCAACAATTCTATAAAAAGATCTTACAACTTTTATACAGGTTTATCTGCTGCAAGACGAACCTTATTGAGTGATTCCTTAAACGCTTGCCATGCAACCATGTGATGATCTTGCGACGCCATCCCTTCTGCAACGACTTGCATGGCCCGCCTGTACAGATGATCATACCACTGAACGGGGTTGCTCATATCAATGTGGTGGGACCCAACATCCGGAGTGTAAAACCGTTTTACATCCTTCCTCCACCGGGTTAAAACGTACTGGTCGGGGATTTCATCAAACCCGTTATAACTGAGGACGCTCAATGCATGTCGGCATAAATATCCTCTGAAATTGAAACAACTGCAAATACAACGAACTTCTAACCCGACTTTATCATACACAACTTCGAAGCTCTTCGCTTCTCTTGCATCTCCTTCGTTATCCCGTTCTTTGACCATGTATGTAAACATTGGCCCGTTCGCATGAATTTGAGTTACACTAAAACAATTAGACATCTGCACCACTTCTTCTTGGAATTTCAAGAATATTTGCTTAGTGTAGAGTTCAGAAACCTGGAATTCGTAATTGCACCTTGTTTTCAAAACAGGTGCGAATTGTCTCGACTCGAGATCATCCATAGCTTCCTTTTGAATCTTCTTTTCTTGAAATAAATTGTACGCATTGAAAAATTCAGTCCATGTCATTTGGTCATGTAAATACCCATCGAAAAACGGATTCGCGTGAAACGTAAATATTCCGGCAAAATGAGTGTCTTTCAAGTAAGCTGGGACCCACCTTTCTCGGTCTTCATACAAGCTCTGAAGCCATTCGTTGTCCTTGATGGCAAAATGTTGAACCATTTCCTCCCACGCCATTTCAAATTCTTCTACTTTCATTGAGGTGTACACCGTTCTGTTTAGTATTGTTTGAAATATTTCCGATTCCCCAATTTCTCCTAATTTTTCATGAATGCTCTTCATCACGAGGGGTAGGCTAAGACGATGGTGGGCCCGAGGAAAAACCTCGGAGATTGCACTTCTCAATGCCTTGCATTGATCTGTAACTATAGTTTGTGGAGGACGTCCTGACATACACGTTAGCCATGCTCTCATCAACCAATGATACGTCTCAATAGTTTCATCAACAAGAAAACCACAACCCAGCGACACGGGCTCACAATGGTGGTTCAATCCACTAAATGACAAAAGCGGGATATTTTCATCCTTATTCAAGAAAAATGTCGTCTCAACTACTACTACATCACCGAAATGAGCATTCGCGGATCTCGACCTCGAATCAATCCAAAATACATTCCTCACAAACCCATCATCATTAAAATCCATGATATAGAAAAAGTTTGGGTCGGCAAGCTGGGCCCCACGAAAATAATCATGAAGAGCAATGACATCACCATTTCTAAATTTTAACCGTTTGGATGTTTCTACATGATTGGCGGTGAGCTCTCTTTCAGCTGAGCCTCCATAACTAGTTGCATCAACAGCTGGTATTCGATATAGCTTAATTGTTTGTACTTCCACATCCATGGTTGATTCCAACTTCCTTTTGGCCCCCGCTTCCATTTTTTTATGTGATCGGGAATTTTGAGCTCTTTGATGATCGAATAAATGGTTATGTTCAAGTTTGACTTCGTCTAGTCTCCATCTATTGGACTCGATTAACCTCAACCTTATCATTGCTAGACAACCGGTCCTCGTTTCCTTCCTTCGAGTGTTGGCTTCTTTCATTGTTTTGAAACCCTCACAATTGCAACAGAGCACGGCCCCACGCTTCTCCTTGCTGTTGCGTTTTGTCCATGAGGATTTAACCCTAATGCCGAATCCGAGCTCTTTGGCGTAGCAGTTGTAGTAATTATAGGCATCATCATATGATTCAAACTCCATACCCTCAACGGGAGGGAGATAAGACTTTTCTTGGATATGATCGTTTTGAGAAACCACAACTGGAGTATCAGCATCTCCCGCATTCTCATTCCCATTGTTTGGGGTTTCAAGAATTTGCTCACCATTCAAGCGCTGACTCTCACCATTCTCGATATCCACTATTTCCATTCCTAGCACTTGATGAATCGCATTCTCAAGATCATGGCTTTTGACTTTGAGCATTTGGTG
This sequence comes from Verbena officinalis, assembly GCA_958496215.1. Taxonomy (NCBI): domain Eukaryota; kingdom Viridiplantae; phylum Streptophyta; class Magnoliopsida; order Lamiales; family Verbenaceae; genus Verbena; species Verbena officinalis. Next base: position 3,322,625 of record OY292391.1, read on the forward strand.
ATCTTCATCCTCAAGGTCATTCGTTTCGATCTCGAAATCTTCCTCTCCTTCATCATCTTGAAGGTCTTCACTGTTCTCAGAACCTTCTTCCATCTAGCATACAATACAGGGCAGCAGCAAAAAAATGTTAATAAGTGCACAAAATATCAAGCGTAAAACAAGTTTGTAGCTGCTAAAATCTAATGCCAATCCACATTCCAATTTTCGGAAACATGATAGATTATCATGTAATCAGTTTTTTCGAAATCAAAGTTTATAGGGTCGTCTTTAACAGACGATGCCACAACAAATAAACATTAATCCTTAAATCAAGAAGCAAAACTCAGCACGCCCAACAACAATAGAAATGATATTGATCAATTAAATTCACGTGGAAGAATCGTGTAAGACGATCATGATAGTTCAAATACAGCGAATATCAAAAGACAACACTCTAAAAATCCATAACTGAAGCTAAAATTTGAAATTTTAAGGATGCCTAAAGCACGTTATCTGCAGGGTTATCAAAAAATCATGATTCAGTCTTCATCTTGATAGCAATTCAGCCTTTTGCATATTATTGGAAGCACAAACTCATAAACAGAATCTCCAAAACAATGTTTCAGTGAATATTCTTGGAATTTCACGAAAAAATTAGTTGGAAAATGGGCCCTAATATATTTGTAAGGGAGAACGATATACTCATCAGGTGGTGAATAAAACGCAGTTCACGGCATCAAAATAAGAAATTGAGAAGGACTTACAGTGATTTCGATGCCGGAATTCGGCGATAAGGCCTCGTCGGAAGGAGAAAATACGGCACCGTCGGCCATATGTCGCAGAGAGGTTGACGTGGGGTTGCGTCAAAGCCTGAGATGTTAGTATCTTTGCCCTAGCTAATTCCTGGTTTTTAACTTATTGGTCCTTGTATTTTCACGTATTCTCAAATTATCCCCCCAAAAAATCAAGTAATTCAAATGTACTTCAGCTACAATTTATTTATTTTCAAACTCCTCCCAATTCATGGTTTTGTTCTTACATTAATATCTATAATGTACGACCACTTTTAAAAATCATATTATGTTACGTTGTGTTGTGTTCGATACTGAATCGGACACTTTTTTAGTATAAAAATCCATGCAGTTATATCTGTATCATGTTGTGTTCGTATCGTCGTCGTATTCGTGTCCGTGTTTCATAAATTAATACCATTCTTAGGGCATTATCGTCCTTCTAAAATTATTCTTTTTCAGACAAAAAAATTAAAAGGAAATAAAAGGGTCCATCTAAATATAAAAACAGAGATTCAGTATCAGTATTTTAGTGGTGATCGTTAAATTTCAAACTCCCTCCACTCACTTCTACCACCGCCACCGCCACCGGCCCACCACCAGTCCTCCGCGCCACCGCTTCAATGCCTTTCGCTCTCCTCTCTCCTTCACCAGCTCTACTCTCTCCTACTATTTCTTCTCCCTATTCAAATAGATTTTTCATACAGAAAAAGTTCAGCCGCACAATTGTCAAGGCTTCTAAGGACGACGATGATGACAAACCTGCTTTCAATCCGTTCGGATTCGTCACTGATAATCCATCGAGTCGCAGCGCCATACAACTTCCCGAGTCACCCGCCGAAGACGGGAATGTTGGACAAATGCTCTACGTAACTTTCCCAACTTACTGCGACTTTTGCTAAATTATGAACTTTGGGTTTGTCTTTAGACTGTCGATTAGATGATTCTTCTGCTCAATACCAATATTCTTGTTTCCTGCATGTCTTCCTCTCAATTTCACCACTTATTGATGTTTGAGCTGCTGTTTGAAGTTCTTGTGTTAAAAAATAGTAGTAAAGCATTGATCTTTTGCACTGTTGCACATGCCCAATTAGCTTAAATAGTTGGGGAATGTTTGTATATCATTCCGTTTCTTTTTATTTCTAAAAAAATGTTCCAAATTTTGAAGTGATCAAGAATTTCAGTATTCAGTACCCAGGCTTTTCTTTTTCTGCTCATGTCCTGAATTGTATTCTTTTATCATTTCCTGCACCACTTCTGGATTTGTCACTGGAATTTCATAGATAGAGACTAATATTGGTAAGTTTTCATCCCAATATTTTATTAAAGAGAATAGAAGACAAAGGAAAGGAGTACGGGTCTTACATTAAATCCGGAGGCTTTCGGTGGTTTGTGAGAGAAACAGGTAAATTATTTGATTAATAAGTTTTGTACTTCAAGTTAGAATCTTAGTTTCTTGCGTGTACAGGATCACCAAATAGAGGGCGTGGAACTGTTGTATTTCTCCATGGAGCTCCAACACAGTCCTACAGCTATCGAGTTGTTATGTCTCAGGTCTTGTGGTGATCTTAAAATTTGAATTCATCTTTTTTCGTTATTTTTATCTTTATTGATTTCTGAGGCTATGTTCATTCATAGATGGGAGATGCTGGGTACCACTGCTTTGCACCTGACTGGATTGGATTTGGTTTTAGTGACAAACCTCAGGCTGGATATGGATTTGATTACACAGGTTTGTGAGTTTTTGATCACTTGTATCAATCTATGAATTATGATAATTGACACCATTTGGTTGGATTTATAATTATAGGCGATTTCTGAATTTTTTAAAAATTCTTTGGCAGAGAAAGAGTTCCATGAAGTATTTGACAAATTACTGGATACCCTCGAGATCACTTCTCCTTTTTTCTTAGTAGTTCAGGTTTGAACTTCTCAAGATCATTACTAATATATCCTGATGAGAAAATACTTTTTTTTTTTTGGTCGAATGAGAAAATACATTTAGTGCCAAAAATATGTCTTGCTTTACGTTATTGCCTTTCATTTTGATTTTTGTAGGGATTTGTAGTGGGATCATATGGATTAACTTGGGCTCTGAAAAATCAAAGCAAAATATCGAAGCTTGCAATCCTAAACACCCCGTTGACAGTCTCATCCCCAATTCCTGGACTATTTCAACAACTCAGGTTTTATTTTACACCAATCATATAGTGTGCATCTGGTTTCATTGACTTAATCCATCTCATCTTTCATATATCAAAATCATGTTGGTTTTACTTAGTTATTTCTGATAGTAGATTCTCTCTACCTTTGTTCAGGATCCCACTTTTTGGTGAATTTACTTGCCAGAATGCAATTATGGCTGAGCGTTTTATTGAAGCAGGTAGCGCGTACGTATCAAGAAAATTTTTCTTCCATTCTAACAGACTTTCCTTTCAGTTAGAGCTGTTTACTCCTCATTTGGGATTTTGTTTTTCTATGTTTCGCTTTTTATGTCTTCAACAAAATCAAGAAAGCAACATGTTTCTTCTTATGTCTGCCTTTTACATGTTTTCCCTGATGAAAAGTTAATTTTGATGGCAGCTATGTCTTGAAGGTGGAAAAGGCAGACGTATACCGGTTACCATATTTATCGAGCAGTGGACCTGGATTTGGTTTGTGATCTTTCAGATCTCGTCAAGTATTATTCAATTTTTCTTGATGCTAAGCTTCTTCTTAGTTACTGGTATTCTCAAAAGGTGCATTATCAATGATAAGGCCCTAATTACATGCAAAATGTAAATTTTAGCTGAAAACCATGTTACTAAACATTATATATGATGGGGTTGTGTGAAGTACTTAGGATATGTTCTTGCAAGTACAATACATTTGAATAATCCAATCTTCTGGTGTTTTCAGCTCTGCTCGAGGCTGCAAAAAGAATCAACTTCAAGGATATTAACAGCCAAATATCAGCTGGTTTCGCATCTGGAAGGTATGTTAGCAGTTTAGCATCTATTAATTTGGTAACACGATTAGAAATTTAGAATCCTATTACAAGGCATGTTGCCACATCTTTCCATAGTAACATTCACAATATTAAATGTTAAAGTTAAAATGGAAACTTGTCTAAAATGGCTTCAGCTGGGATATACCGACATTGGTCGCGTGGGGAATATCAGACAAATATCTTCCTCAATCAGTGGCAGCAGAGTTTCAGAAAGGGAATCCTGATGTAGTAAAGCTTAAGCTGATTGAAGGTGCAGGCCACATGCCACAAGAGGACTGGTAAAGAACTAATTTTAATTTGTTCTTATGTACAAATATAGACTTATCTAGAGCTCTCATCAACATTGTTTATCGACAGGCCAGAGAAAGTCGTCGATGCATTGAGACTATTTTTCTGATGCATGAAATTCCTCTTAACTCGCAATCAACTCAATTGTGGAGGTGCTTGTATTTAGAAGGTAGACAGTTATTGTCTTCAAAATACCAATGTATTTTGTCCATATTTTGCAAGGCAATTTCTACAGTTTCAAAGTGTAAATTGCTAGTGAAATTTGAAGATACTGTTTACACATGTTTGTCATAGAAAAAGGAGGAAATAGAAAGGAAATCTGGATCTTCTTCCTCTGTATGCAGGTTTGGAGTGCCTTCAAAAATCAACCTATAAACGGCAATAAGAAGTTGAAAGTATTTTTAGCTTGCGCATGAAACGAAATGCAGCACGACAGAGGATGACCGAAAAATTCATAAGAATGCAGACAAGTTGCACTAGCAATGTCGTGGATTGCAAAACATGTACAAAACCACGCAATTTTTACACCCAAAATACCAGCACAACCATCTGAAGTCTGTTCAAGAAGTTCCTTAAGGAGGACGATACCCAATCACAATTTATATTACACAAAACTCCACACCATTGCAGTTAGTAACCAACATCTCCTCCTTCCTAATCTTCCATAACACAACTGGCTTCCCCAGAAACATAATATTTTGGAAGTTAATACTGAATTTGCAAGGCTTATTTCTTACGCTTCCCGTTCTGATTGGAAGCAACCCTTTTCCTGGAAGATGCTGCAGCTTTGGCCAGTTTTCCTTTTGTCTCCTCCTGAGCCTCTTCATCTTCATCCTCATCACTCACGGCATCATCACTTTCATCAAGCTGTCTCTTGGTTGAAGCAATTCTTCTCGGTCTAGGTTGTCTTCCTTGAACTTCTCCATCATTTCCATTTTGTCCCTTGGGTTTGCTTTTTGCAGGAGGCTTCTTAGTTCCTTTGGTTCTCTTTGAAGATAAATCATCCACATCACTGTTATCTTCATCTTTATCGTCATCTTCATCAGAATCATCGGAATTTGCATTGGACTTCTTTGAGGCGGGTTTCCTGGCTTTACTAGTCTTTGACCCTTTCTTGACTTTTGGTTTCTCAGGCTCGTCATCATTTCCCGACTCATCAGCCACGTCTTTTTGACCACCTTTCGATAGTTTACTTGCTTCTTTCACAGCTTGATTGCCTGTCAACTTTTGCAACTCTGGGACATAGGCTGTTGTCTGCAATAGTGATATAAAATGAATATTCATGGGAAAACGTATGAATATAATCCATTAATCAAGTTCAAAAACTTGAAGACTGACATACCCTGCCACCGGCAGTAATGAAATCAATTTTCTTCCCTGAAATAGAGAGAAGTTAGTTAGAATCATCACGAAGCAAAATTTAAACATCTACATTGCTAGCATGACAACGAGAATGATCCAGCCCACGATGCCACCAAGTGAACTCTGAGATCCAAAACTAAGAAACCATCACAGAGAAATCATCCATTTTTGGATAGCATCAGCCAAGCTCTTAACTTAATACAACGTTACAGGACTATTAGAAAGTAACTGCAACACATGAAAGTGCACAGGTCAAGAGCCAAACCATCAACAAATGCCTTGTCAGACTTCTTTTCCCGGGAATGGAAAATCCAATTACTAGGGAACTGACTACTATCGGCCCCAACTTCAATAGCCTTTTCAATTACCTGTAAAATAAACCATTAATGTCAAATTAATCACATGTGTCAGAAACATCTTACCATTAACTTTTCCTGGCTTTTTGCCCCAGCGAAAATGAAACAACCATTCAACAGGGAAGCGGAGGCTGTCAGCGTCCACTTCAACAGCAAAGTTTGTAACCTAGAAGTACAGTCTCGGGCAACAGCCATATAGAATGCAAGATTTATGAAAGTAACAGTACGAATCTAATAAATAATATAACAAATAATTGCTACCTCATTAATACACTTGAGCAATGTTTCACAGCTTTCTTTGGAGATGCTGGAAGCAGCTTGCACCGGATGGATTCTTGCCTGTTAAATAAAATCACATCTGTAAAATTAAACTAAATAATGATTGTTAGATCTTGACATTGCTGCCGACATGTTAAAAAGAACACCCATAGGTTTAAACAATAAAAGAGAAATTCAGTTACTAATCCAACAGTTAATAAGTTTGATAGGTATTCTAGAGCAGCATTATATCTTTCCTCTTCGCAGGTAGAGGAAATAGATGGCAGAGAATAAAGCTTACTAACTTGATATAGCACTTCATCAGCCATCCAATTACCGATGCCCGAGATAAAACTCTGCAGAGAAGAACAGACATCTAATGCGTCAAAACAACCATCTGAAGAATATGCAAACATTCAAAGTAGATCTTATTCATTATGTCAACATTTTCTATGCATAATTCCATATAACCATGTTGAATAAACTTGCTCAATTAAAACCCAGTGTCACATTAATGACTAGTGATCAATGTCATTGAAGCATAATGCATTACACAATTCATTGAGGATGTACACCCTTAACCCAAACTTCCGACCAGAAAGCCCTTCGATGATGCGCATTGAGTATGCAGTAAAGCTGCCCATCAGTTACTGGGAATAAATTGAACTCAACTCCATCCCTCATGCTAGTTATAAAGGGAATATTTGTTATTATGTTATGACCTGGTCAATCTAGTTGGAGGTGTAGTAATTACCAATGAATTAAAACACATGCAACTCAAATAAGACTGTTGACCCTCATCACTAAACATAACTATCTTGTTATGCCTGATTTAACCACATTTGAAGTCATGTCCGAAGTTGATTTCCATTTAGTTTACTTTAACAGGGCATTGTCTTTTTCTTTAAATGTAATGGTTTACATGAGGTTAGAATTGTTTATTCTAGAGCATTTATGATCCACATAAAAATAAATAATAATAAAACTATCAAAACCTGGTCAAGTAAAAGAGCCTTAATTCCAATTTTCTTCTTCTTCATGGAGCTGTGGAACTCCTCTACTGTCATGGGTTCTTTTAATGCATCAGGACCAAGCTCAGATATTGGGGCCACAGAAACAGGCTGCAAAAAGTATCAGCGCGGGGCATCTTGAGAATTTCAGTTTGATTAACTAGAACAACATAAATCCAACGGATGAATGAATAGTTTCACGTTACATTGTCAAGCAAACGGACTTTAGCAAACCGCCTCTTGTCAGTAAAGGAGAACTCCAAGCCATCATCTAGCTGAATCACAAAGAAAGAAACCTCATTATTTAAAAGTTTAAGAAAAATGAATATATTGTGTATGTCCATTTAGCGACAGAGCTATGGAAGCGACTGTTTGTTGTGTATGCCAAATATGCTACATCAGGAAAGAGAAAGAGGAAGTGTTGATAGGTCCAGCAAAGAGAAACCATATTATGCATTACTATTCAGTCTGCCTTACTGAGACAAGCAGTTTCAACTCTACTAAATAAAGGAACGGGATCTCACTTCAACAAATAACTTGGAATACTTGGAAGGCCACTCATCTGTGTCCTTCACAGCAGACCTGTCAATAATGCTGTTAAAGCCATACAAAATAAAGAACTTAATAAATGATGAAAGAAGCTAAAAATGTTGATGCCCATTTACTTGAATCCTCTTATCTTAACACGTACTTCCTTGTCTCATAGTTTTTCAGTCAATTCCAGTTTTCCTGTTAAAGTATACTAATGCCCTATTCTCCTTAGTTCTTGGTAGTATACGTGAAACTTAAGTGATATCCACAAGATTTCTTATTAATCATGTGTAGATTGTAATTGTGATAATTACATAGGTTAATACTTCAAATACTGTTTACTTGAAAACTTAGAACCTTTAGAAGTGCAAGAATTATTTTCTACACATGAGACTTCAAATACAGAAACACTCACAATGCAAATTCAGTACTCAAAAATAAATCATACTCTCAGTAACAAAGGAAAGCAGCTGGGGGACTTTTAAATTACACACTATGTCTGATGAGCCACAGGCCACTTACCGCTTGTATTTAGTAACAGCAACTCCCTTAATATAAACAGCTCCAGCCATTCCTGTAAGAAAAGGAATGACAGGAAATTCTAAGACCAAGTGCAGGTAAATAAGCTCACCTCAAGTCCTTCAAAGTAGAGGTAAGTGGCAAACAAAAGGATCAACTTACAAACCCGTTAGGTAGCTAAGTAAAAAACAGAAAGTCTGAAACACAACACAACACAACAATAATCAATTCCAGGTTACAACAACCCCTAGCAAAGACTAACCAATTGATAATCTCAATCTAATAAATGTTTAAGATAGTTTTTTCTCTGATTTCTACTCCCATTACATGACACGAAGCAGCAGTTGATGGTGGAGCTACTAGAAATCATAAGGTCCAGAATCATTACCCTTCTAGGCCTTTGTACAGAAAACATCCTTATAACTGCAAAACATAATTCAATTAATTTGCTTACACAAGTTAACTAGTACCTCAAGTTAAGTTCTCTATTCTAACGAATACACCAGGGACCCTCCATCAAAATTCTAAATTAAAACCACAATATAAACACGCCGCAAAGAACGGTAATGCGTCAAGTTTTAGGGTTTAAAGAAAATGAAATAGCCACAGCAGTACCGAATTGGAAAGAGGGGAAAGGAGGGGAATCCAGTTCAAGCCACATGTTCTTTCCCTTTCGGTGAGCCCCGACTATGGTTTTTCCTTCGAGCGCCGCTTCAAAATCCTTCGGGGAAACGCCGTCGATGACCTTAGAATCGTCGGCGACCGTCGATTTTTTTATCTTCTTCCCCACGCAGTGCTCCTCCACTGCTCGGCGCGCGGCCTCCACCTCCGGAAGCTCCGGCATTGTACAACTCCAATGAGACTGGCGTACCTTTGTAGAGACTGAAGTGTGAGAGTGTCTTCTATTGAGGTTTTGCTGGGGTTTGGCGCGCTCCTTTGCTTGTTCCAGGGAGGGACATTGGGGGTAATTTCTATGTTTCAAGACTTGTTTGCTCACATATTATAAAAATATTTTCAAATTCTCTCTTTCAAATATAATTTTGCTTTTTCTAAATACAAAATAATACTAAACAATCAAATATAATACTTAAGCCACTCAAATACAATATCACTTTGAATTAGTAAACTATAAAAATTCAAATATATTACTGGAATAAGCCTAGTCATGCGTGGGTTAAGCTTAATATCGACAGTAGTTTTTATACCCATACAAAAACGGTTGCAGTAAGAGTTATTTGAGATAGTCACAAAACTTATTAGTTGTTTGGCTTCTCGATGAACTTAGGAAAAAATACTATAACGATAGTGGAGCTATTCGGTTTGCTTGAAGGCCAACGCCTAGCTTGACAACGGAGATATATTTGAGTTGAAATTGAGGTTGATTCGGAGATCATCTTTAAAATGGTTAAAGAGGGAGACGTTCAAGATCATCCACTTAAATTGCTTATTTTTTATTGTAGACGGTTTCTTCGACGGTTGTGGGGGGGCAAAATTAGCTCACGTGCGAAGGGAAAAAAATATGACAGGGGACAGTCTGGCTAGAAAGAGGCCCGAATTGCTTGAAAATACTAACATCATTGTCTGAGAGTGCCCGCCTGATGAGTTTTCTGGCTTAGAGAATTAGGCGTTTGTTTGTTTCTTCTTAGGAGTTTATCCTTTCTCTCGTTTTTCACCACGCATTGACAGTCGGATGCTCATTAATTAAACAAAGAACCTAATAACTCATTAACTCCATATAAATGTGTCCTAGCTGAATTAATTGATGATTAATTATGATAATTACGACCTGATGGAAGATCCAACGTGCCCAGTGACTGCAGTTTCTTGAAGTGGTTAGACAACCCAATGCCCTTCTTATACATGATTTTTAATTAATTATATATAGAATTAATTTACAATTAGTGCCGTCGCGTTTTTTTTCAAGAAATAATCTCTACTAAATTATTATTTTCTTAGTCAATTAGTTTTTCGTTTAATTACAAAAAAACGTTTGATATTACCTTTCTGGCTAATGTTAAATTATTATCATGTGACCAACATTTATTCAGCCTTAAAAGTCGTATCTAACCTATAAATTATTGTATAACCATTTCGATAATATAACATATCTAACTTGCAGTTGCATCTGTTCCTTTTTAATTCAAATTGAGTTATTTGAGAATAGGTTATGCAATAAAATTTGGGCTAAGGCACCTTTCACCACAAATATCTATACCTTGAAAGGAATGAAATATTAATTTAAAATGTGGATAGTCAAATCGGAAAATTATGTGATCAAATTATATTAATTTACTGGGCACTTCAATATTATATTTATAATTTATAAAAATATAATATTTTGTTTTAATCGTACAGAATATGCTAGCTCGTCGAGACATTCATGAGTCATTCTAATCATATATAATTAATATTAATATATTAAATTTATAATTATAAATTAATTTTCCGATGCAACGCGGAGGTAAAAACTAGTTTTAAGCTAAATTTACCATGCTAGTTAATTAATACTAGACCTTTTTTTTAATGCAAAACTGGCGAGTGTCGTGGAATTTGACTGAGAATCCCACCTCATTTATTAATCAGAACAAAACATAATTTCCAATCAAACAAGTGGGAAGCCATAAATATCACTAAATCTAAGTCATGGTCATATCTAAAGGGTAAAACATTGCAGGGTTGGTAAATATGTAAATTCTATTGTTTTTTGAGAAGCTAAAGTTAAGTAAAAGTTGTAGAAAAATGAAACAGTAAAATTAGTTAGTGTTTAGAAAGTTTAAAAAAGTGAAAAAATACTTTATGTATGAAAATAACATAGAAGCTAGAAGTTAAAAGTCAAAAATATACTCAGTCCCTAAGTGCTTCAAGTTTCTAGCTTATTACTACTCGAATTTCTAGTGTTTAGAGTGATGTAACTTAGTAGTTTAACATTATATTAATTTGATACAAACCAAAACTTCTTTTTGATCTTTTCTTTTTCCTTTTCTTAAGAATTTTCCACATTTTGATTATTTGTTAATCGGCTGGTTAATTTGTAAGGTATCAATCGACAACTTTGGCTCCCAGCACATATATAGGTTGGAGTTGGACATTGTATTATAAGTACTACAATTAGATAGTAATTGTCTTAAGCTCGTGTCTTTAGCCATCGCCAACGCGTATTCATTGACAAATCAGAATTCACACTAAAACTATGGTTGCCTTTTTTCCTACATTGAAGGATCCGAGATAACTATTGATTTTGTCTTTCATGGTATATATAAAATTATAAATCCTCAAAACTTTATTCTTGTAACAAAAAGTGTAATTTCACAATTTTACCAATTAGGGGAAAATGTGAAGAAGGATACCAACTAGACCCAAGTAATATTTTTGAGACACCAATTTTTTCACTGACAAATTAGTTCGGTATCTAAAAAAAACTGTCATTTTTGGGATTTTTGACGTTGCAATATCACAAAACACCCTCAAAACCGTGTGGTATGTTAGCCACGTGTCTGGCTTTCAGGTGTCACGTGGGTGGCTTGCACAGTTTTGAGAATGGTTTGTGGTATTCCACGTAAAAAATCCCGAAAATGATAATTTTTTTTAAAAATATTGAACTAATTTGCAAGTGAAAAAGTTGGTGTCCCAAAACACTAAATGAGTCGAGTTGGTATCACTTTTTTTCGCATTTTTTCCTTTACCGCCCCTAAGATTCAATAAGAATCTTCCAAGTATCAATTCGAATCAACAAAATCCCAAAAGTTTTCATTCCTTCCCCCTAGATTAATTAATATTCTCGATTCCTCTTGATCAAATAATTTCATATTTCATCTTGCGTCTTCTACTAATTGTCTAGTTGAAAAAAAAAACAGGCCAAAACTAAGTATGACAATCTTGGATCTATTTACCAACCCAATTCACTAAAAAACGGTCCCAAATTAAAGTCTCAAAATCACCCACAAACTAGGTTGCAAGAAACCAAAAAATTAAAAAGATGCCAACAATTGAAAAAACAAGAAGCCCGGCTGTAGGAAAGATTAAGAAGACCCCCACCCCACCCCACCCCAAATCCGATTATCAATTGCCACGTGTCAGAAGACCAACGGTCAGCTCCTCAACCCCACCAATTGTTGTCTGCGCCCTAACGCATGGGCTGCACTTGCTCTTAGAAAAAGGACGTCACATGTATCGTGTAGAGAGAGAAACAAGAAACCAGAAACAAGAGAGAGAGAGAGAGAGAGAGAGAGAGTACTGTGTACTGTGACTGTGTGTGTGTGTGTTTTGGAGAAGATATAGATATATAGATTATCAATCAAAGAAGGAGAGGCCAGGATTTATTCAACCAAAATCCTCACATCCCAAAGGTAAACCCAAAACCCTTATCCCTTTTATTATCTTCTTCATTTTCACCAGATTTCCTCCCACAGTACACACCACTTTTTTTTTCCAATCTCTCTAAAACTATACTTTCTGCTACCTCTGATTCTCCACACTTACATTTTTCTAGTATTCTCTCTCACTCTCTAGCTCATGCATGGCTACCCATATTTCTAATTAGTAATCTCACCTTTAATTTCTATCCGAATCAACATTAGTTTAATTCTCTCTTTTTAGTTGATTAAAACCCAGAAAAAAAACAAAAACATTTGCATAGGAAATGGCCCCAAGGTCAAGCAGGGGCAAGGGAGGCAAAGCGAAGAACGACAAGAAGAAGAAGGAGGAGAAAGGTTATTTGCACCCCAATCCTCTTATTTTGATTGATTTCTTCATTTTGCTTCATCTAATTTTTGTTTCTGTACGTTTTTCGGTATTTGTTTCGCAGTTGTACCAAGTGTTCTCGACATAATAGTCATCACCCCTTACGAAACTCAAGTTGTTCTCAAGGTTTCTTCGACCTCCAGAAACCCAGAAATTCAATTAACTATTCACATATTATCATGATTTCCATATGATTAATTCTAGTTATCATTTATCGATTGAAGGGTATCTCCACTGACAAGATATTGGATGTCAAAAAGCTGTTGGCTGTCAACGTTGAAACCTGCCACCTTACAGCCTATTCTCTTTCTCACGAGGTGATTGAACTAGAATTATAACCAGATTTTCATTGTTTATTAGCTACTCCATTGACAAATGAAGTTAAAAATTTCAATTTCTATGTTGAAAACAGGTTCGAGGGCAGAAATTGAACGACAAGTTAGAAGTTGTTAATCTGAAGCCATGTTTGCTGAGAATGGTTGAAGGTAGGTACACATTTCATACCAGCAGGTACAACTCTTTACCGGGGTTGCGTGGGAGGAAACAGTTACCTGCTGCTTTGTAAAGCAATTATTAAATAATTCTATTTCTATACCCTCTAGTTTTTATTGGTCTTAATTATGACGTCTCAAAATTAAATTTTCATTTTTAAATATTATTTTTATATAAATTATGATTTTTATATATTAATACAGCTAGATGGGTTTTCCAAAGTTTCACTACCTTGATGATTAAAATTAAATTATTAGATTATATATTACTATAATATATGGTTAGGGTGGCTGAGTTTGATACCTACAATTAGTCATTTATTTATTGAATGATTACTGCTGCAGTCTTTGGCATTTGTTTTCTTCTTAAAATGGAAACTCTAATGTCCCATTATGTATTAAACATTGATGGGAAAAAAGGAAAAAAAAAAAACTATTGCAACAGTATTTCATCAGAATTTAATTCTCACAACCGCATTGCTGCATCTAAGTATCAAAATAAATTGCATCTAATACATAATAATTGATTTAATAATACTTAGATTTCTTATACTATTAAACATTACACCTATGCCTATGTACTCATTTATATTAAAAGTGATTTTTTTTAGCATTTTGGGATTCCAAACACTCCCCCAACTTCTGCTAAATTTAAGTAAAAATAAGTTAGAATTCAAAAGCACGTAAATACATGTTTTTGGATTTTAATTCTAGATTCTAGTTATTTTCATAATTAAAATAATAGTTTTATTAAAATTAAAAGTGATTCTCAGTTTTTTTTTCCAAACACTTAACTATTTTTTCTCTCTGTTTTTAGTTTTTTTTTCCAAACACTCAATACTTTTACTACTGTACTTTTTTTCAACTTTAAATTTTTCCAGAAGCAATAAAGTTTGCAAATATAACCTTAATAGATTCTGCGTGATAAGAGTTATTATATAATAGCTTCTGAAATTTCACAAAATATTACATAATAGATCCCTTTCAACAAAACAAAATATATGGAAGACGGAGTGAAAATAGAGGGGATCTATATGTAATTTTTCATAGTCTAAGAAGTCCACCTATAATTAGACCAAAACTCTAGACACTCTAATGATTTTAATATTTTTCACCTTATGCCAAAAAAAGATGCCGCTTTAGTTGAAGAAAAGATCCCATGCTATACCATGGTACGGATGTTAAACCTGAAGTGGGAGTTTGGGACTTGGGAGTACTAGTAAATAAAAAGTTGCCACCTTTTTCAGTTATTTTTAGAGCGAATTATATTTTTTTTTTGAGCGAATTATATTGAATCACTAACGTTTGTAATATTTATATTTAAATCTCTCTAATTTTATTTTTTATATTTTAGTTTCTTGGCCGGTTAATTGTTAGTTAATTCTATTAATTTTCTAGTATCGTTGTGTTCATCTAATCGAAACGATGAATTTGGAATATAAATTTATCTGATTCGGTTAATTGAAGGAACATTTCTTAAACTTGTAACTTTATCGTTTCTTCACCAAATCAGATAAATTTATAGTCCAAATTCATAGTCTCCATGAGAAGAATACAATGGTACCAAAAAATTTAGCATAACTGACTAACAGTTGACCAGTCAAGGGATTAAGATATAAAAAACACAACTAGAGGAACTTAGATGTAAATATAGCAAACGCCAAGAATCCCAATATAATTTTCCCTTATTTTTAAATGTACTTCATAATTATGATAGTTTTATTAATATTCTGTTTGTCTTGGTAAGTTTATTTAATATTTTCTTCATAAAAAAGTATTGAACTTAATATAATACATTGTCTAAACCTTATGAAATAATATTACCCTCTTATTGTGAAGAATGTGCTCACCAGTCACCTATCATGTAGGAATACAGTTAAAAAAAATATATTATTATATAATGTCGTGTCAGATAATTATTTATAACATTTGTTGCATGTGTATATATATTAAAATTCAAAATTTAAAAAATTAATAAATCGCTCTTTATGTTTATAAATTTTTATAATATAATTTTTAGATTATCCCTTTTTTAAAAATGATGTTGTTTGTATTAACTTGATATGTACTCTGAATTTCTTTACTTGATTTGATTTATATACAAAGTGCGTGGTCTCTTTAACCCTGTGGGCCCGTTCTTGATAAAAAAACAAAAAAATGATTGTTGAATTTTTCACTTATCACTTATGAAAAAAATGGAACACGTGATACTCGTACTCCAACAATTTATAATTATTTATTTATCTTTATACCAAGTTCATTGTACGATTTTCCCGCGACTTCTGCATGGCTTTAATAAATGATTTCTCATAGAATATCCACGTCATCATTGATTGCACCACAGAAGGAAACAAATTGCCCATATTATTCCAAACTAATAACAAAACTGCCACTGTCAAATGCAGAGGACTACGCAGATGAGTCACTCGCGCTATCCCACGTGAGGAGGCTCCTCGACATCGTCGCGTGCACTACACGCTTCGCCAAAACTAAGGGCGGCGGTGGCGGCGGAGCGGAATCTCGTCCGAAGAAAAGTAAAATCCAACAAGCGACGGCAGTGCCAGCGACTCCGGATGGAGAATTACGGTCGCCGGAGAATCCGCCACCGCCGGCGATATCTGGGAGTTATGATATGGTGGCGATTCACCCGATTCCGAAGCTGTCGGATTTCTACGAGTTCTTCTCTTTCTCTCACGTCTCTCCACCCATACTGCGTGCGTTTATTTTCTATTTCTCCTGTTTTAGAGTTCTATGTCTTGTATTATTTGTTTATTTGTCGGTAATCCTTTCCGATTTTGGAATTCGCAGATTTGAGAAGAGTGGAAAGCAAGGGTGGAGAAGCGCCGCGAGACGGTGATTATTTCGAAATGCAGGTGATTCTATTTGGAAGGCTTTTGACTGGGGCTTGTAGTGTTATTTTTAAGTGGTTGATTGTACCACACTTAATGAAGGACACATTTCTGGTGGTAAGTTGTGCTGGACTTCCAGAATTATTGATCATAATATTGTATGTTTGCAGATAAAGATATGTAACGGGAAGATAATACAAGTGATGGCATCAGTGAAAGGTTTCTACACATTGGGGAAACAATTTCTGCGGAGCCATTCTCTGGTGGATCTTCTGCAACAGCAAAGTCAAGCTTTTGCAAATGTGAGTGGTTTTTGATATGATCTCCTATTCTCCTTACTCCCAAATCCATTACCAATATTTGACACAATATATTGCATTTATAGTGGGATTAGTATACTCGCTTTGCCAGGATTTTTGTTTTAGCTGATTGACTATATTTATCATCATACTCTTTTATGTGTTGATTTGCAGTTTGTCTAGCTTGTTTTAGATACTTGATTAATGCTAGCAAATAGGTTCGGTAGAATGAGGCACAAAAAGAACTTACGGATAATGTTGGTTAAATCTGTCTCAATGTTCAGTCAAAATTATCATGCAACCATTACGAGTGCCAATGCATGAGAAGGGTCTTATCTGTATTTCTATATTTTAATCTATAAGAGTTCTAGAAATAAACGACATATAAAAAGATGATACTCAAATAATTGGAGCATTCTCTGGCAGGTTAGGTGGTAAGTTATGGTTCAGGCAATATAATTTGCATTCTGTTTTAAAAAACAAGTTGCCACTACACAGCACTAACTCTGGTGTTTCTGTGCAGGCATATGCATCCCTAATGAAAGCTTTTGTCGAACACAATAAGGTGACATTTTGTTTAGCTTTGGCAGCTATTTTTAAATCAAGTTAATACTGGAAGAAAAAGAAATGAGTTGTATGATGCTCTTTTTCAGTTTGGTAACCTTCCATATGGTTTTCGTGCCAATACCTGGCTTGCCCCTCCATCCATTTCGGATTCTGCATCCCATTTTGTGCCTCTCCCAACAGAGGATGAGAATTGGGGAGGAAATGGTGGAGGCCAGGGAAGACTTGGAGAGTATGACCGAAGACCATGGGCAACAGACTTTGCTATATTGGCAAACTTACCTTGCAAAACTGAAGAAGAGAGAGTGGTTCGAGATAGAAAGGCATTTTTGGTTCATAATCTTTTTCTGGATGTCGCTGTTTTTAAAGCTGTTTCATCCATTCAGAAAGTGATAGATTCCGCTGCTAAGTCTTCATCAAATTTTGCTCTTGGCTCAGTTGTGCATGAAAGTCGCATTGGAGATCTTTCTGTTACAGTCAAAAGAGATGAGGGAGATGCAAGCTTGAAAAGGGAACTGAAGATTGTTGGCAGTCAAACCTTAAATGAATCTGCCAAGGACGTTTCTCGGAGAAATCTACTTAAAGGAGTTACTGCTGATGAAAGTGTAGTTATACAGGTGAGCTACACTTTAGCTATTAACTCACTTTGGCTTGCAGTGAGTTTTTTGGCAATAACTTGCTGTGCATTAAGAAGGATATATTTCAAAGCCTTGCATTGTAAGACCTATTTTATGTCTGGCAATTATATATTTTTTTGGATACATAATCATATATGATAGTATGAAAAACTAAACATGCCCAGCCACTTACGTATCATCAGTCCAAAACATTGCCGTCTGGTATATCTAGTGTTATTTGATGCTCTTGAAGTGTTCTTATTTCGAGTATGTAATATAGGTCAGATTTTAAATTCTTAATCTAATCTTGTAACTTCCCGTCATGAGATCAATATCTAATTAGTGATGTTTGTCAACAAGAGATCACATGTTCTCTGGTGGAAATTATTAGTCTGACTATGTTATTCGTAAGAGTGAAACAGTGTGCCACTGTCTGCAGGATACTTCTTCTTTGGGTGTTGTAGCTGTCAGACATTGTGGCTACACTGCAACAGTCAAGGTTGTTGGAGATGTGAAAAAGGAAAAGACCCTTTTACAAGATATTGACATTGAGGACCAACCTGATGGGGGCACCAATGCACTTAATATTAACAGGTTTTAATACTTATCTTCTTTGCTTGTAGCAAATAGTTGCATAAAGGTTCTGACTGCTCTTAAGAAACATTTTTTGTTCTCTTCAGAAATTGGCAAAATAACGTGACATGTTCAGTTAGATATTGTCCCTAACAGACCCAAATTTTGTTTATGCATATCTTGTGGTGTTTATGAAGTTTCATTGAAAGTATATCACCTTATGTGGTTCGAATACTAATGACCGCATCTAGTTTGGAAGGTTTTTCGTCATTCTATCAGTCAGCTAGTCATATGCAAATGAAGTCATCGCGATTTTTTACAGTTTAAGAGTAATGCTTCATGAGCAATCTGACGAATCATCAGTCAGAGGCCAAACTCTTCAATCTAACTTGATGGACGATGGAACTCCAAGATGTCTTGTTCAGAAAGTAATAAAAGAAAGTCTGAGAAAGCTGGAGGATAATCCTATTACAGCTGAAAGTTGCCTCAGATGGGAGCTTGGTTCTTGTTGGGTGCAGCATTTACAGAAGCAGGAGACGCCATCAGAAAAGGAAACTGGAAGTCATAAGGATGAAATTAAGGTTGAACCAGTGGTTAAAGGACTTGGGAAACAATTTAAAATGCTAAAGAAGAGGGAGAAGAGAACACCCAGTGCTAGTGGGGACGATGAAGAAAACTGTGCTGGTTCAAGCAGCCTAGACATGGAAAACAACACAGGAGACATCTGTGAGTCTAACTCTGATTTGCCGAAATATGTTCCTGAAGAGGCCTTTGTGCGTTTGAAAGAAACTGGAATTGGCCTTCATACAAAGGTCTGTTTAAATATTAATAGTTACTCAATGTTTTCTCGCTTCCTTCCCCCCAAAACCAATTTTTTAGCCAAGTGCCTTCGTTTAATTGTTAAACCTAATTTTGATAGCACTTTTAAATGTTTTTGGTGTTTTCATGTCAAATATATTACATATCATGTTATTTACTATTAACTACTTCAATGTGCAGTCAGCGGACGAACTGGTCAAGATGGCACACGAGTATTATGATGATGTTGCTTTGCCTAAGCTGGTATCATTTCATTTATAGCTCAAGTTATCTGATCTATTGTGAGGTCAAAAGTGCTTTTGACCCGTTCTACTCTTTTAATCAACTACTTTTTCAGGTCACAGACTTTGCATCACTTGAACTTTCTCCAGTTGATGGTCGGACGCTTACGGACTTCATGCATCTTAGAGGATTACAGATGCATTCGTTAGGTCGCGTGGTGAGTGAATAATATGTAGCTCTATGTTTGTATGTGTCTGTTTGTGTGTGAATGTGTCTGTCTGTGTGCATGTGCTCCTCTGAAATCCTCATTTTTCTTTTCAAAGTTGAAATTAATGTAATTTCTTGAACCAGGTTGAACTTGCAGATAAACTTCCTCATATACAGTCCCTATGTATTCATGAAATGGTTACTCGAGCTTTCAAGCATGTGCTTCGGGCTGTTATTGCTTCTGTACAGAGCATTGATAACATGTCTGCTGCTATAGCAAGAGCCTTAAATTTCTTGCTTGGGTCATGCAATGATGAAAACCAGGACCTAAGTGATCATGCTCTCAAAATACAATGGTTGCGGGCTTTTTTGGTGAAAAAATTCGGTTGGACACTGAAAGATGAATTCCAACACTTGAGAAAGTTAACCATTCTTAGGGGACTCTGTCACAAGGTACTGTCTAAAATAATTTCTTCTAAACTGTTTTGTAACTTGAAGGATTTATGGAGTTCCTCTTTTCAGGTTGGATTAGAGTTGGTCCCTAAGGACTATGATTTGGAAAGCTCCACTCCATTCTCGAAATCTGATGTCACCAGCATAGTGCCAATCTGCAAGGTAGTAGCAAACAATCCTGAATTATGAATATAGTTTATTTTTTGAATGATGCCTTATCTACAACATTTTCCCTTTTATCATCTTACTTTACAGCACGTCGGGTGCTCGTCTGCTGATGGGCGAACTCTACTAGAGTCATCCAAGATTGCGCTAGACAAAGGGAAGCTAGAGGATGCTGTTAATTATGGAACAAAGGTAACCTACCAATTTTGCCTACAAACTATGTGATGTTTTCATGTATTAATATTGAAATTTTGTTTGACTTGGAACTGAAGGCTTTGGCAAAGATGATAGCTGTTTGTGGCCCTTATCATCGTACAACTGCGAGTGCTTACAGTCTTCTTGCTGTTGTTCTGTATCACACTGGGGACTTTAATCAGGTAAGATAGTTTTTATGCTTTCCATGGCAATATAGATTCGTATACATGCAATGTTGTGTCTTTTCTTTGTCCCTGAACAAACAAGAATACACAAAGTATCATTTGAGGGATTAGAAAGGTGGCTCGGAAATAATAGAATATGAAACCTGTGAGGAAACATTATGCGGTTATGCACATAGGCGTACCATTGCTTTCTCATTTCTGGATCTTATTGAAGTTGTGTATATTTTCTGAAATTCCATAGGTCGGATATTGTCAAGGCTTTTGCATCTTTAAATATCAACTAATGCTTATATTCCTAAGCAAGCATGTTATAGTCAGGACTGCTTTGTACTTGATTGATCAATGTGTAACTAGCCAAGTCCATTGAGTCTGAAATATTCTTGTATAGGCCACTATATATCAGCAGAAGGCATTAGACATCAATGAGAGGGAGCTGGGACTTGACCATCCAGATACAATGAAGAGCTACGGGGATCTATCAGTGTTCTATTACCGTCTTCAACACATTGAATTGGCTTTGAAGTAAGTTGTTTGGGAAGATTACCCTATTGTTTGATTTGTAGTCTTATTTTGCTACCAATAATTAGAATTTAGAAGTTATTACCCAAAGCTGAAGGTCAATTATGATTTTCTGATCGATCTTACGTTTTATGTTATTCCTCTCCTTCCACTTTTTCTCCAGTTATGCTCTTGTTTACATGTCCAAAAGTTTCTTGCTTCTCTCATTCATAGTTTTTAACTTTTAACTCAACCGTGCATGTTCATAACCTTACACAGGTATGTCAACCGTGCATTATATCTCCTTCATTTCACATGTGGGCTATCTCACCCAAACACAGCAGCCACTTACATAAATATAGCTATGATGGAAGAGGGCATGGGGAATGTTCATGTTGCTCTCAGATATCTGCATGAAGCCCTTAAGTGCAACCAAAGACTATTGGGAGCTGATCACATACAGGTTTGTTTCCACACTTCGATCACTCGAACTCGAAGCAATGATTCCATCATACTAACATAAACTCAATTATCCAAATTCCTTCAACTGGCATTCAGTAGTCATATCATATGATATTATGTCTTATCTTACTGTAAACTCATAAGACTGTTTAGTTAATATGATACTTGATGTATCTGACAGACTGCTGCTAGCTATCACGCCATAGCCATAGCTCTTTCGTTGATGGAAGCATATACCCTCAGTGTGCAGCATGAACAAACTACGTTACAAATTCTTCAGGCTAAACTGGGAGCAGAAGATCTTCGTACCCAGGTTACAAATTTTAACTCAGTTTTCCCTCTAGATAAACTGCTATTGGTATAAGGCTACACACGTATAGCTTTCATGCTGTTTGCATCATGATGGAAACATCGTTATCAACATTATTTTGTATGTTCATTTGAAGCTCTTCTATTGAAATCTCTATTGATTTAGTTTTAGATATTATAATTACAGATGACTGACTTCATTAATACAGTTTGGGAAGATTTCTGTTTTCATGACATCAATCTTTAATGTGAAAAGCACTGCCAAAATACATAGATATACTAATTGCACCTTACTGATGGTGGCAATTTCTTTTGAGATCATGGAAGTATTGAATTAAACTTTGCACGTACTGCAGGATGCTGCTGCGTGGCTTGAATATTTCGAGTCAAAAGCCTTGGAACAGCAAGAAGCTGCACGTAATGGAACTCCAAAACCAGACGCATCCATTGCCAGCAAAGGTCATCTGAGGTATTGACATGGTATTTCCATATTACTTGGTTTTGAACCTTCTACCATACCCCAGTAGACCCAAACCCTTAACCTTGTTGTGCAGTGTGTCAGATCTACTCGATTATATAAGTCCTGATCAAGACTCGAAGGCTTCGGTAGCTCAGAAGAAACGGCGATCAAAGGTGATTAATTTGAAAATTAAACTATTCGTTTTCCATTTTAAGTTCTATGCCATAAACCGCGTAGCAAAAGCATAAAATTTCTTTTTGCATACTTAAACTGTTTGTTTTCGATTTGATCTCTTAGGTTTTTCCAGTTGGTGATAAATCCTCTTCAGAGCAGCAAGAGGGACATACTGTGAACACCACCAATACCGAAAGTACAGAAATCAGTGCTGTAGTGGAGGAAACCAGCAGTGAGGAGGACAAAACCGATACTAAATCCCCTCGAGAGATATTCAAGGACATCGAAGCTAGATATGAGCTTCCACTCTCACCAGAAATCATCCAAGAAGTAAAATCAGAAGAAGGGTGGCAGGAAGCTCCTTCAAAAGGACGTTCAGGAAACGTAACTTCTCGAAAATCCAACAGAAAGCGTCCAGATCTCGCCAAGTTGAAGATAAACTCCACTTACTCCAACTATAAGGACACCACTTACAAAAAGGAGGCTGTTCAGCAAGGTTATAATAAAGCCACATCCAAGCCAGTTTCTGCTGAAGTTACAGATTCAAGTAAAGTGCCTGCAAAGATATCAGGAACTAAGATTTCTCCTTCAGTGTCCAAACTTTCTCCTCTTCCCGCCACTCTCACAGCATTAGCTTCGAAGTCATTATCCTACAAAGAAGTAGCAGTTGCTGCTCCAGGGACAGTTCTAAAGCCCTTTTTAGAGAAAGTAGAAGAACTAACCGAGGCAAAAACCGATAACCCAACAAGCATTACTCCAAAGGAGACAGCACAGCAGGTTGGAAAGGAGGAAACTTCTGTAGACAATGCATTACCAAATAACGAAGATGCAAAAGGAGACAATGAAGGTGATGATATTCACGAAATTGACACTGAAGGTATTTCGTGTTCCAGTAACGAGGAGAAGCCTCTAGAAACAAATGGAAGCAAACTCTCAGCTGCTGCTCCGCCATTCAGTCCAGGCTCCTACCCTTTGACTCAAGGAACACTAACAGAACCAGTCGGTTTCCCTTCAGTTGCTGCACGAGTTCCCTGTGGACCCAGATCACCCATGTATTATAGAGCAAACCACGGTTATCGGGTCAGACCTGGATATTTGAATTACCAAAATCCCATTTCTGAGAGAAACTCTGCTTCTCCAAAGACAATGAATCCACACGCACCCGAATTTGTTCCGAGAAAAGCATGGCAGACTAACGGAGCTGGTGAAGATTCGACACCCGCAGGTGATTCTGATTCTTCTGCTGATGAAAAATCTAGAAGTGATGAAAAAGTTGCTAGTGATGTGCGAGGAGAGAGATCGAGGAAGAGTAGTTCTGATGCGGAGAAAGCTGAGTTAGCAAGACAGATACTGCTAAGTTTCATTGTTAAGTCAGTGCAGAATTCTTCAGATTCTTCTAGTGAACAAGCTCCAGGTGGTGACAAGAAGTATCAATCAAGTAATTCTGCTGAAGCAATTGCGAATGATAGTGCAATAATAAAGATATTTTACGGGAATGGTGAAAAGCCAGAAACAGCCAATAAAAGCCCAAAAACGGTCAATGTAAATAAAGATAAGACTGGAGACGGGGAAGGATTTGTGCTTGTCACTAAGCGAAGAAGAAACAGGCAGCACTTCACGAATGGTGTGAATGGCCTCTACAGTCAGCAATCAATCTGTGCTTCGGTGCGTTAAAGAGATGGATATTTTATTTTAATCTTCTCGATCATGAAGATATTCCAAAAAGGATAGATCTTCTTGTTGCACGTTATGCTGTCGAAAATTGTTCAAGAGACAACCTTGTGCTCCTTGAGTTTTAGATTGCTTGAGATAGAGTGGTGGTTTCTCACACGTAGATTTTGGCTGAGTGATGTGCAAATTCCTTGATTCTTTTGCCTTTTGAAGTTCAACTTTAGATGTATTTGGAACTACCTGCTTTATCCTAACTTTGTGAAAGATTAAGCAGAATTGCATATTCTTTCCCTGTTGTATGAAACAAATAACATGGTGATCAATAATTTTGCTGCGGTATTTGACTTTACGAGTAAATAATGAGAAAGCTATTTGAATTTTAAGAACTGTCAATTCTCAATATTTTTTTTGGAATTTTCTTCTCCTGCTAATCTTTTTCTGCAGAGTATGGGTCATGATCGAGATATTGTAATAGCATTTCATTAGGAAAAATTGAACTGATTCCATTGTGACTTCATTCATGAACCATATTTTTGTCCCTCTCTCTCTCTGCAAGCTTTATGACTTAAAATTCGCCATCTTGCCTGGTGCTTAATGCTTATTTGAGCTCAGGATATGTCACCATCGGTGAAGCTTGAGCCTAAATATAGTTTTTGAAGCGAAAGCAACAACTTATGACTTAATTTGAGGCGGAAAGCATGTCAGACATACAAAGAAGCAAGCCTACCTGTGAAACTTGTACTAACACGTAACAAAAAAAACCAATTTCCTAGCCTCCATTTTGCTTTGTGACTTCATTCATGAACCATATTTTTGTCCATATCTTTGAATCAAAGACATACCCTAAAAAATAATCAGGTTATACCCTACTCAATTAAGATCGTTGTTTAATATAAATTTTTTTTTTCCCACCCGGGTTTTTTCGGAGCTTAGATACTACAGAATTTCAATTGGAAGTGACTCTCCCAATTTAGTTGTCTAGTGTCTCGATATAAACAAGAATACTCATCCGAGCCGCAGGAACATGTACATACGAAATACGAGAATTTCCACCTTGTTGAAGATCTAGTGGTGCTACCCGAAGACTTAAATGAATAGCCATTGCTGTTAAGAACAACCGAGATCCAATGAGAATTTGCGCGTAGCTCCTGGTCTTTGACATCAAAAAAGAAGGTTGTAATAAAGAAAGGGACATGTGAGAATTTTGTCCTAGCTAGTGAAACAAGAAAGACATGGATCTATATTCAATACGCAATCAAAGGATTTCTCACCCAAAAATCGAAGAATTCCCCTTGCTTTCTTTTCGCTCCGCTCGTGCGTGGCACTCCTTGCTCGCGGAGCTACATACCGGAAAAAAAGAAAGAAGAAAAAAAACTCTTTCTTGGCAACTTGGACAACATTAGGCTATATCACTTCACTAGATCAACCGACATTTGGTATATAAAACGGTTGTTAGGTATTATAACAAAACTAATTTGAACTTTTCTTTCCTATTACATAAGACTTCGAAAGTTTGAGCCTAATTAGTTATAAAACAATAAATTACGTATAAAACTATTAAATTATTTGAACTCAACTTGAGTTTGCCGCACAGTTAAAACGCATTCGAGCTCTGTCTATTCAAATATAATCAGGTCAAACTCAAATAAAAGTTTAAATTTGATAGGAAATTTAAATTAAGTTTGAACATATATGCAGCTATCAATTAATTTCATTCTGTTATTCCAAGATCATGATTTTTTGCTGAATTTTTTGTAAGAATCTTTAATGCTTCCAATGGAGTGGATTAAAATTAAAATAGGAAGCTTACAAGTTTTTTAAGTTGTGAGGTACGAATACAAATACGACATGACACGAAGACTTTAATTTCTTTGTTTTATCCTGTTTGACAGAAAAGACATGCATGCCCAGATGGGGTTGGGGGTGGGGGAGATGTTGGAAATTTTAATGTGTAGAACTAACTGGATAAGGTATTCTGCTAACCCTCTGCCAAAATCCAGGCATAATGTTAAAAACCCAATTGAATTATATGCTTTTCTTGTAAATTCTTGATTGTCCTCTTAACTTCAAAGCAATGGAATTTCTCCCTAAAAGTTCATTTGTCAAGCTAAAATTCCGTTTTTCACACACCTATTTTCCATCACTCGGAAATTAGTCAAGTCAGGTTGAATCACTTAAAAGTTTAATGTAAAACTCTTCCTATTAAGAATTCAAGATATGACACAAGAAACCTTCTTTTACATATTTAGAATAATATAATTTTTATCGAGAACTTCACCTCATATAATAACCATAAAAGAAAATTATTATTACAACAATAATAAGAAAAATTAAATTAATTAAAACAATATTATTACCATTTTATAGTCGCTCAACCTTTCCTATCCACATCGCATTAATGATTGCCGAAATAAAAATGGGAAAAAATTTCAAACTTTTTGAAAAGTTTTAAAAATTCTGTGGCAAAATTAAAAGTAGAGAGCACAATAATTACATAGGGTTGAGGAGTGGTAGCCGTTAATCTGACATAGAAAGAGAGCATTTATACATTTGCACTTCCTTCCTTTATTTATTTCTCATGTGAATGCTGATCTTATCACCTGTTAGCTATGAAACACAAATACAGACTCGCTGACATGGACATGGCACGATACGAATACGGTGATACAGATTTTTCTTAACATTTTACATTAGAGAAGTATCCGACACGGTATCGGACACAACACGACATGGTAGAATTTCTAAAAGTATCCGTGTATCATAGCCTCGAGTTATGAATTATGATATATCCATCCAAGAATTTAATATTTACTGTAACCAAAAAAAAAAGGAATTTAATATTTAGAAGTTAAGGGGGCTGGCTGTGTTGAGATTCCATGCATACAAAACTGAAACTGCAGAAGAAAAAAGTCCTAGTTGGAACTCCAAGAAGCTGCAGATACAACATTATAAGCTTCAAGAATCAAGACAAAGAAATGCCATTAATTAACAACTAATTAATCTGCACTTAAAGTCACAAGAACTACTACAAAAGCATCAAATGATACTTCTAAGATAGAAGTTTGATGCTCTAAATATTTCTACACATATTACACACACTGATACACATATATGATGCTAATTAGTAATTAAAACCAAATTAATCAAGAAAAATAAATAGATTAATTATCACTATACCACTAATATGATAAACCAAGATCAATAACATGACTTCTTCAAGATGATAGATTGTAGTTATCTCTCGGCGAATGAAGTGGGAACAAGGGCAAAAGCTCCGGCGGGTCGGATCCTCTCGGAGTGCTTAACGGGCTCGGGTGCAAATAAAAACCCTTCTCAGCAATAGCTCTCTCTTCTTCCTCCATTGGTGATCTCGGCGTCGTGGGACTCCCACGCGCCGCCACGTACTCCAACGGCGAAACCGGAGAAATCATGACCATGTGGTTTCTAGCGGCGGAGGAGGAAGGAGAATGCACGGCGGCGGCGGATCCATCGTTGAGCTTGATCTCAAGCTTTCTTGCAGTTGGCCTTCTCTCGTGGAGCTTGAACGCGGGTCTCCGGGGACCCACTTCGCCGGAGGTTGTTTTTCCGGCTATCTTTGCAGCTGGGGCGGCGCCGGTGAGGCGTTGGACGACGGCCCGGAAATTGGACGGGTCGGCTTGAACGAAGGTGGTGTTCGGAACGGAGTTCGGGTCGTACCCGTTAGGGAATGAGTGAAATGTGGGTTGAAATGAAGGATTAGGGTTATTGTTGGAAGAAGGAGAAGCCATTGAAAAGGCTTTGAAGAAGGGAAAAAATGGAAGTGAAAACTGGAAAGGGAAGCGGGAAGAGAGGCATGAAAATGGGTTGCTTTTATGCTCGAGTTTTTCCATTTTTAAAGGCAAAATTTAATTCATTTTTGTCTATTTTTTTTGGGAAAAAACGGGAAGTATCCTTGCTATAAAGCTTTTTTTTTTGTCTATATGTGTCAAAGTCCGATCGGTTTATCGAACTACTAAAATTTAAAATTTTTTCTACTAATGACAGGTATGTTAAAACACTCGAATCCAAAATTTCAAATTAAGATAGCACAATACCGAATCGCTAAACCACGTGAAACGCGAGGTGCTAGCTATAAAGATTTTTACTATGGATGAGGAAAGGTAAAATAAAGTTTTGATATGGCCTTATAGAGGAAAGTACAACTGTTTACTATTTTCACCCTAGATTTGGCTAAAGTTCAATTATGTCATATATTGGGAAATTTTCACTTTTATTTTTAGATTTAAATTTTGGAACTTAATGTTGATGAGTTAAGATTAATATAAGTTTTCAGCTTGAGGTTCTTGCATATTTGTTATTTGTGCAAAACACTTGGAATTTACTATATAATATCGACAATAAAGTTACTAATGATTATATTTTTTAAATTTTTGACAATTTTGACTTTGAAGTAGGGTTCATATATTTGAATGTAGGTATTCTTGATGAACAATGATCGTGTTGGAAGAAATTGATGACAACAATGATGGTCTTCTGTGTCATATCGTGTCGAATCGTACACAGCTTTTCTCTAGTGTAAAATTACAAAAAAAAAAATTTATGTCATCGTGTCTGTATTCATATTTTATAAATTGAGAGATACTAAAAATATCTCATTTTCTTTTTGTGTTACATTGACATTCCCATATTATCCTAATCTAAAAGAGGGAGAAAAGTTATAAGATCTATGATACATACTTTTTGATGAACAATGAAGATGTTGGAAGAAATTGATGACAACAATGATGGTCCCAAAAGGGAGTGGAAATAGCAATTAGTTAATTAAGAGGGGGCATAATTTTGATAATTTTCATGAGAATTTTGAAGAGGGGATAGATATTAAAGAAGAGTAGAGGGGCTTGGAATGAATAAATGGAAAAATGAGCTGGCAATGAATGATGAATCATTGAAACGGGAAACGAGGAGGAGTAGACTTACAGGTAATTTCATCAAATGCACCCCGTCAGAAAATCACTTTGTTTTTTTCCTCTCAAAACCCCACAATCTATATTCATTTTCCCCCTTCAGAATAGTGAACTTTACTTTTATATATAATAATAAAAAACTATAGTTTTGCGTCACTTCGATTTTCCGAATACTATAAACTTCTTCTAAATTTAAGTAGAAATAGGTTTTTTTTTTTTTTTTTTTCTATAAGTTCGGTTGCGTGGGGAAGTGAACTTCCACAATAAAAAGAAGAAATAAAAAAAAATGAAAAGCAGCTAGCAGCTTCTGATTTTTGTGTTGAGTTGAGTTACACTACTTCCTTGGCTTTTAGTTTTGATTGCTTTTTTCAGTTTTCTCTTGTTTTTCTTTCTGACTTCACGGGACCTTTCATTTCACTCATTTGTTTCTTCCTTCCGTTTTCTGGCCTGCTCTTTTCAGCAATTATTTATAGCAGCTAGCTAGCTTCTTCGATACAATCTAACCTAAATTATTGTATAGGATTGATCGATACATATGATCTGTGGCTGGCTACCCAGGCCAGTGAACCAAATATTATACAGATCATTTAAAATTATTTTGGGAAAATAAATTTTAACCATTATAAGTATACGCTACTTTACACTTTGTTATCTAAACTTTTCTTTTCTTGACAAATCATCGTCTCAATTTATGTGTTTTCTTCACTTTGCTATTTGTCAATTACATTTTCGGACGGTTCAGCCACCGAAAATAATTAACCGCTCATATGCATGTCACAATTGAATGACAATTTTGTGCAATTCAAAACATAAATGTCCCTATATTGGTAGAAAAACAACATTGAATTCTATACAAAATAAACCTGAAAATTATTTAAATGAGCAGTTTTTCGGTGGCTGAAACCACCAAAAGTGTCTAGATGACAAAGCGTAAAAAAATATATACTAAATTGTTTGATTTGTCGATTTGACATTCTAAATGAAGAGAATGTCACAAAAGAAGAAAACACACTACAAGAAAAATGAAAATGAGTGACAAAATGCACTGTGACAATATAAAAGTTGTCACTAATTATATTTATTTAGTGACAAAAGTTTTGTTTTTGTCACAAGATTAATTTTCATGATGCATAATAGTAACAAGATGGTGTTTAAATTGTCACTATTGAGAATTAGTGACATAGCTATGATGACAAGTTCGTGACGAGTATATTTTTATCACAAAATCATGGTGACAATTTTTTTATCACCAAGTTGTCACCATATCTATGTCAGTAATTGTCAATTGTTACAATAAAATCACAAAATTCTTGTCACTATATAGATGCATATTGTGACAATATAAAAATTATTGTCACCAAATGAATTATCACTAAATGTTATCATTGATGACAACTTTTAAGTTGTGAATTGATTTTTTTGTGACTATTATTAAATTTTATTGTAGTGAGAAAAAAGAAAAGGAGTCCATCTTTTCCTCTGATTTGTAATGACAAAATTTCTTACAGAACTCCATCTGAGATGATATATCTCCAGGCCGCCACTACAAAAATCTTTAAAATAATTATTTAAAACTATATATTTTCCATAATTTAACCCAACAACATTTACCAATTTTAGCAAAGCCAATAAAATACCATCAATTTTATTAGTTTCTCATTTTTATTTCTTGAATGTATTAGTTTCTCATCAAGTGCCTAAAACATAATATCTATCTATAAATTTTCGTCTTCTAAACATATTCAAAATGAAACCAAATATAGCATCGATCTTCAAGAAAATTGACTTTATTGACATTATTATAACAAAATAGATATATATTAATATATGAGAAATATAAAAGTAGTATTATTCAATATTTAAATTATATTGCAAATTAATTTATAGAAGAGATCAATTGGAAATTTCTCCACTCATTTAATATTGTCTGCGGATCGAAGAAGGAGGAGGCTAGGCAGAAGAAACTTGGAAAATTTTGGAACTGAATTACGTATGAGTTAGGGCTCATGCAACTCAAATAAATACCCACTCCCATAAGGCTGTATCAAATTTTGAATTGAAAATTGAAATACATGACAGTTATTATTGCTTCCCGTTGCAATTATTTCTCATTATGTTTCAAAATTCCAAGTCCAATTCAACATACATTTTTGAAGTTTTGAAATGAAGTAACGAACACCAAAGTTTCACTAGAAACCCTAAAACTATATATTTTACATATAGTCAGTAATTAAGTTCTCTACTCCTAAGTAAGTAGCGTAACTTAGCGATTTCGAGTTCGAATTTTTAGGAATGCAGCTGTCATTAACACGAATAGTTTTACACCTTATTGGTAGCTCGACCCATATTTTAAAAAATATTTAATATTTCTGAATATGGCGATATAAAGAATTACAGCTAGGTAAGGTTCTTAACAAATTTCTATTTTCTTAGCTCATTTTTCTTGCTTTGCGTTCCTCATCAAATGGGCCGACCTTTGGGCTTCTACTTGTTTATTTGGTCCGTATCCATGGGCTAGCATAGTATTTGTGAACCCAATATCTCTTTTCAATTTGCATCATGATTTTAAATTAAATAAATACATCGTAATGGAATTCGAAAAAATATGAACTTTAACAACAAAAGAAAAAATTAAAATTAGACCCCTTAACTTTTTGAAATTAGAATTACCACAACAAATGCATCACTTGAACATGTAACTCGTTTTATTCACTTATTCTTTCACAGAAAATGACCTGTTTCTTTTCTCCCTCTTTCCGGGCTTTTAAGATGCGTAACAAGAACGAAGAATACGAAAACAAATCATCGACGTAACTTATTAAATTGACTTCATCAAAGAACCTAACTAGAAAACTTTTAAACAGAGATTTATTCACTAGAGCTGAAAGTTGGAGAGAGATCGGCCAAATCGAAAGTTCTTGAAACTGCTTTGCACCACGATTCCACCTTCTTCTTCCTCAGTTGTTCATCGATTGTTGGGTGAAAATAAGTGGGTTTTTCCTTCTTTTCTGAAAATAAATCACTTTCTTTCCAGACTCCAACAGCTATTCCAGCAGCATAAGCTGCCCCAAGTGCTGTAGTTTCAACGTCAGCCGGCCTCACTACCGGGTTACCTAAAATGTCAGCCTGAAAAATAGAAACATGTAACCAAGAAAGTGTTAATTACATTTACCTCCCCTTTGTAATATATTGACTGTAGAAGGGAGGTGCTAGTAATTTAGGAAATTGAAATAGAATTGGAGGTTCTAGGAGTCTAAGTGTCTAACCCACACCAAAGGCAAATTATTAGACACGTGACACAAATATTAGACAAATCAACTAATTGGGATAAAGAATCCATAATGACACATACTTCCTTTATAATAAATATCAGCTAACAATTACACCCTTCTGCACATTTTTTATTAAATTTCAATTTTTTATAAAGGGAGGTATCTGTATTATCAAAGAACAAACATGGAAATTCGTATAATCACACAAAGATTGCAAGGAAATTGACCTGAATTTGCATTAGTAGGTTGTTAACTGTAGCACCACCATCCACTCTAAGCAAAAACTGTCCCTTCTCATCCTTAACCTCTCCCTTTTCTCCGGCATCCTTATGCATAGAATCCAACACATCCTTAACCTGAAAACACATACTCTCAAGCACAGCTCGACAAATATGTGACTTATTAGTAAACCTCGTGATCCCAATACAAACTCCTCTAGCATCATCTCTCCACCATGGAGCAAACAATCCATTAAAAGCCGGCACAAAATAAACCCCACCAGTCGACTCGACTTTCAAAGCCAACTCCTCAATCTCACCAGCACTTTTAATAATACCCAGACTGTCCCTCAGCCACTGAACGGCTGCACCAGCAATTGCAATGGAACCTTCTAGAGCATAATTAGTTGGCGCCGTAGGCCCCAGCTTGAAAGCTAAAGTACTCAACAGACCATGTTTGGATTGAATCATTTCTTGGCCCGTGTTCAAGAGTATAAAAGCTCCCGTCCCATAAGTGCTTTTAGCTTCTCCTTTTTTACAAGCTTGGCCCACCATTGCTGCGTGTTGGTCACCGAGACAGCCGGCTATCGGGACTCCCGTGATTGGCCAGCCTTTGCTGATGTTTCCTATGATTTCGGCATTGCTTACTATTTTAGGTAGGATTTCAATGGGGATTTTGAGGGTTTCCAAGATTGTTTTGTCCCATTGAAGGGTTTTGAGGTTCATCAACATAGTTCTTGAGGCATTTGAAACATCGGTGATGTGTAGACCGTTCTCTTTGCCTCCTGTCATGTTCCAAATCAACCATGTGTCTATGGTGCCAAATAATGCATCCTTTTTCTCAACGGCTTTTTTCACTTCTTCGACGTTCTCCAACAGCCATAACAGTTTTAGTGCACTGAAGTAAGTGCTTATTGGTAAACCACATGTTTCGAGAAAATGGGTTTTCCCCCCTTTTAACTCTTTCTCCAGCTTTCTGATCAAGAGAGTATCAATATAGTCCCATTAACTTTTATAAGAACAGGAAGAAAAGCCCACAAGAATTACTGATAGGGTCAATTACAAATAACCCCCTAAGCTTTGCGCTGTTTTACGAAAAACACACTGAAATCTTGAAAATTATGAAAAACACCATGAGGTTTGCGAAATCATAACCAAAAACACCCACAAACTAGAAAATCATTGAATCAGGGTGTTTTTTGTAATTTTTCAAACATCATGGGGTTCGTAATTATTCCTTTCATTTCATTTAATCATTCCAAATTCAAGAATATGTAACAGATCTCCAACTCTAAATGAAGCAAGTATGAAAAGCAAAGAGATGAACCTGCAAATAGAACTGGTACGAACATCCATCCAAACAATGGCATTATAAAGAGGACGACCAGTGGATTTGCTCCAAACAACAGTTGTCTCTCTCTGATTGGTCAATCCAATGGCTTTCAATCCACTATCAACATTGTGACCTTCAGCAGTGGCCTTATCAATAGCCTTTGCAATACACATTTTCACACTCTCAAGAATCTCCATTGGATCATGCTCAACCCATCTGCCAACATTAATCAAAAACGAAATAAGATTTCAAAATAGGAAAACCCAGAAGATATATTGCAATTTTATTCAGAAATATCAAAGCAAATGACCATATAGTAATAGACCCAAGAAACACCAAAAAAGATTGAAATTTTACAACTTGGTCAGCCCAGATGACCGATAAACAAACAAGTGATCCCAAATGGGTAAAAACCCAAAAGATTATTTTCAAAAATGTATTCCATCTAAATCCGAAAAAGTAAAAAACACATACATGCACGTAAGGGTGAGTGTGAGAGAAAATACCCTGATTGTGGATAGAACTGAGTAAATTCAGCTTGGTGAGATCCGACGGCTTTTGCAGAGCGGTCATAGATGATGAATCTTGTGCTGGTGGTGCCTTGATCTATCGAACCTATGAACACTTCTAGCCCTGACATTTTTCAACCCTTTTTCTGTTATCTCTTTGCTTGTTTCTGTGTCGGAGAAAACAGAGGAAACAGAGCAGAGCCTTATATAGCGTGGGAGTGAGTGGAATCAATGAACAGTGATTTGTATTGGTCCGCTGAGAGTGAGTTTCTTGGGAATGTTAATGGAATTATCCAATTAGATTGTCTCTTTCTTTTTAAAAAAAATAATAATTGTTTTAGATATTTGCCAAGTAGACTTAGAAAGGCCTTTTTCGATATTTTTTCACTTATTCATTGTGTTAAATATTGTTTATACTCTTACAAAAATAATGATTGATAATAAATTAATAATAAGGGATAATTACGTTTACACCTATCGATTTAGGAAAAAATATAGCAAGATCTCTTATACTATTGAAAATTACAGAGACACTCCCTCGACTATGGCTATGTCTAACACTTAGATGATGTCGTTAGTTATTTTATTGTTTTCAAGTAGATGTTAACGTTTTATTAACTGAACAACAACTTAATTACTGCGTTCGTTTCATATATAGCAAACACTATTTTTTTTGAAACTATATATAGCAAACACTTAACAAGTATATTATGGGCAATCTTTTTGTTAAGTTTTTTAGGTTTCCGTTAAGGTAAGAGGATCTATCTGTAATTTCTAATAATAGGAAGTCTTGTTGTATTTACCCCTAAATCGAAGGTGTGTAAATGTAATTATCCCTAATAATAATAATTTTACTATAGAATGGTGTCATTAATAATGATTTTTATTAGAAATAGTAATTTTTATTATTATTTTAAAATAAATTGATTTCTTCGTTATTTCATCTAATAAATTATAATTACTTATAATCATAAGTTTAAAATTTTAATTTAATGATTGAGATATGCTCCTTTTTTCTTTGTTTAAATTGTGATGTCAAATTGGGGGGGGGGGGGGGGGGGGGGGGGGGGGGGGGGAGGGGGGGGTGGGTGGGGGGCCATATTGAATGTGAGTGATAAATGACTTGTATATTTGTTTGGTGGAGGTTTGAGGATCTTGGCCACCCGCCCCCTTGATTCTGTCGAAAAGTTGACAAAGATGCAAATAAATTAGGGCGAATTATACATGGGTCCTTGACGTTTGCCCTATTTACATCTACGTCCAGGAAATTAATTTTATTATAAATTAGTCCATTAACTGAGTCAAAGTCAACATTTCTGTTAAAAAAATAAAAAATAAATAAATAAATTATAAAATGACTACATTACCCTTTTGGACTGCATTGTAGAATTGTCAAACTATAAGGACTTAAATGTAAAATTTCTCGCTGCTGCCACAGTCGCCGGAGCCACCACCCAGGTGGTCGACACCTTATACCAAGACGATCCTATCGTCGAGCACATCATATCCCCCAAGTCCATTTTTCCATTCGACAACCGTACTGGATTTAATTTCAATTCCAATTTTCGGATTTTACCCTAAAACCCTAGAAATTTCAATTTGAAATTAACGATAATTCATTCAACGAAATTCGAAATCGACTTCAAATATAGTTTACCCATGTCAAGAAGGTTGAAAAAGGTGTAAAGCCCGTCCAAAATGGTGGTCGGAAGTGGCCGGACCACCACCTCCGCCACATTCCGCCGCGCCACCTTCAAACGGTTGTATCTCCGTCGTCCAGTCGAATCAGAGGGTGAGACCACCGCCAAATGACTCCTCTCCTCGAGAGCTTCGATCGCTGGGTGGTGCGCGACTGTGGAGTTGTTGGAATCGTTGCTGGGAAACTTTGCCGTCGCTATTGAAAATCGGTCGTAGCGCCGCCATGGCTGATTGGATGGCCACAACACCACCACCATTGGACTCATCGTGAAAAACCAATCCAGAAACGGCCAGCCTCCACCGTTGCCGTCGCCGGAAAAGCCAGGTCCGACAAGCTCCGCCACCGCGAGAAATTTTACATTTAGGTCCTTATAGTTTAACAATTTTACAATGTAGTCCAAAAAGTAATGCAGTCATTTCATAATTTTATTTATTTATTTTTTTAGTTTTTTATCAGAAATGTTGACTTTGACTCGGTCAATGGACTAATTTATAATAAAATGAATCTCCTGGACCTAGATATAAATAGGGCAAACGTCGGGGACCCATGTGTAATTTGCCCAATAAATTAATACTACAACAGTTGTAAATTTGGAAAATTGTTGGAATATAATGTATATTTCCATAAAATAAAGTGCTTTTATTTTGTAAAAATGATCGTTTTAGTTCATTCAATTCAATATTTAATAAAACAAGGGATACAATATCACCGGATCGGACCATTTATGTGTAAAATTCTTACGATTTCGAATTCAAGACTTTTGTTTAAATTAATATAATGCCGAACTACTAAACTATATCATTTGGTAGTATAAGTATGTGAGCTATTTGTGTCGATTAGGAATTAGAATATTTTGCAGATACATTTTTTGTGGCTTTTTCGACTATGCATGATCAGATCAAGATAAATTAATAAGCCAAAGAGCTATTTTCAAGAACAAGAATCTTGGTATATGTTCTCAAATAGTTTTTCTTGCTGAGGTTTTGAGGCATTATTGTTTTAAGACAGTGTCTTAGGAACTCCTAGCAGCCAACTATTATCTTACCCATAAAAGGGAAAAGAATAACTATTAATTATTAATTATTTACGTATGTCATATATAATAAGCATTAAAAAACATAGACTAAAAGGGTATAATTTAAACATGAAGTATTTTCGAAATAAAACATGAAAGACTATAAAATAACATTAATTAACCCAAAATAAGGTTAAAGTTGGGTTGAAAGAGTTTGGTACATTTCAATAAAGTTGGATATTCTTAAAAATGAGCCCAGAGACTCTGTCAAAGCTGCCGTTCGTATGATAAAAAAATGGGCCTTCCCGAAAGCCCAAAAGGACTTAAAACTGAACCCAATGATATGGTTCACAAGTTACTTTCTTAACTCGTAAGATCTCTTCTTTCTTAAACATTTCTGATTTTTTTTCTGGTGGAAAAAGGAAACCGAAAAATAACACCTAAACAAAACTGAATAAGATTGCAAGCATCGTAGTAATTAATATAGTTAATGGTCTCTTCGGGAGGTTCTTAATCCCTTTGAACAAGAAAGGAATTTTGCTCATGGCTTTTCTTCGGGAGGATGTCAGCGCAATAGTTATCATCCCTTTTTATATGACAAAACTCTGTGATCCACGCTCTGTGCTAGAAGAATTTGCAATCCTCATGAATTAACGAACCCAAAAGATGACAGTCAATGTTGGCAAACTTAACCAGATGGAGGACCACTTTTGACTTTTGAGTCAATCTCTATATTGAGTCTCTCAATCCTCCTTTTCCAGACGATCCGAAGACTCTCTCTTAGACTCATAAGCTCAATCAAGATGATGGTAATTTTCCCGAGGTTCAAGGAAAAATTCATAATCCAATCCCCCCGTTGTGATCTCTGACGAGACTGCAAGCAGAGACACTACTATTGTCTAGTTTAACACTAACATAAGTGTTAAGTTTGATCATAAGACTCCATAAACATTTCTGTTTGATAACATGAATTTGTTGTATCATGGAACCAAAAATTGAATATAGAGTTATGGCAACAACCATCCTTAATGGTCCCATTCAAAAGGCCCAGTCTGATATTTTACCCACCAGGCCACCACCAATAATTGGACTGGAAATGGGCCCATAAACTTGCTAGTTGGTGTTGGTGCCAATATTAGAACAAAGTGACAATTGCTTCAAAGAAACTGCACCCGAAAACAAATTTTCCAGAAAAGTCATGAAAATGTAGTTGAAGAAGCGAGAAAAACAGAGATCCCAAATGAGGTGTCGGTGGTAATATTAGATGACAATTGTTATCCGAACTATCTTAGCTCTGAGTCCGAATTTGTTCGTCCCCGACTAAGCAACCTCGTTGCAATATTAGTCAACTATCTATCATTCGGTAGATGATCTATATATATATATATATCTGAAAGCTCAATTTAATTCTATGCTCAAAGTAGAAGAAAATAAACAAAAAGAACCTACCAATTTGGTGGGGAACATTTATAGGTGCAATTATCATTGCATTTAAGCTATTTCTATGTCTTAACATAATTCGCAATTATGAGTTTTCATTGATGTCCATGAGCTGAATTAAGTAGGACAATAATCCTTTTCAAATTGATGTGACATTAAGAGTCATAGGTACCTCATTTTCGGTTTAACTCCAAGTAAATCATTATTAAACTCTGTAACTGGCTAGTTTTTTTATTTGGTCTAGTAGAATGAGACACGCAAGGTTTAAGGTTTTAACCATAATTTGTACATGTAGTAACTGAGTTGAGAAAATCGATCCCAATTAGGCCTCTACAATATCAGAACTAAGAAAAAAACGCGGGTGGGAAACCAAAATAAAATAGCGCCATCGAATATTGATATGAAAAAATACAATAAACCTTAGGCTTGAGCAAATTACAGATGATTCCAATTTACATCCACCAGTCTGTCTTACCTCCAAAGTTGTTCTTTGTCTGAGATATGAAGAACGGAACAACAACAAATTTCCACCTAACAAAACATGTACAGCAACACAAAAGATGGCAACAACTAAAAAAACAAAGGCAAATAAGTTAATTAAATCCCACAAAATATATAATAAAACGAAATAGAAAATGAGAGCAAGTACTGTCATTTCAGGATTTTTTTTTTTAGTAAAATATATTTTAAAAAATGTGAATTTTTTCGTAATTAAATTTGTTGGAAATATGCATGTTAAAAAAGAGATAGATCTAGGATTATCCGGTGCGAAAGGATTGCACGCCATTCAAGGCAAACGGGACGTCATGAGCCACTAATATGCCGTTGCGGACAAACGAAGCTCTATCACAAATGAGTGAGTATCTCGAGTTTAAATAGGATTGGGCATACGAGTCGACGTGGAAGTGACTTGTCCCCTTTCTAATTTCGACTAACAACGATTTTTACTTTCGTATGTGGTCCTAAAGTTGCGGTTAATTTTAGATAAGGATTACTATATGCATTGCATGGTCTTTTTACAACTTGACCAAATGTGTAGATATATATATCCGATATATGTGATATATTCAACCGATATTATCCATTCAAACTCAATATTCTCTTTTCATGAATGTATGTATATTCCCATTTTATTATGCATTGAATTTTGGAACAAACAAAAATAGATTGACAGTTATAAGTTGATTAGAAATTGTGGCCATGATCAAGAATTTGAGCTTATTGGCCATGATCATGGACTTCTTTCATTTATATAGAGTAAGAAATGCATCTGATAGATGGATCAAATAAATGATAGTATCCAAATTCTTCACTAGTAAATCTATTTCTATATTGCATTATATATCCGTTGACAGGCTAGGAGAAATTGATTATACTTACCTAATTGAAGTTATTAATTCATTAGATATGAATAGAACATATTGAAGTGGAAAAGGTAATGTCCAAAGTTTTAGATTTGATTTTTATTGAATAACAAACTAATGACTTTAAAACAAATAATACTTGGAAGTTCTCTTTTGTTCTATACATACACGTGCAAATGAAATGTATTTTCATAGACCATTTGGATTTTGTTTTTTTAATTGAAACCAACCAAAATCGGATTGTGAAATTTTTAAGGAGGCTTCCACATCATATATTAATGATTACAATAGGAAGTTTGCAAAATATATCAGCAAAATACTAATAGTAACCTTCTAATCTTAAAAATAACAAGAAAGAATTAAAAAAAAATGCACCAATGCACGAGTATAGGAACATCATGATCTTCCGCGACGTTGCCATGTAGCCTAGCTGGAGGAGAACTGGGTCGCTCATCAACAGACTTCACTTCTAGAGGTTCCATATGGACCCTACATATCCATAACAACGTGTTCATCAGCTCTAATCTTCTTATTGATTTGGATCGTACATCCAAAGAATACGCATTTAGCAGCTAGATTTGCTGAAAGAGTGTTTGAACCCTTCATTCTCCGGACATTAGCTCAACAGATCTGGCCAATTGTTGACAAATTTGGTTCTCAGAAGTTTCCACCGGTTGGGACTAAAGCAGCAAAACAGGTTATGTAAATTACATATAATCCCAGGGGACTATGATTTGGACTTGACAACCTTCTATATAACAAACATTTCACAAGAACCATGAGGGATGGGAATTACCAAATAAACAATCACAAAAAAGTGAAAAAAAAGAAAGAAAAAAAAAGGATTTATGAGATAGATAAATAATATTAAATAACGAAAAAGAAAATATCATAAGGAATAAAGAATCTTAAATTCGATTCGATATTGAGATTTATCCTAGGAATTTTATCTCAGTTATCTTTTCATGTTATAAATATCCTCACACTCCCACACTCTCACACCTCCAATTTCGCGGCGCTGCTCTGTCTTCCTACTGTGGAATATTTCCATTCTTTTTCATTTTTATTTTTCGTTTCCCCGGTTTAATCCGGCGAGAGTAGTTAGGTTTTCGGCGAGGATGGCGTTGCTGCCAGATCTGGGGACTGAGATCGTGATTCCGGTGTGTGCGGTCATAGGTATCGTCTTCTCGCTCGTGCAATGGTTTATCGTGGCCAAAGTCAAGGTCACGGCGGAGCCATGTGGCAACGAGGGGAAGAATGGTTTAAATGACAGCTTGATTGAGGAGGAGGAAGGCGTCGACGGCCAAAGCGTCATCGCTAAGTGCGCTGAGATCCAGCAGGCTATCTCAGAGGGTCAGAATAGTTTCAGATCTCACTATGAAATTGTCACAGATCTGAGTTTTTTCACTTGCCTTGTGTGTTTTATGTGTGTATGCACGTTTACAGTTGTCCGCTTGTGTGTGTCTTTTCCCTTTTTAGCTCCATTTTGCTACTCAGAGTCAGAGCTAATATACTTAAAGATGGTGGAGGAAATTTAAGGTAAACATTTGCTCAAAAAGAAAACACGTATTGTACCAGCTCTGCCCTGGTCTCGGGAGGAGTTTAATTATTGAGTTTCTGGTTGAGAGCTGAGCTGAAGCAGAGTAAAAGATGATATTTTCATGTGTTTTTTGCTATTTAGGGATTCTGCTTGCTAGATTGGTTTCCAAAATTTTCTATTTATTTCATTCTTTAAAAGTTATAAAATATACCTATGTGTTTGGAGGAATAGTTATTAAACTAATATGGTAAGGCTCGTTCTCTGGGCACCGCAAATACTCAAATCACAAAAATTGGTAGATAATCTTTAGAAAAAATAACTGCTTGTTCAAGAAAGGTTTATTGTTGCTGGAGAAGAAGCTTAATTTAGGAGAAAGATTTGATTTTGATAGGTTTGAGGTTTCACAGAGGAATTAGGTCTTTGCTGGGTTCTTTTTGTCTTATTAGTTATTTATTTTATTCCCATATCTAAGGGTCGGAACATATATTTTTCTGTTAAGTTTAATGCTTGTGTTTTGAAATTAATATTTTCTTCTTTTACTTTTGTGTTATTTTTTGTCGGTCGGTTTTCTTGGTAGCCAGTTGAGGTTTTAGGGTTTATGTGCGTGATTAAATGTTGGAGTATGTGGTTGGAGTCTAGTAAGGCGTAGATGAGATGTCACTGAGGAATGGTGACAGATCTGATCCTGCTCCTTTATATTTAAATGACCGCCATTATTTAATTGCCTTTTGTTATTGTTATCGAGATCTAGGAAGATATTATTAGTATTTTATTTCTGCAGCACTTATCTGAAGAAATAACTGGGGAAGTGATTTTTGAGTTTTATTCGAGTAAAGCTCATTGCCTTATTTTTCACTATTTCTTATCAATGAAAATACTTTTTACTAATTATACCTTATTGCTAAAATTACGATATCAAGGAAATAGATAGTGAAAGTATTCGTGGAGTCTCTGGAGGTCTTGCTTTTTTCATAATCAATTATATTTTGTTAAGATTCTTATCAGTTATCTCAATTAATATTTGATATTAATAATTTGATTTATGTTACATGGCATTTGTATTGGTGAGAAGCTGTTTGTAATATTTTTCTCCCTTTGTTGTTCCATTTCAGCATGATTGGTTTTATTTAGCTGATGAAAAATTATTTCTTGCTTACAGGTGCAACATCTTTCCTCTTCACTGAATACCAATATGTGGGTGTTTTCATGGTTGCTTTTGCAATTCTCATCTTCCTGTTCCTGGGTTCAGTTGAGGGGTTCAGCACGAAGAACGCGCCCTGTACTTTTGACAAGGAGAAGTTGTGTAAGCCCGCCCTTGCAACTGCAATCTTCAGTACTGTATCCTTCATGCTTGGTGCTGTTACCTCTGTTGTTTCTGGTTTCCTTGGGATGAAAATTGCCACTTATGCGAACGCAAGGACAACACTTGAAGCTAGAAAAGGTGTCGGCAAAGCTTTTATTACTGCATTTAGATCTGGTGCAGTCATGGGTTTTCTCCTTGCTGCAAACGGTCTTTTGGTGCTTTATATTACTATCAATCTATTCAAGATCTACTATGGGGAAGACTGGGAAGGACTTTTTGAGGCAATTACTGGATATGGTCTTGGTGGATCCTCCATGGCCTTGTTTGGGAGAGTCGGAGGTGGTATTTACACCAAGGCTGCAGATGTTGGTGCTGATCTTGTTGGAAAAGTTGAAAGGAATATTCCAGAAGATGACCCCAGGAATCCTGCTGTAAGCTGCTTTCTTTTAAGTGAACAACTCTACTTTTAGAAAGCAATTTTAATTGATAGTCATTTTATTTTGCAGGTCATAGCTGATAATGTTGGTGACAATGTCGGAGATATTGCTGGAATGGGATCTGATCTTTTCGGTTCATATGCTGAAGCATCATGTGCTGCTCTTGTTGTGGCCTCAATATCCTCTTTTGGAATGACTCATGACTTCACTGCAATGTGTTATCCATTGCTCATTAGCTC
The DNA here is from genome assembly GCA_958496215.1 of Verbena officinalis. NCBI lineage: Eukaryota > Viridiplantae > Streptophyta > Magnoliopsida > Lamiales > Verbenaceae > Verbena > Verbena officinalis. The sequence continues at coordinate 3,365,973 of OY292391.1, forward strand.
CATGGGAATCCTGGTCTGCTTAATTACCACTCTTTTCGCTACTGACTTTTTTGAGATCAAGGCTGTTAAGGAAATCGAACCAGCGTTAAAGAATCAACTAATTATCTCCACTGTTCTTATGACCATCGGAATAGCAATTGTCTCATGGACTTGCCTGCCGTCATCCTTTACAATCTTCAACTTTGGTACTCAAAAAGTTGTGAAGAATTGGTGAGGACTTGTTTAGCTCTCAAAGAGTGGAAAACAGTATTATACTTGTTATTTATGAGCACCGGCATTTGCATTTCATATTTTTCCTGAGTTGTTATCATTTATCAGCATGAGGATAATCTTTTCTACTTCATGCTTATGAGCATCCTTTTTATTCTCAAATCATTATTGGCCAATTATGCTTTCGCAAAGACACTATTTGGATTAAAGCTAAAATGATGACTATTATCATATGTAAATCGTTCTGTGGGATAGACTTCTTTAAATAAAGAATGATGGTGCTAATCTTATTCTGTATCCGTATTTACTCAATTAATCTTGTGTTACAGGCAACTTTTCCTCTGTGTTTGTGTTGGGCTTTGGGCTGGACTTATCATTGGGTTTGTCACTGAATATTACACCAGCAATGCTTACAGGTCTGTATTTTATTTTGTTTTTAGTGAAATGATAGTTCGCCATCTAAGCAATTTCCTTCCCATACTTAACTTTTACTGCTTGGTTTGTGAAATTTCTCTATGCAGCCCTGTGCAAGATGTTGCTGATTCCTGCAGAACTGGTGCTGCTACCAATGTGATATTTGGCCTTGCCTTGGGATACAAATCCGTTATAATTCCAATTTTCGCCATCGCGATCAGCATTTTTGTGAGTTTCACATTCGCTGCTATGTACGGTATTGCTGTAGCTGCTCTAGGAATGCTGAGCACTATTGCAACTGGATTGGCAATTGATGCTTATGGTCCAATCAGTGACAATGCTGGAGGTATTGCTGAAATGGCAGGTATGAGCCACAAAATTCGTGAGAGAACTGATGCCCTTGATGCTGCTGGAAACACCACTGCTGCAATTGGAAAGGTATTATATATAAATCTGACAATTTTTGGATATAATCTTCTCTAGAATATTCCGAATTCTCAACATCACTTGTTTTCAGGGATTTGCCATTGGATCTGCTGCGCTTGTTTCGTTGGCACTTTTTGGTGCCTTTGTGAGCAGAGCTGATATTACAACTGTTGATGTTCTGACTCCTAAGGTCTTCATCGGTTTAATTGTGGGTGCCATGCTTCCATACTGGTTCTCCGCCATGACCATGAAGAGTGTTGGAAGTGCTGCTTTGAAAATGGTTGAGGAAGTTAGAAGGCAGTTCAACACTATTCCTGGTCTCATGGAGGGTCTTGCCAAGCCCGATTATGCCACATGTGTCAAGATCTCTACGGATGCATCTATTAAGGAGATGATTCCACCTGGTGCCCTCGTCATGCTTACCCCTCTCATTGTGGGGACCTTTTTCGGTGTCGAGACCCTCTCTGGTGTTCTTGCTGGTTCCCTCGTTTCTGGTGTCCAGGTATATTTCTTTAAATTAAAATTTAATTTTCTACATCTAATACATAGTGTCATGTCAAACTAGTTAATTCAGAATAATCACTGATGTAACCTTCATGTTCTTTATTCATACATTTATCTCTATAATTTTTGTATTTATTATGTATATTAATGTGTGTGCATAATCTTAGAAATATATATAGATAATGCTGTGTTGGAAACGTGTCATGTCCTAAAAGTTTCAGTAATACTATGTTAGTGTGACCGTATCATGTCCATGTCTGTGCAACATAGCTTACCACCACTTCATCTTGAAAACGACACTTCTCGAGCTGGATTTTATCTTTTCTTTGTAGACCATTGAAAACTGATTCGTTATTACTGCACTTTTCCAGATTGCCATATCTGCATCGAACACTGGTGGTGCGTGGGACAATGCTAAGAAATACATTGAGGTAAATTTCTAGATTCATTAATAAAGTGTGCTGTTATTATTTTTTTATATACTTTTTTAACCCTGTAAACTATGTTTTAGGCTGGTGCTTCAGAACATGCTAGAACCCTCGGGCCGAAGGGATCAGAACCACACAAGGCTGCTGTGATTGGTGACACCATTGGAGACCCTCTTAAGGATACTTCAGGTCCTTCACTAAACATCCTCATCAAGCTCATGGCTGTCGAATCCCTCGTCTTTGCTCCTTTCTTTGCCACTCATGGTGGTCTGCTATTCAAGATCTTCTAAAAGGAAAATGATGTTTTGGCCTTCAATTTTCTCTGGTAATTCATCTAAGTCTGCATCATCACTCTGTTTTCGCATCCCGTTGTCTTGCTAATTCGAGAAAACCAAGTTAGGCCATTGCTGGTGAGATTATATGTTCTTTTGATGATGACGATGATGGTGATGATGATAATGTGTTGGTGACGATGATGATGCTCGTTCTTGATCGTCATCCCTGTAGTTTTAGATGTCAAGTGTATTTATTTTTGTTAAGGTTTAAGAACGCAAGTCTTGCCACTAGTGGCTGGGCTAGAGTTTTATTGTTTTTTCTTTTTTTGTTTCTCCCCTCTGTCGGAACAATGATCAGAAAATGTAATACATAATTAGTCATTTTTCCCCAACTTATTGAAATTCTTTGTGGTTGATAACTTTTGTTGTCTTACGTGGTAAATGTTATGTGGACACGATATGGACATAACGACACAGGTTTTTAGTGTTGACATATTTGTAGTAACTTCAAAAGAGAAATGAGAACTATATTTTAAAAAGCAATTGAATAGAAGTATAGAACAGTCATCATACATACTTGTTTGCACGAAATTTGGAAACACGAGTTTAGGTATGAAAAGTGGGAATAGGACATAACTTTTATCATAGAACATAAGAAAACATGATGGGGTTTTAATTAGGTGTGATGATGACCAAGGCTACGTTGGAGAGAGATTTTAGGTAAATTTCAGAAGGTGGAAAAGCCAGATTTCAGAAATTCAGTGTAGATGAATGTATTAATTATAAGATTTTTGAGAAGTTTGTTCAGTGTCCTTAAACTTTTTAATTGAGTAGAGCTTACACCAAAGATTAGGACTTGAATTTCAAATTCTAGTTGAGGTTTAAGTAGTGGTAGGCTTGACTTATATTAGACGTGATCTTCATGTGCTACTTAAGAAATAATAGTATATATTATATGTCATGTATAAGTAAAATATAGGGATAATTACAAACAAAAAGAAATCCTGAAGTTAGGTATTTTTTCTGAAAATATTTTGAAACATTGCAAATATCCTATTGGTCAGCTAAAATTTTACAAATACTCCCTTGAAACATAAAAATGTATATATAATACCCCTGAAAAACTTTATAAATACCCCCTAAAGGGAATTAGTGTAAGATTATAAAATTTCAGGGTATTTTTTATGAATGGCATAATTCTCAAGGGTTTCTCCGACTGGCCCTAAAATATAAGAAGTTAATAATTAAATAAAATTATATACTCATAGGCTAAGTCCTTAAGTCAATCCTAGATACTACAATTTTAAACCCATTTGAAGACAAAAATGGTCTTTATTTTGTTTATGATAAGGATTTTACTTGATAAACTTAAATGGGCCCATTTGAACACTTAAATGTATGATATATATGTCTAATTCAGTAAATAAGGATCTTGGGTATCCTATGTTTTTTTCTTTGTAGATCAGCTATTGGAGTATGAAGTATCCTATGTACAAACAATACCTTGTCATTTATCTTTGATATTTTTCTTCATTTGCAATGGAAATAAAGTAAATTGTCATCATATTCTTGCTTTGGGAAAAAAGATAAAAAAAAGTGAACTCTTTTGGGTGGATAAGATCATGATGCACTTGTCTTTTCTGGACTTTGTGCACAAGACAAATATAGAACAAAAGGGAAACGGGATTACCACAAAGAAAAAGAACAAAGAATCAATAAATAGGAATATAGGATTGAAAAAAGAAAAAAAGTTGGATATTCCAAGACAGAAAAATTGTATAAAGGGATATATTTATTTTTATTGATGCGATCGAATTTGGGTTAAATGGTTAAAGCACAACAATTTCCGAGGTTTAAAGTAAATATTACACAAAAACTAGCGGCAGATCACGAATTGTGTTAAACCTTAGGGATCTCTATGCAATTATCCTTTTTTTTTTTTTTTTTTATCGTGAGCCATGAATCTTATCTTCAGCTAGGCGCTATCGTGTAACCTTTATCAGAGATGCGATTCCCTTCGTAGCTGGGATCCTATGAAAATTTAATTGGATTATTTTCCAACGTTAATGAGTCGAAATTACGCCTATCTTGTTTTCCTATTCTACGCTAGCTTCTGATCTTGAACACTTTAATTTCCACTATTACAGTCTTAAATTATTTGAACGTCTTCCATACTCCAATCAATCTATCAGTTCAAAATATTAAAATAGAAAAAAGGAATGAAATCTTGTTCCATAATCTACTCAATTGACTATTACTTTTTATAATGCACTTGTCTAAGAACTAAGATATCGTTCATTGAGCAGGTTTTGGTGGAGGACCTCGTCTAATGAGGTGACAGAAATATTAATCTTTGGGGATAATTACACTTACATCCCATCGGGTAAATACAGCAAGACTCCTTTTACAATTGAAAATTACAGATAGATCCTCTAACTCTAACAGAAACCTAAATTCAGATAATCACATTCGGCCATTTAACTGTGATGAGATCTAATCCATTAGATCTGTTGGACCCTTGAGCCCATTTAACTATATCCAATTATTTCAAATTATGAGATTCTTATGCAAAACCCCCAAACCCTTTCAAACTAAAGAAAAAGCCCAACCCGTCACCCGAACCGAATATGAACTTGTTACTGCACTAAGAGGTCCAGAACTCATTTAGGACCAAGCCCAAATGTAAAAGAACAAAGCTTTTTCTATCTTTCTACAAGCAGATTATTAAAGATGGAACAACCTATTAGACATACCAAGAAGTACTAAACTTGTACAGTATGAAGTGATCTCATTCCTTTTTTATAGTACCCATAATGAATATCAGCATAATCTTTCACCATCTTGAAGAGTCTTGGCGATTCTTCACTAACCAACTCCTCTTCCGGACCGATTTCTTTTCCTACTTCCGGAGTGTAAAACATTGCCACAGAAATCCTATCCCTTTCGGAGTCGCAAAGTACCCTATGCACCGGACTTTTGAAAACTCCATTGCTCATAATCTGGTAAGTTCTTCAAAAAGATGTATCAAGAATCTTACTGGCAATTTATAGAACTAAACGACCATCTCATTTGAAAGTTTAAGCTATTTTAACTGGCAATTATATCTAGACCACATTTGATATATTTACACATACACCCCCTGTAGTTTCCAAAATTACACATAGACCCCCTCAACTTTACAGCCCTCTTTACCAATACCCCCTTTTGTCTGGTTTCTTTAGGGACTAGGGTCTTTGACGTGTTTCTGCTGAAGTTATCATGTAATCTTTCAAAATACCCTCAAGGGGTGCTTATTTAACATTTTGTGAAACCGGAAGGAGGCCTATGTGTAAATACTTTAAATATTAGGGGGTCTCAATGTAATTTGTCTTATTAAAAAAGCGAGACAATAAATAGTCTCATATTTAACAATTTTACCTCCATTTGATCACCCATGAGTACTAGAAGAGCATCAGGGTTATTAGGAACCGTATACCATTTCTCGTTCTTGAGGATTTGTAGCCCTGTTTCGTCTTGGAGTATAACAGTGTATCCTGATCCATCGGCGTGAGGTTTCAGACCAAGGACAAGATCTGGTCTCGTACAAGGTGAATAGTAGTTGAATCTACCTTGCAATTCTACTCGTTCACCAAACTGGTTCAGAAAGCAGTTCTCTTCAAGATTAAGCGATCTTGCCATGGATTTCGACAAAATTTCTGTCACCCTTTGCATTTTCTCGGCGTATTCTTCCAGTGTTTTTCTGCAAGAAAATGAAATTAATAGTGATGGATGGTTCGTTTTTCAAAAATAAAATGGAGAAGAAGCTAAGATTACTTACTTGAATGAGATTGGATTTTGAGGCCAAAATTTGTAATTTCTTCGATCTTGAGGGACTAAATTGAGGAAAATACGGTCAGACCAGTCTAGTGACTGGCCTTCTTCTGGGACAGGATCAGCTCCATATCCTTCAAACTCTGTCACTGTTTTTGCATATCTCTGCTTCTCTTCCATTGGCTGTTGAAAAAATTCCCTCCCAACTTTTCGTATTTCGTCTAGGAAAGAACTTGGGATCCCATGACCGACGGCCTAATCATGAAAATATCATGGAGTAAGAAACTTTAATCTGGTAAGAAAAAAGACTAGAATTAAACAAGGTTTGATATGAACCTGAAAACATCCCCACGTTGAGAGAGCAGACTTAAGTTTCTCCAATTCTTCTTCACTTTCTTTTCCAGACAATTTTCCAGGCAAAAACCATCTAATATCAATAACAGGAATTGGAGAGTAATTAATTTCCATGGAGTCTTGTTCATTTTCATCATCGTGATCGTTTCTGCATAGAAATGGTCCAAGCGGGTCGACACCCGTTATGACCATTTCTTGGACCCTTTTCGACAACAATACTTCAACAGTTGGAACAGTAGAATTAACTTCAGCCATGTCTGCAATTTCTTTCTGTATGATAATTGATAATCAAACAAGGAGCCTGGTATTATGAGACAAGAGGATTACATTAGTCTTATGTTGGTTTATAGATAGAATAAATGAGTGATCGACGAAGTTGATGATGATGGGTAAAAACTTTGGACGGTTTTGCTCCAATCTGTCCAAAAGAAATTTATTGACTTGTAACAGCATGCATGACAATTGACATATGGCAGATTCTCAATAATTTACTATTTTTGGTGTATAGAATTTATAAGATATGATAATTTTACCCTATGAAGTGATAAATTCACCTCATTTTATTGAAAGTAAAATTTCAATTTCCCCCCTTATATAAAATCTTAACTCATGTCTCTAGTGTATAAACTATGATGTATATATATCAAAGTAAAATCTTACCATATATTTTCTGACACGTATCGGATACCGACACTGTCTTAATATGTGTTTGACACAGTTTTACTATGTCCTGAAATTGAAAAATAGAATTTGAAATACAAGACTATATCGGACACATACAAGAGGCAAAATTTAAAGTTAAAAATCTCTCGGGACTACTTTTTATAGGTTTTTTTAGGACAAAAAATGAAAATCTCCCATAATCAGACAAAATTTGTGAACTTGTAGCAAAGGAAGGTTTCAACTTAAGTTGACATGATTTTAAACTGTGTCGACTTTTAGATCGTGAACTGCAGTAGATAAAATTTGCTTCAAGTAGTGCGAATAATGAAACTTTAGCAGTGATTTTTGCAATTTTAAAAATAAAATGGTATAATTTATAATTATATCAAATTTTAGAGGTATGAATGTAAAACTTTCTACCTAATCATCTTGTACCCTAGCTAACCTCAAAATAGTTTGTACTATTTACTAGATTTCAATCATACACGTTCCAAATCTCTTATCAAGAAAAGACACGTTGTAAATGTATTATTTATGTTTATGATCCAATCGACCCCTTAACGATAAGCATAAAATTCCTCGCCAACTCGTACAAACGAACAAGCTTTTCTTTTTCTGTGCTCCGGTGATGACTAGGCAATCTCAATCCAACTTCTTCTTATAATTCTCAATAATTTCGGACAATTCTTTTGCATATCATCAGTCTTATCCCTCACTCAATCATCTATCTATCTGTATCTCTTCATCATTCTGGTCCCTCCATTTAGAATATCTCGGAATTATAGGTCCCTTTTTTTTTGCTCACTTTATCTCCATCTCATTTTCAAATTTCACTTTTCCGGACACAAGACAAATATTTCCGTGTTAAATATTGGATTTTGATTAGTGGGCTTCCTTCATATTTGCTGAAATTTTAAATTTTTGCAGGGTTATAATTAGAGCAATGGGTAGTGCATCGTCTATGTTGACTCAGTACGATATTGAAGAAGTTCAAGAACACTGTAATCTTCTCTGTGAGTGTTTTTAATGGCATTGGACTCACATTCTCTTGGGCTTTGTGTGGAATTTTTCTGAATTACAATGTTTTGATTTGTTTTTATTCTGATATTTGATGATTTTAGTTACTCAGCAAGAAATAGTGTCTCTATACAAGAGATTTTGCCAACTGGATAGAAATGCAAAGGGGTTCATATCAGCAGATGAGTTCTTGTCAGTTCCAGAATTTGCAATGAATCCACTTTCTCAGGTGGGATTATCAAAACTGAGGCTTGTTTAGTTTGTATGATTTTATTTTTAATTTTTTGTATTTATATAATAAACTGTGTTTATTTGATGATTTCCCATATGGGCTTTTACAGAGGTTGCTTAAGATGGTAGATGGCTTGAATTTCAAGGATTTTGTTGCATTTTTGTCTGCTTTCAGTGCTAAAGCGACTGTACCACAGAAAGTTGAGAGTAAGCGTCGCACCTCAGCTAAATGCTTGTTTATGAGTGAATGATACAACACTATAGTTGTTTAATATTTTCTATGTACTTCTATAGTAATCTATCTTATATTTGAGATTAAGAAGAAGAAACATGCTTCTGGCTTCATGTTGGTAAAATGGAGCTGGCTAAACAAGACTTTAGTGATTTCAGTAATAACTCAAGTTTTAGTCTATTGGTGATCGAATCTTGTTGAAGTCGTCTGATTGAGGTTTCATCAAATAGTTTCCACTTTCTCTTTTTACTAATTTACTTGGACCGACTCTTTTCCTTGTTTAAAATTTTTCATCTTTATTATTTTGCTTTTTTGAATTATTTCTTGCTGTTTCTTGACTTTATTTCATCCCTGCCCAGTTATTTTCAAGGTATACGACTCTGATTGCAATGGAAAGGTGACTTTCAATGACCTAATACAAGTGCTTAATGATTTGACTGGCTCATTTATGTCAGATAAACAACGAGAGGTATGGAATTGCTGATCTTTCTGATCATTTTCAAAGGAGAATATCATTTCTCTTATTTACAGTTTTCATTTTGAAATTGCTGGAATATGTAAGGTCCCTTTTTAGGAGCTTGATTATTGTCTCAAATATAATACTTACATATTAGTATTTCATTTGATGTTCCACCATATCGAAAGAAAACTAAAGTTAACCAATAGATCGAATAATATTTCTCCTTTCAATTCACATAATACCTAAGTGGCCTAAAGTAATGGGATCAACAATAAGGCATAATAATCAGACCCCACAAATTACTTTTTTAAATTGTAATATTATCATCATGGAGAAAAAGTTATTTTTCAAATTTGAAACAAGTAATCAGAAATACCTTTCTTCCATCTCATGGAAACTCATAAATCAAAAGCATTTCCATTTCCAACCCTATAAATCAACATGCCAGAAAAGTAATTCAATAACTTTTTATTTTTACTTGAAAAGATTATAAACCAATGCTGGAAATATGAAAATGGTCATAGACATTGGACATATTCATTATCTGTTTTCTTTGTTTCTCCAGGAAGTTTTGAGTCAGTTGCTGCATGAAGCTGGTTACACAAAAGAATCTTCTCTTATCTTGGACGACTTCATTAAGGTTCATTCTTCTTGAAACCCTTTTCACGTATCTAATGATCTCTTTGAAGTAAATTATGGAATCGCATATTAATTGTTGGTTTAGAATATGACAGATGGAATCATCATAAATGTGGGAAATAGGAACTACGAGTTAAATTGCATATTTCTATTCATTATCTCTTTAAGATGCTAAATGTTGAAAACATTATTTTTTTGGCATTCTATTATTAGACCTTCTGGACATAATTTGCGCCATTATTTGGCATTGCTACTATACAAATAAAATAAATAAAAAATAAAAACAATAATTACAGCACCTTCGAGCCTAGGCCTTTAATTACACAAATATCCCCTCTTCGTTTTTAAATTACACATACTTCCACATTCTAGTAAAGTCCTCAAATTGTTCTCACGTGCTTTGATTTTTCGGTTTTGATTAAATGATCAAAAGGGGTAATTTGTAATTCTTAAAACTAAGAGGGGCTTTTTTTTTTTTTTTGAAAACACATAGTTGAAGAAGAACAGAAGGAAGACTACTAGATTATATTTTCAACAGAATCACTTTTTTTGTTTTTTGCCATTTCTAGTTTTTAATGACAATAATCTTGCTTTCAAACAGATATTGGACAGTCCAGGTCTGAAAATGGAGGTGGAAATCCCAGATGATTAAACAACCAAGTCTGTTGATCTTCATTCAATTTGATGAGCTCAAGAAAGAATCATTCCACTTGTAAATTTGCAGATTGAGAAGTATTCCAGTATTATTGGCATCTTTTGGAAAATCTCAATAAACAATGAACACAGGAAACCTGTATCTATATAAAGCTAAGCTTAGTTTTCTGTTAAAGTTGTTTATTATTGGATTGTTATTCAAAATTCCATGCCACTTTTGTTTTCTGGCCTTCTGCTTTCCAGGTAAAGTTATGGTGATATGTGTCAATTATGAATACCCCCTGAGGTTTACGCTGTTTACTAAAAAACCCTGAAACCTTGAAAATTATGAAAAGCACCTGAGGTTTGGCAAAACATAACGAAAAACACCTCAAACTAACAGAAAATCATTGACAAACGTCGACTCAGGGTGGTTTTTGTAATTTTCAGGGTTTTTAGTGTTTTACGGTTCCGTAAAATGACTAAACCTCAGGGTTTTCTCCGTAATCATAGTGATATTTTTGAAAAATATCATCTAGTCAAGGACAAATTATATGCTGCCAAAGTTTGCCTCTCTTTTTCTGACAGAGAGAAACTAATTACTGCTATAAACCTCAGAGTTCAGAAGAAAACATCCTTCTCCAACCGCCTTTATCATGCTATATTTAGAGCAGCCAAAAGTTTTTTCTGTTGTATGTAATGGACAAATCTTGCATCGACATCATCCAATTAATCTCTCTCTCTCTCTCTCTCTCTCTCTCTCTCTATATATATATATATATATATATATATATATATATAATATTGGACACAATTAAACATAATCAGACATAGAACACAGTAACCTTGAAGAGGAAGCAATTAACAAGAAATTAACAAAAGAATGTACCACAATCAATATATTTCTGAAGCTGGTACATCAAAATGCAAGAAGTTGCTAGAATGGAGGCCCTCAACTTCAAGTCATATTGGGACTGAAAAATCATCTCAAAATGAAGAAGATTTTGATCGGAAGGCTGAAATAAAACAAATTGAGGGAAGATTGAGAGTTCTTGAAGAAGAAGGTGAAATGTTGAAGGGAGCTTTGTTGAAGAGCGTGGAAGAAAGAACCATGCTGATGAATGAGATATGTGAGAAATTTGAAACAATACAAAGAGGAGATTTTGATGCTCATGGACCTCACACTATTTCAGTACTTCTTAAGGTAGCTGTCTTAAAACATTTTTTGTATCTGATATTATGATAGTTGGAAATATTAAATATTTACCCTTTCTTTTGTTTTATTTTCAATTAGTTTTTAGGTGAGGTGATCATTTAAGTTCTTTTTCTATTATATAAAACTGATTTTGAACTTTTCTATTTAAACGGACACTCCAACGCTCCAACTTTCTCAAACTTTAGCTTATACTTTCATCTTTTCCAAAAGCAGAAATTTTTACAATCACCCGCCATTGAGATACACAAGTATGGTTCCCACATTTTATTTGACTACCTAAACCTGTCACATTCAGCAAATTAAAAATAGCTTGAACTTCTTGTACATAGTCTTGAGCGTATATTTCCCTTGTGTATATTACAGGACAGAAGAGCTGGTCTATTGCAAGTTCTATGCCAAGATTCAAACCCGACGCTTGTCAACAGAGGCTTTAGAGCTAATGATCTATTAGGCTATGATTCATCATAAGCTGTTTCCAGCTTTTCAAGATAGAGAGTCCCCACCAATTCTATTATCTTGCCGTTTCTGAATGCCAAATTCATCATGTTTTTTCTGTTTCTAGCTCAAAAAAAGCTGGAATTGAGTGTTTTGTTCTGCTACATCTATTTAAAATAAGCTAAAATCTAGAAGTACCTAGAGGGAAGCGTTTTTTCAATTGTTGATGTGCTTTTTAAATTTTTTTCCTGCAAACATTTCCAGTTTTTGATACTCCAATTTAATACAACTTAGCTTCTACTACTTAAGCTCCACTTTTTCCAAAAGCAGAAGTTTTTGCGAACACACCATATGACCATTTCTCATTTTAGGCTTCTAATCAAACAAACAATTCCAAGTTCCAACACCAAAATTTCTGCAACATGAAATTGTTCATCACTACAAAAGATCTAAAAGAAAAGCTAAAATATCAAAATAAAACACATGAAATCAGATTTCCCCACGATAACCTCCCGAACCAAAATAATCCCTTCTCGAACTCGCAATTTGCTGGCTCTTCTGATGCTCCAATTTCGGACAATCCTTAATCCTATGACCAAGCCCACCACAATAAGCACACCCTTTAACTCCACTCGCATTAGCAATCGCCTCTGCATCTTCCATCGGATCATTAAGCTCAGCAAGAACCGGAGGTATCCTCTGCTTCGCCTCCTGCAATAAATGCTTCAAATCAAGCAGAGTCGTTTCGCTCTGGTTTTTGTTTATAAACGTCGTTGCAATTCCCGTTTTTCCACACCGTCCCGTTCGTCCAATCCTGTGAACATAATTTTCAATTTCTGCAGGCATGTCATAGTTTATCACGTGCTGGATATCCGGAAAATCGAGACCTTTTGAAGCAACATCAGTAGCTACTAAAACGTCCTTTTTCCCAGCTTTGAACGAGGCAATTGCGTATTCCCTCTCTTCTTGATCTTTTCCTCCGTGTATGGCGACGGCTTCGACTCCTTTTAGGAGAAGATATTCGTGGATGTCGTCCACATCAGCTTTGTTCTCGCAGAAGACTAGAACGGGAGGAGGGGTTTTCTGTAGGCATTCTAGAAGGTATACGATTTTGGCTTCTTGTTTGACGTATTCAACTTCTTGGATGACATCGAGATTTGCTGCTCCGGCTCGACCGACGTTTACGGTGACGGGCTTTACGAGGGCACTTCTGGCAAAGTTCTGAATTTTTGTGGGCATGGTGGCGGAAAATAGAAGGGTTTGTCTTTGGGCTTTGAAGTGATCAAACACTTCTCTGATGTCATCTTCAAAGCCTAGATCAACTAAACGATCTGCCTCGTCTAGTGTCAGATACCTGGCCCCAGATTGGTGAATATTTGTAAGAATGTATATCTTAATCAAGATTAAGAAAAATAAAAAACTATCCAAAAATGTCAACCATCAAGAGTAAAAAGGGAAGTGTTTTAAGAGAAGTCAGTCCTAACTCCTAACAAGTAATCAAGTATCTCATAACAAGTACACTTCTTCCACTAGCAAAAAAAACCAAGGAAGAAACTTATCTCATAATCAAATAAACAATAAGTCCTCGAGAATTTCTTCAAGCACAAACTTCAACGAAGACAAAGAAAAAAATAAATAATTCGAATTGGTCATGACAATATATCCACTCATCCGAAACGACATACTATTTTGCAAATTGAGAAGCTCAAGGTTTTCAAAACTACATTCAAGAAGTTGCAGGCTAATCAAGAAATAAAGGGATGTAGGGCGTACATGGTTGAAAAACAACAGAAATTGGATATTTTGCATCAGAAAAATCAGTTACAGTAACAGAACAATATTATGGGTGGTGGAGAATTAGTTTTAGAGAAATCACAAACCAATCCTTTTAACTTTGGAGCTATAAACTATAAAGCCAAATGCAGGAAATGAAGTGGAACAAAAATAAGTGGCACAAAAAGAAACTAAACTGAGTTGGAAAGCATACTAATGCAAACAAACATAAAGCACAATGAATTTAAGTAAACAGAGGACAAAAAGAAAGGAACAAGAAATAGAGCACAATTATCGTTACCTGCAGTTATCAAGGTTCATTCTTTTCTTTGCTAGCAAATCCTTAAGCCTCCCTGGAGTAGCAACCACTATGTGAACTCCTCTTTTCACTATATCAAGCTGAGATTTCATATCAACTCCCCCAATGCAGAGCAAAGGCCTCAATTCTGGATAACCAGCCTCTCTCATTGGTTCAAGGAACTGTTCCACAACTTCATATGTTTGCCTAGCAAGCTCCCTAGAAGGGCATACAATCAGACCAAACGGTCCTTCTCCAGGCGCAATCGGCATCATTATTTTTTCTTGCAATGCAATCATAATCAATGGCAACACAAACACTAAAGTCTTTCCAGAACCTGTGAAAGCAATCCCAATCATATCTCTTCCTGATAAAATAACAGGCAAGCCCTGAACTTGAATAGGCGTCGGCTGCACAATCCCCTTAGTTTTTAACATCTTCAAAATGGGGTCTGGAAATCTCATCTCCTTAAAATTCTTGATTGGTGGAGGAATATCTTCCCCATCCACAATAATGTGCCACTGCTTTCTTAAGGCATCACAAGCTTTCTTCGACATTCTTCGTATCGGCAATGGTGGCTTCCAACCCGTCATCAGAGGGTCTGTGTAAGTTATGCCCTTCGCCAGCTCACGGACAGACATCAAAGTTTTCCTATCTGATAGATTTTCAATCATCTCCTTCTCTTGAATTATTATTTGTTCAGTTGGGGTAATTTCAGGCTGCTCTTTTTTCAGCTGAGTTGCTTTAACTAATAAACTCGGTTTCGCCTCAACAACTTTCTCCTTTTCAATCTCCTCCTCAAGTCCAGAAATCTTCCCCTTGCGCTGGAGAATCTTCTGTGCCTCGAGTGCGCGGCGTTTTGCCACCGGCACATACTCAACGTAATCATCGTCTTCTTCCATCATGTCGTCGACGCCGTTTGACGAGTGTGAATAGTTATGGGTTGGCAGAGGCCACGGAACTCCGATTTATACGCCGGAAATGCCGAACACTCCGATTGGCCGGCCAGAAACGCCAATATTGAACGATTACTTTAACGGCTTTTCTAGAAGCTGTTTATCTTCCGCCAGGTGAAATTTGGGATCATCAAAATGACAGCAACCTGTTCTATATCCAATTGATTTTAAGAAGCAATTACTGAAATCAAGAACAATAAACTCTAATTCGAGTTAATTGCTGCAGGAATTTAGACAAGATTGTGAGGAATTGCTAAGAGAACAGGGATGTGACACCAACGGAGAAGAGAGGGAAAGCGGGAGTAGGGTTTGCCTAATTATCAAGGCAATAATTATTTAAAATCGGATATTGTTCTACATGCCGATACTAATATAACGACACCGATTTTTTTTCTCACATTTTATATTAAAAAAAAAAAGTATCCGACATTAGCCCTTAAAATGAACTATTTGTTTGTGTCTTTTACAAAGGGAGGTTTGTGTAAATATTCATTTTTTATTACGTTTTAAAGATGACTAATTACGTTGTAAAAGTACATTTTTTAAAAACTCAATCTCAACCCTTTTAACTATCCTAGTGATTCTGATCATATAAGCAATAATTTCATTCCCATCACATGCAATAAG
Source organism: Verbena officinalis (assembly GCA_958496215.1). Lineage (NCBI taxonomy): Eukaryota > Viridiplantae > Streptophyta > Magnoliopsida > Lamiales > Verbenaceae > Verbena > Verbena officinalis. The sequence goes on from OY292391.1 coordinate 3,381,574, forward strand.
GAACACAAAATATTTCAATCTAGGGATCGGGAGTTGAAAACAGGGCAATTTACCAACAGAAATCAAGTATAAAGTATCTATTCAATGTTTAAAATTTAAATAGGTTCTGTTAACAATCAATTTATCAAGAGTTTCAAGACAGAAACTCCAACACCACCGAACAATTGCCTCAGGAGTAAAAGTTGAAACTCAAAAACTCAACTATAACAAACAGGCCTTGAAGCCCTTTTCTATTTCCTCTCTGTTGAGATTCTTTCCAATGAATACGAGCTTATTTACTCTCGGTTCATTTGTGCCCCATAACCTATCAGGTGAACCTTGGAATATATCGTGGACTCCCTGTAGCGAAACGGGCATCCATTAAAATTTACAACATTTGGAGATAACAAAGTGTAATTAGCATTTCATTAAAAAGTTAAATAAACGGACCTGAAAAACAAATCTCTCGTTCATGCCATCAACAGATAGAAGACCTTTCATTCTATATATATACTCACTTTGTTCCATCAGTAGATTACCAAGCCAGAAGTTGGCCTGAAACAACAAACATTAAATACTCAGACTCGTTATATCAGATGCTTGTAACTAATAATGATAATGTTCAGATATAAGATTATTGCAACTTACCTTCTCAAGATCCAAAGTTCCTTCACAAACTATGCTGATTGAAGAAACACCAGGGTCGTGAGTATGATCATGGGCATGGTGATCGTGATGATGGTCTGCGTGGTAGTTTGTGGTCATCAATTAAACATATACTCATTTATCAAAAAACAGAAAATAAGAAAAAGGTATACATTGAGTGATTGAAGAAATGATGTTTACCATGTTTATGGTCATGTTCGTGATCATGATGATGGTGGTCATGTTCGTGATCATGATGGTAGTCATGATCATGGCTGTGGCCAGCATGATCTTCCTCGGAGTGATTGGTTTCGACAGCACTATCAATTCTGCATATATTTAATTAAATTGAGAAATAACTCCATGTAGAAAAATTAAATGCAATAAAGAGACGAAAAAAGAGATTCAAATTCAAGATAGAAATGGTAACAGACCTTTCCAAGTCAAAGCCTCCTATACCAAGAACATAATCCAAATCAACTTGTCCATACTGTGTTCGCTTTAATTGAGCCATACCATTTATTCCCTGCATTAGGAAAAAATAAAAAACCTCATTTAGGAATAGACATTTTGTGTGTGTGTGCTTCTTTCTTTCTTTCTGCCTTTCTTTTTTTTTTTTTTTGGCAAATGATAAAATCTTAGGACACCTACCCTTATTCGTTCAACCACGGAAGCAACCTCTGATTCGCGAACAAGATCAGTCTGCAATAAGAAATTGTCATAGTTGTTAATTTTTCAAGAAGCAAATAAATAGGCAACATTTCACAAGCCTTGATCATGCTATAAAATATTAAACCTCTTACCTTATTTACTATAATACGGTCAGCATAAGCAATTTGCTCAACTGCCTCATTGACTATGCCGTCAGGCTTAACTTCATCAATGTGAAGACCAACATGTTTAGCGTCAACAAGAGTGACCACTCCATCAAGTTTAACATCATTAAAAATCTGATCTTCAGCATAAAATGTCTGAATAATTGGGGCCGGATTGGCCAATCCTGAGAATTTGAGGAAAAATATAAGAGGACAATCAAAATGAAGGACAAAGGATTTGATATTAATTAACCAGACTTCTCTTTTACCTGTTGTCTCGATAACAATATGATCGAATCTCCCTTTCTTCTTACTGACAAGTTCTCCAATCATTCTGACAAGATCACCCCTTACAGTGCAACATAAACACCCATTATTGAGCATAACAATGTCTTCAGCTCCAACAGATTTTGCAGCAACTAGAGAACCGTCAATGTCCACTTCACCATACTGATAAGCAAAGAAGGTAAGAAAAGTTATTAAAAGATTTAGAATTCAAGATTTGATCAGTTGATAACACTGGAATGCTAATATATTCATACCTCGTTTTCGATAACAGCAATGCGTTTCCCATGCTCGGCAGTCAAGATGTGGTTCAACAGAGTAGTCTGTTAAGACAATTAAGAATAAATTGAAAGGGTCAATTAGTTGGTCAAATTAAAAGCTAGGCAAATGCTAATATTAGCTAGGATAGAGAAGAATCTGTGAGGCCTGCATTTTCGGAAATATAGTAAAAGAACAAAAAGAAACTAACCATTAAGAAAAGAACCAAAGTTACAGTGGTTTCCTCATTTTTATAATATTAACATATCAGACAGGCTTAACTCGATATTAATATTCGTTGTTTTAATGGGTTAATCATACCGAAACTCCAAATGACATCTTCATCGCCGTACTAGTCTCAATATCTAATGCAAATTTTCGACTTTATTACATGCCATTTTACTTTCAATTGAAACTCAAAACACATTTCAGTTTTAGCAAGATTAAAACCTTAGCTCCAAAAAACATGATTATTACCAGAAAATATCATTAAATGAGAAAAAAGAGTAAGACAAGAACTAAGACGTTCGTTATTGGCTGAGCAGAATTCAAATAAACTTGAAACACAAGAAATTACATGGAACAAACAAAAAGCCTCTTATAATTTCTACGGAAATAACACAAGAAAAGAAGACTAACAAACAAAATTCAGAGATACAACAATTACTAAATTTAGAGAAAATACCTTTCCGGAACCCAAGAAACCAGTTATAATAGTAGCTGGGATTCTATTATCAGGAGGAATTTTCGTCAGAACATCAGAATCCTCAGTTTCTGGGGCGGATGTCGCGGCGGAAGAGACTGTAAACCTGCGAGAAAAGCGTGTTCTGGGCTTGCTCGATGGGTACACGATTCTTGAACTGGTGGAAATGGTGCTGGTTACCAACTTGCGTGTTTGGGCAGTAATCTTGGGTCCGCTTCTACAGAAGAACAGCGTGGTGTTTATAGAGGAAAGTGGAGAAGAGTGGCTTTTGGCTAGTCCTAAGAAGGTTGTAGCCATGTCCATTGACACTGATGTTATCGACGCCATGTTTGGTTGCAACTGGTCACTGGTGGAGTTGTGGATTTTTAAGGGGAGTTTCTAATTTGAAGGGTTTTCAGATTTTTAGTATGTGACTGTGTGAGAGAGAAGAGTGGAAATTTTTAGTGTGAAAATAAACTTTTTTTTCCTTGGTCCGAATGCATCAGCTGTTGCTACGAAGAGTTTTGTCGGCCCATTATGCGGCCCAAATTAGAATTAGTTTAATGGGCTCGCAATTATAATCTGTCAAAATTTGCCCTTCTCATAATCTTTTTTCCTTTCTAAAGTCTATTTATACGAGTAGGGTTGTTCAATCGGTATTTAGTTATTTACCAAACTGACCGAATCGAACTTTCGGTATACTGATAGTTTGGTATGTCAAAGTATTTACATCAAAGGCTTTAACAACTAAACTAACTTTTCTTCGATTTGAGATTTCTAGACTTTTAATTGCAGTGTTGCTTGATGGTGTTGAATTATTATTTACATTGAAGTTTTTACATTTTCTGAATTTGTAAATATTTTTTTAATAAATTTCGGTATTTACCAAATCGTACTGAAATAATTTCGGTAAATACCGAACTGAACTACAAACTTCGATTCGGTATTCAGTATACTATTTTGACATACCAAACTATCGGTATACTGAAAGTTCGATTCGGTCAGTTTGGTAAATAACTAAATACCGATTGAACAACCCTACTCGTATAAATAGACTTTAGAAAGGAAAAAAGATTTTGAGAATATAGAAATTAGAAATATATATATATATATATATATATATATATATATATATAGTTTGGTATTTGGTTCAGTTCGTTATACCACATCAATTACCGAATACCAAACCGAATACCGAATTTTTAAAATTTTTGTACCGAATAACGAACTAAAGTTTCGATTCGGTATTTGGTAAGTACCAAAGTTTCGATTTTAATTGGTTTGGTTGGTTTTAATAAACTGTGCACAACCCTAGCTATATACGAGTCAAGTCCGGCTCATTAAAGAATAAAATTCTTTCTATTAATAAGAGTTAGGTTTCAAAGAATTCGCATATGAACCCATAATTAAACTAGTATAGTTATGAATTATTAAATTATTTCAATTGGTGGTTTTTAAAAGGGTAGCTGTTGTAAGTCAGTTTTCTTTTAGGGTTGTAAGATTTCTAAAAGTTGAAATAATAATAAATATCCGTAGTGGATAATTTGTCAAAGAAAGCCAGCAAATTTATGCTGGTGAGTCATCAAAACTTGAACCAATCACCTTTTGTCACTACTCAACTTGAGCTTACTCATCACTAATTATAATTAAGTTAGTGATTTGCTTAATCGGACGAGTTAATAATCATTACTATTGACACCATGGGTTTGAAGATGCATATGCTTATCTTTCATGATTTGGGGTGATTTTCCTAATAACAAGTTAGGGTTCATATTTATACAGTTTTTGAATCTCAACATTAATCAATTGGCTAAGACCTTGTCAACAAATTAATGAATTTTTTATATACTTAATTTACGAAAACGTATATAATCCATTCAGATACGTCTAAAATATAAGATAGGCCGGATAGGAGTAACATGAAATGACATAAAGACTTTAGCAAGAGTAGTTACTATTGGATTAAGTTTAGATTAGACCATCAAAACTTGAGAAAAGAATATTAAGTCAAAGATTCAACAAGATTTTAATATCGCCAATAATCGAACAAAGAACCTTTGTATGACCATAAATTATGTATAATATTTGAATAATACTACTAATTTTCTCATCACAATAAGTTTAAAACAATTGTTATTCAAGTTTTCAACGTAGACATACAATATTTATTTTATTTAAATAAATTAAAGAAGATAATGGTTAATTGGTTATGGTAGGTGGCCAGCTTATTTCCTTTATTCTTTTGTCAAGCGACACGATTAATGTTCATAAGAATATCACGCCGAGAGAATAAATGTTGATATTTAGTATAATTACGCTATATTTTTGTTTATAACAAAATGATTAATTACTCTATGTATTATATAGTTATTGATAATATCGGTTTTTAGTAGACGACTCGGATTGAGCATTGACCTCCGATCTGACAGTTAAATTTATATTTGGGGATCGATTTCGACCTCAAATACTGAACATAAGGTTAATTGGCTGAAGAGGGTTAGCTTCGACGTTACACCTCCGGCTGTCTTTTGATCCCAGAGGTTGCTGGTTCGACTCCACCTCGTGATAAATAAGGTCTTACTAGTCATATCCCTTCTTTTGAGTTTATGCGCTTGTTGGGTTGTTGGATACGGGATCCTCGTAGTAGGCTGGACCAACATCCATCAGAGAGGCCGAGAATATTAAATGTGATTACCAATCATAATAAATAATGGACGTAATTTATTGGGGTGTGTAAGTACACATTATGAGATGTGCATTTAATGCATCGACCTTAGGTCTGACATCTAACCTTAATCAGATAAGGTAGTGTCTGACAAGTACTATTTCGCATTTAATACGTAGGTAGTTGGGGATGAATTGACACGCACCAAATCAGCCTCAGATGCTCAAATGACCCTAGGTCGAGGCCCTGGGCTAAAAGTCGAGGTCGACCATTCGATCTGGCCATCAGGCGGTGCTCTGGACTGGTCCCATTCCGATCGATCGATCAAGGCTCTCGATCGGGGGCTTGCTTTGGGTTTTTGGTCAGTCGTTCGATCCGACACTCGTGAAAGTCGACCTCTAAAATCTTATCATGTGTACGATTATAAATATGTCATACCAGTTATAATTAAGAGTAAAAAACATCCAAAACTACTGGCCGATTAAAAAAAATTCAAAAATCATTCTCATTACTCATTAGTGTAACTTGAATCCATTCATAACCTTAAATTAATTTTGAAAATCAGTATGACTAATAATTATTAAATAGTGATGATTAGCAGTGCGATTAAGCTCACGCAACCCCTGCCGCTGCTGCCATTAAACAAAGACATTGCGTACAAAATCTTCCACTCAAACTCAAAGTGGGCTCCACCCTAACCCTCAAGTGGATAAAGCAAAGTAGAATTGGACAAAATTTAAATAAAAAATATCTAAATGGAGCAAAAACGGTGGGACCCACTCACATAAAAACCACTGTCGAGCTCCTCCGCTTCTTCTTCTTCTTCTTATCATCATCATTTTTCTCCCGAACCAGAGAAACCCGACATTTCTTCCCTCCACGTGGAAGCCATCGGTTGCTTCGGAGTTTGGCTCGGACCCAGCAACACTTCCCCTACTTGTACGCTTTTTACACGGTACCCCTAGTTTCTTCTGAGTCTGCAACTTTCAGTTACACATACACACTCTCTCTCTCTCTCCCCTTCTCTCTCTCTGTGATACTGGAGCGTTCGGTGCAAGTATAAACAGCTTCAGGACTGGTGATGTTTCCGATGATGGAAAAATTAAGGTCTGCCTTTTTTTGTACTTTTCCGTGCACTTTAATTTTGGAAAAAGGTCAAATTTATGTTCTTTTCGCGGATTTTCTTCGGTTCCGTTTTTGGTTTCTCGACGATTTACTGGCCGATGAATTTTTTGTCAACGGAAACTTGAAAATGATTGTCTTTTAGTTTTTACGGTGATCGTGATTTCGTGGAGTGAATTCATGAGTTGAGGGAAATCTTTGATCATCCGGTCCGGGGTTAGATTTTATACGATTTTTTTCTTTCAATTTCTACTTTTTTATTTTTCTGATTTAAATGCATGATTGTGTTTTACGCATAGTATTTGTGGGGTGTCGGCTGGGCGGTTTGCCATGTAGCGATTGGAAAGTCTTTTGATGAAATAAAGTACCCAGCCTGCGAGGCATGACTTGCAGTCTTGGATTACCCACTGTTAACTATGCTTTATTAAGCAGAGAAATGAATATACTTTACCGAGCATATGATTTTCTCCCCGTTATACTTTTCAAATTTTTAATTTGCCCAAACGAAGTTGAGGCTTCTGTTGCAACATTTTTGTGGCAAGATTAGATTTTTCCGCATACAGGTCCAAGCTTTTTAGTTTTCTTTCAAAAAGTCCCAAACTTGTTTCCTACAAGAAATTGTGATCTGTATTCGTTTTTGTCTGTTCTTGAACTTAATTGTATCTCGAACATATGAAGAAAGTTTGAAGTATCCAGCTCAATAATTTCATTCAAGTTTCTCATGACATGAATTGATTCTCTTTACGACAGGATGATGGACTCGTACACATGACATGTGCACAAAATGGATCACGTCACACGTGGCTTCAGCTTTTTGGATGTAAATAAAAATTAAGATTAAAGCAGTAAATGGGGGGAGCTTGTTCAAGGAAGCGAGACCAACAGGTCAATGAGGATAACCTGAACAGAGGAGTTTCTGGAAGATACACTAAAAGTGGAAGCTCAAAATGGCTGTTAACCTCGTTATCTAGAGCATCTATGGACTCTGGTCAGGGGCTACAAAGTTGCCCATCTCTCATGGATTTATGTATATATAAAATCCGCGAAGTATGTTTTCAACAAGATTACTCTTTTATTAAAGATAATTAATTTAGTCTAGTATCAAGAAAAACTAAATCTCTGTATTGATGAGCAAATTTGTTTCATTGAAGGACATAAGCAAATATAGCACCTTCTCGGTGCTGCCCAGGGATATAAGTCAGCAGATTTTTGATGATTTGGTTTGTTCCCAATGCTTAACTGATTCTATACTTGAAGCTTTTCGGGATTGTGCTCTTCAGGTATTGTTGACAGCTTTAATGATTGTAAAATTGCTTTGGTTGCTACTGAAAAGATGGTCTGATTTAAGTGGTCGTCTTGTTTCCAACAGGATCTTAATTTGGGAGAATATCCTGGATTTGATGATAGTTGGATGGATGTTGTAGCATCACAGGGTTCGTCTCTTCTATCTGTGGATCTTTCGAGTTCAGATGTTACTGATTCGGGGTTAACTTATCTCAAAGATTGCAAAAATATTCAAGCCTTGAATTTTAATTACTGTGACCAGATTTCAGACAAAGGTCTGGCTCATATCAATGGTAAGGAAATATTTTCATATAATGCCAAGGATGTGATAGTTTTTCATTTATGAAGATATTGCGATAGCTCACATTGAGTTTCTTCACGGACTACAACTTATCCACTTCGATATTTTCTGAAAGCAGTTAGTGTTAGTAATGTTTTGGTGGTCGGAGATATTATTACAAGGTGTTATTTTTATTGAAGTGAATATCTTTCTGGTGTGGTTTAATTCATAGCTTTTATGGCAACATATAGTTGTGATTTGAGTTTTAAACAGTGATTCAGACTTTCGTCCCACAAATGGCCTTCCTTTCTCCCCATTCTTTGAATTGAAATAAATGAATAATAGAAACAATTAAAAAAACAGTGATAATAATAATTATAAAGAAAAGGAAGAAAAGTGGGGCAAAGTACCTTGTTTGAGATGATGCCCATCAAGGGCATGTCTGGTTCGACTTGTGTAAAATGATCGAAATGGAAATATAAGCCTGTAAATGTGGGTTACGGTTTCTTTTTCTTTCCTTTTCTATTCTGTTGCTTTACCAAGTGTATTATCACATAATGCCATTATTCATCTCAAAATAATTGCAAAAGATTGGATAGTAATAAGGCATCAGGAATAGAATTTGACTCATCGTGGGAAACAATGTTATCCTATTTACTTTCTATTAAAGCATAAAGTATGCACTCATGTTTGGACTATTTTATTGTTTGTTTAGCTTCTAGTTGGCAGTTTTACAGATGTTTTGCGATACATATTTTTTCTATTTAAACAAAAAACATAAACCATATCTCGTCAAATTAACCTGTAGGGCTGTTGAACCTGACTACTCTGAGTTTTAAGAGAAACAACTTGATTAGTGCACAAGGAATCAGCTCTCTATCTGGTTTAACAAACATGATAAAGTTGGACCTTGAGAGATGTCCAAAGATCCATGGAGGGCTTGTCCACCTTAAAGGTGTGTATTTTATGAACTCTTTCTAAAATATGAAGTAATCAGAAATTTCCAATCATCGTGAAATAAGCCTTCATTTCTTCTAAGCTATCTCTTGTTTGCTTTTCTTAAGGACTTACAAAGCTCGAATCTCTGAACGTGAATTGTTGTAATTGCATCACTGATGCTGATATGAAGGCTCTCTCAGGTAGCACATGTTTTAATTTTTTAATTCCTTCACTCGAAGACCATAATGACATTATTGAATATTTGAGATGCTAGTTATGTTGTGTATTGAACTTGTTTGTGGTTCAACTACTTTTATTAGAACATAAAATATAAGTAACTCAGCATGGAATATTTTGTCCTTCATTGGGATCCAACCATCCTTTTCTTTGTAGGGCTGACAAACTTGAAGTCATTACAAATTGCATCCAGCAAGGTTACTGATAACGGTGTCACCTTTCTAAAAGGTAACTTCGTTAATTGTTGTGAACGGTTTTCAATTCACTTTTTTTTTCTGCTTGGTAAAGTAAAAAAAAATTAATATTTAAAATATTTTGTCGTGTAGATTTGAACAAGCTTTCGCTTCTGAATTTGGAGGGTTGCCCTGTTACTGCCGCATGCCTGGAGTCACTTGCAGGTTTATATTGCAATTACTTTCCTAACTTTTTCGAATTTCAAACTGTTTTAGAACTCGATTTATCACATTTTTCATTCATTCATTCTCATGATAAGTCACCACGATAGGAACTTTTTGATTTTACTGAGTTTGAAGAGCTTTGGTATCCAATTTAATTTTATCAACTCCAGGTTCGCGTTTCTTTATTGTTGACAAGTTTTGTGTTTATTGCAGCTCTTGGTGCGTTACTATATTTGAATCTCAGCAGATGCAATTTGACAGATGAAGGGTGTGACAAGTTTTCAAGTGAGATATCTAAACATTGGTTACAATCTGTGCAAACAGATAGCTACTTCAAGAAAAAAATATGATTTTGAATTTTGTTGTGAGTTTTTGCTATGAAGTTAATAATTTGTCCTGTCCTGCTTTTAACAGAATTGCAATCTTTGAAAGTTTTGAATTTGGGATTCAACGAGGTTTCAAGTGCTATCTTGGTGCACCTTAAAGGTAAATTCATACAATCATAATCATAAAATAATTTGGTTTATCCCGTTCTTGCAACATTTATACAATCTTTTTGTTGCCCACAGGTTTAACGAATTTGGAGAGCTTGAATCTAGATTCTTGCAGGATTAATGATGAAGGGATGGTTCATCTTGCAGGTAAATTTAGTATGCCAACTTTATGTTAGTGAAATGCATTTATTTTTTTTAAATAACTGTGTATCAGGAACTTCTGTCATGATTTTCAGGCTTATCCCGTCTGAAATGCTTGGAGTTGTCTGATACTGAAGTTGGAAGCAGTGGATTACGTCATCTTTCTGGTTATATACAAATATTCAACTCATATTTCTGATTATTTTTCCAAAATTTTTGGTGGCTATTTATGTTTCTTATTTGAGTAAACATGACAAATAATGATTAAGGTGAAATCTCAGTTTTTATTTTGTCTATTTCAGGGTTACTTAACCTTGAGAATTTAAATCTTTCCTTCACCGTGGTTACTGATGGTGGTCTGAGAAAGTTGTCTGGCTTATCTTCTCTCAAAACCCTCAATCTCGACGCTCGACAAATTACCGATGCTGGCCTTGCTGCTCTCACAAGTAACAACTTTTTTTCTATTTTCTCTACTTTCTTCCGGTATCCTTTTATTGTTTTATTCTAAGCATTATTTCGTTGCTGTTTTAGATTTGACTGGATTAACGCATCTGGATCTCTTTGGAGCACGAATTACTGATTCTGGAACCAACTACTTAAAATGTATGCTAACAATCAGTCAAGGCGTGTACCTTTTTTCTCCACTTTTTTTTTTTTAAAACATATTTGTTTGTTTTGTTTTGTTTTTTGTGTTATCCTTCAGCTTTCAAGAGTCTGCGTTCTCTAGAAATCTGTGGTGGTGGATTAACTGATGTCGGTGTCAAGAACATTAAAGATCTTACGTCCCTCACACTGTTGAATTTATCCCAGAACAACCACTTGACAGATAGGAGTTTGGAATCAATCTCTGGTACTAAAAACACATATAAATCCATGTTTTTCATCCACTCAGTTAAATTGTGAAACTATGTACCCTGGATTCTTATTTGTTTCTATTTGCTGTATTGTCAAGACTGAATTTTTATGATTTCATCTCAATTATCCACAGTACTTACGCAACTGGTGTCCTTGAACATGTCGAATTCTCGTGTGACAAGTGGCGGTCTAAAGCATCTCAAGTCGCTTAAGAATCTGAAATCACTGACATTGGAGTCTTGCAAGGTCACTGCAAACGACATTAAGAAGCTACAATCGACAGATCTCCCTAACCTGGTGAGTTTCAGGCCTGAATAGAGCACGAACGAGCACAAATCAATGTAGATATTTCATCAGCGAAGGAAACTCTGCTACTCTATAGCATGGCTGAAATAAAAGTAAATCGTCTATCCATATAAATATCAAGCTGTACATATTTTGAACATGAAGTTTGTGTTGAATGTGTTAGCGCAATGTGCTGCACTCTCCATGCCACAAGTGAAGCTTCTTCTTACTCATCTCTGTGGGAAGAAATGTAAATATCAACTTCCTTTGGCATGTTTTTTTCTTTTTTTGAAGTTTCTTTAGACTCTTTGGAGTTATGGGAAAATGTTGCACGGACTTTGAAATTTGGGTGTATGGAACACTATGGGAGCCTGTTGGCTGTGATTTCTTTATGTATGTATGGACTTGGAATGCATAAGTGGATTTATGTTGGTCAATTTGGTTTTATTTTTTGGCACCAGTTTTGGTTAGTCATTTTTCTCTATATGAACATTAATGCATGAATAGAAGCATATCATGTAAAATGAATCTTTTGTGATTAATAAATTTTTGATTGTTGTGAAACTAGAACAAAGAATGTGGCAAAATAACAGTGCCAATGTCAAATGTGTAGTCAATTGATACATTTGGACAGAAACTTATTGTGACAGTTATTGAACTTATTATCTGTCCTTCGGCATCGAATATTGGTGTGGGATTCTGAACTTTGAAGTTACCGAGTACTATGAAACATGGACAACGAATATGACGGTATGAATTCTAAACTTTGAAGTTACCAAGTGCTATGATTCATAGCATGGACACGGATATGACCGGTACGACACGGAGATACTTTTTTTTGTTTTGTTTTTAATGACAATTTACACTAGAGAAGTGTATGACACTCGTATCGAACACGGTGTCGGTCACAACACGATATGATAGAATTTTTAGAAGTATCTGTGTATCATATACCGAGTATATCATGAAATATTTGAATTTCACATCAGACTTGTTTCAATCATTTTATTTCATTTCAATCGTCCCGCAAGGTCATCTTTTATTATTTTCATCTATACTATTATATAAAGTGTCTTCACCCCTTTGGTCACTCACTCTATTTTGGATTGTCAATTAACAATTAATTAATTTAAGTATTTTTATCTCTCCTCTCCACTTTCTCACTTTTTTTTGTATCTTCTTTCTTGTCTCTCTCTTCCTATCTAAACTACTCAATAATTTAAATTTTATTTATTTAGTTATAAAAATTACTTTTTAACATGTTATAAGTTTGTAAATATATTGAAAATAATTAATATTATTATAAATAAAAATTTTAATTAGTATTTATAAATTTATGCTATCTAAATTATATATTGTTAATATATGAGATATATATACATGTCGAATAACAATTATTTTTACGTTGCACACGCATCAAATGTGCCACATTTACTAGTTGTAAATTAATTCTTTGTAAGAATTTGAACTCTTTTCCTTTCATTTTCACCCAGAAGAACAATCCACATGAGGTATTAAGCAAGGTAAAAATCAAGAGAGATATTGAATGAGAGAGAGAGGTGGGCACAAATTCGAAATAATTACTAGTTTACTACAATCCACACTCTCAAAGAAGGGCAAAAAATATTGGCTATAAATAGTCATATCCTAAAACATTTTTCTTACATCACATCTTACCCAAGGTGTTAGTGAATTGGCATGTTTGAGCCAAACGGTCCGAGTTAATTACATATCCCAGCTCCCAAAACTGCATATTACATCCAGACAAATATCAAGAACACCAGTCACAAAAAGCCCGAAACGCATCATGTAATAATGTACAGGTATTTTGCCACAAACTAACTACAAAGTTTCTTGAAACAAAGACAAGAAGACTCTAACTTAAGCTATTTAATTTACCGAAATTCGCAAATTGCAAAGTTACATCATCGTTGGGGCTGCTCTTGTGTTTGACCTCCGCCCAAAGGAGTGGTTGGTACGCTGCTTGTCGACCCATTCTCTTGTGGTGGAGGCACGCCCCATTTGCCTTCGGATTCGAGTGGCTCAAATACATGAACCGAACCGTCTGATAAACCTAATGCAAATTGATTTGCTTCTTGTGGATGTGCAGCAATCACGAGCGGGTGAACGTTTGAATTACTGGAGAAAAAGAAAGACAGGTTCAAGTAAATCAGAACTCTATTTCTCATACAAATACTTTATGAGAAAAAGACAATATCCAGAGGTAATTAATATTTCTTTTTCAATTTTTTGTAAAAAGATCTCTGCTGTTTCCCCAAACACCCCTTTGGGGCACAAAAGCCACTCCCAGTCTATCCACAGGTGCAAAAGCTTAAAACAGAAGCAATTTGTATAATATTAGGTGCTTTTTATGTATAATATTAATGAATAGTTAATAATTCTAATTAGTCTAAAATTGAGATTAAAAAACACTTTCTCCGAGAACTTAAATTGTGGGCAACTTTTTTTTTTTTTTGAAAATAGAGTATTTACTTTTTTAATAGTGATTCTTTATTTATTAATATTCAACAATTGATCCCGTCGCCACTGCCTAATAGACTAATCTAGAAACTTCATAATATCAAAATTAAGATAATCATTCAGACTGAGAATCTAAAGAAAGGACATATTGGAAATTTGGGATAGATTAAACTTGCCTGACATTAGGAGAAAGATAAGCAGAAGGATTAATGCGGCACCGCAATCGCAGGTGTGCAGCCGTGAATATGGAAACAGTTGCATCTAGAAAACTAGCATAAACAAGCTGACTATCGCACGAAAACGTCGCATGAGATATTGGGGCTGAAGATTCACGTGGGACCCACTGTTGAAAAGTTAAAAAATTAATAGGCAAATTAAAGAAATCTTTATAAGAGGCTTCTGAGGAGATCTTACCTGCTTTACACATTCTAATTTGGTGGTTTCGTAAATGGCGAGCTGTGTTTCATGTACGACTAGAAAGTGAATTTGGTCTTGATGAAACTGTACACGTGTTTCAGATTGCGTTGATGGTGATCTTCCAGAAGGCAGTTGCAAAAATCTCGATTTCTGCTTTTCCCATCCATCTGAATTCCACACACAAAGCTGGAGAGGAAAAAAATTGAGAAGAAATGGAAATCAGAAACTAGTAAATATAAGATCGACTCTGAATTGAATTTTGTATGGGAAATCCGAAACGGGCCAGTTTTTTTTTTTTTAATTCCCACAATTTTCTGCCTCTTGGGTATCTTTAAACGTTTACAGTTATGGGCTTAAATGTACTTTCACATTTCCCATGCAGTTTACCATTGAACAGTCAACAGGTGCAAATTACAACTTCTGAACTATTATGGTAATTTGGTTCTAACCTCAGGGGGCTATTGGTAATTAACACTAAAGACTACTTAGAGGGCAGATATAAATACAGCATAACAGCAAAAAGAGGTTGAATAAAGTTGTTGACCTGAGCATCTGCGCCAGATGAAACTAGCACATTTAATACATGTGAGAAAGCAAGGCCTGTAATTCTTTTAGAGTGGCCTTTAAGCTTGCTTTTCACCTGAAAATAGAGAATTGAGGATTAATAATTCATTTCCACACAACTTTCCTTTATAGCTAAGAGAAACGTAAATCCCCATTAAGTACTTCTGTGATACCTCATCTACTCGAACATTATATATCTGAATTGTGGAATCATCCATTCCAATTGCAATTATGTTATTATCCTGAGGATGGAACGCCAAAAATGTTGCTGCTGGTGGTGGAGGCATGAAAGTTGTCATCGTCTGCAATTGTACATAATTAAATGCATGAGATGAATACACAAACATGAATGACGCATAAATGAAAATACTTAGTTACATCTACATCCCTTCAGAGATTGCAATATTACAGTTGGTACCAGTAAGTTCAAAAAAACCTACAAACCACTTCCTAAACTAATTACAAGAAACCCTATAGTGGGGGTGGTTCTGTGTAATTTTAAAACAAATTAGGGAGTGATTCGTAGTTTTTTAACATTACAGGTACCAATTGTGATATTGCAATCTTAGAGGGGGTATAGATGTAATTGGCTCTTTCATTTTTTTCTTATGACGATTACCTTGAAAGTCATCATATTGAACAAAGAGATTTTTCCACCAGATGCTGACATCACATAGGAGTCGTTTTTGGACAAAGCAAAGCATGGAACAGATTCCTCGGGGTTCGAGTCAGCTACATCATTGGTCATCAAAATGCCACTTGATGGTTGCCATAATTGAGGCGAAACATTGGCGGTTGCCTAAATAGTAAAGTTCTTTTTAGAACGAATTTATTCTTGAAATCAGAGGAGAAGAAACTTAAAATATATTGATTTCTGACCTTTCCACTTGAATTTCGTTCACTTCGCTGCCATTTCCAGAGTAAATGGATTGCATTTGAAGCTAAAGCTAATATGGCGTTTCCTGAATTTGTATATATCAATCTTGATATCTGTTGTAGATCAACATAAGAAAAGACCTAGTTAGATTGATCATATAGGCATTAATATTCAACTTTTTTCTAAAACAAGTTGTTGCAAATGAGGAAACTTATACGTAGTATATTAACCCATTAGTTTAAACATTACTATTTACTGGATGAGCAATTCTTCCTTACAAGTAGCACAAAACCAAAAAATTAGAAACAAAACCGACATAGAAAAATATCTTGAGGTGCCAGAATCAATTCCTTAACGATTAAAAGAATTATGATGAATATAAATGACTTTGCTTACTAGCATAAAACCAACGAAAGGATATCCTCCCCAGATGAGAAATACAAAACGAGAACATACCTTTGTGACTCTTAAATTCTCAGGGAGCTTCATGGAGCGGCACTGAGACGGTTCACTAATTTCACTGAGCTTCCAAATCTTTGATTTGTCATTAGTCTCTTCTGTTATCCTAGGTTTTACATCACCAAGATTTCTCGAATCCCCATTCTACAAAAACCCGACGGCATTAATTAGTAATATAAAAATAAAATAAGATAAATATAAAATAAAAAGGTGATACCAACCATTGCAGAGATACCAACAACTGAGGGTACCCTATCTGAGAGACCAGCACTACTTGCTGCTGCAGCAGACATTGCGTTTACAGTAGGCTGAATACCAATAAACATAAAATTACATCAGTTTTTAACTATTCAGTTTCAGAAAGATACCAACTTCATCAAGTAGAAGCAAAATTACCTTAGAAGCTTCCGATTGTCTAGAAGCATCAAAAGCAAGATTTTCAAATGTTCGTAGTAACCGAAGACCATCATTATTTGCTAAGATTTTGATTCCATTGTCATTGGCAGAAACAGCCAATAACGTCCCGTCTTTGTTGAAACGGATCCTTGGACTCGCCTTGAAAGTTTTATAAGAGAAAACTGAATCAGACAACATAATTTTTTAAGGCATAATTAATATTAATTTATCAAAAAAAACTCACTGGAAGACCTCCATCAGCATCACTGCTGGTCAAAATTTGAGTATTATCCATATCCCAGAATTTGACAGAGAAATCATCACCAGCTGCAAGAAACCTGTTCTTAGTAGTATCAAACTGCACGACTCCCAAAGATCGCTTCCGGAAGCCTTGATAAGTTCTCTTCACAGCTCCTTCACTTTCATTCCATTCAACAATGTGGGATTCTCCATCTTTACTCGTCCCACAGGAGAAAAGCCTGAAAAGAAATTAGCCCAGCTTAAAAACATGGTCATGAAGAGTAAAAAATGAACATTGAGATACACAAATTTTCAAATTTTTATAATACCTTGTCCCATCAGCGCTATAGGCCATGGTCGTGCACCAACGTCCAGGAGCATCATAATCAACTCGAGACCCCAAATTGTCATATAACCATGCCTTAATCTTTCCATCTAATGCTGTAGAGAATATAAACTGGAAACAGAAACATCATAATCAGCTTGTGATCAATATATGTATATGTTGTAGGGAATTTTACAGCCACCACCCGTAAGGTTTGGTGAAATTTACAAAGTAGTTACTCCTGTTTTATAAATTACCAAACCCTGTCCCTGAAGTTTCATTGTTCATATATAAGTAGACGGAGTATATAAAAATACAAAAATGCATGTACTCAGATCATTAACAAAGTAATGAAGCGGTTAAAATACTGGTTATATTACCTGAATATTTTCTTTGTGATGAGGGCAGACTGAATATACAGGTGCCTCATGACCTTCAAAAGTGTATTGTTTAGTACCAGTTGTGGCATCCCATACCTAAGAAGCATAGATTAGAAAGAAATTATTATGTACTCATTTCTATTGGCTCACTTTTCAAAAACTTTAAATATGTATCTTAAAAACAACCTTGATGAGCTTGTCATCCCCACAGGTTATCACAGAAAGCTGCTTATTGGGGTGCGAAAATGCAAGATCATTTACTCCGCCTACATGAGCATCAAACTGAAAAAAGAAAAGAGGAAAAACACTAGTCCGTGAAAAACTGAAAATATTCTAACTTCAACCAATTAAGACAGGACGATTAAAATATACCTCCAGATGCTGACGAACATCGTCATTTCCATGATATGAATAGATTTGTACAAGGTGTCTTGAATACGCAACTCCTGTTTATGAGAAATCTAGATATCAGACAATTTACATCAATGGTTTTGCATTTAATATTTAACAATATGATGATTAAGCAACATTTACCAAATAAAGATCCATCAGGGCTCCAAATCACACGATTTACCGAGACACCAGGATCTTTCACCAGACTAGCCTGGATAATTATATATATAAACCTTTATTTCCCAGATAATGAAGACTTGAGAATATTCCTTGAACTAGAATATGAAAGTAATTGCCATCAAATTCGAAAAAGCAAACATTAGGCACCTGTAAAGGCATTGAGCACGCTGTGAGATCCCAAACTTTGAAATTTCTCTGAACCAGCCTCTCTCTCGACCCAACTTCCCACAACCCAATATCTCCCACATTGGTGCCAACTGAGTTATCATGATACCAAGGCAAGAATGAGTATAAAATTGCTGAAAATTTATAAATGCCCGTAAAACAATTTTTTTTAAAAAAAAAATATCGAGCAGAACGAACCCAGAAGTAGAGTTTGCTGGATAGGATGAAAATCCATGCTCATAGGAGAAGATCCTTGGTTTAAAGTCCGTGTTACTGTTTTGGGTAAGTCATCTGGTGCATTGAAGGCCTGGCTATGGGCATGTCCAGGAAACGAGACAGGAAGAACATTCACAGGAAGATTTACCTGCACATAAATGAAAAAAACAATTAGAAGATGAAAAGATGGAGTTTCAATCTCAAGATTGTCATATGCCATAATTTGCAAGTACCTCATCAGAAAGTCCTAATGGCCTTGTTCTTTTGCTCGCATGTTCAGAATCAGCAGATGGGAAATCAACAGAAGGATTTGATGGTGGAGTCCTTGGATGTTTCAGGGCAGCTGTATCAAGCAAACAGGAAAGACAATTAATCGAGTAATTCATGAAACACATTGTAATTTTAAACTTAGGTAATAGCCAATATATTGATATATTTTGAAGAAATATCTGAGCCATACTTATATATCATGTGCTCTGTAAGAAAATTAGGAAAAATGCCAACTCTATTGCAAAATTATAATCTATTGATTTAGCTTGCATTGTTGCTTCACTTGGTTCTTCAATCATGGAAGCAGAAAACTAATTGCTTAGAGCAGTCGAGTTATATGCGAGTTCACATTGAAGAAGCAGAAGAAGATCAATCTCTAAGAGTTACGGACTATGAGTACTACTAAGGGTGTTGTTTGCAAACTCTAAGAAAAAGTAATTTTGTGAATTTTGCTTCAGAAATAAGCTGGAAGCTAGAAGCACCAAAGGTCCAACTTTTAACTTCAGCTTCTAGCTTATTTTCGTAAATAAATGAAAGTTTGTTCAGTCTAATAAAAGTGCTTCTCAAGTTTTCTTCCCAAGCACTCGACTGCATTATTTTGTTAACTTTTCACTTTTTCTTCCATACACTCCTCACTTACTACTCCCAACTTTTTACAACTTTAACTTCTCCATAATCAGTAGAGTTAGCAAACACCCACTAAATGTTACAATGAGCGTAGCCAAAATTCAACAGACAAAATTCTCCTCAAATTCAGTTATAAGAAAAAGATGGAAATCTCACTTATATTGAATTCTCTACCTGGCATTGGTGGAGCACCAATACCAATAGGTCCACCAGAAACAGCTGGATGGGTTCCGGTTGGTGGATTCGACATCCAACCAGCTAACTGTGTTGGAACTGGTGCTTGAGCAGGCTGGAATGGCTGCTGCCCACATAAAAAACAACACTCGGTAAGTAAAAGAAATAAAACAACCAACACAAACCGATATCTAAATACAATAGTATGTAAAAAACCAACCACATGAGCACCCAATGGAGGGAAGCCTCCAGGTTTAGGCACCGGTCCACCAAGCAGGGGATTAGTCCCCGGAGACGGTGCACGTGCACCATTTGGTTGTCCACAAGAATGATCCACAAACAGAGTTTTGATGTCTGGATTTGGTCTAGGATTTTTACAAAGCTGGTGCTGCCAGTTTAAGCTGCAGAGAGATATGAACGGTAACATTTGTATTATCTCCAAAAATGAAATAAATGTCCCACATTGAAAAGACTATTATTAGCCTACCTCTGATTGATAAGCGTTCGAAGTCTTGAATTCTTGAGGTTTGGAAACTGTAACTTGTCACGAAACAAGGGATTTGCCTCGATAAGCTTCTTTAGCTCAACTAACATAATGGCTCGTGCAGATTTTGTATCTCCGTATTTTGATAGCTGTTCATTCTCCCTATGAGCAACATTGAACTCAAAAAGCTCAGGAAAAGGGATTCGAGTTTCTATATAATCATCAAAATAGCAATTTGCATGAAATACCTGAAATTTTCTAATGTCAACAGCTGAGTTATCTCTTTGAAAAGCTCTTCATTAAAAGATGCAAACACTTTAAGATCCTTTACAAGGATGTCAACGGCTTTGGACCGATCATGCCTATGTAAAACAAGAAACTCCAATGTAAATATACGAAATATAACATTTCTTTAAATTAAATTTCGAATTTTCATCAAAGCTCACTTATCCAATGCTTCAAGGTACTTCTGCTTCCTAATTTCAAAAAATATCTTCATTGAATAGCGATTGTCATCCACTTTAGTGAAACCTGAGAGGTACTTTTCAACCTCTTCCCAATTACCATTGTGCACTTCATCTTCAAAATACTTCATGTTGAAGAAGAACCCAGATTCTTGTTCAAGCCTATTATTAGGAAAACCCCAACATTAATAAAGCAAATAACTATGATTACGTAATCACCAGAAAAAGACAAAAAAAGATGGCTCACAAACACAGACACTTGTAAAACACACAAATTTACTTATTAAATTAAGCTTACTTGTGAACGGTCTCTTTAAACTTTTCTTCATCGAGGAATTGTAAGATCAGGAACACCAGTTCTCTACTGAGAGAGGACATTCCAACCAACTCTTGTTCAAGCCCAGAAGAATAATTCAAAAGCAATTATCAGCAGATCTGTAAAACCCAGAAAAAAAAAACACTAAATATAAAAATAAGAGAAAAACAATAAATGAAAGGGTCAGCTACCACTAGCATTATTTAATTGTCAAACTATGCCTCAGTTTAAATTATTGCTTGCACAACCTTCAAAACTCATTGTATAAAATAATATACTACTTCCAACAAATAACAAAATACTTAAATACAAAGCAAAACAGAAATAAACAAGTAATTCAGAAAGAAAATTAAAAATACTACAAACCTAGATCACTAAACTGATCTTGAATCAGAAGAAATGGCAAGGCTAAAACAGAGGGGTTTGAGCATGCACCGACAAATTCAGGTTTATAAAGTTTCAAAAAAAAAAAAACAAAAACAAAAATCCGAAGTTAATCTAAGGGATCAGAGAAATGAAAGCAGCTTTTAAGGGAATCCGAGATGCAAAGGAAAGGGGACGCAGAAAAAATAGAAAAAAGCAAAGTCAAGATAATTATGTGTCTATACTCAGTGAGGAAAAGTAGAAGCTACAGATAAAGCATCAAAAGCAGGGGAAAATCAAACCAAAAAAAAAGCTCTTGAAAGTAAATATTCCAGAATTTTTGGGCCTATATAGAGAGAGAAACAGAGAAAAGAGAGATTGAAGGGTTTACTTCCTGGAGATCGATCGATATATAGAGACGACGAGCTCGAGGAGAAAAAAAAAATGGGGTTTTGATTTCTCCCCCACGATATATATCTATATCTATATCTATCTATCTAGGTGAGAGATTGTGCTTTACATCTATCTATATATATGCATCACATGGAGGGGTTTTCTCTCTCTTACTTTCTCTCTCTACTCTATCGTTGGGAGTAAGGAGAAAAAAAGGATTAAACTACGACATAACTTGCAGAAAATTAGTGATTTTTATAGGAAGGGGAGAGACTCAGAGAAGGTGATAAGACAGTGTACTTATCACTTCGATATGCCCCAATAAGACAGAGCACTTATCAATAAGACCTGTAACATTTTTTTATCACATGTACAGTCAACGTGGGACCCACTAAGCCGCGGCTAGCGTTTCCGGCTCGGAATCTTCAGCTGCCAGCTGGTCTTCGGCTAGGGTTTTTGCCAAGTGGGAGCCACCTGAGCTTTTAGCTTGACGAAATCCGACGGCTGTGGGGGTGCCGAGCTGATTAAATGGCTTGATTGTTGGTATTCGAACCCGCGATTTTAACTTTCTCTCTAGAAAATCAGATTCCGAGTCGAGCCATATTCAAAACGACAAAAGCTTTTTTCTCGGACTCGCCTATCGGAACTTTTCGGGACCATTTTTGAGGCAAAATTACGGCGAATGCCACTGGGATTTTGTTTTAATTCTCGTCTTCTCGCGAGATGAGAAATAGGAGGGTGGAGAATTATTGGAGATGAGTTGCACACACTTTTGCGAGACCTGATTGATTGAAAGGCTATTATTAAATGATTTGATTATTCAGGATTGGTGTGGGTGGGGGTTAGGGGTAGGGTATGGGGGGTGAGATGAAGTAGTCGTTGTGAAAAGGTAAGTTAAAATTGTTGGAGCGTGGAGGGAGGTATCTCGAGGGGAATCTAACGGAAAACCCTCAACTACACGTATTGTTTCGTGGACATTAATTATTTCTTGGCACTCCAACTCATGACATATGATACATATTTCACCTAATTCACTTCAAAAGTTAACTAATGAGACGGGATTTGGCAAACATTATATGAGAGACTAAATTATAATGTGCATGAAGATGGGATAAACTATATATGTTGTATTGAATAGCAGTTTAGCAGTTTGGTGCTATGCTAGTTTAATTAAAGGTCTCGAGTTTGAGTCTCTTCGGGAACGCAGTCCTCATTTGTAGGAAGAACTTTCCACCTAAGTGGTCCGACCCGACTCGACCCAAAAATAAATTTATTAGTAACTTATTATCGAAAATTCATATAAAGATTTTAATTTAAAGAATAATTTTGACTTTGCATGAATATATATAGTGAGAATGAGACATGTTTTAATTAGACAAAATAAATAAATTTTGTGGGGCATTTATTGACTTGGACATCTATACTTGTTTAGGGTTTTGTGGGTGTGAGTGGAACAAAAGAATGGAGTCGGCAATCGCTAATAAATCTTTTTAGAGTGAAAGAGACATTCTATTTTGTTTTATTTTCTATTTTCTTTTTCTTTTGAATTTTGTTTGGGAACTAAGAAAAAAAAAAGGACCAAGGAGGAAACCTTTTCACATTGAATTGATTCTTCGTGGTCGCTGCCTTTTAGTTGTGTCATGATTTATAACTTTAAATAAAGCAAGAAAGAAAGATGCTTTATTTATACATTTGGATAGTTTTTCAATTTCAGAATAATGAACTTAATTCACATCTTTATCAATTGTATTGTACGTAATATGAGGATCAATATCAACATTATCAGAAATATATTAAAAACCAATTTGTTGCATGCTACTCATCACTGTACTCCGAATAAAATAATTAAAATTGATACATAAAAATATTGTAGACCCCTCTGAATGTGGATATTACACTTAATGGACCCATATTTGCTTTCACCAGAATTAGGATGACATTTGTGAAATTCCTGAATTTTGGACAGATTTAGAAAGGGATCTGTGCAGTACTTATTTACGATTTATTAGACACATGATAAGTTTTCATGGGGTTTTTGATTGCAGAGAAAACCCTCTATTATGCTTAAATTTTACAAAAATGAGTTATAAAAGTTTATCTGGTTAATAATTAGTTAATTGCTTCCTGGATCAATCTGATAAAATTATACGTTGAAGCGATTTATGATCTTATCTCTGAAAAGGGCACTTCAATACAAATTTTTAGTGAAAATTGATAAAATATATAAGATCCATATTATCACTTTTTCATAATAGAATTTATATATATAAAAAAAAAATTCTTAACATAAGATTTTTGTTACAACTTATTTTATATTCAAAATTATTGATCCATATACGCAGGACTCTAGAAGGTCAAGAAGGTATTGTTGAGTGGAGACTCTAATTTCATCCCTAACCAAATATGAGGGTTCAATCGATACATCTATGAAATGATGATATCTTGAAAATTCAAACTTGAGAATCTATATATATAATTTAGTAAAATCTTAGAATATATGACTATATATTATTCCTAAAATAAAATTATTGAGACAAAGTTGTGAATGGACATGCCTTTTTTTGTAGTTTCCATTTCAATTTTCAACCAGGTGATGACACGCATATCTGAAAACGACACTACATGATGAGTTCCTTTCTCTGAACTTTCTTGTAATATAAGTCAAAAACTTGAAAAATAATTTTGGTTGAAAAAGAATATTAATCACTCTTTATTATTATCTTTTCATCTTTTTAATATTGAAAAAATTGTAAAATCGGGATTATCGAGTTGATTTTTTGAGACACGAAAGCAATTGAAATTTGTGTGAATGTCCTATAACTTTATTTTTTGTACAACATCCAACTTATAGAAAAATCACCCTCCTAGTGCTTTTGCTTTTTTTCTTATCAATCAATATTAACGCCCATAGCTTTTATAAAAAAAAATTAAAAAAAAAAACAATAACGCCCATTGCCATGCACCACCCAATTTCCACTTATATAATTCTCATACTTTGTATACAATTGAATGATTCTTATTTGTTTATTACAAATCTTTTATTCAATTTCAGTGGAGAGCAGTGATCAATTAATCATATCTTAGTACTCTTTGATAGTGACGCTGACGTAAAATTAATATATGAAATTTGAAAATACTGGTTAATTTGCTACATACCAGAAATTAAAAGGACTTCTATTTATATGATAATGTAGTTCGCCTGGTCTACACTCTACAGTTATTACGTTCAGGAAATCGAATCACATGGTATTAGAACGAGATTTTATTTTAAGTTTATCTTTTTATCGATCAGTTTGTCCTGCATATTTCGTGGATCTGGTGTGAGAGGGGTATGTCAAAAATATTAAATACCCATATCAAAAAATAAATAATGTGATATTCGATCGATATATAATGATTTGATATGATAATCTTCCTAATTTTAATCTTTTCACTCATTCAAAGAAAAAAGTAACTAAGTAGAAATATATATCTAAAGCCAAACGCATGCAGACCTGTCTTGTTTGAGGGATTATGAAAGATTATTTCTGGAACGCAGTTTCATCTCAAGAAGAAAGTGATATTTAGCCAATCTGATTATTCACGCCAATTTAAAATGTTTACGTCGACATAATAGCCCTCTTTATGAGCTGCAGAGATATAGGTGAAAAATCACTATCAAACTATATCCTATATATATCTTCAATAAATATACAGAAATAATTTATTTATTTTTGGTGGTCGAGTTGATTCTATATATATATATATGCAACCTACGATGTATGGGCACTTTTAAAAGTTTTATTCTGTCATATCGTATCTTATCTGATACCCGTGTCGGACACTTCTCTAGTTTAAAATGCCAAAATAATTCCGTGTCGCAGTGTACGTGTTCGTGTCTATATTGAGATAATTACATTTACACTTCCTCGATTTAGGAAAAAATATAGCAAGATCCCCTCTACTATTGGAAATTACAGAGACACTCCATCGACTATATCTCTGTCTAAAACTTAGGTCCTGCCATTAATTATTCCCTTATTCTTTTATTAGAATACACACTGTCACGTAATTACTTCGCTCATTTCATGTATAGCAAACACTATAATAAAAATATTATGGATAATTTAGTTATTTTACAATTTTTCTTTAAACTTTTTAGGTTTCCGTTAGAGTTAGAGGATAAATTTGTAATTTCTAATAGTTCAGGAAATATTACAATATTTACCCTTAAATCGAATGAGTATAAGTGTAATGCCAAACACTACCTTATGGTTTCTTTTTGTTTGTCATTTTCCTTTTTTTTCTCGTCCATATACTTGGGGCCTAATTACTAAACAATGCAGCACAACTATTTGATACATTGGACCATTGGAAATTAATTGTTAGGTTTCGTTTGGAAATATATTTAAAATTTTGTAAGAAAGAGACGGGAAGACGTGACTTGCGCGAGATATATCGCTAGACGAGTTATTGGTTCTGCAAGGAGAGTTATATAAGTTGTCAGTTTCGTAGTTTGCGCTTTTAATTTAAAAGAAAGCAAATTAAGTATTTAGGTAGGGGAAAGTGGAATTACGCCATTAATATGCGCAGGCAGGCAGTCAGGCACTGCACCCATTACGCCATAGTCCCATCCCACCTTATAACAAATTCAATATTATAAGATTTTTTTTCAAGAAATACGTACTCAATTATCTATCTTGTATTAGTAGTATAATTGAAAAAAGAATCTAAACCTAAATGGAATTCAACTATTTTATCGAAATGAGTAACAGGGTCCTAACATATCTCTAAAAACTGATTGTTAAAGTGGAGGGTAACTCAACGATGCATTATAACAAAAAAAGTAACTTAACGATGCATGTTTTTAAGCGTGTACGTTTAGGTCCTCAAAGCAGCATGCATACATGAATTCTTCTAAAGCATTAGCAGTTGAGTTCTAATACCGATTCTAACTTAAATCCACCACACTTCTAAAAATAGGTTGTTAAGTGGGAAATAACTTACTATTATGAGATAGAAATTTTTTTAATTTTGGTCCTTATATTTTAAAAATAGGTAATTTTAGTCCTATAGTAATTGTATTGTACCAAATTTAGTCCTACCGTCAAAATTTGGACGAAAAAATCACGTGCTGTGACGTCCCCCACGCCACAACCCCCGGACCGAAACGAGTCCCCGAGCGATAGTTAAATACCACCACTCGAAAACCCGCCCCGGACAACGGGATTCCCAAAATCTGGCAACAGCAACTCCCCAACAACAATATCAACATCAACAACAACAACAACAGCAATATAACATTAACGTAGCGGAATCAAGTATCATCATATCAATAGCATGATATCAACATATATATATCATAATCCCATCAGATTCATCATTTCAAACTGTCATCAAGTTTCATATTCATTCACGTCTCAACCACATTCTATTTAACATGACAAAATATATATCATTGAGTTCAGCTAACAAAAAAAATATATATAACTGACTCCAAAGACTGATGATCCTACAATGCTGCTGCCAGTACCTGACCGCTAACCTGAAGCATGAACCAAAACGGGATGTGAGTCAAACGAACCCAGTGAGGAGGGAAATATATGTATATAATAAAAGCATATTTAATTCACACTTAGGTTGATAAAAGCAAATCTAGTGCCGATAAGCTCTTTTACAATTCAGCTAAGCTTTGTGAACTAAATATTAATTTAAAACATTTTAGAAAACATTTTTATTCCCGGCGAGAACGGGCCATCTCCTTATAACTCCCAAAAACATATCAATTATAATGAAATCCCATAACACCGTTTGGCTTATCAAGGGAGCTACCCAAAATTCCGCCATACCCGACTAATGGCGCCGGTGTAAGTATTATTCAGGCTAGACTACCTCCGACCAGCCATGAATAATACCCTTTGATTATTTATCAGGTTACTAGTTAAACCTGTTTATAATCGGTGGATTATGAACCCGGCTTCAACCCTAGACGCACGTCTCCGGGTATCCGCCTGTCACATAATCCAGGGCCCAAATATACCCTAAGAGCGTCCTCAATAGGGTCGAAGGAACAATAATCTCGCTTTATAAATGTTTTGATTGACTAAAAGAGTCGTTCGAGACAAGGTATGTAACCGTCTAGGGTTTCTCGACACGTTGCCGAATAACTCGAGGCATACGCGCAAGTCCCGAGACCAAATGTTACTTTTAAAAACAAAATAATTCTCTTGTCTCTATTTTAAAACCATTTTAGAAAAGATACATATATATCATTTTATATCAAATCCTTTTTATTTCAAATATTGATAACACATAATTGAAATATAAAGGGGTAGGGTTTTCGCAAATATTTGTTCATACTCCAGTTAGAAAACATTTTACATCCTCACCTGTAGGCTTAACAAAAAGGATAGCCAAATAACTCAGAATCAGCCCCGTGAGGTCCCACCTGTAATACACAGGCCTCGAGGTAAGACACGACTCAATAAAACAATCAAATAAGACGCACGGCTATAAAATGCATTTCATGCTCAAAATAACATATTATGCATAAATGCATTTAAACACAATTAAGCTCATTCAAACACATTTGAACACAATCAAATACACATGATATTAAGCTAAATAGGCATACAAGTAATATGGAAGCTTGGGAAATAAATGTCAAAGGTTTGTGAATATTACACAAACCACCCCTCATTTAATACTTTGCATAGCAAATCAACTCCGATTAATCCGAAATTTCCGGCATCACTTAGCTACTATATTTAAGGATTTTTGATGCCAAAAGAATCAAAAAATGAAGCCAAATGCTCAAAAATCACTATTCATCAGCCCCTACATATTTTGCCAAACTCTCATTTTTCAACTCCAAACTCCATAAAACTTCACCAATTAGCTTAATATCATGAACTAACATGAATTACCAATCCATTTGAGCATCTAAGCATCTAAATTCATCAATCCAACATTGCATAATAATCAAATTTATATGAAAAATCACAAGTAATGCTACATGCTATCAACAACCAAACTAAGCTCATCAATCATTCATTCTAGCCTACTTCTTCACTTCATCAACATATGAGACATTGAAACTCAAAGATTAAAGAGATTTGCAACCTTACCTTGAAGGAGAAAATGGAGGAGAAAGGAGATGTAGAGAGCTTGTTTGCAAAAATAGAAAGTAGAGGCTTGTTCCTTAGATGAAAGAGCAACTTTTTTGTAGCAAGAAAAAGGATGATTTTTGGTGCTTTGATGGTGGTTGAAAGTGGTGGTGGTGGCTGGTGGAATGAGGGCCGAGAGATGAGAGGAAGAAGAAGAGAATGTTGCTTGAGAATAGTGTAGAAAAATGTGGAGAGAAATGAGATAATTAAATAAATATAAGTTATTTTGAAAAGTCAAAATTAGCTAGCAATTATATAGATATTTATATATATATATACATATATATTTGTATATGTTTGTATATATATATTGCATATATTTCAAATATAATATCATGTGATTCAAATATAATGATACAATTTTCATAAAATTTCAAATACAACACTTCAAGTATAAACATAGTGTAGGGTAAATTTCAAATATAAAAATTCTTATGAATTCATCATATTATTCACATATAGAATCACACATTAATTCATATAATTCACATAATCACATAATTTGCAAATAATACACACAAGAGCAATTCGTCGGTAAACGTACCGAAGCGTTATAAAATAGCGGGGCGTTACACTATCCCCCCCTTCGGAGAATCTGGTCCCCAGATTCTAATTCGACTCCACAAATAACTCGGGATAATGAGTTCGCATCTTCTCTTCCGTTTCCCAAGTTACTTGTTCGGTGGTTCGGTTTCTCCATAACACACGAACCAAGGGGATTTGTCGGTTGCGGAGTTGTTTGAACTTACGATCCTGAATCTCAACAGGTTTCATCTCGATCGTCAAGTCAGGCTCTACCTGAACTTCTTCATCTCGCAGAATGTGAGATTCGTCGGGATAGTATTTTCGCAATTGAGAAACATGGAAGACATTGTGAATCCCAGTTAGAGTCGAGGGCAGGTTCAGGCGGTAGGCAGTCTTCCCAATCCGTTGAATAACCTCATAGGGTCCCAAATATCTCGGACTGAGTTTCCCACCTTTTCCCACTCTAGCGAATCCTTTCCTCAACGTCGCCTTAAGAAACACTTTGTCTCCCTCTTCAAATTCCAAATCCCGGCGTCTCTTGTCAGCATAACTCTTCTGACGATCCTGAGCAGCTTTCATTCTCTGCCGAATGATTGCAATCTTATCAAGTGTTTCCTGGATCGTCTTTGGAGGTAGAGCTCGTTCCACTCCGTCTTTAGTTCTTCGCCAGTCTTCTAATTCCCAGTACAGAGGGGATCGGCATTTACGTCCATAAAGCGCTTCGTACGGGGGCATCCCAATCCCAATGAGTGGCAGTTGCTTGTCCCAACTCGTGGAGAAGTCGAGAGCACACGCTCGTAACATGTCGCCTAGAATCTTGATGGTTCTCTCAGATTGACCATCAGTTTGCGGGTGAGCAGCTGTGCTAAATTTCAAATTCGTTCCCAAGTTTCTGTGAATTTCTTGCCAAAGTCGGGAAGTAAACTTAGGATCTCGATCGGATACAATACTTTTTGGAACTCCGTGTAGCTTTACAATCTGCTCAATGTACAGTTCCGCTAACTTCTTAACATTAGTGGTCTTTCGAATTGGAATGAAATGAGCGGATTTCGTCAAACGATCCACAATCACCCAAATCGTATCATATCCGCCTCGAACTCTCGGTAATCCGGACATGAAATCCATAGCAATATCTTCCCATTTCCAATCCGGAATAGAGAGTGGCTGTAGAGTTCCGCCGGGTTGCTGATGTTCGGCTTTAACTCGTTGACAAGTCAAACACTGTCTCACGAAATCAGCAACTTCTCGTTTCATTCCATGCCACCAATATTGAGTCTTAAGATCTCTGTACATCTTATTACCTCCCGGATGGACGGCATAAGCAGATTTATGTGCTTCTTCCATGATTTTGAACTTCAAGTTTTTCGGCACGCAGATTCGGTTCTTAAGACGAAGAAGACCCATATCATCGAAAGCAAATGAGGAGTTCGGATCATCTTGCATCCTCACGACCTGTCTTTGAATCCAGTCATCAGCACTCTGCTCGTCTTTAAGCCTCTGAACCAAATCCGGTCTCACTGAGAGGTTTGCAATCCGCGGTTGAGAGACTAGATGATATCTCCCTGCTTCGGACATTAATTCCAAGGAGGTTCCTTCCAAGCTAGCTACCTTTGCTTGTCTACTTAAAGCATCGGCTACTACGTTAGCTTTGCCTGGATGATATTGGATACGGCAATCATAATCTTCAAGAAATTCCATCCACCGTCGTTGCCTGCGATTAAGATCTTTCTGAGTATGTAAATACTTCAAACTCTGGTGATCGGTGAAAATATCGAATGTCACGCCGTACAAGTAATGTCGCCACTTACCCAGGGCAAAGATAATAGCAGCTAGCTCAAGATCATGGATAGGATAGTTCTTTTCGGCATCTTTTAACTTACGCGAAGCATAAGCTATCACTTTGCCATTCTGCATAAGAACGCATCCTAACCCTTCTTTCGAGGCATCGGTATAAACCGTAAACCCTTCGGAACCTTCAGGAAGTGCAAGTACCGGAGCAGTAGTCAACCGTTTCCTTAGCTCTTGGAAACTTGCCTCGCACTTATCGTCCCACTTAAAAGGCACGTCCTTGCGAGTTAAATTGGTCAGCGGAGCGGCTATCTTGGAGAAATCTTGAACGAAACGCCTGTAATAGCCAGCTAACCCTAGAAAACTTCGGACTTCAGTTGGAGTCTTCGGCTGCTCCCATTTCATCACGGCCTCGATTTTAGAAGGATCAACTTCAATTCCATCTCCTGATATCACATGACCAAGGAAGGTAACTTTATCAAGCCAAAATTCGCATTTACTGAACTTAGCATACAACTGATGCTCTAGGAGAGTTCTTAATACGATGCGAAGATGCTCGGCATGTTCTTCCTTAGTCTTTGAGAAAACCAGGATATCATCAATGAAGATCACCACAAACTTATCGAGATATGGCCGGAAAGTACGATGCATCAAATCCATGAAAGCAGCTGGGGCATTCGTTAACCCGAAAGGCATAACTACGAACTCAAAATGCCCATACCGTGTATTAAACCCAGTCTTCGGTATGTCTGATTCTCGGATTCGCAACTGGTAATACCCCTGTCGGAGATCTAGCTTGGAGTACACTTTCGACCCTTGCAGGATATCGAACAACTCTTCGATATGAGGTAGAGGATATTTATTCTTTATCATCATCCGATTCAGTTCGCGATAATCTATACACATCCTCAACGTTCCATCCTTCTTTTTTACAAAAAGAACAGGCGCACCCCACGGCGAAGTACTCGGTCGAATGTACCCACTCTCCAACAATCCATCCAACTGAATCTTCAATTCTTTCAACTCTGCCGGAGCCATACGGTAAGGAGTCTTCGAATACGGTTCGGCACCCGGAGCTAGATCAATCACAAACTCTATCTCTCGTTCCGGAGGCAAAGAATTCAAACTCTCGGGAAACACATCAGGGAATTCTCCAACTACTGGTACCTCCTCAAGCTTAACTTGCTCTTTCGGACGGTTTAGTAGATAAGCAACAAAGACCGGAGATCCCTTGCGAATCATTCGGGCGGCTTTAACATAAGAAACTCGAGGAATCTTGTCAAACCTTTTGCCCAAAATCTCGCTGTCAGCTCCCAGAGCAATTTTTTTTCCCGAAACAATCAATATAAGCTTGATGCCGATATAGCCAGTCCATTCCCAATATTATCCCGTAGTGACTCATCGGAAGCTCAATGAGATCAGCAGGATAATCGCGATCGTCTATCCTCAACGGACAGTCTCGGAAGACTCGATTGCACAAATAAGAAATTCCCAACGGGGAATTGACCTCAAGCACATAAGGCAAGCACTCGGCAGACAAAGATAATCTAGAAGCATATTCAGGTGCAATAAAAGAATGCGTCGCACCCGAATCATATAATGCAAATATGGATATGTCATGCAAATGTACAGTACCTTGCACCACTGCATTAGGATAGGTCTACCACGAGCACGAACCATTTTCCTGTATTAAAAGACTAAATAATATGCATGCTTCGTTAGCCACATGATAATGTCCACACAGGTCACATAACATAGACATATAAAAGCACATTGTCCTATAGCCGTTCGACCTAGACAAACTCGACACGACGTCAAAACCTAAGTACCAAACCTAGGCTCTGATACCACCTTAAGCTGTGACGTCCCCCACGCCACAACCCCCGGACCGAAACGAGTCCCCGAGCGATAGTTAAATACCACCACTCGAAAACCCGCCCCGGACAACGGGATTCCCAAAATCTGGCAACAGCAACTCCCCAACAACAATATCAACATCAACAACAACAACAACAGCAATATAACATTAACGTAGCGGAATCAAGTATCATCATATCAATAGCATGATATCAACATATATATATCATAATCCCATCAGATTCATCATTTCAAACTGTCATCAAGTTTCATATTCATTCACGTCTCAACCACATTCTATTTAACATGACAAAATATATATCATTGAGTTCAGCTAACAAAAAAAATATATATAACTGACTCCAAAGACTGATGATCCTACAATGCTGCTGCCAGTACCTGACCGCTAACCTGAAGCATGAACCAAAACGGGATGTGAGTCAAACGAACCCAGTGAGGAGGGAAATATATGTATATAATAAAAGCATATTTAATTCACACTTAGGTTGATAAAAGCAAATCTAGTGCCGATAAGCTCTTTTACAATTCAGCTAAGCTTTGTGAACTAAATATTAATTTAAAACATTTTAGAAAACATTTTTATTCCCGGCGAGAACGGGCCATCTCCTTATAACTCCCAAAAACATATCAATTATAATGAAATCCCATAACACCGTTTGGCTTATCAAGGGAGCTACCCAAAATTCCGCCATACCCGACTAATGGCGCCGGTGTAAGTATTATTCAGGCTAGACTACCTCCGACCAGCCATGAATAATACCCTTTGATTATTTATCAGGTTACTAGTTAAACCTGTTTATAATCGGTGGATTATGAACCCGGCTTCAACCCTAGACGCACGTCTCCGGGTATCCGCCTGTCACATAATCCAGGGCCCAAATATACCCTAAGAGCGTCCTCAATAGGGTCGAAGGAACAATAATCTCGCTTTATAAATGTTTTGATTGACTAAAAGAGTCGTTCGAGACAAGGTATGTAACCGTCTAGGGTTTCTCGACACGTTGCCGAATAACTCGAGGCATACGCGCAAGTCCCGAGACCAAATGTTACTTTTAAAAACAAAATAATTCTCTTGTCTCTATTTTAAAACCATTTTAGAAAAGATACATATATATCATTTTATATCAAATCCTTTTTATTTCAAATATTGATAACACATAATTGAAATATAAAGGGGTAGGGTTTTCGCAAATATTTGTTCATACTCCAGTTAGAAAACATTTTACATCCTCACCTGTAGGCTTAACAAAAAGGATAGCCAAATAACTCAGAATCAGCCCCGTGAGGTCCCACCTGTAATACACAGGCCTCGAGGTAAGACACGACTCAATAAAACAATCAAATAAGACGCACGGCTATAAAATGCATTTCATGCTCAAAATAACATATTATGCATAAATGCATTTAAACACAATTAAGCTCATTCAAACACATTTGAACACAATCAAATACACATGATATTAAGCTAAATAGGCATACAAGTAATATGGAAGCTTGGGAAATAAATGTCAAAGGTTTGTGAATATTACACAAACCACCCCTCATTTAATACTTTGCATAGCAAATCAACTCCGATTAATCCGAAATTTCCGGCATCACTTAGCTACTATATTTAAGGATTTTTGATGCCAAAAGAATCAAAAAATGAAGCCAAATGCTCAAAAATCACTATTCATCAGCCCCTACATATTTTGCCAAACTCTCATTTTTCAACTCCAAACTCCATAAAACTTCACCAATTAGCTTAATATCATGAACTAACATGAATTACCAATCCATTTGAGCATCTAAGCATCTAAATTCATCAATCCAACATTGCATAATAATCAAATTTATATGAAAAATCACAAGTAATGCTACATGCTATCAACAACCAAACTAAGCTCATCAATCATTCATTCTAGCCTACTTCTTCACTTCATCAACATATGAGACATTGAAACTCAAAGATTAAAGAGATTTGCAACCTTACCTTGAAGGAGAAAATGGAGGAGAAAGGAGATGTAGAGAGCTTGTTTGCAAAAATAGAAAGTAGAGGCTTGTTCCTTAGATGAAAGAGCAACTTTTTGTAGCAAGAAAAAGGATGATTTTTGGTGCTTTGATGGTGGTTGAAAGTGGTGGTGGTGGCTGGTGGAATGAGGGCCGAGAGATGAGAGGAAGAAGAAGAGAATGTTGCTTGAGAATAGTGTAGAAAAATGTGGAGAGAAATGAGATAATTAAATAAATATAAGTTATTTTGAAAAGTCAAAATTAGCTAGCAATTATATAGATATTTATATATATATATACATATATATTTGTATATGTTTGTATATATATATTGCATATATTTCAAATATAATATCATGTGATTCAAATATAATGATACAATTTTCATAAAATTTCAAATACAACACTTCAAGTATAAACATAGTGTAGGGTAAATTTCAAATATAAAAATTCTTATGAATTCATCATATTATTCACATATAGAATCACACATTAATTCATATAATTCACATAATCACATAATTTGCAAATAATACACACAAGAGCAATTCGTCGGTAAACGTACCGAAGCGTTATAAAATAGCGGGGCGTTACACGTGCCCTGCATGTGTACCATTAAAGTTGGGAATCTAAGCAGAGTTCATCACGTTCTCCACATGTGAATCGGGTAATTAGTTGAGATGAGTGCAATAGATAAGTCAATAAGAACATACACATAAATCCCGCATTACAGTGACTGCAAAATTTGCCAATATATGGCTATTGAATTCACAGATTCTATTAAGGATTCTCTAAATTTTCACCATTCAGCCACAAAATATGCCGGAAAAAATAGATTTCACTCTAGCACACATCGGAAAGGTCGATCCATTAAAAAAAGTAATAAACATTCGAAGCATAAGCTTCAATCTAATCTTAATTTGGAGTTTTCTTTGTCCACAACGTCATGATACCACAAAAACACGGTGCCTTGAGGAAGAGGTTGAAGAAGAAGACATGGTAAATAGTAAGAATGAAAAAGAGAGATAAATTAAGAGTGAAGATGAATAGAGAAAACCATGATAATTATAGAGCAAATTTTCATCAATTTTCAAGTTTAGGGTCTCAATTCTCTTTTAAAAATAAAAATTAACAATCAAACTTAACAGTTAACTAAACTTGCGATAATACAATTATTACAGGATTAAAGTTATTTATTGTTAAAATATAAAACCTAAATTTACAAAATACAATATACTATAGTAACAAATTTATAATTTTCCCTATAAGATAATATAGATCAAGATTCTCAATCAATTTCGGAAGAGTTATGAATGGATTATAGATGTATAATACACTAATGACGCACAATATAATGCTTTTAACTCCAATATTAATATCACTAATCATGAAAATATATAGGTCAATATTGTACCAACAATGATGTTTAATAAAGAAAATAGACAGATAGTTACAGGCTTACAGCCACGTGGATTCCAAAGTAGAATCGAAGAATAAATCATTGTTACTAGTGGCTGCACCTACACCATTAATATGGTCAAAAAAATCAAGATCAACATTTTTGATTAATTAAAAGATTCATAAAGTTCTGCGACTATTAATATTTGATTTGATAGAAAAACCCAAAAAAAAAATGAAAATCGTGTATGATATATACAATATCGCACATGCATGTGTCCGCTTTTAAGCAATCCACATCTCACTCCAATTGCAGTGGGCCCACAATTGTTTGTTTTGTCTCTTTAATTCTTCTTCCACTTTCTTTTACTCCCATCATCCAAAAGTCTTTTTTTTTTTTTTTTTTCATCGTTCAGTTAATTCTACGGGTTCTTAATCTGATTCGGGACTTAGTCACATTTAAGGTTCCTCACTCCTCCAAATAAATATATTTAGTGGGAATCGAACCCAAAACTCTTTCTACAAACTCAACCTATATTGTCAACTGAGTCACACCACGTTAGTATCACCCAAAATTCTTGTATCATGAATTTTTATGTTATATAAATATAATTTATTTAGGAGCCGAGTGTGATGCATTTTATTTTTTCATTTCGTATCCGATTTTTTTTCCGAGTTCGATTACTTACGAATATTAATTTGGAATCAACCCTCCTCACAACCTAATCAGGTGTGTCTTGTCCCAGTAGAGCAAATGAAATATAGTTAAAAACAGTAGTTATATTATCTAGTATATATCAATTTGATAATAACATGGGTTTTAGCAATGGTGAAATACTACAAGCTATTTGATTTAATTTCGTTATGAAACCAACTTTTATATAAGCTCTTGGACTTTTCCTATTAACGTTGTGTTGCTTGTCTTCTTTCATACTTTTGTGATTTGTCATTGCACTCGTATATGATAGCAGCATCAATTGTCTGAAGTTATCCTTTCAGCGCCGGTAAGGTGACTTATAAGAATGTTCCTTTTTTAGAAGGAAAAAAAAAAAAAAAAAAGAAAAGAAAAACTGTCCCTTTTTGTCATTTTTTTTGGTTCTGATGGGTGGATAAAATTTTATTGAGCCTACAATGCCATTCGTGTATATATATATATATATATATATATAGTGACAACTTCAAAAATATATATTGACATTTTCATGTATTGTTAATTTGGAATTTCACATTTTCACCCCATCATAACATATTACTTTTGCATCGTGTGGTTGAATGAAAGAAATTCATATATTTTTAACCAAATATCAGGAGTACGATCCCTAGTTAATTATGGATATAAAACAGCCTTCAATTTCTTAGTTAGTTATCCCACTCTTTGATTTGCCTACAATTCAGCAACGGGACTAATCAATATAGTTGGCTGTGGATTCCATGACCTAGACAAAATGAAAATATTATACTTTTACATTAGAATTAATTTATTTTTTTGGTAAGTACTATAATTAATTTACACGAAAAAAGTTACTATTTTAATAACAATTATTAGGACGAAAATACAATTGGTGGGATTGGGGCATGAATTTGCCACCTTTCCACATGAATCACAAGTACTTTTTATTTTTTTACCAAAAAAGAAAAAAAACAAATATTTATTTAAAAACACATGAGCCCTTGACTTATTCTCTTCAAGCACACACCTTGCTCCCTCATTTTCCCGCTTCCATTTATACATCTCGTGATAACCACACTTACCTAAAAAACTCGAATAGATAAAACTCGTACGAAACGGGAATAATTAAGTACGAGATTTTGGAGTTTTTTTGCATCCATAAACAAGGAAAAAAGTAGGTATTATCACATTAATTGAATGCGAAAAGTAGAGTTAATTTCGTCACTTAAACGTGACTGTGGGTCCCACGCCTTAAAATTAGACAACAAAAATCCTTCGGCTTGAAGAGTGGCTTACTTGATTAG
This sequence comes from Verbena officinalis, assembly GCA_958496215.1. Lineage (NCBI taxonomy): Eukaryota > Viridiplantae > Streptophyta > Magnoliopsida > Lamiales > Verbenaceae > Verbena > Verbena officinalis. The sequence continues at coordinate 3,419,819 of OY292391.1, forward strand.
ATTCAGATATTCGTAGTTTACTTGTTCATTTATCTACTTTTCGTTTTATTTTTGTTCATCGAGAGGCTAATTGTGTGGCTGATTTCCTTGCATTTGTCTGTGTTGGTTCTAATAACATACCCGTATACGTGGGACCTTGTTAACTCTGATTGTGTTTAATTTAATTTTCCGTTGATTTTCAAAAATAAAAATAAAAAATGACCGTTGCATTTACAGGAAAATTCGAACTTGAAATCTCTGGTTAAACTAACTAACGTAACGTCGAACCGCTAAATTACGTCATTTGGTGGTTACATGAGTTCACTGGTTGAGGATTTGAGGGTTCAGTATATGTTCTTTCAAAGTACAAGAAGATTGAAACATCAAGAATCAAATTGTCACGATCTGAACATGAGAATCGAATCAAATTATATTTCTAATTCGTACGAAGTATACTAAGAGATAATAAATAGTTTCATAATTTTTAATAATTCTACGTCATTTGATATAGTTTATTGTCTCATAATGGATGTTAAAATTACTTGCCCAATTCAACCTACCATCTAATATTCATTTATATATAAATGCATGAATGAATAACATCATCGTGTAGTATCACATCATATCGAATATTTATTTTGTTGTAAATATTGAAAAAAATACTTGCTATCGTATTTGTATCGCTGTTTCTGTATCCGTACATTATATTATAATAAAGCGCATTATAAAGTTTAGAATATGTATATTGAGATCATTAGTAATACTTATAACACGATAATTGAGTTAGTGTCGTTTTCTTGAGTACAATATGGTATATGTCTATATGATGCCATCAATGCCACAGTGTACAGATAATAAATATTGGTAAGTCATAAGTGGTATTTGATTTAATTCGAAAGCAATTGCGTTACTAACTTTTTGCCTCCATGGGTCCAACAATACAAATTAAATTCTGTGATTGTCACACGACTAGCTAAAAAGTCATGTAACACTCGCAAATATTGTGAATCACACGATAAAATTGAAATACTATGATTTATTTTTATTACATTTACACCTAGAAATAATTGAAATTGTCGTGTGTGGTTAACAATAACACGATCTGTTTAAATAAAATATCCAAAAAATAAAATTAGGGTTTACGTTAGAAGGATTGGGATAAATAGAAATGTTTAGGACAGTAGTTGGAGAAGTTAGTACACCATCACTTTGTCCTAATTAGTCCTATTTGTCTATAATAAAGTTTGGCTTCCCTCTCTTATTTTATAAAATTTTATTTTAGGAATCTCATTTTCTTTTTGTCTTGAATTCGATATCTTCTCTCATTGTTGAGAATTCGTTATCTATTATGTCATCACTATAATTTATTTGATTTTTTTTTTTATTGATCATCAATTTAATACATATAACATTAACTTCAAACATATATTATAAGTAACAATAAGCTATATTATTAAAATCTAAATTGCAAACAACCCAATCTCTCTTGCTCTCAAGACAAAACCCTAGTCGCCGGCAAGCTTAGCGTTCTTGGCTGAGTCTCCCCCGGCGGCATCATCCGACTCCTGATGCTACTGGTTCTTTTTATTTTTTGTCTCTCTCGAATAAGAGTTTTCTTTCAAGACTTGTTACTTTTCGCTGCCTTCATCTAGATCTGCCACCTCCTGGGCTAGTCTGATGCAGCATTTATCCGATTAGTTTTGAAGGTGACTACGTACCACTGACACAAAAGATACAAGGTGATCCTGAGGTTTGGTCAACTCTTAAGAGTTCTATTGAATATATTAGATCAGTGGTAGAATTGTTTGTTTGTTGTTTCCTTCTTGTCAATCGTGTGACAAACTACGTTGCCCACTTTATTGCTTACTCGCGAAAATTACAGTTTCGGCTAAAATTATGTTTGGAGCATGTTTCAATATTCACACATAATCTTGTATTTTTTGAGTTTGAATGTTTAATACAATTATCCCTTGTTGAGGGATTCTTATTTTTTAAAAAAAATCTAAATTGCTAGTATTAATAAATGAGATCTAAAAATAGGTATTAAGGTAAACCAGCTAAAAAGGTCAATGTAGGCAACTGCGCACTAAAAGTCAGAATAAAAAGGAACCAAAAAAGAAAAGAAGAAAAGAGATAAAAGGCGAAACAATAGGGGTAATTTTGAAATTTTGAGCAAAATGAAGACCACTTGTAGCATAAAACAATTTGAGGTGGGTGACAGTCACGTCAGTCGGCCCAGGGCCCAATGTAGACTTAATTTCTCCAATTCCCGACACGAGATATCTGCTTTATCGTGAGAAACGTCATTTGCACGTAAAATAAAATATCGTATACGAGATCGTGTAGTGGTATCTCGCTTGCCGTACGCTACGAGTAATTGATTGTAGCAAGAGGTCGACCGACCCAATCTTCCAGATTAAAAACAAAATAAATAGAAAAAGAAGGTTACGCACACGCGTTTTGTCGTCTCAATTTCACGCGCTTTATGAACTGGGTCCTACTAGGATAAGTTGATTCTTGTAGATGGATTTTCTTGTTTTAGGGTTCAGGTTGAATTTTAGCAATGATAATTGATGCACCAGTATGGATAGAGTGAGTGATATATATGTCACTATTGGATCTGGATATTGTGACAATAATTTAAAAAAATATATATTTTTCAAGAAATAAGTATCAGATATGAATATCTAATACGATACGAAACTGCATGATATATTTTTAGAAAGGTTTGTGTTTCATAAATTTTATTCTTTTCCAATTCTTTACAGTTAGAAACATGGTTTTCAAAACAAGACCGGACCAGAATGTCCGACCAGTTCAATCGATGACTGATAACTTGTCTGATCCAGTTGGATTCCCAAAACAGCTACTTATTTGGACCAGTCCAAACTGCTGGGAACCGGTTTAACCGGGACTGTTTCGACCAGCAGATCACTGGTCCAATACATTTTTTTTTTTTTCTTAAAAATTGCACCATAATTTTCTACTTTCTATAGAAGAAAAATACATTATTCTACTTTCGATCCCCACTAATTGAGTCAAAGACTTCTCAGATAACCTAAAATGATCAATTCCCAAATCCAATTTTTTTCCCTCCTCACTCACCCGCTGCTACTGCCCCACATTCCGTCGTTGTTTTTGCTTGGCCACCCCCCATCCCACTGCTGCTGCGGTGCTGCCGCCTTCATCCAGTCGGAGTTAGGTAAAAATCTGAAGCACAAATTTCTTTCCTACACTTATTAAGTTATTATTTATTCATTTTAAGTTTTTCTATTCTTTTTTAAACTATTTAATAAAGGATTTAGATGATAAATAAAATTAAATTTAGAAGCCTAGAACCAAATATAAGCAGCTGCTTATTTGTTTTGATGATTGAAAATATAAGATCTTACTTATATGTTTTTTTCCTTATATTAATCAGCCATATTTCGAACTTTTTATATTTTTATTACTATTGTAATATCATATATATAAATATATAATTAAATATATTTATTGCATTATTATGATGTTATACCGATTCGATCAGTAATCGAACCGGTCGAATTGATCGAACCAATAACTAATAAGGCTTCTAGTTATATGTTCGGTCCGGTTTTGAAAATCTTAGTTAGAAAGCTAAAATATAAAAGCAGCTACTGGATGCCAAAGTTAAGTAAAGCATCTATCACTGAAAAAAAAGAGTTGGGCTGTACACTTTGAGCTTCGAGGCCCATAAGCCCAATAGGGTCAGAGGTATCCACTAGAAAAAAGGCCAAAAAAAGAAAGATTAATTCGGAATTTGGGATAAGTAAGCTGGATTCATCCAGTATGACGTCATTTAGCTGTTCGATTTGTGTTAGTAGCTTAATTGTAACTACTATCGGTAGAAAAAGTTTTACACCTATATAGTCCTACATGACTTGACACATATGTTCGTACAGTTAAGACTATTTTACACAAAGGATGTGTGAAAACTCATTGATATCTGAAAAGAAACAATATTGATTACTCGCACCAAGAGAGTTTTTATTTATTTTTTGATAAAAGAATGCTAGAAATAGAAGACTTAACGGAGTTATCTTACTATTTGATTGAGTAGACTTTGAATAAAACTCTTTTAAGCAAAGTCGTGATTTAAGATTACTTTGATTTGTTCAAATTACGTATACTTTAAGGTTATAATATATTTTTAAAATAAAAAAATCTATATTATTTTTGAAAAACAAGTAAAACACACCCACACAAAAAAAAAGAAAAATATATATAGAGCATAACTTTAATCCTCCAATTAGGAAGCAAAACCCCGTAGACATACTTTCTCTGCTCTTTCATTGGTCTTCTTCCTGAGATCTAGAGCTTCCTCCGTTTGAAAAATTCAATCATCAATGGTTAAAATTCCAAGAGAACCCAAATCCCAATTCTCATCAAGTCTTCTGTAAGTCTCTCTATTTCTTCTCCACTGATATTTTTCTGCGAATTTTTAGTTGAGAAACAAGTACATGGATAGCAATTACGCTAGATTAACGGTCAAAGATGAAAAATCTACCGACAAAAACTCCCTCAGATTGATTTCACCTGATCATGGCGACGGCTATTATTCGAGCCCACTTAATGCGGGCGATTTAGATGTGGACGATGTCATAGATTTCGATGATTTGCCTCTAATTTTTGGTGAAAAGAAATCTGGGTCAGGGATTTCCGGTGCTGTTTTTAATCTCACAACCTCCATTATCGGTGCCGGCATCATGGCCCTGCCGGCAACGATGAAAGTTCTGGGCTTGGGTTTAGGTTTAATAATGATTCTCGTGATGGGTATTTTGTCAGAAATTAGCGTTGAATTATTAGTCCGATTTTCAGTCCAATGTAAAGCCACTTCGTATGGGGAAGTTGTTCAAGCTGCATTAGGTAGAACAGCTAGGGTTTTGTCCGAAATCTGCATAATTATTAACAATGCCGGTGTTTTAATTGTGTATTTGATTATAATTGGAGATGTCATGTCTGGATCTCTTCGCCACACCGGCGTTTTTGACCAATTATTAGGCCATGGATTCTGGGATCACAGAAAAATAATAATTCTTATAGTATTAATTCTTTTTCTTGCCCCACTCTGTTCTTTGGACAAGATCGATTCTTTAAGCTTAACTTCAGCTGCTTCCGTAGCTTTAGCAGTTGTATTCGTTATGGTAGCTTTTGTAGTAGCTTCTATCAAGCTAGCTGAAGGAAAAATCGAAACCCCAAGAATGACCCCGGATTTCGGATCCAAGCAAGCTATATTAGATTTGCTTGTGGTGATCCCCATAATGTCCAACGCTTATGTTTGCCACTTCAATGTGCAACCAATTTACAACGAGCTCGAAGGGCGCAGCCCAAAGAAAATGTACTGTGTGGGGAGAATTACAACGGGGTTATGTGTTTTAGTCTACGCTTCAACAGCCATTGCTGGATATTTACTCTTTGGAAAAGATACCGAATCCGATGTTCTTACTAACTTTGACAAAGATCTTGGAGTACCCTTTAGCACGGCTTTGGATTACATTGTTCGTATCGGTTATGTTATCCACTTGGTTCTTGTTTTTCCCGTTATCCACTTCTCGTTGAGGCAAACGGTGGATACTCTGCTTTTTGAGGGATTGAATCCGCTCTCTGAGAGTAGGAAGAGGTGTTTGGCTTTGACGGGGATTTTATTGGTGCTTATTTACGTGGGGTCCACTATGATCCCTAATATTTGGACGGCGTTTAAGTTTACGGGAGCTACCACAGCTGTTTCTTTGGGTTTTACTTTTCCGGCTCTCGTGGCTTTGAGGTTGAGTAAAGAAGGGAACGGGTTGAGTAAAGGGGAGAAGTGGTTGTCTTGGTTGATGCTTATGTTGGCTGTCGTTGTTAGTGTTGTTGGAGTTGTTGGGAATATATTTGGAATCAAGAGTAGTTCTTAAGTGATTTTGTGTTTCCGTAAGATCGAACGACGAAATTCGGTTTCGAAACCGATTCTTTGGATATTCTTGATTCTTGAGTACATGTACTGCAGTAACTATACGTTGTATACTCCTTTTTCTTCTCTTAACACACACTAATTGTGTTTATTATCTAGAAATGAAGCCAGAGGGGGTGGAAGGTGTGGTCATCCCCTTCCGGCCTAAAATTTTATGTAGAGTTATATTTTGTATGCAATTTTTTGAATATTTGAGATTTTGCTCCCACGAAATAATAGAAATATCGTTTATATTTTGTAAAGATTCAATTTTGCTCGGCTATTTGCTCTTGTACTGCGATAGGATAATGCCTTGTTTGTTTTGTGATATAGGATATATAATGTAGTTTATATTCTTTAAACTGTCCATAAGTATTGTTAGTTGTTTCTTTGATATTGGCAATTAGTAGTAGTGATATCCAAATATAATCTAAAGTTTATCTGTTGCTATTACACTGCATTTACTTACTAAAAACCAAGTAGAAATCTCAAGTGCCCCTTTCCATATCCCATAATAGTACCCTCCCCATGTATTAATATCTAGATATATAATTCCGTTGGTCATAAACAGTCAAAATTTGATGGATAGATGATCGATCGGGATCGGGACATGGGCTATTGTAAATCTGTCATCAGAGATTCAGAAGACATATAGGAAGTTAAATTCCAAAGAACTCAAAGTTTTGTTTGTACCAAAAATTCCAAGCATAGCTAGCTAGGGTGCAGGCATGTCACATGGGAGACAAATACAATGTTAATTAGCTATATATATTGTAATAATGGATATATTATATTCTGATTTTCAATTGTAAAATGATGTTTGTCTTCAACATACGAGACCTAGTCACATTATATCTACTGTTAATTTCACTACATGATTAATTCGTGCATGTACGGAAAATATATAACTATATACTGGAATATCATATCATGAATTAAGTCGTCAAACATGCTTATGAACAACTAGTGTTGATTAACGAAGCTAGTTAGTTATAAAGTAGATTATCTGTTTTTTTTTTTTTGTAGAAATAAAGTAGATTATCCATAGAACTATTACCCTGACAATTTGACTACTGATCATATTATACAATAATGTCTCGAAATTTATAATATGAAATACTTAATTTATAGTATATTAAAATTTGAAGTCAAACAATACTAATTTACTTTGTAGTTTATAATTAATTAATTATGGCTACTTATTGTAGAACATAATAAGGCTTTCAAAAACTGGTTCAAAATTATTTCTATTTAAAAGTTAAAACTAATCACTAATGCTTTTGTTAGACGATGCTTCTTTCTTTTCCAAAATGGCAGCTCTTGTTATTAAATTCGTTACATGCATACATGTGACATGTTTGGTATCTTTTTAGTTACTTTGTCTTCTTACGACCCGCTTTTTTATAGGATATATACTGTATCAAATATTATTTACCAATAACTAAAAACTGTGATGCATGTCATCATTAATTTTCGTCCAAAAGTTTAATGGCTGTAACAAAAATTCTTCATCGTGATATATATGTTTTTATAATTTTCTAATCTCAGGATAAATTTATGTAATTAGGTCAAACTTCATATTGTATTTTGGTGTAATTATCCCTATTAATTAAAGAAAAAAGAATTCAAATTGTAATCATACTTATCATATTTAGTTAAATATAAATATGGCTGAAATTGGTTAAACAAGAATCCAAATTTCATTAATTTCCTGAATGGCATGCATTATCTTACGGAGGAAGCATAAGTTTGCTGCTATTTGAAGGAAATGTTGATAATATATATATGATGAATTCAACGAATTTATATAGTTTTCTAACCTAGCTAGGATCCAATGTTTTCCATTAATTCATGTTCCCATGTCATTTTATAACAAAAGAACAAAAGGTGAAAAGAGGCATTGGCCCCCCATGAGGGTTTCGCCCCCTTTTTTGAGGGCGTGATTGATGCGATGCATGCAATGCCAATATATATTTCTTAGTTCTCACTCTTTTATTAAAGTTTTGATTCACACAATCTCTCATTTTTGGAGGGAACTATACACATGACATGATTCAACTCCCCATATACCCTGCAGTACTCATTGGTGCTACCCTTGGACGTACGAGGGTTACAAAAAATTAGTATGAAATATTACTTCTAAGTTTCTCTATTATTATTAGAAACTTTTTTTTCCTTTACTTTCCAAAAAGGAAGAAATACCATCAACCACCCTGTGCCATACGAGATGTTTGCAATTAATTTCTGTGTTAAATTAATTTATAATTACCCCCTTAAGAAATTAATAAACAAAGTTTATTTAACCCTACTGGGCAGCGCATGTTTTACACTTGCAGATATTGAGACTGAAATAAGATAAAAATCGACTTATTCATCTCATAAAGTCTGTAATATCCTTGGATTTTGTTAAAGACACAAAACCTTTATTTTACACATTTTCAATTCATTAGTCACCTAGGTCTTCCACTTATTTGAGTGTCGATTTAAGTATATGACACAGTTGGGATTCGATATAGCGAGAGGGAAAAATTAATTAGGAGTTTTTAAGTTTTACCGTAGTAATTTTATAGTGCAGAATTTGATATTTTTTTCCGTAATTTATAACAAAAGTATTTTTATGTATAGCTAGAAATATGTAGCGCGATAATCACTTTATATCACAAGGGATTATTAGAAATAAAAATAATATATAAAAATGGAGTGAAACTCATAAATAACCAACATAGATAATATGAATTATTTAACCACAAAAATACACTATCCCCATCCCTCTTTTTCTTGTAGTCATTCTCAAGATTCAACTACCATCCCACTAAAAAGAAATTCAAAATTCTAAAGGCAAAAAAGCAAGTCAATTTACTTAATTAGCACAACAATCACTTTTAGACTACATATATATGTTCTCCATCAACATCTCCACACAAAAGTTTCAAAACACACACATCACACTCTCAAACACACACACATTTCACACTCTCAAACACACACATTAGGCCATGGATTGGTACTCCTGGCTCTCGAAAACGAGCCTAGACCCATCTCTGGTCTACGATTACGGCCTCGCATTCGCACAGAACGAGCTCGAAGAAGACGACATAGCATACTTCAACCATGAATTCCTCCAGAGCATGGGAATCTCCATAGCCAAACACCGTCTCGAAATCCTCAAACTCGCCAGAAAAGAGAAAGGCAGCAGCAACATCCCCCATCATTTTTCGCGAATCCTGATCAAGCTCAAGCGAACAAAGCGGTGTTTCTCCAAGTACTTACGCGCCTGGATCCGCCGTGAGGAGTCGACGCTAGCCCTCGTGCCGCGGCGAAGCTACAGCGGGAGGTGGAAGAATTCTATGATGAAGAGGAACAGACGGTCGTCGTCGATGGTGGCGCCGACCAAGCCGCAGAACAGAGCGGCGGCGGTGGCGGCGCCGCCGCAGCTTCTGCTGACGAATGGCAGCCCTGCGATGTCGACGCTTTTCGCGAGTTCGAGAATCAACAGTTTTTCGAGCCCATTTGTGAACGATCATGATCAGAAAGGAGGCGACGGAGATTATTACGATGAGTCTTGGTCTTCTGCCGTTGAGGAGATCAGGTGGGATGCTATGTTTCAGAACTTGAAACCAACTTGAACTAATTTTACTAAATTAATTAGCCTTTTTTCTTGTTTTTTTTTTTGTTCTTTTTTTTTTTTGTGTGTTAATTTGAATGGTGTGATAGAGATTGTTTTTTAGGCTCTTCCACCAGGGTTATTTTGGGTATGATTTTTTTGAGTTTGTTTAGAAAAGTCTGGTTGGGTTTCTGTTAACAAACAACCCCACCCACCAAGAGAAGTAGTGGTGATGATGAAAATCAAGAAAATCCACTAAAGGGTAAAATAGGAACTTTAGGGTTTAGGAGTAATGAGAATGTCTACTTTGTATTGAATGGGAGTGTGACTTTTTGTAGCATAAAGTTGAGTTGATGGGGCCTTTGGTTCTTAGTGTTGTTTCTTGGAAAGGAAAGAGGATATATTCTTCACCCTCCTTTGTGTAATTTATTTTTAGGTAACAAATTTTGTAATTTGTATCCTTAGAATCTTTCATAGAAGGAGATTTCTAAAAATCCTTCTTTGATGGATTCAATTTTAGATCTGACACTGTTCATCCAAAAGCGCTGATTGTAATCCTAATATTTCATTTCATTAGATCAACTGATTTTAGTTTAAAAAATGCGATTTATATCAATGTGAGGTTGAACCTAAGCTTACTCAAGTTCAGTTGACTTGATTGGTTATATATTCCTAATTATTGTGTTCAATTTCTATGAAAATGAAATAGAATTTATATCTCCACATAACATCAACATTTTTATACATTGATTTCAAACTACTTTATAAAGTATTTGTAATTGACTTTGCTTTAATTAATCAACTAATTTACCACCGCCCCACCACTCGTAAGGCTAAGGTCTTTCTATAATTCTATTTTATGATTTTAATTAAAGGAAAACTTCAAATTAGTGATTTATGTTTGGTCTTAAAGAAACCAAAATCAAATCCAATTTAAAAAAGGGTGATCTTTGGGGCCGTGTTTGTGAAAGTTCTGTCTGATACCTCAAATCCAAATCTCCCGTCTGATAGATTGAATATCAGGTCCGATACTATTTATCCCACTAGACCAACTGAGCGTTAATATGATTGAATTTTATCGTAGTTTCTTCGTAGGTAAGATATTGGGAGTGGTAGGTACATGAAAGCGATGAAATGACCCACAACGTTCACCTTTTTCCAAGCCAAAACTGTCGCAGGAGATTGCAAAGGAATCCCTTGTTCTTCACTCCTATTGAAAAAAGTATCAACGAATTTGTAGAGGAAACGGTCCCTAGTGTGTGCAGAACCACTTTTCTTCTTTTGTCACTCTCAAGTTCATTTCTGATGTGGGCTAAATCAAGATTGGGCCCATCAACAAATAAACAAAAGGCCACAGCTTTTCTCTGTAAAGCCCAGCAAGGTCCGCAAACCGCAATAGGGCCAAGAAACATATATAAAACACATGATATGGGCCCATAATATTACACTGCTTTCTTTAATTTGAAAATAATTGCAAATTGAATATCCATATGCAAAAATGCTTGTCATGTGATTTTCAGGGAAAAATTAAAATCATCATATGACAAATTCTTGGCTTTTCTGTCAATTAATTTTAAGTCCAAACATGTTACCTTCTGCTAAAAATTTTAGTTTGAACTCTGACTTAAAAAGGGTTTATCTGGTGCATGATTACTACAGGTTCCTAATATTTTTTAGATCAATGTCGGAAATTAGGTAACTTTTCCAAAGCCAACTCCTGAACTACAACCAATTAATACATCAAAAATTTCATCAAATCTAGAAAAAATTCATAAAATTACACACAAGCTGTCAGACAAGACTGAATAAAGAAATATCCAAAACCCATCAATTATTGTACCCTTCCCATGAAACATGGACCTCCTCCACATGCCAACACTCTATTTTACCTAAATCATTCATTACCACCACCAACTCCATTCAATTATATTCATTTTTTTTCCTCAAATTATAACTGCTTTTTTAATCGCATGCCACCTATGTTTTGAAACCCGACCGGACATTGAACCGGAGGCTCCACTGGTCATTGGTAGGTCATCGGTTCGATCGATTCGACCACCAGTTTAACCGGTGTGACGTCATAATTAGATAATAATTATATTTAATTATATAAATATTTTATAATTATTAGTTAAACAAAAATAGTTGATAATATTTAAAAAAATGTATATAATCTGAAGTAAAAGATACTTTTTCAAAATAATATTAGTTAAGTATAACACATAATTTATTTAAATTTGTAGTTTAATTTGAAAGTTTGGGGATCAAGCAAGTTTTTCTTCAATTTCTCGATTTTCATAGACTGGACCAACTTTTTTTATAGGTAATTTCAGAATTCACAAGAAATATACAACATCTCATTTAGTCTAGCTGGTTCATGTGCCTCTATATAATTGGGAGGTCAAAAGTTCAAATTCTCAATATCTCAATCTTGAGAATTTTTTTTAGGATTAAAAAAAAAAAATTAAAATATATTGAACCAGTGGCCAAGCTGGTCGAACCGGTCCCAGTTAAACCCGTTTTTGACCGGTTCCCAGCAGTTCACACTGGTTCAATTCAAGATTGTTATGTTAATTTAACCAGTAGTTTTGAGTTCAAGTCCTAAATATGTTCCCAGCGGTTCACACTGGTTCAATTCAAGACTGTTATGTTAATTTAACCAGTAGTTTTGAGTTTAAGTCCTAAATATGACTAGAAAATTTAAGATTGTTCCATATCTAAAACTAAGATTTGAACCCCTGATATTCAGTTAAGGATGAATATGTTCCTTACATTCACCTCCTAATTGTTATAAAAGATATGGGAAAATTGTATTATATGAAATTTGAGACTTTTGTACTAATTTTCTAAGTTATAGAAGTAGATGGTAATGCTATATACTTGTTAAAAGTCCAATTGGATTTGTGGCTATAACTTTACATTTGTACTGTCATAGATTCTAGAACACTATAGTCCTACTCTGGTCTTAGCTTTCTATTTTTAGCTAATTGGATAATAACATTGTTTTTCCATTTTCAGAAATACCTTATCCCCAAATTTTGCAGTGCCTACCTTACCACAGGGAAACCAAAAGCAAAACCGACGGGGCTGAAATGGGCGTCCACCTCCTCTTTTCTTGTTTGTAATTTTAAAATTGTTTGATTAGATTTTCAGATATTTGTATTTGTTTCACTTTCACAATATATAAAGTTGGAATTTTAAGAAAGATTATTGCAAATTAACTAGCACTTCGACAAGATATAAGACGTTTCAACGAGACTAATACTTTAATGGACTAAATGTAAAAAATTTTATAGGACCAAACATGTGAAAGATTTAGGACAAGATGCGTAAGAACTAATGTGCTAAAAATAGATAACATATAAGGCTAAATTTGTTGCTTGAATTTCTCCCAAACTTAATAGGACCAAGATGAAATTTTACCTTTCTTTTTTACTTTTTATGTGACAATCCATTTTTATTGCAATCAAATCAATCATTAAATTAATTAATTTTGAAGTCATAAATAGAAATCCTCATATCAAGAAGGCTTCGTTGCCCAAACGCCACAAGCCCACAACTCTTATCCACATCCCTTTCTAAATAGACATTTACTTAAGCTACCATGACTCACAAGTTGTACAGTGAAATGAAATCTAAACTTTTTCAAAGTTAAATTTATAATTTAATCTTGTTACTAGTTAAAATCCCGTGCTAAGATACGGGTATTAATTTTTTAATAAAATATTTTTTTATTTAATTAATTTTTTATTTTAAAAAATCAATTTGTTGTAAAATTTTAAAATCACTTATTTTAATTTGAACGATATTATCTTGTTTCTTTTATATTTATCTTTGATGATTTTATTCTTATATTTAATTATTTTTAAAATTTGATTTAATATAATTTAAAATTAATTTATTTATAAAAATATTGTAGAACTCTTATATATAGATAATTAAAATATAAATAATAATTTAATTTGAATTAGATCTGTAACTAATATATCTATATAAAATCTTTATTCTTTTGGATAAATATAAAAATAATTAATAGATTTAATTACATGGCAAAATAAAATTCATTGAGGCTATCCACATGTATGCTTAGATGGATTATTACATTCATTGAGGCTATCAACATGTATGATTAGGTTGATTATTATATATAGATTTGGGCGTCATTTTCACACTCTACCTAGTACAACAACTATCAATTACTAATCTAGTTTTTATTTCGAATTAATTTTAAATCTTTTTACTCTCTAGAAAATGTCAATTCATTTCACTTTCATAAGGTACAACTTTCTACATTAATATAGTATATAATTATATTTTTATAATAAGGTTACTTCCACGATAAATATTTACATAATCACATCATATTCACAGGGCCCATTTTGATTATATTCGAGCTGTTCAAGATTCAACTTAATTAAATTCAAAGTCCAACGCGCTAATTCCTACATTATTAGGTTAGTACTGTTAATTAATGGAATATAAATATTCTTTGTATTAATTAATTATTAATTATACTTTTTGATATTTAAAAAAATTGAAATATGACTTCATTTACCATTTTTTTATTTTTATGTTTTGACAGGTTAGTGTTTGATGTGTCCCCTTTTCCCTGCAAAATATGGAATACTTATTATTTATTCTGTATTTTATCAGTAAATCTGCATCATAGATCTCAACAATTCAATCCAGCTTCAATTGATTCATATCCTCCCAAAATCCCTAATCAGATTTTATAAAACACAGATACTTAAAAACTCCAAATTTTAATTCAGATTCTTAATTAATCTCCAGAAAATTTAGCATATTTTTTCTTGATTAAAATTTGTATTTAATTAAGAATATCAAATTTATATCATTATAAAAAGAAAAGAAAAAAAAATATAAAGAAAACCAGTCGAGTTCTACTACTAACACGGAACTCGGGAAAGAGTTTTCAAAAATCAAAATTTTCAAAAGCCCAGAAAAATATTTGGCTTAAACCGCCCGAGTTCCACTCAGCGCGTCAACTCACTGAGTCAAAACTGTACACGAACAGAGGGCGGAGGCGGAAGTCTTCACGCAAACGGAATTCGCTATAACCCATCGGCTTTGGACATTACCGAGAGCCGGCTCTGGCGGGGGTGGAAGTCACCACGGCGGCGCAAGCTGTGCGACGACGGGCGAATCAACGACGCGAGAGCTCTCCTCACCAAATCACCCTCCACCGTTCCGATTCGAACCAGAGAGTTCGTCATCGCCGATCGCCGCATATTCAGCTGATGACTCGACCTATATGTCGACGTCTGGCTGCCAGAACTATACCCAGGGACGATACTGTTTTTGTGGAGGCTGCACCGGAAGGATCCCGGGTGCGACGTAGGGGAACACATACACGTCTTCTTCGGCCCCGAATTCAGCGATCGATGGCTCTGTTTCTGATGGTGGGAGGCGATCGGGTGCCTCCTCGAAGCCGAAAACCGGACCAACGACGACGGGGAAACGGATCTACCGAGGCTGACCCGGGTCGGGCTGGTGGAGCGAGTGAGGACGTGTTCGTGTCGGGTCTCGGGTCGGGTTGTGAAGGTGGACCTTGTTGAAGTGGAGATGGAGGAGGAACAGAAGCGGCCTGAGGGAGAGAGAGAGCGTTGGAAGTGGCTGTGGAAGGTTGTACCTTGTGTAGAAGACCTGTTTCTCGAGTCCGCATCCATTGGTTGTACTTTTCAACTGTAAATAGAATTTTTAAATTCGGAGAAAAGCATAAAAATTAAAAAGAAAATTGAAGAAATATTTTTAAAGAGTGCCGTTTGGGTCTCTATTTCGGCAAACCTAATAACAACTGAAGCAAGGTTTATATAGGAGGAGGTTATGATGGCAGGTACCGTAAATAAGACGCGGATGTGGGGGTGTTTTGGGAAATTCTAGAACCGGCCGTTGGTTGCGATTAAAAAGGAGGTGGGTTAGGGTTTCTTTTTTTCCTATGGGTATCCGGAGAAAAGCAATGGGCTGTCAGACAACTTATCAGTCACGCATCATGGAGCGCGTGTATTACACCGTTTGGACTAATTACTATTTCTTTTAATTAATTTATTTTTGAATTTTGTGGTTATGCGGTCATTAATTCTTCAATCACATTATATAGATTATTAATAATATTTTTATTTTATATTACACACGCATATATACAGTGTGACATATTTACTAGTTAATTATAAAAGTGGAAAAGTGATACTTCTTTTCCTGTTTTTCTTATTGAAATTCAATTATCAATTTAGCATAGCTTTAATGTGCATATAATCTTAATCAATGTGTAGCTATCACATAGGCATATATAATCTTGAAAGTTGACAACTTTATTGATATGATAGTCCTTTTTAATTAAAAGTCTAACACGATGGAAGTAAAATTATTATTTCGATGCAATTAAATAATTAATATACACTTTAAACTATACTTTTAATAATTTAAAAGATAGATGCTACTTGGGGAAAAAGAAATTATTATTTGAGAGATGTTGGAGTACTAATAAAATTCTTTTTGTGATAATGATAAAATAGAGTCCATGACGTAAGTGGATATTTTTATTTAATAGAAATTTGATTTGACTAAAGATTTGGCACTTTATTTCGCAAAAGTCCAAAGTAGGTCGACCGTTTACCGCGTGAGTGTCACGTAAATTAACATGGTTTTGGTTTAATGCGGATGATAATCGTGAGGCGCCGAATTAGGCGCCATATGTCACTAGATTTTTGGTGTCCAACTTCAATAATCTGACACGTACTAAGATGTTTATTTTGTTGCCCTAATGAGTTGGAGAAAGAAACCCACTCAAATCAAAACTGCCTCCTTTTTTATTTTATTTTTTTTAATTTTTAATTACCATACATTATACTTACGTGGGTCACTCTCATTTGACCCAGCTATCTACTAATCTTGTCCCGCCGGATCATTTGAATTTAAATTTCAACTTACGAAAAATAATTAATTTGATGTCAAAAAGAATATTGTAAGTTTGTAACATAACAATTTCTTAGTATTTGTTCTTTTCCACTTACGTTAGATTTGAGCATTTTGTGGTTTCTTAATATTTGTTGTTCCCACCTGTTATTTTCGGACTCGGATACTACAGAGATTCATATGCGAGTGATTCTCGAATCAATTTTCATTATTTACTGATTTGGAGTTCTCATCTTTCAGTCCAGCCCGCTATTTTCTCAGTTATGAACAATTGCATTTTAGCTACCGAAAATGGAGTTAACATAATAAATAACCAATTGCATAGCACGAGTATTGCACTAGTTTTATTATATTACATTTATATCCTAAAGTTGCTCCAAGTACATCCTCTGAATGCCATTGATGATCCCACATTCGTTTTTTGCTGAAAATTTGAGCTCCAAAAAGTCCTCCCACTTCTGAAAATTTTGCCCCTTTCTTGTAAGGATGAATTCACCATATCCAATCAAAGTTTCAAACTCTTTCTACAACATTTGTGCGGTTGATAGTTCTCCACTTCTACGTTTATGTCAAAGATTTCTCCTCTAAAATAGTTTCATAAAACTTTTCAGATCTTCAAAAACTCGTTCCTATGAAGTTGTGATCGATCTTGAAAAGTAACAAGAACTTGATAAACGTTTCATTTCTAAGAGGAGAAAAACCTTTGGACGTATATACAAAGAGTTAGAGTGCCCTAATCTTTTGCTCTGATAAGGGGGTTTTAGTAATTTACCAATTACCCATTGGCTTTAAAAATACAAACTAAATAAGCTGTGCCTTTTATCCTAGCTAGTAGATTTCCAGATTGAAGAAGTGGACCTTTACTTTGGTAGGAAAAAGATGATGCCACTTTATTGGTGTGAAAACTGAAAATGGTGGCTACTATAGACAACTAATCAATTTTTTTTTTTTCTTTTTCCTTTCCAAACTTAAATTTAGAAAATCAAATGTAGCTAGATCAATTTGACTTGCAAGCTGATGGTACTTGTTCCCTAGTAGTTGTAATGGACCACCTTATACACCAATATATACCTCATATTCTAATATTATTTGCAGCCCATGTGGTACCCATTTCATATATATATATATTTCACATCCGAATCTAATTAGCTTAAAATATATAAAGAAAAGTGCAACAATTAAATCAAAGAAAGGGAAATTAAATGTGGATGGAATATTTGAATTAATCGATCGTTTGGAACCTTTCTATCGTAATTTTGATTCTTCACTTTCACTCCATTCCAGTAGTACTGTATTATTGTTGGCAAGTCCACTTTGTGATGCCCACTACCAATTATTACATAATTACATTGAAAATGACATTTCAGTACATCTCTTAAGTATAACAAAATAAACGTAATTAGTTTTAGTTATATTAAAATAAACAAAATAATAATTTGATTAGTTTTAGTTAAACGTAATTAGTATGCATGATCACTTTCAAGTTCAAACATTGTTGTTGGAGTATCAGGAATGCATTAGAATTATGAATCTTAGTACCACGTATTTTGTGTGTGGTGGGTGACATACGTACAAAACCAAAACACTTGAATGCAAAGTGTGTTTAGTTAGATATCTAATTAATTAAGTGTCTGTAAATGTAATGATGAGTCACTAGAAGTATGTATTTTATCGATATTTTGGTGGTCATTTTCGGATGATTATGGATTATTTTGGTATATATCTATACTTGATGGGTGTAAATTGTCATTTTACTGGAATTATGGGTGTTAAATGCAAAATGAAGGAAAAATGAGGTATTTACGGATATAAAGCTAAAATTCTGGAGCTATGTTAATCCCACACAAAATTTGTAAGAAAACACAACATTTTGGGGCAAGATCAGAAACTAATTTGATGATTGGAGCTATGTTCAAACACAATTGTCTGAATTCGAACACAGCAGAAACACGTGATAGAGTCCCAAAATGTGTTGACCACAGAACATGTCATTAGCAACTCATGAAGGGTTCAATGCTATGAAGCACAGACACGGACACGACACGGATACGGCGACACATATTTTTTTTTGACATTTTATACTAGAGGTGTGTCCGACACGGTATCGAACACAACACGACACATCAGAATGAGATTTTTAGAAGTGTCCGTGCATCATAGATTGAATGTTTTGGTGCGAAAATGTTGTCAAAGTTTGTGGTCTAATTGGCTGATCAATTATCACTATGAAACAAAAAAACATGCACGATACTAGCTCAGCTAACATCTAAATTATAATTAAATAAATGAATGTTATGCATGATTGATATTTTATTAGCAGGTACTCATAATTTGAACATTGAAACAATCCCTCCAATCGATTCACATTAATTTTCATAAAGCAATCGACTATTATTCGATTCACGAACACATATACAACACGAATATAACAATACGAACTTCTTTAAATATCTTTTTTATTTTATTATTCATTCTTCAATTATTATAATTTGGGTTAAGAAATGAATAAATCCATAATGACATGGGTCAACGACGGGGACTAGCTTAGTTAGCATAGAGTAGATGTGTTGAAAAAGTTGCGTGCCTTAACTAATCTTTACTACGAAAATTGAATTTTGCGTAAACTCTTTTAAAGGGGTCAAAACTCGTGCATGGAACTTTCTCATTGGACGCAGAATGGTTCAAATGCAATTATTTGAATTGATCACTACTCACAAATTTCTTGTCTATGGCCTATCTGGGATTGTGACTGTCCCTGTCACGCTGGAGACCGCAGAGTCGTTGGACACGAGAATAACTTGTCACAGCGTGACATAATCCATTTGTGTATAATTTAAAACGTTATATTAATCACCCTTCCTCCTAACTTTTAAACCAAATTAAGAAACCGACGTAGAACACAAGCGCATTTGTTTAATTACAAATTTGGGGCGGTATAGTAATTAACTTTCTCTCCAGATGCATCAAAAAATAAATAAATTTGGTGGAAGTTATATATTAACCTTTGATTAATGATATGTTTCTTATACTACACGTATTGAATAAAGTGGAATTGTTTAATTAATTAAGGTTTCAATTTTGTTGAGTTTACTTCTAAACCACTAAACAATATGAGCAACCAAGAAATTGAATTGGTCCCTGCATAATAATTGCTTTTAGCAAGAAAATCATTTTTCGTCTAAAAGGGACTATAATGTGAGGTTGAATTACTTATTTTATCTTTAAAGTTTGTAGCACCAAAAAAAAAAAAAAGAAAAGAAATCTTTAAAATTTGCCATAATTACAAAACACACCCTTTATTTTCAAAAATTATAGAAACCCCGGCCCTGAGATTTCATACACTTAAAATTACATGGGATTTTCTGTGAGATTTTGTATAATTTATATGAGATGTTTTGTTAGATTTTTGTAATTGTTTGAAATTTTAAGGGGGTTTCTGTAATTTTTGTGTGTTTTGTACATATCTATAACAAATGTAATTCGCCCTTAATATAAATGACGAGTTTTTGAGTCTTAGGAGTTTGAATTTCACCCTTGTTTTGATTTTACCAATTTTTAGAGTAATTTAACCAATTCTAAATTCTAAACTCAATTAAGCGCATCTTGCTTCTTTTCGTCAAACAAATCATTTATAGCTGAACTCATTGACTCTTCGACTTTAAATTTAGCTTATTAATTTATCATTTTATATTTTTCAAATCTTACACATAAGTCAATCAAACGAAATTTCTTCAAGAAGCAGATTACCAAATTTATCCTAACACAATTATCAAATATACTTTAATCAACCTAAACTAAGTTGGAAAGAATCAATTAATGTTAGATGTAACAAGTTTAATGATCATAATCTTGGCTAAGTGGACTTAACTTGAACCACATTTTCTCTCTTCCCACATTCTTTCATTCTCGCCCACATAAATTTTGGTACATCTCTCGTGTCTTATTAAAGTATCAACAAATGTTTTGGTTGGTAATATCATTTGAATTCTTGTCCAGAAACAAAAAGGGAAAACACAGTCCAGAGTTCTTGGTAGTTCTTTTACTTTAGAAGATAATGTGGGGCATTTCCTGCGAAAAAGGAAATTAGAGAAATCAATACTAATTAGGCTGCTAGTGGTACACCATACTATATAGTATTTTTTTTCTTTTAATTTTTTAAATAAGAGAGACCAATTTGTATTTTTTTATTGTGTTGTTGAATAAAAGATCTCCACATTGGGCTTATTGGATATTAAGAGAACAAAACAAAAATTGTACTATAATTCCATATTTTAGGTTCAACCCATTATTTCAATGAATCTAATCCATGAAGGTCTATAAAAATTCAATAAACTTTAAAAAAATAGGTGCTTATTATCTTAGTTTTTGAGTTGTGCATATCTAAAGACTTCTATAAACCTCGGGCTATGAGGCAGCTAACTCATATAAACAGGTGGGCATTACCCAATTGTATATTTTGTTAGACATAATTACACTTACACCCATCTCATTCAGGGATAAATACTACAACACCCATCGACTATTGGAAATTACAATGATACCCTCTCAATTATGATTTCATCAATGATCTATCACTTATGTCCTGCCGTGTTACTGTATTTACCTCTAAGTCAAGAGGTGTAAGTTTAATTATACTTTTTTTTTAACTTAACTATCGTTAAAGACAAAATGGTAATTTCTCAACTTTTTGTTAAGTGGGTTTCCATTAGGGTTAATCGGTTAGGGGGTCTATCTGTAATTTCTAATAGTCAAGGGGGTGTAAGTGTAATTATCCCATTTTGTTAATACAATGTGGGCTTGTTAGACATTGAAGTTGGCTTCAATCATAGGGAGGTTTTAACCAACGAACAAGTACCAATTCTTGTTTCCTTTGGTAATGCACATGAAATCCAAAAATACCAGCAACATCAAAAACACCCTTCCAATGTATGCCTTTTACCAAGTTACTAGCATGTAAAGTGCTCATATATTGCCATACTCTGAAACACAACATTACTAGCAACAAACCTTGCATCGCGGAATCTTGCGCTATTCCGCGCCTCCCATATAAACCACGGTATCAGCACATAGTCATAACCGTATGCATGTGACTACGACCTTGGCCACGAATTGAATTAAACCAACTGCTGAACATAACAGACATATAAGATCTGCTTGCGGCAACCGATTTTGAAGTATATATGCAAAGAAGTTCAAAATACGCCGAGCCTTAAAACCATTCAAAAAAAGGTGCGCTAAATCTTCGTTATTAAAGCAGCATTGGCATTTAGATGCCATAGTTCCTTTCTCCTTCATTCGCTCATCCACCGAGATCCATCCCTTCAAAAGTCGCCATGTAAGTATAGAACTATTAGGAGTAATTTGAGGGCTCCATAACATTTCCATTAATGGTTGACTCTATTGCCGATTCCAAGGATCCAACTTCCAAATCATATCATCAGTGTCTCCATCAAGCGAAATCTCAGCCACCATTTTCCGCAATCTCATCATCAGGCAACGCAAGTTAAAGTTTGTTAAGATCCCAATTTCCATCTAACTAATAGCGGTTAACACTCTCTATGTCCAAAAGCCTGGTTCGGAAATAAGGATCCCAGCTCCACATCCCATTTCCAAGTCTTCTCCAGCGAAATCTCACCTTTTCCTAGCTTCCAAAATCTCTGTTTTTCAGCATATCTCGAACATTTTCAAGTCTTTTCAAATGCCTGAAGAATTCTTTGGTCGAGCCAAGCTCGGATGCATATTTCAAGTAAATCAGAGTGTTACAATTGAATAGTGAAAACGAGAGAAGGAAAGAGATCAAGAAAGTTAAGAAACAGAATTTTGAATATTGGAAATAGAAAGAGTCGATCAAAACTACTAATTTGACACGGATCAAAGACATCAAAATTGTTAGTAATGCTCAAAGGGAAAAGAAATCCAAATGACGAGATGCAAGATATATACAGGGTATATACAAATATGACCGATGAAGAACATATTAAATATCGAACATCCCATAAAAGACATCGCTTCAACCACAGATAGTACAAAAAAATATTTACAGATTGAAGCAATTCTGAGAAAAAAAAATTCAAAAAAAATTCAAAAGATTAATCAAGAAACAACGACTTGATTATTCTGAGTAGTGTGCCCATCATTATGATTGAAGCTACAAAATCTGGTTGGCTTGGGCTGGAAATTTCGCCTCCTCTGGAGATCATGGCTCGAAGGCTTTATCAATTGAATCAAGAACGCCTTCATTATCCCCACTTTCGATACCAATAGTTTCCTGGATCGATCAACGGCCCGACTCTTTTGAGATTTCGGGTTCGGACCACGGGAAGGGATCCGATGGAGGCTGCACCGGAACGAACCCGGGTGCACCGTAGGGGAGCAAAGGCATGTACGCCCCGAAGAAGAAGAAGATGAAGAATATTTTCTAGAATCCATGAATTAAAGTGTGTGTGTTTTCTCGTGAGGTTGATGATGGCGTTTGGAGTTGGGAAAGAGGAAAAAATAAAGGGGAAAATGTAACGGTACGGGAGCTATCAAAAAGGAGAAACGTAACGGTGTGTTGTATAAATATATGGACGCAGCAGCTACAACGGTTTAAGGTGAACGGTGGATTGGAGCTACTGCGACAAGTAAGGAATGAATATGTAACCTTAATTTTAAATTAAGAATGATTACAAAAACAACCCTAGATGTACTTCAAAATTTAAAACACCATCCAAATATGAAAATCTTTTACAAATATTCCTCCCAAAAAATCTTACAAATATCCCCCGAGTAAAATTACAAGATTGAGAATATTTTTCGTAACGATGTATTTAGACCCCACTTATAAATGCACCCTCTAAAAATGATTTGGGGATTTTCCAATTTTAGTGGTATCTATTAGTTCCTATATATATGTGAGTTTATTAAATTAAATAAGTTAATACATACTTAATTGATATGAGTAATTTAATTTAAACATTTTATTAAGTTACGTCCCATTCCTATTTTAGAACTGTATCTAGCTTGTCATGCTGTCACTATGTTAGTTTGTGGGTCTTGTGAGATAAGATATTAAATTCCTTAAATTAGGTTTAAAATTCAAACCTAATTTATGTATGGAGTAATTAAATGAGAGAGTCCCTTTCAGTTGGATCTCTCTTACCCAACTCTGAAAAAAATTGAGTGGAAACTAAAAAGAAAATAAATATGGGATAGTTGTTATAAGTTGTTATAGTTTAGTGAAGAAAATGTGTAAGCCAATTCTCTTTTGGTAATGGATAGACAAATCGATAGATAGATTTGAGGGTATAGAGGGATAAGTTAAGGCGAGGGGGCGGTTTGGCGTTACGTATGAGGAACCATAATAAGGCAATCGATTTTGGGGGCAATTGCAAATTGGCAATCATGCATTCATTGCCAATTGCCAATTCCCATAGCAGCTCAATATTTCTACATTTTGACCATATCATATAATGTCCTTATCAATTATTCATAAAGCCACCCATATTCTATAATATACGAATACTTCTAAAAAATTTACTCTGCCTTATCGTGTCGTGTCAGATATCATATCGATTACTTCTCTAACAAAAAATACCAAAAAAAATCTGTATCGCTATATCTATATCATATCATGTCCGTGTTGCCGTGTTTTATATCTCCCGCCAAATAAAACCGATCTATCTATGCCACTGACAAGACATTGCAAAGATATTTTTAAAATATCTAAGTCTCATCTTTATCACTTCATTTCTAGCTCATCCATTTCTCCAACAAAGCCAATTTGTTAATATATATATATATATATATATATATATAAATAAGTATTTTCAAGATATTACCCTGTGAGGATATGGATTCGATTCCTTGCAATGACAAGGGTCAAATTGTATGCACGTATTTAAAAAAAAAGTATTTTCATGGATATTATATACACTAATTTATAATTAATCATGATAATTATCCTTATATTTAATTTTGGCATGCCTAATGTTCGTGATTGGCTATTTTAAGCTGAATTCTCGTTATAAAACGATTTGAGAACTAATATAAACTAGTTAAAATCTCGTACCTTTGTATGAGTGTTAATTTATTTAATAAAGAAAATTTTATTTTATAGGTTATTAAGTTATCAATATATGGATTTTTTTTATAATTCATTTAAGTTTCTTTTATATTTTTCTTTTGATAATTTTATTTTGATAATTTTTCTTATTTTGTTTTAATATAATTAAAAATTAAATTATTTATAAAGATATTATAGGACTCATATAGACATAGACAACGATAATATAAAAAATTTAATTTGAATTAGATTTGTAAGTTGTAACTAACATATCTATACAAAATTTTTCATTCTTTTGAATAAATATGAAAATAATTAATAATTTTACTTACATAACAAAGTAAAATTCATTGACTGAAGGTTTCTAAATTATTATATAATATAGATTTGAAAAAACTAATGTGTCATTTATATAATACTAGAAACGTCTCTAAACGAAACTCAAACATTAGGCTGAAAATGTCGACATTTCGCCTTAATTAAATAAATACCAATACTTTTGCTAGCTGTTTTTGTTCAAAAAAATTTAAAAGTTTCCATAGCAATTAAGGATATTATATGCGCAATTGGCCAATTTCAATTATTGCTTCTATTTTATTTTATAATATATCCTAGTTCAAGTGTGCAACAAAAGTCTTAGTTTAATCAAAACCACGGGGATTTTCCTGCTTAAAGTCAAATTGAAATTGATTTATCAAACTTTCTTTCTTTAAATATATAATTTATGTTTTTTGTTGCAACTTTAAATAAAAGATTGAATTGCACCCCCACTGTGTTATTCTTATCCATAAAAGATAAGGAAAAAAGAGTACTCTTTGACAACTTAAACACTAAACAGACTGCAAATAAAGAAAACTTTAAAATAAACAGACAAATTCGATATGCTGTTCAATGATGGGTGCAAATCACCCTCGTTTGTTGGATGACGAGGTTGTAGAAAAACTTTTCAAATCCTTCAAAGTCCTAGGTAAAGTCCAAATTAAAGTATCCTTCATCATGATATCTTATTTTCTCAGTTAATGTGAGATGAAATTCACATTATTTTGTTTTAAAATCATGTCCTATATAATATAGGGTCAATTAAACAAAACTCTTAGATATGTTCGCTTTGCAATTTTACCGTCGAAATCTTGTAATCTTAAATTTATCTTACGAGGGATTATTTGTAAGGATTTTCAAGAAGTATTATGTATAGATTTTTATATTTGAAGGGAAGTATTTGTAAGGTTTCAATTGATATGGGGTATTTGTAAGAATTTTCAGGAATTGATGTTGTTTATATGAAACATGAACAACAAACTAATAATAATAAAATCGACCTCTTATTTACTGTTATTATTACAATTTAATAAACGATTACAAAATTTAGTAACAGTCGTACAAATTCATACAGACTGTACCCAAAATTTCCATCCATAAATTAATTCAGGACAATTATAAGCATAACTACCACCTAACATTGCAAAAAAACCCAAAAATCCAAAAAGACTATAAGTTCAAAAAAGAACACGAATTTCATTAAATAAAAGAAGTATAATTTCGAGCCTAGTATCGATGTGAGGCAGCATCGATAGACTTGGTGTACTTCCGGTGTTTCCTCTCTCGTGCATAGATGAACCAGAAGATGAGCGAAAGCATAAGACCAGTCGCTGAGACTGTCAGACCAATGTAAACCCATTGCAGGTAACGGCTCAAACCGGGACAGTGATCGTAACTAATTCTAGTGAAGGTGTCGCGAACAAATTGACAGTTGATTAAGGTTAGCATGAACGGCGTGTGCTTCGTCAAACCATCGGCCAAGCTGATAAAACCGGTTGCATGTTCGTACATTTTCGGTGTTAGACGACCTGGGCTCGCGCAAACGCCGTTTTCCTCTTTGTCGCACCGGGACTTCTTCCACACCTGCATTCATCACATGCATAACGATCATTGATCATGAGCATATGTATGCAGCTGTTGATATTGTTTTAAGGAAAAATTACTAGAACCCCCCTGAGGTTATCTAAAAAGTCCAAATTAAACAGGGGGAGGTAAATGTAAGGTTTCAGAGTCTCAGGGGGGTTTGGGTAATTCGCCTTATTTTAGTGATCTTCTACCAGCATCTGGTCGTTATGTCCGAAACCAAAAGTTAACAAATATGTGCAAATCCGCTGTTACTAATCAATATGAAATTACCTCAGCGGCGTTTGACAATTCGACTTCACCGGGCCCACATTTTCGATCGGAATGTGACTTGTCCTTGTTGTATGGATTGCAAAGAGGCGGCACTGGTGGACCTGCGAATATGTTGTTTGGTGTTTCTTTGACCATTACGTTGACCATTTCGACTATCTGGTAGGTTACTTCTTTGGAGCCAGTGTATATGTCTTCAGCCTGCTTGGGGTTCACGCATGGTATAATATCTCCTAATGCGGACTGAGCTTGTGGATGGTCAACATACTCTTTCATTGCTCCACATGTATCCGTCACCGCACTATACGGGGAGAGAACAACAACGAAAAGAAATGTAAGGGAGTTATTTGTAATGTTTGAAACTAGTGATGAGGATCACTTACTTGTTAAGAAGCAGAAATACGCCACACAAGATGAAAGCTAGAGTAACAAGAATCCAACCAACGATGACAACTCTGCAAACATTTCCGATTTAAGTTAAAATTTACAATTATGCATGAAAAAAACATTCTTGTAAAGAACTAAAAAGATGAGAAAAGCTTATATGTACTCACAAGGCCACGAAAAATTGCATGCCGCAAAGAGATAACGCTGCACCAAATTTAGATGATATTTTAGAAAATCATCGAATATATATCAAAGTGATCACAAATTTGTTATCCTATAAACTTCACAGATGTAAGAGACTTACCGAAACCGACTACGGAGACGGCCAACATAATCGCCGCTAGTACAATAAGACAGTTTTTCCTGTATGAAAAAATATATATGATCAAATAAATGTTCAATGATTTTAAGGTATAAAAATTCAATACGCAATAGTCAAGGTGATATCTATATCTTAAAATATGTACTTACACAATGTCGAAAACCTTGAAAACTTTGTCTTTATTTTTGGTTGGCACACTACCAAGAGCGTCGGCAGCAGATCCCATGACCTTTGTGACACTGTCGATCTGGCTTTGCACGCTTTCCGGAAGAGACAGTTTATCAACTCCGGTTTTCTTAGCATCATTAAGAACTTTCGACACATTCTTGAGGTTGTCGGCGGTGGAAACCGCTACTTCAGTTATGTAGTCGTATGTATGTTTTGTACTCTTATTTAGCTTCGATTCTCCATCATAGAGAACAGCAGAACCAGCTCTGGAGAATCAAAACAAGTACAAATGAAATGAGATCGATTATCAAACAAACACAGTACAATTATGAGAGCTGCAGGATCATGCAGATATTACAAACAAGTTAAATTTGCTTAGAATTAACTGGGCTTACATGATGGCAACCATAAATGCGGAGAGCAAAGTAAGAGAGAGTGCGTAGCAAACTTGTGAATAGCCATATTTCTTATGGTCAGAGCTGCAGCAGCACCAACAACAACAAGCAAGGCACAAGAAAAGTCCAAATAACACGAACCAAACTAAAGCAATTGCGAAAAATGGAACGCCAGAAAAAGCCAAAGACTGCATCAAAAAAAAAAAAAAAATAAAATAAAACTGTAAGAAATACCCCTGATCAGCTGAAGCCTTACAAATACCCCCTTGAAACATCAATATGTATACATAGTAAAATATGTATACATAGTACCCCTGAAAAATCTTACAAACACCCCCCTCATGGGGGTAAGTGTAAGGTGGCAAGGTTTCATGGTGTTCTTCGTAAAT
The DNA here is from genome assembly GCA_958496215.1 of Verbena officinalis. Classification (NCBI taxonomy): domain Eukaryota; kingdom Viridiplantae; phylum Streptophyta; class Magnoliopsida; order Lamiales; family Verbenaceae; genus Verbena; species Verbena officinalis. The sequence goes on from OY292391.1 coordinate 3,448,162, forward strand.
GGCGTAAACCTAGAGGGTTTCCGTAACTGGCCCTTAAATTAGGTAATAATCGGAGAGAAAGATCGACTTACAGCAATGTAATGTTTATCGGTAATATTCCATCCGCCTGTGTAATATTTCATGTGATTAGCTGGATCTTTCCTATGCGTACTCTTTGCAGCCAACACTAAAGGCGACGAATGTGTGCTTTCGCCTTCTAAAAACCTATGCGATCCGTACACAAGGATCCCTTCTTCAAACGCATCTGCTGCTCCTACTGAAAATTATGTAAACGAGCTAGATCAATAAGAATATATATAAATTAGTAAAAGATCATTGATTTGATGTTTAATTTTCTCAAACTCATTGTCATAACCCAACAATAAATCATGCAAATTAAATGCTTTTTACGTAGTACATTAGATTATGTTTTTCAAACAATCTAGTTCTTTTCCTATAAATTCTCGAATTTGCCAAGCAAATTTACATAAATCCGATATTAGGTTCCATATATGCATCAAATGATTCAGATTTTATTACCGAAAAATAAAAAACAAGAACAATTTACCGGAAGATGAGAAGAATGGCAATAGCACGAGGATTAACGTTGTTAGGATCAAAAGAGAAGATGGCTTAGCCATGATTGAAGACATCTTCATCTTTTTCGACTTCGACGACACATAGAAATATTAATTTAACGTACGTACGTAGGTAAATCAATTAGTTCTTGGGGGCTAAACAATTTGTATACACATGCAAATACGATCAGACTGCAGGAAGCTTCCCCCTCTGGTCCGTACGATGAAGTGGGTGGTGATCGGACGGTCTAGGGGGGGTTGTTGAGGCAGCCTGATATTCTACTGTATATATATAATTGTCTACGTCAACCTCAGTTTGGCCTCGTACAAGAATGTGTATATATATGGAAAATCTTTGTAGGTAAATTTAGGATATGTGTGTCTACAAATGGTTGATTCGTGCAAGAGTAATGAGGTCAAACTTCACATATGCGTTGTTTTGTTCGATCGGTATGATTTGAGGTTAAATGATGCATGGTTGAGATTATTTCGAATTTCAACCTTAATCTTATAATAGGATAATGTCTAATACTCGCATAGCCACTTAGGTTTTGTCCCATAATTTGACACATTTTAGGTTTGGATCCTATACTAATTGAGTTTTGTAACTTTCGTCCTATAATTTTTCCTGTTTTCGATTTTGGTCTTATACCAATTTTCTTTTGCTATTTTGATCTCAGGTCTATTTTTCGTCCAATAGTTAATGGAATTTGTTAATAAACCAAAATTGCACAAAAAGAAAAAAAATCACTTATGGGATCAAAATTACAATTGATAATGTCGATTAGTATGAGACCAAAATAAAAAAAAAACATGTCACATTATGAGATCAAATTGTAAAAGTCAATTAGCTAGTAACCCAAAAAAATAGGTTAAGTTATGAAACAAGCAATGAAATTAACTCAATTTTATGTCAATTCCTTTTGTGGACGATTTTATGAGTTTTAATAATTACAAGAGGTTCCTAAGAATAATAAGTTCAATTTTTGAATTAATGGATGCTATTTGGACGCTACCGAAGTCAGCCCCGCGCTGGTCTGTACCAAGCAAGAAGATTTCCTTCCAAGAAAATATTCAAGTGAATTAATTACATGCAGCTTAACTAAACGTCTTGGTATAGTAGCTAGGATGATGCATTAGATCTCTTAAACAATATTCAAGATTTAAACCCTAATTTATATATAGAGCAACTGAGTTAGAAAAACTCTCAATTGAGTCTCTACACTACCCACGCCTTAGTAGATAATTATACCTATGTTATAACTATTGAGCCCAAACTACTGTTTGTAGTTATGAGGCCTCCACTTACGTCTTACAGGCCACAGTGAGTGTTGGACATGGGCCTCCGCCATTATCCCAGTTGGGTTATGGATTCCAGCCCCCGGTATTTGCTTGTTTGTTTGAATGAAAAAAATTGAGAAATTAGAATATCAATTGATCACACTAAAACATCCTTTATAAAGTTGGAAATAGATTTTAGAGACGCAATTTTTCTTAAACCTCCTTTAAATTTGTGAGGGAATAGTAATGTATTAGAAAATAGAGGGAAAGTAAGCATACGTTTTTTAAAAATTTAAAGTAATTTGTGATGGACTTTATATTTCTTACAAAGTAAATAAGTGATAAGGTATATAGTGACAAATTTGTGAGGGCCAAACTTCATCAAAAAATGCGTTTTGTTACGGATTTTATTAAGTTTGTGATGAACTTCTCCGTTAGTAAAAGGTTGTTAGCTTCAGGGCAGTACCACCCTATAGAGTGGTAAATTTTGAAAAAAAAAATATTTTATAGGTAAAAATTTAAATTTTCGTGTATAATATAAGGTTTCGCTCCCCAAATAAAAATAAAATTTGGTATTTTTATAGTTCGCCTCCCCCCAATCTAAAAATCCTGGTACTGCCCTTGGTTAGCTTGTAGCTAGTGATTCAAAGGATACTCTCTTGTTCATGTTATGCGAAATTAACCAACAATTATATGATATTATTTGAGGCTGATCGACACACACACTTTTGTAATATTAATTTATTTATATATATTATTTTACTTTATGAGCCTTTTTATGTGTAATTTTGTGATTTTGTTAGTGTGGTAATTAATAAACACATTAATCATCACTTACAAAACAAAGAGAATTAAATTAAGCATCAATTAATTCTTCACATTCAATGTAATTTCTATGAAGCAGGACTATTGGAAGCTAGGTCGGGGGTGCTCGTCAAGTGACCCGGTCCCTCTGCCAGTGCGATCAAGTCAATAATGATCAATGTTATAAGCAGGGAAAAGTCAAGGACACGGTACTGAGCCACTGAAACATAAAATAAAACGATGCCAAGTCTTCCTTAAGTCTTCTGCCTCGATCGATCGGTTGGTGATTTGAAGTTCTATAAAATTAAGTTGACATTGAAGAGTACTTAATTGAATGCACCTAGCTAGCTCATTTGATCTTCATAAGCTGCAGATTTCTGAATATCAATCGATCTACACATTCAAACTAACCATTTATAATACTGTAAGTAATTATTGCAACTCATTTTTTATTTATTATACTGTAGTTATATTCTTTGAAAAAGTTTGTCTAAAATTAATTCTTTTTTGTTTTTTTATATTTCGATTGTTAATTTGCATGCTGATCTCTTCATGTTACCATAATTTTCTTTGAAGAAGACAAGAATGCATTATTTTCTTGCTTTCTACAATGACTAATTTTATGTTTAGTACCATGCATGATCACTAACATTGAGAATAAATATATAGACTTCTTAATATCATGGTACTGTTTTATATTTTCTTTAGGACTAATATTAGCTTTGGTATATAATATTGTAATTTGTAACTTTTTTCTAGTTTATTTTGGTATCATGCATATTGATCATCAATTTTCTCAATTTTCGAACCATAACTTTAAATTTCTATCAATTTCAGTAAAATTTTGGTGTGCACTGTGAATTACTAATGGCTCAGTCAGCTGCTAGAGAGATTATTATTCATGATATTCAACAGAAACTTGATGGGTTGTCTACACCCACAATCCCCTCTATCCACAAGATCGATAGTCAATATCGGAGAGTTGGATCGGATTATCTTTATGAACCTGAAATCCTTTCAGTTGGCCCTTATTATCATGGGAAGTCCATGTTACAACACATGGAACTGTTTAAGTACATGTACCTAAAGCGGCTTCTTCGACGGAATAACGAGCTAAGTGTGGATCGATTTGTGGATGCTGTGGCAGCTAGGGAAGAAGAAGCAAGAAAATGTTATGATCAGCCTATTAAACTTGACAAACAACAGTTGGTGACCTTATTGGTACTTGATGGGATCTTCCTCATTGAATTTTTTCGTCTTTACGGTCGTGGAATCTTCACAGATAAGAATGATCCTATTTCTCGAGAGCCAAGAATCTTAGCCCAATTGAACCACGACATTCTGTTGCTTGAGAACCAGCTTCCCTTCTTTATTCTCAATCTTCTTTTTGACTTGACCAGGAGCAATGAGAGTACTAATGCTAATTCAGATTCCAACAATGATCTGGTTAAACTTGCTATCAGGTTCTTCGGATCGCGCGGGTTTCTGTTTGTTCCTGATCTGCCAACAAACTGGCCGGGCCACCAGAGAATTGACCATCTTTGCGGACTAATGCATGATGCTTGTTGTCTTTCTTTTGTTAATACAATCTCATCACAACAAGAAGTCAACAATAGTATTTACGTCGTCGTCGACCAAATCTGCAGCAAAATCATAAACTCCGTCTCGGGGCTCAGAGAGGCTGGAATTAAGTTTCAAGCGGCACCGATGCAGGACTTCTTAGATATCAAATTCACGAAAGGAGGAGTGTTGAAAATTCCACAACTGAGAATATTCGATGAGACAGAGTCGCAACTTAGGAATCTAATAGTTCATGAGCAATACTCGCCGCCAGGGGAGCAGAAATCCGTCTCTGACTATTCATTCTTTATTCATTGTCTCATTAAAACCTCAAATGATGTTGAGTTTCTACGTAGCCATGGAATAATTTCAAACTGTTTAGGAAATGATGAAGATGTTTGCCAGATGTTTAATAGGCTGGGCAAACACGTTCTGACATCAAACGATTTCTCGTACAAGCAAATTTTCAGGAGTTTGAACAGTCACTGTGACCGTCGGCGCAACAAATGGAAAGCAAATTTGATGAAGAAATACTTCAATAGCCCATGGTCCATCACCTCATTTGTTGCTGCTCTGGCGTTGTTGATTCTCGCCGCCTTTCAGACTGTTTACACCATTCTTTCATATTACAAACGCTAGCTAAGGCCGGACCAATTGCTGCTGCTGATCTTTTTAGGCTAGCTGGTCAAGTCATTTAGATTAATTGTCCTTCATTTATTTTCAAATAAGAGTATCCATTTATTTGTAAGTTCTCAAAATATGAAAAAGCAGAACTCTTAAGTAAAGTTTTCTGCAACTCTGTAAGTACTCCTGACCTTTGATCTGTACTTTCCTATGAATTTTATTTGATCAAAATATCTTCCGATTATATTTTGTATGAAATTATCATCAATTCCCGGTATCAGGAATATGTGGATTTCGCGCCCGTCTATCAACTGCTTAGTCTATATATATGTTGGCCAACCTTAACTAAGAAAAAAATATTCAAAAGTGGACAATATTTAAAATTTGGATCATCATCATTTGTATGTTAGCCAACCTTATCCAAGTGAGAACAAATCAAATGCATATGTTAGATCTCGTAGATTGATCATAATGTCGATTAAGTCGACAGCAACCATAACTTGGATTGTACACCACATCTCTTCTATCCCATATTCTTCCTTCTCCACCACAAAATCTTGGTAGCAAAAATATAAAAGATAAAAAAACAAAATACCTATAAAGACTGAGAACTTAAAACCTCTATAAATATGAAACTTTGGATTCGAATCCCCGTGGTGGATTTTATTACGTTTTTTAATATAAAGTAGCTTGTTACAGATGATACAAGGATATAGACATAACGACACGGACAAGACACTACTCGAACACAGCGGCATAAGAGTTCTTTTAATATTTTACACTAAAAAAGTGCCTAACACGGATATCAGACAAGTCACGACAATGCAGAAAATTTTTTTTAGAAATATCCGTGAATCATATCTTGTTGTTTAATTTGGAACATTTATTTAATTGATTGAAGAAATAGATTGGATGCAAATTAAAATCCACATCCATTAACAGCCTTGCCAAGCATAGCAAAAACCCCTAATAGAAATATATATAATAAACAAATATGCTAAGATACTCTTAACTATTTACATAAAGCCAAGTCCAAAACGCAGAGACTACAAATGAAATCAAACAAAACAATCTAGTTAACTCATTCACATATAGAATTCTTCAGATCATGGCCCTTTTCTTTCAAAAGAGGTTTGAGCCGAGTTAGCATCGACAAGCCTCGTATATTTCCGGTGTCGCCTCTCTCGTGCATATAACACCCAAAGAATCAGAGAAAGCATAACTGCACCTGAGACCATTACTAAACCGATATAAACCCATCGGCTGTAAAGTCTTAATTCCGGGCAGTAATCATCATGTATACTTGTTAGGGTATCTCTGACAAACGAACAGTCGACGAGGTTTGTGAGAAATGGGCCGTAATGATGCAGACCGTAACTCACATTGACTGATCCACTCATTTGATCATACATAGGAGGTGTTAAACGTCCCACGGTTGTGCATGTGTTGTTGCTGGAAACTTTACACTGGTAATTCCTCCAAACCTGCATATATTAAAAAAAAAGTGAAATCAGATAATTACGGGAAAAACCCTGAGGTTTGCTTGTTTCACGTAAAAATACCCTCAAATTCGTGAAAATTACATAAGCCACCCCGACTCAACGATTCTCCGTTAGTTTTAGAGGGGTATTCGTTATGGTTTGCCGACTTCAAGATAATTTTCGTACACGGCGTATCCATTAATTTTAAATGACACATCGTTTTTCAAGATTTTTTAGTAGTTGCCCTATATTTTTAGTAATGAATACGAAAAGTCCAAGATTTTCAGCTTGAACAAAATAAAAAAATCAAGATTTCTGGCACATTGACGACTATATGCAAATTTTCTCAAGACGAATTATTTAACATGAAAGAGTTAAGCCATTTGTTACCTGTGTTGCATTGTTTAAGTCAACTTCACCAGTTACGCATACTCGATCTGTCCTGTCAGGATTATACGGATTGCACAGAAGAGGCACCAATGGCCCAGATTGATTGTAATACAAAGGTCCAGCAATAGGTGGCAGGTTAGCATTGGACACATTAGCAATAATCCCATTTACGAGGCGAACCATTTGAAACGTGACTTCTTTGCTCTGGTTAAGTGCTTCTTGAGCCGTAGCGGGGTCCACACACGGGATAATATCATCGAATGCTGTATGAGCTGCTGGGTGGGTAACCCAATCATTCATTGCTACACATGTATCTCCCATCACACTAAGAATGATATAAAAAGAAAATCAAAGTTCAGGATTTCGATAACCGTCTTTCAGAAGATTCATTGTTTGGGTTCTCAAGAAACTTACTTGTGGAGAACAAGAAATATGCCACATAAGATGAAAGTTACTGCAACGAGAATCCAGCCAATGATGACCAAGCTGCAAATGATTCATGTAAATTGTTAAATAAAAAAAGAAAAACAAAAATTACAGCACGTCTCCTGTAAATATCATTTCTTGGTATAATTTTTACACATATGTCTTGACTCAAAGGTGGTATTTGTAATTTTGGAACGAAGAAGGGACGTTTGTGTAATTACACATAGTTACAGGGGACATAAGTGAATTTGACAAGGAAAAAAAATATGAAGCCTGTAAAGTAACTCACAAGTAGACGATAAACTGCAGTCCCGAAATAGACAGCACTGCACCAAATTTCAAGAAAATCAGCTAATCATGAAAGTTCATAAATTTGTATGACTATAAATTTTACACAAAGAATCAGTAAGGCTTACAGAAACCAAGTAAAGCCAGGGCAAGCATTATAGCTGCTACGACAATGAGAATCAGCCTCCTGTACAGCATAATCAAACATTTTATTGAAAAAGAAAAAAAAAAAAAAAAAAAACTGAGGAAAATATACCTAGTTTAAAAATGCTTACACTGCATCCAAATAGCGGAATATTTCGTCTTTATTATTCTTCGTTGCATTTCCAAGAGTGTCGGCAGCAGAGATAATCAAGGAATCGACATTGTCAATCTTATTCTGCACATCTCGAGGAAGAAAAACTTGATCGACTCCAACTCCCTTTGCAGCAGTAAGATAACTGGAAACGTTTTTTAGATTGTCCACAGTGTCATCTGCTTGTCTCAATACATACTTTAACGTATCACTTGTACTATCATGAAACTTCCCTTGTCCCGTATAGAGAACAATAGCGCCAATTCTGATGCACGAAAAACAATATAAACGAGATCGTAACTTTAATATTTTAAATTGAGTTAATTGCCCTCACCCCTTGGTTTATAGCGATGTGCCAACGTACATAAAAAAACAGATTCGATAATTTTTTGAAAAAAAAATTACTCAGTATCACTTACTTTTGACTTGTACCAAGAAAAACTACAAACTTACCATTTTACCCTCGTTCAACAGAGGAAAAAAGAACAAAAAATAAAATTTGACTTTATATTAGCAAATGTAGGGTCAATTACAAATAGCCTCTGAGGATTGCACTATTTACGAAAAACACCATGAGGTTTGGAAAATCATTACAAAAAACACCCTTAAACCATGGTGAGGTTTGGAAATCCGTTGAACCATGGTGTTTATTTTGTAATTTTCAAGGTTCAAGTTGATTTTCGTTAGCGCCGCAAACCTCACGGGGTTTTTCATAATTATTCCAAAAATGTATGTATTTTCACAGTTAATGTGCTTGAGGTATACGGAATTTTCTGTGGAAATTTAAATTCAACAGAATTTTCTTTCTTATCACTGCTCAATTCCTATAATACAGGAGGTTGGGTGCAATTAACTCATTTTAAATTACGAGAAAGAACGGGAAAATTGAGACTTACACAGCAGCAATTGTAAATAATGTGAGCAAAATAACGGAGAGTGCATAGGCGAATCGAGAATAGCCATAACGCCTTCGTCTGCAGCAGCAAACGTACATACAAACGAGCACCAAGAATATTCCAAATAAAACGAACCAGAATGAAGCAAGCATGAAAAGAGGATAGCCCGTATAAAGCACAGACTGCATACATCAGAAATTGAATATTATTAGTGATAAAGAAATGGGAATTAATTCGAGAAAAGAAAATTTTCGAAATTGAGGTGGAATTCAAAAATGAAGTGAAAGACGAAGTACAAACAATCATGTCAAGATTGAGAATTTCCTTTCATTATTGAGAAAACCTTCCATTGGTAACAAATTCTTGACCTTTCCAGAAACACTTTAATGAAATTCGATGTTTAATGTCAATTTGTTCTCCTCCCATGTTTTGAATCTTAAAATACATATTGATGAAACAAAACACTTCATTGTAGCTCATGGTGCTTAAAACTTCAAATAACATAACAAGGATACTAAAATCAAAACAAATGCAAGAAAATTCGAGGGGAAGACAAAAGCCAGAGTAGCAAACTAGTCAACTCCAATCATGACCAGAAAAAACCACAATTATTTTCAACAACAAACTGAAATTCTATTTCACACAGGAATTAAGAAAAAGATTAACATGAAAAATTCAAGGTCAAATAGAAGAAATAATCCAAGAAAAAGACTTACACCAAGGTAATGTTCATTGCTAATATTCCACCCGCCAGTATAATACTTGAGATCATCAAGTGGGTCTTTTCTACGCGTTCTCTCCTTAGCCAATGCTAGAGAAGTAGAATTTCCGCCATTATCCAAACCAGACCTCTGTTTTCCGCGCAAAACGGCGCCGTCCTGGACCGCATCTGCCGCACCTGCTCAGTATTCCAAAAGAACATAACTTTCCCAAACGAATGCACGTTAAAACAAAAACCCATATGATATTAACAACGACAATCTACCTGGGGACGAAAAGAACAACAAAAGCGCGAGGATTAACGTTGTCAGAATCAGAAAAGAAGAGGTTTTAGACATTTGACGAAGCATCTTTTTTCCTTTAACTTGCCACCTTGAAAATTGAATTGAATTTCTGAATATATTTATCTAGAGATGCATATATTCTGCGTGTTGGAAGCTCGTCGCTGGTTGGTGGAATGGAAATGGGTGACTCAGGTGAGGCAATCTGATAGTGGGAATAGTTTACTCTGTCTTGAGGTAAGACCAAATTATTGATTTGTCGATACAGACACAAACGTGTATATACTTTAGAGTTAATTACATATAAATCCTCAAACAGTATTTGAAATTACAATTACATACTAATTTAGGTATTATCTATGAAATACGAACACGACATAATATGACCATGGCGATACGGATTTATTTAGATATTTTACACTAGAGAAGTGTCTGATTAATAGGGGTCAGTTATAATATCAATTATTCTGTGGGATCTATATGTAATTGATTCTATATTATATGTTTTATGTTTTATTTTTTTGGTAGAAATATTATACGTTTTATGTTTGTAGTGTAGTGTAAGATTTAACAAAGTTGTGTGGATTAAGCGTTGAAACCTTGTGGATACCGCGTACTGGAATCGGGTTTCGGCATAAGTTACATGATTGTTCCAACTTTTTGTTAATTTGTTTTCTTGAAAGTAATTGATGATTAAGATATTAAGTAACTTGATTTGACTCTTCAAGTTAGGTAACGCCTATCTGTCAAACAACTCATTAAGAATTTGAAAAATCTCTACCGTTATAATTTATTGACAAATGGCTTTAATTCCATTTAGGAAAAATTACGTATGGATACTTACATATTGCCATATTTATATATAGGTTCTTCTTGTTTCGTCTTTTAAATTCTAGTTCCTTGATCGGTCAACCGTTAGTCAGTTTTGTTAAATTTGTCTGATTCAGTGAAAAAAATGAGAAAACTATAATAAATTTTCCTTTAATTGTGTGTATAGTCCAAATTTTCCGTTTCTTTACCAAATCAGACAAATTTATATTCTAAATTCAATGTCTCGATGAGACGAATACAACAGTACTAGAAAATTAACGGAACTGACTAAAAGTTGACCGGTCAAGGGACTAGGATATAAAAAAAGAAACAAGAGAGACTTATATATAAAGATGACAATATGTGGGGACCCATATGTAATTTCTCCTTTCATTTATTTGTAACCTTGCACGATTTTAATGATTGTTCGTAAGATATATCGATTTTCTTTTTTGCAATAAATAAACAACGTATCGAATTATTGTTAGAAGAACTGAAATTCAAATATAGTAATTAATATAATTTGAAAATTTATTCTCTTTAATTATGAGAAGTTTTTTCATAAATTAAATATGTGACATTAATTTGAGAAACAATTTCTGATAGATTGAAGGTCCAGTAGGACCAGAACTCCAGAACCCATAATAAATCAAGTTCAGGACTTAAAAGTTGAGTATAGAACACGCCTGTGGGCCTCACTTTGTATCCAGTATTTGAGCTGGATTGGATCAGAAATGTTCATGGGCCTACCTCGCCGTCATTGAATGAAATAAAAAAATTAACTAACATGTAATTAGATTTTTTTGTATTTTAAATTGGATCCTTGTCATTGCAGTAAGTCGAACCCAAATCTCCACATCTGGAGTAATATTTGGTAGTTATTGGGTCAAACCCCAATGGTTACTAACATGTAATTAGATACCACAACTTTTAAACAAATATGGATATGGTGATATATAGATGGATGCTAACTCTATGATATGAACATGGTACGAAACATAAATTTTTTCAACACTTAGTACTAGATAAATATTCGATATGATACGGCACTGTGAAAATTTTAGGAGTTGAGTGTATGTGCATCATAGGATAACAATGTCAATTAAAGATAGCTCATCTGATCTTCGCTAAAATTAGAATATCATTTTATTTAAGGGATAATTATATCTAGATCGACCTCATGAGAGTTTAGAAAATTACAAGTGGTATCCCTCTAATTAGTCAAAATATTACACCCCACACGAGTTTTGTAATTACGAAAATACCTAAGAATTAGGGTTTCTTAGGTTTCTTTATTTTTTGGATGATGTCATGAAAAATAAATACTGAAATACCAAAAATACCCTTGACATATTTTTATCCTTGAATTTCATTTGAGTATTATGTATAATATCACAAATATCCTTGGAGGCTATATGTAAGTTTTTTAAGTGCAAGGACATAATGGTCCATTCAAAGAAAAAATGAAATATTCCGCTAAATTTCTAACGAAACCCTAATAAACCCTTACGAAACCCTAATTTTTGGGTATTTTTTGTAATTACGAAACTCGTGTAGAATATAAGTGTAATATTTTGACTAAGAGAATTAGTACTTGTAATTTCATAAACTCTCATGGAATCTAGATGTAATTAACCCTTTATTTAATTTAAATCTGCAAATAAACACAACCAAAAGTAAGTACAAACGATTATTCTCAACGAGGAATATTTTTTATTTTACAACCACGTATATTTTGTAGGGGGCAAGTCATTTAATTTGCTTATTCCTTCATTCACTTATTACAAAAACATCATTTTTTTTTCCTTTCAAGACAAAGGATAAAAGGAAACCTTGAACACGACGATATCTCGTCTATATTATTCCCATATTTCTTCAAGAAACCATCTAATTATAATTAAAGATAAGCATCCCAAATATTAATTAATGATCTATCTAGTCCTCCGTCAAAGGTTCAAGTCCTTGAATAGGTAAAAGCCGACCACAACTATAAACCTGACAAAACGCTTGTAAAGTCATCAGCAACAAGAGCGCAAGTGTAGCAAGAAACGTGAGAAACCTCCACGAACCAAACACATATTCCTTCAAGAATTTCTCAAACTTAACCTTCCATCTTGATTTGTAAAAATTGTTCACTTCTTCAATCAGTTTATCCAACGACTCCACTTTCGTCAATCTAATCGACTTGCTCATCCCGTTCCACAAATCCGCCACCTCTTTCACAGTCTTCAAATGGTTATTAATGATCCCCTCTCGACAAAGCAACTTCGCATCAACATCCGTGTCAATAATCCCATTCATCAACTCGATATATCGAGCTAAAACCAATGGTCCCGGAATACCTCCAGCTTCGTACGCGACCAAGTTTCTCAACACAACCTCGGTATTCGCATCTAAATCTATGACGGGAATTTGAAATACTTGGGTTTTTACGTCGAATTTGATGCTCGTGATTCCATCATTAATCGGCTTAAATTTTACCCCGACTGCTACAAGCTCGGAAACCGAAGGGATCGCGATCTCTTCGAGCTTCAGAGTGGGGTGCATATGGTCGTCACTTTTTGGGGATTCTTCGTCTTCTTTCTTCTCTTTATTCGTCTTCCCCAGTGTACTGAGAATATTTACCACAGGCCCTTTCGCCATTTTCATAACGGGTTGCAGTTGTGAAACTAATCTGAAAGGTTTTGAAGAGACTAATTTCTTGCTGACAGGTGAAATGAATTTCCAAAGCGTTCTAAAAACATGCCATGCGTTTTTCGGATTCGAAAATGAGTCCTTGTTGTTGTCCTGATCATCATTGCAATCTAATTCTTTTTGCTCGTCAGAGTTTTCCTCATCAATGAAGTCATATATTCCATAACATGGTTTCTCCTCTGTAGGGACGATGAATTTGTACAAAAAGTCTAGTAAATGTTCACAGTTATCAACTTTCATTTTCTTGGATCGCTGCATCAGGAACGGGGAGAGGTCTTGACCAATTTCAATCAACATATCGAGCAGCTCTTGATCTGCCATTTTCTTAGAGGGATACTGAAATTTCATCAACAGCATTTGCATGACGAACAACGGAATTTGATTCTCGAGCATCACGACATCTCTAAGCAAAGAATTCAGGGCTGTCAGGTTTTCTGACTTTTTGATCAGTTGTGCCAAGCTTGATTGGGCTTCCATACAAGAAAAAATAAAATTATCATTAATATATGTTAAATCACTAGACACTAAGTATATTTCACTATTAGAAAACCACCGATAATATATAATTAGCAACGGACAACATAAATTCAGTTGCAACTAGTTGAAGGATTTTGCAACGAATTTTCCAAAGGAAAGGATCTATCCGTTGCTAATTCCGTTGGGGTTTCTAAACTTTCCAATGGCAGTTGGGGTTTCTAAACATTAGCCGGTAGGGAAAAATATAAAAAAAGGATACTAACTCGATGGAATTAGCGTTTTTAAGACATCAAAAATTGCATTAGTAAAAAAGTTACCTTATCTCAAAATTTTTGGCAATTTTGGGATTTTTTATCCAAAACTGCCCTCAATACCGCTCGTGCAACGGACGTGATCACCTGAAACCGGACACGTGGCATAATTACTGATGTGACCATAGTTCAACACATCATCTGGTTTTTGCCCACATCACCTGGTTTTTGCCATGTGTATAATTTTTGCATTAAAAAAATACAAAATAAAATCCAACTAAGCAAATTGATTTTTATTCATTAAAAAAAATCCTAAATTAATTCCACATCAATAATTAAATGGGAGAGAATAGAAAAAAACAATCCCAAATTTCTCTCTTAATTCAGTCTAATCACCATTTTAAAAAAAGAAAAATAAATTTCCCTTCTTAATTTTTTTTTTTTTTTGCATAATTTTCGTGTTATTATTTGGTTTTATTTTTACTTTTCTCTTTAAATTGAATCTGTGTAATTTGTAAACTTTACGGTGCTTCTTCCAGAAAAGAAGAACAGACCTGGAGATAGTAAAGAACAAAGGAACAGATCTGTGTAAACAAAAAAACTGTATAAAACAAAAGAACAAAAGAACAAGAACAACTACAGTGCTTATTCAGAAAAAAAAGAACAGCTACGGTGGAGAGAGTGAGGGGACAGAAAATTTGTGGCGGAGAAAGAGAGAGAGAGAGGGGCTCGCCACACCATGGTCAGATCTGGAGAGAGTGATGTGTTTTATTTATAAATGTATTTTTTTTATCTCCTTAGAATAATTTTTGTGTTGAATCCATCTGACCTGAAGGGAATCCTTTTCTTCTTCTTAATTTTTTCTCCTTAATTTCTTCTCTTTCATATTGTTTTTCGTAAAAATGGATAGAGAATTTGACAACTTTTATTTTTTTTCCATTTATGATCAGCATGTTTTTCTGATGCAAATTCGGATAGAATGTTGGAAAAAAAGGAAGAACAAAAATTAAGAGCAAGAAAAATTATCTGTTTTTTTAGGAAAATTTATCTGTTGCAAAATGAAAATAATAAGTCTTTCCGAATTTATCTTTTTAAATTATATTATTTATTAGATAAAAATTGTAAAATTTTAATTTCTTAAATTATATTACTTACTAAATAAAAAATTTATCAAAATTATTCAAATAAGGTTTAAATTTTTAATATTTTTTTTGGTGCAAAAAAATATCGTTAGTATTATCAGATTTTATGTTTTTAATTTATTATTAATTAAAAATAAATTTCAGAATGTTCAAAACAAATTTATTATTAATTAAAAATAAATTTCAGAATTTAATTTTTTTTTAACGCTGAATTAATGTGTTGGAATTTTATTTTATTTTTTAATGCACAAATTATACACATATTCACAAACCAGATGATGTGTCGAAGCTGGTATTGCCACATCAGCTACTATGCCACGTGTCCGGTTTCAGGTGATCACGTGCATCGCACGAGCGGTATTGAGGGCGGCTTCCGGTGAAAATTCCGAAATTGCCAAAAATTTTGAGATAAGGTAACTTTTTTACTAATGCAATTTTTGGTGTCATAAAAACGCTAATTTCATCGAGTTGGTATCCTTTTTTTGTATTTTTCCCTTAACTGGTATCTGATATGTGTCTAATTCCAGCAGAAAACTGTGTTGAATTCCAGCAGAAATTTAGATTTTCGATGGGTATTCTCTGTATCTGAAAAAAAATACTAGTTACTGTCCTAAAATTCATGTCCAAAATTCTCACTGACATCAAGTTAGTGTTCTGATTTTTGCAAATTTTCCATTTTCTTTGTAAGTGACACCTCAATACATTTTCCTCCAAAGGAGCACAAGACAACTTCCATGCATCATGCATGCCATAATTTCCTCCAAAAATGTATCTATTCTTATTTTACTTTTGTGAATAATATAATTTTCCTTTAATTAATGTTTTTGGTTAGAAATAGAATCTTAATTACCATGTTTTCTGCAACGAACTTCAAATAGCTCGAACAAGAACGATGCATCAAGGGCCATCATCCAAGCTAAAGCTTCATGGACACTATTCAATGGCCTGTGGTAGCTGGCTCGAATACGTAGGTCGTGTTTCATCAGGTCTTGCACAAAATCCTGCATTAGATTGAAGTCTTGATGCTGATCTTTCTGTTTCCTTTTCGCAGCAGCAACTTTGTACCACTCCATGTCATAGAGCTCGCCGCGTAAATGGTGATACGGTCCGATGGAAACACCAAATATTGTGACTGGATTTTGAGCTTCAATTCCCTCAAGCTCCACTGATCGGTTTTCAGTTTCTTTGTCGGGTTTAGGGTTTAGGAATTGTTGAACAAGTTCGATCCATTGCTTTTCGTTGGACGCGAACATGCTCGGCTGGACTAAGGACGACATGGTTGATGTTTTTGTGTGCGTAAAACGTGGGAACTAATATGCGATTTTGATTATGTTTTTTAATTGTATTTAGTTTGGAATGAGTGAAACTATGTAGAGAAATATATAGTGAAAAAAGGGTCTAGCTTGATTTATAAGTTATTCGCTATTATTCTAGTTATATCTTATCATTCAATTGGAGAATTGTATTCTTGTCTCCTGATCACTACAGCCCGTGAGGTGAAACACGAGGTTCGTCAATTCGTAGGTACCAAATAATCTACGTAAAGAGAAGACTGGCCGTTTACTTATAACTAGTAAAGAGCACGCGTAAAAGCACGTGTAGAATAATTATTTTTATTTATATTTATATTTTGAAAGTATTATTTTTGGAAATATATTTATAAAATTTATGACATGAAAGAAAAGATAAATAATTTTTGTGTGAGAACAATTTATTTTCTTTAAATATAATTAGTATATCTTTTAATTGTTAGCTCATTTTACATCTTAATTGAGGTTCTAGCTAAATAAATAAATTTTTATACCTTTATTTCTCTGAGTTAATATTTAATTCATTAATTGAATATTTTTATTATTTAATAATGACTCAGAACAAGTAATTTTTATTTAACTTTGAAATTTAGTAATATATAATATTTAAATATTCAACAAAAGTATCTAAATATTTATGTATTTTGAAATTCATTTTATTAGAATGGACAAAAAAATTCCAAAGTTTAAGTATCCGAAAAGTTACAAAGTAATTCAGTTTTAATTATATATACTCTTTAAGTTATTTATTCGGATACATTTCGCTTTTTTAAGAATATAATTTATAATTCAAAAATATTTTATAGTATTTACAAATAAGAATTAATACTAAAGTAAATCTGAAATTGTTATATATTAAATAGGAAAATCAATTTAAGGTTGGAAGGAGAAGTGTTAGTTGCTTTAAATGGAAAAGTCGATAAACGGTGGCATACACATTAAGTTATAAATTTAAGGTCGGAAGGAGAAGTGTTAGTTGCTCAATAAATTTTCATTTATATTCAACACACTAAATATAGAAAATATATACATACTAAGTTATAAATTATCAAACCTATAGAGTGAACTATAACATTAATGTCGCCTTTGATTTTAGACTATTAAAATTTATGTTCCTTTACTCTATTTAATTTGTATCATATTTTTTTCTCTCATCTTACTTTCTTAACTTGTTCTTCTTTGTTTTTATATTTCTTTTATATTCTTTCATTTTCACCTAAACTATTAAAATAAATTTTAAGTAATTGTCATAGCATTTCAGCAAACCAACTTAACATGCACATCAACTCTAATGACCAGAAGTTCGTAAAAATATATGCATTTTAGTTTAATAAGTTGTATTTTAAAGTAACTATATTAGTTAATAAAACAGAAAAACTTAGAGTAACAAACTTCAAATTACTTGTCATTTTTCTCTTATTTATTTTTTCTCTACATGTTAATTTAGTATATTTTCTTCCTCTATTTATTTTTCCTAACTTTTTTCAACATGGTTTTATATTTTACTTTCTTTTTCTTATTTCTTTTCTCTATTCGACCTCTTTACTTTCAAAATCTCACACTCGTCAAATAAATTAATAAAAGTATATTCATATAAAAAACAAATCACAAAATCCTTGGTTTTAATAATATGTTATAGAAGAAATTATATATATATATATATAACTTAAAATTTAAAATGTCAAAAAACCTGATTTATTAGTTTCATATTTGTTATTCTTTTTCTTTTGTATCTAGCTATTTGCCACGCCCCTAGACCCTAACGGGTGCCCGTTGGACATGAGCTATAAACTTCGAATCCACTAAGTGTAACTTGAAATTAGGCCTAAACAACTGCCAAAAAAATATCATTGATTACATTTGATTTCTAACTTATAAAGCATTTCATTTTTTATTGCAAATATGATGTGGTACACTTTTTCTTCAAGTTGGGATGTTGCACTATCTTTGTCTCCCCATCCCTCTTATCACTCAATATTTTTTTTTTACTTTGTATTTTTATTTTTATTTTAGTTTTTATCATCATATATTTTATAATATATTAAAGTAGTGCAAATTTATATTCACATAGAGATAAGACACCAAACATAGATTAGTAGATACATTATTTCCTTCAAAAAAAAATGTACACATTAGTTTTATTCCTTCAATATTTTTTCCAATACATTCTCCTATTTAACAATACAGTTTAATTCTTATTTTATTAATTATTGTTATCTTAATTTCTTATTTGTCATATGCACTATCTATACTATTTAATAAAAAATCTTTCTTTATAGTAATTAATTTTGGTTAAACTTTTATTTTGATGTGTTATTATTTAATTAATTCTATTATATTTTTTTTTTATATCTTTGTAATTTCTTTTGTCTGACCATCTAATATTTTTGCTTTGATTTATAAAAGATACCAATATGTCTATTATATATGTAATATAATGTTGAAGGTAGTTTTATATAGTAGAACAAAAAATGATCACAATGCCGCACCAGATTAGTTCTGGTGCACTGTTTTTTCTTTTTTTTGGTTTGATGTTTGATTTATCACAAAAAAAAAAAAAGAAGAAGAAGTTATTATTGTATTTTTTATTTTATGGATGAATCCTAGTACTATTAAGTTTCTTTGCTGGATATTATTATTGTACATAGAATTCTAATTAGAATAAACTACTTTATTATTTATAATTATAAAATTACATTTTGTACAGTTTATTAGTAAGGATGTGTTTTATTAAAAGGGTATTTTAATCATCACACGAAAAGTGATAAACTTAAATCATGGGAAGAAACTCGCACTTTTGTAAAAAGAAAAAAAAAGTTCAAAGAAAAAAGCGAAGGTTAGATAATTGAATAGGAAAAATAAAGAAAGATCATGAGTTTTATGTTTGCCACTATTATATATGGAATTTAGTAGTGGTTACTATAAAGTAAGAAAGATTTTCTTTGATGATTCATCCATGCAATGGCAGAGTCGGGACGTACATTAAGGTGAAGAGTGCACCTGGCAGCTTACTGAATGAATTCATGAAGGAATCACTGTATTACAGAATAAATCAAGAAAATACACTATATATATAAAATAATTTTATAATAAAGGAATTCAGGAGCATATCCTCACTTATATGTAGCTCACTAGTTCGGTCATGATATCCATGTCCCTTTTATTTCATGAGTTCTATGTTTTGCCTTTTTGCATATGTAGTACCTACTTTTTTATGAAAATGTTCTTGTTTTCTTTTTCATAACAATTTTACTTTATGACTTTTGTTGCTCTAATCTAATTATCATCCAAAAAAATCAATACCGCTCCTTGTAGTTTATCATATATATAATCGCATTATGGATAATAGTTATGGGACCAAAAATACAATTTCTCATAACTAGCTATCATATATATAATCGCATTACGGATCATAGATATTTCTTAAACTTTTACATGAATTTAGTATCTTTTATACATTGCATCAATCATATATATGCAAAAGAATAATAAAAAAGATGGTTATCTAATACTATCTTGCAATATTACACATAAGCCCTTGTTATTTTTCTGAGAAAATATAACTTTTTTGTCTTGTAATTATGACATTTTTCAATATGCACCGATTAATTATACTTTTTTCGTAGTTAATTATTTTCGTTTCAAATTAATTTCTCACTTTCTGTTATCCTTTGTACATGGTCCTATATGACATGAATCAGAATTTCTCAACTTCTAAACTATTGGACTTCATCACTTATGTGGCAAATATGTGTTGTTGACGATACTGGGCCCGATTAAAGTTGGACTAACAAAAAGCCCAAAATTACCAATTAATTCCCTAATTTGGCAATTAATTGCTTTAAAGTCCAAAACCAATCTTTTGGGATTGTGCACGCATGCCCCCTTTTTTTTTTTGAAACTTTACCATTTCTCCACTAACTTTAATTTGCATAAATTTTTTTTTATTTTTTTTTAAAACATAAGCATACAATCCGACTCTTGTCATTGCAAGAAATCGAACCCAGACCTCTACACTGGAGTAATATTTGGTGACCATTGGGCCAAAACCCAATGGTTAATTTGCATAATTTTATCATGTATTTCTTCAATTCTAGATCATTTTCTCTTCCGTTTTTAAGAAGTGTAAACGAATATTTAATGTAACCGATATACTAGTTTCTATTCGTTTACAATGATTTGCTTTATCTTATAGATCTTACTACAATCATATTTGATAAACTAGAAACCTCATTTAAAAATTAGCAACTTGCGATGAGATCGCCCTTCAGAATTCAAATTAATTTGAAAAACATAGAAAAATAATTCATCCAGCTGTATAGTGGTACCAAGAGTTAATTAATAAACTATAAGTTAATTAAGTCCATTAGCTTTTGAAAATTTTAAAATATGCGGAGTATGATAAAGACAGTTACAGCAGTGCATAGGTTAAATATTAAGATCTATTAACCGAGAAAAACACTTTTCACTGGAAAAATAGATAGCATAAAGCTTAGAAAATATTTTTCTTAAGAAGAAATAAACAATTAATATTTGGAAGTCAAAAGGGCAAAAGTCTCTAATTCATGCAAAAGAGTTGATAAGTCATAAGCTTACAGCTGATTTCAGAATCTAATAGAGATTTCAACACAAGGCTTTCTCCACAATATTACATTACAGATTGAAATCAATACATAAATTGAAAATCTTTACATCTATGATCTATCTTACAAAGGTTGACAAACATATATATATATATATATATGTATATATAAATGATTAAGTGAGATGTTTTAGGAAACATGCTTATGTGTTAATGAGATGGATTAGTTAGAATTAGTTTATTTTGCCATGTAGAATGTCTTCTATAATTAAGTTCATTAATTATTAACTTTGTAACTTACATATATATTTAATTGATATTCCATGTATCTATTTATATTAAATAATTTGTAACTCCTATTTAATTATAGAATTATATGACTACTTTATATAATATTGATATTAAAAATTTCAATGAAAAAATAATTTGAAGTAAATTTTAATAAGCTTTACTAATTATTATGAACTTTATATTTTTGTGATATATATATATATATATATATATATATATGATTGAAGAGGAGCTTAAAACTATTTATAATTTAAATATAATATTCAATTTGTACATGAAAGTAAAGTATAGAAGAATTACCATTCAATAAATATTAACAATATTTGGGTAAAAGATTATTTAATTTTATAATTAATATTTTTTTATTTTGTATTCTTTTTATCTATCATGTAATTATTTTTCCAAAATTTCTTTTAATTATTTGTGGGGGTCACATAATTACATATATTTTTTAAAATATATTTTTAATTAAAATTTATTATTATCTTAATATTATAAAATTATAAAATAATTGATTTTTTTTTAGAAAAACCTCTAAACACACGTGTTTCATTTTCATTTTGCAGTGGAAAAATTACACTTTCATTTTAATGTGAATAAATTTATTAAACTATTATATTTGAATATTAATATTTTCAAAATATAAATGAAATTTCAATAATAAAATGAATATTATTATTAATTAATAATGACATAATAACAAATTATTTAACAAAAACATACTAAGTATAATAAATAACTCTTTTCTTGGCCAAAAAGATAAAGAGATTACAATCATTATTTATATGGTCCATTATTAAATATTTTTTTTTATATTTAAATTATCATTTTAATATTTCGTTAACAGTTATGATATTCTTTATCTCTCTATGTATGTATAAATATATATTCTCTCTATTACAAATATAAAATTAGTAATTTGTCATAAAAATATCATATTATTATTTTATACATTTAAAATGAGTTTTTTTATATACATAATTAATTATTTTATAAAATGAATTACTTTTGTGTGTCTTGTCATATTCTAAATTAATAATTTTTGATGTATTGTTAATAATTATATAAAAAATATTATTTAATTTATTTAATAATATATATTCTGTAAGTAAATTTTTCAGGGGATAAAAAGTTAGTTAACATAAAAAACAGAACAAAAACAAACCAAGATCACAAAGATTATAACTCATTAATTACAACCGTTCCAGATCTATTAATTCGCGGCAGGCTCAAGTGCTTTGATAGGGAAAAAGCGACTACAGCTATAAACCTGGCAAAACGCCTGTAAACCCATCAGCAACAACAGCAAAACAGCTGCAAAAAAAGTGAGAATCTTCCAAGAACCGAACACATATTCCTTCATAAATTTCCCGAACTTAACCTTCCATCTCCCATTATAATACCTATTCACATCTCCAATCACTTTATCCAACGAGGCCACTTTCGTCAATCTAATCGACTTACTCATCCCGTTCCATAGCTCAGCCACCTCCTTCTCACTCTTCAAATGATTGATGATAACCCCTCTTTGACAAAGCAGTTTAGCATCCACATCCGTATCGATAATCCCGTTCATCAACTCTGTATATCGAGCTAAAACCAAAGGTCCCTTAACACTGCAAGCCTCATAAGCAACCAAATTCCTCAACACAACCTCGGAATTCACATCTAAATCGATTACGGGGATATAAAATATTAAATTACTTTCGTCGAAATTGATGCTCGTGATACCTTCATTAATAGGCAAGAATTGCACACCGACTTCAAGAAGCTGAGAAACTGAAGGGATTGAAATCTCTTCCTGCAATGGAGGCTTGTCTATATTGTTCTCATCCGAATCTTCGTCTTCTTTCTTCTCCTTATCATCAGTACTAAACGCGCTAAACATGTTTTCTATCGGCTCTTTCAACATACTTAGAAGAGGGATTCTCGAAAGAATCAACCAAGGTAATTTCACAAGAAATGTGAGAGGTTTTGAGAAAACTATGCTCTTGATCCATAACAAAGGCCCTCCTTTTAGAATACTCCATAACTCATCAAGAATCACTCTCAAATGACCCGGCTTAGAAAACGAGTCATCTTTCTCCTCATCGCCTCCTTTTTGATCTTCATCGTCTTCTTCATCAATATCAATAACTTGTGAGTCAACTCTAGGCAAAATAAATTGGTACAAAAAGTCAAGTAAATGAGCACACTCTTTTACTTCAATTTTTTGTGCACACTCCACCGTTTTAAACGGTGAGAGCTCTTTACTGAGCGCCATCAACATATCGAAAACCTTCTCATCCGCCATTTCAAGAGACGGATGCTGAAACTCCAACAGCATTCTCATCACGAACAACGGGATTTGATTCTCAAGCATGATTATATCTCTGAGAATAGCGTTATGGACTGTTTTGTTCCTCGAAAACCCGATCAAATTCGCCAATCTTGATGGGACTTTAGTTAGGACCTTGCTAGCTTCTTTGAGGCCACAAACCTGAAAGAACTCGAACAAGAACGAGACATCAACCGCCATCATCCAAGCCAAGGCCTCACAGCTATAATCCAACGGCCTCTGGTAGCTGGCCCGAATCCGAAGCTCGAATTTAATGATATCATCAACAATTTGGTGGAGCTTGACATTTTGCAGCTCTTTCTGATTTCTTTTAGCAGCAGCAACTTTGTATCTCTCCATGTCGTAAAGCTCGGCCCGTAAATGGTGATACGGGCCGATGGCGACTTGGTGTGGGACGTAACATTCTGGATCACTGGCCATTAGGGTTTTTGGAACGGTGAAGATTGTGACGGGGTTTTCATGGGCTTCTTCCTCGAGCTCTTCGTCCAGGGTTTGGCGAATCTGTTTGATCCATTTTCCTTCATCGAAATTTGAGCTGCTTAAGCTTGTAAGCATGTTGGGTTGGAAGAAGGACATGTTGGTTGATTTTGATCTCTTCCCTTTTGATGAACCTGACATCTTCACGGCGACGTTTAATTTGTTTGTGTATGAATTAAAATTGCAGTTTGTGGATAGAATATTTGTGACAAGAAAGGCTTAGTTTTGGTTTTGGAATGTTAATTAATTCTTGAGGAATTATGCATTCAATATATATGCTTCAATTAAATGGCTAAACCTGAGGTGTTGACTAGCTAAACCATTAGGTAAAGCGTTAATCTCATTAACTAATTAACTAGTTCGGATTTATAATAGATCTCACGTTTTTTTACGTGTTGATTAAATTATAACCCTCGTTACACTCACTAATTAATATATATATTAGAGATAATTACACTTACATCCTTCGATTTAAAAGTAAATACAACAAGACTCCCTCAACTATTAGAAATTACAAATAGACCTTCTAACCCTAACGAAAACCTAAAAACTTAATGGAAAATTGCAAAATGACTAATTATCTAAATCATTTTTGTTATAGTGTTTGTTATACATGAAATGATCATGGCAAAGTGATTGAGTTGTTGTCATCTAGTTAATAAAATAATGTTAGTGTCTACCTGAAAATAAGAAAATGACTCACAGCATGATCTAAGTGTTAAAAGGAACCATAGTCGAGAAAGTGTCTGTGTAATTTCCAATAGTCGAGGGATGTAAATGTAATTATCCCTGTATATTAATGTATGTTTTATAAAATGACGAAATTATTAGAAAAGAAAGTAATTAAAGAAATAGCATGCATGTGGGTCACATGGTATCTTTTCTGAAAGTATGATGACTTTTCTTCCTTCTTTCGGATTTTATATTGGCGCCAGGCGAGGCGAGATTCAATTATTCATGAAATATGTTTGTTTTTTTTTTTTTTTTTTTTTTTTTGAGTTAATTGGTTTGATTTTAACTTTAATTTAATGTTCCTTGCATATGAATTGACATTGTCGTGTGTTTAATTTGACCTAAGAGAATAAACAAAGGAAAATTAATATATTTGGCTATGTGTTTCTAATGTCATAGTTATGTGCAAAATCACCTGTAAGGGAAATGATATGTAACCAGAATCTTATGTCCAAAATATACAGAAATGAATTCTTGAGCTAGTAAATTTCCTAATCCACCCTTATAATAATTTACATTTTGAATTAGAAAATATTATCTTTTATCTGAAATGGATTTATAATATCTCATTCCCAATGATTTTTGAAAACTGAACTATAATATTCTCTTTTTTCCCGTAACAATTATTGAAGAAATTTACATACCACATTTCTTTATTTATTTCTAACGATCAAATTATTAAAAACCTTATATGTGATTAAATCAATGACCAAATCGGTAAGGAGAGTACTAACTTTAAATTCGTGCTCAGGTGATTAATTTAATACATACTGTACTTAATAATTAATTATACTGAACATAATATATAGATATTTATAGATAATAAAGGACAAAGTTTATTTGCATAACATAATTTTAGTTATGTTATCATTATATCGTCACGTAATTTTAGTTTTTTCAGGTTCAATCTCATCGCTTTTTTTTTTGTCCTATAACTTTCAATTTATTGCAATCTCCATTCTATTTTGGCATAAATTTATCCAAATCTCTAGAAATTCACGAGAAAAATTATCAATATTGTCGATGATCAGACACTCCATTACAACAATCAGATTCTCTTAATTGTCCATATCAAGATCCCCACATCAATTTAAGAAAACAACTTCTCTAAATCATCAAATTTTCACTATGAGACTAGAATAAATAGATGAAGAAGGTAAGAACTGGACAACTTTAAAAAGTTATCTTCTGGGAACTTTGATCTAGAGAATGAAGATAAATGGATGATTGTAATTGAAAGTCTCACAACCGATATTGGTGGTTTTTTTGGCAAACTTCTACCAAAATTGGAAATTCTGGTCAAATAGGATGAAATTACAAAAATAAAAATAAAAAAAATTACGGAATAAAATTATAAAAAAAAATAAGTAATGGGACTGAAATCCGAAAAGACGAAAGTTACCCGACAATTTTATAATTTTTCTTTATTTTTATTTAACATATTCCATGATTATACCTTTAGTTACGGCACCAACTTTTTTTAAAAAATTTCTAGAACATTAATACAATTCAATTGATATGCTCATAATTAATTAGGATAGCCGAAAGTTGCATAAAAAATAATTGAGGTTTATTTTTGGTGAAAAACTATATCTTGAAATTGTAGTTAATTTAAAGCTTTATCCTAAAATTTATTATGAGAGAATAATATAAAGAAAACACACCAAAGGGCATTTTTGTAAGTGAAAACTTTCTGGATAATTTCTGAATTGTATTTTCTGGTGATTTAACCGCTCCATGTTTAAATTAGTAGGATCTTATGTTATCTTGTCATAAGTTCTCAATTGCAGCCCAGTTATTGGTCTATAAACCCACATCTATGTGTTGTAAGATTCGGTTGATCAACTTCGCAATTATTGCTGGAATTAAAAAGTCTTCAATTGTTGTCACTTAATACATACTGTAGGAATATTTTAATTTTAATTCTTGATATTATATATCACTTAATATATTTTATGGTTTGTATATTTTTCCTGGCGGTGAAATTTTGATTGATCCACAATATTATTAAGGTTTTTCATGCCCACTTTACAAAAACGTAAAATTCTTTAATTCATACACCCTTTTATTGGATTTTCGGTACTACTTAAATCAAATACACAAATGTTACATGGAAAATCCCAAGAGAAAAAGTAGGAAGAAATAAGAACTGTTTTCAAAGAGAAATTGGTAAAATGATCATTATTAGACACATTAACTTCAAGTGTATGAAATTAGACTGACTTCTGAGGTGGATGACAAATAATAATCACGAACACATTTGTTGAAAAGATAAGTTCCAAACATAGGCGACGTCAGAGCTGGCTTTACACGTTATGCTTTTATTATACTCACATGAAAGATTCCTCTAATTAAATTAAGGAAAATTACAATTAGACTCTAAAAAGTTTATTAAATTACAATTCAGGACACTTTTAGTAAAATAAGTACAGTTACACCCTAAACGAAATTGAATAATTACAAAATACATGTACCCTAACATTAGGGTTTCGTTATTAGTTAACAGAATATTTCATTTTTAATTTTTAAAAAAATTACACTTAGACTCCAAAAGAGTTTATAATATTACAAATAACGCTCGAGTAAAATTTAAGAGCAATCCATGGTATAAAAAATAAGGGTATCTTTAATATTTATTATTCATTTTTTATGACATCATTCAGTAGATAGCGAAATCCTAATGCTTATATGTATTTTATAATTACTTAATTACGTATGAGATATAACTATAATTATTTAATTAAAAGAATTATGAATTATAATTTAAACAAATTTCTTTGATATCTAAGTAGGGGACATCTAAAATTAAGTAGCTTTGTAAAAGTTTAATATTAGGTATGCATCTCATTTAATGCCACATATTATATGAAATATTTTTATTGGGTTTTAGTAAGTAATTTTCCATAGTCAACCGGTTAAAAATGTATACATCAATTTTCTTTCTCTCCTTGTATACTTAAGTAGATAATTAATGTTTTGAGAAATTTATGGTTATAAATGTTACATCTCTTCTCTCTCTCCTTTTAGACGCAAATATGTAGTTAATATTTTGAGAAATTTATACGAAGTAGGTCACTGAATAAAATGATAAAATAAACCCCACAATTATAGGAATAAGAAAATAGATAATAATCATTAATTTTTTGAAAATATTTTATTTTTAAGTAACACGCCATTTATGTTTGCTTTATTTGATTTCTTGTTTTCAAAAAAACAAAAATGCAATTTATTCTCTTATTTAACTATAAACCTATAAACAAATTTTATTTTTCTTAAAGTAGTGAAAATTTAAACTATTTATAAAGCATCATTTTATCCATTGTTTCTTAGATTTAATTATACAATTCTAATAGTAATTTTCTTAAATATAATATACCAATAGATTTGATTTTGCATTATGTTGTCTTAATTCCTTATTATTATATTTTGGTTGTAAATTATATACCATTAACCTTGATTATTTTTAATATTTTTCATAAAGTATAAATGAGACTGAATGAAATTAAATAAAGCCAGCACATTGAATTAGCTGAGGAAAAAAAGTAAATATAATATATACTTTTCATAATTATGATTGGATTTAATAAAACAAAATATACGATATATTTTACAAATCAGAATTAATTAAAAAATTCTAAAACTTATGTTGATTTAAGAATATATAAAGTATATACAGTGATTTATGTAATTTTAAAAAAACAAAAAAAAATATTTTTAAATAATATAAGTCTCTCGTGATATTATAAGATGTAGATTGAAATAGTTAAAAACTATAGTGTTTGGTATTAAAATAAGAAGAAGAATGAATTAAGAAGAAGAAAAAATAATTAAATAATATGCGTGATGAGTAATACACGTTATTAAGATGTGCTTTATATCTTTTCTACTTAAAAAAATAAAAATAACATTTGACACCAAAATAATAGGTAACATGTAACCTTTACCTAATTTTTTTTTTTTTAAGTAAAACGAGACTATTTTTTAAATTGAAAGAGAGTTCGATAATAAAACAGAACTAGCAAAATCAGGGATATCAACGTTCCCAGATCTGATGTTAGGACACTTCCTAGCAAGACAATAAGCTAAACAGTTGCCCGAACGACGAACAAATGAAAACTTATAAAACGGAATCAAAGAAAGAGCTTCTCTAATATCACGAATAATGTTACCAATGCTCGACCTATCCACTTCCAAGCTCTCAATTCGGTTAAGGAGCACCTCACAATCTCCTTCAAAAATGACTCTATTCAATCATTTCCTCAAGACCAAGAAAACAGCCTCACAAGGAGCAGCAGCAGCTTCCGCGGTAAGCCCATCGAACGAGCCACAGCGCCGCCCAGCACACCAGGCCAAGCAAGCACCATGATCGTCTCTTGCAACAACGCCAAAACAGTGAAGGCCATTCTCAACAAATGTAGAGCCATCAAAGTTAACTTTGATCCAATCAATCTCCGGGGGGCGCCATAGAGAGTTCACTGCCCCTCTCCTAGCCGGAACCACAAGATCTGCAGACGGCATGAGCGCCAAGTAATTGGCAGTGAACTCAACAATCTCAAGGGGTTCGACAAACTCCTCTTCTGCCCATTTCTTGTTCCTTATTCCACCACATAGACCAAATAATTGTAAGGAACAAAGCCCACTCCTTTTCCTCCAGCACCTTATAAATCCCCCTAAACAAGCCTCCGTATCTCCCTCCCAACAACCAACAACACTCCACGATAAACCTGACAAAGCCCAAACTTGCCTTGGCATATCACACCGAAGCAAGAAATGCTGATCATCCTCCTCCAACTCCCCACAATAAGGACAACAACAATCCCCACCACAATGTCTCTTCCTCAAATTAAAAGCAGAGGGATACACACCTTTACATAATTTCCACCCAAACAGGCGAACCTTGGGTGGCACTTTCGCGCCCCAAAACATGTTCCAACCTAGCGCTTCAGCTGCCGTCCCACACTCATCATTCTCCAAAGCCTCCAAATCCAATGCAACTTTGTAACCGATTTTAACCGAGTAGCATCCATTATTCGTGTAATGCCAAATAAGAATGTCCCGACTAGAAGCAGCTCCCAATGGAATTTTAAGGATCTGTTGCACATCAATCGGCTCAAACAACCGCTCCACCAACCTCTCATTCCACAGCCCCCCCAATCAAAACGGAGCTCTGAAACCCTCGAGATTACCGAATCCACAGGTTTCGGCGAAATTATTTTGAAGGTTCTAGCTCTCGAGACCCATGA
This sequence comes from Verbena officinalis, assembly GCA_958496215.1. Taxonomy (NCBI): domain Eukaryota; kingdom Viridiplantae; phylum Streptophyta; class Magnoliopsida; order Lamiales; family Verbenaceae; genus Verbena; species Verbena officinalis. The sequence continues at coordinate 3,478,112 of OY292391.1, forward strand.
ATCCTTCCAAATATCAATTATGTCACCCCTTCCAACTCTCCATCTGAACCCCGTCTCAATCACCCTTCGAGCCCCATGAATACTCATCCAAGTAAGCGACAGTCGACTCCCTAATTCTGCATGCAGAAAATCCGTATCCGGAAAGTAACGGGCCTTCAGAATACGGCTCAATAAAGATCTTGGAGATGTGATAATCTGCCACCCCTGCTTACATAACATAGCATCATTAAAAGCTCTCAAATCTCTAAACCCCAATCCACCATCTCCCTTACTCTTACACAACTTTCGGCAAGCAATCCAGTGAATTTTACTAGACGATCCACTATTCCAAAAGAAGTCAGATATCATAGACTCAATATCTTTCAATAGAAAATCCGGCAACCTGAAACACCCAATGGCATAAGTCGGGATAGCCTGAAGCACTGACTTGATGAGTACCTCTTTCCCAGCTTGAGAGAGCAACTTTGCCGACTATCCCTTAATCCTATCCCACACCTTGTCCCGGATAGATACAAACACCTCCCTCCTGTTCCGACCGACTACTGAGGGAAGACCGAGATAAAGAGAATGTGCCATCTCAAGTCTTAGCCCCAGTCTCGAAGCCACTCGCCCCCTAGTCCCCATATCCACATTCCGAGAGAACACCACAGATGATTTAAGGTAATTCACTTTCTGCCCGAATATCTCCTCATACCGCCTAAGCACCTCTAACACCGAATCCACCGCCCCTTCAGATACTTTGCAAGTGATCAAAGTATCATCAGCAAACAACAAATGTGACACCCTCGGTGCCCCCATACAAACCGCCACTCCACGAATTCGACCCCTCTCCTCCTCTACCTGCAAAAGTTTACTAAAAACCTCTGCACATAACAGAAACAGATAAGGTGAGAGAGGGTCACCCTGACGGATTCCCCTCTCTGGAATAATATGCCCAAAATTCAACCCACTCAAAATAAAAGAGTATGAAACATTCCTCACACACAACTCATAATAAGCTCAACACACTTAATATGGAGTCTTAATTTCAACAATACCTTCTCGAGAAAAACCCATTCCACCCTGTCATAGGCTTTACTCATGTCAAGCTTGAGGGCCATGAAACCCTCCTTCCCTTGGTGCTTACTCTTTAAAAAGTGATTGATTTCGAAAGCCACGAGTATATTATCCGTAATCAGCTGACCCGGAACGAAGGTTGACTGGTACGGGGAAACAATTTTCTCAACGAAAGGTTTAAGCCTATTAGCTAATGCTTTTGGTGCAATCTTATAGATTACATTGCACAAGCTAATAGGCCTAAACTGTGTCATGTTTTCAGGACCAGAACATTTGGGAATCAAAACAATATGTGTAGAGTGTAAATCAAGCAAAAATGAGTTATCATTCAGAAAAGCAAGGGAAAAGGAAGTCACATCATCACGAACTATATGCCAGTAATTTTGAAAGAAAATAGGAGGCATACCGTCAGGCCCAGGAGATTTGAGTAGGGACATCTGGGCCAGCGCGCGATCAATATCCTCAGCAGAATACGAACGTGGGAGTCATTCGTTGTCCTCGCGTGTGATTTTCGTTATCAGACACTCAAGAGCTTCATCAATAGCATCAGACGGAGGCCGAACTAAACTGAAAATAGAGCCAAAGTAACTCGAAATAATTTCTTTTATACCTTCCTCGGACTCACACCAAACCCCATTAGCATCCCTCAATCTCAAAATGTTGTTATTCTTACGCCTAGCTGATGCCTTTGCATGGAAAAAGCCCGTGTTTATATCTCCTGACTTAAGCCATTCAACATTAGCTCTCTACCGCCACTTAACCTCCTCATCAACTAACATATCCTCCAATTGTTTCCTCAAGTCCGATTCCTCTTTTCTATTCTCTGCTGACTGGGCTTTTCTCTTACAAGCAAGAATACGTTTCTCAAGTTGCTTCTTAAGCCTAACTGGATCACCAAATTTCGTCTTACTCCACCTCATATGCAAACCTTACATTTCTCAATCTTTGCACTAGCTATCTCTGCCGGGGTGAGCCCATCTACCTCTGTCCACTCCGCCTCGATAATTTCTCTACATTCCTCGCTTCGCATCCACATCGCTTCGAATCTAAACTGTTTCTCCCCCGTAAGTCTTTTCTGCTCTGTCGGAGCACAATCAATTACCTATGTCGAATGATCCGAACTAAACTTCTCCACAACCTTCACCGTAGCCCTACGGAACCGAGTTCTCCACCCAATAGAGACCATAGCATAATCCAAACATTCCCAAATCCGCCCCCAGGTGGGGCAATTCTGACTCCATGTGAATTTCCCATTGATCAAACCCAAATCTGATAAACCACAATCTGACAAAGCTGAACGAAAATTTCCAATTAACCTAGGGGCTCTCCTCGGCTCGCCTTGTTTGTCGCTATCCCCAAGAATCTCGTTAAAATCACCAACACACAACCATGCCTGATAATCCCTCTCTCCCAACTTTCTCAGTAATTCCCATGATTTTCTCTTTTCGGACGATGCTGAAAACCCATAGAAACCCGTGAACCGCCAACTAGAAACATCATCACTAGCATTAACCTGAACATCAATATGGTGTGCCGAATAACTCAATAACGAAACATCCGCCTCCCTGGACCAAAACAATGCCAAGCCACCCGACTTACCAACACAATCCACACCAAAACCATGCATATTCCACTTATTCCTTAGAGACTCAATCTTCTTCCTTTTACATTTGGTTTCCGAAATGAAAACCAACACCGGAGAATGGACCTTGATGAGGTCCTCTAGATCACGAACTACCTGGGCTCCCCCGATACCCCGGCAGTTCCAGCTTAACAGACTCATTGGTGTCGGCGGGACTGCCCTGCAGCCGCCGCCGTTGGTGTCATTGAAGAATTTATTTTCACACCCTTCTTCAAAGTGCCCTTAATAGAATTCTTACCCACAGGCTCCGTCTTGATCGCTTTCGGAGTTTTCTTTTCCCATCCACTTTCGGGCTCAAAACTGATCTTGCTTTCTTTTTTTCAGTCGAGTTCTTAGTTAGAGCAGAGATTGAAACCATTTCTGGTGAAGAGAATGAATGTTCAAGATTTACCGGGGTAATTTTATTACTCGAATCCGGACTAAGCACTAGTTCCGGCTGAGCAACAACATTACTCGGTTGTCCAATATCCTTGTTAAAAAGCACCAAATCCATAGTTTGTTTTTTCAGAACGTGATTAGATTCAACCAAATTATTAAGATGGAACACCTGTGCAAATTGAGAATCAGCGGAGGCCACGTTCTTGTGATTATCCAATATAGAGATAGGGATGTTAACTAAATTACTTGAGGTCGTTAACGATGTCCACTTTTAGTTCAAAGCTGAAATTGTTTCATGTGGATCATTACGGTTTAAAGCACTAAACATTTGACCAAAAGCATTAGCAACAGGAATATCCCCATATCGATTATCAACATCATACACGTTAATGGCAGCCTGATTTTGTGACACATTTTGAAAGTTAGAAAAATTATGTGCCTCAGCCGCATCATTAACGTGAATAGCAGCCAACTTTTGAAAATTAGACATGGTTTGCACATCAGCTGCTGCCGCTGCACTCACATGAATAGCATCCAACTTTTGAAAATTAGTCATGGTTTGCACATGATCAGCTGTTGCATTAACGTGAGGATCAACCAAGTTTTGGAAATTAGAAGCATTAACTTGAAAAATATGAGCATGTGATACTGACTCAATTTTCACAGGAGGATTAGCATTCAAACTTAAAGAACTTTGATCATGCAAATCATGATGTTTTCTCCAATTATTAAAATCTCTAGGATTTGGGCTATTTTTCATTCTCCCAACCAGACGACATACCTCGAGAAATGTTATCTCTGAAGCCACGGCCTGAAGTCGGTTTTCTGAATACCGGGCGAGCTGCCGGAGATGGTGTCGGCTGTGCACGAGCCACCTTCCAACCTGACCCCTGTTTCTCGTTCCTTGCTCGAAGCCATTGCCCAAATGGATAATGAGGTGCTTTGTCCACGAAACCCGGCTTTTATTGATCAGGAAAAATTCTCGCGAGGTGATCGAGGCGGCCACAATAATAGCAGAAATTAGGTAAACGCTCGTAACTGAACGACACGATGAGTTCCTTCGCTCCCGTGACTGATCTGATCTTGAGAACTCGCTGTAACGGTTTTGTGATATCAATGCTAACCCGTAAAAGAAACCCTGGTGGTGGCCCACTCGAATTCCCAATCTCCACCTGATTTATTTCGGCATTACGAAACACCCAAAAGAGCTTTTCCGATTGTTCTAGCAACTACCATCGTTCGGCTCCCTAAAGGCAGATCATGAACCCTAACGTAGAAATCACACCAATTCAGTTCCACCATCATCGGATTAGTCCCCTCTTCAATCTCCGCCAATACTATTAAATTCCTGTCAAACGCCCAAGGGGAAAATTCCATGGTTCTACGTCAGTCAAGTTCGTGATAAAAGACCAATAAAAATCTGCCTCCCTCAAGTTTCTGTACATCCATACCTTTTCCAGGCCGAATTGCACCAATCATAGTCTCACGGAATGCATCAAAATTGAAGGTTCTATTCGCAAGGATTCTGCCAACAACAAGAAATCTTTTGGCCTCATCAACCCCCTGCAACTCATCATCTTCAATCAAAACTTCGTCCCCCAACTCCTTCTCCGTTAAGGTTAGAGCTCTATCCACCCAATCCAATTCTTCATCCATCTGAGTTACGATGAACTCCGGTGCACTAATACGAAAATCACACGAGACAACCGCGAATTACTCTTCGTATTCGTATTCTGCAAAAGAAAAGTCACATGAATGATAGTGAGAAAACAGACACTAAAACGCTGAAAGAATTGAAAAGAAAATAATTTTTGAATCACTAAAAAAGAGCAGTAAATCGCCGGAAGTGCGTTGCCAAGAGAGCCGACTTTGTCAGCGAGGTCGATGAGCTTCCCGGACGGTATTGGATCTACCGGAAAACACAAACCCTACCCCAGAAACCCTAGCGCAAAAAGAGTCCTATTCTACGTAAACTCTCATGCGATAGAAGACTTTATGATGTTATTTTTTTGCTTAATCTAACCTTTACCTAATTAATAGGTAATAGGTAAATAAGACTTGTACAGCAGATAGTATGTACTCTAATACAGCACCCAACCTAATATAAAACTTTTATTAGCCTACCTAATTTTAGCCTATCCCATCTCAGTATAATTTTTCCATTAAAGCATTGGCTTTCCCTCAAGTTCCATATATATGACATAACCCCTACATTTTTGCTCTCAAGATAATGATTGCACACACATCTACATATTTTATATATACGGATCAAGATGTGTACATCATGCCCACATTCTTTACGTATGTATATGGAAATTCTTAATGGATTATACAACCACTCCACAATTATTAATCAGTTGGAGGGAATGATTTATGGTGATCTATGAAACAACGATACGGATATAGATATAGTGACACAGACACGACAATATGGATATTAAATTTTTAATATTTTAATTAGAGAAGTACTATTTGATATGGGTGTCGGACATGGTGATTTGGATAAGGTGACATAGATTTTTTTCAATATTTTATACTAAAAAAATATCCAATACGAGTGTCCGACACGGTATCGAATATGACAAAATACGATATGGTAAAACTTTTACAAATATTCGTACATCATAAATGGTGGCACAATAGCTAATTGCAGATTAAATTAAGGAAGAAGAAAGAGAAACATCCAAGTACTGAAATTTCTTAATGGGCTTATTCAAGAATGTATATTAGAGAAGCCCATTAAATGGGCCCAGTAGCTAGCAGTATATTAAAAGGACTATGTGCCAGCAGACTCCACACTTGAAATTAACACCACAAAACAGGCAAAAGAAAATCACAAAGATAATTGGAAACGCGACTACTCTTTCGTTGCTGGTTCAAGTGCTTTGATAGGCAAAATGCGACTACAGCTATAAACTTGACAAAACGCCTGCAAACACATCAACAATAACAGAGCAACAGCAGCAAGGAAAGTGAGAATCCTCCAAGAACCAAATACCCTTTCCTTCATGAATTTCTCGAATTTAACCTTCCATCTTCCATTATAAAACCTATTCACATCTCCAATCACTTTATCCAACGAGGGCACTTTCGTCAATCTAATCGACTTACTCATCCCATTCCACAACTCAGCCACTTCCTTCTCACTCTTCAAATGATTAACAATAATCGCTCTTTCACATAGCAACTTTGCGTCAACGTCCGTGTCGATAATCCCGTTCATCAACTCCATATATCGAGCTAAAACCAAAGGTCCGTTGATACTACAGGCTTCGTAAGCAACCAGGTTTCGTAACACAACCTCGGAGTTCACATCTAAGTCGATGACAGGAATGTGAAATATTAAATTATGTTCGTCGAAACTGATGCTCGTGATACCTTCGTTAATGGGCAAGAACTGTACTCCAGCTTCTAGGAGCTGAGAGACTGAAGGGATTGCGATCTCTTCCTGTAATGGAGGCTTGTTGTTTTGATCTGAACTTGTCTCGTCGTCTTCTTTTTTCTCCTTATTACTCTCCTGAAAGGCGCTGAACATGTTTTCGATGGGCCCTTTTAGCATACTAAAGATGGGAATTTTGGAAATAATTGTCCAGGGCAATTTCACGATAAGTGTGAGAGGCTTAGAGAAGATTATTTTCTTGAATAATTTGATGGGTCCGTCTTTTATGGGGGAGAGAATTTCCCAGAGCTGATCAAGAAGGTGCCTCAAGTGACTCGGGGGCCCTGTGGAGTCCTCCTCCTCCACTACAAGAAAAAAAAAATTAAGAAAAAAACAAGAATTAAATTTCACTGGACACATAAAAGGGAAAAGAAGTATTTCTTGTTATAATGTTATCATTTAATTTAGGGATAATTACACTTACACTCTTTCAATTTAGAAGTAAATACAGAAATATCTCCTAAACTATTGGAAATTACAGATAGATTCTATAATCCTAATAGAAACCTAAGAATTAAACTTAACGAAAAGTTGTAACATGACTAAGTTACAGTTACCACAACATTTTTGTTATAATATTTGCTATATATGAAATTAACGAGCAAAGTGATTAAGTTATTATCCAGTTAATAAAATGTTAGCATCTACTAGATTAAAAGAAAATGACTAACATCAAGACCTAAATACTATTAGACAGAGTCATAGTCGAAGGGGTATCTCTGTAATTTTCAATAGTAGAGGAGATGATGTTGTATTTTCCCTGGAGGAGTGTAAATGTAATTATCCCTTGAATTTATAAATTTTAAATATATAAATGATAATTGAAGTTTATTAAATTAAAGTTAGGTTATGCTCAGATACCAAAAATAATATTATTTCAAAAAATAAATTATAAATAAATAAATTACTTACTTTCCTTGATCTCTTCACCATCTTCTTCATGGATTTCGATTATTTGAGATGAGACATCAATTTTAGGCGCGATGAATTTGTACAAAAAGTCCAGCAAATGAGCACAATTATTCACTTCAATTTTATCAGTGCCCTCCACCATTTTAAATGGCGAGAGCTCCTCACAAAGTCCCATCAACATATTAGAAAGCATTTCATCCGCCATTTCCAGAGAAGGATGCTGAAACTCCAGCATCATTCTCATCACGAACAACGGGATTTGATTCTCAAGCATCATAATATCCCGAAGAATCGCATTATTCGCAGTTTTATTCCTCGACAACCCAATTAAATGCTCCAATCTCGACGGGACTTTCGTCAAAACCTTACAAACTTCCTTCACTCCACAGACCTGAAAGAACTCGAACAAGAAAGACGCATCAACGGCCACCATCCACGCCAAAGCCTCTCCGCTGTAATCCAACGGCCTGTGATAGCTCGCACGAATCCTCAGCTCATGTTTCATCACATGATCAACGATGTCTTGGAACTTCATGTTTTGGAGTTCCTTCTGATTTCTTTTAGCAGCAGCAACTTTGTACCTCTCCATGTCGTAGAGCTCGGCCCGTAAATGGTGATACGGGCCGATGGCGACTTGGTGTGGGATGTAACAAACTGGATTACTAAGCATTAGGGTTTTTGGAACTGTGAAGATTGTGACTGGGATTTCAGTTTCTTCCTCGAGCTCTTCGTCTAGGGTTTGGCGGATGTGTTTGATCCATTGTTGTTCGTCGAATTTTGAGCTGGTTAAGCTTGTGAGTATGTTCGGTTGGAAGAAGGACATGGTTGGTTTTTTCATGGCTGAGTATGTGAAAAGGCAGAAGAGTTTGCAGTTTGTTGGTGATGAAGGCTTTGTATTATAGATTGGATCCTTTTATATTGTCTAATGTCTATAACTGACACGGCCATGACATGATAAGAACATGACGATACGGATTTTTTTTACTATTTTACACTAAAAAAATATCTCATAATAAGATTAGGTGAAGTGTGAGTCTCGTCCATTCATACCCGGAATGAAATATAAATTATATCAAGGAAAGGATATGAATCATATGATTAGAGTTGAAAGTAATTACTAACGAGCATGTGTTTCACATAGTGACTTTTGAGGGAGGAAAGTACGATGACTTTTCTTATTAATTTCTTTCTTGTTTTTTCCTTTTCTGTTTCTTTAGATTCAAGTGTGTGATATCCTTTTGTTTCAGGTTAATTTTTATTTTTAATCCAATAGTTAGTCTTATCGTCAATGTCTATAACTTCACGCCATTCATGTGTTTTTTTATTATATGAACAAATGCATTAAAAAAATAAAATGTGAATGTGATACGTCTTATTTTTGGCTACAAGAAAGCACTCTTTTCACTACAGGAGAAAAGTATTTTTCTGTCACTAAATGTATAGTCTCTCATTGGTTGACTAATTGAGGATTGATTGAGGAGATAAATTTGTTATGGATTTCATAATAAGTAAATACAAAATCTGAATAAATTAATTAGAGAGTTTGGTAGATACTATCCAGTTTGCCTATCCAACTGCACTTTAACTCATAGATTACAATTTGATGGGTAATTAAGTGTAATAAAGCGAAATCATGATATCACCATGTATAATTTAACGGTCAAAAATAATATAGTTAGACACCTATCCAATTATGTAGAATCGGCCAACTCTAATTAGAGACGAAACACTTAGGGACAAACTATTAATATTGTTTGGTTGTCTGTTGTCCCCTTAGTCATTGGCTGAATGAAAGTACAACTTTTTTCAACATATCTCATTTGAATTTTAATCCGTTTAAGTTTCGATTCCTAGTTTATGTATAGTATACCTGAGTTAGAAAGATCGCCCCAATTTCACCTCTACCGTACCCCAATATGGAAAAAATCGTATAGAACATTATTTAAAAGCTCATTTTTCCTCTGTGTGTTTAACTGTTGTAACTATAGCATTTATTGGCTTCAGATTCGCCCTCATAAGACAACCTAATTTTAAACACCACAAATTGGTTGGCACAGTTTAGATGGATGTAAAGTGCCATTATCTTTAAAAGGGTCCATTTCAATTCAATAAATGTAAACAAGTTCTTAGTCTTTACTGGCTGGCCCATCAGGGAAAACGTTGATTCACGTCTAACTCCATGTGGACAAAGAACACGCAAAAGTTGGAAAAGAAAGGATTCAGAAAGAAAATGTGATTCACATGGTGATGGCTTTTAGATATTAATAATTAATAAATAATAATTATGGATATCTAGTAAACCAATACGATACCGAAACGTTAGAGCCCAGTGAAGCATAAAATTGACCCACTACGCAATATTTTTCATGTGTTTAGTACAGAATTCAGAAAAAACAGTATGAATATCATTGTCATAATTAAGAAGTTGGTTTAAAAGCAAAGCATTCTTGGATAATGCTTATGGGCCATCCATCAATGATCAAAGTACCTGCAAATTAAAAATTATGTGTAGGATTAAGACTCATGTAAATTGGAGGAAGCCCACAGACCAAACAGAGAGAAAAAAAGTGTAAAATAATTAAAAAATTAGCCATTTGAAATTTTGAATAAAAAGTTTCAAGAAACAAACTCAACTCATCACACAAGACAAAATGTAATTTCTCAGCCAGTTAGATGAATCTTTAAACACCAAAAGTCTTAACTTCCAAATGACAGAGCACGCAAAAAGATAATACTTACAGGCACCATTTCAAATGAGTTCGAACTGAGTCAATGCACAAATTAAAGAAGAAACTATCCAAAATTGGAAGCAAAAACATAGTATAAGATTATAACATTCCATGAGAAACATGTAGTGAGGCTCTGGCATACCTGTCACGCTTCCCATAATTACCCAATAACATATCTGTTCAGTGATTATACTGTCCCCATTCAGCCCCATTAGTTTCATTTTACTGTCTGAAATCGGGCATGAGACTTCGGGACATTCTTGAAAATTGTTAGCCATAAAAACTGAGATGTGGAAATTACCCAATTTCAGATTCTTCACTGTCCATTTTTATCTGCAATTCAGCTCTTGGCTTAGCCGAAAGTCCTTTTAGATACATCTCATCATCATATTTTCTAGCCATATCAATCAAACCCTTTTGCAGCAAAGCATCAATTAAGGCATTATATGCGAACTCATCTGGACTCAGTCCATGTTCTTCCATTTTCTTCCAGACATGAAAAACAGGTCTAAGAAAACCCCATCTTCCAAACTTCCTCATCAACATCACATACGTGTCCATCTTTGGAAGAACACCGCTCTCTATCATCCTATCAAACAGCTTTAGAATCTCTCGAGGCTTTTCAAGGCACATGAAGAAGCAATGGTAAGTAATTATATTCGGCTCACAACCTCTTTTAGTCATTATATCGAGCACCTTATGTGCATCTCTGTATCTCCCATTTTGACACAACAGTTTGAGAATCGTGTTGAAAGTTACAACATTGGGTTGGCAGCCCAACTCGATCATTTCTTTGTAAAGCCTCATTGCCATATCAACACCTTCAGAAATCCCAATAGCACGGATTACTGTATTGTATGCTACAGCATCCAATTGAATGCCTTTCTTCTTCATTTCCTTGTACAATTTCACAGCCTTCCATGGCTTACCACTCTTGCATAGGATATCCATATATATTGAGTATGAATACAAGTCTTTGTTCACACCTCTCTTATCCATTTCCTCCCAAAACTCCTTACACTTCCTCCACCACTCCATTTTAAACCAACCCCGCAGAATCATGTTATAAATTTTTGTGCTCTGGACATTAAAACTGGAAAATTTACCATCATATTCATCATCCCTAATTTTCTTAAAGCATAGTTCTTCAGCTTCTATTACGTGCTTGTACTCGCACAATGCATCGATCAAATTAGAGAATGAAGTTTCGTCCCTCAGATTATAATCTTCCAATTTGCAGAAAGCATCAATTGCTTCCTTAACAAGGTGGGCTGATACATAACGCTTGAATAAAACCCGGAAAGTTGTATGATCAGGTACGGAATTTGGGTTTTTCCTCATTCTTTCTATCAAATTCCATGCAGTATCGAACTCGAAAAACTTACCAAGAATGTCAATAATCCGGTTGAGTGTTTGAGTGGTGTGTTGAAACCCATTCTGGGTTTCGACCCAGTTGAAGAACTCTAAGGCGAGCTTCCAGTCATTGGCGTAACACCTGAGCGTCTCGAGAACTGTAGCAGGTTGATAATCCGAATAATTGAACTGCGTCGGAGCCGGAGCGGTGAAAAGATTGGAGTTGGGGCTGTTTTCTATGGGGTTTGACGTGGGTTTTGGAGCAAATGGAGGACTATGGGAATGGAGGTGTGGAAGAACACAAAGGCGGCGAAAGCAGAGATAGTGAATCTTGGAGGTGATTGAAGGGAGCATAATTTGGGATTAATTTGATAATGAAATGTGTGAAAAATTTCTTTAACTGCAAATTCACATAGCTCATCTCCTTCAGTCTATTCCCTGCAAGCTGCAACCGTTTTGAGGGTTTCCTTAATTTGCAGTTTACGCCCTTTATTGACAAAAAATAGCATTCAGAGGACAATTACAAAATATTTGAAATTCTCAAATCTCAATACCTTTACGTTTTCTTTTGGAATATCAAGGTAAAATCAACATTATAAACTCTCCAATTCAATCACGTATCTAATAGTATTGATTAAATCCAACAAAACAACAAAGGGAATAATCATTACATACTCAAAGTCTGGTATCTAACTTTTGATTTTAGGTTAAGGATCCACATTTTTTTGATTTACAAACTAAACCAGCAGCAGTGCCGGGACCCTAAGGTGAGGGGTGTACCTGACTTAAAGTGTGAATTCAGGGAATCACTGAATAAAATATATACTAAATATTATGGAATAATTTCAAAAAATATATAATATATATGAAATAATTTTAAAATCAGGAGATGCACGTACATATCTTCACTTGTATGTAGTTCCGTCACTGAACTAAACTGACTCTGGAGTGCTTAACCTAACTTCCTCAACTAACTAATAACTCATAACTTAACCTAACTTTCTGATAATTAAATTTTGACTTTTTGGACTTGGAGCTAAAACATGGCAGTATATATTAAAAAAAGAAAATCATAGATACGAGTTTAGATTTATGAAATAACTATTTATTGCAAAACTCGGCCTAATGGATAGTTATTTATGAAATAGACCACTTATTTAGCACGTGGCTAAAATCAGATTATGTTTTTGTTTCCATAAAGTACGGATATCTGTAAGTTTGCCTCCTAATTTACAAAGATTTTTAAAAACAATTCAAAACTTAATAAAAGTGGTGAAGTCAGTCCTAAAGAATAAATTTCTTCTAGAAAAAGAAAGTATAGTGAAATTTTGAGAAAATTGTGATTAAGGGTGAAAGTTGTAAAATTATTTAAGAGACAATAATATTTAGCTATTTAGAATTAAGTATACAAATATATTATAATACAATAATGAATTATAATTAAGGAATTATTTAAGTATAAATTACTAAAAAGCATGATCAAACAATTAGGATAATTTAATTTATTGTGAATTATTGAGGTTTGGCTCAATGCCATCAGATTTTATTCCCAACGTGAAGGTATCGGTTTCGACTCCTTATAGTGACAAGAATCGAATTGTGTACGTAAGTTTAAAAAAATTTAATTTATTGTGTTGCACAAATTATTATGGAGAGGCAAAGTGAGTTGCTCTTTCACTTGTTTCAAGGGTCGGTTTGTTAATTAATACAAGTTTTTTAGATTTGGGGGCCTTTTAAAGGTTTTTTAATAGTAGAGGGGTTATTATGATACCAAGCCCATAATAAAGGGGTAAAAATGAATTTAACACGATACGTTTACTTCAATTTCCAATTACAAAACCTGAGAGTTGAAACATCACATTGGCTTCTTGAATTGCAGCGACAATGGCGGCTTCTCTGCAACTCAATATCAAACCCTTGACACCCCAATTTCGCCACTCTAAATCCGCCACCATACGCGGTCCTAAATTCTCCAGCATCCGCTGCTCCGCCGCCAAGCCGTCGAAAAGCTATTCGATTACTCTTCTTCCCGGCGATGGCATTGGCCCTGAAGTCATATCCGTCGCTAAGAACGCCCTCCAACTCGTCGCCTCTCTCGAAGGTGAAAAAAATTAATAACACCCAAGTTGAAAGAGAATAAATTGAACCCCTTTTTGTTTATTTTACTATTCATGGAATTTGTTTTAAAAATGGGGTTTGATGATAGGAATTGAATTTAAGTTCAAGGAAATGCCAATGGGTGGCGCTGCCTTGGATTTGACCGGAGTGCCCTTGCCGGAGGAGACCCTTTCTGCTGCAAAGGATTCTGATGCCGTTCTTCTTGGAGCTATTGGAGGGTAAATAATATATTTGTAAGATGAATGTGAATATTGAAATAACTTTTAACTATTTTTAAAATCTATCTTTTGCTATCTTGAAAATGTTAATTTAGTCATTTCATTAATTTGATGTGAAGGTATAAGTGGGATAATAATGAAAAACATTTGAAGCCTGAGACTGGACTGCTTCAGCTTCGAGCAGGTCTTAAGGTGTTTGCAAACTTGAGACCAGCTACTGTTTTACCCCAGGTAAAAGAACTATGCTGATTCTGATTGCTTTATTGTTTAAATGTATTAAACATGAAAAAAAGAAAAGGCTGAAACAAGATGTATTGACAATATATTCTGCAGTTAGTTGATGCTTCAACTTTGAAAAAAGAAGTTGCTGAGGGTGTAGATTTGATGGTGGTTAGGGAACTAACTGGAGGTTAGTTGTGCACTGCTTAAAAATGAGATCGTGTTGTCTCAAATGAACTTTTTCACTTAAATGAGTTTATATGTGATGATTCTTGATGAAAGCTCTGTTTATTTAGGTATTTACTTTGGCAAGCCGAGGGGTTTTAGCACGAATGAAAATGGTGAAGAAATTGGATTCAACACTGAGGTGTATGCAGCTTATGAGGTAATAATCCCTTCAAGTCGGCAGCTTTTGGACATTACTCTTTTGTGTGAAAGTTTCTTTTTTTCTTTTTATTCGGCAGGATTTCCTGGTAATATTCAATTATGAACCTACTGTTAGCTCCAATGACATTTTAGGACATACTGAAAATGTGTAACTAGAATATTATAGGAATTTCCACTTGATTCGGTTTCTACATTAAAACATTTTTTCAATGTAAATATCCTTTCACAGATTGACAGAATTGCTCGTGTTGCATTTGAGACTGCTCGAAAACGTAATGGGAAACTTTGTTCTGTCGACAAAGCTAATGTTTTGGAGGTAAAGATACTCACTTCAAGTTTGGATTTTTGGGGAAATTGAACGTTTATGTTATTTTCTGAAACTTTCTACTCGTTTTTGCCCCAACTTTACATGGAAAGTACATTAAGTATCTTTTTGCTTCACTCAATTGGGGACTTCAATAACAAATATTTACTGTCTACTTATAGCCTATATATGTTTTCTGGTTTCGTGCTGCAAGTGATTAAAAGTTTTTACATAATTCAGACGATACTTAATTTGGCAAACTAACTAGTTCATGCAATTAAGATTCTTTATGCTTTAGTTTTTTACTGTATGTCATGATTTACAGGCTTCCATGTTATGGAGAAAGAGAGTTACAGAAATAGCGTCAGAATATCCTGATATCGAACTCTCACACATGTATGTGGATAATGCAGCTATGCAACTAGTTCGAAACCCAAAACAGGTTTAATTCTTTTTCTCTTTTTTGTCTTAAGCTTCTTGAAAGTCATGAATGGACCCTAAATATACGCATCTATTGAAATTGCAGTTTGATACTATTGTCACAAATAATATATTTGGTGATATTCTATCTGATGAAGCATCAATGATTACTGGAAGCATTGGGATGCTTCCATCTGCAAGTTTGGGTGAATCGGTATGAATTAGTACCCAATATAGAAGTAAAAATAAATTTGCTTTTTCTTTCTAAATATGCTTAATATTTGAAACTGGTTCTGTAGGGGCCTGGACTATTTGAACCTATTCATGGTTCTGCTCCTGATATTGCTGGGCAGGTTGGTTTTGATATTTAAAGCTAAATAGCATATTTATTTTCTTTAATGTATTTTGTTGTTAAGAAATTAAAATTAATAATTTCAGGACAAAGCAAATCCTTTGGCAACAATTCTTAGTGCTGCCATGCTATTGAAATATGGTCTTGGAGAGGAAAAGGCTGCACAGAGGATTGAGGCAGCAGTCTTGAATACTCTAGATAGAGGTTTTCGTACCGGTGATATACACTCACCTGGACTGGTAAGCATTTAATTCAATTTAAATTTCAATTATTTTAAATAATTATTTCCCCATGGTTATGTTAGTTGACTTCCTGTAGAATTATAACCCAAGTTTGCTGTTTTTCCTCATTTTTTGGGTCTCAGGATTTTTTGAAGTGATTTTTTATTCAGCTTCGTAGTAATATACTATTGCTATGAATTTTGTGATAATTTTACAAAGGGCCAATTACAAATAAACCCCCGAGGTTTGCACCGTTTATGAAAAATACAGAGAGTTTCGCCTGACGGTAACGAAAACATCCTCAAACTGACGGAAAATCTCAGAATTAGGGTGTGTTTTTTTTGTAATTTTCAAGGTTTGAGGGTGTTTTTCGAGAAAATGCCGAACCTTAAGGTGTTTTTCGTAATTATTCCTTTTATTAATGTTCAACACCGTATTGATGAATTCTTCATTGCATTTTATAGAAACTTGTTGGGTGCAAGGAGATTGGAGAAGAAGTTTTGAAGTCGATAGATAGTAAAGTCGCTGTGCCTCTATGAAATTTGTCTATTCAGAAATCAGAGTTTCTTGAATAAGGGTTATTTTGTTTAGTTTGTGTAATTTTGAAGTATGTTTTCATTTTTCTTATTTATTGGACCTCAAGAACTCGAGAGAAGCACTATTTGGTTTTTATGTTAAGGAATGCTATACCTATGTAATTTGTCTATGAATTTATATGTTTTGTAGCATGTTAATGTTGTATCCGACCTAGAAAATCCTCTTTAGCATTTCCCAATTGAGATATGTGGTATTGTAACAGACGCTATGCGAAGAATCGTGTTTTTTAGGAATGGAATTGTTTTACTATCTTTATTGTTTGTTTATATAAGAATGTGTCTTATAGGATATTTTGAGGAATTTGTGTATTGCTTTTCAAAAGAACAATTAAGTGCATAAAGTGACAAGTTATATTAATTTTCTATACAAGGATATGGATACATTAACACAGATTTTTTCTAACATTTACTAATAGGTAGGTGTCCGATGGCGTATCAGTAGGTTGTCCAAAAATCAGAATATTTACTTGATCCAAGATGTGTAATGTGTATGTCATTCTGAAGTGATCTATTAATCGACTAATAAGTCGTTTCATTGCAGTTTCGGCTATCACTTTATTGTGAAATACTAGATTAGCCGGTTCTGTCATAAGTACCTCCATATTCTGGTGAGTACGATTCGACAATGGATTTGAGTCGATGATTGGAAAACTTCATTTTCTCGATCTTTATTCGTGTCGAAATTCTGTAACTAGTGACCTATTTGAAGTGACGAGATCTGAATTCCTATTAGTAATCGTAAAATTCTACAACATGATATAATGACATATTTAAGAGTATCCGTGCATCATAGCTAAAGTTTATTCCAAAGGAATTTTACTATAATACATATAGAACGAGAAGAACTTTATCTAAAAATTAGTTTCTATATTTAGAGAATTGAATCATTAAATTGTATTATTTCAGAAAAAAGCCCACAAGAAATATCTAATTAGAGAAGGACCCACAGAAATATCTGAAAACTTCTCCCATCTATTATCGTCAAAAGGTCTCCCTTTGTTTCTCTCATTTCGTGATCATCCATTCATCCCCAAAATTCTCTGGTATAATCCGTACCAGGTAAACTCCAATAATTTCTCTTTCCCGCAAGTTCCCTAATGATCTGTTTTCAAACCATTATTTTGCGCAATTCATTCTTTAATCGCCTTCAAGAAGCTTTAGAAAACTGTACTCGGCTTCCGTAATTCTTAGTTTTGAATCGTGTAAGTTCCTGATTGTTGCTAAAATTTTGTTGCTTTTGAACTACTCGGTGAGAATTTCTGTATGGAATTTTCAATTGTTATCTTTGAATTTGATTTTGTATTGTTCTTACACTGAGTGAAAAAAAAGGGAATTTTTTGTTCATCCTCTTCAGAATGGGTGTTTTGATCTTAGTTATACAAATATAAGTATGAGAACGATTTGTATGCGGTTGGTTATGATTCGCCTAATTTTTTTTTTCTTTTTCATGTCCAATTACGCAGTATTTGTTTGGTAGGATCCAAGTGATTAATAATTATCTGTCATTTGCATTCCATTAGTTATTTGATCCAATTGACTTGTGTGCTTGCTTGTGTTTGAAGTTTCTGCTAGTGGCAGCATCAGTGTTAATCAGAACTGGTGAAATTTGAGACTGATTGTATTTCTTGATTTTCGCTGCACAGTAAAAAATATATACCTGTAACCAAAAAAAAAAAAAAAAAGTAAAAAATATATAACTTTGCATCGTACAGGTAAAATATTCTTCTTTTGATGATAACCAATAACTTCAATACCAATGGATGATTTACCAGAGGAAGTAACATGGGAGATATTGGAGAGAATTACAAGAACAGCAGATAAAAATTCTATGTCATTAACATGTAAGCACCTTCATGAATTGGATAACGAACAACGAAAATCCATTCGAGTTGGCTGCAGCTTAGATCCAGCCAACGACGCAATAATTTCGCTTTGCAAGAGATTCCACAACTTAGAAAAAGTGGAAATCTCACACTCAGGTTGGATGTCCAAATTAGGTAAACAATTAGATGATAAAGGTCTTTATTATCTTTCCATTAGCTGCCCCTTTCTAACAGATCTCACCTTAAGTTATTGCACCTTCATCACCGATTCCGGTTTGACTCACTTAGCTTCCTGCTCCCGTCTCTCTTCCTTAAAATTAATCTTCACTCCACGAATTAGTGGTTTCGGGATATTATCAGTTGTGGTGGGGTGCAAAAACCTTGCCACGCTCCACCTCAATCGTTGCCTCAATATCACCAGTATGGAGTGGCTGGAATATCTTGGCAAGCTCGAAACACTCGAAGATCTCTGCATCAAGAACTGTAGGGCTATTGGAGAAGGCGATCTTGTTAAGCTGGGGCCCACTTGGAGAAAATTGAAAAGCTTACAATTTGAAGTCGATGCTAATTACCGTTACATGAAAGTTTATGATCGTTTAGCAGTGGACCAATGGCAAAAGCAGTCTATTCCGTGTGATAGCATGTTAGAACTTAAGCTTGTTAATGGGATAATAAGCCCTGGACGTGGTCTTGCTTGTGTACTAAAAAAATGCAAGAACTTAGAAAAAATACACTTGGACATGTGTGTAGGGGTGAGAGATTCAGACATTATAGGATTGGCCCGTAAATCGAGCAACCTTAAATCAATTTCCCTGCGGGTCCCATCAGATTTCTCTCTTCCTCTTTTGATGAACAATCCTATACGGTTGACAGATGAATGTTTGGAGGCATTGGCTGTAAATTGCTCATTTCTTGAATCAGTGAGATTGTCTTTCTCTGATGGTGAATTTCCTTCTTTTTCGTCATTCACTTTGCATGGGATTCTCACTTTAGTGCAAAAATGCCCGATAAGGGAACTGGCTTTGGATCATGTTTATTCGTTCAATGATGTTGGAATGGAAGCTCTTTGTTCTGCTGAGTTTCTTGAAATGCTTGAGCTGACCAGATGCCAAGAGATTACTGATGAAGGATTACAGCTTGTGGGACAATTTCCCAAGTTAAGTGTTCTGAAACTTAGTAAGTGTTTGGGAGTAACTGACTATGGGTTGAAGCCTTTGGTGGGCTCGTATAAATTGAAGTTTTTAGCAGTCGATGATTGTCCACAGATATCTGAAAGGGGCGTTCAAGGAGCTGCTAATTCGGTTACTTTCAAGCAGGATCTCTCATGGATGTATTAGTTTCCAATTGTGAAATATTGGGTTTTTCTTTTTGTTTTGTGTGTGTGGATTTGTCTATAGTACTGAAAATAGTTTTGTTTTTAAGTTTTCTTGAATACTGAATTTATTTGTTTACTGAGGTCCTGTTGTATTAATCTGTACAGATATATTTCTTCTGGGATCAATAAAGAAAATCTCTACTTACTATGTTGTTCCTTTTTCTTGTATGGAGCCATTAGGCCAGTTAGAAAGTCATAGATTTAGTACTGTTGGGCCTTCAAATTTGTTACCATATTACATAGTAAGTGAACCAGAGTCTAATTTCGAACTCTTATTTTTAAGATGAGCCAAAAATCTCAACACACAACTTCCAATGCATAATATAAGTGGTGAAGAAGAACCAAGATTAAAACATAAAGAGTTCGCAGATATCTATGACTCCGTAACAAGAAAATGCCAAATTGTAGGCAAGTTTTTTTCATTTTTGAGGCCAACTTTGATCTTTCCCATGAAAGCAACGAAGCATGATATTTCTTTAAAAATTAACTCAAAAGAGATTGTCCTCAACTACTGACAAATTAAGGCAATTTACACACACTACCAATTACCAACGTGTAGAAAAAAGTATCTGGATTAAGAAAATAATTTGTAACGCCCCGATTTGAGAGCCACTCACACGGCCATGTGGAGAGGCCGTGACAATTGGTAGTCACGGTCTTGTGTCACAGCCGTGAGGATGATACTCACGGCCTTGCAGCAGGTTGTGTGGACAGGCCGTGTGAGTTGATTTCCGTCCCACATCGGAAATTCAAATGTAATTCGAAGGGTTTATAAGTTAGAACTCATGTACAATCAATATGGATTAATCCCTTTTGGCAAGTGCTTCCTAAGCCAAACTTTAGGGTTGTGCACAGTGGATTCGAAGCTTATACCCGCGCGTCCAACGAGCGCCGTCGTGAGGGTTCTCCTCTCCGCGCCCGGGGGTCGTGACAAGTGGTATCAGAGCCAGCCGTCAGTCGTGGGAATGCATGTTCTACACCGTCCGTGTCACCAAGAAAGGGGCAACGCGTGTAGTAGGGCAGCTTCTTCTCCACTGGCGGGGAGCCATGGGACTATGCACGGCGTAATGGGGACATTACGCTCCGAAGGAGGGACGAATTGTAACGCCCCGATTTGAGAGCCACTCACACGGCCATGTGGAGAGGCCGTGACAATTGGTAGTCACGGCCTTGTGTCACGGCCGTGTGGTGAGGCCGTGAGGATGATACTCACGGCTTTGCAGCAGGTTGTGTGGACAGGCCGTGTGAGTTGATTTCCGTCCCACATCGGAAATTCAAATGTAATTCGAAGGGTTTATAAGTTAGAACTCATGTACAATCAATATGGATTAATCCCTTTTGGCAAGTGCTTCCTAAGCCAAACTTTAGGGTTGTGCACAGTGGATTCGAAGCTTATACCCACGCGTCCAACGGGCGCCGTCGTGAGGGTTCTCCTCTCCGCGCCCGGGGGTCGTGACATAATTGCTTCTAATATTCAAGCATATGTAGTACTCGAATTCAGAAAAAACGAATGGGAAACCAAAAAATGCAGACGAAGATCCTATTCCTAACATAAATAATTAATAGTAGGGTAATAACACACATTTTATGATTAAGAAAAAGGTAAAAAAATAATAACACATGCACTTTCTTTTGTCGTCTTCCCATTTGGGATTCTCACTCTCTCACATAAAACCCCATTTTCACCAGCAAAACAAGCTGATTGTCTCTCAGTTCAAAGAGTGTTGTCTTGGAAAACTCACTTTGTCTTTTTTTCTTTTTTCTGTTTTTGAGGAGAAATGTCTACGTACATTTACCAATGAGTGATGAATTAGTAGGTGGGCTTATGTAGACCGACATTCCTTTTTGTTCCTTGCGAATGTTTCTTAAAATATTCAAAGTTGGGATCAGCTCAATTTTAATGCCACTTTGGGGATATACGCCTAAAACAACCCAACACAAACAATTCGCAAAGAAAGATTCATGGATTTTGTGTTTGAAACAGAGTTAACTTGTAATTCTACTTCTAAGTTAAAAGATTTGGCAGCTTAAAGAGTGGGGGGGTTTATTTGTTATTTTCTGCAGTCAAAATCATCGCACTTTATTAGTTCAATAACAGTATAACACTAATTTCAAGGCTGCAGAAGTTTAGCTTGGTTTTGAAGCAAATTAATGACGATCGAACTAAGTTATTTGACCTTATTACGAAGTTGAAATCAAATTATTGTCTAATAAATTCAAAATTATTTAATATGAAACTAACATGTAAATAGTAAACAGTATCTTGAATTAATTCCGGAAAAACCTTTCCTCATGCATGGCAAAAACTAGGGTTATGATCCCAATTTTTTTTTTTTCCCTTTCTTTTTTCTTATGATCCCAAGTTGAAGTAATACATATGCAAGGACACTTTAAAATTCTTGAACCACCAAGTGTATTATATTAGTTTAATCAGAAATTTCGAGTCCGTAATCTTTGAGAATGCAGTTGTCATTAGTAGAAAGAGTTCTACATCTTAATAATTCGACCCGACTCATATAAATGTACTTTAAAAAGAATAAAAAAAAAAAGTTTGAAAGTGTTGAACATAAACCTAATTAATTAATTTGTTGACGCTTCAGTTTAATTTTGACTTATGACCCGAAAAAGTACTTATTAACTTTTGAGAAGAAAAGAAGAAAACGCTTTCGCACACAAGCTATATATGCATTAAATACTTAGCACTAGCCACTAGGCACATCAATGGTGTATAATAGCTAGCAATCTGATTAAACTAGTTTGACACAATTTAAATTGATATATTTTGCATTTTTATTTTTATTTTTATTTTCGTTAAACATTTCCTTTGGTTGATAAATAAATTAAAGTCCAGTTACCAAAATTCTCAAATTTATATTGTTTACTAAAAATACCCTAAATTCTTATAATCTTATATTTATTCCTCTGATGGGGTATTTGTAAGGTTTTTTATATGGTATTATGTAAACACTTTTATATTTCAAAGAAAGTATTTATAAGATTTCAGCTGATCATGATCAGATACATTTGTAATATTTCGAAATATTTTTAGGAAAAAAAAATATAAATTAACTATCCCATAAATTAATTAAATTAAACCCATAGAAAAGTTTGTGTTCCCAATAATTAACAAAGTAGGAGTACAAGTTATACAAGCAAAGATGAGCATCAAAAGGTTCCTTTCACTGCACCTCAAAAGATTATTACAGAGTCGTCTTTTATATATGATCAACACTGTTAATATCGATCATTAATTAATAATATAATAAGCTGTGATTGACGTGATGATCATATCAGAAAGCCTTCAATATTTTTCCCATGCACGTAAACGTAATTGCTGTCAGAAAAAACTACTGATGATCTTGTTTTTACACAGTGGATTTCCAGGGGCACACACGGTTACGGGTTACATTCATACCCATCACTTCACTCTCTCTCTAGTTAAACCGAGTAATCATATTCATACCCATCACTTCACTCTCATAACAATCTTTTCTAATTGACGTAACGGTGACGATCTGCATATATACCACGGTTCACGTAATCCAACGGCTGTTATTATTTCAAGTTAATTTCAAGATTCTCTTTAAGCCGTATTAAATATTTGATATTTGTACCATTAGATTTTGTAGATGCTGGATGACTGGTGTTTACTTTTATTAATTAGTGGTAAATTAATGATGGAAAAAAAGCATAAATTTGACTAAAAATAAACTAGTATATTAACTCATCAATGACGTAATTTAGCAGTTCCATTTTATGTTAATTTAATTGAAAAATCCGTATTCGAATATCTGGGAATGCAGTTAAAAGTATTTTTAATTATGTGACTTGGTTAATAACTAATAACTATTAATGTTTCCATGGTGGATAAATGAAGCTTTAAAATTGTATTTATAATTACCAGTTCCCATTTCCCAACGAGGGTTGACCAGATGACACGTACTTGCCACGCACTAAAGCTTCTCTTGGTACAATATATGAAACGATAATAAGATTGACTCTAATTTCTCAAGTAGACAATATTCTATAATTTAAAAAGAATATATTTAAAAAAAGAAAAATATTACTTACTCTAATCTTGAATGATTATATACTAATGAAGATTAAGAGGTCTAGACTTTTGGAAGTTGCATTTTATTTTTCCACGAAACAAATTATTATGTTCCAACTCAAATCTTTATGGATTCAACTTGTAGGACTCGTGAAAAGACTATTTTTTTTTTTAATTTCTAAAGTACATTGATATAGGTTAAGCTATATCCAAATATTAAGGTGTTCACATTCTTTTAGCCAATAGCAGTTGTATTTTTGGAAATTCAAATTCGAGATATTTAATTAAATTAGAATAATTGAATCGCTAAACTACATTATTTATTCGTAAAGACACAATTCGTTTACATTGATACAAGATAATATTTATGGATAACTACACTTACACCTATTCAACTCAAGGAAAAATATAGCAAAATCCCCTCAACTATTAGAAATTACAGAGATATTCTCCCGACTATGGCTACGTATAACATTTAGGTTTTATTGTTAAGGTTAAAGCTCACGTCAGCAAACAAATCTAATTTGCCCCTGACTACAATTCAATTTTACTCGTACGTAGGTCCAATAGTCGAGTGTTATTGTATTTATTATTAAGTTGGGAGAGTATGAGAGTAATTATTTCCCTTTTTTAAGTTAACAGTTGTTAAGGATAAAATGATCATTTCACAACCTTTCATTAAGTTTTTATGGTTCTCTTACGGTTAGAAAATTTATCTGTAATTTTGCAATAGTCGAGAGGAGTTATTTATTTTAAGGAAAAAATACAAAAAAATGATACCAACTCGATCGATTTAGCGTTTTTGGGACACTAATTTTTTACTTGGTAAAAAAGTCCGATATCTCAAAAATTTTGGTAATTTTGGGATTTTTTACAGAAAATCGCCCTCAATACCGCTCGTGCAACACACATGTCCAGTTTTCAGTGATCACGTGCGTCGCATGAGCGGTATTGAGAGCGGTTTTAATTCGGTGAAAATTTTTGAAATTGCCAAAATTTTTTAGATACTAGAGTTTTTTTAACAAGTAAAAAGTTATAGTTCCAAAAACTTTAAATCGATTGAGTTGGTATGCATTTTTATATTTTTTCCATTATTTTAATGAATAGAGGGGTAAGCCCTAGCTTAATTAATGTGATTTGCAAAATGCGTGATGCTGTCACAAAAAAGAGGAGTATATCCCGTCTGTCAAGTAAAGGACGAGAGAGAGAGAAAAAGAGGGAGTATAAGTAAATGCTGCCTATGACGGATTTATAGTCTTGTCCAATTTGACAGGAATATCTAACATACAATATTTTCAATAAATTATCTCTAAATTGCCTCAACTAATTTATTAAGAAATTATTTACATTTAAAAATAAAGGTATTTAATAATCTAAAATAATTTAATTAACTAGTTTACGTTGTTTGGGCCACTAAAACGAGTTTTCAACTCAGCTCGTCACTAAATTTAATTTGGACAGTTTATATAACAACTTCTATTTTAAGATATTGAGTCCAGATTGATTTAAAGGTCCATTAACTACTGTCTGACTCAAGTTAACAACCATTAAACCTCAAATAAATAACAAATGTAAATTGTTGATCCAAAATAAAACTGCTTAGATTAGTTTTTTTTATCGAAATGTAAATAATTTCTAATTCGCTTTACAAAAACTAATAATTTATTCATTTTTTATTTCCCAGTGGCACATTAGCCAAAATCATAAACAATCATTTTCCACTGACTATAAATTGTGTGAACTTCGAGTTTTTTCATTAGTACCCATGAATATTTGTCTTTTGCCTCTCTCTTTCTCTGCTGCAAACTTTGCTGTGAGATACTGCAAAATTTAAAACCCCATTAGAATACTAATACAATGAGCAGAAACAATTTCCAAATGTTACAAAACGTCCCTTTCTTTCCTAAACTGGAACTGGTTCTTCAACAAGCTCAGATGCTGCACCAATGGCAACCTCTCTTTTACTCTGATCCACCTTGTTTTCCTCCATCGCTTTCTCCAGTTTCACCTCCTTCAGTGCCCAACCCGCAAACCCAAAACCGTATTTCAGATGATTTTTCGTCTGGGCTTATCTCGGTAATTTCTAGTGATGAATGCAGAAGCTGTGATCAAAAGATTCAAAACACTCCTCCTGTTCTTGAAGGGATTGCTGCTGTTGTCGGAGAGCATGTTTTATTCGGAAACGGCGCAAAGAGTGAAAAGAATTATCATTGCTGCACCAAAGAAACTGTACAGAACTGCCGAGCTGCAAATTCCGGAGAAAAATCGATGGCTGAGAATATTCAACGAAATGATAGTACTACTGTTGTTGGGGTGAAAAAGAATTATAGGGGCGTGAGAAAAAGGCCGTGGGGGAGGTGGTCGGCGGAGATACGGGACCGCATAGGGCGGTGCCGCCACTGGCTGGGCACTTTCGACACGGCGGAGGAGGCGGCGCGTGCTTATGATGCGGCGGCGAGGCGGCTTAGAGGCTCAAAAGCGAGGACCAACTTTCAGATCCCTTCAGTTCTGCCGATCCCCTCATCGAGTTCTTCAAATTCATCTTCTGATCAGACAAAGAAACGTAGGTCCAAAAATAACAAAGGGAAAAATCAGAGTATCAGTAAGAAATGTTCGGTTGTAACTTCTGTTGCTCATCTTTTCGCCTCAAATCCAGTTGCTGATCGTAAAGGGGATGTTAGTTTGGAGCTGGGTTTGAAGCTTGGTAGCACATTGAGCGATAGAACAAGGGTTTCATCAATGGTGGTTTAGTTTAATTAAGTATATTATTTCCATTTCGACGCACTTTAGTCTTCTCAGTTTGATGTTTTTCGGGTTGTATTAGGGTTAGGTTTTGTTGGTTTTATGGTCTGTATGGTTTCAAGAACTGGTGCATAAACTCTATCAGTCCATGAATATATCTTTATCATGCATACCAAATGGAGGCGTTGAAACGGTAATAGTAAATAAATCTCTTGCATGTATGATTTCAAGATATTAAAGAACTTAAAATTATTTGAATTATCCAGATTAAATATGTTGGAACTATCATTAACTACGTTGTATAGTACTGGTTAAGGGGGGCCTGCGTTACAGTGATGCGTTACAGTGAGATATATTTTTAGTGTAAAATATTTAAAAAAAATCATATTTAAGCACTAATTTCGACTATTAGGTATAACTAGCTAGTTTGTGTATTTAAGGATTTTCAGAGTAGAATTTTGGTATTTAATTGGTGATTAGATATGTGCACATTTCAGTAGTGCATGTTGACATGAAACTTGCAGAGTACTCATTTTGCAGAAAATCTAGCTACTACAAATCGTATAGTAATAGTAGGGGATTGATTGAAGCCATACTTTTGGCGTGTAAATGGCATTGAATTTTGATATAAAGCTATGTGCAAAATCTCAGTGAAAGCTAAGAGTAATGATGACTAGAATTAGCTGATCTATATATATATATATGAGATCGATTATCCTGATTATCCGGTTTGTAGACGAACGTGTGGAACTAGCAAAAAGGCAAATGATGGTGAAAATGTTTCCATTTTAACATATATTACCCCCATTTTTGGGGAGGATTTCTTGGTACATAATCTCTAAAATAGGGGCCCTCCTTCTCCACCGCATTCCAGGCCAGGCCAGCCGCGCGATCTAGCTACAGAGAATGTGATAGTCGTCTGATAGAGGTCATCTCTCAAATATAATGTATCAATTCTTCCACGTATTTATAGGGATTCCATATCTATATATATTACTGTACAGCTGCCACTTAAATCAATCTTGTAAATTGCAAAAACTCTAGCTCTTGACTCTTGTATATATCTCATGTTCCAACTCCACACCTGTGAATATATGGCATTTTCTGATTTTGTTCCGTATAAAATTTCAGTTTCGCAATTTCATCAACCGGAATTTTCCCAACCCGCCATAAATTCACTGATAAAATCGTCAACGTTATCGATGAGTGACACTCCATCCTAGTAGAAGGGTATAATATCTTATGATGCTATTATGCAGAGAAGGGTATGTAATATGAATATATGATAGTAGAAGTTGAAAGGATATTAGCTTGAAGATATTAGAAGGTCCCATATATAATTACCTAACCACATACAAAAAGCACCTTTTCAATTCCTTGCAAGAAGCTGACTCCATGATGTTAGTTATCAGGACATGCAATTTCATAAGATTTGTTGCAGAAAATCCTAACTGTTTGAGGTT
This sequence comes from Verbena officinalis, assembly GCA_958496215.1. Lineage (NCBI taxonomy): Eukaryota > Viridiplantae > Streptophyta > Magnoliopsida > Lamiales > Verbenaceae > Verbena > Verbena officinalis. The sequence continues at coordinate 3,505,910 of OY292391.1, forward strand.
GGTCATAGTTTTATGTCATTACAGTACTTGTTATATATTATTATTAAAATGTCAAGTCTAGATTGCTACATTTATCCTTGTAATAAGATCAGTGCATGCCCCTGGCCCCCTACCTAAGTCAAGATTAATTCATTGTTCATTAAGGAAGATAAAAATGTATCATTAAATATATTGTCCTAAGTTTTAGCTAGAGAGAGAAGTTGAAGTTGGTCTGACATAAATAGTTTGTACCTTGTTTATAGGTCACAAAATAAAATCCAGCGTGTTGCGGCAGCTTTTGAGTAAAAGAAAAAAGATCCCCCATGAAAAACGGTGTGCATCATGTACTGGAAACTGGAAACTGGATTGATGATTAATTACTTGTACAGTAGTTCTGTAATCACTTTATTTTATTAATCGAATATAATTGCTTTCTTCATCATGTGTACCATTAATTGCAGTGCAAATAATTTAGGTGTAATTACAGCATCAAAGCGTCACTAAAGCTCACAGTGGCAGTGCTGTCAATATGAAAAGAGTGATATATTTTATCTTTATTACTGTCTGTCAGTCTTTAGTTAATTTTCTTTCCATGATGATGTGATAACTGATAACTTCCCTCTTAATTCCCATGATTCAACTTTGACTTGGATAAGAAATGGACGACTTATACTTTGTTCGAGTTCGAATTTCAATACGAACTCAAACGCAAATTGGTATTTGATTCGATAAATTTGATAATTCTAATTTGATTATCATGTTGTAGAAAAATGAAGCGGAAAAAAAATTATTGAACGTGTTCATTCATTTTGACTACTTTAACTTATTTTTTTATAGTCGGCATTTCGACTTCACCTCCCAGAGTTCATTCTCTGGGGAACTCATTTAAAGTATTCTGGCGTATTATTTACAATCTATTTTTTTTATTTCATTAAAAATCATTTGATGCACAGATACGATACTTTCAAGTTACAATAATCTTATCTTACAGTGTCTTGTCGTGTCTGACATTTTATTGGACATTTGTTTCGGACACTTCTTTGATATAAAATATTGAAAAAAATTCATGTTGCGTCGTGTTTATATCTGTGTTTGATAACTTCTACCTTAATTAAATATTAATTTCTTTCCGATATTTTGTGGTTGTAATTGACCTGTAGTAATCAAATTTTAGATGAGGTCAGAAATTAAGTACACATAAATATTTTGTTATCAATTTACGCACAAATTTCTTGTCTGCTTAGTTAAATTATATAATACAAAAAAATAAATAAATATGAATTAAAATATGACGCTCCCTAGTCCCTAGCTAGCTATCACACTCAAATCAGAGTAGAACTTTAAAGTCTGAGGTGAATGTGTAAAACCATTGAAGTTATAGCAGCAGTGTAAATATGTGTACGCGACTGTGTGTAAATATGTGTAATTATGTGTTAGTGTGTGTAAATATGTCTTAGAAGTATTTTTGGTATTTTACAATGGATTAAACCCGTATTACCCGTTAAGAACCTATCTAAACCCATCCAAACTCATTTAAAACCCATTAGTAACCCTAACCCATTTAAAACTCATGTACTTAGACCCATCTTGACTCAATCTGCCTTGATCCTACTCAAACCCAACCCAACTCACCCATTTGCCACCCCTAAGTAGGAGTGTAGGACTTAAAGACTTAAAAAACATACTTATGTATATATAATAAGTATCATTACAACAACTATTTAGAATTTGCGTTTCATAAATTACCATTCCCCTGAGATTTTGAAGCAAGTGAAAAAATTAACCACCTGAAAGTGAATATCATTGATAGTTTATGAGGAAAATAGTGAACTTCAAAGGAAAATTAGTAATTTTTGATACCGCAGGGGCCTGTCCGCATTTTAGCTAAACTCCAAGGATAATTGGTAATTAACCCTATATTACTTGTTTAACTCCTTGATTATTATAGTACTTTGCTTGTGCACTTGCAAAGATTGTTTATATCGCAAGGTAAAATTCTAGCTCCTGTTCTTTATTTTCTTTTTTGTGGGGAAATTATACAAATTAGTAATTACAAGAAAAATATAGATAATTATGAGGGCAATTTTCGGGCCGGCCAATTCAAGTCTCATTTCCTGATCTATCTCAACTGGGCCCAAAATTTTAGAATGGAAGGCCCATTTTGTGGCCCATGGTCGCTTCCAGTTTTATATCATGTCCTTTTTACAAGAGGTAAGAGATTTCTTCCTTTTCTATGAAAATAAGATTTAAATTCATTTTATCTCCTTTTATTACAGAGTTAGGGAGTATTTGCCAACTCTACTACTTCCAAAGAAGTTAAAATTGAAAAAAAATAGTAGTAAAAATAGGATGTGTTTGAAAAAAAAAGCTAAAAGCAGGAACAAAAAGTAGTTGATTGTTTGGAAAAAAAGTTGAGAATCACTTCTAATTTTAATAAAACTACTCATTAATGTTTTATTTTAATTATGAAAATATCTAAAATCTAAAATTAGAATCCAAAAACATATCTTTACGTGCTTCTGAATTCTTACTTATTTATTCTTAAATAGCAGAAGTTGGGAATATTTGGAACCCAAAGTGCTGAAAAAAAAGAATTTGCAAACATTCTGTTAATATCATCTATGCCAAGCACTAATAATCACTTCAAATACATTTCTCAATACCCATGATGAAAGCTGAATCCATAAATATGAAAAACACTTTACAAAACTGAGTTGCATTAAGCTAAAGAAAACTAAAAGATCTGGCCGATGTCAAAAAATTTGGTTTAATGCCTGGAAAAATGTAAAAAGAACAAAAGGTGAATAATCTATTAAAAGTATTGCCCTTTTTAGGAAATCAACATATGTATATCTAACTCTTACATAAGACAGTTTGCATCTTACATATAAATATTTCCAGAAAAGAAGTACAAAAGATATAGAGACAACATTGAGACAAAAAATGTTGGTTTCCTCAAAGTGTTAGGATCCCTAAAGACTAAAGAAGTAAACAAAAAGAATAAGATCCCTAACTGCTTGTAATTGTTTCTATGATATATATAGTTACAGGCTTACACCACGTGTTCCTAAATAAGAAAGTTAGCTCTTATTTCGTATAGCTGTGTCGTTTTGTTATAGTGCTTGATCGAATGGAATATTTAGATCAGGAAGAACGAACTTTGAATCAGATGGCTCTGTGCTTTCTTCAGGAGATGGATTTGGTGTGGATGATTGTAGAGTAACATTATCGCCCGACTGAAGAATAGGCTGAGAAGATGTTTGCGACTCTGGCTGAAGTTGACCAGAAATTGATTCCTTGGCTGTGGATGCTGTTTCTTGATCCTGGCACGGTTGCAATTCGATCTGTACAGGAAACCATTTTTATGATTAGATCTGGCTTATATGATCAATCTATTTGCAGGCTTGCACTAGAACAATAGATACAATTCTAGAATAATTACAAAACCCCCTTGAGGTTTGGCCATTTTACGAAAAAGACCCTCAAACCTTGCAAATTACAAAAACCACAGAAAGTCATCGATTATCAACGATCTTCCATTAGTTTGAGGGTATTTTGGGTTATGATTTGCCAAACCTCAGGGTGTTTTTTGTAAGTGGTATAAACCTCAGGAAGGTATATTTGTAACTGGCCCTACAATACTTTTTAGCTAAACATATTGCCAGGCTCCCATGATACAATTCATATCAATTCTTTTGGAACGCGGGTAAAACATTTAAATACAAAGAAAATGCAACTTTCTTGTATTAAGGCGAACTCAAATCAAAATAGTCTATAAGTATAGCAAAATACTCATGAAGAATAGGGTGTAAGGTGATTGCATGTACCTTCATTTTCTTAAAGTTCTCATTTTTAGCTCTTTGTCTCTCCAAATTCATGCGTAATGCTGCCATTTCCTGAGAATGGAAGGATGTCAGTGATTCAAAATTTCAGCAATAAATATAAGCAAAATTTGCTTGAACTATTAAAGTAGAATACCTTTTTCAAATCTCTTCTTTCTTTCAGCAACGAGCTTTCTTCGTCCTTGAGTTCTGCTAAGGTCTGAAAAATACAAAAACGGAGGGTATTAATTATACTTATGAATACATATGCTAAAATGGCTTTGACTATATAAAACTGAAAAAAACTAACATATTTACCTTTTTCTTTCTTGACCTCTTGGAGACAGTTTTTTCACCATCAGCATTAACCTGAAACAGCAAAATAAGGAACAGAGCACAATCAGTTCATATTCATGTAGTTTTTACATTGAAAATGTTCCAATAACTTTTTTTTTTTCGATAACATGTTCCAATAACTATACAGAATGAGATAATCACATAAACACAACCAAGAATTTGGAAAGACCACTATCGGAGTAATCTAAATTACCCAAAAATAATTTCATGTTGACAAAAAATTACAGATGATGGAAGATAAGTGCACAAGAGCAGTTGGTTGAAGACGTTGACTTGGCAATAACAATATATTATCACCTAAAACGGTCCCCTCACATAAAAGAGAAAGAAGAAAAAAAGAAAAAAATCCAACCGGCAACCACAAAGCTCAATCCACGCCATACACAAAAGATCACACGTTGTATACATGGTATTTTCAAACCCCTAGTAATATGCATTAAACTTGAAAAAAACTCCACCTTTCTCGGACCCACAAAAAGGAGGAATATATCAAATAAAAACAGAATCAAGAATAACCAACGTTAACACTCTGTCTTTGCATGAAAATTACAGCTCTAATCACCTTCTTTAACCCTTTTCAAGAAGATTAAAAAACTAAAAAGTTAAAAAAATCCCAGCTTTTGACAGTTGCAGAAGAACAGAATATAGAAAAAAATCAAAAAGAACCAATTGCTACGCATTACTGCAATTGCAAAACATCTACTGTAGAAATGGATGGTTGTAACAAAGCTGTCATAATCCTTAGTCCCTCTAACTAAATTTTGTCCGACTTGAGCGAAGAAAAAAGAGAAACGAAAAAGATAAAACTACGTAGTACAGTTGTGAGGTACCTCGGGATGTACGCTTTGTGTTGTGTACAAATGGCATAAGATGGATCGACGAAAGAGACAAGCAGATATGGATACATAACTAGAAACTTTGGGGGTTGCACGTTTAGACAAATTGCTACCCGCCACACCAGATAATTTCCCTTTATTATAATTTTTTTTTTTTTAATAAAGCGAACAACCACTAACAACGCTCCACCAAACCAAACGCAGACCTACTTGCCACGAAAACACGCCACCGCTTAAGCAGGGGGCATCATTTCCTTAATTGACCAAAATACCCCGAAGTAAATTCTATTTACAAAATTCTCAGCTCCCAAAACTTCTTGAAGAAGAAGGGTTACGAATTGGAAAAAGTAAAAAATAATAAAGTTTGACTTAGAAATTCGGATTTGAAGTAAAAACAATACTGACTCAGGGACTCTGGGTACCTTCTGGGTCAAAATGACGAAAGTGCCCTTTGAAGGAGAGGGGCCTTTCGGTAATTTCAGCAGGCTAATTAAGATGTGGGTTTGGGCTGTTGAGCTGAGAGAAAAAAGCGTGAACCTATGCGTTCAAACAAAGTCACTATTTTTCCACCTTAAAATTTTATTCTTAAAAAATCAGAGTAATTCGAGAAGTCCATCTAGGGATGGAAACGTGACGGGGGCATTTCGGTAAACCGACCGGTGCCAGAATCGGATCGGGTGAAAAATGGCGGAAATGTCCTCGGATTGGTTTTTCAGCCATGCAGAAGAAGGGAGGACATTGTTGTAATTAGCGGAAGAAGCAAATGAAGGGCGGCCTGGCCTGGCCTCCAATGGCTGAAATCTGATTTTCTCCCAGAGGCGTGGCAGTAAATATCCAAATCTGGAAAGGATATTCTCGTCAATTAACCAGATGTCATCGAATGACAGCTGACACGAGACTCTTGAGGAGGATAAAAGAAGAGGACGCACGCTCCGGTAATAAATAAACATAACGCCGCCTCCGACCGCCATCGACGGCCACCGCCAAATTAAATATATATATAGATATGTACACACGGACACACAGAAAAACACGCACGGAAATACATATACACGCGTATTGTGATATATACTTGTTGTACAAACCTTAGATCTTGTCGTGTTGGAGAGTTTAAACGGCATCGGTCGGCTAGACTCTTCCAGACCGACGCCTCCAGCGCCGGCGGACCCACCGCTGAAGGTGGTGTAGCTGCTCCATGACAGCGGCGTAGTGGGGCTGCCTCTGTGAGCCGATTTCTTCGGGTTGTTGGTAACTGAAACGGATTTTGACCTGCGTTGACGGACGCTCCACTCGAGCGGCAAGGCAGCCGGCTTCAGCGGCGGCCGAGGCGAGTCATGAAGCCTCACCAGGAGCTCCACCACCATCGAGTCATCCGCCATGGCGGATTTAACCCACTCCTCGTCGGCGACACCCATGGTGCTCTCTGTTCGCTTTTAGAGAGAGATAGAGAGAGAAGGGTTTTGTTGTTGGAGATATGAAAAAGGGGAAATGGAATGGTGGTGGCAAAGAAGGTTTTGGGAGAGAGCTATGAGTTATGAATAATTTATAGCTCTATATATATACACATGTTATGTACGTATAAATATGCGTACTTGTGTGGTGAAGATGCTTGTTGACAACTCCTTTGGGGTGGGGAGTGGGGGGTGGGGGTGAGATGGTCATAGGCTCATCAATTTTCTTTTCCATTTTTTTAATTTCCTTTATGCAAATATATTTTTGATCTTTTTGGGGGCCAAAATTGCAATTTGGTCCCATATAAATAGGTATTGGGCCTATTGGCAATCTTGGTTCTCATCTATATGAACTTTTTCTTGTAGCCCGACAGGTAATAGTAATTTGCAATTTAAGGACAAATTTCATAAAACATTAGTTGTTCTGGTAGGATGAGTAGTTACAGTTCAGAATCTAAGGGACATTAGTTCCCAATACAGATCCCATATCATTTGTCTTCTGAAAATTCGAATGAAAGCTTCTGGCGTGGAAAGAATAAGATGGAGACTCTCGTATGAAAAAAGGCTCTTGTAATTAAACCAATTGGGTCGTTGGGTGGTATGTCCTTTGGCAGGCTAGCCTCAATATTGATAGTTGTGAAGCATCACAGAACTTTGTGGATGTACAAATTCATCACGGAAATGATCCATCTATTTGAATTCCTTAAGCAATATCAATAGTTCGAAATTAGAATCTAGTCATGTGAAGTGTAATTAGATTTGAAAAATCGTCTTCAATTAGACATCTACAGCCCTCACGATCAGAAGAAAAAAAGTTACATATTAAGCATTTGATACAAAATTCGACATATGATACATGTCAGATAGGATATTGTTACCAACATGATGTTGCTCAGTTGGCAATGCATATTGAGTTTGTGGGAAAAGTCTCAGGTTCGATCTCCACTAAATACATTTGTTGGGAGGGGTGAGGGACCTTATCTATGACTAAGTTCTGAACCGGATTAAGGACCGTCAATGTAGGATTAACTAAACAGGTAGAAAAAAAAAAGGATATTGTTTATGTTATTGCATCATAAAAAATGAAGACATCATGAAATACTTTAATTTTATGTCACCTGCCCACCAAGTGGCTTGTTCCAATAAATTTATTGATTTTCCAGCAAAGTTTATACTTAAATTAATAGAAATTCATCAATTATGGAATCACCTTAAGAAAATCAAATTAAATTGGACTAATTTTGTAACATCCATATTTATATGGGACTAAATTACAATTTGGTCTTTGTTGGGAGTCATTGTATGTAGCTAATTGGGGATGGGTCCATAAAAAAATTGTGGCATGGCGAGCTACTTTTATTAGCGTGCTATTAATACTACTACACCTGTACCTGCTTCTATTATCCTCCTAGGCTATTTAGCAAAATATAGTTTTTATATGGGAGGTTATTTTGGGAATTTCATAACATTTAGATCTAGGTCAATTCCAAATCACTCATGGGTTTAATGGATTTTACACTTTATTATGTAATCAATGCCACTTTATTTACAAAATTAATTGCATGATAACATTTTAATAGTAGTCTCAATTAAATGGCATTATGATTATCTTTTTATCCCATCTATGAAAAGTATATGAATTATATCAACTGTTAGAACATAAAAACGAGTTAAGGGATTAAATTGAGATAAATTATAAGCTTGACGGACTAATATGTTATTTTTAGAACATTAAAAGCTAATGTGTAATAAAGTCAAATTTTAGGGACCAAAAGTTACATTTTAGCTTAATATTTCTTCCAACTTACCAAGATTTACTTTAACTATGACAATTGAAAATAATTTTGTTTCAAAATGTTGAGGTGCTCTTTTAGTAGCAAAAATACAATAAAATTTATAATGTACGGACATTTCTAGAAGTTATATCTTATTGTATCGTATTGTTTACCTATTTCGTAAAACAAAATCCACACAATGTATTTGAATGAATGGTATTTACTTGATTTGAATGGCTTGCCTTTAGTTTGGCATATGATTACAGTTGGTGTTCTTTTTTCAAGAATCATTATTTTTACCTTCCAAAGTACCATGTGTTTGATGATGAAGATTCCTAATTATTACTTTTTCAAAGTAAAAATTTGTAAATATATGGGAGATCCTAGGTTTCCTTGTAAGTTTACAAACTCTTAACATGAATAAAATTTAGGGTAATTTATGTTTATTATTTCTGATTTTTTTATGTAATTACAAATCGTGGGTATTGTTTAAAACTTACAAAACCTGAGTCCCATACATCGACCAAGTTTTTAATTGCACCAACTCTTAGATTTGTGAGATCGATATAGAAAGCAAGACGTTTCAGTTAGGGTGAACCTAATCAGAATGTTTATTTAAATAATAGTACTAATTTTTATTTGAAATTCAACATGTTTGTCTTCCAATATCCCAAAAAAAAATGCTCTTAAATGTGGAATCTTAGAAAGGTTTAAAAGGCACCGAAATTGTTTCTTTCCGCACTTGCACTTCAAAAATCTTCTACAGGACAGGCATGTGTTGGCAATATGCTTTCAGTCATTAGGGAGTTATATCGATTGTAGATTTGAAATTCAGATTTTACAACTATATTGTTACAGTTTAAGGTATATTTATGTAATTTTTCAAATTTTACCTTATATTTCTCAAACTTTAGACTCTTTTGTAATGTTCTGTTCCATATTGGACAAGTACAAGAAATATATTAAGTATATAAGTTAGAATTCAAGTCTAATTATTGGATATTTCTTTTGGGTAGTGGTTTAGACTCAATTTCAAGTTACACTGAATGGTTCGAAACTTATACTATTATTACGAAATAGTGTCAGAAGCAATACAATTCACAGCCTCAAAAGGCAGTCCTAACCAAAAATCAAAACTATTAGCAAGTCCATGACCAAGTTTAACTAAACAATCAACACTAGCATTCTTGCATAGACGAATATGGTTAATGCGAATGTCCCATGGAAAGCTTAAAAACCTCCTACAATCCTCAATGATAATACCAAGGGAGCGGCAAGTAATATATGCCAAGTTCATCACCTTAAAAACCACCTCAGAATCAATTTCAACTTCAATTTTCGGAACCCTTCAATCTCAATGATATTTTTAAATTAATATTGCAACTAAAAGATGTAGCAAGCAAATCTATTAAAGTACATGAGTTAAATGTAGATGAGTTCAATTAAGGCAGAGTCCACAACTTGAATGTCTGCTGTACTATTGATGCGAATGCGTGCACTGTAATGTCCATTATGCCCTCCAACTCTAGTGGAATCTCTTAAAACACTTCAAGATAAGCACGTAATTTTCACTACTTGTGCAATTATTATTCTCTTCCAAGTTTACCCATTTCAAACATTAAACTCACTTAAATGTCGGGTGGTCTCAACTGTGGCTAACTCCGATAAGAACCCCAATCGTTTTTTGTGCTTACAAATTTCAATATAATTGATCGATTTCACCATAAGATCTATGATCATACCTTAATTAACCTCAAAATTGGTTCAAAATTTATCAAGTTTTTGATTAGTACTTCAATCATCAATGTTCCATTTCATCTCAAAAGGTTGAAAACTTGAAATAATTTACTTTTCACGTTGAATTTTTTTCCTTTAGAAAAATGATAATATCATAGTCAAAGTAGAAAACAACTTTTCACAAAAAAAAAAAAAAAAGAAAGAAAGAAAACAACTTTTGCATGCTACATTGTGGCAGGCACAAACCAAATACTTGTTCTTTAATTTAATTTGAATAAACTACACTAAAACTTAATTTGACTTTCTATTCATTTGGTCAATTGTCAAAACCAGATTCCTTTTTCTTGTTCTTTGTTGTTTGACGTCACAAGCCCGTGTGAAAGCAGAGAAGTTAAAATTTTATGACATGGGCCATATGAAAATAGCCTCAAATCTTCAGATTAACTAATTGAGAGATGGGCTTTTTTGTTCTCAAGCCCATCATATAGTAAAAGATTACAAAAACATTATAAGTCTATTGATTTGATTTTAGGAATAACTCCACTTACACCTCTCAACTTAAGAAAAATATAGCAAAATCTTATGTACGATTGAAAATTACAAATAGATCATCTTACTGACTCTAATAGAAACTTTAAAAACTTAACAAACTTAATAGAAAGTTAGAAAATGACTAAATTACCATAATATATTTATTATAATGTTTGCTATACATGGTATTTAAATAAACTTGCCCAAAAAAAATTATATTTAAATAAAAATATTAGTTTAGGACAAAAAAAAATTGTACTCTTATTCAAAGATGGCAACTTTATTTATTTATTTTTTTAAAATAACTTTTTATTTTTTCACACATTCTTTGATCTTATTGCTAAAAATGTGTTCTTTAAGTCACTAATTCTTTTTCTTCTTTTTTAATTTTTTTTACTAATTTAAGATACTAATTCATTAATTCCAAAACACCCCAAAACAAAGGAATGCACTAGCTCTTTAATATATTTTTTTATAATTACACTTACACCTCTTTGATTTAGACGTAAATATAACAATATCTATCAATTATTGAAAATTACAGATAGATCCTCAAACCCTAATAGAAATCTAATAGATTTAACGGAAAGTTGTAAAATGACTAAATTATATGTTGTAGTGTTTGCTATACATGAAATAAGCAAATGAATTAAGTTGTTGTTCAATGAGTAAAATGTTAGCGTCTACTTGAAAATAAGAAAATGAAAAATAATTAAACCCTAAAGTCGAGAGAGTATCTCTGTAATTTTCATTAGTAAGGAGTCTTGTTGTATTTACCGATGAAAATGTAATTATCCATTTTTTTAACAACAAATTGGATATTACAACTGAGTGAATGACATTTCTTTTGATTTTGGTTTGTGTAGTGTGGGTAACATTTTTAGGGACATTAGAGAAGCGTCATTTCTTATTCCGTTTTATTCTTTCTCTTATGTTCGTCGTACGGGCAACCGAGTTGCCCACTGTTTGACTAGAAGGTTTGCTAGCATTATTTCTGGATATTTTGATATTCCTATTGTTGCTAAATCTATTTTGTTGTCGGACATTTTCACGATTTAATGAAATAGACTTTTTCCTTTCCAAAAGAAAAAAGAGTGAATGGCAAATGTGTTGGGGTTTCTGAGTTCCAACATTTTTTAAGGGCAAAGGTGGAATTTCCGCACTAACTAAAATAGTAACTAAACCTTCATTCTGAATCCCCCCCAAAACCCTACCCTCCAGTCCACCGCCACCACCCCCAAGTACCTCAACACACCACCGCCACCGCTCATGACGGCGATCACTCAGCGCCTGCTCCATCTCCGCCCTATCCTCTGGCCCCATCCATATTATCACCACCATTTCTCTTCTACCTCCGATCCCGAACCTAAATCCGAAATATCCGAACCAAAATCCGAACCCGAATCTCAACCACAATCCCGGTCATCGTTCTCCTCAATCTTCAACGACGTAAAAGCCAGTCTCCAACGAGAGCCTCCACAGCAGAACCGCTTCCAATCCCTCCGTAAGGCAGTCTCATCATCTGATGGTACCTCTCCACAAACCCCACCCCCTCCAAAATTCACGAATTTGGAAGAAATCCAACGCAATCTCACCAAGTTCCGTAGTCCATCCGCCGCATCTCCGTCGTCATCCGGCACTGACCAATTCATCTCGCTTCAAGAGCTCTACCAAAGAAACGTGATTGCGAAGGCCGACAATGATACTGCCGCTTCCCCCAATTTCCCCACTGCAAAGCGTCCTTCATATGATACCGTACGGGAGAGCCTGCGCCAGCTCCGGGCCAACTCCCCAAAACTTCAAACTGGGAAAGATCCGATGTCGCTTTCTCGATTTAACGAGACCTTGAAGCTGAAGCCTGACCAGAGTGCGGACACGGAACCCCCGCTCTCTTTCTTTGGGAAAGAGAAGAATGCCTCTAAGGATGCTCCCACTGCTGAAATGAGAACGAAGCTTTTGCGGATGTATAATTACTCCGATCTGGGGGAAAAGCTGAAGACGTTAAGGCCGGAGAAAAAGAAGGGGAAATGGTTCTCGTTGCATGAATTGAATGAGAGGCTTGCCAAGCTGAGGGTGATAGAGGAGAAGGCAACGGAAAAGGCTAGGATGGGAGGGGGCATCTTCTTTCAGGACTTGAGAGAGACTCTAGCAAGTTTAGATGATAAGGCGAAGAAGAAGACGAGTAAGCTTTTATTTTGGCATACAAATGTTTTAGAATTGAATTGGAGATGGCTTTATATTTGGAATTATTCAATAACATCAGAGTTAAATCTTCAGAGCATTTAGGGAGTTTTTGTTTTTTTGAAGAGAGAGATGAAGACTCCCAGTTCTTGAAATATTTGCATGATGAAAGGTGCAGGGATATAATTCCAACATCTTCTTGATGGCACTATTTAGAACTGATTTATATTCTCTATCTTGATATCTAATGAGAAATTATGAAAATATTCTATGCATTATGCGGATCATTTTAATATCCTGTTAACAGATCAAATGTTACAGAGCAGAGACTTGGTATTTTGAGCAACCTAGGAGCAACTCCAAGCTTCATGTTGTCACCTCCAAATGACGAATTAGTTGAGAAGGCTAGTCTCTCTCTCTCAAATGTTTCTGTGAACTGAGGATAAGATTAATTTATGATCTTGTGAAAAAATAACATGTGCTCATTTATTTGATCACTGTTTAAAAACCACTTTGATTTTGGTTTGTCTGTTCTATTACTACTAAAGCTGTTTTTGTGTGATGATATTTCTTAATCTCTTGCAGTATTTTCATCCTGATAACATGTCATCTGCGGAGAAACTAAAGTTGGAGCTCCAAAAAGTAAGAGATGAATTTAAAATGTCGGAGTCGGATTGTGGTTCTGCTCGTGTCCAAGGTACAGTTTCTTCAGCTTTTACGATTGAAGTGTGGCTTTAGATAAACCATAACTGTGCTGCAAAAAAAATATTAGTTTCTTAATCAATGATTGCAACTGAAATATATAAGTTTAAACTAGGTTAAGAAGTTTGAAATGACGAAATCACTTGGGGAATAAGTTATAAGTCAGTTTCTGATTTTAGCCAATTTATCCTAATCGAGGTTTCTCTACTTCTGCACTCATTGTAGCATAAAACAAGTCCAATTACGTGATATAATATGTCATGAAGCTTACCTATGAGTAGGATAGAAAATTTGACCTAATTTTCCTTCTTTAATCCATATATTTAATCTGGCATTCCTATTGCTGTTCTATATCTTGGCTGAGATTTTCCTAGTAGTTGGTTCGTCTGTTTCATTAGAACCTTTTGGTTCATATGGTTCATTAGAACCTTCTCGTTCGTATGGTTCATTAGAACCTTCTGGTTCATGTGGTTCATTAGACTCTTCTGGGTAGCGAGAAAAAGCACTTTCTAGTTCACTCAGAAAAGAACTGTACCTTGTTAGTTCAATCAGATAAGGACCGTAGTTGTCAATCTCAGTCTCCAAAGTTTCACTATTTTCATCCCAATACGTTCGAATTGCATCCCTTTGTGGTAGTAGAAGTGCCAGAATTCGAGAAGTATAGCAGAACCACTTTTCCAGGACTCCATAGGTGCTGTTTCTTGAAGCATATGGAACTGTGGTTAGTCTGGATAGCAATTTGTCCCTCAAAATTTCGATATGGAGTTTGATCATGGTTCAGTATCTGGACTAATAATTTCAATTGTTGTTAAGTTTGTAAAAATTTAGTATGATTAACAAGGATCATTGTCATTTAATATACACCAGGGGCACACTCGATACATGTGTAAAATAAAAACTAAAATGCTATATAATCTTATTATATGTTACATTAGTTTGGATATTGAATAATTATACATTTATATGTATTTTTTAAAACACGTGAAATATACTCATGAATATTTGTTATATGTTCAAAAAATTGTCACATAATATATATCGACAAATCACGAATATGGTCTTTATTCTTGCAGTAGCTCAGCTGACGACAAAGATTAAGCATCTGTCCACTGTTTTACAGAAAAAGGTGAGCATATATACATATATACATTGTCAATTGTCATACTCCATTTTGCATTTATTTGTTGGGGTATATGCCCAAACCGTTGTGAGCCATTGGATCATGATGTGATGATTTTGGTTGCTTATTATAAAATACGGCCATGTCTTATTCTGTAGGATAAGCATTCTCGTAAGGGCCTCCAAGCAATGGTTCAGAGAAGGAAGAAGCTGTTGAAATATCTTAGACGAACTGATTGGGATTCTTACTGCCTCGTTTTATCAAAGCTTGGCTTGCGTGACAACCCGGATATTAAAGCTTAGGCAGTAGAATATTTGTTGTATTACATCTCTTCAGTAAATTTTAGTGGCTATAACTTGTTTAATTGCTGCTTTTTATTTATTGGAATGACATAGTTTTGTTTTCGTAAGGTTTTTCCGTCGATTTTTAGATCGTGAGAAAGAAACAGAGAATATATAGGAGTAAATTTAGCTCCAAAATTTTTGATGTTTTTTGGGCACGTAATAATGTATATTGGTTCTTGCTATTGAGTTTCTGATGGCTGTGCCATTTTGGCTTAGCTTAGTATATTTTGTTGAAGTATTTGAGTTTCTGATGAAATATAAGATGTTTTAGAAATGCCATTGAAAAATGGTTTTGTAACATTAACATGTTTGACATGACGTTCTATTCAAATTTACTTTTACAAATTTTGTTCTGTAATTCAAGAAACTTGGCAAAATTTATCTTATTATAGCTAGAATGTGTTTCTTGCCCTAATAATTTCTCCATATCATCTTACTTTTACGGGTTCCACCTAATAACCTAAATTAAATGCAAACTTTGCTTTTGCCTAGAATTGCTTATTCAGTACTATTTGTGCGTTTTGTTATACTTTTGAAAGAAAAATCAAGTAAAACCAGGAACAGCATTAAAATAGATAACTTTCCTAAATTTGAGACGAATATATAGTTATGAATTATCATATAAGAAATAGATTTTTATCCCCTGCGTAGCACAAGAAAATTTAATTATAAAATATACATTATTAAATAAATCCGATCATATTTTTTTATATGATTATTAACAATACATCAAAAATTATTAATTCAGAATTTGAAGCACACACACCAAAGTAATTCATTTTATAAAATAATTAGGAATTATGTATATAAAAAACTCATTTTAAATGTATAAAAATAGTAGTATGATTTTTTTATGATGAATTACTGATTTTATATTTGTAATTGAGAGAATATATATTTATACATATATATAGAAGGAATATCATGAATATTATATAAATATTAAAATAACAATTATAATACAAAAAATACTTAATAATAGATCATATAAATATTGATTGGAATTTATTTATCTTTTTGGTCGAAAAAGAGCTAATTATTATACTTGGTATCATATTTTTTGTTAAATAATTTGCTATTATTTCATATTAATAATTGAAATTTCTTTTATATTATGAAAATATTAATATTTCGAATATAATAATTTAATAGATCTATTTACATTGAAATAAAATATAACTTTACCATTGAAATTTTTTTCCAGAAAAAATCAACTATTTATTTATTTTATATTATTAATATAATAATAAAATTTAATTACACTTATGTTGCAGAATTTTCTTCCTTATTTTAGTCAGATAAATTTCATTTGAATCCGCAATGTATGCACCAAAAAAAATTGAATTCACTATGTGAAAAATATTTGATACGAATTAAAATATTAACTATAATTTTTTTAATGGATTTATGGAATAAATTATTTTATATTTATGTTTATTAACGAATATTTAATGCAGTATAAATAGCTCTAAAGCTTATTAAAATTTATTTAAATTAAAAAAACTAAAAAAAATTATTTAAAATTAATTTTAAAAAAAAATTCAACTCTTTATAAATTAGTTATATAGTTCTATAATTAAGTGGGAGTTACAAATTTTTTATATAAACAAAAATATGGAATGTCAATAAGTATATATGTAAGTTATAAAAATAATAATTAATAAAATTAATTATAGAAATAATCTACATGACAAAATGGATAAATTCTAACTAATCCACTTAATTGTCACATAAACATATTTCCTAAATCAATCCACTAACTCATTTTATATATATATGATAATATTACGTTTAACAAATTATGACAGGATTTCCAGAAAATAGAGCTCGTATGCATGGAGCTAGAGTCAAATCACGCACAAGAACAAAAGAAAGAAAAAGAAGAAGAAATAAATAAATAAATAAAAAGATCATTCAAATCTTAATTAAACGGAGGTGAGTCAGGATCCGGCTCCGGAAACTCAGACGGAGGAATGTTAGGAAGCGGCGGAGGCAGCGGTTGCTCTTCCTCTGTCGGCGGCGAGGTTACAAACGGTATTGGCTGAACCGGAGGCAAGAAAACAAGCGGCGGAGGTAGTGGTTGCTCTTCCTCTGCGGGTGGCGCATTTATAAACGGTATCGGCTGCACTGGATTCTCCGGAGGGTCATTAATCATCGGCGGCGGGAAGATGTCCGGTGACTGAGGGATTGGAAATGTTGGAGTCTGAATTACACCTGGGTCCACCGCTGGAGGGATTGAAATGGGCGGAGGGGAAAATGTGAACGGCAATTCAGGTGTAAGTGGCGGGGTTTCCGGCGTCTGTTCTGGAGGAGTGAATACTGGGAAAAGTGGAGGTGCTGGCATAGCTTCATCATCTGCTGGTGGAGATTCCGGCGTCTGTTCCGGTGGAGTGAATACTGGTAAAAGTGGAGGTTCTGGTACCGCTTCATCATCTGCCGGTGGCGATTCCGGAAGTGGTGGTGGGAAAACAAGGTCCGGCAGCGACGGTGGGGTGTCTGTATTTGCGTCAGGCGGCGTTAACCACGGAAAGTCTGGTGGCGAATCTGGTACGAGAGGTGAGGGAACCAACGGGGGCGGGTATATTATCGGCAATACTTCTGGTGGAGGAGATGACGGCGGTGATGGTGGTGGAGGAGACGGGACTAACGGAGGTGGAGGTGGAGGTGAAGATGGTGGCGGCGCTTCAGGCGGAGGGGAGACCGGCGTGGGCGGTGCAGTCGGAGGGGTGGCTGGCGGCGGAGAGGAAGGAGCAACTGGTGGAGGGAGGGTTACTTCTGGCGGCGGAGAGGAGGGAGCAACTGGCGGGGGGAGGGTCACTACTGGCGGAGGACTAGAAGGTATCAAAGGTGGTGGGAATACTATTTGTGGTGGAGCAGAAACTACAGGCGGCGGCAATGGAATGAGGGGCGTCTGCGGCGGAGGTCGGCGGGGAGATGGCGGTCTTGGTCGGAAAGGGTTGTTACGAGAGTTGCGTTGGAATGGCCATTGACCACAGTTTCCAAACAGATACGAAAATAAAGGGTCACAATTTGATGGTGATCCTCCCGGTCTTCTTCCTCCACCACCACCGCTGCCGCCAACTCTTCTTCCTCCACCACCACCACTACCACCGCTGACTCGGCCTCCCCTGCCTCTTGCACCTCTGCTTCTAGAGCTTCTTCTCTTGTCCTCCTCAACTTCAGTTTCTTGATTACGAGTTCTTGATTCAGCAAATGCTGAAGTAATTAAAAGTAATGCAAAGAGAAACACTAAAACTAGATTGGGTTTCATCTTTTGCTCATTGATCACTTGTTTTTCTTAGTTATCCTTAAATTATTTGCATGAACCCCAAAGCCCAATTTATATACATGAATAAATAGATAAGCATTGAAATGAAATAGCCGTAAAATTGAAGGATTGTAGCGTGAAAGAGCCAAAGAGGCCAGTTGGAGTTCATGCATAAATGCAAGGATTCACTATTAATGGCGAGTGCAATTTGCAGGGATAAGTATAGCAGAAGCAGCTCGAAGGTGCGAGTTTCAATGGAGTTGATTATTTCTTCTTGTTGGTGTGTGTGTGTGTGTGTGAGAGAGAGAGAGAGAGAGGCAGGTGGAAGACGAGCATACGTACTTGGGTGTAAATGTAATTATAGAAAGTCAAACTAGCTTTGTTTTCTTGTTGGTTAATGCGATTTAAATATTTTAGTAAACTTGAGAGAAGCTGAGTTCCAATAGATTTCCAGTATATCAAAATTTGTTTACTATCTCCCTCTCACAAACTATTTCCTGAGGTTCATTATATTCCTTTGATTTTTTTGCCAGTCTCAAAACTTTAAGGGGGAGGTTGGTAATTTCTGAAATTTAGGGAGGTTTTATGTATTTGAGTTAAACAAGTATTAGTAATAAATCATCCACAGTATATATTCATTTTCGATTGTTAAATGGACCTGAAGAGTGGGGTTGGGGGTTGGAAGATGTTGAAATTGAATTGCGCAGCAGCGCCTAGTAGTACGTGCCATTGCCATTTCTTCAATACTTCTATCCTACAAATTACACCTTAAATGCATGCAGATACAGTTGAGTTGGCTGCAAGCCTGCAACCCTACTACTTGCCTTCAACATCATTCATGGCTTCGCATTCCCCCTCTTTGCAAGTTAGAATTTATTATTAGTTTTTTTTGTGTGTATTACGGGTTGGAAAATTCTACATTGAAGACCCTTAAACCGGTTCGGGACATAGTCACAAATAAGGTTCCTTACCCCTCCCAGCGAGTGTGCTTAGTGGGAATGAACCTCAGACTCCTTCCAAAATTTACAAAATACTTCCTTTCTTTTAAAAATTACCCAAGATTTTGGTGAATGGCGACAGAAGGAAGCCCAAGTTGAACGGAACAGGGACATGATGGGTTGCACACTTTGGATTTTGATTACAAAATTTTTTGATCCAAGGCTGGGCTGTGAGAATGATATTGGCCCGAATTTATGTGGCCTCAGTCCCGGCCCGTGTACACAACTGGGACGAGTTACTAAATACGAGTTTATATATTTCATATATTTGGCGAGAGATCAAGATACTATTCAATACTATTTACAATTTTGAAAAAAAAAAGGTTGAAAGACAGTGTTTGCTTAGTTACTCTTTTTCTATGATTGAAAAATCGTTATTCTTTATGTTTCCAAACACTCTTAATTTTTACTATTCTAACCTGGGACACAGTTGATGTCGCTTGAACTAAAGGATGGAGCAATGAAAAAGGCATTTAGTTAGATCATAAGATATCCCTCGATAAGATGTTATTGAATAGGGAGACTCTTAGGCAACTATGGAATCCGCCTTCTCTGATTCTGATGCTGTTGAGCGGCGGGCGACTGATAGTGAAAGGTACGTAGTTACTCCAGCTTATTACTTTACCTTCTAATATTACATATATATATACACCCCATTTGTACAAGTGGCATGATTAGGGACAACTACGGGAACTGGCTTTTCGGCTTTTCAATGAAGTTGGGAAGAAACACCATGTAACGACCCAAAATTCCAGAATATATTCTCGAAATAATTATTCGACATTTCGTTGAATTTTATATGAAAAGATTAGCTTCATTAGCTAATTTTAAGTTATTCAATTTAATTCCCTATCCTCAACCATTTATAATTACCTTTTCCACCCCCGAAATTACTCTAATCCCTAAACGAACCCACACCCCCTTGAAACACCTTTGCACCATCTTGGACACACCCACACTACCTTGAACACACTTACACCCCCTTGTGCACACTCTCTTGCACACTCTTGAACACAACTCAAAATCGAGAGAGAGAAGGAGAAAGGAAGAAGAAGAAGGAGAGAAAGAGAAATCCCATTCCGAATCCGTCGCTCGATCAATCGAAATTCCGAGACCAAATATACGATCCTCATTCAATTCTCTACCGGTAATCTTCTTTCCCCATTTCGATTCATCCATTAAATCCTTCGATTTTCTAGTTTTTAAATTGAAATGAATATTTGATAATTTGATGGGTTTGTAGGTTAGAGTTTACCATTTTTAGTGTAGTTCGGATCAAATGATAGCTATTAATGTGTACAATGCATGAGTGTGAATTTTATATGTTGATTTTAGCTATATAATCCACCCTAGTTGATTTTAGGACGAAACCCTCGTGAGAAACCTTAAAATCGCATTTTTTGCACTTGAAAGACGAACCACACGGTCCAACGCACGGTCTTAGCAAGACCGTGCACCAGACCGTGTGCACCACCTTGAGCCTGCACCGGCCGGCGCACCCTGGTGCGCAAGCCAGTGCGCACTTGATTTAGCTTGCACGATCTTGAGTGCGTGCTCAAGACCGTGCACAAGGCCGTGCGTTAGCCCGTGCGAATACCTTAACCAAATTTTCAGCCTTTTTCCTTAATTGCTCACGGTAATGGGGTCAAATGGCCAAAAATAAAAGTTGACTTTTTGCATACGACCCCCTAAAATCGAGCCGTTTGCACCTATAGCTTCCATATGATTCAAGGATGAATATGTTGTAAAGTTTTCAAAATTCCGACCTCGTTCGGACCTTGAATCGAGCCTTTTTCGTTTAGGGCTTTTTCCCCAATTTTTGAATGTCGTCCGAAAAATTCGAAAATCGCATGAGTGCTTCTTTATAATATTATATGCATGAATGTGCAATTAGAATTTCAATTGAGCATGTTTAGCACCGTTAATTTCGTACTTTCCATTTAATCGATTTAATTGCATTTTAATTGTAAATTTAATTGCTACATGACGTTTATTGGTTTTTCATGTGTTGTAGTCTTCGAGAGTCGTTGTCGTGTCTTGTCTTATTTGGTTCTTGTCGTCTATTAGTTTCAGGCAGTCTTTTCAAGGCATAGCTTGGGTTGTCTTGTCGTTCCCGTGCTTCCAGGTGAGGATATTAAAATGCTTTCAAACGGAGTAAGAATTTCTTTTAAATTATTGCGAACTACCCTTATGTGCTCATCTTGCTTTGATTTCCCTTCTCGTATATCTATTAGATATTTAACCTATATTTTCATGATTTTATAATAAATGTTTTGATATTAACCTGTACCTATAAGTATCTCTAAATCATTTTGTTTCATGAGGCAAGTAAAGCTCTTTCTTTTAAGCATGACGTTTTGACCTCGGTTGGGTCTATGAGGGAAGTCGTTAGGGGAAGACGTTGGTGTTTCCCGACACGTATGAAACTTGTAGTCACCCCCTTTGTCGTCACACACACTTGCCTAAATGCCCTTTGGCCTTAACTTATAATGTTCTTCAAACGCGAGCAGAAAGATAATGTATTGTTATTTCAATGGGCCCGGGATGGTATCCGGAGGTTGCATCTGGGGACGAGCGTCCAGGGTGTAATCCGAGGTACTTTTCCCAAAATTAAGCGTCAATCGTGGCCCGTCAGGAGTTGATAGCCACGGTTGGGAGCGATGGTTGGCGTTGCATTCGTTGCACGTTTTCCTGAAATTCAACAGTCGCCTGGGGTCGCGCTTCGGGGTTGAACACCGGTGATGGAGTTTATTGTAATTGAAGAGGTTATAAGGAGGAACATGCCCATACTCGCTGGGATATTAATTGCTTGTATTTATCGCTTTAATTCTTTAGCGTACTGTTAATTATTGTCGTGTATGCAAGTCGAAGCACGATCCGGATTTTCTTCAATTATGCAAATGTATTTTCCTATATATATATAATCCAAACCCGGAAACGTGGCTCGTACTTGTTCCCTCTTTACCATCACTGAGTATCTTTTATACTCACCCTCACTATTTTGATTCTTACTTCAGGTCGACAGGTGGCGTTGTCACCTATCTTGTCAGTCGGCAGCAGCAGGTCTAGGTTGTCTCGTATGTCTTGTCTTGTCAGTATCCCAACAACAGTCGTGTCCTTATTTATGAATTGATTTAATTTATGTATTCCGTATTATGTTTTATTTCCCGTACTTACGTGCCCCTGATGTGGGATAGATTAGACGAGCCATGGATGTCATTTATTAAATGATTATTGAGAATGATGTATGAATTATGTTGCCATGAATGGCTTATATGACTAATTGTATAATTTGATTTAGCTTCCGCAACTCTGTTATTCTTTTATTGCTATTGTTGTTGGGGTGTCGTAATGCTGTTGCTGGTATTTGATTGATTGATTGCCGTTCGCCGGGATGGACTTTTAAATGGGGTACATCTACCTCGTTTGGGAGCTCGTCTCGGTGCGGATGTGGTGTCCTTTCTCCGCCTACGGAAAGGGGCGCTACACACCATCATCAATGTAGAATTGTTGGGCTTACGGGAAGGTTTGAAATTAGCTTGAAAACAAAGATTTTCACGCATTAAGGTTAAAGTTGACTCTAAAATAATCCTCAAATTAGTGAATGATGTTGTGATTCATGCCCATCCTCTTGAATGAATTATATTTGATTGTAGACGATTCCTACATATGCCGTGGGGCATCAAGTTTGCTCATGTTAGACGGAAAAAGAACAAGACGACGGATATGCTTGCTAGGATGGGCATGAGTTACTTAAAGACACTGAAATTTTAATTTGTGATTATCCTCCGAAAAAGTTTTCTGCTTTAGAGGAATAGTTTAATTGGACTTGATG
Source organism: Verbena officinalis (assembly GCA_958496215.1). NCBI lineage: Eukaryota > Viridiplantae > Streptophyta > Magnoliopsida > Lamiales > Verbenaceae > Verbena > Verbena officinalis. Next base: position 3,528,845 of record OY292391.1, read on the forward strand.
CCCCTTTTTCATTTTTTGAAAAAAAAAAAAAAAAAACACCCCATTGTGAATAATTTTACAATTAAATTAGTATATGCATGCTTTTCTGCATTTGTCTTATTGAGTGCGTGGGGGAACATATAAATCTTTCTTCTTACACATTTTCCCATACAAGATCTCTGCTTCGCCTCCTTCCCTTTATAATTTAATTACGTTTTGGTCTCCTTTTTATATTCTTTTTCATTTTGGTCCCCAATAATTTTTGTTCTTTTAAACCAAGTACATAATTCTACCCCATAATTGACAGTACTAATTTTCTAGGTTTCTCAGTCATCAAAAACTAATCTGGTAGCTTTTCTTCGTAAAGTGCTTTTGGGTCTCCAAATTATTTGAGCACGAGGGCTCGCTGTTTAAAAAGCATCTCTACTTTCTTATATAAAATGGAACCAAAAAAGCAAGAAGCTATTGTCCCATATGACACATATAAATGTAGAGACTAGAGATAGTCCACAAGTTTGACCAAAAATAAAATAAAAATCAATCTAGAGTTTACTTTATTAATGTCATAACATACATGCACGATTTCTCCAATTTTCAATATAAAAAATATGGGCAAAACAATGTGGAATCCTCCTCTAAAAAGTAGTGCAATTGACCTTAAAAAACTCAACCTAGCTATCTTCATGAAATCAAAAGAGCATTATTATTTGTAACAACAACAAAAAAACAAGAGAGATGGAGAGCATTTTTATCACCATTATTTTTCTCTTTAATAAACAAACAAATTTGACTTAAAAATCAAAATAAGATTGAATAATTGGCAAGGGAGCCCACTAGTAGACCTTTGTATATACAATTAGCAAGATCTGAGTGTTCTTAAGTTAGTAATAACATTTTTGTCGTCTACGTTTAAACCAGTTGGACTTAATAATGCATCCAAATTAATTAATTAATTAATTAATTAATAGACTAATGGTCAATGCAATAATGGGACAATTTTGTCATTCACATTATTATTGACCTAATTATTAAGTGGATCCTCTAAATAATTGTAAATGTTGTTGATATATTATATTTTAGGGATAATTATATTTATACCCCTCAATTTAGGAGAAAATATAGCAAGATCTCTTCTATTGTTAAAAATTACAGAGACACCCCATCAACTATGGTTCTATCTAACACTTAGATCCTGTTATTAGTCATTTTCTTGTTTCTAAGTAGATGCTAACATTTTATTAATTGGACGCGACTTAATCACTTCGCTCATTTCTTGTATAGTACACACAATAACAAAAATATTATTCGTAATTTAGTCAACTTTTCATTAAGTTTTTTAGGTTTCCATTAAGGTTAGACGATCTATTTGTAATTTTCAATAATTGAGGGGGTATTGCTGTATTTTCTCCTAAATTGAGGGGTATAAGTGTAATTCTCCCTATATTTTATTTCTTTTCAAAAAGGGAAAATTATATTGGGGTCCCTAATATTTGTCATATTTATATTTAGGTCCCTCTACTTTTATTTTTACATCTTAGTCCTTTGACTGGTCAACCGTTAGTCAGTTCCGTTAATTTCCAGGTACCATTGTGTTCATCTCATCGAGACGATGAATTTGGAATATAAATTTATTTGATTCAGTGAAGATACGGGAAATTTAGACTATATACACAAATGAAGGAATTTTTTTTAAGCTTGTAACTTTCTCGTTTCTTCACTGAATTAGAGAAATTTATAGTCCAAATTTGTCGTCTCGATGAGACAAACATAAAGGTACAAGAAAATTAACGGAACTGACTAAAAGTTGACCGGTCAAGCTACTAAGATGTAAAAAACAAAACTAAAGGGACCTAAATATAAATATGGCAAACGTTAGGGACCCCAAATAATTTGCCTTATTTAGGAAAAACTCAGATTTCTTACTTTCACACATGCATTTACATTTGGTTCATAACGTGAACATCTAGAATTCGGTGGTCGTTTGATACATATATGTGTCTAAGTCCAAAATAAATGTATGGTTTGGACCGTTTGGTTATTATATAATTTGTTGATTTTTTTCCCAAGTATTAAACAATGAAACAATTGACAAACAGTAATGTTCTTTAGACTTTTTAATGCAAATCATTATGTGAGCAATCTGTTATAATATCATCATCATCAACTACATAATTGAAAATTATGTAGTTCTAAATTAAAATATTAAAATTATGATCTTCATGTGATTATACTATTTAAACCACCTGTTTAGAGAAATTCGAAAGGATATGATGTGGCAATTTCAACCACTTCTTACTTGTAAGAAAATTGCCAGCAAAATCAAGTTAAACAGGAAAGTTCATCAGCCACATGGCCGGCCACTAAATTTCTTTTTCTTTCCAAAAATCACTTTTTGCACCATATGAATATGACCTTTAGTTGGTGATTGTTGATCAATTAAGTCAGTTTTCAATTATGGTATATATTGAACAGTTTAAATGATTTATTTGTCAAATTAAGTGTGTTGCTTGAGCTTTTATGCTTAAAATAAGTTTAAATAAGCTAGAATTTAAAAGCATTTTTGGGGGTGTTCTTTTTCTGATACTCCCAACTTCTACGATTTTCTAACTTGATGCAATTTAACTTCTTAAAAAGCATAAGTTCTTGCAAACACCCTGGCCCCTTAGACAGACTTCACAAGATTAACTGAGTGATAATGACTGATCATGTTCTTCGAAGCAAAAATAAGTTTGCTTGGCTGTCTGGCTACCTTTTTTGACAAAACTTGTAGTAATAGTTTCATACTTTCATCAACTTGCCTTCATATGTTTCGTGTATAACCAAACTACCTTATTATCAGCAAAGTCAGGCTATAAGATTGCCTGTCTGGTTGATTACCAGAATCTCAAATACAATGACCCATGGAAAAGATTTGGTAAATTTGTTTGAATTCAAGCCCTAACTTTTTCATAAAGCAATTGGATTACGTGGGTCGTTCCCAATTGGATTCCTGCAGTATCTAAATCCGAAAAAATCCGGTGGGAAACCAATAGAAATAAGGAAAAATTACACTTACACCCCCTCGACTTAGGAAAAATACAACGAGAATATAAGACCCCATCGACCATTGGAAATTACATACAAACTCTCTAATTCTAACGAAAATATGAAAGCGTAACAGAAATTATGAAATTACTATTTTACCCTTAACGACCGTTAACTTAAAAGAATGATAATTACACTTACACCCATTTACCTTTAAGTCGAGAAATGTAAGTATAATTATTTCTATAAATAATTAATGGAGTTCTATTTTGCACTGAATACCAAGAGTTTACATTCAATCGGAACGGTGTATTTATGAATTATGCTCATTGCTCGAGAAAGAAAAAAACACACTATTAAATGGGCAATATTCGATACTGAATAGTGTTTTAAACATTATATTGTGGTATGTTCAATTAAAATTTGCAGCTTTAAATGCTGTCGGTGCAATAAATTGTGATGATGTGATCCATACAAACGCCGAGTGAAATAACTCATCTTATCTCCATAACAATAATCTGATTAGTTAATAAGTGAATCAAGATTTCAATTTTACATTAAAATTTAAAACTATGAAGAAGATGGAAGAATGATAAAGAAGGGGTACATGGAAAGCAAATGATTGCACTTTTACATTCTTTAGTGGAAAACAAGAAAGAAATAAAAGCCACTTTGTCCCACTTATTCAAAAAGTAAATAATTAACTCTTTTGTATAAATATTTTTTCTACATAACTATAAGCAAATAAATTCGAAGGTAAATGAAGTAATTTAATGGCTCTGCGCCTATACTAATTTAATAAGTATTCTCTGTGTTCGAATTCCTAGTAATAATTTAATCAGTATTTTCGAGTTCGAATTTCTAGTAATGCAGTGCTCATTAATAGGGAGAATTTCGTGCAACATATATCAAAATTATCAATCTTTCTTTCTTTCACATATGAAAAAATCATGAAAAACTATTGTTAATAATACAATCTTGTACCTAATGTTTCAATATACTTTCTAATAAAATTTAAGGTTTTCTATGTAAAACAAAAACATTTATTCTCTCCAAACCCACCCAAACTTTTCCATTCAAACAAAAGAAAGTGAAATTCATGTAATCATGTCTCTCCTCAAAGGTTAAAATATTTGTTTGCAAGAAGAGGGAAAATAGATCAAAATTTTCAGAAAAGACCCATTAATTCTCTTTCCTCCACTTTTGCCCCCACAACTTTTTTCCTGCTTTTACTTGAACCGTAGCACAGAACGTGACTTTCTTCAAGAGTGAAGAGAGAGAGTGGGCTTCACCTTTAATAACTGCCACATGATTGTAGTGCATTTGCCAGTCTTTCTTTTTTCTGGATAGCAGAAAAAGGAACCTCATTTGCTTTTTTTTTCCCTGACTAAGCCCTGTTTCAGTCTTTTGTCCCCTACAAAGCAAAACCACATTTTATTACAGCAAAATCATACATACAGAGACACAAACATAAGGACAAGTCCTTTCACCTCGTCCTTAAAAGCATTTCAAATTTGAATTCGCATAAATATCAGACAATCAAAAGACGAGCTTTTGGAGAGAGAGAAAGAAAGCCCAGAAAAATCTTGAAAGAAGAAAGAAAAGAAAGATGAAGCTCTTGTTTTTGTTGCTTATACCCATTTGGGTTCTTAGTTTTCCTTCATTTTCGGCTCCGGTTGATGTTAAGCCAGACCCACCTGCTGCTGACCCTGTTCTTCCTACTGAAAAAGATCCGTTTTTTAAGAATTCTTCCGATTTGATTGCTCAATCTCCAGGTAATTTTCAGGAATTTCCATTGCATTGTTGGTATTTTTTGTTTTTGTGTGTTTGAAATTGTGGGCTCTAAGGATTGTGAAGTTTTCTCGAATGATTTGGTTACCCCTGTTTGTTATTTTCTTCATAGATTGGATATCTAGATCGGGTAATCATGTTCACATCTGGAATTGTTGCTGTGTGAATGTGTGATAAAATTACCTGTTGAGTTTATTATTTCTCATCAGCCTTGCTCAACTTTTGTCTTTTTGACTTGTAATGATGAATTTTTTCTTTGTTGTGATAATTACATGAACTGGTATAATTGTTTGATAATTACATGGTGGTGGAATTTTTTTATTATATAATTACATGTAATCATGAATTTATTATTAACATAATAATTATTATTATTAGTTTGTATAATTAAATGTAACGGGTGATTATTTTGAATAATTTCTCCATATTTACTCCTTTTTCGATTCCATCAGATGTTGCAGACGTGAAAATAGTGCACCACCAGGATTTGAACAAGAAAATCCTTATTGCACTTGTTGTTTCTTCATCTCTTCTTGGTGGAATTCTGCTGCTGGTATCTTGTTTCTCCATCTACAGATTGAAAAAGCTAAAGAAATTAAATGAGAAAAATAATCAGAATCCAGGTACTTTTTCAATTTTGTGTTTGTACAGTTAATACTACTCTTTTTAGACATTCTTGTAATTTTTTTATTTATTTTGCTTTTTCTGTAATTATTTGATACAGATGCTGCAAAGAGTATTTCATTCGGTCCAATTTTAGATAAATTCACTAGCATCAGAATTGGTGGGAAAAAGGGTTCAATTGCTGTAATTGAGTACCAATTATTAGTGGCTGCTACAAACAATTTCGATGAGGCAAATATTTTAGGCGAAGGCGGATTAGGCCGTGTATATAAAGCTCACTTCAATGACCAATTAAATGGAGCTGTTAAAAGAATATATGCAGGTGGGCAGGAAGCCGAAAGAGAATTCGAGGTAGATTTTTAGAAAAAAATCTTGCAATATTATCCCTATCCAATTATAAAAGTGCTCATAATAATATTGCTAATTTAACTGCAGAATGAGGTCGAATCGTTGAGTAGAATTCAGCATCAAAATGTAGTTTCTCTTTTAGGATATTGTATGCATGGCGAAGCACGATTCTTGGTTTATGAAATGATGGAGAACGGGTCGTTGGATTTTCACTTGCATGGTAATTTTTAATAACTTTTTTCCACTATTTTAGATGTAAAGTAAATTTTACAGATTTTTCTTTGAATATTTTATCTCAGGCCCTCATAGATCGAAATTGACTTGGCATCTGAGAATGAAAATTGCTCTGGATGTTGCAAGGTGCTAATTTTTGTTAATTTTTCGCGTATTTAGTCATGCCTTTTCTCAATTTTGACCCTTTTTTCTAAAATCATTAATCAGAGGATTAGAGTATCTTCACGAGCACTGCAACCCTCCCATGATCCATAGAGATCTCAAATCCTCAAATATTCTTCTTGATGCCAACTTCAATGCTAAGGTAACATTGTGCAATTTTGATCAAATGGTGAATTTTTAGAATATAGAATCTTTTTAGTTGCTAAATAGCATTAACGATTTCTTGATATTATTAGTAATGTTGGTTTTCCGAATCATTCAATTAAAAACTATATACTAAAATATACTGATTATTTTTATTTTATGTAAATTAAGTTTTATTCTTTTTTAATACAATTCTTCGACCTATAACATTATCTAGATCTATTGATTTTTCTCGGTTTTCGGAATAATGAATTTTTGATTCTGTGTTAACATAATGAAAGGTTACAAACTCACTGAGAGATACTGGTTTCGTTTTCAGCTTTCTGATTTTGGGCTTGCAATTATTGGAGGGAACTCAACCAAGAACGATATCAAGCTTTCTGGAACTTTGGGTTATGTTGCTCCAGAATACCTATTAGATGGTAACTGAACTGTACCTTTAAATGTTTGTCATTGGGAGAAACAGTGATAAAATATGGGACTACGTTTTATTTAATAAGTATATGTGTTTATATTATATCAGGTAAGCTTACGGACAAAAGTGATGTGTATGCATTTGGTGTTGTTCTTTTGGAGCTTTTAATTGGACGAAAGCCTGTTGAGAGAGTATCTGAAGCTCAATGCCAATCTATAGTTACATGGGTAAGATTAAATCTTTCTCTTCTTTCATCACAAATTTCCTTTTCGATTTTGCCCCTAATCGAAATTTTTACTTCTTGAACAAGAAGGCAATGCCTCAGCTTACCGACCGATCAAAGCTCCCAAATATCGTCGATCCAGCCATCAGAAACACAATGGATTTGAAGCATTTGTACCAAGTATTTTTCCTACACAAAACTTCAATCACTCTTTAAAACAAGGAATAATTACATTCACATACCTTGAGGTTTGGCCTAATTACACAAACATACCTGAGGTTTGGAAAATTACAGGGACATCCATTCGATAAAGTGTGATTTCATTTTTATTTTTTAACAGAATAACGAGAAACATAACGACAATTAGAGTTCATGGTAGTTTCTGTAATATCTCAAACGTCAGGGTATGTTTTCGTAATTAGGCCAAATCTCGGGGTATGTGGATGTAATTATCCCTTAAAACATATATTTCAGACAACATTATTAACTTTTACTAAAGATATGTTGTTGCTTTTTACAGGTGGCTGCTATAGCTGTGCTATGTGTACAACCAGAGCCAAGTTATAGACCATTGATCACAGATGTTTTGCACTCTTTCATTCCCCTCGTGCCCGTTGATCTTGGAGGATCACTAAGAGTAACCGATTCTGCTCTCTCAGCCTGTGCATAGATTGAATTCAATGTTGTTTTTAACTGCTCTTGAAGTGGGATATTTTCAGAAAGCCAGATTAGTGATTTGTATTGGTAATAAATTTTGGGTTTTTGGTTATGCGGCTTGTAAAGTTGATAAAGCGAAAGAGTTTTGCCGGCCGATCATGTTCCATGGTTTCAACTCTGCAAGCTGAAAAACTGTGTATTTTGTCCCTAAATCTGTAGCAACTGTTTTTTTTTTTCTTTTTAATGTATATATATAAAAGTTTATTTTTCAGATTTTGAGTTCTTGAAGTTGTAGTTTTACCTATGCTGACTATTATTGAGAAATTTTGAGAAATGCAAGTTGCTGATATCCAGTTTTGTTGGTTTTTTATTTTCTTTTAATTTTTTGTTTACTTTCCTGATTACTCTATGCACTACAAAGAAATTGCCGAAATTGGAAGCTAGGGATGGCACTAGGATGAGTTTATCTGAATTTATTCCAAACTTTTTAATATTCATTTGCTGAATTGGTAAACTTCGAATTTCAATCACAAAGTTGTCTGCGTTACCAAATTTCCAAGGTTTTGGCAATCTATGATACACTGACACTTCTAAAAATTATATTTTATTGTTGCCATATCCGTGTCGTGTCTGTGTTTCATAGGTGGCAACCTGAAGCGACAAAGACGGTTTATATTTCATATAACAACCAAATATTACAAACAAAAAACAACGTTTGTCACGGCATTACCAAAGTTCCATAAAACAAACAAAACAACCCCATAATGTCTTCCAAGAATGTTGCTAATTCCTCAATCCTCATCACCCACTCCACGGCCGGTCATAATTTTAAAAAAATAATAAATAAATAAATAAATCTCACCCTATTTAACACCCTATTTATGGTAGTCTTCAAACTTTATAAAAAAAAAGTATTTTTTTACTTTAGCTTAAAAGAAGCTGAAATTAAGTGTTTTCTTTTGTTGCTTCCGCTTAAAATAAGCTGGATAGCTGGAACAATCTAGAGGGTGTTTTCTTTCAATTTCCACATCCCTTTTCTATTATTTAGAAGTGTTTTTGCAATTCTTTCTCCAACCACCATGACTTCCATATCTAGCTGGATTTGTACCCAAAGCAGCAAGAATTTATTTGTGAAGATAGTTCATCACGGCGGTCGCGTTGAGCTATACGACCGGCCTATTTCAGCAGCAGAGCTTCTCAGCCAGTACCCGAAATCCTGTGTAGCACACCCCACCGTATTCCGGAATCCATACGACATCGTTTCATCATCCACCACTCTAGCACTTGGTCAGAAATACTACATAGTGCCAATCATCACCATCAGAAGGCTCCAGCTCAACTACATTGCTTCACAAAAACAACAAACAAATACCCAATTACAAGATGATCATAAATTGCAAAAGATTGGCAAAAAAGATGATCATGAGGAAATGGTGCCAAGTTGTTGGTTGATGAGAAAAAATAACAAAAAGGTGGAAAGTGGTAAAAAGGGTAAAAATGTGATCTTGAAGAAGAATGATAAGGATTCAGCTGGAAATGGAGGGACAAGATTGTCATTTACATCTTTGAATCAGTGGCACCCTGGGCTAGAAAGCATTACAGAGGAATAAGTTGAGATTGATATGATAATTGCAGTACAGCTTATTGCTTTTTTGGGGTTATTGTTTTTCTAATTAAATTGCAAGAACATTTTCTTTATTTGAAGTTGGAAATAGTTGCGATAATATTATCCTCATTATTTAAGTTTAGCACTTCCATTTGATGCATTGCTTTTCATATTTTTTTTGTTAAAAAAGCCAAACAAGCTAACAAAGCTTAACTAGCCAAAATCATCAAGATCATTGAAACCAGCAAGCGGCTCTTAGCCTCTTCCCAACTTTTGGCTTTTCATATTGGCAACTCAACTACACATAACATAATCACAGTTTACAATTTCCATTTAGACATTAATTAAACATTAAATGAGCCCATTTTATGTAAAGTTAGGTAAAATTCAATTCATAACATTAATTTTTCAACCCCACAAACCTGGCTATATATACGATACATAGCACTCAGACTTTCTCATCAAGAATCTTTTCCATTATATTGATTAATAGTTATATATAAAGAAAAAGCAAGAGCCAGTTCAACAAGGATGCAGATAGATGAAAAAGCAGACGAGAAAAGAGTGCACGAAAGCAGTAAAGGTAAACACAGACATGCATGTCAACCTGCTTATTGTTCCTAAACCATTTGTCTTGAGTTTTACATCAATTATAGTTTAAACATTCCATCGGATGGTTTTTTTCCTTTTTTTTAAAGATTTCTTTTAAGCATATATGATATACCATTTGATGCAACCATTAAGATAATCTTGTTGCCAGTTTTTTCTGGTCTGATTCAGACAGGTGAACCGTATGATTTGAAATAGGGAGAATTACCCGAACACCCCTGAGGTTTACGGTATTTATGAAAACTATCCTGAAATCTTGAAACTTTACATTTACACCCTTGTAGGGGGTAAATGTAATATTTTTCAGGGGGTATTTGCAAGGTTTCAAGGTTTTTTTGCATTTTCAGGCAAGGTATGTGTAAGGTTTGAAGGTTACAATTATGAATGTTATTGCAGATATGTCGAATGGTTTTGGAAACAAGTGGAATCGAATGGAAAAATATTGGATAATTATTCATAATCGTGAATCTATTACGCCATATGTTGTATTGATTATGCATAGTGTAATAATTATTCCTGACTACATGTTGATAATACCAATTTATGACACTGATATTGTAAATTGCCTAATATTACTGGGGAATGTGTATCTTACAAAACGATCTGCTTAATTTCAGATGAGGAGATGCCCATAAAGTGGTGTTTTGAATTTTTTAGATAAGCTCAGTGGGTTTTAGTAATTTTCCCTTTGAAATATACAAGCACCACTTTTTCTATTCTCTATTTAAGGGGAAAATGGCAAAAAAAGTTCCAACTTTTTTACCTGGATAAAGAAATTTCCTCCCTTGCTGTAATTTCAGAATTATAAACGGCTTTAAAAAGTTGATTGAATTGATGGATCATCTTCGTTACATCTCAGATGCAGCGAGAAAGGGCTCAGCAAAGGCAAATTTGCATGAGTTGTGTACTCAGAAACACTGGAAGCAACCTGAATTCGAGTGTTGCAAAGAAGAAGATTTTGCTCATAGAAAGCTGTAAGTTCAACACATGCAAAAGCTAACTAAATAAAAAATAGGAATAATTACACTTACTCCCCTTTAACTTAGGGGTAAATACAGCAAGATCTCCGATACTATTGGAAATTAGAGATAGATCCTGCAATCCTAACATAAACTTAGTGAACTTAATAGAAAATTATAAAAATGACTAAATTACTCTAATATTTTTGTTATAGTGTTTGCTATACCTGGAATGAGCAAAGTGATTAAGTTGTTGTTCAGCTAATAAAACATTAACATCTACTTGCAAACAAGAAAATGACTAACGGCAGGACGAAGTATTAGACAGAGCCAAAGTCGAGGGGATGTCTCTATAATTTTCAATAATAGAGGGAATCTTACTGTAATTTTTCCTAAGTCGAGGGGTGTAAATGTAATTATATCTAATAAATAACCCCACAAATAGAAGATAATATTGATTTGTGAATTGTGTAGGTTCACTTTCAAGGTTGTTATTGAGATAGAAGAATCGCCAAAGCAAATCGTAGAGTGCTTTGGCAACGCTCGAACAAGTAAAAAAGCAGCAGCAGATAATGCAGCAGAAGGGGCACTATGGTGCCTGAGACACAAGGGTTATGATATAAAGAAAAAGAGTAGCTGAAATTTTCGGATTGAGCTCCTTTCCATTACACATTCTCTCCAATTATGTCCAATATATACTTGGATGAATGCCATGTCATAAGGAATATAATTTAATGGTGGAAATCTTCTTTCCTTAACCACAAAATTAACTCAAGTTAATTTTAATCTTTTAAGCTATATTTTAAATTAAAAAAAGTTTAATTATCCCAATAATATCTCCTCTTTTTGCTTAAATTTTCTCAATATTACCATCATTCTGAAAAATAATATATTTACTTAATTACGTATATTTATAATGATATTTTTATAGTGGGAATAAAATTTGCGCTATTTATACTAATAAAATTATAGAATTTTTGTAGTTTTTTAAAGTTAAATTATGGTGATGAAACCAAATAGTTTATCTCAAAAGTTAAATTTAAACAAATTATTTTCTATTCAGTAACAATTATGATATGAAGGATTTTAATTGAATTCTTTTAATTGATCAATTTCTTATCAAAATACGGTACATTTTGTTTGGATCTTATTCCTTTTCCTTTTATTTAAGTTTCGGCGAAATTGTATTTAGCACAAAACTATTCCCAAAAACTGAGCAAAAAGAAAAAGAGATTATTGGGATAATTAAATATAGTTTAAAAGATTAAAATTAACTTAAGTTAATTTTGTGGTTAAGGAAAGAAGATCTTCACCATTAAATTGTATTTCCTATGACATGGTATTCATCAAAATGTGTATTGAACATAATTGGAGAAAATGTGTAACGGAGAGGAGCCCAATCCGAAATTTTTCTGGTTTAATTTATAATGTTTTGGCAAATAGGATTCAAATTTTCAAATCAAGTTTCTTTACCTCAGTCCTCAGTAATCCTAAGCTGTTCATTTCTCAATCCCAAGCAAAAAATATTATAGGTAAAGGCTTTGTCAATAACAACTTAGTTGGGTGGGTCTTTTTCTCCACACCTAAACAACATGACAACGAAAAATTGGAGAGGCAAAAAAAAAACTCATTTCTAAAAATTTGCAGCAGAAAAATTTCGTTAATTATGGCCTCTGAATCTAGTACATGAGCTTAACTAATACTCCACTTAGGTGAATTGTTTAAAAGCAAGACAAATCACGATTTTTGAAAAACGCTCGAGCTTGAATTTAAAAAGTTTAAAATCTTGACTTGCCTAAGTTTTTGGTATTTGAGAGTGAAAAACTTTTAAAAGTTTACAGGATAAAGTTTAGGGATAATTATACTTATATTTCTCTGACTTAGAGGTAACTAGAGGTGGCAATGAGGTTGGGTTGTGTAGGTTCGTGTTGGGTTGAGTGAGTTCGTATTAAAAAATAGTAAACCCAAACCCAACTCATTATACCTCAAATCTATTAAGGATAAACCTAAACCCTACATAAAACGTATCGTGGCAACCCAACCTAACTCATTAACGAAAAACTGAAAAAAAAATTATCAAAAAATAAATCCAAAATTAATAATTATAGAAATAATATTGTTTAAAGTCCCATTATCCAAGGCATAAAACATGAAAACTATCCGAAAATATTAAAATAATATTGTCACCTTGAATAAAATTGGTTCTGAACTTTGTTGTAGTTTTGTAAGGAAAAAGTTTGCTATAAGTATATATATTTTTTCTAATAAAGAAAACATGGGTTCGTGTTGGGTCGTGTTTGAATCATGTTGTGGGTAACCCAATAAAATTATCGTGTTTATCGTGTAACCCGCAACCCAACCCAAACCCACCCAATTTCGTGTTTCTTATCGTGTCAACACATTGGGTTATCGTGTTGGATCGAAAATTGCCACCCCTAGAGGTAAACACATCGATATCCTCTCGACTATTGAAAATTATAGAACAATTAGGAGTAAACACGGCAAGTCAGCAACATCCTCTCGACTATTGAAAATTAGAGATATTGTTGGTCACATTATTAAAAAAAATATCTATTATTTATAGCAATTTATTATTAACAAACAAACACTTTTTGAGAAAGATCTTCCAATACACATAGAAATCATCACATCCAAGGACCAAGAATTGCTCTTGACTGATTTGTTCAAGCCCAAAAATCAAGATTCAAGCCCATTATCCAGATTTGGCCAATCATTGAATATCCACTACGGTCCAATTCAAAAATAAAAAAAATATCACCTTTTATTTAATTGAAATTGAAAACTACTGTTTATTAATGTTATTCAGATCTAATTCTCTACCCGATTTTTGTAAGTTTTATCAGATTCGGATTTTGATATTATATATATCGCTAAATTTGATTTTATAGAATCTCCAACCGAATTTAATTATCCAAATGCAATTCAAACACGTCCCTTTACTTTTTAGTATCTTTATTTGTATTGTTCTTCAAAAACCATGCACATATAATTGATAGCGTTCCGTCAAAGTAGATATTGCTAATTTCAATCTTAATACAAAAATTAAACGATATTTTATTAAGAGGTCAATTGCAATAATATTCGTCTTGGGAGCTCGCTATTTTCGAACTTCATTCTTGTAAAATTTATTTTCTATAACTCATCCTGAAAATTTCGATTTTTCCCAAATATAGTTGGGTTTTGGTCAGATTTACAAAACTTCCTAGAAACTCACAGGAAAAATGTCAAAGTCGTGGGTAGTACACATCATAACAATCAGATTGTTCTCATTGTATTGATTAAAATATAGTTCCACATCAATTGAAGAAGACACAACTTCTTACAATGGTCCAATTTCAAACAATGAGGGAAGTATAAATAGGTGGAAATTATGAACTTTGAATAGATTTGGGCAGGCACATAATTAACAAAGATAACGAGGATGATCTAAACCCTAAACCGTAAGTTTCAGGTGAAAATTGAGAGCCAAAATTAACCTAAAAGTTGATGATGCATGACTGCATGTGCATGCAATGGTGCACAAAATGGAGCCCCATTTCGTTAACATAAACTAAGCTATAAAAGGGTCATCCTCATCTCATGTGTCATGCCTAATAAAATCAAAATTGTGGGCAAAGGTCAATTAGTAACATGCTTTTGTATCCTAAAATATTAGATAGCGACACCACATGCACAACCACAAAAAGCATGGCGAAAATGAAATTCTATGCTATAAAATATCATTTCAAAATTTTCTAGCTACTTGTCGTAATTTAAACTTGAATTTTTAGCTTTATAATTATCAATTTTTATAAATATATAATTTTTTATACTATACTAGTTGTGAAAATTGTAGATTTTTTGGTATAGTAGTTAACTCGGATATTAGTGAGATATAGTTAAAATCCAAGATGATGTGAATTCAGTAGCAATTCATGGCCTGGTAAAGCCAAATTGGAGTTTCTCTTTTTCATACTTAAAAAACGAATGCGCGTGATCATAAACCAATTCCGCCTCAAATGGCTTTTTCGACAGTATCATTACCTAGAGATTAGATATTGTCCCGTTTTGCAAAAACACAAAGTTGTGTGGGTCAAAAAGGGAAAAAAGAAAGAAAAGAATATATAGTGAGAAGCAGCTGTTTTTTTCCTGATGAAATCAGACATAAAGCAGCTGCAAGTGACTAAAAGATCTCTCAGTTTTCTCAAAACCTCTTCACATTTAGAAAAAACAAGGTTATATTTGTTTTAGTTTTAGTTTTTGTTCATGTTGCCTAGTCCATCAATCATGCGGCCATGGGGTCCCGTTTTAGATGTAAAACATTAATTGTCTTTGATGTAAGAGGGGAAATTATTCATTTACTCATGGATCCATAATGATGGGTTTTGGTTCTTTTGACCTTTGGTTCTTTATTGAATTTTTAAGGAGATTTTTACATGTATGAGATTTAAAAATCGAAATCTCATCTATAAATGAAAATCTTACAAATATCCCCTGTTAGGGAATTATGTGTAATTAACTCCTCATTAGGTTTTATTCATATTTTTTAAGCTTATATTTTTAACAAACTAAGTTCAATTTCTGATGGAGGACTAAATACTCGGTTTATATAACTCTTTTCCCTTCAAAACTAATGTTCAAGTCACCGGATGCGCGGTTGGTGATACGAAATGAATATGATAAGATGATTTGTTTGGCTACTCAAAGCTAAAGATGATTTGGAGAGAACACTTACAAAAGAGAGGAATATCATGTTAATTTAATTTGAAAAACTAAAATCTAAATGTTAGATCTTTTAATATTTAGGTTACACAAAAACCCTACGATATGTATTGTTTGTAATTTTCTATCAGAATTTTACAATCTTACATGACTTATTTTCAGGAATATTAAGTATATATTTTATATTTCTTTTAGAATTCGATTATTGATAAAATTTAGTTTACTATTGACAAATTTTCTACTTACAAGTGTTCGACTCTAAACATGAAAATTTTGGAAGTAAAAACTTCAACTTGAACCAAAGAAAGTAAAAAGAAAAGTGCAACCCCACTACATTGCTGAATTATCCATGACAAAACAAAGCTCAACCGGACTATAATCAAGCAACTCCTTAATCATCTGCTCAATGTGATCATCTTCAACGGACCTGCAGAATTGCTGCCCAACATTCCCAAGTCGGCTCTCACAGTTTCCATCCTTTTGATCTTTCGTTCTGCCATTTACGCCGTGTTCTGCTTCACTCATCTTATTCAAAACCGGTTTATTATTATTCTTGGCCATTTTCAGAGATGTCGTGTGGCATTTCTGTAGCTTCGCCATCAAATTAGCTGAAAGACGCTTGGCGGACGAAGATTGATGCTCTTGTGCGTTGTAAGGAAAATTCGTGCGGGCTCTGGGCCCGCACATGATCCTCGCAGCCTCGTCGTATGCTGTTGCTGCATCCTCTGCCGTCTCGAATGTGCCCAACCATATTCTTGTCTTTCTGTATACAAAAAAACATAAGAAAACGTTATCACCAAATGAGCCTGAGCAGATAAATTTATTATGAAATTAACCAAGAATTGACGAGAACAAGAGAGTTTACAGCAAAGGGTGGCGAATTTCAGAAACCCATGATCCCCAATGTCGCTGGCGTACGCCGCGGTAACGTTGCTGCGGTCTAGCCATGGTAGCTGGGAGCTTGTCTAGGAAAAGAAGGCAAGGTGTTTGTGACAATGTCTGTCAGAGAAAATTGACTATAGCGTGTTGCAGTTGCAGACTTGCAGATACAGTGGGGGAGAAAGGGATCGGAGGAGTATATGTAAGCACACTTTGCGGCCTTCAGCTGTAAATTAATATGGGAATTGGTCCCACAAGACTTTCTACATCCTTCATCTTTCCCTTTCCAATAAAAGGATCGAAATTTGTGAATATTACATTATTAATTTAATGTTTGTATTGTTCCCATTATGACATAATTCATGCTATAAGTATCATCTTGTATCTGCCAGCCTGATCATGGGGTTTTCAAATTCAGTTGTATTATTAAATACAAGGAGCGAGCAATCAGTGGATCAGTTTTCTTGGATGATAAATTTAGAAGTTCCTTCATCGAAATTCGGGGTTGTTTGCAAAAACTTTTACTTTTGAAAAAGTTAAAACAAAGCTAGATAAATAGTTGGAGTAGTACTTTCAAAAGGGTTTCGATGGTTTTTCGGATTTTGAGCAAACCTGACTATACCAACTCATACCTAACACATATTAGCAAATTGTCAGAATTCGACAATCCCATTTGTTAAATGAAAATGCAAGTTGATTTTCAAGAAAAGTGGATGAAATGTATCTTTCTCAGGATTCAGGATTTCGTAACAAGGGGGAAGACATCACCATATTTTATATCTTGACAGTATTTATTTTTTTATATATATGATTATTTAGGATTGAAGACAAGAATCTATATGTTGGTGATGGCATTTACTAAACATAGGAAAACCTGACCATGTGCCTCTCTGTAAGGTCAAGACTTTTAAGACAATGTATTAAGGAAACTAACGTTTGGAAATATATATAATTGTCTTCGTTGCTTTGTAAAGTTGTTGCTGCAATTTTTGACCATTGCCTGCTCCAATAGTACTAGGTTACAAAAATCACAACGAGTGAATAAGTGTATTTGATGTTTACATTGATTTCGTGACCTTCATTCACTCCTAAGATTAGGTACTCACTAGTCACTCCCACATGCAATCCGATTGTGGATATTCATGAACATAAATACAGATACAGACAAAACACGACACAGATACGGCAATACAGATTTTTTTCGATATTTTACACTAGAATGAGATAGGGGTGCACAGCGAGTCGAGCTGGCTTGCGAGCCCGGCGAGCTGAGCTCGAGTTGGCTTGACTCGAACTCGAGCCTCGTCGAGCTCAAGCCGAGCCCAAGCGAGCTCAAGCTTTAGATCAAGCCAAGCCCGAGCCTATTTCTCATGCGTTTCTGGCTCGCGAGCCGGCTCGCGAGCTATAGGTAATTTTTTTTTTTTTTTTTATTTTATATATAATACATAATATTATTAATTTAATTTGTAAAATAAAATTAAAAAAAGAAGAAAACTAACGTAAAGTCCTCTCTCAAACCCTAGCTGCCCATATTCATTCCTAACTCCCATTTCACTCTCTCAATTCTCAAACCCTTGCCGCCCACCACCCACTATCCACGGCCACCACCAACCCCTCTCTGCCCACCGCCGGGCGCCGACCACCACCAGCCCCTCGCCGTCCATCACCTCCAGCCCCTCTCCGTTCTTAGGCAGCCCACAGCGGCGCAGCCCCTTTCCTGCCCACACCAGCCACTCACATTTGCTGCTTATCGCCAACACCACCACCAGTCCACCACTAGGTAAATTTTTTTTTTTTTTACATGTCTCTTAACTATTCTCGAAATTCATCCTTACTTTACCAGCTTTCATTCCACTTTCTTCTCAACTTTGAGCAAATAAAAATGAAACCTTAGTAGAAAAGGAGAAAAAGAATCTTTATACTCTTTTAGTATCATAACCTGATACAGAGCACACAGTCACTCGCATTTCTCCGAAAATGCCGTTCAGGAGCTTGCTAAGCTTAAGAAAGAGGCTACTGCTTAATTTCTCGTTTAATTGAGATTTTGGTTTAGGATTTTGAAAGTTCTTTTTTGTTATGTATTATGCGGATGAACCAACCTTGCTCTTGAATTTATTACAGAAGTGGTAGTACTTGATTTTTGCAAAAAAAAAAGTATCATAACCTGATAGGCTGATAATCTGATAATTTAAGAAAACTTTGTGGCAAAATAGTAGAAAATTGTCTTACTTGACAAGACATGAGATCTGTTAGACATGAGGCCGGGGATAATCCACTTAATACATTTTGATTCATCAGCTCCACCTGCTCTGACAACAACCTGTTGAATTCCATTATTTGATCCTTTACCTTCAACTTAACATAATTCTGATTGATTCTTTTCATATAGAGCTGTGAAAAACCCCCAGGTAAATATTAGTATTAAGTTTATTCTTGTATCAATTTATATTTTCTTGATCTTTCTAATATTTTTTATTATTGTTAACTTGTAGAAAAAGCTTAGGAAAATTGAAGTCATTCTAGTAATATTGCAATTGTCCCGCACAAAAGAGAACACTAATGAATTTGTCCATCCTATATTTCTGATTCTCAATGCACGCGCAATAATCCTTGTTCGTTTTATACTATGCACCATGAAAACCATGAAGAATTATAATTAAATGATGAATACAATGAATTCCATTTGCGTCCAGTATTATCACGTTTTTTATACATTGTTATTTATTTTATTTTATTTTTGTTTTAAATTATCTCCTTATATTTACGGGTTTTACAATTTGTCTCATTCGAATACTTTCTAGCAGAATATTCTGGTTTGATGCTCATACATGCTGTACATGAATGACTTTTAAGGGTTTTTTGTTCCAAGACTAGTTTTACAAATATATCAATTTATGATACACGGACACTTCTAAAAAGAATGAGATTTTAATATCAAATCTAAAATCAATATAAACATAAACACATATATAGACAAGACACGACACAGATACGAAGATGCAGATTTTTTTTTGATATTTTACACTAGAATGAGATTTTTAGAAGTGTCTGTGTATCATAAATTGATATATTTGTAAAACTAGTCTTGGAACAAAAAACCCTTAAAAGTCATTCATGTACAGCATGTATGAGCATCAAAACAGAATATTCTGCTTGAAAGTATTCGAAGGAGACAAACTATAAAACCCGTAAATATAAGGAGATAATTTAAAATAAAAATAAAATAAAATAAATGACAATGTATAAAAAACGTGATAGTACTGGAAGCAAATGGATTTCACTGTATTCATCATTTAATTATAATTCTTCATGGTTTTCATGGTGCATAGTATAAAACGAACTAGGATTATTGCGCGTGCATTGAGAATCAGAAATGTAGGATGGACAAATTCATTAGTGTTCTCTTTTGTGAGGGACAATTGCAATATTACAACACTTGTTATCATCGAGTTGATGTTTTAGGATATAAGAACTGAAATTTATGTAGATGTTTTAGGACATAAGAACTGAAATTTATGTAAGTGTCTTGTAATTTTATTTTTATTTTTTAGTAATTTTAAGACTCTGGCTGATTTAATTTCAATTTTTGCCTTGAATATCGCTTGTGTCAATCACATGATAGTCGGTAAGTGTGCCAAAATTGCCAGTGTGGCAAATCAAACCAGAGAACCATTTACTAACCATCATGTGATTGGCGCACGCGGTATTCAGGGCAAAAATTGAAATTAAAACTACCAGAGTCCCAAAATTGCTAAAAAAAACAAAGTTACAGGGTATTTACGTGAATTTCAGTTTTTGTGTCCCAAAAAACTCGGTAGTAACAATTGTCCCAATTTTGCAATTTTCTCTCTTTTTGTGCTTAGGTTATTTCAAGTTTCAACACAACAATCCTATCAATTGATCGGATTTGGATCGACATAATCTAAACCCTAATTTAATAAAAAAAAATTACATAGTTAAATCTGAGTCTAGATCCTATTAAGAATTTTGTGCATATTAATATCAAATCTAAAATCAATATAAATTCAAACTCCCATAAATTTTTCTTAACCCTATCCAAAAAAAAGAAGAAGAAATCTAAAAAGAGGTCCATGGCTTATGATGCACAGATACTCTTAAAATTCTCAGCCTATCATATCGTGTCGTGTCCGATACCGTGTCAAACACTTCTGTAAATTAAAATGTCGAAAAAAATATATATCATCGTATCTGTGTCGTGTCGTGTTCGTATCACCATGTCCATATCCGTGTTTCATAGTCCATGGATCAGTGTTCTTTCACGTTGTTGTCCCAATCTTACAAAGACCATTATTACATAAATCAGCCCAGGAAAGTTTAAAATTGAAAATCCAGCCAGACCCAATAAATGTCCTCTTTCTCAAACATGAAACGAATTTAAAAAGAAACACGCCTTTCTTGTTTAATTTGCGCATACAACACGTTTTCGGTAATTTCACAAGCCATCGAGCGACCCTGTAGTCTTTTAGCATCTCTGCAACTTCAAAGCCTAAAACCCTTTTCCTTTCTCACTCCCGCCCAGTCTTTTGCTCTTCAGTTTTTCTGCAGTTGAGAAAAACATAAGGAGCGGGGAGCCCGCACTGAGTCCCAATTCAATTAAACGGGTACATTTTTTCTACTTGTAATTTTTCCTTCAGATATTGACTAGGTTATTTGCTCTTTAGCACGTAATTCCAATGCACGTTCGTTGAGGCGTAGATGTAATAGTAGGGATCTCATTTGGGTGGTCCTAGGGTTCTTAGACAGACTGAATGAGTAGTGTCTGTTAGTTAAATGTATAATTTTTGAAATTATTTTGTAGACTTCAGTTGTTTCGTTGCTCTCTGATTCAAGTAACATTGATTTTCTTAAGAATAGTTTTTATCAGGAGATTTCGTTGCCTGAATAGAGTTGTAAATTTTTCACGAATCGTCATTCGAAATGAATAGTATATAGTGTTCCTGTTTATTGAGCTTCATTAGCTGAATATTGGACGGGATAGAGGGTTTTACTAGAAGGTTTTGGGATTGCACATTTGGTTTTATTGTGTTTGTATATGTTGCTTTCTGGTGAACATGCTGGTTGAGTAGTGTGTGCTTTTGTCAGTGGCTTGGAACGTACTTTGGAGGACTGTAGGCTTCTTACCTGCAATTCTTCCAAACTAAGCATGGGAGTTGATATAGAGACGCTAAAGCCAATTCAGGCTCTTGAGTCTCAGTACAAAAGAAGAAGAATTTCTATGGATGGTGCAGATACTTCTCTTTCATGCCAGGTCTTGCATGAAGTTGAAAATTCTTTACCAACACTCAGATGTTCTGATTACTATACGAATCCATGCTTAAGTGAGTTGGCTATTCGGGAGTCCATGAATCCAGGTTATTGCAGGAGGGTCCAAGATTTTGTTGTTGGTAGGGCTGGTTATGGCTGCGTTAAGTTCATGGGGGAGACTGATGTTAGATGCTTGGAGTTGGACAACATTGTCAAGTTCAATAGATGTGAAGTTGTTGTATATGAAGATGAGAGTTCTAAACCTCCGGTTGGTCAGGGTCTTAACAAGCCAGCTGAAGTAACTTTACTAATTCAAGAAAAATCTGTGAATAATTTGGCCAAGGATCGATCAAGAGAAACTGTGGATAAGTTGAAGTTCAGGGCAGAGAGTCAAGGGGCAGAATTTCTTTCATTTGAACCAGTTACTCGTGAATGGAAATTTTTAGTACAGCATTTTAGCAGATTTGGTCTGGGTGAAGAAGAAGATGAAGAGGATATTCCAATGGATGATGCATCTCCTGAACCTCAAGACCCTGTAGAGATTAATGGTAGTGAGTTATCAGATGTTGATGATGAAGCTCTACTTTCCCATTCTCTTCCAGCTCATCTTGGTCTCGACCCTGCCAGAATGAACGATATGAGGATGATGCTGTTTCCCACTGAGGAAGATGAAGTGGAGAGTCTTAGTGGCATGCTTTCACATGATAATCCACCTTTTGCTAAAGAATCATCAAGATCTCCATTCAATCCTTCTTCTCGGAATACACTACGTAAGACAAATACCCCTACCCCTCTTATTCGCAAGACACCGTTAGCTTTAACAGAGTATAATCCTGGAAGTTTCAGCACAAGCTCCCCTGGAACCATTCTGATGGCCAAACAAAATAAAGGTTTACATCTACCAGCAGCAAAATCTGAAGGTTTTGAGCTGGAGCTTAAGAACAAAACCCCAGTAACGGGGAGCCACTCTCATAATGTAGTTGACGCTGCATTGTTTATGGGTAGATCTTTTCGAGTAGGTTGGGGCCCAAATGGTGTACTTGTTCATTCTGGTAAGCCTGTTGGTAGTGCCAATTCTCAGGTCGTATTATCCTCTGTGATCAATCTCGAAAAGGTTGCAATTGACAAAGTGACAAGAGACGAGAGCAATAAAGCTAAGGAGGAGCTCGCTGATCTTTGTTTCAGCTCTCCCCTCATTCTTCACAAGGAATTGAGTCATCAAACCAAAAAGGTTGAACTTGAAACCTCTGAGCTGAGACTTCAAAAGCTTGTTTGCAACCGCTTGATTCTTCCAGATGTTTGTCGGCAATATATAGACATCATTGAGAGGCAACTAGAGGTTCCTAGTTTGTCATCTGCTTCTCGTGTTTTATTGATGCACCAAGTATTGGTTTGGGAATTGATTAAAGTTCTGTTTTCCTCAAGAAAAACAAGTGGCCGTTTAAAGCCTGAGGAAGATGACGAGGAGGATATGATGCAAGATGGGAGGGAAAGCTCTCCTGATGTTGACCAGGAAGCACTTCCACTTATGAGGCGAGCAGAATTCAGTTATTGGCTGCAAGAGAGTGTTTACCATCGTGTACAAGAAGAAGTTAGTTCACTAGATGAGGATAGTGAATTAGAACACATGTTCTTGCTTCTTACAGGTCGGCAGCTAGATTCTGCTGTGGAACTTGCTGCTACGAGAGGGGATGTAAGACTGTCTTGTCTTTTGAGCCAGGCGGGTGGGTCCACAGAAAATCGTGATGATATTGCTCATCAGCTTGAAATTTGGAGGAAAAATGGAATGGATTTTAGTTTTATTGAGGAGGATAGAGTGAGGCTTCTTGAATTACTCTCCGGCAACATCCATGGAGCCTTACATGGTGTAAAAATTGACTGGAAGAGGTTCTTAGGACTTCTAATGTGGTATCAACTTCCACCTGATACTTCATTACCTGTTGTTTTTAACACCTATCAGAAGCTTCTTAATGAGGGAAATGCTCCATATCCTGTTCCTGTTTACATTGACGAAGGACCAATGGAAGATGCAAGAAATTGGGTTGTCAATGACCGTTTTGACCTGGCTTATTATCTTATGCTTCTCCACGCTAGACAAGAAAAAGACTTTGGCGCTTTAAAGACCATGTTCAGTGCCTTTGCCTCGACGAATGATCCACTTGACTATCACATGATTTGGCATCAACGTGCAGTCTTAGAGGCCATTGGCACTTTTAGTTCTAGTGATCTTCATGTTCTTGATATGGCATTTGTTTCTCAGTTGCTCTGTCTTGGGCAATGTCATTGGGCTATTTATGTGGTGCTTCATATGCCTCATCGAGAAGATTATCCTTATTTGCAGACTAATGCTATAAGGGAAATCCTCTTCCAGTATTGTGAAGTTTGGAGTAATCAGGACTCACAATGGGAGTTCATTGAAAATCTAGGCATTCCTTCAGCATGGTTGCATGAAGCTTTGGTGAGTTTGTGCTCCTTGAACTAGTTTGATATTACTGATTGATGATTTATGTGTAGCCAGCTTCCGTGATCATGTTCTTAGAGCTAGTTTCTTGTATTTTCTGGTACTAGTTAGGCAGTATATCTTGTATGGGATATATTATGATGCCTGGAGGTGGGGCTTTAACTAAATTACCTTTGGCTCTGAGAAATTAACTTTGATAGCATGGTGCTTGTTATTCCCTTCTACTTTGATTGATTATTTACTTGGAAATTCTTCTCATATGTTTCTTGTCTTGCCTTGTCACTCTATCTCAAATGCAGGCAATATTTTTCAATTACACAGGCGACCTCTCAAAAGCTTTACACCACTTTCTCGAATGTGGCAACTGGCAGAGAGCACACTCAGTCTTCTTTACTTCAATTGCTCATTCTCTGTTTTTGTCAGGTGAGGAAACTATTTTAGCATATTGATCTTATTGGGTCAATCCATGCCTCAATGGATTTCATTGGTTTTCTGAGTTTCTCTTTCCTGCAAACTTCCTAGCTCCAAAAATTTGAAATTCCGAAGATTTCAACCATGGAAAAAAAGAAGTGTTCCTGAATGTCTATTTGCATTTGGTTGTTCGACCACAAGGGTATAGTATAAAGAACTTTAGGAGAAGAGTCATCTCCCTCCCCAATCTCAGCCTGCAAAAGGGGGATATGGAAAGAGATATCGAGAATCTCAATATGCATCTCAAGTTCTTATTGATATAATGGATCTTTGAGAATGTGTAATATGCGAGGCTGATAATTTCCTTTTCCTGCTCCCACCTCTGTATAGTTGGGTTATTTTGCTCCTCAGATTTGATTCAGAAATTTTTTCGATAGAGAAACGAACGGCAGATAGAAATAATAGACTTTGAAGATCAATTTTCTGAGCCAAAGTTGAATTTAGGGTTCTTTTCTCACTGTCTATTTGTGTTTGTTAATTGGCAATATAAGTGCTCTTTGCCTTCTAGGCAGTTATAATCTCTGAGTAATTAAAAGTTAAAACAAATTTGTATTTCAAGAAATATATTACATTACCCAGAAGTAAATCTCTGTTCTCTGGTGACACTTTATGAAAGAAGTACATTGATGTTGATTGATATCTTACAGCAAAACATTCAGAGATATGGAGGCTTGCAACGTCCATGGAGGATTATAAGTCAGAAATCGAAGATTGGGACCTTGGGGCTGGACTTTATATGTCATTTTATTTATTAAGAAGTTCATTGCAAGAAGACAGCAACATCATGACTGAACTGGTAAGAATTCTTTCTTTTTTCTGTTTTTTTTTTCTTAAAGTACCAACAGGATTACTTTTTGTCTCAGTATTAGATTCAGTTTTATTTGTTTCTTTCCACATTCTAGAAATGAATCCCTATTTTGCATATAGAACAAGTGCCAGACTTTCGTTTGAAAATACCCACACATTATTTTAAGAGGTAGCTGACTTTTCTTATAGCAATATTTGCTCTTTCTAGATGGCATTAACTATCAACCTCTTGGTTGTAATAATCAAATTTATATGAGTTATGAAGGAATGTTACCCAAGGTGGTTTGGTGAAGCTATGACCAACTATTGCAAGATCAACTCTATGATTACTGGAACGAGCTTACTAGTTGATTCTTGTACTACTAGACTGAAATACAAAATATGATACCTTTCTATGTTTTTGAGAAACTGAATCTCAGTGATAATTTGAAAGGTGTATGGAAGTATCATGAGTGCCCATCATTCTGATTTCAGTAGGCATTCTTAATTTTTTTTCGATGGGATTTTGAATCTTCTTTGGCAGGATACACTTGAGAACAAAAATGATGCATGTACGAACTTTATCAGTCGCCTAAACAAGTCTTTGGCACTTTGGGGCAGTAAATTAACAGTCAATGCAAGGTATTGATATTGTTCATATTCTACATTTCATCATGTCTTGATCAGTTCCCTCAAGTCTCTATGCATGTATTCTAAGTTTCAACTATGCTTACATTACATGTCAGGGTTGTGTACTCGAAAATGGCAGAAGAAATCTGCAGTCTGCTTCTTTCTGACAGCAACGCGGGCTCGACAGGTGAGATTCAACTAAGCTGTTTCGACACTGTTTTCAATGCACCAGTGCCGGAAGACCTTCGCTCATACCATTTGCAGGATGCCGTTTCACTTTTTACATGTTACCTCTCTGAGATGGCACAATAGCCTCCTTCTCTCAAGTCTAGTTCTGATTAAGTTTTACTGGCAATTTTGCTATATATTGGATGCTTTTTTCATTTCAATAGTTGATTCTTATTGGTGGGTTTTGAGATGGAAAATTGAGTGCCCTGTTTGTAACGTTTTGGTTGCTTTTGCCGGTTTACCACATCAACCTTTTTTTTCGAGATTTAAGGTTTGCGTAAGATTTTGTCATGTATCCATCCATAGCTTTACATTGCATAATGCATCAAGAAGAGGTATCCAAATTCCAAGGTTTAAAGTAAAATTATTGTGGCGGTATTTTGGTGTGTATGGGTTTTCGATTTTTATAGTAAACTAATATTGTGATCGTCTGTTAGATGTCTATGGAATAAAGGTTCAAATTTCTTGTATTTAGATTTTTTTTCAAGAAATTAACTTTTAGTTTATATGTGTGATCTTATGAAATACGGATATGGCGATACGGAAATGACATGGTGTCGGACACGACTTATGATGCACGCATATTTCTAAAAATTTTATTATGTTATATTGTGTCGTGTTGTGTTTGTATCACTATGTCTGTGTTCATGTTTTATAGCATACGACACTTCTTGATAATTATGGACAAAACTCTAACTTGATTTAAATCGGAATTTGCAAACACGTGGCGATATCTTATTGGATGATAACGAAAATCTTTCCCTGTGGAATAGCACATTCTATCAACCCGCCAACAGAAATTTATATACGGGGCAAATTCATTTGGGTCCCACTGACAGACGCCAACCAGGGAAAAAGGAGAGAGCGCACGTTCGGCTATCGTACGCCTCCTTCTTCAGATAGCAGCGCGCATTGTACGCTTCTGCGTTCAACAGCAGAAAAGTCTCTATCTTCAGACTTCACAGAAAAGCGGTCTCTTATTCTTTCTCGGAGAAGAAAGATAAGAGAAGGTTGCTTCAATATCTACTTTTATCATCCGATCTCCAACTAATTGAATTGAATTTCCGGAATAATTGGTAATCTCTTGAGTAATATGCCACGGACGTCATCACGAAAAGGCCCCACAAATTCGACAACGTCCGGCAATTCATCATCCATGGATCTTTTCCGCGCAGGTTATTTGAATTTTGTATAATTGAATGTATTTTTGAGCCCTTTATTCATCATTCTCTCTTTTGTGGAGCTTTGGGCGATTTTTATTTTGATTAAAGGTAAATCCTCTCTAATTTGTGGTTCTCTAGTGGAATTGTTGATGATTATTTTTTTATCTATCGAGATATATTCGGTTATTGTTCATGTGAGAGTCATGTTGAGGAGAATTTTGAGTGATGATCATGTTGATAAGAGGAAAAACGATTTTGAATCTGATCGTCTGGATTTTATGCTTTCAAGTGGGAGTGTAATGGAATATAAATTAAGTTTGATTAACATTTTGATTATTTTGAAGAATCATAAAGTCTAAAGATGCTAGTGCAAATTCATAAGGATAACTAATTTAGCAAGAGAAAAAGGAAAAGAGCATAAAGAAATGAAGGGAATTTCCTACTGTTGCTATGTTCTTTCTCTTTTTGGTTTTCTTGGATTGAAATTTGTTATGCATGCCCCTCCCAGAATTTCCTTTTTTTAAGGAAATAGTTAGAGTAAGTGGAGTGTTTCATATAATTTCCTTAAAGACTACATATAATTAATGTAATTTGGTGGGTAGTAATGTAAAGGCTCCAACTTTGTGCTTTCAATTGCAACTGAAGGTTGTTAACAAACTAATGTACGCGATGATGTTTTAATATAATTGGTTTTGATATGAGATTTGAGAGATGGTGAACCTACCAAAATATTTAGCTTTTATTTTCTATTTTTAATTAGTCTAGGACAGGGTAGGCATTTAACGTGAGAATTTCAAGTAAAATGGTGAATACGAGTGGTTTTACTTTCTATTAATCTACAGTTGTATCAAAATTGAACTGAAGAATGATGCTTATGAGTTTTGTTATAGATTCGGTGAAAAGATTTAGAATTACAATCACTGGTCTGAACAGAGAGATTCTATTAGTATTAGAGGTCTCTTTTGACTTGATAAACTATATTCAACGCCTCCAATGTGATATATGAAAGAAATATTAAGTTACATGACGTGGTTTAAGAATTCATTACTAGTTTTGTTCACTTTGAAGATGGGTGTGAAATAATTAATATAAGAAAACTGGTGCTAAATGGGGTTGTATTATACAGATAGATATATAATTATTAGTTAGGCACTGTTTCCAATCCCACATGTGGAAAATGCGAAATTTAATGCATAATAGAATGGCATGTGATGGTTAGGTCATGCACAAAACAAACATCAATCATGCTATTGATGAGCATTGATATGAAGCTCATGAAATAAGAACTAGCTATACATTTCTTACAAATATTAAGATTGCGCTAGCATTGGAGAATATTATTTATTTGTTTTGGGAAAATGTGAGTTGTTATTTTACATTTATTATTTTCTATTTGTGTGGTGTCTCAGTACCGGTATGTATTAATTTAAGCGTGTTTTTGTTTCCTTCAGCTTCTGGTAAAGCAGCATCCAAAGAGCTGGAGAGGATCGATCAACTATTCTATTCATATGCTAGTAATTCCTCTGGTATGATTGAGTAAGTCTCCTTCCTTTATTAATATTTATGAAAATTACATGTTAGGGCTCTTTTTTTTTCCTTTCCTTTTTTCTTCTTTTTGGCACCATATTTTCTGTACTTTCTTCATTGTATGAAATTTTATATTTGTATTTCCTGTTCCTGATATTCTCTTATACATGTCTAATTTGGATTTTTTTGGTTTTATCAGTCCAGAAGGAATTGAGTCCCTATGCTCAGATTTGGAAGTTGATCATACAGATGTCAGGATATTAATGCTAGCTTGGTGAGTCTCTCTCTCATATTTATTTTATGAAGTGGGTAATGTTAATACTTAGAACTGGAAATTTACCCTTTTTTTATTGTTTTAAGGAAAATGCAGGCAGAGAAACAAGCATATTTCACCTTGGTAAGACTAGTTCTTATATAAATAATTATTCTGAGTTCATGTTTATCTAGAGATTGTACCAAAATTCTAAAGATATAATGGGTTTTAAATTGTTGAACATTCTTCTAGATGAAGTTTGAATTCTTTGGACTTTTTGAATTCATGGTTTGTCTTTTTCCCTGATATTAGAGAATAGATAAGTGACACATATTATTGGAAATTCTCAGAGAGA
Organism: Verbena officinalis; assembly: GCA_958496215.1. NCBI lineage: Eukaryota > Viridiplantae > Streptophyta > Magnoliopsida > Lamiales > Verbenaceae > Verbena > Verbena officinalis. The sequence continues at coordinate 3,558,360 of OY292391.1, forward strand.
AATGGTGTTTATTCCATGTCATCGATTTCTTTCTTTTTTTTTTAATGGAGGAGAAAAAAGATGAAATAGGCGGAAGTCTCTCAGACAAAAACATACATCTTCCTGAAAAGCTTACTATATGAAAATGCTTACCAAATTTAAGTTTGTATTTAGGATGAGTGGCGAAGAGGCCTTAAAGCATTGAGGGCCGACACCTTACTCAAATTACAGAAGTCATTAGTGGATCTCGAGAAAGAGGTAGGATTTCTCTGTTTATCGTAACTTTCTGCATTTTTCATGAAATTTTGAAATAATTTATTGATGTCTTCACTTTATTCTATTTCTGGTGCTGAAAGGTCAGAAGGCCACCAAACTTAAAGGATTTCTACTCGTATGCATTTAGATATTGCCTGACTGGTAAGTTATCTCCATCAACCTGTGGCATTAATTTAGATATTCCGGGTTTTCTCTTATTGATTTGTATTTTATGGTGTTGTAGAGGAGAAGCAGAAAAGCATAGATATTGAGAGTATCTGCGTCTTATTGGATCTTGTATTAGGATCACAATTTCCATCTCAAGTAGATGGACTTTGTCAATATCTCAAGGTGAGAATGTTTTATGTCTTTTTTATTGAAAAAAATAAATAGAAAGAGATTAATGATTTTTAAGTACCAGTAAATCGAAGGAAGAAACACCAGAGGGTGGGAGAAGTACCGAAACAATATAGTTAGTATCATGTGGAAAAAAAATAATACTAGAAAATGAATGGTTTGAAAACAGTGAAAGTTTTGAATTTAGTTTTTGATTATAAGGGCTTGAGGCTTCTAGCAGCTTTATAATATCTATATATGCAGATCTATGACTGGAAGTACTTATTTTGTGTGTGCAATTTATGGTTAATTTCAGACACAAGTTGATTACAAGGTCATTAACATGGATCAATGGTTGGGGTTCTTTCGGTTCTGCAATGAGGTAATCATCTGTTTCTTGAACGATCAAATATCTAATATGTTATTAAGACAATTTAAATAGTTAAGTGTTTCCTCAATCCGAAAAGTAAAGGTTTATGTTATTTTTTGTCCCCCATGTTTCATTTTAGAAACGCTTTAGTCCCTGATGTTTAAATCGGGACATTTTGGTCCCTGATGCTTAAATCATTCCAATTTGATCCGACAATCTTCAATTAGCAACACATTGGTACCTTAGATCAGTTTTTTCGTCAGAATTATCGACCAGAAGATTCATCTTTTTGGGAGGAATTGTCAATTCCATCTTTATGATATACTTTGATCCCTCATGTTTCATTTTTGCCCTAATAGAATAGATTTCTTGGAAAACATTTGATGCGAAAGTTGATTAAAGGGATCAATATGTTATTACTGAAATATTTTTTTTTGGTGTGATTTACCGGTTCGGGTAATCCTACATTGAGGGCCCTTAATTCAGTTCGGGGTTTAGTCACAGTTAAGGCTCTTCACCCCTCCCAACAAATGTGTTTAGTGGGGATCGAACCTGAGGCTCTTCCCATAAACTCAGCCTGTGTTGCCAACTGAGCCACACCATGTTGGTGTTATTATTGAAATATGATACATTTTATAGGTCATGATTTGAATATTAGGGATCAATATCTCTAAAGTAAAACATGAGGGACAAGAAATGACATTCATCCGAAAATTAATAACAAACTAATGGTTTAAGTTGTGAAACTTGTATGCAATAGTCTGGTTAATATTATGGGATAGGGTTAATTACTAATAACCCCCTGAGTTTGCTCCATTTACTAAAATGAACCTGAGAAACTACAAAAAAACACCCTGATGTTGGCAAAATGGCTACATGCTACTTGTTTCCATAAAAAAGGAGACTTCAGTTTCAGGGTGTTTTTTGTAATTCTGAAGGTTTGAGGGTGCTTTTTGTAATTGGGTCAAACCTCATGGGGTTATTCGTAATTAACTCTATTGGTTAAAATATATTAATTCAAGAATCCTGATTGATGACTTTGTGGCAGGTAAATTTTCCAGAGCTTGACAACTATAATCCAGATCATGCGTGGCCTTTAATTCTAGACAACTTCGTTGATTGGATAAGATCTAAGCAAGATTAAATTCAGTATCATTCGGCAAAAGTCCGTTCGTTGCCTGCAGTGATCCACATACTCAAAAGTAACATATTTTCCTCAAAAATATCGTTCTTGATGCAGAAATTGCTGCAACATCATCCGTTTTTAGGCTTTTATCTTCTTTAATTTATCGATTGAATTTTCCTTTTCTGTTTATTAAGCAAAGAAATACCTACCTAGTGCCTTGTATTTTGAGAAACTCCTTAACATTCTTGTATTAACAAGTTTCCTAGAGCTTTTTACTGTATTTATCATATCATCTTGCAAAACTCTGTTGTTGTTGTTATAAAATGCACTTGTTCCACAGTTACGGATCGGAACTTATTACTGCGGTGTAAAGTTCTTTTCACTAATTAGTATTGAGTTTTCAGACACTCGAATTCAAGACCTGTGATTACATCGACATAGTGTAAAATTACACGGTTGGTGATTGCGGTGGATGTGCTATAATTGATTGGTATTTAAGTGGGACCTGTTGCAGGTAAGTCTCTTGGACTTTATTTAGAGAAAGAATAATTTATAGACAAAATAAATATAGTGGTTGGTAATTCAAGAAAGAAATGGCTTGATTAAGCTTAAAGTAGTTAGATTTTAAAGGCACATATTCCCTTGTTATGAACTTTGTTTAGTTTAATCTGTTCAACTTTATTCTCACTTCTAAAGGGTAGTTCACTTAGTCTTAAAGTGAGAAAAATAATTGATTGTAGAGCTCTTTTGTTGCTGGAATTTGTTATGATTTTATGAAAGTAACTATGAAATACAGACACGACACAATACGGACATGGTGTTATGGATTTTTTCGACATTTATATTAGAGAAGTGTCCGACACGGGTGTCGAACGTGACACAATATGACAGAATAAGATTTTTAGAAGTGTCCGTACATCATAGAAAGAAAGTAATAGATTTATAATTCGTAGGCCTACAAAGTTGGCCATGTTAGTTGGAATCAGCTTTATAAAGTTGAAATAAATGGCTAAGATGTTGGATGTATTGATAGTTCGGTACCCGTTTATGGAAACATGAAATTCTTTGTTCTAATCTAGTTTGCTTTTAGTTAATGAGTCGAGCTTAAAAATCGAACTTTAAAAGTTTTTAGACTCATACAGTCATACTCAAATTTATCTAAAATTACTTGAGTTCGAGCTTGTTGAGCTTCAAAATTTAGATTCTATCTCATCTTAAAAATTTCCTTAAATTTGAGTCATTTATAGTTGAATCTATTTGATTTTGAACTTGATTTGAAGCTTACAAATAATATATTATACAGTGTCTACTTCATTCGCTGAATTATAGATCTCATATATCTTTTAGTATATAGAAAAAAAATTATTGATCTAATAATCTAAATTCACTGTTTGTAGTCAATAAATTGATCATATGCATCTAAATGGGACCGGGCGGTTCCTACCTTCACTTTTGCCCATGCTACAGTTTTTTTTTCTTCACATCAAGACTTTGGAAATTCACTATTGATTTACATTTTTAAATTTCTTTATTTTCCAATTGAATCAAATCAAGATTAAGAAATGAAAAAACTAGAGATTTATCAATCACCATTCGCCACCATTGTTTCATTTACAGATTTTTTGGAAGGGCTTGTTGCCAAACTGTTACCAACTCACCATTATAAGATTACAAGAGAAAAAAAGGAAAAAGAATCAATGAAGAAACAAATACTGCAATCTTTTGAAACCTCGTTAGTTTGTGGCGGAATCAGAACCCAAAGACGAATTCAGAGATCGGCCGCCAATTGTTGCTGCTAACGGAGGAGAACACGACGAAGAATTCGACGATGAATTAGAGTACCGATTTGAACGACTTCTCAGCTTCTTCTTCTCCACTTGACATGGCTTATCTTCTATTTTGTGGTGGCTAACTTTGGTTGAATTTAAACTCACTGGAATTATGCAGTGGCAAAGCATACCTAAATCACCAAACCAAAAATATGATTCCCATAATATGATTACTGAAAATTTAAAACAAACAAAAATAAAAACGGGAAATCACCGACTCGGGCGAGACGATTAACCCAATTAGGGATTGGATTTCCAGTGAGTTTAATGCAAGCATCATTGCAGAAATGGTTGCAATTCTTAGTGATGAGATTATAAGCATCTCCTCTGTATTTCCCAGAAAGTTCTTCCATAACACCTCTCACTTCTCCAGGAGTCATATTTGTCCATCCAATCAAAATTGACTTTCTGAATGTGAATCCATCACATTGCTTTGGTTCACCTTCAAAAATACCAGTTGTGGGATACTCATGAGCTCCAAATGCATACTCCACTCCATGAACTGCCAAAAATACCCCCATTTCACAAATTTATACAAAATTAGCGAGTACTTGTAAGGGGCAAATTCGTCATAAAGGTAAAGAGTTCAGCACTTGCCTCTGTAGCGAAAAGAAAACACACAATCTAAGGTGAATTTTAAGAGAAATCTGAACAAGAAATGGGCTCTGAATTCTTGGGATTCTTTCCATTTTTATAATTTTATTAGTACTCATATGGAGCAAATTCTTTACAAAAGCAAATAGTGCAGCGCTTGCCTAGACCTAACTGGTATATCTAAATATTCCACATTTTGCAGTTACTAAAAGAAAACACACAATCTGAGGTGAATTTTAAGAGAGAATCCAAAACAAGAAATGGGCTTTAAAATCTTGGAATTTTTCTATATTCTTCCCAAAAAAAAATTATTTTACTTTTAGCTGCCAAATTGGGATATTTAGATCTGATTTGTGATTTCACATAACAAAAATCAAATTTAGACTGATGGGAATTGAGAAAGAACAGACCTTGAACACCAGAATGGTAGACTCCAAGTCCAAGCCAATAAGCATAGCCATTCATAGGGGTAAGATCATATACATTGATGTACACAGGAACCGATCCACGGCTACTTCTGATAGAGCTTTTCCGGCATAACATTGCAGATCCGTTGAATTATCAAATTCTGTGAAAAGGGTAGGATTATAAGAGGAAAAAGAACCGGAAAATACGAAAAAGATTGATTTTTTATGACAACCCTTTAATGTGGAGTCATAAACATTAAGCTAGAAATCAGAAGCTAGCAAGCTTTTTTCAATAAATTTTCTTGAAACTGAAAAAATTCTTGAAATTTCAAAATTTTGAAGGGGGGCAGAGAGAGCAACTCAGCGGCGGCATATAAGTTGCCGCAGTGTCAACATTTTGGCGGACCATATAGTTTATACAAATAAAAATCTGGAAAAAAACATATATAAATCAAATATATGGGCCTAAAGTTTTGGTGGGATTATTGAAAAAAAAAAAAGCCAGGTTATTGGTTGGTATCTGAGCTGGGACTTTCTTTTTATTTTTTAAGTAAAAAAAATGTATGAAAAAAAGAAAATTATGTTCTTGGAGAAAGTAAAGTGAAAGTCATTATGAGGTGATGTGGGATGGGAAAGTGTAGTTATATAATATTAGTGAAATTGTGATTCTAATGGACCACTAAATTTTGATTAGTTTGATACTATTTTGGAATGATGATCTGTGATTAAGTTAAAGAGAATAATGGAAGTGTTATGATGGTGGAGGGAAAAATTTGGAGGATTTAACCAGATAAAGAATTATCTAATTTTTTAGTGGCTATGATGTACAAATATTTCTAAAAATTATAATATTTGATACCATATCCGACACTCATATCGGATTTTGAGTAGTTGATTTGAGAAGACAAAATCATGTGGGTTTGCAGAGAAGAATAGAATGTAGTACAAGATTGTTTAAAGCAAAATAAAAGTATAATATAGTACATATATTAATGATTGATACTCCATGGCTCCAGCCTCCAAAAGCACCACTGGCTATCATTTTTAATTAAATTAATTTGGCATTATTGCCAATAAAATATTTGTTTTCAGCAATTTAGTAATATATGTACTAAGAGTATGTTAAAAAGACGAAAGCTCAATTGTTCTAGAAGGACGAGATGCTGGACTTCTTATTTAGTTTAGTCCTTAGGCTTCAAATCCTAGAGAATTGATTCCAATTAAATCTCTGTAATACTCAAATTCGGTAAAAAAAAATGGGTGGAAAAAAAAAAACTAAATGTATGTTAATTGTTAAATGTTTATCTTGAGGGAAATTAAGGGTCAAACTAAAATATTTCTAATTAAATTGAAAATATGAATTCATAAAATGTGATATAACTTCTATTTTTAAAAAAGAAAAACAAAGTGTGCGATTCGAAATGGAAGAAAAGATGAACTTAGACTTGCAAGAGCCGGCCCATAAATTTGGGCTGCATAATGAAGCCCAATAAAGAAAAGAAAAACCGTAACACCAAAAATAACAATTAAAGAAGAAAAGAAAAAAAAAAAATTAAAGGGGCAAACTGCAAACGCAAACCCCTGCCTAAACCCTTCCATTAGATTCTTGCAACTCGTTTTCTGCATCAGTTTTAGCCAAATGGCTCATCGTTTGGTGCGAGGATTACGAGGAGCGGTGAGAAATCTGCTCCAACAACAACAATGTAAGCCAGTCGATCATTTTCGCAAATCTTCAACGAGAAATTATGTGTCGGAAATGCGAAAATCGGCGTTCGAAAGTAACATTCTCCGGCTTATTCGTAACGAAATCCAGTATGAGCTCGATCGTTCACCTCCTTCTGAGGTACTGCTGCAGTTTTGTTTGGAATTAGAATTTGAAATTTCTTGGGTATTTATTGGCGTGCTATTTTAATTTTGTCAAGTGAATTGGAGACTAAAATAGAAGTGACGACATGGAATTGAATTGGGGAACCTTATGAACTGATTTCTGATGAACCTTTGTCCTCTAATTCTGAGGCTGAAATTCATCATGAGGAATTTTCGGATTATTGTTTTGTTCTATATTTTGTGTTAGTCATTAGCTTTCACGGATACAGTTAAACGTGTGCTGCGGATTTGGTATTGCCTGTATTTATCCATATATAACTAGTTGTATTTTGCATACTTGTAAGCGACTTGGTTACGAACTCGCAAGTATATTTAGTTGTCTTTGGGAACTAAGAGGATTTTATGGGCTTCAACTTGAGTTTGAGAATCTAAAGAACCCCTTTTTTAAGTTTCCTCAATTAATCGTAGGAAAAACTTCTTGCACTCCAAGTTAAGGATTCACCATTGCATTTTTAACTTCTGTTATATACTGGAAAAAGAGATTCTATTATTTATATAAGTTGTCTTTGTCTACTGTTTTCTGAAACATATTTCTGGATACAAGTTTTACGAAATTTTCTCAAGCAGAGAATTTAGTTATCTCCATTACCCAAATTGCTTAAGAGCAGTTGTTTCAAAGCTGTATATTGAAATATGGAAGAGTTTCTTTTCAAATTTACAAAACATTGCCATGTAATGCATTATTCTCATGCTATACTCTATTTCCTCCTCTTAAGTGTTCTACTGCCTGCTGTCTTTGAGCTAAGGATAGAATTATGTTTTTCTATAACATAATTATCTTTATTGATCACATATCATTGTATGTTGATCATAATGGCGTAGGCTAATAATTGTTTGTTTCTGCTTCATTTTATTGAAATATCCGTTCTACTAATAAGCTATGATGAAGAATTAATTAGTTTGCTTGAATAAGGATACTAGAATATAATGAACTACCCAACTTTCCTCATGTCTACAGCCTATACCAGTATTCTATGCATTCAAGGTTGATGAACGGCCAGGAGAGCAGTGGATTAGATTAAACAGAAAGTTTGCAGAGAACGAAGACATCAAAATAGAAGTGACCATGTTCGATGGATCTATTCCTGTTAAAAAGAACGATGACTCAGAAGATGTGAAGCTTCACATTACTATGATTATTGATATCTTCAAGGGGGAAGATGGTGAAATATTGGAGTTTATTTGCTCAGCATGGCCAGATAGTATCGAAATTAGGAAAGTATTTACACGTGGACACCATCAGATGAAAAATCAACCTTACATGGGTCCAGAATTCAAGTATATTCTTCAATCATTCCTTTTGACTTGTTGATTCATAGTAAATGATTTTTTTTTTTCTGGCATTTATAGTTTTTATATTGTCTGGCAGGGAATTGGATGACGAATTACAGAATTCTTTTTATGATTTCTTGGAGGCGAGGGGAGTAGATGATGAGCTGGCTGAATTTTTGCATATGTATATGAAGAACAAAGATAAAACCGAGTACTTGCATTGGATGGAAACTCTCAAATCTTTTATTGAGAAGAAATAGAGAGCAAAGTTCTCCTTTTGTTAATCCTGGTTGCTTTATCATGTAAGCATTATCTTTCTGATGGTATTCTTGGAATGCATTCAGTCCTCATGCTTTATGTTTTTACGGGAGGAACGAATTGTAACTCTAGTTGGATTGGAGAATGGAAATGATTCTTGAATAGATATTACTTGGGATATTAATGATATATCTATTTTCATTTTCGGTTTTTATTTATACCGATGCAGGAGTATGATATCATGATAATCTTAGACAGGAAGAAAGTGAAAAATGGTAGAATAAAATTGATTAACAGCTATACTCATTATAATGACACCAAGTGGTCTTGAGATTTCAATTTTCAAGTACTACATTTTTACTAACCAGATGCTATAATTTTTGCAGTGTCATGTTCTTTAACTTTATGCAGGCAGTGCTGACATTCTATGATTGCAGGACTACTCCTAAACGAACCACCATACAGTATCGGACACCATATCATCAGACACCTCATGTTGAGAAAAAGCTGTGTCCGTGTCCGTGTACGGATCCATGCATCACAACTTACATCACTAATTAAAGGTCCCCTCAAAACTTTTGAAATATCACTTACATGGGGAAGACGGTCTCCCCAACTATTTGCTATCTATTTCCTATTTAATTATGTTATATGCTAGCTTCATGCTAGCTTCGATTTAATTGATTACATGTCAAAAACATACTTATCCTGGACCGGAAGAAAGATACGATTACTAGTTTTTCACCTGCAACGTTCAGTATTCATGTCCCGTAAAAATCTTGAGGTGCAATAAGTTACAGACATGAGTATACTTCAGATAAATTGAACTATAATATTAATTGCCCTGCTGTTATATTGCTGTCAATTACTGCTTCGGTGAAAGTTTCTGGGTTATAGAAAGTTAAAGATGGTGGCCCGTATGTCTATTTGTGTATTGATCAAATAAATACTGTGAAATTTTCCCTAAGTTTAAAACTATGATTAAAAACAGATTTGGTAGTGTAACTTTTCAATTTTGGTACGGTAATCTATAATTTGTGTCAATTTTGATACATTCAAATGGTAAAATTACTTGAACTTTCACGAAAATAGCATATGAGTTATTACTTATTACACTAGTTATCACCTACTCCTGACTTCTTGTTTGAATAATGACATAGTTGCAAATTTTATTGTGGTGGTTGTATGATTCTTTAAACTTTTGTTTCATATCGACATAACTCAGATTTATTTTAATACTATGAAGTTATTAATTGATGTGTCCCCACATTCCCATAATTGATTTTGGACTATTATTAGTCGACACTTAGGAAACAACATTGGAGGAACATTTTCCAACCCCGCATCATCAAAGCCCATTTTTACATAAAGAGAGACAAGGACGAATGTTTATATAGCACGCCCTTACGGCTGATCTTTTATTACACATATAATCATGAGAAAGTAGTATGTCTCCGGTCTGGTTTTTCCAGATTCGGTTACGGCAAAAATCTAATTAGAGGTTACCTTCCTAATTCAGTTGTTTCATGTACAAGTTAGAATTCGAACCCTGAACAAGGTTAAAGGAATTTACTTTCTCATTCTACTAAACCAATTGAATTTTGGTCACTAAATCATTTTACACATTGAGACTCGTTAGTTCTTAGTTTCCCCTCTTCTTTTTTTGATAGGGAATTTATTGAAAAACAAGAAAAGTTTATGCTATAAAGTGATATAATATAATATGACCTATTTTATTATTTAAAATGTATTTGAGACATAAAATAAGTAGAGCTTAAACTTCATGTGCCATCCCTTGAATTGAATTGACATCACATTTTTTAATTCTTTTTGTCAAGAGAGGCTCTTAAATCAAATCCCAACTCTCCCAATCACAAATAAAATAAAATAATCCCTTAATGTGAGCAAACTAGTATATCTTGAACAAGAAGCCAGTTGTAGTACTCATGGCTGTGTCTTTCACAACATAATGAGAATTAATGACAAGATTTCAGTTACAGCTTAGGATAATGACATGATCAACATGAAACATTAACATGAATCATGGTAATTCTTGAGTACTTATAATTTGGCCCCCACCATTACAGAGGATTCTGTGTCCAAAGATCTCTTATGTAAGAAAATCTACACAATCTTGATTTTCAAACATAATTAAATAGGAATTCTTTTCAAAGCTTAAGGAGCCACACAAATAGTTAAAAAAAGAAAAATAAAAAATTAAAGAATAATTACATTTACACTCCTCAATTTAGAAAAAAATACAACAAGATCTTTTTTACTATTAGAAATTAAAGAGACACTCTATCGACTATGGCTCTGTCTAACACTTAAGTCCTACCGTTAGTCATTTTCTTATTTGCAAGTAGATGCTAACGTTTTATTAACTGGACAACAACTTAATCATTTCGCTCATTTCAATTTTCATGTATAGCAAAACACTATAACAAAAATATTATAGGTAATTTAGTTATTTTACAACTTTTCGTTAAGTTTATTAGGTTTCAGTTAGGTTTAGAGGATCTATCTATAATTTGAAATAGTTGAGGGGGTATTGTTGTATTTACCCTAACTTGAGGGATATAAGTGAAATTATCCCAAAAATTAAAAACTAAGGAGGAAAACCTCAAGTTCTTTCCACAATAATCCACAAACTATACAAGACAAGACTGCTCAAATAGATGGTCTATTTCTCCAACTACAAGTGGGTCGTAATCTATGTCATAAGGAAAAATCTTAACCATCCAATGTTTTACATATGCATTGACTCATGCATTTTACTACAGAAGATGTGATTTATTAATTACATATACCCCCCTCTTATCTAAATGTACGGATATGATGACTCAATACAAATTTCTACATAATATGTGAGTTGTGACGTTTCATTTTTTTTTTAGAAAAAGACTACAAATAAAGTAGAATAAATTCGATGAATCATAAGATCTAGGATATCTAGTTGATAACAAATTTTATTTAATTTTGAATTCAATTATGGTTTTGTTCATGAACAAAATCCCTAGAACTCAATACAAGACAAAACTATCGTATTCATATGGCATCACTTTGTGAATTAAATTATGGTAAAGTGAATAGTTTGAGAGATGAAGTCGTCATATTTCCTTATTTCCGGCAACGTCTTTATCTCCAGTTGCTTTTAAAATTAAGTGCAATCAAACTAATTGAACATTGGAAAGTTAAAAAAAAAAAAAAAAAAAAGAAGTTTAGATCGAATTGACAATTTTAATTTCATGATCACATTAATCAAAGAGAAAATTCTTAGTTCAAACATAGAAACAAATTTGAATTTACTTCTGCTACAAGTCATAATGAAATGATCAAGACTTCGAACATGAGAATCGAATCGACGTTAGTGTTTTACATTTATCGTTGCTTAATTTTTTTTTTTAAAAAAAAAAGATCAAATAACAAGAATAATAGTACACTTTAAAGGGTAAAAGAATGGAAAATCTTATTAAAAGGTATAATATTAAAGAAAATTAAAAAATATATAAGCAAGGGAGTAATTAGAACTAATTACTAATTAGAGTTTCAAAGACAAATCCAACTTTTTCAACTCGTCTTGATTACTACTTTTCAAATGGGAAACAGCATCCCATTTGATTAATCCACCATGAATCCCATGATCCACCGCCGTGGAAAATCTCAGACCACCGTCGAACCTAGCTGCCCCGCCACTTGCCGACGGCGCCGCCTGATGATTCTCCGCCGTCAGCCTCCCTATCGCCGGCTGCTGATCGAGAGGCCTTCTTGCCCACCGTGACTGCCCATATAACTGTACCGCACCAACACTACTGCTGCTATAACTTGGCGATGCTGACGTGGCAAACAAACTCGGCTTATGAATCATAGAATGAACCTGAATTCCAAGAGACCTGTTGAAGGCGGCACCATGCAACGGGAGGGAAGCCATGCTCGAGAACCGGTGGTGCCCCGCCGCGTCGTGGTGGCCGCCGCTGAGACGCTGGTGGCTCCGCCGCGCGATCGTTCTTTCTCGTTTGTGGGCATTTTGATGCCCCCCTAAAGCCTGCGAGCTGTAGAATTTCCTGTTGCAGTAATTGCATGAAAAAACACGATTTTGATCCGGTTCGTTGATGTTCGCGGCGGCGGCGGCGGGATTCTGCGGCGGAGGATTTGTCTGGAAAAGGGCGAGTACTTTTTGTGATCTCCGATTCTGGTCTGAATCTTTGCCGGAGAGTGTTAGATCCAATACAAGATCAGGGTTCTTGATTTTCTGGTTTTTTAGTTCAATCTTTTCTTCCATAGAATTTGTGCTTGAGCTTTGATGGGAATGATTATAATTGCATGGCTCTAAGTCTAAATTACTCGGCGATGGCTCCATACCTATGATCTATGTAAGTTATCAGTATATATGGAGGGCTTTTTCAGTTTGAACTTTGAAACTACTTTGTTTCCTTTTTTCGGAGGTTTTTGTCACTTTCCCAAAGTGAGGAAGAAATTTGGGATTTAATACTTAGAAAAGTTGTAAATGTTAATTGATTGGAAAATAAATGCTGTGGTACTATGTATGGAAGGAGAATTTACAGTTACTAGACCTAATCATAGAAGGGACGAAACATCTTAATTATTATAATTACATAGAAGGAGTTTTTTTTTTTTTTTTTTATAAAAATTTCATAGGTGGCGCTGACATGGCGGGCTGAGTCATCGCCGGTTTGACTCCGGCGAGAGTTAAAGTCAGCGTCACCATAATTTGTCCCAAAAATCCGAAAAAAATTATATCTGGACCATAAACAATAAAGTTGCTATCCAAATGGACCAAAATTGCAATTTTTCCTATCTTGTCTCATGGGTTTTGGCCATTTTAGGGGGAAAGATCAAAAGAAATACTCGAATGCAAATGTTTCATTATCAACATTAAAATCTAAGATAGGGGTCAAGAAAATTAGGAGATTGATCATGTAGAATAAAATGCACCCCTACCCGGCCCCTATCCTAGAAATGATATTCTAGTATGAATTGAAAAGATATGAATTTGATTGGAGGGATATCCAAATTCTAATAAGGACGAGTTTTATTTGGCATAATTTATATAGATCTACTAGATACAATATATTTACACTCAATGACTTAGGCTAATGGAATTGGGGGGGCCAAACCCTTCAAATTTTGTTAAATATTAAATTCTTCTTATTCATTTTATCTTTGTTTTTATATATAAAATTCATATATTGATAGTGTTATTTCCCTCAAATGATAATTGAATTGCCTCAATTTATTAAAAATTTCAAATTTCGTGTCTTTCTTATAAAATTATAATTAAAATTTTTGGTTGAATATTGGTCACGCAGTATTTGGTCGGTTTCTGTCTTCCAACGATGTCCTGTCCAACCAACTCTTGTTGGTCGAAATGTGATCGGAAACTTAAAAAATCGACAAAATTTCGATCAACTTCTAGAATATTTTATCGATTTTTATGGTCAGTTTTCAGCTGATTTCTTCTAGCGACTCTCATTACTCATTTTTTATCGTGGGATGTGCATGTAACTGTTAATACGATACTTGAGTCTAACTCACCACAAAATGTAGCTAATAAGGTAATGGTTGTCCAAGCTTATAAGGTAAGTTAGGATTTAGTATTTATTCGATGTGGGACGGTTAACACCTGCCCCTCACTCCCAGGCAATCGGGGATCAACCTGGAGCGTGAAACTTAATTGCAGGAGACAGCTTGTTCTGATATTTTTAAATGCGGGATACAACCTGCTCTGATACCATGTTAATTAGGGTACTTGAGCCCAACTCACTACAAAAATTAGCTAATGAGGTGCGGGTTACCCAAATTTATAAGATATGTTAGAATTTAGTATTTATTCAATATGAGACGGTTAACAATAACATCAAACAAAAACAAAATATTTTCCTAAATATTTTCGAAAAGGTTAATTTCCCCTTATTATTGCAAAATAAAGCAAAGGCGTAGTAGTGCAGTAGTACTGATGAATAATGAGCAAAAGGTACTTATGTAATTCATATATTAAGATTTAAGACAAACTAACCAGTGGACTTATAATAATCACAGCCACATGATATGTGACATAGAGTTCAGACATTTATTATTTATGATTTCTTATAGAATATTAAGGTTTTTTTTTTGTACTAAGCCCGGATTTTCCGCACTTTCTTAATTGATTACTTATGAACCTGTTTGATGGTGATTAAAAATTTAAACATGCAAAATAATGTTAATTAGTAACTCTTATACTGATTTTTGAATTCAAATAATGGAGGCTTTCTCTTGTACGTAAGCTTGAGTTTGAATTTGCTAAGAAATTAAAGGGTTACAGCTCTTGATTGAGTAGTTTAATGGTACATTATCCATGTGCGTTATTTCTTAAAAGTAATTAAACGAGAATGGAGACATAATTTTCTTAATTATTTCTCCGTGTTTGGTATATTCGAGATATTAGTTGTGATGCACAGACACTTTTAAAAATCTTATATACCCTACAGTATCGTGTTGTGCTCGATACCGTGTCGGACACCTATATATTGTGTCGAATAGTACTTTTCTAATATATAAAATATCAAAAAAAAATTGAATTACCGTATCCGTATTTGTGTTATTAGCCATCCAATAATATAGTTTTGATGTGAAGTAGAGTTTTATTATGAGTTGAAATTGTTAGGCATTATTCCACTCCGAACAATAAAGGGCAAATGAAATTTCAACAATCTAAAGAACAATATATACGAAGAAGTCAGATATCTAATCATGAGGACTAGGTATATTGCTAGTCGATTTGATGGTCACATGAGAAATATCGGCAATTAATCATATTTATCACACTTTGTGAATTTAATAAATAAAAATAATATATATATATATATATATATAGTAATTCCTTGACATATATATATATGGCTATTGGCTACATCATCTTTTTGGGATGTCTAATCATGAAATTAACCCTATTCCTCTTCTGAATGCATTGTTTTCCTAAGAGACAAAATAGGGAAATATTCAACTCATTTGGGGTGTCGTTGAAATTAGGTGAAAAATTAATGTTCCATGAGAGGAAATCAAAGAAATGATCTAGGCACAATTTCATAAGTAATTAGTGCCAAAAATTAATGTCCCATCCATCCTGTAGTATATCCTACATCGATTGGATAAGAGAACGAACGAAATCTTCCTTATAAAGGGTGAATACTTTTACCTTGTTGACGTGTTTTGAGTATTTTCTTTGAGCTCTGCTCAGAAGCAAAACCGTAAAGGCTTGATTTCACCCAAAGCAGATTTTCGAACTATACCGTTACAAATCACATTATTTAATTAAATATGCTCTCTTTTAGTTTCTTTTCTCTTCTCACAACTTGTGTTTGCATGTTAGTGCTTAGTTATAGATGGTTAAGCTAGGATCTGATCTGATAGCCAAAACACAAATACGATCATATAATATTTACACTAGCTATTCGAAATAATACGACAGTGCATAGTATTTTTTAAAATTGTGGGTATATAATATATAGGGTATGACTAATTAAGTGGCCGACAATTAGGTGGGGGGCGAAGGAGTACTGAAAATGCTGATCAGTTACTATCTATGTAAAATGAAATCATCTCTTACATTACATACATGTCCCATGTTTCTAAAGTACTAAGGTGTTTACTGTTTTGGATAAGCATCATTTTTTTTCAACTATTCACTCAACAAAATATGTGTGGATCGAATAGAGAGAATTAGAAATAATTTCCCATCATCAAAATTACAAATACTTTAAGATTTGTCAAAACTCAAATGGTAGGAAAAAGGCAGAGCAATTGTGGCTTTATTACTTTTTGAAATCAACCATAAAGGAATCATATAAGATTTCTTTGTCTGTATATCTTTTGTGCAATCACTTGTTTTCGTGGAACATTGAAGTGAAAGATGTGGGCATTTTTTTTTTCCGTCACTATATATCTCTTTTCCACCTATGTAAATTGCATTAAAAAATCCATCTTTTTTCTTAAAAATTAACCAAAACCTTGTTTAAGAAAATCATATGTTAAAATATGAAGCCCTATGTTTAATATTAGCAGTGAAAACTCCATATTTTTCAAAAATTAGCTCGCTATCCACCATAGAGAGGTCTTCGTTGTATATTTTTTTTAAGCAAATGATTTTGTCTGCCAATTAAAAAAGTAGTCCAAATGCCCTTGAAAATAGTTTGATGCATGTATAGGGTTCAAATTTTAATTTGTGTATGGAATAATTAGGTTGAGGAGGTTTCTGCAATATTCGAGCTTGAAAAATACTGTGTGGGAAAACAGAAAAAAGACAAAAAGACCCAATAGAGTGGATACAATAATTTATCCAACCACTCGAAGCAACACTCAAAGGTAATAAATTCTTGATCCCTATTTGATTTCTTTAAGGTTTTGAATACTAATAATGCACTACGGTTGAGGTTTAATTGGTAGTGAACTATGTTGATGAAGTTGCAAAAGCGAGGCTAAATTCATTGGTTTAATGAATCATCTTGACCAATAATTTGAATAAGTGTAGGTATCATGTGTTTTTTGCCCTCCATTTTTTACTGAGGTGAGGTACTGCATAGATCTAACTAAGGACATTCACTAGCCCAATTCACATTTGATGATTTGATGGGTATAATAATTGTTTTAGCCACTTTTAGGACATTCACAAATGATAAGTGGGTTTTTGTTAGTATTTTCTCAAGTATTTAATTTAGAGACTACCAAATAAGTGGTTAGTATTTACCGATAAAATGTCCAAAACTATTAGAATCAACAATAAACTACTGTATTTGGACAGAAGGTGCTTCTAGATTAATATTAAACTGTCTATTTTCTTTTTGTTTGGTACTTCTTCAATAATAAATAAATGGGATAATTACACTTACACCCCTCAACTTAGGGGAAAATACAGCAAGATATCCTGTACTATTAAAAATTACAGATAGATCCTCTAATCCTAACGGAAACCTTAAAAACATAATGAAAAGTTGTGAAATGACTAAATTATCCATAATATTTTTGTTATAATGTTTGCTATACAGGAAATGAGCGAAATGAGTAAGTTATTGTCGAGTTAATAAAACATTAAAATCTACTTGGAAATAAAAAAATGACTAACGACAGGACCTAAGCGTTAGATAGAGCCATAGTTGAGGGGATGATGCGTGTAAAATTACGCTTTAATAAATTCTCAAGAACTCTCAACTCAATTTCTGTAGTATTTTTCAATGTCCCTTCCCTAATGAGGGTTGCGTCCTTATATAGAGATTTATTGTTCAAGTTCTTATAGGATAAGGACTCCTTTTCGAATATCAACTCTTTTTAGAGTCCTACTAGAAAACAATCTCCAATTAATACCTACTGGGCTTATTCCAAATCAGAAGCCCATGGATTTTACTAATTAAAAGCCCAAAGAACGAGCCCAAAATATGGTATACCATCAGTACTCCCCTATTGTCTTGAATTCAAAGAATTTAAGGGAATATTATTCCGAACATATTTTGGAAATCCAAGGACATGCGTTACGAACTCCTTAATTTGGGCTGAATCAATAATTCCTAAATCCCAGAATTTACTTCTCAATTAAATGGACTCAAGAACATCCTTCTTGGTCCGAGCTAACATAGCTTATCCGAGCATACCACTTTATATTTATTCCACCGAGCTCATTAAATTTACTCCACCGAGCAACAACATCTTCCTATATTTGACGAGCTAGCTCCCCCAAGATTTTCGGGTCTAGCTCGTCTATCCGAGCATGCAATACTTAGAAATGATTTTACACTTTAAAAATCTTGCTCCCATTTTGTATACTCACAAATAAATTCATATCATAAAGTTGATAAAACTGGGCTCGATCTTTTAAACAACCAATTCGATTCTTACCCCCTTGAATAAGCAAAAAGTCACTTTAAAATTTAAATTAATGGCATGAGCTACTTGTTTCTCGGGAAGCTGAATTCCTCAAATAGCTTGAACATGTTTTACTCCGAACAGGCTATACAAACATTTGGATTTTCATGCCCGTTTCCGACAAACAGATTATACTAATATTTTGGACTGAGCAGGTTTTTCCAACAATTATTTATTTAGCTTGATTTTGCCGAGCAAGTTATTCAAGAAATTGGATTTAATACCATGCATAACATGGAATCACTGTTTCTTATTGGGCCGAGCACCTTTTTACAAAAACCAAACTTGAAGTTGCAAGCTCGTCAAATAATACTTAGGCCAAATCCAGATAACATTTCGATAAAACCCGAGCTCGAAGACTAAAGTTTAGCCGGGCCAGTCCTTGCAAAGACTTTAAATAAATCCGAGCTACACCCTGTAAAGTTTTGGGATATGTTTCACATTTTTCAAGCTACACCCTATAAAATTTTGAAGTATATTTACTCGCATCATCGAGCTACGGAGTACACTTACTCGCGTCAAGTAACTTGTGAAAATTGATGCAAGTAATCTTTAAACATGTGGGGAGGTACTCATTTGTTAACGACATTACGTTTTACAACCAACAAATTATCTCTACTTTTCCTACTTTTTCTCCAAAACCGGCAAGAGTTTTTTAATAATTCTAAGCGGAATAGTCCAGGTGAAGAATTAGGTGGATAGTGGCTTTTCGCCAGCTCCTGTTTACTTTGTCTTTCTCCGATTTATTCCCGAACTATCGTCTTCAGAAATAATATCGCAAGATCTCCGTTACTGGAACATTCCTCAGTAGTAACTCACATCTTTCACCATCGGTCAACCTCCTAAGGTGGACTTTGTGCTACTTGTTTCATCCTTGTTGTAAAATTGTTCCGAGAATCTCTATTAATCCTTGGAAGGATAACCTTCAAAGATTCCCAATCATCCAATGACCCGATGTCATCAAGCACAATCAATGTCCGATAATTATCTATATGAAAGAAAATCTTATTGATCAATGCTTCCTCAACTATGCTTTCTACCTTGTTATCATTTTAATTGTCCAAGAGTGCCTGCCCAAATTTTACACGAAGCTAGGCGAACAAAAAATACTTTTTCCTAACTCTGGAATCTTCATACAACTGCTGAACAGGACCACCCATCCCACTTATTGAAGTTACCCGAGCGTTAATAATCTTTTGGTCTGAATCCGAGCACGAGAGCGAACGTTCTCCAAACAAACATATAGGATCCGTAGGTAGAGTACCCTTTGTCGTCGCCTTTGCAAGGTTGTGCGTTCCCGTCCGAGCATATGGCGTCTCGAGCACGTATTCAGATTCCGACGAGCGGCAAGTGGTTGGAACGATGACGAAGGCGACAACATGGGTGTTTTCCTGCAACAACAACTACGGCCAACCGACAAAAGCTTCAGAATAATGAAAAACGAAATCGAATAGAATAAACAGCAAAAAGAAAGTGAGGCCTCCTTGAATTCTCATATCTCTTCTCCTCAATCTCTCTCTCTAAAGAGAAAACCCATGAAAACTACTGAACAACATCCTGCGGCAACTCTCGTCATATCAATATAGGCAATATTTAATCCTATTATTAAGTACAAAATATATCCAATATGGCAATATCTAACATGGGAAGCCTAATTCATGCTGTATAAAAATGTAACACTTGCACCGGCCCAATAACAAAAGCCCAATAAACATAGCCTGAGAAAAGTGCAAATAACAATAGTTTAGGGGTCAGTTTGTGAATAACGAGACTTTGCCTTTTATTAGGGTTTAGTCTTTCCCGTTACACTCCTTCAGTCGGTGGTTCTCCCCTTTCACTTACGTATCAATGTTATAGAGATTCTAACTCCAATTCATCTTCTACAAGAATTTTAATTGTTCAACCGAGAAATTATGGCCGCAGAGGAGGCGCCGGTGGCGGCTCTGAACTACATACCGGAGGTAGTTTTGAAGAAGAGGAAGAACAACGAGCAGTGGGCTATTAGAAGGAAATTGCAGCTACAAGAGAGGGTTAAACGCCTCAGCGCCGGCAATTTTTTTATCAAGAAGCCCGAGCAATTTATCAGAGAGTACCGCGACAAGGTAAGAATAGTATAGTACCACTAGCCCTTCGTTCTCGATGCAATTTCATCTTTATAGAAGTAAAATTTGTGAAGTATGGTTTTCCTTAATTAAACGGTAGATTGAGCTAGGTTTCTGTTATGTACTTCTTTTCATTCAGGAGTTGGACCTCGTTCAAATGAAGAGTAGGGGAAAGCGAAAGAGGCGGGCACCAGTGACAGCGGAATCCAAGCTTCTATTCGTTATACGCATTGGAGGGTTGGCTCGAATTTCCTCTTGCCCCCTTGATGAAATGTTGTGTTTTTTAGTAATTTTTGTGATAGATTTTTGTTTATTTTTGCAGGAAAAATGATATGCATCTAAAAACTAGGAAGATTTTATACTCTTTGAGATTGAGGAAAATATTCAGTGGTGTATTTGTAAAGGCAACTGATGGGATGATGGAAATGTTGCAAAAGGTGGAGCCTTATGTCACCTATGGGTATGTCAGAACTATTTTTGTGACGATGTTGCTGGTTTCTGTTTTAGTGTAGTTTTATGCATATGCGTAGAGTTGATCTTTTGCTGTTGAGAGTTCATGAAATTGAACTGGTTTTGTTCATATGGTTTATCTTCAAGATTTTGTGCTTTGAAAATTTTGTAATTGAAGTTTCGTTTACACTTAATAGAACCACTATTGAAGGAAAATTTGCACCATTTGAATTTTGAAGAAGTAAAAGAATTCATCTTCCAAGAAGATGTTTGTAAAGGACTTGGAGGAGCTTTTGCGAACTCTAAAAAACAGTGTTTTTTTTCTGATTTAGTTTTGAAAAAGCAGAAATTGAGAGTGTGTTGTTGTTGCTTACTGCTTATATAACCTAGAAGCACCTTTAGCTGTTTTTTCTTCTGCTTCTAGGTTCAGTTTTCTATTATTTAGAAGTGCTTTTTTACCTGTTTTCTTCAAACACTCCAAACTTTTGTAATTGAGCTAATTGCAGTTCTGGTTCTTTTTAAGCATCAGGTTGTGTTTACTTAACATAATGGCTGTCTAAAAAAACGTCATAGTAGTCATAGTTCATAAAACTTCATTTTCGGAGTGGTGGAATTACTAAACCTGTTTTAAGTAATTATTATCTATGGTTGCAGATATCCCAATTTCAAGAGTGTGAAGGACTTGATTTACAAGAAAGGTGTTATAAAAGTTGGGAAAGAGAGAATTCCTCTTACTGATAATAACATTATCGAACAGGTATCAATTGTACTGCCAATCCCAGTTGCTTTGCTGCTTAGGAATTAATTTCTAACATTATCTTATAATTCTCTTTTGGCAGGAACTAGGCCAGCACAACATCATTTGTATAGAAGACATTGTGAGTGAGATTGCTAATGTGGGTAAACATTTTAAGGATGTCACCAGTTTCCTCTGCCCCTTTAAGCTGAACAATCCAGAAAAGGCATTGCATGGGAAGAAGAAACGATTTGAAGATGGTGGAGACTCTGGAAATCGTGAGGATAAGATAAACGAGCTACTCAGCAAGATGAATTAATAACTCAAGAAAAATAACATTTGTAATAGGTAAACCTGGATTTTCCATGAGACTTCTCCAATTTTGAGGCAATGTAACATTGCATTCCTTTTTATGACTTGTCAGAAAATAGTTCTATTTAATGTAATAGCTTTTTGCGCCTTTCTTCCTCTTATTGTGCTCACTAGTTATTTTTACTGGTGGTTTCGGTAAAATCTCGAACTTGGTATTTTATGTGTGGGGACTGGGGAGTGTCCGGTCTCAAAACGAAAATCATTTTCCAAAACAGATGACAGTTCAGTAGTGTTTATAAACTCTAAAGAGAAGTGCTTTTTGTGCTTTTTTTTAAAGTAGTTTGGAAGTGTTTCAGAAACTAGCTTCTGCTTATTTTAAGCATAAATAAGCTAGCAGTTAGAACCATTTGAGGACATGTTTTTGGCTTCAATTTAGGGCTTTCAGATTACTTTTGTAAAGATATTGAAGTTCCTTAAGAGTAAGTAAAATTTCTTAGCTTTCAATTTCATACACTAACTGCGTTTTTGGTTTTTTTCACTCATTTTTTGGACATCAACCCTTACTACCCGCAATTTCTTACACCTTCTGCTTCTACTTTTGATTTCTCCGCAATTAGTAGTGTTTGCAAGCTTCCTTAGTACTATTTAAATCCTTCACCTGATCTATACACTGCAAACTGTAAAGATGCACATCAATATTCTTATTACAACATGTAATATATGAATCGTCTCTTCTGCATTGTTGACATAATGTCTGTATTCATTCGTCTAGTTGCGATTGGATCTTCATCTTCTGAAGCTATGTTCCGGTAAGGGCTTATCATGCGCATCGACATCTTTGTCGGGCAGCTTGACGATAGAATAAACGCCCGCCCCGGTCAGAGCACCGAGTATTGGTGCAGTGAGGTAGATCCATATGGCTTTATAGTTGTTTGCAGCAATTGCAGGACCTAAAGTTCTCACAGGATTCATTGAAGCTCCTGTAGTTGGCCTGTGCCATAATACAAATAGGATAAATCGTTCTCTAGTTATTAAATCTCAAAGGCAGTGAAATTTCACCATCGAACCTTCCAATTTATTTTACACTTATTCCCTTAGAGGTTGTTTATAAGTTTTTTCTACTTGGTCGAAAAAAAAAATCCGTAAGCATGTGCACGACAAAGTCTGAGTTGCATTCTATTGTTTTCTCACCGACCCTCTTTGTCAAAAAATAGAGGATAGAGAGATTTCTAGGTTTAGTGCGTTTGAGTTGTCAACTATTTTTGTCTCCCCAACACATTTATCTACCATTTAATTTTGGAAAGGTGGATTTAAAGTAGCTCTCCACATTTATTTTTTTGTTCAAAAATAGCATGCTCGCTCGCAACCTCTCCCATCTTTGGCCAAATTTATCATTTTTCTATTTTTCCGTTACCTATAAAAAAGAGAAAAAAAAAAAAAACTATTTTCCTATATGTCCAACCCAAATACTACATATTTGGAATATAATGGGTTAGGAAATAGGATAAAGATTTGAAAAATAAATAATAAAACATTTAAGAAGAAATCCTTCCCGAGACTCAATTGGGAAAGAGTCAATGACTGAGGGGGCCAAGGGGGGCGGCTGCCCCTAATTTTTTTTTATCCTATATATATTTTATTTAGAAAATATTATAATTATTAATTTTGTACACAAAATTTAAATAATTTATAATTTTACTCCCTCTAAAATGATGAAAAAAATGTAATTTTTATTTTGTCGAAATCCTGGTTCGGTTCTGGAAAGAGTGAATATAATAAATCAAATAGGAGTTCTTTAATGTTGATTCTCTCTTTTTCTTTTCCATGACATAATGATCACGTGATACCTCTCAACATGACATATATATAACTATGATTATCAACACCTCAAAAAATAAAAACATAAATCTACGTAATAAGCTGTACATGCAATTTTCATAAATAAAAGAAAACAAAAGACTCATAAACCATAAATTATGTTTAAATAAGTAAAAGGGCCGACTACGAAAAATCGGTGAGGTTTAATTATATCTTTTACGAAAAATACTCGAAAACCTTGAAATATTATGAAAATTATATAGAGATTTGTAAAATATTACGAATACCTTCCTAAAACTAACCATAATCATTGACTCAGAAAGTATTCGTAATATTTTAAGATTTCAAGATGTTTTCGAAAGAAAAATCTAACTTGAAGGGATTTTTAGTAATTTTTCTTTTAAGTTAAATTAGGTGGGAAAAGGTTGGTGGCATACCCGGCTATGAGTATATTGAGCATGACAGTAGCTCCAACAGCAATTCCCGCAAGCTCACCCACCTGTTTTATTTTAACCAATCAATCAGTCAATCAATCAATATATAAAAAGTATACAACTCCATTTCATTACAAACTTAGACTATACTCGCATTAAAATATTCTGTAAAGTGCACTATACTTACTCAATTAATTACTATAATCTCATAATTGAAGTGGGATCTGAGATCCTTCCCTTGGTTTTATAACAATTTAGAACTAATTAATATTTCAAAATAATTAATAATCTATATACTTTGGACGTACCCATTTCCTTCTTTGGGATCCCAATTTCATTATTATTTGCCAGATCACCCTGGTGGCATTTAATTAACTGGTCGGTCGATCTATAGTCTCAGAAAAAATTAATATTGTTTGTCTTTGCAATTAATGTTCTCTGGAGTTTGGACAATTAGTTTTCATCTTTGTGATGAATATTAGTTTCAAACTATAGTTACTGAGGTAGCTCGTCAACAACTCTACCAAAAATAGACATAAATGAGACATGAAAAAATATAATAAAACAATTAAAAATGTATGCTTACAGCTCTTGTATCAGTGGCAACTGCAGTGACGACAAACATCAGGTTGAAAGTGATTATGAACTCCAAAGCAAAAGCTTGCGCATATCCCACCGCCGGAACTGTCACTCCGCCGCCCATTATAGGGTGGAAAATCACCTTGAGCATAAATGCAGCACATATTGACGCCATCACTTGTGCTCCGATGTAAACTGGAACCTGCAAATTATTAATCTCAAGTCTCAAGATTAGTGTATACATATCGTATAAGAGATTTGAAGAAAGCCCCTTAAAAACAAAACAACATTTTTCCAGGGAAAATGCTTGAGAGCAGCAAATGCAATCGTGATTGAAGGATTGAGATGTGCGCCGGAGATGTGGCCGGTGGAGAGTATAACTACCATGACAGCCAGTCCACTGGACCCCGCGAGGCCGACGAGGCTCTCCGAGCCTTGAGTCTTTTGGTTAACGATCGCGGTGGCTGTCCCCGCGAAGATCAGGATCAGGGTTCCTATGAACTCTGCTCCGACCTGATCATGAGTTTATAGTTAGATATATTGTTAGAAATCAAGAGAGCTTGACACGGGTAGTTTCTATGCAACATGGTTCAGGCAATACACTTTCAGGATATATATCACGAAAAAAGAGAGATCGACCTTTCTAGCGAGTGAGACTGAAGGAGGGGGCAACGCGCAAGAGACAGGGGGCAAGGCCCCTTCCTCGAGCGTCCAAGCTTCGACGCTGAAGCATTTGCAGCTCTTTAGAAGAGACGATCTAATTCTACCGTTTCCGTTTCTCTCGGGCCTGAATCCGCCGAAGAGCGGTGCACCGGGCGTCCCGGGGGTTGCGGGTGTTGAAGGAGCTGATGCATTATCTTCACTTTCCATCACAACAACTACAATATTATTATCTCAAGAAAGCCAAAGTTGAGCTTAGCTTGCAAATAGTACTACACTACTCTTGTTTGTTTTCTTGATATGTGATTTTCATGCTAATGGGGCATCAGCATTTTATACTGTGGTTGACTTACAGAATCCCAATAAAAAAGGGGGTTTAGACATTTAGTGGATGATACTGAAGTTGTAAGAAAAAAGGGAAAAAAGTTGATTTGGGAGTGGATTGTGGTGGAATATTAATCAATTTCAGTTTAAGAATAGTAGGAAGAAAAATAATTGAAACATTATGGACATGAGTCATGGTTCTGCTGTCCAAACCACTTAGTTTTGTATCCTGATAATTCATTTATGGAGTCAACGATTGATTGAATTGTATGTATCTCCTTCTTAGTTGGCTAAAGGGGATGTTTCTGGGATTATCAAACTTATACAAATCAGGGAACGTGGATTCATTATTTCAATTGATTTTTCTTCATAGATAATATGATTTCAAGATTTTGTTTTCTTCTTTTTAAATCACACTTAGATGAGAAATTAATCCTACTTTCCCTCTCACATTTACATTTAAAGAGTCTAAAATGACACAGCATTTATGGCTAGAAATTTTTAAAATTAGACACACATCACTATATATATATATATATATGTGTTTTTCAGGTAAGAAATTTGAGGTAAATAAATAAAAGTTGGCTGTGCATCAAGAGGTAAAATCAGCTGCATGAGTCCTATGAAACACGGATACGGACACTGATTTATTTTGATATTTTACACGAGAAAAGTATCCAATAAGGATATCCGATACGGTGTCGGACACGATACGACACGCAGAATAAGATTTTTAAAAGTATCGTGTATAATAAATGAGTACCAATAGAATCACTACAATCCAGGTGATAATGATACTAAAGTTGGAATAAACTCTGTCTAATATTTTGCTCCATCGTTATTTTTGTTGTTGTTGTTGTTTCCCAAAGATAGATTTGATACTTTTACTTAAGTTTTCTCGATAAATAATAACACTAGGATCTGGTTATTTAGTGACTAGATTAGTTTTGGAATTAATTATTCACAAGTAGGCAAAATTTGAGTTCTAGATGTCAAGCTGCCTGGTAACTAGCTTGCTAAATATATACTTGATTTTAGACAACAATTTTTATTTTAATAGTTTTATCACATGTTGAAGCATCATCAACACACTGTATTTCTCCAATTCCAAGTAATTAAAAATTGGGACACTACAATCTTGAGACTACTTGCATATTAATGATGATTGGTATATTTTTTTTTTGGATAATTACACTTCTTGTGAGATTTGCTTAAAAAGCTAAAAAATCCTCCAAATCTTAAAACTTTATAGATATTCTCTAGTTAACTAAAACTTTGTAAATGCTCCCTAATTAATTGAAGCCTTACAAAATACCCCTTGAAATATAAAAATGTATACATAATACTTTCAAAAAATCTTACAAATACCCCTTAAGGGGTAATTGTAAGATTTGAGGGCTTCGACTTTGGGGATTGTGTAATCGACCCTTTTCTTTTTTTCCATTAACTGGTCGTTCCTGTCTTCCAATTTTAATTACTACAACGTGGAAAATAAAACTTGAAGAGGTAACATTAGCTGAAAAAGCTAGGTAGCTATAGAATCATTATCATTTGAGTGATAATGATCTTAAAGTTGGAACAAATTCTGTAAAATGAAATGCTGGTCCATTTTGGTTTTGTATTCAAAGGCAGAATTAATGGCGAGTAGATGAAGTTCCTTCACTGTTCAGTGCTCATCGGTATATATTTTGCCATTTCGGCCTACCTATCGACATAGACGCCTGCTTTCCTTCACAACTTCACCCTTACTAGTCCACAACTTTAATTATACTCCCTTGACTTCAATAAATCACATCTCACTAAAAATTGTCATCAGTTCACTATGCTGCATGCATATATATATTTTTAAAAAGACTATTATACCGTGTCGTGTGGTATCAAATTCTTGTCCAGTATGGTAAATTTAACTCAGAATTGATCGTGATCTACAGTAAATGACATGTTTCTTCTTAAAATGACTTGCATGAAAGCAAAACAAAGGTTGAATATAATTGAGAACAAAAATAAAGAAAGAGAGATATGGGATTAGCTTTGAAAAAAGTCATAATTTAATAATTAGCTAACATTGAAAAAAGGTGGAATTTTGAGATGAAAAATGATGTTTTCCCCTATTTGTTCCAAGGGGAAAAAATAAATTATACATCTACCAACTTTAAGAAACTTGGGTTTTAGAGATACCAAATATAAAATTAGGATATTACATCTAATAATTCTTAAAATCTGGCAATTTACATCCACCTCTGACCGGAAAATCTATTTTTTGTCCAAATTTACGCACGTGACTCGCACGTGATTGCCAACTTAAGTACAATTGGCTGCCACATGGATAATTAAACCACCTCTTGGTCTCTTCTTCTTGTGGTTGTTGTCAAGTTCATTGGGTTCCCTGAGGTAGGTTTAATTATCTATGTGGCAGCCAACTGTACTTAAGTTGACCAGAAAATTGATCACGTGTGAGTCACATGTGAAAATTTGGACAGAAAATAAATTTTTCGGCGAGAAGTGTATGTAAATTGCCAAATTTTAAGAATTACTAGATGTAATATCCTAATTTTGTATTAGGTGTTCCTAAAACCCACGTTTTTTAAAGTTGGTGGATATATAATTTCTTTATTTTTCCCTTGGTCGAAATTCCAATTACTATTCAGAGTTTCAGATTTATATCTTATCAGAATACTGAAAAACTGCATTATGCCAATTGCCAAACCATTCGTCAATTTCATTGGACCAGAAGATAAAGACAATAATTTTGCCGAATATTAGCTTTTGAGGCATGTTAGCTTAAAACTGCATCCATAACATTCAAGACTTCAAATGGGATGGTCCTATGTAAATTGCAGTCACAAGATTTTTTCGTTGATCTGAGAATTGAATATATTAAGGCCATTTAGATTGGTGGATTTGGATTTGGGGAGAATTTCAAATGAGTAGATTTGAAATATCTGATTTCAAATCTATGAACTTTAATTCATTTCTTTGGATAAACATAATACTTTGAGAATGAATTTCAAATCTTTTCATCCAATTTTATTTTTAACTAAATTTTATATTTATTATTTTAAGATTCATAAAGAAAAGTTTATTGTAATAGATAGATAGAAGAGAACAAAATCAGAGAAATTGAGGAGAGAGAGAATGACGAGAAATAACGAGGAGAGAGAAAACTGAGAGAGAGAGAGGAGGGAGAGCGAGAAATTGGACAGAGAGAGAGAGAATGATAAGAAAGAGAGAGTGAAGAGAGAGAGAAAAAATAATAGTATGAAAAAATTAAAAATTAGTAGAGAAAAATTAAAAATAAAAGTGAGTAGAGAAAAAAAAACATGAACTTGCTTGAGTTGAGTGAATATGGTGGATTTGAAATGACTAGGAGTTGGAAGGAATTTCAAATCCATTAAAAAATAAGTTTGAAATCCATTGGGATTATGAGTGGATTTCAATTCCATTAATTTATAATTTTTGCCAAATTAATAAAATGGATTTGGACAATGGAATTGAATTTCACAATCTCAAATCCCTCCATCCAAATAGGCACTAAGGTTTTCTTCCCAAAAGTAATAATTACCTTGAAATTTAATTCAGATTATAGATATAAAACCAAATTTCAGTTGAACTAGTGGGATAAGACACTAGATTTCTTGTGCACTGCAATATTCGAACCCGGAAAAAAACTAGGTGGGAACCAAATAAAAAAATATTTTAGTTGAATTATAAATATTTATAATCTAAAATAAGTGGTTTTATGCATAAGTTAGAACTCTGACATTGCTTAAAAGATCTAATGTCTCATCCCACGAGATCAACTGAGTCGATTTCGATAATTTTTTTTATTTCTTTTGAGATATGATGTTGGTGGACTTAAGTTAAAAGGAAATTTGTTCCAACTACTGTTCTAGTTTCTGTCTTTTCAGAATATTAAACCGCAATTTATGTACAGCAATTCTTTTGTGCCATTCGGTTCATGGGATCATAGGAAAAAGACATTAATTTTTGAGGAATGTTAACTTTTGACTGAAAATTATGAAAAAGCTTCAACTACAATGATCTAACCTAATGACTTTCCTAAAAAAGTTGATAAATTTGAGATTAAAATCTAAAAAAATATAAATAATTAATACTACTTTACTTAGAATTTGGATTGCCACATGGAAGTCAGGCACTCAGCTTAGAAACTTCATGGGCTTAATCATCTGGACCGGCCCATCACTAAAGCCTTATTTTGCTAAGTGAAGCCCAAATTACCTTCTGGAAATAAAATAGGGCAAGTAACATTTGGGTCCATAATATTTATCATATTTATATTTAGGTCCACTTAGATGTATTTAGTACATATAAATCTCTAAATTGGTCAATATCTTTATATATATATATATATTATATATATATATATATATATATATATCCATAAATTGGTCAATATTTACTTAGAAATCGGTGGTGGGACCTTTTTTTTTTTTGGTAAAAAAATTGAATAATATAACTACTTAAAAGAATCCACAATAAATACATCAAGAACCACATCAGGGGGTTTTGGCCAAAAGTTATGATCTGAATCCAGATTATGGCCTAATTTGGCTAAAGCATCAGCACTAGAATTACAATTCCTAATCGCATGATAAAAAGAAATTTTCCAATGGAGTCTAAGAAAATCTCGAATCCCAATTAAGTTCCCAAGAGAATGGCAAACAGTGTTAGCTGATTTCATCAAATTGAGCATAACTTGAGAGTCGATCTCCACTTCAATTCTTCTAATCTGTCTTTCCTAGTCTAACAGAAGACCCTCAGCCCCTTGCTGACAATTTCATATTTTGAATTTTGTCAGAAGAGTCCTCCAAGTATTTTGGTTTTGCATTTGATTCGTTTTTTTATTTCTTTTGGACTATAAATAAAGAAGAGATAATAGGCTCATTACATTCATCAAAAAGCTATGAGAATTGACCCCAAGTAATTGAGCGTGAGAGCCAAATGAATCGAAAGATTCATGTTTGGTTCGGGAAGGGATTATGGAAGTTTTAAAATGAACGGAAAGATAATCTACTTTCATTAAGTGATTTATTAGATAATCGAAAACAGAGGATCTTGAATACTATTCGAAATTCCGAAGAACTTCGTGAGGGGGCCGTTGAGCAGCTGGAAAAAGCCCGGTACCGTTTACGGAAAGTGGAAATGTAAGCAGATCAGTATCGGGTCAATGGATACTCTAAGATAGAGCGGGAAAAATCGAATTTGATTAATTCCACTTATAAGACTTTGGAACAATTAGAAAATTACAAAAACGAAACGATTCAATTTGAACAGCAAAGGGCGATTAATCAAGTCCGACAACGGGTTTTCCAACAAGCCTTATAAGGAGCTCTAGGAACTCTGAATAGTTGTCCACAATAATAGTAGTATCTCCCACCTTAATCGAGAAATCAAAGATCCAAATACCTCTATGGTCTTGTAGTAATCGAATTAAATGCTCCAAAAACCCTATGTTAATCAAAAGTAGTCAAAAAAAATAATGTCATATAAAAAGTAGCTAAAAAACTCTCTGTTTGGTAAATATTTTATCACTGCTCCCTATGATAATCTAGTCAACAAAAGCGTTTGAAATGACCATTATACCCCTACTTTTATGCATTTTTGTACAGATTCTCTCTCCATTTATTTTTTTAACTTTAGAAAAAAATTAGGCAATTCACATAATATACTGTAAAACCTCTATTTAATTGATTTAATGCATAAAAAAAATTATAGGCCTAATATAATAGTTTCTAGCCATAATTTTGGGCAAAAATTGAGGTTGGAATGAAAAATAATGCATGCCAGCATGTTTTTAGCCAATTAAGGGCATTTTAGACATTTAACAACTAAATTCACTAACTTATTTTCAGTCAACGCGCATGTAGTTACAAAAAAGTTCGTAGGGCTTTTTCAACAAATTATTTCAAAACACAGGGTTTTTATAGCTATTTTGTATATGACAGGGTTTTTTTGGCTCATTTCTCATAACATAGGGACTTTTATAGCAAATTTCCCTGTAGTAATCCTCCTACTGCTGCTGAATTCCGATGAGATAGCACATTGTCATTCGAATTGAGTTTCATCCACTCGACATCCGATTTCTTCCAGGGAAGAAGTGGCCTGACCGAATAGATATCTTTTGTTTTATGTCTGAAATGTTGGTGGTGGGACCTAAATATATATAATATAAGTTAAACTAAATGATCTTGAATGTCGCTTACATTTAGGAACCATATTTTACATTAAATTTGATTAACCAATTAAGAAACTTAAATGTAATAAATACTTTTAAGAGGATCTAAATATAAATAAGATAAATATCAAGGAAGTATTATGTTTTTCACCCAATAAAATTATTGCACGTTCAGTCAGAAACTCTTATCAGTGTTTCCAAACGCAACCAATTCTACCTCGTAATTTACCCAACGCACGTTTTCGTTTTTAACGCCAATTTGTAAAAAGTTGCCACTCACTTCACCACAGTTCTCTCTCTCTCTAGGGTTGCTTCCGGCTCACCGGAATATCGCCGGCGATCCCTTACGGCGATCTTCCCCGTAATTGGCTGGAGCAACTGCATTCTCCACTCTCGTTCTCAGCAGACTGAACTTTATATCCGTCGGAGGTGAGAAAGTTTTTCGAGCTTATGCGTTGTGTTATTTTGTACGGAGCGTAAAATGAGTCGAATTTTTGCTTCGATTTTTGGGTTTTTTGGTTGGAAAATT
The DNA here is from genome assembly GCA_958496215.1 of Verbena officinalis. Classification (NCBI taxonomy): domain Eukaryota; kingdom Viridiplantae; phylum Streptophyta; class Magnoliopsida; order Lamiales; family Verbenaceae; genus Verbena; species Verbena officinalis. Next base: position 3,590,728 of record OY292391.1, read on the forward strand.
GCGTTCGCACGTGATTGAGCTTGTCGTTTCTCGAGTTGACTCAGTCGTGCCTGGTTGACTCGGGTAAAAGGAGATCCTCTCTCCGGAGACAACTGGCGTACGGCTCAGTTTACTCGATGTCGAGACTCGAGTGAGTCGTAATGACTGTGTTAGACTGATAAAAGTAGTATTATGACAACTTTGTTCACCGGCGTTCTTTGTGGGTGTGCTATTTTTCTCTCTTGTTGTTTTAGAATTTAGCTTATGAGGAGTAAAGCTGGTACACTTGTGAGTTATTTTATCCAATGAAGATCCTCGTACAGAACATGCTGCAGATTCTGTCATTTTATTTGCATTATCTACTCTTGTATCAACTAGTTAACTTTATGGATAGTTGTGATTCAAACCACGAGAGAAAATGAATTCTTAGCCTTTTGGTGCAGAAATAGTCCAATGGTATAACTTCTGCTAGTTTCTAGGCGAGATTTGTGTTTTTAAAAAGTTTTGAAATGTTCGATTCTGAAGGGTTTGTAAATTTTAGCTTCATATTTGTTCTTTTCTGGGGTTTATAGACAGCACTCTCTCTCTCTATTTTCTTAGTGCATGTGATGCTTTCTCCTCTGTGTTAGTTGTATGGCGCAAGATCCATTCTCACTGCTTTTATCATTATTTATTATTTGCAAATCATTGTTATTCAGATGGGAAGCAGCTCGGATGAAGAGTCGGACATTAGTGATTCAGAAATAAATGAATACAAGGAAAAACCTTATGGGTTGCTAAAGGCTGGCACTTACAAAGTGAAGGGCCCAAATGGTTCTCTTAGATGCCCTTTTTGTGCAGGTAAGAAGAAACAAGACTATGTGTACAATCATCTTCTTCAACATGCGATAGGAGTGTCTAAGGGCTCAGCTAACCGTAGTGCAAAGCAGAGGGCAAACCATCTTGCACTGGCCACATTCTTAGAAACCGACCTTGCTGATGAGGCTGAGCCAATACCTCAATCTACAGTGCCTTTACCTGCTCCTAAACCCAAGAAGAGTGAGTTATACTGTTGGCCTTGGGTTGGGATAGTTGTCAACATATTAAATGAGCCAAAGAATGGTGATCATGTGGATAGCTGTGGTTACTGGATGAAGAAGTTTTCCAAATACAAGCCTACAGAGATTGAAATATTCTGGGATGATAAACATCGCACTGCACAAGCTGTTGTAAGATTTGATAATGAGTGGACTGGATTCAATAATGCCATGGAGTTTGAGAAGTACTTTATAACTGTTGGAAGCAGCAAGAATGATTGGGATGATCGAAAAGATTGTCCTGGTTCATGTATTTATGGTTGGTGTGCTGGTGAAGATGATTACAAATTGGAAGGGCCTGTGGGGGATTATCTTCGCCAGAAAGGCGAATTGAAAACAGTCAATGATCTCATACAGGAAGCAAAAATGGGCAGGAACAAAATTGTGGGTGAACTGGTTAATGAGATAGAATCGAAGAGCGAAAATCTGGACATATTGCAGATCAAGTACAATGAAAAGAATTTGTCGCTGAGTAGGATGCTTGAAGAGAAAGATGAACTTCACCGGTCCTTCTATGAAGGTGTAGTTTCTCTACTTTTTATGTGATTACATGCATATTTGAACCTTCAATTCCAAGGATTAACCTCTCCAAATTATTTGCATTCTCAAATTTCTTTGTTCCCACTTTAGTCCCTGTTTATAGTATCGCCTTGGGATTCAATTCCTTAACAGTCCTGTTATACAATTTTGGCTGAATTTATCAGAGGATGCTTCAGGATGTTCAATGTTAGCGCACAGATAAACAAGTGACTTATTAGATGCTGTTGGATATCCATTGAGCCAAAACTGCTGTGTAGAAAATATCTCAACATGTATGATTTTTCTAAGACCTAGTTCAATGTGTCCTTTTTCCAGAAACAAAGAAGCTTCAACGCATTGCACGTGAGCACATTAGGCGGGTCTTGGATGAACAGGAGATGTTGAATGCAGATTTGGAGAGTAAGAAACGAAAACTTGATTCATGGAGCAAAGAGCTGAACAAGCGTGAGGCATTAACTGAACGTGAGAGACAGAAACTTGAAGAAGAGAAAACAAAGGTTAGGGTTTGTCCCTACTAGGTCCCAGGATGAGTTTTTTGTGGTTTTGCCAAAGCGAAAATGCTTGCGCACAATTATTACTTTGACTAATTTATGGTATGCAAAATGCAGAATTGAGTCTTTGTTTGGTCTTATTATCTATACACAAGTATCGATATCCTTCGTATTATTGTTGAATTTTCAGGTCATTTTGTCTTGCGTACTATTCTGTATTTTTATTTCTTTTGCATACTTTCCTACTTTCTTATCTAACCAGTTTGAAGATCAAATTATTAACTATGGTTTTGCATGTGGTATATTTCACCTCTGATTATTTTGTTCTGAGAATAAATTGGTGGTGATATGTGATGCTTTTCTTTTTTCTGTCAGAGTGATTTGAGGAACAACGCTCTTCGATTGGCGTCCGAGGAGCAGAAGAAAGCTGATGAAAATGTCCTTAGGCTTGTCGAAGAACAAAAGGTATGACCCTTGATATTATTACTTTTCCTTTTTCCATCACACACATGAAATACATATATGTATATATAGAGAGAACCTTACAATGTTCTCAGTTATCACTGGTTGTATTGTTTCACACGGTCTGCGGCATATATTGTATAATATGCAGAGAGAGAAAGAAGAGGCTCTCAGAAAGGTTCTTGAGCTAGAAAGAAATTTAGATGAGAAGCAGAAACTGGAAATGGAAATTGAAGAGCTAAAAGGAAAAGTGGAGGTGATGAAACATATGGGAGGTGATGATGATGCTGCGGTTCAGCAAAAGATAGAAAAGATGAATGAGGATTTGGAAAGCAAAAAAGAGTCCTTGGAGGCCCTTGAAGACTTGAATCTGCAACTTCTTACTAAAGAGCGCCAAAGTAATGATGAACTGCAAGAAGCTCGCAAAGAACTAATTGCGGTATGATATCTATCATGTCATTATCTATTCTCTCAGTTTGGACATGGTTGTTTTATATCTATGATGTACGAGTAGAAAACTAATAGAACACACTGGAAAAGATGGGTTTTGCTTTGGCCCTAAGTGAGTTTTAGGTGGTTTATGGTTCTTGTTGTCTGAAAGGTGCACCATGTAAGTTTATAAATAAATACGGCGTCTGAATGTTTGTGTTATAAATATGATCACACCAAAATACTTATATTGTTAATATGTTTGGTTTTTTTTTTTTTTTTTGGTGTAATCATAAATGTAATATTTCTCTTTCAGGGCTTGAGTGATTTGCTGAATAGCAGCCGTGTCAACATTGGGGTTAAAAGGATGGGTGAACTCGATGACAAACCCTTCAAGAAAGCATGCAGCCAAAGATACTTGCGTCAAGACGCTGATATCAAGGCTCTCGAGTTGTGCTCTTTGTGGCAAGAGAACCTCAAAAGGCCTGACTGGCACCCCTTCCGTGTGGTTGAGGATGCAACGGGAATTGCTCAGGTATCTTCAGTGCCATTTTACTCATCTTTGTTAGCTCATGTATTGCAGTTTTAGACTTGATCCATTTTACTCGTCATAATTTTACACTATTTTTTCTCCAGGATTTTAGGAAGGGAAGGAAAATAAAACGATGTGTAACATTATAGGTGTTTGGTTGCCATTAAAAAAAAGGAAAAACTTGGACAAATATTCACTATTAAAAAGGATAATTCATTTTTCTCACAAAATGGTGACGGGAAAGGAGTGAGAAAAGAAAAAAAAGAACAATACTTGTTGGCTGTGTTGCTTACTCCTTTGTTTACAAAGTTATGTTATGCGCCTACAACTTGTATCTTCATTTCCACTCTATTTCATCGTACAATTCAATCCTATTAACTAATATTATCATGTTCTTTCTAATTTGGAGAAATCCATTTTTCTCACCATTTTCCCTAATAACCAAACGAATTAAGAGTTCAGAATTTCTCTCTCTTCTTTTTGTAAAATCCTAGAACCAGTATTGGCACGCAGATAGATCCTACATTTACACTTGAAAGTTTGTCTTTTGTTCCATAGGCTAGAAAAAGTTAAAAAGAACTTATACATAGTACTTGTTGTTTCTTAACATAGAGTGTGCTGAAAGAGGACGATGAATTGCTGAAAGGCCTAAAGGATGAATGGGGAGATGAAGTCTATGATGCAGTTGTTACGGCCTTGATCGAACGCCAAGAATACAACCCGAGTGGTTGTTATGTGGTTTCCGAGCTTTGGAATTTCAAAGAAAACAGAAAAGCCACGCTCAAGGAAGTCATAGCCTACATCTTATCCAATCTGAAGTCACTCAAGAGGAAGAGGATTTGAGTGGCTATTACCTATTAGACCTTTGATTGGACTGTTAAGATTTAATGTTATGAACTGTAGAACATTTGGATCTCTACTTTGTTATGTCTTGATGGTTATGCAGATATTTCGTGCATGCATGCTGAAATCCTCTTCATTGAAATTTCCATTTTTTAGGAGTTATTAGGACTTCGGAGAAGTTAAAGTGATAAAAAATTGTAGTAGCAAAAACGGGAGTGTTTGGAAAAAAGGAAGAAAAAGCAAAAAAAAAAAGAAAAAAGAAAAAAAAGTCACTGTTTTGAAAAGATATTCAGAAACTCTTTTACTACACTGACCAAACTTTCCTTTATCTATGAAAATAATGTAGAAGCTAGAAATTTTAACTAAAAGTTAGTTCTTTGGTGCTTTAAAGCTAAAAGTTGGTTTTTCAAAAACACTAATTTTAACATGCAATTTTTATTCGTTTTAGTTCAATAACCACATCACGTATCAACATTCGGTCTTGGGGTACTTCTTTCGAACATGCCAACCCGATTTCCAGTACAGAAGCCACACAGTCCTTAATACTGCTCTCGATCATGTCACCTTCGTTTTGCTCTATAACTACACGAATTTCGCGCTTTGCCATATCAGCCGTCGGAAATTTCACCGGAAAATTGAATAGTGTCATATAAGAAACATAGGTCCATATGTTTTCTGAAATTGATTGAGGGTTTTTTTTTGAGACGTTGAGAAGGGCAATATAATGTGGATCTATGTTTCTCATATGACACGATGCAATTTTCCAGTGAAATTTACGGCGGCTGAGATGGCAAAGTGCTAAGTTCGTGTAGTTCAGGAGTCAAACTGTAAAAAAAATAAGTTTAGATGGTAAAGTGCAAAAATCGTCATAATTCGGATGGGAAAAGATGTTTTATCCCTAAAAATATCTATAATTTCAAGTATTTTTTCTTGATGAAAACCAATTAATAAAGTATGATGGTCTCTAGGTTTACCAGAAATAGTTGCATGGCATTGTCATAAAAATATAGTTAATGGCAGAATTGCTCAATCTGAGGGAAGGGCTTCACATTGCCTGGGAACGACGCTTTCCTCATATTGAAGTGGAAATTGATTCGGAGGTGATCTTCAAGTTGGAGAGTGAAACTTTGATCAATGATCACCCTCTTGAGCTTCTTATTTCTGATTGTAGAAAACTTTTGCACATGCCATGGGATATTTCTTTTAACCATGTTCTGAGAGAAAATAATAAAATGGCTAATAAACTTACAAAGATGGGACACGAGTTACCGGGTCACACGAAAATTCTGATCTTGGATGATCCGCCAGACGAGCTCATAGGCTTAGAAGATTAGTTGGTTTTTTCAATTTGTTTCCTTTGTAACCAAACAAAAAAAAAAAAAAAAAATAGATATCATAAAACTTCTATAGATTAAAAAGTTTCTATAAAATAATTATTAGTTTAAAAAATCATGCATTTTTTAAAATTTGTTCACCCCTTGAGTAATTTCAGATGAACATAATGTTTTCCCTCGCTTATTCCACTCATATATATATTCCCACTTGTTCTCACAATTCATTTCATCCGGAAATTCATATTTCAATTCTTCCTGGGTAATATATATTTTCATGTTCTTAAATTGTGATGATTTTTTTTAGGGTTTCGGGTTAATCACAGTCCGATAATTTCTCTTTATTTTCCGCAGGTAGATACAAGTTTATGTTAAGTTTGAGTTACTCAATAAAATTAAGTTACAGGTAGAGTCAAGTTGGATTTAGTCAAATAAATCAACTATATTTATAAAATAAATTATTTATTATCAAATAGTTGATATTATATATATATATATATATATATATATATATATATTACCAAGAACCGTTCAAAAAGATTATGAGGTTAGAAGAAGCCTCCTATATAAATCAACTCATAAATGAAAGTTTGAGAAGTACATCAGTAAGACGATAAATCCACCTACTGAGAAAAGCAAGGCAACAAAAAAGTACAAATAAGCTAAGTACAAGAACCATATAAACTTTCTAGATTCCAATCGGGTCGTCCTATAACTATTTTTATATATATTCTTATTTATGATAGTTTTAGTTTAAGTTAAAAATTTATCTCTATCCATATTTTTTTATCTTATGACCCCTTCATATGTAATTTTATAAAATTTTTAGTGGTGTTAAAATATAAAATTATCCTTTCAAAATAAAAATAATAAATTTTTTTTATATAGTTAATATATAAATAAGAGTTATTTTTTTAAATCAGATGAGTGAATTAAAACCTATGACTAGGTGGCTACGCGCCTACGCCACTGGATGTGGCCTCTTGTAAAGGGGCCCGGATGACGTGAAGTTGGAAATAGCGCAGTACGTCAAACTGAGTCAGAGGAGAGGAGCAGTTTAGGAACAAGATATAACTTCTACTTCCCATGTAGAATATACAAGTACCTTCAACACTAAGTCAACAAGAAAGAGGGGAAGAGATAGCAGGAATTTACCAGAAACAAAACCCGGCCAGAATTTCTGAGGAGATGGACATGAAATCCAAGATTTGGAAGCTAACTGAAATTAATGAACAATTTCAACTCCGTTCCTTGAGGCTTCCTGACAGTTTGTTGTCAGTGAGGGTAAGATTAGCTAAACACCAATTTGTTGAAGTTAATGTACGTTTGCTTCCTAGCTCCTTTGTTTGAGTACTGTGTGTGAGCCTTTTCTTTTCTATTGATTTTTCAGTGACAGCACAGCATGTGCTTATGTTAATTTAAGATCCCTTATACTCAAATTAGATAGTTACCCGACACTTTTATAATCCGTATCCAATTCATAGCACTTTTGTAATAGACTCGATCGTTTCCTTGATTGAATATTCTTTTTATGTTTCAGATCATTCGGTGAATATTTTTGGTGTAATGGTGTTTGCATAGGTAAAAGGCAAGCTCAAAGGTCATCAGAAAAGACAGTGACTGGCCTTGCCTTTTCCAATGTTCTAGATGTCCTTGTATCCACGTACAGGAGCTGATATATGCTCAGGTGTGTGTATGTCGATTTCTTTTCCTCCATTACTTATTTAATTTGCTTCAGGGAGAATTACATCTTCTACCCCTGTAGTTAGGTGAAATTACTAATTGATCCCTATAGTTTAAAAAATTATGTTCAATAAATGTACCAAAAAAAATTGTAAATCTTCCAAAACAGGCTTACAAAGAAAAAGAAGTCACTGTTTTGAAAAGATATTCAAAACTCTATTACTACACTGACAAAACTTTCGTTTATGTATGAAAATATAGAAATTTTAACTAAAAGTTAGTTTCTTTGGTGCTTCAAAGCTAAAATTTGGTTTTTCAAACACTCTTTAAGTGTTTGAAAAGGTCAAAAGCACAAAAGTGGTTGTTTTTTCTAAGCTTATCAGGTGGATCTATAAAACAGGGATATTTTTAAAAAAATTACCGTGCAGTATCATATTGTGTTGGAATCAAATTGGATACTTGTCTAGTAGTAAATATTAAAAAAAAAATTGCGTTGTCATGTCTATATTTTTTCGTTTCATGCTTGTGTCCGTGTATCACAAGATGATATTTACAAGACATAACCACATCATAAATTCATTAAGATTCTTCAGTGCAAATATAAAAACAGTATACCATCACAAACGATTATTACAAAACAGTAGCTAATTCAACCCTTGTCCAACACATGCAGTTTTTATTCGTTTTAGTTCAATAACCACATCACGCATCAAAATTCGGTCTTGGGGTACTTCTTTCGAACATGCCAACCCGATTTCCAGTACAGAAGCCACACAGTCCTTAATACCGCTCTCGATCATGTCACCTTCGTTTTGCACTATAAGTGGATCCATAACTTCAATTGCGCAATCCGGTAAGGCATTCGCGACAAAGTTGTGAAGATTCATATCATCTCTTAATGCATGTTCGTTTGTTGGTCTTATGCTTGTGAACATCTCCAATACGAGGATACCGTAACTGTAGACATCCCCTTGTGTTGTCACCGTTGCAATCATGCCATATTCTGCAAGATAAATCAAGTGGTACATTTAAGCATTTCTTGAAAAAGATACTTAAAAAGGGACAAAATTACCAAAAGTATCGTTTGCTTTCTTAACAAAAGAACCCCTTTTAGTTATTGAAATTACTGGCCCGTTTGATAGCAATGGATATGGAGTAACTAATGGTTGGTGCTATTGTGGTAATTTCTTTTAATTTCAATAAATTGGGCAAACACCCAGAGGATTTGTTGGTAATTATTCCAAATTAAAAGGGGCAAGGAGGAGCCAAATCAACTAACCTGGTGCAATATAGCCTATGGTTCCTTTTATCGCAACCGAATCACTTTCTTCTGTTGGAAAGCTACTGGAAATGTTGGACATTACTTTAGCCAATCCAAAATCACCAACTAGAGCATTCATATAATCATCCAAAAGTATATTACTCGGCTTCAAATCACCATGGACTATAGTTGAATAACCAGTACCATCATGCAAATACACAAGTGCAGATGCAACATCAATAGCAATATTAAGCCTCACCATCAATGTAAGATACCTAACATTTTCACCTTCTCCGCCATTTTCTACATCAACATTGTGGTGCAACCATTTGTCCAAGCTCCCATTCGCCTTGAACTCATAAACCAACGCCGTGAAATCATTGCCTTGGAAGTCTATACTCACAGAGATACTTAGTAGCTTCAAAAGGTTCCTATCTCTTGCTTCTCTTAGTGCATTGCATTCTCTCACATAACTCTTGGATGCTCCTCTCACATGAAGATTGATCACTTTAATTGCTACAATTGTTTTCCCATCTCTGAGAGTTCCTTTGTAGACAGATCCAAATCTCCCGGATCCAATCATGTTAGCCCTAGAGAATCCACCCATGGCTTGGAGAAGGTCGGCATAAGAAAGTCTTTGATATTGACTCTTGAATAATGATGAGGGTATGCTCTTTTTTGATCCATTTTTCCTTTGAATGAATGTATAGGAGCATAAAACAACTATAGCAGCAAAAACTCCGAGCGGAATCAAAATTTTCAAAAGGGTGTCAGAGGTTTTCTTCTTGAGATTTGCTGATGAGCAAGGAGGAAGTTGAAGCTCCGAGATGCCTCCACATAACTCGCTATTTCCTTTGATCGAAATTGCACTTTTGTTCCGAAAAACTCCTTGTATTGGAATCGGCCCTTCAAGCCTATTAAATTAAACATTCAATTCTTTCAAAGAAATCTCTCCCAAAAAACTTGGTATTTGCCCTGAAAAGTTATTTCTTGAAAGGTCCAATTCTTGCAAGCCTCTCAAAACTCTTAAACCTTGGGGTATTTCTCCACGAAATGAATTTCCTTCTAAGTGAAGCTCCTCCAAGCTTATGCAGCTACTTATAGTGCTCGGGACAAGTCCGGATAATCTATTGTTAGAAAAATCTAAACCAGCAAGATTCCTCAAAGAACCAACTTCAAATGGAATAGATCTCGACAAGGAATTATAGGAAAGATCGAGGTAGATAGAAAGCAAAGAAAGACTCATTATTTCACTGGGAATTTGACCAGTCAAATTGTTATCTGAAAGATCTAAAGCTAACAACCTTGAACAATTGGCAAGACTTGAAGGTATACTTCCCAAAATATTATTTCTTCCTAAATATAAAGTGTTCAACAAAGTCAAGTTACCAAGTGAAGATGGTAGCTCATTCGTGAACCTATTTCCATTCAACCATAATTCTTGCAACTTCGCGAGATTCCCAATGTCCGGAGGAATTGGCCAACTAAAAAGATTGAAACGAAGAGTCAAGACACTCAAGCCTATAAGGTTTCCAAATAAACCTAAAGGAATCGTTCCATGCATTTGATTATTATCCAATGATAGTTTTTCTAACTGAGAGGTGAGATTGGCCATGGAGGGTGGCAATGAACCGGTTAAACGATTATCAAAGATATCAATAACTGTGAGACGAGTACAGTTTATCAAAGATGAGATAAAACTTATATCATCTTCCACATTCGTGGACCAAATGGAGAAAAATCTAAAGATGAGATTTTTAGGCATTGGCCCCGTAATTGGAATATTAAACAACCCTAAATATTGAAGAAACGAAGCGTTTGACAAAGAAACCGGGAGAAACCCGGTAAAATTATTGTCTCCCAACCCAAGATTCCTCAGGTTAGGAAGTGTGAGGCCAATATCAGAAGGAATATTTCCCTGAAGCTGATTAGTGAACACTGAAAACAGCACAATGGTGGAGATATTGAAAAGCCCAGAAGGAATGTTCCCAGTTAATCTATTAGTATCTAAAACGAGTCGTCTCAGATTCCTAAGATTGACTAATGACTCAGGAATTCGTCCCTCGAAGCCACAATTACTCAAAGAAAGTTCAGTCAGAGATGTGAAGTTTCCAAGAAATGGCGGGATATTTAATCCTGAAAAATCATTATCCGATAATCCCAAACGTTCTAAGTTGATCAGAGAACTAATCTCAAAAGGTATGATCCCTCTGAGATTATTGTCAATCAAGTTAAGATAATGAAGATTTTGACAGTGTGATAGATTTCTTGGTATGTGACCATCAAAAGAATTGTTGCTGAACTCAATATATTCAAGTCGTCTTAGGCGACCGATTTCTTGTGGGATTGGTCCATTGAAACTGTTATTTTTGAGAGATTGTTCTGAGGAAGGAGAGATTACCTAAATGAGGCGAAAGGGATCCCACCAAGCCTTGAGAATCAAGGTTGATGGATACAACTCGACTACTATGCTTGCTGCCACAAATGATGCCTTTCCAGCTACAGTACTGGTTCGTCGTTGTTGCATTGGATAATTCCCAGGAGGCTAAAGCGCCTCAGGATCGCTTACACTGTCCTTAAACGACAACAAAGCGAGTATATCTGTTTCGTAATTGTTTGAACATTTTGCAGGAGTGTATGAAAAGTACAAGAGTATGATGATCAAGAAGAAGATCGTCATGAGATGCTTGGAAATGGTGGAATTTTTTGAAATCATCCTTACTGATCAGTTATATATGATTATGGCTAATTAGTTTCTTTCCGTTTGCTTTTATTTGGCTTCTCTTTGCTCTTTGCTTTAAGGACTTAATTATATATGTATTATTTTTTCTGACTTGCAGCCATGTTAGACAGAATGGTATAGAGAATACCATGATTGAGATGTTCGTTCTTCCTCGGACCTCGGTTTAAGGTTGCTTACTTTATTTTTCTGTTGAATGTCCAATTATTCCGTTACCCATCTATTGTGATAATTTAATTTCAAGTAAAACCTGGTCACAGAATCATAGTAAATATATATTTTTCTCACCAAATTGTTAATTGTTAATTATGACAAATAAAACACTAATGCTTGTCACGGGAGGGTCATAATTGCAGCAAAATGCAATATCATGTTACCAATAGATTTAGTTACTGAGAAAATGAAATGTACATGTTGCCGTGATACCATTTAGGTTACACTTGATTTCTTACTATTATGGTTTAGTTTATTTCTGCATGTGATACACAAATACAAATACGGATATATACAACGACACATTTGTTTCCGATATTTATTCCTAGATAAGTATCCAATACGACATAATACGACCTAATGACTATATATTCAGGAACGTTTGTGGAACATAAATTTCTGACATGACATGATGATATATTTAGGAGTGTCTGTCCGTACGTCATAAGTTTCTACCTATGATGCACGGACACTCCTAAAAATCCTATCATGCCATGTCGTGTCGTGTCCGACTCCGTGTCAGATATTCTCCAGTGTAAAATGCCGAAAAAAATCCGTATTGCCTTATCCATATCACCATGTCCATATCCGTATCCGTGTTTCATAGGTTTCTACTCGTTTTGACTTTGGCTTCTGTTTGCTCTTTTATACATGTGAAGTTGAACACTGGACAGCCCATAATATTCTTTTTCCACACTTGCAAATTGAAATTATTTTAAAGTCCATGATTGAGATGTGCTGCTTCCCTTGTTTAAGGTTGTTAAATGTTGAATTTATTTTGCTGTTGAATATCCAATAATTCCTTCAAACCAACCATATATCACAATTATATAATAATAATAGATAAATCATCATTGAAAATTGAAACTAGGTGAGACTGCGTTCCTACAAGTTGATATCGGCAAATTTGTTTTTATTCCTAACAAAGCCAAAATTCCTACAAAGAATAACGCAAATCTACGTGTAAACGAGTTGAGACGAACCGAACTTTGGCTTTTTTTATCAAGCTCAGACTCGAGAACCAAATAATTTGAGCTCGACGAGACAAGAAAATAGGGCTCGCGCGAGTTCAGCTTAATTCACTTGACTCGAATTGTTATGAACATATCGGATCGAATTCAATTTTTGGCTCGAATTTAATTTAATAACTTAAAATATTTTGAGCTAAAAAAATTCAATTTCGAATTCGAATTCCGACTCGAGAATTAATATATAATTAATTATTAAAAAATAGGAGTTTGTGGTGGTTAGTGTACGTTGATTTCGATTTCGATTATTTTGTTGATTTGAACAAGAATGATTGGGCTGGGTACTAATGAGTTCTATACGGTCCAAGTCCAACTAACATTATTAATTCATAAATTCCATCCTACCTTTAAGAAAATTAGAAAATACATTTATATTCAATTAAAAATTAAAAATAGAATACAGACCTGAATTTTTTTATTTTTTTTGAAATTATATTAGACCTGATTTACAAATAACAATTTTAGAATACCAGCGTCCCTTTTCACCACCGCTGCCGGCGTGCCACCGTCTCCGTGCGCTTTCCCCTTCACCCCGCCCCCGTCTCCGTGTAAGTTATATGCCGATACCATGTATTTTATTTCTTTATTTTCCAAATCAGTAATTAACACAAAAAAAAAAGTATTTTTATTTCTTTTGAAAAATAGTTTGGCAATGCCGGTTTTTATCTAGGAAAAAACAAAAATGGAAAGTATGTACAAAATATTTCATAACCCACTTTCATAACAGTAGAGAAAAATAATTTTTTGCCTCTTGTACTATCATCTTTTTTTATAATTTACCTCTTAATCTATTTTTTGTTTCAAATTGCTTCCTAAAGTTCACGTATTTTACAAAATGCTTCTTTTGACCATATTCCGGTAAAATATTCCAGAATATTTAGGTGGGATGTGAAGGTATCAAACCAGAGTACTCTGAAATATTCCGCCTGAATATAGCTGGAAAAGACATTTTGTGAAAAAATAAATTAAGAGACAAACTGTAAAAAACATGATAGTACATGAGACAAAAAATTATTTTTCTAAAAAAAATAATATATCGTAAGTTCGTAACCCGACTCTGTTTGGGCTTTCGGCTTCACATGTGCTAGTTTATTTAATAAAACAAATTATCAATTTATAGTTTATTAAAGTTATAATATATGGAATTTTAATATTTCATTCAATTAATTTTTACTTTGCCAAAATAAAAAATAATTTTAGTTTGCTGTAAATTTTTAAAATTACTTATATTAATTTGAGAGGTATTATCATATTCACGTTGATAAAAAAAATTATCATGTTCCTAATTTTTCTATTGATGATTTAACTTTTTATATTAACTTTGTTTTAATATAGTTACAAATCACAATTATTTATGAAGATCTTTCGAACACACTTATATTAGATAACAATATTATAAATAATATTTTAATTTGAATTAGTGCAAATAATATATGTATACAAAATCTTTAATTTTTTTTGGATAAATAAGAAGAATAATTAGTAGTTTACTTATATGTCAAAATAAAATTCATTTGGGCTATCCATGTGTACGTTTAGAGGGATAGCCACGTGTATTCTTCTTTTTTCTTGGTCGTGCACGTGTATGTTTCTGAATTATATAATATAGATATATAGATGACTAGATGTATATAGAGGAAGGACTAAATGTGTCAAAGGTTTTGAAGATAGGGACAAACGTGTGAATTTAATAACAGACAAGGCCAGAAATGTATATCTCCTTTCTCCCGGGACTAAAAGCAAATTATTTACCTATTTCAAAATTTGCAGGGTTAGGGTTTTGGTAAAATGGGGGGTTTGCCTGTACACAAACAATTTGAATATTTGAATTTTGGTGATTGGAGAAATTCATGCTTAATTGCTTGAATCCAATTTCTGAGTGTCTACATCTTCTCATGTTTCTTTCCTCCGCTTAATCGGGTGAAGTTTTTATTCAAATCTCTCTTCTTTCCCTGCGGGAAAGTTCACAAGATTTCTATACAGAGTGGACAGCCTACATACAAAGTGTACATCGGCTGATTGGAGCACTCTCAATCCTCTGTATGTACGGTGAGAATGGAGGCTATACTTACAGATTATGTGCGTAAGAGCTTACAAGACCTAACGTATCGCAATGCCATTTTCATGTGCGAGCGCCTCTGTGCTGAATTTCCTTCGGAGGTTAGCAATTCATGTATTTTTTGGATATGGGTTACAGATAAAAGAAAACTACAATGTTTGAATCTGGAATGTTGTACAGCTTCTGCTGAACCTTTTCATTTGCTTCTTCGTTTATCTTCTTAATTATTTTGTTGGTGTTATTACACCTAATTAGGAGTTTTTTTTTCTTTTCGAAGTTATCCTAGATCTAGGGCTGAGCTCAATAGCTGAGAGTGATGCTTGAATTGCTTTTAGTTTAGTGTTGGTACTAAAAGCGTTTATGTTGCTAACATAGGAAGCTTGTTTCTAGTTTCTGAGTTCTGTGATTGTATGGGGAGACCATTAATTTGGAAGTTGTTAGGGCTTGAAGCCGGTGCTTTACCAACATCTATTTACAGGGTATAGGCTCCAATGCTTGTTATATAAGCCTCTCTTTCTTGTCAAAAGAATAGTCGATGTTTGTGAGGTTTACCATGCAGCCTTTGTTGTGTATGTAAATTCTTAATAACATTGTTCATAGATTTTCATTGGAATGAGAAGGCACTTTGTGATTATTTCATATGATGTTTGCTACCTAAGAAGAAATTTGTGGTTCCCCCTTATTTTTAATGTTTTTAGGCTTCCAACTATTTGATGAATTATAAAGATGACCAATTTGGACTATATTCAAATTTGTCTATCTATCTGGCTGCAATAACATTGTTCCCTTGATGCTCATTCTGTTGAATGCAGAAAAATTTGCATCTGCTCGCCAGTTGTTACTTGCAGAACAATCAAGCACACTGCGCTTACCACATTTTAAAGGGTATGTGATGCCATGCTCTGCCTTTTTAACTTCATCTTTATCATCTCTCTTTAAATGAAGCACATCTGACCAACCGCTCATAGATCTTATACTCGGGTATTATATATCATTTTCCCATGAAATTGCCCTATTTCATTATTATTTATTGTGGTTGTCTTATAGGAACACATATGCCTCAATGCCGCTACTTGTTTGCACAGTCATGCTTTCAGATGGACCTAATGAAAGAAGCAGAAGCAGCATTGTCGCCTAATGAGTCTTCTGCTGAGGTATGGTCATTAAATTGTTCCAATTAAGCATGTGTAATTTACTTTAATAGAGTCATGAAACACCTGTCATTCATTATTGCTACATATGTGTTTCATATATGCTGCTATAACGATTATAACAAATGTTTCTCTAAAGAACTTAGGTGTTGAAATGATCCATTGTACAGATGGGTTACTCAGTTATTTTTCCACCTGTTGCAGGTCCCGAATGGAGCTGCTGGGCATTATCTACTTGGACTTGTATACAGGTTCTTATCCTGTTATGTCTCTTCTTGAGTGCATTTACTATTAATTTGGAGTATTGCATGCCATTTTCCTGTTATGAAGATGATATATTGTACTTTCTTTGCCATTCTCCATGACATATGAAATTGAGAAGCATTTACTTTTGAACAAGGTTGATTATCTATTTCAAGATGTTCTCTATGTTTGTGCTTAATGTTAAGCTAATTTCATTTTGTAATTATGACGAAATGATATCATGTGGCTACGTCTTGAATAACCTGATTGAGAAAATACTGCTAGTATTTAAGATTGGACCTCAAATAAACAGCATAGATTGTTCGAACCATTTGAATCACATGTATCCAATGCTAATAAATCTTACAAAAAATGTGCAAGAAAATTGGAGAATTTTGCTGACAAATATTAGATATGAGTTTGTGTTTACAAATATTATTGTTGTACTTAAAGTTAACTTATTACTCTCCGGTGATAATTGTTTCAGGTTTACAGATAGAAGACAGTGTGCTATCAATCACTTCAATCAGGCTTTATCACTGGATCCGTTATTATGGTCTGCTTATGAGGAACTTTGTATATTAGGTATGCATGGAGCATATTAGCTTGATTACAAATAATTGCTGCATATCTCTACTATCACACCTGACTTAAGGACCCATCTGTTGAAGAGAATGGCATTTTCATATTGGGGCTATTGTCATTCTTATGGAAACCCTCTGGTTGTAATGAAAGAAAATAATTGGTAGAAAGGATTGCATATAATATGCCGTTGTGTCTTTAAGGATATATCTATATACATACACACATAAACACACACACGTATTGGGTTCTCCCTTGTAGTAGCGAAATACAACCTTGTAGTTGCAACACACATTATCCCATCCCATCTGGGTTTGGCAATCTTATATTGGATTCTGCTTGGTTGTTCCCCTCACACATTTTGGAGCTGTTACCCAGTTCTTATATAAAAATGAAGAACTGCACTCTGGGTAGAATGATTTAGCTAATGATCTCCACTGATAGAGAAGGATAATAGAAAGTAAAACTAAAAAAGAAACTTATTATATCAGTAGAAAAGACTTCCTTTTTGGAGGCTATATCGTCGATGACTTGCATTTCTAGACCAGATCTTATTAACCTGATAATTTGGATCATTTCAGGTGCTGCCGAAGAAGCAATTACTGTATTTGATGAAGGAGCTTCTATGTGCATTCAAAAGCAATACCTAGATCGTGGATTGGCTTCCCAGAGTTTGCAGGCAGCAAGGGAGGAGCATGACATTTCTTCTAACAGAATTTTAGGCTCGGAAGATGTTAGTCCCAGAAAATTTAAACACTTACACGGGAATAGTCTACGAGATATATCTGGAAACTATTCTGGAACAACGTCCAATCAGACTCTAAATGGTGGTCCCACTAGTTTGCCATTTTATAATACTCCTTCTCCAATGGCTGCACAATCACAGGTATCAACTATCATGCTATTATACAATTGTTTCTTTTATTGGGGCATAGCCATGGTCAGTTGCAATTGTTTTTTCTTCTCCAAATTTATTTGATTTTCCTATTTTTTTTCATTTATCTTATCATAGGTACCATAGTTTTGATAATTGTTATGCCTCTATTCAAATTAAGCTGGCTGCTTTGTCATATATGGATTCTGTTTCTCCAATGTTTCTTGTGGAGTTTTATTGCTCTTGTCTCTGTCTCTGCCTATGTTGCTCCTTCCCTCGCCTTCTCTGTCCACTTATTAAGTATCTTTATTTGATTCATATTAGAGGGTTAAGTGTATGATATTCAGTTATGTTGCGAAAGAAATAGTTCTTTTTTTCCTTCTCTATTTTTTTTTTGGGTACTAGAGTTAATATATATATATATATTTTTTTTTGGTAGAATTATGTTTTGCTTCTCTTTAACCTATTGTATGTTTTTTTAGTTGTCAGGCGTTGCTCCACCTCCTGTATGTAGGAATCCACAACCAAATGGCCCAAACATGAGAACATATGGAGCTGATAACTCTCCACGACCAACAGTGAACTCTGCCATTGCAGGTCCAAGAAGAAAAATTGTTGATGAGGGAAAATTGAGAAAGGTTAAGATATATTTGTTCTTCTTTTTATATGTCTACACCCAGTTACTTAGTGTATGTTTCCTTTTTTACTTTTTTAAATTTGTGTCATCTGTTCCTGGGTTATTACCTCTTCTTCATTGATTTAGTATCTTCTGTTTTCCCTTTATCCTACATAATTTTCATTATTTATTGATGATATCTAATCTTTTCATATTATAGCCTTGTAGATGCATCTGTATGTCATGTTTCCTTTATTTTTCGTTCTTTCCCAAACTTATATATTTATAAATCTTTTTATGTTGAGACTGAAGTAGAAATCTTTTGTCACTGTTTGGTTTTTACAAAATGAGGCTTTTGTGCTTCTTAGTTTAGTGCTTACTCTTACTATTGTTGATTGCTGACACTTTGGTCTTTGATGAGTTTCGCACCCTGCTTTGTCTTCTATTATATTTTAGTTGAATACTCACTCGTGTGACCAAAGTTTGCTTATTCGGGATCTTATTCATCTCTTTTTTCTTTTTCTTCCTTTTCTTACTAGAACGACCTGAGTTGCAAGATTTTGATGATCTGAAATTAATCTGTACTCATTATTATGAGCAGTTACTTTCCTGTATTTCTGCTGAAGTTGGCTTGTGTTTTGACCCATATCTAATGAGGCAGGGTTCGTTCTTTCATTTGTCTGATTTCTGTTATTTTGTTTACTGAGAGCTGTTAATCCCCATGGATTTAGGTATCTGAGAGGCTATTTTCTGATTCCGGGCAGCGACGAAGCATGAGACTTGCTGGAGACTCTGTCAATACAAATTCGAGTACATCCGTAGTTTCTGGGAACGGAACTTGCCACTCTTCTAAATATATTGGAGGATCCAAGTCATCCTCTCTGGTATCACGTTCTCTGAATATTCGGAAGAGTCAGTCATTGGCAAGTGAGAATGCAGATGAAGGTGAGTAAACTTGCTTAACAGTTTCATTTAATAAGTCACTTGTGTTTGACTTTTGAGAGAAACATGTCTGAGATATATTGCTGAATGCTGATTCATAGAGTGAAGATTAAATTCATCTAAATGACGTGGCTTGCATGGCACAATCTTGGAATGAATATGAATTGTTGAATTATTGTGGTTGGTTGAAGTTCCTTGTGCATCCTAGTTTATCAAACCTGACATAAACTAATCTATTAGTCCCACCTGTGTTTTGTTGCTTCTATGATTGGCTGTAAAGAGTTCATTTAAATTGATCTGACCAGTTTTGTTAAGCCAATGGGTTTCTACTGAAAATTTTGTTTTGCCTTTCGATTAAGGAGGAAATATATAAACTTGAGTAACACGTTTCTGAGATCTCCATTACTTGTTAAGGAGTTTACTAACTAATGGTTGCCTCTATGGATGAATTGGTGCATGTAGCTTGTAACGCGTTGCACATAGTTAAAATAGTTTACTATTAGATGTTACATGTTTGATTTGTGGTATCCATTGGTCTTGATGAATTTTAACTGATGTTGATTGAATATCTTAATCAATACAACTTTATAACGTAATACACTATGTTTGGTTTAAGGAATTTGGTGAGGAATAAAAAAAGAAAATGTAAGGGAAAATAAATTTGGTTGTTTATTTGTTAAGAGAAGTACTAATGAAAAGAAAATTGGAGGGAAATTTGAGAAGAATTAATTTCCCCCCAAGAAGGTGAGGAAAATAAGAGAAAACTTGTTTGCATTCTCTGTTGCTCTAGTTTATCATTAATCTTTCTCCTTCAATTAATTTCCGACCTTTTTTCTTGAGCCTCCAAAAATCATTTTGCTTTCCTCGTATGAACCGAACTTAGTGTTCATCTCTGAATGGTCATAATGGAAAGAAGTATTAATAAAAAGAGTTTCTGATGCTCTGCTATTTTGATAGTCTTTTGACCTAGACCTAACTAAAACTTTTGTGCTTTCTTAGGGATTCATCCTGATGCCCATGACGATTCTAAATTAAATATCTCTAATTCGAGCTCACCTTGTGGCGATAATAGATCTCTTGAATCAGAAGGAGCAGCTGTTTTGAGCAGCTCAAGAATCATAGAGGGTGCTTCTGATATATTAGGTCTTTTAAGACTTCTTGGGGAAGGCTTCAGACTTTCCTGTCTTTGCAGATGCCAGGTAGTCTTTCAGCTTCTTGAAGAAAAGTGGTACGGTATTGATCTTCTGGCAATGTAAAATTATAACAAGGTTTTTGCTGAAGCAGGATGCACTGGATGTCTATAGTAAACTTCCACAGAAGCACTATAGTACTGGATGGGTGCTTTCTCAGGTAGGGTGTTCATTTCATATTTTACTTTCTAGTTTTCATGTATGTTTTTTCTTTTGAATCTATTTTACAGCTGAAACACAATGACCCACTTTGTTCTCCGCCATGAATACCTTATCATATGTTAGTTTCAAGTTGTCTATACCATTGTGTTGTGGTCTTCTTTCTTTTTCTCTGATTGTAACACATTTTGGTTGCATCTCAATTTCGTCTCTCAAGTAAAATAAAATAAGCCTTTTTGTCTGTCAAAGTACTTGAGTCTAGCTGAAGAAACGGTAGATTATGAGGTCATAATTCTCTAAACCTTTGAATTTTGATTTGTTGGTGTTGTATGATGACAAAGATGATTATGAAGTTGAAATTCTTTCAACTTAGTGTCCATCTGCCCATCGCTTTGGTAACTCATCCCCAAGACTGATAGGGTCAATTCCTCTTATAGACTTGTCATGGTAAAAAACTTAATTCCTGGGTCATCGACTCATCGTTTCATATATTATATCAATACAGGTTTAATGCAATGGATATCATGAACATCTTTGGTTCATTTTCTGAACATTTAAGGTCGTAGTTCTATGTTTGTTTGAATAATGCCTTGTTTGAGGCCTTTACAGTTATATCTGACCATGTGGCATCATGTATGGTCTCAATGAAAGACAGGTTGGAAAAGCATACTTTGAAATGGTTGATTATCTTGAAGCTGAGCGTGCCTTCAGTCTTGCACGTAATGCCTGTCCTTACAGTTTGGAAGGAATGGATATATACTCTACAGTCTTATATGTAAGTGATCTTATAACTCTTAAAGATCTCAGTCATTAGCTTGATCTTTCAATTACCTAATTTATGAACTCCTTCCTTGATTTTCAAACATACAGAAACCTCCCTCTTAACTTTCTGCCTCTTCCATTTACTTTTTAATGGATTTTGATGTTATTATCAAAATTTTCCCCCTTTTATCAACATCGTATTTTGGTACGAAACTGAATTCCCAGCCACCCCCCACCTAGATTTATAAATTCTTGTTTCTGGAGCAGGAGGAAGAAAAACGAAACAATTTTTTTTTCTCTATTTTAAACAAAAAAAAGGTAAATTTGTCTTTAAAAGATTGATATATTCCATACCAATAGTTGTTTTTGATTGAAGATATTTGGGTTGGTTTTTACTTTCCATTTGGGTTTTGTGGTGCAAACTTACAGGGGAGGTGATTGTAATTTTGAACAATGTGTATATAATAATCTAGAATATTTATTGAACATTTAGTTGATGAAGATATTTTTTCCCGAGTCTAATGATGTATACTTGTAACGCCCCGAAATATTCAGCGTAAAAAGAAAAAAGAAAATGGTTCAGGAGAGCCACACGGGCTGCTGCACGGCGTGTCGCAAGCCCGTGTGGAAGGGATACGCACGGCCTCCCCTCACGGGGTGTCGCAAGGCCGTGAGAGTGCATTTCTCATCCCACATCGGAAATGAACATGTAATTTGAAGGGTTTATAAGTTAGAACTCATGTACAACCAATATGGATTAATCCCTTTTGGCAAGTGCTTCCTAAGCCAAACTTTAGGGTTGTGCACAGTGGATTCGAAGCTTATACCCGCGCGTCCAACAGGCGCCGTCGTGAGGGTTCTCCTCTCCGCGCCCGGGGGTCGTGACAATACTTGTCTCAATAAGAGATTAGTTCTGATATTGGGACCTAAAGAAAATTGACTATGGCAATATTTGGAGCTCTCTTAGATGATCATCTTATTTCTCTTGATTCTTGTTTATGTTAACTTGCCATTCTTTTTAAGTTGCTTTTTAGCCCAATCCACGTGGTATACTTTCTATTGAGCCAATTTATTTCCATGTATTAGCATTTGAAGGAAGATATGAAGTTGAGTTACCTGGCTCAGGAGCTGATATCGACTGACCGTTTAACCCCTCAATCATGGTAGCTTCACTAATGCCTACTATTTTCTTCTTCAATGATATGTGGTTTTATCAGTATGTTTATGTACATATTGCATTACGTGTGTTCACTATCCTTAGCTCGCTTTCTTCTGCTTCTCACGGATTGTTGTCCTATGAAACTATTTTAACCAGTCTTCTGTTTTTGTAGGCTAAAGAAAATTATTTTAATATCCATAATATAGCTGATAACTATTTTGTCAATGTGATATGGCAGGTGTGCGATGGGAAATTGCTACAGCTTACAGAAAGACCACGAAACTGCTCTAAAGAATTTCCAGCGATCTGTGCAATTAAATTCAAGATTTGCATATGCTCACACCTTGTGCGGTCATGAGTAAGAATCACAATTATGACTCCTATATATGTAACACTCCACTAATTGTTACTTTTTAAATCTAGAAATCTGTGTCTATTCACAGGTATGTAGCCTTGGAGGATTTTGAAAATGGTATCAAAAGTTACCAAAATGCCCTTCGGATAGACTCGAGGCACTATAATGCTTGGTACGGACTTGGAATGATATATCTCCGCCAGGAAAAGTTTGAATTCTCAGAGCATCATTTCCGTATGGCTTTCCAAATCAATCCACTTTCCTCTGTTATAATGTCGTATCTTGGTACTGCTTTGCATGCATTAAAGGTGAGATAAACTATAAAAGTAAGGGTAATATTACTAAAGCTTGGAATTAGTTTCGACTCTGTAATTAATTAAGTTGTCTTAAATTTCTACAGAAAAATGAAGCAGCGCTGGACATGATGGAAAGAGCTGTTTTTGCTGATAAGAAGAATCCTCTCCCTTTATATCAGAAAGCTAACATTCTTGTGAGCATGGAAAATCTTGATGGGGCTTTAGCAGTTCTAGAGGAGCTCAAAGAGTATGCCCCATGCGAAAGTAGCGTTTATGCATTAATGGGTAGCATCTACAAGCGCCAAAATATGTATGATAAAGCCATGCTTCATTTTGGACTAGCATTGGATTTGAAACCACCTGCAACTGATGTTGCTGCCATTAAGGTAACAAGTTCCCTTTATCTGTATAAGAATTTATCACCTTTACTTGATTAACGCCTCTACACAAACCAAAAAAAGACCAAGAAACATAAAAAAAAAAATCTAGCTATATTTTTGGTTTTGGTAAAATTGCAAAAACATCCTCCAATTATGTCCAATTATGACTTTGGTCCATTATTTTGTCAGGTTTCAATAGTAGTTCGATATATTTTAAAATCTGGGAGATTTAGTCCTTTATTTGCCTCGTTACAGTTTCAGTTCATTATGTTTATAGAATTGGCACATTTAGTCCTTCAGAAAAGGATTAAATGTGTGATTTTTTTGTCTCCAAAATAATA
Source organism: Verbena officinalis (assembly GCA_958496215.1). Taxonomy (NCBI): domain Eukaryota; kingdom Viridiplantae; phylum Streptophyta; class Magnoliopsida; order Lamiales; family Verbenaceae; genus Verbena; species Verbena officinalis. The sequence continues at coordinate 3,614,445 of OY292391.1, forward strand.
AAAAACAATACACATGTTACAAGAAATCAATTTTGCCAAAAAGTTCTAACTCCGTCTCTGACTTGAGTTAAATTTTTTTATGAAGCAGACATTACAGAATCTTAGATATTTGCTTTGCAAATCTCAACTAATCACTTGAATCTTCTGCAGGCTGCCATTGAAAAGTTGCATGTACCGGATGAGATAGAGGCTGAATCTTTTGATTGAATTGCTGAAATCAAGGGTATGTTTAACTTCTTACATAGTGGGTGGTGATCATCTACAATTGACCTGCTTGTGCTTTCGGGCTGGATTCTACACAAGCTATTTTTGCCCTTTGTTGCAAATTGAATCTGCTAAGATTTGCTTGCAATTGGCAGAGTAGTAGTACAATCTTGTGCAGTAGAGGTTTCACTTTGTAGATGAGAAAAGCTAATCACCTCAGTCGAATGATTGTTGTGTATAGATGTTGCCAGAGAAGCTACGCCAATTGTGGGATGTCTCGACTCTCGACATCTGAAGTAGAAGTTCACTTAATTTACTTGTTAGAATTGTAATTCGTTAAATCCATGTATGTATTTAGGCATACAAGCTGAGTTTAGTTGATGTGTACTTGGAGTTACAAGTGTGACTAGTATCATAAGAGCTTTTTGAGACTGGAAACCTTCAGTAATGTCTAATTTTGTTAGAAAAGTTTTGTTGAATAACTAAATAAACAAAATCAACTAGATCTAAAGTGCTAAAAGCCAAAAAATAATATTCCACCTTCACCTTAAACGTTGACTAAATTATCAAACTAATGGGAGTTAATAATTATTTGGCAGTTGGCACATGTGTACATGTTATCCTAGTTAGTAACTAAATCGTTGACTAACAATCAAACATAATGAGTTCATATTTGGCACATGCATGCATGTTATCCTAATTACTTGACAAGTTTGATAGTCAAAAGCACAAACATGGAATTCCAAGATCACCTCCAAACTCAAAGAAACTAAGCCATGATCATAAAGATGATGAGCTAAATGCACCCAACCCCTTGTGTTAATTTAAATGAGCAAAAACACTTAAATGAGCAAAAAAAACCCTATGATTTAAAAACTTTTATAAAAAACCTTGTGAAAATCAAAATTTGCATAGATAGCTCTCGTGATACTCACGCCCCTTCAGTGCGAAATTACATGTAATTTTGGCAACAAAATTCATTTTCTATCCTCACATCATATTCTTTTTCTCTTTTTTCTTCTTATCTCCCAGATTATACATTTTCATTCGTCTTTTCTTCCTGATTTTTAATTCATACACCAAAATCATCCTCTAACTAGAAATCGGGTCTACCATTGCGTTTAATTTGACAAGGCAATTGAATTGGTGGGTACACATTTCGAATTTCAATTTTGACAGTTGATGTATGTCCGACGACGGTTGCTGTGTATGGTGGTGGTTTTGGGCGTTCATCATCAACTTTCCGGATTGAATACGGGGTGCGTTTTCATGGATTTTTAATTTTTTTTGAGTAAAAATGGTTGATTGAATCAATTTCAGGAGATGAACGTAATTAGTTGTTGAATTTGTGTGGTGGAAGTTTGAGTGTTTGAGGAAATTTTATTCAATTAATCTTGAGGCAATGAGGATATAATCAAATTAGTTGGGAACCTTGATGATGGTATATCATATTTTGGGCCCAGTCCAATGGGCTGAAATAGGCATAAGTTCTGTGGGCTTGGGAAAGGAATGTTGTATTTTATGGGCTCGGCCCAATGGGCCTTAGCGGATGAATGGCGGGCGTGGGCTTAATTGGTAGGATTAGCCCAAGATTAGTTGGTTAGGAGTTCTTCTTCTCGTAGGAGTCTAATTGGAATCTCTTTGGAGTTCTAATTTAAATAAAGAATTCTACAGGAAAAAAGAGTTCTAATCCTATAGGGATTAGAGATATTATTTTCTATATAAAGGCTTGAATCTTCATGAATTAATATATGGAAAAATACTGCAAAAACTTGAGAGCGAGAGAGATCTATCATAGTTTATTGAGGCATAATTTTGCACGCATTACTTGGTGTGCATGGACGGACTGTCAAGACGATGTCAGGGTTCCCCAATTCGGCGGCATAGGCATTAGTTAGTTGTTTTGGACAAATTTTAGTTGCCTAAACTAAAATTGATTAGCTAGAGATCCGATGTGGTTTTCTTTCAGTTTCTGACTCTTTCAATTTATTTGTAGTAGTGGCAAGTGTCTATGTATATACTTAGGAAGATATGGTTTTGCTATTTCCGGTAAATTATCAGTTTCTGGAGCTCTAATCTTTTTCCGGCGAAATTTTTCCCGTACATATATATATATGTATATATATATTGTCGTATTTCTCTCAATATATAATATATATTATTTATATAATAATACAAGGGTAAAACAGTCAATTTAAAGGTTTTTAGAGGACAAGGGGCAGTGTGTATATTATAGAGAGTTTTTAAATCACGGGTTTTTTTTGTTCATTTGAATTAACATAGGGGGTTGGATGCAATTAACTCTAAAGATGATGCAACACTCTTCGATTTTCTGGATTTTCCTCTTCTACTTTGCTGCGTCCACTCCTGCAACATTTTCGAACAACGAGACCGATTTACTTGCATTGTTAGCATTCAAGAACAGTGTAGTAGTCGATCCAAATGGGGCTTTATTCTCATGGAAATTATCCAATGCAACAGCAGATCATTACTGTAGCTGGAAAGGCATCACTTGTGGGAGCAAGCATCCAAAAAGAGTTGTCTCCATAAATCTTAAATTTCAAGGCTTGGTGGGATCGCTTTCGCCTCATTTAGGTAATCTCTCATTCCTTACAGCCATCGCTCTTCAAGGCAACAACTTTCATGGCCCAATACCACAAGAAATCGTCGCCTGAGACGACTTCAATACGTTAATTTTAGGAACAACTCTTTTGATGGTGGGATACCAAGAAATCTTTCACACTGTCAAAATCTCAAGTTACTTAACTTGATTGACAACAAAATCAGAGGGATCATCCCATCAGAGATTGCCTCTCTCTCAAAACTATCAGCTTTGGCATTGGAAGATAATGATTTCTCAGGATTTACTATTCCGCCATTTCTTGGAAACCTCACATCTCTTTCCTTACTTTATTTGAGTAATTGTGGATTTGAGGGACAAATTCCCGAATCATTAGTTCATCTTAAGAATTTGAGAGAACTCATTCTTGCTATGAATAATTTAACCGGAAGAATTCCTTCTGGGCTTTGCAATAGTTCCACGATTCTCGGATTTTCAGTGTTATATAACCGACTTCAAGGAAATATACCGTTCGACATTGGCCTTACAAGTCCTAATATTCAGTTTCTTGGATTGGCTGTAAATAATTTCACTGGGTTTCTTCCTATTTCTTTGTTGAATGCTTCGCTTCTTCAAACTGTATACTTTTCTTCCAATAGTTTTAGAGGGGCCATGCCTAAAAATCTGGACAGGCTTTTGCACCTTGAACAATTCTCCATCTCTGAAACAGAAATTGAAGATGATATCAGCTTTGTTTCATTCTTCACAAACTGTACCAACCTCGCGGTTCTTGATATCTCCCAGAATCGTTTAATAGGTTCATTGCCACTTTCCATAGCCAATCTCACCACTCGGCTACCAGATCTACGGATGGATGGAAACCAAATACATGGAAACATTCCTCCAGGTATTGGAAATCTTGCAGACCTCAAGTCCTTGGCTCTTTATTTCAATCTTTTCAGTGGGCCCATACCTTCGGACATCGGGAAACTTACTAACTTGGGGCAGCTACATTTGATGGGGAATAGCTTTACGAGTGAGCTGCCCTCTTCTTTTGGTAATTTGTCTTCATTGATCAAGTTATTCGTGGGAGAAAATAATATTTCGGGAAGTATACCTCCAAGTCTTGTCAATTGTTCCAAATTGTTAGCTTTAGATCTATCTTCCAATAATCTCAGTGGACCAATTCCCAGTGAAATAATGAGACTTTCTTCGATTTCGTATTTCCTCAATCTATCCCACAATTACCTGTCAGGACTTATTCCATCTGAAGTTGGTTCATTGAGTAATCTTGCTGGCTTGGATTTGTCTAACAATAGGTTATCTGGACTTGTTCCAAGTACTATAAGCAGTTGCATAAGCTTGGAGTATCTTTCCTTGGAGGGGAATGCATTGCATGGAGAAATACCTCAAGGTTTAAGTGTTTTGAGAGGCTTGCAAGAGTTGTACCTCTCAAGAAATAAATTTTCAGGGCCAATCTCAAGTTTTTTGTGGGAGCTTCGACTGCTACAGCTAAACATTTCTTTCAATAAACTTGAAGGGCCTGTTCCTATAAAGGGAGTTTTTCATAACGTAGGTGCGTTTTCAATCGAAGGGAATCCTGGATTGTGTGGAGGAATTTCAGAGTTGAAGCTTCCTACTTGCTCATCAACAAAACCCAAGATTAACAAAACCTCCAACATTCTCATCAAATTGTTGATTCCCATTGGAGTTTCCGGCGTTATATTCATTGTTGTATTAGCATGCTTGTATAGACTCATTCAAAGAAAAATAAAGTCAAGAAAGAATCTCAATACCTCATCATTTGAAAGTCAATTCCAGAGACTTTCTTATGCGGATCTTCTCAGAGCCACGGGCGGATTCTCTGAAGCTAACAAGATTGGGTCTGGGAGATTCGGGTCTGTTTACAAAGGAATTCTCAATGATGGAAGCACAGTGGTAGCAATTAAAGTAATCAATCTTCGTGTCAGAGGAGCATCCAAGAGTTTCAAAGAGAATGCAATGCACTAAGATGCGCGAGACATAGAACCCTCTTGAAGTTGGTTAGTATCTCCGTAAGCATAGACTTCCAAGGCAATGATTTCACCACATTGATTTATCAGTTTAAGGCGAACGGAAGCTTGGAAGAATGGTTGCACCAGAATACTGATGTAGAAAGTGGTGGAGAAGGTGAGAATATCAGATATCTTACCATAATGCAGAAGCTGAATATTGCTATTGATATTGCATCTGCACTTGAGTATTTGCATACTGGAACTGGTTCGGTTGTAGTCCATGGTGATTTAAAGCCGAGCAATATACTTCTGGATGATGATATGAGCGCCCATGTTGGTGATTTTGGATTGGCCAAATTTATATCCAACATCTCAGGTAGCTTTGCAACAAATGAAAGCGATTCGACTGCAATAAACGGGACTATTGGCTATATTCCACCAGGTTAATTCCGTTCTTCCTATCCCTTTTTCATCTTTTATTCAGACAACCTCTGGTTTTTATACAATTCATGTTACTTGATGAAGTAAGTTACATATTGAATGTTGTTGTCAGAATATGGCATGGCTAGCATAGTTTCAACACAAGGAGATGTATATAGTTATGGTATCCTCTTATTGGAGTTGTTTACAAGCAGAAGACCAACGAGCGATGCATTTGGTGGGCACACGAATCTTCACAGTTTTGTGGCGAATGGCTTACCGGACCAAGTAATGGAAATTGTGGATCCACTTATCATGCAAAATGAAGGCAACACGATCAACAGTAATTTTGCAGATTGTGTGGCTTCTATACTGGGAATTGGAGTGGCATGTTCACGGGAACTACTCCAAGATCGAATATCGATGATAGATGTGGTTATCGAACTAAAAAGAATACGAATTGCATGTCTGGCACAAAGGTTGAATTAGTTGATGTTTTATATTTAAACTGAACTATAATAGTGTTTCTCATTCAGTGATTTAAATACAGTTAGATATATTGTTGTTCGGGTTGCTTCCAACTTCCCTACACAACAAGATGAAAGCAAGAAAGAGGAGAACAAGAGAGAGAGAGAGATTATAAGATTTCATGATTGATCTAATAAACTATTTTCATACATATACAAAAGACTCTGCACCATCAGCATCTTCCGCACAGCACAATTAAATCAATTCAGATTCTTTTTTTTAAAATTTATTTTTAAAATTTTCATTTTTTAGTATTCTATCTACTATCCACTCTCAACACCTAAACCATACAAAACACCAGAATACTTATCCAACGAGCCACTAAAGAAGTTCTGCTTCAACTTAATGAAAGTACAAGAAGTAAGCAAGCTATCCGAACCTGCCTGATGACAAATCCCGACTCTCTCGACTTCCAGCAACTCAGCCAGCTTATTCAATCCGCCATGCAAACTATTACAAAACTTCATCAAATGCTTGATATCATAAACCACAGGGAAATACACATTAATCAAACCAAAGAAATCTCCCTGAGCATCGGGCAAATTCTGACAAGTTAACAGTTTCAACAAATACCCAAAATCGTATCCACTGTGAAACGTCACCCAACAAACATTCTCATTAAGAACAATCCCAGAAGACATCAAGAGCTCACCAAATCGAGCGGCGTCAATGCCGTTTTCATTGTTTTTCACGAGATCAATGCCGCTTTGGCTCAATAGCTCTATTGAATCATTTGCAAAAACATCCTCATTGGGATTGAATTCACGGAAATTGAACTGCCAGATGCAGTATTTGTTCGTCCCGCAGGTTGGGAGATTTCCCTTGTCGTCGGAAAATGTGAGCCCTAATTGGATCAGCTTCAATAAATTTACGTTTTCTTTTAATGTTTGGTAATGGTAATCGTTTGCGTTCTTGAAATTGCCGACAGGTCGAAGCACAATACCTGGAAACTCCGTGTCCATGGCGATGTACGGGTATTCGTCTACAATTTCACGAATTAATTCGAATTCTTCATCTAAATTTCCAGCCCAAACCTCTCGGATTTGAATCGAATCGCTTCTGGGCAAAAGCGACATCTTCGCCCAAATGAAGAATAAGATCCCTTTTGCCTCAAAATTCCAATCAAATTCTCCTTTTATATAATTACAAATTTGACGTTTCAAAATTCGCGGGTTTTAAATTGAATCTGCACAAAAAGAATCCACGTAACACACGCAGTTAGCCACAATTCACGTAAAACCCTAATCACCAAACGTAGAAATTACAACCCTGATTAGACATGTTGATAAAAATCCAAACCCATTTCTGAATTAGAACCAAAATGATGAACCGGGATAAGAAACTCACCTTTAATCAAGAAAGATCGGGTCTTGGAAAAATGGATCAATGCTTGAAATGATTGAAAATTCAAAACCCAATCTCGGATTCCTACATATATAAATACATATATGTAAGAATTAGGCTTTACATATATGTATCTACATATGCAGAAGAGAGTTGTGAGGGTTTGGAGTCATGAGGAAAACGATTAAATGAAGACTGTAGGGTGAGAGAATGAGAGGAACACAATGATGAAGATTGGACAAATCACAGCACAAGAAAATGAATAAAGTTTTCTTTTTTATAAATATATAAAAATCTTTTTGTGTGTAAAATATAAAAGAATATAAGGAGGAAAAGACAAGTGCAAGAAGCTAATAGGGAAGATGAACACGGATGGGAGACCCTATTCCTCTGTTCACCTTAGGAAAGAAGAAGAATTGTTCTTGGTGGGAGCTTCTTATGAGCAGTTAAATTAGTTGAGATTTTGAATTGGCAGCTCATATTGCCACACCACACCCAAAAAAACCAGAAATGACACATCTGTCCTTGAGTCATTTTATGGCATATTTCCTTCAATAGAACCTGTCTCATTTTAGATCAAGGAACTGTCTTAAGAAGCAATGTATGAGGGCTAAATTGTAAATTGGCCTCCTCTCCTCTTGCATTAGTATTATGTGAATTTTTCTGGCATTATCATGAGCTCTCTGAATTTTTGTCCAACAATAAAGTTTTTTATGATTAACATTTTTATGAGTAAAACTTCAAACGTGGAGTATGAAGGTTTTTTTAATTAAAAAGACTCACCACGCCAAAAGAATGGAGGTGTATTATATAATAATAATATAATAGACAGATAAATATATTTTTGTTGATGGGCTCTCTTTAAAATTCATTACAACACAAGCCCAACATATTTGGGCCGTAACATATTGGCCAGGTCCAGTAAATTAGCGTTTGCTAGGGTTTTAGGGTTTTCTTATATTTCTCTTGCTATAAAAATTCTAACTCAGTTTTCAAAGCCTCCATTTACAGTTGCTGCCTCCAGATTTTGCTGCTCCGGCTCTCTCCACCCTTCTTTCGCAGGTGCTTATTCGCCCCTCACTCTCTCTCTGAACTGTAATCTCTCTTCGTACGGTAAAGTTGAAAGTTTTGTAACAATTTAGTGTATGTAATTGTAATCATTGTTGCGTTTTTTATAGTTGGATTTCACTGTTTTTGCTAATTGTTGATCTTACGCAGATGAAATCTCTGAGTTTCAACATTTCCTGTGTTGTAATTAGTCGAAATTTAGTCTACAATATAGTGTTCGTATCAAAGTTCCGCTTCAGTTTATTTGAGTAATTTGTTGTCTCTTATGTGTTTCTTCCTTTGCATAGTACTGAATCAGCTTTTAAAGAATTCTGTCAATTAATTTTATCTTAATTGTTCAGGCCATTTTTATTGGTGTTTAATTGAGTAAACTGCTGCACGCTTATTCTTAAGTTTTCTTTGCATTGTAATTATAAGCTCATTTGCTCTCTGTACGTTTGATTTTTGGCAGTTCCAAATCAAAGGACACCTTCAACCCGAAGCAAAATGTCTGGGTATGAATTCCGACTTCTTTATACATATTGAACTTTCATTGTCTATACATACAATTTCTTTTCATTTAGTTGCAATAATCATAAATATAAAAATTCATCTTTTGCACAAACCTTCTTATTAATCATGACCAAATTGAATTGCAGTGAAGAGCCTGTTGCCGTTGAGACACCTGCCCCAGCAGCTGCTACAGCTCTTGGTGAGCCCATGGACATTATGACTGCTTTGCAACTTGTGCTGAAAAAGTCATTGGCCCATGGAGGTTTGATCAGAGGCCTTCATGAGGGAGCTAAAACAATTGAGAAGCACACTGCTCAGCTTTGTGTATTGGCAGAGGACTGTAACCAACCAGACTACCTTAAATTGGTGAAAGCTCTTTGTGCTGACCACAATGTTAGCCTAATCACTGTTCCTAGTGCTAAAACTCTCGGTGAATGGGCTGGTGTAAGTACATCCTGCTGATTCCTTTTATTACTTAATTACATCAACCCCCCCTTGGTGATTGCTATACTACAGTGAGATTGTGTTTTAAGATGTTTAAGATTACCAAAAGTATACTTTATTGGGAGATTGTGTAATTTGTTGAACTCCCATGGGGTTTTATGTGATTTTCAAAGTTGTGTGTGCCTACTATATGAATGCAGTCCCAGGGGTATATATGTTATTCTCCCGTCTTGGCTTGTATAATTTGTATTTTAATGTCTTGTTTTGATTTGTCCTCGACAACAATGGTGATGACGGAGCATCTTGAGCCATTTGTCTTTATTGTTGTATGGGACATATTTACATTGTGGTTGATTTGTTAGTGTTGATTGTTGTTTTCACAGTTGTGCAAGATTGATTCCGAGGGAAATGCCAGGAAGGTCGTCGGAGCCTCGTGTGTTGTCGTGAAGGTAGTAATTTTGGGACGGATTTTGTTTTCATGTTAATTGATTAGGTTGATGATTAATCAATTAATTAATCTGTTTTCCGTTGAACTTCTGAGGTAGGATTATGGTGAGGAAAGCGAGGGTCTCCACATCGTGCAGGAGTACGTCAAATCTCACTGAGAGATTGAGATTATCAGCAGCAGAGGAAGTGAGCGATGCAAAATGTTTTAGGGAGTTTAGAGAGGGAAACTCACTTTAATTATGCTTTTAAGTATGTTGAGAGTTTTGGTTGATTTTTAATGACTAAGTCCACTGGATTTTGGTTTTCAGTGTTATGAGAATTCAAAAGACAATTTATCTGCTTGATGATATTGGAATATTATAGGGCTGATTTTTTAGGGTTTATTGTTATAGATTAAATTTGGTTATGATGTGAGCGCTCCGGATTTCTTAACTTCCTTTTCTAGTAAGAAACAGAGGCCACATCAAACAAAAGTCCACCCGTATTTCTTAGCACATCAATTTTCAGCCCCAAAATCAATTTCAAAAGCAATTAGCAACCCAAAATGGCAACTAGCCTCATTTCTTAAAACACCCTAAATGGCTCTTGTCTGAATCTTCCTCTCTTTTTTGACTTTTCTTGGTTTTCATTTTTAAATAATGACATCAGTTTTTTAATTAGAACACCGAAAATGAAAAAATTAAAGTTTTTAATTTTAAGGAGTTTTTTAATTCAAGTTTTTTATTGAAAACACCCAAAAATTAAAGTTCTTATTTTTAATTCAAGTTTTTTACAATATTTTGAATCCTCTAATTTAGTAAAGTTTTTAATTCAAGGATTTCGGTTACAATATTTTGAATTCTCTAATTTAGTTTTTAATTTAAGGAATTCGGTTAAATGTTTCTAAACAGGGATTCCTTTTGTTTCCAGCATTTCAATTAGGTCAGCTGACATTATATTAATACTTAAACTCCACGGTTCAAATATATATATATATATATATATATATATATATATATATTCAACAACTCATTGATTACTTTTTTAATAATTAATTTCAAATAAAATTACACCACTTTTCTATGTTCTTATAAAAAAAATTATTCAGATTCTTAAGGTTGATCATCAAAATCATTCATATCTACAAGATTGTAAAACAATCAAATAACTTCTAGAATTAGATAAAGTTTATTTATTCAATAAAATTAAGTAATAGGTGGAGAAACTTGGATTTAGTCACATAAATAAAATTCATTATCATTGAGAGGTTATCACTGAGAGAAATCTTTTAAATTTTTGTACATAAAATTTATATGTAATTATAAATTTGACTAGTTATTAAAAAAAAATTGATTTCTTAATTCTCATATAAATTCATATAATTCCTTTTCATATTTATTATGTGACAAATGAATCCATTTATTCATGATAGTTTTAATTTAAGTAAAAAAAATGTACTTCTATTTTTTTATCTTATGACCACCCCTCCATACATAACTTTATACATAACTTTATAAATTTTTAGTAGTATCAAAAATTAAAATTATCGTTTGGGCAAGGTTTTGTTTTCGTGTTGATGTGTTGGTAGATGGTTTTTTGATTTAGTGTTTAACTTGTAACTTGTAATTGCGTTTGCTGATTTGCTTCCAAGATCTATGAAACAGTCCGTAAGTCTTCAAATCTTACTGACAAATTCTTTACAATTAATCATGTACAGACTGCAAAATTGGATTGTATTTACATCTCTTAGGTTGTGATTATCTGCTAATACAACTCTAAATTTCAATTAGCTTAGATATGTATAATGTCGAGATCAATTAGATTTTTCTTTATGCATCTCACAAGTTCAAATTTTAGTTATACATATTTAATGTTTGATCAATTAAATGAAAATGGTAAATTTACTTTGATCCCCCAAAAAGGTAAAAAGTAAGCCAAGAACTATTTATAGTCACAATTCACAAGCATAAACCATATCTTCTGGAGAGATATTCTTGAGAAAAGAGATTTCTCGAAAGCCAAGAACTATTATTGCATTTAAGATTACTATTTCAAAATTGAATTAATTTTAACTCAATTCTCAATTCTTAGTTAATTTATTTTTTTAAATTGAAACAACTTCATATTGATTGATCATTTATGCATAATAATTATTCGTTGGACATAAAGTAAATATTTATAGATATTTTTTAATTGGCATATATTAATTTGTAATTTTTTAATTTTACATAATTTAATTTGTACATTAATTCATATTAGTTGGCCGCTTTAAATGACGGTTGCCGAACAAATTGGTTGACTTTTGACGACTGTCAGTCCAGTTTGCCGCCAATAATTTATCTGCTCAATGTTATTAGAATTTTCTATATATAGGGCCGCTTTCAGTGGCGAGCTCCATGGTGCAATTAACCCCCTCAACATTTGAAAATTTTAAATATATATGTATATAAAATATATTAATTAGGTATTGTGTTTGATTTTTTTGTAGTAATTGTCCAATTGATCCTCTTAAAAAATCATAAATTTATATAGGATGGGGTTAACATTATTAAAAATCGAAGATTTTCATTTGGATATTAAATTGAATATAAGTAATTGAGTCATAAAATAGGATAAGTTATGAAAATTCTCCTAAAGTTTACGTCGTTTACAAAAAAAATTCCTAAGACCTTGTAACCTTCTTACACATACAAGTATTTGTAACGTTTTTCAAGAGGTATTATGTATACATTTTTATGTTTCAAGCAGATATTTATAAGGTTTTAGCTAACCAGAGATATTTGTAATATTTTCAGAAAAAAGACCTAAATTTAAGGCTTTTTTGTAATTATCCTTATCTATGTATATTATAAAAGTATGAGTTTCTTTAGGTGATTTAAGTTTGTCACTTTTCTTGTGATGATTGAAATACCCCTTTAATAATGTATATTCTTATTAAATAACCGTACAAATATGTAAATTTATAATTATATATGATGAGGTCGGTTTTTGGTAAGCGGTCTGGATCAACCACGTGGCTCCGACAGACAGTTGAATTTGTAAAGGGGAGTCCGACTTTGACCTGAAAAGCACTAGCACGGGGTTACTTGGCCGGAGGAGATTGTCTCCGGCGTAGCCTCTCCACTGAATTAAGTCAGTTTAGAATACGATGTTCGTAAAAGGAGAATGAAAGTCCGAGCAATTAATTCCAAGAGCTTACCTACCATAATAAATGATGGGGGTATTTATAGGGAGGCTTCCCACCTACTGGGTATGGCCTCGGCTGTGGGGCATTTAATGCTTGCGCCTCGGGTCTGATTCATTCCCTGACAGGAATGATTGCCTGTCACTTCTGAAGATTCAAAGTACGGAAGACAATCAGAGCAGATACGGCGCAATTAATGCGGCTACAGCGGGGTCGACCGTGTGGGGATGGGACAGGTTCGAGCCTTCGGAGGTCGACCCTCAAGCCACGCTCTTGGAGGTGTAGCGAGTCGAATATCGATCCTCGAGCGTGGAGAGGTCGATCTAGAGCTCCCGGGAGGTTCTACAGTCGTTATGACGGTCGAGGTATCAGGACGAGCCATGTGCTCAATCATCGAGCTGGTTCTTGAGCCACGCGTGGGTTGACCCTGGTTTAGATACACGTGGCGTTTGACTCTCTTAAGATTGTGCCACGTGTATGATCCAAGATATTCCCTATCAATATAAATAATAAAGTAATTTAATAATATTAGGATTCTATAATTGAGTGATTTAGTAGGAATATGATTTATAGGATCATTTGAGAGTCCTACTTGATTCAAATTTTCTTATATTGTACTAATTATAATAATTTTATATATGTTACCATTATAAATTAAATAAAATTTCTATACCTTTAATATCATTATACCAATCGTGAAAAATAAAATTTTTATACCCTTTTTTTTAAATCTCTATTCCTTTAATATTAATTATATCAATCATGAAAAATAATTTATGATTTATAATTGGTAACATATATGTAATTATTATAATTTATGAAAAAAAGTACCACGTACAAAATTATTTTCTTCATTTATAGACAATAATAATAGATTAAGCATAAGATAAATATAAATATTAAAATTAAATTATACAATTAAATAGAAAGTATATATAGAAGAAGATATTAAAAATGCTAAGGACACTTTTTGATAGGATATTTAAGCTCACTTATAAGAGTTTAAATTATGTAAATTTGTTTGATAGAATTTATTAATTAAGTAATACGGGCATTCTAATTTGAAGTGTGGCGTGCTTATTTAGATAGATTGAGTGATATTGGGAGTCTCTTCCCCAACCCAAGTATTGTGAAATTTAACGGTTGTGAACTATTTCTTTTTTTACATTATTTCTTTTCTCTCTCCATTTTTTCATCCACGTTTTTTTTTCTTTCATTTTTTTTTTCTCTCTCCCATTTTTTTTTAAAGCAATGCATGTCAAAAACATGTATAAGAATCTCAGGAATTTCTCTTTAGTGACTTAAAATTAGTGTTTGGTTCAAGTTACTCAACTAACTTAAGTTAATCAAATTATAGAATTTTAAAATACCGAATGTAAATCTACATACCCTATAGGTGAAAATGTAAATGTATATAAGACAGATGAAAACATAAAAAAACAAGTTAAGAAAATAAGAGAAAAAAATAATGATAAGAATTTGATAGAGTAAAGAGACAATTAAAACTGATAATCCAAAATCACAAAAAAAATTAAAGTTAGATACTCTATAGGTTTAGTGTTTACTGTATTCAACTTAAACTAATATTTATTGAGTGTTACTTTGTAAATTTAATTTTGATTGATATAACAATTTATACAGTTTAGTAAATATTTGAAACATGTATCATTACATATCAAAATTAAATAAAAATTAAACATGTTCCCAGTCATTGTTAAGTAATAAAAATATTCAATCAATGAATAAAATAATTAATTTAAAATTTTTAAAAAATATAATAAAATATATAAAAATCTACTTATATAGTTAGAACCTCGATCAAGATGTTAAATGGGTTAACAATTAAAATATATATAATTATATTTAAACATGACAAATATACAAAAAAATTACTTATGTTTTATTTTATATATTCATAATTTTTATAAATATACTTGCAAAAATAAAATAAATTATTATTTTACAATTAAATCATAAAGCGCGTACTTTTTTAGCAAAAATAATATTTGAAAAATAAATATATATAATTATGTTATACGCATGTAGCGCGTGCTTTTTACTAGTAAAATAAGACATTAAAAATTTATAGTGAAATGACCCATAAACAAATTTTCTGGCTCCGCCACTGGCTACTTTTGCCGAGTGTTTATCTCTTGTTATTGATGACATCGATCGATCGATCGCTGGCACCCCACCGCCTGTTCTGCACCAAATGCGAGTTTCCGCCTGTTCTGATGTTGAGAAGCAACACAAAAATAAAAGAATAGCTTCTCACAAGATTCTCAATAAAATATTAACCGCTAAGGTTTAGGCGTATATCTAACTAAAGAAGGGTCACATGCATAATAAAAAATACATTATATATTATAAATACAAACATCGGGATGTGATATCGCCGTATTTTGCAAATATGTCCTCGAGTATGGGTGCAATATTATCTGGTTATTATTATTTGCTATCTATAAATAGATTTCAATTTCATATGTTATTATTACTTGTTACCTATATATAAATATTCAATTTCAATTATGAATCTTGATTTTTGTTTCATTTGTTGCGATAATATTAAATTTATTTACATTTTTTGCTATGATTATCTGTTAATGCAACTCTAAATTTCATCTAGATACATTGTATAAATGATTGATTACCTTTTTCAATAAACTAATTTCAAATTAGCAAATTACAGATTACGTTAATATTGACCCATCCTTCGTTAGCTATATTTGGAACAAAGATTAAGGAAATTAATTTTAAAAAATTAATAAAAAATTATTATATTCACATGTGGCAAGATTATATGAAAATGGTAAATTTATTATTGTAACTAAAATCTAAGTTAGTTAGATTTTAGTTACCTTCCGGTTAAGATAGTTAATCTTGTAATGAAGTGGATTTCTATTGTGTCGTACTCGTTTGTGTTTGATGGAGAACAATTTAGAAATATTAAGCTCAGTAAAGATATTCGTCAAGGGGATCATCTCTCGCCTTATTTCTTTCTAATTTATTATTGTAACTAAAATCTAAGTTACTTTTTTTTTTTGTTGGTACTTCTTCACAAGGTATACCGTATATCAAAAGTTGTCATCTTGAAACCCCAAACAAACGGTGGTCAACGCTTTTACTCTTGCACAATTACTGTTGCCACAAAATCAAATATTCAAATGTATCCGACTTTTATCATTTTTATTATTCATTAGTCTTCAATTATCCTAATTCATTGTAAATAATTTTCACCCAACCTTCAATTATCTCAATTTATTGCAAATTTCATTAGTGTTTCTTGAAAACCAACAAAAAAAAAAAAAAAAAAATCACACGCAGAATTGGAAGTTGGAACCAACATAATAAACCTTGAATAAATTCCCACACCCCCATTGTTTCATCTTTCAGATCTGCGCCCCATCTCACTCTCATACCGCCCAAATCTCTTTGCTTCTCTTTCAATTTCTTCAAGCCCAGGGTTTAGTAAAAATCTGCAGAATCGCCGCCGCCGCCGCCACCAGTCTCACCCGTCACACCACTCCGATCAGCAGCCTCTCTGGTAAGGCAGCCAGTTATTGAGTTGGATTATCTTGTGTCGTGGAGCTCGAATTTGAGGGAGGAAACCTAAAAAGAGTGATTTTTAGGGATACTGGTACTTGTTTTTGGGCAGCACAAAGAGACGGGATATATTTTTTCGGATGGCGTAGATTCTCCAACGAAGATAGCATAATGAGTGAAGATGGAAGCAGTGATTTCAGCCTCAACAACGATGCCGATTATGAGTCTTTTAGGGATCAAAACATTAATCACGATGATATCAACGAAGGCGATTTTATTGGGGTTGATAATGAGATGCAATATGATAATAATTTGAATTCAGAATTGGGTCCAACCACAGGTATGCGTTTTTCAAGCATTGATGAATTGTTCGACTTTTATCAAGACCATGCCAAGTTTAAAGGGTTTGGTGTGGTGAAGAGATCATTGTGTAAAAAAGGCTCTGAAGTAATCAAATATGCTCTCTTAACTTGTGATAAAGGCGGCAAATCAATTAATACTAAGAATAGTAAGAAAAGCAGTTGTCGTGCAAGGGTCAATGCTGTACTAGATGATGATAAGAGGTGGCGTGTAACAAAGGTAATCTCAGAACATTCTCATGAATTGTTTCCAGACATGTCTAGAATTATGCCCGCACATAGGCATGTGTTAGATCAATTAAAGAGAACTCTTGATGCAAATGATAGGGCAGGTCGTCGGATTTGCAAAAATAGAAAACTGGTGCAAGTTCAATCAGGTGGACCAGACGAAATGGATTGTTTGGCTCAGGATTGTAGAAACTTTTTTCCCTGGAGTAGGAGGTTGATTCTACAAGACGGGGATGCTGAGTCATTACAGAAGTTTATTAGGGAAATGCAAAGGAAAGAGAGGGGCTTTTTCCACCAGATGGACCTTGGCGATGATGGAATGTTGAGAAATATTATTTGGATCCATCCTCAGAGTAAAGCAGCTTATGAGGACTTCCATGATGTTATTAGTTTCGACACGACTTATCTTGTGAACAGGTACAAGATGCCACTTACTTCGTTTGTGGGAGTTAATCACCATGGCCAATCTATCCTTCTTGGATGTGCTTTGGTTTCAGGAGAAGACGTAGGAACATTTAGATGGTTGTTTGAAACATGGATCTCTGCTATGGGAGACATACACCCTCATTACATTTTGACAGACCAATGCGAAAATATAAGGGCAGCAATCAATGAGGTGATGCCTGATACAACACATAGGTTCTGCATCTGGCACATTTACACTAAGTTACCTACAAAACTGAGAGGTGTAAGTGATTATAACGCAGCGAAGAAGGAATTCAAAGCCACTGTTCAAGAAAGCCTAACTATAGTTGAATTCGAAACTAGGTGGGCTCAGTTTCTCAATAATCATGGCTTGAATGAAAACGAATGGCTATGTAAGTTGTTTGACGAGAGGGAAAGATGGGTTCCTGTTTATCTCAGACACCTCTTTTTGGCTGGAACGAAATCAACCCAGAGAAGCGAGGGCGAGGGCATGCACGGTTATTTTGATGGCTTAGTGAATAGCAGTACTACTCTCAAAAATTTTGTGGAGCAATATGAGTTGGCTTTAATAGCAAGGCATGAGACTGAGTTGAAAGAAGAGTTCAAGTCAAAGTACACTAATGCAAAATGTGAGACTGGATTCTTGTGGGAAGAGCAACTGGAAAGAGTTTTGACACGAAATATATTTAAGTTGGTCCGTAAAGAATTATTGAAATTCTATCAATGTCATTTAAGCGTTCCTGTTGATGATAGAGGAAATCCAACTCCTAATCAGCCTGGTGTAGAAACATTCAAAATAGAAGATGACTCTATAAGGAATGACTACTATAGAAATGCATTTGTCTTTACGGTGGACTATAGACCTATGGGTCAATATTTGGATTGCAGTTGCAAATTGTTTGAATCTATAGGTATTATATGCTGCCACATTATGAAGGTGTTGGCCCACAAAAGGATTGATGAATTGGACAAAAGGTACATAAAGGGGAGATGGAGAAAGGATGTGTACCGACCTTACTTGAGTAAATTCTTTAAAGGTGGATACCCAAAAATGTCTATTGAATACCAGAAATATAAAGAGCTTCTTGGTTATTTTGACCATGTTGCCGATATTGCTGTGAATAGCGATGCTAAAATGGAGTATATGAAAGAAAAGTTAACTGAACTGAAGAATGATTTGTTGAATTGGAACAACAACGCCGAAGCTGGTCCTTGTACAGGTAATCCCACAGTAGTTAGTACTGAAGGTGGTCCTACGATACATAATCCTCAAGTTGCTCAACCTCGAGGAAGGCCTCACGAAAATCGAGTTCGGTCTGCTATAGAGTCAAATCTAACTGGTGGAGGAAGCAATAGTGGTATTGGGAGAGGAAGGGGCAGAAGAGGCAACTCAAATTCATATTGTTGAGTTTATGTAATGTTTGATTTTCTTGGAATCTCTCTGGACAATGTGTTGAACTTGTTTAATGTTTGATGTTAATATATTTTACTTTTGTGCGTGTATTCTATTTGATCGAGGAATATCTGATCTAATAGCTTCACTTTCCTTTTAATTGATTAAGTTCGGTTCTCTCTGAGGGTTTTATCTCTGAGGGTTTTATTGGTACGCAATCTCTAAGAATCTCTAAGGGTTCTTGAGCCTTGGAACATGCTCTAGTCCTATGATGACCAATATCGAACCCACCTAAAACTGGCTACCAAAAAGAATACATTACACCTACTATGTGATTTAGAGGTATAATAACGAGATAGAGTGACTTTCGACACTTCATCGTTAAGGTGATATATCCCAGTCTTCTCTCAAGCAACTTCTTGAACTTTATTTCAGACTATTAGACTTTATATTTAGGTAACCGACGAACTAAAGTCGCCAGAATTTGTATCCGGGGTTTAGAGTTTAGACAGGTTACGTTGCACTGTCAAAGCCAAAGATGAGGAGTAACAATTTCTGAATGCAGATACAATATTACGCAAAAATTAAAGATTGAAGGCATAGTTAAGTTGCTAAGTCATGGTAAAAGACTAAAATCTAATTTTGGAAAATTTGGTCGGTTATGGCAGTCTCGGTTTTCGGTAGTTTTCTTGTAGTTAACACTATACATGCTAGTAGTTCAGTACAACTTGCAACTTCAAGATCTTATGTCGACTAACAAAATATATATATTATACAGATTCATATACAAAAAAGGCCATACAAAAGCCTACAAACAAAAATGTGCAGCAGGAAGATTAGATTGCAAAAGATTATGTTATATTAATTCCTGCTTCGTGAGCGCACTTGCGGATGTTGTCATAAAGTACTCCTACTTGAACTTCCAAATCTTGTACTCGGCTTTGTGCAGCTTCGTAGAGCTCCTGCGATATTTTAAGCTCAGCTTTTCTTTTCTTTTCGTCTTCTTTGGCTTCAACAATCGCCAAATCAACTTTGTTCGAGTTTTTTCATTTTTTTTCTTGGATGTGAGTCGGACTTTTCTCATATTATACTAACAATTTTGTTGATTTTATTGCAGGCTCAGCTGGAAATGATACTTGCAGCAAATGGGCTCTCAGAAAACGTGTTTGAGATTGCATCAAAGAGTTTGGCTGCTTGAATCCTTACTTTCGGATTGGGTCAATTCAATAATAGACGCCTGTTGGCATTCCACCCTTCCTTTTCCTTTCAGGGCTGATCCGAAAGAGAATCCAGTACTTCTTGGTCGTGAATATTTGAAGTATTGGTTAGCTGTTTAAGAATTCTCGTTTGGGCAGTTCATACCATCCATACCCTCCATACCCTCCATACCTAGTATTTGGTTGGAGTCGCATTTTCTCTATCTTTGCTTTCAATGAAGAACTGCACTCTGTCATATGTTCTTCAACGAATGCTTGAGCTCGTGTTCGTTTATCGAACTTAAGCTGAACTTGAGCCTGACTCGTAAAGATTTTTCGAGTCAAATTATTCTTAATGCTTGAGCTCGTGTTCGTTTATCGAACTTAAGCTGAAACAAGTAGACTGCACTAGGGTTTCATAGACCTGGAGTTGGCGATGCCTATGGGTTTGTTTGTGCTCAAAGATTTGTATCTGTACGACAAGAAAAGAATGTCATAATTAGCAGCAGCCTAAAAGTTAGGCTCTAGTCCTTATCCAAACAGCACCCACCATACCATATAATTATCAATCTCTTTTTTCTTTTTGATAAAAAAATATAAAACAATTAACAATTGCCAGTAAAAAGTAGAATGAAAAGTCCGATTTACAGTTTCCCAAAAACCAGGCAAAAGTTGGAAAAAAGCACTTTCTCCCATTATCAAACTCAAACATAGGAATTGGAATCATTATCATTCACGAAACTTTTATTTATACGATGATAAAAAGTAGGTAAACCAACAATGTATATAGTAGACTTTGGGGACATGAACCAACCGTGCAAGTTAGTCCTGGTGGCGGGTAAAGAAGGAGAATTTTCACGGTGGGTCCACAGATACGCAGGGGTTGCGCACGAAAAGCCATGTAGAAAGAAAGTTTGATGCCCACACGTGCGCACACTGATTCATCAGAAAAAGGAAGCTTTCTCGGTAATTTCTAACTTTTTTAAGACATCTATTAATTTTTAATTGTTCAGTATAAAATTGGTAAAATTGGTAAAAAAATGAAAAAACTACAGAAGGTTCAAAGCCACAAGCTACCTCTCCCGATGCAATAATTCTTCATATGATCTCTCTCAAGTGTCTGCATGAGTCATTTGCATTAATTTCCATTCATTGTGGGGGAATGTTGGAAATTTTATTTTAAATTTCTGTTAATGAATGAAAATGAATTGGTATGATTAAAGGTTGCAACTGTTCAATAAATCTAAGAAGAGATTTGATGAAAGAATGCGACATTTGAACAAAAAGACGAAAAAGTTCGATGAAATGGTACTACCCTAAAGGTTGTGACTTTTCACAAAAAGATAGACAATTTTTTGTGTATTATAAATAGACTATCAAGTTGGTCATTTCATTCACTCATTCATATCCATGTGTTGGATGACAACCTCACTATGAATAGTCTTGTATTCTAAAGTTGAGAAAATAGTGTTATGCATACAAAAATATTAAAATTGTGCATCAAAGTTGTGTCTTTGAGAGATTGAAAAACACTTAAAGTTCGTGTATCTCGTTATTTGTAGTGTTGTTATAGCGAGACGTGGTCGTTGTATCTTAGGAGACGATTGTCAACTTAAACCGTGAGCACCAGTGCGAGACAATGTCGTCTTAAGGACAAAGTGTCAGACACTTGCCTCGACCAATTCATTAAAGTTTTCTATTCATTATTAAATCATGTTAGCACAAAGATATCCAACACAAATTCAACTGGTTTTTTGTATTAAGTGTAATAAGTCTGCATGGTAGCAGCCCAATAGGCTAGAATTTGGTAAAGTAGAGATGGCAACAATTTGGGCCTAACTGTGTGAGAATTGAAGATCCCTTGAATTAGACCCAACTAGTGTAATAAGTGTTTGTTTTCCTGATTCTGTTTACATAGAAAAAGCTAGAAGCTAAAGTACCTTCATCCTTCTGGGTGTTTTGTATCAGCTCCTAGGTTCTTTCTAGCATGTAAAAGCAGAAGTTCTTGCAAAATTACGAAAGAAGAGAGAGGGGGCCCATCAAATGCAAAAGAAAGAGCCACATGTACAGTATATATTTATTAATGTGTAAAATATTATTTTTTGTATAACGATCAAACTTACGGTCATTGTCATTTCAGGTAGATTAATTTTAATATAATATTAATTATCATTACGTATCGCAAGCCACAATGGCAGAATCATCAAGTATCATGCTCCATACGAGCAAGTTTATTAATTTTACAAGTATCCGTACATCATAACGTGTAGTCCATAGTTATCTTGATAGCAATCTTGAAAACCTTTGGGTAGTGATTTAGTGATTAATTTCACTGTGCTAGCAGTTTAAAACAACTTGCAAATTCAAGATTCTTTACTAACAAAACATACACTATATTAGACATTGGTTCAGATACAAATCATCAAAAGGCTATACAAGAAACCCCTAGCTAGCACCAAAATATACAATAAGTTAAGAGTTAAGATAGATCATACAAAACACATATTTCACTGCCTTCAGACAAGGTTACAAATAACCCCCCTGAGGTTTTGCCTCGTTTCATGAAAAGCATTCTGACATCTTAAAAATTAAGAAAAGAACACCCCAAGGCTTTGGCACATCATATCAAAAAATACCTTCAAACTAACAGAAAATCATTCACTCATGGTGTCATCTGTAATTTTCAAGGCTTTAGGGTGATTTTTGTAAACAAAGGAAATCGCAGGGAGTTTTCGGTAATTTTTCCATTAGACAAAACACAAACAAATATGGACTATGGAAGATCTTGGAATTTCTTTCTCGAAGTATATTCTTTAATGCACTCCATAATGTCATCGTGAAGTTTTTTATCAAAAACTTCCAAAGCATCTGCACGCTTTTCTGCAGCTAAATAAAGCTCTCGTGCGTCTTTGAAACGCTCCAACGCCCCAAAAACAATATCCCTTTTCAGAATTTGGATCAGCCTTAGTTTCTTTTCCTTTTTGGCTGGATCGATAACAAAACCAAAAATTGCCTTTGATTTTTTAAGCTGCAAAAGCTTATCTTTAACAGCTGCAACTTCAAGTACATCTGCTAAACACTTGTTTAGCCACGAAACATCGATCTTGCTAGTTTGTACATCCGGAAGCTCATTTTGAATGCTATCGAGATCAGATACGATGGCTTCGAGATCAGAGTATTGAAGTCTTTGAACAAGCTTAGAAATGACTTTTTTAAGTCTTTGAACAAGCTTACAAATGACTTCAAGTAAGTGGGTACGCATGTTTATTGTCTTGTACGAACAACGGGATGTAATATCGCCGTATTTTGCATTTATGTTCTCGAGTATGGGTGCAATATTGGGCTTGACTTTGTAGCCGTTCACATTAACGAGATCATCGTCGGCATCATCAGCAGCAGCAGCAGTAGTAGCAACAACTTGTTTCACATTCTGCATTATCTGATCAAAAGATTGGACTTGTTAACAATTTCAAAAATATTAACAGTTTTTCTTGCTAAGTTATCCTCTAATCAAGAGGCATAAGCCCTCTTAAGATTAAGTATTATGCTACAAAGTCATTACCACAGAGATTATGAAGTGAATGCAAAACTTACTACAGTTCTCTCAAATAAAACAGTCAATCAAACCACTACATGGCTGCACTTACGAAAATTTAACACCATCTGAAACAGAGTTTATAAAAAGAATTGAAATTTATATTTCTGATATTTCTCAAAGTATGCACACAAAGCTTTAGTTGAGGAAAGCAGCTACAAACCTTTTTCATTTTGGCTGTTTTGGACGACGTCTTATGAAATCGACTCTGAATTTTCTTTGGAACTTTCTTTTTAAAATAAATGCAATTTTGTATTGCAAGCTTCACATCACTTGTTGCCTTTTTACACGAACCTCCAACTATATGTCGTTTTGCTATAGATATTCTAGTATATCCTCGACCACAAAATGTGCATACAGCAATGGCGTTGTTCTTCCGTTTTTCTTCTTTGAAGTATATCCAACACGGATCTCTTTTACCAACAGGTGACATTTCTAAAATGGAAACCAAAATACAAAAAGAAAAATATTAGAAATACAGAAACAGTGAAGCACTTGAAAAGACATGGTGAACTGACCTTAGAAGATCGCCGGAGCTGAACCCAGGCGGCGGCACTGCCGTGGTAACTGGTGGAGGCCGGCCGGGAGACTCTTTTGTCTTGGGTGTTGGTTGAATTCTTCTTTTCTTTTTTTTTTTTTTGAAAATGGTTGAATTCTTGTTTAAGGAGTGTTTAATATCACTTGTAAGTTGGGTCTTTCCCAAGATTGTGACCAGAAAAAAAAACACCCTATATCTGACCTACAGATGTAGGTTATAATTACCTACTCTGAATATGATGTAACAAATTGTAGCATGTAGGTTACTACCTATAATTAATAATAAACTCTAAATCTTAATATAATTTGTTTGAATTCTGATAAATGCAACTCCAAATTACAACTACATACGTTGTATATTGTCCAAGAATTACAATGTTTTTTATGCATCTCACAAGTTCAACTTTTATTTAAACATAAGGAATTCAACTCTGTACCATCAGTGTTTTTTGAGTTTGCCATCTAAATTAATTTCTCATACATTTATCATCTGCGCTACACGAAATTTACACTTTACCATCTCCATCCAATTTTTGTGTCGATTTTTCGTCTAATTTCTCACACATGCCACATATATGACTATCCAAAAAAAACATAAATACCCTTAAAAAAATCACTTGAGTGATATGTGTGAGAATTTTGACAGAATATCTCACTTAAAATTGAACAGAGATGGTAACGTGTTAGTTTCGTATAGTTCAACTGGTAAAGTGTACAAAAAAAAATAATTTAGCTAGCATACTCAAGAAACGCTGATAATTCGAATGGGAAAAAATCAATATCCCTAAACATAATTTAGTGTTTAAAGTATATAAATGATTACCTTTTTCAAAAATGTCAAGTATTTTCAGTATTTGTAAGGTAAATAATAAGCAAATCAAGAAACATTTGGTATTTTCAAAATCTAATTTTCTCTAATAAGGTTACATGGGACTATTTTCAAAACAGTTGGAAATCTCAAAAAAGCTTACAACACACTCCACAGACATTGGAACTTCGACAAAATAAGAAAACAAAATGGCTGCATCATAATCAGTCGTGATACTATCTATTTTAGGTAATTCACTTGCTTTCAGCAACTGGAAGATACACACCTTCTGCTGCCAACCAAACATTATCAGCACGTTTTTCTCGAACACCACAAACCTGCACGAAAAGCATTGTTTTTGTCATTGGAAAGCGTTCTAGAAAAATCACTTTTCTGCTTTTGGGTTTGTTTTCAGCGGTTTGGGACTGTTTGGGAAAACCAGTATCTGTTTCTTTTAAGCATAAATAAACTAGAATCACTCGAGGACCAATTTTTAGCTTCAGCTTGTAGCTCTAGGTTATTTTCGTAAATATATAAAATTTTCTTTAGTCTAATAAAAGTGCTACTCAACCATTTTTTCCAAAACATTAAACTGCTTTTTTTGAAAAAAAAAGACTTTTTTTTTCCTCATCACTTGTACTACTCCAGCATTCTACAACTTTAGTTTCTATAAAAGCAAAAGAGTTTGCAAGCACCATTAACTAAACTTCTCTTTGTTATAATAACTTAGCTTTTACCTCTTGCTGACCCCCAGCTATACGGGTATATTTCTTGTCATGACTGTGAAGGTAACCCCCAGTGTCTACATGATGAAGCCTGACTCTTTGATCTTGCCTCCAAGTCTTTCCATTTCCCTCAATGTCAAGTCTGAAGTATAAAACAAGTTATGAATGATTGCTTTGGTAAAACACATAATGGCATAATCCAGAATCCAGAAGGGTAATAAGAGAGGATCTGACCTCCAATAATCCCCAGTGTCGGACTCTCCATCACTGCCAAAGCAACTCACCTGTATATTGTGTTTTCAGGAAATTATATTTTTCAGTTATCATGGCGATAAACTTAATAAAATTGGACACAAACTCGAATAATGGAAAAAAAATGCCTGAGAGACAACTCTGAACTTGGAACGCTATTATTGTACTCACATATGAAGGAGCACCAGATATTTAGTAGTAAATGAATAATGAGATTGTAACACCAATACCAAATAAGATGACAAGGAGACAAGCACATCATGCAACTCAAGATTGTTTTACTGCAAGTCACATCAATTTGAAACTATAGTCATTTCACTACGGCAAAAGATCAGGAATGAGCTACATAAATGATGAGCCTACTGAAGAAAATGATAACCGTAAAGACAAGATAAAATTAGAATTCAACCTAAAAACATCCTGGCCTTGAAATGTATTTGGAGAACTTAGTATTTTTAGGAATTGTCATGTACCAGAGATTAGTCATTCTTAAAAAAAACTCTTGCACATGGAACTTCCCCAAGTAAACAAGCGATGGAGAAAAGGGGTAGCCATCAAGAAATTTTCATTGTCAATGATGGCGTGCAAGAAAAGTAGTTGCCCAGCGACTAACACTGGTAAAAGAGTCAAAACCTGTTCCTCTTTTCTTTCTAGTAATTGATAGAGGGGGCAAAACACAAGACCAAAAAATGATCTTGATGGATAGTGGAAGCTAAGTGTTGAGTGGATCTTACAGGTAAGTTGGATTTTCTAGCTTAAACGTCATGCCAGAAAATACATTTTTCAACATTTCAACAATGTAGATGACTATAGACTTTTCAATAGAGAAAATAAAGTATGAATTATTTGCAGTTTTATAGCTCCAAATGCACACTATGTTTGTATTTTCATTCAATGGGAAGGATGGGTCCTACGTGAAACAGGCATACAAACCTCCAAATTGCCAGATATTGGGGATGCATGCAAGTGGCTGTGCAGCCACTTCCTAGTTCTCATATGTTGCAATCTAATAAGGGTTCCACTTTTTATTGTGTCTCCTTGCTTTGCAGATGAATCCTGTGTAGGCCTCACAATCTGCAAAATTAAACAACTAACTCCAATTAAAAACTTCAAAGACCACAGCCCCACATACCAGATATACTACCAAGCGAACAATATCATACAAAAATCAAGTAATGTAGCAATAACACACCCAATAGCTGTTAGAATCATCAACATTGGGAAAACCAGTAACCGACTGCTGCCCACTGCCAGAGCCATAAGGAACATCGTGTGAATGAAGCCTATATTTCGTCCTCTCATGCATCAGCTTTATGACAGAACCATATGTTATCTGCAAAAGATGAGAGAATCAATAAAGTTTTGGGACTATAAGAGGTAAAACCAAAGACAGAGAAAAATGAATATTAGGCTATTAGCTATCTATCATTGACTCAATAAAGCTGAAGCATATACGTAGTAGGACAAAAGGCTAAAGTTCCGTCTTCCTCTGTTTTGATAAACGATCACATTATTTACCCAGTCCTTCGTTCATTAGGCAATATCAATCATACATATCCGATTCCATCCCAAATTAAGTCTACAACCTCCAAAATTCTACTAAACCAATTAATAGAATATCTGAAACTAGTTGAAAGCTCAAAGTAAATTAGGTCTAACGAGTCCATATGCTTTGAGAAAATGCGTTAATCAAGTTAAAATGTTAGGTAATTTCACCAACTTATCAAATCACATTATCACCTCCGTATATACAACCACTAATTTATAACATTTATTTGGAAAACATTAGCCCCTCCAATCAAACCCCTGCCAACCCGGAATATAATGTTCCTCGAGTTCTACGCCCATAAACTGATAAACGCAAGCAACCACATTTCACAAATTCGCAGCGTCAAAATCTCCCCTAACACAAAAGAACAGTACAATTCCATATCAATTACGTGATCACTTGCCTGAACGCCTTCGGAAGCGGCGGAAACAGGAGCCGACGTATAATCGGAATCGAGTGTCAGCAGCAGGAAAATCGCGACGCCGAAAAACGACAGCGCCATCACCAGTAACAGCACAATAAACCAAGTCTTCTGCCAAAACGGTAGGCTTAGATCCGAGTCGGATGAGACTCCAACGGACTCCCTATACACTATTCGGGTCGAACCCGGCGAGGAGGCGGGGGAGGAGGCGGACGTCGGCGCCGATTTTCTACGGGTGAGGTTGCTCTGTTGATGCTGCTTGGACGAGGAAGCCACGATTGGAGTGTTCTACGGCGGTGCCGGAGCTCCGAGGGAAATTGCTTATCGGTTTTATCTCAATTGAGCTACGAGAAAATATGGTTCATTTCGTGTAGTGTCTTTTGGTTTGAATTTTGATGTTAATTGATCGATTAATCGGGCAGGTGTTTTGCGCGCCACGTGTATTTAAGAGATATCACAAATTAAATTGTTCCACGTGGACTATATGTTGACGTGGAAGATTGTTATTGGATCGAATTGTATGATAACGTGGCATGTCTCCGGACATTCTTCCCGCTGAGAGAAAAATACCAATTTAGTCCAATAAAGTGGCATATTTGCAAATTTGATTCCAACATGTTTATAATTCATCAATTTCGTTTCATAAAGTGTAATTTTTTAGACAATTTCGTTGCAAATGGCACTTTTAGTTAGTTTTGGATGAAAAATGTCAATTTCTAAATTCACACATGGGGCTCAGTTAATACCATCAAAATCAATCCAAAATCCTCTTTTTTTCTTATCCCTAAACCAAAAAATGTGTTAAAAATCACTAAAATTCACGAGATAAATAAAGAATGGAATTTCAATCAAGCAATGTCGCCACGAGATACTTTTTGAAATAATGAACCTACATCATATTACCACAAGTTATGAAATTAGTTGTTTAATTTGTCTTTTTTTTATTTGTGATCCTGAAATCTTTATTTAATTGTATGTAAAAAAAATTTCTATTTTGGAGAAATAATAGAAATTACATTTTTCGTCAAGAACTAAAGAAAAATACCATTTGAGACGGAATTGACTATAAAATTAACTTTATGGGACAAAATCAGCGAATTATAAATATGTTGGGACCAAATTAATAAATATACCATTTTATCGGACGAAAGGAGCATTTTTATCACAAACTGACAAAATTGTATGAAACAATCGTTTTGTAATTTAAAAAAAAAATGAAAATAATATAAAACTGTCACATTTAAAATGTGAATGACTAAATGGGTAAATTGCAGAAACCTAGAGGGGCTAAATGCAAAGTAGTTATCATCTCCATTAGTAAAGAGCACAGCAGAAATATCTTTCATATTGTACTGCAACTTTTGCCCAAAGGTATGCTTCTTCACAATATTGAACTCAACTTTGTTTATCATTTATCAATAATTTGCTTTTTCTTTAACTTTGATCTTTATGTTGCTTCTGAATTCTACCTCCATTAAAAATGCTGTCTTGAGATTTTATGCGGGGACAGGAATACTTTAATTTTGAATTCTGCGGCTCAAAAAGCTCATAATAGTGGTTGCTCTAGTGTTCTGGGCCTGAATTTTGAGTCCCTTAGTTAATCACGGAAAAGGATGATTGAAAAGAACACTTGATCATCTGAAATGTTGTTGAAACTTTTACTGAGGTTACTGCATGAATCTTAGGTTTCTGTAAGGGGAAGGATAAATTTCAGTATTTCACTACCTTTTGCTCTTTGCCCTTAAGAGTAAATATCAGAGTCAAGTTTGTTGATTGGGCATTTAGATAATCCAAACTTACAGCAGTGTACAGATCTGAGTCATTTCTGATAGGAATGTGATTTTAATGACATTTTTGTCTCTTATATTGCCTTAATTGTTTCCGAGATTTATAATGCAGTACTGTAGTGATCTTTTCAGACTGTTGGAATGACAAGTGGTGTCAAGAGTTTTGATGAGAACTTAGTTGGCAGCAGAGTAAAAGTCTGGTGGCCAAAAGAAGAGTCGTGAGTTGCTTATGTTCTTGACATAAAAACACTTTTCCGTCCAAATTATGCGTGTTTTATACATTTTATGATTTTAGGAACTTAACTTGTTCTTTTGGCACTTTACCATCTATGTATTATCCTGAAAAGATCCCATCACATGATATCACATTGTGGAAAAAAATATGTTAGTTTGGATGATAAAGCGTCGCACACAAAAAATATAAGTAAAAATTCAGGTGGCAAGAGTGTAAGAACCTATATAGTTTGAAAATGCAAATTATTTTTCGCCAGACATTTTTTATACTGAAATTGCTTTTGTACAGGTTCTGTGAGGGAGTTGTGTCTTCACATGGTCATTCAGGAAATAACTTGGTAATTACTCTATATGACCTGTTTAGGAATAATTATGTGCCTAGCTAATCTTGTCCTTCCCCATTTTTCTTTCCTATGTAAAATATCTTGTGGTGTTTAAGTCATGAAGTATGGATATTGGTGTAGTTACTATCCTTACCTCATTCTCGTGCTGTTTCACTGCATTTGCTCTTAGGTGGTTCATTCTAATGGTCTTGAAGAAATTTTGAACTTAAAAAAGGACCATCAAAAACCACTTAAAGACGCTTTTGCAGACCAAGTAGGCAATCATTAATCTTACACGTTTCTCTTCTTGGTGCTTGCTCTATGTCAAATTTCATGCATGTTTAAAGTTAACTAATCACTTTTTTGTTTTGGTATTATAGGGCACAGAAATGGGTAATCCAGCTAATGCTTCATCTCGTAGGTAAGTTTCTCAGTAGAATTTAGTGCAGAAAATATTTCTATTGTATTTCCCCCCCTTCCCTTTTTTCTGCCTACCAGAAAAGGAAAGAACTTGCATGCAGGAAATCGAATTGAGAGAAGATTATGACCAAAAAGAAATGAGCTTTATAGATTATTACCTTGCTTTAAGCCTTCAATTCTGATTAATATATTGCTTTGGCAGTTTTGCTTCTTCAAAATATGATGTAATTTGTGAATTTCATGTCTTAAACTACTTCAGTAATTAGTTTGTTAATTCCAGGTTCCCAGTAATGGATGCTGTCAAAGATCATGGTGAAGAATTGGTTGGCTGCAGAGTAAAAGTTTGGCGACCCAAAAGCAATACGTGAGTGTTTTAGAATGCACATCCACCCCCAAATATTAAAAAGAAAACCGAAGGAATTTATTTTATATTAATTCTTTTACCATATTTACACATTATTTTTCACTATTATCCACTTAGATTCTGCTCTATAGGTATTCTGAGGGCTTCGTAGCTAAATATGACCCTTCACATAAGAAGCACTTGGTAAGTTAATATGATCCTTTCCATGTTCGTCAAATAGGATACTAACGTTTAGTTTGATTTCCTCTGATGTTCGTTGTGCTAGTGTTGCTATATTTGCATTAGGTGGTTTATACTGATGGTGTAGAAGAAATGATGAATTTGGAAAATCATAGAGAAACAGCTAAAGAAGTCTCCCAAGATCAAGTAGGTGTTTCCATATATTTGTGTATTCCTCATATGCTATTTTTTTTGTCAATTTTAGCAAATTTGTTCGTATTCATTTTACAATATGTCTGCTACAGGCCCAAAAAGTGTATTCCCAAGCTCGTGATTCATTTTCTAAGTAAGTGCTTTTAGATATGTGAAAAGTGAAGTATATATATATATATATATAGTTGGATATTATTAGTGTGATCTACAACCAAGACTCAAACTTTGAGCTTTAGCGAAATCTTGTTTGTCTCTGTTATGTTTGGTTGAGGCTGTTTATTTTCTCATGCGACTCATAAATGATAAGCTACTAAAGAATAGGGAAGATTTTCTTGTTCGAGTCATGGATACAAGGTAGAATAAAAACATCTGTGGACTTTATATGCAGGTATTCTGACGATGACATGGGTGCTCACCGGCATATAGGGAAAAAATATAAGGTTAGTTTTTGAACTAAAATATTCAGATTCTAGTGTTTTCTTTGAGAAATACCAGAAATTAAATTCTAATTTCCAGTGGATGGAAGTATAAAAAATGGCTTAACTTATGAAGTCCATTCCAATTTAGTGGGTGTTTGACTGCTTGCAGAAACTTCTGCTCTGTGCAAAGTTAATTTAGAAGCAAAAATTGTAAAATGTCAGACTGAGAGGAATAAAAGTGATAGCACAAAAACAAAGTAGTCGAGTGTTTGAAGAAAAAAGTTGACAGCCACTTTTACTGCTCCAAAAAAATTCCATTTATTCACGAAAATAACATAGAAGCTAGAACTTGAAGCTAAATGTGCATTTATTTACAAAGTGGATGAGTGTTGGGAAAAAAGTTTTGTGCTTGAAGTTAGCAAACACTACCTCAGTGCTCTTCTTGGAGACCTTTTTTTTTTTCTTTTTCCCTGCTCTGCTCTCTCAACTGGGTTGACAATATATCTGATGTGCGTTATTTTAACAAGTGATCTCTCTCTCTCTGTTTTCTAAACAGGGCCAGCCGTTTGATCTTACACTAGGTGAAAGACCTACATTGTAAGTCTACAACCTGCCATACAACTTCAAAATGTGGGTGAATTACATCTACTACCCCTGAGATTTTGAGTTTATTACAGTTTAGCCCTCTGTTTTCAGAAATTACTGAAAATAAGGGATTAAAATGATAATTAGGACAAACCTCAGGAATAGTACTAGTAAGTCACCCTAAAACTATAAGCCAACTTTCATCAGAACTTGAATGAAACATACTGCAAATTTTCAGATTTGTTATTGTTCTTATGTCAAATCATGAATTCGCGGACTATTAATATGTCCCCAGGTTTAAGGAACAGAGAACACAAAACGTTGAAGTTGATATTACACCAACTAATTCCAAATTATCAGCCATCCCATTTGACGACGGTGTAGTTAATATCAACGGCTACAAAGTCAAGCCCAATATAGCACCCATACTCGAGGCCATATTTGCAAAATACGGTGATATCACATCCCATTGTTCGTACAAGTCAACATCAGTCAAAGCATCTCTACTCGAAGTTATATGTAATATTGTTCGGAAACTGCAATACTACGACGTTGAGGAAATCCTATCCGATCTTGAAAGCATACAAAATGAAATCTCGGACGTAGAAGCTAGCAAGATCAAAGTATCGTGGCTTCATGAGCACTTAGCAAAAGTCCGTAAAGTTGCAGCTTTTAAAGAAAAGAATTTACAGTTACAGAAAGTTAAGGGGAAAAGCGGTTTGGTCACTAAAGCAGCCGCTAACGAGATGAAACAAAGACAAGCCGAGCTTCTGCTTGCGCAGGAGAGGTTTAATGAGGCGGAGAAACGCGTAAAAGCTATGAGACTCGTTAGCAGAAAAATCGATGATGATATTTTGGAGTACGAATCTGAAGAGTACTTTTGGAGAAGGCGACTGGATGATCTTCTTTAGAGGGTTACATGTTTACTATGTGAGAAATGTGGGAAAAATTAGAAAAGAGTATGCTGACTATCAGACACACCTGACCAGTTAATTTAGATAAATAAATAATTATATTTTAGACAAGTAACTGCATTATTACATACAGTTTCACATGTATTACATTTTTCTTAAAATCAATATAGAATTAGTAATTTCATAAAAAATATTATTAAACTTCATATTTGACTTTTAAACGTATCTGGTTATTTAGATTGAACATACTAAATTTCTGATTAAATGCAAGTCCTATTTCAAAACAAACTGCGTTTATTATACTTTAAAGAATCAAGTTATTTAATCGCGGGGATAGCTCAGTTGGGAGAGCGTCAGACTGAAGATCTGAAGGTCACGTGTTCGATCCACGTTCACCGCATTTTTTTACATTTTTGAAATAAAATTTATATTTTTTTCCCTTTGGTCTGCTATTTCAATACCATCTTTGAATATTTTTTTCAATAATTTATATTTCAGCATTTATATATATTTTTTAATTCCTTAACTCTAAATTCTTAAAAATTATTATTCCTTTAATAGTTTTGAAACTTTGTAATCTCTTTTTGTTGTGGAATTATTGATATTTCTTCATCAGAATTATACCTTTTTTTTTTGGTTGAAGAGATTATAAAAATATATATTTAATTATTTGAAGAAAACTATTTATCAAAAAAAAAAAAAATCAACAAAACTGAAAAATCAGATATAAAGTTGGAAATGAGGGTCCAAATTGAAATTTACCCTACTATTTAGTGAGACAGCCAAAAAGAAAAACCCAATTACCACAGTAGTAAAAAAAAATTATATAGACTAG
Source organism: Verbena officinalis (assembly GCA_958496215.1). Lineage (NCBI taxonomy): Eukaryota > Viridiplantae > Streptophyta > Magnoliopsida > Lamiales > Verbenaceae > Verbena > Verbena officinalis. Next base: position 3,648,394 of record OY292391.1, read on the forward strand.
CTGAGCAACTTTCACCATCACCGCCGCCAGCTTCGTCCGGGACTTACCCAGCGCCACCGCCGCCGCCATCAACGCCGACTACCTCTTCAGGTCCGTCCAGCATTTTGCCGTTTTGGGTTTAATTTTTGTATTTCATTTCGATTTTCATACTTTTCCGTTTTCCCAGATATTTGAAATGTCGACTAATCGTTCGAACAGTAGAAGAAAAGACCCATGTTGGAAGTATTTTCGGAATCCGAAGAACACCAACATTACCATATGTAGATTTTGTAATCAACAACGCATCGGATTATTTAGAGCAAAACGGCATATTGTTGGAGGTTTTCCTCGTGTAAGAACTTGTGAAAAAGCGCCGGATCATGTGAGGGAGGAGGTTCGGAAATATATGAACCCAGAAAAGACAGGAAAGAAGAGGTCTGTGGAGGAAATTATGAAAGAAAAACAAGTTCAGAAACCCAAATCCCGACTGGGAAATTTGAGTAGTTGCGATGATGAAAATGATGATCAACTAATTAGGTATTTCAGGAAATCAAAGATGAAGAAAAAGCATAAGGTTGGTAGCTGTTATTTTGAGTAAAGCTTTTAGCTTTGCATGTTTACAAGGAAACTTGCTTGATTCTAGAAATAGGGTGATTTACACCTGGCTGCTCTTAAGTTTGGGGTATTTACAATTTGCTCCCTCTAATTTGAGAAATAAAGATATAGTCCCTAACATTTGAAAAGCCTTGAAAAAAATGACGGAAAATTTGAAAATTATATCTAATTATGAAAGTAACGGTCATTGTGAAGCTTTACATACAAATACTGACTTTGATAATGTCATTTCAAGGACATTATCAAAGCATGATGGTATTTTCAAGTTTTCGGTCAGCTTTTATAACGTTTTTGAAATGTTAGGAACTATAATGCTATTTCTCAAACTATAGGGAGTAAATTGTAAATATTCAAAATTTATAGGTAGTCAAATGTAATTTCACTTAGAAATATCGGAGATCAACTGATCAAGTCCTTATTTTTTTGAGCTGCATAGCCTGCATTGTATTAAATGATGAAAAGGTAAAAATGCATAACTGGCTCTTTGTAATTTTGCCATCTCGGCAGTTTTGCAATTAAGTCCTATACATTTTAAAATTTTGCTGTGTTGGTCCGATTTTCATCGGAATTTCATAATCTCGCCGGAAATGGGCACGTGACAGCACTCGAGATATTGCAGCAAAACTCGTTCCATTTCCAGTGAGATTATGAAATTTCAGCAAAAATCAGACTGACATTGTTTAAACAAGTCGCTTGATAGCAAATCTCAATTACTACAGTATAAAATTGCTAAAAATGGCAAAATTATAGAACCAATTTTGCATTTTTACCCTATGAAAATAATTAGCTTATGAAAGTACCAATATAATTTTAGTGTTCTTCTGGGATACCTTTTTGTCATAATATGCACAATTTGATGCCATAGAGCCATTATTTAAAAACTGATTGGGTCAGCTATGAATACTCCTTGAGGTTTATGTTATTTACGAAAAAACCCTAAAACATTATGAAAATTGCCTTGAGGTTTGCAAACATAAGAATCACACCTTGAAACATTACGAACACCCCCGAGTCAACGATTTTCTGTTAGTTTTAGGGGTATTCGTTGTTTCGCAAACTTTAGGGTAATTTTAGCAATGTTTCAGTGCTTTTTTGTAAACGGCGTAAAAATTTAGGGGGTACTCATGATGTTTCAAGGTTTCGGGACCAAAAAAGACTTGACTTTAGGAGTTTCTTCGTAATTATCCCAAGCTGATTTGTATAATTTATTATTTTTTTAACAAATCCATTCCTTTGATCAGAAAATGAAGAATGTGGAACAAGCTGATGATTATGGCCTCGTTAATGTGAACGGCTACAAAGTTCAACCCACAATTGCACCTATACTCGAGGCCATATTTGCAAAATACGGCGATATCACATCCCATTGTGTGTACAAGTCGATATCTATGCGTACTCATTCACTTGAACTCATTTGTAAGCTTGTTCAAAGACTTCAAAACTCCGAGTATGAAGACATCTTATCTGATCTCGATATCATTCAAAACGAGCTTGCGGATGTACAAGCTAGCAAGATTGAAGTCTCCTGGCTCAACGAGCCTTTAGCACAAGTACCTAAAGTTGCAGCTTCTAAAGATAAGCTTATGCAGCTTAAAAAAGCAAAGGCGAAATTCAGTATTTTGACCAAGGCAGCCAATAAAGAGAAGAAACTATGGCGCACCGAGCTTTTTCTGAAGCGGGAGCTTTTTATAGAGGCACAGGGGCTTTATGAAGCCGCAAAAAGGCGCGCAAAAGCTTTGGAAATTGTTGATGGAAAACTTTTTGATGACATTGTCAAGTGCGCAGAAGAATATCCTCGGAGAAGTGGTTTTCATGATCTTTTGTAGCCTATATTTTGTGCTTGACACTTTTGTTTGTTTGGTCTAAATGCAGTGATATATGCATTTGCATGTACGTTTGTACATTGTTTCTGCCTTTTCTCGGGAGTGGTCTATGATATGTTTTTATCCAGAAACCTCAAAGGTCAATTTTGGTGCAGGGATTTTGTATTGCCTATTGTGAATTTGTGTATAAGAATACGTCTAACATTTTGTATATTTTGATAGTGTTTTAATTTGGGACAGTTTTGCTTATTTTTGTTTTGAAGTCCATTAGGGTTGAAACGAGTCGGGTCACTTAAGTGTAAAGTTTTTCCTACCAATAATAGATTTGTTCCGGGACTCTTAACACTCTTGGTTATATTGATTGATTGTGAAAAGATCAACTGAACTCTTTGTGAAATTGATTGGTTTTAGAATATTACAACTTGGAAAAAATAATAGTTTGAAGTTGATTTAAATTTTTATAAAATAAAGGGTAATTTGGTAGATATATTTAACTTTTTTTTTTTTTTTTGGGGGGGGGGGGGGGGGGGGGGCGGGGGCTCCCTTGTTTTTAGAAGCAAGCTCGTGAAAGTGCACTAAGAGTTCTTGGCTTTCCACAAATCAATCTTGTTAAAGGAATCTCTGCAACAACTGATTTGACAATTCGTAACAGCCAACAGGTGATTATAGCTACACAACACAAGCAAAGCAAAGATGGAAATATTTTAAATTTCCAGCAAATAACTGCAATATAGCGACATACTCGACGCGAGGCAAACATCCCACCATAATAGTAAAAAAAATGTTCCTACTTTCTACCCACAGCAGAACAGAAAGACCCACTTCCCCATTAGCCACTTGCATCGTGCACCAGCACCGCCCGTCGCCGTCCATACGTGACTATACAGCAGCCTCCGCCGCCGCCGACTACCTCTTCAGGTCATTTAATTTCCACCATTTTTTTTCCCATTCTTTGTGTGCTGCTTTCTTTTTTGTTTGTTGGTTTCTTTTACTTTCTGATTTGTGTTTTTTACTTAATCTTTTTTTAAATGCAAAAATAATTATACAAGGGGTCAACTAAAGCATAATAGAGAAGAAAAATTTTAAAATGCAAAAATAATTATACAAGAGATTTGCGTCTTTTACAATTTTATTATCGAAATCTTGCAACTTTACACATACTTCCTTAGGGGAAAGGGTGTAAGGTTTTTGATGGGATATTATGTATATGTTTTTATTTTTTAAGGGGATATTTATAAGGTTTTTCATGGGATATTATGTATACATTTTTATGTTTCAAGGGGGTATTTATAAGTTTTGAAAGTTTCAATGATTTTTTGGATTTTTAGGGAAACTTTAGGGGAATTTGTGTAATTATCTCATATTCATATATATAAATATAAGTGATCCAAAATTCTAACAAAGTTGACTTTAAGCATTTTATAATATTAACCTCCATTAATATATATTTAGAGTTTTGTGAGGGGTCAATTAAGGAAATTTAACAAGAAATCTATACACACCTATATATATATACTCTAGGGAAAATTTTGGGAGTTGAGGAGGTCAATTGCACCCCCTCAAGTGTACATGGCTCCGCCATTGATCCTTTTCCTTTAATTTCTTTTACTTATGGAATTAGATCTTGTTTCCTTTTTGTTTTCACTTTTCCCAGATACACAAAAATGTCGACTAAGCTTTGGCACAGTAGAAAAATCCATGTTGGAAACATTTCTGGAACCCAAAAGACACCAAGCTCGTTATATGTAAGTATTGTGGTGCATCACGCGTCGGATTATTTAGAGCAAAACGACATATAGCTGGGGATTATGTTGGTGTGAAGTCCTGTGAAAAGGCGCCGGATAAAGTGAAGGAGGAGGTTCGGAATTACATAATAATGAGCCCGCTAATTGGAGGCAAAAAGAGAGTTAAAGAGCTGATTATGGTAGAGAAACAAATTCAACAACAAAAGTCCATACGAGAGAGTAGTTCTGAGGATGAATATGACGATGAAAATGATGGTCAAGCTCATCAAGTTGATAGGTCATACTCATCCCAGAAATCGAACATTAAGAAAAGACTAAAGGTTAGTAATTGTGAAATTTACAAAAAAAAGCCCCCTCGACTATCATAAATGACGAAAGGGTCCCTGACATTTCATTCCGTTGGTAATTTTGTCCTTCCGTTGGGGTTCCGTTATGTTTCGATGCATTACTAAAGTTGGAAATGTGGTTCCAACTGTAGGATTGTTTTGTAATTATGTAAAAAATGAGGGATCTTTTTGTAATTTTTTCTTCAAATATCATCAGGGGAATCCATGAAGTTCTTCAGTTTCAGTTATGTCTTTAATAAACTGTGAAATGTCAGGGCTTTCACCATTATTTATGATACTTGGGGGACTATTTTGTAATTTTGGGATAGTGAATGTAATTTACTCTTTATTACTATATCCAATATGCAGCTGTGTTTGACTACTGTGTTTTCAGTTTAATTTTCTTATTTCTTTTCTGGAAACTTTTATAGGGCCAATCTTCTGATGAGAGAGTAGAGAATGAAGAAGTTGGTATCATACCTATAGAATTCAAATCATCAGCAATCCCAACTGACGACGATGAAGGTTTCGTTAACGTTAATGGCTACAGAGTCCAATCCACTAATGCGCCTATACTCAAGGCCATATTTGCAAAACATGGGGATATTACATTGCGTTACATATACAAGTCGGCATCTTTTCGTGCTTCTGTTCTCGATTTTATATGTAAGCTTGTTCGTGAACTGCGATGTTACAAAAACGAAGCCGTCTTATCTAATCTCGATAGCATAACAATCCAAGTTTCAGACATACAAGCTAGCAAAATTGATGTTTCTCGGCTAAACGAGCGTTTAGCCAAAGTACGTAAAGCTGCAGTGCTAATGCAGCTTAAAGAATGGAAGCCAAAAATTGATCTCCTCATGAAGGTGGCCACTAAAGAGATGATATGCAAACACGCCAAGCTTCTTCAGGCACAGAAGGACTTTGAAGACGCCGAGAAATGTCCAAAGGTATTGGAAATCATTAGTAGGAAAATCGATCGCGATATTTTGGAGTGTGGAGTTGGAGAACATCCTTCCAAGGTGGGATCCGTGATCTTCTGTAGGCTATATATATTACCTCACATTTTGTGTGTTTGTCCAGGAAAGAGGTACGTATCGAATATCATTGTTATCATCATTACAGCCGTACATGGCGAAGGGCGCCAACCTTGAACTGCAATTTATCATTACGATAGGTGTGTAGGGGAAGTACAGTTTGTATATATGTAGTAGCTATATATATGTATGTGTGTTTAATGTTTATTGTGTTTTGGGAGTGGTCTATATAAGATGCTTGTATCGAAGAACAATTTGGTGATGGTATTTTGTAAAGATATTTTAGTCACACAAAATCTATTAAACTAGAAAACGTAATGTGTTTCGCCAACGGAAGCTTAATTCGGGCAACTTAATCTGACAAAAGTATTAAGAATGCTTACCAAAATAGATAAAAAAGGCAACTCGCAAGTCGGAGTCAAACTATAGGGCCTTTAGCTTTAGGTATAATTTTCATAGTGTGGGGTCTAATTGTAATAAGACCAAATGCTAAAGCGATGAATATGTATCGGACCCAAAATATGCACTATTAAGCCAGATGGGCAGGGCTGGGCCACACATATACTTTAGAGTAGTTAACTATTTCTGAGTTGGTTAAATCTTAACTTTTCAATACATATCATCTTTGGGACATGTTAACAGTTAGCGGGGATAGCTCAGTTGGGAGAGCGTCAGACTGAAGATCTGAAGGTCACGTGTTCGATCCACGTTCACCGCATTTAAATAATAATCATTTTTATTTGTCTATGCTAATTAACACAGAAAAATAAATTAACTTAGCAGATTTCTACTATGATTTTTTTTTTGAAACATTAAGTTATCAACATTTATAATTCAATTAAAGTTCCAGAGTATCATTTTCACTTATATATATTTGTATAATTCAATATTTTTTTTCCGAGACATTAATATTTAAAACTCATTAGTTTTCAAAAAAAACTAGCTTTTTATACCCTGTGATGATGTCGGTTTTTGGTAAATGATCAGAGTCAACCACGTGGCCTCGATCTGTCAGTTGAATTTGTAGAGGGGAGTCCGACTTCGACCTGAAAAGCACTAGCACTGGGTAATTTGGTCGGAGGGGATTGTCTCCGGCGTAGCCCCTCCACTGAATTAAGTCAGTCTTAGAATATAATATTCGCAAAGGGAGGTTGGAGCAATTAATTAGAACTTACCCTCCATAATAAATGAGGGGGTATTTATAGGGTGGCTTCACACACACTGGTACACTGTTTGTATGTGCATTAATGGCCTCGACTGTGGGGCATTTAATGCCTGTGCCTCGAGTCAGATTCATTCCTTAATATGAGGGATTGTCTGTCACTTCAGGCGGTACAGAGTACGGAAGACAGTCAGAACAGATACGGCGCAATCAATGCAGCTGCAGTGGGGTCGACCGTGTGGAGATGGGACAGGTTCGAGCCCACTGACCTCGACCCTCAAGGCACGCTCTTGGGGAGAAATAGCGAGTCGAGTATCGATTCTCGAGCGTGGTACGGTCGAGCTAGGGACCTTAGAGACTTCCGAGCCATTATGACAGTCGAGCTATTAGGCCGAGCCATGTGGTCGATCGCCGAGCTTGTTCTTGGGCCACGTGTGGGTTGGCCTCTGACTAGATAGACGTGGGGATTGACTCTTTAAGCGTGCGCCACGTAGGGATTTGAAATTGACCGCCATTTTTTTTAAATCACGTACACAATCAATATAAAAATACTAAAATAATAATTAAAATATAGAAAATATTTAATAATAGACCATATAAATAATTATTGGAATCTCTTGTATACTTGATATTATTTTTTTGTTGAATAATTTATTATTATTTTATTATTAATTAACAATAATATTCATTTCATTATTGAAATTTTCTTTAAGGTAGTTGAAATAACTGAATTTTTGGCTGTTCGATCAAGTAAAGAAAACTCAGTGGAATTCATAACTTTTTCAATCTTATATTATGGCAATATTAATATTTATATGTAATAACTTATTTATTCACATTGAAATTAAATATAATTTTTCCACTGCAAAATGGAAATAAAACACGTGTATTTAGAGGTTTTTCTAAAAAAATTAACTATTTATTTATTTTATAATATTAAGATAATAATAAAATTTAATTAAACTTACATTTTAAAAATGTACGTAATTACGTGACCCCACAAATAATTAAAAGAAATTTTGAAAATACAATTACATGATAGATAAAAAGAATACAAAATAAAAAAAAATATTAATTATAGAACTAAATAATCTTTTACCCAAATATTAATAATATCTACATGGTAAAATGGACTAATTTTAACCAATCAAACTCATTAACACATAAGCATATTTCCTAAAACATCTCACTCATTCATTTTCATATATATATATATATATATATATAAGAACTAAAAAGAGAATTTTATTTAAGGGTTTCTAAGTATTTTTCCCTTTTTCTTTTAACCCTTCATTTTACTCATATTACCAATCTTTAATACCTTTTATTATAATTTTATTAATTGTCAAATACATATTTTATTATTTTATCCTTCATTTACTATATTTTTACCTGTCGTTAATACTTTATTGTATATTAAATATAATTAGAATAGTTTTCTTTTGGAGTATTCAATGATATTTAGTTCGGAGATGAGATTAAACTATTAATGTGTAAAATTCACTAATCGCTAATATTGGTGGTTACATTATTAATAACTCAAACGTGAACGGTGAGAATTCTAATTAAACTAATATAACGTTAATCTGCTACATGAAATGAAACGAAATGCACCTTAATTAATTTCTTAATCTATATGAAATTTTCTTGGAAAAATTTAGTAATAATTATTTCTACTCGGCACCATTAATTTGAACTGTTTTTTTTTTTTTTTTTTTTTTTAACAAAACACCCTAGAGGGGTCAATGCATTAACTTAAACCAAATCCGCAGAAACAAAGATCAAAGCAAAAACGAGCACATTACCCAAACTAACGCGAGCCTCAGCTGTATTTTTATCTAAAACATGAGCTACTCTATTAGAATTACGACGAACAAAAGAGAACTGACAATCTTTAAAATTACCAATTAGCGCACGAATATCAGCAACCAAATTACCTAACGGGGAGAAATCATCCTGGGATCCCTGAAGCTTCCTGATCAAGTTGAGGCAATCACCTTCAAAAATTACCTTGGACCAACCAAAGTCTCTAGCCAATCGAATCGTCTTCAAACAAGCAACCGTCTCAGCAAATGCCGGATTGCTACGGCCAGGCTCACGAACTGACTTCCAACCTATGCAAGTCCCCGAAGAATCACAACAAACCACTCCCATCCCAATCTCTCTAAACTCTTCAAACACCACAACATCAAAATTCATTTTGAATCAACTCGAAGACGGGTGCAACCAATCATTAGGGAAAGCCCTAGAAACCCTTGAAGCTTCCATAATTGCTTAATTCCCTTTTTATTTCAAACTATTCTTTCTCTCTCCCATTAAACTAGTTCTCAAAGGTAAAACCTATATAAAACGAGCTAAAACTAAAACCCATATAAAACACGAGCCTAAACCCCATATAAGACAAGGATAAGAGAACCAGGAGCTGGAGCTGTTGAAATGGCACTTCATTCATTCACTTTCGAATTCTCTCCATTTTCCATTCTCACACCTCCTCTCTCCAAACTCTCCAAATTACAAACAACCTCATTACTCCCTATATCACACCATTTCTGTTATCGCCACAACGGGTCTAACCCCCTTCGCGCAAGACCACTTTCTTACACGGCGGTCGCCGCCGCTCAACCCACGACCACTTCCAATGCCGCCGTCTCCGCCAGTCTTCCATGTATAATAAGCTTATGGAACTTGGAGTTTATTTGATTAGATTACTTGTTGTAGCTTTGGGTCATTGATTCATTGATTTACAATGGGTTTTCTGATTGTTGGATTGTGTTGATTTATAGACGTGAAGGCGCCTCAACGGGAATCAGCCATAGATTTCGAGTGGATTAGGAATAACAAGGAGGCAATTGCCGCCATCTTAAAAAGCCGCAACTCAAATGCTAATCTCGAACTTGTTCTTGAGCTTTATGATGAGCAATTGAATCTTCAGAAGGTCAGGTTTCCACATCTGTATTCTTAATTAGCAGCATTTTCATATTTCTGCACTTGTTTTCAGCTTCACTTGAATTGTAAAGATTAGTGTACTTAATATTTTCCCTCCTATTAGCTTTTACAGATTATCATGTATAATTTTTGTCAGGATTTTTAACTGGTTATCTATTTTACAACGTAACATAATCATTTTATGGTGTCTACTCATGACCAAATTCTAGGATGAATAGGCAAGTATCTTTAGCTAATTGTTTCTCACAGACAGCAGGAAGTTGACAGGCTCAAGGCAAAGCAAAATTCAGTTGCAAAAAAGATGAAGCGAAAACTGGAACCCTCTGAGCATGAGAAACTAAAAAAAGAAGGTTACTTATTCAACTTTTATGTTTTACATCACAAGCAGGTACCAAAATCTCATTTATTCATTCTAAGAATGTTTTATTCAGGTAAAAAACTTAAGGATGGGCTTGTTACCCTTGAAAAAGATCTACTCAAGGTCACGGATGAACTTCAACTGGAAGCACAATCTATGCCAAATATAACACAAGCAGACGTTCCAATAGGCGAAGAAGATAGTTCTACTATGAGAAAAGTGGTATTTATTTCCCTTGCTCTCACATCATTTACACTGAGGTTCTTGATTTGTGGGTTTCTGTTAGGTTCTTGATTTGTTTAATTTAGTTTTGGTGCTAACTTTAAAGGTTGCTAATTAAGCTAGCTGTAAAATTTCAGATCGATTAAATCATCAAAGTAAGTATATATGATAAATTGTTGACAATTTTTGATCCAATATATCTTGTTGGTAATATATTCTCTCTCTCAGGCTTCCCTATTTTCGGAAATTTCAACATCAAATGGCGAATTGAATCAACCTATATCTCTCGGTGCTGAATCTAGTGATGATGACAACAACGAAGAGATAACTAAACCTCCTAGGACAAGAAGAAAACGATCGATTGTGTGGAAGTACTTTACAAAGGTCAAAGGTGAAGATAACAATGTGTATGCTAAATGCATTTATTGTGAAAAACTGTTGGCTGGTGGTACAAATTGTGGGACGAATCATTTGAGAAACCACCTCGAAAATGCATGCCCACACTTTAAATTGGATACTAAAGTTGGTTCAAGTGAAAGACCTAGGATTGAATTGATATTTAATCAAATTAAAAGTCGAAAGGATTTGGCAATTGCAGTCATAAAACACAGGTATCCTTTCGACATAGGTGAACACGAGTACTTCGAAACCTTTTTGAATGGTTTGAATCAGAATTTCAAACTCCCTTGTAGAAAAACCATTAGGGATGATGTTATTGAAATATATGAAGAGAAAAAAGATGATGTTTACAGACTGATAAATGGACTCAGATGTAAAATTTCTGTCACAACTGATATTTGGATTGAAGAGCATTCACATGTTGCTTATATTTGTCTGACTGCTCACTATATCGATGACACTTGGGAGTTACAAAAAAAGATTCTTGCATTTAAAGAGTTTCCATATCCACATGATGGCGAAGCTTTGTTTAAGATTATGAAAGAGACGGTTTTGGAGCGGGGTTTAGAGAAGAAGTTATTAACAGTTGTTGTTGATAATGCTGCAAGTAATGACTCTGTGATTAGGAAGTTGAAGGATTGGGCTCCTGGTGGAGATTTGTTGCAGATGAGATGTATTGCTCACATTTTAAGTTTGATAGCCCAAGATGGATTGCACAAAGTTAGGGGACAAATTGGAAAAATTCGTGAAACTGTAAGATATTTGAATAATTCCTCCGTCGCAACTCAAAAGTTTGAAACTGCAATAAATCATTGTAATTTGGAGGGTAAGCGGCAATTGGTCATGGATATGCCTAATAGGTGGAACTCAACATATGATATGCTTGAAACTGCTTTATCATTGAAGGCAGCATTCTGTCGTTTGCAACAGATAGATAAAAACTACCATTTCAATCCATCGGAGTCAGAATGGGAAGTTGCCAAACATGTGCATGATTGTTTACGCATTTTTTACGAAGTTTCTCGGCATTTTAGCAGTCATAAGTATCCTACTTCTAATGTATTTTTCCCCGATGTTTGTGCCATTCAATTGAGGTTGAGTGAGTGGAAGAACAATGAATTTGACTATATTAGGGAGATGTGTGGTCCCATGAAGGAGAAGTTTGACAAATATTGGGACGAGTGTGGTTTAGTCTTAGCAGTTGCTGTTGTTTTCGACCCTAGGTTCAAACTGCATTTAGTGGAGTTCTTTTATACTAAGCTCTATGGTCCGGACAAAGCTCAACCATATATTCAAAAAGTTCGGGATACTTTGACTAACTTGTTTGTTGAGTATGGAGGTAATTGTATCCCTTCAACAGACATATCTACTGAAGCTAGTAGCTCTAGTATTTCAACAAGCTCTGTGTTGTGGGACTTTGATGAATGGTGTGGTGGTTCGGTCCATCAAAAGTCGGAATTGGATCGCTACTTGGAGGAACATAGGTTTCCGAGATCTGAGACATTTAGCATCTTGGGTTGGTGGAAAACAAATAGTCCTAGGCTACCCACTTTAGCGAAAATAGCACGTGATATTTTAGCAATCCCTGCTACTACTGTTGCATCAGAGGCGGCATTCAGTATCGGAGATCGAATGATGAATGAGCCACGGGCTTGTATGTTTCCAGATACAGTAGAGGCGTTGATAGTTACTGATGATTGGATTTGACCTTTTTCTAGAGGAATGTAAGTAAAACTCTCATCTTTATTTCTTGTGCGAGTATGCAAAGATTTGTCATTCTAATAGATTGTTTCAATTTGCTTTTGATTTAGTTCTTTTATTATCCTTGATTAACTGATGATTAATTCTTTTTACTGGCAGGTATGAGGTATGCTTGGAAGTTTGCTGAGATTCTTGAAATATTATCAGTTTGGCTCTCTCAACTGTCGATGATGATTCTGATTCTGTAGCAGAAATTTGAATTTTCTTTTTCTTTGGATGAACTAAGTGAAAGTTAAAGTATTATTACAGTTTATAGTCTTTGTACTCTTTTTAGGGTCAGACAAAAATGGATTTGTTATATTATGCATTGTACATGTAAATATATTTTCAGTTACACTGAAAAATTCGGCTTAATTAATGAATAATATACGGTTTCATAGACATACGGGTAAAATACGAATATGATAAATTCTGGCAATCAATAAATCAAGAAGTTTGGTTATTTATTGAGGAGAAAAGGTACTTACTTATATTGAGGTTATTTTTGCTTTTTATGGTTTCGCATCCTGACTGTAGAGATTTAACGGGGAGCGGCTCTCTCGTAAAATAACATGCATTTTGAAAAACATTTTTCATATAACTCTCTCGTAAAATAACATGCATTTTGAAAAACATTTTTCATTTTTATATGAGATAATTATACTTACATCCCTTTAATTTAAAGATAAATATAGCAAGATTCCTTGTACTATTAGAAATTACAGATAGATCCTCTTATCCTAATGAAAACCCTTATCCTAATGAAAACCTAAAATATTTAACGAAAAGTTGTGAAATGACTATCTTTAATTTCCAATAGTAAAGAGAATCTTGTTATATTTACCCGTAAGTCGAGAGGGCGTAAGTGTAATTATTCCTTTTTATAAGCAGACATAAAATTTCTCCTAAAAACAAACAAAGAGTAAAAGAAATATAAAAGGTGGATAACAGAACCAGGAGGACTGGCGGAAGCAGGCAGCAATGGGACTTCATTCCTTCACTTTCAAATTCTCTCCATTTTCCATTCTGAGACCTCTCTCCAAACCCTCCAAATTTCAGACAACCTTATTAACTCCTATATCCAGCTATTCCCTTTACCGCCACTACAATGGTCCTTTCCCGCTTCTCACAAGAGCACTTTCTTCCACGGCCGCCGCCACAGCCACAGCCACCGTCGCCGTCATCTCAGATGAAAATAAAGGTAAGCTTCTTCGCCTTCCATGTATAATTGGAGACTCGTTGAGCTCTTCTGGGTTGTTGATTTTTGATGGTTTTTGCTATTGTTGGATTGTGGGGATTTATAGCTGTAAAAGCGCCTCAATGGAAAGCCGCCATAGATTTCAAGTGGATTAGGGATAACAAGGAGGTAGTTGCCGCGAACATACAGAACCGAAACTCAAATGCTAATCTTGACCTTGTTCTTGAGCTTTATGATAAATTGTTGAATCTTCAGAAGGTCAGGTTTCCACTTTTACATTCTTAATGAGCAACAGTTTTCATTTTTTCTTACTCGTTTTCAGTGATTTTGTTGTAGTGTAGAGAATAAGTTATAGTTAAATTAATTTCTCAGCTTCATTTGAAATAGAAGGATTTTGCAGGCCTAATCATTTTGTGTCTTGATTGATATAAACAAGGGATACATCAAATTATGATTGCAATGTGTAGAATGAATTATCATAAATTGCTATGATTCGCTCATGGCAAATGTGCAATTTTGTTTTGGAGAAATTGATATAGATATAGGAGAAATTGTCTGTAATTTAAGATTTGGTGTCTGATTGATACTTATAGCATATTATATGAGAATGGCTGGAAAAATAGAAAATCTTTGATAAATTTCATAACAAGCTAGAATCTTTAGCTAATTGTTTCTCGCAGATAGCAGGAAGTTGAAAGCCTTCGGGCAGAGAGAAATGCAGTTGCAAACAAGATGAAGGGAAAACTCGAACCTTCTGAGCGTCAGAAACTAATAGAAGAAGGTAACTTAACCAACTTCCTTGTCTTACATAAAAATTCAATTTCAACATCTCATTTATTCATCATTTTAAGAATGTTTTATTCAGGTAAAAAACTCAAGGATGGGCTTGTTACTCTTGAAGAAGACCTAATCAAACTCACAGACGAACTTCAAATTGAAGCACAATCTGTGCCAAATATGACACATCCAGATGTTCCAATAGGTGGAGAAGATTGTTCTTCTGTGAGAAAAGTGGTAAACTTATTTCCCTTGCTCTGTTTTATTCTCAGGCATAATCTGTCCTTTCTTCCATATCCATTACAAATTCATTTTTCGTGGCTATTAGGTTGGTAAACCCCGAGAGTTTGGATTCTCTATTAAGGATCACGTTCAGCTTGGAAAAGACTTGGATTTATTTGATTTTGATTCAGCTGCTGAGGTACTTTTCTAACTAGAAGTTTTCACTCATCCACAGTCTGACAGGGAAGAAGCTGTTGACTATTACAATTTAAGAAATCCTTAATGTTTATAGCAGTCCCTATATCAGTGTGAGAATAAAACTGTCCTATTTATGGGCCCCGCAAGGTAGAGATGACGCGGCTAATTAAGATAATTACGTTAGCTCCTGCATTCATATTGTTTATTTATAACAAATAGGACTTTTAATGTTTATGTAAGTAAATTTCCACATTCTAGCAACTAAGTAAGGCCTTCTCTCTTTCATAAACTCACTCACCCAAGATAATATATAAGTAAAAAAAAAAAGAGATTAGTGTTGCATGGTCGTGGTTTCTTTTGGTTGAGTGAATAGGAATCAGAGAATGATACATTGTTGGTAATTGTGCATTAGGAACATTCTTTTCCAATTGTGTGAATGTATTCCGAGTATTGCATCTGGTTTTTCTTCATATGATATATTTCTCCGAGTTGAATTACTGATGAAGTAGAGGTCATAACCAACCATGATTACCTTCCTCGTTTTTCGGATCGTAAAAACCAGGTTGTAATGCTTTTTGTGTAAGGTGGCTAACGACTAAAAGATCTCAACTTTCTTTTTTTTTTAAATGTTAGTTTTGTATTTCATTGTTAACCTATTCGGCTATATTTCAAATAAATCCTGTGCCATTATCTTGTTGACCACGTATGCATCTGCATCACTCTAATGTTATGCCGTGATCTAGAAATCTAAAATGTGTAGAGATTTCATATATCTACACAGGTGAGTGGGTCGAAGTTCTATTACTTGAAGAATGAAGCAGTTATGTTAGAGCTGGGCCTCGTAAACTGGGCTGTTTCAGAAGTCATGAAAAAGGGCTTTGTACCTCTTACTACACCAGAACTTGTACGATCTTCCGTGGTGGAAAAATGTGGTTTCCAACCTCGCGGAACTAACACTCAGGTTCGAGTTTTCAGTTGAAATATGAAACCTATCAATTCTTTCTCCAGGCATTCAGTTTTTATCTTTAAGCAGTATGTAGCAAAGTCAACCCTCAGAAGTGCATTATTTAAGCGTGTTTTATTTTGGCTAATACATGCAATAAATTTACTGTGGCAGGTTTATTCGATTGAGGGTAGTGATCAGTGCCTCATTGGTACAGCTGAGATTCCGGTAGGCGGAATCCATATGGATTCTATTCTTGCTGACTCAGCATTACCTTTGAAATATGTAGCTTTCTCCCATTGCTTTCGAACAGAAGCTGGTGCTGCAGGAGCTGCAACTAGGTAAAGCTTTTGAGTTTTTGAAAGAGAGAATAGTTCCAGTCAACTTATCATTTTTTTCTTCTTCGTCTTCTCTCTCTGTGCATGTAATGTACCGATTGAATGGTCATGATCTGGGAGCAGGGGCCTTTATCGAGTTCACCAATTTAGCAAGGTGGAGATGTTTGTCTTATGCAGGCCAGAGGAAAGTGATTCCTTCCATGAAGAACTTATTCAAATCGAAGAGGACCTTTACTCGTCATTGGGACTTCATTTTAAGTGTGTATCCAAATTTCTCTTTGTCTGTTTTATTTTCTCTGTTTTCTTCATGATAAAAGAGGCAGAAATAGGAGAAAAGAAAATTAATTGTTCATATCTTTTCCGATTGATGAGTGTCGAATGACAATGCTTATTTTGCAGAACATTAGACATGGCAACAGGGGATTTAGGTGCTCCTGCTTATCGTAAATATGATGTGGAGGCTTGGATGCCTGGGTTGGGACGATATGGTGAGGTATGGCATCTGTTATTAACTAATAGTTTGCTTTTCCATCTTACACCTAATGGTCCCTAGTATTTGCAAGTGCTTAATTTTAAAGATAGATGTTGAAGAAAACTTGGAAATATGAGAAAATAGAATATGCTAAAAAAATATAAAAAAACTAAATGTTGGGTATGAGGTGTTTTTGACTTAAGTTTTTAGTTTAAAAAGGGAAATTATACTCACTTACCCTGAGATTTGACCTAATTACAAAAACATAACACGAGGTTTGGAAAATTACGGAAACATACCCTGAGCTCGATCTGCTGTTAGAGAACCTTAACGAAAAAGAGCACTTTCACATCATGTTCCTGGTTCTCTGTTAAAAAATAATAATAAAATCAGGCTTTGTTGGGCGGATGCCCCATAATCTGCCCAACCACTTAACAGATGTAATAAAAATTCTTTGACAGGATATGTTTTTGTAATTCCCCAAGCCTCAGGGTAAGTGCATGTAATTCTCCATTCAAAATTAAGCAAAGGAATCGAAATGCTGCATTGCAAATACCCTTCGGGTACTTGAAAAAAGTAGGGAAAAAGCAGAAGACGACACAAAAAAGTACTTATTCTTAAGTTTTGAGGAGCTTTGACAGTCTACTTATAATCAAAATTATATTTGCTGAACAGATATCAAGTGCATCTAATTGTACAGATTACCAAAGCCGACGATTAGGCATTCGTTACCGTCCAGAATCATCATCATCATCATCATCAAATTCTCCTCCTAAAAAGGGTAAAGGAAGTTCAGGTCCAATACAGTTCATACACACACTAAATGCAACAGCTTGTGCTGTTCCAAGAATGATTGTCTGCTTGCTTGAGAATTACCAGCAAGAAGATGGCTCTGTTCTTATACCTGAAAAATTAAGGCCATTCATGGGTGGTCTTGAAGTTATTAATTATAAATATAAATAGCTGTTTTGCTGTAGAAATTCTTACTTGTTAATTTAATCTTTTTTGGTAATAAATAAGAACATTCTTTTTGTACTCTATTAATGTACGCTAAATTCATTTCAGCATACCAATCGGGCGGTTAATGTTTTCATATATTGGAGTTTATGTTACTGCTTAGTAGTCTTATTTAGTTATTTTCAATCAGAATTATTAACCTTTCACAGAATGCTGTGTCAGACACTGTAAATTACTGCTGTATTTTCTACCAGCTTCTTTCTACCTTGGCTCATTACCTACACTAATTGGCATATAGATTTTTTTTTTTCATTAAATCCAATTTATGAATGTTTAATTTTGTTATTACTGCATTTAATTTTTAAAAAAATAAAATTATCTTAGAATACCTCATATATCTCTAAACTAAAAATACTTTAATTGATTTCTTAAAATTATTATTGGTACAAATTAATTAGAAATTAAACTGATACAACATTTAAATTTGTAAAATATAGGAAAAATTATTATTTTTGCAATATCATTATTTCAATAATATGAACTTTTATTTCTCATATGACATGATGCAATTTTCTGGTG
Organism: Verbena officinalis; assembly: GCA_958496215.1. Lineage (NCBI taxonomy): Eukaryota > Viridiplantae > Streptophyta > Magnoliopsida > Lamiales > Verbenaceae > Verbena > Verbena officinalis. The sequence goes on from OY292391.1 coordinate 3,666,430, forward strand.
AAATTTTCGGTGGTTGAGATGAAAAAGTACTAAATTCTTGTAGTTCAGGAGGCAAATTACAAAAAAAAAAAAATTAGATGGTAAAGTGCAAATATCCGGTAAAATTTTCGGTGGCTGAGATGAAAAAGTACTAAATTCTTGTAGTTCAGGAGGCAAATTACAAAAAAAAATAAAAATTTAGATGGTAAAGTGCAAATATCCGGTAAAATTTTCGGTGGCTGAGATGAAAAAGTACTAAATTCTTGTAGTTTAGAAGGCAAATTAAAAAAAAAAAACAGGTAATAAAGTACAAAAATCCTCATAGTTAAAAAGGAAAAAAATTATTACCCCTTAAATTTATCCCTTTAATTAAAATCTTGAAAAACTTGCCTCTCCCTTATTTCATAATTTTCTAAAATTTAATCTCTAATATCAAAGCCCAAAAGGAGAAAGAAAGACAGTAAATTTCCAAGTTAATATTTTGAAGTAGAAATGTGGGTGGCTCCATCAAATTTGCGAAGATTACAGTAATGGCGAGCTCGAAGATTCTGGTTCTCCCCAGCACGTATTTGGCTGTATCCTCTCTGCACATTGCCCACCTGGTTTGCTATTCGTTTTTGCAGTGATTTTGTGATGTACGTAATTTTATTTTATTTTTCGGCCCAAAATGATTAATTTTAGGCTTTTGCTATAGATGGTCTCCTGCTTGATCTTTCTGAAAAAATTAGGTTCTTGACTAAGAACACATCTTTTGGTAATGGATTTTGTTTGGTTTTTGTGTTCTTCAAGTTGTTAAATAAATGATTAAGGGACCTGATAAGTCAATCGGGTATCTCCTGTACTCTTTCTCGGAGTAATATAACTTGAGCATTTATCGACCGCCTTCTATTCATTAATTAAGCATTCTGATTGAGGAAATCAGTGATTACAGCAAATATTTTTAAGATTACTGCTAATTTTTACGTATCCGTTATGCATGAATGAATTATGTGGCATCTATGTAGGAAAGTGTATGCCACAGAAAAATCAGTGAGTGATGGAACCAACAACAATGAGTAGAAATTATGGAAGTGTATAGTTACATGATTAGTATGAGCTTCTCAAATTTGTAGGTTCCTTGTTGCTTGATTTGGATTTCTACCAAGATCCTTGCTTCTTTTTCTTCTATTGTATTAGCGCTATTCTGTTATCGAGGAGATAAACTAGCTTGTTATTTTGACTAATTTTAGAATACCAATTCTTGTTTCATGCAGGTTTTGATTTTTTTTTTCTTCTTTCAGTTCAAAATGCTTCCCGAACTGTCAAGTTCACAGACTATTTGACTCTTTAACATGTAGGTCTGGAAAATGTGGATAAAAATTTTCACATCCTTCATGGTATGGAGACATGATAAGATTCTCGATTCTTGTTTAGGGATGCCAACTTGTCGGATTGTATTTAAGGACTGCATGTTATGGCATAATGTTTTGTTCTCAGATGTTGTTTCTCTCATGGATCAAGATTTAGCATCAAGATAAATGGAGGAGTTGCATATTCCAATTCTGTAAGTTTTTTCTTCTTTTTCCCATTTATTTTTCTGGTGTGTTGTTTAATTAACCATGTCTAGTTTTTTGTAATAGTTATATGATTTGAATTTTTTAAAATTCATGCATGTACGTACAGAATCAAGTTATTTCCTTCTGTTGCTTACCATTTTTGGCATGTTTCCACAACAAAGTGGTACCAGCAAATAATGATACTAATTATGCTTCACATGAAGAGCTTAGAGATGTGTCGATAAATTCTGGGAGTTGCCTTTTCATGCTTCCATTGACAATGTCAGATGTCAAGAAAGTAATCCTCCTTGAGGTATAAAGCCCCTGGCATTTATTTGACATTTGGAAAATTCCATTCATAGTTGTTACTTTTTACTCTGAATTACCTTGTTAATTGGAAACAGACTTATGAAGGGTGCTACAATTAATCAAAGATGAATTTAAGACATTATCTGCATAAAAATGATGTAATCCTGGCTCAAAAATTGTTACAAATTCAAAATTTATAAACTAAACCGGATGTCACGATTAGCTGGTTATGTAAAGCCATGAAAATAGTGGAGAAAATCAAGCTAGAGTAAGCACATAAAGTAAGAAATCAGGCTGAATTCTGACGAATTAAGAGAAATATTTAGCACAATTTGAAAAATTGGGAAGAATATTTAAGTGTACGCAATAGTAAGTGCCATTACTTGCTGCTCTCGACATTAAATTTCATACCGAGAATTCTTGGATTTTTCCTACCAAAAATTGAACCATTTTTCACAAATGACAAATGCCACGTATCGGCGTCTCCGCTTCACGCGCTCCACTGTTCAGAAAATCTGTAATCTGGTTGCGGTAATATATGTCTCATTCCTCTCTGTCAATCTCATTCGTTACTTAACACTGCTGCCCATTGAAATTTTCATTTGTTTTCTTTTCTTGTGCTTATTTATTTGTGTTTTGGGGAAAATCAGGCATGGCTTCTTCTAGTTTGGGTTTCGAAGAGGAGAAAATGGCGGAACATGAGACTTCTGATGTTGTTTCTCCAGAGAAGTTGACCACAAATCTCATTCAGGTAAGAAAATTTTCGAAATGTTGGATGTAATTCCTCATCTTTCTCCGGATTTTTTAGAGTATCTATTCTATGCATCATGGAATCTGGCCTTGTAGTTAATATTTGGTATTTCTTCGTAGCAATTATATTTCATTTAATTGCTAGTGATTGGTTAATACAAATGAATTAAGAATGATTAGTCTTTGATTCCATGTGATGATGAATTTTTCACTGATTATTCGGAAAACTTCTGTGTTGTAGCCCACTAAAGGATTTTGCTTATGTGATCATTGGCAAGAATAAGAGATCCCCTCTATTTTTTGTTACTTATTTTCTCTGGATCAAAATGTGTGTTTGATACTATTTGTCAATGATTTAGCTGCTCTTAATTAAATTTTCCACCATTGGCACATATGATCTATTGGTTGTAACAAGAAGTCAATCTTGTTTTCGAAATCAACACGTCTAAATATCTGTTCGATGCAACTTACCGTTTTGGCCTTAGAGAATATCTTGAGCCTTTCTTATGTTCTGTATATATGAAAATTAATTGAGATTTCTTCCTTTCAGGCTGCTGATGTAGAAGAGAATATTCAAGGTTCTAGTCCTCTGGAGTAAGTTTCTTTCCTTTGATATAGCAACCTTTTGCATAATAACTTTGCCTTTTACTTTGAAAGATGAAAAACCAAAAGTAGTCGTTCTTAGTATATCTCATAAAGTCATAATTAACTAATGGTGGTGAAGCAAGTTTCTGGTCTTGTAAATACTGTTCACAAACCAAGTAATTTTTTCTTTTTCTTAAATAGTTTTCTTTCCTTTTTTTTCTTTTTAAAACTGTCCCCTTTTCTTTTCAGTATTTATTCGTTGTCCAATAAATGGTTTAGTTTTTGATGTAGTTAAATAGCTCTTCACACGCTGCTTCTAAATGCCATATAATTAATTGTGCAATATTTTCCATAACTTGGTATGATATATTGTAGCTTTGACATGTTGGTTTCTATTTTATCGCACTTTATCCCCAGTTTGCTCCTTGACGTCTTCAAATTTTGTCTATTGAGGTTATGAAGAATTTTTTTGACATCTATGACAACTCGTGATAATGATTCTGCTTTTTTAATTATAATTTTTCTCTAAATAGACTTCTCATAGCAAGTATTTCATAAAATTTAATTCTGGACTCTCAAGTTCTAAACTCGAAGTTGCTAAACTATCTTCCTGACTTGCAGGCTTGGAGAATCTGGAATAAGTATTTCTGATCCTTCAACAGAGAAACAAATTGTGAGATCCCTTATATGGAAAATTATCCTGTTACAAACTAATCCATTTTTCTAATATATATATTGATTTGTTCATTCACTAATAAAGTTACCCTCGGAGACCTCTTTCCAAGAATTTTATAATGGCATTTCTTCTGCAGATTGCTTGTGAGATGGAAAAAGGAACTTCAAGTGAAGAAAATGAAATTCTTGGTAAAAGAAAATTAAGGTCTGATGAGGTGAGCTGATTTCTGCATGTCTTTCAAATTTCTCATGTTAAGAGTTTGTTGCGTATCTTATTTGAAATACTTTACAGGGTGAAGAACTTCCTGAAGAAAATGTCGACTCTCCTCCCCAAAGGTAAGCATGTTTGTAGAAAGTGTAGCTTTCTTGCCCCTTGATCCAACGTCCACAGAACTTCAATAATTGCTGATATTTGTTGTATATCCAAAGGAAAATTAGTATCGGACGAAAGTGGCATATAATGTATTCTTCCAACAATATGTTCATTTGTGAGTCTGCATATACGACTATGATGATGATACTCAATTTCTAGTAACTGCATCCCTGTCCTCTATATATAGTTACATAAATATCCCCTCAATGTTTCAAAATTACACATACATACCTCTATCAAAATTTATTTCCACCTTACCGTTATCCTTTTTTACACATACTAAAATAATACTATAATTCAAATTATTCTCCCATGCACAGATGATTTTATCCAATTTTAATTTTTCCCCATTTTTATTAAATTTTAACTACCAAAAGGGGGTGCTTGTAATTTTGAAACTAAGAGGGGAGAGTCTGTGTAATTTACCTGCAAAAGAAAAACAATCCTCTTTTCCGTTACTAATAATCACAATAAACATGGATTTTTCCTGCAACATCTTTACTAGGATACATCCCATAACAACTACATACCTGACAAGATCAAGAAGGAGACAACACATCGCAATGCGCCGAACGAAGTTTTTCACTGTAGACGAAAATGAATCGGTCGAAATGGAGGTCGTCCACGGGCACACAGTGAGGGCCAGCGTTGCGCCTACTGTTCGCTTTATTTTTGCCAAGTACGGAGATGTTGCTTTCAACACATGGTTCAACTACTACCAAGATTTCTGTGGCACGCTTCTCGAGATGACGGGCGATGTTGTTAGAAAGATTATAAATAACAACTTCTGTTATGTCCTCTCCGAGTTGGATGGAATGAAGAAAATTACGGACGTTGTGGCGATGGGCGAGGTGGATGTTTCTTGGCTTCAGAAGGAACTCGCGGAGATTGATAAGGTGAGGAATCTTGCTATTAAGGCGGCCGCGAGAGATTTTGATGCTAAGGGAAAGATTATGAATGAGGCGAAGAAACGGTTGAAGGAAATACAGAGGCGTTTGGATCATGTCGATGACTCTAAATATACTCGGTGGTGCTGACTGGTTTGAATCTGTTTTGAGGATGGTGAGGAATGAGATTTCTGTTTGGAGAATGGAAAATGTTGTTATTTCTGTCTGTGTTTGAAGTTGCTCTTGTGTTGGGATTTGAGTTTCTGTTTGAGTTTGTGTGAACTAATGTGCGTTCGGTTTGAGTTTGAGTTCGCTTTGTGCTTGTAATAAATTATGACAATTATGGTGGTATGATTTTGTTAAATTATGTGTTTCTAGTGGCTCTGTTTGTTTCTGGTTGTCTTGTGTTTTGATATTAACTACTAAGTGGTAATTGCATCTATAATTTAGTACTTTTGTACATTCATTGACGACTGTAGATCGTCAATAATAATTAGTTAATCAGTAACTGATGACAAAATTATAAGGGATATTGATTTTTTCCCATCCGAACTATCAATGTTTTCTGAGTTTGCTATCTAAACTAATTTTCCGTGCACTTTACTATCTGAATTACATGAAACTAACACGTTACCATCTCCGTCCAATTTTAAGTGGAATATTCCGTCTAGATTTTCACACATGCCACTCATGTGATTTTTTTAAGGGCATTTTTGTCTTTTTGGACATTCTCGTGTGCGACATGTGTGAGAAACTAGACGAAATATTGACCCTAAAATTGAACAGAGATGCTAAAGGGTAAGTTCCTGTAGTACAAATGATAAAATATATGAAAAATTAATTTAGATGATATAGTCCAAAGAGAAAAAAATCAATATCCCAAATTATAAATACGAATAAACTTATATGCAATTCGAGCGGGAACCCCTTTATGCCCTTTTAAGTGGATTTGGTTTTGGATTTTAATATTAAATAGATTTTGCTTTTAATATTATCTTCTTTAAAAATAAAATTCTCACGAAATATTGCAATTTTATATTTCAATATTGCATTTGCATTCATGATCTATGTCTTTAGTAAATTTCAGCTACTATTCTCTATTTCTTTTATAGGTTAGTACTTAGTACGTAGTTCAGACATATATCTCGTACACATTTTTAAAATTTCAACATGCAGTGTTATATTGTATCGAACACTCATCTAGTAGTAAATATTAAAAATATTTATATTGTATATTCATATCATGTTATGTCTGTTGCTGTCCGTGTTCATATTCATGTATTAGAATAGGCATAAAATCTTATGACACTCATGTGTTATATAGTTGATGAAACACGTGTCCATACATGTAATAAATATACACAGGACATAAATATACGAAATAGTTGGTCTTGATTTTGAAAGCTATTACCAATATTACTAGTTTTTAATCCCGCACGTTGCATTGGGTAATTAATTTAGACATAGAATTTATCTTAAGTTCAATTACAATATATATATATATCTATAATTTGAATAAATATCACAAATTAACAAAAAATATTTAATATATAAAATATTAGAGAAAAATTACTCAATTTAGTGCAATTATTTAATTATAAGAACAAAATATTTTTTAACAATATTTCATAGAATATTAAAAGTCTCTAGTACTAATTATTATTAAATAAAAATATTAAAACTTTTAGATGTTGTTAAATGAATATTATAAAAAAAAAGTAACTATTAAAATTGGTGATAAAATGCAACAATTTAATACATGACTTTTTAGATGTTGTTAAATGAATATTTACATTTATTAGTCAAATTTTTATTTAATTCTATTAACATTAATTGTGGTTAAAATCATATAAAGAAATAAGTTGACATAAACAAAAAGAATAAAAATAACGTGTCCGTGTCATAGACACATTTACATCTTTCCTAAAACAGTAGACTCATTCATTTTCATATATACTAGCTTTTTAACCCATGTGTTGCACGGGGTAATTTACATATAAAATATATATTATTAAATATTATATTTTTTATATGATTATTAACAATATGTCAAAAATTATTAATTCAAAATTTGAAGCGTACACACCAAAGTAATTCATTTTATAAAATAATCAGGAATTTTGTATATAAAAAACTCATTTTAAATGTATAAAAATAGTAATATGATATTTTTATGACAAAGTACTGATTTTATATTTATAATAGAAAGAATATATATTTATACATATATAGAGAAGGAATATCATGACGGTTACAGAAATATTAAAATGATAATTAAAATACTAAAAAAATATTTAATAATAAACCATGCATATAAATAATGATTGGAATATGTTTGTCTCTTTGATCGAAAAAATAGTTGTTTATTATACTTTATATTATTTTTTTATTAAATAATCTGTTATTGTTTCGTTATTGAGTCATAATAATATTCATTTCATTATTGAAATTTCTTTTATATTATGAAAAATATTAATACTCAAATATAATAATTTAAGAAATTTATTTACATTGAAATAAATATAACTTTTCTACCACGAAATGAACATGAGCCATGTGTATTTGAAAAAAAAAATTCAAAAAAATTAATTAATTATTTATTTTATATTATTAAAATAATAATAAAATTTATTTAAACTTATATTTAAAAAAAATTCCTTACTTTAGTTAGATAAATTTTCATTTGAATTTGCTATATCAAAAATATATGTTAGAAATTAAAATATTAAATATAATTTAGTAATGGATATATTGAATATATTATTTTATTATTATTTTTATTAACGAATATTCAATACCGTATGGATAACTCTAAATCAACCATATTTTGAAAAAAAAAATCAATTTTAATATTATATAAAGTAGTTATATAGTTCTATAATTAAATAGGAGTTACAATTTTTTTGATAATTGATATAAACAAAAGTATGGAAAGTCAATAAATACATATGTAAGTTATAAAAATAATAATTAATTAAATTAATTATAGAAACAATCTACATGGCAAAATGAATCAATTCTAACTTATCCACTTCATTGCCACATAAACATATTTCCTAAAATATTTCACTCATTCATTTTTATATATATATATATATATATGATTGCGACTGTCCTATTTAATACACCATAACATTAATGTGGACTATGAGAACTTCATGATTAACGTAATCCCAATATTATAACAATTTAATGAGAATCTGCCGATGCTGATGACAAACATGACATCACCTTTCTAACCTTCCTTTTAACTTCTATGAAATATAGATATGAACACAGCGATACGGATACGACACGACACGAATATGATGATACGATTTTTTTTTTTCGATATTTTATACGAGAGAAGTGTCTAATACGATGTCAGACACAACACAGCACGATAAAATTTTATCATAAAAGGAAATAGAAAAATTAAAGATACTTTTATACCTCATAAAACCACCCTAATCCAGTTCCAAAAAAATAAATACTAAAACCCCAAGGGCAATAATGTCATTCTCCTCTTCCGCAGAAGACCACTTTTGAAGTTCCTTCACTAATCACACCGCACTGTACGACCCAAATACTTGAGACACCGATACACTCACAAACACACAGCAGCAAAAGCCTAGATTACAAAATATAGTTCGCATTTATGTACCCCATTAATCACACTGTTGAATACATAGAATTTTCCTGAAGAAACCAGCCAACAACAAGCAGAAAAGGGAGAAAAAATCTGTCAATTTGTAATCTGCAATCTGTAAATTGTTATCATCCTCGGATTTGAAAACCCAAAATTGGGAGAAATTAATGGAGTGAGGCGAAATCCGGGTGGAGGTTTAAGAGGGGCTCTGCATGCAAGACATTTTGCAAAAGACCCCTCTTTTACTCACCACCCACATACATACATCATCAGCATTGGCTGTTTCTTAGCTTGCTTTTGTTTGTCTGTTTGTTTCTTTTGAAGAGTGTAATAAAATTCTGTTTGTTTCTTTTGAAGAGTGTAATAAAATTGGAACTGCATTTTATTTTCATCACTCTGCTGCTTTTTTTTGTTCATCCGGTGGGGACTTGCGGTGCGGGTTTCTGCTGCTGGTGGGATTCTTTTGATTTTTTTTTATTTAACTTTTTTGTTTTGGGTTTTTGTTCGTGGTTTTATTTTTCTTAATTCTTTATTTCTTTTAACAGGTGATAAATTATAGGTATGGGTTCTGAAAGTCCTGCTGTTGCTGCGCGGGAAGCGATAAAGGCCGAGTTAATGGATGCTGGTGAAAAAATTCTGGAGCTTGATCCATCATCTGATGACTTACTCCTATATATTGAGGTATTAACCCCCTTCCTTTTTTGTGTTCACACAGTACAAGTGTGTGTGTGTGTGGGTGTTCTGTGTTTTTCTTGTGTATATCTGTATAGAGATTTTTCTGTTTCATCGGAGTCATGTATAAAGGAATCATTTTTTTGATGAATTTGTAGGAAAGCCTGAATTTTGTGCCCGTGCAGAGAACCTGTTTGTACAAATGCCGCTTTAATTTGTGAAGTCTTTATTTTTATTCACATGCATAAAGAATCTTTCTTTATGTGAATGTCTAGTCTGATTCCTGTCAAATGTGTGGAATTTCCTATTTGAGTTTGTGAATTTCCAACTTTTTGCTTACATTTGTGAGAATCATACAGAAAGACTCATTCTTTTTGTCTTCCATACATCTCTGCTAATGAAGGAGCTTATTTCTCTTTAGTGTTTGTTATATTTGTAATGCCCAATTTTCATCTAGTGAATTGTTTAAAACTTTAAAATATGGTAGTGCACAATCAGACACAACCCAAGTCAATATTTGTTTCATTGGTTCTCATAATTAATTTAGACCATTTCTAAAAATTTGGATTACTAACTTTACCATTTTTCTTTCATTTGTTCTTACAGAGAGCAGAGAGTGTTTTAGCCCGGGTGTGGCAAGTAGCTCCAAAGTCTGTATGTAAGGCACTGCTTCCAATACTGAAGGCATTGATTGTTGATGAGATTTTGAACCATGGAGATACAAGTGTTAAAGTAGCAGTTGCATCTTGTTGTAATGAGCTCAGTAGAATAACTGCTCCAGATCAACCTTATCCTGATGAACTAATGAAGGTCTTCTGGTCATCTCTCGTTATTACATTTTCACCAAAAAGCCATTTGATTATAGAATTATAAAACAAATAGATAAATATATTAAGGTGGTGTTGCTTGTGTACAGGAATTTTTCAAATTATACTTGGTTGCGTTTGAGCAGTTGTCCTCCGAGCCTGGTCAGAATTATTCTAGGGCTATTAAGATTGTTGAAACTGTATCAGAAGTGAGATCCCAACTTATTCTTATGGACTTGGAGTCTGATGAGATGGTAGTTGAGATGTTCCAAATTTTTCTCAATAATATCAGGTAATAGATCCTTAAATTCTTAAGAACCAAAATTCTTATGCATATGTTTATCAAAATTATATATGCTGCCCCAAAGTCCAATTCTTGGCTACGTCTCAAAAGTGGCTGAATCTTGAAATCATATATCTAACAGTTCTGCTGTATGTAAGCTCTGTTCTCTGATGTTTGTAGCATCTTCGTTTCATTTCTGGTATTTTGAATTACATAGTATTCTTTTTAATTGTATTGAAGGTCCCCTCACCCTGATAAGGTCTTCAAGAACGTGGAGAAAATTATGAGTGTGGTAATAGAAGAAAGTGATGATGTCTCAGTTGAACTGCTGAAGCCCCTTTTAGCTAGTGTGAAATTGGACAATAAGGTAATGATTTTTCATGCTCTTATGTTATTTTTGGATTATTTTCGTTATGTATTTTGTATTTTTTCTCGTTGCTTCAGAAAACTGCACCTATTTCATGGGAGCTGGGGAAAAGAGTGTTTGAAAATGGTGCAGCCAAAGTGCAGCCCTATCTTAGAGAAGCTGTGAAGGAATTGGAGCTGGATCTTCATGATTATGCTGAAATAGTTGATTCTATATGCAATGGAGAAAACCTGGTTCGTTCTTCTCCGTGAAATTTATGAATTAAAAATTAATTTTATTGATTTCTCTGATCTGAACCACATTCCTTTGAGCTTATCTGATTTCAGATTTTCATGCAATGAATGTTTGACTGGTCTTATGTGCATTGTTTATTTGTTAATGCCAATGTTGTGAATGTCAAAATTTGATTATGATAATTTGGAACTAATTTGATTTCATTATCTTTACTACTTATAGAAGGGTCAATAAGTCAAAGTGATACTTGCCTGTTTCTTCGATTGTTTCATAATTGCTGAAGTATTATGATGTTAGTTTTGCATGATATTAAAGTAATTTCTGTCTGGCTAGGTTATATTACCTCTTTGATCCAAATTGTTGAACTGTTGAAGTATTTATTATATTGGTTAATTCTTCCAATTCAATGGACCCCTAAGAGGGCTAATATTCATATATGCCAAAATTGAAATTCATCTCTGTAGTTTCTTTGGCCACGAAGACACTTAGTGACAATTATTTCCTTAGTTTCTTTAAGGGATATATATTTGTATGCCCTTAAATATCTTTGTATATGATGAAGATTAGATTGCTTGTTGGACCTCCTAGGATTTCAAATTTTCACAGTTTAAGAAATCAATTCAGACTTCTAGAAATAGATACGATTTTTCATACAAACGGAAGAAAATAGTAGGTAAGCGTACCTTACTACACAACTCAATATTATCCCTTGCTCCATTGTTTCCTTCTAGGACTGCACTTAAGTGGACGTTTTGGCTAAGCTGATTTAGAAGCTTTTATAAGCTCCCACATCTTATTAAGATGTTTTTACTGATGAGATACTCGATCTTAATTGCCAGATCTTCAAATGTCTGCATATGAAGTACGTTCTTAACTTATAAGTGTTAGTAATTGCAATAGGTTAATTTATATCAATAGAATTAAAAGCGGTTTGTTAAGATCTTAAGGAATTCCTTCCTGTTGTCAAAAAACTTATAAGTTCATCTTAGTAAAATAAGCATATAAGCCCATCTCACAAAACCTTTACGAAACACTTTGAAACATGTTGTAAATTTTTTTTTGAGGAGCTTATAAGCTCAATAAAAACACTCTGTCATGTCTGGCCATAAGCTAATCCACAAAAAGCCTGAGGCTTTGATAGAGGCTTTCACCCTCAATTCATCCTTTATTCTTCCAGTTACTTGAATAGGCTTGAGTTTGAGTAATGAGCTCTAAGATGATGCTCTTGAAGATTGCTTCTGCTTCCAACTACCATCCCACATTCTTACTATATCAATATAGTTTAAAAACAAAACTACAATTTTGTTATTGTGTTAGCATGAAGAAGAAAGAAAGTGCCTTACCATATAATTTCCCATTAACTAGCCGACTGGATAACCTTTTATCCAAATCAAAAGGTTCCAATGTCCCATTTTTTAGAAAAGCTCTCAATTTAGTAACATCATTTATCCTCGAGAGGTTCATCTCTTATGGAATGAAGACAAAAGGGCGAGATGGTAGTATGGATAGAAGAATACATTCTATCTTGACTAATAAGGGAAAATCATAAAAAGTAATGATAAGGGATAGAGACTTCAGTTCGATATCAAATGAGTTCAAAGCTAACGATAATGAGCTAAGTTGCCTAATTAGCATACTTAGCAACCAGATATAATTCAAATATCTATGTATTGAATTATATCATCTATGTATAAGGTTACAAGTTAGGAGGATCCTTTTGAATCTTTAGAAGAGTGGATTATATTGCAAGAGTTGGTCGAAGATATCCAATCACAGAGAAGGAACAAATCGTTTTTCTTTGGATTTGGAAGACGACCTTGCGTCTGCCGAAGGAGATGATATTTCGGAATATCTCCCAATAGGGGCCCACTTTCCCTATCTTGTGAGTAGTTCATGAGGGTGGGTATCTACTTCAATAGAAGCACCATTTTCCACGCCAAACAAGAAGCAAAAGGTTGAGCATTGCTTGGACCAGACAAGAAGCAAAAGATTGGACCAGGGTGAAAGTATATGCATGGATGGTGGTCTAATATGCCAAGTCCTACAACGGAAGTTCAAGGCAGATGCCTCATGTCTTGTTGAAGTCCATTGAAAATCTTTTCTCTTATACGAATAGTTACTTGAACACTAGCATTCAAGGTTTACCAATTCTCTAGAGATAGTGATAATGCCAAATCTATGTCATAATACCGACAAGAAGATCTACTATTATAACTTCACTATAAGGCGCAACTTGAGGCTTTTGCTTTTTTAGCATGCCATAACTATTATTGATGGTGTTTTGATATTGGACTCGGGTGGTATTCCAACCATAAGCTTCATCTGTAACCTTAGTTCTACTTTCTCATGTTTCTCAAATGGAAGTATGTGAAGCATCAATGAAAGAACACAGAGCAAAGTCTTCTTATTCAATAGCTCCAAATATTACACAATTAATTTAATTTGTACTCTTCCATCTAAAACTTATGCTTCTTATTAATGTTCGTCTTCTTTCTATCTTAGTTAAATAGGGGTATTCAACCACAATAAATGATTTAAGTCTCCAAGTTCCAATAAATGACACCGAAATGTGTATGCATAGAGATATTTCCCTTAAGGAGGAATCCTATTGAATTGAAAATTGTTCATCGAAAATTCTTTCAGAGCTAAGGCAAAACTCATAGTGAAGAAAAGAAGGAAGCATTCCTTCCGATGCACGAGTGTCGACAAAGAAATATTCGATACCAATCTCATTGATATCATTGATCTCATGTCAATCCCATCGGTCGAATTACTTTTTCAATAAATATAAGACATCTAACTCATATAAGTAAAAAAATATTTTCATGGATAAGAAAAAGACAACACACAAATTGGAATGGATTGATGTTGGCAACCCTATTCTCTTTGGCAACATCTACTACTTCGAAACTTAATTTGGGAGCCATAATTCGACCCAACCGTTCCTAAGATGTTGCTAATGACCAACGTATGTCAACTGCTTTCTATGTATAGACTCAATTTCAATGGGAACTTGATGAGTCTATCCGCTTAAGTTTTTTTTTGCTATATCGGGACCTACTCCACGTATTGCACTATGTAAGACAAATAATTTTGTATTGAATTGAAGAAATTCACCATAAAAAATGAATTTCGGACCGTGAAGTCCTTTAGTAGATATTGATGACTTCGGCTTCTCCTTAACTGCATATTGCCTCAAGTATCTCATAAAAAATAGTGAACAAATGCTCATATGTAGTAAGATGATTTTGATAGGAAAGCTAAGTTTGTTAAAGAATCTTCTCTATCAATGCATTCAAAATTTGACACGATGGTTTTGATAGAAACAAATGCATGAGTGAGCCGACAGTCCATTGATCTGCTAACTTCGTGTGCGCTTCGACTTGAATACATACCAAATTGGGTCGATCTTTAGTTGTATTATGGGACTCATGTTTTACTCTGGTTGTTCAGGTGTCTAACATGCTTGTGTCCGAACAAGAAAGTTCAGACATCAAGTAGCGGGGAAGGGCGAAGTCACCAATACTGATTCTTTCTATATACTATTAAGAAATGAAAGAAAGATAGATTTGCTAATGTCATCAACTCGTTAGGTTTTGACAAAGTCCAAGGAGAAGTTATGTATGTTTCCTACATAAAGCTAGTTACATATCCGTCGTGTTGCCGTGAAGCATTCTTTAGAGAAAAATGTCCTCCTTAGACAAGGTCTAGGCACACTAAATAAAAATAAATTGTAAGTGTTATTTGTACTTGTCATATGACTGGTTACTCTCCTTGTCGCAAACACCAACCACAATGTCGACTAAAGCTAGTCCGCTAGAAGGTTCCTAGTTAAGAGATATTCAATGTTTTTTGTCTCTATAATAGTGTAAACTTTTAAGTTAGGTGCTCATTCAATATGGCATTGCGAAAAGGTCTTTTAATAAGGTACCAAAGATATGCTTAACAAATACGAACACTACCGGAGGTTTTGGATTCAAATTTTGCTGCCTCCATTTATTGAAAAAGGTCGTGTGAGGCTTGTTCATGTTAAATATTTAATGCCTTTCCTCTTTAATGACTTAAATTAATAAGGGGCGTTTGTAGTACATTCAATATTGTAGTGCACGATGTGTTATTCCGTGCATCCTTTTATTGTTGTCCAAGTACAAAATAATGAGCTAATAATTTATAGTGTTGTTGATCGGATACTTTAGAAAAGTTTAGGCTTCCATTTCTTGGACACTCTAATCAAATCTTCATAAGAATATAACGAATTAAGAGTTGACTCTTTAATACATAAGAGCAAAATCACAACAATATATACCTAATTACTTTATGCGGTACTTTTGATTTGATTCAATGATATGCACTTTTTGCTATTTCTTCACGTGTCATTTGCCTATGAGATAGGTGTTCATTATTATTTCAAACATAGAATGGGTAAATATACTATAGTCCTTCCGGCATTTGTCCTGTGGATGTGGGTCCCACCACATAACTCCTTTAGTTTTAATGTATTAGCGTGATCAGTTTATTGTGTCTGGTTTCTCTTATTACTATCATTAGTGAGCAATTTAGCATGATTGGTAGATTAACCCGTGCTGAGGCGGAGCATTGGAACATGTTCTAGTATCTTTCATCATATTTTACTTTATTTTAGTTAATAAATCATATATGCATCGACACCATTTTGGCATGTTGCCTTAATCTCATCTCTCTATTTATGGTATCGAAATTCCCCATACATTCTCAAGTTGCCATTTTCTTTCTTCTAACAATTATGTGTGTAAAAGTTAAAACGGAGTACGATTTTTTCTCAGAGCTGTGAGATTCTAATAATTTCCTGTTTAAAAATAACTTTACATGAAACATGCCATGCGATAATTATTTTAGTATCTTTCATCATATTTTAATTTATCTTGGGTAATAAATCATATATGCATCGGTACCATTTTGGCATGTTGCCTTAATCTCATTTCCCTATTTACTGTATCGAGTTTTCCATACATTCTCAAGTTGCCATTTTTTTTCTTCTACAATTGTGTGAAAAAGTTAAAACGGAGTACGATTTTTTCTCAGAGCAGTGAGATTCTAATAATTTCCTGTTTAAAAATAACTTTACATGAAACATGCCATGCCATAATTTTGTGCATTATGTGTTCTGCTATATCTAAATAATTAATTTCGGACGACATTCATTTGTGAATCAGGTGCCAAGAACTGTTGCCCCAACTGTTAGTGGGCCATCTCGATTAGAAGAACTTTCTAGAGCTGGTAGAGAAAATTCGGCTCGTCAAAGTGATTCTGGTAATGAATTGAATAATGAAAATTCAAGACCAGAAACGGTAGTTATTCGAAGGAGAAGGGGCAGAGCACGTAATTCTGTAATAAGACCAGAGGAGAGATACCAACATGCCGGGAAAAAAGGTGGAAGGCATTCAGATGATACATCTTCTGATGGTTATAATGACGAGAAAAGGGATTCGCCTTTGCACTCCGGACTGAAAATTGCGAAAAATTCTTCACAGAAAAAAATCAATTCGGTTGGCGAAGGAAGCAGAAAGGGGCGGTTGAAGAGGAAAGAGGGCACAATTAATCAGAACGATGATCTGGAATTCTCGTTCAAGGTGAAAAGAAAATTAATGCAAAATAAGGCGAAGAAGAAAAATGATAATGTTCAAAAGAAGACAAGCGATAGGGCTATTTCTGGAAGGAGTAATATTAGTGAGACTGGGGAAGAAGAAAAGGATGTCGAGAAGGTAATAGAATTATTTAGAATTTTGTTTTGATGGCTTTTTGGAGTTTTTAAATTCTTCAACCTTTTAATTACTTTGATTTTTTAACTACTTTTGGGATAATTTAATGCAGATAGAGGAGTTTCCTGTGTCTAAGCCTGCGAAAGGCAAGAATATGAGCAAAGGAAAGGAAAAGGTACCATTTTATTGTATTTTACATTGTAAATTTTAAGTATCCTTTGAAGATTTGAAGATTTTTTCTTTAACAATTTGGCTTGGAATTTGTGGTCCAGATGCAGAAGACGAAAAGATCCCAAGCTGATCGTGGAGAAGAATTAGTTGATTTAAGGATACAAGTCTGGTGGCCAATGGATGAGACGTGAGTAATAAATGTTGTGATTATATCAATTTCTTGTGTCAAAATCTGTAAAATGACTTGAATCGTGTTTTTATTTTCTCCTAGGAATAATGTACTTTAGCTATTTGCTTTAGTTTCAATTGGAAACTACAGATTTCATAATATGCATTTTGATAACACCGACATTTAATGTTTTGTACATTGCAGGTTTTATACAGGCACCATTACAGCTTATGATCGTGAAACGAAGAAGCATACGGTGATTATAGGCCTTGATCTTTTTTCCTGAAAATCTGTGAACAATGCAATTTCTTTTATTGTAAACGTTAACTTGAGAAGTGATTTCGATCAATCTTTCTCATCTCTAATTATTTTCGGTTTTGCTGTTTACTTGCAGATTTTATATGATGATGATGAAATAGAAATATTGAATCTTCGAAAAGAAAAATGGGAACTTTTCGATTACAAGCAGCGTCCACAAGTAAGATTCTTTCTTAATTCTTTATTATCTTATAGTTAAATTTTTTTTTCCCTGTGGAATATATCTCTTTGTTTTGTGTTTTCGGCATTAAAATGTAATTTGTCTGAAAATATCTTCTCAGAAACAAGAAGCCTATATTCCGTCTCCTGCTAAAGAGCCTGTCAAGTAAGTTTAGTTTAAAGAATACTACAGATTTCTGACCTACCATCAATTAATCTTGTATTCGTTCTAGGAATAATTACGAAAAACCACTGAGGTTTGGCCTTTTCTCGAAAAACACCCCTGAATCCGCAATTTTCCGTTAGTTTGAGGATGTTTTTCATTACCATCGGCTAAACCTCAGGTTTTTCCCCCTAATTTTCAATGTTTTAAGGGTGTTTTTTTGTAAATGATGCAAATCTCAGGGGAGGTATTTCTAATTGGCCCTTCTTTCTTAGCCATTTTTTTGCTTTTTATTGTTGAAAGCTCTATGAACTCAATCAGGACTGTAGAAAAGACTGCCAAAAGAAAACCAGGCTCCTTGAAAAAACGACACGCCGCCTCATCATCTAAAAGGTTGGTAAAAATCCTTTGGGGTTACGAAATCCTAAAAGATTGATTTCAGTCTTAATTTTGTCTATTATTTCTGTTGTCAGATCAAAAAGTGAAGTACACAGAATCACTAAATCTGGAGACAATTCTGCCCCTGACTTCGTTCATGTGAATGACGAACCCAATGATGAGATTTATGAAACAAAGGACTCACAAAAGGATAATGAGCAAAAGCAAGAATCGGAAAAATTGATGAAGAAAATAGAAAGCGTACCCCAAATACCCGAAGATGTAATGGAGGGTTAGCTTTTGAAGGCATGGAAGCATGGAAGTGATTGGTTTCGGGTTTTTGAGATTTTAGGACAAACTTTGCAGTACATGCAGTTTAAGGTGTGTTATTAACTTAGTCAACGAACCACATTTTTTTGGTTTTTGTGATCATATTATATTTTGTCTTAGGTTTTGAAATGTTTGAGCTTGTAGCTTTATTTGGCTGCCTTTACATGAACTACATGGAGTTGTAAACTATTGGAATGTGTAAGTTTTCGGGTTTTCGCAATGGCAAAAGTGTACTTTTGCCTTGTGGTATTCAAAGGTTTCATGCTATCTAAGTTTTCTAATTGATGCTTATATATAAGTTTTTTATTTTTGTCATCTGTTCTATTTCATAGCATGTTGCTGATATAATAGTTTGAACAGTAATGTTAATATCGTTAGCAAGAAAATGAAAAGTATGGTAGGTAAGACTTGAGAAAAACTATGGTAAAGTGATTTGGACTTGAGAGAAAGTCTTGTTGAAATATATTGCAAACTTTTGGTACATGATTAGTCAATTTTATCAAATGAGACTTCGAATATGATTCTTTGCATGCATGATTAAAAATTCGCAACAAAATGTCCGTTGCAAAACTATTTTTGTTTTTAAATAAATTAAAATTATGTGATAGAAAATTCGTTGCCAAATTAAGATATTTAAGCATTTCTTTAAAAAAATTAATTTGCAATGGAAATGCTATTGCAAAGTTAACTGCCATTTCCAACGTGGTTCAACATATATCAAAAACGAAAGAATTCTTTTTTCAACGGAAATTCCGTTGCCAACTAAAATAAAAAATGAAAAAAGAAACCGAAAGTTTTATTTGCAACGGGATTTCCGTTGCAAAAGTAATTATAAATATTTTAATGGGAAGGTTATTGCGACGGAAATCGGTTGCCAAATGTACTTAAAAATGAAGGATCTTAGTTGCAACGGAATTTCGGTTGCAATCTTAGAACTTGGTGGCTTTTCCGTTGCAAATACAATCTCAATTTCAAAATGGATTTTGGCAACGGAAAATCCGTTGCAAAATATAGTGGATGCTATAAACAGCCGCTTTTATTTGCAATGAAAATTCCGAGTGCAAATGTTTTTCCATTTTTAAAATTTGACTACCCTTGCTACTGTTCCATTGCAAAATACAGTAAAAACTGAAGTTTTTATTTGCAACAGAATTTCAGTAATTGCAAAATATATTTTCATTGTTAAGATTGGACGGGTTTTGTAAAAATTGACATGGGTTCCAAGCTATGAAACGCTGATACAGCGACACGGATTTTTTTCGATATTTTACTCTAGAGAATCCGACATGGTGTCGGACACGACACGGCAGGTTGAGATTTTTAGGAATACTGTCCGTGCATCATAGGTTCCAAGTACTCAGATCGTTGCTAATTCCGTTGCAAATATTAGCAAGGATGTTTTTTTTTGCAACTCCTGGGTTCTGTTGCTAATTAGGTGTTTTCTTATATTCCATTTTAGAAACGTAGGTTCTATTTTTTAAATCGTGACGTTTCGGTACTTCTTACGGCATTTTAAAAATGCTTTGGTTCTTCTGATGAGTTACATAATTTAAATTTGGGTTACCATTTTGCTCAAAACTCAAAAGCAATGATTTTATGTTAATTCTTAATCGAAAAATGATGTAAAATGAAACAATTGTGACCAAAATAGTGTGATATCAGTATTTGAATATTGTGGCTGAATGTAGTCCTAAGAATAATCTACATAGGATGTTATTCGTAGAAATAACTTACATTTTAGTAGTTCGATTCGAGTGATTCGTATATGCAATTTAGAAAAGAAAAGAAAAATCTATGGAGGAGCAAAATTGAATAGTCTGTTAAAGAGAAATTGTGATATTGATAATCACTGTGTGGTTTGTATAACCACACACAAGTATGACATCGATTGAGATATATAAAACTCAACTGTAGCCAAGGAAAATATTAGGTTAATATCAGGCTAGAAAATTCGTGCAGAAATCAACACAAGGATTGGGGTACGGGAAACTAAAATAGCAGGATATTTCATATATAGTGAGGAGACCTAAGTTCTTAGGAATAGAACCTTCTCTCCATACGTACAAATTAAAGAGTCAAATACACAAAATCTCCTGAGGTACGATCCGTTTGTAATTTTATCATCGAAACATTGCAACCTTACACTTACTCAACTGAAAGAATAATGTGCTTAACAAAGAAATGTACAAGTACTCGACCTAACGAACTTTGAATTTAGACATATATATCAAGTTTGAAATCGATTCAAAGTCAAGTTGAAACTCAATTAGCTTGATCGAATCAAACTTGCTCGAGCTCAGTTCACAAGACTCGTAGGGCCGACTCGACTTATTTGCATTCCTACACGGCTTCACCAAGTTACCAAAGACTAGTAGGCAAATTAAGCTACTCGAGTACGATTCAACAACTCCAAATATTTGGGCAAAAGAACATTATATCTTTCTCTCTTTATTAATTGAAAAATAAAAATATAGAAAGTTCTAACAATTCCACCTACAATCTTTACCAACCCACCCTGCCTCATCATGTATAAAAAAACAATGCCGTTTCTCTTTGAAGTGTATACTTTCAAATATATTCATCATTTTTCAATTTCCGTTTAAATTGAAACGGGGTTGGTGGAAACTTAAGTGGTTAAATTACAGCAACTTCACAGTTTGCCACAAAAAAATTTCTTTTCTCATAAGCTATCTATCTTTATTCTATATTTCAATCATCATTTCTTGTTCTTACGTACATCATCATCATCATCATCATCAGCCACCAACTCTCCGCCGTGTAACGCCTCCATGCAGTCGGTTCGGGGAAAGCTCGTTTGCGTCACCGGCGCCGCAGGGTTCGTCGCTTCGTGGCTAGTTAAACTCCTTCTCGAAAAAGGCTACACTGTCAGAGGCACCGTCAGAAATCCAGGTGAATTGAACTTGAAGAAACATTTAACTAGCCCTTCAAATTTTTTTTGTGATCAATTATGTATTTTGAAATGTTAAAGTTGTTATCTTGCATGTGGGTTTTTGTTTTATTTGATTTTTGGGGATTGTAGATGATCTGAAGAATTCACATTTGAGAGAGCTTGAAGGAGCGGCGGAGAGATTGATTCTTTGCAGGGCTGATCTCAACGATTATGGGAGTTTATGTGAAGCGATTAACGGTTGCGATGGTGTTTTCCACACGGCGTCTCCGGTTACTGATGATCCAGTGAGTATTTTTCGTGACGCTTTTAGTGGTTTTTTTTGTAAAAACAAATATTAAGCAACAAACAAAATATTTTAGGTTGTTTATAATTGAGTGTTTTTGACGCTTTATAATTGGTGGAGAAATTTTCATTACTTTTATCTTTACGGCTACACGTTAAAGGCAAAGCAAGAAAGATGAGATGAGAGATCACTTGTTTGAACTTTGAACATTTTCCAGTTTAGTTATTTGGCGTAAAACTCTCCCTAAAAAATATTACAGTTGCGTTTTTAAGGGCTCGAACGCGAGATTAGCGCAAAATGGATGATTTAAGTTCTTAAGTATCCTATAGACACTAAATAAGAAAAAAAATATAAACGCCCCCTTGGCAATTCTAGATGAGAATACAGTTTGTATGGATTCTTGGCATTTTTAATTTAAGGTACTAAATTGTTAACTGAGTGCTAACTTCATTTTTGTAGTAATTATTAATTTAAAGAAAATTTTACTCTAATTAAATATTTCTTGCCCGAAAATCCCCCAATTAATGACATGTAGAGCTATCTCACGACGTCGAAAAGAAAATAAATTGATAAATAAATCTAAGACAAATGAAATATGTCTAATTATATACTATGTTGTTGGTTAGATGTCTTGTTCCTCGGTTCGTGTTGGTGACCGCGTGGGGTGTAAGTAAGAGTTGGTAATAAACATGCCTGCATTTGACGTAAAAGTCTTCGTAATGCAATGTGAAAATGATGTTTCAAGAATTTAGTGGAACTCAACGTTGAATTTTCCTTGAAATGTTTGCAGATAATATTTACAAAATCCCCTGAGATTTGTTCCTTTTCTGTCTAACCTTAAAAATTACAAAGATCGTCCTAAGTCAATTAACGATTTACAACATTTGTTTTAGGGGCCTCAGGATAATTTTCGTATTATTTCAAGGTTTTAGAGTGTTTTTTATAAACTGCGTAAACCTAAGGAGTATTCATAATTAATTAACCCTAATGTTTGATTGAGTATTGATGATCGTCTGTGATAATGAAGGAACAAATGGTGGAGCCGGCAGTGAACGGGGCGAAAAGCGTGATACGTGCAGCTGCGGAAGCTAAAGTTGGCCGTGTGGTTTTAACCTCGTCTATTGGTGCGATTTACATGGATCCAAATAGACACCCTGATCAAGTCGTCGACGAGACTTGCTGGAGTGATCTTGAATTCTGCAAGAACACCAAGGTTTGAACATAATCCAATTTATACTTGTGTATGTTTAAAGTTGAGCACAAGTTTAAACTTATGTCAGGGATCTTTTTGTAATTTTTAAAAATAGAGGGGCTGAATTGTAGTGAAGACAAACCTCAAGGACATTAATATAATTCGACCTAACAATATTTACAGTTCAAAACTGGGTATAGTGAACTAACTAATTACAAAAATAAACAAAACCACTTAATATTTTCTTTAATGTCCCATTTTTAGAATTGGTATTGCTATGGCAAAGCTGTGGCTGAACAAGCAGCATGCGATTTAGCTAAGGAGCTTCAAGTTGAATTGGTCGTGATCAACCCGGTTTTGGTACTCGGTCCGTTGCTTCAGCCGACTGTGAACGCAAGCGTTCTTCACATACTAAAGTATTTAACTGGTTCAGCTAAGACTTATGCCAACTCCATCCAAGCCTATGTGCATGTCAAGGATGTTGCAACGGCACACATTCTCTTGTTCGAGACACCGGCAGCATCGGGGCGGTACCTCTGCGCCGAGAGCGTCCTCCACCGCGGTGATGTGGTGGAGATTCTCGCCAAGTTCTTCCCCGAATATCCTATTCCTACCAAGTAAGTTTGAATGTTTTGATTGTGCTAGGAATTAATGAGATAAAAAGATGTTTGAAGATAGGGAAAATTTACATAATTGGTCCCATAAATTTTAAGTTGATTAACAATTTTGTCATTTTTGTGGGTCAAATTGTAATTTTAGTTCGATATGCAGGTGCTCGGATGAAAAGAATCCAAGAAAGAAACCTTACAAATTCTCAAATGACAAGCTAAAGGAGTTGGGTTTGGAGTTTACACCTGCAAAACAGTGTTTGTATGATACAGTTAAAAGCCTTCAGGAAAAAGGCCACATTCCAATCCCATCTCAAAATCATGAGTCCATTCGTATTCACTCTTAAGGCCCAATTATGTTCTTTTGGCCGGCCCATATTATAAACAGTTAGGAATATATAGAATTATGTATTTTCTTTTTCCTTTATGGTTAAGCATTTGTGATTGTATTTATATGGGCAAATTACATAGGTTTCACAGATTGCCATATTTATACATAGGTCCCTCTTGTTTTGTTTTTTATATCCTAGTCTCTTGACCTGTCAACCTTTAGTCAGTTCCGTTAATTTTCTGGTATAGTTGTGTTTGTATCATCGAGATGATGAATTTGGACTATATATAAATTTATCTGATTCTGTGATGAAATTTTAAAGTTACAAGCTTCAGAAATTTTCCTTCAATTGTGTGTGATGATGTCGGTTTTTGGTAAGTGGTCAGAGTCAACCACGTGGCCTCGATCTGTCAGTTGAATTTGTAGAGGGGAGTCCGACTTCGACCTGAAAAGCACTAGCACTGGGTGACTTGGCCGGAGGGGGTTGTCTCCGGCGTAACCCCTCCACTGAATTAAGTCAGTCTTAGAATATAATATTCGCAAAGGGAGGTTGGAGCAATTAATGAGAACTTACTTTCCATAATAAATGAGGGGGTATTTATAGGGTGGTTTCACACACACTGGCACACTGTTCGTATGTGCATTAATGGCCTCGACTGTGGGGCATTTAATGCCCGTGCCTCGAGTCAGATTCATTCCTTAATAGGAGGGATTGTCTGTCACTTCAGGCAGTATAGAGTACGGAAGGCAGTCAGAACGAATACGGCGCAATTAATGCAGCTACAGTGTGGTCGACTGTGTGGAGATGGGACAGGTTCGAGCCCACTGACCTCGACCCTCAAAGCACGCTCTTGGGGAGAAATAGCGAGTCGAGTATCGATCCTCGAGCGTGGTGTGGTCGAGCTAGGGACCTTGGAGACTTCCGAGCCATTATGACAGTCGAGCTATCAGGCCGAGCCATTTGGTCGATCGCCGAGCTTGTTCTTGGGCCACGTGTGGGTTGGCATTT
Organism: Verbena officinalis; assembly: GCA_958496215.1. Taxonomy (NCBI): domain Eukaryota; kingdom Viridiplantae; phylum Streptophyta; class Magnoliopsida; order Lamiales; family Verbenaceae; genus Verbena; species Verbena officinalis. The sequence continues at coordinate 3,691,273 of OY292391.1, forward strand.
GACTAGATAAACGTGGGGATTGACTCTTTAAGAGTGCGCCACGTGTATTCTCCGGAATATTCCCCATCACGAGTCCCCCAAGTTCCGGTCGAATATATTCGACCGGGATTTGAAATTGATCGCCATTTCGAAGCTCGATACACGTGGCCATTTTAGGTTGGGCCACGCAACCCGGTATTACCGTTATACGCAACCGACAATAAAGTAGGTCGACCATCGGCTTGTTCTCAAAAAGAGCGCTTGTTTCGTCAGCGCTATGAAGAGCAATTATGGCGACTTTTCGCATTCCGAGGCATGAATATTATAAATAAGGGCCTAACCCTATTCATATTTCTTACATTCTCTGAATATTCACTCCGAGCGGAAGCACTTTTTAGCGAGACAATCATTCAGGCGAAGGAACTTGATTCGAGCGTAAACACAAATCGTCCACTTTCTAGGTAACCCTCGACCCTCAACTCTACACTTTTTTACAATTTATAAAATGTCTGGAGCGTCAGAGGGATCTAGTGAGAGGGTGAGGGACTACGCAGCAGGCTTCGATGTAGTCGACTTAGGGTTTGACACTGAGTCAGAGTCGGAGGCCGAGGTCTCGTCCCGAAGGATCGCGGGTTTAAGTGGGGACAAAACCACATCCACTAGTGGTCGTGAAGAAACGACCCTCGACCAGTCGGGCTGCATTTCTGCCCCAGCGCGTGTAACGTAGCAAGGCTCCCGCCACCGCCAAGGGAAAATCCAAGGTGGGAGGATCGAGAGATGCTGGGGTCGAGCCCCATCAGTCGGAAAGGGGAGTACCTGCTCCTCATGATAGCATAGTCGGAGGAGTTTCAGAGGAGCAATTCGACAGGATTGCCGATCGATTGAATCTGCCTGAGCCCTACGCCATCCGAGCGGCGACTAAGGACGACATCTTGGGTCGACAAGCTCGTGGGGAGATTGCCGTTAACTATAATGCGGTGATGAACGGTTTCCGTCTGGTCGGGAACACCTAATACACCAGCTTGTTCCGGGCTTTGCGAGTTTGCCCCAGCCAGATGACCGCTAACTGCTTCTCCCTTATCTCCTGCTTCTTCATACTGATGAGGATCTTGAGACTCGAGCCGACGTTGGCTCGATTCTTCCAGATGTTCACACTCTCCGCCTCCTCCTCCTCGGGCGAGGGATTTTACAGCTTGTCTCAGAAAAGGGGCAAGAAAATATTCACCATCCCGACCTCATCTCACGGCGATCAATGGAAGACGGAATTCGTGATCGTCCAGCACCCTGACGGGTTTCTCATCCCGACCCAATGGGAAGACAATCGCCCCCCGACCCTTCGACCCGCGAAGGATGAGGTCCTCGAGGAGTCGATTGAACTAATAATGGGGTTTTTGGGTCGAGACATATGCTCTGACCAAGTCTTGCTCGACTGCAAGACCTTTTGCAGTGAGGAAAACCTAGCGGCCGCGGGGATCGGTCGCGGACGAGTGTGGGAGGGATTTGTCTTGGGTATAGGCCATTTTTTTGCCTTTTATTTATGCTGAATTTGCTTTTCTTAACTGCTTCTAATCGAATTGCTTTTTTGTGCAGATACCAGCATCCTAATGGCATCCAGGACCTCATTCCTTCAGAGCTTGGGCAAAGCTCTTTTGCCCGAGCACGAGCTGGCGACCGCGGAGAAGTTGGCGGAACTCAACGAGGCCGTTCAGAGTCGGCCTGATCTTCCTGCAGCCGAGCCCCCGATCCTCGGCGCTGACACCGGGGCGGGGCTGCAGTCCCCCAGACAAGGCCCTGGGCTCGGCAAGGGGCTATTCAAGAGGCCCGCGGTGGAATCTAGCCGGACGGTCGGCCCCACCACGGTCGATCTAGAAGAGGAGGAGGGGGAGGAGGCCGAGCCTCTAACTCGCAAAAGAGCTGCTCCCAAGCCCGCCCGCAAACCTGCCCCTCCATCCAAAAAGTTGAAGGGCAAAGGGTCGACTAGTGAGGCCCTCCCCGTGGAAGACTCGGGCTCTGAGACGAGCGCCGAGTTCCTGGCACGTCGCATCCAGGATTACCTCCCAGTGGCCGAGCCACACTTCCCCGATCCCTTCTCAGCGCGGGATCGGACTATGAGGCCGTGAAGGCCATTTGGCGGTCGGTAGCGACTGAGCCCGACCACAAGCGCATGGCAGAATGGTCGTTAGAGACCTTCGAGCGTAACCTTGCCACCGCCTTTATGTCTGTAAGTGATTCTTATATTTTGTTTATTAATCCCCAGTGACTTCTCTATTCAGTCTAACTTTCTTTCGCTTGGTCGACTTTGCAGCGCACAGCCCCGATCGCTCATGGATTGGTGCAATACGCAAAGGCCCTCCGCTCGAGGAAGCACTTTTACAAGAGCAAGTGCCTCGAGCTTAAGAAAGAAATCGAGGAGCAGAAGGAGGGCGGCGACTGGAAAAGACAAGCCCAAGGATTTCAGCAGTCGGCCCAACTGCTAGAGGAGGAGAACAGGAAGCTCAAGGCGAAGGATGCTGAGCTTTCGAGGGCCGTGGAAGAGCGAACCCTTAAAGTCTCAAGGCTCGAGGGGGAGGCCCGATCCCTCAGGCTCGAGGCCCAAGAGGGTTTTGTAAAGGGGCAAGCAGCTGGTCGAGCGGCGATCGAGCGCGAAATGGAGGCCAAGTACTGCCGCAAGGCTCGGGGCTTCCTTCAAAGGGCCCAGATGGCCATGGGGCGATGGGCTGTGAAGAAGTTTGTCGAAGGGCCCATGTTCGAGAAGGCCAGCGCCATTAAGGCGTATGATGACTTCAAGGATGGTCATGCGCTCTGCCTGGCCCAACTACAAGCTCAGAACCTGATCGTCCCTAGGGCCGATCTGTCCAAGGTCGGGATAACCGAAGCCGACCCTCGTCCTGAGAAGCCGACCCCCACAAACGCCGAGGCTCAGGCCATAGTGACGAAGACCACTACCGAGACCTCTGAGCCTGATCAGCATCCTTATGGCTTCGTGGTCCAACGGCTCATGGCCGAGCTTTTGAAAAAGCCGTATGAGGGTAAGGACGAGCCGGCGGAGCCCACTATGGATCGCCTGTTCCTCAATGTTGATCCGAGCGAATCCGATCCTGAGTGGTCTGCAACAGAGCTCGAGTGGTTGAGCACGCTAGCGCTCGAAGTTGGCCCGAGCGAATCGACCCCTGCCGATCCTTGAATTTGTCTTCTTTTTTTTTTTTTTTTTTTTTTTTTTTTTCTTTTATGTAATAGGAACCCTTTCCTCGAGCGGTAGGCTCGAGTCCTGCTGTAAATTCGTATTGACTTAATGAAATTTAGTTTTTTCATTGTCTTGTTTTTTATCTTCTACTCGAATCTTCAATTTCCTTGTTGAAACAGCTCCAACCAAGGGTTGATTTGACTGGCGGGCTCGAGCTTCACGCTCGAGTTCCCGGCTCCTTTGCTGAAGCGTAGCTTCAAGCAAAGAGTTGTTTCAACTTATTGGGCTCGAGCTTTACGCTCGAATCCCCCGCTCCTTTGCTGAAGCGTAGCTTCAAGCAAAGAGTTGTTTCAACTTATTGGGCTCGAGCTTTACGCTCGAGTCCCCCGCTCCTTTGCTGAAGCGTAGCTTCAAGCAAAGAGTTGATTAATGTATCATCCTTAACCGTTATATGTACTCAAAACAAGAATTCTTATAATGCATTAAACACCAGCATAGCTGTTACAAATAGGGCCCTTCGAGGGGATTTATATATCCAAATCCTGTAAGGATCGGTCCTAAGGATAATACAATTTTAAATTGTAGGCATTCCACGGTCGAGGCAACTCCTCAGATTCCGAGCCTAAGGTTTCCAACCTATACGAGTTGTTTTTGGCGATTCGTGCAACGCGGTACGGTCCATCCCATTTTTCTTCGAGCTTCTTAACTTTCCTAGACACCTCAACCTTTTTCAGGACGAGATCGCCCACTTGAAAGCTTAACGGTCGAACGTTTTTGTTGTAACTTCGAGCGGGGGCCGCCCTGTGTTGCTGCATTCGTCCTAACGCACGATGGCGCTTCTCCTCAATGAGGTCTAGCTCGAGTGCTCGCCCTTCATTGTTTTGGGCTAACTGGAAGTGTGAGACTCGAGCGGTTTCGTGGACCAACTCCGTAGGAATCAGGGCTTCCGATCCATAGATAAGGGCAAATGGAGTCTCGCCGGTGGCGGTTCGTGGAGTGGTCCTATAGGCCCATAAAACCTCATCGAGCTCGTCTGCCCATGCCTTCTTTTTAGCATCCAGTCGAGCGCTGAGACTTCGGAGGATGGTGCGATTAGTCACTTCTGCTTGTCCATTCGCTTGTGGATATCCGACTGAGGCAAAGCACTGATCGATTCCGTGCTCCTTGCACCATTCTTTCATGTCATCGGCTCGGAATTGAGGCCCATTGTCGCAAATTAGGATGCGGGGCACTCCGAACCGACATACTATGTTCCTCCATATGAAGTTTTGGATGACCTTAGAGGTCGTCTTCCTAACGGCTATTGCCTCGACCCACTTGGAAAAGTATTCACAGGCCACAATGCAATATTCGGCCTGTCGCACAGTTGACGTTGGAAGTGGTCCCACAATGTCGATCCCCCATTGATCAAACGGCCATGAAACATCGACCGCTATCATTTCAGCAGCATGCTTGTGGGAATAATTTCCCGTCTTTTGGCACTTGACGCAGCGCTTAGAATATTTTTCAGCGTCTCGCTCGAGGGTCGGCCAGAAATAGCCAGCTCGCGTTACCTTCCTGGCCAGAGATCGACCTCCCGCATGGTTGCCGCAACTTCCTGAATGGATCTCGTAGAGAACTTCTTCAATTTGTGAGGGTCGGAGGCACCTCATTGGGGGTCGACGGTTACCTCGCTTGTAAAGTCGACCTTCAGGGTCGAGGGTGTATCTTGAGGCTCGATGGCGTAGTCGTCGAGCGGCATTTCGATCTTGGGGTAGCACCCCGTCCCTTAAATATAGCACGACCTCGTCGAGCCAACAAGGCTCCTCCGGGTCGATTGTGATTATGGCCGCCTCGGGCCCGTCGATGGCTCGTCGATTGGAGATTTTGTAGGTGATCTCGCGCTCTTCTGTGCCCTTAAGGCCGCTTGCAAGTTTTGACAATATGTCGGCTCTAGTGTTTTCTTCACGAGGCACTTGATTGATCGCGAAGCTGGTGAATTGGGACGTTAGTTTACGCACTTCTTCTATGTATTTGACCATATTTTCCTCTCGGGCCTCGTAGAGTCCCTGGACTTGGTGTGCGACGAGTTGTGAATCAGTGATAACGGCGATCGACTTGGCCCCGCTCTCGAGCGCGATTTTCAGTCCTGCGAGGAGCGCCTCGTACTCCGCTTCATTATTGGTGATCCGAAAGTATAAACCATTGGCAAAGTCCAGATCCAATCCATCGGGATTTGTTAAAGAGATCCCTGCTCCCCCGCCCTGGGCGGTCGACGACCCGTCGACCTTCAGGAGCCAATGGGTGTTCTTGCTTTTAGGTGTTTTCGCAATGGTTGTTTTCTCGACCAGGAAGTCCGCGAGGACCTGAGCTTGCATGGCGACCCTGGGTTGGAAAGTGATATCAAATTGCCCAAGCTCGATCGCCCACTTGATCAGCCGACCCGAGTTATCTGGTTTAACCATCACTTGCTTCAGCGATTGGTCGGTAAGGACCACGATCTCGTGCGCTTGAAAATATGGGCGTAGCTTCCTTGAAGAGATCACTAGGGCCAGTGCAAACTTCTCGATCTCTAGGTATCGAGTTTCGGCTCCGTGCAGGATCTTGCTAACGTAATACACTGGGAGGTGTTTTCGATCCCTGATGGTTACTAGAACCGAGCTTATGGTTTCGTCTGAGACGGCGAGGTAGAGGTAGAGTATCTCCCCTTGCTCGGGCTTGGCAATCAGCGGAGCTGATGCCAGGTAATTCTTCAGTTCCTAGAAGGCTCGGTCACACTCCTCCGTCCACTCAAACTTGCTCACATCTCTCAATATCTTGAAAAAGGGCAAGTTACGCTCTGACGATCGAGAAATGAACCTATTGAGTGCCACGATTCGTCCGACCAACTGTTGGACCCCTCTGATCGTTTCCGGTCGAGGTATGTTAATTATGGTCGAGATTTTCTCTGGGTTGGCCTCGATCCCTCGTTGGCTTACCATGTATCATAGGAACTTTCCTCCTTTAAGCCCGAACACACACTTCAAGGGGTTGAGCTTGAGACGATACTTCCTTATCAAGGCAAACATCTCGCTTAGGTCACTCTGATGGTTTTCCGCCTTCAGACTCTTGACGATCATGTCATCTACATAAACCTCGACCGTCTTTCCCAATAATGGATCAAATATGAGGTTAACCAGCCTTTGATACGTGGCCCCTGCATTCTTGAGCCCGAATGGCATTACTTTAAAGCAATATATCCCCTTGACTACGATGAACGCCGTGTGTTTTTGGTCTTGGGGAGCCATCCTAATCTGATAATACCCTTGGAAGGCATCCATCATGCTCATTAGCTCGCAGCCGGCGGTCGAGTCGACTAGTTGGTCGATCCGAGGCAAAGGGTAAGAGTCCTTAGGGCACGCTCGATTGAGGTCAGTGAAATCGTTGCACATTCGCCATTTACCTCCTGTTTTGGCCACGAGGACCACATTGCAAAGCCAATCGACGTATTTCTCGGGAGTGATGTATCCAGCATCAAGCAACTTGTTGACTTTCTCCTCGATGATCGAGTTGCGAACGACACTCTGGGTCCTTAGCTTCTGCTTTAGGGGTTTGAAGGTGGGGTCGATATTTAGGTAGTGCGAGATTACCCTCGGGTCGACCCCTTCCAGATCTTTGGCCTTCCAGGCAAAGACATCCACATTATCTTGCAGGAAGATGGTGAGACACTCCAACTGCTTCCCCTCGAGACTCGCCCTGACCCTGGTGGTTTTTTCCCGATCCTGAGGATCGAGTTGGACTAGCTGAGTGTCCTCCGCTGCCAACAGTCGGGACTCGTCCACTTTCCTTTTTTTTCGAGCCTCCTGAGTACTTATTTTGGAGCGCGAGACTCCATCCCCTCTCGGGTCGACGATTCTTTCGTCGTCATCCGCATCATCCATGATGAGATCACCTGGTTTGAGCCAATTTTCTGTGGGGGGTCGAGCCTCGTTAGCAATTGCATAGCAAGCCCAAGACTCGGCCAAATCGCAGCGCACCTCTCCGATCCCGTAGGGAGTCGGGAGTTTGATCTTTTGGTGGTAGGTCGAGATGACGGCCTTGAAATCAATGAGGCCGGGTCGACCTAAAATCATGTGGTAAGGGAAGTTGGGGATATCGACGACAACCCAATTAATTTCCATCGTCGTTCGAGCGGGGTGAGAGCCCATGGAAGTTAACATTTTAATCTGACCTTTTGGGGCGATGATCGATCCACCAAAGCCTTTGAGGGTTGTTTTTACGGGCTCATATCTTAATTTACTCAAATGCATTCGCTCAAGAGTCGAGTAAAGAACAATGTTCGAGCTAGCTCCAGTATCAACCAAACATTTACTTACAGCGTAGTTTGCGATATCTAAAGTTACCACCATCGGACAACTCGGCGTTACGCCATCCCGATGGGGATCTAGATGAAAATCCCTATCGCTAAAAGCTACTTCTTTTTGCTTCCATTCTTCCCCCGGCTCGACTTGTAGCATTTCGTAAGGGCCACGAAGGCTGGTTTGGGCCCGACGAATCCCTCTCTTCCTGGCAGTCTTAGTATCTCCACCATCGGGTCCCCCTACAATCATATCGATTCGACCGTGGGTCGGCGCGTTCTGGATCGCACCAGGGGTGGCGGCCTGCTTTCCTTCACGTTGATTTCGCTTTGGTGGGGGCGATCGGGTCCTAGATCTCGACCGTCGATCCTCAGCCTCGTTGCAGCGCCGCTCGCGCCCTCGATCCCTATTTCGCTTCAGCCTTTTAACGAATTCGACCAAATGTCCTCCTTGGATGAGCCTTTCTATTTCATCCTTCAGCTGGTTGCAATCGTTGGTGTCGTGCCCAGGCTGATCGTGGAACTCACAGTATTTGGATTCGTCGACCTTCTGTAGGTTAAGCTTCAGCTTCTTGGGGTAGTTGAGAAGCTTCCCAGGGATTTTTGGAAGGATATCCCCTATCGCGCATATTAGGGGCTCATATTTCTCCCGGTCGGGCCGTCGATTACTCGAGCTTCCTTCAGACCGAGCATTGCTTTCCTGTCGACCCTTGTTCTTCCCTCGACTTGTAGGTGGACTCTGATCTCGAGCGCTGCGGGATCGATTGTAGTAGTTGCTGTGGGCCGGGGCTCGACCGATGCTTCTCAACATGTCTTGGCCGTGGTTTGCCCAGTAGCTTCCCTCAATCTCCTCGTAGTCCATCCATTTTGTAGCGCAGTCTTAGATGTCCCTCAGGCTATTTACGGGAACTCTACCAAGGATATCCTTGGTGAAGTCTCGGCAATGACAGTTTTTTCCCAAGGCGCTGAGGACGACAGCGAGGTCGGGCGGCGCGACTCCGACCAATTCTGTATTGAATCGAGTGAAGTAATCCCTTAGTGATTCTTCCACTCCTTGGACGATGGAATCTAAACGGGACACCCCGAGCCTATCTTGGATCAGAGGGGAGAAGTGGCCTTCGAGCGCTGTGGAGAGCTCGTCATACGTTCTTATGGAGGCAGGAGGCTGCCTGAGAAACCAATCGAGCGCCGCCCCTTTGAAGGTGGTGACCAGAACCTTCGCCCATGTGTGTGGAGTATGGGGGAATAAGTTCATCGATAGCTCGAAGCTGGTTATATGGTCACCAGGATCGGTTTTCTCATCGTAGATGGGAAGGTCCCGAGGTATGGCAGTCGACCCAGGGTCCTCGCTGAGGATCTCCTCTGTGAACGGCGACAGCCTCTGTCACCGGCTTCGAGCGTTACGCTCGGGTAACCATTGCTCAATATGCGCCACCTAAGGTCGAGGGGGGAGCCTGTCTCTCAAGTCCCCCAATGGTGGGATGCCAGCATATTTGTTCGTTAACCTCTCCCTGACCGGAAGTCGAGGGGGAGGGAGACGCCTAGCGTCTCGCATGAGTCCGCCCTATGAGGTGGTTGTGTGGGTCGTATGGGCTGTGAAAATGCCCTTCTGCGGTCGGGAGGTGGGGGGATGTAGTCCCTTTCGTTGATCTGATTGTTGTATTCCTCTCGATCATATTCCTCATCGTAATAGCCTTCCTCTTCTTCAGGCTCGTTCTCCCGTTCGATGACACGCGCCTTTCCCGGCCTTTGGACCGTGTGGCCATTGTTCTCATCTTCCCCCTCCGGGTAATGGTCGATGGGGTAGCGTGGAGGTCGGGCAGCCTCGGGCCTCCGACCCTCGTTCCCCCTTCCTATATGAGTTTGAGCTCTAGGGAGTATCGGGGGTCGAGATAGTCGATACTGTACTAGGGGAGGCTCAGTGACATTGACTGTGAGAGGAATCGTCCTTATGGGCCTCCCAGCCTCAAGGGCCTGCTTAACCTCCTCATAAACCTGACTGGTATATGCGGCTAAGTCTTGGGCTGATGGTTGAGCCGGGAGTACGACTGCGGGTAGATCCGCGCATGAAACAGCGTCTTCCTCCGCCCCGTTAGGAGGGTTTGCCCCCTCAGGGCGGTCGATGTCTTCAAGTTGGGCGGCGAAGACCGCCTGTTCTTCAGCAGCCGCGGCGGCTCGATCGGCCTCGATCTGAGACCTAGTCCTGATGGCGCTGTGGGTGCTTTTTGTTTTATTATTCACCATGGCTAACGCTCGATTGCTCAAAGGTCGAAAGTGGTAATTTCCCACAGACGGCGCCAAACTGATGATGTCGGTTTTTGGTAAGTGATCAGAGTCAACCACGTGGCCTCGATCTGTCAGTTGAATTTGTAGAGGGGAGTCCGACTTCGACCTGAAAAGCACTAGCACTGGGTGACTTGGCCGGAGGGGGTTGTCTCCGGCGTAACCCCTCCACTGAATTAAGTCAGTCTTAGAATATAATATTCGCAAAGGGAGGTTGGAGCAATTAATGAGAACTTACTTTCCATAATAAATGAGGGGGTATTTATAGGGTGGTTTCACACACACTGGCACACTGTTCGTATGTGCATTAATGGCCTCGACTGTGGGGCATTTAATGCCCGTGCCTCGAGTCAGATTCATTCCTTAATAGGAGGGATTGTCTGTCACTTCAGGCAGTATAGAGTACGGAAGGCAGTCAGAACGAATACGGCGCAATTAATGCAGCTACAGTGTGGTCGACTGTGTGGAGATGGGACATGTTCGAGCCCACTGACCTCGACCCTCAAAGCACGCTCTTGGGGAGAAATAGCGAGTCGAGTATCGATCCTCGAGCGTGGTGTGGTCGAGCTAGGGACCTTGGAGACTTCCGAGCCATTATGACAGTCGAGCTATCAGGCCGAGCCATGTGGTCGATCGCCGAGCTTGTTCTTGGGCCACGTGTGGGTTGGCATTTGACTAGATAAACATGGGGATTGACTCTTTAAGAGTGCGCCACGTGTATTCTCCGGAATATTCCCCATCAGTGTGTATAGTCCAAATTTCTCGTTTCTTCATCGAATCAGACAAATTTATATTCCAAATTTAATGTCTCGATGAGACGAACAAAACGGTACTAGAAAATTAACTACACTGACTAATGGTTGACCAGTCAAGGGACTAGGATGTAAAAAATGAAATAAGAGGGACCTATATGTAAATATGACAATCTGTGGGACCTCCTATGTAATTCGCTCTATTTATATTTACTTAAGCAAGGTTCAGAATTCGAATTCTAGTTTGTACATGGAGCAATTGTATTGAAAAAGCCGTCTCCAATTGAACCTCTATGCTACCCGAGCCCGGAGAAAAATTAGGTGGGAAACAAAAGAGAAAAACCTAATTCTACTTCTAACTTATGATGCATGGACACTTCTAAGAATTTTATCCTGTCCTGTCGTGTCGTGTATTGTCCGACACTTCTCTAGTGTAAAATATTGAAAACAAAATTCATATCACCATATCCATGTCGTGTCGTATCGTGTACATGTTTCCTAGCTTCTAACCCCATTTAAAATTGACTCATCCCATTATGAAGATTTTGTAAAATCATATATAGTACTGTTTGAAATAAATCAGAAATTGGAATGATTAGTTTGTACTTGTTACTCTAATATTGGTTACATATATTAGATAGAATATATTTTCTGTCCTTTGGGCATAATAAAATTTAGACTAATTATCCTTCTCATTCCAACTAAGTCATGATATCTAATATTGCCACGATCTATTTCTTTGATAAAGATAATGCAGTTTATGATCATACTTACCAAAAACAAAACAAAAAGATAATATATTTTTTTAATTCTTTTTTCATGTGCTTTGAAATAACAGTGTTGGAGCTAATGAAACCAACAAAGTAGGAGATCGAACATCTAAAATTAATATATTATCAATCATGCTTGTCCCTATTTGTAATAATTACATATTTGGACGAACAGGTTTTTTTGGTGCAATTTTCTATCTTTATGATGATGATATACAATATATAGAAGATTACACTTTAATTTTTAAAAATTCGCATGATCGAAAAACAGTATTATTCTTAAGAAAAGAGGGTCCCAAAGAGGCGCGTAATGTGATCTAAGTAACATCAAAAGATAAATTACTCGTCTCCCTTTTTGTAGAGCCCCACAATTTGATTTGTGGAATTTTGACTACCGTTAATTTGATTTTACTTTATATATTTAATTGCCAGTAATCTGTAGCTGGTGCCTGGTTTAATCCAGTCGGCCTTTTATGCTAGTCATTTTCTGACAATATTATCATGTCGACTGTCGCACCTCAGATAAGGAGTGTGTTGGACGTATGAGCTAGAGATATGACTCTAATGTATGTAGCAGTTTGTCCCGTAGATTTAAGAGATGACTTTTACGAAAATAATATTTAATTTTCGTAATTGACGATCGACTCTAATACTACATATAACATAACTAATCCGATTCATCGACAAATGTAGCAACATCTAACCGAACCAAAACCTTTGTCGTAAAGCTAGTATTTCAATAAGGCAGGCTAACTAAATTGTAGTTAAATATCAATATTCAATTCTAACAGGTTTGGACATTATATGTACATTTAAATATTTGATTTCAAACGAATATCAAATGTGACAAGTACTAAATTTCGACTCAATTAACTTACATACATGAGTGCTTTCACAAAAAAAAAAAAAAAAAATTACATACATGAGACAAAATAAAGAAATAATGCAATAATAGAGGAATGAATTATTGAATTACTGATTAGTTCGACTGTCCGAGAAAGTCTTGATACATTGGCTGTGTGTCAAATGTCAATTCATACGAAATTACAAGTACAGAGAGTCCCACTCCCATTATAGGTGTGGCCACCAAAATCCAACAGCTGTACTGAATGTGTGCCAGCAAAACAACTACCTCAGCTACTCTTTTGCCAACAAAACTTGTGGGCTCAATAATCTTGCCATCACTAACTCACTCGAACACTCTATTTTTGTTTTGAGAATTACTTAAAAGGTGGACGGTCGGATCACTAATGTGTAAAAATTTTCTTATTAATGACAGTTGTTCAAGGTTTCGAATTCAAAACTTATGATTAAACTAATATAACAACAATCCACTAATCCATGACATTTGGTGGTACTCAAACACTATCTCGAGCGAGATCCACGATATCTTGTGCGCTTTTTATTTTTTTTAACTTCTTTTCTTTTTTGTGCGGGTCAGTTACAAAATCCATCCTGATGTTTACATTATTTATAAAAAATACTCTGAAATTTTGTAATTTTATATTTATTTCCTTATTTGTAAAACTTTTTAGAGAGTTTTTGTATATATTTCTATATTTAAATGGAATATTTGTAAGATTTCAGCTAACTAGAAGATATATATAAAATGTTCCAAGGTTTTAAATTATTTTTAGAATAAAAGCTCTAACCTCAGAGATTTTCTGTAACTGTTTTTAGTTCATTAACATTGAGATAATTCAAGGGAGGATATTACGGGTGGGTTCTTCTCCAATCTAGATTGGCCAAATAATGCGACTTTTTTTATGATATCAAAATTGAGTTTTCATTAAGGGTAAAGGTTGAATATATTTAAAGAAAGAAGCTCATGATCTTTGTACTACTAACACTTTCTTAAAAGCAAGTTTATTGAGATTAGAAATGGTTGAAAATTATTAAAGTTGAATTAAAAGGAAATGAAATTTGATAATTATATAAGATCAACCGTGGCTATTTCTAATTCCACTCAATATCTCTGGATTTTCCGCAACTTTCTTGGTTATGTGACTTAATTATGTCAATGGAATTGCCCTTGATAAAGCTGCATCTTCACGGATCTAACGAATTCTTTGGGTCAATCCGAATATGTTTATCCATCTAATATAATTTAGGGATAATTATATTTACACTCTCTCGACTTAAGGATAAATACAGCTAGACCCCCTATATTATTGGAAATTACAGAGACACCCCCTCGACTATGGCTTTATCTAACATTTAGGTCCTGCCGTTAGTCATTTTCTTATTTTCATGTAAATTCTAACGTTTCATTAACTCAACAATAACTTACTAACTTCGCTATTTTATGTATAGCAAACACTATAACAAAAATGTTATGGATAATTTAGTCATTTCACAACTTTTCGTTAAATTTTTAAGGTTTCTGTTAGGATTAGAGGATCTATCTGTAATTTCCAATAGTATAGGGGGTCTAGCTGTATTTACCTCTAAGTCGAGAGAGTATAAGTGTAATTATCCCTATAATTTATCTGTATAAAATTGAAAAGGTTTAAGGACACAATTCACTCTTGCTATAAACTTGTTTTTTTTAAAAGATAATAACACAATCCCAAGTTTGCTTAAAAATTCAAAAAACCATCAAATTTTTGAAATCTTACCAATACTCCTTCGTCAACTGAAACATTACAAATATCCCCTTAAAATATAAAAATGTAAACATAATATTTTTTGAAAAACCTTACAAAGACCTCTTTCAAGAAGTAAGTATAAGGTTGCAAAATTTCGATGATGAAATTATAAAATTGTAAGCTTCAAAGATTTTTGTGTAATTGAAAAAAAAAAAAATCACGAGAGGATTAACCTAGAGAGCACGACAATACGTGTGGGATCACGATTAATGATACCCAAGAAAATTGTAGGGAAGATTTTCGACTTGATCGACCAACATCTCTCCGAAACTTGCTCGATTTGTAATATGAAGATCATGATTTTTTCCCACTCCATAATTTCTGCAGCAACTCGTTTTGGGCCCAAAAGAAACCGTTGGTTAGGAGAAATCGAGAAATAAGAACATTATTTGAGTCTTCAGATTCTCTTAAGGTTTACAATACCATCAAAATTCACATGATGTTGACTAAGAAACCATCTTTGGAGTCTGGACCACCTTCTACCTCTTAATCAAGCCTCCCCAATCTCCCTTTGCCCCAACTTCACAACCACCACAAATTGAACTCCAAGATAACTTCTTTCAACTCTTTTCATAAATTAAAGAATAGTTCGGAAAGAAAGAATTGATGTGACTTTTCCAACCATTATACTAATCAATTTGCCGAAATCTATACAGTTTATACTGAAATAGAATTCAACTTCGTTGTACTTATTAAATTAACAAAGAATAAGCTAGAGATTCAATTTAACTTTTCCAGCTAAAAAAACCTTACTGACAAGTAAGTTCTTTTTGCGAAACCTAGCCGGACATACCCAATTTAGTCATTCTTCTTTGAACTTTGCAATAAAAAAATTGTCTCTATAAGGAAAGAGTAGATTTCCAAACTATGCACAGCAAACATTTCTTGATTTAAAAAAAGACACAAATTTACACACCCTAGCCACCAAAGAACTTGCTCAAGGAAGAATTCTACTGTGGACGAAACCACACCTAAATAAGTTCCAAATATATACAAGAAAGGAAGAAAACAAAAAAGGCAAGTTCACACAAAATTGGCTTTAAAAAAAACAGGGGAGGGCTTGGTTAGGGGGCTGTTTGGAAGTGTCAAATATAGGTGCACCAAATCCTCTGTGGCATACATAAAATCTGAAATGACCAAATTAGTCTTGGCAAACACAGCTCTCCCCTTGCCAACTCCAGACTATGTCTTTCAAGGCCGGCCTAATATCCTCCTCACAGAACTTCTTATACTCGAATGTGTCTCCGGCGGACTTTGAGAATTCCACCACCGCCACATCCGGCGCCACCTCATAAACCTCCGCTGTCACTGCCAATTTTCCTTTTCGCCCCTCCGAAACGCCCTGCATCCTCACTTTATAGTCCTTGCTCAACACAATCCTGAAATTCACTTTCTTGGCAATTGATTCTAATTTCGCCATGATCGTCGAGGCCGAGCATTTAGAAGTGAATAAAGAGGCTGATTTCCGCCTATTCTCGAACAAACTCGATAAATCGAAACCCGAAGACATCGAAGATATGAATTCAAACGCATTGAAAAATGGGGGAGATGATTTGGATCTCTCCAAATGATCAATTTCTTTGGTTTGATCGGAGATTGTCACTTCATTGGGCTCCAAAATGTGTTCTTGAACATGTTCTTGGATGGAAGAGGTGATAGGACGAGCGAAGCCTTTGCAAAACCAGGGGACTCTCATTATTGCTGCGATCGAAATTCTCTTTCCTGGATCAGCAACCAAAAGCTTTGAAACCAATCTCCTTGATTCGTAGGAAAACCAAGGGGGACAATCGAATTCAGCCTTGAAAATTTTCGTATACATTTTCATGACATTTTCATCTTGGAATGGGAGAAAACCTGCTAAAAGCACATAAAGAATCACCCCACACGACCAAATATCAGCTTTTGCGCCGTCGTACCCTTTTTTCCGAAGTACTTCCGGCGCCACATAAGCCGGCGTTCCACACTGCGTGTGTAGAAGGCCGTCGTTTCTGAGCTGCTCCGGCAGAGCCGATAAGCCGAAATCTGAGATTTTGAGATTTCCGTTTTCATCGAGGAGAAGATTTTCCGGCTTTAAGTCTCTGTGGGAAACGCCGCGGCTGTGGCAGAAATCGATGGCGCTGATAAGCTGCTGGAAGTACTTTCGGGCGGTTTCTTCTCTCAGCTTGCCGCGAGCCACTTTTGCGAAAAGCTCGCCGCCCTTCACGTATTCCATGACGAAGAAGATTTTCTGCTTGGTGGCCATGACTTCTTTGATCTCGACGACGTTGGGGTGTCGGACGAGGCGCATGACGGAGATCTCGCGGGTGATTTGCTCCATCAGCCCTTCTTTCCGGACCTTGTCTTTGCTGATGACTTTAACAGCGACGCTTTCGGATGTTTTGAGGTCTCGGGCGTGGTAGACCTTGGCGAAAGTGCCTTTGCCCAGGAGACGGCCCATCTCGTATTTTCCGAAGATGGTGGTCCTGGCGGCGCCGCCATTGATGGGATACGGGTTTGTGGGTTGTTCTTCTTCCATTGATTCGAGAAACTAATCAAGAATTAGTGAGGTGGTGGTGGTGGCGGCGGCGGAGTGGTGGTTTAGTGTGGTTGGGCAATGGAGGAGATTTCAAGATTTTGTCAAAGGCTCAAAGCCCATTGAGGGGAAGATTGAATTTGGTGGTGCTACAACATATAGAATGTCTATGTCTTTGTTTGTGAGGGGTGGGCGTAGGATAGGGGGGTGGGGGTGGGTAGGTGGGGTTGTCCGCTTGTGATTGGAGGACATGGTTTTGTCGAGTATGCAGAGAGAGCCCATAGAGAGAAAGAAATATCTAAGAATTAAATAATGAGAAATTTCCAAAGGAAATTAAAGAAAGTGGATACATAATGACATTATAAAAGACGCATTATACGCCTACATAAACGCACCAAATCAAAAAGCACTTCTTATTTTAATATTTGCATTAATATTTCAAGTTAATTACATATAGACCCCACATACACAAGTATTAGATATTACATTTAAAGTCCTGCAAATTATAATATTGCAAATACACCATTGATAAATTTAAAAATTACAGAAAAACCTGTGTCTCGCTAGGTGTCGTGGGCTTATTGCCAGGTCCCAGATTCGCGAGCCCGTTGGACATGAGAATAAATTTTGAATTCACTAAATACAATCTAAAATTGTACCTAAACTACATGTCCATTGACGCCACAATTATATGTAATTAGCTTTCAATATTAAATTTTTTAAAATTAATACTTAATATTATGTTTGGCACAATTGTTATATTACGTTAGGTGGTACTAAAATTGTAATAACGACATTGTTTTATAATTGAAAGTTATATTATTCTTGAACTATATAAGTCAAATTTTAAGTAGTTGAATGTCGTGTATAATAATATTATTATAAAATAAAATAGTAATATCATGCATACTAAAATACTAAATACACAGTTTCATTAAATTAATACCTTTTAATTATTAGCTAGAATCTCGTGAGCCGAATTGCCGAACAACAATTTAATAGTCATTGAAGAAGCTATTTTAGAGTAAAATAAAAAAATGAGGATAGTTTTGTTGACTTTGAAGTTTTAACCACAAAATTGAAAATATTTGACATATTATCATAAGAATGAATAATGTTTTTGTTAATTTCAATATCTTTATGGTACTTCACATACCCAATTGACTCTATGGTCATGGAGATGCCATAATCATCTATATTTTGGTCATAGAAAATACGCTAGCTAGTATGAATAAATAAATATTTGGAATCTTTATAATAGTCAAAATTTCTTGTGATATTGACCATATTCAATTCCCAATAATATAAATTTAAAAACTTTAAACAATTCAAATATTATGTGAATTTTAATTCCCAAAAAAATAAGTCTAAATACATACATTAAAATAATATATTTAAAAAAATTCAAGAAATCTGTTTATTGTAAATTAAATTTGAGCTATTTTTTTGTTGAAAGAAACCAAATTATTTCATTAAATCGATGAGAAGTCCAACAACAAAATAGTCAAAACAATATCAGGGATATCAAAGTCCCAATAAATGACACCAGAAGTATTTCTAACTACACAATGGACAACACCATTACTCGAATGACGAACGAAAGAAAAAGAAACACTTGGGATCAAAGAGAGTAATTCTCTAATGTCTCTCTCTATATTACTAGAAAAGTCTTTAAATTGTCATTCCACGTATAATTTAGAAGTACTATCATTTTCTCAACCTCTCGTACAAGTCTTAAATTTAGGACCATTTACCATTACATTCCATTGGATTTGAAATTGACTTGCATTCTAGCAGCTTACCCTTGCGAAGTAAGTGATTGAGTGCTCCACTTTTGGCTTGTGGACTTGGCTCCAGTTTGAACACCTTATGCTTTATTTATTGTCTGCCCCTTTTTTTCTACTTTTTTTTTTAATTAATATACATATTGGTTGGATACAATAGATCGATTATTATACTTTTTGAGAATTGTAAAATAGGGTAATTACAAAGTACAAGTATCCATAATTATTTCTAATTTAGCATAGTGCTGCTGAACGTCTGAACCACTAAGTTACGTTAGTTGGTGATAGCTTATAAACTTTATTAATTACATGTAAAAAGAAGTCAGACTCTAAAACCATAACTTTAATCACCCAATTGTACAAAATAATGGGGCCTAGTGGGGAAAAATCATAATCTAATCTAAAAATTAAATTGTGTTTTGGTTGAAAATTGGAGAGGATTAACCTTACTTTTAACAGTATCCAAGAAGAAAGCAAGAGGGGCAATCGCACCAACATAAACGCCTCAAATCAAAATCTTTACACGTTGGTCATTGAATTTTCCCTCCAATAACATATTTACATGTTTTTTTTAAGATATCTGAACGTAACATGGAGCTTATGTGGAGGTAAGACGGAATATGTGTCAATTTCCAGTGAGAAACTAAGATTCTGGCGAGAAGAGGACCAAAATCGCCCAATTTTATTAGATACGAAACTGAAATTGCATCTGAAAAAAAAAACTTAGTACCCAAATTGCAACAAGTCGATATTTACAGGACTAAAAATATACTTTAACCTTTTTTTCTTCTGAAATTTCCAGTTTTGGGGAAATCGAATTAACAAGAGATGAAACCAAAGTTACGAAATACAGATTAAACTTTGGTATATGTCTTAGAAATTAGAATTCCTTTACTATTTTAGAAAGCTATCAGGAGTGGTTTAATTATGGACAGCATATGTTACGAGCACCGATAGTTTACCATATTTACATGTAAAGTTTTTCTATAAGTTTAAATAGCTTATTTTTCAGTTTTTGTTTACATTAGGTCTTTTGTCCATCTTAAACCAGAAATTTAGTACCAAAATTTACTATTCGTAATGGGTAACGACTGCTTAAAATGGACACTGTTCAGGGATTAAAACATAAAACTATCCAAAGATCAGCAGTTATATAAGCGACTCATAATTACTTTAAAGAACGAAGTGGACACTCAACCCGTGAAAATGACCCATCGGAGTAAACATATGTTTTTTGTGTGGCTATTGTACCTATTAAAGAATAAAGAATTGATCTATTTATAATGAGGATTCCAACCTATCCTCTTATCCTTGGCTATTCCATTAAGGAAACACCCAAAAACTTAAACATTTCCAACAACTATGATTTTCAAATAATATCTTGATTGTCACTAATTTGAAAATCCATGCCCGAATTCGCACATGCTGCAGCTCAAATTGGTTCTTATCCCATAAAACAGACAGTGACGAAGAAATAGTTAATGTCCATCAACAAAAAGAATTTTCTCTTATCCATAATAACATCATGCCTAATATAATAATACTGACACTCTTACTTATCTTCAGATCTCATCGTCCCTCATACTTTATAGGCCTTTTTTACCGCCCATTGACCTCAATTTCACACAAGAGAGATATAATTAATTCACTTCAAGATAAGTATTAGTAGACTGTGGTTTCTATATATGAAGATAAGGAAAGGAACATTTTAGTCCGGATATATATACAAAGATAGATAGATATATAGGTGATAGTCACCATTATTTGGTTATATTTTTTCAGAGATACACGGATATTGTAAAGTAGTCTCTTTCCCTCATATACACTAAAAACCATTCGCCAAAACTTAAGAAAAGCTTCACGTTCTCTTATTTTTTCCGTTTTCCGATGTGGGATAAGAACATCACAATCACCTCTCCTTTAGAACAAAATCCTCGTAAAAAGCTTTACATTCTCCTAATTTTCCGATATGGGACAAAGGCGTCACAATCAACCTTATTTCAAAATGTGATGTCTGAAATTAAAGACCACAAAATATATTCAAAGATTCTGTCGAATTTTGAAAATCAGCCGGCGTACACTAACCAAAGATTGGTTATACTTATTTTTTGAGAAGTATTTTCAAAAAGATGTTGGATACTAAAATACTACGACCAAACCCCAAAAGTTTGGATGATTGCAATTTGCCATCTTTAGCCCTTTTAAACAATTGGGTATTATCTTTTTTTTGGTCGGCAACTTATTATTTTATCATACCCATAATTGACAATTGGGTATTATCAATTATGGGTATGATAAATAACAAGTTGGGCTTTTAATACTTTTTCTTTTGGGTCGGGACAGGAAAAGCCCTAATTTGTTTTTGGTTTTGAGGGAAATAAAGCCCTAACTTTGTTCATAGCGAAGGTGTTGCTTAAGGAATAGAATTAATCTACTTGCAAGGCATCAATAAGGTGCTTGGGCCTAGGTTGTCCAAACATTATAATTGATTTGGGACTGATAACATATTTCCTTCATGCCCAAACCCGAACAATTGGGGGCCATGCCTAGATCCGAACAATCGGGGATCAATAGGGAGTGTGAAACTTAAATATAAGACAGGAAAGAACATACGCTGATACCATATTAAGTAAGTTGTTTGAGTCTAACTCACCGTAAAACTAGCTCTAATAAGATAAGTGTTGCCCAACCAACATAGAAAGAAATTAAATAAATGTGCTTGATACTTTGGCAAACATGGGGCAGAATTTGTGAATCTTTTTTCTGAATTGAAACAACCCCTGGAAGAAGTTTTGAATTGTTTTTTAGCTGAGAAAACTAGACTAAGAGACTAGTCTTTGTTTTGTTTCTTTAATTTGCTGAAAAAAAGAAAAATGGAAAGAAGACATAATTGTATGGCAATAGACAAGAATAGAATGGCGACAAAGCATGATTGCTGGTACAAATTAAAGAGGAAAAATTGATCGAAATTATGATAGTGATATTAGTTAGTACGTACGTAATCAGATAATAATTATATGGTACGATCATAATTAGTATTTAAATCCGATCGATGATATCATGCATGGCATCGATAGGCAACTCTTCTATTCATGTACGTGGACCATCTTATATTCATTAGTGCCAATCTAGATTAAGCCTAAAGTCAAGAAATTCTTGTTTTTATTGGTAAATTTGGATGGAATTTTAATATAGTACTACAAAAGCAAATGGAAATTAAAACAAAGTCAATTAATTATAAGTTTATACGTACTTGACAATTCAAATATATTCTTCGAAGATCATGTGTACGTAATTTATCTAGAAATATTAAACATTATAAGAAATCAATGAGAATATTCACTATGACTAAGCGACTTGTGATTTTGTTTTAGCTAGGTTTTTTCTTTTTTTTTTTCCTTTTCTTTTCCTCTTTGGAATATTTCTCTCTATTTTTTGGAGTGGGAGTGGGAGTAGGGGTATGTTCTTTGGGTAGGTAGCTATTATCCTTGGTAACTCCAGAGGTATATATTAATCACAGTGATATATCAAAATTAAGTTTAAGTATTAATAAGTTATAATAAGATATGATAATGCATAAATATGACTTTTTAAGATTCTTATATTTGGTCGAAAACCTAAAATTATATTTACTACTATATGATGGTAAAAATATATATTAACTAGTGATGACTCCACGCAGAAACTCCAAAACTGAGTCGTTACTCCACAACCATCAAATATTTTTAATTTCTTATTCTTGTTTTGATTAAAATTCTTATATTAATTAAAGAAGATAAATAACTAATTAAAATCGATTAATTTTCATAATTTTCAACTATATATTTATACTTCATTAATTCTTTGTTCTAAATTGAATAATTTTAAGAAGTTATCCTTTTCAATTATATATTGATGTGCAGATCTTGACCAAAAAAAAAAGAGAAAAATCCAGTGTTTGTGTTAGGGTGTACGTCTCACCTGTAACCTTAACGATTTTTCTAGAAAGTTTTCAATGAAAATTTGGGTTTTTAACCAAAATTTAAAACCGAAAATTATAGGATGAATAATGAAAATTAAACTTAGACGGAATTAAGTCTGAAAATAATAATCTATTTACTGGAGTAAATAGATGAAAGAAATCGAGAAGAATTAATATCATGTAAAAGGCGTGTCAAATTTGTAAACCTGTGCAGCTAGCAGACGTACGCCGTCGTCGTCACGTCGGTCGAGCATATCTGATTTTTCTAATGTTTCAAACTACGTGGGACATGAATACAGTATACTATACCATATTGACCAACATGCAATGCAACCAATAGAATTAACCCAATAATAATCAATATGCATGGTGTGATACTGTCTTATCAGCAATGGAATATATTGGAAAAAGCTCGTATCAATATTGGACCAGACTACTGCTGAGCTGAGGTTGACAACCCCTTAGAACCATCTGTCGGCTTTAATTTGTCAAATTATTATTCGAAAATAGACAAGTTACTAGATAGAGAAATTATATATCAATTGATATTCCAATGAAACAGAATGAGAACACGCACGCATTGCATTCCACAAGAATTTATGAAGAGCATAGGACTAGAATAACAATAATGAAAATATAATATAGGGTTAGAAAATCTTTGTGCTAACTCAATTAGTTAAAGGTTTGATACGTCATGCGCTTGGGCGGGACCGGACCGTATTGCTTAGTCGTGTGTTATATGATGACACACTTTACATAACTTCGCACGGCCAAGCCATTTCTAGCATTCATGATATATATCTCCAGCAATATTCATGGCATATGGTGTTAAATTAATGGAATTTGGCCTAACTCAACCCCCAAAAGCTAGCTTAAGAGGGGAGGTTTGCCAAGCTATTATATAGTGAACTCCACATATTTGATTATTCGATGTGGGATGGTTTAACATATGGGACGATAGACGAGACAAAGTAGGGCCGAACGATTGAAACTAGCTTTAAGAATAGTAAGTACTCGTATCAAACAGTTCTGATCTCATTTCCATAGCCAAATCTTCAAAGTTCAGAGTGTGGAAAATAATAAACTGTGGTCCCATTTTCATCACTAATCGATCAAAAGGTCTAACGACAACTTCAGAGTTCAGGCCCTATTTAATATTGACTAATCTTTTTAATTAATTAATTAAGATTAATTAGTACTAAACCTCGTAATTAGACAACCTGATCAAAGCAGTTGAAAGTCCATCGCATGTGTTTAGAAGAAAGACCAGACTTTTTCAATCGAATTCAATGTCTTTTACTTGTTAGGTCTCTTCATTTGGTAAACCCATTTTCCAAAATCAAATGGATATGGACATATATTTGAACAAGTGTTAGTTAGAATTACATTCAGGTTCACGCGCGTATATGTATATATACAAATTACAAAACATTATGTAATTTAAAATGTTTCATAAAATCATGAACTTGATTTCAAAAAGCATTATGAAAAACTTGTATTTGCAAAAGGGACCTTAAAAATCCAGTGTTTTTTAAAATTTTCAGGAGTAACCCCTGTACTGCAGAGAGAAATGCATGGCAACGAGAATCATATATATATAAAATGACTAATGAAAGTAGGTACTTCTCCTTATTCCCCTATTTGTGCGATATTTGGTGTTTGGTCCATGCTATGATGCACAGACATTTCTAAAAGTTCTACTCTATCTATTGTATTGTGTCGTGTCCGATACCGTGTCGGACACTTCTCTAATGTAAAATATCGAAAAAAAATTATATCTATATCTGTGTTTCATAGGTTTCATGCTAAGTCTTTCAAGTTTACTCCATTGATCAAACATATTTTTCGTGAATTTATGTATTGAAATTTTCTATAATGGGTTCTTTGAGCATTAATAGTGAGTTTGATCATATTTAATTTCATGAGTTGAAGTTCCAAGTTTTTCAACAATAAACAACTAATGACACTTCAAATCTTCGAAAGAGTCCAAATGTAGTTGGGAAAAAAAAATCTACGGAGAGAAGGAAGAAATATTGTAACATAAATGACACAACAATATTATTAGGAGGGCCGACAGTCTCTTCAGACAAATCTTAGGATGATCTACTCATGAAATATAAAATTTTATTTAAGAATATATATAACATAATTAATTTGTTTGGTAGGAACCACTCATCATCGTACAGAAAAATTAGTAAGAAGATTAATTTAATTAATAAATAATTGAATATGTAACTTTACTGTAGGTTTATATATGTGCTTTGTACTAATAATAATTAGTTCTCATAATCGGGAATGTTCGGGTGGGTAAATAGATTT
This sequence comes from Verbena officinalis, assembly GCA_958496215.1. NCBI lineage: Eukaryota > Viridiplantae > Streptophyta > Magnoliopsida > Lamiales > Verbenaceae > Verbena > Verbena officinalis. The sequence continues at coordinate 3,715,780 of OY292391.1, forward strand.
ATTTTGAATATAATAATTAGTAACAATACTTGCTAGATGGAAAAATTATCTAGGTCAAGATCTCCGATCAATGTAGGATGAGTCACATTTTTAACCATCCACGTCCTTAGGTGATCGATAATGTTGGCAGGCTGCCTCATGGTCATGCAATATGGGCCCCTCCACGAGGCGCACAAACATGTATCCTATACTACATGTATTGATATCTGATTCTGATACTAAATATTAACGAACCTCAAGACTGATTGTTAATGGGAAAGATCCAACCCTAATTATATGAGATAGTTCTAAGTCAGGATCCTCAAACAATTGTAAAATAAATCACCCAGTTTACAAATGCTACTTTGTGAACATTTAATGGAGCATGAGAAATTGGACAAACAACAAATATAGTCCCTAAACTCATCTACTTATTTCTTTTTTATTCCTCCATAATTCCTCAATTGCAATAATAATTTTCAAACTGTCACTTCGCGTGGGACTTGGCAGTGGTAAACACAATGTTTGGCGTAATGGCAACGACATAAAATATCAAAGAAGTGACATTATGAGAATTATTATTGTAAATGGTGAATGTATAGAAACATATAAAATGGATAAATGACTTAATTTTTTTATACATATAGTGACCACGTCTGGAAAAAGGCCTAAATGCATTTTTGGTCCTGTAACTATCGACTTGTCGCGTTTTTAGTCCTAAGGTTTTTCATTTTGCAATTTTAGTCCTTTATGTTTCAAAATGTTGCAATTTTGGTCCTCGACTTGCCTGAACCCTAGATGGTCGCCGGATTTTTCAGACGTGGCAGGTCGGAGGTCCATGTGGGATCCATCTCACCAAAAAAATAAAATAATAATAAAAACTATGCACACATCCTCTTTCCAGCGTGGCAAAGTTGTTGGAGGGAAAACACCTCATTTTTTCCCTCCAAAACTATGGCATTCTCAATTTTAATGAAAATTTAATTATTCCAGCCATATATTTCTTTCTCTTGTCGCCATTTTTGTCTGCAGAAGAGAAAGGAAGAGAAATGTCTTCCACTTCATCTTCTAGTTTTAGCCATCAACAAAATGAAGGCAATCCAAGGTGCACTTGCGGTAGGACTACCATTATTCAAACGTCTTGGACGAATACCAACCCTGGAAGAAGGTTCTTGAGTTGTCCTCAGAGAAGCTGCAACAGGTATTTCCGTTTCATAGATCCACCAATGTGTGACAGATTGAAGAAGTTAATCCCCTCTTTGTTGAAGAAAATGAACAAGCTTAGAGAAGAGAAGCGAAAATGGAAAATTGCTACCTTGATTTTGTTGTTCGTCTTTGCTGTGGCGTTTTTCCTCTTTGTGTGGACTGTATTTGTTTCAGATGGAATGAAGAAGAAGAAGGCTTCACTGAAAATGCTAGGGCATTAGGGTTACATTTTGAGTTTAGGGGTTTATTTGTAATTTCAGTTAAAATATTAGGGGTGTATTTGTAATCAGGTAAAAAATGTTTGGGGTGTATGTGTAATTTCAGTTGAACGATTGTAAGTGAACTACTAAGTGAAGTGATTTTAATTCCTCTTTCAATTGTAGAAGTTCCGTCCTCTAATTACCAAAAAACCCAACCTATTATCATTGTCTAAGTTTACCATAATTACCAAAACCCCCCTGATAACAAACTGGTGCAACAAATTTTGTCATCCTGGTATAATTATACAATTCATATCCAACCTATTATCATCCACTGTATAACAACATTAACAAAAAGAAAAATCTCTAATCACGAAAAAATAAACAGAGCAAACTTGCAAAATATCACATACTCCATCTTCATAACAAACTTGCAAAATAAAGTACTAAATCAACCATTGTTGCTGCTTTTTCATATTGAAATTCAGCTAGTAGAAGTTACAAATTCAAATTACACATTCATCAACTATTGCAAAAAAATACTGTTCAACCCAAATAATTACAAGAAATTACAATTTAGTTGCATGATTGACAGTAGACAAAAATCCTTGACATTTCTGCAATTACTCTTTTGATTTACCCTTCTTCTGCTTCTTAGAGACCTTCCTGCTTGGTACAACTTGTGATTCCTGAGTCAATCCAGTGTTGAGATCCACATACTTGGTCCCTCCATTCTCTATTATTGTCAAATCTGTGATCTTGCTTTTGGAAGTATTTGATGAAACCTGAGAATCATTCATCACTGGAGGTACACTGAACTGTATGACAGTACCAAATCTTCCCTTCTGCTTCACGATCTTTGCATCGCTAGGACCTGCTCCTTTCCTTGCATCCTGGATTTGCTCCCACATAGATGGTCCTTCTACCCAATTTGGTCCCTCCTGAGTCACTGTTTCTGTATCTGGGATAGGGATATCGTCTAAGCTTATGTCTTCATCTTGTTCAGTGTTGATTGGTGGATGCACAACATCCTCTTCCATATCCAATCTCCTTTTAGCCTGCTAAAGCATTAACCATTAATCTAAAAACAATGTAATAAGATAAATGTAATAAATCCCTCTTTCAGTGCACCCAAGCAAGCATAAAATCTATCAAACCTGGTCATTCCATCCTCATCCTTATTAGTCCCTAAAATCACAGTACTACCAGGATTTGTGTCTCTCAACTCAGCAACATATTCCCACAGCCTTGTATATTGCTCATCACTATTACCCTGAATATTTTCTAAAGCTCTCTTCTTAGCTCTATAAGCTTGATCCTTAGAGATATTCACTCTAATCTCATGTACAGTTTCCTTCTTAAAGCCAATAATATTCCTCTTTGGGTCAGCAATGAATTTGTGTTCATACCTCTTGCTCAGCCATGTACTTTTCATAATTTTAACATAAAAAGTTGGCTGACACTTGTGCTTATCCTTGAATTCAGTCAACTCCCAATTGTTTGTCTCTGCATTCTTCAGAATATTCATCCTCCAATCACACCCTGCACTAACTTTCTCACCACACCTCACATAAACCCTAATCTTATCATTTTTTTCTATTTTCAAAGTCCTCCTAGTGTTGATAGCCAAAGATGCAACAACAGTCTTAATCTCTTCTTTGTTACTGAAAACATGACTCAATTCAAATTCTGGATTAAATATGTTCTTAGTGTTGAAAGTTGGGCCATGACTGTCTTCACACTCATCCTCTGATACCCTTCTAGTATCCAAATCACACTGTGAGCCAACTACATCAGACTCACAAGATTCAGCCTCTGATTCCTTTGATTCCTCATGTACTTGATCATTTCCTTCATCTTCTGTGCCATCCACATTGTCATCCCACAGAATGTTGTCAATTGAGCTGTCATCACTCTCATCACCTTTATAGCTACTTGAGTCATCACTTATCTCATCCCAAAATCCAGGAATCACTACCTTTGCATTAATTTCAAAGTCCTCACCTTCATTTACAGCTTCTTCAACAGGTGCACCTTCTTCAACTTCTTCAACTTCAGCAGTTTCTTCAACTTCAGCAGCTTCTTCACTTTCTTCAACTTGTTCAGATTCTGTTTCAGAATCCACTGGAACACCTTCACCCAATTCTTCTTCATCATTCTCTACTTCATTAGCTTCATTCTCAGGAACTTCATTATCTATAGCAACATTGTTTAATTGAACAATGTTACCAACTACAGGCTCATAAGCTGCATCAATGTATATTTCTAGCTCTTGTTCCAAGGCAGAGCAATGTAGGGCAAATCTCCTCATCTCTTCATCATTCACTATAATCTTGAATCCCTAATCACTAGGATCCGCACGCCTATTGTAAATGCCCACATTAGATGTGTTAACATAGTATGTTCTTTCTCTGGCCAAACCTTGAAAATTATCACACCACGCATCCAAGTTCAGCCTATTGAAATCCACAGCTTCACAGTAATCAAGTTTCTTCTTTACACCCCCAATATATGCAGCTCTTGGCATATGTTGAAATCTGCCACCAAAACTTATACATGCTGTGAATTGTGTACTATTACGTCCTGCAATACATTTAAATAAAAAATCAATTTCAGTGCTTCTAAACAATAATAAACCAAGTTTATTCAACCCAAAAAAATAAATAAATAAAAAATGCAATGGGGACCATTGTCTTCAATGTACCAACCAAGTAGGTCCACAATCAATATAAAACAACCCCACTACCACCATTCAAGCTGTACCCATCCATAAGTAGACAAAAAAAACGAATCTTTCATACATTATTCATTTCGCCTAAACATAAAAGTATCAACAACACTGAACAGGAAAAAGGAACTTACTGTAAGCAGGGGGTGGCTTCTCGAAGTGCTTCTGCAACCTGACAAACACCATCGCTTTCTGGCAGAAATCAGCTGAGGAAGTGCTTCTTCCCGTCGAACAAATCCTCTGGCGTGAAATCAGCTGAGGAAGAAAGATGTTGGTTAGGGTTATTCTTAGTGTCTGAAATTTGGGTAAGATGAATTTTTGAAATTAGGGGAAAACGACTTCTCTTTTATTTCCTGTATCTCTTCTTTTTTTTTTTTTTTTTTAACGTTATTTTGTATTTATTTTTTGGTTCTGAATTTAGATGGCGCACAGGTGGCATAAGTTATTATTATTATTTTTTTTTCAAATACATGGCATTAACACTTGGCACTCCTTATGCCATGTAGATAATTCTCACCGCACGTCTGAAAAATCCGGCGACCATCTAGGGTTCAGGCAAGTCGAGGACCAAAATTGCAACATTTTGAAACATAAAGGACTAAAATTGCAAAATGAAAAACCTTAGGACTAAAAACGCGACAAGTCGATAGTTACAGGACCAAAAATGCATTTAGGCCTCTGGAAAAATCAATCCAGAATCACCAGAAAATGTAAATTGTATTGTGTGTTTATTTTAATCAATGTGATGCCCTATATATAGACATATGAGGAAGTACCCTAGTCCAGCGCCTTGAACTAGGACTCTTTAATTCAATTAAGAAGAGTCAGTCTACCTCTAGGAATCTAGTTTGGTAAGAGTTCTATGAGGCTGAAACTCCTTATGCGTATAGCACACGTGTTCCAGTTAAAGATAAATTAGGAATTTCATCGAACTAGACTCCTAAGCGAGTTAAAGATTCTGTCGGCTGCCTCAACTTCCTACTAATACCTAACTTCTCATTCAGTTCCAATTTATCTGAGCTTAGCTCGGCCCACCTATGTACTCATTTAATAGACTCCAATTATATGATACCATCATGCCTATAGATAAGAAAATTGCAATTCCCTTAATAAACATACAAAAAATAAACTTTGGATAGAAAGGTAGTACTAAATAGAACTTTAATAAAGGTTCAATTAATATAAACTTTGGATAGATTAGTATATAGCAACTATAAATAGAAAATTTAATAAAAATATAGTGGGGATGTGGTAGGTCACAAGATTCATGACCTCAGGACTATGACGTATAGGTACAACACCGTCAAAGGTGGAGGTGGTTTTCTTTTCTTTTTACGAGACTTTTAGGACTAACAACCACTAGCTATTTTTATGTTGACTCTTGAATGTAATAATTTATTTTGTCCACGTTGTCGGCTTTGGATACATGAACTAATGAAAGAGACTTCCACGAAAACGATAAAAATCTCAATTATACACGATTGTTATTTATTATTCGTTTTGCTTGACCTAATTATATCGTACATGTGTAGAAAGAAAGTTCAAATTTGAGTTGAATACTACGTATTTTGCTCTTTTAATAAGAACTAAAACAAAACATAAGACGAAGAATACGAGTACCCGATTTTGTCACACACAAAGTGGAAAGAGACTCTAAATATAAAGGATTTTGATGATGTCTAAAATTGGGGATAAATTTGACAGAAGAGATTCGTCCAAAAGTGGTAAAAATCAGTTTAGCTAGCGTATGGGTTTTTTAACCTGTTAAAAACAGTCAAACACTCTATGTTAAGGACAAGTTGGAGTCGATTCCAGCGTTGACCCTCCACTGAATTAAAACAAAAATCATGGGGTTAGAACGTAAGTATTCGAGGAGATTTTTTGGCAGAGTTTTAGCATATAAAAGTTTGTATGTACCTTTCTTTGTATTGATTCTGAGTATTTGTAGAAGAATAAGCGAGCATATCGCGAGAATCTTGCCATTCTGTTAATGTTAGAGTCCATCAAAAGAGAGTTTCCTTATCGGGAAAGGATTTTCCCCAAATTAGAACTTTTTATCATAGTAGGAAGGTGACAGAGATATGACAATTCTTGAAGAATAGGCACTCGATTTGTTAGTTAGACGTGGCAAACATTCGAGTTGGAGAACTCTAGCTCAGATATTACTTCCAAGGAGAAGATACTTCAAGGAAGACACTTAGTCATTGATAATATTGAGGAGATCAATGGATGCGATTGAGACACATGATAACATATCACGATTATGACACATCAGATTTGAAGGACAAATCAATTCCCGTTTTCATTCGAGTATTAATTTGGTTGTTTCGGACTCTGTTTAAGTTTAATATATCAGGAAAATATAGTTAATTGGAGGTTAAAAAGAAATAAGACAAGAAGGGTGTTGGTGCTTGATGACCAAAGATGGAAAATTTCATGTGAATTCTCAAAAGTCACTCTTTTAACACACTATAAAATCCAAAACTAATGAACCCCTATATACTTTGAGGTATTTGCATTTGCACATACTCGATATAATTTAATTCAATTATATAGAATTAAGTATTTAAATATAATTAAAAACATGTAGCATATAGTTGGGACAAAAAAATATTATTTCTTTAAGATAGAAACAAACATATTTTGTTAAAATAAATCAAATATAATATTCTCAATTTTTCTTCCTAGCTAAGGAGTATCCAATCAAGTCGAATTGTAACAGCCTGAAAACCTGCTTAATATCATATTGTTTGTTTTTGGAGAGTATTTAGGGAATGCATCTAAAGGTTTTCAAATATAGCACTAAAAAAAAATAAAAATAAAGGTTTTAAAATGTGTCCACAAGTGAAAATATACACCTCCTTCACAACTGATGTGGCACAAAATAAGGATATACACCTCCTTCACAACCGATGTGAGATACTACACGAGTTTTTTTTATAAACAACAGTTGTGTCACCGACAAATGTTATAACAGAGTGGTCATATATATATAGCATGTGATCAAATCATAATTGAACTTGGTTTTTCTCCAATTACTTTAAAGATATATCTATGCCGTGGAGGACCAGCTAACTTGGGACACGTTCATAATTCACTGCATCTGATGATGACGCACCCAGCTTTTACGTCTAACTCTGCATCAAGATGAGAAAGTAAAACAGATTAAAACAAGTACGGTATTCGTGTGAAATACGTAGAATAAAAACCTGGTTCTAATTTGGGTGGGATTGTAATTTTGTTTTTCAGTTGGGGCGTACGTAGAAACATGCACGTGCAAGTGGTATTATAGAATACAATTAATGGATCGGAGTCGCTCGTGGAATTCTTCTAAATCAAAGTTCAAGTCTTTGTGCTTTACATGACTGTTCCTTAAACCACTTGCAAGCTTCATTTCGACTTTTATTTATTTACTTTTATTAATATTGTTAATTGTATAGTTAAGTATAACTAGAAAATAATTTTCATATTTTCTTTTTTTTTGGGTCAACAAAGAAACAAAACAAGGTCTGGTTGTATCTAGTTTTTTAAGCTAAAAAACAATCTAAAACTTCTTCTGATTGATCGTTCTAACTCAGAAAATTAAGAGACTCGTAAATTCGGCCAGATCTTTGCCAAAGTTTCGGCACATTTATTTCTCTCATGATAAACATGGGTGAAGTTTATAGCCCAAAGATGTTACGGTAATCTATAATTATACCGCCTACCAGATGGAAGTTAGTATCAGCTTTCTCCACCAATTTCACCACAAATTCATCTCTTCATATTTTCTGAAATAGTGAATGTATCTGTTTACTAAAATTGAAATTGTCTTACTCAATAACCATCAAATATTATTTCTAATGTGGAGATCTGGGGTTCGATTCCTTACAATGACAAGGATCAAATTTTTTTTAAATAAAAAAAAAAATTGAAATAGTCTTACTAACTTGCACCTTAATCAACGTTGCCGATATCTCATTTAAAATCCTTATTGTGTTACGTTAACATATAGTAAACAAATTTAATTAAACATTTGGTAAAAAGCTAAGTAAAATTAAGGGTCAATTACCTAGAATCCAATTTAATTTACTTCAAAAAAAATAATTTAATTTACTAAAAAATTCGAAATATCATCCAAACTTTTAATTTTTAAGTTTTACAAATACCCCCATAGAGGGGTATTAGAAAGATTTTTCAGGAGGTATATTTTTATAAAATTTTACTTAAATACATTTTTACATTTCAGAGGGTATATTTATAAGATTTTCAAGTTTAAATGGTGTTTCAAAATTTTAAGCAAATTTAGAGAGTTTGGGTAATTAACTCTAAAATTAATCTAAGTAGATGATTAGTTAGCTTGCACGCATATATTCGAAGATATAATAATTACAAAAGACTCCTTCAAACTCTGCACATACATGCATTAATTACCACAGACTCTCGTGGAAAATGGGCGCATAATGAACAAAATTTTCAAAAAAATAAAAGTAGTCCACTCGTAGAGTCATAGTGAGAGATTGCATGTATCAATAAAAAACAAAATAATATAAAAAGAAGAATATGTAAATTAGATTGGTCAATGTAGGAGTTCAGATGCGAACATATTTATGAGGTAAGGTACGTACGTTCTCTTCTTCCTTCCAAAGGTGGGCGTGACTTTGAAATTATTTCAATCTTTTCAAAGTCTTCTCGCCCTCCAATTTTTCCTTTTATCATAATTTTTTTCTACTCAAAATCACTTTTTTTTTCAAAAGAAGTTCTTCATTTGTTACTTTTGTTTTCTTAAGATCCAGTTAGTAATCTAACCAATTAATTTTTTACTTATAATTAATTTAATTATTTATTTTTATTGAATCATGATTTAGGTTAATTACACTTGAACCCCTTAAGAATATAGAAAATTACAAATTGCAAGTACATTTTAAACTTCTCTTTATCTTAAAAAAAATCATCTCTTACATTTAATTAATTATATGATCAATACTCTAAATTAACAGCAATTTATTACAACAATTATATATATATATCTCAAGAATCGAACAATAAAGTAGATAAGAAATTAATATAAAAACTATAAAATACCCGCGTTCACTCGTATTCAAAACTATAGTCAACCGACATGGGTTTTACTTTTCTTGGCGACAGCCACCATGAATTGTTTCCATAATAAATTGAATTAATAAATAGTAAAGTCTAGGTAGGATCAGATAAGTTCAATTTACAACTCTCCGAAAAAGCAATATTTTAGTCTCCTCATAGTCATATATCATCACCCCATCTTCCTCCCCTCCTTCCTACAACTTGTGGGCTCTCAATCTCTGATCTCTATATATCTATATAATCTTCTCTTCATTGGGTAGTGCTGAAGAAAAAGTCTCTCACATAATACACAGAAATTTTGTACGAATTTGACTGCCAACATTAAGCTACTAAAATTGTCTGGAAGAACTGATTATGGAATTCACTAGTCTTCTCAATACTTCACTGGATCTTAATTTCAAGCCTCTCAGAGTTCTTGGTGAAGGCCAGTTACCGGTATGTCAAATCTCGTAGCTTAATATAATTATGGGATTTTGTAATTTGGTATATTTATTCGAATCACTAAACATAAATGTTTCCTTTTTTTTTTTGGTTTTCCAGAAACAAGAAGCTGAGAGTAATTTCATTGAGTTGGGAAGAAATGCAAGTTTCCAAGAAGAGGTGAGCAGCTTTTTTTCACAGACCAGACAATGAGACAAATCAATATGTATTATGTTTAAACATCGTTTTTTATGTATGTTCTTGTTTTTTGTCAGAGAGGGGCTTTGCTAGAGGAGCTAAATAGAGTGAGTGCTGAAAACAAGAAGCTGACAGAAATGTTAACAGTTTTATGTGAGAGCTACACTGAACTGAGAAACCAATTGTTGGAGTATACAAGCAAGAATCCTGGAGTGGAAAACAACAGTAATAAAAATAATACAGCATCAAGGAAGAGAAAAGCTGACAGCATCATCATTAATTCCATCAACAACATCGATGCAACGCATAACAACGTTGTCGGCCCTTCTGAGAGCAGCTCTAGTGATGAAGATTCATCCAAGAAACCTAAGGAAGAAGAACAAATCAAGGCTAAGATTTCAAGGGTTCATGTCCAAACAGAAGCATCCGATACAAGCCTTGTGAGTACTCTCCTTCAATTGAGGAAGAAAGTAATTTCATGGTTGAGTTTAATTTATTTGGAGAAATCTATGTTTTCTTGGTGTACTGAAAAGACTGTGATATTGAAATTTCAGATAGTTAAGGATGGTTATCAATGGCGGAAATATGGACAAAAGGTTACTAGAGATAACCCTTGTCCAAGAGCTTACTTCAAGTGTTCTTTTGCACCTACTTGTCCAGTCAAAAAGAAGGTAATTTCACAATTTTAAGCTTTCTTGATTACATAATAAGATGGACTAGAACATTTATATAGGTTTCTTTAAGTAATTAACATAAAATTACTTCACAAACTAATAACAAATTTAGTGATGGATTATATATGTTCTTGAAAGCAATTAAGTACTCTTCTACAATACTATGAATTAAAATCTCAATCGGTCGAGTCTCAAGACATTTTGTTGGTCCTTTGTCAGGTTCAAAGAAGTATAGAAGATCAATCAATTGTAGTTGCAACATACGAAGGGGAGCACAACCATCCTCACCCCTCATCAAAAGTCGAGGGGACACCGAGCACCAATCGGAGCTTGACACTCGGCAGCGTGCCGTGCTCGACATCTCTCACTTCGTCTGGACCGACAATCACTCTCGATCTCACGAAAGGAAAGCCGGTTACTCCTCAAGAAACAAGAAATTCAAAAGGCAAAGTTGAGGCACCTCAATTCCAAAACTACTTTGTGGAACAAATGGCTTCTACATTGACCAAAGATCCCAGTTTCAAAGCGGCATTGGCAGCTGCCATTTCTGGAAAGTTTCTTCAACAAAACAATTAAATAGAAAAGTTGGTGGATTTTGTCAGGTCAAAAGCGAGAGGTAGCTGGTGTGTACATTTTTGTTAGTTGAGTTTTTTTTGGGAAGATTGAAAGTGAATATATGAACCGAATTATGCATACCAAAAGTTTGACGGGACTTTGTTCTTGAGAAATGAACAATATCTGTATTTTATGCGGCATGAGCTCATCATGCATTGTGAATTGATCAGTACTGTAAAGCAATCAAATCTGAGGGACTGAAAATTTGCTTAAAAGTGTTTGATAGAGGAAACTGAACTTGGTATAGCATTGAGTACTAATCTCACTTGTTTATGGGAAATTCTTTTTTGAGAGTAAAAGGAAGTTACGCAAGATCAAGGCTTCAAATTAATGGAAATTGTGCAAAAATTTATGCTGTTTCTGTTATTTTGATGTGAATATGATCTGTAACTGCTGTATCTCGATCACTCAAATCTCAAAATCTGCATGTAGGCGCATAAATTAATGCAAGAATGAGTATGCATCAAGAGACAACATAATGCATGATAGATAGAGAGAATTAATGATTGTAAAATGAAAAATGAAAAAGAATTTCTTTATGTATAATTTCGAAATCAAATAGAGATTTATGTATTACGCGCCTAATTCTAGAAACATAACCTGAGGTTTTCTGTAATTTTTCAAATTTTAGTGTATGTTTCTGTAATTAGGCCAATTCTCAAGATACGTACATGTAATTATACTTTTATATAGGAGACAACATATATCTTAAAAGCAAATCAACTTCCTCTCAGCAGAACAACTCAAGAAGCGAGATTCATAGGGATTTGGAAACTTTCTGCACATTATTATTTTCTACACCTCAATGCTAATATAATGTTAATCTACAAGAAAAATACAGAATAATTTATAATGATTTGTACACAATCGGCAACAAGCCCACCCGAATGTTGGGAAACCACAGAATAAATTACAGAGCACGACCCATAAAAAACACTACCTGGACAAACTCAAATCATCAATATCTCTAACTAGATCCAACTCTATTATATCTCCAGGTGGTTTCCCTTCGTTCTTGGATGCTACGCCTTCATTCTTATTATCCATTAAGTCACCTGCAATTACACATTCTTGATGCCTGAAACAATTGATAAGATGGTCGTTTGTGATTCCGGCCACTTGCATAAACGAGTAGATGACCGTAGGCCCCACTCCCCGGAATCCTCTCTTTACAAGGTCTTTGCTTATTGTTTCTGCTTTTGATGTCTTAATTGGAACTTGTCGGGGATAGCGGAAATTACCAGTAGTTGGCTTGTAGTTTACAAAAGCCCAAATGTATTTGTCGAAAGAACCGACCTCATCTATGATCTGTAGAATAAGTAAAGCACATAAACATCAGATTAATTATGTTACTCTTTATTTTTGTGAGATAGTAACTTTAAGAACTGTCTGATTTGTCATTAGTTTCTAGGTAAACCTAACTTATCCATATGCTTCAAAGTCGAATACAACCCATTATTTGTCGTTTTGTTGTTATCATCATTGTTAATGTAGAGAATGATAAATCTACTGAGCAGCAGATTTTGTCATTAACACATCAATATCCATGTAAGCTAATGAATTTGCTAGATGTAAGACGTTCGTCATCTTTGAGGAACCACATATAGAGAGTTATTGCAAATGCTAAACAAGAATGGTATTCTGCTCTAACTTCAAAACAAAAAGAAATAAAGTGTTTCGTTTGGCTGCTTCTACTTAAAATAAGCTAGAAGCTTCTTTGGGTTGCTTTTTTCAGAATCTATGATCATTTTTTTTTTGTTATTTAAAAATGCTTTAGTACTTCTTCGTCCAAACTCCAACACTCCCAACACACAATACTCCAACTTTTTACAACTTGTAGATTCTACTTTGTTGCTGTTCCAAACTCAGAAGTTTTTGCGAAAACCCTACATAACTTTCCCTTCTCTTTTGGAGACATAAGCAATCAACAGAAGGTGAACTCGATTAGGCATAGTAACTAATTGACCATTTCCTATCCAATTTTGATGTATGTTCCATGGGAAAACAAAAAATTGTATGGGCAATATGACATTCAACATCATACAAGCGAAGGAAAAAGCAGATTCGAAAGAAATGCTGGTGCATACCTTACGAATTTGACGTGCATTTTCGATAATTGCTCGCAGCTTTAATTCTGAGAGAAGAGAAGTGGCAGGACTTCCCGGTGCTGCAATTTTCTTGTCACTCAGTTTCGACACAGCAATCGGATCAAAGTCCAGAAAGACGTCTCTGCATTCCGGCAAATCCAAAGATATTAGCTTTAGCTAGTGAAAATTGTCTATTTGTTGTGATCATTTAGTCTCTAGGCATAACGAAAGCCAAATACCTGAATATATGCCTTTTACTAAGAATAACAGGCCATGTTAGTTCGGCCAATGCAGTGGAAAAGCTAAGCAATTCAAAAAGTTTCCTGCAAATGAAGCCATAAAATAGTTGCTTGTTATTAGCAGGCGAGAAATAGGGTTAAATAAATTAGCTAGCACAATTACTTGTCATCGTGAACGGGAAGTGCCCATTCTTCGTCATGGAAAGCTGCATATAATGGATCTGCAAAGAAAACAAAACCAATCAAATATGGCTATATCTCAATAAAGACAATCAGGTATTTTACCAAAACTAGTGGCTACATCGCATAAGAAACAAATGGGGAATTCAAACAGAGATAATTAACAAGCAGATTTAGAGGCAAACCCATCTCCCAGTTTAGATGATCACCATGTCCACCCATTTGAATTACCCTAGAAGCCAGGTAATTTTTATACATCTAATATCCACCAAACACAAAATCACCAACATTAACAGGGAGCACAAAAGAATATCGAAAATCAAATTGATCACATTATGATCTCTATCTAGTATCCCAATAAGCACGTGAAAGAACGTACCAGTATTCGAGGTCACCCAAGCACACCTTTTTTTAGCCGCAGCGCCATCCATCACCACACCTTCACTCTCACCCCCAACATTTTTCACAATTTCCTCCTTATTTTCAAGTTTCTCGGCTTTAGGGCTGTATTGCTGCTTCCTCCTTAAAGGTGGGGTAAGAGTCACACTCTGCCGGCTAATCCTCCCAGTCGATGCCCGGCTGTGAGAAGAATCAGTAGAAGCATCTGAAGAGCACGAAGCATTAAGCGACAAATTCGGCGACCGATGCCTCAACATAGAGGCGGCGCTGCTCCCAGTCTTCCTAAGACCCACCGGAGATGGAATCTTATCAGATGCCATTTCAGGCGATTGGATTCCGGCCGGGGATTTCTTCCCCTTAGTCTCATCAATGTCGTGGGTTCTCTGCGTCTTTTCACTCTTTGGCTTCACAATCGGCTTCCGTAATTCAATGGATCTGGCTTTATTTCCCGCCGGCCCAAGCACTGGCCGGGCATCCGATTCGGCGACATTGATCGACTTCACCCTTGGGGGTCCAGACATTACCAATTACAAAGAATTAGGGTTTGCAAAGCTCATAAGAACTTGAAATTCAGAAGAAGCACAAGGCAAGTAACATTAGGGCTTTTCAAGTGAGGTTGGAGAAGCGCATTGTGGTGTTGTGTGTAGAAAATTAGAACCCTAGAGCACGGGAATCTAATTCGAACTTGAGTACTCGGTGGTCGATGACAGCGGAAGTGGTGGCGCTGCCACGACGGGCGGAGGATAAAACTATTGTGGTGGTTGATCAACGGCGGTCAATGACGGATGATACTGGAGAGAGAGAGGTTCAATTTTGTACAGAGAGGGCAAAGTAAACGAACCATTAAATGCCTTGCCACCTCATAGAAGGCAACCTTGTTGCTTTTCATTTTTCATTTTTTTTTTTTTTAACTTTTTTTTCACATGATTTTGTTAGGTAAACTTTGGTTTTCACATTTTCATTTTTTATTGGATTAATTATATATTCGTTTTAGAAAAGAGAAAATAGGTAGAACTAAACTAAATTACTCGCATTTGAAGTAATGGAACTAATAATCTCTCTAGGGAATTCGATCCACTCAATTAAAAGGGGATTATGATCATGCCATTTCTTCGCGAGGATATTAGCACAGTTGTTTCCTTCTCTTCTTATGTGGTGAAATTCTGTGATCCACGAAGAATCTACAGTCTTCGATTAGCGTTCTCAAAGGGTGACACTTCGTGTTAGCAAACTTGACCAGTTGAAAGACAAGGCAACTTCTAAGTCAATCTCGATACGTAGTTTTTTAATTCTCTCTCACAAGAGTATTCGATATTACAATTAGACTTTGTTATTTAGAATATTACGAATATACTCGATCCTGGAAATTATATTAAAAACCAGCAACCTAGGGTTCCACAAAGCGAGTACATTATATTTTGGAATAATTCATCGACTTTTAACGGAAATACAAAAAAACACTTTTAGATTAAAAGAAAGTTAACTTAAAAAAAACTATATATTTTTGCTTCTTACTTATTTAGCCTAATTTAAGTAAAAAGCAAGCTAATGAAATCTTTTTTTTTTTTTAGTTTTTCTTAAGCTATAAGTATAAAATGCATTTTTAGCTTAATTTTGTATTTTAGACTATCTCTTGTGAACAATTCTTATGTGACAGTGAGGAAAAAGCAAAGCAAATTTTAGTTAGAAGGTCCTCATTTTTTCCTTTTTTTGGGTGATAATTAGAAGATCCACATTTGTTTAGGGGTGAGACATCATGTATAAATGTGTCATATTTGTAAAATAAAAGTTTACTACCAATGTAGCGCAAGTCATAACTTATAGTGTAGGATACTTCTCAATAATTTATTTTTAGTTATCCTAACATTTTTCGTCAACCCCAACAAAGTGGCACTTGTATAATAATTATAATTGGTTATTATATTCTTGGTGAACTACTTTTTTGGTAGGAAGAAACGAAATATATTAACTACTCAAAAGAGTAACGAGCAATTACATCACACAAATCTACAAGCAAAAAATTATGGTTCGAGTGAAGCTCATGAGCAAGTTTAACTAAAATATGGGCACTAGAATTACAACTCCAGAAAGCATAATAGAAAATTGATATCCCACAAAAGTCTCTGGTATACAAGATTAAGTTACCAAGAGGCTGATTATTGGTATCCGCTGATTTGATCAAGCCCAAAACCACAACAGAGTCGATCTCGACCTCGATTCTTCTCACCCGTCTTTGCCAAGCTAATCGAAGGCCCTCTCTAAGCCACGACAATTCGCCATAGGTGATACAATATATAGAGACACAAAATACTACCGAATGATATGTGTCAGTAATTCAATACCATGTTGCTACGTTAGTTTCGAATTTAAGTATTTGAGAACATAATTAAAATATTACTTCTTCTTTAAATAGAAAGAGGTTACGGGTTCATACTCAAAACTTCTCAACTCTAAATAAATAATTAAAAAACTCATAGATAAGAAATCCTCGATAATATTAAGGAAATTTCTCATTGACCTTTTGTCTTAATTCAACACCAATATCAACTACAAAACTTGAGGAAATCTTAAATCTCTTTCATATTTTTATTTTCCTATATGAATATGAAATGAAATAAAGAGAAAAACATGGGATTGGGACCCTCTCTTATCCAAGTATCCAACTATCTTCACACATTCAAATCCAACGTTATACCACTTATTACTATTCTTCTCATCAATTCTAGCAGTGCACCATCACACTGCAGCAATGGCTGCCACTCCTCTGCAATCACATTCAATCCCACGATTCCTCACAATCCCGCCTTCAATCCCACTAACCAAACTCACCAATGTCTCTTTCCCAAACAACGACCAATCATTCCCCACTAAAAATCCAGCCTCAACAATCCGCCTCAATGCCAAGAAGAAAAACCCATGGCTCGATCCGTGGGATCAGGGAGACGACCCGGATATGGAATACGGGTCAATGTTCTCCGACGGAAAGCAAGAAGAGGACACACGGCCGCCAGACAATCCGGATAACCCATATGGGTTTCTGAAGTTTCCGGCGGGGTATGCTGTCGAAGTTGCGTCGTTAGGACTGAAGATAAGAGGGGATGTGCGGAGGTGTTGCTGCGTGATTTCCGGCGGTGTTTATGAGAATCTTCTGTTTTTTCCAGCAATTCAGCTGATCAGAGATCGGTATCCGGGAGTTCAAGTTGATGTGGTGACGTCGGCGAGGGGGAAACAGACGTATGAGATTAATAAGAACGTGAGATGGGCTGATGAATGGGATCCTGATGATGATTATCCTGTACCAGCTGAATATGTTGATATGATTGGACTGATGAAGGTTAGTTTAAATGGTTTAGGGTCAATTACAGAAAACCCCCTGAGGTTTGCACCTTTTATAATTTCACCATAGAAACCTTGCAACCTCCCTGAGGGGGGTATTTGCAAGGTTTTTCAGATGTATTATGTATATATTTTTATGTTTCAAGGGGAGTATTGGTAAGCTTTCAGTTTACTAGGGGGGTATTTGTAAAGTTCTAAAGTTTCGATGGTTTTCCAGATTTTTAAGCCGACCTCAGGGGGTTTTGTGTAATTATCCCAATGATTTATTAACGTTTTTTGTGTAGTTGCCCATTTATTAGTTATAAGAATTCAGCTTCCAGTCAAAAAAGGGATCTTGTTCCCCGATTCTATTGCTTCTCTTATTGTTTTGGATATTGGTTTTGGACGAATAAAGTTTGAGCCCCAAGAACTTGGCGTGGTGCTTTTCAAAAACAAAATCTCACTTTGATTTTAGTCTGATATCATTTTAATTTTTTGCATATTTCAATGTTAGGTGAAATCGGACTAAATATAAGAAAAATTAGATAGTTTGAAGTAGGACAAGTTAAAGGACAAATACCAGAAAACTGTACATTTATCAGATTCAAATTACAATTCTTTTCTTTAAATACAACATGAAAAGGAACTCTGCATTTGAAGCAATTTTCGGTTCGATAGTTGGATTAGGTGTTGTAACTATGTAATAAATACGGCCAAATTACATACAATATACACCCCCATGCTTTGCCATTATAGAAACAATTATAAAAATCTAACGACCGTCAGGGTTTCAGTCACTTTTCTGTTTTCTTATTCCCAGAGTACCTCTTTACTCTCAGGGGGTATTTTGTTATTATCTAAATCCTTAAGGGTCGGACTGTTATTTGTATAAAGTACATGGAGTTTTTTGTAAGTCATTTTATATATTTTTTCATTTTTCGGAGTTTTTTAAACAACGGACGTCAGGGGCATAAATATCTTTACACATTTTCCGTTAGATTTTTTGTAATTATTGCAAACCTTAGGGGTACTGTATGTAATTTTCCCAATTTATAAATAAATAATGAATTTGATCTATGGTTATTTGCAGAATAGGTATTATGACATGGTGTTGTCAACTAAGTTGGCAGGGATTGGTCATGCTGCATTCTTGTTCATGTCAAGTGCAAGAGACAGAGTTAGCTACATTTACCCAAATGTAAATGCTGCAGGAGCTGGATTATTTCTATCAGAAACCTTTACACCTGATAATCTCAATCTGTCTGATGGTGGTTACCATATGTGAGTATGAAAATTAAAACGGAGCCACAGAGAAAAATAAATTCAGTAGGGTCATAAATTTCTTTTCTTTCTTCTTATTTAGGTACCATGAGATGATTGATTGGCTGGCAAAACCGTTTCGCAGCGTTCCGAGGCAAATCGTCCCTCCTCTAAAAGTGTCCGTATCGAGGAAGGTGAAGGAAGTAGTTGAGGCAAAGTACACAAATGCTGGTGCAGTGAAGGGAAAATATATTGTAATTCATGGTATTAAATCTGACTCGAAGGCTTCAATGCAATCTAGAGGTGATACCGATAGCTTGCTGCCCATTGAGATATGGGATGAAATAGCTAGCGTTATAAGGTATAAGCACTTAACCACTTAGACCCCTCGGGTGTTTTCATAAATTATAACTAGATGTCAGTAATATTCTGACTAAGTAGGGTCTAGTTGTAATTTATGAAACTCCCGAGGGGTCTAAATGTAATTAAACCTAAACTTTGTTGACTCGTAGGTGAAATTTCTTGATTTATTGAGATGGAATCTAATTTAAAGATTTCTTGATCAATATAAATAGCGGACTCACGCCGGTTTTCGTCATCCCACATGAGAAAGAAAGGGAAAACGTTGAAGAAGTTGTTGGATATGATGCTAGTATAGTGTTCATTACCACTCCCGGCCAGGTTTGATTTAGTTCATTTGAAGTTTAATTACATTTACATTACGTATACACCAATGTCTAGGAGTTATTTAAAATCTAACAAAAACGTTATTTTGTATACGGGCTAATAAAAAAGGACAATGTTAAAGGTTACATTCGAAATACTAACTCCGTCAAAAATACCTGTTGAACTACCCATTATGCCCCTGGGCCCTTTGTGATATGTTGAATTTAGGAAGGGGATGTTTGTAATTTAGAAAAGTGAAATAAAATTGAAAGATATAGGATTTGAAATTTGAACCAGCACAAATAAAAGCAAGTGTAATATACAAATCTCCTAGGGGAGGTAAATGTAATTAACCCTTTCTTTGGATACGGGTATATGATTGATTTTCTCGATTTCTGATGAACAATTATTTTCGCAAAATCACAATGTGTGTGCTTTTTAGCTTGCTGCTCTAATCAACGACTCTGCCGGGGTGATATGTACAAATACAGCAGCCGTACAACTTGCAAATGCACGTCAAAAACCAAGGTTCAACTTCTTCTAAGCTATTCAAACATAATTTTCAGAAGTTCTTTCGATTATTTTCTTTTATGGACCAAGTGTTTTCTGATCATATTATTTCTGTAGTGTGGCGTTATTCTGCTCGGACGATAAGGCAAAGCTATTCGTGCCGAATCCAGAAGAGAAGAAGTGTGCTATCATTTCATCCAAGACAGGAAAATTAGTAGATATAGATGTTGAAGCTGTTAAGACAGCAATCCAGATTTTCACCATGCCATTGGCTATTGTCTAAAGGAAGAAAAGTTTTTTTATTATTACTGATCTCAACTGTAACTTTTTATTGGGATGAAAACTTGTAACACGACATCCGGCTCAAAGCCATCCTTCCTCATCTCTCACGATAAACCTCGTCGATCCTAAGAAAATTACATTCTTGTCCCCAACCTTCGAACAATATCGTGTATGATTTCACACTTCTTGGGCTTTCTCCACTTGCCTTGACTTGCTCAGTGTATCGAGCAATCTATGGTAATCTTGCAACTCGGGAATCAAGCTATAACTTCTTCTCCATCTCTCGAATGCCTCTACGGCATCGTTTACCGTCTTTGCCCTTGCAATATCCGCGAGACGAGGGCAAAAGTGTCTTTACAAAGTAGGCCCTTTGACTTCATCTCATCCACCAATTACCATATATACACGATACCATTTCGAACTGTTTAACTTATTGCCAAAGGTGGTGACGAAAACGCAAAATCGGTAAAAGGTAGGGTGGTAAACTGCGATTACTCTTTCAAAAACAACTTCGTTCTGCTTGTAACAACCTTATGACGAGCAGAAACCTAACTGACCGTTGGAATTATAATATGTATCCGTTTTCTTTTTTAAAATATACGCACACAATTTGACCATTATCATTGCAAAAGAATCGAACCCATACTTCCACACTACATTTAAATATCTATCTTTTTTCTTTTTATTTTTAAAGCATTAAGGATCAACTAGACCTATATAAAACTTAAGAAATAATCTTCCACAAACAGGTAAATTAAGAAATAATTAAAATATAAAGAGATGAGAACAAAGTTAAAGATTTAGTCAATTATATTTTTTAAAAAGGTGATGGGTAGACAAATAGGAGTTAAAAATAGTGGAGCTTCGGTCAACAGATTCGAATGCGATATCATGGATATAGCTCAAATTTTAAAATTCTTGAATCTGATTCCAGGGACTCAATTTTCTTAATCCTCCGCGAGTTTTTCCTTTCATTTCTTTCGTTTTTTAATGAATCCTTGTCTTCTTGTCTTTCACCATCCTCATTTTTGGAATCCCTATAAAGCATTCATGATGTACGGACACTCCTAAATATCTTATCATGTCGTGTTGTGTCATGTCGAATACTTCTTTAGTATAAAATATTAAAAAGAATCCATGTCGTGTCATGTCCGTATCGTCGTGTCTGTGTTTTATAGAAGTCTACACGTACAGGAATATATTGATGGAAAATTTACATCAATTTTCCCTAATATTTGATCTGATTTTAAACCAATTCCTCTTATTCCAGAAAATTCAGTGTTTTGTGGACCGGACCGGGTGGTTGAACCGCTAGAACCATCGACCGGTTCACAAATCGGCCTGGTCAGAACCACAAAACTGTAACTATCTCAAAATCACTCTAGAAATTAAAAACTGGAAAAAACCGCGGTTGGACCGTCGACCCGTGAGAACCGCTCACGGGTCACTCAAACCGGGAGGGTCAGCGAAGCCCTACATATAGAAATTTTAGTATCTTTCAAGTTGAATTTTTGCTGCTCCATCGATGCTTCTTTATGTTCCAGTCAATATTTGTATTTTATTCTACCTTCATCATATTGCGTCTCCAAGTAGTAGGCTATCTATCTTCTTATATTATTTTTGTTTGGATTTATATAAATCTCTCATATCTTTCATCTTTTGTGTATATATATAAGTATAAACATGAAAAAGCATAAAACTATAAGAATATTTCAATTATTACATATTATAAATTTATTTTTGACGTAATTATGACATCACGATCCGATCATGGTTGACCCAACGGTTGAACCAGTGACACTTAACCCGATAAAATTTTCAGTTCGATGAACGGTCCGGTTTTTAAAACATAGAAATTA
Source organism: Verbena officinalis (assembly GCA_958496215.1). Classification (NCBI taxonomy): domain Eukaryota; kingdom Viridiplantae; phylum Streptophyta; class Magnoliopsida; order Lamiales; family Verbenaceae; genus Verbena; species Verbena officinalis. Next base: position 3,737,679 of record OY292391.1, read on the forward strand.
CGGAAAATTAGTAAAGTTTTATTATTAACCATAAATTAGACCGAATTTTTCACAATCCAAAATCTGCGACATTTGGATTATTATAAGTAAATACTAAATAGACCTTTATTTATAGGGATAATTACCAAAACCCCTGAGGGTTAGATCTTTTTTCTAAAAACATCCTGAAACCTTGAAACACTATTAATATCCCACAAGTCAGCTGAAACCTTACAAATACTTAAAACATAAAAATTATACATAATACTCCTGAAAAACCTTACTAATATCCCCAGTAAGTAAATATAAAATTACAAAATTTCAATGTATTTTTCGTAAATGAGATAAACTTTAGAGGATTTTCGTGATGGATGCTTATTTATATGTAATCGCACATCAGTTAGTGAAGGCTGAACATTCTATCTTTAAGTCAGAACTAATTATACTATACTATATTAGAGAACTTTGATCGCGGGGATATTACCAAAAAGGTAAAAGAAAAATCTGTGTAGAAACTTTTATGAGATTAAAGAAAAAAGCTATTTGTTTGGAGGCACAAAGTGGAATTATTGTACTTTGAGGTAGACAAACTTGGCACTTTGATGAAAGCACATTGGAGCAAGAATTTAACACTCACTAGGAATTATTATTATTTTGACCTATTACAATTAAGTGGCAAACATTATTATATATTTGGGATTCTGGGCTCACATTTCAAATCGTCCTGTATGTTGGATTTGAGTATAATTTAGTTGGTATTACATATTACTAATTATCCGTTTAAGTTTCATTTCTATCCAAAAAAAAAAAAAGGTGACGGCTATGGTAAAATTATCATGTTTTCTTTGACGGAAAGAACTGAAAGAAGAAAAGAAAAAGGTTGATTTTTGAAAAATCAACAATATTAGCCTTCATTTTAAATGAATGTTTGTTACTAATATAACTGATGAAGTTTGTGAGAGAGAATGAAATCTTAGAGAAATGTTTGTAATTTCTGAAACCTTATAGAATTCTTTGTATTTAAGTTTCATTGGAGGGATAGTTGGTAATTATCCCTATTTTGTTTCCAAATGATAGTAAAATTAATATCAAGTTAAACTCAGGCTAATAAATTATACACTATATTATGAAATAATTTCAAAAATACACTATATAAATTGAATAATTTTAAAGTCAGAAATGTACATGAACATTCTCACTTGTATTTAGCTCGCACGGTTGTATGCTTATCAGTCTATCACACATGTTCACCAATTATAACATGGTTTTGTGTGCATAATTCTCACCAACCCCGCCTAATAATTGAGATCCATAAAATTAATTAATTAATACTACTTGCTAAGCACCTTTCCTTTTTTAGTTAATTAATCATCCTACTTGCTAAACATCTCTCTAAGCATGTCATATTGCTTTCTTTTTATGGTTTTGTGTAACACACTCTTAAGTGTTGGCTAATACGTAGTTGAAATATGATATTCAAAACAACACAGTTATATTGGGTTAGTGGAATAAGAAAGCAGATCCCTCTTAAAAAAAATGAGATAATAGGCTCAGTGGCGGAGTCAGAAAATTTTTTTAGGGGGGTCATTCCAATATAAATTTTTAGCATCTTATTTTATAAGAATAATTACAAAAAACCCCTTGAAATTAGGTCTTTCTTTTAAAACACCTTGAAACTTTAAAACATTATAAATACCCTTGGTCAGTTGAAATTTTATAAATATCCGTTTGAAACATAAACACATATAAATATATACATAATACCCCTAAAAGATCTTACAAATACCCTTTGGGGTATGTGTAAAATTACAAGGTTTTAAGGTGTTCTTCATAAATGGCGTAAATTTTAGGGAAATTTTCATAACTGATCTTATTTTATAATGGCTCAATTAATTGATATTCAATTTAATATTAAATCAAAATCTTTGATTTTGTAATATATATTTTAATATACATGACCTCATTATATATAAATTTATAACTTTGTGAGGGGGTCAATTGAACAATTATCTCATTAAAATCAAATACAATATCTAATTAATATATTTTATATACATATATGTGTGAAATTTTCAAAAGTTGAGGGGAGTCAATTGTAACCCCTCAACCTAAGTGACTCCGCCAGTGAATACGCTAGAAGATTTAAAGTTGTTCTGTACCCAAAAGTCAGATATTCAAGCCATATGATGAACGGTAGAGTGGGTATGTAAGTATGTAACTAATTTAGTTTATAACTGAATTAGGTGTATACATAACAGTTTAAAATTTTAGGCTCAACCGTTGTTTTATTAGTAAATATATAAGCTTTGGAATCTATATATGCTAAACATTGAGTCCTATATGCTTTAATAATGTGAATCAATTATTTAAGACTATGAGAGCATCCAAATCTTAAAAGCGTACTGAGAAAAAGAAATTCCTTATTCTCGTAAATCGAGTATTCTCTTTGTATATATCAAATTTGGAACAAATCTTAATATAATATAACAGTTTGAGATAGGATACCTAATCATCATCGTCATCATCATATAATATAAATCACTCAATTAATTAATGAATGTTGTAATCTACTTTAAAGTTGCAAAAAAGAAAATATACGGAGCAATCAATTTCACTTAAAAGAGCCCAATTATTAAAAAGAAAAAAAAAAAGAAAGAAAAGGAAAAAGCATTTATGCTTGTTTGGGGAGAAGAAATCTAATAAATAAAACAAATGGGAGAAAACAAAACATAACATAACATTAAATATAAGATCATCCAAACATAGTGTTAATCTTTCTAATTAAAGAGACCAGTTGTAAGATACGGATACACCAAGACGAACACGACATGATACAGATATGGCGATTCAGATTTTTTTTGACATTTATCACTGCAGAGGTGTTAGACATGGGCTATGATGCACGAATACTTTTACAAATTATATCATGTCATGTCGTGTCGTATATCGTGTCCGATATTGTGTCGGATGCCCATATCGGACACTTTTATAGTGTAAAATATCGAAATAAATTTGTGTCTCTATGTCTGTGTCGTGTCGCCATGTCTTTATTCATATTTCATAAGACACGAGTTTCTAATACGATATCTGCTATGACACAACACAATACGAGATAGATAATTTTTAGAAGTATACGTTTATCGGAAGAGATAGGTAGTGAGTTGTTTAATTGTAATTAAAAAGGTTCAATATTCGCCGCCAGAGCCATAAACTCACTGGATGACAATCTTTGATCAAGATAAACAACTTTTAAACTTCTCCAATAATTGGAACACTATCCAGTCAATGTTCACTCATGAATAAAATAATAATAATTGGCCCAAATAATATTCACTCATAACGTATTGTTTTAGTCCTCGTGTTTAATTTTTAATTTTTTTAATTTTAAATAGGGCAAATAAGCTGGGAGAGTTTCCACCTATTGAACTTCTATAGTGCTCCAAATATGAATTTATTAATATTTAACAGAGTGAAAATCGATCATTAGATAAAAACCTATTTTTTATTTTTTGATATAATCCCCCATTTCTGTCGAACAAAATTGCAATTTAGGTCTTATGTTTGAGTCGGATCCCATTTCCAATTCTTTTATATGGGTCAGGTCGAATCATTTAAGTGTAAAGTTCTTTCTATCCATGGTAGTTATGTTCCCAAGAACTCAAACTCGAAACCTCTAATTAAACTAGCATAATTCCAAATCTCTACGATAACCCGATATATTATAAAATTCTCAAATTGAAAAAAGAAATTATGTAGAACCAAAAACAAATTAAAGATCAAGATCAACATGAAGTATTGATTATATAATCCGCCTTACAAAGATATTATTACATATACCATCACATACAATGTAGAAATAGAATAATGGATGGACAAACATGGACCACTCAGGTCCCATGACATGGCTTGTTAGCAAAAGATATTGGCACGTCAGCAAATCCACTGCTATATATAATGATGTATGGATATGGAAAGTTTAAGAACATAGCTGATTACAAACCTAAACATATAATTTCTCAAGAAGTAGAGAACATTAATTCTCCAGTACCAAACCTTCTAAATATGCCCTTCATGAAAATAGCAGCTGAGACTTATTTCCCTGATCCTCCGGCGGCTGTGGTGGTGAGAGAGTACGATGCCGCCGGAGACAAGGCAGCCGTGGAGGAACTAGAGCGGCGGTGCGAGGTAGGGCAATCGGGAAAGCCGTCGCTCGTTACCGACCTCATGGGAGACCCTATTGCTAGAGTCCGCAACTTCGTGTCACATATTATGCTGGTAAATATTTAAAGGGATATTTACATTCACATACCTTGAGGTTTAGGAAATTACAGAAACATAACTTATTAAAAAAAAATTCACTACATTCATCAAGTGGTTGGACGGATTTACAGGACATTCATTCGATAAAGCCTGATTTTATTTATATATTTTAACAGAAAACCATCAAGAACATAACGTAAAAGTGCTCTTTTCCGTTAAGTTTCTCTAACAACAGTTATAGTTCAAGGTATGTAGGTAGCTTAACGGTGTTTATGTTTGTGATGAACAGGTTGCAGAGTATGGGGAAGGAAGAGAAATTGTGGGAGTCATTAGGGGCTGCATAAAAACTGTGACAAATGGGCAGAGAAAGTCAAGCAATCATCTTCCAGAATATGTGAAATTGGCTTACATTCTTGGACTGAGGGTTTCATCCACACACAGGTCTGTCAAAGCTCTAATTTCCCATGCAAATTTTCTGTTATCTAAAATATCTAATAAATGAAAATAACGTAACCCTTTTTCCGATAATTAATTTTTATATTTATATATCCCAATTTCCATGCCTATATAAAACATCTAATTATGCGAATTATTTTTCTTTTTTTCTCTCGTACTTCATTTTTTTTTTTTTTTTTTGGTGGTTTTGTTTGGGGGATGTGTCCAAAAGAAAATATCCAATTACTTTGCATACACTGGACAGTGTACTTAAAACATGATGGAACCTGTCCCCGAAGAAAGTACTATTTTTTTAATTTTTATAGGTTCTTTCGTAAATAATAGAGAACCAAATAATTATATGGTCGACTAAGAGAAATTCGGTTTATCAAGAACATATCCCGTACAGTGTGATTAGGTAATGTGATTAGCATATGTACTTCCCAACTCATAAAGTGTTACTATTACATTAAGACAACTTGAAATAATTAATATGATATAATTAAGATAATTAAATAAACTAACATTATTCTCTACTTTTTGTACTTTGCCCAATCAAAAAAGTAGGTCATTAGTTTAGTAATTGTCACGTAATTAATTATTTGATTTTTTTATTGTTTTTTGCATGCAGGAGGCTTGGCATTGCTACAAAACTAGTTCAAGAATTAGAGGATTGGTGTAGAAAAAATGGTGCAGAATATGCATACATGGCCACGGAATGCAACAATCAAGCTTCTCTAAATTTGTTCACCAAAAAATGCAATTATGTAAAATTTCGAAACCCTAGAGTCTTGGTGCAACCCGTTCATCTTCACTATAAGTCGTTACCGTCCGATATCATGATCGTTCGAGTTCCCCTTCAGCTGGCTGAGTTAATCTATCGACGTGCATTTTCCAGCTCAGAGTTTTTCCCTAAAGACATCGATATTTTACTAAGTAACAAGCTCAATTTGGGCACTTTCATGGCCTTACCGAAAAAGTCCCTCTCGAAATGGAACCCTAAAACACAAGATTTACCGTCTTCTTCTTTCGCCATGCTTAGCGTGTGGGACACTAAGGAAGTGTATAAGTTACAAGTTAAGGGAGTGTCACCCCTAACACATGTTGCATGCCTAGGCACTAGGGTCGTCGATGCCATGGTGCCCTGGCTCAGAATCCCTTCGTTCCCCAACGTTTTCAAGAATTTCGGGTATTATTTTATGTACGGACTTCACATGGAGGGAAAAGACGGTTCGCGATTGATGAAAAATTTATGCAAATTCGTGCATAATATGGGGCGAAACGACGCCGATTGTAGGTTTGTGGTGGCCGAGGTGGGGCAAATGGACCCCGTAAGAGAGGTAATTCCACATTGGAAGAAATTTTCATGGGATGAGGATTTATGGTGCATAAAGAGACTTGGAAAAGCCGAAGCCAAAGACAATTTATATGATGATTGGGATAAATTTTCGACATCTTCGCCAATCATATTTGTTGATCCACGTGATCTTTGAGCCTTTTAGATCAGTCTTTTCTTGGATGTGGGGTGGGTGGGGTAGGGTTTAGGGATTTTTAGTTCAACATTGTACATTGTAACGTCTAATGTAAGTCATTTTGGGATGTAACAACCTGATATCCAAGTGGCCATGTAAATCTTTCGTGAAATCAGTACTCAGGATATTCTATATGACGTCCACCATAATTTGTAGCCAGACAAAAACAATTGGCAAACAAAAGTAACATGTTTCTTTATAATTGCAACTTGTTTTCTTTCCTTTTTGGCCTTCGTAGCAGCCAAGGGAATAGCATCGTTTTGATTGTCCACTAGGGCTTTGACATTTTCCATAACTTTCTTTTGTCAAATATTACATAAATATATACCTGAACTCTAACTGTCGTTAGAGAACCTTAACGAAAAAAAGTACTTTCACTTATCGAATGGATGTCCCCGATTTCCGTCGAACCACTTAATTAATAAAGATAATGATTTTACACTGTATGAATCTGTCCCAAACTATAGGGTATATTTGCATAATTAAGGCAAATCTCAGGGTATATGAGTGTAATATTCCTAAACAATATTTTAAACCACACAAATGTGAAAGACAGTATCCTTACAATTCAATGAGCATGTGAGTGACCCGCTATTTATAATGTGGTCCTACGCCTGTATAACATACCAGGGACAATGTGTTTTATTAGGGCCATTTAAGAAGAATGAAGTAATTGATTTCAGATGTAACATCTTGATTAAGAATATCCACTCGAATTGTTCTTATCATCATATCTTTAAACTAGGATCTTGTCTGTTAATAAGACAAAATCATCAAATCCCACATGAATATTTGGGGTGAACAAAATAAGTATTGTGCTCCCAGCTTTTCTCCAAGAATAGCATATGCTGTGTCTTCAAGATAAGTTTTAACACATTTGGTCGCATAGTATAGGTCATATTGCAACTTTGGTCCAAGCTTTGTTGAAATAGCTAAACTAATCCCAACTCCCAAAGCCTTAATGGTTATTCGTAACAGTGACCTCGTTGTTAAAACATTGATAGATTTATCATGTGCATTCTACGTGGCCATTAGTCAGGCTTACGAAGAATAAACATCGCGTGAATTTAGAGAAAATTGATCCTTGTTAAGTTTATGATTTTCATGTGACTCACAAATTGAGATGAAAGTCAGGGAACAAGCCTCCAAGCTATAATTCGAATCACTCCAAGTCTATGTGTCAAACCTAGAGACGGGGTATTATTATGACTAGATCGAAACTTACTTGCATGACATATCATTTAGAAAGAACGTCTTGTTTCATAGACATTAAATGTAATGATATTCGATGAATTCTAAAGTTACATTCTTGGGATGAATACTAACCAGTTTTTTCTCAGTCATCTTCCATACTCTACAGAAAAATCACATTGTAGATGCTCTGACAAAACTTGAGAATCTTGATGAGTCATCACACGCCAATACCTGTGGATTACCTTGTTCAACCTGCGAAATAAGACATCAAGAAACAGTTACCATTTTCTGACTTTCATATAAATTGTCTAGACTGATTTGAATATAAATTAAATGTAACTGTAGAAAATATATACCAGTATCCCTTGATCCAAAATGAAGATATCGTCCATGCTTAAAACAGTTGAAATGCGATGCGCAATCGTGATAATTGTTCTGCTTTGCCATTCACTTGAAATTGCTTTCTGAAGCTTAGAAGCTGTTTGAGTATCCACATTGGCAGTACACTCATCCAAACAGAGAACCTGAATGTCCATAATTTGGATATTTTTATTTTTAGTAAATTACAGAAACCACCCATGTAGAAATGTTCAATTACATAAGACTTCCCCTGTAGATTCAAATTTACAGATACCCCCTTCTGACCATCAAAATTTGATCAAAGCTGAAAAGTTTATCTAAAGACTTCTATATCATCTGCTTATACGAGAACAATTTGAAAAGGTTTCTAAAGTTTCAATAATTTTAAGGTGTGAATAAATTATGAGGGTGGTATGTGTGATTCTTAAAGTATGAGGGGAAATGTGTGTAATAATGCGTAATTTGCCACGATCTACTCCTGTACCTTAGAAGACTTTAGAAGTGCACGTGCAAGGCATAGGAGCTGTCGTTGCCCGACCGAGAATGTTGATCCAGATTCTTTCACATGAATGTCGAGTCCTCCTGCTGCTTCAATTTCCTCCTTCAGACAGCATTTTTCTAGAGTCTTCCAAATTTTTTCATCATCACTCATCTTTAATGGATCTAAATTGGCCCTGAAATTTCATGTCGAAAACAACATATGGAAAAGTTTATCATCAAATGCCCATCTTGGAGAAATCCGGAGATTTTCTCTTTTATTTCTCCACAGTTTAGATTACCTTAATTTTTTTATTATTACTATTTTATTTATTTTGGTGGATCAGAATACCTTAATGATCCTTCAAACAAGAATGGGCTTTGAGGAACAATAGCAATTTTAGAGCGAAGATCTCTGACAGGAACTTTGGCAATATTTAAACCATCCACTAAAACACATCCCCTACAAATTGGATTGAGACGGAATAAAACATTCAAGATACTTGATTTTCCAGCGCCCGTTCTTCCAACAATTCCAACCTGAATTATGAATCACACTCTGAGTAGTTTCTTCATAGAAGTAGAAGAGCATTGAGGAACGCTCATTGCATGTAAAAAGCAGATATAAATTCATTATGTGTTCAACTTTGATAATATTATAACTTTTTTTAAATCTTTTAAATGAAGCTAGTAAGTTTTCACTACATAAACTTTAAATCTTTTAGGACAAATATTAAAGAGTACGAGAAAAAGTCGAAACTAACCCGAGTTCCTCCAGGGATACTAAAAGAAACATCCGACAATGCAGGGGGCAAAGATGGCATATATCGAAGGGTCACATTTTGAAACTGAATTTCTCCTATAGAAGGCCAATTCGGAACCAACGGATTTTCTCCCGTCATTTTTTCTTGAGGGATATCCATGTACTGGAGTGGACAGAAATGGGTTACCACTGAATTGAAACGCAAAAGCACTTAATTGCATCTATACTCCCATCAGAAGTTAACATATTACAATTGATTCCCACAAGTTTGAAGAAAACTACTAACCATTTCTTAAGAATTTTAAAATTACATAATTCACCCCTATGAAAGTGCAAACATTACAGGTAAAAAGTGTAATGCTTTGGAACCCATAGGGGTAGTTTGCGTAATTTTTTATAAACTTCAAGGAGTGGTTTGTAGTTTCTCCAATCTTATGGGGACTAATTGTAATATCTCAATCTTGGAGGGGTTATAGATGTAAATGACTGTATAAATTTATTGTTCATGAACCTCACCTGAAGAACCCTCTCAACAGAAACCATCTCCTTTTCCGTTTCAGTAAAGCTTGTCAAGAAGCTTCCCAGCAATGATACAATTGGGGAAGCATATGAAAGAGCCAGCCCGACCTATGCAAACAAATTGCATAAGCACTTTCAGAATTCTTTCTTTTTAATATTTTTATTTTTGCAAACTTATTTTCTGTCAATATTTGCTATGAATTCGGTGGCACAAAATTTACCAGCCCTGGTGTACCCAAATTGAGAGGGATATGTCCTTGTGTTCCAACAATAGCCATCACAGCGACAAATGAGACAATAAATGCTGCCAACAACTACATAAAGTTTGCCTGTTAACACGTGTAAAACGAATAATCTAGTGGAGTATCAGGTTAATATCATTTTTTATACCATAACTCAACCTGGATTGAATTTGGTACCATACTTTCTCACTTTTGTTAGCTTTGATAACATAAGTTTCAATTTGTATCACTTTTAGTACATTTGCAATTTTAATGGCCAACAATTAAACACAACATTGAAATCATGTGATCCCAACCTTTCAAAAAATCCATGCAATTTGCACTTGTGTCAAATTTGAGACTATAATTTGTGAAATTATGAAAATTTATCAGCAACCTGAAGGCGAAGGGAGAGCCATAAACTTGCAATGATTTCTGTGTAGGATGTCCGTTGATATATTTGCACGTGCTGTATGAATCTGAATAAGAAAAAATCCTGCACTAAATAGAAAAGCGATAAAGCACAGTATACACAAAGGCACCAACATAGCAGGCAATAATAGTTACATATTTAAGTCAAATAGCAGCAATAGCAGGAGAAGTTTACCACAGAATTAAAAGCTCTAATAGTTGAGGAACCATCAAGTGTCTCTGTAAATGATGCATAAATAGGTGAACGAGAAACACTGTCCAGTCTTCGCAGTTCCCGTGATGTTGATCTGTAGTAAAACTGAAACTTTTCACATTTAGTAAGCTGGTATGTCGCCCTTATCATACTTTGGGTGTGTTTGCAGAAGCTTCTGGTTTCGAAAGAAGCTAAGTAGAAGTTAAAAGTTGTAAAACGTTGGACTAGTAATAATAGGGATTGTTAGGAAAAGAAAGTATAAAAGCACTTTCAAATAACAGAAAAAACAATCTGAAGGCTGAAAAAAAAAGCCCCCAAAAAAGGTGCTTCTAGCTTATTTTAAGCAAAAGTTACAAAATTAAATAAATGCTACGAACCTGTAATTTGCTGTAAATGAACCAAAAGGGTATTAATAGCAGCAGAAATGTGACCTGCATATATAAGAATCCCCTTATTGATGAATACTTATTCAAAGTATTCAAAGTACTAAAGTCATCAAATAATATCTTCCAATCTGTAAAAGCTATTTAAAGAAGTTGAAAGGCATTCAATACCTGTACAAACGATAAAACTACAGCGATTCCGATAAGGCCCACAAAATTGGTGAGGAGAATGTTGAGAATAAACGGAAGAGAATCATCAATTGTGTAGAGATCTGAAGACAACCTATATACTCCACTTAGTATAAAAGGGCAAAGATGGAAAAGACCTATTCGTTAAAAATGGATTGAAATAGTTATACTACCTGTTTAATATTCTTCCAGTTGGGGTTCGATCAAAGAAACTGATAGGTGCACTAATGAGGTTAATTAACAAGTGATCATGGACTTTAATAGCAGCCCTCAGACCGCCAAATGCAAATGCAAATGCCCTCATTAAAGTCAATGATGAATTCGCCAAACAAAACATACATAGTATGACCTGCAAAATCAGAACAGAGTAATTAGTATATCCTGCAACTCGGAGCATCATCTTCTTGCGCACTTGCATGCAAAATTTTGAACTGCTTACCAAATAAAAGGTTGTTGAAAACTTGCTTTGGGTAGTTCCCGTTGTGTCAACCCAAAACGACAACCACAAATCATTGCCATTACGAGAAGCTTGCATCAAGATTGCTGACAGGCATGTTGCAATTGTTATGAACCAACCAGCAAATGCAGCATAGTTTCTGTAGAAGATTAAATTGATTATGTATTTTATTTGGATTACTGATTAATTACCAAAAGACCCCTCAAGGTTAGTCTGAATTACAGAAAGAACCATCGATCTATTGAAATTACAATTACTAAACATGTGGCAGTAGCTCACTTGTATACTGTTGATTCAACTCTTCCCTCTTTTCTCGTCTCAACCTCAATGATGTCTTGGGCCTCATTTGAAGTGCTTAGACACCCAAGTTCTTGGGCTTTCTCTGAGTCACCAGAAGTATTTGCTAATTTTTTATTGGTTTGTACTTCATCCAATGTGTCAAACTTATCTAGTGATAAGAAGGACATGTGGGAATTGAATGATGAGTCGGATGGACTTCCAATCCACTTTACATGCCCTTTATCCATCACGACCACGATATCAGCCATATGTATTGCCTGCAAAGCAGAGAGGAATTGTCCAGAATTACTACATATATATAAATAATGAAGACTGCTACCTGGATGTTCTGTCACACAATAGAGAAAGACTAAATGCAAATATTTACTCAAAAAAATATTGTTAAAAGTATTGTAACCATGTATCTTAAACAGTATCCCTCTCAAGATCTAAATTCAAGATCTTGATAAATAGTACATGAAATAAGAATGTATGAATTTTTAAAATTCGATTGTCGAATTTACTCAGCATGTCTTTTTAAGGTCGCGGAACTATAAAGAAACTATCAAACCTGAATATTATGTGTACAGAGAATGCGCGTTTTGTGGTTCATTAAAGGGCCAAGAATTGCAGTTCTCAGAATTGAACGAGCAACATGTGCATCAACTGCACTTAGAACATCATCAAGCAGATATGTCTCCGAGCCATGATAAAGAGCCCTGTCAATCTCAACGATAGACAAAAAAAGATATTCAAAGAAGATAAAAATCAGTTTATCATGCCTGATTCTCCAACAAGTATTACCTGGCCAGTGCAAGACGAGCTCTTTGTCCTCCAGATAAATTAATCCCTTTCTCACCAATAGAAGCCATATCACCTCTCATCATTAGAGAGATATCAAGATGCAGAGCACATGCATGTAATACTTCTGCATATCTGCCCGGTAAAAGGATAAAATAATTCAGTTAAAATATGTAAGAGGTGGTCTAGATATTACGAGTTGATCGCACCCAACCCCCTGTGTTATGGCTACTGAGTGTGATAAAAAGAACTTATTATTTATTAAAAGCATTATGAAATTTAAAATTTGCTCACAGCCCCTTGCCTTTGACCTGTACCAATAAACTTACAAGGTTTTACCCTTGTTCAAAGAATATGAAGAAGAAATGAAAAGAAAATTGAGGGAAAAGAAGGAGATAATAGCAGCCACAACCTTGTGTTATACAAAATTGGCAAAGAAGACCTTGTGAAAACTTTATTAGCACAGAAAACCTTGTGTTTTCAGAAAGTTGCACAAAAAACCTTTTGCCTATCAATTGTAGCATAGGCGCGGGTTGTGCAAATTTTTATGACTTTTGGCTGTAAAATGACCATTTTGTCTCCAACTTATTAGTTTCTTGTCCTTTTGGTCCAAGTACTATGTTTTCAGTTTAGTCCCTAAATTTTTTAAATTGACCAAAATTGTCTATAAAATTTTTATTTTTATCATAAAGCAGTATATATGCACATAGACATATATCTAACAACGATAGTATTTTCTATTTATGCGGCTAACGGATTATGATAATATTCTCTTTCACTAATATGATACACATATCCTTCAATATAGCCTTGTCTATAAAATTCATTTGATTTACTCGGAGGTGAACAATATTCATCCATTAGACATGTTTTTTACATTATATAAAGTTTATGATGATAATTACATTTTGTCACTATTTTCTTATAAGAAAATCTCATGTTAAAATAAGAGTACTCTAAAATCCATCTCCAACTAAACAAATAAAATGTTTTGGAAAGTTTTATTACCTTTCTTTATCACCTTCATCTTCTTCAACAAAAATTCTAATATATCTTGTACCTTCAAGGCTCGTCTTCTTTTTCTCGATCAGCCAAGCATTCCAAAAAGTCTTAACGACCTCCTGTCTGACGGACATCAACTGAAAAAGTAGCTACGATCTCCAACGAAAATTTTCACTATGGCTTGGTGGTTTAGATATAAGTATTTATGAAGGATAAAGGAATAAAGAAATATAATAAGCTTTTAACAAAATATCTAAATTAATGTTTATGGAAGGAAATGATTTTATTTCCCCTTAATTGGGTTTATATGTCCTTCATTTTACAAGATCAAAAACTTCAAAACTATTACAACTCACAAATATTTTTCTCACTTTCTAGCTTAATTTTTCGATCCCTTAACAAATGCATCGTTGTTCTATATATAGAGCAGATTTAAAACCCGCGTGGAAGGATAAGAAATTTTATCCAAAGTTGTAGCCATTAGATCTTTCTTATTCTTCAACAGCTAAGATCTTACCGACACTTTTGTGTGGTTGAAATATTGCCGACACTTTTGTATGACTAAAATGTTGCCGACACCTTTTATAATGCTAGGAGGCGTCATTACTTGTGCCATCTTTTATTCTAGCAGTCACATCACTACTCTTTATGGCACCCAATTAATCTACATGCCTATCTTCTTGTCTCTTGGAAGCAGTAGATTTGATGAGTAAGGAATTGATTATGGAAGTCTCCTAGCAACCCAGACTTAGGATCATTCGGAGAACATTTGGTAACTAATATCTAGTTACCTGCAGCACAAATTGTTTGAAAGTTTTTATTTAGAAGATTTTCAGACTGCTCTGTAAAGCTTTTATCCCAAGAGCACGTCTTTTTATGACTCAATCGGAGGAGCAGGTCGTAGCTTTAAAATTTTTCCTTCCAACGTCCAACTTAACGCTGTTGTATAAATGATTTATTGAGATGATGTGGATTGCCTCATACCAAATGTGTTTTTCAAATTCTTGGGATATGGTATAGAACTTTAGGACACACTGCGTTCCTTTAGCAAATTGAGAAACTTTGGATTTGAACAAATCATCAAATCCCTTTATTTCAGTCTATTTTCCACTTAGGTATATCAGGTCAAGGAATGCGTAATCAACTAAGTCTCGAACTCGGTCGGAATCAGCTCCCATAATTGCAATTAATCCGGGTATATGCTGGTTCAGCTGGAGTAAAAGATTTCTTTATATTCGGAAAAATTGTATGCGTCATCAAACATCAGACACCCTTTCATATTCCTTTTCCATTGTATGGCTAGGAATATATTTGTCTTGTATTTCGATGGTTTTAAAGGATACCTCCTTTTTCGGAACCTCTATTTTAATTTCTCTTATTGAGGACATCTTTTTTATTTCCTCGACTTTTATTTCTATCTTCTTATCTTCTTTTTTAGGAAAATTTTTATTTTCTTCTTTTGCTATTATAGTGGGTATTTTCGGCTTTTTAATACCTGAACTTTCTGCCTTTTCTTTTCCTTTATTTTTCTTATCTATTTTTTCAACTCTCTTGTATAATTTATTCATTTTATCTGTATTTTCGCTCACAAGGTCAGCAAAGATTTTGAAGTTTCTGAGAACATACTCTTCAAAAAGACCAAATGCATTTTCTATATCGAGCGTAATTTCTCGCAATATATCCACTTTAGCTTTTACAGCATCAAGCTCTTGTATATCTTCCATCTGCGAAATAAAGATTAGTTTTTAGGAGTTTTTCAAAAAGCTTAAAGCTAAAGGAATTATTGTAGAAAAAAGTGATAAACAAGAGAAATTTGGTCTCCTAAAAACTAATCTTTGTTTTATAGATGGAAGATATACAAGAGCTTGATGCTATAAAATTTGAAGTGGATATATTACAAGAAATTTCGCTCGATATAGAAAATGCATTTGGTCTTTTTGAAGAGTCTGTTCTCAGCAACTTTAAAATCCTTGCTGACCTTGTGAGCGAAAATATAGAGAAAATGAATAAATTATAGAAGAGAATTGAAAAAATAAATGAGAAAAATAAAGGAGAAGAAAAGGCAGAGAGTTCAGGTATTAAAAAGCCAGAAATGCCTACTATAATACCAGAAGAAGAAAAAAAAATTCATCTAAAAAAGAAAACAAGAAAAAAGAAATAAAAGTCGAGAAATAAAAAAGACGTCCTCAATAAGAGAAATAAAAGTAGAGGCTCCAAAGAAGGCGGTATCCTTTAAAATCATAGAAATACAAGAAAAATAGATTCCTACTCATACAATGGAAAAGTAATATAAGAGGGTATTTGATGATGCATACAATTTCCCGGAATATGAAGAAATCTTCTACTCCAACGGAAACAGTATCTACCCCAAATTAAATGTGATTATGGGGGTCAATTCCGACCGAGTTCGAGACTTAGCTGAATACGGGTTCCTTGACTTGATATACCTAAGCGGAAAACAAACAGAAATAAAGGGATTTGATGATCTATTCAAATTTGAAGTTTCCTAATTTGCTAAAGGAAGACAGTGTGTCCTAAAGTTCTATACCATATCCCCAGAACTTGAAAAACACATTTGGCATGAGGCAATTTATGTCGTCTCAATAAATCATTTATACAACAGCATTAAATTGAACGTTGGAAGAAAAAGATTTAAAGTTGTGACCTTCTCTCCCGATTGGGTCATAAAAAGACGTGCTCTTAGGATAAAGGCATTACAGAGCATCTCTGAAAATCTTCTTGATAAAAACTTTCAGACAATTTGTGCCGTAGGTAATTGGATACTAGTTACCAAAGGTTCTCCATGATCCCAAGTCTGGGTTGCTAAGAGACTTCCATAATCAATTTCTTACTCATCAAATCTACTGCTCCCCGAAGACAAGAAAAGAAGCATGTAGATTAATTGGGTGTCATAAAGAGTAATGATGTGGCTGGTCGAATAAAAGATGCCGTAAGCAATGACACCTCCAAGCATTATAAAAGTGTCGGCAACATTTCAGCCATACAAAGGTGTTGGCAATATTTCAGCCATACATGAAGTGTCAGCAAGATCTTAGTCGTTGAAAATAAAGGAGGATCTAATGACTACAACCTCGGATAAGATTTATTATCCTTCCACGCGGTTTTTTAAATCCGCTCTATATATAGATGCAACAATGCATTTGTTAGGGCATCGAAAAATCAAGCCAGAAAATCAGAAAAAACCAGTAAATTGTAAGCTTTTCTCTGAGATTGTAGAATGATGAGTATATAAACCCGGTCAAGGGAAAATAAAATCATTTCCTTTCATAAAACATTGATTTATATATTTTGTTAAAAGCTTATTATATTCCTTTACTCCTATTCTTCATAAATACTGCTATCAACACCACCAAGCCATAGTGAAATTTTCCGTCGAAGTTCGTAACTACTTTTCCAGTCCATGTCCGTTTGACAAAAGGTCGTTAGGATTTTTGGAATGATTGGCTGATCGAGGAAATGGAAGACGAGTCTTGAAGGTTTAGATATTTCAGAATTTTCGTTGAAGAAGACGAAGGAGATAAAGAAAGGTAATAAAATTTTACAAAATATTTTATTTGTTTTATGAATTTGGGATTGATTTTAGAGTACTCTTATTTTTATCAAAGATGATAATTAAATTCGTTATGAATTTTGCTGTCAGATATGTTTCTATATGCATATATAAAATGCTTTGTGATAAAAATAAGTTTTTTATATAATTTTGGTCAATTTATAAAGTTTAAGGACAAAACTGAAAACATATAAGAACTTGAAGCTAGTACTTGGACTAAAAGGACAGGAAACTAATAAATTGAGGATAAAAAGGTCATTTCACAGCCAAAAATCATTAATATTTGCACGACCCGCGCGTATGTTACAATTGATAGGCAAAAGGTTTTCTATGCAACTTTCTGAAAACACAAGATTTTCTGTGCTAATAAATTTTCACGAGGTCTTTTTTGCCAGTTTTGTATAACATGAGGGTTGTGGCTGCTATTATCTCCTAAAAATTGCATGTATTTTCACTGTCTAACACGCGGAATTACATTGGGGGTTCTCTATGCAAGTTCTAAAAATTTCCTAGGTTCTTTTATGAGATTCTTTTTATCACATGGTTTTTCATGCTCACTAGCTACACAGGGGGTTGGGGGCAATTAACTCGAGAAACTGTCATTGAAGATGATAAAAAAGAAAAGGAAAAGAAAAGAAACTGCACCGAATTTATGGTTTGTTGGATTGAAATTTGCCTTTCCAACTTATAAAGGTATACGAAATACTTGATAGTACCTTTTCTGATCATAGTCCTTCCCGAGCAAAATATTATCACGAATAGTTCCAGACATTATCCAGGGTACCTAAAGCAAAAACATAGAGTATAAGAATTTGTTGCGAAAGAATACACAAGTATGATAACAATAACAACGAAAGACGATTAACCTGTGGTACATATGCTTTGGATCCTTTAAGATAAATATATCCATCAATGAGCCTCGTCTCACCTAGGAGTAAGTTTAAGAGGGACGATTTACCTGATCCAACCTGCAATTCGAGTGTAGATTGCCAAACTATTTAATGTAAATCATTGGATCATTCTTCAAATGTATATAAATGCTTATTCATCTTTCTGTATGAAATAAGGTTTTAGGTTTTCCGTTAGGGTTCGAGGATCTATCTGTAATTTCCAATAGTTGAGGGGGTGTTGTTGTATTTACCCCTAAATTCGAGGGGGTGTAAGTGTAATTATCCCATTATTTTATTGAAAGTGATAAATATGATGAAGTATTCTTCACCTCTCCAATTATGGCAACCATGGAACCCTTTGGAAACAAAAGATTTACATGTTCCAAAACCATATCAAATTCCTGCTCATCATAGCTTGACCATGTACAGGATGCATCACGAACTGCAATTGCTGTCTCTTCAAGATCAGACTTCTTATCATTAACAATCGTAGATGAATTGTCAAATTCGTTGTCATTTTCATAACAAGATAAATATTTGCTCAACCGTCTCGTAGATATAGCTGCCTGGACAAATCAAAACCAAATCCACATTTTTTTACATTCACATTGAAGTATTTTATTTCATAGCTAAAATTGACAACTTACATCTATCAAACCGTTGATGACCCACGGAAACGAGTTTAAAGGAGAGATCAAATTATTAAACAGGGCTAGGCATGTAAAAACCTGAAAATCAATTCAAGTGAAAAGTTAGGTAAAATTGCAAGTATTGTCCTCTAAGTATGCTCACATATGGTTTTGTCCTTTATTTTGGCAAGTTTCAGTAGCCGTTATGTTTTTAAAAAAAGGTGCACATTTTGTCCTTATTTTGCTAAGTTACAATTTTAATCCATTACATTAAAATTTAATACATTTAGTCCTTTTTGCCCAATCTTTTTGTTCTTTCAGTGTTTCAAAGAAGAATAAAATGTGATAATTTTTTAAACGTAACGGATAAAAATTGAAACCTCACAAAATAAAGAACAAAAACCCATATATTGGCATACTTGGTAGACGAAATTTGGAATTTTTTCGTGAAAGATATGAGGATCTAAGAATCACCACAATAATATTTGTGTTTCAGAAAAAAATAATTGAAATAATGAAGAAGTACCGTTGCAGCATCGAGCTGGTGGCCCATTAAAGAATATAGTCCAAATGTGGACAAAGAAAAGAGTGTGGGAGTCGTTGCCCAAAAGAACACACACCACGCATCCAAGTATTTTCTAGTCTAACAAAAAAAGAGTTACCTGTATAAGCTCAAGGATGAGAAACCATACTAAACTACTTAACTAATGACCGACTTAATTAAGTTTTTCTTACCGATAAATATTGGACTTCTGAGGACCTTGTCTTCATTAACCAGCTTGAGAAAAGAGCTTCCCAGGCATACATTTTTAAAGTACGAATATACGTTAATAATTCTGCGGTCTTTCTAATCCTGGCAAATGGTATATATATCAGATTTTTGATATTCTATATAACATAAGCATTCGGAATTCAAAATAAAATATATCAGGTAGTCCATGGTGTAAACTCAGTTGCATTCTTAGTAATCTCTTGCTTCAATTTACTTAATTCAATATTAAAAGCATAAGTTAACTAAAACATCAAGAAAGAAAGTTCATAACTCCATTTCACAATGTTGGTAGAAGAATTCTGGAGTAATCAAAGAACAAGCATATACCTTTCATCCTTTTGATCCATCATATTTTTTGTTGCATTTGCAATCAGATTCGCAATCCATTTGTTAACTGCGGATATAATTGTTTTCAACAAAGTAAAAACGTATGAAATTGAGCCAGTGAAACTTAACTTATATTTGGTATACCATTTTGTTCCCAAAATGAAGTAGAACATACGTAGATTAAGGTTTTCTGTACATATAATGGTATCTGAAGAATATTTACATATTTGTTGAACTTGTGAGACTTTGATAAGTCTTTCTACAAATTTATGAACTACAGTTTAAATATTTGGGTCAATTACACAAAACCCCCCCGAGGTATGCTCCATTTGCAATTTTACAATCGGAACCTCAAACCTTACACTTACCCCCCTGACGGGGTATTTGTAAGGGTTTTCAGGGGGTATAATGTATACATTTTTATGTTTCAAGGGGGGTATTTGTAAGGTTTCCATTGACCATATACCTTTCTTTTTCAGTGACTACTCTATCAACGTAGATCCTAAAATAGAAAAATCTTTTGTGTGAGCACATAACAATCAAATTCATTTACAAACCTGGTATCAGCACAATAGTTATAGCTACCCCAGAGACAAATGCAAACTTCACTTGTGTGTAGAGTAGATATAGAGCAACTCCAATTTGCAAAGGCAAACTGATGCAATAACACAACGAATACGGTAATATACTTATATACATCTCATAATAATACTGAAAAGTGTTGAGAAATAAGACCTCCACATCTCATGAAGACTGTTGCATAGGTTTACAATGCGGTCTGCATCCACCGACATGAACGTTTGAATTTCTCCTTCGGAAAATTTTGATCTCTCTGCTAATCTAACGCCAAGACACTGTGAAAACATATAGAAAAATATAGAATCATCTCTTTTATATAGAAATATATGAACAAACAAAATTCCATAATGCTGAGGAAGATTACCTTTCTGTAGATTATGGTCATAATACTAGATCTCAGCTTCAGCCTAAGTTGTGCAAGACGAAATGAATATTGTGTGTCAAGGAATGATCTGCACCATCGAGCAGTAATTTACAATACACAAATGCAATTCAGTTTTATTATGAACATAATATCATGTAAAAATAAATGAACAAACAGAATAAGTAACAATAATTATCCAAAACAAATTTTGAAAAAGAAAGGCAATGATGCCACATTGCAATTCAGATCATAGCGCTTTAGGATTAAAAAAAAAAGGGGAATCCTTTTTTAATAAAATTCTTAGAAAAGATTCAACTTCTGAAATAAACATTCCAAGCAAGGTCAGTGAATGATGGTCATAACAGAACAAAACCCGATGAGTAGTAAGAAGAAAAATTACTTTAAAACCGATACCAAACCCAAGGATATTGCAAAAACATAACCATCACCACTTCTGGAACCTGTTAAATGAAACTTAAATTTGTTAATATTTCTGCATTTTCATTCCACCAGCAATTTCACTTTCTGCAGTAATTTATTGCAAAACAAACTATGATAGCTCAATAAAAGGTGTGTTAGTAAAAAAACAAGTAATTATAAAATGGACAGTAACTAAAGAACACAAACCTTGCTGGAGAAAACGAATTAGCTTATTGAGAATTAGTGGTCCAGCAAAACCCAGGCAATTATTAACCACCTGCAAGAAAGCTAGAAATCAAGCTGGTAGACTTAATCGACCAAATTTTTCATGAAGGACCTAATTACTATCCAAACAACCCTAGAAAAGAACTTAAATGTTTCCTTTCATAACAAAGATAAGATTTTGGTAGCACAGCAATGCAGAAATACGTATTACCTTTAGCAGGCCTATGCAGATATATGACCATCCATATGCTGAGCAGATTGTCTTGAATAAGGAATGTTGACTTTGGTTATTTCTTCGTTGACCATTCCAGATTCGCAATAGCAAATTATGACAAGTTGAAGGATCCATTTCTATGGGTAGCTCAAGTAAATCATCAAAGTTAAGTTGCTTGTTTACACCATTTTGCATCACAGGATCAATGGTTTTGAATGTCAGCAGACGCCAAATTGTACATATAGCTCCCTTCCACAATAAATAAGATTTAACTTAAGTTCATAAGCAATGAAATGAAAGAACTGAGATAGTCACTTTACTCACTGAGTTTCTAAAATGGCCTCGTTCATTTTCCCTTTGGTAGGGGAGAAGGGGATCCGCCATTGAACTGCAATGTCGTTAAGGGTAAAATTGGTAAATTAAGTGCATCATAAGAATATGAAAACCAGTTATTTCACTTTAGAGACTGAGGAAATTTTGGTTAAGGATAAAGGAATATGTGACCATTCTATCAATTCATAATATGCACACAAGTACAATAACTGGCCTAGTTTTTTAACTTAGAAACTTGAAACCACATTTTATCATGACTATCTCCCTAAAAAACATATAATAAATTTAACGTTTTCGAGACCTTACAACAGGCTGCATCTTGGATTTAGAACTCTTGTGCTTAAGTTTAAATTATTTGAATGTCTTTAATTGAGGAACAGCAGACAAATTAGTAGTACCTGTTTCCATAAGACGTAACCTTTATTCTGATTATGTTTATCAATACTCCAAACACGATTTCAGTGATAGCTATGCAGATTTCTCTGATCCATCTCACAAACTGTGCCAAAAGTTGAGATGAAAAACAACTAGTTTAAAGTGTTCTTAAACATTTAAGCAGCAGTAAGTGGAAAAAGTCTATGATTCAAAAGGTTAAAGAAAAAATCATAGATAGGAAAACTCATCACCTCTGGTGAAGAAAAGACTAATTGTAGTCGAGGTATCAATAGAAGGACTTTCGTGATCCACCAAAGACACAGGATGCTGCTGCATAAGACATCCAACCAAATTCCACACCTCGACACAATCAGAATGGCCACCTACAAATTCAAAATTGAGAAATCAAGAAAAAAACTTCAATTCTGATTTCGAAATTTAAATGAACATGAACAAATTTAAACCAACCCAAACAGAGAATTGTGAGCAAGTATACAGCCATTCATGAAGTGGAATCGGTTGAGCATCCAGTCTTGTCCTCAACAGCATAATTATGTCAAAGAGCGCAACTAACGCTCGGAAAGCAGCCACAATAGAAATCAATATCTTTGATGAATGATCTATCTGTGTAAATTAAGATGAATTAGCTCAAGACAGAAACATAGTATCTAACAAAATCTATATCAACACCACAGCAACAACCTCTTTTCTCTATCTCACTACAGTCAACATTTTCATAATATATCTTTTGAAAAAGCAAGTCTGTGATTATCATACCCTCCTCCATTGTTTGTGACGCGTGTTAATAATCCCAAGCACAGCAACTATAAACAGAGTCAGTATGTTGAATCCAAAGCCCAGCACTGTGGTAGTAATTAAGGGTAAAAACAAATGAACAACAAATTAAGACTGTTCTTAATTAGTTAATATATAATATGACATCACAAAACAAGAAACCAAAAATTGAAGGATATAGATTGTCGAAACATTCTGAAACTCCACTGTGATTCCATACCTGTTAAAAACCAGAAAAAAACAAGAACCCGTGTTGGAAACATTAGAAAAATGAAGGAAAAAACAGAAATTATATATCCTACCATGTAAGTTTTACGTTTAATGTTTATTTTCTCTCACTAAATAGTTTCCATCAAAACCCTACATATCTTTAAAAAGATCCCATCTTTCGTTCCTCTGAATTCTTCGAGAAAATTCAACCCATGAACCATGCAGAAAAGGGTTCATAATTTTCAATACCAAGATTCCAAAAATAAAAAAAGTTCAGAATCAAATCATCCGAAAAGAGTAAAATTAGAAATGAATTTGCGTACATATGGAGAATCAGGGCAAATGAACTTCATCAATTCCATAATCTGTGATATCAGAGTGTACTACTCACACAGACACCGAGCTGATAAACCGTAAGGTGGCAGAGCTTTATACTCTGGTATAAGGTGGCAAGAGAAATCAATTGACACGCGGCGACACATGATTGGCTGAACGAGTTCATGAACTGGGGAGATGGTTGTACTCGGTGTAGGCTAGCTGAGCTCTACCCTGTTTCAGTTTCATTTTTGTCGTGCAGGATTGGATTTGGATTTTGGAATCAGGGGATGGGCATTGGGCACAAACTAAAGATACTTGGTGGGCCCCAGACGTAATCAGGTGGGGAAGGGAATATTTCAGGCTTTCCACGTGGCATGCGAGTGGGAGATTGGACTCTTGAGGTCAATTTTTTTGCTTTTGAGTCCACTTTTATTTTAATTGATTTTTCACTTTTTCTTTTACTTTATGTCTTCTTTTAATGAAATATATTTCTTTGTTTGTTTATTAATTTTTTTAGGCCTCTTTATGTTAAATTAATAGACTCGGCCTAATTTAATTTCACGATAAGTTTGTCAAACCATTATATATTGAACATACATCGAAAAAATCTGTATCGTCGTATCTATATTCCGTTATATAATATCAGTATGAAAGTTCGTAGGTTCATACTCTACCATTTCACGTGCCCATGATCTTTACAAACCAAAAATCATGTTAGTTAATTTCCACTACTTGAAAACTTTATTGGGAATTGAAGTTCTCTATAATGGGTGATTGTTCAATCAACCAAAAAAACAAAAAAGATTTATGTAAAGCTCTAATTGCTACTAGCTTTAAGAAAAGTATTTTCTTTTTCAATTTATATCTTTCTTGGTTTGCTACTTTAAGCAAAGTGGTTGCATGAAAAGGGTATGATTTACGGACGATGCTTGGACTGATTATCCTTACCATAGGCTTTTTCGTGGGCTGCTGAAGAAGTGGCTTCTTTGCTGGAATTTTTGCCACATGAGTATGGTTTGGGCCATCTTCATGGACACTGACAGAGTTTTCTATGTCATCGATTGCTTTGGTCTCATGACTCCTTGTAATCTTAGTCATAGTTTAGATCATATGTTCGTCATTTATTCTAGCATCTTTGATAGGTTTTTGTTCTGTTTTGAGCCTCGCTGCCCTGTTTTCGTTTTCTTATTAGGGGCTGTCTTTTGCGCCTTGATTACGTCATTTCGTTTGCCATGTTTTTGGCATCGAATTTTATTGATTGGGATGTTTTGGTGTTTATATACTTGAGGAGGTACTCGGTAACAACTTCTCGATGCGCTCGCATCGATTCTATTAAAAAAGTGGTTGCATGAAAAGGGTATTGAGCTTCATCTTTCCACAAAATGTAATTTAAAGATGTTGGATTTAATTGTATCTTTAAGTGTTATCCTACATTGATAAGTGTGTATTAGTTGGGATGTGAAAAGATACATTAAAGGTTGTTTGGAAAACTAAAGAGTCCCACCCTAATTAAACTCTTAATTAAGAGTCCCACATTGGTTAAACTCTTAATTAATGAGCACTATATTAGTTAATGCTAATTAGTGGTGTTAATTATGGAACTCAAGTGAGAGAGATGGATGGTTCGCATGCGGTGCGGTGCACCGCCCGCGCCCGCGCCCGCGTCCCGCGACCCGCGCCCGCGCCCGCGCCCGCGTCCCGCGTCCCGCGTCCCGCGACCCGCGACCCGCGCACGCGCACGCGCACGCGCATGGGCTTGGGCCGGACCGGGCCGCGTCGCTTAGTCGTGTGTCGCATGATGGTGCATTTTGGACCAGGCCCAACTCACTTCGGAGCCCAATTTCAGACAACCCAATCAATCAGATTATAGCTGTTGGAATGTGACTGTTGGAGCTTGAAACAGTCAGATAGTGGGCTTTGAATGCATTCAAGGAGGAATGAATTCTATAACAGCCAAATCATTCATTCCCTGCATTAATCTGATTTAATTATTATTAACACCTGAACCCCTATAAATACAGGTGTTGTGTTCATCAGAAATTACAACAACATTCACCTGAATTCTGGTGTATTGCTAGCATCCGAATTCTCTCAATTTTCCTATACAAAGCTTGATATTATCCTGGAAGTGTATTGCCTGAAACCTTAGCAAACTTCCAGCGAAGTAGGGGCAATAGAAACTTTAAGGACAGGGATTACCCGTGTCAAAGCTTCTGATTTCCATACCCAGTTAAATTTCTAACATTCTTAAAGTTTCTATTTGTTAAAATGGAGTCAGAATCATTGAGAATCATGAACCAGGAATTCGTCAAGCTTGATCGTTTTGATGGCAACAACTTCAGCCGTTGGCAGGACAAGATGAAGTTTCTCTTGACCGTCATTCGCATCGCCTATGTGCTGGACCCAACCCTCCAGCCGATTCCAGAAGATCCTCCAGTACCAACACCAGTTCAGCCCGTAGTCATCCCACCCGCACAGACTGGAGATGCTCCCCCCACAACCGAACAGATTGCCCAGGCAGCAGCTCAACAAGCAGCAGCAAATGCAACGGCAGTTGCAACGAACAACAATGCACAAGCAATCCACCAGGAGATTGTTCAGACCCTGCAGCAACAAAGAGCCAAAAGAGCTGAAGATGAGCAGCTGGCTAGAGGGCATATTCTCAACACCTTATCTGACCGTTTGTACGACCTATACACAAATGTTAAGTCACCGAGGGAACTGTGGGAGGCCCTTGAATTCAAATACAAGGCTGAGGAAGAAGGTACAAATAAATTCTTAATTCATACCTACCTGGATTTTAAAATGGTTGACAATAAACCAATTTTGGAGCAAGTGCATGAGCTCCAGGTTATTGTCAACAAACTTCGGATAGTACAAATTATCCTGCCTGAAACATTTCAAGTAGGAGCAATAATTTCAAAGTTGCCTCCATCTTGGAAAGATTATGCAAAGCGTTTGATGCATAAATCCGAGGACTTGTCTTTGGAACAAATTCAAAAACATCTGCGTATAGAAGAGGAGGCTCGAAAACGCGATGGAAAGAATTTGGTTCAAGGACAGTCAAGTGTGAATTATGTTGAGGCAGGCAATAATTTTAAGAAAAAAGGTCCAGGTGTTAAGAAGAACACAGGACAATTTAAGAAATCCGGACCTAAAAAACCTGTTGTTACTAACAATGCTAATGCCACCAAAAGAAAGGGCAAATGTCATGTTTGTGGAGAACCAGGACATTATGCAAGAGAGTGCCCAAAACGTAAAAGTGGCAACCCCGGTGCAGCAAACATGGTTGAGGAGAACCTGGTTGCTATGGTTTCTGAACTTAGCCTTGATGTGGCTATGATTTCTGAAATTAACATGGCAAGTGAACTTTCTGGATGGTGGATGGATTCTGGAGCCACAGTTCATATTTGCAATGACCGGAGGATGTTCAAAACTTTCGAAGAAGTCATTGGACAAGAAGTGCAAATGGGAAACAGTTCAAAAGCTGTTGTGGGAGGCAAAGGAACTGTCGAACTCTTTTTCACTTCTGGGAAGAAATTAACTCTGATAAATGTTCTGTTTGTACCTGATGTTAGAAAGAGTTTAATTTCTGTTTATTTGTTAGATCAGAAAGGTTTTAAAATTTCAGTAGATTCTGGTAGGGTCATCATTATGAAGAATGGTGAATTTGTTGGAAAAGGTTATTCTTGTAATGGGATGTACAAGATGTCGATTGACAATATGAATAAAGTTTCTTCTGCTTATATGTTGTGTTCAATTTCTTTATGGCATAGTCGGTTAGGACATGTTAGTGTAAAGAATTTGAAAAACATGCATGCGATGGGCTTAATAGATATTGGTAAAAACGAACTTGAAAAATGTGAAATATGTGCTAAGTCTAAAATTGTAAGAAAACCATTTCAAAGTGTTAAAAGAGAATCACAACTTTTAGACTTAGTGCATACTGACATTTGTGAATTAAACGGAGTTTTAACTCGAGGAGGAAAACGTTATTTCATAACTTTTATTGATGATGCAAGTCGTTTTTGCTATGTTTATCTATTAAGAACAAAAGACGAAGCTTTTAGTCATTTTGTGAAATATAAGTCAGAGGTAGAAACTCAACTTGAGAAGAAGATTAAGATTCTACGTTCTGATAGAGGTATGGAATATTGTTCGAATGAATTTGATGCACTTTGCGAAGAAAGTGGCATAATTCATCAAACGACTTCCGGCTACACACCTCAACAAAATGGTGTAGCTGAAAGAAAGAATCGAACCTTTCTTGATATGGTAAACTGTATGTTAAATCATGCAAACTTACCTAATAACTTGTGGGGTGAAGCTTTGTTGGCTGCCTGTCATATTTTGAATAGGATACCTAGTTCTGTTGTGAAGACTAGTCCCTATGAAATATGGAAAGGCAGAAAGCCCAACATAAGTTATTTCAAAGTGTGGGGGTGTTTGACCTACTTTCGAGTTCCTGATCCGAAAAGGACTAAGTTAGGGGCTAGGGCTATTAAAAGTGTATTTGTTGGATACTCTTTAAATAGTAAAGCCTATAGGCTTCTTGATTTGGAGTCTAACACTATAACTGAGTCAAGGGATGTAGAATTCTTTGAAAGCAAATTTTCAAAAGATGTTGGAAATGTTGCTGTATCAACACGGAATGAGCCTAGAGGTCCTATAAGGTCTGTTGTGGAACCTAGTGTTCCTACTGAGACATCAGAACCTAGAAGGAGTACTAGAGCAAGAAAAGAGAAGAACCTAGATAAAGATTTTATCTCTTCTCAGTCTTTATTATTCTTGGTAGAGGGGGACCAAAATAATAAAGTAGTAAGTGAAATACCGTTTGTATTTGCGCTTGAGGTTGATCCAAAAACATTTAAAGAAGCTATGGCTTCTCGGGATGTTGCCTTCTGGAAAGAGGCAGTAAACGATGAAATGGATTCAATCTTGGGTAATAATACTTGGGTATTAGCAGACTTACCTCGTGGTTCTAAACCTATTGGGTGCAAGTGGGTATTTAGACGAAAATACAACACCGATGGCGCTATAACTGCTTTCAAAGCAAGATTAGTTGCCAAGGGTTTTAGACAAGTAGAGGGGATTGACTACTTTGACACTTATGCCCCGGTTGCTCGAGTTGCTTCCATTAGAATTCTTCTTGCTTTAGCTTCGCTTTACGATTTATTTGTTCATCAAATGGACGTAAAAACAGCATTTTTGAATGGCAATTTGAAAGAAGAAATCTATATGGAACAACCAGAAGGTTTTGTAGCACCAGGCACTGAAAACAAAGTGTGCAAATTAGTTAAATCTCTCTATGGTCTAAAGCAAGCACCAAAGCAATGGCACGAAAAGTTCGACACTGCTATATTGAATTTCGGTTTCAAGTATAACAGTGCTGATAGATGCATTTACTCTAAAAGTGCACCAGACTATATGGTGATAGTTTGTCTGTACGTTGATGATATGTTGATCATAGGCACCAATATGATTGGAGTTAACGAGACAAAGAAGTATCTATCCTCTGTCTTTAAGATGAAAGACTTAGGTGAAGTAGATACTATCTTAGGAATCAAAGTAAAAAAACATAGTGGGGGTTATTCACTTAACCAGTCTCATTATGTCGAAAAAATACTGTCTAAGTTTAATCATCTCGAGATTAAGGAGGTGAATACTCCTTTCGACAATGGAGTTAAACTCAAAGAAAATACTGGTAGAATAGTTGCACAGCTTGAGTACGCAAGTGCTATTGGTAGCCTTATGTACGCAATGCATTGCACTAGACCAGATATTTCCTTTGCAGTTTCAAAACTTAGCAGGTATACGAGCAGTCCCAATGCTGATCATTGGAAAGCTATTAGTAGGGTACTTGGGTACCTAAAGAGGACTATTAGCTTTGGATTATTCTATCAAAAGTTTCCTAGTGTTTTGGAAGGATACTCAGATGCGAGTTGGATAACTAGCGTGGGAGATAATAAATCTACGAGTGGGTGGATTTACACTCTTGCCGGTGGGGCTGTTTCTTGGGCAAGCAAGAAACAGACATGTATTTCCCATTCTACCATGGAATCTGAGTTCATAGCTCTAGCGCAAGCTGGACAAGAGGCTGATTGGATTAGAAATATGTTGTTGGACATAGATCTTTGGCCAAGTCCAATGCCTCCGATTTCACTATACTGTGATAGTGAAGCTACGCTTACAAAAGCGTACAGTGGAACCTACAATGGAAAATCTAGACACATTGGTCTCAGACATGAGTTTGTGAGACAGCTGATACATGATGGTATCATTACGATTGTCTATGTAAAGTCAAGTAAAAACTTGGCTGATCCGTTTACTAAGCCTCTGACGAGAGACTTAGTAGCTTCAACTACACGAGATATGGGGCTAAAAACCACATTGAACCAAAGTTGATGGTAACCCTACCCGTAATCTAGATCACCTCTAGGTTATAGGTTCAAAGGGAAAAACAAGTCACTGAGTTGGTTCTACCACTGTCAAGTGGCCTCATATGTAGTAATGGACAGTAATGTATTATATGTGTTGCACAGTTAAAGGATGAGCTATGCTCTTAACAAAATGCTGCGTTTTAAGCAACTAAAACGCTCGAGAAACATTTTGCCTATATGAACTAGAAGTGGAGCCGCTTCTTATAGAGAGTTGTGGTTACTTTCTTAGAGGTTCATGATACGGGATATGGCGTATGGCTTTATAAGCGCGAAGCAGTGAGAGTGCTTGTTGTAAGAGAAAGTGTGTATGTGTGTGATAGTTCCGGTTGCGTCATTAAAAAGTTGAGGTTCAATCTACGAACACCTTCAACTTTGACGTGGTTCTGCACTATTTACACTAAGGGAAGGTTCAATGTTCGTCACACCTTCCTTTAGGCATATACTCTTTGCAATAATGAACAAAAGTACATTGTTTGGTTAAGCGTAGTTTTCCAAACAAGTGGGGGATTGTTGGATTTAATTGTATCTTTAAGTGTTATCCTACATTGATAAGTGTGTATTAGTTGGGATGTGAAAAGATACATTAAAGGTTGTTTGGAAAACTAAAGAGTCCCACCCTAATTAAACTCTTAATTAAGAGTCCCACATTGGTTAAACTCTTAATTAATGAGCACTATATTAGTTAATGCTAATTAGTGGTGTTAATTATGGAACTCAAGTGAGAGAGATGGATGGTTCGCATGCGGTGCGGTGCACCGCCCGCGCCCGCGCCCGCGTCCCGCGACCCGCGTCCCGCGACCCGCGTCCCGCGACCCGCGCCCGCGCCCGCGCCCGCGTCCCGCGTCCCGCGGGTCGCGGGACCCGCGACCCGCGCACGCGCACGCGCACGCGCACGCGCTTGGGCCGGACCGGGCCGCGTCGCTTAGTCGTGTGTCGCATGATGGTGCATTTTGGACCAGGCCCAACTCACTTCGGAGCCCAATTTCAGACAACCCAATCAATCAGATTATAGCTGTTGGAATGTGACTGTTGGAGCTTGAAACAGTCAGATAGTGGGCTTTGAATGCATTCAAGGAGGAATGAATTCTATAACAGCCAAATCATTCATTCCCTGCATTAATCTGATTTAATTATTATTAACACCTGAACCCCTATAAATACAGGTGTTGTGTTCATCAGAAATTACAACAACATTCACCTGAATTCTGGTGTATTGCTAGCATCCGAATTCTCTCAATTTTCCTATACAAAGCTTGATATTATCCTGGAAGTGTATTGCCTGAAACCTTAGCAAACTTCCAGCGAAGTAGGGGCAATAGAAACTTTAAGGACAGGGATTACCCGTGTCAAAGCTTCTGATTTCCATACCCAGTTAAATTTCTAACAAAAGAACTTTTACAGACTTTTCCTATCCTTTCTTGGAGATATAATACTTTCTTTATTATCATTAAAGTCTAAAGATATCAATCAAAAAATAATTGCTAGAGTTTTTGGGAGTTGAATGGATTCTCTTAATAATGTAACAGTATTGTAACCGGAAATATCCCCTAATATTAGTAATATACTAACAAAGGTAAATTGATTGGGCAGCCATGAACAAATAAAAACTTAAAAATATATGACCGACTCGACCCATATAAATTAATTCGAAAAAAGAAAAAAAAAAACCCTGAAAACACACACTTTCAAAGTTAATGTTGCCAAAATAATCATACCATCAGATATTACTCTTAATATGGAGATTCGCCTCTTTGCAATAACAAGAATCGAATTAAAAAAAAAAAAAAGTTAATGTTGCCATTGAGACGCTCCACCCTCTATAGTTACTTTTCCTCCAGTTCCCAACAGTGTGACTTCCTTAATGAAAAATCGCTATCATGATATAGGTGAATTCCTGATTCTGGAAATTGTGATTCAGATAACGCCATCGTTTCTTAACCACCCAAATCTTGCGAACCGTTATCTTTCCCTCCTCTCTCTCTCCACACACACAACTGACAACACAGTCACGCAGAGCACTATCCGACCACCGCCATGGCCGTTCATGCGGCGGCGGTAAATTCTCTAGTAACAAAATTATCATCCCCATCCACCTCGTATTCCTTCGAAATTTCTAATCAGCAGAGCCCCTTTCTATCTCTTTCCTCCGTTTCTCCTCCTTCACTAAAACTAGCTACAGTAGCAGCACCTCATTGCGTCAAGAAGAGCTCAATTAGTACGAAAGCCACTAAATCCGATTCAGGAGTCGACCCGAAGCTTGGTGTTGCAGTATACAAGCCCAAATCGTATGAAGTTCTTGTGTCCGATGCTGCCAATTCTCTTTTCTATGCTCTCCAGGATGGAAAAATCCGTCTCGAAATTGAGTTCCCGTGAGTAAATTTCTCTACCTTTTCAGACATTTGCAATCTTTTCTTGCATTTTTTTTTTCAAGTGATTAGGGAGTTGGTTTGGAGCTAAATACGTGCAGTAGCTATTGGAGAGGTGTTTTGATCATGAATGCCTGTTGTTTCATTGAATTACTAGCTAATTGGGATTGGGCACACTTGATGATGTTCGTAAAATAAAAATAAAACATAACTTGTCATATGCTTAATTAAAATAAATTCAAGATTTAAGTTTTTATTACATTTCCATATGATTGTAGTTCTTTTGGCATTTCTAATATTACATTTATAATAAGTGAAAGAAATCTAATTAAATATGATAAAATTGTGGTCATTAAAAGAAAAATTAGATGAAGAGATGATAAAAGAGATGAGGAGGAAAAACGTAGAAGCCAATTGACAGACTAAAATAAGAGGTTAACCAAAGCACTTATTATCATAATTCATAACCTCTCACTTTATATAATAGTATGGAATAATTTCGGAAAAACCCCTGAGGTTTGCGCCCTTTACGGAAATCACCCTGAAACCTTGAAAATTTCTGTTAGTTTGAGGGTGGTTATCGTTATGATTTGCCAAGTCTCAAGGTGATTTTCATAATTTTCAAGGTTTTAGGGTGTTTTTTTGTAAAGGGCTCAAAGATCAGGGTGTTATTGACCGTAACAGTATAGATGATTGTGCAATCAGGGAGCGGAGTTTCTGAGTATTTCTTGTTTAGGGCGTTGAACTCTTTACAAAGCTAAAAAGAAATTAATATTATTTTGAAATTTAGTAGAAATACATCCCCTTTATGTATAAGCCTACTCATCATGTTCTAGTAGCCCTAAGGCATCAACTTTTAGGCCTTTTGTTTTCCTCTTAAGGTTGCTTCAATAGTCTTGAGTGAGTTATCATTCACTTTACTGACACTTTCATCCATCTTATTTTGGGTCGACGCTCATCTTGGTGCATCATAAGACCATTGCCTACCAGCATTTCTTCTTATAAGGTATTTCCTTAGTCTTTGACTCGTAAATAAAAGCATTACTCTTTTGGCATTCAATAAAATTACATAACACGCTCAAAATTTGTAAAAACACGTAGGGTTCGTCAGATGATTTCAGTGATGCCAACATTCAACTTGCATTAGCTGTTGTTAGAAAGCTGCAAGAGAAGCAAGAAACAAGAGCATGCATTGTAAGACAACACTTTGTTAGTTTTTCTCCTCCTTTTTTATTTACTTGGTCAGCGAAAATCTCAGACATGTGATTGTCTTTTTTTTCAGGTGTTTCCTGATAAACCGGAAAAGCGTAGGGCAGCAGAGCTTTTCCAAACAGCTCTTGATTCGGTAATTAATCTGTTTAAAAGTCAAAGTCTATAGCCCTTTTCTGTTTCGTTGAATCATTGGTTACTTTATATATTTACTATTCAGATTGATGGTATAAGTGTTGGATCCTTGGATGATGTCCCTACTGGTGCAGTCACGAATTTCTTCAAATCCATTATTGACACTTTGGATTTCGACTTTGTGGATGAAAATGAAGGTTGGTCATAATAAAATTGACCACCTCAGTAATGCTTGCTAAAATTCTTACTATGCTACGGCTTTGAAATCCTTCATAAGTAATTTCTGTTACATTGCTTTTATATGATAAGTTCATAAGAGTTTATTGCTGAGATGGTTTACTCTATTGCAGATCGTTGGCAATCTGACAAACCACCATCACTTTATATATTCATCAATTCTAGCACACGTGATCTCTCTGTTATAGAGCAGTATGTGGTACGATATCTTCTTTTATTTTCTTATTTCCATGCATTGATTGTCAATAATAACTCCTTTTTCAAAATAAACTTTTGAGAGTTCAATTTCCATTCTTAAATCATGTACTGCAATTATACATTAAATATGACTTAACTTCAATTATACTTGGGGAATGTTTGCAGAAACTTTTGCTTTTGGATGAGAACGTTCAAAAGCACTTGAAAATAATAGAAAAAAGAACCTAGAAGCTGAATAGCACCCCAATGGTGCTTCTAGCTTATTTATATTATTTTAAGTAGAAGCAGAAAAACAAAACACTGTTTCTCAACTTTGAATTTAATCAAATTTTTGGGTAATGCAGGAGAAATTTGCTGCTTCCACTCCAACTGTTCTCTTTAACTTAGAACTCGACACACTACGGTATGTGCAGATCATCTAACCGATAGGTTATTTTTCTTTTTTACCATTCACTTTCTCTAAACACATTTTTCTTGCAGTGCTGATCTGGGACTCCTAGGATTTCCCAGCAAAGACATACATTATCGTTTTCTTTCTCAGTTCGTTCCCGTTTTCTACATTCGAACAAGAGATTACTCAAAGGTAATCCGCCTGATTTTCATAATTCTTAAGACTAATTTAATTTTTTTTCCCATTTTTAATAATTAGCTGGAATGATTTAGTATTCTTAACTATTAAAGACAGTTGCAGTGGCACCTTATGTGGTGAATTACAGTGGAGCATTATTCCGTCAATATCCAGGTCAGCAACGAAATCTCCTCAGTTTAATTACCATTTATTTTCTAATTTAATCTTCGTACAACATGGTTGGCAGGGCCCTGGCAAGTGATGTTGAAGCAAGGAGATGGTTCTTACGCTTGCATAGCAGAGAGTGCAACTCGTTTCACTCTCTTTGAAGTAAATATATTCCAACATAACGACTTTCCGTTACAATAACATCATATGCATGGCAGAAAAAAAAAAATTAAACTTGATTTTGTTTGATATTTCTAGACTAAGGAAGAACTTTTGAGAGTCCTTGGACTCCAGGAAGAAGTAGGAAGCTCGTTGGAGTTCCTTCGAAGAGGTTACAAGGTTGTTATTAATCCTCCCTCCTTCCTATATGTTCTTAATTTTGGGGGAATACACAAGAAAAATATATTGTTTTTTTTTTTCATTCTAACACGATGCATTGAGAAACAAACCTGATATTCTTGCAGAGTGCAACTTGGTGGGAAGAAGCTGTCGAGACAGAACTATCGTCTGCATGGCGTGGTTGAAAAGCCAATCGATAAATTCAGAATTGAAAGCATAAAGTTTCCCGGAAACAGTATTGATCCTTTATAAAGAGCAAAATGATGTAGGATTGGTACTTGAAAAGGTAAAAAAGAGATGCATCAGCAAGAGGAGCAACTAGAAAGGTAAAAGTGAGCAGATTTGTACTCCAAAATGAGCAAAAATTTACAGTTCCAGATATTGTTTACCTGCTATTTTCTGCTGATTATGTATGTACTAGTCAATGTAGTCCACGGTAAAACTCAACATTAATGTTGTGCAAATCATGTATTAAGTAACTTTGGTGCACATATTCCATTTCTGTAAATTTCTCATTGATATTAATTTTTTTAATCATTAATTGTTAATAATTGGGTAGGACTTTTCTAAGATTATCGGATTTATCATAATCTAAGCGGAATTGTATGTAGACTGCTGCCCTGCCACACGGTATACAACATACACATTCGAAATTTTACATGACAACATAAAACAAAATTACATTCAAGCCCAATCACTATCTTAATATAATATGCTGGGTATGATCCTTCAGATTATCAAAAAAATTACCAGAAGGTATGTCGGAGCAGAGAGTGTTTCATTCAGATAACGAGATCAACAAGAACAACTCTTTCCTAGCAAACAAGCAACCGAAATACAAAGTAGCAGAATTCACAATCTACCAAAAGTATGTCAAAAGTATTCCTACAACTATCATCATGCTTACGACACTCCATAAGAGGCCGGGGAAATAGATACGGGCCATGGTGGAATCACAAACGTAACACTCGTCCACAAACTTGAGTAATCATGATTGTGAAATACGCGACCATGGGCTACCAATTTCCTTGTCTTCATGTTGTACGAGAGAATGCTGTCTCGATATTGCAAATATACAATCTCGGGATCAAATGGATGAAAAGATACAGGAAAAAGAAACAAACGTATTCCAAAAAGAACTTTATCATATAGAATGTCAGCATAGTCGATCCGATGTTGCAGACACCAATCTCCACTAATATAATCATTCAGTATCCAAACACCAAAGCTTGAGAGCCTATCTAAGGGCATATTATATACTTGGAAATATCACAAGTGTCCTTGATACGCATCACACAAGCTAAAGATGTCAATACGCTCATGGTCTATATCAAGAGGCAATGGAATAAAACGAGTGGAGTCGGGCTTCAGGTATGGATCATATGCCATTATCCCATGCTTTATAGTTACCCAGTAAAGAATTCTATTAAGAGTAGTAGGTCTCCGCCGGGTAAATTCAATTCCTTTCTCAGTACCCACATGGAAATCCTTCCATTCCTTGATTTCAGAAACAAATACTTCAAGTCTAACAAAATAAGTTCTTTCTAAAATGCGTACTACTCGGTAACTTGAGAGAATGCCATTTTCAACATGAGTGACGAAACCATTTGTCTCATTCTTGAGATGAGCGATGAAACCATTTGTCTCATTCTTGAAGATACGAGCATGAGGAGGAAGAGAAATGCATTGCCCAGTGACAGGATTGCATATATTATAAATGCGGTGAAGTCCCACATTCCCACGTAAAACACATAGTAATAGCCCATTACTCACGCCAACAATTTCGTATTTTTCCCCATATAGTTGCTCAGTAGTTGGGCAACGAAGCGTGAACAAACTGGGGCGTTTGACATCCGGATAATTTACATCATATAACGTCTCGTACTCAGAAAACATTGAATATTCATGAGCATAATCATACATAGTACGGGAAAGAAACTTCCAGATTTGAGGTTGGGGTGACAATGAGGCTCGCCAAACATACATTTGGATGAAATAAGGATCTGAAATGATAGAAAGCCATTGCTTGGACACAAGTTTTGACTTGAACACTTGTTTCACCGGCAACCTAATCAGCGCCTCCATTAAAAGCCACTCAGGGATATCAATACAAAGCTCAACCCTAGACATAGACGACGTCTTCACAAGTTTCAACCCATCCCCTTTGCATATCGCAGAACCCATTTTACCTGCATCAAATTCCATCCCACCTACAGAATTACAGAACTATAAGGGATTTTACACAGCCAAAAGCTAAATTTAGACAGTTTCGGATGGAATTGATATCATAATTCAACAGAGACATGAAAATATACAAAATTGAAGAAAGCAAATTTCTTAAGAAACCAATACTCACAATTGAGGCAGCCTGATTTAGTTAAACATGAAAAAGAAAGGCATAATATATATGAACAAAATAGTAGCCATAACAGAAGCAATTAACTTTTAGCAGCACAATACTTGTCAGAGGATTCACCTAAAAACGTTTACCTTCGACTTTTCTCCTGAAGTTCTCCCAAATCAAAAAGCGCGCGATGCAAACTCTCAGCCCTTCACGAATCTGCTTCTTAGCTCCACAAAAAACAGGGACAACAAAGCAATTTCATTAGCATTCGCCACCATTAAAATCTATGGTTTCGGAAGGTATTACTGTAGCAAGTAGCAACCCAGATTCGACCCTAAGACTTTCTATCGAGAGAAACTCTCATTGATTTTACTCAATTTATCTCCTCTTCTAAAATCTTAGACTTCTTATATACTAGTTTTAGTTGCACGGCGATCAATACTAATAAACCTAAATGGGCTCTAGTTATGAAACCTATTAGTGACATAGAGAATTGCATTAGTTACATAAATATTCGAAATCCTCTAAATGCAAATTAATCGGTGCGCAAACAATTGTGTGTATCTGATGTGTACATCAGATGTCAGTTTCTTGTATGTCTTATTTTTTCCTTGTATGTCAATTAGAAATAGTAGATAAAGGCAAACTTCAAGACAAGATTGGTCTTGGAGGATCAAAAGTGGTACCTTCCCGTACATTTTCATAACTGTGAATTTTGAAAACCTTAAGTAGCTTTCAACCATAGTCAAAACCTAGCTTGCCCCATGATCAATTAGCTAGCTAGCTTTATATGGCAGGCATTGCACAATGGATATTGAAGGAACAAAAATATATATTCTTGCTGATTAGTTAAATGAGAAAAACCTTTCTGAAAGTTATAGTCCACACACATTCTAAGGTCATAGGAGGAGTTGTGGTGAACTGAACAATAATCCAACTACATTTCAAGTGATTAATCTGCATGTATAAAGATTCTTAATTCCAACATTTCGACAAAATGCTTGTCCTAACAGATTCTCTTAATTGTTGGGAGAGCTACGAGCTAGAATTATATATTCCGGCAAATACTTATGAAGAAAGATGCAAAAATACAATTGAATAATTAGCAACAACACGTGGAGGGAAAACCTCGGGATTAACCTCGATATAATTGGCAATATGCAACTTTATTTATGAAGCTTGAAATTATTAATTTTTCTTAATTCTCTTAATTCCACGCGGCCGCAAAAACAACACTGCATGTTAAAGCAAAACATTACTTAATTCTGAAAAGAGCAAATGTAAGTGAAGTTTGAATCTAATAATCTTATACAAAACAAGGGATAGCACAAAAGCCAACACGCAAGTGCACATATTAAATCACTTCATCTCCAATTATCTATACCATAAAATCCCTCTCCAATTAACATTTTTTTGTTGAAAGATAAAACCTTTATACTCTAAAATAATCTAGTGGTTTACTATTAATTCCTTCGTAAAATTATGCAGAATTTCCTATAAAATCTTTAATTATTGATTTATGTTCGACATTTTTTATTATATAATAATAAGTTCATTTATTAATAATTATCTCATAACAATGGTTGATACTTGATACTATAAAAACAACTCCTATCAATATCTTTTTTCAACAATTAAACATCGTTTTCACCAAACGAAGACACCATGTAATCTTCGTCTTCTTCAAATTCATTAATGTTGCAGTTGGACCAAGCGTCAACCTCCTCCTCCACGTCTCTGTCATTCTCTCTTCTTGGGATTAGATTCCAATCGTTGAGTAGGAGTTCTTCATTGAAGAGGGCACATCTATAACCCAAGAAAATTTTCTTCAACGACTTGTAGCGGGGACATCCACGGACACGAAACTCCAGATGATTGATAGGCCTATTGCGGTGACAACGACGAACAGAATTAATAATTTATGTAATAATAGGGGGTTTTGGTATTATTATGAATATTAGAAGGATGTTTATGTAATATACCTACGGACTTCGTATAAAATTCCAATAGCCTTGGTCCACGGTCACTCTATTGGTATCTTCATTATAGAACACCCCAATTTGATCGATTAATCTTCTAAACCTAGCAAATTTGTAGCGGAGTTGAATCACCTTCCATTTTATATGTTCTTCACTGAAATGAGTTCTCATGCATTTGTCCACGTCCGCTTTCAGATGACTGGGTGCCAATGTCATCACTTCAGAGAGGTAGACACGGTTTTTTCTAGCGTAACTCTTCAGGACGCTAACAAATCTCAGTCTCTGATTCCGAAAGCCTAGCAATAGGTTCCCGCAAAATCCTACTGAACTCATCATCTATTATTTCTTTTCTTGTTTAATAAGAAGGACTGAGAATGAAAGAGAGCAAGCTAGCTACAGAGAAGATAAGAATTGTCGTTTGTGTGTTCTCTGCAATTACGACGATAAGTTTTATTTATAAAAGGGGAGATGTCACAACCATTAGCAGTGGCGGTTTATGAAAGGCTGCAATCCCGTTCGGAGAGTCTGAATACAAGCTTTTGCGCTACATATAAATTTTAACTACATTGCGGAATTTATTTGTCAATATGTAATATGATTTTGCGGAATTTACGTATTGCAATACAGTTTGTTTATGTGGAATGTAAATAAAATATTTGTTGTATAACATGTGGTGTTTGTGGACGCAAACTTGAATTTTGTTGTATTAATTTTAAAAATTAGGTTATGGAATTTTCCTGGACAGTTTCTTCCCCAATTCGAACGTCATTTTTGCGGAATTTAAATGTCAATATGAAGTATGAGTTTGTGAGTTTGTGGAATTGACAGTTTGAATGACAATATGTTTTTATAGAATGTAAATAAAACATTTATTTTATATTATGTGGTTTTTGTGGACCCAAACTTGAATTTTGTTGTGGTAGAACAAAAGCTAGGTTATGCAATTTTATTAGACCGTTTCTTCCCCAATTCGGACGTCGCAGCCGTCCATGGACAATTGTCACCGTCAAACGCCGCGCGAGCCCTATAACATACCAATCGCCACCATACAAGATGACCCAGAGGCCACCAATCTCCCTATTAGTTCTCCGTGGAACCAGGGCCAGAAACTTCAACCACTGTCGCTAGGGTAAAAGAAGAGACCGAAAACACGAGCTCGCGAAGGCACGACTGCTACGAAATAACCTATCCATCGGTTTCCAAGTACAACGGTTGAATTTTTCTTATCGAGCGAGCACATTCTCTTCGAGAAAATTGCCCGTCAGAAAATTATTTCGGTACCCATGTGAAAGATAATGGCATACCTTATAATTCTTGGAAAAACAAGGATATTACATTTTCTACAAAAATGGATAGCAAAGTTAAAATTGAAACTTAGATTGGGTACCTAAGATGACCATTGTGAAAAATGAGTAGCAAATCTAAATTTTTTGAGAAGATGGATATTTAAAGTCAACTTGCGTTGCGCTTAATTTAAAAGTAACAAGATATGATAGCAATATCTATATTCATTTATTTAATATACACTACTAAAAAATATTATTGCGCGTTCTTATTCTTATTTTTTGAAATATTAATTTTAGGAAATGTACTTTTAAAATTTATGAACATATGAAAAAAAAAATTTTTGTGTAAAGATTATTTATTATATGTAAATATAATTTTATATATTTTAATTTTTAATTCATTTTACAGTTTGATTGAGATATAGTTCGGTAAATAAACTTTTATACTTTCTATTGTACTTCTAATTCTATTAAATCAATGAATTTAATCAATAAATTTATTTTTATTATTAAATAATGACTAAGAAAATGAAGGTTTTTTATCTTTCAAAAATAATTTTTTTTTGGTCAAAATCTTTCAAAGATAATGCTACATGTTGTTTTATATATTTAACAACAATATGTAAATTATTATATCTTTCAATCTAATTAAAAAATATATATATCTTTAATTTTAGTTAATAAAATTTATATTTAATTACTCCAAATTTCTTGATTAAAAATCATCGGACTTTGACTCAATTACCACCAGATATTACTTCCAATGTGAAGGTTTGGACTCCTTGCAATTACAAAGATTCAATCTCAAAAACAAAAAAATAATAATAAATTCTTGATTAAAATATTAAGTAATGAGGTTTGAGATTGAGCAAATTGCAGTAAGTATAATACGTAATACAATCATTCACTAATTAAGTAATGAGGATTGAGATTGAGATGAACTAAGCAGTCGATCTCCATGGGCGCTTCAGAATCATCTCTCACGAGCTTGCGGGTAAGCCCTAATTTTTCCCTATATCCATGTCAGCTTAGTCTCTCTGCTTTTTATTCCTGATAATTTTCTCAACTTTCGGTTTGTTAATTATTCATTCTCGTGTCGCAAATTTCCTTTCTTTGATAAGAATCCGGAGGATGGGATCACCACAGTTTCGGAGCGTGCGCAGGGCGTAGACCCCATTTTAGAAAGGCTTCGATCCCTCAAAATTGTGAGCTTCCACTGATCATTCATTGAATAATTTTATTTTGTCTTTAAAAAATTTAATGTATTGATTGAATTTCTGTTTTTCATCAATGAATGTGTGTTTGTTAACAGACGAAGCCGATTCTGACATCAGCTCCTGCAGAAAGTAGCTTGACGGATATCCTCGTGCGGCGACCATCTTCTTCATCCTCTCCTGGTAAGTAGTTTCATCATAATTATTTTCTATTTTACTCGCTTTCTATTTTTATTTTTATTTTCAAGATGAAATTTTGTATCTTTTCTATTTATTTTATTTTATTTTTGCTGGGCTAGTTTATGAAGCTTGCAAATGCAGAGGTAGCTAAGTGGTATTAGGTGTGTATGTCTTAAGTGGTTATAAGTAAAGTAACTTAGTTCTAATAATGATACAGATTTTCAGCTTTAAAAACTAAAAAAGTTGTTGATTTTGAATAAGAGATCAAATGATACATTTATCAAATTGTATTGTTGGTATGTCCAATCTGTTGCTGCAAACCAAACCACAACATGTCGAATGCCGCATATTTCTTGAAAATTGGTTCAGAAAAAGCTTTTAAAGGTTAAAACATGATATTCTTGTGATTTCAAGTTGCTTGCCGAGACTAATGTTCATTCTTCAGTTAGTTGTTCATAAGGAAAACTGGTTAAAAACGACTATCTCATGAAATGTATGGCAAACACTTCCAGGCAGAAAACTGATATTTGTCAAACTCCTTTTGTGGAATTTGCTTTTTAAAGTGGTAAATTGCAAGTTTATGGGAGGAAATTGTTCGTAAGAACAATGTATCAGCAAAGCCTCAATCTCACTTGACTTTTCATACATGTGGAAGCTTTGGAGTTAGAAACTATGCTAGTTATGTAGTTATTAGTTAATTTTGGATAATCTTGAAGGACTTTTGTAGACTTGATTAAACTACCTCATTACTTTTCCATTTTAGTTGATTTCTTGTGGATCAGTAAATCTGGTTGGCTGCTAAAATATCTTACTTATTGTTATGTTTTGAGTAGGTACTGTAGATCCTAATGTGCTACTAGAGCTCTTCTCAATGTATCGTGACTGGCAAGAAGAGAAAGCCCAAAAAATAACTAAGAAACAGGTCAGTCTTTTCATTTGGTACATTTCACACGTTTTTTCTTCGCTCTCCACTTCTATTTATTTTTTTATTCTCTCTCTCTCTTATCTCTCTCATTTTCTCGTCTTCTATATTTTTTAATTCTCATTTTCAATGATTTAATGAACACACTCGATTTTCTGTTCTTTTTATTGAAAAAACAAAAATATTTATTCTTCTGTGTATTTTCACGAGTTTCATCTTCTGTTTCTTTCTTCTTTTTTTTTTTTCCCATTTGTTGCATGTGTTGGTTATTATCGAGAAAGAGGCAAATTAGATACATCTGATATTTGCAGGAAGAGATTGAAAATAAAATAGAAGTTGCAGATGCTTTGGCTGTGAAGCTTCTCCAACGTTTCAATTACTCAGTCTCAGCAATGAGGACCACATCTAATCATCTATCAGAAGGTAACATATGTCCTTTAAAGCTATTTATTTAATCTATTCTAACTATGCTGTAATGTTATTGATCAATTAAGCTCAATAACAATATTATTTCATATAAGACTTCTCTCTCATTTTTTTCACGTATTTTTCATTTGGGATAATTACTCTCACATACACTGAGGTTAGGGCTGATTACGCAAATCCCTGAGGTTTGGAAAATTACAGAAACATACCCTGAAATCTAATTGCAGTCGGAAAATCTTAAGAAAAAAGAACACTTTCACTTTAACAGACATAATGAAAATTCTTTACAGGGTATGTTTGTGTAATTAGGCCAAACTTCAGGGTATGTGATTGTAATTATCCCTTTTCTGTTCTCTCACATCTCACCTGTTCAATTTCTTTCTATTTACATCCTCAATCTCTCTTTTCTCTTATTATTCAGTACCTTTTTCTCTGACTATAGTAATCTTCAAATTTGACAGTCCATTCTTTGCAAGTAGAACTTGGAGAGTTAAAAGGAAGATTAACTGAAGTTATT
The DNA here is from genome assembly GCA_958496215.1 of Verbena officinalis. Lineage (NCBI taxonomy): Eukaryota > Viridiplantae > Streptophyta > Magnoliopsida > Lamiales > Verbenaceae > Verbena > Verbena officinalis. Next base: position 3,781,705 of record OY292391.1, read on the forward strand.
AGCAATTGTGACGCATTATGCAAGAGAATTGCTAGTGAAGGACCCGAATCACTGCAATCTTCTGTCAGGCCATTAACAGCAGCAGCATCAACTGATCAAAACACTAACTCTGTATCATAGTTAGGGATAACTACACCCACATACTTTTGAGATTTGACCTAATTATGCAAGCATATCCCGAGGTTTGGGAAATTACATAAACATATATTCTATAGTCTTTAATCTTTATATGTGTTTGTTTCTAGTGATGCACTGCAAATAACTAACTAATTCAAAAAAAAGTGTAAAAACAATTATGTCCAATCAATTATTTTCTCAATGTGTACACTAATTACATCACAAAAAGAAAGTTCACTTGTCAAGTGATTATCCTAAACTCGGACAAACCTTGCCTAGAATTACCCATGTATATGCATGCTTTCAACTACAACATAACAAGAAAACAAGTGGGTCTTGAAATTTAGAGAAAGAATAGATAATTTACAATTTAAATTCAAGAAAAAAAGAACAAAAGTACTAAGTTCCCTGTGAGTGAGTCAGAAGAATCCTAAGGTCAGCTTCAGAATCCTCGTAATTTTTCCTTTCATTATAATTAAGTTGCTTATTTCTTCCTTCTTTTTTTCCTCATTCCTCACGACCTTTGCTACTTTTAACCACTCTACTCTTCCCACACCTCAACCCTTTACCTTTCTTTACATTCCTCACAATTTTCATCTCCCCTTTTCCTTTTCTTGCACGAACATCTTCTCCTAAGAGCTTCTTCAATGATGGATCATCAGATAGCCCAACCGAAGTCATCTCAGTATATAACTCTCTAGCTTTAGCAATCAACCCACATTTCACCAACCCTTCCACCAAAACATTGTAATGTACAGGATCCCGCTCCACAGCATACTCTTCGATATCCGACCATATCCTTAACGCATTTTCAGGTTGACCCATTTTCAAGAAAGTATCAAGAATAATAACAAACGTATCCCTTTTTGGACCCAGACCAGCTTTCTTCATATGATTCAACACTCCCAAAACTCCTTGCAAATTCTCACCCTTCAACAATGCATGAAATGTGTCGATGGTCGGACTGATTTCTTCTCCCACCATCCTTGCCAACACATTTCTTGCCTCTTCGAATTTATCAGCCTCACAAAGAGGACGTATGATGAGATTATAAGTAGTCGAGGTGGGTCCCGCGCCTTTCTCTTTCATTCCATCCACAATCTTAAGAGCTTCGCTGAGGCAATTTTCCCGAGTTAGAATGTAAATCAATGAATGATAGACCTCCATCCCTGGGACCCACCCCCTTTTCTTCATCTCATCATAGAGTCTTAAAGAATCGAATAGATTGCCAACATTTGAATAGCAGGAAATCATGTGTGTATAGGAAGTCCCATTTGGCTGGATGCAAGATTTGGACATTTCCCGCCAAATTCTCTTGGCTTCGTTTATGTCGATGGATATGTTGCACCAGCCATTGAGAATTATGTTGAAGCTCTCTGTTTCTAATGGGAAGAACTTCTTGTTGAGATACATAAACTCTTCAGCCTCTTCGACATTTCTGTGTCTGCAGAGAATGTTTAAAAAGATGAAGTATGTTTTTTGTTCGGGAGAGAATTTGAACTTCTGCATTAAGTGGAATGTTTGTATTGCCTTGTCTGGATGATTTGCTGCAGCATATCTGTCAATTGAAAAATAAGGAAAACAAGTCTACCTTCAGATACTTGTAATAATACAAAAAGGTATTCAGCTCATAGAGTACTTCAGGTGTGAAAGAAATATTAACTTTCCACCAAGCAGTTTGATGGCCTGATTTGATTAGACATGGATCTAACTTTTTTTAAAGTTTCTTATCATTAGTAGATCAGACGATGTCGCAAAACTCTTAGTTTACAGAGTAAATTTGGATTCTAGATTCATAAACACTACATCATGTATCACAATAGCTTCCAGAAAATTCCAAATTCAGAAAGTTCAACGATGCATGCGACAAGATGATGATATGAACTATATTCAGTCATAAACTTCTTCAATTGGCACAGTGGAAATAACTTAATCTGTCTAACATTCTCCCATTAGCCTTTCATACTTAAGTATAGAAGGGTTAAGAAAAGCATGAAATCTCATCCAAGCATTAAAATTTGCAATAGAAGCATATAAGAAAAGTCTCAACTCTCGAGCAGTGGTTAAAATTTCACCTGTCAATCATAATGAGCATTGCTTGTTGAGTGTCCTTTGAAGCATGATAAAGCTCATGAATTAGAGTCCAAGCAGTTCTGAACTTTTTATGGTTACCCAATAACCATATCATCAAACACCAAGTCTTTTCAACGATACAATCCCATTTCTCACCCCATTTAAAAACTAAAAACGCCAACTTCCACTCCTCTCTCAAAGCCCAAATCACTGAAAATATCAAATCTTTATCGGGCTTGACACCAGAACCGTCAAGAAAAGCTATGGCCTCATCACCAGAAGCAAAGTCCTTAGCCTTCTGAACTCTTTCAAGAAATTCACGAAGGCCCAATTGGACATCGTCACGGGCTTCGTCTACATATTCATCGAAGTTGATAATCTGGTAAACGCTCTGGCCTTGGGCGTTAGAGAGGCTGCCGAAATGAGGAGTACGCTCACACGGTCTGTAAGGTGTTCGATGAAATGCTTGGGAGAAAGAAAAAAACGCAGGGGCGAGGGGTACTGTAAATGAAGTGAACTGGCGAGCTAGAGAATGTGGAAACTGAGAGAAGGATGTAATTGGACGTGGTCTGTGGAGTTGAAGCCTCCTAATAATGATAAGCAATGCCATGAGTTTGATATCTTCATTTCAAGCTTCCATCTCCACTTTCTCTATCGGCTTTGGCCTTTGTGAACCGTATATAGTCAAAATTGGGTATATATACGATTCATGAAGGAGAGAAAAATAAAACTATAATTAATTCTGGGAAAGGTAATTCCGAATTGTAGTTACTTTATGGAATTAATATTATTCGATTAGTTACTGCAATTGTTATCTATACTAATATATAAATCATTTTCCGTGCATAAAGGGTCAACCACAAACGCAGGGTTCTCCATGCTAATTTATTCAAATTAGGATTCACTTTGAGATATTCTAAATTCGAAGTTCTAGCATGTTAATTAGCCTATCATGTGAGTATTGACGCAAAAGGCTCCAAAAACAAGCTCCGATGATGTTTAAGGGTCCATTAAACGTCCGTTATAATTGGTATCAAATCTCAGGTATTTCTTGGAAGTACCCATGTGTGTGCATATTGCTTGGAGAACCCAAACTGCAAGACTGCATGTTCATGGGCCTGCTTGGAGAGGCCACAAACCCGATGCAGAACCACACCCCAGGGGGCGTGCATTGGTTAGGTTTGGGTCTTTGGGAGAAATGTAACTCATCCAACATTTGTTGAGAATATTGACCTATACTGGAAATGATGGGTTACATATCTCCTTAACAACCGATTTTTAAGGGTGTGTTGGGTCTTTATTACACTAATTCACATTACTATTGACAGCAAAAACTAATCCACACTGTAAAATTTGCGGACAGAATCTGATCTTATTAGTTTTGTATAATTAACGTTAGAATAAATGTGAAAAGTCGTACTTCCGTTCTGTCCATCTTCTATAGAGGCATCAGCCTTCTATACTTAAAATACCACAAAAACGTGGAAAAAATTATGGCTCCACAAACTACCGTGATAATTAGGACCCATTTGAATGCATCTTTATAATCAAACATCGGAATCTCAAAATTCATCCCGAATATCCCAGCTACCACACCAAATATGGCGACCACAAATGTTGCAGTTGTCAGTAACAGCTCAAACTGTATAAGCTGGTTTCGAACGTTGTCCTGCACAGAGATTATATATATTATATAGTCTTCATATTCAATTCAGACAAAAGAATCCATGCCCTTTGAAGGGTAATCATGCTCATAGATAGGGCTGTGAATGTGGTGGATTTTAATACGAATACAGTCCAAGTTCGATCCGAGTTTTAGCACTTCTGACTGATTATAATATTGGATGGTTTATATGCAATTATTAGTATTCACAATTGGAAAGAAGAGGGTGAGATATGGAATTAAGCCGTCCGATCCCTTAAAGATCTGAATCCACTTTTATTATATAAATAATTTTATATACAAACAATATTTATAAAGACACATAAAAATAATTTCAATATATTTAACAATAAACCTATATGTTTTGAAAAGTTTAACCATTTTTTCTATTAATATATTCCTTTTAAAATTTGAATTACCGTATTTCCAATGTATATAAGGGAATATCATACGTAATCCTTAAATAGTGATTTTTGGTAAATATTATGTTTTGTTGTCACTTTTAATCTAACCCGCTCTCACAGCCCTATTAACAGGACATACATCTTCTCCAAGAAAGAAGAAGAAGAAGAAGAAGGAAAAGAATCATACCAGTTGAATGTTGATGAAGTCTTCCGTATCATCAATATATTCCTTCAGCTGAAAAATCATACATGAAACTAATCGGTAAAATATTTCCAGAGGAACAGGAATAAGGACATAGAAATTAAAAAATCTCATTTACCGAAGTCAATTTATTGAGGCTGCTATCAATGACAACAAAATATGCCTCCAACAACATTTCCAGCTCTTCTATATTGTCGTCAACACTTTCTGTGCTCCTCACACTCTCATGTCTGCTTCTTGCAATGCTTAGGCATTTCTCAAGCCTTCTGTTTTCAGGAGGGGAACAAACGGGAGAAACGGGAGCAGAGATAGAAAATGCACCGTCAGTAGATCGATATCCCAATAAAGACGATTGATTGCCATAAAATGATGATTCCATACGTCTCTTTTTCTCAGTAAGATACATTTCAGCCATGTCACCATCATCGTCCATAAGCTGTTCTATCTCATCTCTGACCTAGATTATAATAAAATAGAACTTTATAGGAAGCGGATATCAGGAGAGAGATTATTTGGGGCCAAATATTTAATCGAACTAGTTAGATACCTTCTGAACTCGCCGTGTTAATGCAACCAGTCTGCTTTTTAGTCTACGAACCCTTTCCAAATTCAACGTACTAATCTTTGACGTGAGTTCGTCCAATAGTGGATATGCCTCGATCTCTAATTCTGCAGCCTATCAATTCAAAGATTTTCTGAAACAGATTAAATTCAGTGGATATATTCTGAAACAAAAAAAAAAATTGATCAAAGTATATTTTATGGAGGAATATGTTTTCAGTTGGAAGGTTTCTCAATATAGGAATCATCTATACTATTATATAAAGTGCCAACACTTTATAGTAATTGCTTGGTGTCATTAGAGTACTTTCTCTTTCCTCTCTCCAACTTTCTCTTACTTCAATAAAGATATTTAAAGGTTGGTGGGGAAGTGCAAATCGCGTCATACGTTAGGGGGTGACTGCTATTATCCCTTACTTTTAACTTGCACACGCATCCAAGTGTGCCTCACGGCTCGTTTAATTTTATTTTTTTTGTGGTCATAACTGCTAGTAAAAAATCTGACCATTCAATGCACATTTAATTTAGCAATCTCTACCTTGACATAAAAGTAGATACAAAAAGCAACAAGACGCTAAACGAAAACTCATGATATTCAAACAACTGATAAAGTCGCGTACCTGAGAATCTAGAAAAGTACAGGCAGCTTCCAAAGCAACTTCAAGAGCTCTAAACTCAAAGGGCAAGTAATCAGGAGAAGCATTTACCATATTGTCAAAATTCCTACTTCCACTTCTCCTCAACTCTGGACCTTCAGGCTGCCAAACTTCACCTCCTGCAGCTTGTAACCGTCTCTGCAGCTCCACAACATACTGAAGCACATAGCTATCAAGGGAGTTCAAGAGCAAAACCTCATCTGCAGTTATTATACACCGAATCTGCTCAAGATTCACAACAATTGCCTTCTCTCTGCCAAGAATGGTCGAGGGGTAAACGAATAAAGGATCTAATAATCTGAGATCACGTGCAGGAAGATCACAACGTCTCATCATTGTGAACTTGTCAAATTCAATCACTTGGGAATTCCCGTTAACGTCAACCTGTATCCATGATCGAAGGCCTTGACCACGTTTTTTGAGGCCTGAAACATCTACACCATTAAAAGGGAGTCGACCAGAGGCAGAAGGCCTGTATGAAGAGTCTCTGAGATTTACAGCTGATTGAGGTTTTGGTGGGAGAAGATGTTCATTGAGGTCTCCCATTACTTAAAGCTGTTCCACTTAGAAAGCAGCAACGGAGTATTTTTTTTGCTGCTTCTGCATAAAATAAGCTAGAAGTCAGAAGCAGCTTGGGGATGTTTTTGCCAGCTTCTAGATTCTTTTTTCGATTATTTAAAAGTGCTTTCATAATTTCTTCTTCGAACCTTCCCAAATTTTACTACAACTTTTTTAAAACATTAGCTTTTACTTTGACTTCTCCAAAAGCAGAAGTTTTTGCACACATCCCCTTTGGCTTACTCTTACAGAACAAAAAGTTAATCTTAACAATCTCCAAAATTAAATAAATGTACCCAATCGAACGAGTAGAAACACAAGTCGACACAGCTTTATCTCAATCAAGTTGAACATGATTGAAAAATCCGAATAATTGGGTCGAAAATATTAGCAATGATAGTCACTCCAACAACAGACCACGAACAGAAATTACCTCTAGGAGGGAAATAAAGCTAGGGTTTCTCCACTCGCTACATGAATCTGCATGCAAAACCAAATTAAACGTCGACTCATACAAATTTCAGATAAAACCCAGAAAGCATACATACCGATATAGTAAGTTGGTGTGGAATTTGGATTGAAATATTCGAAACATGAGATTAGCGACTACCTGCAACCTGAAGCAAAGACGGCGGCAACTGGGAGAGCAGGAAACCTAGAAGCAATCAAAACAATGATGAGTTACCGATTACTAGGAAGTTGAGGTCAGTCGAAGTTATCTATAATCGGTCTACAACAATCGTAACTAAACGAAACGAAACAAAACAGAGGGGACGATGATTGCCTGGATTCTGGGAGGTGGGTTGGGACCCAAAAACTGATATCTATAATTTATTATTTCTTCAGCCCCTATAGTTATTGAAACAATTTTCTCGCATATCTTTTTTAAGTTTCTGAACCTTTTCTTTTTAAAATGAAAGTCGACTTAAAATATTATATTTATATCCCATCAAAATTTCGTAATGTTAGGAATATTCCGTAAAAGAAAATTAGAATCCTAAAAATTGGATGTATTTTGTAACTATAAAACTCGTATGGTGTGTAAGTATAATACTGTGACTAAGAGGATCATGACTTCTAGTTTAATAAAACTCTCTTGGAATCTAAATAAATTCGTGTAAAATGTAAGTGTAATATTTTGAGTAAAAAAGTCTTGACTTCTAGTTTAACAAACTTGAGCCCAGATGTAATTAATTATTATATATTATAAGGGAAAATTATGTACCTAAAAAATCCAAAATAGTATTATAACCTTAAAACCTTACAAATATCATCTTAAAAATACAAAAAAATCTTGAAATCTTAAAAATACCCCTTAAAAAACCTTATATTTACCCCTCTACAGGAATATAAATATAAGATTTTAAGATTTCATTATATTTTTCACGAACCTCAAAGAATTTGAGTAATTCTCCCTTGTTATAATAATAGCAAACTTTGGTTTCGCAAAGGGTCCTTATAATGAGCTAGCTAGCCAAACCAACAATTCAAGAAATCAATACAATAAAAATTGATAAACATCTTTAATTCATTCAATAATACTTACAAATACAACCGCCACAGAAACGGGCATTTTTGTTTTTTTGGGTGATAATTACAGATACAAGGATATATAAATCCCCATCTTTATTCTAAAATATTTACAGCAAAAAAAGATAAAAGAAAAAGGGAACAAAAAGAAGCCATCATGCTATACAAAAGGCATCATCATCTTCACAGCCTATGAATTGCACTGTTAAGAGATGTAGGAATTCTTCCAATCAAAACATCATATGAACAGAGTTACTTAAGAATCATGTCTTGCAGATGTAATAGATCAAACATGGGATCCATAACTTGGGAATCCATAACTGGGAATCCAAGCTCCTTCCCATCCTCCTCTATACTCCTCTTGATCATCCCAGTATCGATCCATCATCGTCGGTTCTCTTAGCACCTCATAATCCTCCATCTCCACAGTTTCTTCTCTTATCTTGCTCATCACAATCTGCACCATATCATCCACAAACATATGTTGAGATTTTCGTTTCACAACATTACAAAAACACCCTGAAGTTTGCAAACCATAACAAATACCCCCTCAAACTAACGAAAGATCATTGACTGTGGGTGTTTTTTGTAATTTTCAAAGTTCCAACAAAACACGAAATGCGGGGTCCACACTGGAGTTTTATTAGAAAGAACAAACATTAGGGTTAGCATCATGTTTGTCCTTGTACTCCACCACTTAATTATAATGAAATTGAGGGCTACAAAAGCTAGGTTCAATAATTGAATTATGAAAATGACTTTTTAGCATCAATACATAGATAAATAAATAAAGGATGACTTAGTTGGTTATGGAGAAACTTACATCATAAGCTTCATAAATTTGATGAAATTGGTCTCCACAATCTCTTCCTTTGCAGACATCTGGATGATACTGCAACCAAATTTAAATTTAGAAGGTCGTTAAACAATGAATAATTACTCTTTACCTTATGAACTAAGGAAAAGAACCCACCGAAGTTCTCAAAAAAACGTTTAAAGTGAACATAAAGCAAAAAAGTCAACCTAGTAAGTAAATAGCAATTGATTGAGGATTAAGGTAAGAACTAATATTAGGAAAGAAGCAAGGCATTAAATACAATGAAAGCTACAAATTTCAACAACCAAACTAGAGAAAATTACTAAGAACAGATAACATAAATTATTTCAAGATTTCCAGTTCCAGCAATGATAAATTATATTAAATATCAAGACTCAAATTTTTTTTCCACATCAAGATCTGTCCAATATTAATAAATTTAGGATTATTGCTATAAACGCCTAAATCCCAAAAAAAACAGCTAAGATCATCATTTTTGGCCAAACGAGACTGGGCAAGAATAAATAAATAATCAAAGCTGCTGAAAGAACACATTTTATCCCATAAAATTGAGAAAAAACAGAGGATGAAAGAGATTGATTACCTTAAGAGCAAGGCTCCTAAACGCCTTCTTAACCTCAGATTCAGAGGCACCACGTTTAATCTTGAGAGTCTTGTACGGATCTCTCACAGCAGAAGAAGAAACACACGAAACCCTAAATCGCTTCTTCGGTGAAGAATCGAAGAGACCCCAGGAACCAGATGCAGACCCACAACCCACAGCAGCAGCCATATTTTTACCCACAAAATATTAAAACAAATAAATCTCAAAGATCTCGAAATCCCACAAATGCTAATGAACCCAAAAGTAATCCCAGAATGCTTTTTATAATGTGAAATTCCAACGCAAGCAGAATTGCTACGGCAGGAAGAAAATGACTTTCTTATTGTGAGTGTATGGAATAAGAAAGTCAATAGGTAATTGTTAGGTGGAAGCTTTTTCTTGAATGCAATAATAGAAGTACATACAGGAAAAAGATGAAGAAATGTTCAATGATGGAGAATGTGAGCTTCTGCGCAGGTATATATAGAAGAAAAAAATTGTGTGGATTGAGGGTCCTTATCTAATAGAAAAAGAGTGGTGGGCCCGAGAGTGATGACGTGTCTGTTTCCCTTTTTAACGTTATTTTGTGGTTTGGACTGAATATGGGTCACTGGTCTGTTTTTGGTTTTGCAGTGACGATCTTATCCACCCCTTGCCCTTCGGTTTTGGTCCTAGTCAGATTTAACTGAATCCAGGTGGGGTGGGGATGAGGTCGTAATTTCTATTTATTTATTTCTTGAAATTTTAAATTTGGCTCCATATTTATGGTGTAATTATATACTAATCCATCTAATTTTCTAAATCATAAAAACGACTATTTAAATTGGGGATAATTGCATTTACACTCTTCGACTTAGGAAAAATTAATAAATACAGAGATACTCCCACAACTATGGCTCTATCCAACACTTACGTCCTGCTGTTAATCATTTTCTTGTTTTCTAGTAGATACTAATATTTTTTTAACTAGACAATAACTTAATAACTTTCACTCATCATTTCATGTATATCAAATACTATAACAAAAATATTATGGATAATTTAGTCATTTTACAATTTTTCTTAAGTTTTTTAGGTTTCCATTAAGGTTAGAGGATCTATCTGTAATTTTTAATAGTTTAAGGAGTGTTGCTATATTTATTTCTAAGCCGAGGGGTGTACGTAAATGTAATTATCCCTTTAAAGGGTCTAGATTTCAGTCGTAAAATAGTTTAAATCAATGAGAAGTTATGTTACACGAATACTCCTAAGAAAATCACCAAACATGTAGTATCATGTCATATCAGATGTCTGTCTAGTGGTAATAGGTAAATATTGAGAAACAATTATATCGCAGTTTTCGTAATTAGACCAAAATTGAAGGATGATTAATATAAATTTCTCTCTCTATATATAATGTTTTTTAGAAAAATGATAATTTATTTTGGGGGAATATGTTTTGGCCTTTTGGAGGTATATGCTTTATCTAATTTATCTTATCTTTAATAGGATTATGGTCCCCGGAATTTCTCCCTTTAGACTCCCTCGTGTGGATTAATAGATTTTGATTTGTTATTAGATTTGCGTCATTTGACTAGGACAACTTCAATCTCTATTTATAGAATATATATATCTAAATAAACTCAATTTTTTAATTAATAAATATTATTTTCTATTTGACTTTCCAATTAGAAGCTATATTCTGATTTATTTGTACAAAAAGAAGTACAAAAAATTGAATATATCACAATAGAATATCAAATTCAACTATTTTGCAGCAAATTCATAACCACCTAAATAGGGATTGTAATAAGAATATTACTAGGTCTCATTTTCAACTTTTTTTTCTTAAAAATATTCACAATTTTCACTATATATCTATGGCTTTTCTATTTAAAAAGTATGCCTAAATTAATAGAAATAAATAATTTGAAATATCAATTAGCTGGTCTAGGATGACGAGATATTAAATCTCAATTTCGTATTCAAACTCGGAGATATATAAATTTACTTGTACAGGGTCAAAAAAAAAATCTTGATTCTAACTAGCTCATTTATATGAATCGAATCGAGTGAAATTACTTAAATATAAAATTCTTTATATAATGATAATTCTTATTCTAGGAAAATTTAAACTCAAAATTTCTTTTTAATCTACTACGGTCTAAAAATAATTGAAGTCAGAAATATATAAATTACTTTTCCATAATTCAAAAGGAGTGGTTAACATTGCACGACGGGATTTAGTTTTAGAGTGAATCGATTAGTTTTTTAAAAAAGAACCTTTTTGGTCGACAAATTTTCACAAAACATAAAAATATGGATAAAATGGTGTTCTAAGTGTAGACACTTGGCAGTCATGTGGTTATGGATCCATATCCCATATTAACTGGCCAATAATTATTACTGAAAAGAAACAAAAAAATATATTAATTGTTTTAGGGTTCAGAATCTAAATGGCAAAGAGTTGAGGGGCCAAATTCTAAATTCCATTTAGCTGACGCGGCATCGAGTCAGGCCTGTCACCTACCTGTGTAACTATTTCCTGTAAAACCATATTAGATCATCAGAGGAAGAAAAACCATTGACTTATTCTTGTGCAGCACACTGATTTACAATTGAGTACTTATTAAAGTAAATATATAATTTCTTTAATAGAAAACTAATTACGTAATTAACAGTCCCTAATTTAAGGAAAAAAATAATATATACTTGGTGATGCTTAAATTTAAAAGATAAAAGAGTACTATATATTTGACAATGTTTGGGAAATTAATCAAAATTTATTAAGTACTATTATTCAATGAATTAAAAAAGTGTTGTATATGAGCACTTTTATGCATGTGCCGAGTCGATCGAGTTTGTATAAACTCGACTCCGAATAGGTCTTGTCTTGTGGATAAAAAGGGCACTTGGCAACCATGCACCGTTGATTTGGTCTGTTCACCAATCCATATCCCATATTAGTTGGAACCGAACAGCCAGCAGTGAGTTAATACTAAAGACAAGAAGTTCTGGCAATTAATTAACTAATCGGCATTACCAAAGAAAATTAATGTATTTTAAACACATTTAAGAGGCACCATTAGAAATATCACGACTATAAAGTGTTGTGAAGTCTCCAATACTATATTATCATATTCCTATTTATATATAGGATAATTACACTTACACCCCTCGACTTAAGGGTAAATACAGCTAGATCCCCTATATTATTGGAAATTACAGAGACACTCCATCAACTATGACTCTATCTAACACTAAGATCATGTCGTTATCATTTTCTTACTTCCATGTAGATTCTAACGTTCTATTAACCTGACAATAACTTACTCACTTCGCTCTTTTCATGTATAGCCAACACTATAACAAAAATGTTATGGATAATTTAGTCATTTCACAACTTTTCGTTAAGTTTTTAAGGTTTTCGTTAGGGTTAGAGGATCTATCTGTAATATCCAATAGTACAGGGGATCTAGCTGTATTTACCCCTAAGTCGAGGAGGTGTAAGTGTAATTATCCCTTATATATTCAAGAGGGTAATATATCAACTCCATAATGATGATAATATCATGAAATCTTCCCCGTTTATAAAACTATCACCCTTCGGATCGAGGTATGTTGGACGTGAACTATAAGTTTTGAATCCCACTAAATATAATTAGGTCTAAACTACTATTCAGATGAATATTCATTAATAAGTTACACTTGAATTCTAATTTATAAACCATATTTATTTCAATTGTTTTTTCGATGGGGTACAAGCCACGTACACATCGGAATGGGGTGCTACAAAAACTGCCCAATTTTTATATAGTGTGATGAAGCCTATAAAAAAGTGCATGGAATAATTGTACAAATACAGAGGTTTGTTTAAATATTCAAAACAATCATCGAAACTTTGAAATTTTATATACCACCTAGTTATAAACTGAAACTTTACCAATATATACCTCCTTAAAATATAAAAATATATACATATATAATACTCCTTGAAAAATCTTACAAATACCCCCTCAGGAGGTGAGTGTAAGGTTGCAAAGTTTCAATAATAAAATTGCAAACGGCATATACCTCAGAAATTTTGTGTTATTGAACCAAAAATCATTATCTTAAATAGTTGATATGATTTGGGATCTAGAAATTAAAAGAATATAATATCTTAATTATTATCAAAACAATTATTATTTTCACTTTAAATTCTCACAATTTGACGAAAAAAATTGCAAAAATTATTTAGTATTGAATGTTAAGGATATAGTTGTTTAATTTGTCACATTTTTCATATGCCAAACATATGTATCACCGACAAGATTTCAATTACTTAATTAATTACGTACGGTGATACATCTTTACCTATATAGATATTAGATACTTGTTAATAAATTAAATGTCTTAGCTGTGATTTTGAGTATCGATCTCTAAGGATATTCTAATAAGTCAGCTGGATTTAAGATATAATACTAGCTAGCTAGCTAGCCATCTGATTAGAAGTTGTATGGTAATCACTTAGAAACTTCATTACAATTTCATCAAGTCTCCTTTCTCTAATTTCCTAATATTTTGGTTCTGATCATATATGACCGCGATCGAAAGTAAACTATGATATAAATGAACCTATTTTTCTTTTTCTTTCTAACTAGGTTTTTCCGGGATCGAGTACTGCAGAAATACCCATTTAGTGACGATTCTCCCAAGTACCAATCAAATTGCTTTATATATAAATTAGAATTTGAATCTAAACCTTATTTAGAGAATTTAGTAGCTCATCCCGCATCAGCCGAACTTTGGTTAAATACAACCTTCCTTGAATTAGTCTTTTGTACTATATTAAAATATGATAGTAGATGAATGTATAGAAACATGTTGATATTTGAGTTATTTATCAATTAAACTAATAATGGAAATTCTTCCCTACTTCAACTTGAAACTAGCTGGGACTTATCCGGGTTTCAACTTGTCTTTGTCTTTTCAATCTAAATTCTCATAAATACAAAAGGTAGGTTGCTATCAAGAATAGACGATGATATTTCAAAGAGGGCATAGTCTAATATCTTTGGGTGTCTAATATCAAGAATCCTAAGGCATTTTTAATGATCAAGAAGATTATAAGAAAATTGTTGTGGGTTTGATAATTGATTTATATATAAGATTATGGGATATTTATATCCGTATTACCGTGTTTTATATAATTTCAGAAATTACAAAACTATCCTTTACATTTCATGATTATTTTAATAAATTTTGTGAAAATCGGGTTAAGAGAGATTTTGACTGGCGCTAACAAAGTTTCATACTATATAGACTCTTTAATTAATTGACGGTATGAAATAAAATGCTCCTAATGATGTCAATAGTAAGATTATAAAAAATAATTTTAGATGAATAATTATAAAATTTCAAGGATTTAATAATTTAAATAATTTATAATGCAATTCCACACAATTTTTTCCTTTTCTTTCGTCTTCTTATACTTATCGTGTGTTCACGCGTCCGATGGCATCTATAGACTTATGCGAACCCTAACTGTGGAATTTTATTTAAGCTGAGTAAATAAGCTCAGAAGCGTGTATGTTTAGTTCAGACTTAATAGTTCCAATTATAAGAGAATCAATTGCTCGATAACAATAAGTGCCTAGGCTAATAATAATCGATGACTTTTAAAGAACTTCTAAGAAGCCCATCAATTTCAATATAATAAGTGGACCAACGTGTAAAAGCTACGAGTTGTCTTATGTCCAGATTTCTTTTTTTGAAACCCATTTATAAGGATCGAGTTGAGTCGCATGGTGTAAGACTGTAAGCTCTCAACTAATGATAATCATGTTTCGAGGGACTCAAATACGAGCATCTTCTTAAACTAACATAGCTCCGAACAACTAGCTTACATAACTCGGAGGTCTAAGAATCTAAGTCAAAGATATTTACTACAAACATACATGGTTTATTCTATCTCACCTCAAATACTTGTTTTTATCACAAGATTTAAATATAAATTATTTCAAAAAATGGGTAATGAATATCACATTCATCTTACCTAAAATTTGATCTAATTACGTAAATCTATTTGAGGTTTGGAAAATTACAGAAACATACCACCGGCCATGTCAAAGAATTTCATTACATTTAATTGAACGGATTTCACAGATATCAATTCGATAAAACCTATTTTTATTTTTATTTTTATTTTCTAACAAAAAAGGCATAAACATGATGTGAAAGTGATCGTTTTCGTTAGGATTCTTTACCACAATTAGAATTCAGGGTATGTTTTTATAATTTTCAAATCTTGTGATATGCTTGTATAATTAGATCAAACTTTAGTATCTGCAAATGTAATTATCTCGATAATAGGCTGAAATGTAATAAAAGAAATGGATAGATGGTTGAGAGATCAAAAGAGGGTTGACATTCCACAGTTTATAGGATATTTTCTTCTAAAAATAGTTGGTTTAATAAAATATTACGGATTTATATGCGAATAATTGAATAAAGATAAGAAAGAGAGAATCTGTGAAGTAGAACCACAGAGCAATCACTTTCAGACTTGAGAGTTAAATTAGGGCATAAATAAAGTATATTTTGATCTTTTCACGACAACTATTCAATAAAGTACTATTTTATTGCAAGTCCAAGAATGACCAGTTCACCAATAATATCACCCGGGGAAAAAAAAAATTTGCTCATGTTCTTTGGCGTTTCTTACGCTTCACTTTCTAAACTTTTTATCGTTACAAACTGCCTCCAAAAGTTTGAGTATTTTACAATTTGCCTTCTCCGACCTATTTTCGGCATAATATTCCATTTAGATGCCATCACATGCGATTCACATGACATTTTAGAGGTTTTTTCGTTTTTTTAAATGGATATCCACCCTACAAATATAACCCGACCCATACCCGACCCTTTTTACATATTATATAAAATTAAAAAAAAAAGAAAAATCAAAATAGCATTATCCTTCTTCCTTTCTTCCCCACAAAATTTCTAGAACACCAAAAATTTCTACAGCCAAATTTCTAGTTAGATCGTGGACCACAATATTGGCTTCTCGAAAAACAAAATTAAAGTTACAAGAAAAAAACCTATCAACTAAAAATCACGCTTTTTCGACAATGTTCCCTAAATAGGAAGCCCCGAGTAAGGAGAGTTTCCCAATCACATTGATGCAATCTCCTTCTATGATTACTTTCCGCCATCCAAAATCCCTAATGAGTCAAATTGCAGAAAGGGCAGCTTCTAGTTCGATGTACTCCAGATCCATCGCCCTAAATCTATTAGTTTCCCAACCGATGACCATGGGCATGGTTCCGCGCGACAACTCCCACACCCACTTTGCCCGACTCTGCGAACAATGCTCTATCGAACTAATAAGTAGGAATACTCTACAAAAAAATATAAAACATTCACCTCTAATTATACTGATTTGGCCGAGTCAAGCCCGAACGGAGCCAATAAGGGGCCAACTGGAGCACGCAGTCCTCAAACTTTAGTTTCCATTAGACAAATTTCCTTCATAATTAAATATTTGAGTTTGAATCGAGAAATAATTGAGATCTTTTGGTTTCTATAGTTTCGTTTTAATTATCCTAATCAATTGAATACATTTTGTGATTTACGATCATCATCATCGGTTGGAGTAATCTATAAAAAAAAACGTCATAACGATCTATAATTCTTTCAACGTAGTAATGGAGTTCTTATTCCAGTATTAAAAACGTCGTAACGATCCTAATGAAAATGAACTCTTCACAGAAACTAGTCATCTCTGGGGTCTAAGCTAATTCTTCAAAAGAATCCATATATACAAAAAAGGCATCGAAAATAAGATATACGACGGTTTAACTTTTATCACAAACTTAAAATTCTTAAGGTGCACGAGAAATTTTGCTTGAGTTTCGTATTAATGTACTGAAGATTCCGGCTGCTGTTCGGATGCAGGTTTCGTGTCAAAAGGTTTCTTGAATTGCACTATGATCATAGTCATATTATCACAGCCTTCCTGCCCAGATGAAGGAGCCAAACACCTATCAAGTGTTTTTTCGCACACCACCGATAGCTTCTTTTCCTGCATAAATTTTAACATTTCTCATCTTTTTAGAAGAAATGTTTGACAAGGGTTTATCAAGACATAGGAGAAACTTACAGTCTTTAACTGTTCTTTTACAAAGTCAACAGCTTGTTGACTTGACATGCAATCCCTAGCAAAAGGAAATGTAAAATATGTTTAATGTAAGATATGTCAGTATAGGCCAGACGAGAGCCCAAGGCCCGAAGTAGCAGAATGTCGCAACAGATTAAAACAGAAAAGAACTGGATAAATCTAATATCTTTTCTACACCTTAGTTAGAAATTAAGCTCTATCAACATACCTCGACATTCGAATAACACAGTTAACCGTATACTTTAGCATCACAACAAACACAATATAATTATGTAGGACTGGCAATAAACTTACCAAATCCCATCACAGGCTATTATAAGAAAATCATCATCTTCAGAAAGCTTAACCTGGTACAGAAGGAGAGTATAATACTGAAAATTTGAATTCAGTTTGTTTCATAAAGATAGCTTAATACAAAGTAAAGATTCCACATACAGTGAGTATATCAGGATCTGCTGTCACAATTTGCTTTTCAGCGGGCAATGTTTTGTTTTGCTTCATTTCCATGTCGCCTGAAAAGATTTGAAACTTCATAATGATAGAGGAAAATAATGCAGCATTTTTGCACTCACATCTAACTGGAAAGAATTACCTATTGCCCTAGTCAAGTTCAGGCTCCCATTGACACGTCCCAATTGTACATATCCACCAGCTTCTAAAATCCTTTTCTTTTCAAGAGCCAGTTCTGGCTTGTGATCATAGGATAAATCATGTGCCTGCAGAAACGGCTAATGTTATCCAAAATTTACAAAAGCCATGATAATCACAACTGTTACATCTTCTGAACCTGGAAATATATCTGAAAATAATTACGAGTTCAACAGTTTAAAATGAAAGGAAATGAAAATAACTTCACCTTTCCCTTTCTAGACATGACACAACGAGAATCACCGGCATTTGCAACAATGAGTTGATTATTTCGGATAATTGCTACACAGGCAGTGCTTCCAGAACTGGGGCCCCTGTATTCCGACTGAATTCCCTGCAATTAAGAATATATGTAGAAAGATTTGCATGCAATATTATCTTGAATAAATATCACAAACATGTAATAATTGTGTATCATGTTTCAGTTTTTTTCAAGAAGTTCACATGAGGGTAACACAGTGTAAATGCTATATAACTATAGGGGCCAAGAGAAATAAAAGTGAGACTGCACAAAAACTGGAGAATCCACAAAACAAAACGTGAAAATGTGTTAATTTTAGAAATCTTTAAAAATCTAAAATCATCCAATCTTGCACAATCAAAAACTGGACAAGCTTCAACATACTATGTACAGTATACTTTCCCAAATCCCACTCATTGTCTAAGAGGAGACATCTTCTCAAGATTTCCAATACAAATGTGAATATTTTGGATGCAAGAACTGCTATTATATGGCCCAGTATTTGAAAATGTTTCAACTTTCAACAAAATTATCTTCAGGGAATCACATAAATATTGTTAGTTCAATTGTTTCTGGTTGATTTTGTTTTTTATTGCAAGTTGGGCTACATAATATAATGAGCACAAACCTCCTCAGGCCAGTATTCTGTCTGGCCAATATTTTCATCACCTCTTAACAATCCCAATTCTTTCCGTCCAGTCTTCCCGCACATCATTTCATCCATTCTGCAGCAGACAACATAACATTACAAAAATTGTAACCATGATAATCGAAATCAAAACATAGAAGCTCAAGATATATTTTTGACATCAACGTAAAATAACAAATGTGACCTCTTTAGCTAGGATTGATACGTAGCTCCTTTTCTTCCATTCATAAATAGCATATAGAACGAATGCTATCAATGGCACAGTTCTAAACAGTGACAAAAATAACAAAGCTCCTGCTGGAAACTTACTTATATTTCAGTCACAAAGAGAGATAACAAAACCACAATGAGGCCATGTATCCCAGGAAATATGTTTCAGAATTACAGGTTTACATCCCTATACTACAAATTCAACAAATTAAAAAGGACATAAACAACCTGAGAAAAGCTTTCTTCAGAGAAGTTTCTAAATCACCGGCTGT
Organism: Verbena officinalis; assembly: GCA_958496215.1. Taxonomy (NCBI): domain Eukaryota; kingdom Viridiplantae; phylum Streptophyta; class Magnoliopsida; order Lamiales; family Verbenaceae; genus Verbena; species Verbena officinalis. The sequence goes on from OY292391.1 coordinate 3,801,053, forward strand.
ATAAGCTTCATGCTCCAGCACCTGTTGATGGAGAAACTTGGAACAAAACTTGGAAACTTCTTTGCCTGCAAAAAAATGTAAAAATATTCTCTGTTGTTAAATAGCAAGTGCCACAAACCAAGAAAAGAAAAAAACATGAAAAAAAAAAACTACAATGTCAATAAACTTGAGCAATAAATAGTTCTTCTTTCATTGACCACATATTCCAAATCATCCTCATAGTAAAATTGCGTAACTAACATCTGAACATTTTCTTCAGAACAATTAAAATCCCAGTATTCTACAGAGTAATAATCAATATAATTGGTATTTTAATCTTCAGTAGTTCTCTATCTTATCCAACCAAATTCATATTCAGAGTCACATGTGAAATATCAACCTTGGATTTCTTATTAGACAATATTTTCCTATCAAGGTGAACTAATAATCAATCAGAACACTGTGAGAGAGAGAGTGGATGAATGAATGGAATGTAATTAAGATTGAAAAGCTATCAGATTTGTGTTTACCCCCATGGCCATCATAAACTCCAAAGAAAGAGGTGAAACCATCCAAATCAGGGAAAGCAGCATGCTGCAGAGTGACTCGAGTCAATACAATTAAAAAAAAATAAAAAATGTAAGATAATAAATTAAGATAAAACAAAAGGCAGAATATAATTGAGTGAATCTACCTTCTGATAACCAGAAACTATTCAGTCTTTCGCAGTTATGATAAATACTGTGAAAGAAATGTTCAGCAACTAATAATGCAAATAAATAACCTTAATGGCAGATAAATGCATATTCCAAAGCAATAGCCACCTAAAATCATGTCTCCTTTCCTCTAATCTCAATTTGAGAGATCCAAACACCACTAGGATATTGAAGGAAAAAGATTACAGAAAACAATTCAATCACCAAAAGAGTAGATCAAAGGCTAAGCAAGATCTTATCAATATGATCTGCATCACTAGACTATTTCAGTTACCTTAGAAAGTATTACTTCTTGAGCTAATTTCAGCATCACGTCAATAGAAAAAATCATTTTTCTTCACAAGGTCATAGATCCCTAGAACTCAAACGCCGCTAGATTGAGACTGCCAGCTTATTTTGGGATGACTGCCACCTTCCTATTGGTACGTGCGGCTTAAACACTCCAAAAGTACACTAGACATCAGCCATACAAGAACCCGAGGCTGGTCTAGTTGTTCATTGCAATTGTAAACAAGTTTCGAAGTTCATCATACATCTTTATCTGTCTATTTCAACTCACATTGCACCACCAGGTCATACTTTTCAGTGGTCAATGGGCATTGGCATAGTTGCTTGTTAATAAAGTTGGTCCCAGTTTCAAGAAGGATGAGAAAAAGAAAAGAAGGGATTATTTTATGGTCCTTCTCAAAATGTGCAAAGAATATATTGGAGAAGATAGAGATATTCTAAGCATAAGCAGATTCATACAGATAAACAAATGCAGTAATAAAAGAAGTTCTACAACATGATTGGGTGCTAATGCCTGACGGTCACAAAGAGTACATCAGTTCTATGTATTAAGCTGTTCTAGGGTGACAATAATTGAAATTATGGATCCAACTTATTTTTAAGAAAAAAGCAAAATCATTTACAGCATCTTCCATTGTTGATCGCCACCCTTGCATGGATGACACGCCATATCTAAGTCTATCGTTCTCACCATCCGTTGAGACCTTCTCAGTCCTGGGAGTGCTTAAATATACCCCCATGTTAAGCTGCAAGAACAATTACCCATGCTTACATTATTGAGAATAAACAAATTTAACTATGTTCTCGTGAAGCTGAATAGAACATGGGCATGCATATATATATACATGTGTTCATATGCCCACATTCGACGTATCTAGCCTAGTACTTAGCTGCGTTAGGCCAGAAACTGCATGTATGTACTTCCTATTAACCTATCATTCAACTCAACACAATGAGATTTGGCAATAGAGTCAATATAAAATGAGTTCCTAGTGAGAACAAAAGATAACTCGAGTCAGTAGATTCTCTGGGATATCTCCTAGCTGCTTCATTTGTTAGAAAGTTAAAAAGCAACTAGCTGTAACTGGCTATTTTCCTTGGTAGGAATACATCACAAACAAAGTCTCTTTCAGCCGATAAGACCCAAATTTTAATGGATCCTTTTCTGCTAAACGCCCCAAAACTAATTTAACTTATGCTAGGACCCACAAGTTATTCAGCCAATAAGCCATATTACCAAGAGATTAACATTTTTTAAATTGGTGGCAGTGGTCATTTCTTCAACGAATCCACCTTCACAAATGGAACATTTCATTGACGCAGTTTCAGAAATTGGGTTCACCATCTCAAAACATACATGACACCAGTATCTGGATAATGCATCGGATTCAGCTCTTTCCATTTTTCTTAATATTTGAGTTTTTAGTCTTCTTTCTCTGGTCACAATTGACAACATCCTCATATCAGTAACCACTTGCTTAAAGTCTCCCTAGTAAAATTACATGCCCAACTATGCTACAATCCACATTTAATTTAAATGGAAATCATATTTCAGAAATCTAATTGCAAAAGACAAAATGGGAAGCACTAAAGCTCCCTCTTAAGGGTGGAGGAAATATGTGTTCGTAACAATGATAAAAAACGTCAAGATGCCTTCTTAACTCTTTATATCAACTGAATAACGTTAGTGAATGTAATCCAGAACTAGGAGCTTAAAGAAAACTGCTGGTAGTTTTCTCTATTGCCTATCCATTCATACTATGAACATGCAGCCGGTAATGTGTAAAATACAGACTCATAGAACCCCACAATCACTACAGATTTCCCATATACATACAAGTATATACAAACAGTAGGAAGGCATAGAAATCTTCTCATAACAGCATTTATATTATATATAGAAATTTATAAAAAGAATGGCTTTCATATATGTATGGATACTGCTACTGTGATTAAAAAAAAAAACTACACCTTAACACAAAGTACACGCGCACACATATATGTACTTATACATAGATAGAACTGTACTGTTCCATAAGAACTGGAATATTTGAGAAAAGAAACTGAAAACACAACGCGAAGCAAAAGAACGTGAAGAAAATTGAGAAAAGGGGGAACAACAATCGACATCACATTCGGAAACAAATTCGATAAAATTAAAATTTTATTTCTATCAATTCACAGATGAACTAGAAAATGACATACCTGTCTTGAGAAAATCCTAGATAGAGATTAATACCTTCTGCAGTTAGTTCCGCTGTTGATCGATATTTCTGATCTTTTTGTATTGTTTTTTCTTCAACAATAGTATGATCGAGCGCGATTTAAGTTGAAACTGGAGAAGACTGGAGAGCAGGTTACCGAATTATTATTATTGTGGATCACGAATTAGGCCCAATGTATATATGGGCCTAGTTTAATGATTTTGTTCTTCTCCTTTTCTTTTTCAGTAAATCGAGATTTTTAATTAGATAATTTTATCCTTATTAAAATATTAATATTCTGTAATTATCCTCACACACAAATAAAACTCTAGGATTTGTATTATCATCGTTACAAATTTATCTATCCAATTTCTTCTCTTCCAACAATCATATATCTCAGATTGGATTATCTCAAATTCTCAGAATTCACAAGGTATGATTTTCTACTTTTTTTTAAGTTTCAAAATTATTATTATTCTCGAATTAATATCTTTGAAAGGGAACATTTTGCGTGCTATTGGTGATTGTTTTATGACAATATCAGAAATTGGTAGAACAAATTTTATCAATTTGCATTTATTGTATGTTGTATTTTATCAATTTGCATCTAATGTATATTACATTTTTATCAATATAATACAATATATGATATTATACTATGATACAATACATATTAATATACCAAAAAAAGCTTAAGGGTAAATGAGTAATTTTATTAAAATTAGTAGTGATTCTCCACCTTTTTTCCCAAACACTCCCTACTTTTACTACTGTATTTTTTTTCAACTTTAGCTTTCATTTTAAATTCTCTAGAAGCAGTAAGAGTAGATTACAATACGACGTGTTGAGGTTGATAGAAACGCGATTATTCAAATAAAATATATAGTTACAAAATAGATATAGGGATAAAAACAGATTAAGTTCCATAAAAAGTTATCTGTTTTACTCATTGATCTTTCCATTTTTATTTTATCTCTGAATAATTTATGTTGGACTTCAGTCTTCACCTTGCACTTCAACTTCATTTGTCAAACACAATTAATTGATCTAAATTTGATAACTATTCACACAAAAAAAAAAACCAATAATTAGATGAAAAACGCTGTCAACAATCACTAAATGTTGAAGATGATATTCCAAGTGAGGATGAAAATGTTGCTGTTGTGTCTCCATTGAGGTACCTCTTGAGGCGATCCAAGTCATCGGCACAATCCAGCATCGTTGGCCGCATTGCAGGGGATTCCTGAGTGCAGAGAAGTCCCAATTCGACGAGTTCTTCAATGGCGACTTCCCACATTCTCCACACTTCTGGATCTGGTGATTGATCTCTCAATGCTCTTATCAATGAACGGTCTACCGCGTTTTCCATTTGTGTGTTGTAGTGATTTTTGACGTACTTGTGTAGGCTTAGCCCTCCTACAAACATGTCGTCTGTTGGTCGCTTTCGTGTTACCATCTCCAGGACTAGGACTCCGAAACTGTATACATCACCCTTTGTCGATGTATTCGTCCCAAAACCATACTCTTCAAGAGAGAAAGAGTAAAAATCAAATAGGGATAATTACACAAAACCTTAAAAATACCCCCTTAAAACCTTACAAGTGCCCCCCTGAAGGTGTAAGTATTGTCATGCCAAAAAACGAGTCATACCTGGTGCAATGTATCCAATCGATCCACAAAGCATATTCACAGTAGAGTTCCCCAAGTTCTCAATCAACCCACCATTTCCAGCCTCAACCATCGTAACCAACCTTGCGATTCCAAAATCCGACACTAAAGCCGTCATTTCATCATTGAGCAAAACATTGCTCGGCTTAAGATCACAATGTATGACCTTGACTGGCGAATGATGATGCAGATAAGCCATCCCTTCTGCAATATCACTGCAAATATTCACTCTCTGCAGTAAGCTCAAATCAGACGATCCCGTCCTCAGCCCCTCCACTGTGTGCGGATACAAACGTGCGTCTAAGCTTCCGTTAGCCATATACGGCAGCACAAGAGCCTTGAATTCAGGCAAACTGCAAGCTGTAATAATTCTTATCAGATTCCTGTGACGAATCCTCTTCAGCACTTGGCATTCTCTGTGAAAACTCTTGGTTGAGTTTCCTGATTGGACGTGTAAAACCTTGACAGCTATTTGTGTTCCATCGGGGAGTGATCCTGTGTAGACGCGACCGTAACTGCCGGAGCCCACGAGCCTGGTGTCATCGAATCCTCCGGTGGCCTCTAGAAGCTCCTTGTATGTAATTCTTGGGAAGTTCTGGGTTAGTTCTGGGGGTTGTTTTCGGGTTTTCCTAGGTTGTGATTTGGATGAAATTATCATAGTTCTCAGACGCTGACAGCCCATTACGCAGCAGATTGTCGAGACGAATCCTGATATGAATATCACCACGCAGAAGATAATTAAAAAAACAGGGGAACGGAAATAGTGCTTTTCTTGTCTGCAAATTCTCAGGCCTAGAGTTGAACCGCAGAGATGACGATTGCCCAAGAAAGAAGAATAGTTTAGTAAGTCAAACACGCCTCCTTTCGGAATTGTTCCAGCGAAATTGTTGTAAGAAAGATTCAGGAAATTTAAGGTACTGCTTTTGTTCAAGGATGTGGGGATTGTACCCGACAGCTTGTTTCTAGAAACATCAATCGCTACAATGCTCTTGAGATCGCCTAACGAATTCGGAAGATGCCCTTGAATAAAATTATTCGAAAAATTTATCAATTTCAACGCATAGCAATTCGAAATCAGGCTGAATATGCTTCCGCTGAAGGTGTTCGATGAAAAGTCAATCTCTTCAACGCTTGTCAGCTTCGTGATTTCGATTGGCAACAGTCCGTTGAGCTGATTATGCGAAAGATTAAGAAACCAACGCATTTCTTGAAGGCCCGTTATCTCGGACGGAACTTTTCCCGTCAATTTGTTGTGAGAAAGATCTAAGCTTTGTAAAGCAGTGCATTTTCCTAAAGTGGATGGTATTTGACCTGAGAGATGATTGTTGTTGAGGAATAAGAAATTAATCCTGCTTAAATTGCCTAATTCTGGAGGAATCGGGCCGGATAAATTATTCTTGGACAAATCAATCAATCCCAGATATGATAACTGTCCTAATTCACCCGGGATTGATCCAATGAACAAATTGTGTGATAATGAGAGCTGCTCCAAGTATGAAATCTTACCGATTTCTCTGGGAATATTCCCCTCAAGACGGTTTGAAGTCAAATTCAGCAATGTTAAGTATTGCAAATTTCCCACTTCAGGAGGGATGATTCCATGTATCTGATTCTCTTGTAGTTGTAATTTATCCATATCCTTACTTAATCCTCCAACGGAACGGGACAAGCGCCCGCCGAGGGCCATTCCCGTCATTTCCAGCTCCCACAATCTTGTACAGTTCGTTAGCGCAGCGAAAAACGGGTCTAGATTCGTGTTATCATCATGGCTGACCATATCATTGTCTGATAAATGAAGAAAAGTGAGATTGATGAACTTTGCAAAAACTTCCGAAGGGAGTTCACCGGAAATACTGTTGTTCTCGATGTCCAAACTTACCAAGCCCGTCGCATTGACTAAAGAAAACGGGATTTCTCCTACGAGTTGATTGCTGTACAAATTGAGGTTCCACAATTCTCTACAGTTGCCAATTTCTGGTGGGATTTTACCAGTGAGTTGATTTTGTGAAAAATCTATATTTTTTAGAAGCGTGCAGTTGGAGAAGAAGACGGGCGATAACGTCCCATTTAGGCTGTTATCATTCAGGAAAATTAGCTTTAGGCTAGAGAGTGTGGATAAGGATGCTGGAATTTGGCCTTGTAGATTGTTGCTGGTGAGTTTGAGTTCTATTAGGTTTCGTAGGAATGAAAATTCAGATGGAATGGTGCCGTAAAAATGGTTGTTCACGAGAAGGAGGTAACGGAGCTGCGTGAGGTTTGAAAGGACAGGGGTCAGAAATCCAACAAGGTTGGAATCGTTGAGGTTGATTCTGACCACACGATGGCGTATCGAGTTGCAGGTAACGTGCGTGAAGTTGCAGACGGAGTTCTCCTCATTCCAATTGGAAAGTCTTGAAAAGGGGTCGGATTTTATGGAACTTTTGAATGCTAGGAGTGTAGATTTGTCGGTTTGGAGAGAGAAACGGGCATGGGAACGATGGCCCCGAAGCCCGAATACTTGAACCGAATAAAGAGAGAGAAGTATGATGAGTATCTTTAGGAACATGCTAGCTAGATGCTGGAGAAGTTTTCTTGGGCTTTTGTTGCATGTTCTATTTGCTAATGAATTTGGATGGTTAGAAATTTCTGCAGTGCACAGTTTGATGGGATTTTTTTGGGTTTTATGAGGGAAATGTGTCGGAAGAGATTATTTTAAATGTGGAGTTCAACAGTGGAATGATTTTTGGGAGTGACTAAAGAAATAGATTATTGATTCCAACTTGGAGGCATGATCATGAGACATGAGTAGATTCTCAACTCAAGAGTTACAGATACTATTGGGAGCACAGAGACGTATGAAACAAGAGGTGTTGGCGATTGGCCAATGATCACTATTTATTGATTCATGTTTGATGTAAGTTGATGCACAAAGTGATCTGAAAATTGATATATGCGTTTTGACTTTCTTGAAGTGGCTCTGGCTCCACGATTAGGGCTCGTTAGATGATCGAGTTTATTCAACGTTACCAGCAATGACATTGACATTTGACTTTATTACCTTCTGCATAGTTATTTGGGATAATTTAGAAAAAAAACCTGAGTTTCGGTCTTTTTTCTAAAAATACTCTAAAATCAAACATTAGAAATGCCCTCTGATCAGCTGAAATTTTAAAACTATCCCTTAAAATATAAAAATATTTACATAAACGTAAAATTACTATGTTTTAGAATATTTTTTGAAACTGGCCTAATTATTTTATACTACTAATAGGGAAAAAATGGTTACCTATTGTTAAGTGGGAATATAACTTTTAGTAGTAGTATTATATCATTTTAAGGTATGTTTTCATGGGACCTTGTCTCAATACAAGCTCATCGTACATGCAATGTTTAGCCTCTTTTTCATCTAGTGACACCCTAGCTAAGTGAGTCTCTTAACTACTAGCGATTGAAAGCACGGGAGAATATCGAATTCTTGTTTTGTTCACACAGACTTTACTCACAATGTGATCTAAGAATTTGATAGAAATTCACTCTTATACCGAGAAATTGTAAAGAAAAAACACACAAAAAGAAACAACACCCAAAAAAGTCATCTTTCTTTATATTTTTTTTCTTAAAACGAAGTTGATTAGGTAGTTATGATTGAATATCAAATCAACTTGCCAACTTGAAATAATTATAGATAATCCTCAACTTAAAGAGTGGGAGGAATCAAGGTACACTTGCACTTTTAGTGTGGAAATGGGGTCACTTGGATATATGAAATAATCCAGTTTAAAGTTACTTTTCTTCTTTTCATCAACCGCAGAAATTTGAGTATCTCTACAAAATCTTGTGAAAACTTGACGAGGTTGTCCACGTGAAGTTCGTGACAACACTCAGATTTTGGGCAATTAAAAAGTACTAGTAGTTAGGGCGTAAAGCATAGGAGCTTAATAACTTAATCCCACTTAACAGTTTATAATCTACTGATATGGCTTTTATGTCCTCTTTTTACTTTAATTATCGTGTAGCCTGCTAATAATTAAGGGTTTTTAATGACAAAGTTGCTGATTAATAATGAAATTTAGAGGCACTAAAGCATCATGGAGCCAAAAGAATTTTAAGTGCCGGCCACAGCCACCGACCCTTAATCAGAGACGGAGTCAGCACCTGGGCCAAGGGTGAATGTTTGAGAAAATTATATTTTTATGAAGAAGTTGGACTTTTTATGTTTTTAATCAATGATGATTAAGGAATTGTTGCTTAATTAGTGAGGAGTAAAAAAGTGCTCTGATGTTATTAAAAATATGAAATTATTAAAATTAGTAGAGAAAAAGAAAAAATTACCTCTAAAATCTGAATTGTTATTTGTTTTTCTATTATATTATAAATTATTATTAATTTATAGTTAGGTTTAAACTTTAAAGTACTAGTTACTTCAAATATTTCATTAACTATGTCTTTACTAACTAGTTTTATATACTTAAGGGCAATTTAATTTAAATTTTCTAGATAAGTATTACATCTATTAGTTTTGGGGGATAAATGAGACGTGGGGTATAATTAGGGATGCAAACGCCATATTTTATTTATTAAAAATATGATGTAATTAAAGTTTATGTTTTGAATACATTATTATTTGGGTAAGTGCTGACCAAAAACAAATTATTTGGGCAAATTACAATTACACCCCTTGAGTTATGGTAAGTATACATCTTCGAATTATAGATACTTCTAACATGCAGTAATAGAGATGGTATGGTGAAAAGTCGCATTTGCTCATAATTTTTCAATTTTGAAAGGTCTATTTACATTTGCACCATCAAAGTTCAACTAAAATAAATTTTTAAAAAAAAAAATTAAAAACTTTTAGATTGAAAATTATCAAACACCAAAATTCAGATTCATATGTACATAAAGATTCATAATAGTTCTAGGAGTTGTAATTCTTGCAGATGTGTTAGCTAAGCTCGGTCATGACATTCAATTGGACCATAATTTTTAGACGGAACTCGGAACATCCCTATAAAGTTCTTGATGTATTTGTTGGTGACTCGTTTTCATTAATCTATGATATTGTAGTTTTTTGACAAAAAAAAAAGAGGATTTTAGTTGAGGGTATTGAGTAATTCAATATTTCAATCAATCCCTTTGTCGGTTTGTCCCAGACTGCAGTAGCGAACCCCTTCCTCAATTCCCAATTTCCCAATCTGTCTGCAATAACACACTAAAAAACCCTAATTAAGAAAAATCTAAAATTCAAACTCTACGGAAAGCGCGACAATGCTGCTCATACGTGTACTTTTTTTTGTAAGTTTCTGTTGATTATTGTTCGAGACTTGGAGGAGGAGTCATTGCTTTACTTCCCATATTAATGTTTTGATATCTGAAAGTCAAATTTATGTGTTCCCTTTGTTTTCTTTCTTATTCTGTTTCTTTTTTGGTTCAGGGAGGATTGATAGGATTGGCAGCTTCAACGGACAACATTGGGTTTGTTTTAATCTAAGAATGTTATCTGGAGTAAAGTGATCGTCATTCTCATTCGGATATTATGTGTACCATTTTGAAGGTGTGCAAGTTTCTTTTTTTTTCTCTTTTTTTTGAAGTGACAGCATCTGCAGTTGTTAATTGGTAGATATGAAAATTAGTGGTGCCAATGTGTATTGCTTGCAGAGGTTGCTGGGAGTATGTAATAGCTGGACCATATAATTGAGTTGTCTTCAGTTGCATCAATGCTTGCTTGCAAAGACTATTTAAATGGACTTAAATAGGTATGCAATTTTCGCTGAAAATGGTTTTAAACATTTCTAAGAGAAAAAAGCGCTTTTCATGTTACTGGGATCAATTGCACAACTGTTTCTTTCTGGCTATATAACATGTATTGCATGCAGATTATCTTGGTATACTGTATTTTCAGGTTGTGACAACTGAGAAGCGATTCTATAGTGTTCTTCAACCAGTTCAAACCTCAAATTCACAATGGCCGGTCGCCAGGCGAGGTAAGATCTTATCTTTTTCTTATGTATTTTTAAAATTATTTAGAAACAGATCAAATTCACAATGAGATCAACACCACAAGGAGATAATTGAAAAACATACAAAAATACACTGCATAACAAAGATCAAGATCTGTCTATTGTCTTGTTTTAGTTAAAGAATAACAGAACAGCTTTGATTTTATCTACTATATTCGTATATTGCACTATTTTTTTGGTTATGATGATGTTAAACTTGTAATTAGTGATTTATGGTAAACGATGGAACACTTAAGATGCAAAACACGATGAGTAGAACCGTATCCTTTTCATGTCAAAACAAGCCAATCTAAACTTCCTGAAAGTCATTCAAACATCAACGCTAAAGATAATTTTATAAGACAGGTGTAAAGGTTTGTACATTGATATGCAAGAGAGAACAAGGGATAATTTGGTCATTTTCTGTAAGAAAGTACAGAAAACACTGTTTGTGTGGAGGTGAGCAGCAGCAACATGGCTGCAGCAAAAAATGACACCAATGCCCATGGGCTATTGAAGTAATTCCGCCTCAGTTTAGCCATCCACTTCTTGTGGCGAAGGCGAACATGCCTGTCAACAGCCTGGAAAACATCTGAGTAACAAAAATTTGATGATCTGAGAACATTCTTCCCTAGCCTGTTGAACATAACAATTTCATTGCCACCTAGTAAGTTGCTAATAATCCCATAACGTCTCAGTATTTCAATGTCTTTGCTGGAATGCACTAGACAGTGCATAAGATAGGCGTAGTCTGTCACATATTTAGGATGGCTATTCTGAAGGCATTGCTCATAAGCAATTATGTTCTTTAGAAGGGACTCGGTTTTATCAGATACACTAAGATGTGGGAGTTTAATGACTCCATTTTCGAAAGTGACATCCATTAAGGTTGTCCCTTTAAACCCTTTTAGCCAAATCCCTGCCTCTTTCAGCTCTGAGGCTGAGTTTATTGTAAGGATCAAGTTATTTTCTTTGTGACCCTCATTTTCAGTAAAGCGCTTATTTAGAAATGGAAAACAACTTTGATAAACTAAGCCTAAGAGATGATGTGGTTCATGATTGAGTATGTCTAATTTTGAATCAACTCTTGAAACATCCAACCATGGGAAGGTGTCGTAAACAAAAAGGAGAACCAGGTAAAGTATGTCGTCATCTGGATCTTCCATCTTTGTCATGTTGAACAATTGGTTTAAGACAAAGAAAGGGAGTTGGTTCTCAAACAACATGAGATCGTGTCTTAATTTGCTAAGCGTCTGATCAAATTGGAAAATGAGATCATCTTTGTCCCTCAAGTGGTCAAACCAATACTTTCTTATCAGCTCTATGACAAAGCATCCATCAAGAAGCAGCATTTCGAGGAACTCGTCTTGATTGAGATGAATTGTTTTCGCATAGCATCGGCGAGCCGTTTCTTCCAAATTTCTCAGTTCCTTGATGCACTTTCCAATGCTCAGTTTATCTGATTTTCTTTGCAGAAGTTGCTTTAGGTACCTCACTTTCTGCTGCTCCATGTCCTTAACATGATCTTTACCATGATGAATGGGACCAATAGAAACTATTTCTGGTTCATAATCTCTTTCGTCGACTTGGTGCAAGTGATCATCCACTTTAAATATGATGGGCTTTGATTCAGTAGATGAGGTTGGCAAGTTATTAACCAGAGACTCAATGCGAATAATCACATTGTCTCTATCCTTTGACACCTCGCGCATCTTCAAGAATTCAGTTAAGAAACTGAAAAAAAAACTATACAAAAGTTGAGTTCATTCCAACGAACCTCTTTTGTTCTGACTACTCTGTATAAAAGACCCTGTAGTCAAGGCGCATCAAATACAGGTTTTTTTTTTTTTTGTGAGATTTTTTCATTAAGGAATTTTATTTCTAATTATCATAGCACAAGGGACTTGTGCAATGATCTAAAAAATATTTGACAAGAATAAGAATTAGCATATGACAAAAAAGGGGGAACTAATGATTTAAAAAAATAGGGTAAAATACACTTTGTAGTCTAAACTCTATACTATACTTTATGCAGCATTTATAAAGTATTTTGAGTAACTTATAGTTTAATTTTAATATTGAATTATTTTTAATTAAAAATATGACATAATAATAAAATTTTAAATTAACATAATATTTTATTATAATAATCATAAAAGATTAATTAAAACATTTCAAAATCAAGTTATTAGTTCTTAATCTAAATAAACCGTAGACAATTTTCTATATATGTGTATATATTCTTTTTTATAGCATTTAACAGCTTAAATCCTAATTTTAATGTAGAAAAAAATATTTGATAAGTGATAACTCAAGGAATTTATATTTGGAGTGTCAAAATTATAAAGTAGTTAGTTAAATTAGAATTATTCTAGACAAAGGTTAACTATTATGGATATAATATCAATATGAAGAGTTTTATTATCTTAAACTTAATTCAACAAGTTCTAATTTCAAATTAAAATATTATATATTTAAACAAATAATGGAATTTTTTGGATGTAAATAATTAAATAAGTTTTTTTGCTTAAATTTACTTAAAGAATATACAAATTTGTGTTAATGAAAATAAATACATCGTTACTTAGAAAATTATAGATTAAAAGTTCAATAATTAACTTTAAAATGATTTGGTTAATCTTTTCATACCACATAAAATTCTAAATTTTAATATTAAATTATTACTTAGTTTTATAAATTAAAATATTTCGACTTAAAAAAATTAATTTGGATTTGAATTTAAAGTATGGGATAAAAATAATAAGGTATTTGGTTTAGATATTTTATTGAGGGGTAGGTGTTACATTTATAAGTTCAAGGAGGCGAATGACGAATTAGGTATAATTCAATGGGTGTAAAGTATAGTTCACCCTAAAATATAAACAATTAACATATAATTAAGTGTACTACAAAGATAAATAAATTAACATTGAATAAGGTGGCATACTTACGGATTACAAGTGGTTTCAAGCTTTGATGGTGGTTGTTGACGTTGCCGATTTCTTCCCGCTCTTTCTTTTCAACAATGTTCTGTAAAAGCAGGATGATGGTATCTGCAAATTTGAGAAATGGGATTTCCTTTTTAACATGGAGATTTTCTGATTTCTTTTAGGAGAGCTAATTTCCTAGAAGTTCCTCTCTGGGAAAATTTTTAATTCAAGAAGGGATCCTGTGTACTAATGTGTTGGTGTTTCCTACCTAAAAAGTATTGTACCTTGGAGCTGATGTAGTTGCACCGAGTTTTTCTGGAAGAAAGAATATGTAGGGTACAACAACAGGTAAGGCAGTTTCAGAAACTGTTGTAACATTGTATCTGCACGCCTTATCTTTAAGAAAGACTTCATTTTTAAGTCAACTAAGGAAACCCTTCAAAAGAAGACTAAAGAGAATTGGAAGACTTAAAAAGCTTGACTTGCTCATATGTGAAATTACCTTGAGTTTTTATGATTCTGAAAAGGTATAATTACATTTACACTCCCTCGACTTAGGGGAAAATACAGCAAGACTCCATCTACTATTGAAATTACATTGACACCCCCTCGGTTATGGCTCTATCTAACACTTAGGTCCTGCCGTTAGTCACTTGCTTGTTTCCAAGTAGATGCTAATCACTTCGCCCATTTCATGTATAACAAATATTATAACAAAAATGTTATGGATAATTTAGTCATTTTATAACTTTCCGTTAAGTTTTTTAGGTTTCCGCTAGGATTAGAGGATCTGTCTATAATTTTCAATAGTTGAGGGGGTGCTGTTGTATTTAGCCCTAAGTCGAGGGGGTGTAAGTGTAATTATCCTTTCATTTTATAGGTAAATTATTGTGAAGGTCGAGATTTTAGTAATGGGAACGGTGAGAAAATATTCTGTACTTCATCTGTTCTTCTTATCTTTTTTACTATTCCTTCCCTTTTTCTCACAAAAACTCAACATTCAAACATGCTGCAAATCTTCTCAAGCTTGACGTTGTGCTTGGAAGTCACATAAAGAAAAGGAACCAAGGAAAGAGAAAACCAGTTTCACCTCTTGTTCTCCTGGCTAATTCTTGATTTCACCTCTCATTTTTACCAATTGTTCTATTAAATTAAAATATTGGTTCTATGAGCAAGCAACAGTTTTCCTGTAAATTTACTAGTACAGATATTGCACAATTGATATTATGGAAAAAGTTACATGCTTGTAAAGTTAAGTCTAAGATATGGATAGATTTCAACACATAAACACATTTCTGCTTGGTTTCCCGTTAAAATATGGATAGATTTCAACACATGAACACATTTCTGCCTGGTTTCTGTTAATTTTCCCTGGACCTGGATAGAATTTTCATGATAAATAAGGATCAACAGAGTACGCGTTGTTTAGTAGTTTCACTATCTTTTCCTGTAAAAATCAAGGCAGTTTGCAGCCAACAATTTGTCCTATTTTAAAGAAAGCAAAGAAATATGACTTTTCTTCACAATCACAAAAGCTATGAATTCTTACTCAGTTTTTCTGAAAACCATCCTTCATTTGATACTTTTCGAAGAGCTTTTTCTTTCTTCACCGGTTTTATCTGCATCATTTACAGGTTGGCATCCCAATTATCAGGTCAACTCGTCTGCTTCAGTTTTTCCTCTTCTAGGTAAACTCTGTTTTGCTCATAAGCTTGTTTGATGTGTCTAAAAGTATGCTTAGTTACGCAACATGTACTTTCTTGTGAACTTGGTTTAAAGATGCTTCTGTATTGTTGTAGTTGAAAAGCTGTTGCTTCTTGTAGTTGTTTTTGTTGTCTCTGTTCTTCATATGTTTGTGTCCCAAAAATTAAGATTTAGCCATGTTGTATCGATGTCTGCTTTACTGGCTTTTATCTGAGCTTTACGAACACTGATTGCACTATCCATAGATTTACAAGTGAAATCTGGAGATTCTTGAAAAACAATTTAGGTAACTTTTGCATGGATTTTCTCGACAGCCATATTTTTCATAGCTTCACTCATTGCGATCAAATGGATACTATGGACCCTCAGGAAAACCAAGATGGTGAAGCTTAGAGTGAACCTGTTTGATCAAAACGGTGGCAATTTGCTAATGAAGAAGCTCAAGAAATCATCCCTGAAGATATTTACAGCAGAAGAAATTAAGGCGGCCACAAACAACTACAGTAGCAGCAGAGTAATCATGCACAGATGCACGCCTGGAACTTTTTACCACGGAAGTTTAGCTGACGGCGACAAAACGGAAGTTGTCATAATGAAGATTCAAAGAGTAGCCAAATCTCAAATCAAGCAATTCGTTGATCAGTTGATTTTTCTCTCCAAACCACATGGGAATTTGTTGAGAATAATTGGATGTTGCCTGGAAACATCTTCCCCATTAATAGTTTATGAACTCCACACCAATGATGGGAATTTTACCCTTTCGGACCACGTACATGATCTAGAACGGGCATCACGCTTTTCGTTTGACAATCGTGTAAAAGCAGCAGCAGGTGCCGCCAGGGCATTGGCACATTTTCATTCTAAGAATTCTAGGGGCAAATTCGTCCATGGTAATGTCGCAAGTGCCAATGTGCTGTTGGATGATTCCTATGATGCCAAACTATTCTATGCTGCAGGTTTCAGTCCGTTTCCCCCATATACCACTTCGAACGACGTTTACAGCTTTGGATTAGTTTTGGCTGAATTGCTGACAGGAGATAATCGATTTGCTTCGGACATGCAGGGAAATGATGGAAATATGGCACTGGATTTCGTGTCTAAAGTTAATGAAGGATGTCTGTCAGAAATTCTCGATGATCGGTTGGTCGCAGAAGAAGATGCTTGTCTGGCGCAGATGAAGGAGGTTGCTGTTCTGGCTGAAAGATGCTTGGCTGTAGAATCAGGGAGAAGGCCTAAGATGAAGGAAGTTGCAGCAAAGCTACGCACATTGATTCAGCAGGGCTAAAATTGGGGGTAATATAGGTAAAGTATGAACTTAGGAATTTTGACTTCAGATGGTGTCTTGTCGTACGGGTGATTTTTTAACAATGTAAACGAAACACTGGAGTACACTGTACAGTTATAATATTTGTTTAAACCAATTTCTTTTGTTGAGTCATGGGGATTCTCTCTCTTTTCTTATTTCGGTAGGTTCTTGATTGTATATATACAAGGATAATGACTATTTCCACAATAACCTAGTAAGTTATAATGAGCACGGACATAACCTACCAACAGAGGACTATAGACATAACTTATCAATAGAAGATTATGGTTAAAAGGATTGAGATTTGGAGTCATTGCCTATAAAAAAAACCTTTTAACCACTTTGGTCAACCTCTATTGGCAATTGCGGGCGCTATTAAAAAGTACAATAAAGTTTAAATATGCTAGCCATTGTAATGATATATTTGTTTAAGAATGATAAAATAAGATTCGAAATAAAAACATGTCTAATCTAATGTGAAGAAACTATTCAACTTTTTCTTATAAAAAAAAAGAAAGGAAAATAAAATATCTATTTACTCCAAAGAGATTATCTCAAATCTGAATGCATTTATGATATATTAACAGAAGCTCTTTACAGTAATCTCAACATCTCATCCCTCTAAAATCCTACTCATTTAAGCCAACACTCACAAGTCAAAAGTCAAAACAAGAAAATCCCAACACAAAAACAGAGCAATACAGAGTACCAAAATAAAACTCCCACATTTTAATCAACCTCTTCAATCTTAGGACCAGAACCAGCATTTCCTCCATCGCCAGCCATGCCAGCACCGCCACCCATCGGCGCATCTCCCCCGGCACCACCGCCCTGATACATCTTAGCAACAATCGGATTACACAAATTCTCCAACTCCTTCAATTTATCCTCAAGCTCATCAACTTCAGCCAACTGATTCCTATCCAACCACTCAATCGCCTCCTCAATCGCCTTCTCAGCTTTCTGTTTATCCAAAGCATCCAATTTCGACCCGATCTTCTCATCCTTCACAGTATTCTTCATATTATAAGCATAATTTTCCAAAGCATTCCTAGCATCCACTTTCTTCTTAACCGCCTCATCCTCAGCCTTATACTTCTCCGCCTCCTGAACCAATCTCTCAATCTCATCCTTACTCAATCTCCCCTTATCGTTCGTGATCGTAATCTTGTTCTTAACACCAGCAGTTTTGTCTTCGGCTGAAACGTTTAAGATCCCATTTGCATCAATGTCGAAGCACACGTTGATTTGTGGGACACCACGTGGGGCTGGAGGAATGCCCGTCAGCTCGAATTTGCCTAGAAGGTTATTATCCTTAGTCATTGGCCTTTCTCCTTCATAAACTTGAATCAACACACCAGGTTGATTGTCTGCATAAGTTGAGAAAATTTGCTCTTTCTTTGTTGGGATAGTCGTGTTTCTTGGAATCAAAGCTGTCATAACTCCACCTGCAGTTTCAATGCCAAGACTTAGCGGCGTGACATCAAGTAGAAGTAAATCTTGGACTTTTTCATTGCCTTCGCCGCTCAGAATGGCAGCCTGAACAGCAGCGCCATAAGCCACAGCCTCGTCCGGGTTGATACTTTTGCAAAGCTCCTTCCCGTTGAAGAAATCCTGCAATAATTGCTGCACCTTGGGAATCCTTGTGGATCCTCCAACAAGAACGACGTCGTGGACTTGACTCTTGTCAATTTTCGCATCTCTCAAGCATTTTTCCACGGGCTCCATGCATTTTCTGAACAAATCCATGTTCAGCTCCTCGAATCTCGCCCTTGTGATCGTGGCGTAAAAATCGATCCCTTCGAATAAGGAATCGATTTCTATGGTTGTCTGACTGGTGGAGGAAAGAGTTCTCTTCGCCCGCTCACAAGCAGTCCTCAGCCGCCTCAGAGCTCTAGGGTTTCCACTAATATCCTTCTTATGCTTTCTTTTGAATTCCGCAGCGAAATGATTGACCAAACGGTTGTCGAAATCCTCGCCGCCCAGATGGGTGTCTCCGGCGGTGGACTTCACCTCGAAAATTCCTTCCTCAATAGTCAGCAACGAGACATCGAATGTCCCACCACCCAGATCGAAAATCAACACGTTTTTCTCTCCGCTTCTGGAAGCTTTTTTATCCAATCCATAAGCAATAGCCGCGGCGGTAGGTTCGTTTATAATCCTCATAACGTTGAGCCCAGCAATAGCTCCAGCGTCCTTAGTCGCTTGCCTCTGAGAATCGTTGAAATAAGCGGGCACCGTAACGACGGCGTTATTAATCGTTTGCCCTAGAAAAGACTCGGCGATTTCCCTCATTTTAGTAAGCACCATCGACGAAATCTCCTCGGGGGAAAACTGCTTCTCCTCGCCCTTGTAGTCGACCTGAATCATGGGTTTGTCGCCGGCGCCTGGGAAAACCTTAAACGGCCAGAGTTTCATGTCATTTTGGACGGAAGTGTCGGAGAAGCGGCGGCCGATGAGACGTTTCGCGTCGAAAACAGTGTTCCGTGGGTTCATCGCCACCTGATTCTTGGCGGCGTCGCCGATGAGCCGCTCGGTGTCAGTGAACGCCACGTAGGATGGGGTGGTCCTGTTGCCTTGGTCATTGGGTATGATCTCTACGCGGTCGTTCTGCCACACGCCCACGCAGCTGTATGTTGTGCCGAGGTCAATTCCGATTGCTCTGCCTTCAGTTTTCGCCATATTCTAAAGACGGATGATAAATCACTAGACTTGCTAGAGGAACTGCAAAGATTTACAGAGTCTTTTTTAAGGGTGTGTTCTGGGATGACTGTGTGTTTTTCTGCGCGTATTTCTGTGGATTTGCAGGTTGATTATGCAGAAATTGAGGCGAATGCAGTTGCATATATATATATATATATATATGTTTGTGGGTGGGTTCGAGGGGGTTCGGGAGGGGATTGAAGAAAATATCGTGGAGAAGATGACTAGATTTTTCTGCTGGTTTCGAATACCAGAAAGTTCTTGATTGCGCGGGAAAGTAGATCTGTTATTGGGCCTGACCAACTACGGAAAGCTTATAATGGGCTTCTTGCTTATGGGCTCCTGTTAAATTTGGTGGAATAGGCCTGTTATGAATTTGAAGGTTGCCAGATTCAGGGAACGAACCAGCTCGGACTCGGCCCAACATGGGAATATTGGCTTAACCCATATCAGATAGGATGTGGAATTAGCTAGTCCATATCTGGGAATTTAAAATTCAATAGCATTTCTATTAAATTCATAACTTTATATATACTAGCAAAGATAAACATTTTTATGTGGAGTTTCTAGACCCAATTAAAATCCTACTTATGAAATACATCATATAATCCTTCTATCAGCCTCAACGCTCTTGCATTCAGTTTTCCGCACGGGTGATTTAGTGCGCATTCCTCACTTTAAGACGATTTAAGATTTCTTAATTCTCCGCACTGATAAATTAATTCCTATAACTATTTTTGTATGTAGTCTATAAAAGATTTTAATGCATAATTTAATTGTTTATTATGATATATATTTATTGTGAAACAATAAAATGGCAAAACTAAGTTAGTTTTTCAAAAAATTTAGTTTTCTTATATGATTTAAACAATAATTTAAAATTATTAATAGAATAATTCAAGTGTAGTGATTAATAAAATTAGTTTATCTATATTGTTTCTTAAAAATATTTTATATTGAATATAAAATAAATTTATATTAAAAATAATTATTTTAAATTATTTTTTATTAAACGCTTTAAGGCGCACTCGCACTCAATTTATTTTTACTTTTTGCGCCCTCGCGCACTCGCACCCGCATCCGCCTTATGTGACTTAGGTTATGAAAAAGAAAAAGAAGAGCTAATCTAATACATATTTTCAAAGGGCAAATTATATAGGGATCCCCACAGATTGTCATATTTATATATAGGTCCCTCTTATTTCATTTTTTACATTCTAGTTCCTTGACCGGTCAATCGTTAGTCGGTTCCATTAATTTTCTGGTACTGTTGTGTTCCTCTCATCGAGACGATGAATTTAGACTGTAAATTTGTTTGATTCGGTGAAGAAATGAGAAAGTTACAAGCTTAATTGTGTATATAGTCCAAATTTTCCGTTTTCTTCACCGAATCAGACAAATTTATATTCCAAATCCAATATCTCGATGAGACGAACACGACGGCACGAAAAGATTAACGGAACTAACTAACGGTTGACCAGTTAAAGGACTAAGATGTAAAAAACAAAACAAGAGAGATTTATATATAAATATGGTAATATGTGGAGACCCCGTTGTAATTCAATCATTTCGACCAAAAAAAAAAGGAAATTAAAATCCTACTTGGAAATATACTTTCCATATCACGAATCCAAATCCTTGTAGTATCACGAATCCAAATCCTTGTAGTATTAGGATTTCCATCCGGTTAATGATCTATAAATAGGTGCCCATTTTTCATAACTTCTCAGATAATTCACAGCACAAATCCATATTGTGTGTCAGTGTGAGAGTTGTATTAATTGGAGAAAAAGATTTCCAAGAACTCTGTCAACAAAACTTTAATATTAAAGATGACAAAGAGAAGGTACGACGAATTTGAAAAGAACTATCTGTACGGCGACGGGAATCAATGGTGTCGGGGGCCGATGATCGGGAAAAGCTGTTCTGGGCAGCTGTTCATGGCGACGCTCAAGAAGTGCATCTGCCGCCGACGCATCTTGGCTGATCGCTTGAGGCCAGTTATGACGGTGAAATCTGCCAAAGTTTATAACTCCGTCTCAGTACTTCAAGAGGAGAGAATGGTTCTTGATGATTTACAAGACTGTCCGTACATTCGCCGGATTTTCGGAGCAGAAACCACCATCGGCGAGGACGGAGAGAAGACATTCAATCTGTTACTGGAGTACCCTTCCGGCGGAACACTGAAAGATTTGATCGAGAGAAGCGGCGGAGATGGGCTGCCGGAGAATGATGTCTGGCACTATACGAAATGTCTGCTTCTTGGGCTTGTTCATCTTCATGGGCGCGGCTACGTTCATCGCAATTTGAAGCAGGAGAATATTATATTACTTCGCAGTAATTCCAACAAATTCATTGCCAAAATTGGAGATTATGAATCTGTTACTACAACTGAGATAATACAAAAGACATTATGGAGACCTTATTCAAGAATGAATTTTGAGTATTTGTCGCCGGAGGCATTTGTTAATGGCAATCAAGGGGCAGCTTCTGATATTTGGGCAGTTAGATGCTTAGTTTATGAGATGTTAACCGGAGAATCCATATGGGATGGGAAAATGGAGTGGGAGATTAAAGAAGAGCTCTGGAAGATGAAAAAAAAGAGTGGAGAAATGACATTTCGAGACGGGATATTATTATCCAAGAATGCAGAGGAATTCTTGAATGCTTGTTTTGGAAGAGAAGCTCAGAGCAGATGGACTGCTGAGAGATTACTGTGTTTGCCATTTTTAGAGAATTCTTCATAGTAATGCAATTAAGTTTATGTTATCTTAGTATTGTTTCAATTTATCTAAATTGTACTTTAAACTAAAGAGAATCAAAGAATGTTACTTTTGTGCTTTATGGTTCCTACTTCCTTCCTCTTCTTTTAAGTGACATGTAAAAGGTATCATTAATGATTAATATTAGCTCAAACTTCAAATTTCAGCATGTTTCATAGCACATTACCAAATTTGACATAAAGAAGAAACAAGGACAGAGCAGTGAGAAAAACTAAAGAAGAAAATTGACATAAATTTCTATCAATTTACCAAATTTCAATCTGTTTCATTTGCATAACTGAGTATAGCCTGTGAATAATCAATTGAACCTACATTTAAGGGAAATCAACTCGAGTTCTAACTCAATACTAAGCTAGATTCCTGCAGGAATGGTAATACTAAGTGGATAACTACTTTCTTTTCTTTCCAAAGTACTCTGTTTTGGCATCTCATTTGATTGATTGAGTCCACCATCAAATTCGTTTCCTTCAGCTAAATCAGATACCACTTCATCATTGTCGGCATCATCTTCTTCTTCAGACGAATAAGAGCACGAATCCTCATCAGATAGACTGAACTCATCATCACTCTCAGATGCCATTGCAATAGATTCAATCTCATTCACTTCTTCAACTTCTTCTTCCTCATCATCCTCGTAATCCAAACACTTAATGAACCGACGGCTGAACATAGGCTTCCTCACAAAACAACCCTTTAGGAAATCCCTCGCCTCTCTTGATATCCCGTTTGGAATATTTGGCAATTCCCGTCCAGCCCCTATCTTTTGAAGGATCTCTTCGTTTGTCCCTTCCCATGGAGGCTTACCAGTTAACATCTCAAGCACAATACAACCAAAAGCCCAAACATCACACGAGGCCTCCTGCACGTTTTCCATCACAGCTTCGGACGACAAGTACATTCGAGTACCCCTCAAATACGGATCCAATTTCCTCTTCTTGGACAATTTTGCCCTTTTCGCCAAACCAAAATCACCAATCTTTGTCGTAAACTCAGAAACAGAGGCCCCCTTTCCCCTGTTTCGTACAAGCAATATATTATCAGGCTTCAAATCACAATGAACATATCCAATACCATGAATATACTTCAAACCTCTGAGAATAGACCTTGCATATAACTTAGTCTCAAATTCAGACAACCCTTTGCCGTCCGATTCCTTGATCCTATCAGCTAATGTTCCACCAGAACCATATTCCAACAACAAATTGTACACCATGGCACCATTTTTGCCCCTCGTTATCTCATCGCCAAAACACCTAATTATATTCGGACAACCCTTGACATTGTTGAAAACCTCCTTTTCCTTCTGAATTGAACCGGAAACAGAAACCTCTGCAGACTTGACAGCAATCGTAGAAGGCAAACAGCTGTATTTTGATGTGGGATTCTTAAGAGTTGCAATATAAACACTCCCGAAAGCCCCTTTTCCAATAAGTGAACCCCTAATCCATGCAACCCCGTTACCATATTCATCAACACCCCTTTCTGCCATCTAATTATGTTCACCAACAATGCACGAGGCTACAAGTATATATTCCCCACAATTTTCTCAATCTTTTGGGGAAACAAAAATAAACCCGGAAGGATTGTTGAATTTTAAGGAAATTTGGGGGAGAAAGGAACACTCAATTCAGTTTTACGAGTATATTTAAGTTTCCTAGGTTTAGAGTATCAGGAAAACTTACTTAGGGTTTATATAATCAGCAAGGCGTGGTGAGGAAGAGTGTTCTTATATGCTCCGGTTGTAGAGATTAAAAGCAGACATAAGCGAATGGAGAAAGAAATAGGCAAAAAAAAAAAAGAGAATTAAAAGTGGTAAATACCATAACAAGAATAACTGTCACAATTTGAATTTATATGTATGAATCTATATATTCTAGGGATAATTACATTTATACACCCTCGACTTAGAGAAAAAATACAGCAAGATCCCCTCTACTATTAAAAATTACAGAGACACCCCCTCGACTATGGCTCTGTCTAACACTTAGGTCCTGCCGTTAGTCATTTTCTTATTTCCAAGTAGATGCTACCATTTTATTAGCTGGACAACTACTTAACCACTTCATTCATTTCATGTATAGCAAATATTATAACAAAAATATTATGGGTAATTTAGTTGTTTTATAACTTTCTTTTAAGTTCTTTAGGTTTCCGTTAGGGTTATAGGATCTATTTGTAATTTCCAATAGTTGAGGGAGTGGTGTTGTATTTACCCCTAAGTCGAGGGGGTATAAGTGTAATTATTCCTATATTCTAACTTAAATTTTATCACACCCTTATCAACAAACTGAAAACGGAAGAGGCTTATTGTTTTTCTCTGGTTAACTTGGTTGTAGACATTCTTGATTTGCTCTGTTCTTTTCTGAGTTTGTGGTACTTGTTTTGCTCGTCATGAGGTTAAATATGTAGCTCATTGTTTAGCTAGAAATATTACACAGTTACACTGGTTTTTGTTCTGTTTTCGTTTTCATAGGGGTTGACATCCCTGTTTTGGTTAATAAACTTATAATTAAGTTAATAGAAACTACTCCAAGCGTACAAGTAGAAGCTCAAGATCAAAGTTTCAAACACACAAGTAAATCTAATACATGTAGAACAACTTGGATAATAAATAAGAGTGATCAAAATTTGATTCCACTACAATACAAGAACATCAAGAGAGTTCATACAAAAAAAAACAAAATCCCGATCCAATTTCATGTATCTTCATGAGATTTTCTCAGCATCTAAATATGGCAAGCGAAGTAATCTCTCTGCAGTCAATCTGCTCTGAGCCTCTCTACCAAAACAAGCACTCAAGAATTTCCATGCATTCTTGGATAAAAATATCCCATCTCGAAATTTCCCTTCTCGAAATTTCATTTCTCCACTCCTTTTTTTCATCTTCCAGAGCTCTTCTTTAATCTCCCAATCCATTTTCCCATCCCATATGGATTCTCCGGTTAACATCTCATAAACTATGCATCCAACTGCCCAAATATCAGAAGCTGCCCCTTGATTGCCATTAACAAATGCCTCCGGCGACAAATACTCAAAATTCATTCTTGAATAAGGTCTCCATAATGTCTTCTGTATTATCTCAGTTGTAGTAACAGATTCATAATCTCCAATTTTGGCGATGAATTTGTTGGAATTACTGGCGAGTAATATAATATTCTCCGGCTTTAAATTGCGATGAACGTAGCCGCGCCCATGAAGATGAACGATCCCAAGAAGCAGACATTTAGTATAGTGCCAGACTTCATTTTCCGGCAGCCCATCTCCGCCGTTTCTCTCGATCAAATCTTTCAGTGTTCCGCCGGAAGGGTACTCCATTAGAAGATTGAAATAAGCCTTCTCTCCGTCCTGGCCGACTGTGGTTTCTGCTCCAAAAATCCGGCGAATGTACGGACAGTCTTGTAAGTCATCAAGAATCATTCCCTCCTTTAGAAGTGAGAAAGATTTAGAAACTTCAGCGGATTTAACCGCCATAACTGGCCTCAAGCGATCAGCCACGACGCGGCGGCCGCCGCTGCACTTCTTGAGCGTCGCCATGAACAGCTGCCCAGAACCGCTTTCTCCGATCATGGGTCCTCGACACCATTGATTCCCGTCTCCGTACAGATAGTTCTCTTCAAATTCGTCGTACTTTCTCTTCGTCATCTTCGATTTTAAGTTTTGTTGACAGAGTACTTAATTCTTGGAATTCTTTTTCCCCAATCAATATAACCCTCAAACAATATGGCCTTGTGTTGTGAATTATATCTGGAAATTGTGGGATGTATTTATAGAGAAGGTTGAGTCATTAACTGAATCGGAATCCTAATTCTACAAGGATTTGGTGATTTGTGATATGGGAAGTACCCAAGTATAGAATTACTCCAGTGGAGATAAGGGTACTGTACAGTTTCAAGTATAACCTAACTTTCCAAGAACTGTTTTAGATAGCTTGCCGCTTAAGTAGCTTGTTTGTAAGGATGATTAAAAAAAAAATTTTTTTTTTTTAAAAGATACTTTTTTTTTTTTTTGAAAGTTTAAAAAAAAAAAACTAGATTAGTTCTTCTTTGTTCCTTTCAACGAATTAAAGAGAGAAATTATGATTAGGGAAGTTGGAAGTTCCACATTCTTTTTCTTTTTGATAAGGAAAGCTTTATTAAATGGGTAATGACTTTTAGATATTTAGAGTTAAGGAATGCAAATAATGAAAAATTGTGGTCAAAAGAATAATGAAGTTTTCAAAGTACTAAAAAGACTACGACTTTTATATTTCTAGACAAAGTATTAGAAGAGTAAAAAAATAATAAAAAGAATTCTAATTGGGCTGCAGTACCCGAATTTAGAAAAAATTGGATAAAAAATAAAATGAAAAAATTATATTTTTAGTGATTCCATTTGACTATTTTATTTAATTTATATACATTATAATTATAGTTAACCATTACAATTTTTAATGAAATAATAATTATAGTTAACCCTTATTTAAGTTGGGTTATTTTAGAAAGTTTAAGAGCCCAAAAATAATATTTGGGCCTGTTGGGTTGAGCCCAATTCGACCGGGTTAATATAATAGTACACATGCATGACAGTTATTTCCGTTATTATATTTCGTACGAATCTTCTATTGCGTTTTTCCTTTTGTGCTTTGTGTTTACATCCCATATAAAAAATCTCTTCATCACCACAAGTCCACAACTCGTGACTTGTTTAAACCCTGAGTAAATTTTCCTAATACTCTAAATCCCAGAAGCAGAGTATTACCTGATCTTCCCATTATTTTCTTTATAATTCGATACTCATTCAAGTTCTGTATATAGTACATAGGTTAGGTTTTCTTCAGTTTCCCGGAACTGTAAGAAAACTTGAGGGGAATCAATATATTGTTGGTGAACAGAATTAGATGGCACTTGGCAGAGAAGGGTTGGTGTTAATGAATAATGAATATGGTAATGGGGTTGGCGGCCGGGTTGCAAGGATTAGATCAGGTTCACTTATTGGAAAAAGGGGCTTTTGGGTGTGTTTATGTTGCAACTCTTGAGAATCCCACATCGAAATACAGCTGTTTGCCTTCTACGATTGCTGTGAAATCTGCAGAGATTTCTGTTTCTGGTTCAATTCAGAATTAGGAAAAGGAGGTCTTCAACAATTAATGTCGAGGGTTGTCCGAATATAATTAGGTGTTTTGACGATGAGACGACAACGAGGGGCATGCAACAATGGTGCGGTGGTGTACAATCTGTTGTTGAAATATGGTTCTGGTGGAACATTCGCTTATAGGATCAAGAAATCGGACGGCAAAGGATTGACTGAATTTGAAACTATGTTATATGCAAGGTCTATTCTCACTTGTCAGAGGTTTGAAGTATAATATTCGTCACGGTATTGGATATGTTCACTGTGATTTGAAGCCTGATAATATATTGCTTGCGCGAAACACGGGGAAAGGGGCCTCAGTTTCTGAGTGCAGATCTAAAATTGGTTAAGAAGAAGAAGAAGAAGAACTGAATGAGATCGAATCTATTGCAATGGCATCTGAGAGTGATGATGAGTTCAGTTTATCTGACGACGATTCGTATTCTTATTCGTCTGAAGGAGGAGATGATGTAGAAAATGATGAAGTAGGATCTGATGATTTAGCTGAAGAAAAAGAATTTGATGGAGATGCCAAAACAGAGTATTTTGGAAAGAAGAAAAAGTAGGTATCCAGTTACCATACCTGCAGGAATTTAGCTGAATTATATCGAGTTAGAAATAGAGTTGATTTTGCATAATGGTAGGTTCAGTTATAAACAGATGTATTCATTTTTGGTAAATTACAAATGACCCTCTCAAGTTTGCACTATTTACGAAAAATACCCTTAAACTTTTAAAATTACGTAAACACCCTCAAACTAACAAAAAATTGTTGACTCGGAATTCTTTTTGTAATTACCAAGGTGTGGATATATCAAGAAAAAATATTAAATGGGTTTATTGGGCCGAGTGAAGTTTTAATTTACTTTAAATTGGGCTAAATTCAGAAGCCCATTTTTGAAGTCAGGCCCACTGGTTGCTTGAGAAAAGGGAAAGCTGAGTTCATAGAGTACGAATTACTATGAACTTCAAAATTGCTCGAATTCTAATTTAAGAGGAAAGTTCGATCAAATCTGTATAGTTCTTCAAAATCGTTGGTATTACGAAAATGAATGTGAGTTTCATCTGATTACATTTTTCCATTTCAATTGGTAGTAGATGATTATCAACTTCGGTTTTCGTTTTCCTTTTAATGATTTCTTTTGGGTGTTTAAATTATTGCAGATGACCGATTCAGCTACAGCAATGAACAATTTGCTCGGTTCGGAAGCTGATTCTCAAAGAACTCTGTATGTTATTCCCTTCTAGGAAGCACACGGTTCATTATGAAGATCTGTAGTTTAATTTTGTCAGAATGCTATCGAAGATAGGGCTAGTTATTACCCGATTCTGAAAGTTTTTGACTGACTTCTCGAGTTCTTGTGAAAGATTATATGCAATATTTTTCTTTCCTGAAAGT
The DNA here is from genome assembly GCA_958496215.1 of Verbena officinalis. Taxonomy (NCBI): domain Eukaryota; kingdom Viridiplantae; phylum Streptophyta; class Magnoliopsida; order Lamiales; family Verbenaceae; genus Verbena; species Verbena officinalis. The sequence continues at coordinate 3,829,820 of OY292391.1, forward strand.
GTTTTCTTCGGATAACGTAATGTGGACGTTTCCAAATTTCTGAATTTTTTTAAAGGAACTTCTGGTGTTTGTTATGAAGTTGGGCTTTGTTTTTTATAGGAATCCGTACGTCACAGGAACCTCTGTGGTTGGCATAAAGTACAAAGATGGCATTCTCTTGGCTGCTGATATGGGAGGTTGCATACTCTTTCTTTCTTATCTTTCTAAGATAATTTAATGTAGTATCATGACTGTTTAGATTGTGCAAGAAATTCTGAGTGTAGTATCATGACTGTTTAGATTGTGCAAGGAATTCTGAGTGTAGTATCATGACTGTTTAGATTGTGCAAGAAATTCTGATTTAACTTTTGGGAGTTATTTGCATATTGCTAGATTGAAATTGAACATTTGAATAAAGCTGGGAGCTTGTAATTATTCTGGCATGATTTCCAATTAGTGATTATCGTAGTATTTCCGATCGAATTTTGAGTGCATCTGTCCTTAAAGGTGTATAATGTGTGTTGACATCATTTAACTTATAGCATTACTCTGGTAAGGTTTTAAAGGGAACCTTATAAAAAATATGTCGTCAAAACCAAAGATAAAAAATAATGGATGACAGAGATATCCTTCTTAATCTCAACATGTTAGGTAGAACAGTCTTCTCATGTAGGATGCTTTTGGATTGTTCATACTTCATACTAATGTACCTTCACTAAATCCTTAGTAATCAGAGTTTGTTACTAATGCTTTCCTTTTGTAGGTTCTTATGGGTCTACACTTCGCTACAAAACTGTGGAGCGAATGAAGCCGGTGGGAAAACATTCTATTATTGGTGCTAGCGGCGAGATCAGTGACTTTCAGGAGATAATGCGTTATCTTGATGAGCTTATGTATGTGTGTTTTACTTAACTGGAAATAGATCTAGAAATGCTTCATGTTCTTTTATTCTTTTGAGTTGTGTTGGAAGGAGACTCTGACTCTGCTTCATGGATGTAGCTTGAATGATAATATGTGGGATGATGGGAACTCGTTGGGTCCTAAAGAGGTTCACAACTATCTAACCCGAGTTATGTATAATCGCCGTAATAAGTTCAACCCATTGTGGAATTCACTTGTGCTTGGTGGCATAAAAAATGGACAGAAATATCTTGGAACGGTATGTGTCAGTCAGTTCATTTCTTTTTAAGCATCCACTAATTTCACTATAATATGCTCATCTATTTTGTGATATGGCTAAGATCCTCTTTGCTTTTCTTATCTTCTTTCCTTTTATTTGTGTTTCGGTTATGATTTCAGGTTAGCATGATTGGTGTACATTATGAGGATGACCATGTGGCAACTGGATTTGGGAATCACCTAGCACGACCTATTTTACGTGATGAATGGCATGAGAACTTGAGTTTCAAAGAAGGTGTAAAATTGCTGGAGAAATGCATGCGTGTGCTTCTGTACCGTGATAGGTCAGCTGTGAATAAGCTTCAGGTACGTTTCCTTCTCCAAAATATTCACAAAATTAGCTTCATAAAAGCTCTGGTATTGTTAGGTGCTAATAATATTTATTATAATGCTTAATTTAATTCTGCTGCTCGAGAAGCCACATTCTGTCAATTTGCTTCGACTTTGAGAGGCTGAGAGATACCGTGACAGTTTAGAAATCTTTTGCAAAATTTTCAAATGAGCTCTTTTTCTTTTGAACCTCATCGTAGTATCCTCTAATTCATTTGGAATTTTATACTGAGCTAGTTGCTCTAAGGCTAGATTTTGATTTGCAGATTGCAAAAATTACAGAGGAGGGCGTCACAATATCACCTCCATACTCATTGAAGACATATTGGAATTTCGCTGCCTTCAAAAATCCTACTGTCGGTGCCGAGGGCTCATGGTAGTTAAGTTAGGTCCAATGCACTTACTATGTTTACAGGAGCTTCACTTTATTTCAGACAACCGTCGCAAGTTTTTAGATTATTAATACTTTGGACAGTATTGATATGAAATATTGCACATTTTATGTTGTGGCCTATTACAATTTACACTTTTTTTATGGTCCGTGAAATATGATATTTATTTTATGGCACCTAACTAATTCAATTAATTTATACTATTTGTGGAATGTAAGCCATGCAAGTGGCCAAGTTGGGCGTATTTTATAATGCACAAATACTTTTAAAAAGAAAAGAATATCGTATTTTGTCTGTATCTGTCGTATTTGTGTACGTGCATCACGTATTGAAACCAAAAAAAGAAGAAAATCACTGGTTCGATAAATCTTGCCTTGTAAACTAAAATAGACCTCCTTGCACAAAAGGCATTCAGTATACACATTATAGTTTGATGACAAAAATAGGTACACTGACCATTATGGGACTAGGGAACCCTATCTATATATGTACAGTTCCTTGAACTATACCTAAGCTCCATCAGCAACAAAAGAATACCATTTTTAATTACCCTTCCCCAGAAAAGGTTTTAAGAGAGATATAGACATATCTACTTTTGTTAGTATTATTCTGCAAGTAACCATGATTCCATTTACGTTTCCCCAACAGCACAAGGAATGCAAGGCGGATCTTTAGATTGGTCTTTTGGGGTGATAATTTGCAAGCAATGATCATGAAATGTATGGCCACAAGCTAGAACTGCAACTGACGGTGGAACTGGTGGCTGATATACACGTCCTTCTGCTGTAAACGAGAGATCCCTCTTGCACAACAGACACTTTTGTCCAATGGCCTCAGGAGCATCTCCATCAAAACCTATAAACATCATGTTTTTCATAGTCATGTAATCGTTCGTGCAATAATTGCAATTGGCCAACAATGAAGAAACTAATTGGGAAAGACGGTAGTTACCAAAGAGGCAATTTCTAAGACGGAGTCAAAGTATAGAAGGTCTATGTGTAATTTCCATAGTACAGGGGGTCTAAGTGTAATTAGACGAAATTCCAGGGGGTCAAGATATAATTCACAATGGAAAAAGAAACCAGTAAAAGTACTTCTACAGGCTACAGCTCCTTTGCTATCTAATAAAGGTGGTGAAAGATGGAAATAAGGAAAAATAACGCAATGTTAAAATAGATGACAATGGGACACAGTCAGTCATATATATGCAGGCAATATCGTAAAATCATCCTCTTAAGTAAATCCATATATTGTTTGGTACTTTATTTCATCACATTTCAATTTTAGTACACTATGTTTCAAAGTTTGATACATATAGTCCTTTTGTTTGTCATTTTACAACTTCAGTCAATTACATTTATAAAGATGGGCACATTTAGTCCTTATGCAAAACATTAAAAGAACAAAAGAGTTGGCAAAAAGGACTGAATGTGCCGATGTAAGAAACATACCGAACTAAAATTGTTTCAAAACAAAGTAAAGATGGATCATAGTTCAGAAGCATAATTAAGGACAAAACCATATATGGACAAACTTAGAAGACGATTTTGCAATTTCGCCTGTATATGCAAAGAAGAGATGACACATATTAAAAGAAAATATGAGGACTTGAAACCAATACAACCCAAATCAAGATGGAAGCACTTCCCTCTTGTTATAAAGATAATAATACTTGTTACAACTTTCAAGTACTCCTAATTTGAGTTTCTAGTATTTGACAGAACATAAATGGCATAAGAAAGAGAAAATAGGGACTCCTACCTTCCCATTTCACATGGTCAGTGGCAGATGGAATATGAACTGCTGCAGGAATAGAAGGCAGAGAAGCTGCAATATTTGGCCACTGGTGAGGAGCAGAATGATGCATAACGGGTTGAGGAATGATCTTTCTACGTTGTGCAGTTGCAGAATTTTCAGTTGCTTTTCTTTTCAAAGATGGATGGGAGACAATAGAGGGAGGCTGATGCCGCAAGACCTGACCTGTAAAGTGGGAGAAATTTACAACTGTTACCACAAGAAATGGCTCTCCTTTAATTAATCTAATATCAAACAGATGAACAATGTATACCAGTATTATAATCAACTCTAGGAAAATCCATAGAAAATTGAGCTGGCATGTCATGCCGACGCTGACCTGTATCATTAATGGTATATTGCATCAAAACATCTATCATGGAAGCAAAACCCTATATCAAATCATGGATTCGTGGAAAAATAATTATCATGTATTCATGGAAGTACCTGGGAAGGCCGGTGGTATGAAGGAATTAACCTGAGCTGGGAAATGGAGCGGAGGACCTATCAAAAACAGAAGTATGTATCAGAAATCCATGAAAACGGGTCAAGACTTTTATAAATATAATCTGAAAAAGTTACTGGATTTCACAAAGCTGGCGAACAGATCTAAGGCAACTGGCCCCTTTTCATGGGCTTAGAGTAGTACTTTTACAGTTTCTTTCTTATCTGACATTAAATTATAGCATGTCCACAATTAGATGGATGATTCATGTATTGTCTTGCTACTAGCGGTTCAATAGACTCTTGCTGAATGCTCCATCACGGTCTAAGTTCCTTTTTCCATTTCCTCTTTGAAAAAATACCATTTAATAAAATTTGGAGAAAACACATTCAAGTTACCTTATAACCCAAAGTTTTGTCAAAGAGAGTAACTCCTGGTAAATATGGGACTGAAAATGGTGTCAGACTACTTATGTAAAATGTCTGACAAATAGTTGAACACACACCTTTAGAGGTGGTTCGAGCAGTGGAAAAATCATTAGGTTGAACTCCTAGCCTCTTAGGGAATGGACCAGAAGCAGCTGACTGGAAATTACCACCTTTTGAAATGTGAAATCCTCTTCTCTCAGGATATAATCTATTTCCAAGGGCTTCACCAGAACAACCATCATTAGAAGTACGTAAATGGCCTGACAAAAAGAAACACATGAAAAATCTAATGATACGGATTTACACTCCTCAAGTAGTAAAATTGAAGGCGCAGATTATTCAAGTAGCAAAGTCCATAAATCACCCCAATGAAAATCACAACTACTCCTTCACATATGAACTTGACAATATTGCCCTTAAAATTATTGAATTATGAAAGTTCTAATATTACCGAATACTGATTAAGCTAACTTAAAATGAACTTACCAACTGGTTGAGCACTTGATGGAAAAGGATCAACGTGAGCAATGTCTGTTCTGGCATGTTCTGCTGGCAAGGCCAGACTTCCTGACATAAAGAGCATAATAAAAGATTTAGAAAAGAAACTAGTAATTCAAGGGAACTTCCTCACGAGATAGCCATTAATAGTTGATAAATAGCTAGTACAACTGCACAACACATAGTCACATAAGTTTATATCCATTCCGTTTCCAGTTGATTTACCAAAAAACATAGAAACAAACTCATGTTAAGTGCTAATACAGAAAAGGTAGAACCTCACCTCCGGGTTGAACACTCACTGGGAAACGAACACCGGAGCTACTTTGAGTTCCTGTACCTTCTATCACTGGAATTAAATTTCCTGTTAAGTGAAATATCAAAGGTAGAGCAATGCAACTCAGTTTCATTAAAGTTTTTGCATCTCCTAACCTTAGTTGTTTAGATCTGTTTCAACGGTTAATACTTATTGTACTTCACAAAACGGTAGGAAAGATGAGCACACAGCTGAAATTGAATAATGACAGACAAAGATATGACTCACCTAGTTGTGCATGGCTAATGGAGCTTCCTCTATGCCTGTCAGAACGGTAATTTCTGGAAGATCCGGATGACATATTCATGGAACTTTTTCTACAGTAGTCCTGTTGCCGGGATATAGATTGACGTCCAACATATGTGGGCATATTTCTTTCAGAGGTCAGTGATGATGGAGTCCAATCAAATAATGAAGTCTCATAGTTTTCCAAAAAATTAGACCCCATATTATTTCGCGCAGTCTGAAAACCAGGGAATGGAATTGAATTTGGCCTTGCACTGATTTCATTAATAAATCCACCTTCATCAAGAGAACTTTTACTAGAAACGTCTCGTGTACAGAAATTACTGTTAGATCTTATCTCTCTACCACCTCCACCTCCTATTCCAAGTGTAAGGAAATTTTCATCAACTTCTGGTGCAGAACTAATTGGAGCAGGAACAATGGCGACATCATTTTTATTTCCTGTTACACCAAAATTATCCACTAGTGGCAGCACATATGTGCTACGTTCTGAAGAAGAAAAGTTCCCAATCATCCGTGACATATTAATTGTACTATTTTTAGCTTCTCCTTCATGTGCCTTTATTGGATAACCTTTTGTATCAGCACCAGTAGTGGTATTTCCATCAGGTTCTCTCATGCTCTCTTCTGGATATGATGTTAAGCAATCGAGATTCATATAACCAGCCAGTCTATTGTTTTCATCCTGGCATTGAGGTTGATAAGATCGAAATTCTCCTTGTATGTCAGGCCAAGAAAAAGGAGGGTAAAATGGGAAAGACATAAAATCAGCTCCTAAACTGTTAGCACCATCATCAGCTCCTACAGATTGAGTAGGTAGAGACAGTTCGTTTAGTCCTTCCTCTGTATCAGTCAAGGCAGGTCGATTGTTGCATCCCATTTATTTATTCTTATCTAAACAGAATTAGGCAATAAGAGTCATTTTCATATACTTGAAATACTTTGAGTACTTCAAAGTTCAAATATTCTATGCATCAAGAGAACTATGAAGTGCTAATAAATGGATAAAAGAAACAACACACTAAAAGAAAAGGCTGGAAGTATGATAGGACGTAAATAAATAAGTTTGATGAATTTAGCTCTAAACATCAAATGCACATACACGTTTCAAATATCACTATGTGAGTGAGTGTTTCTTCCTGTTATGAAACTAGACCACTTTAACATAAACAGAAGAACTTCGTTCAAGCTTTGAAATCTGGAATAAGAATTAAAAGCAGGTCTTTCAAAATTATAACTGGTTATCAACTGCCAGACTCCATTCAAATGAATTGATATACAAAATCAGAATAAAAGCAGAAACCATTCCGGATTGAAAGAACACCAACAAGGACAAGATAACTGGAAGTCTATCATGAGAAAAGCCCATAGAAACCACTCCCCTCCCCCAGAAAGAAAATATTGAGAAACAAAACATAAAACATAGATGGTAGTAAACGTGCTTGTCAATTATCAAAATAAAATAAGCAAACGAGTTTTTCAGAGTATATAGGCATTCCAGGAAACAACAGTTTCTGAAAAGAAAATAGCATCAAACTCCCAAAGCTCCCTTGAAAAGCCCATTCGAAGGAAAAGAAAGAGAAAACTTACATATCTTTTAAAGGGAAAACCTTTACCTTAAATATGAAGATGACAGACCCGATTAAACCAAACAAAATCAAGTTTAACACTTCAGAATTTTTGTTCACTGAAACCGCATAAGGAAAAAAAATCATTAACAGAAACTACAAAAATAATGGGGAAAAAAAGGTTCCTAACCACACAAAGCTTCAGATACCTAGAAATATTCAAGAAAACATCATCAATCAACGCAATCACTAGATTAGTCCACAACCCTCGTATACAGAAAAATATTAATCGAAAAATCGATAAGGTCGTGTGCTGAGAGAATCTATTTGGGTTTCGCAATTTCATACCAGCGATGAACTGATCGATGGAGATGCGTGGATTGATTTTTGATCGGTGAGAGAAACTTCAAAGTGATGACATATGAGAGTGATGAGTGAGTGTTTAGAGAGAGAAACTCAAGAGAGAGAGACTGTGCCGTATTTTGGCGCTTAGGGCTGTGATGAGAGAGATTTAAAGGGTTCGGTCGGTGGGTCCACTTTTGGCTTTAGCGGGGAAACCCACGTGTCAAGAAATGAGCCCTTTTAGTGGCTGACGTGGCATTGAAACTAAAATGTGCTGCGGTGAGTTTTCACTTCGTGACGGTCCAATAAAAGGAGCTTCACTTAGTTATTGGTTTTTGACACGTAGGTTGCGTGATATTAACGCGGAAAATTCGTAGTGTTTTCCCGCCTTTTTAACAGCAGCTGAGATGGAGGTAAGTGAATAATCTACGTAAGCTTGTCTATGGTACGTGGCTATAATAAACCGATATTTTTAAAAATCATATTCTATTGTATTGTGTCGTATCGTATTCGATATGATATTGGATATACTCTTCTAGTATAAAATATAAAAAAAAATTCGTATCATCGTATCTGTGTCGTATTGGGTCTGTATTGTCGTGTCCGTGTTTGTGTTTCATAGATACTACTAGGGGTGTATTTGATTTTATGTTACGTAAATCTTATAAAAATTCAAAATATATAAATTTCTATTAAATTTAATTGCCTCTTAAAATTGGTACAAGTTTTAAATCATTATTTTAGATGAAAAATAATTTCTGTTACTTAAATTAATAGTTTTCTTAATATATCACCATACAAATAACGTGATTTTACAAGTCACAATTTTTGCTGAAACATTGTGGTAAGACATGACGGTAACTGATGAATTTCGGCAAAATGGGCTCTTTTAGTAATTTTTAATGGAAATTTTGTATTCTAGAGGGTGTTAAGGTAAGAGGGTGTTTGGCTGAGCTTATAAGCTCTCTAAAATATCTTATAAGATATTACAAAGTGTTTGGTAAATATTTTTTTAAAGGAGTTTATAAGCTCTTAAAATAAGATATTAGAAGCTTATAAGCTCCTTAAAAATAAGTTAGGAATCCCAACTTATTTTAAGATCTTAACACACTTCCCTACATTTTTTTTTATATTAATTACATAATTGTCATTACTAACATCTTATAAGCTCATGCTTTTATTTTTATCCAGACACTTTTTGATCTTATTCTTAAAATAAGATTTAACATCTTATAAGATGTGAGAGCTTGTAAGCTCTTTAAAATAAGCTTAGCCAAACACCTTCTAAATTTATTTATTTTAAAGGAGCTTATAGGTTCTTTAACATTTTATTTCAAGAACTAGTTTTTTATCCCATGCATTGCATGTGGTAATTTACTTATAAAATATATATTATTAAATAAATTATATTATATTTTTTATATAATTATTAATAATATGTCAAAAATTATTAATTCAGAATTTAAAGCACACATACCAAAGTAATTCATTTTATAAAATAATCAGGAATTATGTATATAAAAAATTCATTTTAAATATACACAAATAGTAATATAATATTTTTATGACAAAGTACTGATTTTATATTTACAATAGAGAATATATTTTTATACATATACAAAGAACGAATGTCATAACTGTTATAGAAATATTAAAGTAATAATTAAAATACAAAAAAATGTTTAATAATAGACCATATAAATAATAATTGGAATCTCTTTGCCTATTTGGTCGAAAAAATAGTTGTTTATTATACTTTATATTATTTTTTCATTAAATAATCTGTTATTGTTTCGTTATTAATTCATAATAATATTCATTTCATTATTGAAATTTCTTTTATATTATGAAAATATTAATACTTAAATATACTAATTTAAGAAATTTATTTACATAGAAATAAAATATAACTTTTCTACCACAAAATGAATATGAGACACGTGTATTTGGAAAAAATTTCTTCAAGAAAATTAATTGTTTATTTATTTTGTATTATTAAAATAATAATAAAATTTAATTAAACTTATATTTAAAATTTTATTCCTTACTTTAGTTAGATAAAATTTCATTTGAATTCGCTATATCGAAAATATTTGATAGAAATTAAAATATTAAATATTTCTTTAATGGATATATTGAATACATTATTTTGTCTTTATTTTTATTAACTAACATTCAATACCATATGGATAACTCTAAAGCTTGTTAAAATTGACTTAAAACTATTTTTTGGAGAAAGAATTAATTTTAATATTATATAAAGTAGTTATATAGTTCTATAATTAAGTAGAAATTACAATTTTTTTAATATAAACAAAAATATGAAATGTTAATAAGTACATATGTAACTTATAAATAAAATAATTAATGAAATTAATTATAGAAACAATCTACATGGCAAAATAAATCAATTATAACTAATCCACTTGATTGCCACATAAACATTTTTTCTAAAGCAGTCCACTACTTCATTTTCATATATATATATATATATGGTTTATAAGTGCTTTCAACAAAAAAGTTTATCAAGCGCTTAGCATCATCTAATGAGCTAACTACTTTAAGTTGTTTTAATGAACTTATACGCTCACTCAAACACGCTCTAATTTGGTGAAATAGTTGGTGATATAGAATTGAAATCGCTATCGTGATCCATTTTAACACATTTTGTCCTATTTTTGTTATCGGATTACATGCGTGAAATGCACGTGTATTAATATCAAATTAGACCCTCATTTGTAAGCCAATATGTTAGTTTAATTAATCACTTTTTATTATTTTTCAATATAATAACCAGGGAGGTTGCAAGTGGCTAAAAATGCTTGAAAAGCTGTCTTGTATCAAATTACTAGCAAAAAAGTGCCCAAGAAAAAAAGTGGGTGAAAGTAAAAAAAGTTAAATAGTGTGCCAAAAACACAAAAAATATGAGATGTCAAGAGACTTTAGGGGTTAAAGACAATTTAAAAGTTGAAATTATTACAGATGAACCCACAACAAGACAAAGGGCAAAGATGAGATGGAAGTCACCAAAACAGAAATAGGTAGATAACATTCAACTTTCCGTAAGCAATTATCCATCCTCTGGCTTAGAAGGGAATTAGAATATTGGAATCCCAATTGTGCAGGTTTGAAAAGTCCATAATAAAAGCAAAACGGTACCAAAAGCTTTTTCATTAAGCAATAATATCTGCTCAGTGCTAAAAAGCTTCTCCACTAAGAAAAAACACCAGATTTTTCATAGCCTTAATCGACTTTTAGTACAGAAGCCTGAAGCATCAGGAGAAAAGTACTTCTGGATATGGAGAAGTTTCAGAGAACAGATAAAAACCATCAATAATAGGCTAACCCAATTCATATAAGTGATGGAAAAAGCATTTTGGGACCAAGAGAAAATATAATACTCATATTCTAAGGGAAACAATTGGAAAAGCTTCACCTATCAAAACTAGAACCATCACATAGCAGATAATGTCAAGTTAGAAAAAAGAAGGAAAACTCACTAGAAAATTCTCTACATCAGCCACTCTGGATTGCTTTTCTTGCAATGGATAACTTCATCAAGAATTCTGAATCAAGATTACTTTGTACCACAAAGTTATTCTTTGAGATTTGGTTCAATATTTAGTCCCTCTTATCATTCAGTCGGCGATTGTGAAAGACAATAAACCCAAATGATAGTACCAATCCAACCAAGTACCCAAGAATAGCTCCATAAGTCACGCAAATTGGCCAATCCTGTATAACATGTGAAAATTTCACACGTAAGTTGAACTGAAAAATCTGATTGAAAAATTACGAGATGTTTCTCACATTTTAAGATAGAACTTGACAAAGTGAACCGATCATCCATCAATTGGTATCATAATGAAAATCAAAGTAGCAAATATAGTCCCTATTAACAGCACCAATCACAAAACTAGATCCATTTATTTACTCTTTACTAGATCCTTTTTTTTTTTTCCAATTTTCTAGATATTTTAAAATCTTAACATCATATATAGATAGATGGAAAGATTTTGCACCTGCCAGGGTCTTTCCCAGTCAAGAGGCATAGGCCATGCACCAAACCAAGCCCCAATAACAGATCCATGTGCAGGTAAACAGATCATAAAATCTATAGATCCAGAAGGCCTACAAGTGAAAAATTGTGAAACATCAAAAGAATGAATACGCATCATGGCTACCGAAATAAACCCCAATAAAGTAATTAATTTTACTTTGTCTGAGCAAATATCCGATGCCAGTCAGACCAAGATGTGCCATAAACAGAAGCGGCAGGGACAAACTGCCAAAAAACCGATACATGGTGAATCATGACATGACATACAAGTTTTTGGAAAAGTAGCAGCTTGCAAAAGTAGTGATCTGGTATAGGCATACATACCGTAAAGACCGACATTAGAAGAGACCAATGAACTGTCTTTGTAAAGTGCCTGTATTCAATGAAGAAGAAAAGAGATAACAAAACAGCTTTTCATTTATTAAAAAGTAAAAAGGGCAGCTATTCCTCGTATATAAGATGGTCCAAACTTTCTCTAATTCTTTAGTTCTATCAACTGCATAACAGTTGAGATTGGACTATGTGATACCCTAATCTAGGTTCAGTTATTAAGCTTGAGTTAGCAGAAAGCTAAACATCCAGTTTAAGTAACGATCACATACTGAATTCCAAGAGGTGCACCCAATACAATCGCTCCAAATGCATTCAGTAAAGCACCTGATAATAGATAAATGTAGACATATCTTAGTTGCGTATTAATGGAGAGAGAATGTATTATTTGCTTCTCTTTATTTACCAAAAAATAAAATGTATTAATTTGCAGAAATGGTGAAAAATCTTGTAAGTTAATTTCTGTAACTAATCCTAACTTTTAATTTTCGTAACGACTGCATATTTAAGGATTATACACATGTCAAGATTATATGAATATACTAGTTCTCTACATGCATAAGTCCAACTCTCAAAGCAGACTGTACTTAGTGGCATCAAGCACAAAAACCAGCTTCTTACATTCAGTCCTTTGAAGGGCCTGAAACTTTTCAAAATGCATGTTCTTACGCAAAAGCATATCAATGTGTAATATTTTGTACCAAATTCAATTGTTTTAGTTCCATTTGTTTAGTTATTCGGAAGTTCCAAATAATCAAGAAGCCTCATCGGACATTATCTCCTTTTTCTGCTCTAAATTCTCCAATTTCAGCTAACTATTTGGCCATCAACCTTGTTTACAAGATGCTTATTGGTGGCAGAGCATTTGGGATTTGAAGAATGCAATTCTGAAAGCTCATCATAGTTATTAGTTAGTCATGTTGAAATGAAGAATATCATAAAAATGCCTGCTGTTCCATGAAAAAAAATCAATGAAGCAATACTATGTATTATCTACTTATCTAAAGTAAACCAGGATTGACGGGAAAAATCTTTATGTTTATATTTATAAACTGACCAGCAGGCAGAGCCAGCAGTCCTCTCGCCACGGCTTTGGCATACTGGCAAAAAGAAAAGGCAGAAGATGAATATAACAAGGCAATCATTCCAAGCAAACTTCAAAAGAAACACAATAAGATTAAAAAAAATGCCAACAAGAGAAAAATGAAGATTACAGAGCATTGATCTGGATTGCACCGAAACACACTGCAGGCTAGAATCACGACGGAAACCTCAATAATCTGAAAAACCCACAGTAAAAGAGACATATTACAACATAAAATTAGAAAGAAATGGGAAATGAACTGTGTGGAGGTTTACATACCCATACTATAGAGAGAGCTTGGGCGGGATTTTGGGTGAAAGTGAGGGAATAAAAACTGAATGCCACCCATAAAGCTGATGCTAATCCTAGCCCACATGTGAGATGCAATGGCAGCAACTTCAGGGAAGATGCAAATGGAACAGATGCATTTGTACTTTTAGGACTTTTAGGACTTCTTCGTCTCTGCAGCGGTTGCTGCATGGCCGTTGCTGGTGGTAATGGAAAAGAAAAACAAATTCTAAGGACTCAGTTTACGTTGATGGAAACAGGAAACTGGCTAACTAAAACTCTATGAAAAGTGATTTTTATCAGCCCACGTTTATATATTTTATGCCCTTAAAGTTCACATCGATTACTTAAAATGCCATTGTGGTTTCTGTTGAATGTACGTAGTTTTCCCACACAAGTTGCACGTGAAGCAATTAAGCAACAGGAAGCAGAAAAGCTCTCATCCTCTAATCCTCACGCAATTTTCTCCTCCCATCACATGAGAAATTGAAAATCCAGGTTATAGAGTAATTGATTCCTTTCAATTCCGTCTTTTCCCAGATAGAATTGAATACCCATCTAAAAACGAGGTTATCTATTTATCTATCAAAACATTTTCCGAATATATAAGTGAAATAGATCTGAATATCACAAACAAAATTCCATTCTATTTGATCAAAAACTCGGGAAAAAAATTTAGAGAAATTAAAATATCCCAAACCAAGATTTTGTAATTACCTCTTTGAAAATATGGACCACACCAGCTACAAAAGCGTTGTTGACACAGAGAGTGACAGAACCATGGGCCTCCTTTGTTCGAAATTTGGACTCCCAGTGCTGGCAGTTTTTTGGCAGAGAGGCGGAGCTTCGAGCAGCTCGACGGCGGAGCTCCGAGAAGCACGGCGGGGGGACTGTGAGAGAAAGAAGAGATTGACAAGCGAGCCGATGGGATTAACCGTTTGAGAGTCTGCGATTGCGAGCCGTTTGAAAGTGTGATTGAGGGAAGTTTGAGAAAGAGACTACAGAACAGAAGTGAACGAATAACAAAGGTTAATTACATCTGAAACCCCCTCACAATTAGAGAAATTACAGTTAGTACCTACTTTAGTCAAAATTACAGTTTATTCACTCCTAACTATACAATTTACAGATACACCCCAAATTAATCCTGAACCGATCCAAATACACCCGTAATTAACCCAAAAAGTTAAATTTAGTTATAATTAGTTAGAGATAATGTAAATCTCTATTAGTTAGAAGAAATCATGTAAATTTTAATTATTTTAACTAACAATTTTAACATTAGAAACTAAATCGTATTCATTGGAGACTAGTTAATAAGATTTTATTCTTTTTCCTAATAATTTTTCTATAACTATTAGGTATTTAATTAGATTTAAAATGAGTAATCCATATTATAGTGATTCCTAAGTCCTAACTACATAACACAGTGAATATGACGTCATTCAATTAAATTTATACTATTTAATCGGGATAATTACACTTACCCCCTCGATTTAGGGGTAAATACAACAACACCCCTTCAACTATTAGAAATTACAGATGGATTCTCTAATCCTAACGGAAAGTTATAAAATAACTGTATTAACTATAATATTATTGTTATAGTGTTTGTTATATACATAAAATAAACGAAGTGATTAAGTTATTGTTCAGTTAATAAAACGTTATCATCTACCTAGAAATAGGAAAATGACTAACGGGAAAGATCTAAGTATTAGACAGAGCCATAATCAAGGGGTGTCTCTGTAATTTTCAATAGTAAAGGGAGTCTTGCTGTATTTTCTCCCTAAGTCGAAAGGGGGTGTAAATGTAATTAACAAAAGAACCATATAATAACTAATTTGATCTCTCACTATTAAGAAGAAAGTAATGAAGGATACTAATAATACATATATCATAAGCAAATAAATTAAAACTCTGCTACACCTTGAGAAAAAGATAAGCATAATTCACTTGTCCTTAATCCATCATATATACTATAATGATTACAGAAATTACAAAGGTCGGGATCCTGGTGGCGGTCTCGGGGACGGAGGCGCCGGCCTCGGCTTTCTCCCAAGATCATCCTGCTTATTGCATAGAATTTCTGTGGCCCAATTGCCTAAGTTTATCACGAGCCATTTGCATACTGTTTCTTTCAGTACTGAACGTGATGATGTCGTCAAATATTCTTCAAGATGAATTGCACTTATTGTATACAGTCTAATGTAATTTTCCGCAGGGAAAGAATCTCCTGATGCATCTGTAAATGAAATCTTTGTCTCTTCATTCTCGGCTTTAGTCAGAGATTGATCAATATTCGCATAATCTGCAGAAACACAATTAGGAGAAAAAGTGAGTATATATATTAGGGATAATTAAAAATAAAAAAACAGTGTTTAGGTTTTGTTTTTCTGAAAACACCTATGACCTTAAAATATTACAAATACCCCGTGGATCAATTGAAACTTTACAAATACCTCACTTAAAACATAAAAATGTATACATAATATCCCTTAAAAATCTTGCAAATATCTCCTTTAAAAAATAAGTGTAAGGTTATAAGGTTTCAGCCTTGAGGGTGTTTTCATAAACGGCAAGAAATTAGTCAGCTAGCTATTAGCTGCAATAAAGATGGATATATATTGCATAAGTACCTGTCAAGATTCTTGATTGAATTCCAGCAACTAATGCTAAAAGGGTGATGAGTATAACCAGCATGTTCTTGCAGGTTCTCATCTTTACACAGAATTTGGTGTGATAAACTTTGAGGTAATTAGGGTTTTGTGAACTAATGATTGAATTAATGAAGTTAACTTCATTTATATAGAGAATATTGGACGAGATTGGTCAGTACTAGTGCTCTGGTCATATTTCAGTTTTTGCATGCGGAGTAGGTATATGGTCATGGTCAAAACTCAAGTGGTGTCAAGTCTGAACAGACAGTATAGTACTACTATTTTTCTTTTTGTAAAATTAAACTAATTTCTATTATATTGACCGATATTGATTTGGTAAATGGCTCCAAAACAACAAGTTCGAGTCTTGATGCTAAACTCCAAATGTTTGGTTGTAATTGTCGTCCACTCAACATATAATTTTCTTTGATTTTTATATTTAATTTTTCTGCGAATTTTTATATATATAGGATCCATAGGACAAACATTCTTTTAATTAGCTAGGTTGACTCGGACAATTTGGGTTAAATTCAACGCGGCAGTCAAAAAGAATTGGGAATTAGGAAGAAAATTGTAAAATCGGGACACTTATTAATTATTATCGAGTGGACTTTTAATTTAGGATACGAGAACTAAAATTCGCGTAATTCCTGTAACTTTGTTTTTTGTAGCAATTTTGGGACTCCGTTGGATTTAATTTCAATTTCACCGTTTTTTTGTAGTAATTTTGGGACTCCGACGGATTCAATTTCAATTTCACACGCGATATATTCTGGGTGAAAATTGAAATTAATTAATCCGCAGGAGTCCCGAAATTGATGAAAAAAATAAAGTTATAGGACATTTACTCAAATTTCAATTCTCGTGTCCCAAAAAGACAATTTGATAGTAACAAGTGTCCCGATTTTGTAATTTTTTTGGAATCAAAATTGAGTTGCTCTAATTACGAGTCAATAGATCCCTTACAATTTAGGGTTCGGATCCTAATTTGTACATAGAATTTGATTGAAGGATCGCTTCTAATTGAGATTTTACCGTTTTCGAGCTCGAAAAAATATATAAGGTGGAAAAGAAAAAGAGTTAGGTAACATAATTTATTAAAGATGCCAGGTAGTCATTATTAGATCATTAAAGAATTACAGGACAGGACATGGTTTGTCCAAATTATGGTACATGTGACTTGCCATGTATAATTTTATATTCACATCCACGTGAAAGCCATGGTATTTAAAATCAATTAGGATTATTAATTAAGTGCGTGCTCACTGCTAAGTAGGATTAATTATTTGACCAAGCTTAAAACCGTTTTCAAATTGCAACTGACTTTTGAAAAGATTAATATTATTTTTTGCAATATAGTTTAATTTAGAAAAAAAAATACAATATTGGTTCTGTAACTTTACCATTTTGGTATTACAAATTAATACGATTAATTTAGTTGCAAATCGTAATTAAAATGAATACAAATTGGAATTTGTGATATTAAATTTTAGACAAACGAAATTAAAGTACATGGTATTAAAATTAAAATTATACTAATTAAAAGTGGTATTAATATCACATTTAGATGTCTTCTAAAAATAATATTATTAATTAGTTTAATCGCCTTTTCACTCTGCAGAGTACGTATTTAATAATTATAAGTTTATTTAGTATCTACATAAATCCAATCTGATTAATAAAAAAAAATCATTATTTTCAACATAACATTAAATAAATAATTAAATGTAGAAATATATTTGAGCACGGTTAATTACTTGAACTTTCTGACGTAATACATTTATGAAACATGGACATAACACGTCATAGACGTATTAAGACAGAATATATTAAAGAAGTGTCGGACATGAGCGTCTAATACGACACGATACGGCATGATATGGCATGTGGGAGCTAGGATTTATTACATTATTATAACATTAATAATAATAACATATATATCCTAGGTAGCCACAGCTTGACTCTAGAACATGAACTATAGTAACAGTTCTCTTCAGTCTTCACTGATTAATTAGATATATGCGGTACTTTTAACACGATTTTCTGGGAGTTTCGTTTGAATAGAAGACTGTACTGGGACTAATGGTGGTGCTGGATCAGGTACTGGAGGAGACTGTGTTCTTGGCAGCCTCCTCCGATAATAAAACGACGACGTCGTGGAGCTTTTGGCTATTGGCGTTGGACCCTCATTTGGAGACGGAGGGGGAGGAGGAGGAGGAGGATGAGATTTTTTCTTGCATAGAGCCATATGCATACCCCGTTTGCACATGTACTGATCATATGTGAGTTTTGAAAGTTGAGAGCATAAGTACCAGTTTGACGACAAGTCTTGGTCACAATTACCAACTGATGGATGTGTAGTTTTATGATCTGCTGCAAAATTAATCACAGTACGTAGCTAGTAAGTCAGAAGTCAGAAGTAAGATATGATCAGTAGTTTAGAGCTAGATTCATGGTTCTACGTACCTGCAGCTGCAGGGAGAGTTCTTGCAGGTTGGGTTGCTGGAACACATGAGACTGTTATGAGAAAGATGAATATGATTATCATCTTGATCTTTGAATTACTTAGCTAGAATGTAATTGCCACTTATTAGCTAGCTGGAATAACTATATATGAAAAATGTATATCATATATATTCATCTATGGACTATGGATGATGAGTGGCGCTTATAAAGAGCTATTTTGTGCCATGTGGCCGTACTCTAATACTTATCAATACTTGGTGCTTCGTTTGCCACACATTTCATTTCAAAGAACCCGTGATGATTGAACCCTATTAAAAAGTAATGCAGTGCAGTATTGTTATGTCGTGTAGCGCCCCTGCAACAATTGTCCCATATATATTGAACAAAGATAGAAAAAAATGAGTTTATAAGTTAGAATTCAAATGTATCTAATGGATATTCTTTTTTGGTAATGGTTTAAGTTTAATTTCAGCTTACATGTGGTGGATTCGAAGCTTATGATGTGACAGTTTCTTCCTAAATTTGGTGGGCTACACAAAGCTTTTTGGGATTTTGACAAAATTACATCTATCCGTAATCAAAATAGTATAGTACTTATTCAAGTATATTGTTGAATTAATGGACATTGACCTAACTCAACCCCTAAAAGCTAGTTTAAGAGGGGAGGTTTGCCAAGCTATTATATAGTGAACCCCACATCTTTGATTATTCGATGTGTGAATGCGGGACAAAGTGGAGCGTGAAATGATTTACAGGAATGTCTGTCAGGAGCAGGGGTGGGGAGACAGGCTGATAATCGAACCTGCTCTGATACCATGTTGAATTAATGGAACTTGGTCTAACTCAACCCGAAAAGGTAACTTAAGAAGGGAGGTTTACCAAGCCATTATATATTGAACGGCCAAAATGCATTTTTGGTCCTGTAACTAGTCACTTTTTGTGTTTTTGGTCCTAAGATATTTCACTTTGCAGATTTAGTCCCGTATATCCCAAAAAGTCGCAATTTTAGTCCTGGGCTTGCCGGAATCCTAAATTGTTGCCGGATTTTCACACGTGCGGCAAGTGTGCGAGACAATCCGATGATGATCTTCCACATGGCAGTCTATATGGCCAAGTGTAAATTCCAAGTAGGCTTTTCTTAATTTTTTTTTAATTCAGAAAATGCCATGTGGGACGCAACAACCCTTTTTTTATTTAATGACAAAAAATGCCATGTGTTTATTCTGTATTAAAAATAATTGTAAAATCAAATTACTTTCCAACTATTTATTTTACCTTAAAAATTATTCAAATGTATAAAAAAAACCCTAATATTATATTAGATAATTTTTTTTTCTTTTAGTTTTACTTCATCTTCTTCATGGAGTTCTATCCTTGTACCCACTTCAACCACCGCCGGCCAAAACCCACCATCATCTTCTCTTTCATTCCCCTCCCTCTTCTTCCCAACAAATTCTGCACAATCACCGCCAGAGAAATACAAGATCCAAAAGGACAAATAACAGATCTGAGGGAGAGATGTTTACCATGGCTTCGATTTCAGAGTTAAAGGTGGAGGTAGTGGTGGTAGCGGCCAGGAGGCGCTTGGCGATGGTGTTGGGGTGGCGTGGAGGTGGTGAAAGAAGGAAGAAAGAATGAAAGAGAAAGAAAAGGGGAAGAAGGCTCAAGGGCGGTGATGATGGTGGCTATGGTGCTGGGGTGGCCAGGCATGGCGATGGCTGTAGCAGCAGCGGTGATGGTGGTGTCGGCAGTGGTGTGGACAAATTATTTTTTTAGTGTTTGGGTCTTTTAGTAGGATTGAAGATGATTTTCTTTTTATTTAAAAGAAATTAAATTACAGAAAGAAGTATTGGTTAAGTATTATAAATAAATTATAAAATATTTTTTGGGAGAGAATGTGTTACGAGAAAAAGGTAAGAAAATAAAAGAGAAGATGAAATAATATTACAAAATTAATTACCTGTGCAATATTACCTGAGAAAACCCACCACCGTTGGCTAGAAAGATGTTTATATTCTATAATTAATTATTTATTTTATATTTATTTTAATAGATAAAATACACAAGGCATTTTTATATTTATTTTTTTAGAGATAACTGGACGTGACATGGAGCTTAGGTAGAGGTCAGATGGCATACATGTGAAAATCCGGCGACAATTTAGGATTCCGGCAAGCCCAGGACTAAAATTGCTACTTTTTGGGATATACAGGACTAAATCTGCAAAATGAAATACCTTAGGATCAAAAACGCGAAATGTGACTAGTTACAGGACTAAAAATGCATTTTGGCCTATATTGAACCCCACATATTTGATTATTCGATGTGGGATAGTTTAATATATATCACATTCATTATTCTTATTGTCCATTACCTAATTACAAAAAAAAAAAAATTAACTACTATTTTTAATTTTGTACTATATGTACGTCTACTTTAATTTGATGCCTCCACCGATGTTAAATTAAAGAGTTTAATGCAATTCTTATCCCATAATTCGACATTTTTTTATTTTTGGACCCAAATAATTAATCAACTTTTGCATATTACAAAGTAGTCCTGTCTAATAATTATTCGATATGTGGCAGTTAACATCCGCCGGCCGCCTCTAACCTTCAGGCCTGAATGGGTGCAGTGGCGACGCCGGCATCCCAGTATATGGACATTTCATATGGGGTCTTTTATCATGCAAATACTTGTAATTTTGCCTGTATGCCAATCATATTGCCTCCCCCTCGCAAATGATTGGTCTATGTTTGTTTTAAAAATTTGTAATGTTGGTCCAATTTCATCACCGAAAGGTCATATTTTTACAGATTTTGATAGTGCTGGTCAAGTAAGGGTTCTATTTCGGTTTTTCTACGTATCTTCTCACATGCATTTCTCTCTCCTCTTCGTGTCTAAAAAATCTTTCTCGATTTCGGAATATTTAGCCGGAAATTCCGTTTGAAATAACAAAGTGCTAAATTCGTGTAGTTTACGAGACAATTTGTAAAAAAAAAATTAGATAGCAAAGTGCTAAAATCGCGATATCCAATTTGATTAACAAAAACAAATAATCATTATTTTCAACATAACATTAACTAGAAAAATATTTGAGCACGGTTAATAACTTGAACTTTCTGATGTACTATCATACGTGGGAGCTAGGATTTATTTATTACATTACAACAATAGTAATAACATATATATCACAAGTGAAAATTGTAGAATTGGTAACTTGTACCAAATTGACATTTTGGTACAGTATTAACTTGTCCAGTTTCAAAATTACCCAATAAAACTACCAAAATATCAATTTAGTACAAATCAGTGTCCCCATTTTACAATTTTCACTTTATCACAACATACTCTAGGAAAAGTAGGTAGCCACACAGCTTGAATCAGCTTGAACATAAATTATAATAATACGTACTCTTCAGTCTCCACTCGTTATATATATGAGGCTTTAAAACCATTTTCTGTGAGTAGTTTCGTTTGAATATAAGACTGTACTGGGACTACTGGTGGTGCTGGATTAGGTGCTGGAGGAGACTGTGGTCTTGGCGGCCTCCTCCGATAATAAGATGACGACGTCGTGGAGCTTTTGGCTAATATTGGCGTTGGACCCTCATTTGGAGACGGAGTGCGAGGAGATTTTTTCTTGCATAGAGCCATACCCCGTTTGCACATGTAGTACTGATCATCGTATGTGAGTTTTGAAAGTTGAGAGGTTAACCCGTTTCTAGAGTAGTAAATAATGTTCATATTTGACGACAAGTCTTGGTCACAATTACCAACTGATGGATGTGTTGTTTTATCCTCTGCTGCAAAATTAAATCAAGTATATACGTATAATAGAAATAAGATCAACTAAGATATGCGAGACGATGCAAGATCGTAAGGGTACGTACTCAAGCTAGATTCGGGCTAGAATTACTCGTTATAAATAGTTATAGGGGTTGATAATTTTCGTATTTATATAAAGATTCATGCAAACTACGTACGTACCTGGGAGAGTTCTTGGTTGGGTTGCTGGAATACATGAGACTACTAATACCAGAAAGATGATTATCATCTTCATCTGATTAAATTATTAAAAATGTATAGCATATTCATCTATGCATGACGAGTGGCGCTTATAAAGAGCTATTTTGTACTTTCTACCAAAAAGAAACAACAAGAGCTATTTTGTACCATGTGGTCATACTCTAATAGCCTAATATTTGGTGGCTTCGTTTAATTACCACACATTTGAAAGAACCCTTGATGAACGAACACTATTAAAAAGAATATAGTACAGGACTGTTATTGTATCGTGTTTGTAATTTTATCTTAATTTGTAGTCCGTACGTGCGTCGGAGAAAATGACATTCTCTTCCTATATTTCGTCTGCTACGTACATATAAAACTTTTTGGAATTTTGAAAAAGTTACATCTATCAGTAATCAAAATTTTACAAATATATCCTTAAAAATAATCCAACAGCTAGTTAGAGAAGAATTTCTTAAAAAAATTAATTTGCCCTTTAATTCCTGAAACTTGTGAAGGATGAGGGGCTGATTTTAGTTTCTTTGATAATTAAAGTACGTACGCCTAATGCTATCTTCAATTGTAGCACCAAATGATAATTAAAAATGAAGGTATATATATATATACACACATATATAGTGCATGTATTTTTTTAAAAAATTATTCCAAAGTATGTAATGTGTTTTTTTTTTGGTCAAAATATAATGTATTTTCTATTTAGTCTAAACTCTGAATATTTTGTAATACATAATCTGAATCAGGCATACTATCTGATCTTAAAATTCTAATACCTCCACCACTAATAATATTCGACATAAAATCTAATACCACACGTTTCAATCATTGTAAACAGATCCAATAATTGTACGTATACCAACGCAGTGTGACTCAGTTGACAACACGGGCTAAGTTTGTGAAAAGAACCTCAGGTTCAATCCCCACTAAACACATTCGCTGGGAGGAATGAGGGGCCTTAACTATGACTAAGCCCCGTACATCAGTATATATCCCAGCTTTATTTAAGAATTAATAGACTACTTACAGCTTTATTTAACTGTGCAAACTACTTTTTCATCTTTTTCTCTCCTTTTCTTTCAAGTACCTCAGAAAATTGAACTTTTATAGCAAAGATTTAATACATGTATTGTAATATTGATCTGCAAATAATCAGTTAGTTGTGTATACTCATTAGGGTTGTCAATGCGCCTATTAGCTAGCTATTGGCTGATGGTACTAATTAATAGTTGGTTGCATTACATAACTGCTGATGGTACTGAACTACTAATTAATAGTTGGTTATATTATTGTAGTTTTAATATTCGAGATTTTATAATTGTCTCCTCACTTTTTTTTTTTATCTTTTAACTTCGTCTTTACGAACTATTCAGATTGTCTTCTCATGTCAACTTCTGATTGAATATTCCGAAAAGATGCTCTCTCGTACCTCTCACGTTATTTCCTAAAGTTAAAAGTGTCTTTTTATTATGTGACCCGATTCAGATACCCGTCTGACCCTACCCAAACCAAATAAAACCCATTAAAATGTCTAATAAACCACCTTTTTTTTTTTTTGTTGAAAGGAAGATTACAAACCAAACAAACACAACCAGAAGCAAACAAAAACCAAACTAACTAGCATCCTCCATCAAGGACACCATCATCTAATAAACCAGCTGCTCCCTCCAATATAATGTCTAATACACTTTGTTCTTTATTGGCATATTGATTGTCATTTACATTGTACCTGTTGCTATTTCCTATCCATATTATGATATTGGGCTGGACTTTTAATTCTATTGGGCCCAATTGAATAGGAGACTTGAAGCCCATCAGACCGGAAACCTATTCGATAGGAGGCCCATTGGCCCACTAAAAAATTACTGATGTTGATGATTTTATTCTAATAAGATTGATTTTCCGGCAAGTCCGTCGCCGTCGCCGCCCTAATATTGACTGGTTAGTTGTGTATCTGAGACCAAACTCATTTAAGGAGAAATAACAAACAATTGAAGACATCACATCGCTTTCTTCCTCCAAAACTATGCTACTATCCTATTTTATTCGATCGATTCCTCGAAATATTTATATGTAGAGAATGTTTTTATTTTATTCAAAATGTAATAGATAAACCATATTCACCATTAGATAAGATAGATCTATACATCTATAATAGGATTATGAGATTTGAAAAAACAAAACAAAAAAAAAAAAGGATTATGAGATACTACAAAAATTGATGGTTAAAAATATTAAAAGAATATAGTATCACCAGGAAATGTTAACAGTTAGCGGGGATAGCTCAGTTGGGAGAGCGTCAGACTGAAGATCTGAAGGTCACGTGTTCGATCCACGTTCACCGCATACGTTTTTTGTTATACCAAATACAATTATAATAATCTAAATCATTTTTACTTAAATTTGTTATACAAAATACAATTATAAATACATATTTTTTTTTTTCAAAAAATTCGACCTTGTCATTGGAATGAGTGAAACCCCAAACCTTCATATTTAAAGTAATATCTAATGACCACTGAAATAATTATAAATATACATTTTTTTTTTCTTCTGTTTCTTTCCCCATCTTTTTCCTTTCCAACTCATTTCTTTTGTTAAGAAATCCAAAAAGAATAAACCAAAATCAAACAAAGACCACAAAGTCCACCCTTACAAAGAATCCGAAAAATGAACGAATCTCACAACTGGATATTTTTTTCTGTGCTTGTCCCCACACTGACAATTGGATATTTGTGTCTGTAGATACAGATAGTTAGATATTAGCGAGGCGGCGCTATTACAAATTACACTCCTATATACTATACAACTAGTAGCTCCAGCCTCTGAGCTTTAAAGGGTTTTGTTAATTCTTTTCTGTGTACCGAGAAATGGACACCGCGCAAGAAGCCCACAACCGGGAAGCATTCCGGCAAGCTGTCGTTAACACCCTCGAACGCCGTTTGTTTTACATCCCTTCTTTCAAGATCTACCGCGGTGTCGCCGGGCTTTACGATTATGGCCCCCCTGGTTGCGCCGTTAAGTCCAACGTCCTCGCCTTCTGGCGTCAGGTCTGCGCAATTCCACACCCTGTTGTTAATTTTAGTAATCCCTGCAATTTGGATTGGAGTTTTTTGTGTCTCTGTTCGTGATGATAGTTACAGTTTATTGCTCAGTTGTCAGTGGTGCTAATTGCTGGGAATATTGTTAGTTAGTTTGTTTGTTTGTTTATTTGATTGTACGTGGTATTGCTGTTAGAATTTCTCTGAACTGGGTTTAGTTTCTGTTAAATTGTTGATAATTAAGGTAGTTTCCAAGGCAAGTGTTTTATCTGAGCTAGATATCTGGTAGTTCCTTTTTCATGTATTCCCACTTTTCATTTGGGTCCTTCGTAATTTTTCTGCTAAAATTTGTTCCAATGTTTCAGCATTTTGTCCTTGAAGAGAACATGCTAGAAGTTGATTGCCCTTGTGTTACCCCTGAGATTGTTCTTAAGGCATCAGGGCATGTTGATAAATTCACCGATCTTATGGTAAAAGACGAAAAGACTGGAACATGTTATCGAGCAGACCATTTGCTCAAAGATCATTGCAAAGACAAGCTCGAAAAAGATCCTAATCTTGGTGATGAAAAGGCAGCAGAACTGAGACATGTACTTGCTGTGTTGGATGATCTCTCTGCTGATGAGCTTGGTGCTAAAATAAAAGGTTATGGAATTACTGCTCCAGATACAAAGAACGCTCTCTCAGATCCTTATCCATTCAATCTAATGTTTCAGACATCAATTGGGCCATCTGGCTTGACCCCCGGGTGAGAATGTGTTATTATATCTTGAAGACTTTTTTTTCGTTTGTGTTAATTCTCTCTTGTTTTTGGGGTATGGCCTAAATACAAAAATCCCCATGAGGTTTTGGAAATTACCAACTCCCCCCTAGAGTTTTAAGCCTAACGGAAAAATTAACTGCAGTGGTAAAATTGCCATGTCGCCCTTGACAGAGTGAGCTGAAAGCAAAAAGAAAAAGGTTGATTTTTGAAAAACCAACATTACCTTTCATTTAATGAATGTTTGTTACTCACAGCTAGTGAAGTTTGTGAGAGAGAGTGAAACACTGAAACCTCGGGGGGTGGGGGGGGGGGGGGGGGGGCATGTGTAATTTCTTAACCTCATGGGCTTTTTTTGTATCTAGACCATACCTCAAGGAGTAGTTGGTAATTTTCCCTTTACTTTTTTTTTATTTCGATTGATTCATGAAATTTGATTGGCTTCAGGTACATGCGTCCAGAGACAGCTCAAGGTATTTTTGTGAACTTTAAGGACTTGTACTACTACAATGGCAACAAGCTTCCTTTTGCTGCTGCACAGATTGGTCAAGCTTTTCGAAATGAGGTCTCATAGACTATTTTTTTTGATAATTTGTTGATTTTATATGAAACTGACTGCAAATCGTTAAACTTTGTAGATCTCTCCAAGGCAAGGTCTTTTAAGAGTCCGTGAATTTACTCTAGCAGAGATTGAACACTTTGTGGATCCTGATGATAAGTCTCATCCAAAATTCTCTGAAGTTGCAAATTTAGAATTTTTGATGTTTCCAAGAGAAGATCAGGTGTCTGGACGAGCAGCACAGAGAATGCCAATTGGACAAGCAGTTGCTCAGGTCCGTCAATTGCAGAATTAATGTTCTCTGAGATTTTATTTATTCTCTGTGTTAACTGGTGATTTTGTAATTTCCTGTTGTGGCTCTCAGGGAATTGTAAATAATGAAACACTGGGATATTTCATAGGGCGGGTGTATTTGTTCTTGACCCAACTTGGAATTGACAAAGACCGTTTGAGATTCCGGCAACATCTGGCAAATGAGATGGCGCATTATGCTGCTGACTGTTGGGATGCTGAAATTGAATGCTCGTATGGTTGGATTGAGTGTGTTGGTATTGCAGATAGATCAGCATATGATTTACGTGCTCACACTGTAAGTTTTGCTGAATTTGGAAAAGTTGCATCTTGGTCTGTATTTGGATTAAAAGGATTTGAAATGAGTGAATAGTATATGGATTACAAATCGGCCAAAATTACAACAATTAGTTCAAAATAGGAACTAAAAGATTTAAAACCCATGATAAATGTTGGATATAAAATAACAGATGTGACATTTTCTTCGTTCCATTTTTGCAGGATAAAAGTGGAACGGCCCTCGTTGCACATGAAAAATTTCCAGAACCTAGGGAAGTCGAGGTACGTCTCTCTTTTTATAGTCCACGTCTGCCATGCGTATTCTCATGCGCTTCTTTTTTTAAATACAATTTTCATGGCTTTTATGACATGATTAGGGATTAAAACATTACTTTCAATGTTTTTGTCTTCTCAGAAACTTGTTATAACTCCAGTCAAGAAAGAGCTGGGTCTTGCTTTTAAGGGTAGCCAAAAGATGGTGGTTGAAGCTTTAGAGGTATACAAATTTTATAATCGTTTTGTTAGTAGTTATTTACTACGCATTTTTGGATTCAGACGATAAAGTTAGGGCTTTTTTTTACATCGGCGGCAGCCCATTTAATTAAATTTAATATGCGTTTTAAATTTTGGGTACTCTTATATGGATCAGATTTTGAATTACTACCCATATCTACAAAATATTCTTCTTTCCAAATAGGCTATGGGAGAAAAGGAAGCTATGGAGATGAAAGCAACATTGGAATCCAAGGGAGAGGCAGAGTTTCAAGTCTGCACACTCGACAAAGTCGTGACCATAAAGAGTAATATGGTTTCCATCTCCAAAGAGGTCAAAAAGGAACATCAACGGGTTTTCACACCATCAGTGATCGAACCATCTTTTGGCATTGGAAGGATCATATACTGTCTCTATGAGCATTCGTTTTATACAAGGCCTAGTAAAGATGGTGATGAACAATTAAATGTCTTCGGCTTCCCCCCACTAGTAGCTCCAATCAAATGCACTGTATTTCCACTGGTTCAGAATCAGCAGTACGAGGAAGTTGCTAGAACAATTGCCAGGTCATTGACTGCTGCTGGGATCTCATACAAAATCGACATAACAGGTATAAACAGATTAACATAAATACAATGATGTAAAACAATTATAAACATATACTCATGTGTTATATGGTGCAGGTACCTCGATTGGAAAGAGATATGCAAGAACTGACGAACTTGGAGTTCCGCTTGCAATTACAGTGGATTCAACAACGTCAGTGACGATCAGAGAAAGAGATAGCAAACAGCAGATTCGTGTTAATGTAGATGAAGTTGCATCTGTGATTAAAGACGTGACTGATGGTGTGAGCACTTGGGGTGATGTTTTGTGGAGATATCCCACTCATTCCTCTTGACAAGGACAGATATCCGGATATGGAATTAGCTGTGTAATTACCACACACTCGATCGAGAAGCTTTACTTATTATATATTTAATCAAGAAATATACGTCTACGGTGCTACTGCATGTTTTTGTAATTGCATTGATGTTGTTGTATTGATGAATATTACTGGTTTTGTTGCAACTCTTATGTTTGATTCGAGGACGACTTATAATGAAAATAAGATAAAGAAAAAGGGAGTTCCTAGAGTATATTTTTCTTGATTTTGCATGTGTGAGATCAGCATGATTTGAACTATATTTTCACCAGTTCTCACCAAACATAACAATAAATCAGAAGTACTACTACTACTACTACTACTACAACTACTAAAAAAGGTTCAGTCTCCTCTACACTAAGGCAGATTAAAACAAATAACCATCCATCACAAATTA
This sequence comes from Verbena officinalis, assembly GCA_958496215.1. Lineage (NCBI taxonomy): Eukaryota > Viridiplantae > Streptophyta > Magnoliopsida > Lamiales > Verbenaceae > Verbena > Verbena officinalis. Next base: position 3,858,996 of record OY292391.1, read on the forward strand.
CATTATACCCTAATCCATGTTAATCTCCAACTAATAACATCTAGAAAGGCAAGTGATCAGTGGGGCCACCGGTAATGGAGCTAGAGGTGGCGGCGCTGCTTCTCTCAGCGTGGCAGAGCTGGCGGAGCTTGGTGGGTACATACCATATGGAGAGGCGTGGATGAGCGTTGAAGATTGCGTCGATGTCCCAACCCTGTCTCGATGCTATGGCCACCAAAGGCTTGTAACACGCTTGCCTCCATGCGCCGACATTCTCTCCTCTCTCCTTGAATGCCCTCCTCAGAGCATTCGATATCTCCTCGTCGAGGCAGTGGAGAGCGTAGCAATGGACGTAGTGGCGCATTTTCGGCTTGTTGATGTAGTTGGCTCCGGCCTTCTTTGCATACCTGAACACTTGGTTTGTAACCTGTATAAAAATTGGGATTGAGACAGAAGAGTGATTGTAAAAGATATAGACAAAGAAATTGCATCATAAAAATTAGGGTCAATTAGTGTTTACGCTATTACAATTACAAAAAACTCCCCTAGTATTTCAATGTAGTGCAAAACCCTACCTAAAATAGGTTGATTTTTTTGTAAATTATGGCTTCAAATTGTATAGGTTCAACAAGATTTTGTAATGTATTTCTTATGAAATTGTGCTTCACCGGTACTTTTTCAGGCACTATATTTATTTTCTAATAATTTTTAGGACAAAATTTGCGATTTCATCCATTAACTTTGAAAAATTAGTATTTTTGGAACATAAATTTATAGAAATTGATAATTCATCCCCTAACTTCAAAAAAGTTGCAAACTAAGGACAAAATTCGTCGGAGTTAGACTTTATCGCCTGAAAAAATCGCGTGACTAAAGGCATCTAGTAAGTAATTTCCAGTCCAAATCACTGTCAAGAAGTTTAGAACAACCATCTAAGCCGAAAAAAATTGGTTGTCAGTGTCACAACTTTTTCAGAGAAAAAAGTCTTAACTCCGGTAAATTTTGTCCTCTTAATATGCAATTTTTTTTGAAGTCAGAGAATGGATTATCCATCCATTTAGATATATATATACACTTATGTACCAAAAATCCCAATTTTACAAAGTTGGCGGAAAAAATCGCAAGTTTTTCCCTAATTTTTTGTAATGACAGGAAAAGGGCCGGTGTAAAAGTAATTTGGTGAATAAATAAATAAAGAAAAACACAAATGTTTATTTTAACTTTTTTGTCATTATTATACCACAACAATAAATCTAGTGGGAATCCATTATCCATCCACTCGATACCCTAATAATTATTGCATAGTAAAAAGTAAAAGATTTAGAGGACAAAAACAAACTCGTTTTGAATTTTAAGGATAGGATGTTTCTTAGGTGTCCCATCTAAGAATTTCATGTCTCTCTTCTCTTATGTAGGACTGGACTGAGACTGACTTTAGGATATATATTTACAGACAGACAGGTGTCACTTGTCTCATATGGACTCATAATAATATGTAATGATTCTTTGGGCCCCCTTTTATTTTATTTATTTTTTTGCAGAGAAGCCCAGTTTTCCGTACGCGATCTGTCGAGTTCTCATGGTGACAGCTCGCTCCCCTATTCTGACCCAACTAACCTGGCCCTCTTTCGAGGCCCAACTAATAAAGTGATTTATTTTACAAATTTTGAATTTTAATGTGCCATAATTATGATATTTACAAATAGTTGTACCATATTTTATAATTGAGTCAATATACAGGATGAAAATCGTAATTTTTCCATTATTTAATGTGTATATGTATAAAGAGCAAAAGAAATTAGTTGTACATGAATTTTTTCTGAAAAAACTAGGGCAAATCGGACAATCTACTAAATGAAGGTCTAATAACCACTGAATATTATTCCCAACGTGGAGGTTTGAAATTCGACTTTTTGCAGGGATAAAGGTCGAATTATCTGCTTGAATTTTTATTTTATTTTATTTTTTTATATTTTTTGGTAGGTTTCATACTTTTATATTGTATATTAAATAGAATTTTATAATATGTATTTGACATGTTGTAATATGAAATATCAGATGATAAACTAAATTGTGATAACAAGAAATGCATTTTAACATAAAATTATAATGCCTTCACTCATAAAAAAGAAAGAAAGATAAAAAGAGAAATTTTAATTTCAAAATAAATAATTAATTTTTTTTTCAAAATATACTAAAAAATAGAAATAAAAATTATGAGTTTTATGTTATTTTCAAATGATGCCAAGCTTTTATTTCTAAATTTTGATTTATTAGATAGAACATTAATAATGTGTTAATTGCATTCTAAAACCTTTAATTATAACAAAAATATGTTAAAACTAACCTTAGTGGGACATTTTTCTCCTCTCTCCTTTGCGATATTCTGAACTTGAATCAAGAACTCACGGCACTGTTCATAGAGATGGAACAGATAATCAAGGCCGTTCTTTTTCCCACGCGCCACCTCTCCTGGCTCCGTCACGATAAAGGGATGCTCCCTCTGCCGCTCGCCTCCTCCACCGCCACAATTATCATCATCATCAGCTCCTTCAGTTTCATCATCATCGTCGTCATCATCTTCCTCCATCGAAGCCATTCTCGATCGCCCTTTGTAGTTCTTCCTCCGCCGCTGCTTTCTCCCCCCTGCCGCCACCACCATCTCCCACACCCCTCCGCCACCACTCCCAGCCGCCTCCTTCTCCTGCTGCACTGGCTCCTCTGATAACCCTACTTTCACGATTTTAATTTATATTTTGGCAAAAACATTGAAACTCTAATTTGACACGTTTGAGACAGTACTTTTTAGAAAATGTGTAGACAAAAAAAGTTCCCATTTTTTTTTATATCACTTATTTATGTACAATAATGCACATCTTTTTATTCATTTTGTCACTATTGTATGGTCCTATTCTTCGTTTCATGCATGCAGTTTCTGATTACGTAGGCCAACATTTTTGGATTATTCGAACTTTGGCATAAAATCTAGCAGAAAAATAGAGCCTACAGCTGATGTTAAAACGTTGTAAAAAGATCCAAAATAATAATTCCACATATGGTGGTTATTTTCGGCTTATTATTCTGAATATACTGACAAGAATTTTTTCATAAAAATGGAATCATACAGTATATAATTATATGCACATATATCGTCCGGATGCTGACCTTCTTGAGACAGCGCGTCAAGGGCATGCGTGGTGTCACCAGACAGGAGGTGGCGCCGCCGTGCCTCCTCCTCATCAAGGCGGCGGCGCTCCGCCCGGACGGCGGCTTTGATGCCATATCTCTCCCCAACGAGTAGGTCCCACCTGAAAATCTGACAGAGACTGTTCATCATCTCATCAAGCTCTTCATCCCTCATGTCCAGAAGCGTGTTCACAGTGAATCCAAGCTCAGCGATTTTAGCAGCAGTGAGGTATCTTATCCCATAAGCTTGGAAAAGCTCCTCCAAACCGCCTAGCTCTCTCGGCCTCACGGAGTACGCTTGTGGCTGCTGCTGCTGCTGCTGCGGCGGCGGCGGTGGTGGAGGCACCACCGCATCCAGCAGTACTCTGTTTGCTGGCGGAAGAGAAACCCTGGGGTCCCATTTGAACAAACTGGCTGAGAAAGCATCAGGATCCATTTTTCCCACAAGAAATTTTTTCGCTTAATTAGAGATTTTCCCTTTGTGACACTTGGAGGGTTGGGGTGGGTGCTTTTGAAGTTCAGTGGCCTAGCTTTTTCTTTTATATATCTTTGTACTTTTCCCAGAAAAGCCCTTATTGTAAAGATTTTTTCTTTATATATATATTTCTTTTAAGATTTTCTCTCCTTATTCGAAAACAAATCTGAAATTGGAATAACTAAATAGCAATGTGCTAGGTTTTGTTTTTGCATGCGTTGTTACTGTAGCTGTGCGCAGTCCACTGTTGTATTGGCTCCCTCTGGAGGGTTCTGTGCACTGTTGAAAAGCTGTGCATGACTCCATGGTACGTTTTAACTCATCTTACAAAATTGTCCTTGCTACAATCATTCAACCTAGTTATTTTGATAACTACGAAAACACACCTTAAGGTTTGAAAAATTACAGAAAGATTTCCCGTCAAAGAATTTTCAAAGCCCAAATAATTTGATCGAATCTGATCTTCAAGTTATTATATGTTTTAGAACCAAAAGGTTTTATCTTTGGACCAAATATATATTTAAGGGTAATAAATCTTAACAATTAAAGGATGAAAAGTTTGTCATAGGTCGAAAGTAAATAAGTAATGGCAGTTAAAAAGTTTGTGGAACTTAAAAGTATAGTAGGTGAATTGCTGTACAATTTAATTATGAAAAACAAAGGAAAATGTCGTACAATTTTGTCAAGGTATGCGTATGACCTGAATTAAAATTATGATTAATGTTAAGATCATAAATTACAAGTAGATCCCTCGAAATTATATTGCCATGATTAATTACAGGAAAGTCAGAAGTCGATGGTTAAGGATCCTGTGGTAAGTTTCCGTTACAACTTTCAGTTAAAGTTTTTAGGTTTTCTTCCATTAATAGTTAAGAGAGTGTTATTATATTTATCCTTAAGTCGAGTGGTGTAAGTATAAGTATCTCTCATGAAAATAAATCATATTTACGTATTATTTCCAATGTATAAAAATCTGTTTTTGGGAAAATAGCAGGAATCGTCCCATAACTGGGACTCGTGGCTTTCAATTTTTCCACTTCTTATTCTATTTTGGCCAGAATTTAGCCAACTCATCAAAAATTCGCCAGTGCAATTATCAATGTCGCCGATCAAATACTTCATTTTATCACAACTAATATCGGATTCTCTCGTTATCTATGTCAAGATTTTCAAATCAGAAATCATAAAATTTTTACAATCTCCATCTATTTATATTATTCTCAGTTTGATAATTCAAAATTCTGTTTGTATTTTGGTGGTGGCCTTTCTAATTTTGTCTATTTCACATTTTACAAAAGATCTATTCATATATAACCTTCAAGAAACGTTATGGGGTTACTTAAATTCAGCTAAAAGTTGAAAAAGTACTTTTATAAATACTAACTGATCATCATAAAGTAAAAGGTACGTACAAATTAATAAATATGAAATAAAAATATCATATAACAATTTGTATGATCAGCAGCTAGCGCAGTGAATTCTTAGCTGTGGCTTATTGAAAGGTTTGCAAGAGAGGGGTCCGTTTTGTAAAATTAATAGATAAGATAGGGAGACATTTAAGAATTACTATTCCTTGGCAACGTGAAAGCAGGCAAAGTACAAAGAAAAGTCAGATTTTTATCAGCAAAAAACAAGAAAAAAAGATCAGCTGAGAGACCCTAACCTTTGCTTCTGAAATGATCTGATGTAAAATTATATTAAGGCTGTTTTTTTGGTACTTCCCATTAAGAAGTCTCCTTTTCACCCCTTAGATTCTGGTGAACCCTTCATCACCTTTCATTATGCAGATCATATATATCTTCTATTTAAATTATAGGGCCAGTTACGATACTCAGATCCTTTTGATCGAGGTTTATACTGTTTACGAAAAATATTTTTAAACTTTGTAATCTCTCAGATGGGGGTATTTGTAAGATTTTTCAAGGGTATTATGTATACATTTTTATGTTTTAAAAAGATCTAGTATTTTTAAGATTTTAGCTGACTAGGTGGGTATTTGTAATGTTTTAAGATTTCAGGATATTTTCGGAAAAAAAAAATACCTTTGGGGTTTTCATAATTATCCCTAAATTATATCGTTTACTGTGTGCATTACATGAATTTGTACGTGTGTCTGTGTGTGTGTGGCACATGTCCTGTCCACTCAATTCAATGTGTTGAATTAAATAAAGGTTCGCATTCACTTTGAATCACAACGAATTTTGCAGAAACAAATTCAATGTACTAAGGAGAACATAAAAACAGAAAAAAAATATAATAATAAGAGTAAGTAAAAGTAGCCTTGAGTTCAAAATTTAATGTACTGATAACTATATATGATACTACAACCCCCACCACAATTATTAAATTTTATTGAACTCTTTAACTTAAAAATAAAATAGATATATTAATTTAATATAAAATAAAAAGTAAATTTTAAAAATATTATATATCACAGTGTCTCGTTTCATTTGAACAATATTACTTTTTATTGCTTTAAGTTATTATAAGTTGTTTACATTTTATATTTATATTTATAAATAAATAGATAGAAAATTAATTAAAACCAATAAAAGAAACAAGCAAAATGGTGAGAAAATATAAAGGGACAATGTAAAAACTGTCATTTAGTGAAAAAATTAATTTCATCTTGTCAAAAAATTGATTTTCATTATGCATAATAGTGACGAGACTGTATTAAGGGTAAGTGAAATCTTATCACAAAATCATTTTGATGACGTCATTTTTGCTACCAAGTTGTTATCACTATAGTTTTGTTACTAATTATTAATTGTGACAACTAAAACACCAAGTTTTATTACTATAGCATTATATTGTGACAAAATAAAAATGGTTAGCATCAAATGGATCGATTCAATTTTTTGTTACATATCGGGGATAGGGAACCAACCCAGCTAACTCGATTTCCCGAAGAAAAGAGAGATGATCAAGGAAGAGAAACATGACCCGACTTTTCCGATCATGCACTGGAATACTCCTCCCGAGGAGTTGGTCTATGAGATTGCTTTAGATGTTACTTAGTTCTTTTTTTTTTTTTTTTTCTGTTTCCTTGTAACCAAAAAAAAAAAGATCAAGGAAGAGAATCCAGATGAACGCTTTTTTCATTCGCTATGAGAGTCGCAGTCCAGTCTACTTTGTGTGACAACCTTTTTAATTTGTCATCAGTGTTATTTTTTCTTATATATATTGAATATACTTAGTTTTTCCTACCAAAAACAAAAAAAAGAATATACTTAGTTTAATTTCTTTTGGAATTAATTCAGGGTTAATTTTGTTCATTTATATAAAATGTATTTTTAAGAATTACAAGACTTTTTAATATTGTTATAAGATCCATAACATAGGAAGACAAAGTTAAATAATTCGAAAGGCTTATATTGATGAAGCTAAGCGTAGCAGCGTTAGCATATCTGAAAGTTTTGTACTTTTACTGTGGTGGAATTCTGTCGACCACCAATGAATCACTGATATATAAAACACTGCAAATATTACAGAATGACTGTAAATTTTGCATTATAAGCCTACAATAAATATGCATGGCATTGGCATGGATGCTGCAGATTTTTCTGCAGAGTTTACACCTACGACTGATCATTGCCAAGCACCATCGTCCAAGCAATCGATATTCACAACTACAATAATAAGAAGGGAAACTTGATTTGCACCAAAATAAACCTAAGGGAAAATTACTAAAAAACCCCTTAAGGTTACTTAAAAATGTCAAAATATCACTATAAATATAGGGCTGTAAATATAAAGTCTCAAGGTTTCAAAGTATTTTTCTTAAATGTCATAAACTTTAGGAGGGTTTGAGTAATTCGCCCTAAAACTAATGAGATAGAAACGAAAAGTTTAATATCATAACTTAAAAGGGAAAATGTATTGAAGAATTTTGGAGGAAAAATAATATATATGCCAATATAACAGTGACATTATTACATAAAGTGACAAAAAACAAGAAAGAATTGCAATTATATCTAGTTTTCTTTTCTTTCTAAATCAAATTTTGAAGCTACGTTGGTCAACGAGAGCATTAATAAAAGTGTCTAATCAACAAGTGACACATCATAATCGGAGACAGTGTATAGACTGTACGATATTGGAAAAGAGTTGTCGTCAACATAGAAGATAGAACCATCCCGGCCATGTCTGGTCTGTCTCTGCAGCTGATCTCTGCTCTCTGTCTCTGTCAATCAATACCTGCCGCACGCCCCTAACGATTGTCCGTCCGTCCATCCGTCCGGAGACTCTGTAAATTTGTTAGCCCAGCCGCGCCGCCCCCTTCAATCCAGCCGTTTCCTCTTTCTTCTTATTCTTGGGTTTTTTTGTTATATGTATATACTTTTTGACTCGAATATAACTTTTTAGGAGAATTTTAGGAAAATGATGGACAAAATGCCCAAGATGAATAAATCAAGTTGGTGAAATATTTTGCAGAAGAGGGTGAAGTGCGAAAATAGTATAGTTGAAATGATAGACTTGTAACGATAAACTGAGTTGGCAACCCAAGTTTTAGGCAAGCCAATACAGATCCCATTAACATCTGGTAAAGATTGGGCTTATCTTGAAAAGCCCACTTCTCATTGGTCTTCATAAATCAATTTTTGCTTATTTTGGCCCATAACCCTACATTCTTCCGTTTCTGCCAAGCAAACATCCGCCCTCCCTACCTCTGCAACCAAATCAAAGGAAAAAAGGGAAAAAAAGGAAAAAGGAAAGAAAAGAAACAGCATGATTGAGGCAAAACGCAAATCGCGAAGCAACAAATTAATTTTGAAAAAGGAAAAAAATTGAAAATGATTGAAAGTGGAGGGGGAAGATGGGTCGAAGCTGGAAGCTTGTTAATCACGAATGAACTGCTAAAGAATGGAAGTTATGAGGCGGAGATTACTTAATTGTTGTCGCAACCCTGCTATTTTCACCTCAAATTATCATTCAATTGTTGCTTCACCGCACGCTCTTTATTCAGAATCAGTAGTAACAACAGGTCATTGCTTCCTCCTTTTTCCCAACTGTTTATCAAGAAGTTTCGGATATCTGTCAATGTCATAGTATTCTATCTATGGGATGTGCTTATTCTTAGTGATGAACAAGGGAAGTTTTATTTGGTATTTGATATTTGACTTTCTTGTTTGGAGTTTGAGTTTTCCATCAGTATGAATTGTGAGCTTGCTTTTGCATTCTTGTTTTGCTCTTTGTTTAAGTTATGAGTTTAGTGAAATTCATTGAAGAAGATTAGAATATGACTTGCGTATTCTGATTAAAGAAAAGGGAATTCTGCTGAATGACATAAAAATTGAATCTTTATTTTTTCCTCTCTTCGAACATTACATGTATGTTTGGTATATGTTTGTTGCAGGGAGTTTGAATGATTTATAGTTGGTGTACTTTGTAAATTGTTCCAAAATAGTTGCTAGCAGAGCCGATTATGCTGAAATTTCGAAACATTGTTATGCAAGTATAGTGACTTGGTTTAGTAACTTGGAGGTTAAATCATTTTCACAATGTAAGATGAACGTGAATTAGTTGCTAATAGAACATAGGGTGAATTACATACAATACCCCTAAGGTTGCCACAATTAAAAAATAACCCATATTTTTCAAAAATTACAGAAAACCCCTTGAGCTTTCAAACAATTACAAAACCTCAGGGGGTTTTCTGTAATTTCTCAAAACAGTGGAGGTATTTTGTAATTATGGAAAACCTTAGAGATACTATATGTAATTCGCCCTAGAACTTATTGTTATGTCTTCGTATTGAAATTTATTATAGTTTAAACATAATATGAGTTTTCACTCTCAATATTGAATTACTAATATCTGTTCCAAATTCCGAAACTGATTTTCCTTAATTCCCTTATTGCTTCAGATGACCACACGATTTCCCGCGTTCTTGAATCATGCAAGCAGTTCCCAAATTTCAGAACTGCAATCTCCACACACACCAAAATCATCAAACATGGTTATGGAATGTACCCATCAATTCTATCCATGTTGATAATGGTTTATATAGCTTGTGAGAAACTCAATCTTGCTCGTTGTCTACTCACCGAAATCTCCTTTTTCAATCTCGACGTGGTCCCCGCCAATCTATTGATTGATAGTCTCATGAAGGTCGGTGAAGTTGATATTGCCAATAAATTATTCTCTACATTACCCGCACGAGATATTGTCACATGGAACTCAACAATCGGAGGCTATGTCAGAAATAGATTATTTCTGGAGTCAATAAACATTTTCAAAAAGATGATGGCAACGAAAATGGAACCGGACGGGTTTACGTTCGCTTCTGTTATAACTGCATGCTCGAGGCTTGGAGCTCTTAATCATGGAAAGTGGGCCCACAATTTAATGATGGAGAAAAATATTGAAATGAATTACATATTGTCTTCTGCATTAGTGGATATGTACTCAAGATGTGGGAGAATCGAGACAGCAAAATCTATATTTGAAGCTTCTAAAAGAAATCACGTCTCATTATGGAACGCCATGATAAACGGGCTAGCAATGCACGGTCTTGCTGCGGATGCAATTTCATTATTTGAAAAAATGGAAATGGAAAATATTTCTCCCGATTCCGTAACCTTCGTTGGAATTCTCACGGCATTTAGCCACTCCGGTTTTGTAGAAGAGGGTCGCAAGTATTTTAATTTAATGCAAAATGATTACTCAATTCGGCCTCAACTCGAGCATTACGGAGCAATGGTTGACCTTTTTGCACGAGCCAACCTTCTAGAAGAAGCTCATGAAATGATAGAAAAAATGCCTATAGAGCCTGATGTCGTTATTTGGAGAATTTTGCTCAGCGCTTGTAGGACCCACAAAAATTCGGACTTGGGTGAGAAAGTTATTTCCAAAATTAGAAATCTTGGAAGTGGAGACTATGTGTTGTTATCGAATATTTACTGTTCAACCAAGAAATGGGATAATGCAGAAACAATAAGGCACACAATGCGTAAGAAGGGAGTTCGTAAGAGTATAGGCAAAAGTTGGGTTGAGTTATGTGGTGCAATACACCACTTCAAGGCGGGGGATAGGTCCCACCGTGAAGTTGAAGCAATCTACAGAGTTCAAGAAGCTTTGATTCATCGTACGAGAATGGAAGGTTATCATACCTCGTCTGATTTAGTCTTGATGGATATATCAGAAGAGGAAAAGGAGGAAAACTTGAATTATCACAGTGAGAAATTGGCATTGGCTTTTGGGATCTTGAAATCGAGTCCTGGAACTGAAATTCTGATTTCAAAAAATCTCCGTACTTGTCTTGATTGCCATAGTTGGATGAAGATTGTGTCTAAGGTATTATGTAGGGTTATAACAGTGAGGGATAGGATACGGTTTCATAGGTTTGAAGGGGGCTCGTGTAGCTGTGGAGACTATTGGTAGCTAATATTTAGAAGTCATGCTCGAGTTTATATGGACGGCGTTGCAGGTATGTATGTTTACATCTTATACTACATGTTTTAAGTACCTTAAAACGCTTCAGAATCTAGACATGATGCATTAGTTGTTCGATACTAGAATGGGATGATTACACATACATCCCTTGAGTTTAGGATAAAATTACTAAAACACCCTCCGATGACATACCTGATATAACATCACATATTCTTTAGTATTTGACTATTTTCACATTACGTAAAGAACTATATTATATATATATATATATATGCTGCTCCAGTTGGTTTAACTTGCTGCAAGTACTAAGATACGCATCATAAGTTAGCAATCCTCCATTGGAACTAGCTTCATTTTTCCTCCATAGATCTCTGGAAGCTGGCTCTCATCTATATCTTCCAGCAGAGTATCACGAAGTCTCTTGTTGTCCACGAACACGATCTTGTACAGCGATGTAACAAGTGAGATGACCGTATTTATACTGTAAACTGTGCTTGAAACTGTAAAATTAAAGAATTTCTATTACCTTCTCCCTGGTATTTTTGTCGATAAATGGGTAAATGATCTTCCACAATTTCATAAATATATATGGTATGTGCACAAGGTACAGTTTTCCAAGTCTTTCTGGGTAGTATTCCTGTGTTTAAAAATAAATGACATTATCAAAATGATCTAATGGAAATTTATTTTTATTCTTTTGTGGTGGCTCCCTTTGCCTTTCGAAGTTCTAAATTTAATTTTAATTAATTGATTTAGATGATTTGATTTTGAACCTGTTGAATGGTTACTGCTGCAAGGTTTCCACGAATATCAGTGTTGCAATAGCCATATCCTTGAAGGTCTCCAATAACTGTGAACTTATCCTCCCCATCACGAGTCCTGTTTTTTCAACAATACTTAGAAAGATATTAATAATATAAGGGATAATCTCATTAAACACCCTCACCTTTTCTAGATTTTATACTTTTCTCTCTAACATTTTTTTTTTGCATGAACCACCCTCCAACCTTTGACAATTATATCACTTTGCCCCTTACGACTAACTATCATCTATTATGTGTAAACTCACTTTTTAACTCTCATCTAAACCGGTCAACATAACAACAACGAAAAGGATTTGAGAAGAATATACTACCTGCTACACAGTTTATCCAGGGCAAACACCAAGAAACCTGGAAATTTAACCCAAAACAAATGTGAGAAGAAGTAGATAAAACTACAGAAGAATAATTAAAGTTCTAAGCAAATCGGTTTATGTCGTTTACAAAAAATATCCTGAAACTTTGAAACATTACGAAAATTGTCCTGAGATTTGCAAAATATTACGAACACCCTCCTAAAACTAATGGAAAATCGTTGACAATCATTGACACAGGCGGGTATTCGTAATGTTCTAAGGTTTTAAGGTGTGCTCCGAAAGAGACCTAATCTCAGGGGGGTTTTAGTAATTATCCCAAAAAACAGAAAGGACTCACGCTTGAATTCATCGACGCCTCCTTTGTTTGCAAAATGTTTGGAACCAAAAACAACTGAGATGGGACGGCCTTGTTTATCTTTGCCTTGCATAAACATTTTCTTCTGCGCTATTTCATTTGGAACATCTGATGCTGAAATCGAACCTTTTGGGACGAATGTTCTTCTCCAGTTTAAGTATTTCAGAAACATTGACGAAGCTTTCTCCACGTCAAGATCTCGTGCTCGAAGAAATCTTCTTAGTGTTAAATCATCTATGTCCTGCAAGCCAACCAGTTTAATCAGTCGTAGGGATAATTCACAAACTCTCGAGATTGGCTTAAAAATCTGAAAAAACCATAAAAATATTAAAACCTTATATGTGCATTCCCTTCAAGTTTTATCCTTAAATAAATACAATTACAAAATATTTCTGACTAAGTTTTGTTTTTTGTTGCAGACACCGTCCTTCCCCAATCCCAATACTATCTAAAATCACTCTTTCAAATAAAAGTTTCTGGTCCCGTTTGATAGCATTGTATGCTATGAAATACGGACACGGACACGACACGACACGGATACGGTGATACGATATTTTACACTAGAGAAGTGATAACACGACACAACAGAATAAGATTTTTAGAAGTGTCCGTATATCATAAATTGAATGTTGATTTAAAAGCGAGAAGAAATTATTGATGAGAAAATATTTGGTTTTAACTTCTACTTAAGGAGAATATATTTTTTATGCTACTGATCTATCTTTTTCAAATCCCTGTGACTCTCGTGATCAAATTAGGTGTCTTGAACGACAAATTACTTTTCAAAGACCCAATAATTACACAAATCCCGAAGGTTTGTTTAAAAATTATAAAAATTATCAAAATTTTGAAACCTTACAAATATCTCCCTTAAAATATAAAAATGTATGGATAAATATACATGTCCGATGGTAAAATTGCAAATGATGTATAACTCAGGAGTTTTTGTATAATTGACCCTAATGAGCACGTCTATTAACAACTGTAATTATGGCCTACAAATAAGTCATAAATCTCCACAAGTTAAGCTGAAAATGATATTATATGACAGAGATGCTTCAGAAAAATTGCCTAATTAATAATTAGATGAAAGAGTACGTAACAAATTTTAAGTGAAATAAATGAAGAGACGTTCAGTCTATATAATACACCGGCGCTCAAAGTTGGTTGCGAAAAGTACCAACCAAGTTGTCCATTTCAAAGAATTTTTTAATTCAAACATTTAACCTGCAATTATGAAACATGGATAATACATACGGTGACACGGACACAATATGATACGGATACGACGACACAAATTTTTTTCGACATTTTATATTAGGAAAGTGTCCGACATAGTGTTTAACACGACACGACACAATAGGATAAAATTTTTAGAAGTGTCCATAAACGTACATAATAGACCTGCACCCAATTGACTGAAGCTACGGAATTATTTTTTTAATTGCAGTCAATTGTCTAGTTGAACATGAAGGTGGAATTTTCTTTTGCAGGTTTGAACTAGCTTGTTAACAAACTTTTATTTAAATAAAAATGTAATTTTGTGTTTTTCTTTTTTCTTTTTTTCCCAACATTTTGGAAAGTAAACTTGTTATTTTTTTGTAGAAATAAGTTGAAAGTTGGAAAGACATGTGTACCAATTTTAGATTCAGGTTTTAGGTTATTTTTTGTAATTAAATAAAAATTTGTGTATGGTAGTAAAAAGTGCTTCTTAAATATTAACTTTTTTACCAAATACTTAATTTTCTATTATTTTTTTAAAGAAATACAATTTTCAGTTTTACAACGCTCTAGATTTTTACAACTTCAAATTTAACTTCTTTAAAGCAAATTAAAATTTAAAACTATCAAAATTCTTCAATCCCATATATTAGAATTTAGAAGTTATATACTATCAAAATTAACATAAACTTTGTATATTCTGCAAAACCCATCTTAGAAAAACCCAAAAACTTGTAACAAAAACTCAAAACTTCACACAGAAAGCCTTAAACACATCAGTACTGCATTTTCAAGATGTACATAATAATGAAAAAAAAAAAAAAGCAAAAACGAATCGTATTTTCTGAAACCCTAATAACATACAGATAAGAATGTTTAATTTACTTACCTTGCAAGCTGGATCTTTCTTCTCAACTATGGCTCTCATAAGCCCAATCTTTTTCTTTTCCTCACAATTTGCTTGGTTTTTCTCTTCCACCTGCAGCATTTCATGTTCTGGAGAGTGGAAAATATCTGCTGCTTCCTCCATTATTTTGATCTTTGGTGATCAATATTCAATTACCAAGTTCTCATAGAAATATATATATATATTGTAACTGCGTCAGATCATCCCTTTTGTTTTTGTGTGTAAATATATTTAGGTGAACTGAAATCAACTCCACAAGAGGGGTTGGAAGACTCTTGAAAGTTGAATCATAAATGACTAGCAGACGGATATAGTAAGGACGGAAGGTGACAGCAGGCTGCAAAATTTAATGGCTTTTGTCAATGTCATAATCAACAAATAGTGTATGCGATCTGGGTCTATAGGTTTACAATGCGGGTATTTTCCGAAAAATTCTTAGGTGAATCAGGTGTTCTCAATAGTCGTATTTAATTCTATGTATTGATAGAAAAAATTTAATTATGAAAGAAAAGAGAAAAAAATATATATACAAAGTGTCGTGAAACTAGACTCGCTGTTCATTTTTTCAGTTGACTTCCTAGAGTCAAGACCTATGATGCACGAATACTTCTAAAAATTATATTCTATCATGTCGTGTCGTATACTATGTCGGACACTTGTGTCAATAGAACACTTCTTTAATATAAAATATTAGAAAAAAAATATGTGTTACTGGATCCATGTTTCATAGATTAAGACTCAAGAGCTCATTAAGTTTTTAATAAATAAACCTACCAATCAAATTAATATATTTATATACATGTATCAAGTAGATAATATTAATTGCTGATATTTGAATAAACAAAATCTTCCTAATTCTGGGGAAACTAATGGTGAGTAGATAGATCCGATTTGGTTAGATCTCATTGGTGAACTATTTGCATAATACTTCATTCTTTTACGATTTAATTGATTATATAACAACTGGTGAGTGCGATTTGTGATTGAATTGAACTTTGATTTTGAATTTTTTTTTTTCTTTAATGGATTCAATATTGGCCAACCCTTGGAATCTACTGTAGGTCTGCAGCCCCATTTCTCCTATTCGTTGTCCCCCAGCTTGTTCTACAATGGCCGGGACATACGGTCGCGATTCCCCGATCTTCTGATCAATCCAGAGATCATTTGGATACTCCTCAGGGAATATAAGGTTTTCATGAGGCCGAGCAATTTGAATTTCCCATTTATCAAAATCGAATTCAAACTGTAGGCAAATACTGAGTTCTTTTTTTGGTTTTACATTTTCCTTATTTGATTGGTTGTAATTTGCAGGATACATGTATATACAACATAGATATGACGATGCATAATTTGGTAATCATGATTGAGTGGCTGATATTCATTCATACTTAACCAAACATTAGAAGTTTAAATCCTAACTTTGGTTATATGTAATAAATCAGTTCTAAACTTGCTGGTTAGCTGTCTTTGCCTGCTGAAATGCCTACAATTCATTAAAATTATTAGTGACTGTAACATGCATGCAATTATATTGTCATGACATTTTCATGTGTGTTAAATGTTAATTGCCTGATGGCCCCGAAACCTGTGCTGTTCAACTACTTCAAGACTTTTTCCAAGAAGTCGACTTAAGGATAAGCGCATTTATGGAGAAAATTATAATTTTAAAAAATTTAACAAGTCTGTTGAAATTTGAATCTACGAATTCAATTTGAACTGTAACTAAATGAATGAGGTGAAGTCTTGGTAAACCCTAGGGCCTAGCTAGGGGTATTGTATTTGTCACATTCATTTAAAAAATAATAATAAAATAAAATCACAAATAAAAGTACTTGTACTATAGATACTCATGTCAAAATTTCATCAAATCTATTTTCTGAGAGAAATCCATGGTTACCCCTGTGAAAAATGCAATTCTCAATTTACTCCCCTGGGATAAAGATATTAGCTAGTTGACACCTTTATGATTTCGAAAAAATATCAATTTACCCCCCACGCGCCACACGCGTTGAGTCTGAGAATGAGTTAGTCATTTTTTTGCTCTAAAATGCATGGAAAAGTTCTTTTTACCCTTTTTACCGAGTTATTATCAGTTTACCCCCTGTGTTATAATTAAATATCATTTTACCACACCCGTCTTATCCCTTGATTTTTTAATTTCCAGAACTAAATTTGCCCTTTAATTAATTGAGCTGGTGGATGGGCCTGGACCCCTCGATGTAAGCCATTTGTTCTATCCAGACTAACAACTTTGAACATGGATCCATAAATTCTGGTCACTTCATTAAGCAAATTCAGTTAAAATTGCTTGAATTTTGAGAATAAGTCTTTGAATCCATTGCATGCAGTATCTGGAATTGGATATGAATCAACGCTCATAATGAATATTTAATTATTATACTTGACTTCCAGCTTATAAAGTACTTTTTTTTTCTTTGAAATTTTAATGTGGGACAAATCACAAGTTCAGGGTACCACGTGTCTGCATACACTAAGTCATTAAACTTTATTAAAATAATATTTTTTATTATTATTTTTTTTTGTTACAAGGATAAAACTAGAATTAAGGAAGGCCGACTAGATCGGCCTTGATACAGTCTAGGACCTCGTAAGGGGGGTCACTCCAAGCAACAAGGTGTTCGTTTATAGAATGACCAAGCTTAGCAAGAACATCAACACAACAATTACGAGAACGCCTAACATGACAAATTTTCGCCTCCCAAGGAAGCCTTAACAGCCTACGACAGTCCTCAACAATAGAGCCAAAAGGGTGAGAAGAAATGTCCCCTTCCTTAATCAGTGTGATCACACATTCAGAATCTGCTTCGAACTCAACCTTAGGTAACCTTCTGTCCCAAGCCATGATCATGCCTTGACGGAGCCCGGAAAGCTCGGCGACGGTGATCGGGCATTGACCGAGGTTCATGGAAAAGCCACCGACCCAATTTCCTCCCGAGTCTCTGATGAGTCCACCTGCAGCAGCAAGGTTAGTAGTTTTGAAGAAACTACCATCGGTATTGACCTTAAACCATCCCAAGGGAGGTAAGATCGACCTTTCAATTACCTCCTGGAGATATGGCTAGGCTTGTCCTCTGACTGAACCTGGAGCAGGTCCAACGCAAGCTGTCTGATGTTGCCAACAATCGTCTTCACAGGGAGTTCAGAGGCTTTAAATTTCCAGCAATTACGAGCCCTCCAAAGCGACCAAATTGTCGCAAGAAACAGCCTCGACCAAGGGCAGTCTGGGATGAGAATGTTTCTGTAGTTCCTCTTCACATTCGTTTCAATCCAATTCTTGTGATCCAAGCTCCAAAAGTCAAGCAATTCAGTCGACATGACAATGAATTCCCACACCTTTTTTGCAACCTCACATTCCTTGAAAATGTGCAGCATATCATCTCTTCCCAAATTACAACGCGTACAAGAGTCGCTCGTTGCAAAGCCTCGGTCAAAACGAAGCGAGTTTGTCATGAGGCTTTTATGGGAGCAGAGGCAAAGAAGAGCCTTGAACTTCTGGGGACATTTCATATTCCATATCCATTGCCAACTAACAATACTCGGATCTGGGTCAGCCGCCAGGGCCTTGTATGCCGATCGACAGGAGAATTTGCCGTTCTCGGAAGCCATCCTGCATGTTGCGATCCAGCGGCAGGGGAGTTCCCTTGATCAGATTTTAAATATCAGGTGGAATGTTGGTCTGGACTCTGGAGTTTTGAAAATCCCATTCACCATTCAAGTCGATAACATCAGCCACCGAGATTTCATCTTCCATACAGAAATCTTCATAATCCATTAAATCACAAAGAGGTTTACCAAGCCAGTTGGAGTACCAAAATGAGATATCCAACCCATTACCAATTCTCCGTTTCACATGATCACTCAATGTACAGAAACTATTCGGGAAATACCCTTCCAAAGTCTAGAAGCCGTGGGAATAATAGTTTTTATTGATTAGGCTCTCTTCATTTGATGACCCGACAATGGAATTGTTAATTCTTATAAACTTTTTATCTTAATATCAATCAAGATACAAAAAATTTAACATGTTAAAATTATAACTATATATGTATATGTATGAAGATTTTTTGTGTGGATAATGTTCATTTTTCCAGGAACCATATTGAAAAGAAAAAGGAATAATATATTACACTTACACCCTCCCATCTTAAGGGTAAATATAACAAGATCCCCTATATTACTGAAAATTACAGATAGATTCTCTTACCGACTTACCCTAACAAAAACCTAAAAAAAAAACTTAACCAAAACTTGTAAAATGACTAAATTACCCATAATATATTTGTTATAGTGTTTGTTATACATGAAATGAACGAAGTGATTAAGTTGTTGTCTAGTTTATAAAACGTTAGCATCTACTTGGAAACAATAAAATGACTAATGGTAGGACCTAAGTGTTAGATAGTCATAGTCGAGGGGATGTCTCTGTAATTTTTAATAATATAGCGGGTCTTGCTATATTTTCCCCTAAGTCGAGGGGTGTAAATGTAATTATCCCTAAGAAAAATCATAGTTACATGAACAGAAAAAGGCAATTTTGCCTATTTTTATTTATAGTATTATGATGATCTAACTTCCCTTTTGGGCGATTTACCACGTGACTGAAAATATTCAAATCATTAACACCAAGACGACCTTGAAAATGAAAGCTAGCCTGCTCCAGTTCAACTGAAAATGAAAATCTCTCTGTAATCTATCAGATTCACAAAATCATACTGTATCTGATCAAGAATCGCTTTTTCCATTTCATTTTAGTAATCTAATCAATGCTGGAAAAATGTTTCCCTAAAATTATTGATTTTCAACAGCTGCTCATCACTGTTCCTTGAAGCAATTAAATTTTTTCTCTTTGTGTTGTCTTTCGAAATCCAAGTTTGCTAGGAAGCCAATTCTATCAACTACTCAGTGTGATGACATTCCAACAATCAATTATTCCTTCTCTCCAACCCATTAATTGTGTGAATATAAGTTGCCATATTTGTTTCTTGAGGCAGATATTTCGTGAAATAAATGTTTGGGCTTTCTCAGTTTTGAGATTGATTCGGTGGAGGGGCTGTGGAGAGTGGGGAAAATGAAGAACTGGAGATGGGTTTTAGCTGTTCTGCTTTGTTTTGAGTTTTGTCTGAGGAATGAAGCTTTCAAGTTCCATAAAACTCAACAGACAGAGAGAATTTCGGGTAAGAAACTTTGCCTTTTCCTTTTGTTTTTATCTTTTTTGTTGTCCTCTTCATCTTTGTGCATCTAAACTGGTTGAAATTCTTTATTATTAATTTGCCTGAAATTCAGTGGCCTTTTCTGGGTTCGTTTTTATTAGCTTTAGTTGATATGAAAAAATAAGGATCTTGATTTTAGTTGATTTTAATATTCTTCGATCGAATCTCTAAGACATTGCGGCATTGCCAATTGTTTTCCTTCTGAAGTTTATTAGGATGAATTACATTTACTACCCCTCTGGTTTGCAAAATTACAAAAAACTCCCTCAATTCATAGATTACAGAAAAGAACCTGTTATCTTATTCGTTTGTAGAAAACTATTCCCTAAGGTTCCGTCTTGTTTCTGTTTAAAAAAACGATTTTCCGAAAATGTGCTCCCGGAAGAAGGAACCCTAATTTTAATTTTTTTAAGACCAAATACCATGTGGGGTTGTTCTGTAATTTAATATAAGTCTTAATATAGCCTTTGGACGCAATCAGGACTTCTGCCACTTTTTATCAACTCTAACACTGAAAATGAAATGTTGGGGAATCTTTCTCTAATAAATGAAAACTAAGGGAGTTTTTTGTAATTTTGAGAACCTCATGGGTACTAAATGAAATTCTCCCATTTTATTATCCATCTTGCAGTTTGTTTAAAAATTAAAAATAAAATAAAATAAATTCTTCCTTTAGACTTATCTTGCAAAAATATGATCTTTATCCTAGGGTGATGGTCGAAATGAATAACCTTGAAAACTTATTTCTATTTGACAAATTGGTGAAAACTTCCAATATGTTAGGTAGTGCTGGTGATGTGTTGGAAGACGATCCCGTTGGGAAGTTAAAAGTTTATGTTTACGAGCTTCCAAGCAAATACAACAGGAAGATGTTACACAAGGAGCCGAGATGCCTCACTCATATGTTTGCAGCAGAGATTTTCATGCACCGTTTCCTTCTCTCGAGCGCTGTTCGTACTCTTAATCCCGAAGAAGCAGACTGGTTTTACACACCCGTATATTGTACTTGTGACCTCACACCGAACGGTCTCCCTCTACCATTCAAATCGCCACGTATGATGAGAAGTGCTATACAGCTCATTTCTTCCCACTGGCCTTACTGGAATAGAACCGAGGGTGCTGATCATTTCTTCATCGTGCCTCATGATTTCGGCCCTTGCTTTCATTATCAAGTACGTTGTTTTTTTTCTCCTTTTCAGTATCGGATTTGAAGTTTTTGCCAACCATTACACTTAAGAGTCTATCGAGTGCTATATAGAGCTCTATTTTATATGTAATATCTTTTAGGGATATTTACCAAAAAAAACTAAAAAACACTGAGGTTTGACCCAATTACAAAAAAACAAAAGAAGTAAAGAAAAGAAACTCCATCTATTGAAATTACAATTACCACCCTTTAGGTTTGCTTCTGTCTAACAAATAGCACCATCCATTAGTTGCCATAATTACCGAAAAACCCTTCTGTCAGTGACGGGGGAAATCAATTAATAGAGGGGATTTTTGTAAGTGAGGCAAACCTCACAGGTTATTGGTAACTATTCCTGTTTTTTTTAACATTCTTACTTATACCTCCTTATAATAATAAATTGTCTTTTTATATTGTGTAAAAGTTTAATCTTCTCCGTCCACCCAAGAAAAGTTTCTGGCTCCGTCCTTGCTTATGTTTATAGTTCATATGGAATCTTCAGCAGAATAGTATTCTTAATCTTGTCTAATATGAAGCAAACTGAAGAATGAAATACGAATATTGTAGGAAGAGAGAGCTATCGGGAGAGGGATTCTTCCATTGCTCCAACGGGCTACCTTGGTTCAAACTTTTGGACAAAGAAACCATGTTTGCTTAAAGGATGGTTCTATCACAATTCCTCCATATGCCCCTCCACAGAAAATGCAGGCCCATTTAATTCCTCCCTCCACTCCTCGTTCCATCTTCGTTTATTTCCGTGGTTTGTTTTACGATGTTGGAAACGACCCAGAAGGTGGTTATTATGCGAGGTATATATGTTTACTTGACCTTTAAATGTTTCATGTTGTCACACCCGAAACAAAGTTAATCACTGTCAAATCGAAGTAGCATGAATTACAGTTATACCCCGCTGAAGTTTGTATAATTACAAAAAACACCCTCTTTTCCCTGAAGTCTGAAAAGTTTGAAAGCATATCTCCCCTTTTTATGTTTTATGTTGTCACATTCGAAACGTAGTTATTCATTCTCAAATTAAACTAGCATGAATTACAGCTGTACCCCTTACATAATTACAAAAACGCCCTCTCTTTTCACAAAATTACCAATGCATCCCTGAGGTATAAAAGGGTTGAAACTTGAAAGTATTTCAGCACTTTTTTGTGTATTATGTTGCCACACCGGAAAGAAAGCTATTCATTCTCGTATTATGCTAGTATGAATTGCAGCTATACCCCCTGAATTTTGGTGTAATTACAAAAACACCCTCATTTTTCAAAAATTACAATTTACCCCTTGAGCTTTTTCTTATATTTACAGAGGAGCACGAGCTTCGGTTTGGGAAAACTTCAAGGACAACCCTCTATTTGATATTTCCACTGAGCATCCAACAACCTACTATGAAGACATGCAGAGAGCTATTTTCTGCTTATGTCCACTCGGTTGGGCCCCATGGAGTCCGAGACTTGTTGAAGCTGTCGTATTTGGCTGCATTCCCGTTATTATAGCAGACGACATCGTCTTACCGTTTGCTGATGCAATTCCATGGGAAGAAATCGGTGTTTTTGTAGCGGAGAAAGATGTTCCTAAGCTCGATACAATCCTAACCTGGATTCCAATTGATGAAATATTAAGGAAGCAGAGATTACTGGCGAATCCTTCAATGAAACAGGCTATGTTATTCCCACAGCCTGCTCAGGAGAGGGATGCGTTCCATCAGATATTGAACGGACTCGCTCGTAAGTTGCCCCATGATAAGAGCGTGTACCTGCGACCGGGTGAGAAGATCTTGAACTGGACAGCCGGCGAGATCGCCGACCTTAAGCCTTGGTAGATTAACCTCATGGTCTGTGATGGTATTGATGATTCATTTGTTAGAGAGTGGGAATGTAGAATGCAAGTTCAAAAAGCCACTTGAGTTTTGTAGCAAGAAGAGTTGATTACTTGAGCATGTTAATGCAATTTCTATCTTTGATAAAATATCCTTGGTAAAAAAATTATTATTATTAGGATATTACACCCATGGAGTTAAGGGTAAATACAGCAAGACTCTCTCAACTATTGAAAATTACAGATAGATCCTCTAACCCTAACAGAAACCTAAAAACATTAACAGAAAGTTGTAAAATGACTAAATTATATTTACTACTTTTGCTATAGCGTTTGGTATACATGAAATGTGCGAAGTGATTAAGTTGTTGTTCAGATAATAAAACATTAGCATCTGCTAGAGAATAAGAAAATGACTACCGACAGGATCTAAGAATTAGACAGAGTCATAGTCGAGGGGATGTCTCTGCAATTTCCAATAGTAGAGGGGCTCTTGCTGTATTTTCTCTTAAGTCGAGGGAGTGTAAATGTAATTATCCCTTATTATTAAAGCTTTAGGTAAAGTGAATCAAAAGCAATAAATACAACAAAAAGTAAATAAATTAAGTTGGATTAGGGTTCAAATTCTATCTTATATATGAAGCTGATTGGATTGAAATAGATCGCACTCAATACGGTCTCTGCAGTACCGAAATCCGGTAAATCCTAGTGAAAAAAACTAAAAAATGACAAGGAAATGTGAGAAAGGTCTAGAAAGTGGTTGTGGGTGATATTTGTGGGGAAGTAAGGCAGCCACACTTGCAATACAAAAGTTGTAAAATTCCAAACAACCAAATTGCCACGCATCGGCCCTTATATGCCCACACTGTAGTCTCTCTCTCTTATCACTTCATATCATCTTCTCACATTATTCATCACATTCCCACAAACTCCAATACAAAAAAATTGAAATGGCCTTGGCAGCCACCAGCGTCTATGGAGCCAAGTCCATTGCTCCACCATCTGCGCCGCCGGGGAACGCCGCCACCCGCCTGCCGTCCGACCGCTTTGCTCTCAGATCGTCCTTTTTAACACCATCTCTGCATATATCTATGCCACGTCAAGTCACCACTGTTCCGAATACTGCGCCTAAAATCACTATGCGTACGGCTTCCAAACAAGCCTACATTTGCCGTGATTGCGGGTAATTTTTTCTCTCTTTTTTCTGAATTTGTTGTTCATGTATTTTGGATTTTTTTTTAACTTGAATTTTGATTGGTAATGCAGGTATATCTACAATGATAGAACCCCTTTCGAGAAGGTGCCTGATAGCTACTTCTGTCCTGGTACATTATTGATTTTCACATAATGTATTTTAGAATTTTCTTTAATTTTTGCAAGTTTCCACATACCTGGCCGTTGCTTAATTAGGCAAACATATCCTGAAATTTGAGAAATTATAGAAATATATCCTAATATAAATTCTCAAACCTCAGGATATGTTACAATTTACATTCATATATCCTTTGGTGTGCCTAATTATGCAAATATACCCTGAAATTTCAGAAATTATAGAAATATAGTCTGGTGTAAATTCCCAAACCTCAGTGAATATAAGTGTAATTATCCTTCAATTACATAGAACCCCTAAGGTTTGCTAAAAAAATCCGAAACACTATTGGAATCATCAAACCTTACAAATGCCCTGAAATGGGGTATTTGTAAGACTTTTTAGGGGTATTACCTTACATTTTTATATTTCAAGGGAATATTTGTAAGGTTTTCATGTTAGGATGGTGTTTCCGATTTTTAAATATCACTTTTATTTTATTAATTTCATTGATCTATTGCAGTTTGTGGTGCACCAAAAAGGAGGTTTAGGCAATATACACCACCGGTGACCAAAGATGCTAATTCCACAGAAGTTAGAAAAGCCAGGAAAGAACAAATCAAGAAAGATGAAGCTATTGGGTATAATTATAAACATCGTCTTCCTTTTTATTTTGAATTCCAAATATTTCTTGTTAAAAAATACTAAAATGCATAAATTTTTATGGTTTTGCAGTCAAGCATTGCCCTTTGCGATTGCACTTGGAGTTGCAGCATTAATTGGCTTATACTTCTACCTCAACAGCACCTACTCCGGTTGAATTACAATGAAAAAGTCATTGTGTTTACTAAATAGTATTTTTGTAATTCGTATCTAAATCTATACAATTTTGCACTTCATTTTTCTCCATATTCTATTCTCTTATAGTCTTGAGAAGCTGCATTAAATTCTCTATTAACCACAAAAGCTTTTGCTTTTGAAGAAATTAGAGTACAAAACAAATGAGGGGTCTAAATGCACCCCATCGAGATGCCATTTATTGGCTTTGCTAATCATTTTGGGTCAGCTAAAACAAAAATTAAGTCATTTTCTGTACAAATATTGAGAAGAAATACAAGTAGGAGAAAGAAAGATGTATATTCTGGTATTTCAAAAGGTTACACTAAATTTACATAAATATGAACCATTCGAAGAAGAATCATTCTTGAAGTACAAAAGAACCCTCTATCGGTTTCTGCACGAATTGAGGAGGAAAGTTTATAGAAGAAAATGGATCACTAAAACTCGAAGATGGAGCAGGTTTAAACTCGTATGGACCACCCTTAACACCCCAAACCTGAAAGGAAGAGGGAAAAAATGACCCTAAGTTAACCAAATGCAATATTAAAAAACTTCACGGAACACTATTTCAAGTAACGACTGAGTTTTTTTTTAAGAAAAGGGTGAATTCGAGTACACCCGTCATTTTCCTTAATTACAATTTAGTCCCTCTATTTTCAGAAATTACAAAAACAACCCTGAAAGGGAGTTTTTTGTAATTTTTGAAAATAGAGGGAGTAAATTGTAATTAGCTTAAACCTCAGGGGTAGTAGAGGTAATTTTCCCTAATAAATACTGAAAATTAAACCAAAAATTCAAAAGGAGAAATCTAAAGACTCACTTGATTTCCTTCATCATCGAAGCCCCTGTCCCATGTATGTATTTCACTGTTTTTCAGAACAGTAAGTTCTGAGGTACAACGTGATGCCCCATTCTGTGATATATAAATCATATATTAGTAAGAAAAAAGACTGCATTGACTTTCATGGTTGTATCAAAGAAAGCAGAAATGGGAGCCAAAAACCCTGTTAAGGAAAACAGCAAGAGGATTAAAAGGCACACAATACATACCCATGTATTAGGAAATCCATCTGCAGGAGTTGAACCTTCATATAAACAACGTTTCCCTCGATCGCACCGTTTGAGATAAATTGTGGTCAAATGCTCCGCAATGTCCTACATTCAAAATTTAATGAATGAATCACTGAAATATATTGCCCATCCGAAGCCATAGATAAGAAAATATCTAATGTATTAACTTAGTGACATTTTCAAAAACCAAAACAGTGTCCTCATATTCAATTGCCTTGGAAAATGCACTATAAAATATATTGTCGAATAGTTGGAAACGGATATTTCAATTTTCTACTTGATTCAAGATTAAACAAACACCCACCAAATCTCACGTGAGAGGAACGATAATATCCACAAATCTAATGTTTGACAAAAATGCTTTGATTCAGTTTAGGCAATAATACTAGATAGATTTCCTCTTCCTCCCCTTGAAACAATAAGGAGAAAGAACAAAGGAGAGAATGATATTTGGATATACCCTGAGTTATAATTCATAAATAATAACAGCCTTCGAGATAAAGTGGGTGTTTGGAGAAGTTAAAGTTGTAAAAAGTTGGACTAGTAAAAGTGATTATGAGTGTTTGGGGAAAAAGCGGAAGTTACAAAAAATACAGTTAGTGTTTCGGAAAAAAAAAAGTTGAAAAGCGCTTTTATTAGACTAAACAACGAAAATGAACTAGAAGTTAGTAGCTGAAGCTAAAAGTTAGTCCTTGGGTGCTTCTAGCTTATTTCTTCTTAAAATAAGCAGAAGCTGGTTTTCCAAACACTCCCAAAGTGCTTTAAAAGGCTAAAAACCACAAAAGTGCTTTTTTTTCAGAGTTTGCGAATACTCCCAAAGGCTGCTATATTACCATTTTTATCACATATCAGAACCTCAAAACTAATAAAGAGGGGATAAACAACCTTCAACACAAGTAATCAAACTTACCCCAACAACTTCTTCTGGTTGAGGCCTTTGGTCCTTTGACCGATCACAGAAGTTCTTGTACTCCTCAGAATCCCGTATTCCATATGTACTCAGCTGTCCATAAAAACCGCTAACCAGTTATTTTAAAGCAAAACTTAAAATTACATTAAAAAATCATCATCTCTAAACATCAATACATAGAGATAGGTGCACAACAAGAAATAACAAAATAAAAAAAAGAAGGTTTGCACTAACCTCAACATCACACTTCATCTCCTTTGAACAAGGTTTTACCATGAAAAACCTCTGCATCAAGAATGCAGTAAGACTATATCAATAAGACAGGCAAATTTTCCAAATTGGTGACGATGTCACATTCTTATAATTTAGATATAACAGCTTGGTTACAGTGTATGTTTATTTCCTGACAGAAGAAAGTACTGTAGATGAAGAATATGTCACAGAATAAATGCTCCGAAAACATATGCATCACCACTGTCTAAGGTTCAAGCAATTCAACGAGGTCAATTGAGTACCTGTCGAAAGGGTTTGTGAGGAGTTCTCCAGAATGCCTGCCCACAAAAACACAGTTGGAAATCTCTTTGCTAGCAAAAAGAAAAAAAACCAAAGCATAATGGTAAACATATATGAGATGATTTCACAAATTCTACCTGTTCAAAGTACAAAACCCTTGAACCATCCACCATTTCTGCTGCTGGGCACGAAAGCCATCTAGAAATAGCATGTGAAGGACGTGAAAGTCAAGAATTATGACAAAGCATAGGTAAAAAATTCTGAGGTATATATGTAAAAATTCACTAAGTGCCCAATTGAATACAATCAACAACCCAATTAATCTGAAAACTCAAATTCTGAGTACGTGTTTCATGAACTGAAATCCTTGAGTCTTCATATCCCGAACCATTAAACAAGGATGAACAAATTTAAAATTTTCCAGCATAAAATCCTTGTTTTGCAACAAAACCACGATGATCTTTTTCTGAAAAACTAAAAACAAAATTCCTGGAGGAAGAAAGACAATCAATACCTCAAATTGAAATAATTCTCCGGGTCCCTCGAAGCTTGCTCCCTCGTAAACTACCAATTCAACATTCAAACAATCACTGATGAGAACCAAAACCCACAGCTTTTTAAATAACTAAACAATCACCAGTCAGTGAAAATGATCGAAAAAGAAATTACCTTCTCCCCGGCGAGTGAGTCGGCGACGATGCGCGTGTGGTCCCAGCGAGTGGTCGACTTGGTGAGACGCTTCAGCAACAACGCGCCGCCGAGTACCACGAGAGTCTTGAGCAATACTCCCCGGCTCTTGTTCCCGCCGTTTGAGCCCGTATCCGAGTCGGAACCCGAAGCCGAGTCAGT
Organism: Verbena officinalis; assembly: GCA_958496215.1. Lineage (NCBI taxonomy): Eukaryota > Viridiplantae > Streptophyta > Magnoliopsida > Lamiales > Verbenaceae > Verbena > Verbena officinalis. The sequence continues at coordinate 3,887,391 of OY292391.1, forward strand.
GCACATGCTGATGTTCTACTCAATACAGACACTTTCCACCCATTACCGGAATTTTCCTCAGAAATCGAAAAGGGGGTTTTAAATTTCTTATTTTAAGAGTCGGGAGAAATTCTGTGAAGATGTGGTTGGGGTTGTAAGGCTTTGGTCAGACTGTGGTCCAAGGCCCAAATTTGAAGCCAATCTTTTTTTAAAACTTCAAAGTTAACACTATCGAGTTAAATAGGTGGAAATTTTGAATTATATTTGGGAAAATTACACTGAACTAAGTTTTGCTTAAAAGTTTGAAAATTAATTAAATTATTAAAATCTTATAAATATCTTTTGGTAAGCTAAAAATGTACAAAATATATATATAATACTCCTAAAAAACCTCATAAATACTTCCTCAGGTGGACAAATATAAAATTGCAAAGTTACAGTAGTGAAATTGAAATTGAAATTGAAATTGTAAAAGACGCAATCTCAGATAGCTTTGTGTAATAAACCCATTATATTTTTTATTCGATAGCTTTGTGTAATAAACCCATTATATTTTTTATTCGATTTGGATTTAATTTAGATTTTTGGCATTCTTATTGATTGATATAATTTACCAAATTCGATTATAAACATGTAATTTAGAACAAGTGAATCCAATAATTTATTGAAGGATTCAAATAGTTAAAAATTAAAACCCGAATTTTACTAAAAAAAATTGTCCTCACGGCAGTATGATAATATCGTTGGTACCCCAACATTAGACTTAATTATGCAAATATAGCGCCTGCAATTTAAAAATTACACTCAACTCCAAAAGTTTAATATTACACGCATTAGTTGGCCTCCAAATCGTAATTTTAAGGAAAATAAGGAGTCTAATGTAATATTTCTGGAAAGGCTTTACTTTTCCATGCCATTCATTGCCGTTGCAATTGATTAGTAGATGGCTATCATGCTACCGTGTCCGATGCTTCTCTAGTGTAAACTCTAAATCGTCAAAAATAATATGTATCTCCATATCCGTATCATGTCCGTGTTTCATAAGTGGATGGTCCGTAGCCATTCGGGTTCGACTCCATATATATGTGGATATGTTTTGCGACAATTTTCACTCTTATTGACCAACTAAAATGGCCACCTCAAATTCATACTCCAGCAATGGGATGCTGAGTCCATTTCTCATTTATTGGAGGAAAAAGTTTTCCAATCAGCTCATGAAAGAGTGGTAAAGATTACATTACAATGACAGATTTAAATGCAAACTCTGAAGACACCTGAAATCTGTATTAACACTGATTTTATTTTTGATACACCGACTCACAGCACACTCAAGGTCTGCTCTCTCATCATCTATTCCTTGTTTCTTTTAAAATTCAAATAGGCTAATATGGCCACAATATATCTTCTAATAGGCATCATCTTCGCAATGTATAAGCTTATAAAATACACAATCTTATTTGGAGTTGGAGCTTAAGCACAATCACTGGTTCCCAGCAATCGGGCCATCTCGGCCCTTCTTGAAATCATCCCAACCTCTCACCCATGTTTTGCCCGCTGTTGCTCGAGTTTCGGGAGCAGAATAGTTGTCGAGATTTTTAGCAACCTTTTCTCGCACAGCCATGAAAACCTAACAAAGATTGCAATTTGGTTAATCAAACAAGAACTCATTGGCAGAGACAGAGACGGAGACTATTTTTGGTATCTTACAGGATTTTTATTCAGTGGCTCTGGGGGTTGCTCCTGACAAGACAGCCATTTCCAAAGATCAGGATTTTCCTGCACATGTCAAAGGACTCAAATATTAGGCTTAAAAAGACAGGAACTAAATTCAGCTAAGCAGAAATATCATGACAAGGGCGAAACCAACACCCACAAGATTTTTGAGGTCTCACAAACATTTACTCCACAATATCTTTCGACTTCTATAAAGTCGACCACGAATAAAATTAGACTAACTTTCGAATACTTCTACAACCACACAGTGAATTTATTAACCCATTGCAGTGGAAACTTCACATGCAAGGTGATATTTAACATTTGAGACTGAAGCATTTTGTGAAAGAGATTGAGTAGAATCACATTCATTTGGCAGCAAATACAATATAGCATTCCTCAAAGCAAAAAAAAAAAAAAAAACATTTTCCATCTAGACATATTACCAACAAGTAATAAGTATAAAGAACAAACGGTTTTTGAAACAACATAAGTTAATTGCCACTCCATCAGACACCAATTCAGTGTGAATTTTGTACTCTTTGATAAACGGCTTCAAAATTTAAACGGATTTAAATAATCACCCAAGATATACAGGAAGGGCCTGTATAAATTGGTAACCATGAGCAGAGCTCGGATTTGCAGTATCTATTAGTTAATGAGTTTTGATCATAAAACACCAATTCCATAGACCAAGAGCCATGTCATGGCTTGATCACAAAACTAGGTCAGCAACATCTCGGTCCACACATTTATAAACATTATGAATTTGACATTTGTTTCTTATATTAATTGTTTGTCTCTGCAAGTTAATTCATATGCAGGGAGATCAGCAAATTCAAATTTTATATGCTATATGTTCTCATGTATTGGTGCAATTTACAGCAGCAAATAAGCATTTTTCCAAATTCGCAACAGAAAGAAAATAGAAATAACTGAAAATTTAAAAGAAAAAATAGAAACTTTACCAGGTCAAGGACATGAACAAGTGATCTAATGCCACTTTCATCCATAGAATGAATGTGATCCTCCACCCATTTCCCCAAAATCAAGTCCAGCTCGAGGTAACCTCTCTGTTTACTCCTATATAACAGCCTAAACGTTTCCAACATGCAATAAATTACTCCAAAAGAACTACCAAAGCTTCAAACATTCTTTTTAAAAAAAAAGAAGAAAGAACAATTCTAAGCAATTAAAGTCCAATAGAGCGGAGGGATCGAAATTACGAAACCTGTTACACAAGCGCCTTTTACTTTCTTCATTGGAGAGATCAATATCAAAGGATTGGATGCTCTCATCTGAAGAGTAGGAACGCGAGAAGGAACTCCAAATAGGCCTGAAAAAACCCAAATAACGAAAAATCAATAAATAACGGCAAAAATCAAATTTTAAAACAACGAGCGAATGAAGTATGTGCACGATGCCTGTGAAGGGGAGTGACCGAAGCCCGATTGGAACTGACAATCCGAGGAACGATGGAGACTAGGGCTCTTCTCAAACTTGACATCTCTGTTTGTTTGTGTGTGTGCGTTGTGGGTGACTTGTAATTTAGGAAGAATTAATTTGTCCCGGAGATGATTAATGGGGATAAAGACGCGGTGGCGGTGGCGGCGTCGTGGCACTCTTTGCGTCCACTTGGTTTCTGGGGGGAGAAAGCGTTCGGGCGCCTAACCTTTTGCAACTGTATTTGCCTGCTATAAGAAAGATTTTTGTAGCATCAAGATACGTGTTATTACAATTTACCCCCATAAAAAGTTGAACATCAAAGTTGTTTTAGTTCGACTGTTGTCGACTCGTTGTCGAATTGTGTGCGTTAGTTTTCTTTCTAACCCTAGAAAATTTTGGGCAAAATTTTCAAGCTCGACCTTATAAAATTAGATTCAAGACTCGACTTCGCCTCAACTCGGCTCGGTTAAGCTTAAATTTTGAAAAGCCGGGTCGTTTGCACCCCTAAATATACATAAAGTATCTTAAGTAACTTGTAATTTAAGTTTATCTTTATCTCATGGTATGTATATGTAATGAACTCTTAATTTTATTTTTATTGATGTTGACTTGCTGAGCATACAGTTAGATATAATAAATAGCATAATGTTCACATAGATCAATAAGTTTCCAGCCATGCACTGATCCTTTTTTTTCTCAACATTCATCATGTAAGTAATTTTTACAAAACAAAAACTCCATAGATATGCAAAACCAAATTTCAGTATCCAAAAACAAGAAATGAGCCAAAATTGCTCTTATAATCCAATCTAAACGCGCTGCACATGCATTCGATCGTCTCGAAACAACTCAATCGGCCCCAGGCTTTCGTTCCTATCTCAATTCATAATCTCCAACACAGATCAGTCAAAAACAAATTTTACCAGCTCCCTTCATCTGTGAAACGTTATTATACAAAGAGCCAAATCTGTATGGTTTTAGAAATGTATCTCACGCCTCTCGGAAAAGAATTTGCCAGTTACAAATTGTTCGGGAAGCAGTGCGAGCCAGACTCCGGTATCAGCTCCTTCCTCAGGGCTAATATGTCCTGCCCAACCAGTCATAGCAGTTTTCACCCAACCTGGACAATAACAGTTGATGTAGATCTTCTCCCCTTCTGGCCTTTCCGAGAAAATTCTTGCCATCAGCCTCGTGTAAGTGTTGACTGCGAGTTTTGATAAAGAATAGTCTGTGAAAACATGAGGCCATCCTTTTTCTGTCCATGTCCCGTCTTTTACTTGTTCCAGAAAGTTATTCATCATCTCGTCGATCAGTTCCTCCGATAGCGCCTCGTCGTCTTCCAGCTTTTGTCTCAGTTCTTCGTTTTCAATTCTCTGGACAAATGAAACGGAATCTGAAATTTTTTGAACTGGAGACTTATGAAGAATTTTGTCTTCAGACCATATCAAGGTCAATATTTGGGAGGATGTTCGAAAAATCTTTGCTTTCCAAAAAGTTAAAAATTTTGCGAAAGGAGCTAGTGTTTAGAAATAAAGTGAAAAGTATGTTAAAAAAAGTAGTCTTGAGTCTTGACTCTTGAGTGTTAGAGGAAAAAGTTGAAAAACACTTCTACCTATCTAAACAAACTTCAATTTATTTCCGAAAAGGGCTAATTACATCTACATCCCCTTAGAAATTGAGGAATTACAGTTGGTACTCATTTTCTATAATGGGGAAAAGAGTCGGTTCACGCATAAATTGGCCCAAAACTTATCAGAATGGGGTATGCGGTAATTTTCAAAACGTGGAAGGGTGCTATCAGCAATACTGTGATCGAACGGTTACCAATTGTAACTATCCAATCTCCTACAGTGTCTGATTTTAAATAATCCTATGCAGAAATAACCTAAGCCCGAAGCAGAAACTAAAAGTTGGTATCTGAGCGTTTCTTGCTTCTAGCTTATTCTTTCATATTTATACTTAAACTAAGCTGAATTTGATTTTTCAAACACTCCCTAAGTACCAAAGAAAATCAAAAAACACAAAAGTTCATATGACCTCTACCATCAAAACCCAAACGAGAGACAAAGGAAACCAGAGCGAGAACGCATACATGCTCCAAAGTATAGGTTCACTAGTTATATAGCTGGTGGGAAGATGTCACATTGAATTTTCTTGGAAATAGAAAAAGGAGGAAAACCTTCAAAGTGAAAGCTCATTTTGGAGCCATATTACTGTATGTATGACTTACATTACGTCGGCCATTGACTCTACCCAATCGGGAACTGAGATTAACGATACGAGCACCTGCTTCTGAAGGTCTCATCAGAGGAATCATCGCTTTGATTATATTTTTGGTCCCAAAGTAGTTGGTACCAATAACTTGTTCAGCAGATTCCACAGAATTTTCTGATCCCGCATTGAAATTTACTCCAGCATTGTTTATCTACAAACATTTTCCAACATTATACCAGATCCGCTCCGTTTAATAGTGGTACCTATCGTTTTTCAGATGTGCTCTGATGTTCCAAAACATCATTTCCGTCGAATCTCAAGGTTAATTTATTCTGTGAGATTCCATGGAATTGATATTTTGGAGTGTGGACCATCAAATTTAAACCCTAAAACAAAAGTAATTAGTGGGTAGAAGTTAAAAGGGGAAGAGCAATATACCAATATGTCTATACCACCATAGTTTTCTTTAACCCATTCGACAAAAGCTTCAATCGATGCCTGATCAATAATATCGAGTTGATGAAAGACCACATTGAGACCTCCTTCTTGTAATACCTTTGCTGCTTCTTCGCCCACACCAGTCTCTCGTGATGTCAGAATTACTGTCAATCCATGCAATGCGAGTTGGTGGGCAATCTCAAATCCAATTCCCCTGTTCGCACCAGTCACCACTGCAATTGTTTCAGACGTCCACCATCTGATGAACATCGATCAAGTACATATACATATTCGTATTAATTAATAAAAATCTTTGTCAAATTAAACGGAATTGCAAATCAATGATCTTATACATGAATTAATTTACCTTTGGTGATCGGAATAGGGAATGGTGCGGAGGAGAGAGATCTCTTGGCGCCTCTTTTCTCTTTTCTCTTTTGCCTTCTCCTTTTTATCCATCATAATGGCGGAAGATTGGATAATCAATCTTTAATTCTACCTTTGAATCTAACTTTTCCTACTGTTTTGTGCTGAAGGGGTGAGTAATCGGTAACAGAAAGAGAGTGTTTTGGGTTTGTTTTCCCGGTAAAAATGGAGGGAACCCTGACACTCGGGACAGTGTTTGAACGATCAACTGCCGCGTTGCATACCCTCTTCCACCAGATGCAAGAAAAAAGAAAAACAAGGGAATCTATGGAGAAATGACAAATGTCCAGACAAATAACAGATTACTAAACATGAAGATTAAATTCTATATTATTATTCTTACTTAAAATCAAAAACAAAAGAAATGTAATTGTTCAATTTACTTATTATAGTTTCTAATTTAGGGATTGCTGAACTTTTTTTCTAACTTTATTTTGAACTTTATATGATGATGCCTAAAATTGAAGAGTAGATTCTTTCAAGTTGGTTTCAATCGATTTTCTTCTGCTAAGAACAGTCAAAAACTCTCTCGATAAAAGAATTTATTAGAGTTTTACTGTGTAAAATGAATATACCAGACTCAACGGGATCATGAGTATTTATAGGCGATGGTGACGAAAGATTGCAGGGATCTCGCCAAGATGATAAGGTAAGAGTCCGTCTATGGCAGCTTCCTTTGCTATTAGGGTTTTCCCAGAACAAGGACTCTTACCATAACAGGAGTGCGGCTTGGATATGAAAATCCCGAAAAAATAGGTAACTTATTGTTTGCCGGCGGAGGATTATCGAGAAGGGGCCGAGCTGGAGAACTTGAGCTCGGATATGGCTGGTACTAGTGAAATATTTGAACGAGAGGGTGTGAGGAGACGCTCTCCATATAGTCATTCGAGGCGAACACTTAATAGCTTTCATAATAGGTAGATGCTTGATGACTTCGTGATGGAGAAGGGATTCGATTTGGATACGTGGTATATACCAAATATGGCACATCACTATATATAAAGTCAGTATTAAATATTTAAATTGATTAATATTTTTACATATAGGTCTCTATATTGGTCAACATTCGCTTTAAATCGGTGGTGGGAACCTAAATATATATAATATAAGTTAAACACTAAATGATTTTGGGTGTCACTTACATCTAGAGACCCACGTTTTACATTAAATTTTGACCAAATATAGACCAGTTCAGGAACCTAAATATAAATAGTCAATATGGCACACTCAATATGTGTGCAATATACAATTAAAATATTATTAATAATATATAAATTTAGATGCATAAATTTATAAGTATTATTTAAAAGTTTATTTATGATAATATTAATAAACATAATAAACATTGGCCCATAATTTATATGGACCTAAATATAAATATGATAAATATCAGAGACCATAATTAATACACTCTAAAAACTAAAAAGAAACTGGGCACATGATAATATTAATAAACACAATAAACATTGGGCATAATTTATATAAACTTAAATATAAATATGGCAAATATCAATAACCATAATTAATACATCCTAAAAATAAAAAGAAACTGGGCATAATTTGAAATACATCAACTCTAGGTCTCTCACCATTTCATCAACTTGTAAAATACATCAATTCATACATTGAAGGTTGTTAATAATCAGGGGAAAAAATTATTTGCAACTTCAATTATTCATTTGTTTTGGTTTGCAATTTAAACTATTTTATTCTTATAAATGCAACCTGAACTTTTTAATATTTTTGAATTTGAAACCTAAATTATTTTGAGTTTTTAATTATAATCTGAATTTTTTAAGTTTTTTGAATTTGTAATCTGAACTTTTTAATGTTTTTTGAATTTACAAACCAAAACTATTTCTTTTGAAAGTTTATAGGTTGCAAATTTTTGTACTGTTAGTATAGGTTGCAACTAAAAACTGAATTATAAAAAGTTCACTAGGTTGCAGATGTTGATAAATTCTTTTAGTATAGGTTGCAATTAAAAACCGAAATAGTTCAGATTACAAATTCAAAAAAATTGAAAAATTCAGATTGCAATTATAAGCCCGAAATAATTTAGATGGTAAATTAAAAAAAAAAAAAAGTTAAAGTTGCAAATAATCTCTTTTCTATGTAATTACGACTTAATGTGTCCCACATCATTGATTTTGAAAATTACGCTTCTTAAAGAGCTATACTCAATGCAAGCTTAACCTTAACCCTGTGGTGCTCGTTATCCACCACGTTTTCAATATTGCACCCAAGTAATTTTGTGGCAGTTTCTGGAATAACAGAAATGGCAATTTAATGGTCTTTCTCCAGTTTTGGTCCACCACCATAAATGCCAGAATTGGGTCGATGACCTGATTCGCCGAGGAGCAAGGCAGTAGATAAGATAGAAGAAGGGGCCAGGCTCCCGGTGGAGGAGAGGAGACGGTCATGCGAATAGGTTATAAAGAAAATTCACTTTTTGGGAATTATAGTATAATGTAATAGTGGGTCTTGACTCTTGACCTTGAGAAAATTTGTTTGTATGACCCTTCAAGTTTTTATTTAACCAAATAACCCTCAAATTATTTTTCATTTTTTTTTTTTAGATTAATCTTTAAATAATAATAATTATATTATTATTAAATAAAAAAATAGTTAAAAAAGCGTAAACTGCAATTAAGAAAACAAAACCGCGAAGAAAAAGCCCTACCCCCAAGCGATCGCTTAGTCGCTTGAGAAACATTTTAGAAAAAGAGAACTTATTCTTCTTCATCTCGCTTCCTGCAAGAACAAGTTCTTCTTCTTCTTCGCTTGGCGTCGCTTCCCGTCGCGCGAAATCAACATTTCCTTCTTCTTCCAGTTCTTCGCAACAACTTGGTTTCTTCTCTTAAGTTTCTTTAGAAAAATGACAACTATTACCGAATCTCCAAAGAAGACTACGGAAGAAGCCCAACCATCTCAATATTTTGAAGAAATTATTGGAGAAAAAGCTGTTGTAGAACACCTCCAGGTATTAAATGTTTGATATTTACGATTTTTTTGGAATGCGAATTTTTTTTTTGTTGTTCTGCTTCTTTTTCCAAGCGATTTCGCAACATAAGCGATCTCGGAGATCGCTTAAGCGACGCGAGATCGCTTATTAAAAGTGAGCTTTGAAAAGCGAGATCTCTTCTTTTTCAAAGCTCACTGTTAATAAGCGATCTCGGAGATCGCTTAAGCGACGTGAAATCGCTTATTAAAAGTGAGCTTTGAAAAGCGATCTCTTTTCTTTCAAAGCTCACTGTTAATAAGCGATCTCGGAGATCGCTTAAGCGACGCGAGATCGCTTATTAACAGTGAGCTTTGAAAAAGAAGAGATCTCGCTTTTCAAAGCTCACTTTTAATAAGCGATCTCGAGATCGCTTATTAAAAGTGACTTTGAAAGAGCGATCTCTTTTCTTTCAAAGCTCACTGTTAATAAGCGATCTCGGAGATCGCTTAAGCGACGCGAGATCGCTTATTAAAAGTGAGCTTTGTAAAAGCGATCTCTCTTCTCTTTCAAAGCTCACTCTTAATAAGCGATCTCTGAGATCGCTTAAGCGACGGGAGATCGCTTATTAACAGTGAGCTCTGAAAAAGCAATCTCTCTTCTTTTTCAAAGCTCATTGTTAATAAGCGATCTCGGGGATCGCTTAAGCGACGCGAGATCGCTTATTAACAGTGAGCTTTGAAAAAGCGATCTCTTCTTTGAATACATACATATAAATTTAATACATACATATATACATATATACACATTGCATCTTGTAAACGTATATTTAACGGTCTATTAGATCATATATATTTCCATGAATTGAATCTTAGGTATTTGCTTATTTAAACTTCTTTGAAGCAGAAAATTAATATCAATACAATCACTTTATTAATTATTACTTGGATCTTTTGAAACAGAAGATATATAGAATTAATTTGGTTAAATTAGTTATCAGAATTGGAGCAGGTTGAGGGCGACCTGCATCTCGACCAAATTCTATATATTAATCTATTCTTTTTATATATATATATTTATGAACTACGAAAAGTACTGTTTATTTGTCATAAATATATATAAATTTAATTCGTTTTCTTCAATATTATAGCAATTTATAAATATAAAACATACTATACATACATATGTATTATTAATTTGGAGGGAAAATTACATACAACCCTTTAATACTTGTTGAATTTGCATAAGCACGCATTTGTTAGAAGTTTTAGCATATGTCTAAATTAATTCAATTATTTTCATTGAACGTTAGTATAAACTTCAAATTCACTGAATATAATTTGAAATTGAACCTAAATCACTATTTAAAAAGATCATTTACTGATTATACTTGAATTGAAATATATAAATTATTTTTTTTTCTCTTGCTTTTTCATTGTTTTTTTCTTTATATGTAGGAGAATGAGGAGGACGGGGACATGCTTTCCATTCCGGAACATTCGAAGTCAATCGACCCACGTGACTTTAACCTTCGCACGGTGATAGACGAGTCCGGGTATTTTCCCGGAAATTATACGGTGAGATCGTCTTGGTCTAAATTTGTTCAAATAAAAACGTACCTCCACCAAAATGCGAAGGTTATGGGTCTATTTCGTAAGACTTGTTTGGGTCATTTTCTTGACTTACCAAATGATTGGATCTTTCCGGGGATGCTTTGTCATTACATGTTGCTCCATTCGGTCCGAAGTAAGAAGGACTTGGAGATGTGGTTTATAGTCGACAATAAGCCTTTATGCTTTGGGATGAAAGAATTTGCCCTTATCACCGGCCTTAATTGCGGACCTACGCCTAGCAAGGATGCCGAAAATGAGGTCGTACAGAACGCAAATGATTTTTTAGAGAAGATTTTAGGAGGCCGAAATGGTGTTAAGGGTAAAGATTTAGAGGACATGTTAAATAATGACAAAGCTTTTGGTACAAGAGATAAGTTGAAGATTTGTCTTGTACTATTCCTACACTATGTTTTGATGGCCAAGGATGGAAGCAAGAATGTTGAACCTCTTTGGATCTCGAGTGTGAATGATATTGATTACTTCAACTCCTTTCCGTGGGGTAGGACATCATTCGAGATTACGCTCAAGTCACTCTAAACTAGAAATTTGAAGAAAGCATATAAGGAGTGGCAAGGAAATAAAACTTTGCAAAAGTTCAACCTCCAAGGCTTTCCATGGGCATTTATGGTAATAATAACTTCATGTTATTTTTTCATTCCTGGTTCGTTTATATGTTATAAATTATAATATAATTTGTTTACATGCATTTAGGTGTGGGCGTATGAAGCTATTCCCCTTTTTGCAAGACTCGGAGATGGGCTTATTCCATTAAATAAAGATTCATTACGGCCAATTCCGAGAATGTTACAATATCAATTGAGGAGAGTTGCAAAATGGGATTACGACACGCTTGAATCACTCCTAAAATCCAACGAGGTTAGATTTCAACACAATGGTTTTGATACTTATAATTTTCAATAATATTTTTATGTTATTGCCTAGCTAATATGTCTAAATTTAATTTTAGGTGGTTGTGCATCCGTTTTTAATTCCTTCTAAACGTGAAATGCGAGAACAATATATATTATCATTCGAAGAGCTTAAGTATGCTTCGGATGAGAATATTGATCGATTGAAGAAGACATTGGAGGGTGTCACAAAGCTGACTAATCTAATTGTCTCGCCTGATGAGGACGCATTTCGAATTAAAAACGACATAACTCTACTAGCATTGCCTTCTTCTGCGCCAGAATGTGGAGTAGAGTTGAAAAGCACACCACCACCATCACCACCACCATCACCACCACCATCACCACCACCACCACCACCCTCTTCTGCTCCTGATTCTCAAATGGTGGAATTACTGAACACCATAATCAAAGAACAACAGATGCTCAACCATAAAGTTGACATGCTCAACCATAAAGTTGATTTCATGGTGGAAGGGTTGGGAGAGTTGAGCAAGAGGGTGGATTTTGCGGTCGTTGAGTTGGGAGAGTTAAGGAAAGATTTTGAGAGTCTTCGACCAAAAGAAGAGTTCGAGATGAAAGATGACTTCGTTCAACAAAATGTTGAAGAACGACCAGAAAGAGAAAGAAAAAGAAGTCATTACTTAGCATCTCCATACACTGCAGATGGAGCCAAGAAAAAAACAAAGACTGATGACAAAAAAGTGGAACAACCCCTGAATATTTCAATGCCTATTTCCGAAGAAAAAAAGAAATCATTTTACCATTGGTACGATGGAAAAGACAAGTCAAAGTGGGCGAAATGTTTTCATAGGGAGTATTTGCATCACTTTTTTGATCAGATATTGGATGTAGGAGCTTGGTTTGAGGATTCTGTAAGTATATGTATATATTTCAATATATTTATACATTATATAATACTTTTATATATACTTATCAGTAATACTTTTTAATGCAGCATCTGCAGGAAGGTCTAGCTCTCATAAGGTCTAAACAACGTCGTCTTCCTCAACTCTATGATCAACACTGTGCAGTCCTCGACGCTTATTTTGGGCAAGTTCTTGATGGAGAAGTTCAACGCCTTTGGACACTAAAGAAAAGTAATCCGGAAATAAAAGCAAAGAAAAACGTCAAACAACCGCAAACGATGAGTATGGTAAAAGTTGAGAAGCTTCTCCTTGGGTCTCCATATAATGATACATTTGATGAATATTTTGACGGAAGGAGACCATATAACGAACGAAATTGGCTTGAAGTCCGTAACGTTTACGGTATACTAAATATTGCAGATTTGCACTGGATTACTATTGTGTGGTTTCTTGACGAGGGTAGAATTGAACTTCTCGATTGCAATAGAACTTGCTATCGAAAAGAGGCATTAGATCGGGTGATGTGGGCACCGTCCGTGCTATTTCCGAAGCTACTAAAGGCTTCCGGCCGGTTTTCTCATTTGAATTCGGAAATATTTGACCGACGGTGGAAATATGATTTCGTTGACAACTTACCCTCAAACTCACATGGGTTAGTACCTTAACCTATCCTTTTGTTTTTTCTAAATTATAGTGTTTAATATTTTTGTTGTTTTTAAATTGCAGTGGAGATTGTGGGATATATGCACTTAAATTCGTGGAGTTCCATATGACGAAGACTCCCATTGATTCACTTAATGACTCCACGATTCCATACTTCAGAGAGACTCTAGCTATAGAGATCTTTCAAGAAGAAGTGCATGTAAACAATAAATAGTGTGTTTTTGTATATTTTGTGTATTTTGTATATTTTGTGTTTGAGATCCAAAATAATAAATAATTTCGAATCTGGTAAAATGTACAAAACATTAGTTTGGATGAGAAAAAATTAATATTGCTTCATTTTTTATGCTTATTTGAGTGAAAATCATTTTCTTAACAATTAGAATGAAATGATAAAAAATTAGACACAAATTAAACGTTTCATAACAACCATCACTTTCATAGGCATAAAATTTCAAGTTTTTGGTCATTTTTTAAAATAATAAAGTAATCAATAATATAACAAAGTTATTCTTTAAGAAAATTTAATTTGATTGACAAAAAAACAATCTCAAACCTCATATATAATTTGATTGACAAAAGTCTTGTTCTACAAAATACAATTAATATAATGTTCCATTAAACCATTAGACCATTAGTTGCAATCTCATATTTTGTATATTTTCCAAGTGTGTTTGACAAAATAAAGAAATTGTTCTAACTATTTACACACTACTTTAGTAAATTCATAGACTATAATATAGATTAATCCGATAAACTTGATTCAAGCACTATACTCGTCCAATAATTTTGGATTGCCATATTTGAGAGAATTTTTACTAAACTAATCTTTAATTCATCTAATTCGTGCATTTATTTTTTAAATTTTGAGTTTGAGATCCAAATAATCAACAATTTCTTCTATTTTAATATTTTAATTTGATTTTTGTAAATAAGCGATTTGGCTTGCCTCAAGCGATCTTATAGATCGCTTGAGGGAAGCCAAATCGCTTATTTACAGTTTGGGGGGCGAAACTGTAAATAAGCGATCTCTTTGCGATCTCGCTAAAGTAAAAAGCGATCTCGCGCCGCGCTCTTAAGCGATCTCTGAGATCGCTTAAGGTCGCAAGATTGCTTTTTAATTTGCGAGATCGCTGAATTAAAAAGCGATCTCGCGCCGAGATCGCTTTTTATTTTTGCGCTAAATTAAAAAGCGATCTCAGAGATCGCTTAAGGTCGCGAGATCGCTATTAATTTTGCGCTAAATTAAAAAGCGATCTCGCGACTCTTAAGTGATCTCAGAGATCGCTTATGGGTCGCGAAATCGAGATCGAGCAGAGCAGAAAAAAAATTTCGCCAAAAATCATCAAAATCTCATTACCCATCTTCCCAACTAGATATATATTTGATATGGGTACAAAATAGTTCTTACCTTCAACTTTCTAGTTCAACTTTTGTGGAAATCCTCCTTAAATATATTTTATCTTGGACCACAATACTTCTTTTGATAATATAGGATTTCAATATAAAAGTATTTGGAAGAATGTTTGCAAAAGAGAAGAAGAAGTGCTCAAATACCTTGAGATGATGTCTTCTACGTGGAGAAAATGCAAGAAAAATGAAGGAAAATGAAAAAGAGAAGATAAAAATTCGTCAAATTGGGATGACAAATTAGGGTTTGTAAATATTTTTTGGGTTTGATTTGTAGTATTTATAAGTTTTGGGGTTAAAATTATATTTTTAAAAGTGAGTAAACTATTTTTCTTAATTAGATAAGTTATTAATATTATTATTTATGTTAATTAGTAAAAAAGATTATTTATTAAAGAGTTCCAAACTTGAGGATTATTTAACTAAATAGAAACTTAAAAGGATTATTTAATAAACTTACCCCTTGACCTTAGCACAATGTCTCTAGTTTATAATTTTCGTTTTCGGGTTTTGATATTTTAAAAGAAAGGAAGAAAAAACAAGAAGAAAAGACCTCAGGATCCTGGGCCCCGACTTTGGCACGCATTCCAACTGAACAAGAAACTTGGCTGATATTATTGGCTAAACAATCAAATCACTATTGAAAGATTGAATAATCATCAACCGGACGTGTGACTGTCTGGGGGATATTCATTTATTCAAGCTCAGTTCCTGTCTGCACCTGCATGTATATATGCCTAAGCCCTTCAACAATTTCATTTTTATTTTGGAAATCTTTAACCCCACTCACTTTACTCTGCTGGCTCAGCTTTCTTTTCTTCTCCCTTTCAATTTATTTTGAAAATTCTGGGTTTACTCTATTTGGATCGAGTATATATCTTAGTGGAAAGGGGCTGAATCCATAAAGAAGTTTTCTTTTTGAACTGGATGATGCTTGTGAATCTTTTCTTGTTTGAATCTCCCTTTATTTGATTCTTTATTCTATTTCTGTTTTCGAATGAAAAGAACTTGCATATTGATTCTGTTTGACTGGCAGACACTGTTTGTTTCGTTAATTTCAGTTTTTTTCTGGCTCTGTACATCTGTTTCAGTGACTAATTGCAATCTGAATTCAGTACTCTGTGACCTGGTTTGTTCTTCAAGCATGACTTCCAGTTATTGATAATCTTGCTGTTGTCCCTTGATTGAGTTACGGAATTTTGATATGAATTAGCTTGTTTCTACTGAACCAAATAAGAATTGAATTTAGTTGGAATCTTGATAGTTTAATTGGACATTTGCCAGACATCTAAGGCTATTTTTAGATGTTTGCTATGACAATGAATTAAATTGGGTCCATGAGATTTCTTGATAAATCTCAACATACTGCTACTTCAAAGTGGTAATTTGATAAGTGTCATGTTTACCTAGAAACTAGCTACTTCTATTCAATTCATATTTCTGATTCTTTCTTTTGCTGGTAATTCTTTGAACAGATTTCAGCAACGTAGAGTTGGGAGACGAAAAAAATGGTTCATTCTTCAGAATGCCTGTCACATTACCTAGCAGTCATCCTCATATTATTTGCAGCTCAAACTTCACAATCTCATCCAACAATCAAAACCGGGATGAAAACCGAAGTTTTCCTATCACCTAAATTCGTTTTAGAACAAGGACAAGTTTCAAACAAATTCTACTACAACATCGATTTCCCCAAAGGCCACATTGCAATCAAGAGCTTCGACGCCGAAGTGGTTGATGAGAAAGGAAATTCTATCCCTCTCCACGAAACCTATCTCCATCACTGGATTGTCGTGAGATACTATCAACGTAAAGGCCTAGATACAAATCCCAACAATGATCTTGAATCTCAGCTGTCCGATTATATAGTTGTGAAGAACAGCGGATTATGTGATCATGGTCTTGTCCAGTATTTCGGGCTTGGATCAGAAACCCGTCTAACCGATACTGACGTGCCTGATCCTTATGGGATTGAAGTTGGTGATCCAAAAGACGTGCCTGAAGGGTATGAAGAAAGGTGGATGCTTAATGTGCACGCAATTGACACCAGGGGTGCTCAGGATAAGAAGGGATGCACAGAGTGTAGGTGTGATTTGTATAATGTTACTGCTGATCAATACGGGCGAGTTTTGCCTGCAGGCTATTTGGGCGGGTTGAAGTGTTGTCATGATGGTGCGAGATGTAGGGTGAAGGATAAGGGGGTGAAGAGAAGCCTGTATTTGAGGTACATTGTGAAGTATGTGGATTGGAGTGATGTGATCTTGCCTGTTAAAATATATATACTTGACGTCACTGCTTTATGGAGGAAGGGTGAAGATAGACATCAATGCCTGGTAAAATTTATTGAAATTTGAATTGAATTCTTGTTTTTTATATTAAAATCAGTTTTTGGGATGATAAAGGCATCATCATTTGAGTTTGCTACAAAGGGTAAGGAGAGAATACGATAAGAGACAAATTAGTGGCAATATTACAATGTCCTCCCCTGTAACTATATAAAATTATGTAATATCTTCTATTGGTTTAAAATTTAGATGTAGTTCAATTTTAACATTTGTTCTCCTTATTTTTATCCCCTTCAATTAATTATTAAGCATAGTTAAACAATGTTATCATTTAGATTTTTACGAAAACTTTGCTAATTGTATTTAAAATTCTATGGTCAAAGCAAAAGGGGTATTTTGTAATTTCGAAAACAAGGGAAGTTTGTGTAATTAAACTTAAGTGGGAAGGAAAGTGTAATTGTATTGAAGAATGAAGATAATAGATAAATACTGTTTTTCAGAGCCAAATTGTTGTATCTTCACATTTTCATTCTTCTTTCTGTTCCTTCATAGTTGTCCTGTAACACTGTTGAAGTGTTCTGCTACAGATTGAATATGAAGTCGAACCTTGTCCTGTTGGCATGGAAAATAATGGTTGCACTCGTACAAAAACCTTAACTGCCAGTTTGCCAACTGGCGGTGATGTGATCTACGGGGTCGGACACCAGCATTTAGGAGGCATTGGTTCGTCTCTTTATGGAGAGGTATTTCGACAATTTTCATGAATTTTCTTATTTCTTTTGAGTTAACATAAAATAAACTTTGTACTTGTAAAAATAGAGAACATATTGAATAATTTGCAATTCTCCTCCTATGGATGGTAATTATATTTATTTTTAACACTCATTTTAATTTCTTATCAGTAGTATTTATTACGTGTACTGGCAGGAAATACATTTTCGGTCAAAGCATCTCTTTGCAATGATCTTAACAAAGTTTATATGAATAATGAAACTTGGAGTTTCTTTTATGTAAATTTTGAAACAAGAGGGATGAACTTGTAATCCCACAAAATCCTAGGGGTAGTGGATGTAATTTTCCTTAAAAAGACTAATTAGAGTTAATGTTACTGTGTGATGAATGAATTCAGGGAGGACGAGTGATATGCTCCTCGATTCCAACTTACGGGACGGGAGAAAAACCTGGAAATGAGGCTGGTTACATTGTGGGAATGTCTACCTGTTATCCTTCACCGGGCTCTATCAAGATTTCAGCTGGCGAGGAACTCACTCTTGTATCTAATTATAGCAGCTCCCAAAGACATACAGGAGTAATGGGACTCTTTTACCTCTTGGTTTCAGATTCATCACAAGAAAAAAAAGCAATTCTGCAAACTCCAGCTGAAGTAAGAGAATAGTAATGCCCTCCTTTTTTAATCTCGTTTCTCTCCCGTTTATGATTGCGTATCCATTTGGCTAATTTATACACACAAGTGATCATCATAGGATAGGACTAACGGGATTACAGATTTTGGCAGTGTTTGCAAACTCTAGAAAAAAAAAAGCAGCTTTTGTGTTTTTAACTTTTTCTTTTTCATCACTCTTGAGGATTACAGATTTAGAAGCTGTCAGCTTTGAGGATCTCCAATATGTTTCTTGTCTTGTGCAGGTACACAACAATATGATCTTTACCGGTTTCATGTGGGCTATTGCTGTATTTGGAGTTGGACTCATTTTAGTCGTTATTTTTAGGTTTCAGCTGAGTAAAAGTGCTGAGGGAGAAGGGTATGAAGCTATAGTGGCATGAGCTGCTTCTTCCAAATTTGGCTCTTCGAATAAATTTTGCTGTAGGCTTGTATATTTTTACTAGTTTCTCAGATGTATAAGTATAATGTACTTCGGTGGCGTATTCAGGATCCTAAAATTAGAGGTGCACCGAGCTCAGAATTAATGTGCGCTACAAAATATTCGGGGTGCATTGGATAAAGAACACACCATATATTATGAAATAATTTCACAAAATACACTCTATATATATGGAATAATTTCGAAGTTTGGGATGCACGTATACACCATCGTTTGGGATCATAGATTTCGACGGGTTATTTTTGAAACGGATTCGGAAGTTGTGGTCAATCTCATCGAGAGGGCGGATGTGGACACACATCCCCTTGGACGGATTATTGAGGATTGTCGGAGGTTTCTCCATCTGCTTTGGGAGTGCAAACTGCAGCATATTCGGAGAGGTCGTAATAATTGCGCTGATGCTTTAGCTAAGATGGGCCACCAGCTGGAAGAGTCTCTTATGATTTGAAATGACCCGCCTCTTAAGGCGGTTGATTGTTTTCGGGCGGATATGAGCCCTGACTAGTTTTTGTTCTTTCTTTTTCCTGACCAAAAAAAATTCTATCACTGATATACTTCATCAAGATTGGTCTAATATTTGAGATGGTATACGTGAGCCGTACGTATCCTGGTAGCATTGAGATTGATCAATATGAACTAAGAATTTGAAATCTATAGGAATAATTACGAAAAATACCTTAAGATTTGACTTTTTTTTTTAATATTCTGAGACTTTGAAATTTATCCAATTTAGGATGTTTTTTCATAATTTTCAAAATTTAAGGATATTTTTTTTTTTGTAAACAAAACAAACTTTGAGAGTTATTTGTAATTAACTCAAATCTATAATAACAAGCTGATAGAGCTTGTTTGTATAAATTCATTCATATTGTAAAGGATTTCAAATCCTTGAGCTCACATTTTTAAGTTATCTTGAATTATGGTGGTGGATTTAAAGTTTGTCTTTTCAAAATCCTACTTTCAGTCCAAACATATATTGCCTAAAGCTATAATAAAAAGATAATAATTTTTTTTCATAATTTACTATTTATTATTATTATTATTTTTTGGTGCGAAAATAATTTTTCGATTTATTATTACTCATTATAATTTATAATTGACTTGCAATTTCACAAAAATTATGGAAACTGACAAATAGCAATGATCCAATTGTATGGGCCATTGTGCACCAACAAAAGCAGTATGGGTCGCAGTCCCGGGGGTCCAATAAATTCAATGGCTCACAATCTAATTTCTATCTCCACTCTCCACTCCACAATTCTGCATATTCATATTCCTTCCACACACTCAGCTCAAGAAAGAAAAAATAGAAAAACAAAAATGAGAAAAAAAAATGAAAAAAAGAGACAGAAATCTATGCACATGTCTAAATAAAAATGTGTGGCGAAATTATTAATTTAGAACTTATTTACATTTGTAGTTGTTAATATTAGCACTTAAATATAATGTCAATTTAGTAGTGTGGATTTGGCTAAAAAATGGTGCTTACATTTACCTCTAAAACCCCATAAAGATGAATAAGCTAACAAAAGCAAAATCCCATCGCTAAATAGTATGGAACTTGGCTGATAAAGTTCGAGTCAGACGAAATAAGTCGGGTTGAGAAGATGAAAAACAGGAAAAGTAAACATGAAACATCCACTCATTAAGGCGATTAAGTGTCGTATTATGCCAAGTAAACAAGTGTCTTACCATATAAGAAATTAGTTGTAAAAAAAAAAAGAAAGAAAGGTAGCCTGAAGGTAGGTGGTTGCCGGTGGGGGTATGTGTAATAACTAATAAGTAATCACTAATCACAAAGTTTTATTTGAATTGACCCTGTCAGAATTTTACACATATGTTTGAATTGAACTTGTCAGATTCTAAAAAACTTGATCATCGTTGACCGTGGCCAACGTAAGAAAATGCATCAATTATTCAACTAATTTCGATTGTATTTCTAAGTAACGAGAAAAATGCAAATTTGGTCTAATAAAGTTGTTAGATTTGTCAATTTCGTCTCGATAATTTGTAATAATAAGTATAATTTTTTGTAAATGTGATTCCATATACCAATTTTCATTAATTTTTGGATGAAATAAATATGTATAGCATAAATCCAATTTTCTTATCCAAATGAGACTTTGATTGTGTAATTTTTTCTCCCAATTTAGAGATCTTGCCGCATAAACGCTGTATATGTTTATTCCATCCCAAACTATAAAACTAACAAAAATTTGCATCTGAGACCACACTTACAAAAAATTATACTTTATGAGACGAATATTAAAAAATATAAAATTATTGAGACGAAACTGACAAATGAGTCACTTTATGAGACTAAATCTGCAATTTTCTCTTAAAGATACAAGAATATTTAATATTTTGATTTTGATAAAAAATATAATTTTGCCCATACAACTACACTAATTTAAGGAACGTCCCTACAATTACAGTAAATTAAGGGAGGGTCCTCGTGATAAACACGCTTGGTTTCATATTCATATTCTATTCTCTGCTTCACTTTTACAGAATACAGATCGAAAGATGGAGTAAGCAACAGAAAAACAAATCAAATTTTGAAAAAATATCCCAGTAAACAAGAAAAAGAACCCACAAAACAGTTCCAAAATTTATTATCCGGGGTCATATCCTCGGATCTTCCTCAACAAGATCTTCGTTCAATCCCCATTATACCCAATCTTCTCATTCACACCCTCACTCTCTGCACAGATCCCCAAGAATTGATTTCTGTATTTCATCATGGATTGAGGACAAGAACAAGAACAAAACCCAGAATTTGTTTTGACCCATTTTTTTCTTCCCTCGATTATTTATGTCTGCGGGAGTGGAGAGGCATGCGAACTTCTCGGCACCTCCTGCGGCTGCTGCAACAATGGTGTCCGAAGCCAAAGACCCGGGAACTCGCCCCGGGTGCTGCAACCCGGTTAAGAAACCCGGACCGGTATCGCTGGACCATGTGCTCTCCGCCTTGAGCGAAACTGAAGAGGAACGAGAGTTGAGAATTCGAAGTTTGTTCAGTTTCTTCGACTCCAATAACGCAGGGTATTTGGATTCCGCCCTAATCGAAAAGGGGCTTTCGGCAATGGAAATCCCCGCCGACTACAAGTTCGCGAAGGAGCTATTGGAAGTGTGCGATTCGAATCAAGATGGAAGAGTTGATTACCAGGAGTTTAGAAAGTATATGGATGACAAGGAGCTTGAACTGTACAGGATTTTTCAAGCGATTGATGTGGAGCACAATGGATGTATTCTACCGGAGGAGTTGTGGGATGCTCTGGTCAAGGCTGGTATATTCTCACTGCTGTGATATTTTCTTAGCTATTAAGCTATTTTGAATTCCCTTCGTAGTTTGGTGTGTGGATAATTTGTTATCAGTTGGGATTTCCTGTTTCTGGAAATTTTTGGTGGTAGAGGTGCAAATTATGTTGATTTTTAAGTTAAGTAGCTTACTTGGAGGCTACAGTATATTTGAATTGAGATGGGGATTATTTTGGTAAATGAACAATAGTGGTGTTTTGGCTAGAGAAATCCATAGAGTATCACTCTGCTGATCACTCTGCTAGTCTGCTCAGCTGTATGTGTAGTTACAATTAGTCTGATCAGAGTTTGCGGATTCATATTATGAAGATTTGTTAGTTCAAGTAGAGCAGAAGTCTTAACTATAGTATGTTTTCTTTTTGGAAACCTTGTCTTTCTGTCCAATCTCTACAGTTTTTTTTTTTTCGTATTCATTTTCCTTGCAGATTGCATTTAAAATATGTGGAGACATCCTAGACATGCACATACACACATCCATATGTAAAGAATGATTGATTAATGAAAGAGAATTGAATCTCTAGTTGTTCATGTTATTTCTAAACATAAATAAATGGGGTTGTAGCATTCAGAGTGCAACTTATGCTGATTAAGTGTTTGAAGAGACTACAAAATAGATAATAAGCCTAATATTCTATTCAAACTATGAAGAAACATAGTATACGTAGACAATGGATTTTTGTGTAAGTTGCAATACCAGAATTTGGCAGAGGTTTGCAGAAAATATAGATCACAGAATTTCCAAATTTGGATGCTTGTGAAGTAATCTGTTGCTTACACTGTTTAAATATGCTGGTAATGCATATAATGTGGTTGAAATTGACTCTTGTACTATTTCTATTGTCTATGTACTGATTAGAGCTTTTGCTATAACCGAGTTATGTTTTTTTGTTGGGTAGTATCTCAGAGTGTATAGTTTATTCTGCCTTTTATTCTTCATTTCCTTGAATGAATAGTTACATTGTTCTAATTTCGAAACCGTAAGTTATCTTGATCTTACAAGTCATGGCAGTTCTATTTTTGCAGGGATAGAACTTGATGATGATGAACTTGCTAGTTTTGTGGAGCATGTGGATAAAGACAATAATGGGATTATTACTTTCGAAGAGTGGAGAGATTTTCTGCTGCTTTATCCGCATGAGGCCACCATAGAGAACATCTATCGTTATTGGGAACGTGTTTATCTTGTGGATATTGGTGAACACGCTGTGATTCCTGCTGGCATTAGCAAACACGTTAATGCAACCAAGTATTTAATTGCTGGAGGAGTTGCTGGAGCTACTTCTCGTACTGCAACCGCTCCTCTTGACCGCCTTAAAGTGGCTTTACAAGTTCAGACAACTCGTGCTTCAATTTGGCCAGCTGTTCAAAAGATATGGACGGAAGGTGGTCTTTTAGGTTTTTTTAGAGGTAATGGGGTATTTTTTTTTTTGTTTGTTTGGGTTTCTTTTTCTTTACCACTATGTTTGGTTCTAGAATTTTCCGAAAGAGAATACTGAGGAAAAGACATCATGGAAATGATTCTCCTATACAGAGAAGACATGGCGAAATTTGGAATATAGGAATGAGTTAGAATAAAAATGATTAACAGGAGTGAATTGAGCAATGGATTAAATTTAAAATGAAATGAAAATGGAATTGTATGATTTTCCTTCAGTTTCTCTCCCTTTCCGTCACCATTTTGTGAGGGAAAGGGTTTTCCTTCTTCATAGTGTATTTTTCCGTCGATTTTCCTTCTTTAGCAACCAAACACCAACTAAATTTTCCTCTGATTTCTTTTTTTCCTCCCTAAAATCCTTGAACCAAACATAGCGTAATTCTTTTTTTCTTTTCTAATGAAAAAAGCGATCTTTGCAGGTAATGGGATCAATGTGTTGAAGGTTGCACCAGAAAGTGCTATCAAGTTCTACACGTACGAAATGTTAAAAACTGCTATTGGAGATGATAATGGGAATATAGGAACTGTTGGCAGATTGGTTTCTGGTGGGTTGGCAGGTGCAGTAGCACAGACGTCTATTTATCCGATGGATCTTGTGAAAACTCGTTTACAAACTTATGTTTGTGAAAGTGGGAGTAAAACTGTTCCAAGTCTTGGGAAATTATCAAAAGATATTTGGGTTCATGAAGGACCTCGAGCCCTTTACAGAGGCTTGATACCTTCTCTTCTTGGTATTATTCCTTATGCAGGCATCGACCTTGCTGCCTATGAGAGCTTGAAAGATATCTCCAGAAAATATATTCTTCATGATGGTGGTATGCTTTTTTAGATACTCAAATGTGTTATCAATTTTTACTTCTTTGTTTTCTTTCATTTAATCAGATGATACTAAATATGGATTTTATTGTGCAGAGCCTGGTCCTCTTGTGCAACTCAGTTGTGGGACAATTTCAGGATCCCTTGGAGCAACATGTGTTTATCCACTACAGGTTGTAAGAACAAGGTAAAATGCGTTGCAATCTCTCTTTTAAATTTATTTGAGTTTTCAATTGAGAAATGCAATAATGTTCAGAATTGTTTTGGATTCATAATACATATCTAATCTACATAGATACACAGACCTCCTCCCTATAACAATGTCATTCCTTGTTAGTTTCAAAATGACAAATACCCCCTTAGATCATCAAAATTTAATTCAGAAAATTGAATATCAGTGATAATAAATCTGGATAACATCATTCAAAAATGCAAAAATAATTTGAAAAGTTGACCAACATTTGAATTATCTCATTATTCTGAAGCCGAAACAGAACAAATCACGTATATGTATATAATTGATGTTTTGAAAGATACGAGTCCATTATCTGTTATTATACTAAACCGACATTGGTTGGCAGAATGCAAGCTCAACGTGGTCACAGTAGCATGTCAGACATGTTCTGGAGAACATATAAGCATGAAGGATTCAGGGGCTTCTATAAAGGCCTTTTCCCAAATCTTCTCAAAGTTGTTCCATCGGCAAGCATTACGTATATCGTTTATGAAGCCATGAAAAAAAGTCTTCAACTCGATTAGTGAATGCTCCTCTATTCTTGCTACATGATGATGATGATGATGATGATAAATAAATAAATTCTCTGTGGAATTAGAGACCATTCTTGAGGTGTTAAACCTTGGATTTTGATTGACCAACTAACTGCATTAAGATTTAAGGATATATATGAAAATGTTTCTATGTTGATATTAGGTTATTGTTGTATACTTTTGTCCCATAGGTTCAAAAATGCACTAGGAGTACCAAAATGTGCGGAATTAGCCATTATTTTTTTGCTATATTACTAGTGCACGGCTAAGTTTTTCCTTGTATTGGTTTTGTGTTTACAAGAAGTATCTATTTATCGAATATAAACAGGAGTATACAAGTGTACAATTCAATCATATTATAATCAATGATGCACGATGTACAAATCAATCAAATACAGGCTAAATAACGCATTCTATACAGCTATGGGGCTTCTTTCTCATCACTTGGCCAGGGGATTCTTGGTGCATGTTGGGTTTTAGGGTTTTATATATTATCGATTCTTATACTTTTAGGTCCTTGCCTGAAGTATTAACGGAACAGGATCCTTGATGCATGTCAGGTTTTATATATTATCGATTCTTATACTTTTAGGTCCTTGCCTGAAGTATTAACGGAACAGAATCCGTGACAATCACGCGAACAAAACGGTCAAAAAATTTGAAAATTATTTATGTTAGAAGTAATTTGAGTGGTAATAAAATCAAATTTGGTCATACTTATGGTACTCAAAAGATATTAGGCAGAAATTTAATTATCTTCACGTTATCCACGCTTGAAATTAGCATTTACTCACCATATTTATTATTAATCGCTTAGTGATGTATATAACTTCTGGAAGATAATTTCCATGCTGCTAATGAAATTAATTCTTCCAGCAAAATCAAACTTCAGAAAATTATCAAGCAAACCATGCAAAAGTTAATAATTATTTTCATTCAACCAAAACAAAACCAGTTACTCAAGTTTCAACACCAGTGGATGAAAGAGGAAGAAGCATGCCAAACAATTGTATAAGTTCAGTAAACACTCATGGGCATCACCAATCGATACTAAGCTAGTATTGGTAGTACCTGAAATGTCTAATAAGAAAGTAAAACGCATGAATGAGGAACTAACACGACATCAACGAGGATCATAGTTCTAAGCCAAGATGTCGAAAGATATATTCATGGAGATTTAACTACAAATTTAAACTAAAACCACAAATATTTTCTCAACTTGCTTCATCTATCAACAATAAGAACAGTTGAACAATTTAATCATAAGAGCCAGAGTAGTGTAACTTTATAACAATTTTACTCTTCATTCCTGATGATTAATATGCATCATCTTACCCTCTTCACAAGCTACTGATTAGCTATTATATTCAATTGAAACAAGTTATAATAACTCCAACAATTCTAAAATCTTGATGAGCACTTAAAGAATCACCTCAATTTGCCTATGAACCAAGAAGCCACCATCCTCTTATTGCGCAAAAAGAAGCTTAGTATTCTTGAAAAAATCTCATGCATTTACCTCAACTTGCCTTGATCTTTGCTCGGGGATCAACAAACCAAGCCCACCTTTCTTATCTGCCCTCACAGATGATCCATACCCTTTCAGATACAAAGGATTTGATGTCAAAACCCTAATTTCCGAATTTTCGTTGATCTCCAACACCTCAGGAAATTTATTGCCACACAATTTAGACATTCCCACATCAATCCTTATCGCCCTACCACCACAAATAGCATTAATACCATCTTCTTGAATCGTATGACCCATGATCAACCTCTTGACACCAGGAATAGTCTCGAGAACATGCTCAAGCAATGAACAATCACATTCTTTAGCCACTTCATGAGAAAAGCTCCTCAACCAAACAATGGAGTGTCTTCCCCTCACCAAATGATTAGCCACCTTCTCCTTCAAACCCAGAATCCAATCCCTTACCTCCTTGTTCACACGTTCGAATCCATAAATCACATGTTTCTGCAGCAATCCACCATGAGCAAAAACTGAATCCCCAACTACAACAACTGTTTGGTTTTTTGACAAGAATCTATTTGAAATCGGGCCATTAGGCCTTAGAGCAGCCAAACGCGCCCTAGTACCTTTCTGAAACTCTGCCCTAATTCTTGGAATTTCATCAGGCACCCCATGGAATAAATCCCTAATTACCAAATTCTCATCAATCCCATCACACATTTTTTTCATAGAATTGCCAATACACTGCCAGATTCCCCAATTTTCAAATTCCTTAAGCCCGTGTGGAGCAACGTACCGAAAATCTCCATCCACATTCATGATTTCATGGTTCCCATTCATGGTGATAACCATACCGCCAGCTTTGGCGGCCTCCCTCTTCAATTTCTCGAAGAAGTACAACAACTTAATCTCATCTCCGCCACGATCGAAAATATCACCAACCTGAACAACGGTGGTGGCGCCGCCCGACCAGCAATCGTCTGCGCCAATCAAACCCGCGAGCCTTAAGGCCTGCTTGGTCTTGGGAAGGTCGCCGTGGAGGTCTCCGATGGCAATGAGGCGGCTGGGCTGAGGAAACACTGTGACCAGTGAAGTATTCGATTTCTTAAGCGACTCTGGCTCTGGAGGCAAGAAGAGGCCGCCGCTGACGGAGAAATCGATGAATGTGTCGACGAATGAGGAGACAATAGAAGGGAGAGCTCTGCAATCAAAGGGAGAAGTTCTGCTACTCTGGGGTTCTATATTTGTCATTGTTCTACTTGATTTTGGGTTGTCTCTGCTGAGAATTTCTGCAAATGTAGGTGTAGTTTTGTGGCTTGGGAAGAAGGAAATAAGGGTTGTATTTTCAGTGAACTCCTCCTGGGAACGAAAAAATTATTGGCACTTCTACATTGACTGTTAAGTGGAGCCTAGCGCAGTATTGGCTTGAAGCCTTGAAAACATATTTGCTAATATTCTGGAGGTTAATTATGCTGAGATGAGAGGAGTTTGCTTAAATTGTCATTTTCGTCTCATAAAGTATCCTATTTTTACCTCAGGGTAGATCCAACCAATCGTGCTTCTTAATTGGGTAACCTGCAACATTGTTTTAAAAACTAGAAATGAAGTTCATAAAACAAAAACAGACGCAAAGAACAATTTACAACTTATATCTCTGTATAAAACTTTCAACAGCAATGGCTATGTTAACTTGAAAACTTAACATAAATAGAAGATCAACAGCAATTCAATTTTTTTTTCCCCACAAGATTTGACAAGACAACAATCTTCCCAACTGAAAATTCTTTCTTATACATAAAGCCTATCCCAAGTAGAAATGGGGCTTTCTACTTTGTCCATCTCCAGGGCATCCATAATTCACCATGTATTTCCCCATGGGTTCAAAGGGAGCACAAGATCAGGGAAACATTCAATACACATTACCAGAATTAGAATTTTCAAATAACAAACTTAAAAGAAAGAGTCGTCTACAGCCTATTTCATAAACCAACCCATTGTGCAACGACCAAGAAATTTGGAGTTCAAAAATTTTCAGCAATATCACTGTACCCTAATTTAGAAACTTAAAAACAGAGAAAAATGCGATAAAATTGATGAAAAAGAAGACGCTTACGGCGAAAGAGAATAGGTTACTCCAAAAATAGTTAACTAGACTGCTCTACTGGAAAAAATCCCCGCAGTATTTTTACAAAATTACCACTCCACATATTCTGAGCATCATCTTCAGATTATCATATTTTCACCCAGCTTCAGATAATCAAATGTAACCCTATGTATATATATTTATTTTCTCTATTCTTATATAAATACAAAAAGAAAAGGAAAAAGGTAAAACAAAAAAAAGAAAAGAAAAGAAAAGAAAAGAAAACAAAACCTTACCAGTCGCGGCAGGAGAGACGGCGCGCCGGGAGGTGCAGGACGGCGAGATACAATCAGGTGGGGACGGGAGGGCTGGAGCGGCGGCGAAGCTGTGGGTGGTGGGCGGTGGGGCTAGGATTTTCTCGTAACTTTGAAATTGAAATGTGAAATTGGGGGCCAGGTTAGGTGAAGCAGCAATCGTGAGTTTAATTGTATTTTATTTTTTCATTTTTTATTTTATTTTGTAAAATTAAGATAACAATATTCTAATTAGTGAATTAATTAACTTAAATTACGATGATTTTCCCTCAAAAATAATTATTTTTTGAGGAATGTTTCACTCGGTAATCCATAGGCATACATTTAGGCTCGTTTACTTTTCCGAAAAGTGTTATTACATGTCATAACAAATCATATCAAAATTCATATTTTATATGAACAATTTTTATTTTTTTTTCAATTTCGGAATATTTCTCTCAGTTTTCCTTTAGAAATTATTTATTTTTAAAGATAATAAATAATTTTTATTTTTCGGGAATAATTCTCCCAAAAATCTCTTAGAAAATTTGGCGCTCACTCATGGCGGTAAATTATCTGAGGGATTTTCGAAGGATTATTCCCTCGGAAATATATTTGAAAATATTTCTTGGAAAATGCATGTTTTCTTGTAGTGTAAGATGGGTGTCGTGAATTGTCTATGTGGATGAAGAGCTCGATTTTCGATATATATATACGACGTCGGAAAATCCCGAAACAGGATTCTATAATTGTTCTGACATTGTTGATGGATGTGATTTTTCTATGGTATGACCCACCACTGAGCACAAGGACTGCGATTAAAGGGCACATGTAATTCACGTGCATTCTCCATTAAGATTTGACGGAAAAGAGACTTTGGGACGAAATTGAAGAATATTCGTACTTTATGCATGGGCTAAAATTAAGAACCTTGAAATGTATGTGACGAAAATTAAAAACAAGGTACTTTACGAGACAAAAACCACAATTTTCACAACTACCACTCATGGCTATCTTAGTCAAATAATTAAGTTATGTCTCACATAAAATTTGATAATTAGAAAAGATACCTATGTATTACGGTTTCGTTACAGGTCCGATATCTATTGGATGATGTCATAAAAAATAAACAGTTAAAATTGAAAATACCTTAATTTTTTTTATAACATGGGTAACCCCTAAAATTTTATTTGGGTATAATTTATAATATCATATTTTATTTGGGTATTATTTATAATATATATCATAAATATCAAGGTAGTTATATCTATTTTTTTAAAATTAAAATTCTGAAATCTCTTATTTCACATCAAAAAGGAAATATTCTGTTAATTATGGACAAAATCCTAATATTCTCTAAATGGAATTCTAATATGTAGGTATTTTTTGTAATTATCCAACTCTGTGTTGGGTGTAACTATAATTATTTGACTATGAGGATCATGAGTTTCTTTGGCATTTAAGTATAATTATTCCAATATTCTATTATTTTTTTTGGGTGTAATTTACCGGTTCGGGTAATCCTACATTGAGGGCTCTTGATCCAGTTCGGGGTTTAGTCACAGTTAAGGCTCTTCACCCCTCCCAACAAATGTGTTTAGTGGGGATCGAATTTGAGGCTCTCTCCAATATTCTATTATATGATCTGCTAAGTGTTGAAAAGTTTTGGTGACCTGCGTAAAAAGCATTACGACTTTTCCAAGGTATATATCAGTTACAAACTTACACATACTTCCCCTGTAACATACTTCCATCTTATGTTCATCCCCTGTTAATCATTACACGAAATAAAGTGTGTTGTTTGATGAATTCAAGACGAAATATTGGACCAATTAGACGAGGGAGAAGAAGACGTTGAAGAACGTATTATAAGTGAGAGTGAGACCTTAGGTTCTTGATTTCTTTCGAAGTTGGATTTAATGTATAATTTGAACTTAAAATCCCACAAACATCAAACAGAAAACCAGTAAATCGAACTCCAAATCAGTTCATAAAATAGTTTACAACAAGAACAAGAAGCATTCACCAACAGAACGAACGACAGACGAATGCGAATACGAAAAGCAAGAGCATCAATTCGATCATAAAAAATTAAAACATCCTGGAAGAAAGGCATCACCTTCCCTTTGCCTCTAATGACTTGCCTTTGTTTCGCTCTCTCCTCAATCATAAGAAAGCAAGAGAGAGAAGATTAGTCATGTAAACAGAGAGATTACATGCTGATCATAATCACACTTGTTCTTCTTCTTCTTGGCCATGTTCTTGATTACGTACCCTTTGAGCTTCTTGATATATATGTACCGTGGTTTGGTTTGTGATTTTATGTAAATGGGGGAAATATATATAAGTATATAACCCTTGATGAAGTGAACATTCTTCCATTCCATGATGTCTCTTCAGTCTTCACCCCAAAGTAAACCTTTTCGAATAGTCCCTTGTTCCTCTAATTAGCCAATAATATTAATTCTTGCTTTGGTAATAAGTCGTACTTATCCACCTCTAATCAACAATGTATTAAAACCAATTAACTAGCTTAGGTTTCTAAAGAGAGCAAAATCTAATCAGTAGCCATGTGGAGAAAATTAAAGCTAAAGTCATCTGGCCATTAGTACTGTACTAAGGGAAACCACGCAAATCTAACGTGTACTAATTAAATTAAACTTTAGTTCTTGAGGTAGAGGATGAAGTTCTTGATCAAACTGTGACAAGTAGAGATTCAACGATTCACTTTTCTAACAACTTGAGTTTTAAACAAGTTTCGTTCTGCATGCAATCAAAGTTCAAGTCCACCGAAAAAATGATTATACGAGCGCAAGACTAGACATAAAGAAGTTCGTCTGCACGTGACGGAAGAGTTTCTTTTTAGACGGTGTACCGTCTTCTTTTTGATCAAATAAAAAGATAGGTGGCAAGTATCGGATTGGAGGTCAAAAGAATTATGGATGATTGGATGAAGATAGAAGACACATACAAAAATGATGTAATTGGTTATTTAAAACTAAAAAATTGTTGGTAAAAGTAGTTATATATATAAGTTGAGATCATATATGATATGACTATCTATATATCTGGCTTTTTGTGGAGGTACAATCACTTTGCACCGTCCTTTTGCTGAGAGACATCTCATAATTCAACTGATTCTCAGAATCCAACACAAAGTCTAAATCCCACTAATCAATTCTCAGTGGTGGGACATTATGTATTTATGATCTCATCTTTATATGTATTTGAAGAAAATATGGTGGTTAATTAAGATTATCATGTTAAGAAAATACCTATAATTTAATATTCTGATCACTCCACTAAACTAAGTTACTAGGGGCTTTAAAAGATGAACAAACATGTAAAAATAACGTAAAATAATGTGTAAATTGAGCTCAAGAACACAGGTTTTAAGAGTAAAGGAAACATCTAAACAAGATTTAAAATTTAAGAAGAATGTCAACAAAGGTGGACGTGCCGGAGTGGTTATCGGGCATGACTAGAAATCATGTGGGCTCTGCCCGCGCAGGTTCGAATCCTGCCGTTCACGTTTTTTTGCCTCGTTTTCTTCACAATTTAATGATTATCTTAATTTATGAATGTTAAAAGTGCTTTATTTCTTTTTTATTTTGGGATAATTACAGTTACACTCCTCGCTTATGGGATACAACAATCCCTTTTACTATTGAAAATTACAGACAGACCCTCTAATCCAAACGAAAATTTAAAGAACTTAAGGAAAATTTATTAGATGACTAAATTACACATAATATTTTTGTTATAATGTTTGCTATACATAAAATGGACGAAATGATTGAGCTGTTTCTTAGTTAATAAAACGTTAGCGTCTACTTAGAAACAAAAAAAATAACTAACAACATGATCTAAATGTTAGACGAAGCCACAATGAAAAAATGTATCTATAATTTTTAATAATCGAGTGGGTTTTAATGTATTTTTCTTTTCCTAACGAGTGCCATTTGAGTTTTGATTAATGGAGACAAGAACTGGTATTATGGTTGGAATGAAAACGAACTAACGAAGACCAAAACATAAGCGGTCACATTTGAAAAATCTTGGTGAGAAATGCAAATAAGTTGCAAGCAAACATCACATCTAATAGCCAATCTCAAACAAAGCTGCAAAAACAGTGCACAAATCCAGCAGGTCCATGCTCAAGCCATTACGAGAGGTCTCTTTTCACTTCAACCAGCTCTCCTTCTCACTCATATCCTCCATTCCTTCACCATTTCACCCTCCAAAACTACGAACAATATCAACTACCCCATCAAGATATTCAATCTCATTCCCAACCCCTCAACTTTCAACTACAATGCCATCATCAGGGTGCATATACTTCTCTGCTTCCCTCACGCCGCCTTGCGTTTTTTCAAGCAAATGCGCCGGAAATCAGTCTCTCCGGATTTTCACACGTACCCTTTTGTTCTTAAGGCTTGTGGGATGTTGGGGGACTCGCCTTTTCTTGCCAAGACCCTCCATTCCGAATTGCTGAAGTTTGGGTTTTCGGTTGATGTTTTTGTGTGTAACACGCTAGCCTCCACGTACTGCAGGGCTGGTGATGTCGACAGTGCAAAAGGGGTGTTTGAAGGAAGTTTGTTCAGAGATTTGGTGAGTTATAACGTTATGATTGATGGGTTTGTCAAGGTAGGTGAGATCGACAAAGCTCGGGAGCTGTTCGATGAAATGCCTGAAAGAGATGGGGTTTCTTGGGGTACCCTTTTGGCGGGGTACGCGAAGTTCAACCGATGCGTTGAGGCCATTGAGTTGTTCAATCACATGGTTGATTTGAATGTAAAGTTTGATAATGTGGCTCTGGTTTCCGCACTTTCTGCTTGTGCGCAGCTGTGCGATCTGGCAAAAGGGAAGAAAATACACAATCACATTGAAAGAAATGGGATTAAACTAGACTCGTATTTAGGCACTGCATTGGTGGACCTGTATGCAAAATGCGGGTGCATTGATATGGCTAAGGATGTTTTCACCTCATGTCGGGCCAAAAACGTGTCTTTGTGGAATGCAATGCTTCTCGGATTAGCTATGCATGGTGATGGCACATTGTTGCTTCAATATTTCTCAAGAATGGTGGAAAATGGTGTGAAACCAGACGGAGTCACGATTCTAGGTGTTCTAGTCGGCTGCAGCCACTCGGGCCTTATCGATTCAGCAAAAAGGATATTCACCGAAATGGAGAGTGTTTACAACGTTCCACGAGAGCTGAAGCATTACGGGTGCATGGCTGATATTCTTGGACGTGCTGGTTTGATTCAGGATGCCGTGAAGATGATTGACGAAATGCCTGTGAGAGGAGATGTGTTCGTGTGGGGAGGATTGCTTGGAGGATGTAAGATACATGGAAATCTTGAGATTGCAGAGGCGGCGGCTAAGCACGTGATGGAGGTGAAACCTGAAGATGGTGGAGTGTATTCGGTGTTGGCCCATATTTATGCTAATTCCGAGAGATGGGATGAGGTTGTGAAGGTGAGGAGATTGAGAGATTGCAGATATGGGATCAAGAAGAGTGCTGGATGTAGTCTGATTGAATTGGGTGGGATTATGCACGAGTTTGTTTCAGGAGATTGTTTGCATCCTAATACTACAGAGATTTACTCTGTTTTGAATGGGTTGGAGCTTCACCAATATGAAGTGCTCTAGAAAATAATTTTTGATGTTGAATCTTGAAACTCGGCTCGAAATGACACTTTATTTATTCAGGGAGGAGAAGATTTTCGTAATTGTTTGAAATTTCAAGGGGTTTTCTGTAATTTTTGAAAATAGAGAGGGGATTTTGTAATTAAGGAAAATTTTAGGGGTACTGTGTGTAATTTGCCCTTACTAATATAAAGTTGGAATTGAACATTTCGCTCTCAAGAATTGAATGGCTGAAATTGCAAAATAAATTATTTACAAGATCAACTCAAGGAACTTTTCTGTATCCATTAAATGTAGGCTTAAACCTTCAAAATGTACTAATCCTATAAAGGACCTGCTCTGGCCGCATTTAAGTTTCAATATTGATGAGAAACTGAATATCAGTTTAAATTTATCTGGAAAAAAAGTCAAAAACATCCCTCAAAGTGATTATTCCTTCAAGACGTCGGCTTGAGGCCTCAACAACGACTACACGACGAACATCTGAAAGGGAGAAAAAAAGAAAAGGTGGGGCTAAATAAATATGCATTACAATTTGAAATGTGGGAGGAATAAAACTGTAAATATGTTATATACTAACCTGGTCTGGAGAGAAGTTCCATTACCCGAAATAAAGAATCGAATCTAGTGCATGTTTGGTATTGGTGCCGGCCTCTTTCACCGTTAAGTTCCAGTGCCTGCAAGTTATTGATAATGTTATGTTTACTTATAGGATGAAATAAACTATTCCTTCTCTCAAATCACGAAGTACCCATTTCAACTTACCTGAGATATCGTCATCTGGTTAAGTTGTATGCGCGTATATATATTTTCCTTCGCCAACGAGGTTATATCACTGCATAAAGTTTGGTTTCCAACAGAAAACTGAAATAGCACGTATTTATAATAAGCTCAAGAGCTTAGTAAAACATTGACGGAATTATACCTACTACCCCTGAAGTTTGCCCTAATTACAATTTACTTCTTTTGTAATAAAGTGAAATGTAAGGGAGGTTTTTGTAATTTGTGCAAACAAATGAACTAAATTGTCATTAGCTCAAACCTCAGGGTAGTAGATGTAGTTTGCCGTAAATTTTAATATTTGAAGGGCCATTCCAGAGAAATTGGTTACCTTCTAGAGTACATATCTACAAAGTTAGCCTCACTGTCGAGTATCGGAATCGAACTTATTTGAGCTGTACTAAAACAAAAAAAATAAATAAAATTCAGGAGAAGTAGAATTACTTCACCAATTTAGTTACACAAGACAATTTCATTAAATCACTCTATAGTGACATAATAAATAAATTCAAAAAATATAAATATATAGAGGAAATCATCATTCACCTTCGAGTAATAAACGAAGAGCAGAAGTAAGAGGGTCGTTGAAGTGTAAAGTCAATAAAGGGCGAACATATGCTCGTCTAACTTGTAAATTCCAAGTACCTAATGGAAGGTAACCAATTGGTTGCTGTAAAAGAGTCACATATCCAAGATGGTGTCGAAAGTGGCTGCATATATCTGAAAATTTCAACATAAGACAGGAAAAAATGGAAAAATAAAAAACCCGTGACGGATTAGATTTTTTTGATAATACTTACTCTTTAGTATTCCAGCAAGACAGGCGACGTGCAACAAACGAGGAGAAGATCCATTTACCGAATGTAAAATGGGAACAGCAGAAATATTATTCTGCAGAATTCTTGAAGCCACATCAGCTAAGGAATCATCTGGTCCAGCCTGTAGATTTCAACTTTATTACAAACTAAGTTGCCTTTGAATAACTAGCTTAATATAATTTATTATCAGTAATTAGGAGCATTTACATGGATTAAAGGCCTTCTCTGGAGTGCAACCATAGTCCCGATTATATCTCTGTGATGTTCGATTTTCCAGCTTTTCCAGGAAGAAATCGTTTGTACTTGGAGCTCTGGGCGATTTCTGTGAAGCTGCGAAAGGCAAGGAAAAATCATGCTGCAATTTATATTCGAACATATGAATATGAAATGATGATTTATATACTAATATTTTCAAAGCTATTGCATTATTAACATGGACTACCTGAAGTAAAATCAAGATAAAATCTGAAGCAGTTAACATTCCTGCTATCTGTCCAGTTTGTTGATCCCACAGAGGCACAACTGTGAGTCCCTAACAAATGATAATCAGATTAGTGCAAAAAGTGTCAATTCAATATATTGGAATTACATATCTTAAGCGATTGTTCTCGCTTTGTACAAGATTCATACACTGCAAGAAGAAGAATGTAACTTTTGTTCCATTTGTTGCAAAATATAATAAATTCGATTTTTATGATATATTCCCTACGCCATAATTACATATTCGGGAAACTAAGAAACAAAAAAGATTATGAGAACTCGTACCAAATCATACATAACATGGAAGGCTTGTTCGACATCCACCTCAACATCCAATACAATGGCCTACACATTGAAGAAATGTTTTTCTTTTTTTTTTAAAGAAATGTGATAAAAGTTAAACACTGAAATTTAGGATAAATGATTAATAGAAAATCATCGCCAGGAAAGTTACAAAAACACGAAAAAAGGAAAAAAAGAGAGGAGCCAATGGCAGTCAAACCTTGCCTGAATTTGGGATCAGCTCATACATTGTAGAAGATAGCAAATGAACTGATAAAACTTGGCGAAAAACATCCCTCTCACCATCTGATAAGTGCAGAGCTGGTTCGTTAAGGGGCACACTTGAAGACGAACCCTGAACCTGAGTAGCATATAAAATATCAGTAGAGGGGAGCAGAAAAAATAAAAATAAATATGTATTTAATTATCTATACATTTCCTCTGCTTGTACTAGGCTGAAACACTTCATTATTTACTATAACTATGTTGTTTATAGTTCCATACTCGTCCGTATGACATATTTGCTGCTCATCAACTCGCCATGTATCATCAACCAAGAATTTGTACTGAAACCAAATAATAAATATATCCAATTATTAACAATCCGAACAAATGCACTTTACATTAAGTAGAAAAATAAACGAACAAAGGATTTAGAATTAAAAAAGGACTTGGAACCAAGTATATTTGAAATGCGTGCTAAAGATATAAAGTATAGCTTAAATTTGGTAGTCGACGATTCAAAATCTGTGTTAACTCAAATTTCTTGAATCAATGAAAGGGTATTTGAAATCCAAGCATTACAAAATCGGGTTTTTAACAACGTGAAGTTATTGCTATTATTTCGGTTTACCTGATAACAACCAGGCGGAAGATCAATGATTCTCTGGAAAACATTTTCAGAACCTTCAACTAAAATCATTTGTAACCTATCACTCCACCTGTATATATCAAATAGCACAATAAATCACGCACACACACACGAACACTCGAACTATCTTCTCATCATATCAACAAAGTAATTAAATGAAAATTACCCATTTAAGAACTAAAATATACACTAACACTATGAATTTGCATCATAGTTAGAAAGAAACTGAAAAAAGTCCCCTTCAAGAACCAAGAATTCACACACACACACACACTGAAATCCCCAAAACACACACACACACACTCTATTTGCATCTTAGTAAGAAAGCAACTCAAAAATCCATTGAATAACTAAAAGATCACCACACTAAAACCCCCAAAACACACACACTAAGTAGAGTGAAAGATGGAAAAATGGAAAATTGGAAAATTACCCATTGAAGGAACCAGAGAAAGAAACTTGACGACCTCCATAGCGCCATGTAAAGGGAGTCTGCACCATCCTTAAGTTCACAATCTGCTCTTCCTGCCCACAAAAGAAACAATTCGTATATTCATATATACAGTTGGAGAGCTGAACATAACAGTACACGCAATAATTTTATATTATATACTCATAATTACAACTATCAGAAAGCTGTACTCGGAAAATCAGACAAACTCTATGTTAAATCCGCCACCTTAAACTACAAAAGAATGGAAACCCCACCTCAGAAACGAATTAAAATTATACTATATGAAAGGAGCAGCTTATGAAATGCGAAATTTCTTGGATTTTCCGAGGCAGAAACCCACGACAGATGGAGTTTTTGGACCCTTTTCTCATTGGTAAAAAGGAGAACGAATGCAAAAGAAAGGGAATATTTAAGAATAAAGGTCTGTATCAGTGATGAAAAGTGGAACTCTACGCAACTCTGTGTCCACATCATGGTACTTAATGATGATACGTTAACGGTTAATCTATTCGTCGTACGGCTTTTGGTTTTTGTATTTTAGCTTAAATGTCAGGTTAGTCCATCAAGAATTAAAAGAATGTTAAAGTTTTTGAGAGTATAATGACTAATTAGTAAGTCTCAAAAAAAAAAAAAGACTAATTAGTAAAGATAGTAGTTAAGACTATTCTATAATTATTATTTAATCAATATATACAATACTTTTTTGTATTATAGTTTGGAATTTTGAGAGTATAATGAGTAATAGAACATTAGTTAAGGCTATCTTTGAGGCTTCGAGGGAGGTTAGTGTTGGGATAGTGGCACGAGACTCGCGCGGGGTGTGCGTGTGTTGGGAGCATGCTAGGGTGTTCGGCTCTGTTGATCCGGAGTACGTTGAGACTTTGGCATATCTTTGGCTTGGCAGCTCGTGATTCTCGAAGGGAATTGTCTTAACTTGTTAGAAAGCTTCAAAGTGGTAGTAATGATAGTTCTATGTTGGCAAATTCGATTGATGATATTCGTAGTGTAGTTAGATTTTTTACTAATAGTTCGTTTTCATCTATTGGATGTGATACTAATAGAGTAGCTTACGTTTTAGTTAAAAATACATCTTCGGCTGTTTTAGTTAAAAATGCATATTCGGCTAATATTGTTGGTTTGAGAATATCCCAAATTTTACTTCTGATTTTGTTTCTTTTGATTTGAGTTAATTTCAGTTTCTTTTCCCTCCTTTGGAGGGGCTGGCTTTCACAAAAAAAAAACAAGCATAAGTTATCATTAAATGTTTAGTCATATTAAAAATTAATT
This sequence comes from Verbena officinalis, assembly GCA_958496215.1. Taxonomy (NCBI): domain Eukaryota; kingdom Viridiplantae; phylum Streptophyta; class Magnoliopsida; order Lamiales; family Verbenaceae; genus Verbena; species Verbena officinalis. The sequence continues at coordinate 3,926,951 of OY292391.1, forward strand.
ATAAAATTCTGATGTAATCGTGCAAGAAACATGGAACGAATGAACTTATTTTAATAATTATTAACCCAAAATATTTAATAATAATATATTAAATTAAAAAAAATTAATAATAATAATTGATAGGGGGCAATCCGACCGTGCTACGTGTTCCGATCCTAGCGGTCGGCTCAAGCCACGTGACGCCGTCCGAAGCCCTTGACATGGACCCCGATCGGATATCTTCAACCGGACCTACGGGTCCGGCTAGCGTCACGATTCGCCCTTTAGCCCGATCGACCCTCGATCGCCGCTAAGGGCCGCTAGCCTCAAGGTCGCGCAAGATTGCCAAGGTGGCGTGTCCCATACACGGCAGCTAGGTCCAAACCTAACCATGGAGGAGACTGGCCCACCAGATCCCCTCTTTTGAGGATAGTACAAGATCCTCTGCAGGCATTCTGAACCCTGCATTAAATGCCTGCAGGTCAACGCTGACAAGCATTAAATGTGCATTCCCCAAGGTGTACTTGGTGTGTGTTATCACCTACTATATATACCCCCAGCATTTATTATTGTTGGTAAGCTCTCCTAATTACTCCGATCGCATCTAGCATCCCGATCGCATCTCTTTACCTCGAATATCCTATTCCTAGTACTGACTTAACTCAGTGGAGGGGCTACGCCGGAGATAATCCCCTCCGGCCAAGTGACTCATTGTTCTGTGTTTTCAGGTCAAAGTCAGATTCCCTCTACAAATTTAACTGACGAGCAAGACACGTGGTCGACATCCGACCCCCGACCAAAAACCCACCTCATCAGTTTGGCGCCGTCTGTGGGAAACCACTTTTGACCTTAGAGCCAACAAACATGAACTATGGTGAACAAAAGAACTAAGAGCACCCAAAGCGTCATAAAGACTCGATCTTAGATCGAGCTGCTGCTGCCTCCGCAGAGTAGGCAGCCTTCGCTGCTCAGCTCGACGCGATCGACCACCCAGAAGGAGTGAACCCCCCCAACGAGGTCGAGGAAGACGCAGTCTCTCGTGTCGATCTGCTAGCAGTCGTGCTTCCCGCCCAACCCTCGATACAAGACCTGGCCGCTTACACTAATCAGGTCTACGAGGAGGCCAGACAGGCCCTCGAGGCAGGAAGGCCGATGAGGGTAATCCCAATTACCGTCAACCTCACCGAGCCTCCCCCCGTACAATATCGGCTGTCATGACTCGATCCCCCATTACCTCCCCGAGCTCAGACCCAGGTGGGAGGAAGGGATGGCGGTCGGGAGCGCGGGCCTATCTGACCCCCGCGTTACCCAGTCGACCATTCCCCAGAGGGGTGGGGGCGGGGGGGGGAGAACAACGGTTACACGGTCCAATGACCTGGCAAAGCGAATGCCGCCGATCACGACCACATGCACATAGAGGAAGAAGATTATTATGACGATGAATACGATCGCGAAGAGTACGGCGATCAAGGTGGGCAAAGGGACTACGTCCCTCCAACCAACCGACAAAGGGCATGCTCTCAGCCTATCCGACCTACATACTCCCTGCGGATCCGACCCGCAGGAGGATTCATGTAGGACGCCCGCCGAGCCCATCCTCCTCGACCTCCGGTCAGAGAGAGGCTGAAGAATAAGTTCTCTAACATTCCGCCTTTTGGAGATCTGAGGGATCGGCTCCCTCCCCAACCAAATGTAGGTCGTAACGACCAATAGAGCCCGAGCATCACGCTCGGAGCCGCCAACAGAGGCTGTCTCCATTCACAGAGGAGATCCTCAGCGAGGATCCAGGGAGCACCGCTATCCCTCGCGATCTTCCCATCTACAATGGGAAGACCGATCCTGGGGACCATATCACTAGCTTCGAGCTATCCATGAACTTATTTCCACATACCCCTCACACTTGGGCGAAAATGTTGGCCACAACTTTCAAAGGAGCAACCCTCGACTGGTTCCTCCGACAGCCCCTAGGGTCGATAAGATCCTACGACGAGTTCTCCACTGCACTCGAGGGACATTTCTCACCCCTTATACAAGATAGGCTTGGGGTGTCGCGTCTGGACTCGATCGTCCAGGGGGTCGATGAGACGCTTAGGGATTATTTTACTCGATTCAATGCAGAACTGGTCCGGGTTGCGTCCCCCGATCTAGCCGTCGTCCTTAGTGCCCTGGGAAAAAACTGCCAGTGTAGGAACTTCACCAAGGACATCCTTGGTCGGGTCCCCATAGAGAGTCTGAGGGATATCCAGGACTGCGCCACTAAGTGGATGGACTATGAGGAGATCGAGGGGAGTTATTGGGCGGGCCATGGCCAGGCCATGGCCCGGCCATGCTGTGAAGCATTGGGCAGAGCCCCGCCCACAGCAACTATTACAACCGACCTCGAAGCCCGCCCCAGGCCAACAAGAGAATCGCGGTCGGCAAGAGAGCAGCGTCGGCAGGAAAGTGGCATGTCCTCGAGACAGCCAAACAGGGAGCTCTACGAGCCCCTAATCTGGGCGATCGGAGATATCCTCCCAAAGATCCCTGAGAAGCTCCTCAGGTATCCCAAAAGGCTGAAACTTAATATGAAGAAGATCGATACTAGCAAATATTGTGACTTCCACGACCAGCATGGCCACCTCACCGATGAGTGCAATCAACTAAAAGATGAGATCGAAAGGCTCATCCAAGGGGGTCACCTCAGCGAGTTTATCAAGAAACTTAGCCGCAATAGGGATCGAACCAAGGGAAGACGATGCCAGGAGGAGGAGCACGCTCGACGATCGCGATCGAGATCACGATCACCACCACCAAAGTGAAATCCAGGTCAGCATGATGGAAAGCAGAAAGGGAATCCTAAGAGGATCCTGAATGCCCCGATCAGGAGGATTGACATGATAGTCGGAGGCCCCGATGGCGGCGACTCCAAAACCTCAGGGAAGCGCAACATCCGACGGGCGCAAATGAGCCTTAATGGCCCTCACGAGATCTATCACGTCGATCGAGGATACGAATGGAGACGGAAGGAGGTCGCATTTAGTGATAGGGATTTCCATTTGGACCCCCATCGGGACGGTGTAACGCCGAGTTATTCGATGGTGGTCACCCTAGACATTGCAAACTATGCTGTAAGTAAATGTTAGTTGATACTGGAAGTAGCTCCAACCTTATCCTTTACTCGATTCTCAAACGAATAAATCTCGACCGCTTGAATATTACACCCGTTGATACTTCCTTAAAGGGGTTTGGCGGATCGGTCATCGTGCCCATCGGGCAAATCAAAATGTTGACTTCCATGGGGACTCATCCCGTTCGAACCACGATGGAAGTTAATTGGGTCGTAGTCAACCTCGCAAATCTCCCATACCAAGCGTTATTTGGACAGCCTGGTCTGATCGCCTTCAAGGCGATCAGATCTACCTTCCATCAGAAGATGAAACTCCCGACTCCCTACGGGATCGGAGAGGTGAACTGCAATCTCGCTGAGTCATGGGCCTGTTACTCGAGCGCCAACGAAGCTAAGCTTCCATCTAAAAAAGATGAACTAAGGCCTGATGATCTAATCCTCAACAAGGACGATGATGAACGAGTCCCCGATCCGAAGGGGGATGGAGCCTTGTGCTCCAAAACTAGCACCTACGAAGCACGAAAAAAGAGGAAGATGGACGACATCTGACTGGCCGCTGCTGAGGAAACCCAAACAATTCCGCTCGACCCAAATGACAGGAAGAAAACGACCCGGGTCGGAGTTAACCTCCGAGGGGACCAGCTCGAGTGCCTCACAGTCTTCCTCCAGGAAAATGCAGACGTTTTCGCTTGGAAAGCGGTCGACCTTGAGGGGATTGATCTGAGCGTTATCTCACATTACCTCAATATCGACCCCTCCTTCAGGCCGATCAAACAAAAACTTCGAACGCAGAGCGTGGTTAGGAACTCCATCATCCAGCAAGAGGTTAACAAGCTTATCGACGCAGAATATATCACGCCAAAAAAGTACGTCGATTGGCTCTGTAATGTGGTTTTGGTCGCCAAGACCGGTGGGAAGTGGCGAATGTGCAATGATTCACCGACCTGAACCGCGCCTGCCCCAAAGATCCTTACCCGCTCCCGCGGATCGATTAGCTCGTCAACTCGACCGCGGGATGTGAGATGATGAGCATGATGGATGCCTTCCAAGGATATTACCAGATCAGAATGGCCCCCCAAGACCAGAAGCACACAACGTTCATTGTTGTCAAAGACATCTACTGTTTCAAAGTGATGCCGTTCGGACTAAAGAACGCGGGAGCCATATACCAAAGGCTGGTCAACCTCATCTTCGAACCTCTCCTTGGGAAAACCGTCGAGGTTTATGTCGATGATGTGATTGTGAAGAGCCTAAGGGCGGTCGATCATTTAGCCAACCTTGTAGACATGTTCGCGCTTATACGAAACTACCGGCTAAAACTCAATCCCCTGAAGTGCGTTTTCGGGGTCGGTGGTGGCAAATTCCTAGGATATATGGTGAGCCAACGAGGGATCGAGACCAATCTAGAAAAGATATCGGCAATCATCAACATACCTCGACCTAGCACAATTCGAGGAGTTCAACAGCTGGTCGGACGGATTGTCGCCCTCAACAGGTTCATATCCAGGTTGGCGGAATGTAACCTTCCCTTCTTTAAAATCCTAAGGGATATGAACAAGTTTGAATGGATGGAGGAGTGCGACCGCGCCTTCGAGGACCTGAAGAGCTACTTGGCTTCAGCTCCGCTGATCGCCAAACCAGAAAAAGGAGAGATCTTTTACCTATACCTAGCCGTCTCAGACGAAACAATTAGCTCGGTCTTAGTGACCGTTCGTGATCGAAAACATCTTCCAGTTTACTACGTCAGCAAAATCCTGCATGGGCCAGAAACCCGTTACCTGGAGATCGAGAAGTTTGCGCTCGCACTCGTGGTGTCATCGAGGAAGCTTCGCCCATATTTCCAAGCACACGAGATCGTAGTACTGACCGACGAGCCCCTTAAATAGGTGATGGCTAAGCCTGACACCTCTGGGCGGTTAATCAAATGGGCGATCGAGCTCAGACAATTTGATATTAATTTTCAGCCAATGATAGCCATGAAGGCACAGGTATTAACTGATTTTCTGGTCGAGAAGACTACGACGGTTGAAGCAGGAAAGAGTAAGGGTACCCATTGGCTCTTGAAGGTTGATGGATCCTCGACCGCCCAGGGCAGGGGAGCAGGAATATCGCTGACCAACCCCGACGGCCTAGACTTGGACTTCACAATTTGCCTCGACTTTCAAGTCGCAAATAATGAGGCGGAATACGAAGCTTTGATAGCTGGCCTACGTATTGCGCTCGAGGGTGGAGCAATGACGATCGCCATTATCACAAATTCCCAACTCGTGGCGCATCAAATCCAAGGCTTCTATGAAGCTCGAGAAGATAATATGACCAGGTACCTAGATGAGGTGCGTAAACTAACTGCAAAGTTCACCAACTTCACCATCGACCAGGTCCCGAGGGAGGAGAACATCCGAGATGACGTACTGTCTAAGCTCGCCAACAGCCTTAAGGGCACGGAGGAGCGGGAGATCACTTTTAAAGTATCCGACCGCCGCGCAATAGATGGGTCTGTCGAGTCTCTCTTGATGATCGACCCAGATGAGCCTTGCTGGCTCGATGAGATCGTGTTGTACCTCCGAGATGGAACCTTTCCACCAGATCGCAATGCCGCTCGGCGGTTGAGGCATCGCGCTACTAGATTCTTCCTAGACCCAGAAGGAAGACTTTACAAGCGTGGACCTTGACGACCGCCCATGAGATGTCTCCGACCCTCGCAGGTCGAGGAAGTTCTTTATGAAATCCATGCAGGAAGTTGTGGGAACCATTCTGGCGGTCGATCGCTGGCGCGGAAGGTTACAAGGGCAGGATACTTCTGGCCGACCCTGGAGCACGATGCAAAAAGACACTCGAGACGCTGCGTCAAGTGCCAAAAAATGGGAAATTATTCACATAAGCATGCAGCGGAGATGATAGCGGTTGATGTGTCATGGCCTTTCGACCAGTGGGGGATAGATATAATCGGACCACTTTCGACCTCGACCATCAGGCAAGCAAAATACTGCATTGAAGCCTGCGAGTATTTCTCGAAATGGGTAGAGGCGATAGCCGTTCGGCGACCACGAAAATCATCAAAAACTTCATCTGGAGAAACATTGTATGTCGGTTCGGAGTCCCACGAATCTTGATATGTGATAATGGGCCACAATTTCGCGCAGACGATATGGAGGAATGGTGTATGGACCACGAGATCGACCAGCGCTTTGCCTCAGTCGGATACCCGCAGGCAAACGGGCAAGCGACGGTAACCAATCGCACTATCATCAAGAGTCTCAGCTCTCTGACTCAATGCGAAGAAAAAGGCATGGGCGGACGAGCTCGACGAAGTACTATGGGCCTACAAGACAACTCCTCGAATCCCGACAGGCGGAACTCCATTCACATGAGGCTTTAATCCCAGCCAAGCTCGTCCATGAGACGGCCAGGGTATCTCACTTCCAGCTAGCACAAAACAATGAAGGGCTCGCTTGAGCTCGATCTCATCAAGGAAAAGCGCCATAGAGCCCTGGGATGGATGTTGCAGCATAAAGCTGTGGCCGCTAGAAGTTATAACAAGAACGTCCGTCCATCAAGCTTCCAGGTCGGAAATTTGGTCTTGAAAAAGGTCGAAGTGTCAAGAAAAGTGAAGAAGCTCAAGGAAAAGTGGGATGGTCCATACCATGTCGCACAAATAGCCAAAAAAAATGCTTATCGACTCGAGACACTTGGATCGGAACCTGAAGAATTACCCCGGCCATGGAATGCATTCAATTTAAAATTGTATTACCTATAAATCAACCCCTTAGGGGTCCGATCGTGTAACTACCCTCAGGGACACCTTTTGTAAGTTGACTAGCTCAATGAAGCATTTCTAGTGTTATTTATCTTATCTACTAATGATTATCCTGCTTTAGCATTCGATGTCCCATCATGCTCAAAAGGGGGAGGGGGGAACCCGTATAACAGTAGCAGGAAGTTAAGCTTCCACCCATGGACCGAGGACTCGAGCGTAAAGCTCGAGCCCATTTCGACCGTCCAGAGGTGGAAGTTAAGCTTCCACTCAGGGCTGGGGACTCGAGCGTAAAGCTCGAGCCCATTCCGACCGTCCAGAGCTGGAAGTTAAGCTTCCACTCAGGGCTGGGGACTCGAGCGTAAAACTCGAGTCCATTTCGACCGTCCAGAGTTGGAAGTTAAGCTTCCACCCAAGGGCTAGGGACTCGAGCGTAAAGCTCGAGCCCATTTCGACCGTTCAGAGTTGGAAGTTAACCATGGACTGGGGACTAGAGCGTAAATCTCGAGCCCATTTCGATCGACTAGGGTCAAAACATTTAGATCATTCAGACTTACAAATGAACAACAAGCTTTTGAAAGGATTCCATTAAGTATGGGTCGAAAAGCGCGACCCGTCACTTACAAAAGACCCGATCGGGCCAAACCTAATTACAATCTGAGGGATCCAGCTAGTCCGATCCCACACCCTTAACAACAAAAGAAAAGATAACGATGGCGCTCAATCCTCGACGTCATGAGCAACTGGAGGGGCGGTAGAAGGTTCCGGTCGGCGTACGGGAGAAGGAGGATCGCGCGAATCTGAACTATTGGGCTGATCGAGGAATTGAAGGTCCAGATCCTCGGGCCATCTGCTCCCATCATAAGGCGGCGCATCGGGGGCCTCCGCAGCTATTTTCTTCACAATGAACCCGAAGCAGTAATCATCGGACTCGGCGGCATAGACCTCAGCCATCGGATCGTCTGCCTTTGGCGGTCTAGGATCGTGCTCATCAGGGCCGATTCCACAGAGTTTACTCTCAGGGACCTGGAGATAACCGCGATGGCGGAGTTGGGCCAAACACAGGTCGACCCCTGCCTGCATGTCGCCATCGCATTTATATGCGGAAGCCTGATAGAACATTGGGCTCTCGACGAAGTCGATCACAACCCTCTTAGAGATCGTATCACACGCCCGACGCATATACCGCTGCGCCTTCTCTTGTATTTGTGTGCCAAGTCTTGAACGGCGGCATCATACCCGATTGTACAAGCAGTATCATACTGCTCTTGTTCTCGATCTGCAGCTTTCTCGAGCTGGGCCTCCAGCTCGGATATCCTCCTCCGCGACGAGTCGGCCTCCTTTGTCAAGTGCTCGACCTCTGATTGCAAGCGCATCTTCTCAGTTTGGAGGTCGTCAGCCGACCGCTTGAAAACCTCACTTGTTGCTTTAGCTTGGAGCCATCTCCAAGCTCGACCAGCTCCCTCTTTTTCTCAAAGAACTTACTCTTATAGAAGTCCTTACGAGCGAAATAAAGCCTGGCTCGCTGGGCGATCGAGACGATGGCGTTCAGGAGTCTCTGTCATACATACAAAAACTTTCGATTAGAAACAGGTAACAGAAGAAACAAAAAGAGAACGGGAAAAAAAGGGATAAAGGCATACCATGCTCAAGGACTTGGCGCATATGATCTTCAAATCGTCGATGGAGTGCTTCACCAGCTTCTTCTGACCGGCGAGATTAACCCCCAATCGATACATGGAGTAAGCCTTCCGATCATCGACCTTCCCAAAGAAATGGGAAGATTCTTGGCCGATCGGGGGCTCCTCAGTAGCCGCCAGGCTCGGAAGCTCGACGGCGAGGCGCTCAAGATACGCCAGACTTCCTTCGTCGTCGCTATCCTGCTCGACGACCTATTTTTGCTTCAATTGGGATCCTGGTTTCTCCGATCCCCTGAGGGTAGAAACGACGTTTGGCCGCCTCCTCTTCACGTCGGTCGAAGGAGCGTCCTCAGGACCCCCGACCGCGGGGGTGGACTCAGCCCCCGTTGCGGCGGTCGACGTAAGAGAATCGACCGTGACCCATTCGTGGGTCTTCTTGTGTGCAGCTGCCATTGCCGCGGTCGGGACATAGGCCTCAGGAGGATCGGGCAGCACATCACGAGCGTTGATCACATTGTTCAACACTTGAAAGTTGGCGGCATCCTGTTCTTTGCTAGCTCGACCAGCAAGTTTGTTCTTCAGCTGAAAGGCTGCGCGAGCTGAAGCCATCACTTGGATATCTGTAAGAAAAAGGAAAAACGATCAGCAACAGTTTAAAATACAAGGGCAAGAAAGTAAAAAAGCACAAAACCCCCCGATCGTTTACCCAGGACGCTCTTCCTCCAGTGCCGATCGTAGCAAAGGCCGACGCTCTCAATATTCTGCTCAGTCAGAATAGAGTTCCAGTTCATTTCGTCGGGGTCCAACCATTTGCCCAACAAGTAGAGCATATTTTCTAGATCGGGGTCGGCCACCCATTTCTTTTGCCTCGAACGTATATCCTTCCACCGTTTGGGAAGGCGAAAGCCATGTTCGTGCTCCACGATCATCCACTCAGGTTTCCAAGTGGTCCAATGTGAAGTCGTGGGGATCGTGAAGAACTTCCGACCCTGCTTCTGCGAAACGGCACAGAATTCGATCCCCGACTTGGAAGACTCCGACACAGTGAGTAGTTGTCGGAAATGGCGAGGATTTGGCTCGAACCTCAATATCCTCATCAATACCAGGTAACAGCTAATGAAAGCAAAGTTGTTAGGCACCAGCTGGGTCGGGCAAACCTCCAGATCCCAATAAGTGGAGTACATCTGGTCGTTGTCGATCACCCGGAAGCCGTTCGCGACGGTGTTGTAATTGACAGCCAACTCCGTTGGCCTTTGACTACCCATGATCTCGTAAGGTCGGGGTCTCCGAAGGGTATGCATTGGTGGGAAATGTAACATCGCCTTGGTCCTTGCGATCCGATCGTCTGAGATTTTCGATCGGATCATGAAGCGGGTTAGCCGGACCCTCTCCTCAGGCTCATCGACCGCCTCATTACCCTGAACAGATGGGCCTACCACTGGTTCAGCTGAATCGACTGTCGGCTATGCTTGATAGCGTCTTTCTCCTGGACCCCGCACCATCTGCTTTAGGCGTCCTTTCCCCTTTTTTGCGACCGTCACTGACGGCCCTGGGACAAACTCCGACGGGCGGGCCCCAGTACCCTCCCTCCTAGAGATGGGAACCACGGTCGGGACCTGACCGCGTGCGGAGGATTCTTGGTCGGATCCGACCCAAAGACGCATCGCCCTGGTCGTAATCTCTCACCCTCTCGTCAGACCTCTCAGATTGCGAAGACATTATGTAAATAATGAAAAAGATAAGGGGTCGAGGGTTACCTAGAGTTTTGTAAAAGGTCAGAGGTGTGTTTGCACTCGGTCGGACAACTGCTACAATCTCTCTCTCTCTCTAAGATTTGTCGGATCGGAGTTAAGCTTCACGTGCGCGTAAACAAATGAAAAGGACGGGACCCTTATTTATAGAAGCCTCTCATCGGAAGACGAAACGTCCCCTTACAAGTGATAGCGGAAAGTGGCGTGGCGCAATGTGCGCGACACAATGTAATTAGGGCTGACATGGCGACATGCATGCCCTGCACAAAGCTGCCCTGCTGACGTGTCAAAGGGAGGAGGCTCTCGACCGTCCCTATCCAAGCACCTTATCCAATCGGGGACCTCATAGTGAAATGAGCATCAGATCACAACTTCCAATCGAGTAAAACTCGATTAGAACTTGGGGGACTCATGATAGGGGGCAATCCGACCGTGCCACGTGTTCCCGTCCTAGCGGTCGGCTCAAGCCACGTGACGCCGTCCGAAGCCCTTGACATGGACCCCGATCGGATATCTTCGACCGGACCTATGGGTCCGACTAGCATCATGGTTCACCCCTTAGCTCGATCGACCCTCGATCGCCGCCAAGGGCCGCTAGCCTCAAGGTTGCGCAAGATTGCCAAGGTGGCGTGTCCCATACACGACAGCTAGGTCCAAACCCAACCATGGAGGAGACTTGCCCACCAGATCCCCTCTTTTGAGGATAGTACAAGATCCTCTGCATGCATTCTAAACCCTGCATTAAATGCCTGCAGATCAACGTTAACAAGCATTAAATGCGCATTCCCCAATGTGTACTTGGTGTGTGTTATCACCTACTATATATACCCCCAGCATTTATTATTATTGGTAAGCTCTTTTAATTACTCTGATCGCATCTCTTTACCTCGAATATCCTATTCCTAGTACTGACTTAACTCAGTGGAGGGGCTACGACGGAGATAATCTCCTCCGGCCAAGTGACTCATTGTTCTATGTTTTCAGGTCAAAGTCGGATCCCCTCTACAAATTTAACTGACGAGCAAGACACTTGGTCGACATCCGACCCCCGACCTCATCAATAACGTTTCATTTATTGACATTACACAAATTAATACAGCGAAAGGAAGTTTTGAGCCAACTTATCAAAAAAACACTATGAAACATGGACACGAATACTATAACACAAATTTTTCCTAATATTTTATACTACAGAAATATCCGACACGGGTATCGGACAAAGCACGACATGACAGGGCAAGATTTTTAGAAGTATCCGTACATCATAGAAAAAATACCAAAACAAGTCAATCAGGTAACAAACAACAAAAGGAGAGCATTCCTTGGTCTTCACCAACCATTCTCCGCATTAGCAGAAATAAACCTAATGCTCTGAATCAGAACGATATGGTATTTTCCATTGGGAAACTCCTGAGTGAAAGAAAATTCGGCCTGCAAAGCATAGCTATAGTACCCCGTTCATCTATAGAACCCGCTTCCCACATAGAAATCAATGTAGCAGTTTCAGTCTCGTTGGAGTAATAGAAAAGGCCAAGGTCTGTTTCCAACACAATGCCACGATGTCCATAAACTTTAATAGGACATACTTTTTCACATGGAAAATTATCCAAATCTGCGGTTTTGTTGAAAACAAATGTCTTGGTCCAAGATTTGCCAACCCCATATTCCTTCATCAACCAGACAACAGTTTCGTTTTCATTTGATTCTTGTCTGTCATCACAAAGATACAGGTAATCCCCTGAAGCTACCAGGTTCAGTTGCCCAAAATCTAGGCCGCCGAGAAGGTCAGGAGGAGGAGAAAATGTGCTAAAAACCTCTGTTTCAAGATCAAAACAAGAAACCCAAATACAGCCCTTTGAATCCATAACCAACCAGTGAAGAATTCCGTTCAGAAAGGTCCCCGAACCATATTTTGGATATTGCAAAGTGGCAACTGGCTTAATGCTCCTCCACGATCCTGTTCCCAGAGTGTAAACATGACAGAAAAACTTCGAAATCCTCGGCAACCCACATGTTCCATTACTAATAGTGTCATGGAATATCCTGATCAACTTATATTGGCCAGTCCATTTGCTGACGCCAAATCCATAAGCAAAAACATCAGAATTACGACGTACGCTCTTTTCAGGGATCGGATTTGGAAGCTCGATATACTCACGAGTAACTGGATTGCAAATGTAATATGCATGAAGCCACTCCACAACCTTCACGAAAAGGAAACCATTTGCTACACACTGTATCCATATAAAACCATCTGGGATGAAATCTCGAAAGTCCAATTTGATGATTAGATCGATGGTATCACTATCAAGTGAGTCTTCAAATTCAGTTATCCGGAATATGGTCTCGCTATGGTCCTCTTGTAGATCGCAGGTGATCAACCCAGGTTTTGATTCAGAAAGATGGGACTTGACAAACTCAGGAGACTTGATTAGGTTGAGCCACAACTTGCAAACACATTTGCAAGTTGCGACAGTTCTAACAGAAAGCTTGGAGAGGATATTGATGATGATTTCTGATGGTAGATCCGGCAACAGTTGTTCTTGGTTCTGCTCAGGATTTTTTGCTCTTGAATCTTTCTGGCTCATGGTAATTGAACTATATATAGATGTTAGTTAGTATGTATTTGGTGCAGAAACAAGAACTCCACTAATAAAAAACAAAATTTGAAAAAAAAAGAAAAGAAGAATCTTGATCCTAAGCATTCTAATCGGAAGAAAAACAAACAAATAAGATGCTGAATTAACATATATCTAAGTAGAGCAAAAATAAAAAGCTGGTATACTTGAATAAAGCATTACCTCATAGATCTTGATGTCGGGTGGAATCGAGGGGCAGCTTCTTTTGGGGTTTAGGGTGTCCACAGAGGTCGGAATCTGGCTCAGAAAGGGACGATGGTGGTGGCGAGGGTTTCGATTTCCAGGTGGGGCTGAGGCGTTGCGGCTGTTGAAGTGGCCTAACGGAGAATAATTGCTGTAAACAAATTGGGGGCAAAATTTACCTGTCGACTAGCCTAAGTAAATGAGACGGAAGGAGTCAAGGTATATTGTTGACTTTCTTTCTCCCTAAAAAGACACGCCAAGCTCCAAAACGGTAATTATTAACACTAATATTTGCAGTAACATCCCATCTCTTTTTCAATTTTCATTTAACCCTCTCTGTAATACATCTAGCACGGGTAATTATTAAATTATAAATTAAATCAATTACATAAAACTTTTTAAATTGACTAAAATATTCATAAGACCGTTCAAAATTTCAAATCCTATAAATATTCTGGAGAGAGTATTTATAAAGTCTTATTTACCATAAAATTTTCAGATTTAAATAGTATTTCAAATTTTTATACAAACTTCGAAAATTCAGTTAATTATCCCCTTATATATTTACAAATTCTATTAGTAATATATTCTACTAAAAGAAAACTAATAATATTTTGCGATAGTTTCCGCCACAACACTAACATAGATTTTAGCACAAGAATAGAAAAGGGCGAATTACATTGGAGTTCCTGATATTTATTATATTTACACTTAGATTCTTTAGTTTTATTTTTTATATCCTAATTCCTTGACCGGTCAACCGTTAGTAATTTCGTTAATTTTCTGATACGTTGTGTTTGTTTCACCAAGATGATGAATTTGGACTATAAATTTATCTGATGTGAAGAAACGAGAAAGTTACAAGCTTAAGAAATTTTTCTTGGACTGTGTGTATAGTCCAAATTTCCCGTAATTTCTTCACCGAATAAGACAAATTTATATTCTAGTTCATCGTCTCGATGAGACGAAGACAACGGTACCAAAAAATTAACAAAACTGACTAACAATTGACCGATTAAAAAATTAGAATATAAAAAATAAAATTAGAAAAATCTAAATATAAATATGGTAAATTAACGTTAAGAGCCCAATATAATTCCTCCAATAAAAAAAGTTAGATTTGTTTATGATCTGTAACATTAAATCGTAACTTTGTAAGACTCTTGAAAATTGAAAAATTGTAACTTTGTAGCTTGCTGATTTGTTTATTTTAAATTCAGAAACATAATACTAAATGAACTAAATTCATGAGATGTTGGAATCTACGTGTTGCTTCAACAGGTCCCTTAGGACACGCTGTACTCATAGCTTTTTGACGAGTACCCCTGAGCTCTGCATGCATGCCTGATGCCTCCATCACTTCATCCATTAATTAATTTCTTCTATATCTCTTCGCTAATCTATTTAAATGAAGAGAAATCTCTTAATCATACCACCGGCCGACTTTACGATCATTCATCAATCCTCAATTGCTAGCTCGTCAAATAACCCATCCTCAATTTCATCTGAATTCGTCTCTTCAAATCAATTCAATCAAAATGGCTTTCAGGAAAGCGGTACGTACGTAATCAATTTTTCTAGCAAGTTTCCATTCCACCTCTTCAGTTTGGCAGTATATAGTATAATGAAATATGCATGTATATGTAAATTCTTTGATTCTGCAGGCTTACTGGAAATCAATGGCTAAAGCGTTGCAAGGAAGTTCGAGTAATTTTACAACATCAACTTCTCCGAAACTAAAACCGTTCGCCCAAACAGCTGACAATTTTGCTTCTTCTCCAGGAGGCCAGCTTAAGTCAAAGTACATATTCTCATCAGAAAATAAATTTCTACGATCAGTACTCACACTTGCGCTTAACGTTTTGTCTTTTTTGTTGGTAAGACTTCCGAAGGGTGATTATTTTCCGTTATTTGTTTCGGTGGGAATGATAGCCCTGTCGATGAGCTTCGGACTCTACACAGTCGTGCATCAAATGTCGCGATGTCCGAACGTACACCTGAAAAAATCTCGCCGGGAAACCGTGCCGGAGGTGGTGTATCCCGACCTCGTGGCGTCGGAGGCTGAAAAGTTCGTTAAGAATTCGTTTTTCCGGAAGGTTGCTTATATTCAGGATTTCGACAACCAAGACGTCATGAATGATCCAATCAGGGGCGATGTTATGAACAGGTACGTAGTACTGGTTTATCAGTGATTTAAGGGTTAATGGCCACTTAATTCATGTTGATATTATATATAATAATGGGATTAATGTCAGAATGTGTGTTTACTGATTGCGATGGTTTCAGGCCTGTGCACGTTGAGTCATTGAAGGACGTTGGGGTGGACCCTTTGGCCCACTGATCTGACAGCTAGTTTAATTTCTGGGTTTCTGCATGCTTTCAATATATGCATGCGGATACGTTGTAATTTTGGCTTTAATTTCCTGAGCTGAGACTTTGGATAGCTTAGCTTTTGACTCTTTTCAAGTTTAAGTTGCAATAAGGGATAAGTACTTGTGAATGAATGTATGGACCAGAGCATGAATGTTCTGTTTTCGACATTATAGATACGCGCATTAAAATATATACCGTAGAATCTTGTTTTTTATTTAGGTTTAATATATAGTCGTGTTTTTGCGAGATAATTGCAAGTTAATTTGCGAATTGATTGAAACCTTGATCCTGTTACCCAGTGCTGTTCTGTTTTTGGGTCTTAGTTACAGGGAGATCTGGACAGTACTGCTCACGTATATTTATTTATTTCCCAGTATTCATAAGAAAGTTTGAACAACATTGCAATGATACTATTATGAACCGAAAATCATGTGCTATGTACACGATTGACTGATTTTATTTTTAAGGGGATAACTAGTTTTCCATAATTACGAACACCCCCTTATTTTGTTATGGACATTTACAATTTGATAGAAAAGATTTGAGTATCATATAGCGTTTTTGATAGAAAAGATTTAAAGATCAGTTATTTGAATCACAAAAAGGTCCTCGCAGTGATTATTTACATTATGATCGTTATTCCATAGTTGACCTAAAAAGGATTTAGAAATAGTTATCTAAATTACAAAAAGTTCCGTGATAGTGGGTAAAAATGAGCTTCCATGTGTCATGATTCTAATGGTCTTAGCTCCATATGGAGCTGATCAGAGTCAACTTTCCCTAGCAGTTGGTCCTGCTGATCAGAGTCAACTTTCCCTAGCAGCTGGTCCTGCTCGTTTTGAGCCCGACCGTGGGACCATTGTGGTTGGTCTTTGCTCGAGCTCAAAACTTCGATCGTGGGACTACTGTGGTTTGTTCTGCTTGAGCTTGAAACTCCGACTGTAGGACCACTGTTCCTGTGGAAACGGTTCGGCTAGGGTCAATGACCTTGACCTCACACTTCCTTGCATTCGGGATCGAGTGTTGAGCTCCACCAACCGGCTGTTGTTTGCCTTGATGGGTTGGTCGAACCCCAACCAGCCTCGAGTCGATTCAAATGGCTTGACGTCCTATCCAACGAGCATATTTTTAAATGCGGCCGTATTAAATGCTAAAGATCTGCAAATTGTACATTTGACAGGATTGATGTGACAGATATACATTAATTAAGGAATGTTCAGACATTATTTAATACGCTCTGTTTGAGGCATTAAATGTGCACACTCTGAGGTGTATTTCGTGCGTGTTATCCATCCTATAAATACCTTCAGCATTTATTGTGGTTGGTAAGTGCTATTAACTGCTTCGAGCATAAATATTTCGCATTCGAGTCCCCTTTTGTTCACTCATACTGACTTGAGCGTCGGAGGTGTTACGCAGGAAACAACCCTCTCCGTCCAAGTAACCCCTTCTTGTTTTGTGTTTCAGGTCAAAGTCAATCCCTCTCTACAAATTTAACTAACGAGCTTGGATACGTGGACGACCCAGATCTCTTACCAAAAACGACCTCATGAGTCCCCATAGTTGTTAGGTTTTTGTAAACGATTCTTATTCCATAATTTGACCTAAAAAGGATTGTTGTATATTGTAACAACAATAATTATTTTTTCCAAGAACCGGATAATTAGACCGTAAGGCTAGAAGATGACCTCCTTGTATATAAAACAATTGAAAGAAAGAAGTTCAAAAAATACACTAGCTAGTAAGGTGATCACAAACCCATCCATTAAGGAGCAAAAAGCAACGAAATAAGTCTAGCTACAAAAACTCATGAAATCAATAATATACAAAGAGTTCAAACTGGCCGTATATTGTTCGGATACGAGTTTCACACTCGCCAAATTGGGCTGTATCTTCTTTCTAGCACCACCAAGAAGGAAATAAATAGCTAATTAGCTATGATGCATAGACACAGACACGACGACATGAATTTTTTCAAAATTTTAGAACATGATACGACTCCGACACGGCTATATTATATATTTATAAATAAATAAATATAATTTATTTTGTACAAATATACATAAATATTAATGTATGCAACAGATAAGATTTATTTAGTTTCTTTAATATATTCTTAACAATCAGGATTCGTTATTTAGTTTCTTTAATATATTTTTAAAAATAGGAATCACGCCCACTAGAAAACCCAATTCACAATAGCCCATTAGACTTGCCCAAAATCAAATGTTAAATAACAAAACAACTAAATTTAGGGTTTTATGCTTTTATTATATGGCTATAGCCGCTATACGCAACAGAAGAACAAAGAAGAAAAATATCTCCGCTCAAGGTTTGAAACCGCTGCCAGGTAATCTATTCCGACTGCAAAACCTTAATACAAATTCCTCTTTCGAATTTTATCTCCGGCGAAACCTCCGGCGTCTCCTTCAAGATCTCGCCGTCGCCTACATCAAGGAGCTGCCCTATTTGCGTCAAGGACTCCGGCTTTCATCACCGCCTAGATCCACCGCTCTTCCGGCAGATTCCTCAACAAGCCTTGTCACACAGTGTCCAAGTCTTTTTTTTTAACTTTTGACACGGCTTAGGCGTATGGGAGCCGTATCCGTGTCCGATACTGCACCGAGTTATTTTTCGAAGTGTTCGTGCATTAGAGCTAATTAGGCTTCGAGCAACAGCATCCTCTCAAAAGTTGCAGGCTCAAGTTGCAGTCTCTATAGAAGTACCACTTCTTCAAAATACTTCTCAAGTTGTTTCGGTTCAAGAAAATGGCATTTTATACATTTTTCGCTGTCAAATACTACAAGTAAAAGCTAGTCGAAGCAATAATATTTTGTACAAAGTTATCCATCAAATTCCAGTAGTAAACGACTCGGCAAATTAAGCCATGACCATAGTTTCAATCTTAAACATTAAATTTATAATACAACACTATAATTACAATCTCCCCTCTGTAACAATTTCGAACTGACATCACAAAATTTCTAACTTTTTATTCAAGCGCACAACAATATTACATTTACTTCCTAGATAGCCCTTATAAGTAAAAGTGCAATTTAGTCGGTAGGTAATTGTTTAATATTCAAATTATTGGGTATAAATGTAATTTTATATTTTTCATTCGAAGTTATCGTTGAATGAGAGTTAGGGTGGTGTATGGTATAATGGAAATTGAGCTAGTTGAGTACGTACCTAGCGAAGCAGTTAACTGAACTTAATTTTCATTCAGACACACAAATTCACGTACTCCATACATAAAGGGTACACAACTACACATGCATTAATTTTGCAAAACCAAACCAAAAACCAAAAAGATTTAAAATACAATTATATATCATACAATTTCCTAACACCTTTCTTCACCATTGGCATTAAACCTCGCCTCCATCTCTATCTTACCCGGTTTCGCCTTCTCCGGTTTGTACCACACAGCACAGATGAGATATATGACGAGGTTTACGAGTCCGAGAATAGCCAGAAGCCAGTAAAAGCAATCGAGGCGCCCGTAGTTTATGTTATCCGCGAGCCAGCCTTGTCCGCCACTGCTTGCTGTGACCTTCTTCACGACGGATACTAAGAAGCTGCTAACGAAGAAACCGAGTGAGAGAGTTGTCAGGAAAAGTCCAGTGCTCATAGTTTTCATTCCTTTGGGAGATTGTGTGATGAAGAAATCCAATTGTCCCGTGTATATGAATGCTTCGCCCGCACCCACCAGGAAGAATTGTGGGATCAGAAGGAAAACGGATATGGGAAGATTGGAGGAAGATCTGCTCACAGCTTTTGCGACGGAAAGTCTCTTCATCTCCACTAATGCGGCGACAGCCATTCCGACTGTGGACAGTAACAGTCCGATCGCCATTCTTTGGAGGCTCGAGAAACCTGCACCCACACACATGACAATTCACACATACATAATGAGATTTTCAGTTACAAAGACTTGTATTTTATGTATTACGATTTTAGAAAGTGTATATGTATATGTACCTGGTTTTCCTTTCCATTTCTTCCACATTGGCATGATTAGGCGATCATAAACAGCCAATGTTATCAGAATGGCAGCAACGAAGAAGACGGTGAGTGAACCTGCGGGGATCTGGAAATTGCCGATTGTTCTGTTCATGGTGGAAGCTTGTTCCACTGAAAAGGTGATCATCTGGGCGTAGGTTGTCCAGAAGATTATGGTTGTTGCCCATATCGGCAGCAATCTCCCCATCATCTTCACTTCCTCCACCTTTGTCACTGAGCATAGCTTCCAAGGATTAATTTCCCTATTGTCCAAATCTCCTTCCGCTACGATGGCCGCCTTGTCCAAGAATCTATCACGAATTCAACCATAAAAATATCAAAACTAGTTAATATCAAACGGAAAATCACGGGCTCATGATGTTTTTTTTTGTAATTTTCATTGTTTCTGGGTATTTTGAGTAAACGACACGAACTTATCAGGGTGTTTTTCGTAATTATTCCTATTATATAATAAGGTAATTAATACTTACTGGAATTGATCAGTGTGACCAATTCTGGAAGCCTCAGGAGTATCCTCAAAGAGCATGTCAACATTATAAGGCAAGTTCATTTTCCGCTTCCTTATCGCAGCTGCAATCACCTGAAAAATCTGGACTATAGGGCTCCCGGCGCTTTTCTTAAACCTGTATTTTTTTGTCCCAGAAAAGAATATAAGTATGGCTATCAACATCGACACGGAACAGATTCCATATGCCAAGCTTCTGCCAACTTCATCTTGTATGTACACCAAAACAGTGACTGCTGTCAAAGTCCCAATGCTGATGAAGAAGAAGAATCTGTTGAAGAAAAACGCCATTTGTGATTTCTCCTTTTCGTCCTTTTCATCAAATTGATCCGTCCCGAATCCCGAAACACTTGACTTGAGGCCTCCAGTGCCTAAAGCTATTAGATACAAAGCCAGGTAGAGTATTCCCATTTGGAATCCATTTGCTTCCTTACAGTCTGTGTCGTGACGGTGGCATGGCGGCGGCCGAAGCTGAGGCAGTGCGGTTGTCGTTGCCAACATACCGGTTCCCTGAATTCCAAATTGGTCATATCATAAGGACCGGAAGGGAAATTATTTGAAAGAATAATTACGGAAAAACCCTCGGAGGTTTGTACCTATTATTTAAGAAAAACAATTTTTTTTATTGAAATTAAGTATAATTATTATGACACCCTTGAAATTTACTTCCACCTTACAAATAGCTCCCCTCCTTAGTTACTCTAACTTGCAATAATACCCCTCTATCAATTGACAGAATTGCCATATTAGTCTTGTAATTAGGACACTTTATTAGAATTTCCTCACATAATTATATAATTAGCTCTGTACTTACTCAAGCTTAATTATATATATTCGGAATCCTCATTATTAATTGAATCAAAATGATCTCTAGATTGATTAGCAGACATTACTTCATCAAGACCATGATCAATACGAGCAATACCAATGCCCACTTAAAGTATGGTACCGATATTTACAATCTTAACTTCTCTATTATATTGTTCAATAGGTTCACGGATAATTTTACTAATTTGTATTTGCACGTAAAAAATTCTTTCTTATAATTAATTTAATAGGTGACGGTGAGATTAAATTCAAAACCTCTTGTCCTTAATAAATAAATTATTAGAAAATGGATATTAAATATCAATCTTGCTCGTACCAATGTTTGTATGATAGCGAAAACCCCGATTGTTTTGTATCTTCCTAGGAAAGAATCTGCAAGAAATCCTCCCAATAAGCACAGGAGAAAACATGTCCCCATGAAGTCGGTGACAATGTTGGCAGAGGTAGAACTCGGCAGATGCATCACTCCGCCCAAGTAGGTCACCAGATTCACAGCTATTCCCATTGTTGACAGCCTCTCAACGATTTCAATCCCTGCAGTTCATCAGTTTAGTTTCATAATAATCAAAATGCAATTTAATTTTCACTGCGTTCTTGGTATGGTAACTTCTCTCAGATTCACATGCAATGGTGGTAAAAAGTAAATAAATTAGTTAATTAATTACTAAATAATTAAGCACTCAGTTCGATTAGTGCGCATATTTCGTAGGAATCAATAATTTTCAGAGAAGACCTGCAGATAGATTCATACTAGTTTGCTAATGGTCCAATATCTTATCCGCACTCCTAGAAGCAGGGGAGAAATAAAAGTGAACATAAATTAATTACCAGTCATCCTGAAATTATATATATTATCATATTTTATTTTAGCTTTTGACCCATATCTGTAGCTTTTTTTATTTTATTTTATTTTATTTTATAAAAGATATACTCCAGTATAGAGGACCTGGAAAGTATCTTTCTTGCATGAGAATTATCTTCCAATATTCTGCTCATAGATTCAAGAACTATGTATTTGCAACATGGAGTACTAGAATTAATATGCACGAATTACGAACCTAGGATAAGTGCAGCCGGTATCCAACTGCCAGTTTTCGTCCTGTCAGCTGGGAGTCCCTTGTAGTCCACTGCATCTGCAATTGTCAAACTCAACTTCTCCTCCTGCAAGAATATTAATATTAACCTAGATATATATATATATAGGTTTGATCAAGAAAAATATATACATTATAGGTAATGAAGAAGTTCTGACCATTTCTTTTTTTGTTTGCAGTAATAAAATGTACGAGATCGATCGAGGTGGTAATAACAGGAAAAGAAAGCTGAAAAGATTATAATAATATCAGTTGAACTGAGAAGTGAAGAGTTATGTCTTAGGTATAAATGGAATAAGGTTATTTATAGGCCAAGAATTGAATGACCAGCTTCCAAGACGACTATATTGAGACAGATGATTGCTTGGTAGGGATTAGGCCTATCCCATTTATGGATGGAAACTTCTAGGACGACTACTGCTATGGATTCAGCTGGTTTTTTTCTGTTTTGATCAGTAGATATTTCCAAAAAATAATGTTTAAAAATAAAAATGAGAAAAAGTTGATGTTGATTTGGTTGAAGTGGGAAATTGGTAAAAGTTGATTAAAAATGGGAATCTGGAACATGGAAGGCCAATGGGGGATTGTTTGGTTGTCACCCTCTAATTGTCTATAATGTGTAGTGTATTAATTTGAATGGCAAATATTATTGATATGCATGAATTTTGTGTCTGTTTTTGTGAACCACAGTACACAAACTCTTGCTAGACTGCTACTTCTCTTAAGTGCTTTTGCTGTCCCACATGGGAAAAAGTATACTCACCATCTTTTGTTTTCTCCTCCATTGTCTTTGTATGGGCTCAAAGCAGAAAACAAATTTATAAGAATATTAAGAAATTATATATGGAAAGAAATTATTATGTCTCAGATCTAGTCTCAAATCACTATATAGCTAGTTTAGCGGTTTGATGCAATGATAGTTTAACCAAATGTCTCGAGCTGAGTTTGAGTTCCTAAAAACGCAACAGGTATGATATGGACCAGTACTCCACACTTTGGTAGTCCGACCCATCTTAATGAATATAGTATACAGTTTAGAACAATAAGAAACTTATGGAAAGACAGAAACTTATGAAATTTGTAATATTGTTTAGTTTTTTGGGTCAATCACACAAAGCCCCCGAGGTTTGCGCCTCTTACAATTTCACCATCGGAACCTTGCAACCTTACACTTACACCCGGAGGGGTATTTGTAAAATAGTAAAGTTACAGGGACCAGTTGGATCTGCAATTTTAGCTATAGGAAAATCATATATAATCCAGTCTCTTGGATCATATCATGATGATCATGTTTTTCCGGTCGCACTCAGTAAAGTTGGATTTGTTTGCCGACCTTGCATTGCAGCTCTGAGAATGTTGTTGATAGACATAGATCAAATAACGCGGATTATTGATCCATAAAATTTTGTGTCACTGTCACTTATAAGTGGGGAAACTTTTTTTCTTTTAACTTCAAACCGGCGCTGCGCTGTAGAGTTTTTATTGAGGCCTCTACCTCATATTATCGAAACATAATAAAATCCCATTAGAAAAATGCAAACCCATGAACATTGCCAAAGTTAAACCTATACTAAAGCTAAAGTTAAAGCTAAAAAACCAAATATTACAATCAGAAAGGAAGCAAAATTGTGTCCAATTCCGATGAAGCAGACACCAACTATGATTTCTCCAGCTCGTGAAGAGAATTAATACTAGGCCAGAAATTGAGACACCTCATTTCTATTAGCAATCTTGTAGCCAAAATAAGTTGGGAATTTATAAGTTGTGGTCTTGTATATATCAAAATTCAAAATTAATCCATCATTTATATACAAATAAAATATGGACCAGACATTGCTGTTTTAGGACTTAATATTGCTGACAATAGTGACCTGAAAATATTACGAATAAATAGTAGTGGTGCTCAAAGACTGGGAGGTTGAGATTGCATGTAAACATAATTTGCTAATACTTTTTGAAAAGTTGGGCACAATTTGGAGTTGAATTAAACTTGGTCTAATGTACCTACTATAGCACTCTTTTTTCTCCCTACCACCATTAGTGATTGGTTAATTCATAATTAATTTTAGTTTGCTAACTCGTTTTGACCCCGACCCACTTAAATTAAGCTAGCTCTCAACTTTTAATTATTCATTTTTTTTTTAAGACTTATTAACTTGGGTGAAATACATAGAGTACGTTATGGTTTTTCTTAATTACAAAATACCTCCTCTATCTTTAAAGATTATAGAAAACCTCTTAAGCTTTTTTAAATAATTACAAAAATCTAATAAAACATTCCCTGTATTTTATACAAAATCTTACAAAAAACCCCTATAATTTGCAATTGTTTGAAATCGGTGGATTTTCTATAATCTATTTATGTATATTATAAAAGTACGAAAAGTTTGTCACTTTTCTTGTGATGACTAAAATACCTCTTTAATAACAGCTGTTCTTATTAAATAACTGTACAAATATGTAAATCTGTAAGTATATATGAGTAATAAAGTGATTTAATAATATTAGGACTCTAAATTTAGTAATTTAGTAGGAATAGAATTCACTTTATAAAAGTACGAAAAAGTTTGTGACTTTTCTTGTGATAACTAAAATACCTTTTTAATAACACATGTTCTTATTAAATAACTGTACAAATATGTAAATCTGTAAGTATATGAGTAATAAAGTGATTTAATAAGATTAGGACTCTATAATTTAGTAATTTAGTAGTGATACGAAAAGTTTGTGACTTTTCTTATGATGACTAAAATACTCCTTTAATAATATATGTTCTTATTAAATAACTGTACAAATATATAAATCTGTAAGTATATGAGTAATAAAGTGATCTAATAATATTAGGACTCTATAATTTAGTAATTTTGTAGGAATAGAATTCAGTTTAAGGATTTATCTAAGAATGCTACTTAATTAAAACCTATATTTATCTTTATTCCTCTAATAATTATAATCTTTCATATATATATATATATACATCGGCCATCAACGGATTTTAAATCAATTAGAATTATGAATTAGTTTTTGGGTTTCAATTTGAAACTTATTAATTATCTAAGATAAACCTTTGAATAATACTTTCAATATTCATCATCTAAAAGATAATTATTTAATTTTATATTAATATTAAAAAGTACTTAATTAAGAAAAAAAAGTTCGGGAAATACTTTTCTTATTGAATTTAAATACATATATTTTTATGAAGTCCTGCTTATGAATAGAGTTAATATGAGCACAGTTAATACTTTTCTAAAATTATATGGACAATTACTTAAAATTTATTTTAATAGACTAGGTGAAAGATAATTATATATAAGAGAGAGGAAATCAGATAAGAACAAGTTAAGAAAGTAAGGTAAAAAAAAAAAATAAGTGGAAGGGAAAATAAAGATAAGAATTAGGTAGAGTAAAGGTATATATAAAAAAAATTGATAATCCAAAATCACAAATAGGAAGAGAGAGAGAGAGAGAGAGAGAGAGAGAGAGAGAGCATAGAGTGATTGAAAACACGAAGCAGAGAGAGGAGAGTGATATAAAAGTTCACGAGAGTAGAGAGAAAACGTGTTGAGGGAGAAATTTAAAATTGAATTTGTGTGTGACGATATAGGTGAGTGAGTGGAGAGTGAAAGAGGAGGATAGATGGGAAATGACTAGGTGTTGGAGTGAATTTCAAATCCACTAAAATTGAGTTTCAAATACATCGAGTAATTACAAGGCAACAACCCTTCATGCTCTAACGGAAAAATTCGTCACAAAACTAATAAAAGTCATCACAAAAACAATCTGTGACGAATATTGGCCCTCACAAATTTATCATTATATGCCTTGTCACTAACATGATTTGTGACATATAGAAAATTTATCACAAATTACTACAATTTTTTTTTAAAAAAAATAAGCTTATTTTCCCTCTATTTTCTAATCCATTACTAATCCGTCACAAATCTATCACAATTTAAATAATTTGTAATAGAACTTTCTTCACCGCTAATAATTTGTCACTGAAGGGGATGTTGTCTTGTAGTAAGCTTAATTATGAATTTTGTGATTTATAAATATATTTACAAAAATAATAATAAATTAAAAAATAGATAAATAATTATTCTGTTGCGCGTGCTTTTTATTAGTTTTTTAAAACAATGGAGCTACTTAATATAGCAAACCATAGAGGTACTGTATGTAATTCGCACTATAAAATATTATGGCTTTGTTATGTTTTTTTTTGGATTTTAACACTTATTAATTCAGAGTTTTTTTTTTCCGAATTCCGATAACATATAAAAATTTAATATGGAGGCGACCTTTTTAATATATATACACAAATTAAAGGCCATGATTTGAATCGAAGCCTTGTATTTATAATTGATCAACCGAAATTTGGTAGAGTAAATTAACTTTGTTATCAATTTCGTTACGTTACATAACTTGACTATTTTCTATTTTTCTTTGTCTTAATATATGGCCATTTCTTCTTACTGGCATATCATAATCATTATATATGAAGGTTTTATGAAAGAAAAGAAATATTACTGTCCACACTCCACACCATATATGCAGTACTCAAAAAGTTATGGACTAGGAAAAAAACGTATTAAATATATTATTAAATACATAAGTCTTTCAAATATTCTTCCCTAATGCTCAAAATGAAAGATTTGAGTATTGTAAATATAAATATGCTTGTTCTAAACCAATTTAATGGATCCCCCAGTTGGACCAGTGTTTAGGTATAAAGTTCTCCATACTAATAATAGCTATGTTCTTGGAGGAACTTAAATTCGAGACATCTGGTTAAGCTATATATATTGAAAGTAAGAATATTATAGTTTAATAATTTTATATTATTGCAATTATATGCATTATTCATTACTCACTTTTTAATTATTCTAAATTTTGATATAGTTTGTACTTTGGGATTGAAAGCTCAATTATTTATTCCCATAGAAGTCTATCTTTCCAACAAATATTCCCCTTCAAAAGTTTTAAACTTAATGGGCACATGCACTGCATACATTTTTATGTTATGATCGTTTAGGACAAATAAGTTAACAATACTACTGCTTCTGCTTCACATTTTAAATTTATGACATACACGAGAAAGTAAGCATCAAAGTACGTGTTTCAGCTTTCACATATACAATGTGTGGTTGAATGACTCCCACGGCTGTAATTTAGCGTTTGAGCGGCTTTATGTCAGCTTAATTAGAGATCTTGAGTTCGATATTGACAGGAAGAACTTTACATGTAATCCTGATTATTATATGTCGAAATCTCCACATTAAAAGTAAGATTGGGTGGTTATTGGACCAAATTCTAATTGTTGGTAATAAATTGGGACACTCGAACTTGCTAGCACATTAATATTTTATATATGGATAAGTATTATATATAAATATTAAAAGTGATGATTTTTTTACATTAATTTTATCTCAGTGCTTCTAAGATATTGCTAACCCTTATGTGGCAGATAATTGTGGAATATACTACCTTAATCACATTTTATTCTCTTGGCACCCCAAATCTCAAGAATCCATAGGCTTTGTTTGGTTGATTTGGGGAAGAAAATCACTTTTTAAATAAAATTGAATGTTTATCTTAAAAAACACACTTTTAAATAATAAACATTACTTAGAAATTCAAACCAAATCTGCACGTTTTCATGATGACAACCAGGTGTACATATGTATACATTGCACAACACATAATTTTATTTATATCTAGATATATAGTTTTAAATGTTTATTTTAAAATAAAATTTATCTTTCTCATAAACTTAAAAACAGGAAAATCTCATTTTGGTCAGATAAAATGTGTCAGTTACCACATGTATTTGGTGTCATTAATTCATGACGGTTTTTCATATAATGTTTCATAAATTAAGTATATCTCACGTTATGTTTTAAATCATATTTTCCGTCCATTAACTAACAAATTTAGAGGTGGATCAAACGAATTTATTGAAATTTCTATTAGATTACTATCCCCTAATGCACGGATTCTTCAAAAATTTATTCCTTACAGTGTCGGATACGGCTCCGACACGCGTCCGACACGACAAAACCATATCCAAAATTTAAAAAAAAAGAAAAAGAAAAAAAATTAAAACACGGTGTCGGGGACATGGCTAGAAGAGTGTCCTAAACGAAGGGATAAATTTTATATTTTTTTTAAAATTTTTTTGGGCTTCTTTTAAATTTTTTATAAATTCTCTCCCCCCTCCTTTCTCTCTCTCCCACATAGGCTAGCACGCATCAAATTCTTCTTCTCCCTTTTTTTTTTCTTTTTTGTATTCTTCTTTCGACTTTTACTATTTAATTTCAATCAATAATAGATGGAAAATTCAACTCAACATATTGATTTTATTCTTTTGTTTTAATGTTGAATAATTGTATATATATTTTATATATTGCACAAATTAGTAAATTATATATATATATATAGATAGATAGCCGTATTGTTTCTAAATTTAAAAAAAAAAAATCCGTATCACCATGTCCATGTTTATCATATCTATATCATCATATTCATGTACGTACATGATTGCTACTATCTTTAGAAGAATTGTGATCAGCTTGTAATCCCTCCAATTCAAATAAAACTTAGCCATATATACATCCACTTATTGCTTAAAAATTTATATACAATTAGTCAAATCTGACCAGTAAAAGATTAAACCTAAATTCTCATTATTGTATTATAACTTTATGCGATCTCATTTATTATATATTATATTATGTGTTATGTCATTGAATTATCCCATCCGACGACCTAGTATTAGAGCCATTTTCGACCATTAATGACCAATCAAATAGAGTTCCATTAAGAATATTGCTACTTTGACCGTTATTGTTACTAGGAGTTGAAGAAACAAAGCTAGCGAGGCATAATTAGTTTTGCAATAATCAATATTATAAAGGGAAAAAGTTCATAAATTTTATCTTTAATTTTGTCAAAAAACGATTGTTTGACTTGACACTTGTCAACAAAATGACCATCGAAATTAATGCATGGTTCATGAGTTAGGATGGATTGTATGGATGGAGGAAACTTGGGGCCTTCAAACTATTTTCTAGTACGAAAGACGTCGAAATAAAGCTCAACTTATATAGTCAATTTACAATTGAAACTAGTGAATTGGATTAATTAAAGTAATTAAGATCTCATGGAAGAACTCTATTCCGTGAGTTAAAGTTACATCTTGGTTATAGAAAATAGTCAATATTGCACATCAATAAAAGATTTTGAGATGAGGCAAATCTCTATTATAGGTGCAACGATTTTAATTTGGGAAGGTTCTACATCATTATTTGGATGACGTTTTTCTCTTGGACGTCAGCTTACTTTGGAGAGGTGTTGAGCTCATTTTTAGGGAATCACTCTCTCCCTTTAATTTGAGAATGTTTTTCTCTTCGGGAAAGCTCGATTAGTTTGTAATGATTACTAGATTAGCTCGATTAATCATTCTACTTTGTATTTGGATTCGTTGCTTGGGTTTTGCTGGTTTAGTGGATTGGATTACTTTTGGGAGTTTAGAATTACACTGTTGGTTTTTTTATCCTTTCTGGTGCCTTTTGGGTTGTTTGCTGGTTCGTCATGGCTATGGCTTATGTTTAGCTGCATTCATGACTTCGAATTTTTTTGATTGAATTATTCGATATTTTATTTTTAAATTCAAATTAGGAAACACCAAACACGTTGATAACTGATTAGTTTTTAAGAAGGGAAAGCATTAGTAAAGAAGATTAACTTACGTGCAGAAATATATTAACATGCAAGTAAGCATGTATTATTGGTGTTATCTCAAATTATTGAATTAAAAAGAGTAGTCAAATAAGAAAATTTAGAATTTTATAATGCACGGACATTCTTATATATATGTTACCATATCTTGTTGTATTATGTCAAAGTATACTTATTTATTTATAAATATCTAAGAAAACTAGTGCCATCATATTAGTATTATATCGTATTCTTATCCTTATATCCGTATTATATTGATTGCGTACATCATATAACGGAGCGAAAAAAAAGGTAAGAAGGATATATATTATTTTGGGTAGCAAATTTAGTCATATATTTAGCCGAAAGTCAGTATTTAATGTGGTGGGGTCTTACCAATTGAACACCCAACATCTAAATACGAATTGGTATTTCCACTTTTAATGTATACCATTTATATGTGTCTTTTTTTAATAATATATTTTTATGTGGATTTGACTACAAATGTAACATTAATTATATCAATCATTGAAATGGAGAGTTGACAATTCCCCATAGCATTAGCACACACCCACGACCTGGGACACAACTCACGTGATACCACAAAAGTATTTGATACGAATATTGGACACACCACGACAAAGACATAATAAAATATTTTGTGGCAGAGATAGAAACTTAATCCAAGAGAGTCATTATACATGTATTATATTGATTTTTATATTTTTATATTTTTCTTCTAATATATATAACATATTTTTAAATGCAATCATTCATGCTTGACCCCTTTATGTGAAAATTTTCCTTTTTGTCAGGAGGGTCAAGAAAATAATTAACACTAAAAAGATAATGTAATTGTCAACTTTTTATGAATATTACATGTAAAAATTTGGGATTATTAAAAGTTGAGGGGGTCAATTGCACTCTTTCACTTACCTTTGGCTCCGTCAGTAAGAATATTTAGAAGTGTTGGTAAACATATGAATTGTAATAGATCAAAAAGAGTTGAAAGTATCCATAGCAGACAATATTAGGCAACTATATCTATCACAACTCACAAGTCACAATTACTACATTTATTGCAATGATTCCGAAACAAGGTCTACATGAATACCAACCTTGTTGTGGTGGTGTTTTGGAATATAAATAGCTATGAGTTAGGTGGGATTAATTAGTTTGAGCAATAAACCAGTCAGTTATTAGTGAGTAAGAAACATAAACTGACTCAAAAAGAACTATATATTAGAGAACTTCCGCATTATAGCTACGCGTTCAATACTTCAATATATTAAAGAGTGATCATGCTAACTGATAATTAATTCGATTGTTATATTACCAGATAAGATTTGAATCCTTGAGTATCTCATTTCTTTTTTTAAGTGGCCTAGTTTAGCATGCTATATTAACTAGGTCTTAAGTTCGAGTCTTCTTGGGAATGTAATTATCATTTATAAGGAAAATTTTATATCTAAGAAGTCGATCAGATCTGACTCGATCCATATAAATGGGATTATGAGCCCAAAAAGAAAAAGGTTTGGAGTACTTTTAACTTCGTAACTTTTTTTTTTATTTTGCACTTTCTTGGAACACATTCTCTACAAATTAACTTTAGATTCTCCAAAAAAAAGTATAACATCTTTGTGTGCACCCCTAAATCAACAATTAATTGAGGTAAACATCAGAATCACTAAAATTATTTATTAGCATGATAATTTGTATATATATCCATAATTAATGATCTAAGTATGGTAGTTGTTGGGTTTATACATTGTGCCACACAAATGGCATATCATTAGAAGGCCAACCACAAAACACACAACATGAAACCACTGTTCCCATTCCAACCATAAAGAAATTAAAAAAGATAATGGAAGGGAGCCCATACCCATATGGGATTACAGATTAGTACTCCAAAGTTTCTGATCTTCTTTTCCATTAATTTAAGAAAAAATTACGAAAACTTTCATTATTTAAAAAATTCAAAATATCACTGTAATTGTGAAACTTTATAAATATCCCCAATATAATGCA
Organism: Verbena officinalis; assembly: GCA_958496215.1. NCBI lineage: Eukaryota > Viridiplantae > Streptophyta > Magnoliopsida > Lamiales > Verbenaceae > Verbena > Verbena officinalis. The sequence goes on from OY292391.1 coordinate 3,958,579, forward strand.
AAAGAATCTTGAAATTTTAAAAAATAATTCCCTGAAAAACCTTATATTTACCCTCCCACAGGGGTGTAAATATAAGGTTTCAAGGTTTTAGAGTGTTTTTCGTAAATTGTAAACCTCAGAGAGTTTAGGTAAAGTTTTAAGATTTCAGAGTGTGTTTTTCGTAAATCGTAATTCTCATAGAGTTTGGGTGAAGGTTTAAGATTTCAAAGTGTTTTTTGTAAACCATAATCCTCATAGAGTTTGGGTAATTCGCCCTTAATTTAATTTACTTATTGGATAATATTATTTTTGAAAAAATTATACTTAGACCCCTAAAGAGTTTGCTAAATTATAACTCATGGCCCTCTAATTAGTCAAATAATTATATGTACACTCCACACAAAATTGAATAATTTCAAAATACACCCAAGCATTAGGGTTCCGTTATGTACTGGATAACATCATCAAAAATGAATAATAAATACCATAAATACCCTTGTTTTTTTTATACTATGAGTTGATCTTAAATTTCACTTGGGTGTTATTTGTAATATCATAAACTCATTTTGGGATCTAAGTGTAATTTTTTAAAGTTAAAAATAGAATATTCCGTTAATTAATAACGGAATCCTAATGTTTGGTTTGTTTTGTAACTATTCAATTTCGTATGGAGTGTAACTGTAATTGTTTGACTAAGAGAATATTGTGAGTTGTAATTTAGTAAACTCTTTTGGGGTCTAAGTGTAATTTTTCCAATTTTTTTTTTAATAGATTTGACTTCTTGATCCATGAAAAGCAATAAAGGCGCAGGGGGGAAAAAGAAATCGGATCTTGATTCATTTTCTGTGCATGAGAATTGGAAGCTCCAAACGTAGGGGATTCATATATATATCTTCTTTATGATTATTATTTGCATAAAGTGCCTCAATTATTTGTTATAATATTACATTTCTTTATCCACTTGATGTTGTCTTCCATTATATATCCCAAACCTTATCACATTAAAATCTCATCTTATTCGTTTTGCAAGCTGCAATCTGTTTTATTATATATTGATTGCTAATGAAATGATTAATATTCTTTGTACCAAAACAAGGAAAAAAAAAAAGAAAAATGATTAATATTATGAAAGTTTCTGGGGGACTGTAGTAAAGTGAACATGATCATGATATATGAAGAATTTGCAACTGAAAACCATTATATTTTCTGAGTTTCAATAATTAGATTGGTCATAATTCAAATTTCGCGAAATGCAAATCTTAATACTTAATTAGTAACATATAATATTGGAAATTAGCGAGCTAATTCGAAAATACTACATCTGGGCAATTTAGTTTTTTCTTCTTGTCGTTGTTCGTCAATCGTTCACTAAATGATCCACACCAATGTATTCCTCTCAGCGAGGCAAGGCGATGCACACAGGGTTAGTATGAATATGCATATGATTAGAGAGGAAAGTGCAAAAATGGACATAGACCGAGGGAGGTCTTGCGATTATCCGACCTATATAAATAGCTAGCACAGATTATTATTAAGAAGCGTGTCACATGATATTTATTTTAAAGAACTTATAAGCTATCATGAAAAGATATTGAACTATGAAACAGGGACAATGACATGGCGATACGAATATAATACGACACGGACAAAGCGATACGAATTTTTCTAATATTTTACACTAGAGACATGTCCGTCACGGGTATCCAGCATAATATCGGACACGACACAACATGACATAATAATTTTTTTAGAAGTGTCTTCTGCATCATAGACGAGCTTATAAGAGATATATTTTATTTTAAAGATAAGATCTTAGTGCAATGTTTTAGATAAATTTGGATTATGAATTCATAAGATCATGTTAGTGTGTAATAGTAAATGTATAGTTAATATGATAAAAAAAAAAAAACAAAAGTAGGCATATATTAAGATATTAAAAATGAGTTGATCTTCTCCAACTTTGAAAAAAACTAAGCTTAGAACATCTCATTTTAGTATCTTTATGAATTTTTCTAATAGAAATTTTATTGATCACTTTTAGGTGTTTATAATAGCATTTTCTACCAAAACACCTTCTAAATCATATCTTTTGTGGAGTAATCATCGGCTCAATGATCATAATAAGACCACCTCATCATTGAAATGTGTTTAAGTTATAATATTATCCACATAGAATTCATGTATATCAAATTATCCTTGAAGAAATAACATAATAATTAATAATTACTTTTAACGACGGATAATCTTTCTATTCCGCGGATCACTAACACTTCTAAAAATCCTATATATTTTGTTGTGTCGTGTCGTGTCGTGTTTGATACAATCAAATACTTAATTTTATAGTGCAAAACATTGAAAAAGAAATCGTATCCTTATGTTCGAATCATCATGTTATATTCATGTCCCCATATTTATATCTGTGTACGAGAGATGATAACCCATATCCACATGTTCGAGAATCATGTCATAGCCGTGGTCTTTTCTCCACTTCTCATCTTGTAAGATTAAATTATATATATTAATTAGTAGGTGGAGAAAGGAAATGTGAAGTAGTAAAGGCAAATGAGGATCCACCCATGAAACAGGGAATATGCTTGCTCCAAAATCAAACTTGTTCAAATCCAAATTAATTTAATTAATTAACACGTCTAGATATTGATTAATGCATCTAAGGCAAACATAAATTAAATAATTAATATATTAATGAACATTTGTGGACAGAAGATTATCTTTAAATTAGCCAGCATGATGCATGTGAATTGTGATTAGAGCTGATCTTATCAAGATATGCTTTAAATTATAAAACACAAACACGGATACGGCAACACGGACACAACACAAAATGAATATGGCAATACGATTTCTTTTGGATATTTTACACTAGAAAAATATCTGACACAGTGTCGGACACGACACGACAGGACATGGCAGGGTAGAATTTTTAGGAATATCCCTGCATTATAAACTATAAATTTACTTCATTTTACTCTTTTATTTCAAACATTTAAAAGTTAATAGTGTATTTATTTTAAATTATTTACAAATCTATCAATTACATGAGAATAAAAAAGACAGAATCACATATCGTACCCCTTATATTCCATAATTACATATTACTCCCTCTATTTTCAAAAATTACATAAAGCCCCCTGAGGTTTTAAACAATTACATGTTACAGGGGAAATTTAGTAAAATTTTGTAGAAAGTACAGGGGCAATGGCTTGAAGATTCAGGGGGGTTTATGTCATTTTTTAAAAAGGAGAAGGTATTTGTAACCATGGCAAACCTTAGGGGTACTGTATGTAGTTCTCCTAGTGAAAAAACTAATATCTAGACCTTAGCTTTACACGTATAGCACTCGTCTTATCTCAATTACACAATTAATGTAGGAACCTTAACTTAGAAGACATGGTCCAGGAACAACGTTAGTTTCTTGACCATAAGCACTTGTACAATTAGCAGTGACTTCCCTTCCAAATCTAGCTGATGACAAACGTATTGAGTCCATTGATATTCCAAAGCATGGAACAGATACGCTGCATTTGAGATTTATAGCAACATCTGTGCTCGATGTTCCGTATATTTCCCTATAAATTACATTTCTTATTTGCACTCCAGTTTCCTTCACAAAACAAGAAAAAAAGCAATGTCAGTTAAGTGTGAGCAGTTAAAGCAATGTTGCTGTCAACTCTACCTTACCTGCTCTTTGCAGGTATTTCTAATGTCGCAATAGTTCTGGTCGATGACGATGGGATTTCTGACGGAGCTGAATACGAGGTTTTCAAATTTGACATCTTCAACATATCCTCTTCCGACCTTTCACAATCAAAGAAAATGAGTTACTGTCGTATTCATGTAATGACAGAAATTTGGTTCGTCATAAAACTGATTTTCGTAATACATAATAGTGACAATATAGTGTTTAAATCCTTGCTATATATACCTTATTATTGGTAATGGCCTATATGGTCATATAAGTACTTAAGGTTCTCAGTTTCACACCTGCCATGTTTTTATGCGAGCTCCGTTTGTAGCTCCGTTGAAGAAAGCATTAGCTACACTAATCTTCTTAACTTGTGTGTAAGTTCCTGATTTTCCCAAGCTTCCTATGCTGTGTGGTTCATATACGAAAGGAGATGAATTAACTTACATGACATGGTCGTTAGTTATATAGAATTATTAAATCTACAATGTTTCGGTCATATATATTCTCTATATTAGTTCTACGGATAATTACACAAACCCCGAGATTTGCTTAAAAAACCGAAAAACCATCGAAATCTTGAAACCTAACAAATAACCTCCCTGGTAAACTGAAACCTTACAAATAGCTCCTTTGAAACATAAAAATGTATGCATAATAGCCCCTGAAAAACCTTACGAATACCCCCCTCAGGGGGGTAAGTGTAAGGTTGAAAGGTTCCGATAGTGAAATTGTAAAAGGCGCAAACCTCAGGGGATATTTGTAATTGACCCGTAATTTAATATTTCACGACTTAGATACTCAAGAATGTTCAAAATGAATATGTTTATAAATCCTTGTAATGAAATAGATGAGCAGAACAGAATAATGAAACAAAGGATTTCATACCACAATTGACAATACTATGCGACCTTAAAATATAAAGGGAAATTCTTGTATTATCTGGTTTGAACTAATTACAATTTAATCCTTCTATTTTCAGTAATTACAAAAGAAACTCCCTGATATTCATTTTAATGCAAAAAACTCCTTGAAATAAGCTAATTTTTTGCATTTTTTGGCTTCATGTTGTATCGTTCTAGGGAGTTTTTTGTAATAAAAAGAAATTTCAGGGAGTGTTTTTTGTAATTTCTGTAAATTGGACTAAATTATAATTAGGGCAAATCTCAGAGATAGTAAATGTAATTCACCCTGAAAGTTAAAAAAGAACTAAGCACCTTATACCATGACCAGGTCCACATTCAACATTGGCTATTCGGATGTCTGAAACGCGATCGCCAATGGAAATGCAATCATCACCTGAACCTCATCACAAAATTTAAGTAAGAAATTATCACATATATATGAACATCAAATGAACTTAGTAAAGATAAAAAAGGCATGAAAGAGCAGTTACCAGTGCCTATTCTAGAATTGGTGACAGTTACCAGGTGAGATGAATGGATGTGAATGCCGTCAGTGTTCGGGCTATTTCCAGGCGATTGAATCACGACATTGTTGATATGGAAACTATTGCATCCATTCACTGATATATGTGTCTGGGCACTGTTTATGAACTTCAAATTGCTAACACTGCTCCCATTACAGGATACGAACTTCAATGCCTGTTTACAATGTATATGTATATATGACCAGACACTTCTCAAACTCCAAAGAGTAAAAACAGAAAAAGAAGAAGAAATGAAAAGAATTACTTACGGTCGGAGCCAGTTTCATGCATGTTTTCTGAAAGGCGTCAAGATGAACAAAGAACATAAATGATGTAACTGTGTCAAAAGTTCAGAAGCAACATAGTAATTCAAAAGTAATTCTAACATATCATGAAATATTCCCTACCAAAAAAAAAATATCATGAAATATTGCATAATACTCTTTATACTATATCCAAGAGTTTATATGTAATTATGTTATATGGCCCAGATCGATATAGGGAAAAGGGGAAAATTACATTTACCACCTTAAATTTTGGAAAAATAAAAAAAAGAAAAACTCCTTCATGTTCAATTTATTACATACTACCCCCTGAGTTTTCATTATTATGTTGTGAAAACTGTGGCAAATAGAGGTTTTGACAAGTGTCCATTATGCTTTAACCTGCATTAAATCTAATACCGATGGAGGATTGTAGGAGACAAAACGCTTCCAGTAATGTGAACATGACTGAAATCCAGTGAAACCTCAGTTGTTTATAATAAATGAAACTCGAGAGAGCTTTCTGTAAGTTCACCAATACTCCGGGATAGTAAATGTAATTCGTCCTATATATAGGATGCATAATTATGTACCGATCGTGGATGATATCTGCAAGACTGATCCCACCAAGCCTTGCCCTGACCGTCAATGGAGCCAAAACCATCAATATTAAGCCCATCAACATTCGTAAATCCCAGCCAGTAGCTTGCAGCTCTCCCATCCCATAAGCTTGGTGACTCTGGGGCCATAATGATCCCTGAAATCTACACACAAGCATATGAGATGGCCTAAATTTAATTTATTTTGTCAACCAAAAACGAAAATGGTTTACCACAAAAGTGATTCTCGGGGCGTCACACGGGCCACTGAAAATGACGGGAGTTACCAAGAATGTCTTTCTTCTCTGATGGAACAATTACTTTAGGATATCGAGTCGAGGAACTACAAGCAGCATTCCATGCCTCCAGAAATGCCTAGTAAAAATACCGAAAATTATTACATGCTTCTTAATATGTATTGAGATCTAGAACTTGACAATATAAAGGAAAAGTACAATTACACAAAAACTCCCTGAGATTTGCACCTTTTACAATTTCACCACCAGAACCATGAAACCTTACATTTACCCCTCTCTAAGGTTTTTCAGGAGGTATTATGTATAAATTTTTATGTTTCAAGGGGTGTATTTGTAAGGTATAAGTTTACCAAGGGAGTATTTGTAAGGTTTCGATATTTTTTGGATTTTCAAGTAAACCTCAGGGGGTTTGTGTAATTATCTCTAAAGAGGGGAAATCATTCCAAGTGTAGGCATGCATATTACTTCTGAATCATCTGTAAAACCATCACTTGTAGCTCCGTAATCCATGATATTAAATTCGTCGTCTGTTCTGCACCAGTTTTGGCAAGCACATTGGGAAGAAGCCAAAGCGAGAATGAATAACCTTACGCCGATTACGTCCTGGAAAACATACGAAACGACATTGAATCCATTCAGAAAAACAAACTGTTAATCAGTGAGAAGAATTAAGGAATCTAAATTCTCACCATAAACTCTGAAAATATGTTTTCTGACGATGAGATTTTTTAACTAGCATACAATCCGAAAGGTAAGATTACGTTTGTACCTACAAAGAGATGATCATATTATAATAGTAAACTGGAATTAATTAAATAGTTTGGATAGCAACCTGTAACAATAAATAATTGAGCCAGGAAAATGTAAAATAGTTAATAGTTTGGGTAGCAAAGTGTAATTAACCTTATAATACATAATAGGGATAATTACATTTACACTCCCTCGATTTAGGAAAAAATATAGCATGATTCCCTCTACTATTGGAAATTATAGAGACACCTCTTGATTATGGCTCTATCTAACACTTAGGTCCTGTCGTTAGTCATTTTCTTGTTTCCAAGTAGACACAAACGTTTTATTAATTGAATAACAACTCAATCATTTCAGTCATTTCAGGTATAGCAAACACTATAACAAAAATATTATGCATTATTCAGTCATTTTGCGACTTTCCGTTAAGTTTTTTTAGGTTTCTGTTAGAATTAGGCGGTCTGTATGTAATTTCCAATAGTTGATGGGGTGTTGTTGTATTTACTCCTAAGTCGAGAGGGTGCAATTGTAATTATCCCTAAATAATATTAATAATTATATTTTATGGGTAATTCTACCCAAATAGGAAAGTTCGCACACCCGGCGCATGTTAACCCAGTTTCCTTCAGAACCCATAACTGCAAAGCTCACTCTCCTTGCAAGATCCACTATTCCAGTTCTGCATATTTTTCACCTTCTTCTCCAAAATTTCCATGGCAAATGCCTGGAAAAGAAGCCAACCCACCAAATTCCTAACCCCAAAAAACCTCCTCTTGATATTCTCCACTTCTCTCCTCCTTCTCACTTTCCTCTACCTATCAACCGAAGCCCCCAAAAATCCCAAATTACCGCCCAACAAATCACTTAAACAAGAATCATTCTCCGGCAGACCCATAAAACCATTCGATTGCTATAATTCTCCACAAGCCCACCCCGTTTTCGCCAACACGGTCGAAGGTCTGAAATTCCCTTTTCTCTATTCACTCTCGGACTTCGGAAATTTACCGGACAAGCCCCATAAAAATATTGTGAGGACGCTTAAGGGAAAGCCGTTTCGACGGCCTGATATATCCGCTACCGTGCAGGAGTTTTTGGAGAAGATGGGAAAAGAGGACAGAAATGGGATTTTCGTGGATGTTGGGGCGAATGTGGGAATGGCAAGCTTTGCTGCTGCTGTAATGGGGTTTAAGGTGTTGGCCTTTGAGCCTGTTTTCGAGAATTTGCAGAGGATTTGCGAGGGGATTTATTTCAATAGAATTGAGGAATTGGTCGAGGTGTTTGAGGCTGCGGCTTCTCATCGTAATGGGAACATCACATTCCATAAGGTACTTCGATTTTTATTTCCTGTCGGTGTTGTCTGAATTGAGTTTGAATCTAAACTGTTAAAGAGGAATGAATACTATTCTGAAAATCTTTGAGAAACTATGCTTCAATTTCAGCGTTGTAGTAATGGAAAAAGGGATTGCATTATCTCGAACTTGTATGACAAAAATTTGGGATAATTACAGCTATACCCCCTCTTATTTGGAAATTACAGCAAAACCTTTCCTCTACTGAATTAGATTCTCATTTGATACTCTTTGAACTTATGGGTTGCAATTTTTTATGTGGCTACTGCTGATTACATGTAAAATGATTAGTTGGTCGGTCGGCTCGACAACAGTGCAATCTCAGCAAGTGGAGCGAAGATGGCTTTCAAATCCAACGAAGAGATTGCACTTCAAGTCAAGACAATTCCACTAGATCAAGTAATCCAAGATTCCGAGCGTGTGCTCTTGCTCAAAATAGATGTTCAGGGTTGGGAATATCACGTTCTAAAAGGCGCATCAAAATTGTTATCAAGAAAGAAAGGCGAAGCACCGTACCTAATATACGAAGAAGACGAGCGTTTGTTGCAAGCAAGTAATACCACATCCAAAGAGATACGGGACTTTCTGCACAGTTTGGGTTATCGCGAATGCACGCAGCACGGTACAGATGCACACTGCACCAAAACAGGTTGAAGATATTAATTTAACAATCTTTTTCTTGGTATAGGAAATAGAGAAATTTTGATAGAGCACAAAGTTGTAGTTGTTGTTGTGATCAGTTGTTTTGGTGATAACAATCAATCAATCTATCTTCTGTTTGTAACTGGTTACAATGGTTACGCCTCCGAAGAGCTTCTTGAAGGATGAGATTTGAGGATGGTGATTCTCTTGTCTGAAACTCACGTGAAACAGAACTCAGCTCTCAAGGTGGAACTAGGAAGATATGTCATATGAAGGCCAAATTATGTTGTCTTATGAGGGTAAGACGGTAAATTACCATACGATTCCAAGTAATCTGGCATAGGAAGATGTGAATCGCACCCCAAGAAGATTGATAAAGTTTTGGTTGAACTTATCCACATTTATTGTTCATTAAAGTAAAAAATAGTTTAGTTCATGAAGGGGGCAATAGGGGGTATGGCTGTAACCTAACCGAACCCTAGCATTTTTTAAAGTTTGGGTTCAAGTTCGAATCAATTTAAACGAACCTGAACTTGAACCCAAACCTATCAAAAAAAGGTTTGAGTTCGGTTCGAATTTGATTCGGTAAATAGAGGTTTGAGTTCGGTTCAAATAGAGGTTCGGTTTAGTTCGCGAATAATATTATATATATTATACATTATTAATTATTTTATTAATATATATATATAGTTTGCGAATCTCGAATTCAGATACAAAAAGTTCGAATTCGGTTTGATAAATATGCGAACCGAATCTAACTCGAACCCTTTGTTGAACCTGTTCGTTAAGTTCGCGAACCGGTTCGGTTTGGTTCGTTTACAGCCTTAATAGGGAGTGATTGAATCTGTGGCCGTCATTATTATTATTGTTAATTGAAACTAAACAAACATTAATCAATCAACGAGTTTGAAACATTAATCTTATCCCATAATTTCATAAGTTAATTACTCATATATGGTTTTATTTTATTTTTTCACAAAACAAGTTCCACCGTTAGGGTGCGTCGTCACATTGCTGAAAACAGAAAATCATTTTTTTAAAAATAATTAATAACTTTATTAACATAAATTTATTAATTTTCTTGATACTACGTTTTATAAGTGAAATCACATCGGACAATGGCAAGTTGAGATGAGAATGATGTTTAGCAAACTGAATATGAATTGGTGATTGACCTTGCCAAACTCAAATCATAAATTAGTCCACTAAAGAGTATTTACTAATTAGTAGCACTTCAGTATCATCTCAACTAGTTTAAAGAGAGGTCTCGAGTTCGAGTTACTATTAAAAGAATATCTCGTCCATTATAAATGAATAGCTAAACTTTCATAAATACTATACATTTATCCCTGTTTGATCTGTCACTATATATAGTTCATCTTGACCTTGAAAATTTTAGAAATTACATTTATTTGGGACCGCTAGTTTCCGAAGGACCGCATCTTTCCACCATAACATCATAGAGCTGCTTCCCATTCTGCATTCCAAAAGAAGCAGGATTAATGAAGTTCTCAATGCTAAATGTCAGTTTTAAGCTCCTAATCAAAGAAGACATATATATATCCAATACTTACAAAAATTACTGGGAAAAAGTGAATTTGTCCTTCGGGTTTCGTTTGTCTCTCCTTAAAATAAACCAAGATTGGGAATGAAGGCCACCAGAGCTCCCAGTTGATGAATGTCGAATATCTGACAATTTATTTGATGTTAAAACAATTGTTGATTTTAGTTGAGAAGTGGATCAGGTTAAGTAACTGCTTGACTTACTTCCATCGGTTTTTTCCACCCACGAAGGCATTTTCACCCGAGTCCTCAAGCTGATCTCCAACTTTTACCTCCTGTAATCAGATTTCTACAGTCAAGATTGTAAGAAAGACAGATTTCTACCAGATATGTCCACTTTTTAGGCCACAATTAGTTGAGGGGTCTATTTGTAATTGTCCGAACAACAAGGGATCTAGATGTAATTCACCATCAGTAATATGAAACGTTAATCTATCAAAGTCTTACGAAAAATGACTTATGAAACATTTTTGTAGATAACATCCTAAAGAAATTGAACAAAGCAGAAGGTTAAGCTTGACTGCAGTCTGAATTTAAAAATCCTGTACCATACAACAAACAATTCTCACTCCAGTATCAACAATGCAAGATTATGTGAATAATGATTCAGAAATCGGAGGTGTTATTCTGAGATGAGAAAACATACCAGGGCCTCCCCATCAAAGACAAATCTCACTCGTGTTGTCTGAAACAAGAAAACAAAAAAAAGTCATCCTGATGTTAGTGTAAGAAGTTGTGTCTATAAAAACACAACTTAGCAAAATTGCAACTTTGTAAGATCATTCATTTTCCATCCCTAGGAAGAATATCAACTACTTGAAAAACCTTATTTTAAGCAGAAGTAAGCTAGAAGTATCTAAAGACCTACTTTTGGATTCAGCTTCTAGGTTATTTTCGTAAATAAATGGAGGTTTCTTGAGAGTACTAAAGATTCTTTTCCCAAACATTCCCAGCTTTTACTCAACTATTTCCATCTTTTGTTTCTACTTTAACTTTTCCAGAAGCTGAAATTTCACAGTATGTATAATCCGAAGACCTTTATAGTACCTGGACTAAGAGGAGTAACCCAAGAAGCCCAAAAGGGACTGCTGCTGCTATATTATCCGCATAAACAAAACCACCAGCCGCTCCTGCCCAATCAACAAGCATACACTTTAGGAATCTACTTGGATCATGAATAGCTTCTGTTAATTGATAAATGTTTAATTGCAAAATGTTGGGACTACTTACCCAGAAATACAATTGGAATACGGTAATCAGGATCGGGAATGACTGTCTCTTTCTGAATAACTTTCCTTCTTCCAAACTGAAAAGCATAAAAAAATAATCCTGAATTTCATGTATAGACTTTTTAAGTTCGTCGAATTACACAAGTTATTCAAATACAACTAAACCACCCAATCTTTGCAATAGAAATTAAGGATTACTTCTTCAGAATCAAAATTCTTTTAGTCCATCCACATAACAAGAGCGGAAAACCAACTCCAAATGCAATCAAGAAAACGAAATCGTCGTAGCAATCGACGGCAAATTAATAATGCAAAAGAGGGTGAAAATTGTATACCACAGAAGAAATAATGGCACGTCTTCTTGATGAAATTCCAGTATTTCTTGTGAAAAGGGAATTCTTGTACGGCAGCTTGCTACTGGACGAACTTGGGAAATTTCTTCCAAAAGCGCCTGCTTTGTCACAATCTGAGGATAGTATAAGTAATAAAATGGTGTAGAATTTTACACATGTATGTTTCTGCTGAGATAATGCTGAAGAGGGGCTCACATTGTGGAGAAACAAAGCGAGAAGGGGCACATAACAGAGCGCTCTCCATAGCTGCAAACGCAAGAGTATAGGTTCTCACTGCTCTGTTGAATTTGTTTTGGTTTACGAAATTGCTTTGCAGTAGCAGATGTGTACTGTGCGCGAGTGAACGAGAGGTGGAGTTGCGAGTTCGTGGAATACTACAATTGGATTTTCCAGTTTGAGATTAAGTAAATTACTATGTTGCCCTTTGAGGCATTTTTTCCTTTCAATTTCTCAATCAGTCCTATAATTAATCAAAAAATTTGATTTTAGTCCCTTGTGTAACGAAATTTATAAAATTAACCGAAAATTACCACAAGGCATATAAAATTGGGTATTTTTGAATTTTGAGAACAAATTGTTTAGTTGCCGTCTATGAAATACGAACACGGACACGACACGACACAGATACGGTGATACATAATTTTGTTTTTCGATATTTTATACTAGAGAGGTGTCAAATACGATATCAGATACAATACGAGTCACACAACACGATATAATAGACAAAGGCTGTACCACCCTATGCTGTGGGGTGGCAACCACCCCTGACTAAAAAAATATATTTTATAGGTAAAAACTTATTTTTTATATATATAATATAAGGTTTCGCCCATATAAATAAAAATAAAATTAATTTTTTTATACATAATATGAGTTTGTCCCCAAGCCAAAAAATCTTAATACCGCTCCTGATCGTAGAATTTTTAAAAGTATTTGTACATCATAGTTCGGGGTCTATGTGTTGTCTAGGATCTGTTGTGTATTTGCATGTAAATTTTTTTTAAATAAAATATTTAAACATTAGAAATTCTAATAGTCAATAATCATTTATAATTTGCATTTCAAAACTTTATACTCTTTCGTTTCATTTACACGCCTATTTTGTTGAATTTTTAACATATTTAGCATAAAAGTGTACAAACAAATTTTCCTATATGGGCTTTTTATCCACAAATAAGTTGTAGTGTCTTGTTGGACTTCACTCCAAGTTAGGTTGAATTGGATTTGGGCCTAAATTTCTCTAACCGAACCATCTATATTGGGTTTGAGTAAAACACTTTTTTTTTTTTTTTACTTTTTGGTGCCAAGTTAAAAACATAAATAAATATATATTTGATATCAATAGACTTTTGTTTAATCATGTATTATTACAACCACATAGTGGTTGTAAATATATATTTGATAAATAAAAACATAAATCTCTTTTCCCAAAATGGAAAGGTTTTGAAAACAATTTTCCCTCCTTCTCAATCTTTTCAAATTGAAAAAGATACTGAAACCAGGTATTATACTGCTTTTCAAAAACTTATTGATAGTGAAGTTTTACCTGTTACTACGGCTCATATTAATAGTTTAATAAAACAACAAAATTATAGTAATATTTATTTAATTGTTCTTGGAGAACAGATTGTTTCTTTACATGACAGAGTCGAAAAAATTATTTCTAGCATAAATGAGCTTAAAAGCTCCTTTCATAATACAAAACCTCTTAACCATGAGAGTATTGCTACTCCTAGTATCCAACCTCCTCCTGATGTCAAGGATTTTAAATTAAAATCAGTCTCTGAGCTTGAAAAAATGCTTGATGAAAAATTTAAAAATCTTTCAATCAAAACTCTTAATGATGAGTTTGAAAGTGAGATGAGTGATAATGATAATTATCAAAACGCTATCAGTGAAGAGATTAATAAACTCTCTAAATATGCTGACAAGCCTACGCAAAGGATGTATTATTATCCTAGACCCACTCCCCAGGATGTTCTTTTTGAAGAACAAGAGTATATTGTTAATAATTCCTATAGTGGTAAAAATATTTACGAATGGAATATTGACGGATTTACTGAAAGACAGATTTATAATGCTGTTCATAGAATGCTTATGTATAGCACTATTTGTAAGAATAATGGTAACACTGATAAAGCTATAGCTAATATGATTATAGCAGGTTTTACAGGCCAACTTAAAGGTTGGTGGGATAACTATCTCACTCAGAATAATAGAAGTGATATCTTAAATATGATTAAAGATGAGAATGGTAGACAAGTTGAAAATTCTGTTTACACTTTAATTATTAATATTATTGAACATTTCACTGGAAGATGGTCTGACAATAGTGAAAATCTTAGGACTTTACTCCAGAATTTAAGATGTCGAACTCTTACATCTTTTAGATGGTATAAGGATACTTTTCTTAGTAGAGTTATGGAACTCCCTGAGTCTAATAGTCCTCACTGGAAATCTAAATTCATTGATGGATTACCCCCTTTATTTGCTGAAAGAGTTAGGAAAAACCTTCGCAAAGGTGAAGTTAATATTAATTATGATAGTTATACATATGGTAAGTTAATAGGAACTTGCATTCAAGAAGGCTTAGCCTTGTGTAATGAAATAAAATTGAACCAACAAATTAAGAAACATAATCTTAATGAGAAAAAACAATTAGGTCAATTTTGTGGTCAATTTGGAGTAGAAAATCCATCTACTAGCCAGGATAATAGTAAGGTTAAAAAACATAAGAAAGATAATAAATATCATGATTTTCCTAAAAAGAAACACCGAAAAAGAAAGGAGAAAAGAGAATTCAGGAAAGAGAAAAGGAGAGTGAATGCGCCCCCGGTTGTTTGCAGAAAATGTGGAAAAATTGGCCATTATGCCAATAAATGTTGGGTTAAGAGAAAGCTTAATACTTTGGCTATTGATGAAGATCTTAAAGAAACTTTAAGTAAATTACTTATCCATTCTGATTCTGAAGAAGAAGAAGTGTCTGTCGAAGCACTTAGAGTTTTTGACACTGATTACAGTTCTTCAAATAGTGAAGAATGTACACCATGCAAAAATGGTTTACCATGTGATAGAGAGAATAGCTCAGATCCCGAAGAAGGTAATAACCTTTATCAAATTCTTTCTCAATTTCAGGAAATAAATGTCCTTAATAATGATAGTATTATAGAATCAGTCAAAGATCCAGAAATTAGAGAAAAAATTCTTGATCAAATAGGAGAAAAAGATTTTCCTAATAAGCATAATGATTCTACTCCAAAATCTTCTGAGCCATATACTATGGCTGAAGTAAAAAGAATGTTAAAACAAAAACAGGTTGGAGAAAACACTGCTAATGTTAATGATTTGGCAATAGAGATTTATAATCTCAAAAATGAAATTAAAAGCTTGAAAAGCTCTAATAAAAACCTTGAAGAGAGAATTTTTAAATTAGAAATTTTCAATAAAGGAAAACAACCTCTTATTAATTTTGATTCTGAAAACCAAAATATACTTTCTGAGGATGATAATTTCCTTGGTACTTTAGAAATGGTTACTTCCCAGAAATGGTTTATAAAAATTTCTCTTCTTATTGATCATAATTACAGGAAAGAATTTACGGCACTTGTTGATAGCGGTGCAGATTTAAATTGTATCCAAGAAGGAATTATTCCTACCAGATATTTTCATAAAACAACTTATTCCTTAAGTTCTGCAAATGGCCAGAAAATGGAAATAAATTTTAAAATTCCAAAAGCTTATATCTGCAAAAATAAAGTTTGCATCCCTACTAGTTTTCTTCTAGTCAAAAATATTACTAACCAAGTTATACTTGGAACCCCTTTTCTGAAGAAAATATTTCCGATAAAACAAATCGATGAACAAGGTTTTATAGGAACCTTTGAAGGAAAAGAAATTACTTTTCATTTTATCACTGAACCTTTTACAAGAATTTTAAATAACATAAGAGATTCTTTTATAAAGAATAAAGAAAATCAAATTAATTTTCTCAAAGAGGAAATAAGGATTTGTAATATTGAGGAGACTCTTCAAAATCCTAGATTACAGGATAAGATTAAACTACTTCATAATCAATTTTCTTTACAAATTTGTAATGATCACCCAAATGCTTTTTGGGACAGAAAGAAACATATTGTTTCACTTCCCTATGAAGATAGTTTTGATGAAAAGAAGATTCCGACTAAGGCTAGACCTTGTCAAATGAATAAAGATTATCTTGAGTTATGTAAAAAAGAGATTGAAGCTTTGCAAAACAAAGGGTTAATAAGACCCTCTAAATCTCCATGGTCTTGTACAGCTTTTTATGTTAATAAACATGCTGAGCAAGAAAGAGGTGTTCCCAGGTTAGTTATCAATTATAAACCCCTTAATATTGCTTTAAAATGGATTAGATATCCAATCCCTAATAAAAAGGATCTTTTGGATAGGCTTCATGATGCCTTAGTATTTTCAAAATTTGATTTAAAATCAGGATATTGGCAAATTCAAATTCATGAAAAAGATGTTTATAAAACCGCTTTTAATGTTCCCTTTGGACAATTTGAATGGAAAGTAATGCCTTTTGGTCTTAAAAATGCCCCGTCAGAATTTCAAAATATTATGAATGATATTTTTAATTGTTATAGTGATTTTATAATTGTTTACATTGATGATATTTTAGTGTTCTCTAAAAATATAGAAACACATTTTAAACATCTGGATATATTTAAGAAAATCGTTATTCAAAATGGTTTAGTTATATCTAAACCCAAGATGCAACTTTTCCAAACTAATATTAGATTTCTTGGCCATAATATTGAAAAAGGGAAAATTATTCCTATTAATAGGAGTATTGAATTTGCTTCCAAATTCCCTAATCAGCTGACTGATAAAACTCAGCTTCAAAGATTCTTAGGAAGTTTAAATTATATTTCTCCTTATATTAAGAATCTTGCCGAGGATACTGCTATCTTATATGATAGACTTAAGAAAAATCCAAAGCCATGGACTGACAGTCATACTCAGGCTGTCCAAAAAATTAAACAAAAAGTCATTAATCTCCCGTGTCTTATGCTTGCTAATCCAAATTGGGATAAAATTATTGAGACAGATGCCTCAGAAATTGGTTATGGAGGAATCCTTAAACAAATTTCCCCTAATAATAAACAAGAATATCTTGTTAGATTCCATTCAGGTAAGTGGAATAATAGCCAAAAGAATTATGCTACTATAGCTAAAGAGATTTTAGCTATTCTTAAATGTGTCTTAAAATTTCAAGATGATTTATATAATCAGAAATTTATAATTAAAACTGACTGCCAAGCAGCTAAATATATGTTTAAAAAAGATTTTAAACATGATGTTTCTAAACAAATGTTTGCAAGATGGCAAGCTCAATTAGCCCCTTTTGATTTTGAAATTGTTTATAAAAAAGGAACTGATAATAGTCTTCCTGATTTTTTAACCAGGGAATATTTATCAGAATGAATGATGTTGATCAATGGTTATATAGAATGATCCCTTATGCAATGTCTGTTTATAGGGAAAGGGATATTATTCTCACAAGATTTGGCTGGCAAATGGATAACAGTCCAGACATCAACTCTCATACTTGGAGAATTTATAAAGATCTCTTTGACCCTCCTCTAAGAGGACCTAATGACTTCAGAATCTTAAAGATTCAGAATAAAATTACCGTGAATAGTTTTGCTAATCTTATTGGTATCCCTAGGCTTATACAGCAGGAGAAATATCTTCAACAAAATATTGAAATTGATGAATCTATGCTTTCTGTTATTAATAATGGATATGATAGATATCCTAATCTTGTTAGAATTATTAAAGAAGATAGAGCAGAATTAAAAAGGGTTAAAACCCGAATTAATGAGCTAATAGCTTAATTGGTTTCCTTTTCAGCTTATGGAAGAAGATAATTTTATGGATGATGACATTCATGAAGATAATTGGGTGTCTTATTTAGAGGAAGAAATTCTTCCACATATTTCCTGTCCAAAGCCCAGAAAACCTAGGCCCATATGGCCTCGACATAATCGAGTCCTACATTTTGTGGAAATTTCTACCTATTATAGCAAGAAGGCTAAATATTGGGAAAAAATGAAACAAATCCTTCAAGATGAAGTTCATAATCATCCACGTTATAGAATTTTAATAAAAAGGATCGATCATAGCATCCGCCAGAATAAAACTGTGGTTCATATAACCCATAAAATTATTAATAGATCACTTATTGCTTGATGTTTTTCAGGATGAGCCATCAAGGAAGAGGAAATTCCTCTTATAGAGGAAGAGGACGAACAATTGCCCAAATTGGTAATCAAAAGCTTATAGCTGAAAATATTGCTAATATTACATCATCCTCTTCAAGTAATACTTTGAACAGGGGAGATGAAATGTTATTTAAAGAATTCATGGAATACAAAGCAAGGCTTGGTAATACCAACCAGGGCAACCCTTCATATGCTAATATTGTCATTGAAGAAGAAACAGATGATTTGCCCTATGAGCAGAATAACTGCAAAGAGGTAATATTCCTCTTAGAAGACAAAGATCTTCGTTGGAAAGGTGAAATATGGCACCTTATGAATAGATATCTTAATAATGCTTCATTCACTGCTGGTTCATATAAACAGCGTATTCATTATGAAAATATTCTTAAATCTACTGGATCTTGTGATTTTTCACATTTTTATCCAGGAAAAAATACTCAAGCTTATAGCTTCAGTAAAGTCATTATTAAGCAGATAATATCTGCAGAAGAATGGGGACTCAGTACCCTAGGTGAAAAGGAATATTTCCGGCCTGATCAAAAAATTCAGGTTAAATTTAATTATTGGGATTATATTGAAGCATTTCATAAAGCTTTTCTATATGAGAATCCATTGAAGAAACATACTTGGTTCTTCAAAATCTGTCCAAATGTTTATAACAAGGACATCCCAAATTGGTTATACCAATGGTGGTTATCCTTTGGCCCAACTGTAAAAATTTTGCCAGAACCTTATAAGGATCTTTATAATGAATGGGTGAAAATTTCACCAACTCTCATAGAGGCTGAGCATACTAATAAGTGGATTGAGGGAATGCCCTTCCTCCATTTTTTCATTGAGTTTGGTATCCCATGGATTTGGAAATGGGAACCAGAAATGGGTTATACTCAACAGAATATACCCTGTATTAAAAGGGTATCATATACAAAATTTTGGAAAAAAATGCTACGAAAAAATGAACAAGGAATCCTTGAAGGACAAGAGACTGTTGAAAACATCCAGGATCATATCCGGCAATATAAAGAGCAAATTCAGCTGAAACAACAAAGAGAAGCTCCAAGTCCTTTTCAACATTTATCAAGGAAATTAAATTTCCAAAAAGGACAATTGACCAATAAAGAATTACTAGCTTCTTACATGGAAGAAGTGAAAAAAGACTTAATAAAAAACTTTGGAATTGAATCTCAATCTGATATTTCTATGACCACTTCCTCGCATAATGATGAAGAATTTTGTGAATCACAAGACCCCTATGGGGAAGAAGCAGATATCTCCATAGAAGATATCATCAATAATGTGGAAAAATCAATCACAGAGCAAATATCAAGCTCTGTAATTGGCAAAGGAAAAGAAAAGATGGACAGCTAATGCGTTGGTGGACCCCCCCGTGGGATAAAGAATCTTTCTACTTTTATAAAGTTTTGCTTTTTAAAAGAGCGTTGTAAAAATTCTTGTCTTCTTTTACTTGGTTGTTTATGTAGACTAGATTCTTTTCTCCTCTATTTAAGGAGGACTCTCTCTTGAGTTTTAGGCAGGTCGAAAATTAGAATTCTTAGCTTTGTATAATATTTTCTCTGTAAATTTCCATTCCAATCGAAGTTTCAAGTTTCTATTCTGGTGTTACTCATAAGTAAGTTCTAATTCTTCTTTTTAATTTTGAACTTCAATCTTATTTTCTGTACTGCCGCCTATATGGCCGGTTAAATTCTTGTGTTGAATAATGTCACGATACTAAGATCTGGTAGCATGAAAAAAAAAAAAAAAAAAAAAAAAAAAAAAAAAAAAAAAAAAAAAAAAAAAAAAAAAAGAGTACTTAGAACGAAAAATTTTTGATTTCTGCGATGGTTTGGATTAAAACAGGCAGGGATTAGGTTTAATACCGAAGTCTGGATTCGCCCACTTTGTTGCCATGTTTTCGGCGTTTTTAGGGCTTGCCTCCATGACTGGTTAAGAACTAAATCCCTTGACAGTTTTAATTCTGTAAAACAATCCATGTACAGTATTCAAGATTTTAGTAGTTCGTGGTACTCAAGAAAACTAATTAAAATTAAATTAATTTCTTTTTTACGGTCCTGCTACACCCAATTATCTTCATGAATGTCATCATCCATAAAATTATCTTCTTCCATAAGCTGAAAAGGAAACCAATTAAGCTATTAGCTCATTAATTCGGGTTTTAACCCTTTTTAATTCTGCTCTATCTTCTTTAATAATTCTAACAAGATTAGGATATCTATCATATCCATTATTAATAACAGAAAGCATAGATTCATTAATTTCAATATCAAAAGGGGCTAATTGAGCTTGCCATCTTGCAAACATTTGTTTAGAAACATCATGTTTAAAATCTTTTTTAAACATATATTTAGCTGCTTGGCAGTCAGTTTTAATTATAAATTTCTGATTATATAAATCATCTTGAAATTTTAAGACACATTTAAGAATAGCTAAAATCTCTTTAGCTATAGTAGCATAATTCTTTTGGCTATTATTCCACTTACCTGAATGGAATCTAACAAGATATTCTTGTTTATTATTAGGGGAAATTTGTTTAAGGATTCCTCCATATCCAATTTCTGAGGCATCTGTCTCAATAATTTTATCCCAATTTGGATTAGCAAGCATAAGACACGGGAGATTAATGACTTTTTGTTTAATTTTTTGGACAGCCTGAGTATGACTGTCAGTCCATGGCTTTGGATTTTTCTTAAGTCTATCATATAAGATAGCAGTATCCTGGGCAAGATTCTTAATATAAGGAGAAATATAATTTAAACTTCCTAAGAATCTTTGAAGCTGAGTTTTATCAGTCAGCTGATTAGGGAATTTGGAAGCAAATTCAATACTCCTATTAATAGGAATAATTTTCCCTTTTTCAATATTATGGCCAAGAAATCTAATATTAGTTTGGAAAAGTTGCATCTTGGGTTTAGATATAACTAAACCATTTTGAATAACGATTTTCTTAAATATATCCAGATGTTTAAAATGTGTTTCTATATTTTTAGAGAACACTAAAATATCATCAATGTAAACAATTATAAAATCACTATAACAATTAAAAATATCATTCATAATATTTTGAAATTCTGACGGGGCATTTTTAAGACCAAAAGGCATTACTTTCCATTCAAATTGTCCAAAGGGAACATTAAAAGCGGTTTTATAAACATCTTTTTCATGAATTTGAATTTGCCAATATCCTGATTTTAAATCAAATTTTGAAAATACTAAGGCATCATGAAGCCTATCCAAAAGATCCTTTTTATTAGGGATTGGATATCTAATCCATTTTAAAGCAATATTAAGGGGTTTATAATTGATAACTAACCTGGGAACACCTCTTTCTTGCTCAGCATGTTTATTAACATAAAAAGCTGTACAAGACCATGGAGATTTAGAGGGTCTTATTAACCCTTTGTTTTGCAAAGCTTCAATCTCTTTTTTACATAACTCAAGATAATCTTTATTCATTTGACAAGGTCTAGCCTTAGTCGGAATCTTCTTTTCATCAAAACTATCTTCATAGGGAAGTGAAACAATATGTTTCTTTCTGTCCCAAAAAGCATTTGGGTGATCATTACAAATTTGTAAAGAAAATTGATTATGAAGTAGTTTAATCTTATCCTGTAATCTAGGATTTTGAAGAGTCTCCTCAATATTACAAATCCTTATTTCCTCTTTGAGAAAATTAATTTGATTTTCTTTATTCTTTATAAAAGAATCTCTTATGTTATTTAAAATTCTTGTAAAAGGTTCAGTGATAAAATGAAAAGTAATTTCTTTTCCTTCAAAGGTTCCTATAAAACCTTGTTCATCGATTTGTTTTATCGGAAATATTTTCTTCAGAAAAGGGGTTCCAAGTATAACTTGGTTAGTAATATTTTTGACTAGAAGAAAACTAGTAGGGATGCAAACTTTATTTTTGCAGATATAAGCTTTTGGAATTTTAAAATTTATTTCCATTTTCTGGCCATTTGCAGAACTTAAGGAATAAGTTGTTTTATGAAAATATCTGGTAGGAATAATTCCTTCTTGGATACAATTTAAATCTGCACCGCTATCAACAAGTGCCGTAAATTCTTTCCTGTAATTATGATCAATAAGAAGAGAAATTTTTATAAACCATTTCTGGGAAGTAACCATTTCTAAAGTACCAAGGAAATTATCATCCTCAGAAAGTATATTTTGGTTTTCAGAATCAAAATTAATAAGAGGTTGTTTTCCTTTATTGAAAATTTCTAATTTAAAAATTCTCTCTTCAAGGTTTTTATTAGAGCTTTTCAAGCTTTTAATTTCATTTTTGAGATTATAAATCTCTATTGCCAAATCATTAACATTAGCAGTGTTTTCTCCAACCTGTTTTTGTTTTAACATTCTTTTTACTTCAGCCATAGTATATGGCTCAGAAGATTTTGGAGTAGAATCATTATGCTTATTAGGAAAATCTTTTTCTCCTATTTGATCAAGAATTTTTTCTCTAATTTCTGGATCTTTGACTGATTCTATAATACTATCATTATTAAGGACATTTATTTCCTGAAATTGAGAAAGAATTTGATAAAGGTTATTACCTTCTTCGGGATCTGAGCTATTCTCTCTATCACATGGTAAACCATTTTTGCATGGTGTACATTCTTCACTATTTGAAGAACTGTAATCAGTGTCAAAAACTCTAAGTGCTTCGACAGACACTTCTTCTTCTTCAGAATCAGAATGGATAAGTAATTTACTTAAAGTTTCTTTAAGATCTTCATCAATAGCCAAAGTATTAAGCTTTCTCTTAACCCAACATTTATTGGCATAATGGCCAATTTTTCCACATTTTCTGCAAACAACCGGGGGCGCATTCACTCTCCTTTTCTCTTTCCTGAATTCTCTTTTCTCCTTTCTTTTTCGGTGTTTCTTTTTAGGAAAATCATGATATTTATTATCTTTCTTATGTTTTTTAACCTTACTATTATCCTGGCTAGTAGATGGATTTTCTACTCCAAATTGACCACAAAATTGACCTAATTGTTTTTTCTCATTAAGATTATGTTTCTTAATTTGTTGGTTCAATTTTATTTCATTACACAAGGCTAAGCCTTCTTGAATGCAAGTTCCTATTAACTTACCATATGTATAACTATCATAATTAATATTAACTTCACCTTTGCGAAGGTTTTTCCTAACTCTTTCAGCAAATAAAGGGGGTAATCCATCAATGAATTTAGATTTCCAGTGAGGACTATTAGACTCAGGGAGTTCCATAACTCTACTAAGAAAAGTATCCTTATACCATCTAAAAGATGTAAGAGTTCGACATCTTAAATTCTGGAGTAAAGTCCTAAGATTTTCACTATTGTCAGACCATCTTCCAGTGAAATGTTCAATAATATTAATAATTAAAGTGTAAACAGAATTTTCAACTTGTCTACCATTCTCATCTTTAATCATATTTAAGATATCACTTCTATTATTCTGAGTGAGATAGTTATCCCACCAACCTTTAAGTTGGCCTGTAAAACCTGCTATAATCATATTAGCTATAGCTTTATCAGTGTTACCATTATTCTTACAAATAGTGCTATACATAAGCATTCTATGAACAGCATTATAAATCTGTCTTTCAGTAAATCCGTCAATATTCCATTCGTAAATATTTTTACCACTATAGGAATTATTAACAATATACTCTTGTTCTTCAAAAAGAACATCCTGGGGAGTGGGTCTAGGATAATAATACATCCTTTGCGTAGGCTTGTCACCATATTTAGAGAGTTTATTAATCTCTTCACTGATAGCGTTTTGATAATTATCATTATCACTCATCTCACTTTCAAACTCATCATTAAGAGTTTTGATTGAAAGATTTTTAAATTTTTCATCAAGCATTTTTTCAAGCTCAGAGACTGATTTTAATTTAAAATCCTTGACATCAGGAGGAGGTTGGATACTAGGAGTAGCAATACTCTCATGGTTAAGAGGTTTTGTATTATGAAAGGAGCTTTTAAGCTCATTTATGCTAGAAATAATTTTTTCGACTCTGTCATGTAAAGAAACAATCTGTTCTCCAAGAACAATTAAATAAATATTACTATAATTTTGTTGTTTTATTAAACTATTAATATGAGCCGTAGTAACAGGTAAAACTTCACTATCAATAAGTTTTTGAAAAGCAGTATAATACCTGGTTTCAGTATCTTTTTCAATTTGAAAAGATTGAGAAGGAGGGAAAATTGTTTTCAAAACCTTTCCATTTTGAGAATATTTATATTCTCTTTCAATAACAGAAATATAATTTTCTATATAATTAGTAATAAACCATGGAACAAAAGATATTTTAGCATTTTTTTCAGAAAGATCATTATAAAATTTTTCTTGAAATATTTTTCTATCTTCTTTTGTGAAATTCTCAAACAGCCATTTTTTAAATGGTTCCCACCTGGGGAGATTAAACTCTTGTTGTATTAATTTTCTTGCCGGTGAACCCGGGCTAAAATCAATTTTTGGTTTAAAATCCATTAAACAGAAAAATTCATTTCAGATGCAGTCATGTCTGCTTCAACTTTATAAACACCTCTAACAATATTATCAGGGTGAAGTTTTAATTCTTCAACCATATCAGGAAGAGCATCATCAGAGGATTTTTCTGTTTCTCTGATTTGAGAAGTAGAAAACCTAGAAGGGGATTTGACCTCATAGTCAAGGGGAGATATATGATAATAAGAAGAACTGGATCTAGAGAGACTTGATCCAGGTTTTAGGGAATATCTAGGTTTATCAAAATTAATGACAACATTTCCTTCAGGAGTTTGTACTATATTAGTAACCCTATCCTGAGTATTAGGTAGAGCAGGAGCAGCTCTTTCAATAATCCAATTTTCTGGGAATGTTATTTCATCCCATTTGATAGATCTCCTAGTAGTAATCTCAGATTTACTAAAATTGGTCTCTATAAGTATGGTTTCATTTGAAGGTTTATCAACCATTTGACAATGAGGATTTAAAGTATGAAGGGGTTTGTAATAAATTCTATAACAAACACATATAACTTCAGATCCTGGAGCATAATTATAACCATGGGTTTTAACATTTAATGTTAAAGCATCAAGAATATTGATATCAGTTAAAGATAACTGAAGATTAGGATAAACATTAAAATAAACTGGGCCATGGGCCAAGCTGGACTGTATAATACCTATTAAAGATTGTTTCCAATCTAAATTTCTACCATCTCTTAAAGCTGCTATGAAGCTTTCTGGTAACCCTTCTAAAGTTAAAGGTTTAAAGGCGACCTGAACTAATCCAATATGAATGAACTTATACAGTTTTTTATATTTATTTAAATCTCTATTACTGAGTAATCTAACTATCATCTCATCTTTATTAAGGGAAATTGTTTCTTCAGTGGTTTTAACCACTTGTTTTAAACCTATTTTTTCAAAAGTACCAAATTTATATATGATTTTTGGATCTATTTTAGGAATAGTCCATTTATTAAGCAAATCAAGATTTTGAGGAATATCATACTCCTCTTCAACACTGTTTTTAACAGTATCTGTATTTCTTATGATATTCGTCATAAGAGATTTGTGTTGAATAATGTCATTTTACCAAGATCATGATACCATGGCTCTGATACCATCTTTAGCAGGACCGTAAAAAAGAAATTAATTTAATTTTAATTAGTTTTCTTGAGTACCACGAACTACTAAAATCTTGAATACTGTACATGGATTGTTTTACAGAATTAAAACTGTCAAGGGATTTAGTTCTTAACCAGTCATGGAGGCAAGCCCTAAAAACGCCGAAAACATGGCAACAAAGTGGGCGAATCCAGACTTCGGTATTAAACCTAATCCCTGCCTGTTTTAATCCAAACCATCGCAGAAATCAAAAATTTTTCGTTCTAAGTACTCTTTTTTTTTTTTTTTTTTTTTTTTTTTTTTTTTTTTTTTTTTTTTTTTTTTCATGCTACCAGATCTTAGTATCGTGACATTATTCAACACAAGAATTTAACCGGCCATATAGGCGGCAGTACAGAAAATAAGATTGAAGTTCAAAATTAAAAAGAAGAATTAGAACTTACTTATGAGTAACACCAGAATGAAGAAACTTGAAACTTCGATTGGAATGGAAATTTACAGAGAAAATATTATACAAAGCTAAGAATTCTAATTTTCGACCTACCTAAAACTCAAGAGAGAGTCCTCCTTAAATAGAGGAGAAAAGAATCTAGTCTACATAAACAACCAAGTAAAAGAAGACAAGAATTTTTACAACGCTCTTTTAAAAAGCAAAACTTTATAAAAGTAGAAAGATTCTTTATCCCACGGGGGGGTCCACCAACGCATTAGCTGTCCATCTTTTCTTTTCCTTTGCCAATTACAGAGCTTGATATTTGCTCTGTGATTGATTTTTCCACATTATTGATGATATCTTCTATGGAGATATCTGCTTCTTCCCCATAGGGGTCTTGTGATTCACAAAATTCTTCATCATTATGCGAGGAAGTGGTCATAGAAATATCAGATTGAGATTCAATTCCAAAGTTTTTTATTAAGTCTTTTTTCACTTCTTCCATGTAAGAAGCTAGTAATTCTTTATTGGTCAATTGTCCTTTTTGGAAATTTAATTTCCTTGATAAATGTTGAAAAGGACTTGGAGCTTCTCTTTGTTGTTTCAGCTGAATTTGCTCTTTATATTGCCGGATATGATCCTGGATGTTTTCAACAGTCTCTTGTCCTTCAAGGATTCCTTGTTCATTTTTTCGTAGCATTTTTTTCCAAAATTTTGTATATGATACCCTTTTAATACAGGGTATATTCTGTTGAGTATAACCCATTTCTGGTTCCCATTTCCAAATCCATGGGATACCAAACTCAATGAAAAAATGGAGGAAGGGCATTCCCTCAATCCACTTATTAGTATGCTCAGCCTCTATGAGAGTTGGTGAAATTTTCACCCATTCATTATAAAGATCCTTATAAGGTTCTGGCAAAATTTTTACAGTTGGGCCAAAGGATAACCACCATTGGTATAACCAATTTGGGATGTCCTTGTTATAAACATTTGGACAGATTTTGAAGAACCAAGTATGTTTCTTCAATGGATTCTCATATAGAAAAGCTTTATGAAATGCTTCAATATAATCCCAATAATTAAATTTAACCTGAATTTTTTGATCAGGCCGGAAATATTCCTTTTCACCTAGGGTACTGAGTCCCCATTCTTCTGCAGATATTATCTGCTTAATAATGACTTTACTGAAGCTATAAGCTTGAGTATTTTTTCCTGGATAAAAATGTGAAAAATCACAAGATCCAGTAGATTTAAGAATATTTTCATAATGAATACGCTGTTTATATGAACCAGCAGTGAATGAAGCATTATTAAGATATCTATTCATAAGGTGCCATATTTCACCTTTCCAACGAAGATCTTTGTCTTCTAAGAGGAATATTACCTCTTTGCAGTTATTCTGCTCATAGGGCAAATCATCTGTTTCTTCTTCAATGACAATATTAGCATATGAAGGGTTGCCCTGGTTGGTATTACCAAGCCTTGCTTTGTATTCCATGAATTCTTTAAATAACATTTCATCTCCCCTGTTCAAAGTATTACTTGAAGAGGATGATGTAATATTAGCAATATTTTCAGCTATAAGCTTTTGATTACCAATTTGGGCAATTGTTCGTCCTCTTCCTCTATAAGAGGAATTTCCTCTTCCTTGATAGCTCATCCTGAAAAACATCAAGCAATAAGTGATCTATTAATAATTTTATGGGTTATATGAACCACAGTTTTATTCTGGCGGATGCTATGATCGATCCTTTTTATTAAAATTCTATAACGTGGATGATTATGAACTTCATCTTGAAGGATTTGTTTCATTTTTTCCCAATATTTAGCCTTCTTGCTATAATAGGTAGAAATTTCCACAAAATGTAGGACTCGATTATGTCGAGGCCATATGGGCCTAGGTTTTCTGGGCTTTGGACAGGAAATATGTGGAAGAATTTCTTCCTCTAAATAAGACACCCAATTATCTTCATGAATGTCATCATCCATAAAATTATCTTCTTCCATAAGCTGAAAAGGAAACCAATCATAAATAAATATATATTTGATATCAATAGACTTTTGTTTAATCATGTATTATTACAACCACATAGTGGCGTATCTTGTCAGTTCTTCGTAATGCTAGCTTAACCAGAGATCTCGTGTTCAAATTCTTTGGAACGCAACTCTCATTCATAAGAAGAGCTTTACACCTTACGGCACGATTGGTATGTAGGAATGAACTGGTAATGGAATGGTCATTCCTACGTCTATTCCTAAACCCATGATTGGTATAATTTTTGGATCGGGAATAACCATTCCTGAAGGAATGCTCATTACTGTATGCATGGGGAATAATCATTCCTCCCACCCCCCATGGTATTAGCCATTATCAATACTGCAGGAATGAACTATTTATATAATATTTCATTACAATATTTATTAAATTCATCTAATATCATAATATTTTTATAATATAAATCGCATGTTAATAAATACATTAAATAGTAATTAAATTATATAAAAGTATAGTTATACATAAATATAAAACATATCTTCAATCTACTATTTATTCATAAATTATAGGATTTTGTGTTAGATATGAATAATATATTCGTATATACTATATATACTGACCCGAACGGATACCCGATACATAAAGTTGGATATCCGACTTTTTCGGATCGGATTCGGATAGCAAAAAATGCTATTCTAAATTTTAGTTATCCAAAGTCCGATTATCCGGTCCGACACCCATCCTTCCATATAGATATCCAGTTTCGGTAAAAATCGATAAGTACCAATTGCTTTTTTACGGAAACGAATTCCAAAAAATTTACTAACTCTAACAACAACTTACCCGAATACATCTATTAATCTAAAAAAAAGAATACATATTCTAAAAGAGAATTAGTTCATATACTTAAAACTCATTAGAAAAATTGTTCATGTATAAGTACGGAAAAAATAATATTATTATATATTTTATGTAAATACAAAAATATATATTTAGAAATATAAGCTAAAATATGTCGTATGTATAATCAATTCCATCTATTTTTCCTATACGTATTTAATATTAATATAAAATATTATATACATAACATAGTTACAAAAATATTATTAATTAAATTAAAATTTTAAATTATATTTTTTACATATAATTTTTTTATTTCTAATTTCTATTTTTAATATTATATATACAAAAAATAAGAATAAAAAATCAAGAATTTTTAACCCATTTATAACTTTATTCCTTAAACATTACCAAGCATAGGAATGCTATAATAATATCATTCATTTCCTATGTTCATTTCATTATTACCTAAATTCATTTCAACATGCCAATCGTGCCGTTAGTGTTTCGACCCGAATCGAATCATATATATAGACTATAGAATTTATACAAAAAGAAAAAAAAGTTCATGTGGTCTGCATGTGCATGATCCTTAGCTTTTTGAATAGAGAAGAATTAATGCATGATCACATGGACTAAACCCACTTGAAAACGAATTTTCAAACCTACTATATATAATATAATGACGTGCTCGATCTTCAATAATTGCTTCTTCTATTCTATATATGGACCTTCCACCCGCCAATTATCACTCTATTCTACTAAATGTAAGGACAAAATTTCCAAGTCACGGACCCATTATATATGTCGCCAAAATAATCAAATTCCTTATCCAACACCTTCGACTCTGTCAAATTCTGTACCACTCGATCACTAGCTAGCCAACTGATTTTATAAATATATAATTCAAAATTTAATAATATCTCACGTTATATAAGGAATTTATGTCATGATAGTACTTTAACTCTCCAAGAACAACAAAATGGTGACAGTATTATAGCATAAAAATACATTTAAATTGGCATAATTAAAACTAATAATCAAATATTTAATTTTGTAATTGCATATATTTTTGTAAAATGAAATTATCCTTGTCCACACTATGACAAGATTTCCACGACGCATTAGATCATTAGCAAATAGTTTATGGACCCTCTGATTTTATTTAACAATAGAACTACTGTTTGGACATGTTTGTAGTCTTTAATGAATTATTCCGATGTGATGTGCCACTCGTGGGCGGTTACAAATACTTGTTTATTAGCAAATAGCAATTAAGAGATTTAACATTTTATGATTTTTTGTTTGATTTTGATCGAAAACCTTAATTCTTGTCAGAGTTCACTGGAAAAATCACCATACATTTAACTATAATTATCAGATTCTCATTATTATCTAGGACATGATCCCTACATCATTGAAAAATATACCTTCTCATAATCATTACATTTTCACTATTAATCGACTAGTATAATAGATAGAGATGATGAAAATTATATCGGAAAATTTTGAAAAGTTATCTTCTTCATGAACTTATGCTGTGGAGATCTTCACATAAATAATGAGGAGAATCCGATAGTTGTAATGAAGTGTCTTATCCACCGGCAACGTTGATGGATTTTTTTATATCGTAAAGTAATTGCAAAATACAATGTATCTTAGGCGGTGGATTTTATATCGTAAAGTAATTGCAATATTATAGTGAATCGATTATCATCTAACATAATCAACTAATTATCACACAGGTTTTCCGGTACACATAATCAATGCGTATGTTAGAAGTTTTACAATTGAACTATGTAACACAAACATATACATGACGATACAGATTCGACGACATATATTTTTTTTATTAGTTTTTTATATTTTACATTAAAAAAATGTTCAATACAATACGGATTCATAAAAGTGTCCGTACATCATAACAATATTAACCAATCGGCCACGCACCGATCTTATTTGGCTGATCATGGAATTCAAATTAAGAAACTATATTTTTGAAATAACATATGATGAATTGTTAGTGGTGCAGGTAGAAAATTAGTGAATACTTCCACAGTAATGGAACACATATTACTTTAAATTTAGGAAGAGTCAGACTGCAAACATACATAAAGATACATTAGCATAAGACACATGTCTCACCCTCCAGTTTAGGAAAAAGACAACAAGACTCTCTTGATTATTAAAAATTACCGACATATCTTCTAATCCTAAACGGAAATCTAAAAACATAACATAAGTTGCGAAATTCAAATTATCAATTTATCCTTAAAGACCATTAACTTGAAAAAATATATAATTAATTACACTTACACTCCCTCAACTTAGGAGTGACTACAACAACACACTTTCAACTTAGGATTTTTTTTACTAAAGAGATAAATCCTAACCCTAAAAACAGGTTAAATGTAAGACGGAACCACAATTAAAAAGATATCTTGTACTTACTCCTAATTAATCGAGGACGTATTATTATATTTACCCCTAATTACTCGAAAATACACAGTAGTACTTATATTATAGTGACAAGACAACACTGTATCATAAAATTGAAAGTAAATAATTTTCAGTCACCATACATATATTATTTCCGACAACTATAGATAGCATCATGACTTTAATTTTTGTCAACTGCTGCTATGTCTTTTTAGTGTGATCACTGATCAGACAAAATTTCCACAAAATTAATCCTAAAGAATAAATTAATCAAAATATAAATATTATTTCTTACGCATTTCTCTACCCATTACCAGAAAATATATTTTTCACAATACTTTGTTTTTTTAGAATTTTTTTTTTTTTTTTGGTCGAATTTTTTTTAGAAGTACTTAAACCTAAACTCGGTCTGGTAAATAGGGTACAGGCTGGATCTGAGCTAGCTAGCTATAAGGTACTTCAATGCTGAAATAAAACATATATATTGATTATGGGGCTGGCAAGAATAACCTGAATATATCACATGCATTAGACAAATATGAGTAGATCATAGCCTACACAATATACATTTCTTTACATATCTATACAAATTGTCTATACACATTAGGTAAAATTTAGTGTTTGAACCCTAATTTATGGAT
This sequence comes from Verbena officinalis, assembly GCA_958496215.1. Lineage (NCBI taxonomy): Eukaryota > Viridiplantae > Streptophyta > Magnoliopsida > Lamiales > Verbenaceae > Verbena > Verbena officinalis. The sequence continues at coordinate 3,990,944 of OY292391.1, forward strand.
GGATCGAACAGTCGAATTGAGAGAGTCCTCGTCCCAAAACATTTTTGTGCACGTTGCTGCCAGCAATTATAATTCAAGCTCTAATCACATTTTAATCAGAATGACTGTTCCAACTTCAAACAATATAGTGAATTTGGTTGGCATAAGTACATAACGATATTGTTTGATTATAGTTCCATATTACTATACGAAATCTCTCTCCCTCTCCATTAATGAGAGATTTCATAAGGTATAAAACAAATCAGAGAGTACCAACTAATGAGGAATATCATCCTCAATACCGACGCAAGTATAAGCCGTATTACAAGCAAGTGTATCATTCCCAAGTAACTTTCTAGGTAAAACCAAATTTGTGTCTCCCTCCCCTCGATCGGTCTCTTCTTGGGCTAGGGCTACTGATTCTTCTCCCAAGAAAAATGCATATTTTGACTATTAGCTTCTTTGATTCCATAATTAAACTTTTGGGATTCCCAACATGATTTCTTGACTTTTACCTTGTCATAAAATGTATTCACACTACAATACTGAAATCTAAAATAAAAAATCCCATCTAAATACAATACACAAGTTGAAGCCATAAAATTTCTTTGACACCTATAATAATATATCACATAATTTTGGCACGTACAATAATTTCAGGAATCATAAGTCATAAATTTAGCTACAATTTATTAAAGGAGAATTACCCAAATTCCCTGAGATTTATGTCATTTATGAAAAATATCCTTAAACCTTGAAATCTTACATTTACCCCCTGTGGGGGTAAATGTAATGTTTTTCAGGGATATTTATATTTCAAGATTTTTTTTGCATTTTCAGGGGAATATTTGTAAGGTTTCAAGGTTAGAGTGGTGTTTTGGATTTTTTATGTAACTTTATGAGGTTTTTAGTAATTTTTCATTTATTAATATTTATTTTATATGCTTACATAAAAACATTGAAAATATAAACCATAATACACACCATGACAGTTTGGGTGCATACTTTGGACCACAACATCCAATATTTCATAAAGAATTTTCCCCTAAATAGTTTTAAAGGAATAGATACTACACTACAGAGATAGATCACTTAAAAAAATATAATTTCCATAAAATTTAATGACCTCGTCTATAGTGAAATGGACAGTGGCATACATAGAAAGAAACAAAAAACATAGTATTCTTTATAAGAACGTGATGACACATGCATGAAGGACAATAATATACATTATTCAGATTGAAAAAGCATTTATATATAAGGCATTGATAGCAAAAGATCGAGAGAGTCTTACTAGCAGCAAGCAATGAGGAAGCTGAGTTGTGGCAGAGCTCTGGACCGGTTGTGTCTGTTTCCAGTCGCTGCATACGCTTCTTCTTGTCTCTGTATCAAGAACAACACTAATCATCATCATGAAGAAGATGAACAAAAGTCGCTCATTGCCAAGAATGCGACTTCATCATTGAAGCTCAAGGATGCTATTGCCGGACCACAGACCCTCGCCTTCCAGTTAAAACCTAAGGTAAAATAGTACTATTTCTAGTTACTGACTTCCATCTTCTTGGTTTTGTTTAGTTTAGTTATCACAGTGGTAAGTTTTTTCATGACGTGTTGATAAGCATTGAGTAGATCGGATCCGATCAGATATACCTATTTGCAGTGAAAATTGGTTTCTGGATTACCAGTTGATGTTGATCTATATGTGCAGATGGTGGTGCTGAGAGTTTCCATGCACTGTTATGGCTGTGCAAGAAGAGTAGAGAAACACATATCCAAGTTGGACGGTAATTTCTTCCTATCAAATATTAACCCCGACCTCCTAATCGAGTCTTTACGGTACCCGAGTCTAAAAATATATGGCCATTTATGAAAACCCCCCTGAGGTTTACGCTGTTTACGAAAAACACCCTGTAATTTGGTAATCTTACACTTACCTCCCCTGAGGGGGTTACTTGTAATATATTTTAGGGGTATTCTGTATATATTTTTATGCTTCAAGGGAGGTATTTGTAATGCTTCAAGGTGTTTACAGAAAAAAGATCTAACCGCATGGGGTTTTCTGTAATTATCCCAAAAATATATTAATGAGTAGTCTTCTTATAACTTTCAAATTCATATTTTGCTACTCCTAATGAAATCCTTTTATAAAGCAGAATCAGTAATTTTGTGATGAAAATATTACAGGAGTGACTTCTTACCAAGTAGACTTGGAAACAAAGATGGTGGTGGTAACAGGGGACATTGTTCCTTTTGAAGTGTTGGAGAGTGTTTCTAAAGTCAAATATGCAGAGCTTTGGAACAATGAATGTTGATATAATAATCCACTACATCTTGCTCCTCACTCCCACTGCAAAAAAGAATTAAATATTATTAAGCCATTTCAAGATTTTTACTTGAAATCATGTGGTGGTAAAAGTTATAGTACCAACAGGTTGAGTTAGATATTCAACTTTGTAATTTTTGTAATTTACTTCGTCTTCATCTCTTCAATATTAATAAAGAGGTGATGATCAAGTAATTTCTTTTTCTTTTTTTAGGGTATTTTACTCCATTCATGTACCCCAGACCTTTGCCTTCTCTGATCTATCATTTCAAGATTTAGAGGTTTGCTTTTGTATAAACTATTAATGGAGACTCATTGGTATATGTACATTTTGATTCTGGATGGGAGCTTTTGGGGTAGCACTGAGTACAATTTAAAGTCTATCGTACTCCTTTTGAGCGGGTCGGTCTAGTAATTAGGGGGCGACCGAACTGTGAGATTTTGTTTGTTTTTCTCATGTTATGCTTGGCGTCAATTGTCTTAGGATTGTTTCCAGTGGATTAGAGGTTATTCAAGGGTATTAGAGCTCTTAGATTTGCTATATTTTCAAAAATTATAAAATTTTATCTGAAATTTCACTTTATTACAGAAACGTCATTGATGCTTATAAAATGAAGCCAAAAAAATGTAAACAATCAGCCTATTACAGGAAGTTCTTGGCATTAAGAAAAATATGATTAAAATTTTTTGAAAATTATGGGACTAAATTGTAATTAGAGAGACTTCAGGGGTCGTAGATGTAATTTTCCATAAACGTTTGATGCCTAACACCTTCAGAAAACCAGTGTGTGGGGCCCTTCAATGACATAGCTCTAATTATAAAGCTGCATTCATAGAAGTGGCTCTGCAATTATTCCATTTTGAGATGACAATAACATGTAATGTACTGTTCACTCAGTTCATCTGAATATTGCAGCCAAATGGGGCCTCCAGTAAAGGTTCCCATTTCCTTTCATTTTAGTTCTTTCAGCTACTCCATTCTGGTATAGATTTGGATAACTGGAAATTGATTCTGATTTCTTTAACTTGTACACATCTCACTTTTTAATTTCCTTTGTTAAAAGTATAGAAGCAAGTGAAACAACCTTCGATCTCAACCGTCGAGTACTGAGAGGATATACCTTTTCGAGGATCGTATAAGCTCTCACATCTTACTTGGATATGCTATAATTGCACTTAAAAGAGTTCAACAATTTTACATGATTCATAATTGGTATAATTACATTTACATCCATCGACTTGGGGGAAATACAGCAAAATTCCCTCTACTATTGAAAATTACAAAGCACCCCATCGACTATGGCTCTATCTAACACTTAGGTCCTACAGTTAGTCATTTTCTTGTTTCCAAGTAGATGCTAACGTTTTATTAACTGAACAACAACTTAATCACTTCGCTCATTTCATCAATTGCAAACACTGTAACAGAAAATGTTATGGGTAATTTAACCATTTTATAACTTTCCGTTAAAGTTTATTAAGTTTCTGTTAGGATTAGAGGATCTATTTGTAATTCCATTAGTTGATGAGGTGGTGCTGTATTTACCCCTAAGTCGAGGGGGTATAAGTGTAATTATCCCTTGATAATTTCAAGGGATTGATGAGTTAATCAAATCAATGCGTGACAACCATGTGAAACAGAGTTTTAAGTTAACATCATTGTTAAGCCAACCAAATAGTTTAAAAGTTTAGATCTAAGAAGTACATAAGAATCCCAGTTTTTCACTTATTGCAACTTCATCACAAATATATTACAGCTCCCACTATATACACAGCTTAGTAAATGGAACATACATAATAATGCAAACCTCCGAAAGAGTAATACTAGTTTCGTCGAGGCTTCAAATCAGTTCCTGCAGATACAAGAAAGTTTAGTTTAGAACATCATACAAGGATAAGGTTTTTGTGACTCAAATTTGAATAGTATGAAGATTTTAGGCTTGGAAACTCCAATCTGGAAAAGCATGAAAATATTACTGTCCTTTGGAGAACTTTATGGAAAAACGAAATGTAAAAGAGTTCAATTTCAGAAATGATTAACGATTTGCAATCCACTAATGACCAAAACAAGAGTTCTCGAATTTGTTTCACTGAAATATTAGTTATTTTTGCTTCCTAGTCATGTATACATGGATAGAACAAGAAATCTTTCAGCAATGTGCTTACTGCGAAAAATAGCTTTCTAGCACTTACTACCACAATGAGAATGCTTAATCTGCTAAAAAGTGGATAACAACAAAAATATTCTTGGAAAAATAGAAGGAATTAAGTACTTCAAGTTTTCAGACTTGATTTTTATTTGATGCAGCCATGACAAGGCAGCTTATGTGTTGCTGGGAACCATGAACGACACTGGTTAATGGTATTGAGGGCGACGAATATCTTAGTTTTGTTGAAACATGCAAAAGCATGGGCACGATATACATGATTCCTATGAGCAAATTAAGGAACACATAATTGTAAAGACGGCAGAATAATATAAGAGAAGAGGAAATCTAGGCATCAACATGAAGCTTAAATGCACTCTTTACGAACTCGATCGACTATGTTTAACTATATTGAATAACCAAGGTCATTCCTTGATGTATGGGCTCCAAAATACTCCTAGTTCAATCCAATTGTGGTTCACCTTAAAAAAGATTAATTTCAGCTAAAATTACCTTAAAAAGCTTGTACTCCCTTCTTAGTATTCGTTTGTAATGGTTCACCTTTGATCTCATTACATCCTTCCCCAGGTTAGATAAAGATCAGGAGACGAATTTAGGTATTAATTAGGTGCAACAGCTATGTTTGAAATTCATATCATTTAGGAAAACAAATAAACCTCCAAATAAATTTCTGAATCCCTAAAAACTACTTCTGGACTAGCAAGAATCAATAAATACAACAAGAAATTCAGTAAATATAGCAAATTTGTAACAGCTAAAAGGATGAAAAGCACCGACCTCTATGAAGAAGACCGACTGCCCTCACATAAAGGAGCCTTATCGAAGTTCTTTGAAGGGTACTTGGCAGAGACCATGCCGACCTCAAAGACCAAATTTTCACCGTTGGATCTGATGCCAGTAATGCCCCACCACTTGAAGAACGCCCTAACGCTTATCCCGTCGAGTTCCGCGATGCGGTTTTGAACGATCTTCCCGGTGATTTTATGCCCGTAGGTAGCCAAGTAGTTGTCAGGAGGCAACGTGACGCGGCACTTCTCCCCCAATCTGACGGAGAAAAGGCCAGAGGTAGTGTTCAGAGTGTAGGACTCGAGGTTGGCAGGGAGAAGGCCAATCGGAAACCCGTATTTCATCAGCTCATCGTGGGCGGCGCTGCCATCGGAGGTAACGGCGAAGGCGAGGAGAGAGAGACAGAGGAGAGAGAAAACTGTAGGCGTCGGCATTGGAGAACGATTAGCGAGAGAGGAGAGGTACTGAAAAATATCGACGCGTACCGTTTTGGAGCTTCAATTTCTAACTGCCACGTGTACTTTAGGACGAAAGAAAGTCAACATTATACATTGACTCCTTCTGTCTTATTTAGAGTTGAAATTTAGTCAACAGTAAAAATTTACCCCAATTTATTTACTTACAGCAATTACTCTCCATTAACCCCTCAACCTTTTCCTTCTTCTTCATCGTCGCCGGTCACTTCAACAGCCGCAGCGCCTCAGCCCTAACTGAAAATCGAGACCCTCGCCACCACCATGGTCCCATTCTGAACCAGCCTCAACCCAGATTCCGACCGCTGTGGACCAACCTAAACCCCAAACGAAGCTGCCCGTTGATTCCACCCGACATCGCTCCTCCGCCCAAGATCTATGAGGTTATGCTTTATTTTAAGTATACGATTTTTTATTTCTCTACTTAGGTATGTGTTAGTTCATCATCTTAATTTTTTTTTCTTCCAATTAGAATGCTTAGGGTCAAGATTCTGTGTTTGTGGGTTTAGTATGGTGTATTTCATGCTTTCACCTACTCTTAGAGATTAAATTGTGGGTTTCTTCTTTTCTTTTCTTTGCTTTTTAATTTTGTTTTTTATTAGTGGAGTTCCTGTTTCTGCACCAAATATATGCTAACTGACATCTGTATATAGTTCAATTACCATGAGCCAGAAAGATTCAAAAGCAAAAAATCCTGAGCAGAACCAAGAACAACTGTTGCCGGATCTACCATCAGAAATCATCATCAATATCCTCTCCAAGCTTTCTGTTAGAACTGTCGCAACTTGCAAATGTGTTTGCAAGTTGTGGCTCAACCTAATCCAGTCTCCTGAGTTTGTCAAGTCCCATCTTTCTGAATCAAGACCTGGGTTGGTCGTGGAGCAATGGAGTTCAAGTTCAACCTTATTTCAGATAATTGAATTTGAAGACTCGCTTGATTTTGATAGCTATGAGTTTCGCTATAACCCAATCATCAAATTTGACTTGGGAGCTTTTATTAATAACCACCCATATACTTTAATACGTGTACAGGGTGTAGCTAATGGTTTCCTTTTCGTGATGGTGAATCATGCTTATTACATTTGCAATCCAGTTACTCGTGAGTATATCGAGCTTCCAAATCCGACCCCTGAAGAGAGCGTATGTTATTATTATGTTGCTTATGGATTTGGCGTCAGCAAATGGACTGGCCAATATAAGTTGATCAGGATATCCGATGACTCCCCCCGTATTCGTTATGGAACATGTGGATTGCCGAGGATTTCGAAGTTTTTTTGTCATGTTTACACTCTCGGAACAGGATCATGGAGGAGCATTAAGCCAGTTGCCTCTTTGAAATATCCAAAAGACTAAGTTAACAATTAAAAATAATTTAAAAGTAAACATCTTTATTATCTGCCATTATATAAACTCAACTAAGATTACAAAATGGAAAAGCAAACCACCTTTTGGTCTCCATTAACCCCTCAACCTTTCTCTTTACCTTTTCCCTTTTTCCGTCTTCTTCATCGTCGCCGGCCACTTCAACAGCCGCAACGCCTCAGCCCCACCTGAAGATCGAAACCCTCGCCACCACCATGGTCCCATTCTGAACCAGCCTCAACCCAGATTCCGACCGCTGTGGACCACCCTAAACCCCAAACGAAGCTGCCCCTCGATTCCACCCGACATCGCTCCGATCTATGAGGTTATATATGCTTTATTTAAGTATACGAAAATTTATATTTTTTTGCTCTACTTAGATATGTGTTAGTTCAGCACCTTAATTTTTTCGTTTTTCTTTCAGTTAGAATGCTTAGTCTCAAGATAGTATGTTTGTGGGTTTAGTATGGTGTACTTCATGCTTTCACCTACTCTTAGAGACTAAATCGAGGGTTTCTTCTGTTCTTTTGTTTTAGTGGAGTTCTTGTTTCTGCACCAAATATATACTAACTGACATATATATATAGTTCAATTACCATGAGCCGGAAAGCTTCAAAAGCAAAAAATCCTGAGCAGAACCAAGAACAGCTGTTGTCGGATCTACCATCAGAAATCGTCATCAATATCCTCTCCAAGCTTTCTGTTAGAACTGTCGCAACTTGCAAATGTGTTTGCAAGTTGTGGCTCAACCTAATCAAGTCTCCTGAGTTTGTCAAGTCCCATCTTTCTGAATCAAAACCTGGGTTGGTCGTCGTCGATCTACTCGAGGACGGCGGCGAAACCGTATTCCGGATAACTGAATTTGAAGACTCGCTTGGTATTGATACCATCAAGCTTGACTGCAATCTAATCATCAGATGGGACTTTCAAGATTTCATCCCAAATGGTGATTTATGGGTAGAGTGTGTAGCAAATGGTTTCCTTTTCGTGAAGGTACTTATGGAGTCTCCTCGGAGTCATCTTATTACATTTGCAATCCAGTTACTTGTGAGTATCGAGCTTCCAATTCCGATCCCTGAAGAGAGCGCAAGTAATAATCCTCATGTTGCTTATGGATTTGGCGTCAGCAAATGGACTGGCCAATATAAGTTAATCAGGATATTCCGTGAAACTATTCGTAATGGAACATGTGGGTTGCTGAGGGTTTCGAAGTTTTTCTGTCATGTTTACACTCTCGGAACAGGATCGTGGAGGAGCATTAAGCCAGTTGCCACTTTGCAATTTATAAAATATGGTTCGGAGACCTTTCTGAACGGAATTCATCACTGGTTGGTTATGGATTCCGAGGACTGTATTTGGGTTTCTTGTTTTGATCTTGAAACAGAGGTTTTTAGCACACTTTCTCCTCCTGACCTCGGAGGCCTAGATTTTTGGCAACTGATCCTGGTAGCTTCAGGGGATTATCTGTATCTCTTTTCAAATGAAAACGAATACGAAACTGTTGTCTGGTTGATGAAGGAATATGGGGTTGACAAATCTTGGACCAAGACATTTGTTTTCGACATAACCAAATATTTGGATGGTTTTCTATGTGATAGTGTATGTCCTATTAAAGTTTACGGACATGGTGGCATTGTGTTGCTAACAGACCTTGGCTTTTTCTATTACTCCAACGAGACCGAAACTGCTACAGTGATTAATATGTGGGAACTGGATTGTTTAGATGATAAAGTGGGTACTATGGCTATGCTTTGCACGCCGAGCTTTCTCTCACTCAGGAGTTTACCAATGGAGAATGCGATATCGTTCTGATTCAGAGCGTTAGGTGTTTATTTCTGATTCACTTGTTTTAATTTGGTGTTTCTTTGATAAGTTGGCTCAAAACTTCCTTTCGTGATTTTAGCTTCTTTTTTTTTCCTCGGCTTTTTAGTCTATTTTATAGGTTCTTGTTGGTGCTTTTTTGTTGTACGTGAGCATGTTACACATACTCTGATTCTGCTTAATTTGTCAAGTTCTTGGTTTACCTTTGATCCTCATCAGCTTTATTTATTTACTATTTAAGAATATCAGCTTTGATTCTCCAAATATATTTGTCTGTCACAGAAAAGAAGCAATTTCAGATTTACATCTTACAATAATCTGAATAATCTATGTGATTGGTCATTATTTAATAAAAAAAACCATTCCTGAATATTAATATTCCCAGGCAAGGTAGAACACAGAAGATATGATTGATAATTTGAGATAAAAATCAATAAATTTCTTGATTTCCCCAAAACTTAATTATAATCAAAATCATAATACATATTAATCTAAGTCGCCTGATAAAGAAAATAAACTCAATAAATTTTACTATAATTTTCGAATATGCAATTGATATCACAAAATTTTAGAAAAATTGTAGAGAACGAAACTCAAAAAAAGAGAGAGAGCGTATGAAATTAAACTGGAAAATTTTTATTAGGGCACATGGCCGTTGGGAGCTTGAAGCTGTCAATATATACACAAATAATTGAGAAGAAAAAGCGTAAAAGAAATAAAGACCTATGCTATTACAAAAATGCCCTTATACAAGGAAACACTAAGCAAACTAACAACAAATTACAATAATTACAATAAAAATCAATCCAAAAAAACTTGAGGCTATATTATATAATTCAGAAGTCTTTAGGCTATCCACCTAAGCCTATACTTATAAGTAAAACTTAATTATAGCCTCAATAAATTCTATTTTGTCATATAAGTAAAATTTTTAATTATTTTTATATTTATTTAAAAGACTGAAAATTTTTGTATAGATATGCTAATTATAAATCTAATTCAAATTAAAATATTAAAATATTATTTATATTATCATTGTCTTCATATAGGACTCCTACAATATCTTTATAAATAATTTAATTTTTTAACTATGTTAAAACAAAATAAAAAAATTAATTATAAAAATAAAATAATAAAAAAATATAAAAGAAACATGATAATATTATTCAAATTAAAATAAGTAATTTTAAAAATTTTCAGCAAACTAAAATTATTTTTTTATTTATCAAATCAAAAAATTAATTAAATAAACTATAAAAGATTCATATATTAATAACTTAGTAAATTATAAAATTAAAAATACTTTATTAAAAAATTTAACGACCGTGCCTTGACACGGAATTTTAACTAATTTATTTATATATAGGCTCGCTCCTTCTTTTTCCAAGAATTCATGCACTTCAAATGGTGAAATCAAATATTTTATCCCTTAATTATAGTGTTTTTTTTTTTAATGAAAATTCCTTAACAAAAATTTATATATTATTCCTTCTTTAATAATTTTAAAAATTATTTTGTCTTTATTAATTTTTAAAGCTTCTATTGGGTAATTTTCCCTAAATAAATCGGGTCATTCTCGGTTAAATTCGAATTCAGTTATATTTTTGTCCACTTCTTTTTTTTACTGAGAAAGACAGAATCCCCAAATTATCAACCAAAACCCTACACCATATACAACTCAATTTTTCAAATCAAATTCCTCGATGAAGAACCCCAATTCCTACAGTTACAGAACGCACGATGTAATCGAATACGACGACAATGATTTTGATGAAGAGGATGAGAACCCAGATCAGAACTTTACCCGAAGTCGTTATACGTACAATGACGACGACTCCAAGAGGCACCCGAAGAAGAGAAAGCTTGAGTCTTTTGTCTCCCAAAACGAAGCCGCTCCTCGAAGGGAAACGTGGAATGAAGAGGAGTGCTTCGTTCTGTTAGAAGTGTGGGGTGAGAGGTATATGGAATTGGGGAGGAGGAGTTTGAGGGCCGAGGACTGGGCTGAGTTGACGGAGAAAGTGTCGGACATGAGTGGAGTTGAGAGAACCGAAGTTGAGTGCAGAAACCAATTGGATGTGCTCAAGAACAAGTACAAGAAAGAAAGAGCAAAAGTAGAAAGTGGGCATGGCAGCAAATGGGTGTTCTTCAAGAAGATGGATGTCTTGTTGAATATGAGGTCTAGAGGGCATTGTGGGTTGGGGTGTGGGGTTGATTCAGGAGAGTATGTATTCATGAATCCAAGGGTATACTTGGAAAGGTCTAATGTGTTGGATGAAATGAGGGATAGTCCTGCTGAGTCGGATGAGGATAATGAGGATGATTGTGATGACGGTTTTGGAGGTCAGGATGATAATGATGAGGTTGATGGGGAATCTGCTAGATTGTTAGCGGAGTCGATTCAGAGGTTCGGAGATATATATGAGAAGATTGAGGAGAGTAAGAGGAATCAAATGGTGGAGTTGGAGAATATGAGACAGGATTTTCAGAGAGAAATGGAGGTGCAGAAGAAGCAGATTGTTGAGCGTGCTGAAGCTGAAATTGCTAAAATAAGAGAAATGGATGATGATGATGAAGATGAAGTTGATGATGAGAACACGGATACTTCTTCGGAGAATCTGGGAGATTGAGTCAGGTACTTGTAACTCTTTGATTGCATATGAGTTGTTCTGTTTGAAGCCAGTGTAGTATTAGTAGTACCTTAAATTGGAGGATAATGTGAACCAATTACTTATTTCGTATGGGATCATCTTCGATAACCTTCGAGTTTATTCTTGGTTGCGTCCTATTTTTCTTTTGTCTATGGTTATGGTTGTGTAGCATATTGAAAAATGGTTTAAATTATGAATAAATTTCTCATCACAGAGTGTTATAGTCATGTATGACTTCGTAATAGTTTTCGCTTTGAGTAATTGAATGATATCTGTCTTTCTTGGGATGCTGATTACGTTGGTATGGAAACTTCATCAAGAAACTTGTTAATGAAAGCACTTTTAAGTAGTTACAACCTCTTCTCTATCTTAAGTTGGAAACACGTTAATGTTGTTATAAGTAAGGCTGACTATTTTGTGGAAATATAGCATTTTATGCTTATGCACACAATGCTGAGTATGTGTTAAATCACATTAAAGGAAAAGACAAGGACAATTAGAACATTATGCAGCCAGTCCTAAATATCTCCCTTCTCTTCTTCAATCAAGTTTCCGTTACATGTTACGTCTGCCCATGCAAGATAAGTAAGAGCCCAAACCAGAAATAATGATAATTATAAGTACCAGTTGGTTTACAATATTTTTTAGATTCCCAAATTCAGTAAATTTCCTATTTATGAGCCTGGACCTTGATTAGGACAATTATTTGGGCAATCAATGATTATTTCGGCTGCTATCTTTGGATGCCATGAACCTAGTTTAAGTACATTTTCTCGGAAGTGATGGTTTGTTTGATTTCCTTTCGTACTGTGTGCGCCAGTTCATGACATTCATCATTCAGTGCTGGAATCAAAACTCAAAATCTTAAAACTTGATATACATCATAATATAGTTAACAGACTAACATATCTTGACATAAGCCAAGAGCAAAAGATTTTATTCACTGTTGGTATTATAGCTGTTTTACACTGTGTATTGAATATCCCAGAAACTTGTAATAAACTCAGAGCCATGGAGAATTATAAATTGGGGTGGCAACAGATTTGACCTGAAGATACTTATAAAGGGACTCCATGCCAAAATCCCTTCCAAAACCACTCATTTTATATCCTCCATAAGGAAGGTCATTATTGAAAGCAAAATAACAGTTTATCCATATTACTCCAGCACGAATGGACCTCGAAACTGTGTTGGCAATGTTCAAGTCATTTGTCATCACTCCAGCTGCTAGTCCATATTTCGTGTTATTGGCTCTCTTGATCGCCTCTTCCACGGTCCTACAATAATGGAAAATTGTTGTATTTTAGTGAGTTATTAATTATAATATGAGGAGGAAGTCCATATGAATGTGAGAAATGAGAATGTACTTACTTGAACTTCATAACTGACATTACAGGTCCAAAAATTTCCTCCCTTGCTATTGTCATATCATCCTGCATATTAGAAAATCAAAGTTTTCATCTTGTACATGCATCAAGAATTATATTATTTAGAAAAAAAAAAAGAAAGTAAAATTTCAAATACTTACTGCAACATCTGCGAAAATCGTTGGCTCTATATAGTACCCTTTTCTATCACAGGGCTTACCACCAGTTAACAAAGTGGCACCTTCTTTCTTTCCTTGCTCGATAAACCATAGTATTTTTTCGTACTGTTTCTTGTCAACCTATTGAATACAAAAGGGAGCCAATATGAACTCGTTATATATCCAACAACTGACATTGATTAGAGGTTTGGCTTTATGCTAGCTTAATTCAACGTCTCGAGTTCATAAGAACACTCAAACAACTGCCATTGATAGAGAATATATTCCATTATAAACGAAAAATTAAATAAAAGAGGTAAATTGAATGGAAATCATACTTGAGGTCCTTGATGAACATTTGGATCAAAAGGGTCCCCGACCACCCACGTTTTTGCCTTCTCTACCAACTTAGCAATAAATTTGTCATATATCCCTTCTTGAACAAAAACACGAGTACCAGCCACGCAAATCTCCCCCTGCAAGATGAAAAATGAAATCTAAACTTGAAATTCTGTATATCAGATGGAAACTTTGAATTAATTAGCTAGGAATTTAATTTGCCTTGTTATATAGAGTTCCGATGAGAGCCAGCTGAGCAATTTTATCGACATCCACATCATCAAAAACAATGAAAGGAGATTTGCCACCAAGCTCCAAAGAAACAGATTTCAAGTTGCTTGTTGCTGCAGCCTGCATTACAAGACGACCTACTTCTGTCGATCCTGTAAAACTCACCTGCACTTAAGTCATAACAAACAAACAACAGAAGATAAAGATTTGTATATTGATTAAGGCACTACTTCAACATAAACAACACTTGAAATAACTTTTATTTCGAAAAAGGGCCAGTTACGAAACTCCTCCCGAGGTTAACGCCGTTACGAAAAATAGCTTGTAACCTTACCCCCTCAAGGAGTTATTTGTAAGATTTTTCAAGGGGGTAGTTGTATACATTTTTTATGCTTCAAATGGGGTATTTGTAAGGTTTAAGCTGACAGAGGGATATTTGAAATGTTTCAAGAATCACCTTATCAATGTCCATGTGAGAAGAAATGGCAGCACCGGCCGTATGTCCATATCCTGTTACAACATTCAGCACTCCATCTGGGATACCGGCCTGCAATTAATTTGTCCAAAACATAAGATATATAGCTGAACGATTTGAATGGATGCGTATCTGATATTTTTTAACAGTTTAAACTTTTAGATGTGACGACTTTCATCTAACATTAACAGTATTACTAAAAACGGAAGGTAATGAATATACCAGCTTGGCTAAATGAGCATAGTACAGCGCAGAAAGAGGCGTCTGTTCCGCCGGCTTGACGATCATAGTACAACCGGCGGCCAACGCCGGGCCAACTTTCATGACAAACATATGAGTGGGGAAGTTCCACGGAATTATGTGACCCACAACGCCCATAGGCTCGTGCAATGTGTACGCCTGCATCTCTCCCGACATTTTCAGAGTCGCCCCGTGAATTTTATCAGCAGCGCCTGCAAAGTAACGTAACGTCTCCGCTGCGGAAGGGATGTCCACATTTTTCACTGCGTTGTACAGTTTTCCAGCGTTTAGTGTGTCCAACACTGCCAGTTCTTCTGCATGTTCTTCCATCAAGTCCGCGAATTTCATTATCATCTTTCGTCTCGCCTGATCGATATATATATATATATATATATATATTAATATTCGGAATTAAGATTCAATCATCTTTTAAAGAAACAATAATTTGAAGTACGTACAGATCCAGGCAAGCGAGGCCATGGGCCATTATCGAAAGCTTGACGTGCAGCCTTCACAGCTAAATCAACATCTTCCTTATCTCCTTCTGCAATTTTTGCTATCACTTCTTCTGTTCTAGGGTCTATCGTCTCAAATGTCTTCCCTGCACCATGCACAATTAATCATATTATTAATTATTATAAAAGTGAGAATCATTTTGAAACCGTTAATTCAGATAGTGATTTCAATAATGACATTTTCAATGGATATTTCAAATTTTCCTTTATCAATTTTTTTGAAATATTAGAGATAATATTGTTATTCCTTAAATTAGAATAAGAGTTAAATTATATATAGATACTCAAACTTGAGGATAGTCAGATATAAATTCCCCTACACTTTATCTTGCACTATTACGTCCTATATTTTGATATTTATGCGATTAATTTCTTTTCAAAAATATTTATGCACAATTCGATCATATTACAACCAAATAAAGCAACATGTATATTCAATTAATTATATGCTAAATAACTCATTTTACACGGAGAAATGCATACGATGACAAACTTCTATAAAGAAAACTAAACAAATTTTTATACAAGAAGATTCATGTCCACATTAAGGATATTACGGGACATCTCCTGACGAGTGGGCCAAGGGATTCTTCGCTTGTGCGATTAAATTTTGATGCCGACAATCTCATTTTTAATTAAACTGACACCTCTAGAAGAAAAAAGGAACTCCCATATGTAGCTTTTCAAAAAAATCTGCTTGTCGTTTTTCGTCCATTGTGGATGCGAGATATGTGGTTGAGAGCTAGCAAGAGTACAACTGCCAACACTTACACTAATTTCTTGTTAATTGGAAACGCCTAGAATCTATGTTTAACATTTTATAGTTAATTAATAATAGATTTTACTTCCATTATCTACGACAAAAACGACTTCCAAAATCAGCTTTTCGCTTGCTGATCTTAAATGAACAGTGATAGATGAAAGCTTAAAGCCTTAAACAACGCCTCAGATAATTAAGGAATTTTGTAAATGAAATCGGATTCAGATAAATCAGAGTGAATTTACATGACGAATTCATGCAATCAGGAAATAGCAATTAATCAATCAGATATATATAAAATATGAACCTGATATGGAGTCGACAAACTGGCCATTGATGAACAGCTTTGTGAATTTGATGTTGGGAATTTTTATGTGTTGAGACTCAACATTACTACTACTACTTCCATTGGTTTGCACAGTACTAGTCATGATTTCTCTCTCTCTCTCTCTCTCTGCCTAATTTTCTTTTCTTTTCTTGCTTACTTCTTTCGGCTTTCCTTAATGTGAAGAGCTGAAGCAGTACAACGAGGTTAAATAGCGTATGGGAAGCTAGGGGGATCCAAATTAGGTGAAATGGACACGTTCTAGCTTCTACGTCTGCCTAATTAAACAAAATCCCTTTATAATTTCAACATCTTAATCTTACACTTGACTCTTATGGGATATTTATAAGATTTCAGTTTATCAGGAAAGTTGATAATATCTAATATTTTGGGTCCAGTCCAATATGACAAAAAGTCCAATAAAATTAAAGAATGTTTGGACTAAGTACTTAATAAAACCCAATTGGACTTAATAAATTGAATTAATGTAAAGGCCCAGATTAAACAAAGTCCTAATTTGAAAAAACCTTAAAGGAATGGTAATTAAAGGCAATAGAGAACTCTAATCCTAATACGGTTTGGACTACGAGTAAGTTTATATAAAAGGGACGGAACCCCCATAAAGAATTATCGAAGTATCCATCGAGAATACCTGAGAATTCTTAAACACTATGTCGAAAGAGTCCCACTCGGCTATTGAAGGGCAACGTCCGAGGAGCTACCGTCGAGCACCTCGATAATCACAAATTTCAATCAATCACTCGAAACAAACACCGGATTTATTGAGAACGTAAAATCAATAGGCATCAAAAATATTTATAAATTTTCAATGATTTTTTGATTTTTTAAAATAAACTTCGGGGGAGTTTATGTAATTATCCCTATTTTATCATCGGGTTCTTAATTGGCAGGCGGTTTACGCCGGTTTAATTTCTCTCTATTTTGGGCTGGTTGGGGGATTTTGTGGAATTTTAGGAAATGACGTTAATATCAATTGGTTACGACATCGGTGTTTCATGGGGAAAATGGATAAATCTTAGGTTTATAGTAATCTACATTTTCTACCTACAAAATACGCCATAGGTTGATTCTCTGTTTCTATCAAGTTATAATACATTGATATTTTGAAAAGTCATATCCTACTGTGTTGTATTATTGTGTTCGTATTCGTATCCATAACCATATCTGCCCAGAAACCACCGCCTATCTTCAAAAGTAAAAATATAATCTCAAGTGAGCAAAAACTTTAAAGGAAAAAGCACACCAAAATGGTACTTTTCGAATTTCACCTACTTCATAGAATCTCAAACATAGATGGAAGGAAACCTAAAGACTGAAATCCGGAAAGCAAAAGCGAACAAGGAAAACCATTTTTGCACAGATCAAATGCGTTGTTTGCCATAATTTTAAGGATGGATGAATTGAAGACAAACTTATTTCAGTGACTGAAGAAGAAGGGCCTTCGAAATCCTATCAGCTTGACTTCCAGCATATTTCTGTCTATAGCAATCTACTTCATCATCCATCTGCATTTCGATAGGAACATAAGTAATAAGAAACATGCAACCAACACAAAATAAATGGTGGGATTTGTCTGTCTACAAATGTAATGTAATAGCGGAAATGAAGAATACCAGTTTTGTGAACAATGGTTTCGGTGTTCCAATTTTATGACCTGCAGATACAAACACCCAAGGTCTTTTAGCCCTTTCAACATCACCTTTTTCATCCGAAAGTGAAATTTGATTTTCAAGTGGAAAGTTGAGCTGCTCAAGTACCTATATGGCATACAAAGAAATTCATCATATACAAGAGCGACCATGACGCATCTGATATAAAAAATAATGCAACTTACGAATGAAAAACTTGCACCAACAGAAAATGATGGCATAAAAGGTTCCAGTAAACATGCAAAAAGATATACTAATCCAGCAGCGGTTTTTATGACCACAGAACAAGTAGGTCTGTCGTCCTTGTAAAGCTTCCAGAATTGGCTTTCCTACAACAATTAAAAGAGTCCATCTTCTCACCAAGATATGGATTATATAGGCAATTGTATGCTAAATCTTAGCAAGGAAAAAAAAAAATAGACATACTTGCAAATAAGCATTTCCTTCACCGGATACATCCATAGCAAGCTTCAAACCTTGCTTTAGTTTCACCTACATAAATGCCATCGGGAAATGACAGTAAGCTTAGGAAGGCTACTCAAGGCATGTGTCATAGTCCAAGAACAAAAGCAATAACCGTTGTGCATAGGTTACCTTCTCCATTGCTTCTATATATTGTTCCACATAATTACAGACTTTATCTCCCAATGCTTTCGTCAATGGATGACAAGCTGGATCCAGACAATCAGGTATTATAGAACCATATCCTGAAGTTGAATTGGAGAAGAAAAATATCAATGGATGAGAACTATACAAATTAATATGTAACCTACAATTATGAGTGTATTCATTCAAGAAAATAAATAAAATGGCAAAATAGAACAGGATCACATTCTCAGTCCAACTAATGGAGCATGCAAACACACTTCTACTTTTACCTAAAAATTTATGTATTCTCATGCCAAGTATCATCAAATAAATACGGAAGTTTCTCCCCAAATTCTTTTCATTCTCC
Organism: Verbena officinalis; assembly: GCA_958496215.1. Classification (NCBI taxonomy): domain Eukaryota; kingdom Viridiplantae; phylum Streptophyta; class Magnoliopsida; order Lamiales; family Verbenaceae; genus Verbena; species Verbena officinalis. Next base: position 4,009,539 of record OY292391.1, read on the forward strand.
TTTACTGGCTCGCTTAGAGAACAGTCAACATAACAAAAAATAATCTATATAAGCAATAAGTCTTTATTCCAATACTAACCATTTAGTAACTTTTGAGTTAATACCATATAAAATTAGTTCAACTGTTTCATTTTATTAGATACATAAAAGGCACATCTCCTCTATTTATCATGCTATGTGCAACTGCAACGCTTAACCCCATAATATAAAATACTTCAGTGAATTTATTTACCTCCCTCAAACCAAGTAGACAAATTACTAAGGGACTACCCAACCTTTAAATTGAGCAAAGTGTATTTTAACCTAATTTATTTACATAAAATTTAGTATTTATCCATTGGTATGAACTTGGTGTGACAAAGTGATGCGATTTATCTCTCCTTATACCTTTTTAATCTTAAATTACTCATCACCGTTAAAGCAATTTTAACTAACCAGAAAAGTTATATATATCAAATTAAGAGGAGAAAAAGGAAATTTCAATCATAAGTACAGAAAGTTTCCTAGATCAAATATCAAGCACAAATACACACACCTGCGCCTTTGGCAATGAAACTCAAAACTCGGTGGATGAAATTTCCTAGATTGCTCAGCAGCTCATTATTCAATTTTGCTTGCAAGTCAGCCCACGTGAATAATGTATCAGATACCTAAAAATCATAAATTAATAATACTTGTCAATGGTGTATGTATGCATCCAGCTAGTGAATGTACAGGGTCTGTCTGCGTGCAATAGTCCAACAGCATACAACAAAATATAGGAAGTGCATAACAAATAGCTTTACCTCTGGCCTGTTTATCAGCAAGTAGTATCTCCACACCTCTACAGCAATATTTGTATTTCTTACATCATTTCCAAATACTCCAACACCCTTACTCTTTGAGAATTTTCCTAGAAATTAAGAGAATGAAAACAATTGGTAAGAGTAAATTAATACAGATGAATGTTATGGAAAAAAAGAATCAAGGCAGGTGTCTGTCTCTCACAATCAAAGCAATTAATTTTTATTTTATCTGGTACTGCTAATACCTGCTTCATAGTTCAACTACTCTGTGACACTAATGGTTCTCATCAAAGTCCATCTTTCACGTGTTCCAAGAATAGTAGAGGGGAACATCACCTGAAAACATTTCAAATCCAGTTTTAAAGATGCAATACCATTACCATAAATTAGAAAATTCATCCATTAAATATTCCAGTATGCAAACATTGAATCTAATCACTTACAGTATGAAAAGGCACATTATCCTTGCCCATAAACTGGTACAGTTCCATATTTTCAGGGTCCTTCCACCACTTCTCCCACTCTGGTGTGTAGCATGAAGTGATTGAGACATATCCAATAGGTGCATCGAACCATACATAGAAAACCTAAGCATCAAATTTGCAACAGAGCATGTTAATTGTAGGAAGCAAAATTAAGGTAATAACCAGAATATCCATATAATAAACCATCTTTCTAGTTAATTAAAGCAACAAAAAACTATATGGCCTTCCATACAACAGCAACTTTTATCTACCAAATTTGCCTTGTCCTTATATTTTTCATGTGGGACAGGAACGCCCCATTTCAAACCTCTGGTGACGCATCGTTGTTTCAGCCCTTCTCTGAGCCAAGCATTTGTTGCTTGGATAGCATTCTGACTCCACCCTCCAGCCACAGACATGCTGTTTATATACTCTACTAATCTATCCTTCAGTAGAGGAAGTTCAAGAAATAGGTGGTCTGTGTCACGGATTCGAGGTGTATTGCACAAACCTGTTCATTAAAACCCACAGTTTAGACTCAATATTAACTTAGAACTCAGCTAAGTATGATTGATTTCGTTCTCTTTTCTTTTCTTAAATGGAATATAGTGTGATCCCTCTTGGATTTCTATTATTAATGGGAAGCAGTCACCTCATTACTGCATACTTAAAAAACAACCCTTGAGCTATAAAATTGCATAATCTTGCATTTTGGGTCCAGAAGTTCGGTTGGATTTAAAAGCTTTCCACACTTTTCACACTGATCTCCACGTGCCGAGTCATAATTACATCCAGGTGTTGGACAATTACCCTCCACAAGCCGATCAGCCAAGAATTTTGTACATGTATAGCAATAAAGCTTCACAAAAGAATTAACCCATGAATATACTAATCTCTCACTAAGGAAGAAATGATGAAAAAGAGTAATGTATTCTTAGACTACAGAATAACCCTGAACCCTGAAGTGAAACAAACTATTCAGGAATAATGTCGTGCACCTGCTGGATTGTGTTTTCTGAAAGCCAATTATTTTCCAACAGTTTCTTGAAAATTGCTTGACATACTTCAGTCTGCTGTGGACTTGAGGTACGCCCAAACTCATCGAAGCTTATATTGAACCACTTATATACCTCCTCGTGAATCGCATGGTATCTACAAAACAAAGAAAAACAAAGAGCATACAAACTTATTAGAGATCTAAATATATTCGATTCTTGACAAAATCTGCTTCAAATATATTGAACGAATGAACAAGATTATAACTTTACAATATGAATTACTTATTCATTCTAATTTAAATGTATTAGATTATTTTATAAGCGTTAATAATTGAGATTCTTACCTAAATACATTTTTTTCATATAAATCACATAAATGCACGATCATACACAACATACACAAAAACATAACACCTAACCCATTGTACATTGATTTTATAGTAAGAAGAAAATACTTCCTGAATCAAAATTGAAGAGAAATAATTTCTTATACATCACATACTTGTCACAAATTTCCTTCGGGGAACACTCTTCCTCGATTGCCTTAGTCTCAGTGGCCGTTCCATACTCATCAGTACCACAAATATAAATGGCATTGTATCCTCTCAGGCGGCAGTACCTCGCGAATACATCAGCACTCAACACACCTGTTGAAAACAAAAGCAAAACACAATATCGACTACCCAAGAATACTATTGAAATTAATTAAAAAATATAATTGGAATGATATTTACATCCGATTATATTGCCCAGATGGGGAACGTTGTTGACGTAAGGCAATGCGATAGTTATAAGGATGTTCCGCTTCCCTGGAATCGGAAGCTTGGCCGAGATGTTCCCCTTCCCTGCCGAAACGGTGGCGCCGCGCTCCATCTTCTATTCTGCGTTTCTATTCTTCAATATGGACCGTCAGCTAGCTAGCCCAATTGGATACTATTAAGGCGAGGCCCAAACTTTCTATTCTGAGATTTTAGGTTTCTATTCTTGAATATGGACCGTGAGCTAGCCCAATTGGATACTATTCAGGAGAGGAGGTCCAGTTTGGGTTTTAATTTTTCGTTCCCCCTGCATCTTTTATAGTCCGAACGGCGTCACTTTAAAGCAGTAAATCCTCTTCACGACGATTAACATTGTGTGCTTCTAGTCTTGGGGTGCCATCCTGATCTGATAATAACTTTGGAAGACATCCATGCTTATCATTTCGCACCTAGCGATCAAGTCGACCAATTGGTCGATCCGGGGGAGGGGATAAGGATCCTTCAGGCACACTTGGTTTAGGTCGGTGAAGTCATTGCACATCCGTCATTTTCATCCGATCTTAGCGACTAAGACCACGTTGCATAACCAGTCGACGTTATTTTTCTGGCGTGATGTATCCCGCGTCGAGCAACTTGTTGACCTCCTCTTCTATGATTGAGTTTCGTGCTATGCTTTGCAACCAGACAAATTTATATTCCAAATTCATAGTCTCATCGAAATCTGAATCCTTTATAAAAGATCAAAGGACTAGAATGTGAAAAACGAAATAAGAGAAATCTATATATAAATATGATAATCTGTGGGGATGCTTACGTAATTTGCCCAGGAAATAATAGTTAGGTTAGGCCTCAGGTCCCACGTCCCATGCACGATTCATCATATACACTTCTGCGACTGAGATTCCAGGGCCAACGACAGCAACAGAAACCTGATTATTTTTTTCTGAAAATGCCAAAGAATCATCAATCACATTATCTCCACTTGGCCTTCCCATTTTTCGAAACAGCCCATACTCATTAATTAAAGATATATGTAATTGTCACGGGACATTTTATTTCTTTCATCTCACTGTTTTCTGAGGTTTCATATATTACATTATGGCCCCTGGACAGGATAGCAATAGCCTTAGTTCAGTAACATCTCCTAAAGGGCAGTGCTTGTGCTCTCCCACAACGCATCAGGGTTCGTTCAGGTGCAGATTTCATCGCTCAACATCGAAATCTGAATCGGTTTATAAGAGATCAAAGTCGATGCCAGCCGTAGATCATACCGCGCCTTCAGCAGCTCTTTCAGTACTATCACAGAAATCAGTACAATTTAAGTAGTGTGATGTTAAGTTTTCTTCCTACTTGCTCGGAAACTTTGGGGTTTTATCAAGAATTACTTGTAATCGAGAGGTAAGAAAATTATATATATATATATATATATGTATATATATATATGTGCTACCTTTAATATACTTTGTGGCTTGTGCAGTAACATGAAAACCAGAGGACTTCAAAGTTGAGGGGAATGTTTGGAGAAAGTATATATGTTTGAAAAATGTGGGGAAAATTACAAATTTCACCTTTAATTCAAGTTGTGTTGCAGCTATATATGGTCTCATTAGTTTAGAAATACCAAACGAATTAAGAAGGTGTTTGGCTAAGCTTATTTTAAAGAGCTTATAAGCTTTCACATCTTATAAGATGTGAAATCTTATTTTAAAAATAAGATCTAAAAGTGTTTGGATAAAAAATAAAACCATGTGCTCATAAGATGTTAGTAATGATAATTATGTAATTAACATGGTCAAAATATAGGAGAGTATGTTAAGATCTTAAAATAAGTTGGGATTCCTAGCTTATTTTAAGAGCTTATAAGCTCCTTTTAAAAAATATTTACCAAACACTTTGCAACATCTTATAAGCTCTTAAACATCTTATAAGATGTTTTAAGGAGCTTATGGAGCCAAACACCCTCTAAGTCCTAATGTCGTCTCTCAGCAAAAATTGTCCAATTGACGTTAGCAAAATTGAGTATATATATGATTAATTAGACGCCTTAGAAATTAGGATCAATTACACAAAACCCACTAAAGTATGCGCCTTTTGCAATTTCACCGGTCATCGAAATCTTGTAACATTACATTTATTTCTGATGGGGTATTTGTAAGATTTTTCAAGAGTATTATGCATACATTTTTATGTTTCACGGGAGACAGTTATAAGGTTTGAGTGACCAGGGAGATATTGATAACGTTTCAAAGTTTCGATGAATTATCGAATTTTTAAGCAAATCTCGACCACTTATTTAATTATCCTCAGAAATTATTTACATACTCAGAAAAATGAGAAGCTAAAGAATAGATCCATTAGGAGGATAGATAGCCCGCGGGCTCCAGCCCAAATGAAGTAAACAATATTTTCCGGCTATTTTCGATGATTGTTGCATGCAAATTATAACTTATTCTGAGCAATAATTCATCATAAAATAAAATGCTTGAATCAGTGCTTAATTTTGAACTGAAAACATAAGGTATATAATAATTTTGTTTTATTATTTTTGGTATAATAAAACCAGGATGCATCGGATGCCCTCGAGTGGACCAGTTAATTGAATACTATTTTACGAAAAACGACGTTCTTCTTCTTATTAGTATATATTCTTTTCTTTGTTTCGGTTTAAAAAAAAAGAAAAACGTTCTTATTTTTTGGTTTTCGGCAAAAAATATAATGCACGGAATTCAATAGAGTAGTAGAAGTAAGAGGTCCAAAAACAGAGATTTTTGTTGGTTCTTGTTAGACTTCACATGCAGCATCTTCACAATCCCAAGTGTTTTATACATATAAAAATCTGATTTCACCTAATAAAGTTTCATTTGAGTCTTCATGACCATTCAAAACAAAAGGCAAAAAGCCAACAAAACAAAGCTAGGGTTGCTGTTACTTCTTCTCTTTCAAGCTGCAAAACAAAGCCAAAAACAAAAGGAAGATGCAAATTGTACTGTACAATAGTGGAGAAAAAAGCTATTTTGATGAAACTTCCAAGAAGTTAGACAAACAAAAGCTAGCGTGACCTAGGTGGGAGAGCCATGGCCATGCCCACAAAGCAAAAAGCCTAAAGCTAGCTTAATTTGATTCCACATTTATCGTCGACATTACAAAAATAACTAAGGAAAAGCTTTATATATATAAACCTCCTAAAAAACCCAATATAGAAAAGAAACAAGGTAAACTTTCACTTTTGTTAAGTATGTTCCAAATCAAAGTTTTATTAGTCTCGTACGTAGCTAGGTTTTTTACTAATAGCTTATAAGTCCTATATGTTTTTATGTTTAACACATTTGGTGCTATAAAGAATTTGGCCAATTTTTCAACTAGAGTACACATTTAGTCATTTATGTTTTTTGTTTAGATACGTACAAGCCTAGGTCACTTGCTCACATCATGGGCCTCCAATTTGCTTGATTAAGTTGATAAACTAGAATTTATATTGGAGGCACAGAGAGTACTTTTTACAAAACCTAGTTTAACCCTAAGATTCAAAAGAGATATATGTTAAATTCCGATTTCAACCTACTGCGTCACTCATACGTTAGTTATATCGGACAATAAACATAAAAGACTAAATGTGTAATTCAAGTGCAAAATCAACGGTTTTGGACAAGGATTTTGAGTGTAAACTTAGAGGACCAAATGTGTTAAAAAGAACCAATTATGCTACAATAATACAAATATTTTAAGAGTTAACAAATCTGTTTGCATGTGGACAACTTATAGCTGGGACTAAAATTGGAATTAGCTCATACTTACGGTACAAAAATGCAATTTTGCCAAAGAAAAGTTAAAGCTGATAAAAAATTAATAATACAGAAGCTAATTAAATTATACATTGATCACCAAGACGGAGAAGTTGAGGGAGAAGCTGAAGAGGAGGATGAATTGGCGTAGTTATTGGTGTTGGAATCAGAGGGCGTGGTGCAAATGGATCGAGCATCTCTTAGGGAAATAGAAAAGCCCTCTGTGGGAAGAAGTTTCTTCATTGGCGTCAATGGTGGAGTGCTTGGAGAAGTATTGCTTTCCGTCTCTAAATGCGACGGCGACGATTCCGGCGTCTCAAATGGTGTATCCATATTATTCTTGCTATTTATTCGATTTACGGCTGCGGCCCCGTCGTAGATTGGATTGCAGATGTATATCAGTTGCTCGTTGATCACTAAAACATTGGAAAAAATAGGTAAATTGGAATGAAAAGAATTAACCAATAATGTATAGAAATTATCACAAATAATGACGTATTACGATTGCGAGGCTTACTTGTAGAGGTACTGGTTCTTGCCGGAGGTGGAGAAGTTTCTTGAACCAGCTGCCATGGATAATTACTCGACGACGGAGTATCGCGGGATACGGGATAATGCTGCACTTGCTTCTCCAAATCGTGCTGACAATTTTCTGGGGCAGGGAAGAGGAAACTTCTCGGAGCGCGAAGAACACCTTGGGCGTAGAAGCTGCACAGAGATGGAGCGACGTCGTTTGGTTGGTGGGGCTCCTCGGCGGTGGCGGTGGTGGTTGTAGAAGAAGCCGGCTTTTGATGATGATGGCGGCGGCGCAATAAGAAAGAGCAGTAGAGTTCTGCTAAGAGGACTAAAACTAGGCCTAATACTATGGCCACAGTTACCACCGTCACCACTGTTGCACCCATTATTACCTTTGAATTTCCTTCCATCTCTCTCTCTAGTATGGCTCTATGAAATGTTAGGAAATAGGAAGTGAAAAATGGGAAGGGAGGATACTAGATTTAATTTGGCGGGAGATACACATGCTGTGATACACAAACATAGATACGACGCGAACTCGGCGATATGAATTTTTTTTAAAAGTGTTCGTATATCATAACCCACATGTGATGTAAAGAGAATCTTGAAAAATGTGAAATTAGTGAACTAATGATTTGATCAAAGGCCAATTACCCAAACTCCCTGATGTTTAAGGTATTTACGACAAAACACCCAATAACCTTATATTTATATCTATGTGGGGATAAATGTAAGGTTTTTCATGGGTTATCTGAAAGGTTTTTGTAAGATTTCAAGATCATAGTGGTATTTTAAATTTTTGAGGTAACCTTAGGAATTTATTAGTAAGTAATTTTCCCAAATTCCCCTTATATCATAAAAATATGCTATCTGCATAGCTTACTAAGAAACTTTTAATAAGTTCAAACAACTACTTTAAAGATCTAATGTTATATCCCCAAATATTTCACAAGTTGGATGATAATATGAACCATATCTCGGACATAAGTGTAATATTTTTATCATTGTGTAAGAGGACAAAATGTTACTTGGCGGATAAAGTGAAACTCACCTTTTCTTAAAAGCATTCTTGCATTTGCAGACAAAGAGTTCTAGTGCAAAATCCAAGAACACCTCGATTATCCAGTCTCCAATGACCTTTGAGTTCCAGGTCAAAGGAGTGCCTTGAAAGCATAAAAGAAAAGCATTGTCTTTTGAGATTACTACTAATCATAAACTGAAAACTGTGGACCAATTCAACATAATTAACCACAATTTTGGAGCTATATAAATAGCAAACATGTTCAATCAAGGGTTACACTGTCGCATCTCAATTCTTACAGTATTCCAAACTCACAAGATTTAGTTGGCACTCAACGTAATTGCCAATGAATTACAATAAGCATCTTCAACAGAACAAATCCTAAAGCTTCTATAATATCATTGTGCCTCAAATTCGAAGTACCGAATCGAACATTCTGAATGATCTCAAATATCTGTAAATTTTCCGGCAAATATGCAAATACAACATCTGGTAACTCACCGGTATACACAATTGTAATTAGACTAATAGTAGGAATAATTACGAAAAACCCCCTGAGATTTGCATCATTTACGAAGAAATCCTGAAACCTTGAAAGTTAGAAAAACACGCCGAGTCAACGATTTTTCGTTAGTTTGAGAGGGGTATTTGTTATGATTGCCAAACCTCAGGGTGTTATTCGTAATTTTCAAGGTGTCGGGGGGTTTTACGTAAACGGCATAATCCTCAGGGGGTGTTCATAATTGACCCCTATTAGTATTAGAGAAATCCCGAAACAAACTATATGAATCTTGATTAGCTCTTTGTCGTTTATCTACCCTTTAACGCAGCAAATCTAGCTGCTAGATCATCATAGTCAGGTAATTTGGGATGAACATGGCGTGCCTGATTATCTGCCTGGAAAGAATTAGCACGAGCAAAAACTTTTTTCTTTTCTGGTGAAGAAGAAGCAGTCTGCTCATGAGGAAGAGAAACAGATCTAGATGGAAGTGGAAACACTGCATCTCTACTTCCGTCAACAGATGATTCACCAAAATCAGTCAGCTTTTGACCAGGCAGCTTTTTCCTCAGCTTTGCCACATCGTAGCTCGTCGGTTTCTTGCTGTAATGAATCAATAGTTTATCTATCATTTTTTCCTCGTCGTCTTTTCTATGATGCAGCTCGTCATCGAACAATATCTGCAAGCCCTTTCTAGAATGATCCTTTGATGACGACGACGATGATTTGTGGTGTTTCCTTCTAATTGATCTTGGTTTTGGTAAGGGAATTTGAATTTTCTCATCCTGATGATAATCAAGCTCTTTTCCATGGCTGCCATGATTCTTTGCTCTGGAGGGTTCAGCAAATTGTTTTTCAAGGTCACGATGATCAGATTCGATGTGGGCCGCACCTGAACCAGCATGCTTAGAATCTCTAGTTTGTCTTGGTTTATCTTCCGTCTGCTTAACATATGGAGGGCGAGGGATATTGTTATTGTCCTTTGATTTGACATATGGTGGAGGGATGGCATAACTAACATTTTCAGTTTTTGCCTGGTTTTCTGCACGACTTGGAGAGAATTCTTTGTTCTCACAAAGTAATATGTCTTTGATTGCTCCTTTTCTTGGATTATGGATGTCATTACTCGGTTTCATGTATCCAGCATGAATATTATTATCCAGCTTTTTCCCATGGGATGATGTGTTGGAGTTTCCTACCTTAAGTTCTGTATCACCTTTATCAATAGGATATGAATGCTTATTTTTGGTCAATTGGGGCCTTTCACGAAATAATATGCCATCATCACCTTGTGAACTGCTTCCTCCCGTCTTCACATGTGACTTCTCTGTGTATTCAATTTTTCCATTCCTTCTGGGAGTATGATGATCTAATATTTCATCTTTCCTCCAAATATTAGCTTGAAGTCCGGGCTTTTGTTTCACTATATCTGCTTTATGTACATCCACCTGGAAAAAATAAATTGAGAATCAGTGGTGACATGAAGATCCTTCTTGTATCGAGTGGCCCTCCAATGCTAGCTGCATGATTTGCAGAAGGTTCTTCATGGATAATATTTCTCTCATGAATTATAAATTATTAAATAAATTTTATTCCAAGATATGCTGAGAATAAACAACAGAACAAGTCAGTTATCTCTGGGAAAGATAACTTGTCATGTCAACATGAATGGTCTTCTTTCCTTCATAACTAACTATATTCATTTCTTAAGAAAATCTAACTGAGCCATGTCCCCACTCACTATTTAAGCTATACAATTTTGGCCGCATTTGGTTTCATTTCCAAATCTCATTTTTCAGTTCTTATTATTAGAAAGGAGGCAAATTCCAAACTGAATTTAGTTATTTCCGAAAATATATAATCAATTAAAATGGATAAAATGATTATAGAAGTATTCCAACCAACCAAGCAAATAATTTATTTACTTGCAACCAACTTCAATTCAATTAATAATATTATCTTTCACACCTAACCAAACACTCTGAACTATAAACCATTTCATCACATAATTTTCAATCACATTATCTTGTACAACAAACCAACACAAAAACCAAAAATTATTACTGAAAGCTTTTTCATTTCCAAATCTTATTTTGATTTTCAAGATTTTTACTTTTCGAGTAGTTATTTTGGTTTTGTGTTGGTTTATTGTAAAAGATGATGTGATTGAAAATTGTGTGATGTCATAGCTTATGGTTTAGGTGTTAGGTTAGTTAGTTATGACAGATAATATGATGGGGTTAATTGTTAGTAAATAATTATTATTTAGGTTTGATTATATATCACTAGCTTGATCATGATTGATTGTAAATTATTGGAAGTAACAAAATTGAGTTTGGAAAAAAAAGCCCAAATCAAGATAATGATTCCTTTCAAATAGTGAAATGAGAATTGAAATTTGAAAATCAAACCAAATTAGTGCATGGGTTTAGGCAAGTGAGTGTGGCACAGAATGGAATAGAATCCAAAAAGCAGCTGTGGCAGACTGAGAGACACTAATCAAGTCAAGTCTTACTTGAATGATTTATCTCCATGTAATATACGCATCCATTTTCTTGGTAAATCACTGCTGCTAGGTTTGAGAAAATGAAGGTATTATGCCTCCCACTCAAATGACTACATTAATATCATGAGTTTTGGCAGCCACAATCCTTTATGTTACATTCCAGTAATTTCTCATTTACATAAGATAATCCTCAGAGAGAATTTTGACAATAACCCTTTTCAAGTTTGAGCCTTATATACTGTTAACAACATTGCCTCTTTCTTATACACCGAATGGGAGTGTTTTCAATAAATCAACCTCACACATAGTCATTTTTCACCAAATAAATAATTACCCAGCCACATTTTCTTTATCAGGTAGAAATTTTGAAACACTTCAAAATGTACCTGTGCAACAATTGAAGGAGTAGCCATCCTCCGCTCAAAGCCCCTTGAATCCCACTTTATTGAGTACTCGGAAGCTATATCTTTCAACACCTGGCATCGCTTTTCTGTTGCAGGAGGCCTTGAAGATAGTTTCTCAACAAACTAGCAATCAGGAATCAAGCAGGTTGGAGATTGAAATAAGCTGGTATGATAACTCTAACCTTTCCTACAGGATATAGGGTATTATTACCTTTTGGTTGACAAAAGCTTCTAAGCAATTTCCATATCTCTGTTGAAATGTATCTCTAAGGTCTCGCAGCTCAGGCATATCAGAGAACCTTGCAGCAGCAAACATCAGCGACGCTACAGCCTCCCGGCATTCTTCAGGGCATTCCCTGGAAAGAAATTAATAAATTAAATAATATTTATCCCAACAATATTTTACCATTGTGACATAAACAAATTAATAGGACCACAAAGTAACACCATTACATTCAAGATATAGGCTTTCCCAACATGGAAGGTGCTTTTCGCTTGATAGTTTGGTTAATAAATTTGAAACATGAATACTAGAGAACTACAATTTCTACTTTGCATCAAAACATTCCTTCTACTTCCCTGCTTTTATTTCAAAAGCTCACAACTTTTACCACTGAAAACATTTTTCAGATCTTTACAACTTGAACTTCTTCAGAAGCAAAAGCTTTGGCAAACACCTCCTAAGTTTTAAAATGGTCAGAGTGACTGCTGTTTCAATTGAATATTCTGTACATGTCAACTCTTCCTACCAATATATTTTCACTTAAATAAGAAAAAGAACAAATAAATGTAGCAGATAACCCAAAACCATTCCCATCTCGTGTTTGTACTTTTGTCATGTCCATAAGTTTCTCATCCCTGACCAGTATTTGACATTTTCTCTATAACAAAAAAAATGTTAAGCTATGGAAGCATGCATAGATGAAGACATTCACAAGATTCTTTTCAGTTAAATCTAGCATATCAGTAGTTTTCATGCATAAATTATTTTAATGATTTGTATCAACTAAACTAGAAAACAGTGATTGGTATGCACGTTTTCAGTTTAAAGTTTAAACCAACATGAGACCCAAAACATAGGCCACAAGATACAAAGATATGAAGCAGGTTAGAAAGCAGTACTTCAACAGAAAATAAAAGATCTACTAGTACACACAATATACATATGTATACAAACACAACACTAGCAACAAACGAAAATAAGCTGCTTAAAGATGTGACTGGACTCATACCCTTGTTTCTGCATTCTTGAAAGCTGCTTTACTATATACTCACAAGATTGCTCAACAAAGTCGTAGCTGGACAAGAGGTTCTTTCCAGCAAGAAATTCTTCAGTCTGTTTTCAACAGAGAGCACCCATGTAAGAATAAATTCAAGCTTTATTTCTAAGTAAATCAAATTCATGGTCATATATTAGATAGACATTCAATATAAAATCAAAAGCTATGTATTTACACATTGCTCATAGCAGCCAGTTACCAAGTTTAATATGTAAATCGTTATTATACATCATAGATATGCAAAAGACCATCTATTAAGGAACATATGCAACATCATTTTCCTAAGGAGTATGGGATCCTCAGTTGATACTTCAACCCATTGATTAACAGTTTATTGCTACCCTTAGTCAAAGGTCATATCATGTTCCTAAGGAGTATGGGATCCTCTGTAGAACTAATATCAATATCAAAAGGAAGAAGCTCCCCTGAGATAATGCCCTTTCCCCATGGGACGGTTTTCTCTATCCAACAGAAAATTCACCCACCTTTGGTGAAGTGGTTGAAGCAGAAATAAAGAGCTCTCTCTTTTATACCTTTTACCTAATTGAGCTTATCTAATCACTTTAACCACAAAGAAAACCGAAGATATCAAATTAACTCAAAATTTTCAGTTTCATGTAGCTGCATACATTTTCATGAGCTCTAAATAACTACCAAAAATAAAAAAATAAAAAAACAAAACGTTAATCAGATAGGTACTAGAAAAGGAGATTAAAAAAAAAAAAAACGCAGTACCCTTCCATATGCGTTGATATCAAGCCCATTGGAAAGCAGCTTGGCCAGATCTTCTTTCAGAAACTTCTGCTTCGCCTCCGCTCTCCTTCTCACCACCTCGATCCTCGCTCGAATCATCTTTATCAGTGATTTGCTGCATACAAACACAAAACCATTCGAAACGCATATTAAACACTAATAAACTTCACGGACCTGCGAGAAATTAAAAAAACAACATTCGAAGAGATCCAACCATTTGACGGTGAATCCACGGCCGAGTAAACCGTCGAGCATTTTGAATTCGTGGTTTGTTTCCGTTGGAGACCAAGATACTCGCTTCGAAAAAAAGTAAAAGAGAGATTTAAGTGAGCTCCTAACTTTTTTCTCAGGTACAGTAGAGAGAGAGAGGAGAGAGAATCAGTAAAATGGGTCCTCCATTACCACCGAGCACAATTTTTAAACTGGGCACTGTCAGTGCGACGTGTGTCCAATGTACTTTACTGTATTAGGAGATGGAATTTTTTTGAATTAATTCTACTTATTTAATACGCGACACAACTGTAGCAGAAAGTCAAACGTATTTCAATTTGCTTTTTGACCTTCTCTCTCCCTCCTCACTCTTTATTGACACTTCTGAAAATTCTATTATATCTTGTGGTATTCGATATTATATTCAACACTCGTGTCGAATACTTTTCTAGTATAAAATATTAAAAAATATTATATTGCCATATTTGTGTCGTATTCGTATCGCCGTGCCCGTATCCGTATTTCATAGCTCAATCCTCAACGAGGTCCACATTTTTGCACCTAGCTTTATTTGAAAAAAAAAAAAGCTCTTAAATTATCGTGATTGATTTATCTATATCTATATCTATACTATTATAAAAGTGTGAATCAACTTGAATGTTTCTTCCTATTATGAATTGACTTAAATACCCTTAGTAATTAATAAATAAAAGATATATTGATATTAAATAAAAAATAATATTTAGATTAAGTTAATTTTAGTTAATTATCAATTAATTATAGTCTCTTAAACTCTTATAATTGTCCAACTCCTCCACTTCTCCCAACTCTTTCTCTTCTATTTCATTAAGTACAAATTAAGTTCTCTATTTCATATCTAAAGTTTATGACCAAATACATAACATTGTGCACTCTAATGAAATCATAATGAACTAGGAATCCTATCTGATCCTGGTTTGTCGGATACATTCGAGTGTGAAACACAACCGAGATGAAAACAAAAATGAATGTAAAATTAATTTAATACTTTCTTTTTTCTTTTTCCATATACATGCGCACCTATCCATAATTTATTCATTGTTATATTACTGAAAATTCAAATTATTATAATTCGAATTTCTTATTATAGTTTATAAAAGACTTTTTTAATCTAACTATATTTACAAAATACATTATCTCTTATTATTTTACATGAATTATATATTTACGTGCAAAGCATGTGATTTGTGCTAGTTAATATTCAAAAAGATGATGTTTTGTGGTTTATGATATCTAAATATAGAAAACCTTTTTTGAATTCTAGAACATGAAAATTGTAATTGAGAGAATATAAATCGTTAAGATTGAGTGATAATTCATCTTATTCTCCACCAAAGATCCGTTGGTCTACCGAGATGAATCACTAGATATCTTAAGGGCATTTTTATAGGGTATTTAAGCCCACTTACAGGAGTTCAATTTCTGTTAAGTTGTTGTTTGATAGAGTGAACTAACTCTTGCAGGCCTTCCAATTTTAAATGCAACCCGCTGATTTTAAATCCTAACCTGTACATGAAACAATTTAATTGAAAAAGTCATCCAAATTAGACATACCCAAACTAAAAAAATCTGGGTGACAAAAAATCTTCTTGTTCTCTGTATTTGGCTCTGAACAAATGTGTTCCATTACTCTTAATTATTTCACTAATGATGAACGTGTGTACCACCACATCTCGATAGTTAGAATTGACATTTTCAGTGTTCTAGTTCCATATATTTTAGGATACAAATAATTCGATGAGGTTTGAGCGTTTATGAAAAATATCTTAAAATTTTGAAAATTATAAAAAGGAATAAAAAATCTCAAATTAAAAATCATTGACTCAGGGGTATTTTTTATAATTTTTAAGATTTCGAGATTATTTTCGTAAATAATGAATATCCAGACACAGCACAGATTGGGACATTCAGTAATTGGATGGACCAACTATTTTAACAGCCAAATCCAAAACTCAATGCTCATGCTCAAAATAACATACTTTCATGAAAGACCCATTTTAGCTGGGTGAAATATTAATAACTCCCCTGTGAAATATCGGAAAATCACATAACACCCCTGTCATAAATTTATTTCATATAGACTCCCTGTGATCTTAAATAAAATTCATATAACCACCCTGCTAACGAGAGTGTGGCACACACGCCCAAATCCGCGACTGGAACAGTAGAAAAAGCAACTTTTATGTGGATAAAGACCTTTTTACCCTTTAAACCTTTCTTTTATATAAATATTGTGTTATAACTACAAAAACCTTTTATATACCTTTTTAAAATTTAATTTAAATTATACTTTTATTTTAATGGACAAATTGTCAACAACCCCCATGGAAAAATGGTATCAGAGCCTAGAAGACGATGTTTTTTGGGTAAAAAATAAAAATTTGTTAAAATTGATAATAAATACGCTACATAAATTATATAAAATTGGAGAAATTATTAAAGACCAATTAATTAAAGAATATAAAGAAGAAATAGAACTTTTAGCTTCTTTAAATATAGATTATTATTCTGATATATCGTATGATGATACAGATTGGCAGTATCCTTCTCCGTAGTCATGGATATCCCAAATAAGAATCGAGCGATAAAGATCTATATTTATTTCGACGAGATACTAAAGTGGTCTCTTAAAATGTACGAATTACATCCCTGTGAGTATTATGCAGAACGGGTACAGCGCGCAAGAAAAAATAGAGATCTGTATGCAAATCTTCTTTCAATATGAATAAATATTGGAGAAATTGGATTAGTAATATAAATAAAATAATTGAGCTAGAAACCAAATTAGATCAGTTAAGAGAAGATATAAAAGGATCGGAAAATATAGAATTTTGTAATAAAACCAAAACAGAAATAAAGAAAGTCAAAACTCTTTTGCGAAAAGAGAAAAGAAAGGCGTTATTAAATAGGATTCACGCCACTAAAGGTCTATAATGGAAACTATAGGAATAAATCTTCAGAATATAGCAGATTCTGTTAATAGAATCAAAGAAGAAATAATAAATCTTCAAGATTCTATAAAAGAATTAAAAAATGAAGTTCAGATAAATAGGGTAGAAATACATCACCTTGAAAGTATGATTCTAAAAAAAGAGAAAAAATCTAAAGCTGAAAAATTAAAAGAAATAGAAAAGAAAATAAAGACTCCCTTTAAAATAATTAATTACGAAAAAGTTAGACCATACGAAAAAGGTTCGTTTGATGACTATATGCTAAATACAATAGTACCCAAAATGCTAAAAGAGCAAGAAGAAAGCTCTAAACAAGCTCTCGAAAAGCTCAAAGCTAAAGGCATTATTGTAGAAAAAGATGATAAACCAGAAACAAGTCAAGAAAAAGATAAAGAAGAATCATGAATAACTTAAATGATTTAATAGAAGACTTTGAAAAAATAAATTTAGCGGATCTAATTGAATATGAAGTAAAAATAAATAAAGCTAGTAGTTCTGGAACCAAAAGAGAAGATGGATCTACTATAGAAAATCCACAGGAATCTATGGGTTCTAATGAACATAGAACTTTTCCTTCTTATTTTAAATCAAGAAAGGATAGACAAGAAGATAAACGCTCTAAGCAATATAATCCTAAATATAAACCAGACGATAATTATTCAGAACCAATAAATATAAATGGAAGTAAATTAAATCTCGATTGTAAAGTAGATAAAAGAGAAACTTTAATCAGATGGCAAAACGATATGATTGCCTATTTCCTAAACCAAGATGAGACATATACAACGACATCTAAACGTGCTGAATATATAATATCTACATTTACTGGAATAGTTCATAATTGGTGGGAAGGAGTTTCTCCTGATATACAAGGAATTATGAGAACGGCTATGGAAATAGAATTTGATAGAGATATAAGATCTGGAGTAGTTGTAATGGTAAATTACATATCCGATGAATTTTTAGGCGAATCTTGGATAAATAACTTTGAACATGAAAGGCAAAGAGAAAAAGAAGAAGCTAGAACTAAGCTTATAAAACTTGCCATTTGTTCAATATGTGATATTCAAGGATATATTTTTGAATTTTGTGACTACTACTATACTCAGTTTTATAGTGGAGAATCACAAGATATATATCTTAATATGTTTTATGCTAAACTCCCTGACCCTTGGGGATTACATATGAATAAAGTTTGGGAAGATAATAAAATAAATAAACCTAATAACCTAGGAGGACGTATTCACGTCTTACTAAAAGAATTACAAAGGCTTTGCTATGAGCAACAACTTTATAAAAAATCCAGGAAGGTTTCTGGACTATGTTGTTCTAAAGTAGAAATGTCTACCCAATGGGGATGTGATAGAGAAAATAAGTATAAGACTCATAAGAAAAGAAAATTCAAACGTAAGCTATATAAAAAGTATGATAAATTTGAAAAGAAACATATAAAACCTAAAAGAAAGTTTTTTAAAAGAAAAGAAAATAAAACCACTACAAAATGTCAATGCTGGAATTGTGGAGAAGAAGGTCACAAATCTCCAGAATGCCCTAAACCTAGAAAACAAAGGGTTAGAACATTAGAAGCCGAATTCATAGAAATACGAGATGAACTTGAAGAAATTTCTGACATAGAAAATTATATTGGAGACGAAATATATGCAGAGATAAGTGAAGAAAGCCCTTCAGAAAATTCTGAATCTGAGTCTAATTAAAATGGATTCTGAGATACAGAATTACAATGAAGAAGAAATAATAGAAGAAGAAAATACAGCAGGATATGCGAAAAGAATAACCTTTAGTCAAGAAACTCTTGATAAAATAAAAAATCTAAAACTAAATGCAGCGAATCCAACAAATAATAATATTTACCGGATTAGCAAACTTAGTAAAAAGAAATAAGATTAATCTTTATGACTATCACGAGGTTGAAAAGGCTATAAACATTGAAAATACATCTGGAAAAGTTAAGATAAGTCTTATAACTCGAAATATAGCTAACAATGCTATAAACAAGTTGAAAAAATCTCTTAGACCAAAGATACAATATATATCTTGGAAGAATACAATTTTTAGTTAAATCTCTATTTAGAGAATGCATTGATAGTCCCCTAGTACTATCTTTACATGACCAAAGATTTAGAGATGCTAAAACTAGCCATTTAGGAACAATTGAAGAAAATTTATATTATAAACAGTTCCTTTTTGACGTTTATCCAAAATACAATATTAATTTGCAAGATGAAAATATAGATGAAGTTCTAAATTTACACTATAAGTTCCTAAAGGATATAGGATTAAAAGATGGTAGTAAGGCATTTACCCTTTACTATAGAGCACTTTATGTGTTAAGTAATAGTAATTATGGTAAAACTTACCAAAATGAACCATATCTAAAAATAGATAATGAATGGAAAGAAATTGCCACGGCAAAATTGCCTTTGCTAGAAGAAATACAAGAAGTTGATTCATACGAAATTGAAATCAATAGAAAACCTGAAATAGAACAAAGGTTACTACCAAGTAGACTTAGTTTTCAAGGAAATTTGTTAACTGGAGGAAGTTCTAGAAATCTTCTCACAGGAAGCAGTTCTGAGACTAAGATAGAAAGAAAATTGACCGTTACTAGATCATTGCGATACAATAATACAATGATTATAGAAGGAGAATATTTTAATGGAACTGAAAGAATTACAGGACCAAGAATATTAATTGATACAGGAGTTAGTGGTAATCACTTCTCTCAAACAAAAAATAAAGGGTTAGTAGGAATGATTACTAGTAAACCAATCCAGTATACAACCTTTGAAGGATTGAGGGCATCTTGTAATCAAGAACTATATGTCCCAATAACTATACAAGACTTAAAACTTAAGGTTAAGTGTTTCCTTAGTCCATATATGTAGTGCCCCGCTCTACAGCCCCCGAACCTGCACGAATTCCCAAGCCGAGTACAGTGCCTCAACCCGAGAACCCACGCAAGCTAACGGGTCAATCCCGACACTTGGCAACAGTGAATCCCCAAATGAAAACATTTAAATAAATCAGAGAATATATATAGCGGAAGCATTTAAATCCATATTAACAAAAATGCCACTCCGGGGCCAATACATTAACAACAGCCCACTCAGGGCAACATCATTTAAATAACAATATTGGGGAACAATATAATATTATCAATCCAGGTTGACAAGAAAAATGAACGAGATCAAAAGACAACTAAAGAGACTCGGCAAAACCAAAAAGCCTATCTGACACTGTTGCCCATCCGACACGTAAGACATGTCGGTCTCTCTCAAACCTGAGGCAAGAACAAATTAAAAGAGGGTGAGTCAAAGTACTCAGTGAAGATGTGAGAACAAGTCGAGTCATGCTTCCGGGTATTTATAGAAAATACATATGCGATAATGAAGAAACCGGAATATGCTTCGACTTGGATATACAATTAAGAATTAAAATCAATAACACTATAAAGCAATAAATACTATCCCAGCGAGAATGGGCCTGTTCCTCCTTATATCTCCACGGTGCATGTATAAATACTCCATCGCCGGTGTCAAGCTAAGGAGCAACCCGAAGCTCAACCATAATGAATTTTAGGAAAATGTGCAACGAATGCAACACCCACCATCGCTCCCAACCGTGGCTATCATCTCCTGACAGGCCACGATTGACGCTTAGTTTTGGGAGAAGCACCTCGGATTACCCCCTGAACGCCCGTCCCCAGATGTAACCTTCGGATACCTTCCCGGGCCCAACTTGAAAATAGTCATGTATTTGCTCGCTTTAAAATAACCCATTTGAATGCCAACCGACACTCTGAGCAAGGGTGACGACAAAGGATTAAATCCTAAGTCAAACCGTCACGTAAAATAAATAGTTTTCTTGCCCTTTTGAAAACAAATCAATTTGGTTTACTTATGTATAATTTTGATATTAAATGATTTGAGGATAAAACATAAAAATATAAACTCGAAATATATAATATATTAATAAGGGATTAGGGGGTTCGCAATTGTATATATATATGTTCAAGCCCAGTTAAAAGTTTAAATCCTCACCTGGAATCAAAAAGAGAAAGCCTAGCTGCTAGACTCACTGGTCTCCCACGCCGGACTGATCTGGAGACAAGACAAGACCTAGACAAATCAATAACGACTACAACAACAATAAAAGCGCAAATAAGCAATTATTGGACGAACGGCTAACCAAACATGTTTCCAATCATGCATATGTCAATTATAATATGTAAAGAAGCTATCATGTAAATTTCACGCAATTCCGACAAGTTGTCAAAAATACACATAATTAGAATTACACTATTCATAGCCCGAACGAGGGCGAAATTAAATAAACATTCCAAAATATAAATCTACAAATTAAAAGGGTTCTATAGGTGAAAACGGTGTAATTTTTGGAGTCCGTATGCAAAAAGTCAACAAAAAATGGTGACCCGAAGACTCAATTGCCGAGAGCAAAGTTTGAAAAGGCTGGAAAAATTCACTAAGTGTTTCACACGGCCTAGTGCACGGTCTTGAACACGGTGTCAAGACCGTACACGCACACACGGCCAAACACACGGGATAGGTGCACGGGCTCAAGCCCGTGCAAGCAAATATAGCGGCACACGGGCTCCTGCACGGTCTTGCGCAAGACCGTGCGTTAGCCCGTGTGGTTCAACTGAACCCAGCAGAAACTTACAGGTTTTCAAATTTTCGAGCCAAAATTCCACAAAAATCATATTTTTAACGCAAATCAACACTCATAATTTATAACAATCAATAATCAACATCTAATTCACATATACATCCAATTAAATCACGAATTGACCAAGAAACGGGCTCGATCTAAGCATTTAACCTAAAAATCCCGAAATAACCAAATATTCTCAAAACCTCGAAAAAACGTAAAAGAAATTGGGGAAATTGGTACCTAAAGAAAGGTATCGATGAACTGATCGTTTAAAAACGATTGGTGCGAAATCCCACGGAGATTCGAGCTCGGCACGATCGATTAGGGATTCGGGAGAAATATCTCTTTTCTTCTTCTTCTCTCTCTCTCTCTCTCTCGAAATAAAAATAATGAAATGAATTTCGATACTTATCAAATATCTTCGAAATACCGAAAAATATGAAGGGTTATTTTAGTAATTTTAGAAAATCCAATTAAATACGCGTCGATCACATATAACGATTAAATATTTAATAAACGCAATATAGACACGTAATTTAAATACGCAAACAATATTATCACATTGGTCATTTACGACATAATATATTATAATTCACATATAATCGAGAATTTAGAGATTAAGAAAGATAATTAACGCGTAAAAATTACTCACAGTAATTCCCAGATTTCTGGGTCGTTACAATATATAAATGGAGAATTCTTTGATATAATTCTTGGTAATGAATTTTTAAATAACTGTGACTATTATAAAATTGAGAAAAATGGAGTCACTCTCCAAATTTTAAATAAAGAAGTATATTGTCCTAAGTATGAAAGGATTTAACTTTCCATTAAGTGTCTTCATACAACTAACACTTTTCAAAGAAAATATCACTACTTGTGCCTTGATTGATACAGGGTCTGAAATTACAATCTTTAAAACATTCTTCATAAAATAATGGAAAAATGATAGCAATATAAGAATAAAAGGAATAACAGGACAATCTCAGGCCATCAATAAAGTCGCTAGAGATGTTGAAATTATCCTTGGAAGTAAGATAGTTTTGATTAAACAAGTATATGAATATAATTCACTAGAAGCTGATATATTGTTAGGAAATGATTTTCTTGAACAATTTCAGTTCTACACACAAAATGTGTATATGATAACATTAAAAACTTCATGTGGACAAAATACCTCGAGTCAATAGACCATTCAGAGTTCAGCCAGCTGAGCGTGGTGGACGACAGGTATATGAGAAAATTCCAATACAAATAAACACAGTTTCTATAAAAAAGATAAACTTTGGTTTTTTCAAAAAGAAAATAGAAGAAAATTATAATAACAACCCGTTAGCCTTTTGGAAAGAAAGTCACCCTAAGGCCAAAATAGAGTTAACCGAAAATGTTATAATAAAAGAAAGACCCATGACATATACCAACGAAGAAATAACGGAATTTAAAAAACAGATAGAAGAATTATTGGATAAAAAACTGATTCGAAAAAGCTTTAGTCCATTCTCAAGCCCTGCTTTCATGGTAATGAATGAGGCGGAAAAGAAAAGAAATAAAGCTCGAATGGTAATAAACTTTAAAAGGCTAAACCACTTTACGAAAAGTGACAGCTATCCTTTACCAAATAAAGAAGTCTTAATAAATCTAGTCAAAAATAAGTCTTTCTACTCTAAGTTTGATTGTACTTCTGGTTTTTGGCAAATAAAAATGGAAGATAATAGTATTCAATATACAGCATTCAGTGCTCCTCAAGGACATTACGAATGGCTTGTAATGCCTTTTGGACTAAAAAATGCACCATCTATATATCAGAGAAAAATGGATAACATCTTTTCAAAATACCATAATTTTATGGTAGTATATGTAGATGATGTCTTAATTTGTTCTAATACAGAAGAAGATCATAGAAAACATCTTCTTATTTTTGCTACACTTTGCAAAGAAAATGGAATTGCTCTCTCAGAGAGAAAAGCCATAATAGAAAAGAAAGAAATAGAATTTCTAGGATTAAAATTGAGTGCAGCAGGAATAAAACTGCAACCTCATATATCCAGAAAAATTCTTGAATTTCCAAATAAACTTGACAATAGAAACCAAATAGAAAGATTTCTTGGATGCTTAAACTATGCTGAAGGATTCATTCCAGATTTAGCAAAGAAAAAGCATGAAATTCAAAAACTTCTTCGAAAAAATAATACTAAAGGTTGGAGTTCTAAACACACTGATATAGTTGTTAGTCTTAAAGAAGAATGCAAATCTTTACCAGAGTTAAGACTACCAGATGATAAAGATAACCTTATAGTTCAAACTGATGCTTCGGATCTCTATTGGTCAGCCCTTTTAAAAACTGATCTCAATGAGATTTGTAGATATACAAGTGGAACATTTAGTCAGGCTGAGGTTAATTATACAACTCATGAAAAAAAGCTATTATGTGTCATAAAAGGAATTAGAAAGTTTTCTCTATTCCTTCTTCAAAAGCCTTTTATAGTTCATACAGACAATACCCAAATCCAAAGCCTTGTCCAGAATAAACTTCCCAATACACCCCAATACAGAAGACTCCATAGATGGCAAGCCTTTTTGTCACATTATACTTTCAAAATTGAACATATTAGGGGAACTGATAATTTCTTAGCAGACTTTCTATACCGAAATGTCGATTTTGGTACAGATTAAAGGCGAGTATATGCGTATACATATACCTAGTCCATCTCAAACGGTAGATGGTAAAGACAATATCAAATCCGTTGATGGGTGGTGATTTCCCAAAAATCACATCAAAAATTCTTTCTTAAAGATAATCTTATTTTGCAGATGGAGGATATAGAGAAGCTCAATAAGATAAAGACAGAAGTCAATACATTGTGAGAAGTTTCTCTCGATATAGAAACTGCTTTCGGGCACTATAAAGAGTTGGTTCTCACCAACTTTAAAATCCTTGCAAACCTTATAAGTGAGAATACAGATAGAATGAATAATTTATACAAGAGAGTTGAAAAAATAGAGGCAAAAAATAAACAAAAAGAAAAGGCAGAATGTTCTGGTGTGAAAAAGCCTGAAACACCGACTATAATAATTGAAGAAATAAATAAAAAGGAAGATAAGAAAAAGGAGGTAAAAGTCGAGGAAATAAAGAAGGCATCCTCAACAAGAGAAATAAAAATAGAAATTCCAAAACAGACGGTTTCCTTCAAAACCGTAGAAATACACGACAAATACACTCCAATTCATACTTTGGAAAAAGAATATAAACGAATAACTGATGAAGCATACAACTTTCCAGAAATGGAAGAAATCTTTTACTCTACAGGAGGAAGCATATATCCAAGATTGACAGCAATTATGGGAGCAAATCCTGATCGTATTACAGATCTAGCAGCATACGGATACCTTGACCTCATATACTTAAGTGCAAAACAGACCGAAATACAGGGATTCGATGATTTATTCAAGTCCAAGGTCTCGCAGTTTGCTAAAGGACGACAATGTGTCATCAAATTCTATACAATCTCTCCTGAATTGGAGAAACATATCTGGCATGAGGCAGTCCATATTGTCTCCATAAATCACCTTTACAGCAGCATAAAATTAGATGTTGGCAATAAAAACTTTAAGCCAACAAACTTCACCCCAGAATGGATCATAAAGCGAAGGGCTCTGGGAATAAAGGCTATACAGAGCATTTCAGAAAATTTATTTGATAAAAATTTTCAAACAATTTGTGCCGCAGGTAACTGGATTCTAGTTACCAAAGGATCTCCAAATGACTCAAAATCAGGGTTACTAGGAGAATTTCACAATAAACTTGTCACACATCAACTCTACTGCTCACCGGAAACTAGAAAAGAAGCATGTAGACAAATTGGGTGCCATAGAGAATAAAAGTGTAACCAGGTAGAAGATGGCGTAAGCAGTGACGCCAATACAAGGATGGCGTAAGCAGTGACGCCAATACGCACCGCACTATCTACAGTGAAAGAATGACAACCATATAAAGTTATCGGCCACCTGTGCCTGTCAATAATGGAATTTTGTCGGCAAAATCCGAGCCGTCAACCTAAAGTTAGATCGTAGGGTTTAGATTAGAGATAAATTTTCTTATCGATGTAAATCAATCTATAAATAGAGGATAGGTTTAGTTGTTAGGGATATCGAAAAACAACCGAAGTTAAAGAGTGAGTGAGAATTTGTAAGCTTTAATCTTCATAGTTTTCCAGTTTGTAATATGAATCGATAAACCTCTAAAAGAGGAAATAAAATCATTTCCTTTGATAAAACACCGATTTAAATATTTTGATAGAAGATTGTTACAATCCTTTACTCCCTTAAGTTTTTCATAAAAAGCTGATATCTATACCACCAAGCCGTAGTGAAATTTCCGTTGGAGATCGTAGCTGTTTTCCAGTTGCAGTCCGTAAGACGAGAGGTCGCAAGGACGTTTGGAATGAAGGGCTGATCGAGGAAGTCGAAGACGAGTCTTACCGGTACAGATATACCAGAATTTTGGTGAAGAAGACGAAGGAGATAAAGAAAGGTAACAAACTTTTACAAACATTTAATTTGTTTTATGAATTTGGAATTGATTTTAGAGTACTCTTACTTTATCAACAATAATGGGTAATCTTTATAAAAAATTACACACATACACTGAATTTAATTTTTAATATAAGAAAATTCTAGAACATGAATTCATTAGATAAACGAAATATTGGTATTCAATACGAACAATACAAAAATATGTATTTATGGTATAAACAAAGACATGAATATATCAAATTACTTCAAGTTCCCAAACAAACTATAAAAATGGAATACATCCTAATGGAACACTATAAAAATAGATATCAACAACAAGGAGTCTTTATCTCATCATAGCTCAACCGACATTTGATTAATAACCTAAAAACTTTGTAATGAAAATACGTGATAAAGCCTTATATAATTTTATACTTGACTCACATAGAGTAGAAATTAAAAGAAATATAAAATTATTAAATGAAAATTACGCTATAATTCCTTTAGAAGTCCTAATCAGGATTCAAAAAGAAACAATAAACTTACAGAAGAAATTAAAACAAGCAGAATATATTTTTGGATTTTGTTAGAATTATAAAAATATTTTCAAGTCAAATTATACAAGTTCAAGGACTAAACTGAAACAATAAATAAATTAAGGGACTGAAAGTAAAACAATAGAGAAATAGCTTTTAGTCAGTACAATAAAGACAAAAGGGCATTTTTGTCCCAGCACTCATTAAATCGACGTAAGGAGGCAGTGAGGTATTTTATAGAAGCATAAGGGTGTAATCAGGAATAAAAATTTTATAAGGAGCTAATATGAACTTTATAAACAACACAAGGAGGTGTTAAGGAATTAACCCCATTTTAGCTACAGCCCGAGATGCTTTTTTCAGAAAACCTCTGAAATTATGATCATCAAGCACGTTATCACAAAAATCATTCTTGGGAAGCAGTTTTTTCCATCCAAACGGGAACTTACTGAGTCTAACTCATACTGTTAGAACTTGAATTACAGCTGCTTTTGTTTACTTGACGAAAACCGGATTTCCTTTTTCTTGACATGCATCGTTTGGCTAAAGACAACTTCGACCTCACAGGAATGTTTTCATCCTCACTATCTTCACTATCCAACACAATCACAGACTCAGATATCGGAGACTCCTCATTGGTACTGCTCGGTAGTTGCTCAACAGGTATCAATGGTGGATTATCAGCCATGTCAGATAGTTTGAGACGCAAAATTGCAGCTTTTTTCTCTTTTCTTCCATCATAATACTTGCATTTTTCTGAAAGAGCTGATGATATCCTAGACGATGAGTGTGGGATTGGAGCCAGATTCTCTTTTTCATCTTCTAAATGCTCTGGAGATGGAATCGACCCAACCAAACCTACTTTCTCAAGTCTAGAACTACTTAAGAGACTTCCTTTTGGGATATGTTGTTTGTCAGCATTTCCACTTTGACCCGTTTTAACACAGCGTGATGTCTCCTGCTCTTTAGTGACAGTTGTGTCTATATAATCTTTGTTTGTGATGGTTTCCAACATAGACGAACGGTTTGGTAGATCAAGGTTTGTATTCTCACCAGTTCTAATATGGGGAGCATCTGCCTTTAGTGACAATTTACTTCTCCCGGCATGCAATTTACCTGGATTCCCCTTGTGTTCGGTGGAAATGTTATTAGCTGTTTCAATTTGACCAATATGAACGAGCTTCTTTGAGAAATTATTTATTGGAACTTTGCCAAGACCACTTATTGAATTGCTACTTGATCCCAGATCAAAGATGGATGCATCTGATTCTTTCATTTCAGTCTGTGTCATAAGTTACTAGAAGAAGTTAAATAGATGTAAACTCTGACTAAATCATTGCCTAATTAAACAATGAACTTACATGTGCTGTGCTCTGACCTGTCTGAATTTGACTTTCTCCAGCTCGGGCGTATTTTTCAGTCATGGATCTTGCTTTCTGATCAAAAGCTTGTCTGTTATATTTGTACTCCCTGCTCTGCACAATATTCAAGATATGTTACATTTGACCGTGTGCGTGATTTTTTTTTTTTTATATATTTTGGTATTTTCTTAGAGAGAAACTTCACTCACTGCTTCATGCATAAGGCCATCATCAGGGTTTGGTTCACTTAGTAAGAGCCCAATGCTTGTCAAGACGGTTGAAATATTCAAAGATGGTTGCCATGTGCCCTGATTCAATTGGAATTTGACCTTTGGTAAGGAAGCTCATAATTGCAAGTTATTAGTCAGGTCTAAAACATATAGAGCCAACAAAATAGAAACCTTCAGTTTGTGTAACAGATGAAATCTATTGTTTGGGGGGCATTAAATCATATAATCACTCTCAATACTGTGTAGGCCAGTATTGGCTAGTCAGTAGGTTTCTCTGAAATAGGCTTTAAAAGAATCAAGGTAGTGATTTACTGGAATCAAACTACAGCCGTAGTTAAAGATGAAATATGAAATACAAAATATTAATAATATCAGAAGGGAACGGCTAACTTTCACTGAAACCATCATGGCACTTCTAGCACAAGAAAATGGTCATTCCTACTCCTTCAGTCCCATAATACAGAAACTCATTTTATGGTTACACTGAGAAATGGTTCCTGACTAAATCTTGCGAAAGAACAAGCGGATATAATCATTTGATTTGACTGTACTCGTGTACATTCACAATTTCATACACACACACACACACACATGTATACACTATGTTCTTGTATAAGATTGTCAGAAGTATGCATTTTTAATTCTTAATGCCAAAAGGAACCACGAAAATTCAATTAAAGATCTCCAGATATCTCAACACAACAGCCCGGAGTAATTAGATATTACCACAATGTACTTCTATGTTCTATTTAAGAAATGGTGACTGCAGCAAACCAATGTGAATCTGCGATAATACAAATCAACAAACCTTGGGCGGGAGATTGAGGATATCCAAGCAAATGCGGCCTCCATTGTCTATATTTGGATGGTATATAGGCGTAGCAAAGGTTACAATCGGAGGCTGAAATGGGTACCTTCACGCAGCAAAAACAAAAACCCAACTGACAAAACAATTAAATACACCAATTCGAAGAAAAATATACACAAAATCATCAACAACAAGAACTCAGTAGCCCAGCATAAATGAACAACGCGGTCGATAAGGGATAATCAAAAGAAATACCTTTCGGGTATTTGGATGTTGATTTTAAACACGCCATTAGCATAGACAGTTCCCTCTGGTCCTCGAAAGACTGTAAATCAAAATAAAATATTTCATAAAAAGCTGAAATTGAGGTATTCTATATACGTATATTGATAGAGGCATACGTGCGTCAATGGAGGTAAGGGACGGCGCTGAAGCTTCGTCGGAAAGAGAAGGAAAAGAGGCGCCTGGAGGTGGATCCGTGAGAAGTAGCTTCAATTCCTTCTGCATTCGTAGATTCAATCTTGCCGCCTGCGCCATTTTTACGTTCCTCTTCCCTGAATTTGGGGCGAGGAAGAGTTGAAAGTGTTCGGGAAATGGAAAGTGTCTTCACTCTTCAATTTTGGAAATTTCAACCGTGAAAAGGCGCCTAAAAAGTATGGTTTTAGGTGGGAAAAGGCGGTCTGGTATTTGGAAAAAAAGGAATAATTACACTTAGACCCTCTCGACTTAGGGATATATACAACAATAATTCATAAATTATTGGAAATTATAGATAAATTTCATAACTTTAATAAAAACCTAAAAAACTTAACATAAATTTTAATTAGATTGCCCATAATATTTTTGTTATAATATCTGCTATACATGAAATGAGCGAAGTGATTAAATTGTTGTCCAGTTAATAAAACGTTAGCATCTACTAGAGTAGTAGAGAGGGTCTTGCTATATTTTTCCCTAAGTCGAGGGAGTGTAAATGTAATTATCCCAAACTTGAAAAAAGGGTTAATTAAAAGGCATAATTACAATTTTAGTCCCTAAACTTGTCACCAATTATCAATTTGTCCTCAAACAACTTCAGTCAGCAAACTTAGTCCCCGAAGTTGCCATTTTTTTATAACTAGAAAGTAAATAGGTAGGTAAGATCATGGAATATCAGGTCCTGGGTGTGGGCCATGACGACGCATGTAGCTCACAATCTGCTCGGAGAGAGACGTCTGAAGATCGGCAATCTGGTTCTGAGGTGAAGTCTAAAGCTCAACATGCTGACGGCTCAACTGTCGGCGAAGCTCTTGAAGCTCGGTGTTATGACTGTCCACCTGGTGGCGAAGCAGGGAATACTGATCGGTCGTCTGCTGCTGAAACTCAGTGAATCGGTTACCCCAGATAGCCCACCGGTTTGCGTGCCACTGAGTCTGGTGTGTAGCCTCCTCCTGCTGGAAGGTACTCATGTAGTCCCAACTCCCCTGATCCCATTGGGAATGCTCTGCGTGGTGCTGCTGGGAGTCTGAAGGTCCGTGACCAAAAGTGTCTCTCAAGCTTGAGAAGACTCGGGCACATGAGGCTCCTGCTGTGGAATGTAGACGTCCGTATCCATAAGCTGCTCGAAGATCTGTTGAACACATCTCTGATCATCTGCCTCGGGGAGTCCTCCTCCCTGGTTCTCGTTTTCTTCTCTTCCAACATCCGGCTGCTCTATCCTGAGGACATAACGACCGCGGCGGCCTATCCTCTGGCACACGCCCATGTGAGCAAGACTCACGTAGCTAATCAAGGACTCTCCTCCCATAAAGACCTGAATGTTGATATTCGGGATTCCGGCGCACTCAAGTATCGCTGTGATGTAAGACCTACTCGGATCTTGCTGGTTGGGCGGGTGACCAGGCGCTCTATATGTCGGAGGATAAACATGATGGCATTAACCTTAATGCTCTGCACCATACAGTCGAAGAGGTAACAGTCGGCAAGAGTCACTACTCCGGGGCTCTCTCCTCTCGCAAGTAGTGTCCGAGTGAGGATTCGATGCATCATCCTTAATTCCTTGTCTCGGAGGCAAGTAAAGAAAATATCACGCTTTGATTACTTTGAGAGTGATTTTCTGTGAAACCAAGGGGGGTCTCACATTGAGATTGGAACCAGAGGCTTGGTCTTTTTGAGGTGTTAGACCTTCACCTCGCAAGGATTTGTTCTTATTGTAGGCCTTTATCTGATCCGCTATGCTGCTCATTTGGATTTGCATAGTTTTCTGCATACCCACAATTTCCTGTAGAGACGCCCTCAACTCTTTTTGCTCCCCTGCAATAGTTTCCAGATGTTGATGGATAATCTTTTCTCCAGCCTCGCGCAACCCTTTCTCTTCACTCAACAACACCTCATTCTTCCTCAGAGCGTCAGAAATCTCCTTAGCACGAGTGTGCTCCGCCACTGACATTATGACACAGAACCGTCAGGATCGACGACTCTAATACCAAATGTTAGGTATCAAACAGTAAAATTGAGAGAAACAGACAGGAAATTAGAGAGAATCAGAGATGCGAAAACTTAGAACTTCTTCATTAACTGGATAAAACTCTCAACAACATTACAATATAAAGGAAATCAACAACTAGTCGGCACATACGCCGTTAGGGAAAGTACTGAAAAAAGATAGTGGCAACTAATTTCACTGGAGCTAGAACGAGTTGCAGATATTGAGGTGGTCCTGAGAGTTTGTTGTAGATGAAAGACTTGTAGCCGTTGGATTACTGTTGAGCTGTAAGGTAAGATCAGGCTTCTCACTTTCAAGCAGTGCCCTTGGATCAGCTAACTCATCAGCGGCTGAGATCATTTCAGGATAAGTTGGGACAACGACGTTTGGAACTTCAATAAGAGCACCTGGACTGCTAAGATTAGAACATTCTGAACGAGCCAGATTAATCCTCCCTTCACCAACTGATTTAACTGTCACGGTCATGAAAATGTAGTGTGCCTAGAAATCTCGCTGATCCAATGTCGGTAGATGCCTGCTATATTTTGTTTATTTTGTTGGAATCGAGTATATCTTCGTGATTTTGTGTTTGAAAATGGGAATTGAGATGTAGTGTGCCTAGAAATCTCGCAGATCCAATGTGGATAGATGCTTGCTATATTTTGTTTATTTTGAAAGTATTTGAATTTGTCGATTATGTTATATGTTCGTCTCTCTGAGTTCGTTAATCTTTGAATGTTTATTAATTCGATTATTCCTTAAGAAGTATGTTTCTTGTGTGTTCATTTGTTACTGCATATTATGATTGAGATGTCTCAATCTGGAATTTCGCGGGAGCATTAAGCATAACATCACGAAAATTCATTGTTTTTGAAAGTCTTGTGTTGTGTCTTATACTATTTCGCTTGATTTAAGTGGATAATTCACAAATTCAGAGTTTCAAGTTTTGTCTATTTATAGGCATGGCCATTTTCTTTTCGCTTTCTAGTTATAGGCTGTTATTCTGTGGAATGTATTATAGTTGGGTGCAGAATTGTTCTCCATTTTGACGGTTCAACTATGATGTTTACTTCTTTTTCTTGATGATTGCATAAGATTTATGTATATTAGGTTGTTTTAACATTCGAGCTATGTTGTTTGTGTAAATCCGCAATTTAGGGTAAATAATCCGCAATATTTACCAAAAAAAAAAAAATCCACAATATACTTGCTAAAAAAATTCAAATCTCTAATTATCTATACTATTATAAAACTAGTTAAAATCCCGTGCCAAGGCACGGGTGTTAATTTATTAATAAAGTATTTTTTAATTAATTTTTTTATTTTAAGAAATCAGTTTTCTATAAAATTTTAAAATCATTTATTTTAATTTGAACGATATTATCGTATTTCTTTTATATTTACTTTGATAAGTTTATTTTTATACTTAATTATTTTTAAAATTTATTTAATATAATTTAAAATTAATTTATTTATAAAGATATTGTAGGACTCTTATATATAGATAATGAAAATATAAATAATAATTTAATTTGAATTAGATCTGTAACTAACATATCTAGACAAAATCTTTCACTCTTTTGGATAAATATGAAAATAATTAATAGGTTTAATTACAAGGCAGAATAAAATTCATTGAGGATATCCACATGTACGCTTAGGTAGATAGCCTCAAGGATTCTGAATTATTGTATATAGACTAGGTAAAAGTAGAATTTAACTCCAAATAGCAATTTTCAGGAAGAAAAAAAATAGTTTGATTGTTAGTTAATTTTATTATCAGGAATAGTAAACAACATGTTTAACATTTATAAGGTCAAACGAAAATTATAATTCTTATTAATAGAATTCTTTCGATCATTAATTATTATTAATAGAAAAACTAACCTATTTCATTACTCCTAGTACGTTCTTTCAAACTGGAAGTTTAAAAACTTATCTTGATTAAAATTTATAATTATACATGTTAGAAGTTTAAAGGACTTTTAAAATTTTAATAATCATCAATTAACATAAAACTTAAATAATTAAGGGTAGTACAGTTATTACATATGTTATCTAAATTTAATTTTAATAATAAGAAGGTTAATTTAGTCAATTTACAATGGGGAAGAAATAACTAATTTGATCCACACTTTTATAATAGTATAGATAGATAGATAGATATAGATTTTGTCCTTCTGTCATGACTGCTAATTATAGAATTTGCCATATTAGTGCAGGTTGTGACTAGTTCCTTATGCTTTGCCTCACCACAATCGAACATTCAAATACATTTTCTTTTCTTACATCAAGAATAGTATACTATCTTTTTGAATCTTACATTACAATATCATCTATTCTAAGGTCTGATTTCGTAGTCCGAAACTATAAAATTTTCTCTGATTTCTTACAAGATCAGAATATGTATAACGCATCTTCTATCGAGGTTCCATTATCGTGATGCTAAGTTCATTACCGGAACAGTCTGTAGGCTTACTCGACGAAGTATCTGCTTCATAAAACAAGTTTCTTTCGGTGAAAAAGCCAGGCTCTTTTGGCTTCGGCAATTGGCCCTCGCTTGCCAACATCAGAACCACATTCGACATGCTAGGCCTATGTTCGGGAGACTTTTGAACGCATAACAAACCGACATGGATTGATCTTAATATTTCGGATAAATATGTTGTTTTGCTTGAAAAGGAATCGATTAACTCCAAAGACCGGCCTTCGTTGTGCAGTATCCATGCCTGATGAACAGAAAAACAGAATGTAATTGGTGCTGCATGAAGTTTGAAACAGTATTTATAAAGTTGGAACATAATTGAAGGAGGAGGACAAACTTACATGGCCAATAAGATTATGATGATGATCTGGATGGTTAAATCCTCTGTTTCTAGTCCCATTTATGATCTCCAAAACCAAGACTCCGAAGCTGAAAACATCGGATTTCACTGAGAAATTACCATCTACTGCGTATTCAGGTGACATGTATCCACTGCAGGGCAAATGCTGAAGATAGTCAGATGATTTCAGAATTTATTAAATATTAGCATAATGATAAGAAATTAAAGAAACGACAAACACGTATACATATACGTACTAGGTACCGACGACTTTTCTGGTGTTTGCTTCAGTTTCATTTCCCCCAAAACTTCTTGCCATGCCAAAATCTGATATCTTGGGGTTCATCTCATGATCCAACAAAACATTGCCAGCTTTGAGATCTCTGTGGATAATTCTCAACCGGGAATCTTGATGAAGGTATAGTAATCCACGAGCTATTCCATTGATGATACGAAACCGAGAAGGCCAATCGAGCAATTTGCTTTGATTTTCATCTGCCAATACAATAAACTCAAACTAAACCTTCACACAATAATACTTGTCTCCTATCTGTATTCTACTACTTTTCAGTTTCTTAAACATTTTTTCCATTTCAATTTTCAACATAAAACGCATTTAGAGTAATCATACATTAGTTGTTCGAAAACTTACCAAATATAAATGTGTCCAAGCTATTATTAGACATGAATTCGTAAATCAACATCTTCTCTTGTTCATCAATGCAACATCCGAGAAGCTTCACAAGATTCCGATGCTGCAATTTTGCTATCAATATAACTTCATTTTTGAACTCATCAAGTCCTTGTGCCGAGTACTTTGATAATCTCTTCACCGCGATTTCTTGTCCTTGCAACGTACCCTGAAGATAAAGAGATGAGGGTTCTTACAAGCTCCTTCAAAATTAATAAGAAATTTCTAATTTATTTTATGACATTAACAAACTTCTCTAATTTTAAGGATATTATGTGGAAGTTTGCCATTACACAAACTTTTGTAATAGTTTTAAGTACCTTGTAAACAGGTCCAAATCCACCTTCACCAATCTTATTTTGTGGTGAGAAGTAATTTGTAGCCTTAAGTATGGTGGCTAAATCAAAAGCCGGTAAGTCTAGATCTTCTTTGTTGCTCTCAACTTTCTGAAAGTTCCTTGAGTTGCTTTCCGATGTTCCTGTAAGATTAATACATACATATATAAATAACAATGATATATTGTCTCCATAAACATTGTAACACAAATGATTGGGTCAATTATAAATACCTATAAGGTTAACGTCATTTACGAAAAACACCATGAAATCTTGAAAATTATTAAAAACACCATGAGGTTTGGCAAAATAACGAATACCCCCCTCAAACTAACGGAAAATCGTTGATAATCGTTGACTCCAGGTGTTTTTTTGGTAATTTTCAAGGTTTTCATGATTTCTTCTGTAAAACAATGCAATCTCAGGGAGGGTTTCGTAATTATTTAATACTTACCTTCTCTACTTAGCTCTTGTAGGCATTGAGTCTCCTCCTCCTTTTTCTTCTGCTTCTTATTCCGCATATAAAAGATCAAGATCAGGCAAAACACAAGAATCACCCCAACTAATGACAGGCACACTCTTAGTATCATAACTTTCCGTCCTCTTGAATCTGTCAAATTTCCCAAACGTCATTAAAAACTCATTTCAACTATCACATTATTCAAGAAATCATAAGATCATTAAGAAGAATGAAAAAGAAAAATAGGCATAGCATACCTAACTCAGAGGAGGCCATCCTTACATAAATATCCTGTCCATTTTCACCAAAAGTCCTCATATCCATTAACTCCTCAAACCAAAGCAAACAACCACTCCCTTTCCCTCTAATATCTACACTCGAATAAGCCGTACAATTACAATTTCCCAAGCACATTTTCTTACATTCCTCTATATTCATACTCTTATTATACCAAGATTTCCTCGTATCGGGCAATTTCAACCCCGAATACTTAATAAAACCATCACTTCTACAGTCCAAAGCCGTTTTCCTCACGCATCCATTAGACCAATCTGCAGTAGCCCAATCGTTCGGATTCTTAGGTTTGAATTTATCCAAACAACTACAAACCGGATTACTACTAATATCACAACTACCATAACTGTTACAAGTTCCATAAAAATCACAATTGTCCGCTGGAGCATTGACATAGGTAGTCCAAACCTGAGTTCTGTAATTCCAGGTGTATCTCTGAAGAATCCCGACTGAATTCAATACCAGCCTGGAGAAAACAGAGGAATTAATAAGATCGAAAATATAATATACCTCCTCCTTATTGTTCACAAAATCGAAAGTATATATAGGATTCGGCTTCAACCCTGATGCCCCACTAAACCTCTCTCCATTCCAAGGTCCCGACCTGAATTTCTCAACCGAATCACTTTCCATCAATAATAGCTGAGGAAACCCGTTCGTATCAATCCTAAAAGAATAATTTCCAGTTGAAGGATCGTTGCTGGATTTCCAGGACCGAAGAACTCTGTCAAGTCCAGTGATTAAATTCTTGCCCATTTTCATACCAGGCAGAGCCGTATCAGAGGGATGATCGAAGCTCTGCCAGAGATAATTTCCAGGATTGTTTGCATCGATTATTACAAGATTCCCATTTTCCAGGAGCTGCGCGACGGGATTTTGAACGACGTTATTGTTAACCCTGGAAGACCATATAACGCTGTTACCAGAAGAGTTAAGTATTTCCAAATTCCCGTCCCTGGAAAGCTGTAGAACCCCAGAACTATCCGTTAATGGAGAATCTCTGTTAGCCACCCAAACAACTGTGCCTGTCGAGATGATTTTGTACCAAATACCGAAGAAACGATTTGGGGAATTGCTATTAGGGCTGAAAAAACCCATCTCGAAAGTCCCGTCCGGTGAAACGGTGAAATTTCCATCTGAGAGAGGCTGGTTTGGGAGGATTGAGTTTGAGGACTCTGAAAGAAGAAAATTAGAGAAGCAGAAACAGTACAGAAAGGCGAGTTTTGCTTGGGTTTGATGATCTTTAGCCATCTACCTAGTATTTTTGTCCCGAAATAAGAATCAAATCCCATACAGTGTTTATGTTCAACGAGTCGGATTTTGACTCCGCCAACTCCCAAACACATGGTTTTGTCTTCCCTCTGTAGACGGGCGCCTGCAAGTTGAAGATGTGGACTTGGAATGGCAAAAGATCAAAGATGACAGTGATGTTTTCTTATTTTTTTTCGTTTTCATCGTTGGTCACTGTCACTGGATAGAAGCTTTCTAGAATTGTTTGAAAACTTGGCAGTTGGCTCACTCACTGTACATTCGTAGTATTCAGATTGTCTTTTGACTCTTTTCTTCTATTTGTCATCGTCATCATCATCATCATTTCTGGAAAAATGTCCTTAAAAAATTGCTGCAATAAAGAATGCTAAGTAACTGTTGTATGGATTCATTTTGGTTCATTAGTCATATGGTTCGGGCTTAGTCACAATTAAGTCTCCTCATTCCCTCCCTCCTAACGAATGCATTTAGTGGGGATCGAACCTGAAACTCTTCCAACAAACTTAGTTTGCATTGCCAACTGAACCACACCAAATTGATATGCCTAAAAAGTTGTTACAATTATTACTTATTTAAAAAACTAAAGAATAGTTTCTTGACCACACCAAATTGATATGCCTAAAAAGTTGTTACAATTATTACTTATTTAAAAAACTAAAGAATAGTTTCTTGTTTAATTTTTGTATTAACAAACATCTGAGGTTCTATGTAATTGACCCCAAAACAAACTCTAGGGCAATAAAAATCGAACCCCACTTAGCAAACACGATAGAAAGTGTTTTAAAGGGATATTAGAATGGTTATCCCAACAATGAAATCATCACATTGAATATCATAAACATTATGTTTACATGATACAGTTTTTCCTGTACACAAAAAGATGAGAAATTGCTAAAACTCAAAACCCAACATATGTGGAAACCCCAGAATTGGTTAGTACACCTCCATTATATGCAAAAGATTGAAACATAACAGTACATTATTTACATAACAAAATGATTCCAGTGGAAAGAATGTTACACAAATATCTGATTCCTCTATCACGGGCGAAATATTTTCATTGTTTTCGATACTTGGAGCCGACAGAATGGACACCTTGAAACTGCAGATGAGCATCTCCGGCACAGAACATGGCCGCATGGGATTAACGTGAGATCAACTTCGTTATTTAAACAGACTCTGCATGACCATGCTGCTTTCGCTGTATCAGCTTCTTTGGCTGCCAAGTCAGACTTTTCCTGTTCGTACCAACAGATTTAAACGAACATTAATCCAATGCTTTCCTTTAATTTTCTATTGTTTAATGATATAACATTAAGATAGCGCGGACACTCTGGGTTATAGAAGACTTAAAATTACATGGATTAATTACGAAAAGCCCCTGATGTTTGTCCGTTTCACAAAATGCACCCTGATTCAACGATTGTCAACAATTTTCTATTTAAGGGTGTTTTCCGTTATGATTTGCCAAACCTCAGGGTTTTTTCATAATTTTCAAGGTTTCAGGGTGTTATTCGTAACCGGTGTAAACCCTGTTTGGGGGTGGGGGGTATTGTAACTGACCCTTCACAATTTATGCATAATAAAGAGTTATTTTTTGAATGAAACCAAATTTGTTTCCCAGACAAACAGCTCTTCATCTCCTTGTCAAAGAAATCTGTCTCATTGGGACTTTGCATGTCTATGGAAAAGAAACCCTAAAAAAGCCCCATAAAAAATTTCCAACCTAATCAAACCATCAAGCTCTTATCACATCAGCGAACTGAAGATTTCAGAATAAAGTCCGGATATGGGATATCCACATCCCTTTAAGTTCATCAGCTATGTGAGATATGACAATGTCCCTCTCAGACATTAACTCCTGGACTTACTCAATTTAGGACTTATGGTATTTCAAAATATAAGATTAATTACTGGCCTATTGAGGTGTGGATCATATTCTAAAGGTGTCTGTTAGTTTTTCTCCATACGCACAAACACACACATCATAATGCACGTATTGAATATAAATACCTGTTCCAGTAATAGTGCAGCCTGAGACTCCTTCAGCTGTTCTTGCAGTGTTAATGCTGTTTGCAATAGAGTCTGCTTTTCTACGTCAAGATTAATGCCAGCTGACGAAAGCATCTCATGAACTGCCTGGACCAATTCTCCAGCTGATACTCGGCCATGCAGAAGGTCTTGCACTGGCTGTGGCTGACAGTGACAAAAATAGTATCCTTAAGCATTATGTAATCGAAGGTAAATATAAAGATGGTTGACACTGAAAATCAAATAATAAGACATGCATTTGAACAAGATTCAAGATTGGAAACGAGATGAGTGCTTCTCAAAACGCTTTCACAACGTCTGGGACGACCCTGATTCTCCACCATACTACTTTAAGCAAATACAAAGACCCCAAAAGTTTCAAGTCTTCTTCAGCTTCATCAATTCAAAATGGGACATTTCAATAGGGATCAGTGAATACGAATTTAATATATTTTGATGTGTTGAGATTATCTTTTGTTATGCATTTTTCCGTTATCTGTATAACAAGTTGTGAACATTTGTATAGATGCGCCAACTTGAGGTGAGTGAGAGAGTATTAATGGTAGGACATCTTTAGGATATTATATCTATGTGATTCTTTTCTTAATCTCTAGTTAGTTGTTTTAGGAAGGACTCGTGTATTATCTTCACTCTATACAACCACAATATTTTTTTCTTCCGGAAGTTACATTCCAACTTTTAGTAATTGCGGAACTTATCACATTATGCAGCCAAAAGAATTCAATTATTTGTGTAATTATTCGAAATACCTGAGAAGGCCTTGACCTCACTCCTTCAGAAGTTTCCGGCCTTGTATTTTCATGTACCATGTCATCTCCCTCCTGCATTGTAGCTGATGAATCTACACTGCTATACGAAATATTCTTGAATGAGAAAATGTTTGAAGAAAGAATTAGCTCCGTCGTTCCTGGGGAAGTTTCCAACATAAATCTGTAAAGTGCTTGTCCTGCTGATGGCTTAACATTCTCTGGAACTCTTCCATATCTCAACCTTTCTCCATTTGATGACCTCCAAGCCACTATTTCTCCTTTGTAAAAGGGTCTTAAAGGGTGGAATTGCACTCGGATAGCATCCTGGGGCAATATCTCTTTGCCCAGATAAGAGTCGGTTCCACTTCCAAACTCAGTTTCTCTCGTTTGAGTACAGAGTTTCAGGACATCAAGGACTGCAATCTCAGTTTGATCAGGACAGAGAAACAAAGATCCAATTGGTAATGGTATTGGTGAGTCCAAAATGTGACTAATCAGAGCAGCAATTACATCAGTAACTGTAATGTAATCCGGAGGTTCAGCAATCAAGAAACAAGTCTTCGACTGATCTACAAAGTAAAGGGCCCTATGTTTAGATGTGTCCTCCCATTCAGGAAGAATAGAATTCTTGGAAACAAGGGTAATGTCCAGAGACTTTGGAAGCAACAAGAAACGAGTGTACAAGCATTTCACAAACTTCAATCTTTCTGCAGTAGATTCCAATGATTTTTGGACCTTCTCCAGGACTGGTGCACCGAACCTAGGGTTGGAACTAGCTATGTTAATTAGCACTCTCCACACTGCCCTTTGAAATGATTCACTCATTAACTTTTGTTTGATGGAAGCAAGTGAAACAGAACCAATAGCTTCCAAATGGCATAAATCTTCATTTTTGTCCAGTTCCTACAGATGGTGAATATCCAGGGTCAAAAGGTGAGATAAATATTTTATAGGGTTAACTACATTTAGACCCCCTGCGGATAGGTGAGGTAAAAGATTAGTTCCCCACATTTGGGAAATTACAACCACCCCCCTTCACTTTATGGTTCTAAATATGGCCAAACGACAGCATAGAAGTACAAAAATCCCTGTTTTAAATCATAAAAAAAAGGAGAAATAAATTAAATTCTGGAAAAACCAAAAAGATGCTTGTTATACACGAAGATAGTTTGTTCATACACAAGAAAATTTGGCCCAGGGGTAAAAATTTGGAACAGCAGTATTTT
Organism: Verbena officinalis; assembly: GCA_958496215.1. Classification (NCBI taxonomy): domain Eukaryota; kingdom Viridiplantae; phylum Streptophyta; class Magnoliopsida; order Lamiales; family Verbenaceae; genus Verbena; species Verbena officinalis. Next base: position 4,051,009 of record OY292391.1, read on the forward strand.
CTGGACATAAACCATCCCCAACCCTAACGGCGACTAACGGCTGAATCACCCATGTTATACAGTGCATAAAGAAAGGGGATTGTAATTTCCCAAATGTGGGGGACTAATCTATAACTTCACCTATCGGGTATAAATGTAATTAACCCGGTTTTATATTACCGTTAATATGAAGTCAAGCTTTCAGCTGTTCAGTACCTCTTGCACAACATCAGAGAGTTTTCTGATACCAAGGGCTCCAGTCACTCTCTCTGAAAGATCTTGGTGAACAAATCTAAGCCTGGAAGTATCAATATATTTGACATAATTTGACCCAAGAGAATCAACGTATATGCATGCTTTTGCATAAACGAGCCTGCAACCATCATCAGGGACAATTGCCTCAGAATTCCAGGTGGAGATATCTGTACTGTTCTTCTCATCACAAATGAAATGTAAAATCTCCAGTGCAGCACGAAATTCATTTGGATTTAGACGTTGATAACCACAAAGTTTTTGAAGATCTGCAAGAAGATTCCTAGCAGAAACAACAGATAGTGAGTCCTGAAGGCCCAAGTCTCCAAGGATCTTCACAAAAGGGAGGTATGCTGACGGGAGTTCAAATGCAAATGGAGACAGATTTATTGCCAAACGAGCATAAAGAGAGCTTGCCGTCACCAGACGAGTACCATTTGCAGCTGGTAAGAAGGCCACGTGCTGCAGCTTTGTGATGTCTGCCATGCAAGAATAATGATTAAACTGGAACATGGACAGAATCAAAATGCAACAAAGCAGATGAATTTTACGAATATTAGATAATGACATTTGCTAAGAGAAACATCGGATCGTTTCAGACTAAATAACACTACTAATACGGGCTGATGTTTTACCTGGTGAAATCAATTTTTTGGATTAACTAATGGAGTAAACTTTCTTGATATTAAAAAGTTGTCTTGAATGATGTAACTAAAATGCGAGGGGAGTCAAGTACTATCTCAAAGTATTGACAAAATATAATTAGTTGGAAACATCTCAGCTCCACTTACTACAATAAAGCAACTAGGAACAAAATTATTAATCACTTATTACTGCTTCTATACTTTCTTACCTATAACCTGGAAAGCATAATAAATTAGTTCAAGTTGGGAACAAAACTGGCAAGTACTGTAATAGAAACCTAGCAATCAGCTATTTAATGCAGATAACATGTGAAGCAGCGCGATGAATCCAAACACCATCAGATAATGAATATTTTTCCTCCTATCCTGAAGATATCAGGTCACAAGAAGTTTTGATGTCATCATTATTAAATTATGGGGACAGAAACGATATCCAACTGACATTATAAAGCATGAAATACTCATAGACTGCATCGAAAGTGGATTACATGTGTATCCAAGAAAAAAATATATATTGTTTTAATTGCTTTAGAAGAAGTCTTTTTCCAATGTGAAAATGGTAATGGAAAGCCATTGAAGTATCTGTAACCTAAATATATATTCTGCTAATGAATCCCAAGGAACTAAAAGCATATATTCAATTTCCACCAGGTTAATTCTCTGAGACAGATTAACGAAGAAGACAATATTCCTTACGCGAGATAAATAAAAAAAGAACAAGTCATTACTCTAACTTGTCTAACAAACCCATAGAAAAGTACTTAACGAGGCTTGTTTGCTGCTTATAGCACCATCAGCATCTACATGGAAGACTTAACACAAAAAGTAAATTACCTGAAGAAGAGAGGGATTGCCAGGCTTTGTCTAGATACTTCAACACATCATAGGAAGCTTCATCAATTGTCTTGATACCTGACACAGCAGGCCAATGAGCTAGCGTATCCTCACCACCATTTCGTCCAATAATCTGGGGAGTATGATAATATGTGCCAATTAAAGTGAGCTACAAGCTTGAAAATCAGTATATAATAATATTAATAATAAATATTCAGTATATAATGTAACTGTACCTGAAGGTGCTTTACCACAACTGGAAACGGCGGTGGACTTGACAAATGTAGTGGTCCCCGAGCATACTCAGGGGGTAAAACACTTGGTATCGAAAGAATTGGTGCACAACTCCACGCAAGAGTCCAATCCTTCATCATTATAGCGTCAGAGTAGGAACAAAGTACTCTATTCCCACTCCTTCTGCCACCTATATTTGGAAATCCCTTTTCAGCTGGAACACAAGCAATCTTGCCAAGGAGATTGCAGAAGTTGTTTCCGTAGAGTACAGCAAAATTAGAGAAAATTGTTTTGACCAATGTCTCCGCCAACACCCAAACTTCAGAGGATACTTCATTCTGTGAATTCCATACGTTAAGTTCATCAACAACATCCACCTGCTTCATACATTCGCCTCCAAGATACTCCACTCTCTTAGCACACTCCAGAATAACATCTGCTTCACCCGAAGTCCTTAGACCTGTTTTCCGCAATATCTGAAGCCATCCATCAGAAATGAATCTGTCCCCTGGGAATTTTTCTCTCACTCCGGAAAATACAGATCTTAATAATGCATCACTGGGATCAAAAAGATCTTTGGGTTTACACAGGTTATCAGACTGCTCGTCAGCTGTTTTAACAAAATTAGTATCTTTAAGCACTTCAAGAATAGATGAATCTAATTGAAGATCTTTCCAGTTTGTATAGAGGTATATCAGGATATCCTCCTGCTCAAGTTGAGGTTTATGTTCAAATCCAGGCAGTCCAAATTTTACAAGAATCTGCTGATCATGCAATTCAGGGATTCCAAGGGCTCGAAGAAGAGAACTTTCAGCAGCATGGGTAGAGTAAGAAAGACAATGATCATCAGATGGCTTGAGAAAAGTGTTTGAAGCGCTCATGCAGAGATCCTGGTTTTCCAAACAAGTATATGTCCCTAAAACTGTTCTATAGATAGGAAGATCACGTAGCACTTCAAGCTCTTCCCTTCCATAACCTGAGCTACTGGAAGAAAAATCAGCAGCTAATAAACTGAAAAGCTCGTCTCGCTCTGAAGCTGAAAAGGATGCAAGTTCAGGAAAATATCCAGCACGTTTGGCTGCTACAAGCTTGGATGCTATTATCTGCCCTAATGAGTGCCCATCTGCCGGCAAACACTTTGAGGGAGGAGCACAATCCATGTAATTAACATCAAATATAGGAATATTGTATTGATTAAGCAATGAAAACAACCAAGGATATCTTTCTTCTATGTATTTAAATGATGACAAGTACTCTTGAACCTCATGAGACTCGGATGAAACTTCAGACTGACTAGCTTCAGAAGCACCTGTTTCGGTAGTAGCATAAGAAGAATCTAAATTCTTAATGGGGGGAGGAATAAAGACGAGATGACGTTCTCTGATACGACATAAGATAGGACGACCAAGAAAAGCGGGAATAAGGGGCCAATCAGAAAACAGAGAGATGTCTTCAGACGAGCCACTGAAGATCTTCCAGAAGAGTCGAATCCACTCAGGAGAGGGACCTGCTTCACTGCTAGAAATTGCAGATTTCTCCCATGAAAACCAGGGAGCATTTTCCGAGTTAATGACATGATTTGCCCAGCTTTCATGAAAAACAAATTTCATGTGGCTAGCAAGTAAGCGAAGAGAGAAAGCTTGGAGTTTCAAGAATGATTGAATGGCGGAATTAGTAAAAATATTCTGCAGAACTGGTCGCTCCAGCACTTCTGGATGAATGAACTTTCCTGCTAGGGAAGTAATCAGTGATTGTTCCTCTTTGTTTCCAACCCAAACTTCAGTGAACCCCAATTTGATCAGACTATTTCTTGCAGTTGGACAAGGTAAACCTTTAATGTGAGATGATACATGGAAAAGCTTCCACTCCTCACTATTAGGCTCGTAACTGGTAATTCCTGTCATAGGGTGCCTGTGAGTAGAAGAAACTCCTGCCCTGCCTATATCTTCAACAACTCCACGACCAAAATCAAATAGAGCTTTTCCTAAGTTCGTCACCATTTCAATTGCATCCCCAGAATTGCCTGAAGTGCTTGATGAGCCAAAATCAGGAGTATTCAGGTCTCTTGGTTCAAAAAGTTCATCGGAATCAGATGACTCGAGCAGCTGAATATCCGATAAGCAGTATTCAAGGACGTCTATAAAGGTACCGATCGACCAGCCACCCGCAGATGGTGAAGATGCGCGAAGAAGGTCTCTAACCATCTTAGGTTTGATTTCTCTCACTGCAATTCCCACAGCCTGAATTTCAGTCACAAGTTCCCATGGAACTGAAAAAACAGGATAGTGTTCCTTGACAAAAGCACAAACAGTGGCAGGCAGCAAGTTGTCACCCACTCCATTTCCAGGTTGTGAAAGAAACATACCATTTTCAGCCTTAACTAAATTTCCAGAATATAACTGCCAAACAGGAAGCTCGACAAGGCGAGCATAGAATGGCCTAATAACCTGTTCAATTAGACATTCCCAGTCTGCCTTAGGAGGCCTCACAGAAGTTGAATCTTTATCACCATCCTTGACCAGGACATTTCCACCCGACCTTGGCCAAAATGAGTATATTTCATCCCGATAAGCACTCAAAATTAGACCAACTGAACGGCCTAAATTTGGTTCAAGAGCAGATGTCAATGGGTCTCTCCGTAATTTCTGCATTTCAAGTATTAATTTAATATATGAGTCACGAACACATGACATCAGCTCTCTGTTCCAAGCTTCAATCAACTGGCTTCCAGCATCAGATTGTTCTTGGCATCTGAAAAGGTAACGACCCTGATTATGACGCACAAGAAAATAGCCCATCACTGTTACCGGTATGTCAATACTGCTTGATAGAGGAAGCGGCGACATGATGCTGTTTGATGGGTGATTGTTGGCAGGATGACCATTTCGTGATATATGTGCAGCAACTCCAGCAACAGGAGTCAAGTTGTAAGCAAGATACCGCCTGTAAATGAAAATAATATTAGTTTTAGAAACATATTGCTGTGAGAGAGAGCTTTAATTTTATCGACAGATCCATGAAATTTACTAAAGATCAACTCTGCACTATGTGAGGCCTATTAAATGCACACTTGCGGTCCAGGTACTCAGAGATGTTATAGCAGCATGCCAATTCCTAAGCTTTTGGCTACTTTATGTTTACAATAAGTTCAAGAATCCTAGTTTGAGTCTGTTGAGAGAAATAAACTGAGTAATCTTATTATTGTGAGTCAAGAGAAAACAACTAATCTCTAGTATATAGAGATGTAGATAGGCTAGCAAATCAGATGCTTGCAAAATTATAACCCTAAGTAGTGTAAGAAAGCGAAATAATAAACAAGATGTTTGATTCTTTACAGGAGAAGAGCAAATTAGCAATCAAGATAACATAGCCCCACGGAGCCAACCACTCTCATATTTCACCAAAATCATCCAACACCACCACAACAAATATGTAAGGTAAATCAAGCTTTCCTGCAGTAGTTAAGGTCACGAGCAGTAAATGACACTAAAGACAATCTTCGAAAGATAAATAAACCTTTAGCCCCCATGACAAGCACTTCATGCTGACAGATTTTAAAGCTCAGAGTCACCCAAAAAAAATATTTCTCCAAATACAGAAACTAAACCAACCATATCAAATAATCACCTTCCTCAGTAACTTCCAACACTCATTAAGAAACCTTACTCGTCACACAACCACTGACAAAATAATCTAAATATATGCTCCAGCATTCACATTCTAATAAATCAGTACTTTTTTCTTCTACTGACTTACCTATCAAGTGCCATATTTCTTGTTTGACCAGAACCCATACTGAGCACAACGAGCCACCGATCAACATATCTAGCTCCCCCCTGATTCAAGATCATATCCAGAACATGCAATTTGATTGCGGCAGTAGAGCTGCCAAATATACTTGATAGCTGGAACTTCTTCCACTTCTTTTCTGAAAAAGGATTTCTAACAGTAGCAGACACAGGATCAATACCAACTGAATAATCAAGGCATGGTTGTGAACTTCCACCCTCCCATGTTGATAGAGATACCTGTGTAATGGAGTAATAATTTTTTTTTTCTAAAATTAGTTATCCTTCGTAATGTTGAAGAAATATACAGTCTATTTGGTTGCTCAAGTGAAATCACTGAGCTTACTCAGAATCCAACTTCAAAATTATCTTTTTGCACTAATAAATTATTTACATTATACTGTTCCAATTAAATTTGTAGTTGGCAGGCGCTCCGTAAAAAACTGAAATTCCATACATCATATTCCACTCACATTTTGACAATAATGGTGATCTTTTTATTGCTCGAAGGAGAATCGAGAGATTCTCGATAACCATAGTAAGTTCTAAGTAAATATCCACCTGAGACACGCTTGAGGTATCGAAAGATAATAAAAACCATCATCAAAAGTTAGATAAAGATGTTTAATGGAATCAAATAGAACATGGCTTGTTCTTATCTTTCTTATTTTTATTGTTTTTACAAACAGCAACTCTGTAAATTACTTAATTTAGCTAACAAGTATACCAGTCATTTCATATTTACACCAGAAGAACTTAAGTTACACCTACATTTCATTTTATTGGACTTCCTCTCCCTCATAAATTTCCAGAGTTTTATGTTTCAACTCCTGAAATATCTTTTGATATTTTGTACTAAAAAATCTACATTATGTAACAGTAATAATCACATTCAGAAAACAAAACAGTACAATCATTTAGGCAGATCAGGCTCAATGGAGAAGGAAGGTTTGACAAACAAAGCATGCTAACTTTTACGTATGTAAAATTATAAGATGTTTTAAAAATTTTAGGGAAAATTACAAAAAAACCCCTGAGGTTAGGTCTTTTTCAGGAAAACACCTTAAAACATTACGAATACCCCCCTGATTCAACGATCAACAGTTTTCTGTTAGTTTTAGGGGGAATTCGTAATGTTTTGCAAACCACAGTGTAATTTTCGTAATGTTTCAAGGTTTAAGGGTTTTTTCATAAACGGCGTAAACCTCAGGGGGGATTTTCGTAACTGGCCCAAAAAATTTTAATCATCCCCATTATCTGGAAGTATTACTTTACCATATTTACCTGAGCAATTGACTTCAAAAATAGTATCACTTTAGGAGCCTGCTCCAGAAACTTGTTATATATCAAATTCATCTTCTCTGAACCAAATCCAGCTCCATCTTTCATGCATTTTGGTGAAAGAGGCATTCGTATAATCATGGAATCAGCAGCCGATGTCCATGGCATATGTTCATCAATCAGCATTGGACTGAACTGATCACGAAATCTCTCGGTCAATTTTGTGCCTGAAACAAAGGGAACATTATCATACTCACGGTTTGACGACACAGAAAGAGAGACTCACAGTCATAAGAACATCAAACGATGCAACTTTCTCTAATACAAATTGATTGCTGAAATTGAAACATTTATGCTCCTAATATTTTCCTTTTTTTGTAACAAAATAAAGCTGATGGCAAAATAACACTGTTACTAGCTGAGCTTGATTGAAATATATGTTAAGACTTGAGTTGGAATGCTAGAATATTTCATAAATCTTATGTTTTCTTGCTCATTTAGTTTATTCTAAAGTTCAAATCTTTTTCTGTAACCTATTTCCATACCTATCTAAACATATAGTAAGTTATTCAATGCATGAACTCAAGATACAAGTTTTTCCCATTCAGCAAGAGTGTGGCACTGACTGGAAACTGAAATTTGCTTTCCATCTATAGACATGATTCTGAGGAAGTGATTTGAAGATCTTTGACTAGCTAAAGGGGGCACATTCTATGTGTCGCAGTCTTCTCAAATGGCAATGGAACTATGTATCTGCTCACATATTGGATTTAAAATACAACTTTTGGAGAGCAGTGCTTTATAAGGAACATTCTAGGAGAAATTAATTAACTATTTTGTTGAACTTGTCAGAAGCTCTTCTCATCAGATAAATCAAGAGAGAAAGAATAAGGAAAGGAATGCAGAAGCAACATACAGCTATATATTCTCCAACATAACATTTACTGAACTTGTCAAAGGCTCATCTCATCAGATAAATTAACTAAATCAGAAGCAAGAAAACCATGCATGATCTCATAGAAAAATGTCTTTGCAGGCATACCTCTCAGGGGAAAAACTTTAGCCGAGGGTGAACGTGTTGAAGGCGTTGAAATTGCTACACCTCGAGGATCAAAAATATAGAAGGAGCCATCAGATATAACTGATGGAAGATCACTGATGGAGAAACAGCTTAGCATTCCCAACCCATAGTTTAATGTATCACCCCTAAGACTCCAAGGTGGAAGAAATTGCAGACTCGCTAATTCATCGCCACCTAAGCTGGCTCCCTCCAGGATTGCCACCAGGCCAGGCCCTTGAAATTCAGCTGCATATGATGGCAATCCATTACAGGCATCAGCACAAGTTTGAGAGGAATCCATAATCAGATAAATACTAGATCTCAGAATTAACAAGCTAAGAATCATATATTAACAATTACCAAGATTGTGCTGCAACAAAGACTGACGTGGATGTTCCCTCTTGTCAAAGATGAGGTGAAGCTTTTTCGCTTTGCAGCAATCTGCCAATTCAAGCAAGTCAAAAAGAAGGAACTCATACCCATGTGATTCCAGCAGCTCACATATTTTGTTATAGTCCATGCATGGAAAATCTTTAGTCAATTCTTTACTGACTAACGAAAGGCACCGAAGTGATTGAATGCCCAATCTGTTGGCCAGGTCAAAGCTGATAGAGGGATGCACAAAGCGTTTACCAACAACAGAGTTTGTCTCCATCCATGGCGCATCATTATACACAAGATCTGCTGCACTTATGAGCACTCCAGTAGAATCCGGAATCAAAAGTGAATTGGGATTTTCTAGTCCTGATCCTTCCAAGTAGTTATCTGCTATGGTTTCTAGGACACATTGTGCGAAATTCAACTGATCATTTGAGAGACCATCGCCTCTTACATCATTTTGCAACCGCTTTAAAACATGAAAATAGTCAGAAACGTCAAAATTATGTCTAACTCCCAACACCAAGAGCAAATCCTGGAATATTGATAGCTCAGATGGTACCACATACATGTACGGACTGAATTTCACAGGTGAATCAAATGCAAGCACATCTGGGGCCACAAAATCATCTCCAATCCAAACCCAATTTATGCCATCCAAGGAAGATTTAAGGGAAGCCATATCATCAGTCTTAACATAATTTTGCAACTGTGAATAGATCAACGGTATCTGCTTTTTCAGTTCTTCATCACTATGCAACTTGATCTCATTATATCTGTTAGATAATCCCACTAGTTGGGCGGACAAGGTATCAACATCAGGAGGATTTATCCAGCCAAGCTTATGCTGTAGATATTCCGAACATTCACCATCCAATACATGCATTTTGGATGAAACAATCCACATCTGTGATTTAGGTCTGGTTTTAACTGGTGCTGCTATTTTACTGGCTGGGAGTAACCATGGAAGCCCCTGAACTGGGGGATCAGAATGAACGGGACACCAGCTGATACACTGCAAATCAGACCAAAAGTCTTCTCTGCTCATATCAACAACCAAGTTGTCAACTACAGAATGCATGTTCAAAGAGCTTGATAAGAGGTCAGTAGAAGTAGAACCATAAACAGACAACTTCTCTTCTTCATCTCCAGGAAGTACATTCTCTTGTGATTCTATAGTATCCGGAGAATGTTCCCACTTTTCAGCACATGACAGCCTCAATGATAGTGCATTTAAACAAGAAAGCAGCCTCCTTGCGAGTACTGATGCTTCAGAATCTGTTGATTCATACAACATTGAAACCGACATGGCACAATCGAGTAAACCAGCAAAACCCATAGTCTGTTTAAGCCCAAGGGTGACTAGAGTTTCCAGAATTACAGGGTCAGAGAAGATCTCAGAGGGAAAGAAGGCTTGGTTGTGGAGAAACATTTTTAGTTCGGGAATACGAGGATCATAAAGCCTGTGATAGACCAACTTAGAAGTCATAAGGTGTCCGAAATATATCACTATGTCTATAGCTTGAAACTAACATCTACATAAGATTAAAATGCTCAAGAAATGCAATCCAGATTGTGCAATACCTTTCTTCCATTCGTTGAAAATCAAGTACGCAATTTTAACCAAATGAAGCAAAGTTCTCTCTTGTTCTAAGACACTTATAGAAGGTACTTCTAGGTAAAATCGGAAAGCTACACAAAGACTGACACCAAAAAGTCATTTTAGAAATATAAGAAGTCATTCAGTAATTTTTTAGTCAAAATAATTTATATTTTACATTCCTGCATGCCTCTTAGTTTTTTTCTAAATTCATGAAAAAGAGGTTTGTCAAAACTTCTCATTAATTTCTCTAGATTCATCCTACACTTGAGGGATGTTCCAGGTTGCCAATATATATGGCTCCATTTGTATCAATTTCCTATTTGCTCTCTCTCTCTCTCTCTCTCTATATATATATATATATATATATATATATTTATTTATTTTTATTTTTATTTTATTTTTTTTTTCTAGTTGTTTTCTCCATACTCAATACTAATAATAATATTCAGTTATATTTCTCTGAACAAATAACATACCGTTTTCTCTCTTTCAGAAACTTTTCATGATACATTAACATGCCTACTGCTTTGACACTTGATCCTTTAATCTCAAACAACATAAAACATGCACTTACAGCATATAACATAGACCTCTCATGATGCTATCATACACACTAATACGCTTTTGCATTTCCTTACAACTAAATGACATATAAACCTAAACTGCATGGAACAATTATTATGAGGCAAAGAGAAATCCAATTAGCTATAATCACTTATCATGCATTTGAATAAAAAAAAAATCAATTACATATGGATCTAGAAAACACACCTAAAGGGTTCTTTCCAAGAACCATCTGATGCCTGAACAAAAGGTGATGCAGAGAACACTGTTTTGCAAGTGTTGTCCTCCTCAATCAAGAATCTGATATCACATAAAATGCTTAAGAGAAAACCCTCCTGGGAAATGAACTCTGACATCCGCGAGAGTACATAATCTTTGTAGAAATCCACTTTTGATGGTTCTTTGATTCCTAAAAATTTCTCCAGTATTGTTCTTTCATTATCTGAGTCCAATTTCACAAAATCATCATTTAAAAGATCATCACATACAGAATCAGGTTTAAGCCATTTGAGAGACCCACTTAAAGATACAAGTTTTCTACTCTTAAATGACTCAAACATTGGAATGTGCTTAATAATATCCACATGAGTGCTGTCCATCAATCCATCAGAGAACCACTTCAATTGGAGAATAAAACTTCTAAGCTCATGCAGTCCCCCATCTGTAGCATTACCAAAGAGCTCCTCAATGCTATCTGCCTTACCAGTGACTGCCATCAATGCATTTAAAACACCGCTTGCTGTTGAATCCTGCACATAAAGTTTCAACTGTGCATGTTCTATCAGGATGTCACGCCTCAGTATTAGGCACCCTGCTCTCTGCAACAAAGTCGACATGTTTTCACTCCACCCACCATCTTTGATCACATTTGAATTTTCAACAAGCTGTATGAGATGATTATTTGCAACTGGCAAAATTGGCCAGTCAGAGAACCATGAAAGATCTTCACAAGATGATCTCAGATAGCTCCATAGAAGTCTAAACCATTCCAGACTCGGATGGCCTTGGTTACCAGGATCCCAAGACACCTGCTTAGCATAACGCCACTCTGTTGGAAGCAGTCTCGTAAGTATATTTTCAAGCAGTTGACACGTCAGCAAATATACATTAAAATCTTTGCTTTCTGCTAGAGCACACAACTTATGATAAAGATAATCCGAAATCTCGCAGTCTATGAGTTGATGTGGCAATGAGTCCTTGAGAAGGCTGTACCCGTCTCCCTTTGTAACATAAATTTGTTCACTGGACCCTCTTTTGTCTAGTTTTGCAAATGCCCCACTTGAAAGTGGTATCAAAGGTAATCCATAGAAACTTTTTGACACAATTGGAACTCTAAGATCTAGCAAGCAGTATTCAAGGGTTAAAATCATCGCATTTCTATCTCCAAATTCACGTCTCTTCCGAGTCAAAAGAGTACGTAATAATTTAGGAGTGAGAAAATACAGTGACGGGCAGATCTCCATAAATTTGTTAACAATTTCCTTCGGAACATTAGCCACAGGTAAACCAGCATCAGACAATGCTTGTAAAAGTTCTAATGATTTATCAAAATTGTGATCAGGAAAAATGGTATGCTTGGTTGAAATCCACTGGCCCCCTCGGGTGTTTGTGTATAGTACACGAAGACCACTCTCAGAGACAAACTGGTACAGCTTTCGCACCAACGAGGTCCAAGGTTCAAAACCTGCAGTCGTCGGCCAAAAAGAAAAGAATAGATCACTTGGGCCAAATTCCAGAGCAACTGTCTCGAGAAGATGACCATAAGCTGGGGCAACAACTTCTTCAAGGAGGTACATGTTCCAGTCTGAACGTATCTTCCCATCCCCAGCCATGTCATCACCGAACCATATATCCCTTCGGTTGGATGACAACTCAAAATAAGCATTTATGTGAACTGGAAGACCAGTACTAATTGGAAGAGGTAAGAAGCAAAAAGCTCGTCCCTCAAAATCCAACGTGCCTCGAGTAGAATCTTTAAGAATCTGCAAAATGGCAGCAGTGTTAGGAAAAGATTCATCCAGAATTTCCTCACTCCCACCCATTTTTTTCTCAATCTCAACAGAGTTGATAGGTGTAGCTATACAGGCCCAGGGGACAAACTTGTGAAATTTTTTATCTAAGTTTGTCAATTTATCCTTCCTTTGGAAACTGGCTAAGCATTCAGTAGTCAACCATAAGCATGACCTACAACAGGAGGGGTTCTGCTCAGTAACCAAAAGCTTCTGAGACCTCCATGGAACATCCATATTGATTGATTTGCTCAACTTGTGAAGGAACTGATCCTTAGTTAATCCATCTACCTGGTTAGCATACATAGAGCTAAAAATGTGATGAAATGGACTTTTATCAACTTCAGGCTCATCAATACACTCCTTGCGAACACAGTGTAGTAATTGCATTTCACTATTAGGACCTTCTTTGACGAAAATAGATATTGTTTTCACATTGCGCAGAAACAGTAAAGTTGCAGAAACAGCCTCGGAAAAGGAAGCAAACAATGATAGGACATCAGAAGGTGCATACACTGCTTTTTTAATGTGGCTTTTAGAGGCAGCATTCGCAGTCCTAAGGGCAAAACGGAAGAGAGTGCCAGGAAATGGTTGTTGCAGATCACATCCAAAATGTAGAAATGGAGAAAACTGATCAGGAAATTGTTCCAAAATTTTTCTTCCAGCAAATTTAATCCGGAGCCCAGGGTGAGTTGGAGAAATTCCAGGCAAATTGCTGGCATGAGGATCAAACATGACAATATTTTCTCCCGAAACAAATGATGGGATATCAGTAAAGTGGTAAACACAATTAAATCCAAGTCCAAATCTCCCAATTGCCAATGGTTTCTCTAGTTTACTTTCCTGGCCTATGCGGGAAATAGCATAAAGGTCTTGCGGACTGAAAACAGAATCATTGAAGCAATACAAAGCTGGACCCTGCCAATCTCCCATTTCAGGTGAAAGAAGTGATGAAGTCCCATATTGAGTTTTATCTAATAAAAACATCACATTGGAGGCTCCTGCATCCTCAGCATTCTGTACCAACTCAAAGAGAACTCCAGGTCCATCGGCATACATTTCTAGTATATGTCTAAGTCGTGTTGTCAAAGCTTCATGCTGTCCAAATGCTTCAGCAGCTCCAGACAAACTCAAATTCATCGAGTCGGCACTCTCCGCAAGCAAAATCCTCCGAAAGGAGCGAACTCCAAGCTTTTCAGCAATATCATGGGAAATGTTGCCATGAACAAATTTATGAACAGCTTGTTTAGCACCTAAAGATAAAACTGCACTACCAAATAAGTTGTCAGAACCTTCAGACTCCAGCAACCAGGGAGCATCATTATACACTAAATCTGTCGCATTATGTAGTCTGCCTGATATGTCTGGAAGATATATACTAGTTTTATCATCATAAAAGTGAGCTTCAGCAAGGTGCTGAGCAATAAATGTAGCAGCATTGATTTCCTGAGAATCCAGAGGAACAGTACCCTTCTTTGTGGCCATTCGACACAATATATTAGCATAATCAGAAGGCCGCAAATATTCCTGAATACCTAGCTCCAAAAATAAGTCACTGAATGCAGCTAAATCAACAGGTATGACGCGTATGTAGGGAACCAAATGAAGAGGACCATTAAGGACAACCTCACTCGAGGTGGCAAATCCATCTCCAACCCATATCCACCGGGAACCTTCTAGAACAGCCTTAACAATGTCAATCTCATCCGAACCAAGCAAGGTCATCAAGATAGCATATATCCTTGGCATTGCCAAAGCCAGTTCCTGCCTGAGAACAGGATCAGAGACGATCTCATTATTTTTCCCAAGCTCAAGCAGCTGGGCAGCAATTACACTTCCTCCTGGAGGGTTAGACCAACCAAGTTGGTAAGATAATGATGATGATGAGCATTCTCCATCCAGTATTCGCATGCTTGCAGAAACGAGCCACAAGTCAGAGTAAAGCCTCACAAGCTTAGGAGGGGCAACCAATGATGAAACTATAGGCCATGGTAATGACATGTATGGAGGAGAGATAAGGACAGGGCACCATGAGATCATCCTGAGATCATTCCAGAACTTCTCTAAGTCTGATTTTAAATGACGAGGTTTAAATGCACTTGCAGCTCTTGAGAACATTCTATTTACTTTCCGTTGATCATCCTCCGGTGGATTGGGTAGCCACCTTAGTGCATTGACTTCCAGATATGAAAGAAGTACCTTCCCTTTTGAATGAGCTTTTTCTTGATTTTCATGCATTAAGCGTTCCACATGTCGAGCACTTTGTATAACTGCATCGATGGACACAGTTGTCTTAAGACCCAAACCTTGCAACATGTCTAAGACATCTGATTCCTGGAAAACCCCGGAAGGAAAACTGTCACTATCTTCCAGTAAAGCATATAATTCCTCATTTCTCGGATCATGTAGCATTGCAGGGATTTTCAGACTGCCACTAACAGTGGGGACAAATTCCAAGTTTCTCATGCTCTCCCTGAAGGATGGATCCTCCACACATAATTGTGGAAGTTCTTGAAGAATTGAAAGCATGACGCTGTTGCGAACATCAGTCTCCAGCTGTTTTATCCTATTCAAAACATGAAGCTTATAAAACTGTGTCTTCCTCATTCGTTCAACACCATAATATCTCCTTAGCAACTCCTCTTCAGTTTTTGACAAATTGCAGATGAACTCACTGGAAAACAAGCACTCTGGGCAGTCGAATGGGGGTAAAAATTTATGAGGGTTTACCAAATCAGAATATTTGAAGTTTTCAGTAGATTCTCCATCATACACTCTATAAATTGGAAGCCACTTGCCATTCTGTACGTGAGAATCGTCCATTTTCTTCCCAACAAACCACTTGGGATTTAGAAGAAACCGACGAAGCTCGTCTCTTTCATTTGCTTCCAGACACTGAAGAAGCTGGGTAATACTATCATTAGACGACACGTCATAAATAGAATCCAGAATACCAGCAGCATCAGCATCATGCACATAATTAATCAAATCAGAGTGTTGAATGCAATATTTACTGTTCAGTATCTTGCATCCTATCTTAACAAGGACATGTTGCATTTTCTCAGACAATAATTCCATATTCAGCAATTTTTTCGTCCTGGAAGGCCGATACAAATGCCCAGTTACCGATGGCATTATAGGCCATTCTCCAAAAACAGATAACTCTGGACATTGCTCGCAAAGGTAGCGCCAAAAAAGTCGGAACCAAGACAAAGTAGGACGAGCAGAATCTGAGTTCGGGTCCCACAAAACCTTCATTTTATATTTCCATTCTGCAGGTACAAATTCAGAAAATATTTGAATGAAATCATTTACACTAAAAACAACTAGGTTTGCCCCTGAGACGTTTGCAATAGATGTAAGTCTGCTAAGTAGCTTTACAGGAATGCTCCTGTCAATTAGTCTATCCGAGATTTGTTGAAGAAGCTCAAATTCCAATTCATTGCAAATAAAATAAGTGATCCCTTCCGAGGATCTGGACAATGGTCCAAAATCACCATTTGCTAATGGAAGCAAAGGCAGGGGAGATGCATGAGTACCGACGTCTGTATCAATCAAGTCCTCAAGGCAATACTCCAACAGCATAAACTTGTCGGATCTGCCAATCGCACTTAAATTTTTGCAACCTCTCAAATAATGACGTACAGAATCAGGAGTAACAACTTTTTTATGAGGAACAGATTTGCAATTTAGGATCATATTAAGTAAGTCACTTGGCAGAGGAACAATAGGCATTCCAAGCTGGACAAGAACACCACCAATTTCCTTACTTTCAGAAATCTTCATGTCATGGAGAAATGCTTCCTCAGGTGAAATCCACTTTCCACCATCAAGCTCTGAATACAAGACGGGGGAATCCCAGATGCTTTTGTAGATATGTTCAACTAATAGACTCCATGGTTCTTCAAAAGGACCGACAGGCCACAAAGAATAATACATTTTTTTTGAACTCAAGAGTTTTCGCATTCCAAGCAGTAGCTTAGAAAAACTAGGTGCCACAACATCTTCCAGTAGAAGCCTGTTCCAGACAGAACGAATTTTCCCAGATCTGTCCATGTCATCACCATACCAAATGCCACGACGATTTGAGGAAACCTCGAAATATCCATTAATTTGCACACTGAAACCAGTTTTTACAGGCAATGGCAGAAAACAGAATGCCCGGCCCAGCTTCAGAACATCATCCTGTCAAGATGCACATGAAAATTATATTGCATGAGTACAAAAAAGAGCACAATTATTTGGAATGTGAGCTTGCACTTACTTCATTTTCCCTTTATGGAAACAGCATAAAGTATGACAGGAAAGGAAATAGGTCCCACAACATATGTAAATAACCAATTACAAACTAATCACAAGTACACAGTCATCAACCAAAGCTGTAACACATCAGCTCAGAAAATCAATTTCAGACCCCATACATTGTTCATCTCTAAACCCATCACAAGTACAACTAAAAGTAGAGCAACACCAAACTTCATGCAACTTAAGACAGTTTTGGAGGGATGAATAGTTCTATGACCGAACAATACAAGTTATTTACAGGATTTCTATTTTTCATTAGCAACAAATTAACTTTGTCATGCAGCTTACTTTCTTTTCAGGAGCTTACAAAACTCCACTGATCCTATTTTTTTGAGCTTATAAATTTTTTTTGACCAAAAAGACTTGCAAACACTTTTAGAGAGCATCTAAGCTCCCAAAAATCTTATAAGTTGTTTTAGAGAACTTGTAAGCTCAACCAAACACTCCCTAAGAAAGAAAAGGAAACTATAAGCCATGCATTATTTGCATATAAACAAAACGTCTATGCTGAAGAGTTAAACACACACTAAAACAAACAAAACCAAAAACAAAAGAAATACGGAAACGGAAAAAGCATCATATTAGCAGGTCCATTACAGAAATTGCCGAAACACGGGAATCGGGATAAACAGTAAAACTGACTATATGCTAAAAGTAAGCAACAGAGTTACACAGATATATATTTGTTTGTATTGGTATATGCAAAATGGATATTTCCAGTATAATGATCCCACATGCAAAAGCAGGCTCAGCGTATTTACTTACAACGATGCTCATGGAAAGATCAGTATAAAGAGCTAGAGATAAAAAATGCAAGGAGACCAATATAACAATCACCTACTACTGAATGTAGAAACTTACATTGATCGAATCACCAGATATGCATGCTGCAACTGATGCCCATGGCAACAGATGCATGTCATAATCCTTCGCTGCCATAGCTGCAAAAGCACCAATTCTACTGGACGGTGAAGCCATCTTTTGCACCACATAGAACTTATCGGCCCTTACTTGTGAGACATCCTCAATCACAGCCTCGCTCAAGAAGTCCAGTGAGAAGGCATCCATCTCAAAATCAGAAGCATGATTCAATTTACAGAGTCTCTGAAGTGCCTGGCGATGCCATACCACGTCATCATTTGCTGAATTGATAGAGCAGGAATACATCTTCCTTGGCTCAGGCATCCCTACATCCCACACATATATTTCTATAGATAGTACGCATTTCAGAAAAAGTAGCAATAGAATCCCTTCTTCATAAAGCTGAACAAACATGGAAGATATATCATCTTCAAGGTAGGCTTGCTTTGAGAGCTTACTCTTTGCAGCCTGATCTGCATTCCTCAAAGGAAAACGAAATAAAGTTCCACGGAAAGGGCTTTTCATGTCACAACCAAAAGCACAATATGGAAAAAATTGATCTTTATACATTGAGATGGCTGAGGAACTAACATACTCAATTCGTTTCCCAGGATTAGCAGAAGAGATGTTGGGAAGGTAAACACCCTGAGGATCAAACAGAACAACATGCTTCCCGCTCACAAAAGAAGGCAAGTCAGTTAAATGATACACCGAGTTGAAGCCCACCCTAGAAACAATGAGAATTAGATGTGTATTAATTTCTGAAGAGAAATATAATTTACTGCCAAACTAAAGCTCGACAAATAGCACATAGTTTTTGACTAATATAAGTACTCCTCTGTTGGGGATAAGCAGAATTCTAACTATAGTTCCAATAATTGTCTCTTTCACTACTAATTATGAACATAAGTATATGCAAATTGGAATCATTATAGGACCTCGAAAAATGTAAATGCTTAAGTAAGTTGCAAGAGGAAATAATAGCAACATCAATTTATAACATGAACGCAGTTATCAACAAATGTCACCTAAGAACTTCTTTACAATTTTCCTCCATAATGCGTTGAGAGAGACCCCCAATTTCATAGCACAAAGCAAAATAGTGTTATATCCAATTATAAAGCAGTGATAATCAACAACATTTTTAAAATAAACAGTTAATTTCAAGAAACTTTCCCAATCGTCAAGCTCAAAGTCCTTAAGTTCTGTTTGTGTACGGGGATCAGTTGGTCATTGATGAACTAAGCTACAAGACGTGTGGAGAGAGCTCCAAAGATTTACAGAATAAAGCGATCCCAGAGCTGACAATTTACCAGCACTTACCTTTATTTTCACGATTGAGCTAGATATTCAACAATTCATATTACAGATTTAAACGTGTTAGAATCTCTAGTTGATAGGAAATGTTATCTGATAAGATACGCAAATCAGCCATGTTGTCTAGGAATACCAAGGTTGTGGGTTCTCATGGCCCAAGGTTGGAGTATGACATTTCTATCAGAATAAGTGAATAAAACTTGGTCAAGCAGAATCCAATTATAACTAAACTTCAAATACAGCAACAGCAACAAATATTGTTTGTTTTAGAAGCAGGAGATTTCAAAACCTGGAGTCTCCATTCTCCAAGACATCGTAGATTCCCTATTTTGGGGATGTACTGGAATTAACTTAATCCCCGAGATTCCCTATTTTCATTCATATTCTTCCTATGAAATCTTCAAGAATGTATAATATATTACAACAGTAGTGAAACTTATGACAGCCAGGTTGATAAATAGATTCTATTCCACGAAAGGGGTGAAGGGAGAGCCTCTGAGAACCCTGGATGCCTTATAAATCATAATTTCTTAGAGAAGTACCATCAAGCATATCATGTAAACATCCGTTGTCAATTAAACTCGTTTAGTAGTTCTTAAAGTTTTAATATCAGGACTAATTTTGTCTCAGTATTAATCTCCTGTATATACAGGCAAGCTGGGGCATCTTTCAAAGTTTTGAAGTCACATCCAGAAAAGCAAAAGGATGAGAAGAAGAATAACTGTTTTCGATATTATTTTCTTGATGCAATGGTTCTTGATGTATTAGAGTGGTTAGTTCCACAATGTCAAGAAATCTATCAACGATGAATATTTTTAGGTGCTATTTAATAGAAGATAATTGTACTTAATAGGAGAAGCTTCAACAGAATCAAAAGAAATAGTTAATCTATTCCCTATGACAACTTGATCGAGTTTTGAGGGGCAGAATTTTCATGATCTAAATGGACTACATCTATTTCTAGTTTCTACCATGAAATGGCACCAATAACCATGCTGTTTGTCATGCTTCCACATCCTCGATTCCCTAAGCAAATATGTCCTCGTCTCAACTATTCCCAATTTCATGTAGACGTGCTTAACAATCATCAAAGGCAACCCAAGAGACATCTCATACACCACGCAGTCACACAAGAACAACTTGTAAACATCAAAAACTAAAACAAAAGGGCGAAAAGGCAATAATAATTACCCGAAGCGACCGGTTTTCCAAGCTTTGGCATGTTTCGAGCTGCCACCAATCCGGGAAATACTGACGAAATCCTCCTCGGTGAAAACAGCATCGTTGTAGGCCAATAGCGCGGGTCCCTGCCACTGTGCAAGGTTATCAGACAGCAGAGAGTCGTCGCCATGTCTCCTGCGGTCAAGGCATAGGCGGACGGTGGTGGCGCCGGCATCATCAGCGTTCTGAATGAGCTCCTTGAGGACGGTGGTGCCTTCCGGGTAGTTCAACAGAACCTCTCTGATCCTGCGGGTCAAATCGACCTTCTGACCGAAATCCTCAAGAAGGATCGGCGTTTCCATTTTCCGCCGGCAATCGGAGGTTCCGAGTTCCCTATCTATATGGGTTTTCCGATCATTCAAATGCGAACACTGTTTCCATGGTGTGAAGATAGGAAAGGAAGTAATTAGTAACCGCTGACTCGCTGCTGGGACGCTGGTGATATCACAGCTGCAGGCGGCGTATAATTCTGTTGAAGTGAGATTTTGTTCATAAAAAAGTTTTTGAGTCCTCTTTTTGAAGATTGTTATTTGCTTTCCATTTACTTGGTTATTTTGTTGAAAATAGTGATTAGGTGGTTTTGAAAAGGGTTAATATGGTTTTTGGTACCATAACTGTAGATTAATATAATTTTAAAATCTAACTAGCCATTATTCTCAATTTTGGTAACATAATTATAATTTCTATCTATTTTGGTATATATAGGTCTAAGTCATTAATTACTAATGATAGACTATTAATATCTAAAGCCCAAATATACCAAAATTATCACAAATTATAAGTTATGATACCAAAATTGTAAAATAATTAACATCGTAGGCACAAATATACTAAAATTAATACAAATTATAAATTATGATACCAAAATTGAGAATAATAATTAGTTTGGTAATTATACTAAGATATAATTACAATACAAAAAGTGAGATTATCCCTTTTGAGAATTATCACAAAAATAATATTTTTTAAGTATATAAGAAAAAATATAATAAAATAAGGGGGAAAAGAACTCGGGAATTCACTATCATTATTTTAAGGGATTGACATTTTGTATAACTTTTTTTTGTCAAGATCAAAACATTCATTGTCGATAACAGTGCCTAGTCTCTATTTTTGTATAAATACTATAGATAAAAAGGAAAAAATTATATAAAAATTAGTATTTGGGATTTCAGGGGAAAATTTTGTTAAAATGTATATAATTTTTATATATTGAAAGGTTAATTCAAATATCAAATTTATGTTTTAAGAAATATTTAACCTCCATCATTTTGGTAACCATTATTTCATCTTGGGGGGTCCAATTTAATTTGGATGTAATTTCGTCAATATTAAAATCGAAAATGACCTATTCGAATGGCAATTCAGAGAGAATTACGTTTGCTAGTTTGTTTACATTGACTTGGAAAAATTCCACCAAACTTGGCTTTAACTTTTGGATTTCTCGAATTCTAGTAATTGAAATTGGGCCTAAACTATTAGTTATGGACCTCCTTCAGAATGCAATTTCTTGTAACTTTTTGAATTTATCGAGTATAACTTGAAATTTGACATAAATCAATACCCAAATGAAATATCAATTAGTTACACTTAAATTATTACTTAGAAGTTGTAATTCATTCCTTTTCCATCTTTAGTCGATGTGGGATAATTGTCTCCAAGCCACTGCACTTCTTTATTATATTTTCTTGTTAGAAGCCAAAAAAGATATAATAGTATTGAATAGTCTTCTATTCATCGAAATTATCTCCCTCGACTTAGTGATGCCGAGATTCGAGATCACGCCCTCGAATTGATCATTATTGATTGTAGATGACTACTTCGCATGCTGTGGGAGATTAAATTTTGCCATGTGCGAAAGGAGAAGAACAAGGTTGCTGATGAATTAGCTAGAATGAGTCATAATTTGCCTTTGCTCTCTGGAAACATCCGACTAAGGGTTGGTCTGGACACGAAGATTGACTGTTGGTTTTTATTTAAGAATTTCGTTGCTCGCTTTAAACCAAAAAAAATAAAAAAAAATCTCATTTGATAAGCACATATAACATACACAAAATCTTGTATTATAATAATACGTACACAGCGGTATGAATATGACTATAAAAACTTTTTTAAATATTTAATAATAAATAAGAGTCTGATATGGTATCTTACACGATAAGACATTGATACGTTGGGAATCCTAACACAAATCTTAATGATTAAAATAATAACAATTTAAAAGAAAATAAAAATAGTAATTTTATAATACAACCAATTAGGCAATTAAGGACCTCAATTTTGCAACAGAGTTATGAATTATGATTTATGATAGATCACGTTTCCACACATATAGCTAGCGAACTAATATAAGATGACAAAATTAGAAAAAAATAACGACTAATTTATACCTCAATGAGTGAATCTAGTGGCAGAAGCGGTGGCTGAGCATTTTCCAAACTGGCACCACCTGTTCGACAAAATGTCTATAGTGACCAAAGCTGACTATCATTTCCCATTTTCCATGAAAACCATCTGAAACCCCTCCCAATAATCTCTCTCTCTCCGCGTCTTTACAGTTCCCCCGAATCTCTCCATCATTTTCTCGCTTATCATTCTGTGATTTAGGGACATTAAGACAGTGGAGGAGGCAGATTTAGACCCAGATTGAATTAACATTCGAGATGCAGAAAATGAAGGACCAGCGGCCGAGATCTTCGAAACCGACAACAATCCATGGCTTCGCGCAATCTGGAGATATCAATGCATTCCAGAAGTTGCTTCGGGATAACGCGTCTCTTCTCAATGAGAGGAACCCTGTCGTAAGATACCCTCTATTTTTTTGTTTATTCTGTAGATAATATGCAAATGTGAGAAGCCCATTTCCTCCGATTTGGGGGTGGTGGTTTTTTCCCGTTCATTTTCTTTGAAAATTCACCGTTTTGGTGGTATTAACGTATCTACTGCCTTGGATTTGATGTATTTATGTAAACCCATCGGAGCAAGAGTCCCTGTTTGCTGTAGAAATGTAGACGCTTAGGTACATTCCATAATTCAAACTATGTAGCACATGGTTCTATATATTGGAAAAGTTGAGTTGATTATGGTTGCCTGAAAAGGAATTCTGCATTATTGGTTAAAAAATACTGCACGGCCTGCTTTGTGTGCTCCGAGAATGATTGAATACGCATAACTACAGGAGACACGTCGAAATACAATTTTGTGGCCTGATTTTAATGAATTATTCTCGTTTATGTAGGTGGTAATGTGGTCGTTCCTTGAAAGTGGTCTCCAATTATGTTGGTGCTTATCTAGCGGATAGATTGGGCTATGCCACTGGAGATTTTCTTCCTTTTGAGTGCATAATCCAAATGTAGATAATTAGTTGGATGAAAACAAAAGTTTTGGTTTGAGATAAATATTGAATGTTAAGTATATATTGTAATTTATTTTTGATTGATGACAAACTGAAGTAGAAATATTGTAGATGTCATTTAGGTGTTTTGTGTTTGTTTAGTTTCTTACCTGGATCTTGTGTTCTTGACTCTCAACATAATTGGATTAGACATTCCATGTTTGGATCTGCCTTATTTATGAGTCCTTGAGACTGTGTCGGGTAATACTTCCCACCACATTCAAAAACCTGATGTTTGGTTGATGCAATCCTCCTGCTTTCTTTCTATTAATTTTTTAAGCACACCTTTTACCAGAAAACAATAGTGTTTGTTGTGTTGATAGAATGATTTGTTCAATGAGCTATTTTTGGCAATATCATATCTCAAGAATGTTATCATGCTGATTGCATAGTACTTGGATTAGTTCAATGCTACTCACAGCCAAAATATTTTTTGTAGCTTTAAATAACTTGCCAGTGTTTGATATTCTTCCTAATTGTTGTGATACAGATGGCACAAACTCCCCTTCATGTTTCTGCTGGTTACAATAGCATTGAGATAGTGAAATTTCTTCTTGATTGGCGAGGACCTGAAAAGGTGGAATTGGAGGCGAAGAATATGGTACAACGAAAATCTTAGTGTTTTTTAACAATCAGCATTGCTTTTGCACTTTCTTAAATAGTCTAGTGGACTATATCTTATTCACTCACCTGATACGTTCATTTTTTTTGCTGGCAGTATGGAGAAACTCCATTGCATATGGCAGCTAAGAATGGGTGTAATGAAGCTGCTAAGTTGCTTCTGGCTCATGGTGCCTTTCTTGAGGCCAAAGCAAATGTCAGATTTTAGCTTCTTTTGTCAAATTTCTATATTTAGCTCAGATTGCATTTTTTCATTTTTTGTGACCTTAGTTTTCTATGTTATCTGCCTAGCAGAATGGGATGACTCCTTTGCACCTTGCTGTCTGGCACTCGCTTCGAGCTGAAGACTGCTCGACTGTCAAGACACTGCTAGAGTACAATGCAGATTGCAGTGCTGAAGACGATGTATGTTATCTTTTTTTTAATTTTTTTTCTCTGTTGTATTTATTTTATTGATGCTAATCACTTTGAAACTTCAGGAGGGAATGACTCCTTTAAATCATCTCTCACAAGGCCCAGGTAATGAAAAATTACGGGATCTCCTCATCCGGCATCTTGAAGAGCAACGAAAACGAAGAGCCATTGAAGCATGCAGTCAGACAAAAGCCAAGATGGATGCTCTTGAGAATGAGTTGTCAAATATAGTTGGCTTGCATGCACTTAAGTTGCAGCTTCAGAAATGGGCAAAAGGGATGCTGTTGGATGAGAGGCGTCGTGCTCTTGGGCTTAGAGTTGGAGCGAGAAGGCCACCTCATATGGCTTTCCTTGGAAATCCTGGAACAGGTATGTATTAATTGTCTTCTTGAGATTTTCTCTTCAGCTGTAGTTTCCTATTTCTGCATGCTTGAAGTATACCGTGCTGTGTAATTTCTATGGAAGAGATGAGTTTTGGATGTGTATCCCTCATTTGTGAAGATATTGGATGCAACTATACAGTTTTTAAGGGCTGTTTAGGTAATTCAGCTTTCTTTGATAATCTTTTACAGGCAAGACTATGGTTGCTCGGGTTCTTGGAAAACTGCTCCACATGGTTGGCATACTTCCTACAGATAGGGTAACAGAAGTGCAGAGAACAGATTTGGTTGGAGAGTTTGTTGGTCATACTGGGCCAAAAACAAGAAGAAAGGTAAAGCTTCTTTTGATCAAACTTCTCTATTTTTGGCATAGTTATAATATGTATTATAATACATGAAGCAAATAATTTCATTTCGTGACCCAACTAAGTGGGTGTTTGCAAACACTTGCTACTTTTGAAGAAGCTAAAGTAGAAGCAAGAGTTATAAAAGGTTGGAGTTGTAAAAGTAGGCAATGTTTTGAAAAAATACAAGTTGAGTGTTTGGAAAACAAGAAGCTAAGAAGCACTTTTACTAGTCTCGAGAAATTTCCATTTATTTATGGAGATAACCTAGAAGCTGGTCTCAGGTGCTTCTCACTTATTTCTGCTTAAAATAAGCGGAAGCTGGTTTTCCAAACACTCCCAAAGTGCTTATAAAAAATGCAAAAAGTACAAGTCCTTTTTTTTGTTTTTTTAGAGTTTGCAAACACTACCTAACTTGTTATGTATCTGTAGATCCAAGAAGCTGAGGGAGGCATTCTGTTTGTAGACGAAGCCTATCGCTTAATACCCATGCAGAAGTCGGATGATAAAGATTACGGCTTAGAAGCACTGGAGGAGATCATGTCTTTCATGGACAGTGGAAAAGTAGTTGTAATATTTGCTGGTTATAGTGAACCGATGAAGCGTGTAATATCTTCAAATGAAGGCTTCTGCAGGCGAGTGACCAAGTTTTTCCACTTTGATGACTTCACTTCGAAAGACCTCGCAAAAATTCTTCACCTTAAAATGTCTTATCAGGCTGAAAACAGTCTATTGTATGGATTTAAGCTGCACCCTTCGTGCAGTGTAGATGCCGTTGCAGAACTGATAGAACGAGAAACCACCGAAAAACAGCGTGAGGAGATGAATGGAGGCCTAATAGATCCGATGCTAGTGAATGCTAGAGAGTATTTGGATTTGAGGATCGATTTTGAGTGTATAGATACAGATTCTTTACTTACAATTACCTTAGAGGATTTGCAAGCTGGGCTTCAGTTGTTGACACATTGAGCAACAAAATTCTGAAAGCCAGAGAAAAAAAGGAGACGAATTTGAGATTAAGTAGGAGGGGAAATAGCTTCAGTTCATTCTTTGTCTGCATTCTTTCTCAAGGTTTCTTCTGATGTTGTAATTTATGAGTTTCCACAGTTAATTTTTCATGTTTGATGTATTCATTCTTTTATACACTACTGAGACATATATAACTTCTAGTTACTCTGGTGGAGCTGCTTGATTGTATTGAAATAGTAATTCTGTAATGTAATGTGAAATTATGTATACCTCCTATATACCATTATTGGTGTTAAGAGGGAAGAAAAGATTGCTACTATTATATCATTATATGTAGGTAGTGATTTTTTGGCATCCCAACTATCACAATTTGAGTACTTTGCTATCTAATTTTTTATTTTTACAAAATTGCTTCTTGTACTACATAAAATTTTCAATTTGCTATCTCTAATGGAATTTCCGATGGAATATTTTGCCTGAAAATTACATCGCATATAAGAAATGTAAATCCACATTGTATTGCTTTCTGTAATGTCTCGAAATTCGAAAATAAATCCTCAATAAATTTCATAAAAATTAAAATTTTTATCATCCAATTGAATATTTAAAAAATGATCTATCAAAGTATGCATGATATATAGTAAATAAATGGGCTAGATATTAGTTTCAATACGGAGGTTTTGATTTGACTTGTTACAATTACAATGATGTAATTAAAAAAAATAAAATAAAAAATGGGTTAGATATTATAAAAAGATCTCAAGAGAAATCACAAAAATATCTTGTAAGTTGTAAATAATGAACTTTGGTGGATACATTTCTTTTAGTATCCTATATCAATAATAAATTTTATTTATTAAATACCTTTTGACAACGATAAATTAGATTTGCATATATCAAAATAGTATACATTCTCAACCTTTTTTATATTTAATATATTCAAATCTTTACAATTATGATTACAAAGACTAATAATTAAAATAAATCAATTTTATTTATTCACACGCAAAGTAATTGGCCTCAAATAGTTTCTAAAATGAAAGAAGCTCTTTTTGTTTAATTCATATTATCTATCTCTATTATTCTTAAGTTTCACTTCTCTTTCCTGTTTTATTTTTATTTTTAATAGTCTCTTTGTGATATAGGGTAATTATCAGACTGCCTACTTCTCATTATACATGCGCTTTAACAATATTATAATTATGGGAAAAATACTTGATTCTGCATTGTAAATTTGCTATGGTAAAATTTAAACCCTAATTCTTTTTCCTTCTCACTATTTGAACCCCAGCTGCGTCAAATTCTTAAATCGACACTCAAATTAGTGGAAGAGCTAGGTGAATTATGAATTAAAAATATATAGAATGAAGGTTTTGTTCTTTTATATAATAAAATCCAGAGGTATTATGGACTTTATGAAATGAATAAGTCGATTTTTATCTAAATATCCACCGAATATAAAATATTTTAAATATTATTTAAACATTTCGTATTAGACAAGTGTTTGTTGGTAATGGTATTTCTCCACCAATTGAGAAAGTCAGAAAGATGTGCTCCTAATGCAATGGCTTAGGACGCAAAAGGAGGCTCACAGCGCCACGTCGAAGATGAAACGTGGAGATGAGGTTTTGCATTAACGTGTGGTCATCACACTTTTCCTTTTTCCTCTTTCTCAATTACATACCTTTATCGTCTTAATCCTTCGCTAGATATTTGTTATCCTCACTACCATCCAAGAACTCGATAGTTACAGCTGTAAATCCCATAAAGATCGGAACACATCCTTAATGAACCAACATCTCTCAAAAAGTTCGCAACTTGCCAATAGGATAGATAGAGCTAGAGTTAATCCTGAGTGCCCACGATGACAACGGTGGCGAAGCTGCACCTTCCACCGCTAGATTGCCACCACCATACCGGCCAACCGCCGCCGTCCCGGAAATTTCCCCGCCATCGTCTTTTGTGGGACCCAGTTCATTTAAAGGGACAGGGTAGGGTTTGGATCCGACCATGCAGGGCCTTCAGGTCTGAAGAGGGAATTGGGGCTGAAGAGAAGGAGAAAAAAGTTGATGTGAATTTTGGGTCTAGAAAACATGTGAATAAATTAGTCGGTGCGATTAGAAATGCTGTGTGGAGAGTTTCGAAGCCCAGTTTGCGATCAAGAGCTATGGAGAAGCTCGAAGAAACTTTGTTTTCTGTAAGTTTGTTTCAAAAAGATTTTGGGTGGAATTAAGAACTTGATGAGAAACCCTGAGTATAATTGCTACGTGATTTTTGATATCTCTTGAAAAATGAAAAATTTAAGTAGAGAACTTAAACATTGTAGTCTAGCTTGACGAGATTAAATATTTCTTGGAGGAGAAATGATAATTTTCCAAAAGAGATGGAAGGGGTTCATTTTGGGAGCAAAGCAAGTGAACATTTGGGGCTTTTCATTAAACATTTGAAAATCACAGAAGTAAATCAGAGATTGTAGAAATATCATCATTTTTTCCCAATATGTCAAATAATTATTGTACAACTTAGTCGCTCGGGAGCTGATGAAGACTTCGATTTCATTGGCAGAAAGTTCTCTGCTATCAGTGAATGCAATACTTTCCTAGTTGATTATAATAAAGTATTTTCTCAAGAGCCTCTAGCATAAATAAGAATGGATTATCCCATTATACGTTAACTCTAGATATCAAAGATCCATTAAACTAAACAAATAATTCTAGTTGACATTGATTACTTGAATTTGTCCATAAACATTGATTTATATCCAACAGGTATTAAAAAATATTGAGGGTTCAAGAGAAAATTCGTACCTAGTCCATATACATTTTTAACACCCTCCCTCTTTTGTGTACAGTGGTCCATGCACATTGGAAGGTATATCGTGACAATGTTAAGCACTGGAGTTATACTGCTGATTGGGTTTCAGTTGTCAGGTTAGCTTACCGTGTTAATCTTTTCATTCCTTTTTCCTTATAAAAAATGAATTCATCATTTTAACGTTTAGCAACTAAGTTTTAAGATTTAAATTTGTGAAAATGTTGTGTAGGTGGGGATGATCAAATGAATGAATTAGTGTGGTACAGTTGGCTTGGAGGGATCATTATTGGAACAATGATCGGTTCCAACATGGTGTTAGAGGAAGTCAGTCGATCTGGTCCACGTAATGTTGTTATAACTGGAAGGTATACTTTTCATTATAAAAAAGGAAAACTAAAAATATTCGATCATCTGTATGATGAAATTTCTCTGGCCTGAGATCATTGCTGAAATTACCTTGAACAAAAACCACGAGATTTCCGTTTATTAGCATCAATTTCTTTTTAGATTTAAAGGTTCTTCAAAAGATCTGCATGAAATATTTCATAAAGCATCCATTTTTGGCTAAAGTTTTTACTACAGTTGCATTTTGATGTTGATGGATAAACTTGATTCCTTGCACAGTACACGGGGACTAGGGAAAGCTTTGGCACGTGAATTTATACTTTCAGGTGACAGGGTGGTTGTCACATCTCGCAGGTAAATTTTTTACAGTTAAAATATTATTGAAGCTGTTGATAGTGATAAATCTTCTCATGCCTTTTGTTTTTGTAATTGGCTCTTGTGGAGACAGCCTTGAATCTGTGGAAAAGACAATCAAAGAATTAGCTGAGAATCTTGAACAAGTTGTAAGTGCTAGAGGAGGTTCTTCTATAACACATTTACGCAATGCCAAAGTAGTGGGAATTCCATGCGATGTCTCTAATCCTGAAGATGTTAAGAAGTTGGCAAATTTTGCTGTCAATGAGCTTGGCCATATTGATATCTGGGTATGCAATTTGCTTGTTTCTTTTTCTTTTTCGTTTTCGTTTTCGTTTTTCTTTACTATTTTTTATGGCAAGGTTTCTTTTCTGTTGGCTATAGTGCAATTTATGCATTAAAAAATGGTTTTAGTTCCAACCTGTAGCTAAGTGATGGTTAATGTCTGCATGCTTCCTCTTCATTTAAGGGGTTTTTGCTAAAACTTCTGCTTTTGCTGGAGTAAATAAAGTTTGGTGTGTTTGAAGAAGAACTTACAAAAATACTTTTAACTAATAGAAAACAATATAGAAGCTGAAACTAGCATTCCTAAGGTGCTTCGAGCTTATTAAGAAAAAGGAAAAAAGAATTGATGTGGTTGCATTTCTTGTGAAGTCTATCTTTAAAGTCCATCCGTTCTACAGGTGAACAATGCCGGGACAAACAAGGGTTTCAGGCCGTTGCTGCAGTTTAGTGATGATGACATTCAACAGGTTCGCCTCCTAAATCCCAAAAAAAAAATGATTAAAACACTTGAAAGCTAGATCTGTATATAAAGTGAAATAAAGGATAATAACAAAAGTGTTAATTAGGATAAGATGGTCAAAGTGAAAAAAAGAAGTATGTGCCTTAAATCAGAATGCGCAAAAAGAAAAAGGGAAACAAGAAAAAAGGAGATACATAAAAGTGTTAATTGTACTTACCTGCCTTCTAACATGTAGCCTACTAAATTAGGTGGATATTGTTTAGTCTCATGCAAATACAGAAAGCTCTATTAAAGTTACAGATGAATTGGTTGACAAAATTTATCAACTTAAGATAATTATTATCTACATAAGGAGTATTTTTCGCCTAGTGAGCTGCTAATGTTCCATGAAATTTATGGACAGATTGTATCCACAAATTTGATTGGATCAGTACTTTGCACTCGTGAAGCCTTACAAAGAATGGGAAGCCAAAGAAATGGTGGTCATATTTTTAACATGGATGGTGCAGGATCTGGGGGATCAAGCACCCCACTAACAGCTGTGTAAGTTTAATCCTAGTAATATTTTTCATTTTTTTTCTAAATGTAAAAAATATTAATCTGATTCAATTTCATGTGCTTTGAAATATAGGTATGGGTCAACAAAATGTGGTCTTAGGCAGCTTCAGTCATCACTTCTGAAGGAAAGCAGAAGATCAAAAGTTGGAGTTCACACAGCTTCTCCAGGAATGGTCCTCACAGACTTGCTATTGAGGTACATTTGATGTTGAAGCTATTTTGATGCATTCTATGAGGGTGCTTGCTAAAACTTCCGCTTCTGGAGAAGTTTTAATTGTAAAAGTTGGGAGTGTTTGGAGAAGACGCACATTGCATAAAGAACCTAGAAGCTGGAAAAAGTACCTGCCCCCCCTTATGTGTGTTTAGTTTATAGCTTATTTTATCTTATTTTAAGCAGAAGCAACCAAACAAAACACTCAATTTTTATTTTTTTTTAAGATAACGTTAAGTACACTTTAGGAGTATTTGGAAAGGAAAAAGTCGGGACTGTTTGGAAATAAAAGTAATAGTCGGAGTTTGGAGTATTAGCTTTCACAATATTACCAAATAATCAGTATTAATTGGCATGTTGATAATGGCAGTGGTTCAAGTGTGCAAAACAAGCAGATGTTCAATATCATCTGTGAGCTGCCTGAGACGGTTGCAAGAACCTTAGTTCCGAGAATGAGGGTTGTGAAGGGAAGTGGAAAAGCTATTAACTATTTGACTCCTCCAAGAATTTTACTTGCTCTAGTCACTGCATGGCTCAGACGGGGTCGCTGGTTTGATGACAAGGTATCTTATTTTGAAATCGAGGATACTATTGGATGAGAATTGTTCATGTATTAAATTATTATATTGAAAGATAGGTTTTTTTTACATCTATACACTCTGAGAGATTGTATAATTACAACTCGTCCTACTTAGATGAAAAAATTACATAAGCTACCCATCTGAGTTTTGGAATTACAAATTACCCCATTTCATTAGGGTTTACTTAAAAATTACAAAACAAAAAACTAAAAATATTCAATGTTGAATTAGAGGGTAAATTAAACTCCAAAAAAAAATCTGTTTTTTTTTTCAAAAAAGAATAATCTGACTTTTTCCCTCTAGTTTTTAAGTTGAGGGTAATTTGTAATTTTAGACTCAGAGAGGTGTAGTTTTTCCATCTGAGCGGGTGTGAGTTGTAATTATGCAATCTACCGTGAGGTGTAGATGTAAAGAGAACTTTGAAGATAATTGCAGTATTCCTTTGGGTCCATTAATCTTTTAATGTCAAGTAAGTCTAATTATATTGTGATAAAAACTATCATGTAATTTAGGGATAATTACAGTGACATACCCTGAGGTTGGACTTAATTATAGAAACATACCCTGAGGTTTAGGGAATTACAGACACACCCTGGCATCGAAACACCTGGTAGAAAACCCTAACGGGAAGAGTGAGTTGCCCGTTATAGGGTCAAATATTGACCAATAACTGTTAAGGGCAACATATGAAATAAAAAAACGGTGTGGTGACGTCATCTATTTCTGTCAAATAACTTAACGGATGTAATGATCTTTCCTTGCGAGGGTATGTTTCCGTAATTTCCCAAACCTCAGGTTATGTTTCTTAATTAGGCGAAACCTCAGGGTATGTCATTGTAATTATCCCTTTAGTTTATTATGAGAATGG
Source organism: Verbena officinalis (assembly GCA_958496215.1). NCBI lineage: Eukaryota > Viridiplantae > Streptophyta > Magnoliopsida > Lamiales > Verbenaceae > Verbena > Verbena officinalis. The sequence goes on from OY292391.1 coordinate 4,083,937, forward strand.
AAAATAATTTGGTACATGAAATTCATAAACTTTTTAACTTAATCTTTCAGGGACGCGCACTTTATGCTGCTGAAGCAGATAGGCTGCGAAACTGGGCTGAGAGTCGAACCCGTTTTTCTTTCACCGATGCAATGGAAATGTATACAGAGAACACTTGGGTTTCTGTTTTCTCACTCTCGGTTGTATGTGCTTTCATCATCTTATCGAGTACGAATAGTACATTGTGATTCGTAGATGCAAGCCACTGTAAATGCAGCTTGGAGAAGAAGCTTATTTTCTGAAGAAAGTTGTAAGCTGAAAGAAAGATGCAGAAATATAAGAGGTGCATAGTTTTAGATCTGCATCCACGTGATTCTATAAAAAGAATTAGTTTTTTAGATTGCAGGCCGGCCGTCCTGGTTTTTAGATTGTAGCTCATTTTTATATTATTTCAGAAGACATAAAAAGAAAGAAAGGGAAAATGCCGGCAACTGTGGCTTTGTAGATGTAATATTCATTTTGTATTATATCATGTTGAAACTGCACAACTTTGTAAGTAAGTTGGTTGTATCAAATGTATAATAATAGATGGATTCAATAGTGAGCGAATGTTGTTAAAATACAAGTTGTGATTTTTTGGTCAAAATATTACACTTATACTCTGCATGAGTTTCATAGTTACAAAAAGTCACTTAACTTTTAGGATTTTGTTAGGATTCCGTCAAAATTTTAACGGGATTTTCTTAGCGGAATTGTAAAAATTGGATGTTTTTGTATGGAACTTTTAGTAGGATATAAATGTAATATTTCGACTCTTCTAAAACTCCTGATAGGATATAAATATAATATTGTATAAATGTAATATTTGGACTAAGAGGATACGAGTTCTCAATTGTCAGGCATGATATGCGGAATGGAATAATCTATATGAATTCTTGGTGTTGTAATTCTATATTCCAAAAAGGACAGAAATCACGCAGCTAAATTGTCGGAGGTGTGTAGAGTCCGCGGGCCAATCGTGTGGCTCCCTTTTCTTACATAATAATTTATCCATCAAAACAACAGATATATATCAATGTCCAAACACATAACGCCGAAAATGCCGTCGTCATCATTCTTTGTGTTATTTACTTATTATTTTCTACTTATTTATTAGGTTTTTTTTTTTAATTGTAATAACATAATAATTTGTATTTTAATGATGATTTAATTGATTTGTGATAGATATTGTAATGATTTCTGTTTGCATAATTTATAGCGCCCCAATTTGTGTCGGGAGTTTGAGGAAAAATAGAAGAAAAATTTATAAGTTAGAATTCAAGCCAATTGATATTTTTTTTAGATAATAGTTTAGGTCTAATTTCAGGTTACACCGAATTCGAATGTGTTTCATTTATTTTGTTACTTTTGTGAATTTTGATATATTTTAGGCTTGCTTTTCCCTATTGGCTAATACATATTGGTTTAGACTTTAGACTTCAGAAGCGATATACATATCAAGACGTGTAAACTAATAGTTGTTGAAGTTGGAAATTGTTGGTATCTTAGTGTGGCTTCCAGCTATAATCCATGCTATTGACTTTTTTTTTGGTACAAGCTATTCAACTTTTACCATTCGATAGCTTATCAAAATTTGTGGGTGGATTTAAATTTTGGAAAAATGAATGTGATATATATATTTCCTTTTACCATGTTCATTTTAATAGGTTCAGCTGTTGATTAATTTCGAATTAAAAAATATTTTTGAGTGAATAACTTAAAAAATGCTAGTTGGGGTAAAAAATTTCTGGTATTTTATTCATATAGGAAAATTGCACTTAAAACTCTAAACAAGTTTCCTAAATTATAACTCAACACCCTCTTAGTCAAACAATTACAATTATACTCTATACGAAATTGAATAATTATAATATACATCCAATTTTTTTTATTAAAATTACAGTTATTAATTAACGGAATATTCTTTTTTAATTTTAAAAAATTACACTTAGATCCCAAAAGAGTTTATAATATTACAAATAACACAAAGTGAGATTTAGGAGCTAACCCATGGTATAAAAAATAAGGATATTTTTTCGTATTTACTCTTTATTTTTTATGATATCATCCAGTATATAATAGAATCCGAATTCTTGGGTGTATTTTGTAATTATTCAATTTCGTGTAGGATTTAACTATAATAAAAAGGAAGGATCCCTGCGAAAATCCTCCAAATTTTTCTGATTTCACAAGGATATAACTATAATTATTTAACTAAGAGGACCTTGAGGTGTAATTTAGCAAACTCTTATGGTTAGAAGTGTAATTTTTCCTATTCATATTTGTATGATTTTTAAATATAATATTGAAAAAAAGGCACTAGTGGAACTGGAGGTCAAACTGTTAAATCCATAATTAGTAAAGTTCATCAAATGCAAGATTTGTTGTAATTTTAAATTATAATCAGTTTTAGTTTAACAACTAAGAAGAGGCTGCTGTACACTCCTAAAACTTGTTTTATTCTACAAAAGCACACACCTTTACTCAGTCCTGCAACGGTGCATTTGACTTGAATCTTTCAAATTTAGCCAAACAAAAAAAAAAAAAAAAAATTTGATTAAAAAAAGAAAAAGAAATAAAAATTAAAATAAAAACCCCACTTTTCCCTTCTTTTTTTTCTCTTTTTTTTTTTTACAAGAACGACATTCCTCAAATATTTAAGGCTCTTACATTACACTTTTGATTCTTTCTGAATTTCTCAGTGTAGACACACTTCTTGCTAAAGTTCCTCTACAAATGTCGGCACCTCCTCCGGGAGCCTCACCGGCTCCCACTTCTCCGCCGTCCAACACCACGTCTCCACCGCCTCCTGCGCCGGTGGGGTCTCCGCCTCCCTCCAGCCCCACTCCCCCTGCTGCGTCCCCGCCACCAGCATCATCTCCTCCTCCGCCGGCGCCAATTCCCACCACTCCTCCTCCGTCGTCCACGCCTTCTCCGCCGTCTTCGACCCCACCCCCGACGACCGCGCCGCCACCTCCGCCATCCTCCAATCCTCCATCGGAATCGCCACCATCGCGTCCTCCTCCGTCGGGTGGTAGTTCGCCGCCGCCGCCGTCAGGTAGGGGTTCTCCTCCACCGCCTTCGGGTAGGGGTTCTCCACCGGCGCCGCCTTCGGGTAGAGGTTCCCCGCCGGCGCCGTCGGGTACGTCGAGATCACCGCCTCCGTCTTCTGGCGACGAACCGGGGATAACAACAGGGGCGGTGGTGGGGATAGCTATAGGAGGTGTTGTAATTCTAGCGATTTTGAGTGTGCTGTTTGTAGTCTGCAAGAAGAAGAGGAGGAGAAGACCAGAATCGGATTACTACGTGCCTCCGCCGCCACCACCGCCAGGGCCTAAAGGTGACGAATTTTCCTGAAAATTTTTATTTCCCAAAAAAATTACAGATTTAATACTCATTTTTGCTATTTTGCTTGATTTCATAATATTTTTTACACCTCCCAGTTCACATTTTCGTGGACGCCTAATGTTGTGTTCTTGAGTGAGAGAATGGTCATTTCAATCTAAAATCAAACTGAAAATCCTGTTGTCCGTCCATATAATAACTGATTTCTGAGCTTGTGGGTCAGTGGGGTGGGAAGGGACAGGAGCTGTGGAATTTATGATACTAACCGTGAATATGTCTGATATTGTCGAAATATTATTTTAAAAAACCGTTCTTGGTCAGCTATTTAATTCAAGAAGTTCTTTTGTGTTCTTTGTGCATAATTATAGCTTTCCCAAGACTTGTAATTTAGTGCCAATTCCTTATCTCGTTGAATCTTCTAAATTCTGGCATTATGTTTTTTTCAATCATTAACAGAATTAAATTAATGGTCCTGCATTTTATTTTTCTGAGTAGTTTGAAGTCACCTACTGGAAGGAAAGACGAAAACCCAGATAGTTGAGTGAAACGGGACAAAATTGTATGACGGCCATAAGATCAATCAACTAAAGTGTGAAAAAAAAATAATCAGTTCTAATTTCAGACAAGTGCATTGTTACTACTGATCAATAGTTTACAGCGAGTTTCATGACTTAATTATATACATATTTTTTCCAGTTGACCCTTATGGTGGACACAATTGGCAGCAGAACGCTCCCCCACCAGCAGCAAATCACGTGGTAACAATGCCGCCTAAACCTTATCCACCGCCTGCTGGCGGAGGAAGACCACACGCACCAGCAAATGCCCCTTCACCTCCTCTTCCTTACATGAGCAGCAGTGGAGGTTCTGGTTCCAATTACTCAGGCCCTGAAACTCCACTACCTCCATTATCACCTGGAATGTCTTTAGGATTCTCAAAAAGCACTTTTTCATATGAAGAACTTGCAATGGCAACTGATGGCTTCTCGGATGCTAACCTTCTTGGTCAAGGTGGTTTTGGTTATGTACATAAGGGAGTTCTTCCAAATGGTAAAGAAGTAGCTGTTAAACAGCTAAAAGCTGGAAGTGGACAGGGTGAACGTGAGTTTCAGGCTGAGGTTGAGATCATAAGCAGAGTTCATCATAAGCATCTCGTATCCTTGGTTGGATACTGCATCACTGGGACACAAAGAATGCTCGTGTATGAGTTTGTTCCAAATAATACCTTGGAATTTCATTTGCACGGTGAGTTTTATTTTTTCCATTATCTTGTGTTTGGATTATGTTGCAGGAAAAAAGAAATTGTACTCGTGAAAAGCTTATAGTGTTTGTCTTCTCCCAAAAAGCAATACCAAACAAAGCTCTCATCATTGCTCTTTACGGATAAGTTTACGGACAGCTTAGTTTCGTGTAGTTAAATGCAGCACATATCATCATTCATTTTAGTGTTTTACTTCATATTATGATTTTAGATGTACCGTAATTTTGTGTCCTAAAAACTTGCAATACTTACCACAACTGAGGTGTATTTCAGGAAAGGAGAGACCAGCAATGAATTGGCCGACACGGTTGAAGATTGCTCTCGGTGCTGCAAAAGGACTTGCATATCTGCACGAGGACTGTAAGTCTTTCCCTGGTTTGTATATTATAATTATCAGTTAACACTATGTAGTAACTAGAGAAGTATTTCCCTTGTTTTTCATTATCTGTGATCCTAAAAAGAATATTTTCTACTGTTAGGTCATCCAAAAATTATTCATAGGGACATCAAGGCTTCTAATATTCTTTTGGAATTCAGTTTCGAAGCAAAGGTAATGCCAATTCACTTTGTCCCCAAATATTTCAAATTACATTTGATTTCCTTGCGTTCAGTGAATTGTTGAATCTAAGGGAAACTTTGGAATTATATAATTAGAGCTCAAGAACTCTTTGTGAGATGTCCTGTTTCTCATGAAACATGATAATTTATTGAAGGTTCAAACTTTGATGTAACAAAAAAAGAGACGAGATTATTGATATTGGAATAATTGTTGCTGAATATCGTTTGTGTTCTCAGGTTGCTGATTTTGGTCTTGCAAAGCTTTTTTCTGATACCAATACTCATGTCTCTACAAGAGTGATGGGAACTTTTGGGTACGACCAATATTTTGTCTTTCTTTCTGACTTAAAGTTTATAAAATTCTGCATCTTATTTTGATAAGTAAGATACCAGCAATGTCAATTCTGCATTGGTTGAAAATTAAATTAGCTTATTAGAATTTTAAAAATTAAGGTAGCAACTCCTGATTTAGTTCCTGCGATCCTGTTCCAATTTTAGAGGTTTATAAGCTCATTCCTCAAAAAAACATTTGCCTATAAGTTGTCAAACATATCTGAATTTTTTGTAGGAATTTATCAGCTCAACTGAACACCCTTCCAAGTTGTTTTTCTATGAAATAATCTGCTTTTTATCGTTTTGCTGACTAAATGATGCTATCTTCTCAAAATTATCTAGGTATCTGGCACCAGAATATGCTTCCTCAGGAAAACTTACTGAAAAGTCCGATGTATTTTCCTTTGGGGTCATGCTTCTGGAGTTGATTACTGGAAAGCGGCCTGTCGATAAAGATCAATCTTTCATGGAAGACAGTTTGGTAGATTGGGTGAGTGTAATCGATCTTTTCTAGAATCTCATTTTGTCTCAAGTTTGGCCAATGCCCAAGCGTAAATTGTAGACTAGTGTGGAAAGAAGTTAACCGAAAGGATATGTAATTACAGGCGAGACCCTTGCTCACACGAGCTCTAGAAGACGGTGATTTTGATACACTTGTTGATGAAAGAATTAAAAATGAGTACAACAACAATGAGATGGCGCGCATGGTGGCTTGTGCTGCTGCTTGTGTTCGTCACTCGGCTCGACGTCGGCCGAGAATGAGCCAGGTATAATATCTTCCTTTTGTTTATTTGGCTTACTTGTTACAGACATTACAAATCATTTAAAGGGATAATTACCAACTACCCCTGGGGTTGGCTTAATTGTGGAAAACCTCATGAGGTTTCAGAAATTACCAATTCCCCCCTGAAATTTTGAGGCTAACAGAAAAATTAAAGAAATTTGAAAAATTACCATTTTACAATTAACCGAAAAATAAAAAAAAAAATTCAAAATCTCAGAAATTTTGAAACACCCAAACTGCCCTCCTCTCTCATCCTTAGTGTGCTAAAAAGTCAGAATCTTTCTTTTTTTCCTGTTTTTTTCTTTTTTCATTTCGGCCATTTATTTGTTAAGCATGCCATACCATTTAGGGGAAATTGTAGGATCTTTCATAGGGTAAAGGGTTTATTGCTATATCTTTTGTAATTTTGGGGGTAAAATGTTAAGGGTATTTTTGTCCTTGAATTATGGATGAACAGTAAAACAAGGGTAAAATAGGGATATCCAAAAAAAATTGATGATGTCATCCTATGGTTTCAGTCTGTGCATTCTCTTAGGATCCTCCCTCAAATATTTAAATCATATTTATATCAGATACGATATATATGAGCGATTGTCTAATTCATGCATAAACTAAAATCAAAAACAGGTTGTGAGGGCGTTGGAAGGAGACGTGTCGTTATCGGACCTTAATGAAGGAATCAGACCTGGACACAGCACAATGTACAGCTCCCATGGAAGCTCAGATTACGACACAGCACAATACAATGAAGACATGAAAAAATTCAGGAAAATGGCTTTGGGAAGCCAAGAATATGGCAGCAGTGATCAATACAGCAATCCTACGAGTGAATATGGATTATATCCATCCGGCTCAAGCAGTGAAGCGCAAACAAGAGAAATGGAGATGGCAAAGACGAAAAAGGATAGTAGAGGCTTTCAGTAATAACTAATACTTATGCCTATTTTTCTGTGTAAATTCACTCCAGACGAATGCTTTGGCATCCATTCTATATTGCAACAATTTCAAGCGATGCTTGTTTGTGCAGAGTTAGTTGTGTACACAAATTTTTCCCTTTTTTTTCACTTTTTTTTTTTTTTTTTTTTTGGTGGTGTTGTTTTCTTCCAAATGTATACATTATATAGTGCAGAACATTTCAGATATTATGTATTTGATTTTTTTTATATATTTTAACAGAAAAATCAAGAACATTCCGTGAATGTGTTTCTTTAATGGCAATTATATGTTTTTGTAATTTTCTAAATCTTAAGGAGTGTGAGTGTAATTTATCCCTTATAAGAGATATTCTTAATAGAAATGTGTAATGAATGTGATCAAAAGGTAGGATAATATGCTAAAATCTTCAAAACAAGTTAGCATTCTCCAACGTACTGAAAGAACTTATAAGTTGCTAATATCTTATTTTAGCAACTTATAAGCTCCTTTAGTAGAAAGTCTATAAAAACACTTTCTAAGTATGCTTCTTGATAATAAGTCTATTTTCCATATGAATGACAGATGTATGTAAGCAAAAAATAATATTCCATTTGATGAAGTAACTTAAATATCTTTTGTGGCAATACAACACTCGGAACATAATGTCCACTGAATTATCATTCCTCCATCTCAATACACAAAATCTGGTGTGGCGGAAGACAGCAAAATCTCTCATCTATAACCTATCTAAAAAAGTTTCACATGCATGACTCGTATGAACAAACAGAAGTTCTTGTCTACCACACACCTGATTGTTAACTATTTAATTCGAGCTGTTGCAAGCCTAGATCTGTTGCAATGAGCCGAAGTAATACTTGTACAAGCTCTCTAACCCTGGATTCCCTGCAAAAGGAGACGCATGAAGATCTTACTGTGAAATTCAGTATGGAAAACAGATAAAAGATGAACAAATTATCTGCACTAGAATAAGAATGATAGTTATTTATCTCTAAAATGGTGTAATGCGTTGGTGCCAAGTGATTAAAATATAAAAAATATAAATACAATATAGAATTTCTTTTTTATAAGTGGGGGGAAAAATCACAGTTTTTGAATAAGTGGGAGGGCAAATTTTAAACAAGTGAGGGCGTGAAATTGCAAATTTTCTAAATTTTATATATAAAAATGGAGTTCTCAAAAAATTTGGGGGGGCTGCCGGGTAGTAGCTCCGGATTCACAAGAAAGTCACTTTCTTACCTTGATATAACAAGTTCACAGAATGATGGAAACAGAACCAGCAAATGAGAACGTTTTCTCAGATTCTCCTTAGAGACACCCTCCTTTAAGTGAGGATGCAAAGGAAGAGAAAAAGCTGTTTCCGGATGAATTACAAGACGAGCAAGCCCTTGGAGTACAAATAGAACTTCTTCCAGCCTAGCTGAAGGCAAGGAAAGCTCACCTGCAAATGGAAAGCAACGATTCAAACAAACTCACAAACTAAGCAGAAACCATAAAGAGAGAAAAGTCCTCTGAGCACAAACCCAAGTCATTCTCATCTGTCAAGAACTTTCTTAATATGAAGTCGCATCTGGACATTAATGTCATGATTGAAATTTTGCTAACTTCAGATCTTGCCAAATTCCAATCACTTTCGTAGCTGAATGCAAAATTTTAGGTTAAGATATTGAATACAAGAATATCTAGGTTTAAATTTAAAGTTATTTTTAGGTTTAAATACCTGCTCAGGGAAAATAGCTTCTGCAAGCATGTCAATGAGAATCTGCTGCAGTGAGAAGGCATGAGCTCAACAGTTTCGAGAGGCAAACAACAAGTACGTGATGCACATCGATCGAGTGTGGAGATTAGCCTCTGTAGAATCTGTAAATGCAGCAAGTTGCAGATTGCATTAATATATAGACTTGAATCAAATGGTGCACAAAAAATTCTGCAACTAAAAATAGATAGTAAATTTCACCCAGAAAAATATACTTGCCAAGGCAGCAAGAGAAAAAAATTCAGTAAGATAGGCAAGCAGCAATATCTCAATTGGTGACATAGAAGAGAGGACCACAGCTGTTAATGAATTGTGTGAGTAAAATATATCCCCTTAAGCAAGATGCTGCCAAATAACTATCATGCCTTAGCCCTTAAGGAGAAGACAGCAAATCGTTCTTAATCAATCTCTCATGTAAATAATTGGAAAAGAGTGAACTTTGCCCGGGGATTGATGAACATTCTTAAGTAACTGGTAGGGTCTGATGCTAATGGGTTTCCTAGGCCCATTCTTATACTAAAACAGAACTCCCATCAAAAGTTATTAACAATCAACTTTAAAAGTAAGATTTAGTAATTCTCATGTGATGAAACTTTTAAGTGCATGTACATGTATAGTCATGAGCAGGTATATGGAAATTACATCAGGAGGTACATCAGTCTCTGATCTAAGAATCTTGTCTCCAAGATTGTCTAAGATGTTCATCTCAAGAGACTCGTCAGTCTGACGAGCTGCTGCTGAGAGTGCATTGGAAGGTAAGGCACGACCACAGTGTCCCACTAAGAATAATTCATACACATCAGCCACTTCTTTCCACACATGTATTCTCGAAGGCCTTGTAATTGTTAAATTGGTGCGGTTCAGTTCTCTGACATCATCAATCACAATACGATGAAAGCCATCAACAGCTAGCCGCCAAAGTGTGCCATCAGGGTCGTCCCTTCTTGTTGTCATACACCTATAAGGAAACATATAGGGTAAAGGAAATAAATGATATGAAAAACAGTTATGCAAATAAAAGATTCAACATCTTCCATAAAAGAGAATTGCACATTATCAAGTTTTAATAGTTTTCCTTTTTATTTGGCTTGAGTTCTTTGCCTATCACCATTAAATGCTAAAGAAAAGTAGGAACTGAGCAGGTGCATTAATCTACTCCATTTGCATCCAAACAAAAATTATACGAGTTGCAGCTGGAACAACAGAATTGAATATTATAGGAGTTGCAGTCAATGATTTGCTTGATTATTACTATAACTATGAAGCAGGCCAATTTTGGACATGTGAACTAAACAAGTGTGATATCATGCTAAAGACATGGAAAAAGGGTTTCATAAAGAATGTTTTTAAGAGAAGATAATGGGCTACCAAATATATCACATATACAGAAGTTCAAATCTAGTTGTTTCTTCATAAACTTTTTGTTTCATCCTTAAAGTTTCTCTTCATCTCAGAAGCATTTTAACCTAACCAATTTTTAGCTTTTGATTCAAGTTACTAAACTCTCTATCCTATACAATAGTCAAAATCCTTATCAAAATACCTAAATTTCCGAATATGCAAACCTCTATAATTACTGGAACTTAAGCATTACATACTTGGAATAAATCCTTACCTTCCCAGACATTGAATTACATCAGGCAAAATGTTATACTTTTCTGTAACTGGCGCTTGCAAAAAGAGATCGACTATCACGGGCACAAGCTTCTCCGCAAAGAGGTTATACGTATTGTCCCCTTCAGTCTTTTGTCCTGTTGAAGATATTCCAATAGGCATATCAGCTAAGGCATAAGAAATTATGTCAGATCTGAAAATTTAAACTAAACAATCATAGTAGGTATCAGGCCTTACCAGAAATATAATCGCCATTACCGACTGGTTTGGTATTATCTTCTTTGTCATCTAACAAGGGATCAGCTGCTGGGAGATAATGGAATAAATTCGTGAGGAGGAAATTCCACATTGAACCAAGGTGCACTGCTGGGCGTAGTAGTGGTAAGATTTCGAGTATAGTTCGTTGCGCAGGTGGTAAATGACCCTGTAGACGAAACCCTAATGTTATTCATCAAATATGTTGGCCTACATAAGTTCTAGGTGTTATAGTGTTTCCCAATGTTCTGACCAATATTTCATGCTCAGAAAACCAGAACTCACATGTTCAAATATTAACCGGGTTATCGTCTGCATGCACATCTTCATAAAATGCGAAATAAATGACTAACATAGTGATAAGTCATGATGTCAATTTTCTTTTAAATATGCGGTTTATATTCCTTGATTCAGATAAAATGAAGAAAGAAGAGAGGGATATGGCCATAGGCGGAAAGTAGTCATGCAGAGTTAAAATTTACATATTCTGCTTCAAAGTTACTATTGAGGATCTTGGCTTCTCTAATTGCTGAATCTACGACCAATATCAACTGTTTATACATGTCTTCATCAAACATCCCTTGAGCTTGTAGATATACTTCTCCTGCCAAAATTCAGGAGAGTTGCAAAACATATAATGTTAGTACCACGTAAAACGTCTGCTGCTAATTAAGTTGGAGATATAGCAACCACAAATATACTGTAGTTAGTTTTGATATTAAAGTAAAAACGAAGAAACGGTATAGATTTAGTACCAAGACCATGCAAAATCTCCTGCTTGACCTTGCCTGTGACATGATCACTCCGGTTCAGTGATTCTTGAAGAACAGCATTATAAATATCAAGTACGGACCTAATATAGGTTACTGGAAGATTTCCCTGATTGCAAAGGGGATGGAAAAGGTGATAAAAGAGGACCATGTTTACAAGTTTACAGCAAACATAATGCACAATGACGAAAATCTATTACAAGAAGGCAGCGGGGACAAAAATGAATGAAGTCATTACCTTAGGAGAATGAGATACAATAGTGGACTGTAAGCAATTTATCGCTGCAAGAGCAACTTCTTTACTGCCATGTAAAATGCTATTCTTTACAAAGACAAGCAAAGAATCCCATCCTACAGTTGAGGAGAAATTTGGCATACATGAGTTCAGAAACTGTAGTTACTGGAATAAGTGGAAGAAAAAAAAAAAGAACCCACCTGACTGGAAGTTTCTTAAGCTTCTAAGAAATGGGAAAAATGATCGTAAAATCCGGGCTATTCCACCCAAGACCAGTACAAGTGTCTCATCCCATTGCTTCTGAGCTGTATTTCGACTGCCAAATTGTTTATCAAGAGAATAGATTGTATTATGAAGTGATTAAAAAGAAATGTTAATAATTGGAATACGTGAGAAGAAATCTGTGAAACCTGTGATGTATAAGCATATGAACTGCTTTTCCTTTGCGAGTCCCAAGTTCTTTACCTTGCCATTCATCTCTCGATGAGGTTGCTGCCTGAAAGCAGGAAACTTTCTCAGTGAAGAAAACAAATCAGGAAACTTATGTAGCTTCAAGAACTTTGAACTCACCAAGTGAGATGCACGATCTAATGTAGGGAAAACATAATTCCAAAGACATTCTTCCCACATGCTTATTGAAAGCTTTTGCCCATGACTTCCAAGAGTTTGGAAAAGCATTCTTATTGCCGAGTTCCTGACCTAAAAATAGAAAGTCAGTCATAGCTGGAAATCTCTAGTCACTCAAAGGTCAGTTACAGATTATGTCTTTCCATAATATAAGATCAAAAGCTGATGGAGACAAAGCAGAAAGCTGGTTTAACCGTACTAGGATTCACTTCTTAGCAAGCCATCATAAAACTACTGATAGGTCAAAGAACCAACAAAAAATTTGTACAAGAAGGTCTCTTTATGAATATTTATATGCAATTTGGAAAACAAACAATCAAGTAAGACTTTGAGACTGTCACCAAAAAATCCAACAAACAAAACTTCCATCATCCTAGTAGACCTAAAAATAAAGGCATCTAATCATGTTTGAACTAAGAAGCTAGATAAACGGTAACACCATTGGAGTTTTACAGCACCTTACATATACTACCACAGTATGAATTGGTATTGAATCCCAAAGCTAGATATATGAGAAGCATATATGTGCACTTGCTACAATTAAAGATTTATAATGCAAACAATAAGGATGACATGAAGCAAGGACATATGCCCACCTAATTGAAGGATGTGTTCTGAAAGAAAAATGAAGAATATATCAGGAAATAAAAACATGTCCCAACACTGAGAACTAAAATTAGATTTTTTTTTTCTTTTGGCACATCTAAATTAAGATAATTGAACGGTAAGTAAGTGGATAAAATTCAGGCAATGAAGGAAATTTTATCAAACGGAGTAAGTATACTTTTGACCTTTGAAACATTAGTTCCTAATGCCACTATAAAACAGTTGGAAATTCAGGATTACTGCAACTTTGGTTTTTATTAAAAAATCGAAATTACCTCTGGTCTGTCATCAGCCCCCAACTTATGAAGTAAAGAGAAAACAGAAAAGAGCAACTTGTCACGTTCATCTGTATTTGACAAGCATGTGGCATCAGTAACTTGCGCATGAGACAAAGGACCTGGTTCTTCCTTCTTTTCATTAGTCCTCTGATCTGCAAAACCAAGCAACCTATCATATTTCCTGAAAAGAAGCTATACAAAAGCGCTTAGAGATGCTCACCTATTTCAGATTCATCTTCAGTACAACGAGTAAGCCCTTTGACAATGAAGTCAGTAGCTGTCCATAATAATCCTATAGCTGTCAGACTTATATTCAATTCCGTCTTTTGCGCGCTGTATGCCCCAACTACATCAATACACCTGCAAAACCCAAACAATTTAGGTCAGCTGTAAACCAAGTACAGAGGTCGTACTTGGAAACAAGGATATACAGCAGAGTAGCATTGATTTAAAAATCTATTCTGTAGTTCAAGGAGATCTTTAAGAGTAAACTATAGTCTGTCATGACAGAGTTAAGGATGACTCCCATATGGCCATAATTCATACACCTCCAACAGGAAGGATGCATGTAAAATTATTTCTAAAAAATCAAATATCTTTCACTTTACCCACACCCATAATAAAAATAAGATTACGAATACAATAGTATGCTTAAAATAACTATCAAGGGAATTGAATTGGGAATCTGAATAAATGAATGATGACAGGTCTTACTCGTGGAGACAGTGAGCAGGAATAGTGGGCAGCCCATCATTTATTATCACACGGAGGCTCTACACAGAATGAAATCAGTTTAAATTAAGACAGAGAGGATAAGGCTTGACTATCTGGAGTAAATATCAGAAGTTAGAAAATAAAAGAAATATACGGAACCCCAAAAACGTTCATCATAAACAAAGGGTAACAACAGGGTCCCAGTGACCAATTACAGATTTTATAGCAACCAGTTCAGTACTTCCACTAACAGCTTTTCTATCTTTTTCTCCATACTTTTTAAGCCATAATCTGGACATCTATGGTGACAAGGAGTTGATAGCATAGAATTCGCCTTCAGGGTGAACAATTTAATTATTGACACAATTAAAGTTTTGTTTCACATGAATTGGTTTTTTTTTTTTTGGTCAGTACATGAATTGGTAATTTGTGCTAATTATACCTTTCATAATTTTACTGACCTGTTACCTTTGAGCATTTTCAAGTGCAGTTATTTTACACCATCAGATAACATCTAGATACACCATGATTTATGGGGAAATACTGACTAATATTAACACCTATGCTGTTACTTCCATCCTTCAAATATTTTGCAAGATCAATTCAACCTCCAACAGTCAACAAGTAGAAGAAAATCATGAAAAATTATGGGAATGTTTGGCCAGTCTATTACTGGAAGTATGTGAAATGTAGAAGCAAACATTAGATTATCACAAGACAATCATATCTTTAATTGGCAAAATATCAGGTCTATTGCCAATTAATTGGAGAAATTATGAGCTGGAAAGTGCTCATTTCCCATATTTATTTGTCATTAGTTTGTTCGCAAACTAACCCAAGGATATACAAGTGACCGACTAATTTCACAAAAGACAAAAAAAAAAAGAAAAAAATTTGTAAACAAATTGCAGTAACGCTTTTGATATTTCCTTCTCTCACCTGGAAACCAATTGTGATGAGATCCTTCTCTGATGCATGAGCTACGGACCTGGAAAATGGAGTAAAGAACATTCTTTTATTGAACAGCTTAAATCATGACGAAACAAAATCAACAACTAACCAAAGTGGCACCTTAACATTTTCAGAATACTTGGCCAACTGTAGCGCAACTTCTCGCCATGCCTCTGATGATCAGTAAGACCAAGAAAACTTAGTGAACCATTAGATACAAAAAAAATTGGAAATGGATGATTGATAATTACCTCCAAAACATGAAGAAGAATCTTGACAGATCCAGCACGAACTTCATAACTTTGCAATAACGAATAAATATCATTTAGTGGAGAGATGACCGCACATTCCAATGATCTAAACTTTGACTGGTCAATCTGCTTCCAGAGAATTAATCAATGGACCACCACTCAACTCCAAAAGAAGCGCAATGAAAAACAAAAGAATACTAAAGGAACGAGATGAAGGCCACACATCATTTGATTCATCAACAGATTTTGATTTAATATTCACCTGAAACTGATCAGAACCTAAGACAGCACATATTGACTTATCCAATGCATCGAGGGCCACATTTTGCAGTTGTGCATTGGAACAATCAGCAAGCTGTGAAGCATGTCGCAATTGTCAGGAAGGACTTAGGTGCATGTATTACCAAAATACCGATAAGAAAATTACCTCAAGGAAATGGCCAACAGCCTCATCCCACAATGGTTCAACCCCTGTCAAAGAGTACAAATACCCAATACTTCAGCTGGCCAGCATGGCATACAAGATCCTAAGATTCTCATGGCTAACTCAAATTGCCAAGGAACCAAGCAAAATATAAGCTACAAATATTTCCAAGTTTCATCCAGGTAAAGCTAAAGCACAAGATTTCAAACAATTCTGCTTGAGCTCTAGCTTAAGAGATTCTGAGCAGAAAATTAGCTGCTACTTCTTAATTGATTGAATTAAAATAAGGAGATCAATCTTTGGAAAAATATTACTAACAGCTAGCAACAAAGCTATGAGCATGCTATCTACCCTCAAGCTAGAAAATTTGATTGAGCTCAACCTTGTTAGTTGCCTCTGAAAAGCTTGGTCAGATTGCTTACAGAACTATTTCACTTCTGTAGTTGTGGAAGTGTAGGGACAGAAATGTGATGGTTCATGATGCTAATAAAAACTAGAAGAGGATACTACTGCAAAGGACAGTATACAAATCCCAGTCACTAACTGTGGTAAACATAGGCTGAAGTTACTGTGCAATATATTATTATTTATTAATTAACATAATCCTTGGGATAACCCATAAATTAGAAAGTCCAAGTAAATACAAGTACAACCAAAAAGTACAGCATATATAAACTCGTAAGAGATCCATGTGACTTAGCAACATACTAACTGCATAGTATTTTTTAGTTTTATTTTTTTGGTACATTAACAATATAGCTTTTCTTAATGACATTTTGTTACAAACTTTTTGTCTCTTATTATAATAAACCATAACCTAGTTAACAGACAAGCTGTTAGAATAGAGTGGTCGAAATTCACAAGAACACCAGAGAAAGGCATCTGAACACAATGACAATCATCTTCCAACCTTTTAGCGGAAACCAAATTTCAACATTCTATCTTAACTAAATACCTATTCCAATATTTGGAACATTGCAAAACAAGTTTGCCAGACAATTTCTGCATCAAGACTACGTAAATAGCATGGAAAGTGGAAACAACAGTAATTACTGACGTAAATATTAATTGCAATAACCTTTTCTTATCATCAATTTTATATATGATTAGTGAAGGGCAAAGAGAACAACACGTGTGCAAGTCAACTTAGCATCTCATATATGATCAATGAAAGAAAAAGGAACCACATCATCTCTGTAAAACTGGTTTAGAAACATACTGTGAAGATTATTGATAAGGATAGAGAGTATCCTGTCCACAGAGAAACTAATGCTTCCAAACTTTTGATTCGATGGCTGCCCAACACTACTCAAAGTTGCTGCCATAGATTGGCGTGATAACTGACGTAGAGCACAAAGAAGAGACTGAACAGCTGATACATGCATCAACGCCGAGCTCTCGAAAAGCTATACCCCCAGATATGCACAATCAACATAATGCTACTGATGAAATTGGAAGGAACAAAAGAGCAAATCAAAAACTTACCTGAGAATCCAGTGAAGAGAGAATACTGAAATCACTATATTGTCCAGATGAATCTCTAGTTAGCTTTGGGACAGCTGTCGAAACCTCCTACAAATTTTTGAAAACCCAACTAATAAACATGTCCTCTGTAACAGCTTTGTTGAGAACAAAGAGTTGATCATTTACTGTAGCTACAAGTTCATAACAATATATGCCTAGTTAATTGTTATATTTCGGACTTGATTATAAGTAACTTGCTATTCCTTCCCTCTTGCAATTCACCTATATAAGAATCAATAAGTGGTCATTCTAATAACTATCAAGAGAGAACTAATATATTTTTAGCAATTTTGGTCATTCATCCCGTTGAAGTAAACTGGGTTGGCCAAAAAAAATAATTATTTTGTTTCCTTCTCCTCTCTTCACTTTACATATCTAAATGTAACAGTCTTAACGAAATCACGTAGACTATGATAATGCAGTATCCGAAATGTGAAAATTATTAAAGCTTCAGTAAGTAAGACCAATTTATTTACTTCATAGACTCCAAAGCCTATGATGTCTGATAAGTACTAAATAAATCGTAATAAAATCAGAAATATCTGAAGCAGCTCATAAAAACAATTTGACCATACGTGACATTGTAGTCGACTAGTAGTTGGACATTCAGATGAAATACTCCCAATTATGACCTAAGAAGAAATAAAATTTCCAAAATTAAAGGTGAGGAAAAGGTCAGCTGATTCCACATCTCATATCTTAGTCCTATTTCACCATTATAACTAGAATGGATGGCAATTTGCTCATCTTTAATGTTGGAGCAAAAGTCCCACAAGCTTCACGTGCAGCTGTGGAGAATGTTACATTTTGGGTTCTTGAAAAACATAAAGAAACACATCTCTTGAATATCTCTTTCATATACGAAAAGGGAATGGAGAGCCTCAAGAGCCAAAGATATCAATTGGTTAATCCAATCCACAAAGAGGAAAGGAATCCAATTGTAAGGTAGTCCACTCAAGACTGAAGGAATCAGCTTATGTAAGACGAAGGAAAAGAAATATAAAATATTTATATATACAAAAAGGAATGTTGTGCAGTGCAAGGAGATGCAAAAGAAATTCTTAACCTACTTAACATTGAATTGTCAGCTTGAAACTTGATCTCAATAAATATAGAGAATATATTTTACCTGTGTTGTTGCATGTGGAGAATGAATTGCTCGGTCAAGAGCAGAGAGAGTTTCCAAAACCTCCAACAATTAAGCAAACATGAATATTAGGATCTGAAATTTAATAAATCATATATTTAAAAATTAATTGACATACCAAAACCCACGAAGGACCCAATACATTTTGTAATCTGTGAGCTATGTTGAAGAGAGTCCTCAAAGCCTGCAGCATAAGAACGAATTGAAAAGGAGTATGTTGAAGGAACTTTTGCACCAAATCAATAATCCACTAATCCACAACAGTTTAAAAATTAGAAATCAAACAAAGAACAGAAGAAACCTGAACGTTTTTTGGAGTAAGAACAATGTTTTCCCTCTGGTCAACTAACTGTTCACCCCGTTTTGAACTAGGAGATTGTGTTATACTGCACATTAAAACTTGATAAGCTACTTGAGCACTATATATTCTGAACACAAAAAATTGTTTTGTAGTACACAACACGGAAAAAGAGTAAATATAACACATAACACAGTATCCAAAACGACCACTGAGACGTCTCAAAAAGATATGCCATCATCCAAAAGAAAACTACTCCAATTACACTATAAACTGACCTGCAATGTCAATAAGTGAAAATCATGCCAGGTAAAGATTATTTCTGAACTTGCTATTTGGATTATTACATTGAAGATAATAGGAAGTTTCTTAATGTTAAAAACAAGTTGAGTGACGTTCACACTCTTCAATCTTCATCACAAGAAAAAACGTGAGTAATAAAACATGGGATGGAGAATATGAATAGTTCAGAATAAGAACATTTAGATTGAATTCTTAGAAACTGGATGTGGAGCACCAAAAGGGTTGACCCTGCCAAGGATGGGTTCTCCCAAGTGGCAAAACTGTTTTATTGAAATTAATAATAAATGAGACAGAACAAAAACAATTTAGATCGGCCCAACCCTATTCCATTTTGTAATACTGCATCCTATTTCATTTCCCTAGTTGTTATAGTTCCATTGCTTTCAACTAGTTCTTGTGCTAAATCCATAAACAAAAACAGACTCAATCAAACACAGCACAAGCATCAAGGATGTTATTTTAATTGGTTGGGGTAATTCAGTAATCACAACACTCTAGACTGGACATCTAGGATTATAATAAAATAAAACCAGCATAACACTGATCTAAGTTTCTCAACAAACGTACCTCTTTTTTTCGGGTTCATTGGGAAAATAAATCGTAAACTTGCAAAGGGATGCAAGGAAAGAATTTAAAGGTTCTACAGCACGAAGGACTCCGCATGCCTATACCGGGAACAAGTATCATTCAGTATGAAATGATATAGATTGCACAGAGAAGTTTGGCAAGTAGGTAAAACAGTATTGCTCAAAGGGGTAAGAATAGAGAATTGAAACAGTATAGAGCAGGATTTTTTGTCTCAAAAAGATAATGGAAAAGAAAATTAAGATGTCACTACCAGCTCGATAAGAATATATGATATGTAAAATCTTGTGAAAAAGTATTTACCTGAGTAAATGCTTGGTAACCTTTCAATATCTCTAATATAATAGCCTCACCCTGTGACCTATGATAATAGCCACACATCAGATGGCATTTTTTAATGTATTAATATTAATATCACATTCTAAAATGCTTCCACCATACTTCATCAAAATCAGGGACAATGCATCTAGTATTGTTAACCACATCGAATCAACCATCGACATACAGAGTGTTGCAGTAATCCCGGTAGATTTTGTGGGTGGGTCTATATCACATCTGGGCGATTCAAGCTGATTGTTCCAAGAAAAATACAAAGAGAAACCAACAGAATCATAAAGGCATTTCAAATCAGACTATGGTGAAGGAAGAAGGAAACTGGACTATACACATATACATTGGTGTATAGCTTACCTCACCATCATCCACAGCCTCATCAGTCAAAGTGGCAACAGCAAAAACAACTCCCAACAGACCCTCAATTGCCAAAGTAATAGCATGTGCTTCACTTGCAACCAAGACAGTAGCATTAGATGCATCAGTATCTAAGCTCCACTCTATACCTGGCATGATAACAAAATCCACATGTCACATCTAATACTGCCATTCAAGAGTAACCGATAACCAAGCCCATCAGTCCCAGAAACTGAAGATAAACTAACAGGTAGATAGCATCTCCGCAAATTTTCAATGTTTTCAGAGTAATATGAATCACCAAGAAATTATTGCTTAACATAATACTAGAAGTACCAGCATCCAGTATTCTAAACCATGGTTAGTCATAAATAGAAAGTGAGGCTTCATTTAAATTAAGGATCATATCTGGTGCTTGGTGCCAGCATATACAATCTGTTAGCCACCTTATTTACTCATCACACCTTAAAGCTACAGCAAAAGGCAGGGTAGGTCAAGGAGATAGCTTTCTTACAGTAACAGGAAAAGGTCATTCACAGAAATTATTGGAGAAAAAGTTAATACTAACAAAAAAGTACACATTGACATTTGTTGTCATCATATGCCTGTAGCAGCACAGGCAGAACAAATCAGTAATTCTACAGACACATAATCTGACTACAGATATCATACACTGAGGATATCTAATGCCAAACGATGTTCCAACTTTTAATAAACAAATTCAGCTTATCTAGCTTATTGACATACTATCTCTGAGACGCATTTATAAATATTATAATTACAAAGCATGGTGTGAAACCTAAAACACAGTTTAAAGTAGAAAGAAGCTATGGTTGTCTTGAAAACTTCCGCATCAGGTATGAACATTAATAAAGATGAAATGAACTCAGATGACAAACTTAAATACATACAAAAGGACTCGAGTTCCACACACCATCACTTCAAACTCCTTTCTTTTTACTCCATGAGTTATGATTCTCTTTTCTTTCTTGGATCTAAATATTACCTTTGGCTTTACTGCTAAACATTCCAGCCACAGCTGCAAGGCTCTCCTCGCCGGTTTCTAGGTACTACAGTAATGACAAAGAAACCGTCAGTCATAATGTCTATGGATTTCATAAATAGTACAAGGCTCAATAAAAGCAGAATAAAAGAACCACATAAAACAAAGGTTATTCAATTTGTCAATGAGTAGCTTGTAAATGGAGCCCAATTTGAGCCTTAAAGAATAAGCTCGTAAGCTTAATATTGAACTCAAGCTCAAGCTCAAGCTCAACTCGTCTTCACTCCAAATTATAGTTAACATGAACAATGGCAATTTAATCGTACAAACTTCCTTGAAAAGAGGTAAACATAAAGTAAAATCGAATCAAATAAAACACAATAGAAAAAATTAAGATCAAGGGAACAAGGAGATACTTGACCTGCACACTAGAAACGACCCGAGCAAGAGCTTTTACCATGCCCTCAACCACATTTGAGTTGTTCGGGTGCCTGTAACACACATTTAAAAAGTTTAAATATAAATAAGAAGAGAAACCAAAACAAGCTTCGATTTCTCTCAATGGAAAAAAAAGACACGGAAGTATTGAAACAAGAAAAAAGGAAACCATAGAAGGACCAACACTTGAAATAACCGGCCACCAGTATAACAATTAAAGTTCTTTTACATCAATGTAGATTCTTCATAATGGAACTTCTCAATAAAGCACATCTTAAGGAGGGAAACCAATCTACCCTCCAGAGTGAGTGTGAACTAGAATATGAAATTGCATTACAGGTATTACACTAAATGCAATGAGGTTAACAAAATGGGATGTACTTTTTCCCTTATCAATTCCCAAGAATTGTTTTTGAAGTGCAAGAGAGAAATTAAAAAGCTTAACCAGATATAGTCCTTACAGGTCAAAATTCTGAAAAAGAATACGCAAGGTGCGTGCTTCCACACAGAAACCCTGTCAAATAGAAAATCTCCAATACTCAGTTCAAATAAAAAAATTAAGATGCAGATACCATACAAGCAACAAAAACCTTTTCCTTGGTAAGTTGTTGGATTGGTTGGCATTACCCTCAATATTTCAAGGACAAGAATCCGATGCCAGAGTGGTAAATCAAGAGCTGTAACTCGCACTAACATACTGAGAAACACCTGTTTTGAAGAATAATGTATATATATATTAGAAGATCAAAGCATAAAGATAAACAGGATGAAGTTTGTATATATGAGCAAAAATGCACATGTAATGCTCGTGTCCAATTACTATAGAACAATTGCTATTTAATTAAAAACAATCAATAATATAAATTAAGAGGTTATAAGAAGTTATAATTTAAATTGTATAGCAGAAACAAGATTTGTACAACTTTGGCATGACAGAAAAACCCCATCCCCTCTCTCTCAATTTATGCAACTAACTTTATTACGTCTTTTATTAAATATAGCTAATTTTGAAAATGTATATTCTTCACTATTTAAGTAATTGGCATATGCAAATTTAACTCACTAAGAACTTTTAGAAGAACCCAAGGAATAAAAATAATATTTTTAGCTAACAACATTTAAGTGACTTCTAATTCTAAAGTCTTTTTGGATATACTAACATGATTCTACAACATATTTCATATAATTTACTTCCCTTTATTTCTTTATCACTTCACAGTTGTCATAATTTTCCTTCTGGGCCGACATTAATTTATTGCAAGAAATTTCAACATAAATTTTTATCTTTTCCATTTTTCTTTCTCAATTAATGCCACTAACCTTATTGATTTTCCTATTAAATATAGATAATTGTAAAGGTCGTATTATTATGTTTTATAAACTTGCTTCTTTGACTTTTTCTAGTTCTTTTTCCAACTAAATCAATGGCATGACTAATTACTACTAGCGTGTATGTATGTAACTATATGTATATATATACACACACATATATTATCTTTTGTTGAATATTCAATTTGATTATGAAATCTGTGTCCTGGTTTCTAGAGATTAGCCCTAATTTCTAGAGATTATGAACTCTGTGTCCTGTCTATATATATATATATATATATATATATATATATATATATATATATATATATATTCGTCCATTATATTTCTGTAGAATACAGAAATAGAGAATGATGAGATGTTCTCACTAAATTCTTCATTTTTCTTCTCTCTCAATTAAAGACACTAACTTTATCAATTGTTCAATTAAATATAAATATTTAAGAAGGTTGTGTTTTCTACTATTTGAACATTCTACTTATGTTTTGCATATTAACCCTCATAAGAAAAGAAAGAAACTCAAAACCATCAACAAATTCATATTTCTTTAAGTCTGAATAGAACCACACTGAATGTTAATAAGCTTCCTGCCCACAAACTTCTCCCATATTCTTGTGTCTTCTTCCCCCTACTTTTCAACTTCTCACTCTTCCATTTCCTTACTTTCCTATGTCTTATTCTTCTATAGCTCAGTAATAGACAGATATATTCTTGCCCAGCCATCTTCATTTATTAACAACTCTTAAGTATAAAACAACTGGAAATTCTCCGCTATTTTCAAAAGTCAAATATTGGTTCATCAGAAATCAATCAAACCAAACATTTTAACAGAATGATGTAATACCTCAGATTCAGTAGTGAGGGATGAACTATAAAGTCTGATAATATGGGCCACAGACCGCAAGACAAGGCGACGAAAGTATGGCTCTCCTACTTCACCCTCAATCTAAAGACATGAGAATGAGAGGATAGAGACAGAAAAATATGTATTAAAATAGCTTTCCAAAGACAATAAAACTGCTCATAATTACATGAATTGACAGAAGCATTTAATTAATCATAAAACCACCTCAGAGTTTGTACGAAGTGATGTCATCAGAAGTGAGCATATTTGGTCACGCAGAACCTGTTCGAGTATCTATTAGACAAGGACAATTATGTTACAGATATTCAAATCTCAGCCCAACACAGTTTCATTTGTACCTGCTCGAAAGGAATCAAGGTCTTGAAGAGTGCCACATAATGAGATAAAATGAACCTGCAAAATATGCCATTAAGACAAGGCCCTTCAAACTACTCAATACTTATCATCAAAGATAGGCATTCTTCAATTCTCCCTATGTCTATTAACTAGGCATCCATGCTCCATAAACTTAATAAGATTCAGATCAGAGCCAACCTTCATACAAAAGTGCTTTGACTGATAACAAATAGAACAGTAATAAGCTCCTTACGAGCCTCATTTGACACAAAACTAAAGAAGTATAAGCGAAATTTGCAGCATAAAAGTATAAAGGTTAATTACCCTACCATCCCTCGGCAATATCAGATTTACCGACCATCCCCTCAATATTTCATAATTACAGTGACCTCCCTAGTAAGTTTGCACGATTACAACGCTCATGAAAAGTGAAAAAGGATCAAATATCCTCAATCAAACCAATCTAGAAGATACTGAACATATCAAAAGAAAATTGAACAATAATGATAAAGTCGTAATTAAGTAAGTCAATAATGATTAACTCCTCACTCAAGTAAATCAAGTGCAAATGACCGCTGAATGGAATCATTGCGTAACCATATAGCCTGAAAACATAGAAACAAACGAATATAAGTTACCATGTGATTTTATGGCAGAAAAATCAATGACAAAAAAGAGATACATTTTGCAGTCTACGTGATATTCAATTTTTCAGATTCACAAAAAATATCTGTTTACTGATTTAAATCTAGCACATACAGATCCACCTGCAGCAAGAGTTGTCAAGTCCTCAAGTAAGCAAAGTCCAAGCTTAGCAGGTTTTGTAAGAGTATCCCTCATTAATGACGGCCCTCCAGAAGTAACTTCTAACTCCAGTAGCCTGTTTGTCCATCGTTCAATTATTCTATTAGGAGGCCTTGAACAATGACATTCTAACAACTGTGTATTATACTTTCATAAAAATACGGGTAGCCACTAGAAACATATTAGTCAACAAGATAGACAGTATATGGTGATAACTAAGAATAGTAGAATGAACTCCACATACTCTAGGCGCTTAATGTTGCGATTGACGTCGCTAGTCACAGAATTTGTTCGAGAAATGTATCCTCCAGAACCAAATCTATCTGCAGGCAGTGCCTCTGCTCCAACCACATGATCAAATATCAAAGCTACTGCCTGCCTGAACGTTGCTGCAGCCGTACTGGACAAAATCCCAAAATATAAAGTTTAAGCAGACATTTAACTAATTTTTTTTTATTTTTATCGAAAGACATTTGTGGGATAAGAAACTAAAGATGGAGAATAAAAGAAGTGCAAAAGTGACGCACTAGTTACTTACTTCCTCACACTGTCAGATGATCTATTGTTTTCAAGGAGCCGGAGACAGATACCAAGAGCATGAGCCATATCCTCCTGCCAATGAAGAACGGGTGCACTTCACTAAATCAGAAAAGTCGACCAAATCCATCCTAGTTGTTTTCCATTTAAAGATATTTTCATTTTCACTTGTTTGTTGATAGTTAATTTTTATGCTAAGTCTGTATATATCATTCACAGGGATAAGTTAAGTAATTAAACTGAATATGGAATATTTAAATAAATCAAGAAAATGATGAATTTAGTCTTACCTCATTATCAGGCAGTAGACGAGATTGAAATATTACAAGTATAGTTTGCAAGGTCTTAAGTTGAATGCTCTCATCCGCCATCTCACCATGCTGAAAAAGGAGACAAGGAAATGATGTGAGGCCGAACTATAGAGCACGTCATCCGTCAGGCATAAATAAACAACGACAGACGATTCCAAATTCCATTTAGAAAGTTATCCAGCATCTTTCGGGAAAAATGGTGTGATCTTTTGTTTTACACACCATTCAGATATCACAAAAACGTTTAGCATGTCGCAAGCACATATGGCTGGATGTAAATCAAGGATATATATTATATTGACTATTGACTAACATGAAGAAAAGATTACTACAGGAAATCTAGGGAGAAACTAGACCATGTCGACTTGTACTAATTACAACCAGAACAAAACTTAACACCACAAATCAAACCTACTTCAACTGTCTTGACAGCATTCCAATTTCCTTCAACATAACATAGATACAAAGATACCTTAGCAGCAACGTGCTAACTCTCTCTATTTTGGACGTGAGAAGGTATAGCTTCAAAGTTCAACCTCAATGTTTAATGCGATTTTCTTTTCCAGACAAGTAAATCATAAAAGTTATATAATCTAGTAACCTCTGCTAGAGGCTCCCCAGACATAGACCTTTGATAAACCTAGTGCTTTGCGCCAAAGGGAGGCAAGTGCATGGCTTTGTGCAAAATGAAATACAACTACTAGTCAATATTAAACCCTGAAACAAACACCCATTCATTTTGACTCTATTAAGAGTGAAACAGATGTGTAGAACTATGTCGTAGGTTGTTTGTTATTTTTGGAAGGAAATTCTATTGATACTCTTGTGTGTAGGCCAGGTTTAGAACTGGTACCGTCTTCTTAAGGACAACAAACATGTAAAACCTTTTTTAGCAAAAGGAATTTTTAGGTTGAGGAGAAGACAAATAATAAAGCAAGATTAAATGGCTGTGTGCAATCATGTATTACGCTCAATGAAACTTTCTTTAATTTCCTCTTTGTTCCAAATGCAAACAGTTGTATTCAACTTGTTGAAGGCATGGAGAGAGAATATCCATCACACCCTTCTGCCAAGAATGGAACACATAAAGTCCCTTCAAATTGCCAAAATGCACAAGATACAACATATGGAACTTAATCAGTAGAAAATGAGGATGATTTGGTTACGGTGGGACAAAAACATTTTTAACTGCATCTAAGTACAAGGCAGACGTTTTCTTCTTTAATTTAATTTGGGCGTCAGAAAGTGGTTGGTGTAAGCTGTTAACATAAGATAAGTATATATAACTTCAATCAAGTAATTGAATACGCATGGAAATCTAGAAACATGCCCGGTGCTCAAGTGTACGGATAGCATATCTAACTTCCGACTTACTTCCTTTAGAGTGGAAAGGATTTCCTTCAAAGCAGAAGGAGCAATCGCACCATGAGAAATGAGCTTTTGCAGACATGACAGACCAATCACGCTTAGCTTGACATTCTTAACTTCACAAGCCATCACAAATATCCTCACAATATCCTCATTGTGGGCAATCTCATCGGGGCTCGCCAGCGATCTAAGCTGAATTTTCAAATCAATTCAGTTGTCAGTAAAATTATGGAAAACACAAACTCTAAAACCTCAAACCTAAATTTTAATTTCTGGGATGATCACCACATAGTGTTGTAACTAGTTGTAACTCTAAAGAATAGCGAAGGTAAATAAATGCAAAAGAAAACGAGAGAGAGGACCTTTAAGATTGCATGTTCAGCGGCGTCTTTAACGGCGGGATAACGGCGGCGAGCCTCTGATGAAAGAGCCCGTAGATCGGACTCTAAGACAGTCATGAAAGCCGCCATCCTTGTTTACTAAGGCAGCTGGTTTCTTCTTACTCTCTTTTCCAGCTATTTAATCAATGGAAAGAGACGTATATTTGCCAACACAAATTCATTAGCTCATAGCCTCAAACACCTAGTTGACAAAACAAATGCAAATTATATTAATTAAACAGCCTTAACGAACAGAATGTTGCAAAGCATATAAAAGGTTAATTTAAAATATAGTATTAAGCACCCTAATGAAAGAGATGAAATTAAGTAAAGCCACATCAGCCTCCACATAGGCTGAAAATTCATCCCATGAAAGAGCCTTGATTTCATCCTGTAATACAAGCTGAAAATTCAGCTGTTTTAAGCTTCATTCAAGCTCAACATTGCTCATCAAAATATAACCCGTAAACCACAAGCTCGTTCATGAAGGCTCTACTAAAGCAATGAAGATCATGTTCGCATGTGTAGCTATGTTGTGGCATAGTTGTGTTTTTATCACTTGGGATTTTCAATATAGTCAACCAGTGTGTGTTTCGAATGGGAATCAAATCCTTCGGTATCACATTTCACCGACACGACTCAGGGAACTCAAATTCTCACGGATTGAACCAACCCAAACAAAATTCCACCAGCATTCAAGGCCAATTCACCAAAAAATACTGATACAATCATACAGCCACAAAAGACACAATACAATAAGCAAACCAGGTAGAGGGTGCGAGAGAATTTGCTTACTGGACTCAAAATTGATTGAACGAGCGCAGGCGGCGACGTTGATTGATTTGGGAATTTCGGGAGCGAAACGATGAAGTCTTAAGCCACAAGGAACACGAATCTGGAAAAGCAATTGCCAATCAGCAGGTTATTGGCAAACTGGAGAGCGCTCTCGGTACCAAAATGCGGGGAAAGGAATCAAACAATCGCTGAAGGAAGTCGACCTTTTGCACTTGGAACATTTGAGCTTTGAGTCTTGCAGTGATGATGAACATCAACTTCTTTTCTCGTATTTCAGAACTCTATATAGAGTGGATCTAGATTCTAGCTTTACTTATACAACATTGTTGTTCTTCTGACGTTGAAAACATAAGAATTACCAGGATCTGTTACTTAAAACTGTTTTATATTGTTTTAATTTTAATTAAAGAAAGAAGGCACAAGTGACAAAGCCCTAGTCAATTTAGAAAGCGTTGTAGAGTGAAGGGTGAAGAGAGAAAGAGAACGATTTGGTGAGATGGAGAGTTTCTTATTTATTTATTTATTTAAAATTAATAAGAAATTAGGGGGAATACAGCAAGATCTCCTATTGAAAATTATAAAGGCATCCCCTCGACTATAGTTCCTTCTAACACTTAGGTCCTGTCGTGAGCTATGAAATACGGACACGGACATGACGACACGAACAAGACACGGCGATACAGATTTTTTTCAATATTTTACGCTAGAAAATTGTCCAACACGGGTGTCAGATACGGCAGGATAGGATTTTTAGGAGTGTCTGTGCATCATAGGTCGTGAGTCATTTTCTTATTTTTAAATAGACGTACTATAACAAAAATTTTATGGATAATTCATTAATTTTGCAACTTTCCGTTAAGTTTTTTTTAGAGTTTGAGTGCCTTATCCTAATTTCTAATAATTGAGAGAGTCTTACTATATTTATCCCTAAATCAAAAGGTGTAAGTGATTATCCCTATAATTTATATAATTATGTGTATGAAATAGAAGTAATGTAAGTTTATTTAATATAATCACTTATTTTTCCAATTATGGTTGATTGTTTCATTTTATAGAGTACTTCAATCTTAGGTTTTATGGCTATAATTTTTATTTATAGTTTTTACATTATTTTCATTTTGTATCAACTAAAGCAATTATCAAATTTTTTCTCAACCAAGGTGGGCTCATTTCAGAAAATATTCATGTAAAGTTGTAAACGTTTGTGATTTCAAAATTCGATGAAATTTTTTCACCTAAACATAAAGAAAAGAGCTACTGAGGTCTGTGGAAAAGTGATTTTCAAATACAAAGCTCTAACATTTAACTGTGAATCCCACCACGTTACTAGTAAGTACACAACAAGCCTCTCCAAATCACCAAGTCAAAAAATTAAGGGTTAGCAGAACGGCCGGAACCGGAACCTTTCCTTCTCCTCCGGCGCTTCTGCCTAATTTTCCAAAAACTCCATAGGAGCACAAGGCCTGCAAACACCAACCATCGTTTCATATTAACAAAAACAGAGAATTACGAAGAAAAAAAAAAGCCTGAAGTTTGTTTGTTTTACCAAAAAACACACTCAAATCTTGGATATTATGAATACCCCTAAGTCAACGATTTTCCATTAGGTTTAGGGGGTATTCGTCAAGGTTTGGTTTCGGGGTGTTTTTCGATAATGACATAAACCTCAGGGGTATTTGTAATTGTTCCTAACAAAAATATAAAATAAATTCTAACATCATGTTTAATCACACGAGAAAATTGCCGAAACAATCCCTTACCCGAAACTGCAACAATAGCAGGTATAAACCAATGACTAGCAACTAATACCGGAAAGTCGAGCTGCAAAAGTGAAGTTGGATTAAACCATGTCAGCCAATATAACTATTTCGGAAAAATTATTTACTTTTTTTATTAAGTAAATCAAGATGCTGAATAAATCATGAGCATTGGATGCAGATGACAGTAATTTTTAACTAAACTAATCATGGAAAAACAAAAGAATCTGATTCTTACATCATCTCCATAGAAGTAGCCCAGATACTTGTTCCCTAAAGAATTGTCGTATTGCTGTTTTTCAACAGGTTTGAATTTCTTAGCTGGAATAATCTCTGAAGTAGAAGAATTCAATAAACCTCCACCCAAATCAATCGAAGCATATCCGGGCAATCTTCGATTTCTCCCTCTGACATGCAAATCATAGCCCTTTGTTCCCCAAACCTCAAACCTCGAATCACTCCCACAAATCAACTCCTTACCGACAACTGCAGAGTAAGTAGAGAAGTTCACATCTGTTCTACGAGATGGTAATTGGCTGTCATCTATGTGCAATGTTTTATCTTGTCTAGTTGAATCTGAGAAAAGCATAGGATCTCTAATATTCTGTCCCGTAAAATCTAATATCTTTTTGAGGAGCCAATAACAATTTGTGACCATATGACTGCTGTCCAAACAATTGGAATCTCCATACACTGCTATTCGTCCGCCACCTATCTCTACAATACCAAGAATTGGTGAATCTGCCTGCATTTCATTGAAATCCATGATTAAAACATTGTATTATAATTGTTAAAGATTATAAGTTTTTTTTTTAAAGTAAGAAGCTGCTGTTTATTTTAAGATCATCAAGCTACTTTAATTTTAGGGATAACTAGATAAACCACCCCTGAGGTTAGGCCTAAATACAGGAGAATACCCTAAGGATGAACACTAACAGAAATGATAACTTGCCTGTTACGCCCCCAGTTTTTGATCTATTAAAAGGAAACTGAAAAACATTATTTTGAAGAAGAAAAAACTATCCCTCTAACCGCTGTAATATACATTCTCAATTAGGGGATGTTTTGGTAATTACCGAAATCTTAGGGTATTTTCCTGTATTTACGACTAACCACAGGGCAGGTTTATATAATTATCCCTTAATTTTAACCATCGCCATACATCTTATAGATTCTAGAGTCTTATTTATATTTATCCAAATACTTCGAAAACTCAAATTTTGAAATAAGATTCATTATGTGATAAATCCAAAAGCATCTTGTAAGATGTATGAACTTATAAAATATTCCAACTCACCTTGCTCAAACCTGATAGTAGAACATTCTGCGTAGCACCACTCTCTGAGCTGTCTAGAAAAGGGAAGCTATGAACGTATCCACCTTCCGGAAACTTCACAATATCAGTTCCGGATGCATACCGACTCTGCTCACCATTAATAACAAAATCACCATTCAAAATCTTATCTCCAAAAGCTATTCCAAACGGTGCCAAAAGATCATTAAGAGCAGGTACATTAGAACCTCCAGTTACCGGAGTCCACCAGCTTCTTGTATTATCATCAAAAAACTTCATTTTCATCATAGAGTCCACATTATACCAATCAGCAAACACAGCAAGACCTAGCCCGTTATAAATCACATCATCTTTCAATTTCTTTATTTCTTCATCAAAATACTCATCTTCAAGATCCACCAATAGAAGTGTCCCGTATTGGTTAGCATCGAAGCAAGTAAAAGGAGAACCGAGTGTTTCCACATAATATC
Organism: Verbena officinalis; assembly: GCA_958496215.1. NCBI lineage: Eukaryota > Viridiplantae > Streptophyta > Magnoliopsida > Lamiales > Verbenaceae > Verbena > Verbena officinalis. The sequence goes on from OY292391.1 coordinate 4,115,884, forward strand.
CTGCATCCCTCAACATATTAAACATGATGTGGAAATTTGTATGCAAGTGGTCCCCATGCCAATCTAGAATGTCGTTTCTCACATCTAAAGAATCTCTGGGAATATAACCAGGCGGGTATTTAATACTATGAAATTGGTCCCATAAAATCCTCAACGATCTTTGAGGGGTAGGAACGACTTTTAGCTTCAGGTGAAGGACACAAGTACTTTTTCGAGGTTTTTTCTCGCCTTGAGCTGGTGGGCTGTAAACGTTAACAGTTACATTGCCTTCGATTTCACCAGAAAATTGAACACCTTCGTCTTTGATTTGCATGTGAAGTGCTAGATAACCAGTCCATGGCCAAATAACATCTGAGTAGGTGAAATGAATGCTAAGAAGATTGCCTTCCTCATTAGAAGGATGCCATATTGGAGGACTTTCGATATAACCAATTACACCCATTCCATTCAATATGGTGACATTAAAGATCACAGGCATGGCCCCTGCATATAATGGTTGACGGCAAAAAGGCCAAGAATAGGGGCAATCCATGTAGTCGAGGACATTAGGAAATATGCTTGCTCGAGGTTCATAGCTCTTCAAAATTTCGTAAGATTCCAATCTGGTGGTATTATTATTTATTCAATATTAGAAATCAATAACTTAGTGATGTTAGATAGAAGACATTAAATATTTAACTATCTTTTCTCTGATAATTTATTGAATTACCAACTCATTTAAAAGCTTAAGCTGTTCAATTGGAGACACATTAAATATTTAATGTCTCTAACAAAAATCATATCATAGTAAAAGAAACCCAAGAATACTCACAGATCAACCCTGCCAGCTCCCTGCTCATACATATTTGGACCAGAGAGCTTTGAAGCACCTTCAACTAGTGCTTGTTTCATACTGCCTGGATTTAAGATATCCTTCCTCTTATTTTGAGGAATGACACTAACAAGAAGGCAAACTATCCCAGCTACTACTGGACTTGCCACACTAGTGCCTGATAAGCTTTTACAACCAGTACTAATCTTCGATCCCATTATCTCCCGTCCATAAGCAACAACATCAGGTTTAACACGACCATACCTGTGAAAGAAAGTTTATCATGGTTATAGCTATTATGATTTACTGAAAGGGGGGGGGGGGGGGGGGGGGGGGGGGGGGGAGGGGGGGTGGTTTCTATTCTAATTCCAATAGATAGAGAGAGAGGGGGTGTACCCATGAGGAATCTCCCAAGTACTCATGCCACGTGATGAAAATGCCGCTATGTGGTCACTGTAATCAATGCCGCCAACTCCAATAACATCACTTTGATCTGCAGGGTTGTTCAGAGTTCCATAAAGTGGTCCGTCATTTCCTATTGCTGATACCATGATAATATTATTTGCTGTTATTTCCCATACCTAATGGAAAGAGGAATACAACAAAAAGCATTTGTTCAGTAGGATATTTCGCTGGTTTCTAATTATTTTATGATACTTTAGTCTTAGAATGATTTACATCAAGAAAATCACTTGGGCATTTTTTTATTTATTTTTTGAACAAGTACATGGCGGAAATGAGGAAACCACTTTTTCTTTGAAGTTTGTCAATCTCATAACTGGACGATTTAAAAGAATTTAACTCCACCAATAATCGATCCAGATTGGACAAAAAAATATTGTTTTAAGCGAGAATTGCACAAAGAGAATGAAGAAAAGTTCATGGAATACTTAAACCCTTATAAGGTGAAATGCATATCTTATGCATTAATGAAAGAAGTGCCCAAAAGAGAAAGAAAGCAGAGAAGGAAAAAGAATCAGAATAAGCTTCCAACTAGAACAGCTAATGAGCTAATACAAAAAAATTGCTCCTTTGAGAACCTTTTTTGCTAGATACACTGACTGGAAAATAAACAACAAACAAGAACTAATTAAACAAAATCAAAAGCCAAAGAAGGGAGAGGAGAACAAGCTTCTGTGAACTTCAAATGCAAAGTGAGAAATTGTTGAAGTTAGACAAAAGCCATAGTTTCACCTTCTCGACGAATGGGAGATCCAGATAATCAGGTCCACCAATGCTCAAATTCAGCACGTCCATCTTGGTTGCAATAGCATAGTTGAATGCATCAAGAAACCATGATGTGTATGAAACCTGCAATGAGCTGAAAAGTAGTTTCTCATAAACTTTCTAAATATATTTCTAGTAGGAGGAAGAAAAGAAATCATGCATAGAAGAATTATTGATACATGTGATAAAGGCAAAAATAGATACATTTGAATAAATCTCTAGGCATGTTTCATTCTTCATGCATTAAGGGATAACCATGATCATGCTAAAAGTCAATTATACGAAATTCAAAGCATCAATTAAAAAAGATATTATTTACCACAACAATTTAACAGGCCAAATAAGCACAGTTACTCGCTACTCCATTATCTCCATATAAAACAGCTTTTAGCCAATAAAGAAAGTAACCAAAATTAATCTGCCACACCAGAGACATGAATACAGTCATTATGAGGGTCTCTTCAATTGAAAATAGTATAGATACAATAAGCATTACCTGTGCATCAGTAAACACCCGAAAAGCATAGATCTCAGTATCTGGAGCAAAACCAAGACACTCCGCATCTTGACCAGCAATTACACCAGCCACAAATGTCCCATGTCCAAGATTGTCATTCAGTGTATCTTCATTAGTCCAATTAGTGCGTTCCTGATAATTGTTTTGACCATTATAAACAACTAAACCAGAAAAAATGTTTTATCTTTTCCAAAAAAACAGGTAGCTTCATTTTATTTTATAATATAACAGCAAATAGGTACCTTGATATTGCGAAAATGTGGGTGATTTACACGGATCCCAGTATCGAAAATAGCCATTTTTACTTTTGCACCAGTATACCCTTTTGTCCAGAGAGCATCTGCCCCAAACAAGGAGGTAACTTGGGATCTCTGCATCAATAAAGTACAACTATGATGGAGGATAAGTACATAAGGAATTGAAAGCAACAGTAGGAAATTATATGAAGGAATTCATCTACTATCCCTATAAGCAACAGTAGGAAATTATCAAAGAAATTATAAGCACACACTACTTTTATTTGCTACATGCATAGCATCAAAAGTATCTATGATATTTCTTCCCCTCTTATACATTAATGAAAGTAAATACATCGAGATAAAAAGAAATCCAGATTCTCAACTTATTTTCCTCAACAACGACACCCAGAATATGCTTTTCCCCGCCATTTTCTTTTCCTTTCCTCTTGAAAATCTTAGCATCATACATAGTGTTTAATATCCATGAGTTTGCACAATAAGACACGTAACTTTAACAAGAATAAGTCTCTTTGTCCAAATGGAGTATATCATCATTGGTTTTAAGAGTATTTTCCTAAACTATTATTTTGTATAAGATTATCTCTAGTTGAACTTGACACGTACTAAAATAAGTTATTTGACGTCTGACCTTGCATCGTTTTCATTATGTCGAAAAAGAAATCAACACACTTAAACAATCACATAAACAAACATATACACGGAAGCAGAATATCCACTGCTGCTCTCCTCCCAAGATCTCGGGATAAACACTGAATTTCGAACACGCGGAATAGCAAAGAAAACATTATTCATTTTAATACTATCAAAATTTTACTTTTTTAATCATTTCTTTTGTTCTGAAACCATCACTTGTTTTCCAGGTCAACCCCTTAAACGTTATAATCACAGCAAATTGCCATATGAATGGGCATGTTTTATATCAGGCTTTCACCACTTTAATCAGCTCTTTTTCCTATACCACAATCAATATTGCCAATAGTAACTCCCATTCAGATGTTTCCAGACGCAAAACTACCAAGAAAAAGCAAAAGAAAAAAGAAAAACAAAGCGCACCTGCATCATCAGATTCCTCCTCCAGCTAATTTCCACATCACTGGCATTCCCCACGGCGGCATGGTTCTCCCCTTCGCCAAATGACATGGCTGTAAAAATCTTTCCGGGCCTCTTCTTTCCATCTACGAAGGATCCAACAGATTCCTCCTCAAGAACCCCCCTTTGCAAGCTAAAATCCAACGAAACATCCTTTACCAGCTCCAATTTCCCGAACTCCCCAATCAGAAAGTCCTTGAGGCGTTCCTCGATCGCCACGACGGCGAAATCCGTGGGAAACTTCATCGCCGGATTGCGCCTCTCGACCCATTTCCAGCCTTTTGATTTCACTTTGCCCTCAAGATAATCCCTCAGGTCCTGCACATTCTTGTATTGGAAGAATCGGATTATGTGATTCTCCGCGGAGGGGTTTTCAGAGGTAGAGAGTGGCGATGAAGGGTAAAGAAAATTGTGGACTAAGAAGGAAAGGAGAAGAAAGAGGAACGAGAGTGCGAAGATGGAGATTTGGGAGGTGAGACGGCGGGTCATGGCGGTGCAACCCGCATCGGGGAGTAGGGGTTGGGGCGAGGTCAGGGTCAACTCTGATTCGGAATCTTATCAAATTTGGGTTTTACAGAATTATGCAAGACGAGAGAGAGAGAGAGAGACTGAAATTGCCGGAGCTGCAGGCTGAGGAGTGGCAGACTGGCGGTCTTATTACAAATTTGTCAGTGCGGAGCTTCATTGGGAACTTTCCCTTGTATTTCTTTAATTCAAAATAGGGCGAATTACACCGGGATCCCTAACGTTTACCATATTTACATTTAGGTTTCTTTAGTTTTATTTTTTATATTCTAGTTCCTTAAGTGGTCAACCGTTAGTCAAGTCCGTTAATTTCCTGGTACCGTTGTGTTTGTCTCGTCAAGACAGTGAATTTGGAATATAAATTTGTCTGATTCGGTGAAGAAACAAGAAAGTTATATTATACACACAATTAAAAGAAGATTTTTTATTATACACACAATTAAAAGAAGATTTTTTAAGCTTATAACTTTCTTGTTTCTTCACCGAATCAGACAAATTTATAGTCAAAATTCATCTCTCGATGTGACGGACACAACGGTATCATAAAATTAACGAAACTGACTAACAATTTACCCGTAAATGAATTATGATATAAAAAATAAAACTAGAGAAATCTAAATATAAATATGGGAAATTCGACTCCAATGTAATTCGCCATTCAAAATACAGGAAGTATGCAGGGTTAAAAATCTGGGTCTAGATTGGGTGTGGGATTTTTCTGATTAAATTGAAAATTTTCCTAATATCAAAAAATAAATTTAGGAAGAATTACTAAATTATTATTAAAATAAGTATTTATATTCCAAAAATTCATAAATTACAGTTTCAATACTAAAAGCTCATTGCATTAAATTTTCATTATAAAAAAACAATTAATTCGTTTTTGACTAAATATTACTCCAATTTTAGATTTCTAGATTGGGTAGTATAAATAATGATTTTGGCATGTTAGTATTTTTATACTTTTTATGACATCGTTATACGTAAAAGAGTTCGATAATATGCATAAAAATTAAAAGTTAGGACCAAATTAAAACAAAATAAAGAAAATGAATGATTTATTGAAAGTTAAAACAAAAATAATTCATCTTCAAATAGCAAAATTAGAATTATGAATAGAAGAACGCATTAACTAAAAAGCTATTAAAGTAAAAGAGAGAGTGCAATTCTAACTAGAATAAATTAATATTAAATTAATATTCTTATTTGGGCAACAAATAAAAATTTAATGTAATCAACTATAAAAACAAAACATTTAGTAATAAGATGACTAAATTATAATAATAATTTACAAAAAAATAATAATTTATACACATATAATTGGCGAGCAACAAAAGTTGAGGGGGCTGCACCCGTCGGCCGCCACCCTCTTCCCTCCGCCACCGGACATAGTCCAAACTTACCATTGCAATTTACAAGAAGAAGCTCATAAGCGAAGAAGCTCATAAGCGCATCATCAGAAATAGGTATATACGTGATGAATTATGCAGCAGCAGGGTGATCATGAAATTGTACTCTTGGCTGTCTAGGTTTCTCAACAGCTAAATCTTGTATTGCTTCCAGCGTCTCAACCACTTGTTTCATGGACGGTCTGTTTTTGGGTTCAAGTTGAAGACAATTTTGTGCAAGCTCTAGGACTTTGAGTGCAGATAGTGCAGGATATCTTCCTTTCAGACTTGAATCCATGAACATCTTTAACTTTGTCATCTCAGGCAACTGTGCTCGGATCCAAACGGCAAGAACATGTTGTTCGGATGGGCGATTAGGGTCAATTGCTTTTAACCCTGTCAGTGTTACAACTAGCACCACCCCAAAACTATATACATCACTCTTCACATAAAAGTGACCTACAGGTACATATATAATTAGAGTCAACAATATTAACATTGTTTCTTTCTTTTTCTTTTCTTGTAGGGATTAGCTTTAAATACGTACTTTCAGTACCAATTATCAAAGCTAAAAAGAGTTGGCATATTACACCTGTTTTAAAATACTCAGGTTCAATGTAACCGAATGTCCCGGCTACCATCGTTGACACATAGCTGCTACCATCCGTTGGAGCACATCTTGCCAGACCAAAGTTACCGAGCCTTGCATGGTATGACTGAGACTCAAAATTAAAATCCAAATTCGCCAATGTTAAAAAGTATATAGCCAAGTTAAAATGAGCAGAGAAAAGGAGAAAAATCTAGAAAAGATTACCAAAACCCCTGAGTTTACCTAAATAATTAAAAACACCACTGTAACTTTGAAACCTTACAAATACCCCCCTGAAAATGCAAAAAAATCTTGAAACCTCACATTTATCCCTACAGGGGTGTAAATGTAAGGTTTCCAGGTTCGGGGGTTTGGGTAATTCGGCCAAAAATCTATACTAACATGAAAGTTGGAGATTTTCGAAATGAGACAGTTTCTAATGACGTTGAAATATGAATAAGAGAAGTCAAACCTTTCCCCAGAGCTTACCTCATCAAGCAATATGTTTGAGGGCTTTATGTCTCTATGGATAACTTTCTTATCTGATGCATGCAAGAATGCAAGACCACGAGCTGCTCCAATTAATATATTAAGCCTAATATCCCACGAAAGTGGCTGGACACAAGTCCCTCCTAAGCAACCAAATTTAAGAAAATTATTCAATATCAGAAGTTCATTGTCTATTTCAAATAAACGCATATTTATAATAGCTAGCCACTTAATCTCTTACTCCGGAAAAGATTGTCCTCTAAGCTGCCTTTCTGCATGAATTCGTACACAAGTAGATGCTCTTTGTTCTTCCAATTACAGGAGCCCAACAACTTAACCAGATTAGGATGAGAAAGGCTTCCAAGGAAATTCACCTCACTCTGCACACATTGAATAAAGTTAGTTTATCAATCTGAAACAGGGCAAATGCATCTCGTACGTATGGAGATTAATATAGGACATGATATATAAATTGTAATTTGCACGAAACTATTTTCTCACAAGGGATGGGTAACTAAAGTGTTCCTTTATGTGCCAAATAACTAGAAGAAATTTAAAATAAGTTGGTTGAACCATAAAAGTAGTGAAAAAAACATAGAAACATACCGGCTTTCTCAAATTTTGAATAAAAGAAGATCAGTCGACAGATTTTAAAGAGACGAATAACAAGCACTCCAACTCACAAATTCACCTGCCACTCAGCAATCCCCTGCGAGCTTTCACTATTCAACTGGGAGCTTTCACTATTCAACTTCTTAACAGCAATAACGTTTCCACTTCCTTTTTTGGCATTGTGTTTATCTCTCAGCCAGCCATTGTAAACTATCCCAAATCCACCTCGTCCCACCACTGTATCACTCCGGAAATTTCCTGTGGCAATCTTTAGTTCGGAAAATGAGAAAATCCTCAAATCGGGAGATATCATTTGGATATTGCTTCCACGGAGTCTCTTCTCGGGGAGAGTGCTAGCTCTTGACGTTATATTGTTGATCCTGCATGATACTGGTGCTGCAAAATATACACTCAACAATTCAATACAGTAACTAGAAAAAGAATGTCCAGCACTTAAAGAGATTAAGCACAATCGGGTTGTAGCTTAGAGCGACTGACACCGTTTTCAGCTCTATCTTTTGTAATCACACTGTTTCTCATTACGAGAAAAGCAACAAATTGCATCATTATCTTATTCAAGTTTTCTTGGCTAATCTGACGAAACGTAATTCATAGATATAAAGAAAATGTAGTTATAACAATGATAGTGATCATGGGTAAGATGAACCTATATAAACACATATCACATTGCAGTCTTGATTTGGTTAGGAACATAGGAATACATATGCTTCTTAAATCTATTATACCTGATAATGGCATGCTGACGAAACCTCTTTTCATTGATGATTTTTGAGTCTTCCGAAATGCATCCCATGGCCAAAGTCGCCGCGATAACTTATGCATTGTGGTTTTTATCCCATCTTTTGTTCCAGAAGTAATCGTCTTGCTGTTAATTTGTTCTGTCAAGGGAGATGTGCCATTTTTCATGATAGAGGAAGCCACTGTTAGTTGTCTTGTGCTCACGGAAACAAGAGTTCTATCAGTACAAGGCAAGGCATCGCCAGCATTCAATAACTTATTTGGTACCAAAGAATTCGTATTCCCCTGCTGAACTTTGCCAGAAGATAGAAAGAAATCAGCAACACTTGTTATCTCATTTGCTACCAAAAAATTCGCATTTGCCTGCTGCTCAAGTGCAAACTCAAGGTTTATTACGACATGTGCCATCGCTGGTCGTCTCTTTGGTTCATCATGCAAGCATCTTTCTGTAATCCTCACAAATCTCATCAGGCTGTTATGTAAGATTTCCCCCCTCAGACTTGGATCCACAATCTGATCAACGTCTCCCTTACTAATATTGTCTAGAGCCCATGCAGTTAGACTACGCTTACCTTCTTCTGCCCATGGCTCCACTGCTGGTCTCCCACACAATACTTCCAGCAACACAACACCAAAGGAATATGTATCACTTTTTGTTGTTATTCGATGAGTTTTAAAAAAATCTGGGTCAATGTATCCAAATGTGCCTTTAAGATTTGTACTACCTTGGCTTTCAAGCTCATTCCCGCTTTCAATTTTAGCTAAGCCAAAATCTGAAACCTTAGCCACAAAATTTTCATCAAGCAGAATGTTTGAACCTTTTATATCGCGGTGTATGAAGCGATGCGTGTGGAGATAGTCTATTCCTCGGCCAGCTCCAATGCATATCTCAAGTCGTTCCTTCCAAGAGAGAGAAGAAGAAGCATCGTATTTTATAGCAAGTTTGTAAAGGTGGTCAGCCAGGTTACCACATGGCATGTACTCATAAACAAGAACCATTTCCCATTGCTCATTACAGTAGCCAATCAGGGAGATTAGATTAACATGTCTGAGCTCAGAAAGAGTTTCTATCTCTGTCCAAAACTCACGCGTGCCTTGTTTGGAATTTGGCTTCAATCGCTTTATGGCCACTGTCTCTCTTTTCCCGTTATCTATGCGCCCTTTGTATACTTTACCAAATCCACCCCTTCCAATGACATATGCATCGTTGAAGTCATCGGTGGCTGATTGGATTTCAGCTAGTGAAAAGCGACGGCAGAGTTGCCTTGCCCTGGTTGATGGCTTGTTTTCCTCTTCATTAAAGCCATATCCCCAGTTTTTCTGCAGCACGTGGACAATTATGCTTACCAGAGAAATCATAGCAATAATAACAGTTGCAATAACATTTTTGAGGCCAAGAACTGAAAGTATAATTTGGATAGCATGGGACGGTGAATCCCGATGTATAAACAGGGCAGTCGGACTAGCAAGATTATTGTCAGGGTTGCTTAACTTGAATATCTCATATCCTTCAAGTGGACCATGTCCATCCAAGAATTCATCCTTTGAATGCAGGGAGATCAATATATCACGCTTACCCTCTCGTTTGTGCCCATTCACCGTCACCACGTAGCTCTTATACCAAAGGGTCCCTTGAGCTTCCCTTTCTTGAAGTATTTCAGCACTAGTGGTGGCAATCACGTGATTAATCACAAGTACAAAATCCATAAAGCCAGTTTCTGCCATTTTAAGCCCTGTCTCACAGAAATGAAGCCTGATCAAGTATTTGAATCCCACATCCACGGATAGTCTCCAAGTAAGATTACTAGCATGGTTCGTCGACCTTTTGTTAAAGATTCTTGCCCACATCCCAAGCATAGCATGGATATCATCTGCCGATGGAACAAAATCCCGTTTGAAATTTTGCCGGTGAACCATTTCGAGAGCAGTAATATTATCATCAATATAGATAGCAGACTTATGGCCAACCACTTGGATCCCAGCATCTCCACTACCATAGCAGTAATCAATGCTAGAAGACACAGAGATAATCTCGATGCCATTAATAAAAGCATAAGCATTATGCTGTGTTGCAGGAGAGAACACTATGTCAAAGGGTTGGTTTTCACGTATGCTTACACAGAATTCCTTGGCAAAAGTAGTGACAGCAAGAGCATCAGCAGTCAGAGAAGCGCTGAAGTTGGCGAGCAGGGTGAAAGGGCCGGCCTCAACGGTGAACAAATCGTTGAACCTTTTAAACCCTCTGTAGGAAGTAGGGCTGAAGAGAAAGCGGATAAATTTCTGACCCGGGTTGAGCCGAAACGAGTAGGAGAATTGTGAACGGGAGATTCTGGCAGTGTTGTAGGGCACTGGGTGATCAGCAGAGATGGTGGAGCTAGTGGACGAATACCCTTTTATTGTAAAGTTTGGGTGTTTATCTCCGACCCATTGTCGGCCTGTGAGAGCTACTGAAGAAGCTGCAGATGAGCCACAGTTGATGGAAATGTGATCGTCGATGAGGTTAGAATTGCTGCTGAAAGCTTCAGCTTTATGTATGATGAAGAAGCAAAGGATCCAAATCAGGAGATCTTTAAAGTGCATGGTTTCTTGGAGTTTGTGAATCAAGAAATAAAGCAGAATATGAGAAATTGGATCGGAGGTGGTGATACTTGTCAAGTTAGACCGCTGCCTGGTATAGCAATTTCGAACAAGTTTACATTACATTCCGCGCGCGTCGTTCCACTGTTTGTTGATTGAGTGACAACTGACAATGATAATGCGAGGTTCCTTCCATTTACAGGGCCAATTCGATGCCGCACCTGGGGTTTCCACTTATTTATTTCTTTTTACAAGTTTTCTTGCTAAAAGTCTTGGTAAATGCGAATATATTTATTTACTTTTTCATATATTTTCAATTTGTTTCAAGCTTCAAGTATAATTTTTGTATATCATTTATACTATTAAATATCTTCCACCAACTTTGTATTCGTGAATTCAGTAAAAGTTTTTTACTCATTTATACGTTTTTTTGGTCTATTATACTACTCATTAATACATTCTTTCAAGAATTAATTAATATAAAGTTTAACTCTAATAACTTTATTACTTTTTTATTAATAAGTAATAACAAAATAGAAAATAATATAAAACTTTTGTACTAATTTAAACCAATAATTATTTCTTGAATATTATATTTTCGAAATAAAAGTTAAATTTTGTAATAGTTTTTATGCTGTTGTTTTTTTTTATAAATAATTTTCATGTTGTTATAAAATAAGAATAACATATACTTATTTTGCTTGTAGTGAATTAACAAAAAAATAACAAAATCATGTCTTTTTTTTATGAAAGAAAACTCAACAGTTTAAACAAATTAAAAATGAATGAGAGAAAAAATAATTAAGTACACGCTTATTGAAAGTCTTTAAAATAAATGAAAACTTTATAAAATAATAAAATAATATTATGTGCCATGTGTTAATTGTTGGAGTCACCTGATGCATGTGTAGCATCGAATTGGCCAGAGAGGAAGACTTACCAGTTGACTAGCTTTTCATTTCCGACACAATTATTGCCCATGTCTTTCTTCTTCGCTCAAATTCAACCAACTAATCAACTCATGAATTAATCATTTTTACAAGCCTAATAGTTCATTTTGGGATAATTATATCTAAGTATCTTGTGGTTTAGTAAAATTATATTTCAGTTCAAGACTTTTGATATATTACAAAATAGTCTCTCAAGTATGCACTAAATTACAAAATAATTATTTATTTATGCACTGGATTGCACAAAATAATCTCTTAGTAAAATTATATTTTAGTCCTTGAGAGACTATTTTATAATATATCGAAAGTCTTAGACTAAAATATAATTTCACTAAATCATAAGGTATTTAAATGTAATTATCCTTTAATCTCTTGACAAAAATATTCTTTTAAGTACCTTTTCGATTTAAAAACTAAATAAAGTTTATGTTTGTAATTTTTTTTTCTTTAAGGTCTTTAATAATTTGTATAAATCAGGACAAATTACCTATAGGTCCATGATATTTTTCATATTTATATTTAGGTTTACTTAGATACGTTTATTATATATAGGTCCCTAGATTTGGTCAATCGTTGGTCTTCTGTTAGTTTAATTTTTTTCTTTTATTTTCGTGTATTGTTTAGTGACTTAACACTGTTAACACTGCACTACTGCAGTCTTTAGGGTATAATAGTCACAGAAAAATTATTATTCTATAATTTAGTCAATGTTTGACCAATAGTTGACTTAACAGTTGACCAAGTACAGATACATATATGTAATTAACATATCTAAATTGACCGAAATAAAAATATAATAAAGGTCAGAACCAGTGTAATTCGTCCTATAAATAATGATTTTGTAAAGATTTAAAACGTATTGGGCTTGGGTTGTAATGAGTTCAATATGTTTGCTTATATCTTTGTGGGCCTGAGTGCCTTTATTGTGGACCATGGTGGTTCTTAGTCAAGGCCCGGCCCAGCCCATTTGTCAGGCTACATATACTGAAATGTACAATTCTTAATCAGATTTCGAAAAAAAACAAAACCACAGTCCAGAGAGTAGCATTCTTGGGATAAATCCATGGCGGCCCGAGGCCTCCTCATGCCTTTCCACACTCATACCAAACCGGCGTCGACGTCGCCCACGACTAAGACGATGATACCTATCTTCATTTCGTGGCTCGGGAAAGTCTCCCGTACAAGGCGCGCTCGCTTCTTCTGCAGCCACGGCGACGGGCCTCGCGAAATTGATATGCCTAAGTACAGAGAGAAGTTCGCGCAGAGAATGGCGATGGCTGGCCTCAAGCCCCATCACCGCATCGGTCAGTACTCATTCCATTTTGATTTATTTATGTTGTAGCCATGTATAGTTGTCTGCTGCTTGAACTATTGCTCGCTGGCTTCTGTTTAGTTATGATACTCCAATGTTGAAGTAAGTAATTCTTGTCGTTGAGTTGAAAATGGCTCCGTTAGCTGGCTTATTAACTTTTCTCTAGCAGTTTGAGCTTTTAATTGTTGAAAAGGTGAGGAGAAACGGAAACTGTAGTTTATTTTCTTAGTTTGCTTGCTAAATGAACTGAATTGTTTTGAGCAGTTTAAAGTTCGACGTACTGTAGTTTACTCTTGTTTGGGGCAGTGAATATCAATTAAATTCGAGTTTAGTTTGGCTTGGTGGTATTTGAAACTGATATAAAAAGTTCTGAGGAAAGGATTTTGACTTATATTTCCAACTTCATAAGGACGCAGATTTTTTCATTGTGTGTATATAAGTATACCATATTTCGTCTTGGCATCTAAAGTTACATTTTCTTCTCATTAAAAAACTAGCTACTGGGAAATTACTGCAGCTTGAATTACATCTTATATATGTAATTCATTTTCTTCATATTTCTATCTTAGCAATCTCATCCGAAGGAAGCTTGATTTATATTGATGTTTCTACTTACTCAGTCCTTAGATAAATAGGATGAAAGGGAACATAGTAGTTGTGCTAGTGTTTAATTCCTTTTTACCCCCAAATATATTACCAGTATGCTAGAAGGCCTGGAAATGTAAAATCTGTGATATCGAACTTGAGCATTGCTAGCCTTGTGTTCTCTTAAAGATACAGGGAATAATGTCACTGGATCAAGAGTTTTAAAGAACACGTGCATTACACCTCTCAAAAATTTCCTATTATCTTTTGCTATATCATGAGATGCGCTCAGTAGTGCATTGATTGTTTTATTCAGCAATGGCTGTTTCTGGTGGTCCTGATAGTATTGCACTCTGCATTTTGACTGCTGGTTGGAAATCTGATAACTTTGATGATGCAACCATCAAAAGCAAGTCAATTGACGGCCTTTTAGCAATTGTTGTGGATCATGGACTACGAACAGAAAGTGCAGAGGAAGCAAACCTTGTTCATAATCGAATTATAGATATGGGTACTTGAGCCTTTTTTTTTTGCTGTTTCACTGTGCTGTTTGCATAAAATTTGAAAAGTAAACCTTTAGTTGATTCTGGGGATGATGGATAGATAAAGTAGGTTATCTATAGGAATCAGTTGTGAAGTTGCCTGCTGTGAATGGTTGGATGGTAAGCCGAAGCTCGGTCATTTGCAAGAAGCTGCTCGAAATAAGAGGTTGTTTTTCTCAAACTGAAAAAGAAAAAGAAAAAGAAAAATGAAAATAAGATAGAAATGCATGCACCATAATGCGACTTGCATTTCTTGTCTCTAACCTCTGATCTCTAACTGTCCAGGTATGAAACTTTAGAAAATATTTGTATCCAACAAGCGATAGACATATTGTTGATTGCACATCATGCAGATGACCAGGTCCGTAGAACCCTGTACTTTTCTTTTATTTTATTCGTTCTTTTGTTATAATATCTTTTTTTTTTCATTTACATCATTTATGTTGTCTTAAAGTTGGTGCTCATGCCCTCACTTGTGCATGTAATATCCCAGTTAAGAAAAAAACTACGGATGACTTTATGAAGTCAAATAAATGTTTGTCGATTTTTCAACTTGTTAAATATCCTAGTTTGAGCTACATGATTTTCCCTTTATGGAATATATGAATTTGAATAGAGAACGGAAAATTGCATTTGGAACTGAGTTTGGTAAGCATCATAAAAACACAAAACAATTAGTTTGCTAAAGCACAAGCATGACGCAGGCGGAGCTATTTATTCTCAGACTATCACGAAATAGTGGTGTTCTTGGGCTAGCTGGCATGCCATTTACTTCTCAATTATTCCCAGAATGTCCTATCTTAAGTGAAGAAGGATCGAAAACTTGCAGCATTTTATCGGCGAGACCACTTCTGGACTTCTCAAAAGAAGATATGTACAATGCAAGTCTTCGTTAACCATCAGTGTTACTACAATAACTAAATGATTTAATAATTATTTGTTCATTTAGTTTATATTCCTTTTGAAGTAGCTAAAAGTTCAGTTTGTTTGTCTTGCAGATATGTCGATGTGGTAATCAGCAATGGGTGGAGGATCCGACGAATAGGAGTCCCTTATATGCTCGCAATAGGATCAGAATGTCATTAAATAATTTATCATCACGTAAGTCATTATGCTCATGCGGGTTTTTGATCAAAGTGATACATGGAAAGCTGATTATTGGTAGTCCTCATGATAAGTATGAGGATCAAGTTGGTCTAATCAGTCAAATGATATATCCTAGAAACTTCACTTTGAATTTTGTATGTTCTTGGGGCTGAATTGTTTA